>OY986439.1:193326905-196186905 GCA_963920525.1 Dichetophora obliterata | reverse complement strand
TCGAAAGGCATAATTTTTCTATATGAAATACTTGAAACCTGCGTCTGCTAAAAAACACTCAAATGCCAGATAGATTTTACTGTATTATGTTGCTCTTACTTCTAATTATAGCAACATTTATTAAGTTTTCAAAAGCAAAAGTTTTCCTGCTACAGGCCAGCATGCGAAGTTTTATGAGTGCGCACAGCTGCAGACAGCCAGCAAATCATCATATGGCAGCGATGCGTCTCCCTTTCACTGCCTTTCAACCAACCAACCAATCGACTAACCGACCGACCGACCACCCATTGTGTCAATGACTTTGTATGTTTAAGCAAAAAAAGGAGGACAAAAAAAAACTGCAGCTGCGGCTGACAAAATGGATTTGCATAAAAGTGGCAACTACCGTGCGCTGCAGCCACCCAAAACTAGGCGTTTGAAAAGTGAACAAATGCTGCAGACAAATAAGACTGACTGACTGACTGACTGACTGGCTTTTAGGCAGAGAGTTTAAGTGACAGTCATGGAAAAGCTAACAGCAGTCTTTCAATCGGTCGTAGTCCCAATGCACTCCCATTTGGCGTTGTTGCAGTATTTCCTGTAATAAAAACTAGGCATAAATATATATTTATACTTACACCTAACTGAGTGCAGTCGTAGAGGTGTGTGTGGGTCTATGAGTGTGTTGGATGTCTTGAAACTCTGGCAACACTTGAATTGCCAGCCCATCAGTCAGTCAGCGAGTCAGAGAAATGACAGTGACGACAAGAGCCAAGTGTTTGCGCGCCAACTTGCGCACCAACTGAAAACGACGACGATGATGATTATGATGATGATAATGATCTGAGCATAAAATGTTTTCCAAAAAAGTTTTTATGAGATTTGTAATAAGTCAATAAAAGATTAAAGGATATATTAAGTCAATTTCATCCAGCAAAGTCATTCAAAAGGTATTGACAAAATGTCGTTTTGTTTGTTTTTCTAAGCGCATTTTTTGGAATTAACTTCAGTTTTCGGCGCGAATTCTCTTTTATGTCTTCTATCGACTGAAAAAGGGTGCCTTGAAGTGTTTATTTGAAATTAAGAAAGATAAAAAAAAAACGGCCGGAACCATATCAGGTGACTACCAGTTGGACTTTCGATTATATTTGTTGCGTTTTGGCCAAAAAACTCCTTCCCAATGATAGCCTTGTCAGATGGTGCGTTATCGTGGTGTTTAATTAATTTATTTCTATTCAAAAAATATCCTCTTTTTCGTAATATGTGCTCCCTCAAACCACCGCAGAAGGTTTAGATATTATTCTTTATTTATCGTCTTCTGACCTTCTGCAAAGTATTTTGACAAACACTGAGCGTGAAATTGCTGACACCGTAAGCATTTCAGGCACTCCATATTTTACCTGAATAATTACATTCAAAAAAAGCTGTTCGGAAAGTTAGTGCCGCATTCGTTAACAATTCAATAAAAACTGAATCAAAAACCAGTTTCACGGCTTAATTTTAAGGCTCTTAAGCAGAATAAAACAGATTTTGTGCGTTGCACACTGGGGCCGCCCCATATAAACAGGTGCTCAAAATTCTGAAATCACTTTCATTCCATTAAACTCTCTTGATCTATCCCAGTGGGCAAAAGCAGGGCTTTGAAAAGCTTCTAGCAGTCCATCATATAGATTTTTTAGCCCTTCCGTACTCATATCCAAGCCCATTAACTTTTTTATATGAAACGAGAAAATTTTCTAGGCCTTCCTCTCTCGCGACTTTAAATATGCCTGCTAGAAACCCTTTTTTAGAATGCACGTTAGAAAGAAACACAATATAAAAATCAACTTGAACATATCATATCAACATATCCAGATTTGAACCAACGTCCTCTCATGTGACGGTGCGATATCTTATCCACTCGTCTACCGCAGTTGTTAACAAACTTGAGCTTATTTTGCATCATTACAAATAAAAGTAAGCTTTCGGGAGTGCCGCAAAGTGAGCCCAAATGGACGTTTGCGTCTCATAAATCATTTTTCCAAATTAACACTTGCAGCCTGTATTATTATGAAAATAATCTAAGAAAAGGTCAAATTTTGTACTACAATGAAAATTTTATAAAAAAAATTGGCACGATTCAGTTATATGGCTTGCTAACATGATAAAAAGAACTACAGATAAAGTATTCCCGGCGCAACGAACAACGAACAATAACGGCGCACCTCGTCATTGGTGCTCGTCAAATGTGACACTTGATGAATACATTCAAAAGAAAATGTCAAAAAGAGACGAAGATAGCAAAATGAAAACGAACAAACAGTCAAAATTTTTCAAGCACATCAAGCAACGTAGCCGCTTTTTGTGTAAATCGGTAAAAAGGGGAAAAAACACCCCTATAAAATATGCAAATTGTTTTTCACGAACAGTAATAAAAAATATATTTACTTTATTTTGGACATGTGCTTTATTTAACAATATTTATTTCATTTCAGTAAAACAAGTTTTCATCAGAAAATTTAGGCATTTTAAAATCTTTACACCCTATGAATAAATTATGACTACGTTGCAACCAATGTGCACCCTTGCACGTCACAGCAAAGATGGCGAACATGCGCAATACTTTATCTGTAGTTCTTTGTTTCATGGCTTGCTAAAGTGTTCTCAAGACACAGTCCTATATAAGCAGCGAAATGAAGAACTTTTTTATCGGATTTTTTTAACTCTTTTTAAATTGATTTTACAAGTTTTATATACCGTTGGAAAGCTTAAAGCTTACGCTTTTTAAAATAATAAAAAAGAAAACAAAAATTTGTTAAATTAATAATTTTAATATTTTTTATCAACCTGTTTTTTATTTTTTTTTTTTTATCTTTGATTAAGATTTAAATAGTTGCGCTGTCTTGCGCTGTTTTCTTTCACAGTGTATTTGGTTCCTTAGTGTATTGGTAACTAGAATAAAAAAAAATAAGTTGCTCCAATTTTGCCCTTTTTGAGAAACTTTCATTTTCATAACGTAGGTGCATGGGAAAAAATATACCATAAACTTTATATTTTTTCCCCTTCTATTAAACTCGGTTGATGCAGTCGAAATTGATAGTTCCGTTAAAATCTGCATAATTCTCCAATACATGTTTGTATAGAAGAAACCAGTAGCTTAGGAATGCAAAAGGGGACCTTGCTGCCCTCTCTAACTCATCACATATTATGAACTTGTGTTTGTGAGGTTTTTATGGCAACTGCACAATTCAACTATTTCTTTAGTTTTTTATGGATCCCATGCCATTGTCCTGCATCGTATTATTCTATAACATATGTTTTCTGGTTAATATGAAAATTCTTCAACAAATACGATTTTTGTGTTGATGTGCTGTTTTCCGTGATCATGGTTATATATGTGGAGTATGGAGTCTGCCCCATAATCTCACGCATGTGGTGCCCAACTTTTGCCACATACAATAAAACACTTTACTTTAAATTTAAATTTTAGATTAAAGACTTCATTTTTAAGGTTTCAAAAATTATAAAAATTTCTATCAGTTTGTAAAAATAATCTTAACAATAATAAAAATAATGGATTTTGAAAAAAATTAATTTAAATGATTTATTGAGTATTAAAGAAAATATATTTTAAATTTGGGGTCATTGTTGCAAGAGACAAAAAGTAACACTTGAAAAAAATAGTACAAAAAAATAAAATGGATTTTGGAAAAAATTAGTTCAAGTGAATTATTGAATATCAAAGAAAATACATTCCAAATTGGGCTTAATTATTTTAAGAAAAAAAAAGCTACTTATTTTTTAAAGCCAAAATCGTTTTTTTTTTTAATTTAAAACAAAATACTGGTACTAAAAACTAAAATTTATTTTGAAAAAAGAAATTTAAATGATTTATTGAATATCATAGAAAATATAGTTTAAATTTGATTTCATGATTGCAAGACACAAAAAAGTTACACAATTTTGAAACGCAAAATCGTATTTATTTGACTTGAAAAAACATTAGTACTTAAAACTAAACTGCATTTTGGAAAAAAGGAGTTCAAGTGATTTATTGAATATCAAAGAAAAAACATTCCAAAGTGGACTTAAATATTTCAAGAAACAAAAAGCTACAGATTTTTAAAGCCAAAATCGTATTTTTTTAATTTTAAAACAAAATTTTGGTACTAAAATGTATTTTTAAAAAAAGTAATTTAAACGATTTATTGAATATCATAGAAATATATTTTAAATTTGGCTTCATTGTTGCAAGAGATAAAAAAGTTACACAATTTTGAAATGCAAAATCGTATTGTTTTTAACTTGAAAAAAATTAGTACTAAAAACTTAACTGGATTTTGAAAAAAAGTAGTTCAAGTGATTTATTGAAAATAAAAGAAAATACAGTCCAAATTGTTGAACAATTTAAAACATTTTAAAACAATTTAATGAAAAAGTTAAACAATTTTGAAATGCAAAATCGTATTTTTTGAACTTGAAAAAATTAGTACAAAACCTGAAAAGCATTTTGGAATAAAGTAGTTCAAGTGATTTATTGAATATCATAGAACATTCAATCCGAATTGGGCTTAAATATTTTAAGAAACAAAAAGTTTCCGATTTTTTAAAGCCAAAATCAGATTTTTTTTAAATTTAAAACAAATCTTGGTACTAAAAACTGAAATGGATTAAAAAAAGTAGTTTAAATGATTTATTAAATATCATAGAAAAAATACTTTAAATTTAGCTTAATTAATGCAAGAGACATGAAAGTTCGAGAACTTTGAAACGCGCAAGTCAAGCCATAATCGTATATTTCCTAACTTTAAATAAAATTTTAGTACTAAAACACAACATGGATTTTGAAAAAAAAAATAGTTCAAACGATTTATTGAATATTGTAGATAATATATTCCAAATTTGACTTAATTATAGCTAGAGATAAAAAAGTTACAGATTTTTGAGACGCAAATGTCCATTTGGGCCACTGTGCGCCGGTTCGAGACCCAGCTTGAACCAAAAAATAAATTTTTTTGTATATTTTTAAATCTACATTTTTTTAAAAACTTTTCTGTCCATTTAAAAATTTTCTGAAATTTTTTTGTAAAATTTCTTCATACAAAAATAATTGAAAAGACTAAGAATTTTTCCATATAAAAGTTTTCATATATGTAATGTGATATGTAATGTGTCATAATGGTATGTAATGTGTAAAATTTTGGAGACCTGGGTTCGAGCCCCAACTCGGACAAAAAATAAATAAATTTTCTTAATCGATCTAATCATTTATAATTTTTTCTAAATTTTTTTAAGAATTATTCATATAAAATATTATTAAAAGTCTTCAAACCTTCAAAAGGTAGGTCTTACCGAAGCACTCATCAAGACAGCGAGCATAGAAGGTATATTGACGCCATAAAAGCACTACTAGCATGCCTTCTTTAGCAACTCTAGTAATCTCTTTAGTAACACTGCCTAAAATGCACACTGGGATACTTTTGCTTTCTGTACAAATAAAATAAAATAAATTAAAATAAATTTAATCCATTCGCGACCTTGACTTAACCTATTATTGACCATGATTAACCCATTAGAAACCATTTTTTTTAAAAAAACTTATGCCAATCAAGTCTGATCACTTCAATGTGATAGTTTTAGAAGTCGATATTAATTAATTTAAATATTTTTGATTTTGATTAAATTTATTTATGAAAAATAAGTCAGTATAGATTACAAGAAAAATACCAATTTTACATAGTAAAAATTGTTTAGAATACAAAGTGAGTTAAGGTTACAATGGTAACAAATTTTACATTTCAATATAAAAGATTCTAATTTTTATAGTTATTTAAAGTCAAGTAAAGTACAGTTATTTAAAGTAAAGTAAAAAATGAGTTATAAATAATAATAACTAAAATCAAGTTATGTAATGAATAATGCTATTAATATGTTATGTAAATATGTACATTTTTATTTGAGGACAATTGGAATAAATACTATAATAAAATATACAGCACTTATTCCTCACAGTCGGAATCTATGTCCAATCCAAGGCACGTTAAACTTATAATATTTTCTTCATGTTCCACTAACTTCATTGCTTCAACAAAGAAAGATCTCTGGTTTGTGATTACTGGCAACAAGCGTGAGCAAGTACTCAGAATAACTCAAGAAACTAATAACATATTGAAAACGTCTTCTAAGTTTAAACGTAGTTTTTCTTCCTGCTATAACCCTCTTGTTTAAGTTTTTAAGTCCTTGTTGGGACATTCTAAGGCCTCCTCACTCACTCAGTTTTTATACGTTTTTTTTATAAGAAGTAAGGGTAAACGAAATCTGCTTGGCGCCAGTCAAAAACACTTGTTCGTCGAGTAGTTTATGTATATTTCTATATTTATTTTTACAATGCCACAAATACCTATCCTACGTATCCTACATTTGCAGCCAACTTTTTTTATAATTATTTGTAATTATATTGATATATTATAAAGAAAATCATAAGGCAAACATTTTTAAATATCCTTATTTAATATCGCATGAATTTGTTAGTGATGAAAACAGTGCACTCTTTGCAATTGTAATAAATAACCACATCCTTTTTGTAATCATTATTCATCCTACAAGAATGAACAATTAAAGTTCTAAATGATACAGAATCAAATTAAACAAGAAGCATATGTTTTTGTGTTTACTTAAAATCAAAGTCAAATTTTGAAAATCTTTTTTTTTTTAAAAGCGCAAAGTGATTTTGGTTTTAAACTCGAATTATTAATAAATAAAGACCATATTGCATTAAAATACTCCCAGATTTAAAATTCCTTCGCGCTTTTTTTTAAATGACTTTTAAAATTACATTGGAACAAATAGAAGTTAGCTTTATGTTAATTTTCTATGATTTCAATACAAATTCTAAATATTTGATAGTTTAAATCATTCTTGATTTTAAATACAAATTCTACTTTTTTGATAGTTTAAAATCTTTTATTGAGCTTTAGGTCAGGTTAGAGCAATTAATTGCTCTAACGAATTTTTTCCAAAGAAACAACAACATTTTTCAATATGAAAAGGAAAACATCACTAGCTGATTTTATTGCAATTTCGGCCCTGCTACAGGCTTCATCAAAAATCTCTGTGATGCCATCACCTGGAATCAAACTCGGGCGTGGAACCCCGTGCCAGCGCATTTTAGCGCAATGCACCAATTAAGAGGCGATAAGATTTCAGTGTCAATTTCTCAGTTTTTCTCCCTTTTCATACTTTTTTGTTGTTTTTTTCGTTTTTTTCTTACTTTAGTTTATGCTTATGTTATGTTAGCTTAGTTCTCTGAAAAGTATAAATTTTTCAAAAACACATAATGGCAAAATAAATATACCGAAAAAATATAGAAACTTCAATTTAACTAATGCAAAACACAAAATCACAAAATCTTTTACCGTTTTCTTACAGTAACAACTTGAATTGCTCATTCGAATTTCTCAGTCGTGAAAAAAAATTGAAAATATGTCATATTTGCACACGCATATTTTCCAGCAGAAAACCGCTAAAAAACTTAAATTTACTTTCAAATGCATAATTTAATGAAGAATATAACCGCGTTTTGGTTTAAAAAAAAAAATTTATAAATTGAATTTTGGGCACACTTGGTCCCAGTGTGCATCGTTTTATAACTACACGGTTAAAAATTTTTGACAAATTAACGTTTTTTCTAAATGACCTTTATATTAATTATGTTAACTTTATATGATTTAAATACAAATTCTAAATGTTTGATAGTTTAAATCATACTTGATTTTAAATACAAATTCTAGTTGTTTGATAGTTTAAAATCGTTTATTGAGCTTAAGGTCAAAGTTAGAACTTTAAACTAAACATCCTTTAAACAATCAAACATTTAGAATTTGTATTTAAATCATATAAAATTAACATAATTTTTGACAAATTTTTTATCAAAATTTTTAATCCGAACTTTGGATAAAAGGAATTTTTAATCCGAAAAATACTACGTTTTAATCCCCAACTTAGTTTAATTTATTTTAATCTAAAAAAAATTAAGCTTTAGACTATTTTTTGTCTTCGAATTTAGCTGAGTCTCGAACATACGTTCCCAAAAGCTTACTTGCATTCGTAATGAAGCAAAATAAGCGATATTTTGTAAACAACTGTGATAGATGAATGGATAAGATGTCGGACCGGCAGACGAGAGGACGTGGGTTCAAATCAGGAGATCAAATTGGTCAGTGCCCAATTTGATTTTAACTTAATGTTTACATTAGGGGTACTCACGGGTTGATGCGAAACGCAGTTGCGACGATGCAAAAATGCATGATTGCGAACTTTCGCATCATTCCAACAACAAACAAATTGGAAGCAATTTTGCAACTCTTCTTGAATTACGCACTGCTCAAACCAATTGCGAGAACGCACAAGCAGTGATGCTAAACAGATGATTCATGTTTTGGTTGTTTTCGAACGTAGTTGCCACCTGGGTAAAACTTTAAAAAGGTTATGTTTGTACGTAGATTTTAATAACTTTTTATGATTTTTAAATAAGGTGGCAATATATTTATTGTTCATTCGACATTTAATTGTATTGCATAATTAAGTTGCAATATTTATGCTCATGCGTTAGTGCGCAAAATAACTTCCACTTTCACACTCTTTCAATTCGCAACAACCCATGATTACCCCTATTATTTTTTTTTGCTAAAATACATTCTCAAACTTTTGAACTTTTTGCGGATTAAAAAGTAATTCTTTTTGGATTAGAAAATTTTAAACTTTTCCTTGGATTAACCTTTATCGGTTCTTTTTGTAAATTTTACACACTTTTCAACTTCAAGCTGATATTTCTTTGCTATAAGTTTATCAAATCGAGCTAGAATTTTGGCTCATTGTAAAAATCGTATGGAAAATTTATGTTTTCGAGATTTTTTTCACGCAAGGTGTCGCTGCAGCCCTACAGAAAAAATTTACCTAATAGGTTCTAGTGTGTAAAATTTACACTCTATAATCTAGAGGCGCGTCTATGTCACTGTTCTTCTGCTTTATTGCTAATTTTTGTTTTGATATTTTCCTAACTTTTCATTTTTTTAACTAGCTGAAACCCGACTCGTTACTACCAAGCCCCCTTTTCCGACGCCCATAAAATATTATGAGTGGAACGGCACTTTCTGCAAATTCTGGTCGAATACCGAATTCCGAGGCTGTGCGATCTATAATTGCAAAGCTATTCGATATAGCAAATTTGGGTTGTTTAGGAAGTGCCACGCCCCATTTATAATGCAAAAACCATCCTTTGTATTCGTTTAAAAACTTCCTAAAGTTTCACCAAACCGATTTCCGATGCTGTTAAAAAGCTATTCGATATCGAAAATTTTGGGGTATATTTGAAGTGCCACGCCCCTTTTTGAAATCAGCACCAGCCTTTACAAGAACATTTTCAAGACTTTGCTACCGTTTCCCTGAAAATTTATAAAAATTGGTTCAGCGGTTTGGGAGTCTTTACACATGCATATATTAATTTTTTTATAAAGATATATGGGCGTAAAAAAGGAGGCGTGGCATTATTTATATATATATAGTGATCGCTACCTGGTCCCATTGCACCTGCATACCAATTTTCACTATCAAAACGCGAACATTTCAGGAATTCGAAAAAGTGGGCGTAGTAAACCGTAGTAAACATATGAACTAAACTACCAAATTTTAGTCTCATTCGATCAAAACCATCTTATAAATAGAAGTTACATTAATTTTTGGCGGTAAAAGTAGGTGTGGCAACATTTATATACATAGTTCACTATCAAAATTTGTACAACTCAGGAATTGGCAAGATTTCAAAAAAGTAGGTGAAGATAAAGTGCGACCACGCCCATTTTTACTACAGTTGCCGATAGTAACCATCTTAACAAAATTTTAATTTCTTACGATCAAAACCGTCCGATATATAGCATTTTTATGGTTTGTGGGCGATAGCATAAATTTGGGTTGTATAGGAGGTACCACGCCCCCTTGCCCAATCGTCACCAAACTCTCACTCACCAGGAGCACTCTCAAGATGGTGTTTCAGTTACCATGAAAATTTCATAAAGATCGGTTCAGCGGTTTTTGAGTCTATACGTGATATACATACATATAGATTTTATACTCATTTAATCGATTTGAAATTTTTTTTTTTTTAATTGAACAAAATAATGAATAGTTAATTACTTTTAACGAGAAGATTGCATGCATTTCCAAATATCGATGAAAACATTGCTCCTGAAAAAATTGTGTAAAATTTGCACACAAGCAATCTATTCGTTTCTAGAAACAAGGGACCGATGAAGGTTAACAAGTAATCTTTTTTGGTGTTGTCCTATATGTAATTTAAAAAAGTTTAAAATTTAATCCAAGAATTTTAACCGCGTACGGATGAAACTTACCATCGTTTACAGTGAACAAAGATTACACTGTGCGCTTTTTTACACCTTTTTTCTCTGTATTTGATAATTTAAACATTTTTTACTTAATTTTGGTATAAGGAATCTCGTAGTGACATTTGTTTTACCACTTTACCGAACATTTTAGAACAAAATTTTTTTTTAGATATATCAAAAATTACTCAAGATATGCACTCATTGCCATGATGAGAACTCTGGAACCATTACGATTTAATTTTGGTTTCTTCGGCCAAGTTTTTCTATAATTCTGGCCAACAACTTTTCTAAACAAATAAATATGTAAAAATCGCTTCCAGTGGGTCTTATCGAGTGATTCTTACAAAAAGTCAAACGAAAAAATTCGAACAACATTGCGTATGAGTAACATTTTTTGCTTTGAAGCGCTGAAAGCGCGGACAAGATGTATGTGGCTTATCAATGGTTTAAAGACAATTTCAAATGATTTTTCGTTATATATTTGTTCAACAAAGTTGTTGGCAAGAATAATAGAAAGAACTTTGCTGAAGAAGCCAAAATGAAAATCCTAATGGTTCAAGAGTTCTCAACATGCAAATGAGTGCATATCTGGAGTAATTAAAAAAAAAAATTTGCACTAAAGTCTTCGGTAAAGTGGCAAAACGAATGTTACCACGAGATTCGTCATATTAAAATTAAGTGAAAAACGTTGAAATTATTATATACAGATTTTCGTGCCGCACAGTGTTATTCACCTTCAAAGAAAAAGGTAAAATCAGAAAAATGCGGATTAAAAAGTAATCCTTTTTGAATTAGAAAATTTTAAATTTTTCCTTGGAATAAAAAGTAATTTTCTTTTTGGTGTTGTCCTATATGCAATTTTAAAAAAATTAAAATTTAATCCAAGAATTTTAAGCGTGTATGAATAAGACTTTCATCTAAAATCGTTTACAGTGGACAAAAGTTTTTCACCTCGAAAAACAGGTGAAGTCAGAACGATTGGCAAAAAAGGTTATGACATCAGTGTTTTGGGATGTAAACGAATTTTATTGATATATTATCTAAAGAATGGTAAAACCATTAACTCTGAATATTACTGCAAGCTTTTGGATCAGCTGAATGAAAAAAACCATGAGAAAAGACCTGCTTTACAGAAGAATAGAAAAATAATTTTTCATCAAGACAATAAAAATATAAAATATAAAAAAAGACAAAAAATATAAAATATCTGGTTCTAGTTTAGACTTTGCTTCCTATTCTTCTTGTCGTTATAGATATCAACTATTAAATAAACAATGCTATTCTGCTTATATAATTAACATAAAATCTCAATTTAAAGATGATCCAAAACTTTTCTATAGTTTTGTTAACTCAAAACGTAAAGCCTCCAGTTTTCCACCCCTTATGAAATTCAATCAGGAAGAATCATCTTGTTACAATGTGATTTCTAACATGTTTGCAAACTTCTTTAAATCAACTTACTCCGATATACCATTTAATACTAGCACGGTGTATCCTTTTCTCCCGCCAGTTAACTCTTTTGAAACTGCTGTAATAGACCCAAATATTGTCATGTGTTATCTTCGACAAGTAAAATCTTCTTTTACGACCGGCCCTGATAAAATTCCAAGCTGTATTTTAAAGCAATGTGCTACAAAGCTGTGTACTCCTCTAGCAAACATTTTTAATATTTCCTTGCATAGTGGTTATTTTCCCATTATATGGAGGATTCTTATATTATACCCCTTCATAAATCTTATAAGAATTCTCTTTCAAAAATTATTTCGGTCACTTCTGGCGTTCCTCAGAGCATCAGTCATCTTGGACCGGTTTTGTTTTTACTATTCATTAATGATCTTCCTTCGGTAATAAAACACTGTAACGTCTTAATGTACGCTGACGACGTCAAACTTTTTCTTTGTTACAAATCACCCGAAAAACGACATCTTTTACAATCTGATCTAAATAGACTTGTGGACTGGTGTAGCTTAAATATATTAAATCTCAACTTAAAAAAATGTAAGCAAATGACATTCTCGCGAAGATCTGCTAGTAACATAAATTACACTATAAATAACACTAACTTAGAAATAGTTTCCAGTTTTCTCGATCTTGGTGTTATTATGGATTCAAAACTTCGCTTCAATCTCCACGTTAATATGGTGATAAATAAGGCAAGAGGAGTCCTTGGTTTCATTAAAAGATGGGCTAAAGATTTCAGTGATCCCTTTACTACTAAATTATTATATACCTCTCTCGTAAGGCCAATTTTTGAATATGCATCAGTTGTATGGAACCCACAATATAATGTCTACATCGACGCCATAGAATCCGTTCAAAAACAGTTTTTACTTTTTGCTTTACGTCATAGTCGTTTAAATCCCAATATTATGCTTGCATCGTATGAAATACGGCTTAAAATTATTTTACTACCTTCCCTAAGAAGCAGAAGAATGATGCTTAATGTCATGTTTCTGTACAAATTACTTCGTGGCGAGATTAATTCGGAATATCTCATCTCAGCTCTAAATTTTAACATCCCAAGGAGAGGAACTAGACATTTTCTGTTTTTCAAGTTGAGTCAGTGCAGTTCTAATTACGCTCTTCATGAACCTTTACGATGTATGTGCAGTGATTTCAATGATAACCTCAACATGATTAATTTTTCTGATTCGGTAGGCGTCTTAAAACGGAAAATTATATTACATTTAAATAATTAAATCAATTTAACTTCATCCTATTATACCTAATGCAGTTTTATAACAATATAATATTGGTAATTGAGATTGTTCTGTTTCTCTTTTTTGTCTCGATATTATGTTTTATAAAGTAAGCACCATCAAATATGAATCGTTTTTAAAACTTACTTTTTAATTATTCAATAATTTAATTTTTAATCGAATTGGGATTTACGTGCTCACGTGGTTTCCTGATTTGAAATTAGACTGAACTTACACTATCACCTGGATTGGTGTGCCAGAGTATATCTCTTTTTCATACAAGTTTATGCCTGCGTTGGCCCAAATGCATATCCAACTAATTGGGATTTTGATTTGGCAGATATGAGATTTATCTCATTTCCACGTAGGTCCTTGGGTTGGACAATGGCCGCAAACCAGTTAAAATGACTTAAGTGTTTTTGATTGTTTTTCGGGTACCTTAAATTGATAATTACTATTATTTAATTCGATGTTGCTTATTTATATAGAATCAAGTATACTTAAATACGCGTTTATATACATTCAATTTTTAAATTCCGCTGAAAAGCCAATTAATGTGCTTAGTGGAAAATCCTAATTGCCAATAGGGGGTATGTTTTAGTACGTAGGTGCATTCTGTCTGTCCCGGCTGATTCGGGCAGATTTTAGAATGTGAATCGTGCATGCGTATAGGACGGGTATACGTATCTTTGGAAGATTTCATACCTCCGGGCGAATCAAAAAAAAAAAAAAAATGCGCATGATCACAAAAAAATAATTGGCTCCCAGTAACTACTACCTCTTCATAAACTTGAGATAACTCCTTCGTGGAAAGCGTTTTTCGTCGAATGAAGAAGCTATTGCAGCCGTGGAACAGTATTTTCCGGCTAATCTAATGACATCAAATTTTGCACATAAGCTTTAATTCTTAATATACACTTTCAGTATGGGATTTGTAAAAATCAAATAAAAACAACGTCTACCTCCCATACAAAATGACATGATGAAATAGTAAAATATTCTTAAATTTAACAAAATTGAGTGCAATGACTTCAAATTTTGCAAATAAGCGGTAATCTTTTTATGACCTCGAATTTGGTTAAAATAAAACTGAAAATTCTGCCCACCTCCCATACAAAGTGACGTCATAATAAAAGTGAAACCTTCATGAATTCCAATAAAAATTTTATGTTTAAACTTGATTTGAGCACATAAGCTTAAATAAATAAAAAGAACTCTGAATTTCAAATGTGAAATATTGAATAAAAACAATGCCTTGTAAAAAAAAGTAACGTCATCAAAATAAAATAACATTCAAGACTTCGAATAAACTAAAATAATGCCATGGGCTAAGTTCAATTTCGGTCCAGATGAAAATTATTCCTTTGTTTTATACTAGTTTTGTATTTAAATAATATAAAAATTTTGTAAGGTTAAAACTAAAAACATTGAAAATATTTGCTAAGCATTGATATATCAGAGAAAAACAACTTTAACACCAGCCATTACTTTTTTTTTAACCTGCGCATGTGTTTGTCTGTGTGCAAAATGTAGGCAGTGAAAAGTTTGATTATGCAATTCGTAGACGTGAAGAGCTATGCACAGGTTTTCCTATTTTTGCTGACTTTTCCTTGTTTTTCTGCAATGTTTTTTTTTTTGTTGTTAAGCTGGCCTATAAGCTAACCTGTTTGCTTTGTTGTTGTTATTGTTGTTGATTATGCTTGCAGCTTGGCAATTTGCCCAACCGTTCATGCACCAGAGTCACTCAGTCACTCAGTCAAATTGTTTTGTGTTTTTGTTTTTTTTTATTATTTATTGTTGCACTATTTTTTTATGGTTGTTTTGCTTGCAACGACTTCCTTGTTGCAAAGTCATGTTGTTGCTGTTGTTATTGTTGCTCTAGCAAATGCTACTTACAAAATTTATATTCAAACTCGTCTACATAAAAAATACAAAGTTACAAACTATGCTGTATATGTACATATTTGAATAGAATGTTTATGTGCGTGTGTTTGTTGGAGTGAGCATTTATATGTGTTTGCTTGAGTATTTATGTGTATTTGTTCGCTTGTATGTTAGCGCATGTAATGACTTACCTTGCGCTTTTGTCAGGGCATTGGCACAATTTTGCACGCAGACAATTAAAGTGGCGCCCAGCGACAGCAGCAGAAGCAACAACAACAGCAACAATAACAAAAAATCGATAACTCAGTGTTGCACTGAAAGTTACAGTAAAACTGTTTTTATTGGAACACAAAAGCATTATTTTAAATGCCACCAACTGACAAAAATCTTTAACTTTGAAGATATTGTAATTTCGTCAATACTTTATTCAAACTTACAAGTTTTTATAAAAATATGCAAGTTTTTCTTTCATTAAGCCAAAGAACTCGCATACCTTGAATCTGTTTCAAAGAATGATAAATTTTAGTCTAGAGTGGGTTAATTTTATTGGAATATTTTTGAACTAAACTATAATTAACTCTTCGAATTTAAAAATTAAATAGATTTTGATAGCATACGATGCAAATGGCTTTATAATGAGTTACCAAAATAATCCAATTGAAAATAATATTGTTCAATTCTAACATTTTTTTTCACGAGTAATTAAAAATCAAGCTTTTTGCAATTCAGAAAAGATTCATTGAAATGCTGACATTTCATTTGATAACACTGGTTTACAGCCAGGCTGTTCAATGAATGGCACTATCCATTTCTAATGCAAAATTGGTCAGTGCTTCCGAAAATGTCATTCTATTTTTTTATGTCGCTCCGTTTTCGAGATATTGCCCACTGCAGTTTTTATAAAAAAAATTAGTTCCATTTAATAGCATATAGCTGCAAAACCAAAAACAATAATCAAACAAATATGGGTATTTCCACAGAAACGACAACCGGGACCAAAAAGTAGAATGTTAATAAACCAATGATTTTTTCTAACATTATATTAAAATAATATCAAAATTTTTATAATATAATGTATTTGCAGCTTATCTCAGTTGTTATGATGAGAAAATTCGCCTGAAAACTTAAAATATATTTTTTCTTGTTCTTAGGTACTTTAAATGACATTTTCTCTTTAGTATTTATTGTGGACATATTTATATTATGAATGCACACACCTTATGAAATCTTTGTATCAATAACAAATTAATACAAAAAAATGAAAACATACCAAACAAAGCTCGATTAACGGTAAATTTTTCATTTTCTTTTGTTCATGTTGTAATGTCGCGTTAGGGTACTTAAAACATCATATTTTATCAGTACTCCGCGATCGTTCTAATTAATTGGCTGAAAATTTTAATTCAAATCAAAATTTAGTGACATTAGTGAAAAAAAAAAATAACTGCATATAATAATCACACTAAACATTTAATTTTTATTTTCAAAGTGTGTCGCGTTTGGTATTGTAGGCACATTTAACAAGTAACTTTATTCGATATTAACTAGTTTATCAATTATGTTACTCATAGTAACTATTTGGTAATGTCAGATTTTTTACAACTGTTCTAGCTCGGGGTCTAGTCTTGCAAATTGATTTTGCAGAAAATTATAGGCTGATCTGCCAAAATGAAGTTCAGAGCGCGCACTTACAGGCAAGTTACGATTTTTACTTGCGTTGCTAGGATGTTTGAAAAATCGAAATCGTTTCCTATAATCAGTGATAGTTTAAGTCAGCAAAATCGACGTTTACGTTTTCATAACGAAACTTGTTCAGGTCATAAAAACTCAACACGGCAATTTTCAAAATATATTTTTATTCTTGGATGGAAGTAGCAGCCAATTTAAAAACAAATTTATTATTTCGAGTTTATCTGATTTCTTAATTCAATTTGGTTGCAAAACAATTAAATGGAACTATTTCGCAACTTCGCATGGGAAAGGTGCAGTCGATGGAGTTGGAGCGGTTATAAAAAGAAAAATTTGGGGTATAACCAAAACAAGAATATTATTTTAAGTGATGGATTTTATTTTTTCAATTGCGCACGGGAGCACATAACTGGAATTACAATAATGTATATTGGTGCTGACATAATCAAAGATATATTTTAAACATTTACAGAAAAATGGAAGGAAATACCAAATATTTCAGGCATCCGAAAATTGCATTATTTCTCCTGTGACGAACATTTGAATATAATTTATTTATTTCGATTTATTTAAATTAAGAATTAGTATAGTAAGATCTTAAATGGTCTTTTAGCGTACAACAGTTAAAAACATTAATAGTCAACAGAAAACGATGAGAATAAAACTTAAAACTAGTAAATATAATTATAATTTTGCAAACCAAACCAATTTGGAGAAATAAAAGAATTACAGTTAATTTCAACTTAACTAAATATTAGCTTATCATAACTTAACAAAATAAAAGAAGGAGGAAAGGCAGTAAATAAAATATTAAAGAAGAGAAAGGAGAAGAAAATTAAAGTGTAGAAGAATGAAAGGTTAGAGAAATAGGACTTGATTGATAGCTTAAATTTGTTCGTGCTGGTTTTAATGTTTAGAGGAAATGAGTTCCAGAGCTTAATGGCGTTGATAAAAAAGAGCCGCTTAGATTGTAAAGAAGTATATCTTGGTATTATAAGGTTGAAGGTTATGTTCGACACACTGAAACGCAGTTTTTTGAAAAGGTATAACGGAGTTTTATTAATAATCGACTTGTGCAGAAGTATGCAATTTCTCGCATTTAGGTATCCAATCAAGCTACATCCTAGAATTTCTTGGCTTTTAACAGTAACATGGTCAAAACGTCTTAAGTCAAATCTAGTCAAGTTGTTAAACGCAACAAGTATTTTGTGCTCAAAATGAGAGTCAAGGTTACTATAAACTAGCTCAGAGTAAGTAATTATAGGCAAAATGAGTTGAACAACAAGTCTTTTTTTAGTCAAAGTAGGGGTAAATTTAGAAGTTAACCGCAGACATCTTAGCGAATAATATATTATTTTTATTATGTTATTCACATGGTCAAGACAAGTAAGTTTTTAATTGACATAGAATCCTAAATTTTTTACTTTGTCAACAATATGTAGACGATTATCATTTAGACTAATTGTCGAAATTATATAAAAGCTGCTCAAACGGCGTATTCATTGAAAAATTATTTGAGATCATTTTACTCTATATATGTTTGTATATATAAAATAAAATAATAAATCTGAAGTTTTTGCCAGTTAGTGCAATTTTGAGTTAAAATAACTTGAACTAATCCTTATTACAAAAGTGATGGGAAAATAAGTCGCGTTAGGAATGTCACGTGGGGAATCATCCTAGAGGTTGTAACAAAAAAAACGAATGCAAATATTTCAATACGACAACTATCAATATAAAGCCACATTATTCTATTATAGTTTACAAAAAATCAATTTAAGAAATTATATTCCAATTCGCAGATTTTTGCATTTATGTAGATGCAGTTGAAAACGACTTCTATTTTTTGTCGCGTTGGGAATCACATGTTTACTGGTAATATATTGGAAACAACAAATTGACAAAGCCTACCTTTTGCACTAAACTTAGTGCTCCTAAAACTATATCTAAAAATGGAAACAAGAAAAAAAATTCTTAAGAAATCTTTACTTTTTTTCACTTCAAAGCCGTGCGAATGTCGCGTTGGGGACCCTGGAAATGCCCATATATCAAATGGAAGCTAATAAAATTCAATACAAATAATGCTTGCTTATATATGATTATCAGTGTGGCCATATTAGCCTTTTCCAGGCTAGATTTAGCTTGTTTTTAGCGGATTAGCCTGTAAATTTAAGATTTAGCTTCATAGCTTTTTTATCCTTTTTTCCCTTTGAAAACAGCGGTTTTTTTTCTTTTTTGGCGAACTGTTAAAAACACCCGTTTGTAAAAATTTGTCGTTGATGACATTGTAATGCAGAACTGTAAGCGGAAACGAAATCTTGTCACATAATTTTCTTTTCATTGTCAAAACAACATTTTAACTTTATTCGCCTGTCTAGCAATATCGTATTTTCTAACAGGAAGTTCTGCAGAAAAGTGAGTTTGTGAAAACTATTAATGTTTAAACCAGAACAAATTTTTATATATAAAATAAATTATTATTAAACATTAACTCTGGAGTGCTCGGAACAGGTAATAAGTAAAGGACAGCCTTTGTAGTCTAGTGGAGAGTGCGCTAGACTATCAACTCAGAGGTCCCTGGTTCGAAAACGCGTTCGGGCATGGTTTTTTTCACTTTCTTTATTCTTTCCTACATTTAAAATTTATGAAAAACTAAAAGTCAACAACTAAATTGTGGAAAATGTGAAAAATGTGGAATTAACTAAGACAGGAACAACTAAGGGCTGGAAATGCTTGGCGAGGTTAAGGGATCGTCCATAAACTACGTTACTGATTTTCTGGTTTTTTTTTACCCCCTCCCCCCCATAAAGTACCGTGACATATGAAATTAGTTCATTCGAATGATTATATATTTTGACTAGCTCTGACACTTTTCACTACTATTAGTGACTAGTATGACTAGATACATTAAAGGAACAATTAGAAACAAATCAATAATTAATATCATCTGTAAAAGCTATTCCATCTGCGATCCAAGATTCGATACTCTCAATCACTGGGATAGAAGAAGCTGGTAGCTTTGTTGAAGATTCTTCAAAATAGAATTTTTTATCAGATTCTATGTCGACCCATTCAGGTGAATCCTCATTTCTAACGCAAAGAAATTCACTTGGTCTTTGACAGAGTACCCTTAAAGGCTGCACCCGAGCTGCACCAAGTTCTGTGTTTTTGTGTAAATTCTTTCTGAAAATTGATTTATTGAAATAGTATTTTTATTCCGATTTATTGTAAACGATATAATACAAGCTTATGGCAATTCATAGAAGTTTTAAAAACGAAATACAAGCCGCAGGTAGGACACGACCTTGAACAGATTTCTTCTTTCTGAGAAGGACAGTACATGTCATACAGTATCTCCTTTGATCAAGAACATTCAGGCCTTAACGTCAAAGCCTGTCGCAAAAGCAAAGACCCAAATTTTTCAGACGTGTGCTGAGATGGTGAAGGAATACCAAAAGGTTCCTGTGTCGAGAGAAAAGGTTGTGGAAGAAATCGTTGAAACAAAATTAACCATCAATTTAGACGATCAAACATAAACATGTAAGGTTAAAAATTTTTGAAATGATTGTGTTATTAATAAGAGGTTTTTCGTCGATTTTTTTAGTTTTTGGTAACGTTACAATATCTAAACACCTCCCCCCTACCGTTACTCACCCCTCCCCCCTAAATTGGTAACGTAGTTTATGGACGACCCCTAAGGCATAACACTAACCTCAGTCAAAAGCAATTCAAATTGTCTTTCACGTTTGTTTCGCCTAATCAATAATTCACGTATGGTTCCAAGCAATTCCTCTAAATAATCTATCACTTTCCCTTCAGGTCAAAGACCAAACCTTGTTTATATAAGGCGCATGTCTTGGTTCTTTGATCTTTTTAAAAAAAAACAAAAAAATCGTTAATTAAATTTTAAAAATTTTTGCGCAAATAATTTTTGGCTTCATTTGCTTTTGTTTGCTTCTTTTCGGTGTTTTCTCTTTCGTTTTCGTTGTGTTTTTGGCGTACAGAGGATTTTCGATCAATTTATTTGTGTTCTTTCCATTTTTGTGAATAATTTTTTGTTCTCTTCTATTATGTGCATACCTACTCACTAGGGTGGGGCGATTTGAACATCAAAATGGACGCTTCGCGTTTCTGATTTTTGGGATTGTACTGAGCAAAAAAGTCCACTAGACCATACGTCTACGGTGAAAATCGAGCTTCCAGATTTTGACTTGCTTTTCTCAGACTCTTGTCACGTTTTTTTTTATATTTTTTGGATTTTTTTTGGTTTTTTTTTTTTTTGGGCCATTGAGATTTTCGATCCAATACTAAGACAAAAATTTCAATGGTTTGGCTGTTATAGGCCAAAATATCAAAAAAAAAACGTGACAAAAGTCTGAGAAAAAACTGCAAGTCAAAATCTGGAAGCTCGATTTTCACCGTAGACGTATGGTCTAGTGGACTTTTTTGCTTAGTACAATCCCAAGAATTAGAAACGCGAAGCGCCCAATAACACTTTTTTCCTTCCATACTAATCGCCCCACTCTACTACTCACATTGTCGCTTACTGTGTAAAGTGTGTGCAATGTAATTGAGAACTGTATACAGACTTCGGAGGCCCCGCAGCTACATTGTATTTAAGAAATAATTGGTTTCGTCATGTGTCCATTTACCACTGGGATAGCTTTACCCTGTAGTTTGGTGAACCCACTACTTGGTATGAAAATCACATACTCTCAGTGGTAGGGTCATACCCCTCGCCTAGTACTTTGTTCGTCCTTTTAACACATCGATGTCATTGACAGGGGTGCATTACCATGGCCTTTACAATTCTTCTGTCCCATTGGGTCTTACCGGTTAATAGCATGTCCAAGTGGCATGGCCGTCCAATGTCATGCCCGTATTATACTACGCAACTGATTTCCGATATTGAAAATAGTCTTTACAGCGTAATTATAGACGATTCTACTGACATTTCTCTAAAAAAACGATACTATAGTAAAAGATTCTACTGCGGGGACATTGTAAGAAATATTTTAAAAACACTTCATGATTTTAAATATAGTCAAGCTTAATTTAAAGTGTTAGAGAAGCAGGACTTTCAAAGTGCTATATAATTTACTTTATTTTAATTCATGTTTTACAAGTTTAGATCTGGTGGGTGAGTACTAGAACGAGGTACTTGATGTCCATGACCTTTGGAGCAAAGACATTGGTCTCCACAAGACACAACCATCGATATATGTGCATCATACTTTAAGATCAAACCCTAAGTGCCGAAGTTATGACGAAAAATTTGAAAAGGTTCGAAAGGTTTTAAAGAACTACAATCGGCAAAAAATATTTTTAAATTTAAAATTTTTCTAAATAAAAAAATATTTTTTTAAATAGTTATACTGAAATAATCTAAATACTGACATAAGGAAAGCTAAATTATTTTTGCGAGCTTTAATTTTTTGACATAAGTGGTACATTAGAATGGTAAGAACTGAGATTTAGTGGATAAGTACTAAGCCGGGGTACTTGAGGTCAATGACCATTGGAGCAAAAAAAAAAAATAGTCTGCTCAAGACAAAAACATCAATATACCATGCATTAAGATAGGACTGTAAATGTCGAAGATAAAAGGAAGTGTTTGGTAAAAAAATTTCCGGAATCACCCTCCAAAAATACTTCGAGTTAGATGGTGTGCGGCGAATTTTTTTTTCTGGTACGGTTTAGTACCTATATTCAAAATAAATGTTATGTGAAATATTAAATAAAAACCTTAAAATTGTATGAAAAAGATCTGGTTGTTTCTTAGCTTGTTTTTCAAGTCATTTAGCTTGATTTTATCTCTTTTTTTCGGACGGTTTAGCTTTCTTTTTTTTTTAAGCTTGTGGCTACACTGACGATTATAATTAGAAAATGTCAAAATTTAAGAATCAGAAACAAGAATTAACTAAAACACCTTAACCAAATGCAAATTAAGAAAGATTATTGGAAATTTATAAAAAAAAATCAATTGAATAAAAAAAACGTATTTCAAATTTAGAACAGATTCATCGATTGCCATGCTATTACCTTATCATTCCTGTTCCTATTTCCTCTACCAATGGTAGATGGAATCTTTCCTTTACCATGGTTATAGTTATTGTTACAATAATGGAATATGAATGATAATGATAGTGCAAATGGCATTGGTAATGTATGCTAATGGTAATGGTTATGGTTATGCTTATGCTACTGTTTACGCTTATGCATATGCTTATGGTTATGGCTATGGTTATGGTTATGGTTTTGGTTATGGTTATAGTTATGCTTATACTTATGGTTATGGCTATGTTTATGGTTTTGGTTATGGTTATGGCTATGGTTTCAGTTATGGTTTTGGCTATGATTATGGTTATAGTTATGCTTATACTTATGGTTATGGTTATGGATATGGTTTTCGTTTTTGGTTTTGGTTTTGGTTATGGTTATGTTTATAGTTATGCTTATGCTTATACTTGTGGGTATGGTTATGGTTTTGATTATGGTTATGGTTTCGGTTATGGTTTTGGCTAAGGTTATGGTTATAGTTATGCTTATACTTATGGTTATGGTTATAGTAATAGCTATGGTTATGGTTTTGGTTGTGGTTATGGTAGTGGTTTTGGTTATGATTAAGGTTATAGTAATACTAATGTTATGGTTATGGTTATAGTAATACTAATGTTATGGTTATGGTTTTGGTTATGGTTGTGTTTATAGTTATGCTTATACTTATGGTTATGGTTATAGTAATAGTTATGGTTATGGTTATGGTTGTGGTAATGGTTATGGTTATGGTTATGGTTATTGATATGGTTATGGTTGTGCTTATACTTATGATTATGGCTATGTTTATGGTTTTGGTTATGGTTATGGTTATGGCTATGGTTTCGGTTATGGTTTTGGCTATGATTATGGTTATAGTTATGCTTATACTTATGGTTATGGTTATAGATATGGTTTTGGTTTTGGTTTTAGTTTTGGTTATGGTTATGGTTATGTTTATAGTTATGCTTATGCTTATACTTATGGTTATGGTTATGGTAATGGTTATGGTTATGGTTTTGATTATGGTTATGGTTTCGGTTATAGTTTTGGCTAAGGGTATGGTTATAGTTATGCTTATACTTATGGGTATGGTTATAGTAATAGCTATGGTTATGGTTATGGTTGTGGTTATGGTTATGGTAATGGTTTTGGTTTTGGTTTTGGTTTTGGTTATGGTTATGGCTATGGTTTCGGTTATGGTTTTGGCTATGATTATGGTTATAGTTATGCTTATACTTATGGTTATGGTTATAGATATGGTTTTGGTTTTGGTTATGGTTATGGTTATGGTTATGTTTATAGTTATGCTTATGCTTATACTTATGGTTATGGTAATGGTTATGGTTTTGATTATGGTTATGGTTTCGGTTATAGTTTGGATAAGGGTATGGTTATAGTTATGCTTATACTTATGGTTATGGTTATAGTAATAGCTATGGTTATGGTTTTGGTTGTGGTTATGGTTATGGTAATGGTTTTGGTTATGGTTATGGTTATAGTAATACTAATGTTATGGTAATGGTTATGGTTATGGTTATGGTTATGGTTATTGTTATGGTTATGGTTATGGTTATGGTTGTGGTTATGGTTATGGTTATGGTAATGGTCATGGGTTTGGTTTTGATTATGGTTTTGTTTATGGTTGTGGTTATGGTTATGGTTGTGATTATGGTTATACATATGGTTGTGTTTATGGTTATGGTAATGATTAAGGTTATAGTTATGGTTATGCTTATATTTATGGTTATGGCTATGGTTATGGTTATTGCTATGGTTATGGTAATGGTTATAAGTTTGGTTATGGTTATAATTATTATTGTGGTAATGGTTATGGTAATTGTTATGCTTATACTTATGGTTATGGCTGTTGTTATGCTTATACTTATGGTTATGTTTATGGTTATGGTTTTCGCTATGGCTATAGTTATGATTATGTTTATAGTTATGCTTATGCTTATTCTTATAGTTATGGATATAGTTATGGTTATTGTTATGGTTATGGTTATGGTTATGCTTATGCTTATGCTTATGCTTATGCTTATGCTTATGCTTATGGTTATGGTTATGGTTATGGTTATGGTTATGGTTATGGTTATGGTTATGGTTGTGGTTGTGGTTATGGTTATGGTTTTGGTTATGGTTATGGTTTTGTTTATGGTTGTGGTTATAGTTATGGTTGTGGATATGATTTTGGTTATGGTTATAATTATTATTGTGGTAATGGTTATGGTAATTGTTATGCTTATATTTATGGTTATGGTTATTGTTATGCTTATACTTATGTTATGTTATATGTTTATGTTATATTTGTGTTTATGGTTATGGTTTTCGTTATGGCTATGGTTATGATTATGTTTATAGTTATGCTTATGCTTATACTTATGGTTATGGATATAGTTATGGTTATTGATATGGTTATGGTTATGGTTCCGTGTTTTATAGGCAGAAACTTTTTTAATTAAAAAACACAAGCTTTTACTCATATCACAAACCCTGAGAAAACTGAGAAAAGTCGATTTTTGCTTAAGTGATTTAGTTATATAGCTATATAGCTATATAGTTATATAGCTAAATTTTAAATTTTGTTGAGTTCTTTTTAGCAGCGAAGGAAAATAACAGTTATTTTTATTCAAAAAGTCAAATGGAAAGAATTAGTCTATTCTATATTTGAATATAGCAATGTGATGCTTGTTAGCTAATTAATAATAATCTTAAATGATTTTAATTTTTCTGAGTTTTTGAAAAAAGTCAATATATAATCGTTATATTTTGACCAATTTTATTTCTATCGAAAATAAAAGTTAAAATTTTGCTTTTGTTTTTTTGATCAAAAATATAAGTTAAAATTTTACTTTTAAGTTTTTGATCTCAAATAAAAGTTAAAATTTGACTTTGACTTTTTTGATCAATAATAAAAGTTAAAATTTGAATTTTACTTTTTCAATCAATATTGAAAGTTAAAATTTGACCTTTATTTTTTCGATAAAAAATAGCAGTTAAAATTTTGCTTTGCTTTTTGCGATCAGTATTAAAAGTCAAATTTTAATTGCTTTATTATATCTGCTTGCATTCACTGTCTCAGTCGTTTCCAAAATAAATGAAAACAAAATGTGCAATGATAAGCAACTATAAGCAACTAAGCGATCAATAACAACGATTTTTTTCTGTGTATAAATGTTAACATTATAGGTGTAAAAGAATAAAAACTGTGCTCTATTGTTTTAAAAAGTTAATCTTTTATTATTGTAAAATTTTTAATCTTTATTTTTGATTGAAAAATTTAAAGTCAAATTTTAACTTTTATTTTTGATCGAAAAAATAAAAGTAAAATTTTGACTGGTATTTGTGATCGAAAAAATGAAAGTCAAATTTTAGCTTTTAGTTTTGATCAAAAAATTAAAGTTAAATTTTAACTTTTTATTGTTATCGAAATAAAATCGTTATTAGCTTATATTTTGGATCAAAAAAATTAAAGTCGAATTTTAACTTTTTATTGTTATCGAAATAAAATCGGCCAAAAAATAACGATTATTTGTTGACTGTCTTGAAAAAATTCTAACCGTTACGGTTCTTGCTTTTAAATAAATTGAAAATAAATAAAAAAATTTGTACGCAACATTTAAAAAAAATTAACAAAGATTACTTATTTCTTCCTTATTTAAAACTATCCCTTTTTGCTCGAATTCACATTGCCTAAAATTGTGAACTGTTGGCATTTTTTTTATTGGCTCTACATGCCAAATTCAAGAACAAATAATACGTGGAACATTCTATCTATCGAAATCCGTTCAAATTAAATTTTTAGATCATCTTTTCTCCGAAAAACTTTTTCTCAAAAATCTTTCTGAAAAAAAATCAGCCGAGAAATCTAATAAAAAAAAAAGTAATTTTCTTGTAATTACGAGTATTTTTTTTTTCTTATTAAATTGCATTACTTTTACGACATATTTTTATTTATGACCCATGCAAAATCATAACAAATTATTTTCAAAAATGGTTTCTTTTTATTTTTATTAAATAGATTTTTTTTAAAGCGAAGTTTCAGGGAAAAAATACTTTCTTAGAAAAATATTCAATTTAGCTTTAAATTTTTCGTAAAATTTCTTAGTTTATAACCTGAAAAAAGTTAGTTTTTCCTTTTGTATTTGCATAGTTATAAGCAATCAAAAGCAATTGGAATGAATTCGCAATTTAGTTTTATGAGTTATTTGAGTTGGTTCAGATGAAGTGTTTTAGTTAAGAGTTAATAATAATGGCCCATTATCATAGTCAAAATTAAGTCGACTTTAAATTTAGTATAAGCTTTTTTGACAGTTTTTCAATATACATAATATGTTGTCAAAAAGCTTGCACTAAATTTAAAGTCGACTGTATTTTGACTATGATAATGCGCCCATGTGTTAAAGGATTTTTTTTTTTTTTTTTTTCAATATTAAAAACTTACTTTGGCATTGGAAAAGCGTTGCTTGCTGCAAGGAAAAGAAAAAAAATTTGTATAACATTTGTTTATTAAAATTCTTATTGCAAATATTTTAAGACCTTAACTACAAGTACTAAAAATAAAAATGACTCTTATCGTTTACATGCTTGAAAGCTAACAGCAATTAATAATTCATTCACAAACATTGTATAAAGCACTAAATAATTGTTTTGTTTTTGTTTGTGAAAAAAATATAATACAAATATCCGTAGCTATAACAGCTGCAATGTATTTGCAAATGTTTGCACACGATGAACTCTAGAGTTACCTAGAGTTTAATTCTACTCTTCGTTTTGAAAGTGTTTTGAGAAGAAAATTTTATTGGGAGCTTTGAAAGGTAGAACTAAATTTTATATTTTACTCCCTACATTTAACATACTTCTTTAACTATTAAATATGTATTGAAATATTTTTTAAGAACTATTTCCGTTAAAAGGTTGGCCATATTTCATGAAAATTGTTCATTTGATTAGCAAGTAGCAAGATGCTAACAAAATAGCAACCAAATAAAAGTAATCATTTAACAAAAAATATTTTTTAACAATAAAATTATTGAAAAAAAATGTGTTGCATGAAAGGAAGAACTTTATTTTTTTAACTCACTTTGTTTAAAAATACGTTTTCTTTAAACACCTTGGCAACCCTTAAAATAATTTGCATGCATGCAAAGGCAGTGCAATAATTACCTACAACTAACCTAACCTAACATTTTCCGTATGATATCAGAGTGAGTTTTTCTAGTCTAAGCAAATGCATACATAAAGGCACACACACACACAAAATCAAACAAACACATACAAAAAGCTATAAAATTGCTACACACAGAAAAGTGCAAATAGTTCTCATAATAATGTTAAAGTTAAGTTTAAATTGCAAAAAAAAAAACAACAGCAACAACAAGCAATTGCAACAATAACATTGCAGCAAATCTAACGATAAATGCAATAGAAGCAACAAACAACTACAACAAAGCCAGTGCAAGGCTGCGATGTCAGTGACCGAATCAAGTGCATCAAACGACACTCAGGCAAGAGCGACAGCGTGAGTGGCAGCGTAATAGAAAAACCAGAGTAGCTGAGAGGGAGAAGGGAGAGAGAGAGATAGAGCAAAATAGAGCTTCTGCTGTTAAAAAAAACAAACACATTACAAAAAATTAGAAATATGTACTTATAAAAAATCTTAGAACTTGTAAATATTTCTTAGAACTTGAGTTTATAAGAAATATTAAAGCATTTGCAAAGCTTTTTCATGCTCAATCTCTCACTATCGATTCTAGAATCATAGGCAAAAATATGCACTCGCACTTCATATGAAAAATCTCAAAAGATTTACGCTCAAAAAAATATTCCAAATATTATTGCATTTTCATTTTCTGTTTTTTTTTTTCGTTGTGCTCTACACCCAAGGACGAATGTTGCCATTTGACATATTGTGTGGCAACACTGTGCACAATTCATGGCAACATAGCGCGTCGTTTTTATTTTTTTTTTTTTTTTTCTTCAATACAACTCAACATTTGGCTTGGCTTTGTTGAACTTTTAAGTTGGCTTTGCAATGCATTTCTGGGAAATGTAATTATTAAGGAAATTCCAACTTGGCAGCGACAGCAGCAGGCGTGTTGCCAGATTGTATTATTTGTTAGTATGTATTGCGAACATAATAAAAAAAAATCACAATAATTAGTTGTCATGAAAAGATTTTATGCAATTCCAAGTACCGTGCATTTGTTAATAAAACTTAAGAAAATTTCATTGAATGCTTAAGTGACGAAATACTTATTTCAGAAGCTTAAACGAAATATGAATATTATGTACTTAGTGTAAAAAATTATCAAAAATTTTCAGCATAAGGATTTATTTACTAAAAAGATAATCTATTTACTAAAAGAATTACTAAAAAGATAAAAGAAAGTAATAGAAAAAATAAAATAAAAACACTAATAAAAATTTTTAAAGTTATAATTTTTTTAGAATTCTATATTCAAAAGTTTTCGCAGTTCGTGTATAAAAAATTCAAAAATTTTACAATACTTCGAAATTGGTAAAAGTATTTATAGTTTTGAATTTTGAAAAACTCTTAAATGTAAAACTTCCGAAATTTTGACTAAATATGGTTTTAGAAGGCTATAAAAAATTCTAAAATTTTACAATACTTCGAAATTGGTAAAAGTATTTATAGTTTTAAATTTTGAAAAATTCGTAAATATAAACATTCCGAAATTTTGACTAAATATGGGCTTGAAGGGTATAAAAAATTCTAAAATTTTACAATACTTCGAAATTGGTAAAAGTATTTATAGTTTTGAATTTTGAAAAATTCGTAAATATAAACATCCCGAAATTTTGACTAAATATGGGTTTGAATTAGAGATGGGATCGTGCCGTGCTTTTTCAGTGCCGTGCCTCAAAAAATAACTTCGTGCGTGCCTGTGCTTAAGATAAACATAGTCGCGCGTGCTTTTCGTGTTCTTTAAGTAAAATTTTACTACTTTTACTTTAGCAACTATGTTTTTATTTCATAAAAATTCATATTTTGTTTGAATAAAACTAATAAAAATAATAAAAACACATTCTAATGTTTTAATAATTCTTATATTTTTAAGTTTAAACATAATTTAAAAAAATATGTGTAACTTTTACATAGCTACTTTGCAAAGTTTTAAATCGGGCTTTCGTATGCGTGGTCGTGCGTTTTCGTGCAAGTACGAAAAATAAATTTTGTGTTCGTGCGTGCCCGTGCCTCAAAAATGTTGCACGCGCCCAACTCTTGTTTAAATACAATGTTTCAAAAATTTATTACGATATAAATATACAGTTTTTTAGCTAAATATGTCAAACATTTTTATTTCTTTAAAGAAATTTTACATTTGACTTTTTTCAAAAATTTCGTAAAAATTTTTGGTTTAATGCGTTTGTCGCAACGTTTCGAATATAGAATTTACCGTTAAAACCGAAATTCTTCAAGGCACATATTTAAACTTTCAGCGCCTTTATCTAACAAAGCACACTCAATTTTTAAAACATGCACTTATGGACTTTTAATAAGTCTTCGAGAATTTTAATAAATCTAAATATGCCAAAAAAATTTTTAATGTAAAAAGGAACTTTTAATTTTTGACCTTTTTTTCAATACTTAGAATTTTTCGAACATAACTTTAGAGTTAAGCTTGTTGAAATATACGAAATGTTTGAAAGATAATTTGGTTTCTGGCATTATTTGCTATCTTCGAAATTTGAGAACATGTATTTGCTACCTTAAGCTTACAAAATATTCTGCAAATTTTACCAAGTGCACATTTCTTGACTTTTTCTACAATCTTCTAAAATTCAAACAAAAAATACATTCACGTTTGAGAGAAAATTATCTTTTTGACTTGTTTTAAATCTTCTGAAATTAAGAACATTTTTTTTTTATTATTTCTTAATAAAAAATTTGACATTTTAAAAAAAAACATAATACACAATCAGTATTCGAAAAAATTCAATTTTCGAAATTAACGCACATGAATTTTTTACCATAACTTTACAAAAAGTTTTGCAAATTGTACGAAATTCACATTTCTTGACTTTTTTACAATCTTCTCATATATTATACGAGTAGCTTTATAGCTTTGCTTGTTGAAATACATAAAATGCTTTAGAGAAAATTAACTTTTTTACTTGTTTTAAATCTTCTAAAATTTCGAACATTACTTTTTAACATTTCTTAATAAAAAATTTGGCATTTAAAAAAACACATTATGCAATCAATATTAAAAAATTTCGAAAAAATTCACTTTTTGAAATTTACGAACATGGATTTTTTGCCTTAACTTTACAAAAAGTGTTGCAAATTGTACGAAATTCACATTTCCTGGCTTTTTACAATCTTCGAAATTTTCGAATATAGCTTTATTGCTTAGTTTGTTGAAATAAATGCAATGCTTGGGAGAAAATGAACTTTTTCACTTGTTTTTAATCTTCGAAAATTTCGAACATTGTTTTTTTAATATAAAGTTTTAAAAATTTTTGCATTTTTCACAAAAAAACACATTCCTAGACTTGTTATCAATCTACGAAAATATATTAAGTTTTACACTTGGAAAAACTTTTCATAGTTTTAAATTTCAACAAATTCGAACATGTTAACATTCTGACATTATAACTACCCTGCAGTGTAATCAACTAGATTTATACCAGTCAACAACTAGTTGGAAATATCCAACAACTAGTTCGATTTGTGTCCTATTCTCATAGAACCGACTGGTATTTTTTACGTGGTGATGTCATTGGAAAAGACAATTGTCTTACTATAGATAAGGTTTTAACTAGTTAACAACTCATTTTTTATGTAAAGTAAAGTTCTAGTTGGGTTGTGACTAGTTTTTAACCAATATAGTAATTATCGAATTAAAACTAGTTCATAGGTTCATATTTTTTCAATAGTTCATAGGTTCAAAGAACATATATTTTTACAACAAAATATTAGCTAAAGGCTAAAGTTAAAGCTATTTGATGAAATACCATGTTTATGGTATACTACATGTTTTTAAATTAGTTTTTATATGTTTTAATTTGTTTATTATTAGTTTGTTCCAATGGGGTACCCAGCTCCAACTGGTTTTGAAACTGGTTGATTTTGATAATATGTAGTATAGTTTGATTTTGGCTAGTTTTACAACTGGTTTAATGTGACTTGACAAAAACTAGTTGGGTTTAAACTACTTTTGCAACTAGTAAATCGTGACAAAATATAAACTAGTTTGTTTTGACTAGTATAAATACTACTCATGTTTTAATGCTGACTAGTCTTACACTGCAGGGTAAATATGGATTTAAAATTAATTAAAAAAAAAAATTGAAATTGATCTAACGTATCATTTTAACAGCTTTCAGGATATAGATCTCGTTCGAACATATTAGCTCAGACAATGCTGTAAATTATTTTGTTGAAAAGCATGCTTGAAAATTATTTTAATAAAAAGTATTCGATGTTTGAAAAACGTAAAAATTTCATCCAAACCTAATATGAATGTTAATCCGTCTTGAAAATAAACTAAGCTTTTAGGCTTTAACTCTGAGGTACGGTTATTTCATTATAAAAAGGTAAAAGAATAATTTTTATTTATTTTTTTATTATGTTTAATGTTATTATTATTAAAAAAAATCATAATATAACTTATTCTATATTTTAAAAAAATTTGTTTTATTTTTAACCCACGTGAGAATTAGTTTAAACCGCTGTACTTTTTAGCTACAGCATCAAATCTGAGTGGGTTGAATTTTGTCCCAACATACCAACAACGTTTGTTTTTAGTGGTTCAAATTTTGTCCCATGGTACTTCAAAGAGTTAAAACAAATTCTCAATTATGCATTTTCATACCAAAAATTTTCAAAATATAAGTATTTTCAAAATACTGCCATTAAAATTTAACTTTGCGGACATCTGTTTGTATTTCGACACATTCGTACAAATTTCGAACATAGCACTTTCATATTAAAATCGACTTGAGATTCAGCTGTGAGTATTATTACATAATTTTTTTTTTTTTTTTTACTCAATATTTTGAAATACACATAATGCTTAGCAAAAAACTAATTGAGTGGTTTTTAGTTAATCGTCAAAAAATTCGAACATAGCTTTTAATCTTAATCAGCCTAACCAAAAAACATTTTAATGTCGACTCTAAATTTAGTGTGAGCTTTTCTGACATTATTTCTATAGAATTTGTTGTCAGAAAGCTTACACTAAATTTAGAGTCGGCATTAAAATGTTTTTTGGTTAGGCTGAATATGTCGAGAACTTTTAAATTCTGTAGGAAAAATAAATTGTTTGTGTTTCTTCCAATCTTCGAAAATTTCAAACATATTTTTTAGCTAAGCTAACATTATTTTAAACTCAACATGAGGAAAAACTGCAAATTCTAAGAGAAATTTCGCACTACACGGTTTCGAAATATATGTTTTTGATAGTCTTTTTTAAAATTCTTGTAAGAATTTTAACAGACTGACTTTTCATTAATTTCCAAAAATTTCAAGCACAACTTTATAGCTTAATTTCTCGTAAGAACTTTCAAGTTTTTAAAGAACTTTCACACTTAAAACTTTATTTGGTATTCAAAACATTGCAAATAGGAAGAGCTTATTGCAATAACGTGATAACCTACATTATCTAAAAAAAACCTATTTTTTAGGCTTTATGCATAACTCAATGGATTGGCAACAACCACTGGAGAGATTTTGGCTACTTCTATTTAAATTTCGGACCTATTTGTAAAAGTTTCCTTATTCAATTCAGTTTCTTCATTTAAAAATATATTTTTTCAAAACTTTTTAAGTCCAATATATCAAAATATTTCAAATTCGGCTGTTTTCATGTTTTTGCAATAAGTCCTTCATATCTTAAACTAAATTTTTCAATTTGTATATCATTATGTATCATTTGAAGCATTCCACGGGAAACTTATTTATTGACCTTTTATAAATTTGAACAATTTTTTCGCTAAATATTGTATGTCAACAAACGTAAGCTTTATCAAAAAATGTTTACTTTTCGACTTTTTGAATCTTCGAAAATGTTGAACACAGCTTTTTTAGTTAGTAAGACTGTGCAAATAAGCGAAATGTTTACATTAAATGTATTTTAATGACTATTTTTTATGTTCGAAAAATTCGAACATAGATTTTTTAGCTCAATTTTATAAAAGCTTATGCATATTTCACAGGAATTACATTTTTTAATTTTTTATTAATCTTCGAAAATTTCGAACATTACTTTTTTATCATTTTTTATTGTACTTTTTGTGTATTATAAACCATAATTTCGAATTTGAAGTAACAAAGCGTTTATGTATGCATCTATTTACCTTCATGAGCATTGCTTATAAATGCATTATTTAAGTTACTTTGTAAATATTATTGCAGTTAGCATGAATTAAGCAAACTGCGGTTGATTGTGCCCACGCAACTTCCACAAATGTGTTTAAATATTTTGCAACTGTGGTCAAAGATGACAGGTAAGCAAGTTGAATGGATTAAGCAAGGTCAAACAAATGAAGCATTATAATTGCACCACCTCCAATAGCCTGTTAACAACAACAACACTCCGTCAACAAGCTACCCCCAAAATAATTATGTTTTTGTTGCCACTTTCCACTGCAGTGCAAATATTAGCAAATATGAACTCAAATTGCATTGCTTTGCATATATTTGCAATTTTCGAACATGAGTGTTTTTGACCCACTTAACGTTCATTGGGTTTGTTCAATATTTTTCTTTCGACAAAATAGCAATAAAAAAAATTTATTTTTCTGCTGTATTTCTGTTTTTAGGCCAGAACAATTGAGCAATTAAATTGGCTCATTATTTCCGCGTATCATCATCAACACTTTGACCAAGTTTTATTTATTTAAATTTATGGCGGTCAACGTTGTCGGTCGTACAACGAAAGCTGATGTCGGCGAAATTTGACAGTGACTCTGAATTTGTCAATATATTGAAGGTTGGTTATGCGGTGTGATTAATAAAGCATCGATGAACTTGCAATAACAGCACTTACAACTGGCATCAAAAAGAAAGAAAAAAAATCAAGTTGACCAGCACTCAGTGTGCAGCTTTTTAAATGTTATAAAGTAATCAAATTGCAATGCCTTAGTTTTGAGACCTAGTTTTGCAATTAAATAAATTTATAAATAATGGCAATTAACTTTCGATATTTCATGGAGGAAAAAAAACAAACAGGAAAAACAATAAGACAAAATTTTAAAGTCTAAGGGCTTGGCTTAGGAGTCGAATAGATTTAAGGAACCATGCTAATTAGTAAGAAGTTCTGTTAATAAATGTGACCGAGCGAAGAAAATGTGCCTTAAATCGAAGTGGAAATCGGGATCACACAATTCGTGGGCTTTGAATGAAATAAAGACACTCTATCTTTATCTTTAACATTGTTCTCTTATGTTTAATAATCTTAAATGTTAGGTAACTTCCTGTAAGCATTGTTTTATTATGATAATGAACATAGTTCATTACACACTTTTAAATTCGATAAAAATGGTTTTATTAGTATTTCATAATTTTTAAAGAATTTTTCATAGAATTCTGTGAATATTTGTTGGTTTAAATTCATTCATTTCAATATATGAAATATATTTTCATCTGCTTTGATGGACATTACTTATATAAAAAGGTGTCGTTTATAATAATTTCAGAATGCATTTTTTTCTGTCCAAGAACGCAGCAAAACCGCACAAATAGCAACATTAAAAAATGGGAAAAAACCAGAAAACAACAAAACCTGAACATATTCTATAAACAAAAGTCGAAGAAAGTAGGTGAAAGGTTGAAGACCTGCATGATAAATATTCACCATAAATGTGTGGCACTCGCAAGCCTCACACAGCGCAACACGAGGTCGCTACAATGCAAAATGCGCGCAAGTTTTTGCATTTTACGTTAAAAAACTAAAAAAAGAAAATTGAAAATGGCGGAAAACTTATAGAGATTTAAGAAGCACAAAGCAGAGCATAAGGTGAGCGTCAGACCTAGCAATCTACCAACAGAATATCACCCATTTGGGTGTGTGGGTGATGTATAAAAATAATATAAAAAAGCTTACGTAAAAACTTAAGAAAGAATCTACAATGCTGAGGAGCATCATTTCATTGACCCCTGTAGGAATATGCGTCACAGAAAAGTCTTAAGGTTTTGAAACTATAACAAAACCTCTCAAAAAAGATAAAATAATGAACATTTAAAAGCACACTTTCTTTATGTTTAAAAAATTTGGTAAAAAAACAAAATGTTTAAGAAAATATTATAAAAAGAGCTATGTTCGAAATTTTCGAAGATTGATAGAAAGTTTTGTAATGTGTATTTTGTAAAAAATGTTCATTTTTTGTTAATTTATGTTCGAAAAAACCATGTTAGAAATTTTCGAAGATTACAAACAAGTCCAAAAATGCATTTTCTCTCAAATTTTCGTGTATTTCAACAAACTAGCTATAAATATTGTATATTCGAAAATTTCGAAGATTGATAAAAAGTCTAGTTATATGTTTTTTGTAAAAAATTGTGCATTTTTTGCTTAAGTTATGTTAAAACATCCGTATTCGAAAATTTTGAAGATAAAAAAATGTCAGAAAGCAAATTTTCTTTCAAACATTTCGTTTATTTCAACAAGCTTAGCTCAAAAGCTATGTTCGAAACTTTCTAAGAACTTAAAAAAGGCCAAAGAATTAAACTTATTTCATAATGTTTAAATTTGTTGGCCTATTTAGCTAAAAGTATGTATTTAAATTTTAATTTAGAGCCTTTTTTTAAGCATAAGGTAAGTGTGTTTTGTAAAATTCCGTTAATTATAGCGTAAATGTTCTCTGAAAAATTTTGAGTTTACCGAAAAATTCTATGTTCGAAATTATTCGAAGATTAATAAAACTATAATATATTTAATTTATAGCATTATAAAATATAACAACGCAATAAACAGAATTTTTTAATTTTTCAAAAATTCGTTTAATAAAAATATATTCAAAGTTTTGTATGAAATGTGAAATTTCTTTAAAGAATTTAGAATCTTTGACATATTCAGCTAAAACTTGGTGAGTTTTTTAGTAGGATTATTAGATAGATATATAAGTGAGATATTAGTTGAAAAAATAAATTTTTGATACATTGTAAATAATAAGTTGAAAACAGTCCCTTTCATAAAAAATGTTTGCACATTTTTGGCAGCAAATATGTGGTGCGTTTCGCCTCGTTTGTCACCATCTTGAGTATTTCGCCCAAAACACGCGTTGCTAGATACATACATACAGCATTAAATTTGTGAACATTTTCAGAGCTGACCTGCCTCAAGAATTTTACGCTTGTCAATAGCTTTTTGCTTTACAAATACATTCGCAAAACATCCTTGCAGCACATGGCGAGCCTTTGTTTTTTTTTTTGTTCTTTCTTTCGTTTTTGTCATTTTGTTGCCTACGTGCTTTCAGCACGTTTTAGTTTACTTTTATTGTTGCTGTTTTTCTCTGTTAAATATTTTGAAATTTGCCACCCACGCACTCTTAGCGTGATGCCATGACTTACTAGCCTAAAGAAGGCTTTCGTTGAGAGCTTTTTGCGTGTAAACGAATTTGAGAAAAACAGCAACAAATACTACGTCAAAGTGTTGACGTGCGTCGACTTGTTTACGTTATGTCTGCCATATGAATTTGTACAGCAACCTTCTGGAAACTTCGGACAATTTCGAAATATTTGTTTAAAACGTGCGTTAATGAGTTGTAGTGTTTTTAAAAATTTTTTTTATTTTTTTGGTTACCTACAAAACATATAAATTATTTTAAATTTGAAGATTTATTGTTAAAAGGGTCAAGTTAAAGGAATCGTGATAGTTAAAGTCTACAAAACTTACGTATTGACAAAGCTACTTGTGAAAAATTGCTGTAGGAATATTTTTCACTCTGTTATAATTAAAAAAAAAAAGTTTAAGAAACCTGTCTTTTGAGTGACTAAAAGATTTTTGGGAAAATACTTTTTTAATACCATGTTAACTAGAATTAATTAAGAAAGATTTCCTCCTTATTTTTATTAAAAAAAACCTGCTTATTCAAAGCGATAATGTCCTTTGAATGATATAAATAAGTATCTCAATATAACAAAAAAAATCTTTTTAATAAAATCAAGAAGAATCTTAAAGAAATAAGAGAAAAACTTTGCAATAAAAGCAAGAAGTAATATTTGTTTTAATTAAGAGCTATGTTCGAAAATTTCAAATACTGATAAAAAGTCTAGTAATGGGGTTTTTTTGAAAAATTCAAGATGTTTTGTTCATTAATGGTAAAACAAATCCATGTTCGAAAATTTAAAAGACTAAAAACAAGTGAAAAAGTTCATTTTCTCTCAAATATTTCATGTAGTTCAACAAACTTAGCTGTATTCGAACTTTTCGAAAATTGATAAAAGTCAATAAATGTGTTTCTTCTGGAAAATTTATAATTTTTTTGTTAATTTATGGTAAAAAAAAACCATATTCGAAAATTTCAAAGACTAAAAACAAGTGAAAAAGTTCGTTTTTTCTCAAATATTTCGTGTTGTTCAACAAACGTAGCTATAAGCCTATGTTTGAAATTTTCGAAAATTGAAAAAATCTAGTTAGGTTTTTCGTGAAAAAGTCTAAATTTTTGTGAAGTTGTGTTAAAAATCCATGTTTGAATTTTCGAAGATTAAAAATAATGTCAGAAATCAAACATTACGTAAATTTTAATTTTTTGTGAAATTATGTAAAAAAAATACATATTCGAAAATTAGAAATAATGTCAGAAATCAAATTTTATTTCAAATCTTCCGTAAATTTCAACAGTTTTAGCTCAAAAGCTATGTTCGAAAATTCCAAAGACTAAAAACAAGTAAAAAAGTCGTCTTTTCTCAAATATTTCGTGTAGTTCAACAAACATAGCTATAAAGCTATGTTCGAAATTTTCGGAAATGGAAAAAGTCTAGTTATGTTTTTTGTGAAAAAATTAAAATTTTTTGTGAAGTCACGTTAAAGAATCCATGTTCGAAAATTTTGAAGATTAAAAATAATGTCAGAAATCAAATATTCTTTCAAAAGTTACGTAAATTTCAACAGGTTTAGCTCAAAAGATATGTTCGAAAATTCCAAAGACTAAAAACAAGTGAAAAAGTTGTCTTTTCTTAAATATTGTATTTCGTTTAGTTCAACAAACTTAGCTATAAACATATGTTCGAAATTTTTGCAAATTGAAAAAAGTCTAGTTATGTTTTTTTGTGAAAAATTCAAAAAATTTTGTAAAGTTATCTTAAAAAAATCCATGTTCGAAAATTTCGAAGATAAATAATGTCAGAAGATAATAATAAGATAATGTCAGAAATCAAATATTCTTTCAAACATTACGTAAATTTCAACAGGTTTAGCTCAAAAGCTATGTTGGAAAATTCCAAAGACTAAAAACAAGTAAAAAATTTGTCTTTTCACAAATATTTCGTGTAATTCATCAAACATAGCTATAAAGCTATGTTCGAAATTTTCGAAAATGTAAAATTCTTATGTTTTTTGTGAAAAATTTAAAATTTTTTGTGAAGTTATGTTAAAAAAATACATGTTCGAAAATTTTTAAGATTAAAAATAATGTCAGAAATCAAATATTCTTTTAAACATTACGTAAATTTCAACAGGTTTAGCTCAAAAGCCATGTCCGAAAATTCCAAAGACTAAAAACAAGTGAAAAAGTTCGTCTTTTCTCAAATATTTCGTGTAGTTCAACAAACATAGCTATAAAGCTATGTTCGAAATTTTCGGAAATTTTTAAAATATTTTGTGAAGTTATCTTAAAAAAAATCCATGTTCGAAAATTTCGAAGATTAAAAATAATGTCAGAAATCAAATTTTCTTTAAACTTTACGTAAATTTCAACAAGTTTAGCTCAAAAGCTATGTTCGAAATTTTTAAAGAACAAAAAAAAGGCCAAAAAATAAGAGGATAAATTTTGCAATAGAATCAAGAAGTAATATTTGTTTTAATTGAAAACGAATCCATTGTAATTGAATCAAGATTAGATATTTTTTAATAAAAAGGAGGCCTTTTCAATAAAAACGTAACTAAGTAAAAGGTAAACCTTTTTAATACAATTATGACTCAATTACAATCTTTATTACAAGATGAAAAACTTTTAATAAAAATCAATGAGAAATGGGTTTTTTAATTTTTAAAATTAAATAATTTAAATAAAAAAATACAATAAATAACTAGTAGTGGCGATATTAATTAAATAAACATAATATAACTTACAAAAAATTAAATAAAAATTAATAGTTCTTATTTTATTTTTATTCGATTTCTTTCTCAATAAGTTGGATTGGGGTATTAATAAGATACTATATTTAATGAATTTACGAAATTTGTAATAGAAATAAGCAAATTCATTTTTAATAAAAAACCACTAGTTTTTCCCTTGAATTGAACGTTTACAATAAAATTTTCAAATCGAAAAAATCATATAATGAATGTTCAGAAAAAATTGCTAATAAATAGATATCGTCTGGTGATTTTAAGGTGATTTATTTTTTAATAAATTCAATAGTTATTTTAAAAGAGGTATGAAGACTGAAATTTCTCAATTTCTGTCTTCGTCATTGCCCAAAAAAATGGCGAAAAGTATAAATTTTTTACAAATTTGTTTAGATTGTACATTATAAATCAGTGGTTCTCAATCGAGATCATAAAAATTGTCAATAGATTAAAAAAATTGAATGGAAACATCAGTCTGGTGTACTGTCTTAGAGTGCGTTTATAGTGGCGACTTGTTGCTTTGCCGAGCCGAACCAAGAGCGAAAGCTAAAAAACGCTGCACATACAATCATATGAAATAAGTGCGTATAGTTCCAGGTGAACAAGCAGCTTAAAGCGACTTGTGCTCTGGTATTCAGAGCGCCGATTGTTGCTTTCTCGCTCGCTCGCACGGTTTGAATGTGTTAAGTTTTCTTTTACACGATGCTTACTTATTATTTTCTTTAAATAACATAAAAAAGGTAGAGCAACAAGGAAAACTGCAATAAAAAACATAATTACATATTTTCTTTCTGTTTCGTCTTTTCTTCGTTTTTCGTGGTATCAAATGCAAGTGGGTGAAAAAATTTTGTTTTCTTCTAAATTTGTTGTACAAAAATCAATAATTTAACATCAATCTGTTTTATGTGCATGCAAAGTATCAAAATAATAAGATGTTGGCCATGAACGAGTCTGTGTAAATCATACAAACAAATATTTACTAACACATATAAATTATGTCCAATGATTGACCGTGTAAAGTCCGCATTCGGGCAAATGTTTAGAAAGCCTTTTAATAAGTCGCTTATTTAGCCGATTGACTTTTTCCCACTAATTTTTATATTGTTTTTTTTCCTGTTCTGTTAAAAAAACAACTCGAAATAAAAACGCATCAACAAGGCAACAAAAAACAGCACAAAATAACTGCAAAAAAGTCGAAACAAGATGTAACAGCAAGTGACTTAAAGCTACTTACTTTGGCTTAAAGTGCGTTTAAGCGTAGTTTTTCGCATTTTCGTCTCTTGATTTGTTGTCCGCTGGTTTGAGGAAAGCAAAAAGCACACACGAGATCATGTGACTTGTTAGATGCTTCGATTGCAAAAATGAACAAAAACAACGTAATGTGTGAAAACTCAAAATATTTAAAAACCAGCTGCAACAAGTCAGCGACTTAAAGTTACTTAAAGCAACTTACAGTGGCTCAAAATGCGCTTCAGCATCTTTTTTCGCATTTTCGTCTCTTCACTTGTTGTCCGCTATATTGAGGAAAGCAAGAAGCACACACGAGATTACGTGACTTGTTTGATGCTTCGATTACAAAAGTAAAAAAAAAAACGTAATATTTACAAACAAACTCAAAATAGTCAAAAACCAGCTGCAACAAGTCAGCGGCGGTAAGCGCGCACTATACGCACTACCAGCTACTATTAGCTTGACGCGCTTTCAGCTCGGCTCGGCAAAGCAACAAGTCTCCACTATAAACGCGTCCCTTGAAATGATTGAAAATTTTATTGCAAAATAAAAACTTCAGTGTAAAATAATGATAGCTTTTTATTTAAAAAAAGATTACCAAAAGTTATGAGCAGATTTAATAATTTAAGAAATAGTAATAACATTTAAAACAAGGGCAAGGATTTTTAAGCAAATGCAGGTTCTTGCTGGATATCTTAGAAGTAAAAAAATTAAATAATCTTTGCGAATCATGAAATTTACTTTGAAATGTCATTAAATTGTTTTTGCAGATTTTCGATAAATGCGTTAAGTGCATGTAAATAGATTTGCCTATTTTTTGAATTTTTGTTAAAGTTATTAATATTTTTATAAATTTCTTAGATTTTTTTATCGCAATTCCACTAAAGAAATTTCCATTTCTTTTTTTATATTTATCCAAAGATGTTTAGGTTCTATACTTCACATTGTTATTTGCATTCAACATATTTATTTGTAATGAAAAATTTAAAATTTCATTGCATAATTTTGAATTTGAAAAACATTTTGACATAATTTGGTCCCTGCCAAAAACCCAAAATATCATCGTGGTCTGTGGTCAAAAAAGGTAGGGAACCACTATTGTAGATGGATTGAATTTTAAAACCATTTTTGTATATATCTAAATATTGAAAGCATAATAATTTAAGTGTTTTACAAATTGGATCAAAAAATTAATGAACAAGGGTAGGTATAAATTCTTCATAACGACATTTGTATGGGGCACTTTAGATCATTTTATATATAAAGTATATACATACATATATTGTATCTGTGCATGCTTTTTTAAGTAAAACTGTCTATGTGTGTGTGTACTTGTTATCACATGTTTCTGCCCATTACCACATTATTTGAACAGAAAACTTCTCAACATGTTATAAAATTCACTTTCGAACATTGAAAAGCAAACTTATTTTTTATTCTACAAATGACCTTTAACTAGGTTAAAGCTCTTTTTCAATTATATTCAGATGGGAGTGTGTATGTGTGTGTGTGTGTGTTTGTGAATGATTTTCCTGCACATTGCATGGCATAAACCTTTTACACGTACACACTGCTACTTTCTCATTCTTTCTCTGTCGCTTCTGCTTAAGCAGACACGCACTTGTTTCAGTTACTCAACAGAAGTTAGGCAGAAGTTGCGCGAAAAACTGCGGGAAGCTTAAACTGACTGTTTAGGTATAATTTTAGGTGTGCATGACAGATGGGCGGGTAGGTTGTGGGTGTGTTTGATGTACTATATTAGTAGTAGAATGTATTGCATAAAGCCGTATAAAAAGCAATGTTAAAAAGCAGCATGCAAGCGCCGAACTTGCTTATAAAAACGTGAATTCTTGGACAGTTGGGCGATAGTTAAAAGTCAGAATTTTTTACCCGTATAACTTTATGCAAGAGTTTTCAATAATTCTCTTTTTTTTTCTTAATATTTTCTCTACAGCTGCACCGTTTTTTTTTTCTTGTAATTGCTATCATTTCAATGATTTGAATATTTCAGTTGTGCTTTTTGAAAGCTTCTTCTTATAACTTTTACTCTTCATTGCAATGAGTTAATTATAACTTAAAAAAAGGCGAAAATGTTAACCAATTGTTTGCGCCTCACCTCGTTGTGGATTGGTGGGCGTGCTGATGCATGAATCATGATAACTCGTTAACCATTATTATTCGTTAAAATAAATAGATGAACGAGGAATTGGAAATTTTAAAAGTCAACAAAACAATAAAAAACAACTAAAAACAGTACAGACGAGTGAAAGTTGCACGGTTTTGTTGTTGTTGTTGTTAATATTGCTACTATTGTAACTGTACTTAAGCTGTCAAAAGTACACAAATAGTCAAAAAATAAAACAGAAAAAAGTTCAATTACAAAAAATAGCAACAATAAAAATTGTGCGCACATCATTGGGGCACGTTTAGCTTAAAAGCTAACAAGCTTTGGCTGCATGGATGGATGATGGGACGAGTTACCCACCTAAAAGAAGAAAAAAAAATAAAACCTTTTGACGGCTTACAAAACAGCAGATATGAGAACCAAGTCAAATACTCGAGTTCAATGACACGCTCAGCTTAGTTCAGAGTCGTGGCAGCGGGTGGGAGCCCAAAGAAGTGGTGGGTGGGAAAAAGTTTTAGCAGTTGTTGCCCTGAATGTGACGAATGTGTTGATGCGTGGCGGAGAAAAGGTTGGGCAGCGGCAGCATTTGCTATATTGTGAATGACAGCGTTGCTCAGCTTCACATGCTGAGTCTAGTTTTAAAGGAAAAAACGTGACAAAATCAGCGAAATTATCTACATCGATGAATTCAAGGTGCAGGGAAGAATCTATTTTTTATGAAAAAAAATTAAAAGTTAAAAAACCATTTTTAAAAATGTAGATATATTTTTAACTTATAATTTATAATTTATAATTTATAATTTATAATTTATAATTTATAATTTATAATTTATAATTTATAATTTATAATTTATAATTTATAATTTATAATTTATAATTTATAATTTATAATTTATAATTTATAATTTATAATTTATAATTTATAATTTATAATTTATAATTTATAATTTATAATTTATAATTTATAATTTATAATTTATAATTTATAATTTATAATTTATAATTTATAATTTATAATTTATAATTTATAATTTATAATTTATAATTTATAATTTATAATTTATAATTTATAATTTATAATTTATAATTTATAATTTATAATTTATAATTTATAATTTATAATTTATAATTTATAATTTATAATTTATAATTTATAATTTATAATTTATAATTTATAATTTATAATTTATAATTTATAATTTATAATTTATAATTTATAATTTATAATTTATAATTAATAATTTATGATTTATAATTTATAATTTATAATTTATAATTTATAATTAATAATTTATGATTTATAATTTATAATTTATAATTTATAATTTATAATTTATAATTTATAATTTATAATTTATAATTTATAATTTATAATTTATAATTTATAATTTATAATTTATAATTTATAATTTATAATTTATAATTTATAATTTATAATTTATAATTTATAATTTATAATTTATAATTTATAATTTATAATTTATAATTTATAATTTATAATTTATAATTTATAATTTATAATTTATAATTTATAATTTATAATTTATAATTTATAATTTATAATTTATAATTTATAATTTATAATTTATAATTTATAATTTATAATTTATAATTTATAATTTATAATTTATAATTTATAATTTATAATTTATAATTTATAATTTATAATTTATAATTTATAATTTATAATTTATAATTTATAATTTATAATTTATAATTTATAATTTATAATTAATAATTAATTATTAAAATTTAATAATTAATAATTAGATAATTGTTTATAAAAAAAATAGATTACCTTTAGAATTCCTACGATAACTAGAACCAAAAAATTGTTAAACTATAATTCTTTTTTTTTATATTTAGATAACACATGACTTACCTGAAAAAGAATAGATTTGAACAAGGCGCAAAATTATTGGCACCTCCGATATAAAATATCTGAAAAAATGGATTATGTCGGTAAAATCAAATGATAGCACAATTAAATTGAGCTCGTGTATATGAATTTAGAAAAGAAATGGATCAATTTAAAAATAATGAATTTAAATAAACGGACGTTGCTTCTCCCACAAATTATCTAAACAAAAATGGATTACCACGAAAATTTCATGTGATAGAGCAGTTCTTTTCAAGGTGAGTCATTTTTTTATTTTACTTAAAATTGATCAGCCAAATTTTATTGTTCTGTGAAAAAATTCTCGAAGTATTCCAATTTTATTAAAAAAACATGTATGGCAGAAGCCACGTTCCACGAGCAAAATTTTAGTGTTCATTTGAATTTCAAAACTAATAAATTTTAGCTTTGGGGGCGTGGCACCTCTCATGCAAATTCTGAACGATATCTTAACGTTTAAGTGTAAACTACAAAAAACTATAAAAATAAAAAATCTGGGGCCGTAACGGTTGATTTTTTTTTTTTCAAAAAGTCAACATATAATCGTTATTTTTTGACCGATTTGATTTCGATTAAAAAAAGGTAAAATTTGCCTTTTATTTGTTTTTTTTTTTAATCAAAAATAAAAGTTAAAGTTTGACTTTTATTTTTTTTTATCAAAAATAAAAGTTGAATTTTAACTTTTATTTTTTCGATCAAAAATAACAGTTAAAATATGACTTTTATTTCTTCGATCAAAAATAACAGCTAAAGTTTAATATTTTTGAACAGAAAAAAAATCGTTGATATCAATCTTCATATCGTTGCATTGCATCGCTTAGTTGCTTATCATTGCACATTCTGTTTTCATTTATTTCGCAAACGACTGGAACAGCGACTGCAAGCAGATTCTATTTTTTACAGGGATCGAAAATAACAGTTATTTTCGAAATTTGTATTCAAAAAGTCAGAGGGAAAGAATAAGTCTATTCGATTTTTGAATATAGCAATGTGATGCTTGTTAGCTAAGGAATAATATCTTTAATAATGTTAATTTTTTGATTTTTTTAAAAAAGTCAATAAATAATCGTTATTTTTTGACCAATTTTATTTCGATCAAAAATAAATAGTAAAATTTGAATTTAATTTTTTGATAAAAAATAACAGTTAAATTTTTACTTATATTTTTGATCAAACAAATTTGAGTCAAATTTTAACTTTTATGTTTGATCAAAAAAATTAAAGTCAAATTTTAACTGTTATTTTTGATCAAAAAATAAAATTCAAATTTTTATTTTTTGATATTTATTTATTTTTGATCGAAATAAAATTGGTCAAAAAATAACGATTATTTATTGACTGTTTTTAAAAAATCAAAAAAATTAACATTATTAAAGATATTATTCCTTAGCTAACAAGCATCACATTGCTATATTCAAAAATCGAATAGACTAATACTTTCCATCTGACTTTTTGAATACAAATTTTGAAAATAACTGTTATTTTCGATCCCTGTAAAAAATAGAATTACAGATGTGCTTTCAATCTGATTTGAATGCTGTTAAAGACAGTTTCTAGGTTATTGTTTTAATATGTTCTTTTCAAATTTGAAGTCAATTACTTCATATTTCCAACTTTTAAGTCTCAATCTTATGTTTTGTTGATTTATTTAGTATGGGAGGAATCGACGTTTTTGTAGTGCGATTTTACTAAATTTTATGTACGTTTTTAAATTCATAACGAAATACATTTTGGCAAAATTTGAAGTCGATTTCGTCACTTTTAAAGCGATTGTTTGTTATATGGATTTATTTAGTATGGGAGATAGACGTTGTTGTAGTACGATTTTACTGAATTTTATTTACATTTTTAACTGCATAAAAAATTGTTTGTGTGCAAAATTTGAAGTCGATTGTATGTGGTTCTATGTATTCTATACATAGTTTCATTTTGTATGGGAGGCAGGCTGCGATTAAATGCAAATTTTGGGCTTATTTTTAACTTGAAAAATATATGTTTATGTGCAAAATTTTAAGTCAATGGGCTTGTTTTTGCTTCTTTCAAAGCGATTTTACAGGTACATATTTTATTTCGTTATTTTGTATGGGACGTAAGGCGTGAATTTTATCCGTTTATGCTCTATCTCAAATATTCTCTTACTCATTCGAATAAGTTTTACGCGGTCCAAATTCCATATCAGTAGCACTAAAACTACGGAGGCTATCGAGCATACAAAACGAAATTCATACAACAAATTACTCTAAAAATGGATTATTGTAAACCATTGTACACCATCTTATAATGCGCACTCTCAACTTAATTTTGATAAAAATCTTTTTTTTTTACCCGCTAGGACTTGGAACTAATATTTTACTCTATAAGAACGATTCAAATTTTTTCACACAAAACCATATTTTTATCACTCTGTAAAAAACTATCATTTAAACCACATCACTTTATTTCAGGGACCGTAACGATTCTGATTTGTATCAAAAAAGCCTACAAATAATCGTTATTCGACCAAAAATAACAGTTAAAATAAAAGCTGCGTCAAATAAAGCAGGGACCAAAAATAACAGTTATTTCCGAATTTTCTATTTTAAAAGTCAGATGGGAAGAGTAAGTCTATTCGATATTTGAATCTAGCGATGTAATGCTTGTAAGCTAGGAAATAATAGTCTTTAATGATTTTAATTTTTTTATTTATTTTTTTTAAAAAGTCAATAAATAATCGTTATTTTCTGACCAATTTAATTTCGATCAAAAGTATAGTTTAAAATTTTACTTTTATTTTTTTGATCAATAAAATTTGAAAAAAGTTGAAATTTGACTCTAATTTTTTTTTGATCAAAAATATAAGTAAAAATTTTACTTTTATTTTCCGATCAAAAATAGAGAATAAAAATTTGACAGATCCATTTCTTACTAACTATTATAATAGTTTAAATTTTCAAAACAATTAAAAAAGCACATTTTTTATTCTTTTACACACATATTTTTAACATTTTTGCACAGAGAAAAAACATTGCTATCAATCTTCATATCGTTGCATTGGCTCCGCTTATTTGCTTATCATTGCACATTTTGTTTTCATTTATTTTGCAAACGACTGGAACAGCGAGTGCAAACAGATGATATATGAATTAAAATATGACTTACTTTTGATCGAAAAAGTAAAATTAAAATTTTAAATGCTATTTTTGATCGAAAAAATAAAAGTCAAATTTTACCTTTTATATTTGATCAAAAAAAGATTAAATTCAAATTTTAAGTTTTATTTCTCATCAAAAAAGTAAAAGTGAATTTTTCCTTATATTTTTGATCGAATTTTACTTTTTTTTTAATTACGAAATTTACTTAACCAAATTTAGTCAATAACTTATTTTATTTTATATAATTTGTCTTTATATAATTTTATTTTTGATCAAAAAAATTAGAGTCAAATTTCAACTTTTATATTTGATCAAAAAAATATAAGTCAAATTTTAACCTATATATTTGATCGAAATAAAATTGGTCAAAAAATAACGATTATTTATTGACTTTTTTAAAAAAATCATAAAATTAAAATCATTAAAGACTATTATTATTTAGCTAAAAGCATCACATTGCTATATTCAAATATCGAATAGACTCACTCTTGCCATCTGACTTTTAAAATAGAAATTTCGAAAATAACTGTTATTTTCGGTCCCTTCTTCATTTGCTTCAGCGAGTAAAAATTGCCATATAAAACTTCTTCAAAACTTCAAGCCATTCGGAGTCCAGTAAAACTCGTAGGTCTAGTTCTCAATTATTTGTGTTCAAAGATTTATTTAATAACACGCACCAACACAATTAATAGAAGCTTTGTCAAAGTCCTTCCAAGGACTGAGTTTTTCTATTTTTAACAGCTTTACATTTTGGTACAAGCGTGTAATTTTTAATGCCCTATGCTCCTTTTTTCAAACCAGGATGGCTATCGTAACATGAAGGCTTAATCCATCAATGCTTAAAATGCAAAAGACAAACATTAATTTTTTTAATTCGAAATGGATCAACTTTAGAAAAAATTTTATGAAACAAAAATATTAAAAGTGACGCAAAGACTTATTACATACTTTTCTAAATTTTTTTCACATCATTTTTGACTCATTTAGTAATCTTCGCATTAAGTTCTTTATTTTTTAATCTTAAAGTGTATCAAAAATAATTTTGTTAGTAAAAATCAATCATTTTTTGGTTTATTCTTGTAAGCATTTGTGGGTTTAAAGCTTGTGTTATAAATCTTACTATATTATAAGTAGATTCTTTTTTAATAAAAAAAGTAAAAAACGATTATTCAAAATTCTTTGAAAAAATTTTGAAAAATTTAAAACGGAATCTTTTTAACGTTATTTTTTTCGAATTAAAAAATATTAATTTATTTTTTAGCGTTTAATGCATAAATGGGTTAAGTTGTGGTATTGCCACAGTCATTTTGATTTGAAATAAGAACCAAGCGTCAATCGAAAGAAGATCTTGCATTTTACGCTGCTACAAATTTTGAGCTCCTAAGAAAAAGTGGCAAAAGAAGAGATTGACTGTAAGTTTTTGTTGTTGTTTAAATAAGCTTATCGTCAAATAAGTAAACGGCACCAAAAAAAAAACAACAACAATAAATAAAAAATAATTGTGTAGTTATTTTTTTATGGCCATAATCTTGACATTGTCGACTTTCGTTCACAATTTGGCAAACTTTCACACTCACACTCAAACACAGACAATTAGCTTCAACACGCACTGTCGATGCGCTAAATTCTTATCAACGCTTATCAGCAAAATATACACATGTTTGTGTTATTGTTGTGGTTGTTTGTAGTTTTTGCTATTGAAAAGTCAATTTTTAAATTTGCAAAAATTAGTCGACCTCATTTCATGACTAGAAGCCAAACTCAAGGCCAAACTAAAAAGTAAACAAAATTCAAAAGATACAATAAATTTAATTTTAATACAAAGTTAAAACTGTTTATTTTTCATCTAATTTTCTTTAATATATGCGGGTAATAGTTGCACGCTTTTTCATATCACTTTCAGCAAAAAGCTTGAAAAACATTCAATAAAGCGTAACTTTAAATTTCTTTAGAACTGTAAATATTTTTAGAACAAAATTTTATTGTTATGTACCCAAACCCAAGAACTTGTCTCATATATTAAACCATTTATCAAAAAGCTTTATTTACTTAAGCAAATTTAATCAATAAAATATTTTAATTTAATTTACCAATATTTTTAAAATTTATTTTGTTATTTATAAATAGGCTACGGATTTGTATGCAATTGCATATTTGTTGCATATTCTGCATATTGCATACATTCTGCATATGGCTTATATCTTGAACTCGTTGCATACAACTTGCATACACTTTGCATACAACTTGCATATGTTGCATATATCTGTGTGGATAAGTAATAACCGCTTAAATGGACTTAAGACAGAACTGAGTTATTGGTGAAGCTATGTTGAACATATATAGAACTATGAACACCCAAATTCTGGAGCTTCTTGCGTGACCTAAGCCACAACTACCCAGTGAACCATAACTACCATTTTCGAATTCATATATGAACCTTTTCGGGTAGAAACGTTCATTTTTGGCACTCATAAATGAACCCTTTTTGTATCATTCGTAGGACTAAAATGTCTCTCAAAAATAAACCTTGTTTTGTTCGGAAATGAGTTAAAAAAAACCATAAATTGTAGTTTTTTTGTTTAGAAATGACTAAAAAAAGAACCATAGAAAAGTTATTTTTCAGCACTCGGAAATGAACCCGTTTTGAATCAATCGCCGGACGAAAATGCTTCTCAGAAACGAACCTTTTTTTCTTCGGAATGTTAAGAATAATTTAAGAAGAAAGTTAAGAAGAAAGTTAAGAAATGAACCATAGCAAAGTTATATTTTGGCATTTGGAAATGAGCCCTTTTTATATCAATCGCCAGGCTGAATTGCCTCTCGAAAACGGATCTTTTTTGTTCAGAAATGAGTTAAAAAATTAATCTTTTTGAATATTAAAAAAATGGATATTTCGTTTATCATATAAATAATATGCATGTATAGTATTAATATATAGCAAAATGAATACAAAATTAAAAATTAATTTGAAATTATAATCAATTTATGATTTAAAAATATTCATTTCTGAGTGTCGAAAAAATGCTTTTCTATGGTTCGATCTTTAACTCGTTTTCGAACAAAAAAAAAGGGTTCGTTTTTGAGAGTTAATTCAGCCCGACGAATGAGTTCAAAATGGTTCATTTTTGAGTGCCGAAAAATAACTTTTCAAAGAATTTTTTTTTTCAACTCGGTTCCTTTCGAACAAAAAAAGTACAATTGATGATTCTTTTTTAATTCACTTCTGAAGAAAAAAAAGTTCGTTTTTGAGAGGCATTTAAGTCCGACGAATAAGTCCAAAAAATTTCATTTGACTGCCGAAAATGAATTTTTCTACCCGAAAAGGTTCATAAATGAATTAAAAAAAATAGATTTGGTTCACTGGGTATCTAATTAGTAAAGTTAATTATTCGGAAACTTTTTTGATTAGTTTTTTTGCATGGAATGTTGTCATGGTTTTCTTCCTATTAAGGCTTGATCTAAATTTTTGATAGAAATGTTGAAATGTTATGACAGACTTGTTGATAGATAAAAAGGAAAATAGTTTTTCGAACGGGTAGCAGTACATCCATCTCTCTTTTTATTGCGAGAATCAATCAAGCACTGGTGAAAAAGTTTATATGACGTTTGTATGAAGGTTAACATTTTAATGTACTATTATAAAAATATCAACAAAAGTTTAACTATTCATTTTTTAACTCATTTTTGTTTATAAAAAAGTAATATTTATTTCTGAACTTATTTATGAACAAAAAATGGTTCGTTTATGAGATATTTTTTCTACTGATATGATAAAAAAATTATTATTTTTTTAACTCTTTTAATAATGCAAAAAAGAAACATTTATGATTCGTTTCTGAACTCATTAATGAACAAAAATAGTTCATTTGAGAGGAATTTTTAGCTTCTAAAATGATTCTTTTTCGACTTAAGATAGGTTTTTATGAATTTTTCAAAAGAAATACAGTTTTTATTTATGGGAAAAGTTTTCACAAATTAAATCTTCTAAAGCAAGCACTTTTAAGCGACAAAATAAAAAATCAAAAATTTAAAAAAGTAACATTCTATCCAAAAACGTTCGCAAAACTCTCACCTTACGTTTTGTGTGTTTGAATTTCTGTTAACAACTTTATGTGGCTATTTCCACCCAGCATTTGGCAGATTGTTTTGTAGAGAACCACCTAAGCGAGTCTTTTTCGAGTCCGCTTGGTGATCTACAAAAACAATATACATGTCGTGTGCGGAAGCATATTTTGCTCCTTCCTCACACTTGATCAAAAACTAGCTGCTTGTTTGACTCGAAAATGAGTCGTTTTTTTAAATTTTTTTTTGGTATTTTTGGGATCAAAAAACGACTCGAGAAAGACTCGCCAAGAAGATTCGCGCATAGGGTACCATTTTCTCCCGAACAAAGAGTCTTTTCTGGTCAGAAAATGAGCGCACTTTCGACTGTCGCCATCGCGGAAAAGATTCGAAAACAACTCTTTTATGTTCAAAAATTTCAAAAAATGCTGGGTGAGTTTTTATTTTTTTTTTTATACTTCAAAAAAATTATATACTTTAAGCAATTTATTAAAACTTTTTAGTTTGTTAATAATACATGATTTCAATCAAAATCATACTTTATATTTTTGAATTGTATTAAATATCTTATTTTATAATTTTAAATTTGCTATAAAACCTTTTAAGGTTAAGCAATGAAATAAATTAAATAAATTTGTTTTTCTATTTTCAGTGCAATGAATTCATATAATTTGTTCAAGCAACTTCATCTTTTCATTTTAATTCATTGCATATAATTTTTTTTATTCGATAAATTGTTCTTCACAAAAAAAAATAGAAACTTCATCATATTCCTGGCTGTAGGTAACGATTGTCTGAGAAACTTTGTTGCTTACTGCAACAATCAACATGTGTCGCTCACAAAATGTTGCTAAACACAAATACAAACAGCTACAGAGTGCAAAACTTGTTATTTCAAATAAAAAAATTCCAACTAGAGCGCTTGGGTAACTACTCAAGTTAGTCATGAATTGAAAGTCTCAAACTTTTCAAGCTTTTGCTCTAGCTCCATTCACTATTTCTCTCCCTTTCTCATTCCCCATGGCTCTCATTTGCTCACTTAATTCAAATCGCTCGCTAATTCCTAGTTTAGTTTTCTCTATTGCTCTGTTAAATATATAACTTTAGCTTTTATTAAAGCTTTTGCTCACAGCTATAGTTTGTTAACTTGCGCTCTCTATCTTTCTATCTCTCTTGCTCGCTTTTGCTTTGCTTTGTTCAACGCTACGTTTTCAGCTTGGCGGCAATGACAGTGTAGCGTTCGCTTAGTAGGTCAACAAAATTCCGGCCAATGGCCTTTCGCTTTCGTTGTGTCTGTGCCGCATTCATACGTGCAGCAATTCATGTGTGTGTGTGTGTGTGTATGTGTGTGTATGTGTGTGACTGTTGGTGGCGTAATAATGCAACTCATGCACAACAACAAAATTTACGGAAGGGGAACCACGACGTCAGCAGTGAGGCGTGAGTGTTTATTTTTTCCTACACCTCTTTTGTATAGCTGCTGCCTCTATTAATTTTCTTTTTATGATTCTACGTAATGCTTTTCTTTGATTAATGTTGTGAAAGTGTGTGTGCGTGTGTGTGCCTAAGTTTGAGTGTTTGTGTACTTTTTTCAAATGTGTGCGCACATTAATAATTTTTATGAAATGCTTTCGAAACAATGCTAAAGCAACAAATATACACACTCAACTCAACATTTTGTTGTTGACTGATGGCAAATGAGTAGAAAAGCTTTCAAATCGAAAGCTTTGTCATTTTAAATGAAATGCTGCTGCTGTTAGCATAAAATTTTTGTATTTGTCTTATTTTCATATTATTTTATTTGATGATTCATAAGTTAATCTAATTGCAATGTATGCTCTGACACTCTATTTGCCTAAATGTTTATAAATAATGTTGCTAGAATGTCTAAAAAAGACTCAATAAGTTGCTGGGCACTTGAATTATCTGAAACATAAAGAAAACTAGAGGATTAAGAGAAACATACCAATATTTATGTTTTTAAACATGAGGTAATATTTTGAATAATTCAAAAACAAAAATAAAAACTAAAAACAGCCGCCCAAAATTATGTTAGTTATTCTTTCAAGCCTGTGAGAATGCAAAATAAGTGTTTTTGCCTGTTTCAAGAATGCCTATAGCCTGGTTTTCACTAGGTCAGTTTTCAATGACAAATGTTGTCAATCTAATGGAAACTTATTGTCATTTACATTTGTTGTCATATATGACCACTGATTGTCATATAAAATCACAAACAAGTGAAAACAGATAGAATTTTGCTAGTCAATCAAAATATCGTTGTATGACAAGAAAAATTTAAATGCCAACATGTTGGCATTTTGTGTCAGTTGTTGCCTACAAAAAAAATTTTGTTTTAATTTTTTTTTTTCACTGCTGGCAAAGTTTTTTAAGGGCCGCTTTCTCAATGTCCGGTTAAGCACTAATCAGAACTTCAACTAATGATTTCGAAGATGCTGTCAAACTTTAAAATTTAAGATGACGGATAGAGTTGCCACCTAGATTTTTTTATTTTGGCGAATTCTTGTAATTTTGAAATTCTGACAACGGATTTGATTTCGAATATAATGTCACAGTTTTAAAATTTAAGATGGAGGTTAGGGTTGCCACCTAAATTTTTAATCTAAAATCAGAATTTTAAAATTCAAGATGGTGTATAGGGTTGCCACCTTAATTTTTTTTAGTTTTATAAATTCGGGGCCGGCAAAAAAAAATGGTACACCAAATATGGGTCGCTGAATCCGAATCCATTGTCAGAATTTCAAAATTATAAAATTTTGAAATAATAGGGTTGCCACCTTATTATATGCCTTTTCAATATTTTTAAACGTCATTTATCAGTGTTAAGGGGTCGCTGATTTCGAATCTAAGGTCAGAAAATAAAAGTCAAGATGGTGGATAGGGTTGCCACCTTAATTTTTTGTAGTGTTATGAATTCGGAGCTGGCAAAAAAATCGTACACCAAAAATGGGTCGCTGAATCCGAATCCGTCGTCAGAATTTCAAAATTATAAAATTTTGTAATAATAGGGTTGCCACCTAATAATATATATTTTCACGAGTTTAAACGTCATTTATTAGTGTCATTTATAAAGTCAGAATTTTAAACTTTGCCAGCCCCGAATTTATAAAACTAAAAAAAATTAAGGTGGCAACCCTATCCACCATCTTGAAGTTTAAAATTCTGACCTTAAATTCGGAATCAGCAACCCCTTAACACTGATAAATGACGTTTAAAACTACTGAAAAGACATATAATTAGGTGGCAACCCTATTATTTCAAAATTTTATAATTTTGAAATTCTGACAACGGATTCGAATTCAGCGACCCATATTTGGTGCTTCATTTTTTTTTGCCGGCCCCGAATTTATAAAACTAAAAAAAATTAAGGTGGCAACCCTATCCACCATCTTGAATTTTAAAATTCTGATTTTAGATTAAAAATCAGCGACCCCTTAACACTGATAAATGATGTTTAAAACTCTTAAAAATACATATTATTAGGTGGCAATACTGTGGTAAAAATTTAGGTGGCCTCCATCTTAAATTTTAAAACTGTGACATTATATTCGAAATCAAATCCGTTGTCAGAATTTCAAAATTACAAGAATTCGCAAAAATAAAAAAAATCTAGGTGGCAACTCTATCCGTCATCTTAAATTTTAAAGTTTGACAGCATCTTCGAAATCATTTACCCTAAAATGGCGCTAACCGAAACCACAACTTGCCGTTAACTTAATCAGCACTTAACTGACAGTTCAACCTTAACCGAAGATTGAGAAAGGGCTTTTTTGCTAACTGCTGGTTAAAGTTCTGATTAGTGCTTAACCGGACATTGAGAAAGCGGCCCTTAATCTAATAAAATTAACAGTATTTTATAAATTTCACCAAAAAGAAACATTTTCTAACAATCTCAAATATAAAACATCAGCTGTTGATGAAAAAAGCACAACTGAACAAACCGATGGCATTTCACAAATAGCATCGAAAGTGAAAACAGTATGGCAATCAATTGACACATAAATTCAACGTCAGTCTTTGACATTCGATTTTATGTCAGTTTTTGGGTTTCAATGAAAACGCATTTGATGTCATATGGTCAAGATGAATACTGACATCAGTGATTGTTGTCATTGAAATTGACTTAGTGAAAACCAGGCTTATGTTATGGTGGCGGTCATATGATTCCCGGTCACGTCCTTTTTTACGCTCTTTTTTCGTTTGATGAGCTCAGTGACCAATGTATGTTATGCTGACGGTCATATGATCCCTTAAAACTAATACTCTTTTTGCTACTTTTAATACTTTGTCAATCGATAAGTGTTGCTATTAAGCAAGTTTTATTACTGCTTTCAAACATTTTGTACTAAAAGTGTACTATTTTCATACTAAAACACAAATGTTGTGAATAATTCCACTTCGCAATACTGCTTTGATCCCGTGATTTGGTATGGACAGCCGAATCATTTGTTGATCATGATTGGTCAAAATTTATTTCCTTACTCACTCTCTCAAATTTCCCATTTACAAAAAAGCAGCTACAATTCATGACCGTGACGTGCCCATGACCGCCACTATAACATAGGCAGAAGCAAAATTAAGTCGTGTGGCTTTTAGTTTTTTCCTTATGCATGAATGCTTAAAAATAATTTTTTTTTCCAATTACAGTGTTGATCAAAAATTGACCTCAAGTAGTATACATTTAAAAATACCTGTATAAGTTTCGTTAACTAAAAAATTTGGCCATCAGGGGTGCGTGTGAAACCTTTTTATGTTTCAAAAAACTACGTGCGCCCGCCAAAACAAACTCAGCGCACTTAAAAAAACTATCTAATAATGTTAGTATTTTATCGAATAATGGCGGCATTTTGAGTCCTGTCAATAAATTTCTACAACTTTATTACCAAAATTCGGGTGGCCTCCGTACAAAGTCCACTCAGTTTTCTTTAAATATTCTGGATTGTTCTTTTGATGTTATCGCTTTAACGGAGACTTGGTTACATCAGAGCATCTATATATCTGAATTCTTTGATGAAACGTTCGAGGTTTTTCGCCGTGATCGGTCATTGACATCAACTGGCTTAACAAGAGGTGGTGGTGTCTTAATTGCTATCCGTGCAGTTTATCGTTGTCAGCAGATATCATTGCTAAACACATCCGATCTCTTGGAACAAATATGCGTTCGTGTAGATTGCCCTTCGGATGGTGATGGTTCTAACTATATTAAAAGTATATATATATTTGTATCTTATATTCCACCTTGCTCTTCAAGTGAAGTTTATTCTATGCACTTTATTAATATGTTGAACGTAATTGATAGGCTCAAAGATAATGAATACCCGATTGTATTGGGTGATTTCAACTTAAGTAGGGTAAATTGGACTTATTCTATTGATCTTTTAAGTATGATTCCGAACTCGATGTGCAACAATTTGGAAATACTCTATATATTCCTTGGGTCTGATTCAAATAAACTCTGTCACAAATAGCTTGAACAAAATCTTAGATCTTATTTTTATTGATAATGAGCTAAATGCCAATTGTGTTGAATCGGATTTACTTCTTTCAAATAATAGTTTTCATCATTAAGCACTTTTAATACAATTAGAAATTCTTATTAATGATACATCTGCCATAGAAGAAGATACTTTTGTTTTTGCATTTAAAAAAGCTGATTACACAGCGATATCTACATTTTTATCGAGTGTGGATTGGCGTCTAGGTTTTGGTGATATCTTGTCAGATAATTCTGACTTTTTTATCGAAATTATAAATCAAGCATTTACTTGCTTTGTTCCTATTAAAAAGATAAGGAAAAGTTCTAAGCCGGAGTGGTTCAATAAAAGTCTTTCAAAATTAAAAAACCGTATGAAAAAATTGTTCAAAAAAAGTAAAATAAATATATTTTTTCGTCAAAACTATTTACAGGCGCGTAGTGAATACGCAGCTCTACAAATCTCACCTTAATAAGCTGGAGTCTGATATTAGAGAAAATCCGAAGAACTTTTGGAATTTCTTAAATAAAAAAAGGAACACGAAGGGTTTCCCTCAAAATATGTTTTTTAACAAAAAAACGGCAAGTAGCACTTCTGACGTCACAAATCTTTTTGCTGATTATTTTCAATCGAATTTTTTATTAGACGACGGAGATGACGTGAACTGCCCTTTTTATTATAATGACAACCCTATTATTGATATGGGCTCATTAGTTCTTTCTGATGATGATGTCTTACAAGATTTGCTCACTCTAGACATTAATAAAGGAACTGGTCCTGATAATATTCCCCCAATATTTCTAAAAAACTGCGCAGCTGTGCTAGCCCAGCCATTAGCGCTTTTATTTAATTTATCTTTAAAGACAGGGCAGCTTTTGAATATTTGGAAAGAATCCATTATAATCCCTATCCATAAGTCTGGCTCTAGGCAAAATATAGCGAACTATCGACCGATATCAAAATTGCCCTTGATCCCTAAATTATTTGAGTCAATTGTCAAAAAACACATTTATGCTAGAATTAAAAACTCTATCTCTGAATTCCAACACGGTTTTGTCAGTGGTAAATCTACTTCTACAAACCTAACACTGTTCTCTAACTTCATTAAAACTGAAATGGAAAAAGGCAATCAAATTGACGTAATTTTTACTGATTTCGCCAAAGCCTTTGATAGAGTTCAGCACTCCATTATGGTTAAAAAACTTTCCCTAATGGGGTTTCATTCCTCTTTGTTATCCTGGCTGAGGAATTACCTTTCTGATAGATATCAAGTTGTCCGTATTGGTAACTGCTACTCAAAATCTATTACCAACCATTCTGGTGTGCCCCAAGGAAGCCACCTTGGACCTCTATTGTTTGTCTTGTTCATCAACGACCTCCCAAACTTTTTACAGCATACTAATTGTTTGATGTATGCTGATGATGTTAAACTGTTTAATTCGGTTTCTTCACCTTCCGACCATCGGCTTCTTCAAATTGATTTAAACAATATGATTAAATGGTGTTCAGTTAATAGACTTTATTTAAATGTTGCCAAATGCAACATTATGTCTTTTTATATGAAAAAAGAACCAAATTTTTTTAATTACTCAATCGCAAATAGTGGTCTTTCACGTGTCGAGTCTACATCTGATCTGGGAATTCTATTTGATAGAAAAATTTCTTTTTCCAACCATTACGATTGCATAATTACTAAGGCTAATGCAATGATGGGTTTTTTGAGGCGTAATGCGAAGGAATTTAAGGATTCATATACCCTTAGAACGTTACTTTTATCTTTAGTAAGGTCTATTTTGGAATATGGATGTGTGATCTGGGATCCATATTACGACGTAGATTCTTTGCGATTGGAAAGAATACAAAAACGTTTCACTCGTTACATAATGTTTAAATTAAATTGGAATTTTATGCCAACGTACGTATCCAGGTGTGCTCTTCTGGGTCTTAATACCTTAGCCTCCAGACGTAAATTTTTTCTTGTTATTTTTGTTCGCGATATAATTATGTCACATATAGACTGCGCGCCACTCCTCGCCACTCCTCGCTCTTTTAAGAATATATGCGCCTGAGAGATATTTTAGGCAAAGAGATTTTTTGTACATTTCGTATCATAGGACAAACTATGGCCGTAATGATCCTATTAATAATATGTGCTTAGCGTTCAATTCCATAAGTGCTCAAATAGATCTCACTCTGAATAGATAAACTTTTAAACAAAATTTATTAAGAATTGTTTAAAATGAATTTATAAAAGTGTAATATTCTTTAATATAATTATGTTTACATTTTATTAGTTTTATATCATATTTTTTTATAATTTATATGTTATTACTCAAACTGTTAAACGATTGTTGATAGTTAAAATAGAAATAAATAAATAAATAAATAAATAAACTTGATCTGGCTGCAGCCAAAGCAATTACAATCGAATGTTCCGTAAGGAATCAGCTGTTTTTTCTTTCAAACGAATTCATTCCTGTTATCACAAATTCAACTGAACAAACCAAACCAAACTAACTAATATACAAATTGGCGAATTTTTTTAATGACTTAAGGCCAGCTTTTCAGTACGAGTTTAAACTTTAGTCAAATTAAACCTAGCTTTGTTCACTAAAATTGAACGTTTAAACTCGGTTTAACTAGATATTTTAGCATTCGTTAAAGTTAAATTGACTTAAATAATCAAATAGTGTGCTTCTTTTTCTAAAGTTCAAACGTCCAATTTTGGTGAGCTCAAGTTTGCTCAATTTGACTAGATCTTACACTCGTACTGAAAAACTGGCCCTTAAAGCTCGATCATGTCATTTTGGTCAAATTGAGTATTTGGCAGAACTTGAGTATTTGGCAGAAGTATTTAATAATTAAAATGTGGCCTGTATACATTGATGAGCTATATTATGACCAGTGTGACCAGAGTGGAATATTATATTCCACTTTAGCATGTTTTAGCTTCGGGAAGCATATTTTTTTTTATAAAAATATGCAGCATAAAAAGTGGAATATTTTTCGTATGATTATATTTTTCAAAATTCACAAAAATTGCAATAAAAAAATGTCTATTTAGTTACTAAATGGGTTTTTTTTTTGGCTATTGACATTTTTTTTTTGTTTATCTCTGAACCACCTTGTAAAACGCAATATAAGGAATTAATTTTGTGATTAACTTCTTCGTTGTCAATTTTATTGCAATTCATGTAATAACTTCACGTTGCTTAAAAAGTGAAGTAAATTTGCTTATATGTTTGTTTGGTTAGATTTTTTTATGGATTATGTTACAACAGTAAGTAATTTACTTAAGAAAACATTAGGGGTATTCACGATGTGTTGTATTTTCCCTTGTGTTGTGTATTTTTGATAAATATGATATTTGTAGTAAATTTTTTAATATAACAAAAACAAAATTCAGTTTTCAATATACAACCATGTGGAAAATATACAAGTTGTGTATGAGATCAGCTGATTGTACAAGCATTTCTACTCAGCATGGAGCAAGCTAAAGGCTACGCTGTGAGTTTATTTAATAAAAATTAATATAATTGATTTTAAAAATACAATATGTACTTTACCGAAGGTTCGATCACAATAAGTTGTAAGTATTGTAAATTTTGCAAAAATTTATCACAAATGCACCACATCGTGAATACCACTATTATTGCTAACAATAGCTATTTCTTTTAACCATTTTAAAATGTGGATTCAAAACAATAAAGCAGAAAAAAAAGTTATTGATCAAAGTTCGGAATCTGAAGATTTATCAAAATTTGTGCTTTTCTCGCTTAGCTTACCATTTAGCAATGCTGAGGTTGAGAACATTTTTAGTTATATGAATTTTTCTTATTTAAACGAAAATTCGAAATAGAATGCAAGAAAAACTCTTAAATAATTTGTTGAATGTAAAAACATGGCTGCATGCTCAAAAAAAAGTGTTGTAATGCCTATCAAATACCAGATAGCTTAATAATAAAATTTAGAAATGCGAATTTCTATGATAATAATACAAGCAACAATTTAAGAATTGACCTCGAAGATGTGCCAGCATTTTAGTTTTGTATATTGTATATCATTACTTAAAATTAAAAAAACCATAACAATGTTTATAATTTTTTATAGAAGAAGAAAATAAATTTAAGTGCGATAGTAATCAAATAAATACATGTTTTTAAACTTGCTTCTGTGTTTTTTGTGTTTATATGCACATTTAGACTTATTTAGATATATATCTTTGAAATTGAAAGTGGAATATTTTTGTGTGGAATATAAAAATTGAAAGTGGTATATTTAGCATATTTTTTTTAACAAAAAGCATATTTTTCAAAAATCTTCTGGTCACGCTGATTATGACCTTCGGAAAGCAGACTCCTACACTCATCATCAGTGCTGCCAGTTAGATTCAGCTAGGTTCAGATAGATTCAGCTTATTTTTTGGAAAATTGTGTTTTAGCTCCTAGCTTCTTTTTCAAGCCTTTTTCTTTTAGAGTTTAGCTATTTTCAACTGCTACTTTTATTTATTAATAAAATTCAATTTTGAACTATATTTGAAAATTTTAAAAAAATTATCAAAAATACCTTTATTTAATTTAATTTAATTAACATACAATTTTATTAATTTTCTTTAATTTTGTGTACATAAAATTTAATAAAGAAATTTTTTAATAATTTTTTATGCAGCAATACATTACATTTACAATTCAATCAATATGATTGATAAACTGATTGTCGGCCTTTGTAGTCTAGTGGAGAGTGCGCTAAACTCTCAACCCAGAGGTTCCTGGTTCGAATCCGGGCTCGGGCATGGTTCTTTTCACTTTCTTTGTTCTTTCCTACATTTAAGAATTATGGAAAATTAAAAATCCACAACTAAATTCTGGAAAATGTGGAATTAAAGGAATGAAACAATTCAGGGCTGGAATGCTTGCCGAGGTTAAGGCATAACAATAGCCTCGGTTAAAAAGCAGTTCAAATCGTCTTTCACGGTTGTTTCGCCTAATCAATAATTCACATATTGTTCCAAAAAATTCCTCTAAATAAATCTATCCCTTTGCTTTCAGGTCAAAGACCAAACCTTGTTTGTATAAGGCGCATGCCTTGGTTCTTTGATCTTTTTTTAAAAAAAAAAAAAATATAGCAGTTGTGTTTGGTTTTAACTATTTTTTTTTTAGCTTACAAAAAATGGTCTCTTTAGCTACTTTTGTTAGCACTTTTAGCTACAGGCTCAACATTTTTCTGGCAACACTGATCACGATATAAATGTCGCTTATTCTTACGCTCTTTCTCGTTCTCTTTGTAAAGGTCCCTCGTTCTTTTTACCCCCGAATTCATTCAGCATATGCTGTTGCCCGTGCTGCTTGCTGCGGGCAGGCAGAACGCCCGTATGTGCAAAACGCCCGCACGGGCGGTTTTGGACACCCCTACTCTTAGTAAACATTCCCTGAAAGCTTGTTTTTCTGGTCGAATTTATCTCATTATCTGGTTAATTACGAACACTTTGCTTATTTGACGATAGACTAATTGACCTTGAGTGGCGGTAACATCACCTGACCTCGTTTTCCCATAAAGTGGGATATCTCCAACTGGCTGCAGTTGATTGAAATCTCCGAAGAACAGCACTACGTACCCTTTTTTAGCAGCATCGGCAAAGAATGATGAATGTTTTTTATGTTAAAAGTTTTGCCACAGTTTCTTATAAATTTTGTGAAGTGCGGGTTGAAAGAATTTCAGGAGATATAGAAAAGTTTTACCTTGAATCCTGTTAAACATAAATTCAATTAGAAAATAAACATTATAAATATTTACTTTTAACATGAAAACATTCATCATTCTCTGCGGAAGCTGCTATAAAATATTACAAGCAATAGCAGCAGCGTAGCGAGTGCAAACAGCTGCAGCACGACTCAAAATAGATAGCTGCTGCTGTAAAGCCTGCTTGAAAAATGTTAAAAAGTGACAGCAACAGCAAGAAGACGACTTCAAAATGCAATAGCTTGCTGTTGCTTTGGCTTCGATAATGTTTCAAAATTACAGCACGACTGAAAAACCGAACGCTCGCTGCCGCTGAAACTATTTGTTTCTTTGGTAGTTTGCAGCCGAAGCAAAATTTCTTTATGGAAAATTGCAAAATAAATTGCTAAAGCGCAGCCAAAGTAAAAACTTTGATGGTTTTGCAAATTAGGCAGCAGCAATTTAAACCCTGAACAATGGTATGCATCAAAGTCATGAAATAACATTTGATCCCGTAACGCCCCTTCCATACGATTTTTTGCTTCACTCGACCGGCTCTTTCACCTCCGTAAATATTCGTACTCTTACACTGGTCACTCTGTATATGTATTTTTGTTTTGTTTGTTTAGAAATTTGAATGGTTCGATAAATTTTCATCAGATAAATATAAATTAATATAAGCAGTACAACGTATTTCGTAAAGATCGATGCCCTCATATATATGGCCTTAGCAGAGGCGGTGAAGTACTGATCACTGTACGTACAGTTCTTTTATCTACGCAATTAATTCTACCTTCTTCTCAGTCAACAGCGCCGCATTTTATGTTGGATTTAGATCAGTTAATTATAAAAATAAATGTTGATAATATTCATGAACTTTTCTTAATTGTAAGCTATATTCCTCCTGGTAGTCCTTTTGATTTATATAAAATGCACACAGATAATTGTAAATGTATTTTAACTAACTTAAAAGATAACCAGCACGTAATAATAATGGGTGATTTTAATCTTCCTAACATAAATTGGATTTATGATGGCGATGAGCATTACTGGCAACCTTTTAATATTACAAGCAATTGTGAGAGTGTAGTTGTTGATAGTTTCGCGGAATTTGATTTGCACCAAATGAATGGTATTTTTAATAATAATAATAGACTTCTAAATCTTATTTTTGTAAATAGGGTAATAAATGCTCATGTTAGCAGTGTTAATTCAACATTAGTACTTCATACGAACCATCATAATGTACTGAGCCTTACATTCAAATTTTATAGCTATCTTAAGCCAGCTCAAAATAGCAATTATTATTTTAAAATTTTCCAAAGGTGATTTTTGTAGTATTACTAATTATTTGAACAATATAGATTGGTTGTCAGTTTTAAACAATGCTGAATTATCAAAAAACTTTAACTATTTTTCAAGTAAGCTCAATGAAGCGATGCATTTTTTCATTCCTAAAGAATATTTTAAAACATCTTCTAAGCCCAAGTGGTTTAATAGTGCTCTAGTAAATCTAAACAACAGGAAGAACAAAGCCTATAAATTTTTTAATAAAAACCCACATAATATGGAGCTTTATGATAAATACAAATCCTTTAAAAACAATTTGATCATTTGAATAAATTTTTGTATAAAACTTATATACTTAGGGAAGAGTCTAAATTAAAAACTAATAACAGTAAAAGCTTTTGGCAGTTTAAAAACAGTAAAAAAAATCTGCTGGTATTCCAAATACTATGAGTTATCTTGGCAATACTACCTCCGATCTCCCCACAATTGCAACCTTTTCGCCAAATTTTTTAAATCTGTTTATATTGGGGGTTGGAATTAATTTTAAAGGTTTTTTTTCGGTTTTTGAGCATTTATTTAGAAACAACGGTACAATGTATATTATTCAAAGTATTGTCCATCGTTAGCTACAACATTTTCCCATCTTTCTGGCAGCATATGGATTCCGCGCCGGAAGAACGATTCGTATTTTGAGGCAATCCACGGATCGACTCATTTTTTGGTATCCTCGTAAGAAGTGAAGCGCTGCTCAGCCAAGCCATGCGTCATCGATCTGAATAGGTGGTAGTCGGAAGGGGCTATGTCTGGGCTATAAGGCGGGTGGGGTAGCACATCCCAATTCAGCGCCTCCAACGTTTCCTTGACGGTTCTTGCAACATGTGGCCGTGCGTTGTCATGTTGAAAAACCACTTTGTCGTGTCTTTTGGCATATTCCGGCCGTTTAACCTTTAATGCTCGGCTCAATTGCATCAATTGTTGTTGGTAGCGTTCCCCAGTGATGGTTTCGTTAGGTTTTAGCAGCTCATAGTACACGACACCCTTCTTATCCCACCAAATACACAGCATAAGCTTGGCGCCATGAATATTTGGCTTGGCCCTTGATGTTGATGCATGGCCGGGTGGTCCCCACAATTTTTTTTGCTTAGGATTATCGTAATGGATCCACTTTTCATCGCCAGTGACAATACGATGCAAAAAACTCTTCCTTTTATGCCGTTGAAGCAGTTGTTCGCACATGCAAAATCGCCGTTCAACGTCTCTCGGCTTCAACTGGTACGGCACCCAATTTCCTTGCTTTTGAATCATTCCCATGGCCTTCAAGCGTTTGCCGACCGTTGATAAGTCGACTCCCAATGATTCTGACAATTCTTGAAGGGTTTGACACGGGTCTTCATCGAGCAAAGCCTCCAATTCCTCATCTTCAAACTTTTTCGGCTGGCCCGGACGCTCTTTGTCTTCCGTATCAAAATCACCACTTTTAAACCGACGGAACCAGTACTCACAAGTAGAAATCGATGGAGCATAGTCCCCGTAAGCCTCAGTAAGCGTGCGTTGTGCTTCAACCGCTTTTTTCTTCAAATGGAAGCACAAAAGTAAACCTTCCCGCAAATTGCGTTTTGTTGGAACGAAAGTCGACATGTTCACAGAGAAAAAAATATATGTTGTTTACACTTCAGTGGAATGACACATACTGAAAAATGAAGCTTACACAATGTGCTTTGAAATGAATATAGTCACAGGTGTGCCCGATGCGATCTATTGATAGTTACGCCATCTCTTAGAAAACCTTTAAAACTAATTCCAACCCCCAATACCTCTCCCACTTCTAATCCAACCTTAAATAACTTAGAATTAATAGCTGGAAGTTTTTGAAGGTTTGAGTCATTTAAACACCGATAAACAGCCTGGAATTGATGGTTTTCCATAAAAAATTTTTTAAAAAAATGTGCAGAAGCATTAGCCTTTCCTCTTGCTTTAGTTTTTAATCAATCGCTCAAAAATGGTGATTTTCTTTCCGAATGGAAAAGTTAATTTATACTACCAATTCACAAATCAGGGTCCAAGAACGATGTATCGAACTATCGACCGATTTGTAAAATCTCGTCGATTCCCAAATTGTTTGAAAAATTTGTCTACAACAGGCTCACTTTTTTTGTAAAAGAGGCTATTTCTCCATTCCAACATTGTTTCGTGACCGGTAAGTCAACTGTTTTTGTAATTACGTCCTAAATAGCTTTGTAAAAGGTTACCAGTGTGATGTTATTTTCACTGACTTTTCCAAAGCGTTCGATATGGTTTACCATAACCTACTAATAAGCAAACTGGAAAGAATTGGCTTTCATTCAAATATTTTAAAATGGCTTAAGTCCCATCTAACTGGACGGACGCAATATGTTCACTTTAACAATGTGCTTTCAGAAGTTATCCGGGTTACTTCAGGCGTTCCTCAAGGCAGTCATTTAGGACCTCTTCTGTTTTTATTATTTGTTAATGAAATGCCTAAAATTCTTAAATTTTCTCAGTATTTAATGTACGCTGAGATAACTTATTACCGCTCAATATTGCAAAATGTCAATGTCTGACTTTTCACAGAAACTCTAATCCGTTATTTTACCCGTTTAAGCTTGGCGATATAACTTTATCACGAATAACGGAAATGAAAGATCTAGGAGTAATTCTTGATCATAAGCTTAGTTTTTCTAGGCACATTGATTACATGATCTCTAAAGCCAATTCCATGCTGGGTTTCATTGCTAGAAACTCAAAGGAATTTAACGATCCTTTTTCTTTAATTTCATTATATAATGCTTTTGTGAAATCAGTATTAGAATACTGCTGCATTATATGGGATCCTTTTTACCAGTGCACTCTGATAGAATTGAACGAGTTCAAAGACGTTTCACGAGATTGGCAATCGGACGATTAAATTGGAATATAGAAATGCCGGCATATAAAGTAAGATGTCTACTTCTCGGTATTCTCACTTTGAAGATGCGTCGTAAATATTTTGCCGTCATGTTTGTAAGGGATATTATGTGTAGTAGCATTAATTGTCCTGAATTGCTTCTTCAAATTAGTTTTCGCATTCCCTCACGAGATCTTAGAGCACGGAATTTATTTCATATACCATATCGCAGAGTAAACTACACTTGTAATGAACCAATAACAGCAATCAACCAATTTAAAACTGGCGAATTCAGTCTGCATACATGTTGATTTCTATCCAGGTTTAAGCAGAGATGCTTTCAAAAATCACTTATGTTCTGATTTGCATAGTATAAGCAATATTTTGAATAACTAACTGTTTTTATTAATTTATTGTTAACTGTTAATACTTTAAGTCTAGTAGTGAGTAAGTATACTTCAATCTGTTGATGAATGAATGAATAAATAAATAAATAAATTACTTACAGTACAAAAGGTACAAAAACGCCAAATTAATAATCAATTAATAAAAATTTATGCGAAATATTCTAAACACTAGCACTTTTCACTATTATTGATACTTTCTAATCGTACACTGACAAACAAACGCGAAAATTTCCTTCCACCATGTCGATCGGTTTTTTGACAGATACATAAATTTGTTTTGCTTGCACAACAAAAGCAATAAGAAGCAATAAGCTGGAGCAAAGTGAATTTAGCGAACAACAACGAAACAAATGGAAATACAGGGTTGCCAGTATTCGAAGCGCCTATTTTATTTTTAAATAAATCAAAGAAACCACAATTTTTTGTCTGTTCGTCATAAATATCATTTAATTGGGTTCAAGTAGATTTGCTTACATTATTTCTTGAATATGATATCTCGTAAATGGTCGCCATTGGCCTCTACGACATATTGTGCCCGTTTTGCAGCATTTTCCATGGTTTTCTTCAACATTTCGATGGGAATGGTGGTTATTTCTTGACGGATGTTGGTTTTCAGCTCTTCTAGGGTCTTTGGCTTGTTGACGTAAACCTTTGATTTCAAATAACCCCACAAAAAGAAGTCTGGAGGCGTTAAATCTGGTGATCTTGGCGGCCAATCGAAATCACCATTTTTTGACATCAAACGGCCAGGGAACAATTGCTTCAAAAAATCGATTGTAGTGCGGCTTGTGTGTGGTGGCGCGCCGTCTTGTTGAAACCAGTAGTGCCTGATACGCTTTCGACGAACGATTGGCATGAAAAAATTGTTTATCATATCGCGATAACGCTCCTGATTGACAGTAACTCTGTGGCCATTATCATCTTCGAAAAAGAACGGCCCAATGAGTATTTTAGCACAAACGCCGCACCAAACAGTGACTTTTGCATCGTGAAGAGGTACCTCTTGAATCTCTTGTGGATTTTCAGTGGCATAAATACGGCAATTTTGTTTGTTTACCGTTCCGTTCAACTGAAAATGAGCTTCATCGCTCATTGAGTTCAGTTTTCACTATTGACTTGTTTTGTTGAATGTAAATTTCAACAATTTTAGAGCGTTCGCGTGGCGTGTACTGTTCCATTGTAAACATTTGCTTGGAATGACGCTTCAAACGCGGTATGTCATTAGTCGATTTGGCATCACTGCGGAAAGTTACAGTGTTGCCAGATGGGCGCTTCGAATATTGACAACCCTGTATTTTTTCAACTAACTTACGATATGAACTAAATAGAATTTCGAAATTTTCGCTTCGTTAGGAAATAATATAAGAATCGTAGAACAGTTTAGAAAAAGCAATTTTAAAATCGGTCAACCCATTTAGAAGTTATGCTCAGTCCAACATTTTTCAAACAAGCTATTTCAGGAAAAAAAAATTCATAAAATTCTTGCTTTGCTGCGAGCTACTTCGAGCCAAACCCACTTAAAACTTTTAACGCGTTTTTCTCGAAAATACTTTTTTCGCCACGGTTGGCTTGATAACTTATATAATTTTAAATATTTCTTATGCTATTGTTTTCAAATATTCAAAATCGTTTTTGCAATAGTATGTCGAGCCGGTTTTTTGATGCTTTGGTTTAAAAATTTTATAAAAATATTTAAATCCTAAAATTTATAACATTAAATGCATCCTTTTTTTACTGCTAAATTTTTCGAAATTCAAATTTCCGCCTCTACCTACTATACTAAAACTTTATTTAACAAGAATTTTTTTAAAATTTTTCTAATTGATCAACATTTACTGGAGATATGATGCCGACTGTGGAACAACTTTTTTGCTTAGTGTTGTGCATCACTTTATTTTTTTATATAGTAAGGCTTCTCATCTAGATCATTTCCGAGCCTATTTTGTAGTGTAAACTAGCATGTAAATCTACGTGTGTGAATGAGGGCTGTCTTTGGCGCTAATCATTAAATATTTAAAGTAGTTGAAGTAAATATGAACACGTTTTATTTATTTTTCCATGTTAATGAAGGTTTTTTAAAGGTTTAGAATTTAAAAAAGTCATAATGTTGTCGCTGCCGCAGCCGCCATTTTGTCCACATTTACGCTATTTACACTTTATAGCTCATCAAAAGTTTAAATGCTTTACATGTTTACATGTTTCCAAGCTTAGATGAGAACCCTTAATAATTTTTTTGTAAAAATTAAGTAAAATAAAATTTTTTAATCAAATTTTTTTAAAAAAATTAGGGTATTCACAAGGTTTGCTATCATGTCATATTGTCCTAAAATTTTACAACTAAAATTTACAATATAAATCAATGCAAATAAGAAACAGCTATTTGATAACGACACTTCAATAAACATAGCTTTTAGAGTTGTAATATAGTAGTACTTTTTTATATGGAAGGGAACAATAAAATGTTTAAACTAGTGTAAGATCTTAGGACAATATGATAGTATGACATTGACATTGAAATAATTTGTTGTTGTTGTTGTTTTTTCTTTGGAAAGATTCTTGAGTACAATTAATTATTCTAACTTTGACATTAAGCTCAATAAATGATTTTAAACTATTAAACAACTAGAATTTGTATTTACAATCAAGTATGATTTAAACTATCAAACATTTTGAATTTGTATTTAAATCATATAAAATCAACATAATAAATAACAAGCTCATTTAGAAAAAACTTTAATTATGACATGATAGCACACCTTGTGAATACCCTAAATGTGTTTTGTTTATTTTTATTAATTTCTGTTGTTATCGCTACTAAAAAAAATTTTGTGTTACCACAATTTTGGTGCGGCTAGACGTATGTAAGGCCTTAAGCTTTGTCCTATCACTTAAAAGCTTTTTTAAAAGTTTTTAAAAATCTTAAATAAAAGTTTTATTGTATGGCTTGTTCGCGTCATAGCGCTCTCGCACCTTTTCCTCAAGTGAAATCTCCCCAATAATTCTTGCTTTTCATTTTTTAATAGATCTACCTCTCATGCCTCATTTTGTATCCATGCAAAATGTATGCAATCTGGCTACGCTGCCATTCCTAACCTATGCCACGTTGCTGCTTATTGCGCATGCATGTATATGTAAGCCAATGCATGCTCTTAAACATTATTTACAGTAATACGTAAAGCGGTTGCTGCTATGTTTGTGCAAAAATATGTTATGAAAAAAAAAACAAACTTTTTTGCGAACAACGACGAATCGACGAAGACCTCGCGCTTCGTTGGCGGTCTCGGTCGATAAGGTAGCAAGCAGCACTGCGTGTTAAACCATCAGCAGCAGCGACAGGCAGGCGCCACATGAATGAAGAAGAGTAACACAAATAGCTGTGTGTGTGTGTGTGTGTGTGTGTGTGTGTGTGTGCGTGTGCATTTAATATGCATATGTTGTATGCATTTGCGTGTTTTAGTATTGGTGTTGCAGCAACTGCCGATGCAATGCAAGAAATATACAGGAAATGAAATTAATACGAAATGCATTGCTTGGCAGGAAGTTTAACGGGCGACACGTTGAAGGGGGGTGTTAATAAAATACAAACAAAGCAGTTCAAAGCGCAGACATAAATTTGCTCTGCTTTTGAATATGAACTAACAATATCTATTTAGAGCTAAAGTCAGAAAAAAATATATGCTTTAATATGTAAATTTAAGCTTTTTCTAATCTAAAGTAAAGATAGGAAAATATATGGGGGCGTATGAGTGACCTGTAATTAAATAAATAAATAAATAAATAAAGCATACGACCAGAGCATTGCACGAACAACATTTTACAGTATCTTTATGTGTAACGAAACGAAAGCTGAACGTCGTGAGAGAGAAACGAGCAACAATATTTTTTGATAGGAAAAATGTATAATGATGCAGTTAATTTCTTTTTTCTACGAACGAACGAACAAACGTTTATTTTTTACGAACGAACGATCAAACAACTATTTTCTACGAACGAACGAACGAACATTTATTTTTTACGAACCAACAATCAAATAACTATTTTCTACGAACGAACAAACGAACGTAAAAGTGTTTTTTTTTTATGTTTAAACCTTTTAAAATAAGTTCTGTTGTTGCTTTGTTTCGAATAGATTTGGGTCCTTTTTAATTTTGAGTTTTTGGCCTTATTTCATAGCAGATGGTCTACACAATTTATTTTGCTGCCTTAGTTTATTTAACCTTATGTGACGTGATACTAATATCTGCTAAGATAACCAAGCCAACACTCACTTCAGATTTTTTTGTTGAGCTGTGTATTTTAAATATAATCAAAGCATTAATGAACGAAACTTAATAAAGTCGAACCTTTTTAAAACTGTTTTGTTTCGTTTATAGCATGAAATTACAGTAAGAAATATTAAAGCTTAGGCCTTTTCCACATGGAGCAATTGAAAAGTAATGCAACTGCAACGCAACAGCTTAAAAAGTTTCAAAAAACTCAAATTTTAAACTGAACTGCAACCTACGCTCTCATATGAGCAAGTCACATCGCAACGCAACATTAAAAATTCACAACAACACAAACACTTATTTAATGGAAGCTTTGTTAAATAGATATAAAAAATAAATTGAGGATAAAAAAGGACATTTCTCCACTTCCTGCACTTATTTCATATTTATTAACTGATTTATTATTTTCGTGGCACACAACACAAATCGCAAACGTAACAAATCTCCGATTCAAATTGCAGCAAGCCGTGTTGCATGGAACTGGTTGCGAATGTGTTGCCAACTTGTTGAGTACAAGTTGTTTCATGTAAAGGTTTCGGTATAAATACATTAGTTAGCAACTTTTGTTGCAGTTGCATTACTTTTCAATTGCTCCATGTGAAAAAGGCCTAACTTCATAGATCCAAAATTTTTAATCGTGGCGTATGATTGTTGCTCAATTAAATATTGGAAATTATTTGTCGCTCATACGCCGTGTTGCACTACTAACTTTTGTTAAGTTTTTTCTACATTAATGTAACCACTTGACCATTTTATCACAAAAACTTGAAAGTATTAAAATATAAATACACAGTAAAAATAAAAATAAAATAAAAAATATTAATATTAATAAAATATAAAGTGTCAGCTTAAGATGTATCTTTAATATTGTAGCTAAATTAATTTTTTTTTAAATTGGTGTGAATTATGTAGTATATTTTCCCACCATATAATTGTTTCTTCCGAAAACCTCTTAAAAATAACTTTATGCAAAATACATAGCACACAAAACAAAATGTTAATAAAAGAAAGACGCTCAAGTAATATATTTTGAGCAGGCACTGATGTATTGCTCTAAATAAATATTTCATTCACTGTTGTAAATTGTCTGATTTTTGCCAATTTTCAAAAAAAAAACGCATAAAAATCAACTTTTATAAAGCCAGCATAGAAAAAATTGGCTTGTGTGTTTGTATTCTGTATAAAGTTTTTTAGAGGTTTTCGGAAAAAACAATTAAATGGAGGGATAACACAGTGTGTAATTTTTTAAGTCATGGCAAAATAACCATATACGGACATCAATATGGTTATAAAAGGCTACGTGATAAAAGACAAAAAAAAAGACCCCTGTCTCCCAGTTTTGCCAAAGTCCTCCAGGTTTTTTTTATGGGCCCCCAAAGATGTGGGGCCTCGGTGTCATTTTAGCAAAAAAAATGATCATTTTCTCAAGCTCGTATCTTGCAAACCGTTTGGAATTTTGATTTACTCTTTGAGGCAAAGTTGTAGCTCTTAGCATAAAGAACAAAAATTGTGAACATATAAAATAAAAAAAACTTCATCTTCAAGGTCAAAATCGCAAAAAACTTTAAAAAATTCAATTTTTTTTTACCTTTTTTGCCCTGTTTACTTCCATAGGTAGCAAACCGTTCAAAATTCAAGGAAATAATCAACTACGAAAATGAAGCTAAGATCTCTATAAACCACTTTTTAGAACATATGAACTTCCTAGAAATGATTCTTAACACCGTTTAGGTAGCGCTTAGGTAGCCGCAAATGTGAAAAATTTCCCGAAAATTTTTTAATTTCATTTGTTTTTTCTTTACTTCAACATTGAGATACTATAAAGTCTTCTCCCGTTAGTGAAAAGGCATGTTGCAGGTTTCATTGTTATACTATTACTGATTTTATTAATCTTAGTTCTTAGGTGGCATGGGTTGACAACAAAGAGTAGTAGCATAGATTAGTAGCATAGATATTTAGTAATAATGATTCAGTGTTGTAGGGATTAGTAGTTTCAGCAGGGATGGCACTACAATACTATGCTATCTATTACAAAAATTATAAAAAAAAATTGTGTCGCTTTTATATTGTGTGCTGCACCCCTTGTTGCGTGTGCTGAGCTTACTGCATTGCCTGTGCTGCTGCGGTCGGTGCGTGATCGCGTGATACCTAAGCACTATCTAAACGGTGTTAACCCTTGGACAAACATATGGTTCTGGCCAGGCATATTTCATTTTTGAGCGTTAATTAAACATACAAGACATTAAACATGACAAGATCTACAACGTGAATTCAATGCAGATGTTTGCTTCCAGGTAGTTTTTTGATAGAAGTTTTTTTGATTTTATATGTTCACAATTTATATGTTCACAATCCAGGTATTTTTTTTCATATTTTGTGTTGCTTTTATGTGAATTCAATGCGATGTTTGCTTCCAGGTAGTTGTTTGACAGTTTGGGCACGGGAGCTCACCCACCAGCTTGAGAATTTTTATTAGAATGCACTTATTGGGGGTTGGAATTAATTTTAAAGGTTTTTTTTCGGTTTTTGAGCATTTATTTAGAAACAACGGTATAATGTATATTATTCAAAGTATTGTCCATCGTTAGCTACAACATTTTCCCATCTTTCTGGCAGCATATGGATTCCGCGCCGGAAGAATGATTCGTCTTTTGAGGCAATCCACGAATCGACCCATTTTTTGGTATCCTCGTAAGAAGTGAAGCGCTGCTCAGCCAAGCCATGCGTCATCGATCTGAATAGGTGGTAGTCGGAAGGGGCTATGTCTGGGCTATAAGGCGGGTGGGGTAGCACATCCCAATTCAGCGCCTCCAACGTTTCCTTGACGGTTCTTGCAACATGTGGCCGTGCGTTGTCATGTTGAAAAACCACTTTGTCGTGTCTTTTGGCATATTCCGGCCGTTTAACCTTTAATGCTCGGCTCAATTGCATCAATTGTTGTTGGTAGCGTTCCCCAGTGATGGTTTCGTTAGGTTTTAGCAGCTCATAGTACACGACACCCTTCTGATCCCACCAAATACACAGCATAAGCTTGGCGCCATGAATATTCGGCTTGGCCCTCAATGTTGATGCATGGCCGGGTGGTCCCCACGATTTTTTTCGCTTAGGATTATCGTAATGGATCCACTTTTCATCGCCAGTGACAATACGATGCAAAAAACTCTTCTTTTTATGCCGTTGAAGCAGTTGTTCGCACATGCAAAATCGCCGTTCAACGTCTCTCGGCTTCAACTGGTACGGCACCCAATTTCCTTGCTTTTGAATCATTCCCATGGCCTTCAAGCGTTTGCCGACCGTTGATAAGTCGACTCCCAATGATTCTGACAATTCTTGAAGGGTTTGACACGGGTCTTCATCGAGCAAAGCCTCCAATTCCTCATCTTCAAACTTTTTCGGCTGGCCCGGACGCTCTTTGTCTTCCGTATCAAAATCACCACTTTTAAACCGACGGAACCAGTACTCACAAGTAGAAATCGATGGAGCATAGTTCCCGTAAGCCTCAGTAAGAGTGCGTTGTGCTTCAACCGCTTTTTTCTTCAAATGGAAGCACAAAAGTAAACCTTCCCGCAAATTGCGTTTTGTTGGAACGAAAGTCGACATATTCACAGAGAAAAAAAATATATGTTGTTTACACTTCAGTGGAATGACACATACTAAAAAATGAAGCTTAGACAATGTGCTTTGAAATGAATATAGTCACAGAAGTGCCCGATGCGATCTATTGATAGTTACGCCATCTCTTAGAAAACCTTTAAAACTAATTCCAACCCCCAATACTATCAGTGATGGTACAGTGCACTCACACACTCAACCTCCTGACTGACAATTATTTACGTTCAAAGTTTTGAAATCAACTTCTTTTTAAGAAATCGCTTATTTTCTTACACTTCAATTGTATTTTTTACTAGGGCTGTTTTTTGAGAAAACCATATTTTTATTAAAAAAGTGAGGTTAAAAAATCTTTTTTTTTTAATTTGCCCCCATGAGTTAATAAAAATTAACATATTTATATAGAGATTTATAGCGTTTTCAAAGGTCTTCTCAACGATACCCATCTCAACCAAATCGGATAAGAAATGGGTGAGATATAAGCGATTATATACTCAAGCTATAAAGGTCTATATCTCAAGATGTTAGATCGGCCTCCTTAAAAAAACTTTGGGGTTTTAATCAGCGCTGATTGTGACCTTGAAGATGAAGTTTTTTATTTTATATGTTCACAATTTTTGTTCTTTATGACAAGAGCTACAACTTTGCCTCAGAGAGTAAATCAAAATTCCAAACGGTTTGCAAGATATGAGCTTGAGAAAATGATCATTTTTTTGCAAAAATGACACCGAGGCCCCACATCTTTGGGGGCCCATAAAAAAAAACCTGGAGGACTTTGGGCAAAACTGGGAGACAGGGGTCTTTTTTTTGGTCTTTTATCACGTAGTGGTTATTTTTTTTTCGTGTTGCACTGTATAATAAACAACATAATTTACACAAATTTAAAAAAAAAAAGCATATAACCACAATATCTAAGAAGTTACACAAAAAGGATTTTCATTTCCATCAGAAAAAATAAAAGTCCGTACATAATTTTTTTAAGGACAGGAAAAATAAAAGTCCAAAACTTTTTTATTTTATTTTATTTTATTTTTTGACTGAAAAATAAAAGTTGATAAAAACTAATAATCAATATTTTTGAAACGCTTTTTAAACACTTTGTCATCAAAGCTATAATTTTATTTAAGCAGTTATTCAAATCATCGAAAATACTTTTGAACCTAATTTAGATCTATATTATATTTTTTACAAATATTTTTAACATTGATATAACTAGTTTTTAAATAGTTATAGTTATTAAATTATTTTTAACAATTTTAAATTAATTACAAGTCCAGCGAATTGTACCATGAATTTGTTATATTTTTCTGTTCTATTGTGACTTTTTTAATATAACATATTTTTACTGCATTTTTTTGTCCAATTTATCGTTTTTTGTCACATACCCTGTTTTGCTACTCCTGACAACCAAGTTGAACACTTCATAACTAGGACAATAAACTGTAGCGCATGCATTTGCATCACATCAAAAAAGGAAAAAAAAAGAGAAAAATCATTAAACAGAAACAAAGCCACTTGAAAAAAGTCGACGAGTGCCCTCCAACGGTACATGAACTCCATGGCGGGCAACTAGCTGCTGCCAACTTCCGCTTTGCTGTGCACACTTCCTTGCATTTTAAATATGCGCCAATGCTGCTTTGTGACGGAAGAGGAAAGATTTTTCCTCCTATACTTTTTTGTTGTTGTGTGCGTTGCTCAAATTGGCCTGAATTTTAACTCAAGGGAAATTTTTTTGCAGCCTAGACGAGAAAGGTTTATTATATATTAAATAAGGTAGTTATAAATTAAAAAAAATGAAGAAAACTTAATGAAAAAGTGCAACATTCGTTGGAAAAAAAAGGAAGCGCGCAAAATTTTATTTAAAATTTTTTATTTAATTTTATAAAAGTTTTTCTTGCACTGTTTTTTAAAGGCTTTGAAGGAAGTTTGGAAAAAAAACATATTTTTTTATAAAAAAATATTTTAAAATTGTGCTGCATTAACAGAAACGAAACAATAGCAACACTTTTCATTAAATCCATGACAATAAGTGTTTGTTGCTCTAGAAAAGCTTCATAAAAGCACAGAAAAGAAACATACTAACCAAAATACATTACAACAATAGATAATAAAGACAAACCGGAAGTGGCTGACTGCACAAATTAACCCATTTTTTTTCTTTCCTTTCTGAGCAGCAAAGGATGTGCATAACAGATATGCTGGCAACAACAAAAGCTAGTGGAGAGCCTGTCAACGCTAACAACAAAAATAACAGCACTAATGAAAATATAGTGTACTTTATCACAAGCACAATTTGTAATTGTTTGCTGCGAACAGGTGCTAAGGACAAAAGTAACGAAATATTTTGTTTTTATCAAGCAACCTGATTGTTGTCTACTAGTTTTTCTACAAGTAAAACTCATCATTTAAAACAACTTTTCAATACTGAATTCAACTTTTGATCAACTAAATTGAGTTAACTTCAACAAAATAAATCATAAAGCTTAGTTCAACAGATTTAATAGTTTTATTCTATACAAAAGTAAGGTAGCGCTGAGTGTGTCGAGGTATTGCGCTGAAGCATTTAACTCCATTACTGCGCTGATACACTTTTTTAGCGCAGTAGCGCATTTTTGCTTTCCTTTTCTAGTAAAACGTTTTCGATTTCAAAACTGGAAGCACTCTTTTCACAAAAAGTTTAAAAGTTTTTCAAATTTTCAACATATTTTGCAGATTGTATTTGCAGTATGTATGATTTAATCTTTGTTAGTGAATGCTCAACATTGCTTTTCGTTTCCGTTGTAATACATTTTTGAAAAGCAAAAGTTCTTCAGAAGCAACATTTGGCTACACTGAAAAAATGGCATACTTGCTTAAGGCGTTATAAATATTTGGGTATTGGAAATAAATTATGTATTTGTGCTTCCTTGTTGCTTCAAATGTTTATTTGGTTATAGTTACGAAAGCACTAAATTTTTTAGTTACTTTGTTTCAAAACTTAAAAATGATACAGTTATATCTTTTCATTTTTTTAGATTTTTCATATTTTTTTAACAAGTTTTTATTTGAGTAAATTTTTTTAGAAGTTTTTCTAAGACCATATTATTTTCATGACAGCACTTTTCACACCTGGTAGTTAACAATATACATGTAAAACTAGAGAAGAGGGATGGATAGTAAAAATGCTTTCTCACTTTTTCTCTAGAACGTCAGGATTTTTTTAAAAATGACTTAAGCTACAAAAAGTATTTAGTTTAAGTTGTTAAAACCTTCAAAACATGGCAATATGGTTATCAAATGGAAAAAGACATCCCTTTTATAAAAAAAGGGTTTGGTATTAATAATAATGTAAGGTTTTTTTTCAAACAAAATAAAAATTATTTCTATAAATTTTCAAATAAAACATGAGTCAATGAAACTTATCTACATTTTGGTATCATACATTTTTTTGATAAAAGATAATGTCCACTTTCACTTAATACACATATTGTAATGTTTTGAAGGTTTGAAGTATTTAAATAAATTTTTTTTAAACATTTAAAATATTTTGTAATTAGAAAGTCCTTAAAAAAAATCTTTACGTTCTAGAGAAAGTGAGAACGCAGTTGTACTATCCTATGCCTAATTTCACTTTTCAATGAATTTGAATTTTTTTTTTATTTTTTTTTTTTCAATAATTGTTGAACGATGTTGTCTAGAGAAAGTTCTAGAGAAAGTGAGAACGCAGTTGTACTATCCTATGCCTCTAATTTCACTTTTCAATGAATTTGAATTTTTTTTTTATTTTTTTTTTTTTTCAATAATTGTTGAACGATGTTGTCGTTGATATAGCAGTCATGATGACCATTATTATATCAAGGTTTTGAAAAGATACATATTTTAACTCTAAACAAAAAAGTTACCCTGAAGTGTAAACTCTTAATTGACAAAAATCAAGACATGTTTGATAAAATAATTAGCTGGCTCAAGATTTTGTAATTACTAGTTACTTAATCTTTAACAATTATTACTAAAGCTAAAATAGTCAGAGATGACTATTATTAGGTTATGGAAACCGACAATTGTCAGAATCGGTTATGTAATTGACACAGATTTCATTTTGGTGTCATAGAAACCAATTATTGATTTAAAAAATGGTTTCATTTTCGAATTTGGTTTTATGTTTCTTAATCGATAATCGGTTTCTATGACACCAAAATGAAATCTGTGTCAATTTCAAAACCTATTCTGACAATTATTGGTTTCCATAACGACCCTGAGTGATAGTAGTAAATTCAGGCAATATTTTTTTGCTCCAACCAAAATCATTCAAATAAATAAATGATTCAACTCAACACGCAGGATGGTAACGTGATATTACAATAAATATTTGATAGTATTTACTAAAATTGGTAAAAAGTCAGTAGATTGTTTTAGAAAAGAGTCAACTTTTAGTGTGCAAAACTATTTTTTTGATTTTCTTTATTATTTTTAAAAGTGGCCCAGTGCTTTACTACATAACTCAATGCGCTATTTAACTTTATAACTCACTGCGCATTTTTACTTCTTGTTGCTACAGAATTCAAAGCTACAACGACATGGCGCAATTGAGTTAGCGCATTTTGCTGATACAGTAAAGTGAGCTTTTATTGGTGCGTCAGCGCAATGTTTTTTGCTATGACACCCACTTACGTCAAGTTTACTCAGTCAAATTTCAGAACTGTGTACTAGAGTAGATATTTTCTTGAGTAAGAAGCATTGAAATTTTATTGTTTTAATTAATAAACCGTAAATTGCAAATACATCTAGCAAAATGCATTGCATATTTTTACGTGTCAATAGACAAAACTGAGGATAGACATCAAAGCTAGTGACGTGGTGTACAGCAAAGTAAGATGCAATGAAAAGTATGTGCAATCACACAAACAACGACAATGAACACAAACGAGGCTAAGGAGAAAAACTTTGCTAGGCTAAGAAACAAAGCAAAGCACAGTCTCTGAAACGCCTAAAAAATGTACTATTTGGATATGTTATAGCTAAATTTTAACCTTAAAAACAATATGAATAGGAGAATTAATATGCAAAGCGAGTAGAAAAATTTGAAAATTTAAAAAATAAAAGTAAAATATATATAAATAATAGTAGAAAAAAATGAAAATAAGTGAAAAATTTGAGGAAAGTCTTTTTAAATATATATAAGTAAATAAAAATAAATAAATAAAAGAAAAGGTACAAATGCAAATAAGTCATTAAAAATATGAAAAAATTTATTAAAAAAAAATTGTTACATATATTTTAAAAGAAGGAGCAAAAATGAAGATAAGTAAATAATATGAGAAAAGTATTTTGAAATTTAAACATAAAGTAAAATATAATAAAAAAACGAGAAAAGAACACATTTATTATAATAAAATTTATAAATGCAAAAAAAATAAAAAAATTATAAATTAAATACATTTTTCATTAAAATAATTAATAACAAAGTTTAATGTTTGAAAACGCGAAAAGAAAACATTTATTATAATAATATTTATAAATGCAAAAAAAAATAAAAAAATTTATAAATTAAATACATGTTTCATTAAAATAATTAATTACAAAGTTTAATTAGTTATTTAATTATTATTCAATTATTAATAAAATAAAAATTAAATTAAAAATTAAATACATTTTTCATTAAAAGAATTAATTGCAAAGTAACAAAGAGTAGAAATACTTGAAAATTAAAAAATTAAAGTAAAATATATTTAAATAATATTCGAAAAAAGTGAAAAAAGTTAACAATTTAAGGAAAGTTTTTTAAATAAATAAAAGTAATTTAAAATTAATTAAAAAGAGTAGAAGGCACAAATGCAAATAAGGCCTAAAAAAATAAGAAAAAAATTATTAAAAAAAATAAATTATATTTGTAACTTATATAAAAAACAAATATATTTGAAAAGAAGGAGCAAAAATGAACATAAATAAATATTATAAGAAAAGTATTTTAAAATTTAAACATAAAGTAAAATATAATAAAAAAGAGAAAAGAAAACATTAATTAGAACAAAATTTATAAATGCAAAAAAACATTAAAAAATTTAAAAATTTAATTAATTTTTTTTTAAATAATTAATTACAAAGTTTAATGTTTGCAAAAGAGAAAGAAAACATTTATTATAATTAAATTTATAAATGCAAAAAAAATAAAAAATTTATAAATTAAATACATGTTTCATTAAAATATTTAATTACAAAACTTAATTTATTATTTAATTATTATTCAGTTATTAATAAAATATAAATTAATTTAAAAATAAAATACATTTGTTATTAAAATGATTAATTACAAAGTAACAAAGAGTAGAAAAATTTGAAAATTTAAAAAATGAAAGTAAAATATGTTTAAATAATATTTGTAAAGAGTGAAAATAAATAAATAATTTGAGGAAAGTCTTTTTAAATACATATAAGTAATTTAAAATTAATTAAAAAAGTAGAAGGCACAAATGTAAATAAGGCCTTAAAAAATATGAAAAAATTTATTTAAAAAAAATTTTTAAATATATTTGAAAAGAAGAAGCAAAAATTAAGATAAGTAAATAATATGAAAAAAGTATTTTGAAATTTAAACATAAAGTAAAATACAATTAAAAAAGAGAATAGAAAACATTTATTAGAATAAAATTTATAAATGCAAAAAAACATTAAAAAATTTAAAAATTAAATACATTTTTCATTAAAATAATTAATAACAAGGTTAAATAAAATATTTAATTATTATTCAATTATAAATAAAATAAAAATTAATTAAAAATTAAATACATTTTTCATTAAAATAATTAATTAGAAAATAACAAATTTTTCAAAAAATAACAAAATTATGTAAGAAAAATTAAAATAAATATTTCTTATTTAAAAAACTCAAAAAAATTACAAGAATTTTTTTAAATAAACTAAAAATAAAAAAGCGGAGAGTAAAAAAAAATATGACAAGAAAAATGCCAAAAAAAAGAATAAAAAACAAACAATATGATCGAAAAATGAAAATGTGCAACTAATATTTTTTTTTATAATTAAATTTTTTAAATATATTAATGTTGTAAGAGAACAGAACAAAAATTGTTATGTTATTCAAAAACGATAAAATAAAATAGTAAAGTCAAAATAGTAAAAATCAAAATATTTAAAACTTAAATAAGCTCTATAAAGCGGTCAAAATATATCAAAAAATATAAATGAAAACTGCAACCACAACTAATGATAAGAGAAAAGCAATAAAGCACCCAACCATCAGGGCCACTTGAAAGTTGAGGTAAAAGCTTTTCCTTAACCCACTAAGCGTGCGATGAACCTTTGTGCCACCCTCCCCCAACTAATGCGTCCGCTCTGCTGCAGTGAAGTGCGTTTGGCGAGCTGTTCAAAGACGAAAGCAAAGTATAACAAAGATGAGGATGAAGAAAGCCAACTATATAAGGCAAATAGCGGATGGGTAGCAAAAACTTATTTATACACTGAAAAAATCAACAAGTCTTAAAATTAAAGACAATATCGTTATATTCCGTGGTTAAATATTTAGATATATCCGTGGCGATAGCAATAACAGTTAAAGTCTTATTTCAAAATTTCGAGAAAAGTGGCTTCAAAGTTTTTAATCGCCATATCAGTGATATGAAACGGTATTTCTTTTTTGTGTCATAATTTTGGCTAAGGTCAAGCTAAAACACAAGAAACACCAGATTTTGTGTGTTTATAGTGCTATATGCGTGGAATACAGCTATATCAATAACTCAGTTCTGTCTTAAGTCGACTTAAGCTGTTTTTGCTTATCGACACAGATAGTTTAAATACATTTTTTTTTACAGATAAAAACAAATGGTTTTCAAATTGTATCTGTATATTTAAAATTCTGTATGAAAATAAATACATTGAAAAAGTAGACATTGTGTTCAGTCTTAAATTATGTTGGTTGTTTTCAGTGTAGCATAGCTTTTATCAAAAGCATTGAATCGGAATGGTGTGCATTGTTTTCAAGGATTTCAAGCTAGGCTTCGCTAAAGTTGCTGCACTAAAACAATATTTATGGGGAGTGGGGAATTAAGGTGGTACACGGAAAGAAAAAATCAAGCATTCTGTGCTCGAATCAAGTTTTAGAAAAGAGCCAACTTTAAGTGTGCAAAACAATTTTTTGATTTCCTTTATTATTTTTAAAAGTGGCCCAGTGCTTTACTACATAACTCAATGAGCTACCTAACTTTATAACTCACTGCGCATTTTTACTTCTTGATACAGTATTCAAAGCTACAACGAGATGACGCAATTGAGTTAGCGCATTTTGCTGATACAGTAAAGTGAGCTTTTATTGGTGCGTCAGCGCAATGTTTTTTGCTATGACACCCACTTACGTCAAGTTTACTCAGTCAAATTTCAGAACTGTGTACTAGAGTAGATATTTTCTTGAGTAAGAAGCATTGAAATTTTATTGTTTTAATTAATAAACCGTAAATTGCAAATACATCTAGCAAAATGCATTGCATATTTTTACGTGTCAATAGACAAAACTGAGGATAGACATCAAAGCTAGTGACGTGGTGTACAGCAATGAAAAGTATGTGCAATCACACAAACAACGACAATGAACACAAACGAGGCTAAGGAGAAAAACTTTGCTAGGCTAAGAAACAAAGCAAAGCACAGTCTCTGAAACGCCTAAAAAATGTACTATTTGGATATGTTATAGCTAAATTTTAACCTTAAAAACAATATGAATAGGAGAATTAATATGCAAAGCGAGTAGAAAAATTTGAAAATTTAAAAAATAAAAGTAAAATATATATAAATAATAGTAGAAAAAAATGAAAATAAGTGAAAAATTTGAGGAAAGTCTTTTTAAATATATATAAGTAAATAAAAATAAATAAATAAAAGTAAAGGTACAAATGCAAATAAGTCATTAAAAATATGAAAAAATTTATTAAAAAAAAATTGTTACATATATTTTAAAAGAAGGAGCAAAAATGAAGATAAGTAAATAATATGAGAAAAGTATTTTGAAATTTAAACATAAAGTAAAATATAATAAAAAAACGAGAAAAGAACACATTTATTATAATAAAATTTATAAATGCAAAAAAAATAAAAAAATTATAAATTAAATACATTTTTCATTAAAATAATTAATAACAAAGTTTAATGTTTGAAAACGCGAAAAGAAAACATTTATTATAATAATATTTATAAATGCAAAAAAAAATAAAAAAATTTATAAATTAAATACATGTTTCATTAAAATAATTAATTACAAAGTTTAATTAGTTATTTAATTATTATTCAATTATTAATAAAATAAAAATTAAATTAAAAATTAAATACATTTTTCATTAAAAGAATTAATTGCAAAGTAACAAAGAGTAGAAATACTTGAAAATTAAAAAATTAAAGTAAAATATATTTAAATAATATTCGAAAAAAGTGAAAAAAGTTAACAATTTAAGGAAAGTTTTTTAAATAAATAAAAGTAATTTAAAATTAATTAAAAAGAGTAGAAGGCACAAATGCAAATAAGGCCTAAAAAAATAAGAAAAAAATTATTAAAAAAAATAAATTATATTTGTAACTTATATAAAAAACAAATATATTTGAAAAGAAGGAGCAAAAATGAACATAAATAAATATTATAAGAAAAGTATTTTAAAATTTAAACATAAAGTAAAATATAATAAAAAAGAGAAAAGAAAACATTAATTAGAACAAAATTTATAAATGCAAAAAAACATTAAAAAATTTAAAAATTTAATTAATTTTTTTTTAAATAATTAATTACAAAGTTTAATGTTTGCAAAAGAGAAAGAAAACATTTATTATAATTAAATTTATAAATGCAAAAAAAATAAAAAATTTATAAATTAAATACATGTTTCATTAAAATATTTAATTACAAAACTTAATTTATTATTTAATTATTATTCAGTTATTAATAAAATATAAATTAATTTAAAAATAAAATACATTTGTTATTAAAATGATTAATTACAAAGTAACAAAGAGTAGAAAAATTTGAAAATTTAAAAAATGAAAGTAAAATATGTTTAAATAATATTTGTAAAGAGTGAAAATAAATAAATAATTTGAGGAAAGTCTTTTTAAATACATATAAGTAATTTAAAATTAATTAAAAAAGTAGAAGGCACAAATGTAAATAAGGCCTTAAAAAATATGAAAAAATTTATTTAAAAAAAATTTTTAAATATATTTGAAAAGAAGAAGCAAAAATTAAGATAAGTAAATAATATGAAAAAAGTATTTTGAAATTTAAACATAAAGTAAAATACAATTAAAAAAGAGAATAGAAAACATTTATTAGAATAAAATTTATAAATGCAAAAAAACATTAAAAAATTTAAAAATTAAATACATTTTTCATTAAAATAATTAATAACAAGGTTAAATAAAATATTTAATTATTATTCAATTATAAATAAAATAAAAATTAATTAAAAATTAAATACATTTTTCATTAAAATAATTAATTAGAAAATAACAAATTTTTCAAAAAATAACAAAATTATGTAAGAAAAATTAAAATAAATATTTCTTATTTAAAAAACTCAAAAAAATTACAAGAATTTTTTTAAATAAACTAAAAATAAAAAAGCGGAGAGTAAAAAAAAATATGACAAGAAAAATGCCAAAAAAAAGAATAAAAAACAAACAATATGATCGAAAAATGAAAATGTGCAACTAATATTTTTTTTTATAATTAAATTTTTTAAATATATTAATGTTGTAAGAGAACAGAACAAAAATTGTTATGTTATTCAAAAACGATAAAATAAAATAGTAAAGTCAAAATAGTAAAAATCAAAATATTTAAAACTTAAATAAGCTCTATAAAGCGGTCAAAATATATCAAAAAATATAAATGAAAACTGCAACCACAACTAATGATAAGAGAAAAGCAATAAAGCACCCAACCATCAGGGCCACTTGAAAGTTGAGGTAAAAGCTTTTCCTTAACCCACTAAGCGTGCGATGAACCTTTGTGCCACCCTCCCCCAACTAATGCGTCCGCTCTGCTGCAGTGAAGTGCGTTTGGCGAGCTGTTCAAAGACGAAAGCAAAGTATAACAAAGATGAGGATGAAGAAAGCCAACTATATAAGGCAAATAGCGGATGGGTAGCAAAAACTTATTTATACACTGAAAAAATCAACAAGTCTTAAAATTAAAGACAATATCGTTATATTCCGTGGTTAAATATTTAGATATATCCGTGGCGATAGCAATAACAGTTTAAGTGTTATTTCAAAATTTCGAGAAAAATTGCTTCAAAGTTTTCAATCGCCATATCAGTGATATGAAACGATATTTCTTTTTTGTGTCATAATTTTGGCTAAGGTCATGCTAGCAACACCAGATTTTGTGTGTTTATAGTGCTATATGCGTGGAATGCAGCTATATCAATAACTCAGTTCTGTCTTAAGTCAACTTAAGCTGTTATTGCTTATCGACACAGATAGTTTTAATACATTTTTTTTTAACAGATAAAAACAAATGGTTTTCAAATTGTATCTGAATTTTTAATATTCTGTATGAAAATAAATACATTGAAAAAGTAGACTGAACACAATGGTCTTAAATCATGTTGGTTTTTTTCAGTGTAGCATAGCTTTTATCAAAAGCATTGAATCGGAATGGTGTGCATTGTTTTCAAGGATTTCAAACTAGGCTTCGCTAAAGTTGTTGCACTAAAACAATTTTTATGGCGAGTGGGAAAATAAGGTGGTACACGGAAAGAAAAAATCAAGCATTCTGTGCTCGAATCAAGTTTTAGAAAAGAGCCAACTTTTAGTGTGCAAAACAATTTTTTGATTTCCTTTATTATTTTTAAAATTGGCTCAGTGCTTTACTACATAACTCAATGCGCTACCTAAATTTATAACTCACTGCGCATTTTTACTTCTTGATACAGTATTCAAAGCTACAACGAGATGACGCAATTGAGTTAGCGCATTTTGCTGATACAGTCAAGTGAGCTTTTATTGGTGCGTCAGCGCAGTGTTTTTTGCTATGACACCCACTTACGTCAAGTTTACTCAGTCAAATTTCAGAACTATGTATTAGGGTAGATATATTTTCTTGAGTAAAATCAGTTTACACTCAAGCGTAAATTTTTCAATTCAAGCGTTGTTTTGCTAGAATTGAGCAAATTTTCAACACATGATATTAAGGAAAAAAATACTCAATTCAAGCAATATTTGCTTAAAACTCAAGCAAAATTTTTCTATATTCGAGCCTAATATTTACTTGAAATGAGAAAGATATGCTTAATTCAAGTAAACAATTGACTGAAAACTAGAATAATTTGCTAGTTTTGAGAAATTTATTTTTCTTGAATTGAGTACAATTTGCTTGATTCAGGTAAACAATTTGCTGAAAACTAGAATAATTTGCTTGATTTGAGAAATTTATTTTCCTTGAATTGGGAACAATTGATTCAAGTAAACAATTAACTAAAAACTAAAATAATTTACTTAATTTGAGAAATTTATTTTCCTTCAATTGAGAACATTTTGCTTGTTTCAAGTAAATAATTTACTGAAAAATAGAATAATTTGCTCGATTTTCACAAAGCAACAACACTTTCGCATGCTTTGTTGACACACATTGGCGACAGTGATCTTGAACGTAGATTTTGTTGTCTAGCGACTCTTTTGCAACAACTTCAAGATTTTCATGATTGCTGTAATTCGCTGAATTGTTTGAAGGCCACAACTCTGCGTTTGCTTAAATTAAGAAAATATTTTCTTGATTCAAGTCTTGCTTGTTCCAGGTTTTAGAATCAAGTGTTTTATGCTTGGTTCAAGCTGTTGTTTATTTTGCTCAATTTTGGCAATAAATGCTCATTATAATTCTTTTTTTCTTAATTTTAGTTTTTAATGCTTGATTTGAGCAAATGAGACTTAATTTTAAATTTTATTGTATCAAGCAAAATATTTGCTTAATATAAGAATATTATTTTCCTCCGTGTAAATACCATTGCACAAGTAAGTGGGAAGTTAATGACAGCTACCGTTGGGGTCAGCTACTTAAAAATGTGTTTAGGCGCGCAGATTTATTTTTTATATATACTTTTTTTTATAACACTTTTTTCTGCCTCTTTGCTTAAGGTTGCGAACAGAGTGAACTCCGATTCAGACAGGTAGGCAGATAGACGCAGACAACCTGTGTGAACAAGTGAGATAAAAGTAAGCTTGACTTTATTTCTCTCTCGTTTATTCGCAGGTTTCTGCCTTAGCCCGTCTGCCTGCCTCTCTGAATCGGCGTTCACTCTGTCCGTAACCTAAGAAGTGAGGTTTGTGTGTTAATGTGGTCATAGCTTTACATAACAGATAAACTAAGAAATAGTTTCTTCAATGTTTTAGTTTTTAAAAGGAGTTTGCATGGCCATCTTTTTTACACTGTACTTTATAGTTTTGTTTTTTTTTTTATTATATACATATAAAGCCAAAAACTTCTTCAGAGAGTTGTAAAATAAAATTATTATTCAAAGTATTTGGTTCAATAAAAGTTAAATAAAAAAATTTTATATACAAGATTTATAGAAATATTGTGAAAGTTAAATCTACCGATGTTGGAAAATTATTGAATAGTATATAATTTTTTTTAATATTATTTTATTTCTGTTTAGTTTTTTTTTCAAAGGTTTTTTTATGTTTTTTAGGTTTCTTTAGGTTTCATAAGAACAGTGTTTTAGGTTAACAAAACAACCTTTTCAACGCTTATAATTCGTATGCACAATCTTTATTTCTATACAGCTTCAATTATTGTTTTATTTTAATTTTATCAAAGATTTAACTTTCTTTAAACCATGTTTGATTGACCATGATTGTTGATTCTCATATTATAAGAATAAAATCTTGATAGCTTCAAGCTCAAAAAGAATTCTTTAAGCATGTCAAACATTTTTCAAATTCATTCCATTTTTTGGTTTTCGTATAGTGTAACGCAGTTTTAAACACAATTTGCAACACCAATATGGGGAGAGATAAAAAGAGAGTGAAACAGTATCAAGCTCTTCGTTTCACAAAAAAAAATTGTTATCAGGGTTGCCACTTATAAAGAAATTTAGTTACTAAAATTGTATTGTATTCAACATTAAATGTATTCAACATTAAAATACTTAAAACTAATAAACAGAAAAAGTGGTAAAATAAATTTAGAAATATTATTAAGTATTACATTTTTTTTGTTGCGATTAGCTTGTTTCTATGTTCACTTTGTTCAATAGAGACTTTGTTTTCTACTGTAGAGGGACTCAGAGCTTAGTTACATAACGATTGAGGAAATATTATTATAGGATTTATATTAAAACAAAAATGGTTACAAGTTTATTAAGATTAGGCAATGGGGCGTGCCAGGGGAGTGTACATTTTTTTTTACTTTTCAATTGTTTAATAGTCTGAAGTGATATAGTTAGCGTAAATACAATACATGGCTTAAATAAAACACGAAATTAATATTTTCTTTAAAGATATAGGAATAAATCAATTCGTAATTTTGAAAAAGTTGAAATTACGATTACTGTAATCGTAATGTTAGCTCTTTCGATGAAGGCTTTCATTCGTTTTAATCTCATTTTTTTCATTGAAATACACTTTATAAAGTAACAGTGGTTTTCATTAATAATTAAAAGTAGTCCTTGCAATCGATGACTGTAGTCCTTATAATAGAAAAAACGAGTTTATAATTAAATTAATCCTTCATCAAATGAGTTAAGATTACGATTACTGCCATCGTAATCTTAGCTCATTCGTAATCCTTCATCAAGTCAGTTAAGATTACGATTACTGCCATCGTAATCTTAGCTCATTCGATGAAGGATTACTTTAATTGTAATCCCGTTTTTTTATTTATAAAGATTACTGCAATCGTAATCCTGTGGTAATCGTAATCCTTATCGCCCAGCTCTGATATTGACCCATATGGCAAAATAATTCATGCAAAACAAAGGCTTCAAACACAGAACTGTTCTGTATAAAACAAAACGGATGGTCACCTTTTTGATAACCTATATTAAAATCCAACATGAAAGAATTTAAAAAGTTGTTCAAGTAGACTTCAAGTAATTTAAAGATAGAAATGTTGATATCTTGAGAAAGAAAGAAAATAATTTTAACGTTTTTTTTTTGCCCACCCTGTTAGCTGGCAACCCTAACAGTTGCTCGCATTGCATATGAAATGGCAGCAAAAACTTTTCAAAAATAGTTTTTCCCAACCAAGCAGACCGTGATGGGCAAACAAGCAAACACGCCGAGTTGGCTTTATAAATGGTTTTCGACCCAGTTAAGGGTCATTGCTATGGTCTATGGTCTACAGCGACGGCTGTGGCTGCAATTACACCACCTAACGGTCCCAAACACTTATACACACACACACTCACTGTGGAACGTTTCCTTCACTCTGTCGCTTCACTTTTGCCGTGTCGGCTGCTTATTTGTTACTATTTCTTATGCCGTTTTTTTGTTTTTTCATTTAATTCTAGAATGAAAGAAAAATGGAGTGTAAAGCACGCGCGGTACCGTTAGGTGGGGGGGGGGGCAGTCAATGGGTGGTTGCTGCATGAGGATGTCAGGGTGGCACACAGTGTTGGTAGCGTGTCAAGTAACAACAAAGTGCTTTTGTTGTGCACTGAAAGCTTTTGAATTGCAGAAAAGTGTAGTTGTTTTGGTGATGGGGAGTTGATGGGTGTTGTTTTCATGACAGAGTTGAAGGGGTGTTTTAGTTCGTCGTCAAGCACAAAGTGCTTGGTGTTGTTGTTGGTGGAGTTGTTTTTGTTGTAAGTGTTGTTGTTGTTTTTGTTGTTGTTGGTGCTGTTATTGGTGAAGTTGTTATTAAAGCATTAGTTGTGTTCAAAGCAAAACAAACTATTAGGAGCTCTAGAAAAGCTTTCGTCATAGAGACATAGACGATGGGGTAGTTTACAAAAAATTACTGCAAAGCTGATTTTTTTTATTTTAAAAATTTCCTAAAGTCCGATTAATTTTTCTTAGCACACACAGTAGTGACTGAATAAACTATTTACAATACTTTCAAACACAGCATTTTCATTAAGAACTTAAAAAAAAATCGTTAACGCGCTTTTTAAAACCCATTTATTGTGTTTTTGTGTAACATGATTTTGCAAAATAAGATTGCACATAATGTTTTTTTTATTTTTACATGAATTTAATTGTGAGCTTTATATCAAGTTAGTTCGAAGAAGGCAACAACAACAACATCAACTCTGTATAGAGTCAATCACACAGCAGACAAGACAGCCTGTTTCGGAAATTGTTACATTTCCTCTTCAGCAGTATTGAGAGATTCAGATCAATAAATCGTAAATAAGTTTAATTAATGTCAAATTAGTTAAATAATCTAAAAATAATTGATCGATTTCGATCAAAGTCATTTATATAATTAAACATTTGGTTGTGCAAATAGCCACCTTTCTGTTAAAACACTAGCTTCTGGCGAAGCAAAAATCGTTTCAATGCTATGGTGCATTTCGGAAGACGAACGAACTCCAATGAATATTGAAAGAAAAAATGAGAACCAACTAGAACAGACGGCAACCCTGGTAACGTTAAAGGTTTGATCTGAAAATAGCTACTGCTTTAATGTCATATGATTAAGTGGCCGATGAGAAATGGGTGAGTGGCAGTGGGTTGGTCACAGACTACGCCGTAGATAGGTGTTTCATAAAGGGGGGTTAGGGGGGGTTTAGGTTTGGTTAAAGTGGCTGTCACTTTTCAGAGACACACTTAAGCCAATGAGGCCCATTGTGATACCATGGGATTAATTTCCCTGCTCAATTTCTATTTGAACTAATGTGAGCTGTTTACAAAGCTGTAGATTCTGATGGGCGATGGGGGGGACGAGGGGAGGGGGTTGATTAAGTAAAAAATATAAAAAATTCAATTAATCGCTTCATTTGGAGCAGGACGACAAGTATTTTTTATTTAAGTAAAATAACGAAAACAGACATTTTAGAAAGAAAAACATATATGTATATTAGGGCGGGTCAATTTGTATGGACGAATTTTTTGGAGGTCTGGCTCAGCGAAATTCGTAAAATACATGTAATTTCAAGACTTTTTCTCCACTATAGCATATACAAATTCTGAAAAAAAGCTGTGCGGACTTTCGTAAATAGATTTTGTTCTCAATTATAAAATATGAATGTATGAATGTATGTGTATGAATCTATTTACGAAAGTCCGCACAGCTTTTTTTCAGAATTTGTATATGCTGTAGTGGAGAAAAAGTCTTGAAATTACATGTATTTTACGAATTTCGCTGAGCCAGAATTTGACCCGCCCTAATGTATATACATTAAGGCGCCTCACGAAAAAAGTTGTTCAGGGGTTTGTCAAAATAATCCTTGGCTTATGTTATGATGATTCCCCAAATATTTCGACTCTAGCCATAGCCATTCTTGAGAAATAACCTCTAAAAATCGAGTTTTTTGAAAAAATATTGGCTGGTGTGTTAGTTAGAAAAAGTGAAATGATTTGAAATAATATTTTTGAAAAAGTTCTCCAAATCTGCATCAAAAAATTTTAAATTTTTGCATTCGAATTAAAAATAATTTTGTTTTTCCTGCACTTTTATGATTTTTTTTAAGCTATTTTCAAAAAACTTAATTATTTCTAATGATGTCCGCACTGGTCAGAATTGTTTAAACTGCAAAAAATTAAAACTAAAATTTTAATTATAAAATAAACACCTACTGAAAAGATATTGTAAGAAATTAAAAACAAAAGTTATGAAGTTAATTAAAAATTTTAAAGTTTTTATATGGAAATATAATGACAAGTATCAAAAAATTTTTGATGCAGATTGAAAGAGATTTTTCCGGCCTATAATTTCTAATAGTTTGTTTTCTTATAACTATAACGCCAACCAATATTTCTACACAAAATTCGAGTTTTAGAGGTTATTTCAAACCATTCCTGCTCACGGATGGCTATCTATAGAGTCGAAATATTTGGGGAATCATCATAACATAAGCCCAGGTTTATTTTGAAGGAAAGACTCGATTATCTTTTTTCTTTTCTATGGAGCACTAGGCGCCTTAATATACATAGTTGTAGATACTTACATTGTTAATTCATTAATTATTTCTTTTGAACGCGAAGCCAATTTATCGATGACAGTTTTCTCGTTCACAGAAATATCCTTATGAATATTTAATAGCGCTAAGCCATAACATCATTCTATTAGATCTTTATAGATTTTTTACAACAGTATAGTCAAAGCTGACGTATATTAATATATTTTATGCATTATTTATGAATTGCAACGAAAAATTCTAGATTCGTAACTGCATACATTAATTGCTGTGCTTAAGACGAAGTGTCACCGCTAGAATTTGGGGAGAACATTTTTTTAAAACCACTTTGCGATACTCACACACAGCTTAAAAAAATCGTGAAACTGACAAATGTACAAATTAAATTCACTTTTATGTTCATTATATAACACTGTAGGGACGTCAAAGACACACGAACATGCCGAGAACGTAAACTTATGTTTTGGTCGTAGAATTTAGTGGCATATTCAGTTTTTCCCAATCAGATCAAAATCTCGAGATATTTACGATTCAAATTTAGTCACTTTTAGACCCATTTTTAGTTATATTTTCCTTATTTTTGGAGAACAAAAATTTTGACCACCTCCGATTTTGCTTAAACTTTCAAAATTTAATCTACTTATAAAAATACTAACTTGAGTAAAAATATTTTTTTAAAGATTTTACGTTTAACCCTCATCGGTCCCTCGAGAAATACATCTTATCGGTCCCATTGTATGCGCGCCCATACACATATATTTTAATTTGTAAAAAAGCTAAAAAAAATTAACAACCATTTATGTTTTGTGCTTTTTATGTTTATTACATTGTTTACTATCATATACATACATTTGAACTTCATAAAGGTAAATTTAGAATGAAATTAATTAGAATATTACATATATTAGAAAAAAAATTGAATTTTTAACTTTTGTCAATTATTTGTAAATTTTTCGCATAAATTGAAATTATGTTCAGCAAAAATGAAATTACTACACTTTTCACAGCGTGTAGCAAAAAGATTTTTGTTTTTTTTTATATGCGGAGATGTAGCATCGGCCTCGTTTTGATGTCCAAGTACATGGGCGAATCTCCCGAATTCTTTGAATAACACTGGAAGCATCATTACTTTGAGGTTGTTTTTTACGTTTAGTGATCTGTTTTCAACGAGATTCAATCAAGCTCCTCGATAAAAAGGCGACGACGAATATTATGGTTCGTTTTAGAATTTTTCGAATTCGGGAACAATGCAATGAACGTCACGAATGCATTCAACGCACTAACATCAAGCATGTTACAAAATACTGCCATTGGCCACCGATTGAGCAATGTCACAAATCGGTACCGGCGAGGCACATATGACAACATAACTGCTTGCAATTTATGTTCATATACAACTTCTGTATGATAAATTGGCTTTTGACGCATGTCGAGTAGAACTGAAGGAATTTCAGTCCTATTTTTCCTTAATGTTCCCAAAATAGTCATGCGATTCTTATGTAAATCTTCTGCCAATTCATACGAAGTAAAAAAGTTGTCACACGTTACATTTCTGTCAAAAAGTCCTTCCACCAAATCCAAAACAACACGCTGTCCGAGATTACGTTCAGGAGTGGCATTACAATTCCGACCAACATTAATTTGTGTGTAGTATGCATACCAGCTTTTTGAGTCGCATAGCACCCAAATTTTGATGCCATATTTCGCCGGCTTGGATGGAATATACTGACGAAACGGACATCGCCCACGATACGGAACTAACTGTTCATCTACGGTTATGTTTTTTCCTGGTGTGTATTCAACTTTCAAATTATGATTCCATTTATCGTATACATTTCGAATCGGTGCCAATTTGTCACGTACAGAAGTACTTGTAGATGCAGTGTTGTTCGCGGTCATCAAATCGAATGCAACCATGGATACGCTTGAACATTTTCAAAGACATTGTTGCTCTAAATATTGGCAGACCAGTTTCGTCATTCCACAGTTTAGTGACACATTCACCGTATGACCGATACACACCAGAAAGCAGCAACAATCCAAAGTATGCGTGCAGAGTGTCCAAATCAATGTTTTCCCAATCGTTTTTGTACTTTCGCACACCATATAAATTCGTCATGTTCAAAATAATATTCTTAACCGGTTCAAGGAACATGTGAAATGCAGACGAAACATCAACTATAGTAGCAGCTGCTAATGCTTTTGGACCTGAATTATAACAAAAATGAAACATATAATGAACATGAACCCATAACAAAGAGGGTAGGTTTTTACCTGAAGTGAAATTTTCTGCACGTTGAAATGAATTTCTTCGATTTATTTCAAATGGTTGCGATGAATATTCAATTTTCTTATTTTTTGAAAAATATTTATTTTCAGGATTTGCTGCATTTTCTTCTGCTAAATTTTGCTCAAGTGGCTCAATGTCGTCTTCATCCGAATGCACGCTAACTTCACTTTCATCATTCTCCTCGTCTGATAATGCAAAATCATCGTCACTTTTGCACGGAGATTTGCCCGCTTCGCTTTCCAAATCAAAATCCATTTCTAGTTCATCTCGCTGCCTTCTTTCACGTAAAACTCTATCAATTTTTTATCAAATACTTCGAAACACAACCAAAATTCAAATAAATGCGCAAACAAACTTCAGTTATGTGTGTTCCAGAACAAACTGAATTTCATAAAACGAAAAAAAAGGAGCGTGCTATAAATCCACTTTCCACACAAAAATAAGCGGCAATTCCAGGTACCTGCTTATGTGTATGCGCGCACATACACAGGGACCGATTCGTAACTATAACTGCACAGGCAAATACAGTTCAGGCAAAATAATTCTACTTTGCAAAATACTGGGTCATTCCGCTGAACCGTTTTTATTTTATTCAAGGTTAAAGATCAAAATTGTATGCGTGCGCATACAGGGACCGATGAGGGTTAACATTAAAATTTGTTCAAAATTGAGAGAAATGCAAAATTGCTTAACCTTTGACAGATCATAGATTACACAAGGCTAACTTGATTTTCACGTTGGAGGTGTTTTCGAAAATATAATAAAAGGTTAAGCCTAGTACTCTGTTCGTTTGCGTGAAATTTCGCTGGCAACATCTATTTATTTGTTGCGAGAAATTGTTGACTTAAAGTTTGTTGGAATTCCTATGGCAACGTTTCTCAGAGAGACTCAGAGAATAAGTTGGGAGATTTCATATGATCTCTCTCATTTCACTTCAAAATAAATAGGCAGTGCAATTAAATTGTTGAGAAAAAATATTGCTCAGAAACATGTTGCAATAATTTCACGCAGCGGAACAGAGTACTGCTCTGACGAACATGTTGTGAAAGTTTCCACGCTTGTTTCGCAGCTGTCACTTTTTGTATGGAGATTTGAGTGGAATTTCACAAGAAACTGAACAGAGTACTATGCTTAATTGTTAAAATACTAAATATAAAAAAAATTTTAAATGATGGTCAAACAACAAAATCTGAATATCTAGAGAACTTGATCTGATTTGGAAAAACTGAATATGCCACTAAATTCTACGACCGAAAATTTAGTCTGTGTCTCGGCGTTTTTTGTGTCTTTTCAAAAGTTGAAAACTTACCTATAGTGTAATTTAACGAACAATTAAGCATTGCTTAACATCATTTGAATTTCACAGACTGGCTTAGAATAATTTTGCTCAATTTATATGTATACGTTCTGCAAATGCTACTACGTAAGCAACAATACATAGAAAAACAAATAAATAAACCATTTATATTTGTCTGTATAACTTAATGTATGCTAAAAAGACTAAGCATGTACATTGAACAATTTTATATTTATCTTCATGTTATGGTAATTAAATAATTTGGAATATGCTTTTATTTAATATATAAAAAAATGTTTAATTGCTAAAAAGGGAGATTTGAACCCCTTGAAACCCCCGATATCTACGGCGTTGGTTATAGATAAGGTCTTAAGGCGAATTCACTGATCACCTTCAGCATGTTTTGCAAGTTTTTTTATATGAAGTTTTCTCTCAAAGCGAGAACTTGCTGCACGCACTTCAACTTGATTAACATTATTTTGATTCACACAAAAACTTGCTGAAGGCTATCAGTGAATCCAGCTTTAGTGTATCATTCGCCTCTAATTGAAGGATTTTACGATTATACATTCTTTTATAATACTCAAATATGCCTAAAAACGCATCTTTTTTTTTATTCAACACTATACATATGGGCATTTCCACAGAAAAGTCTACCGTGACCAAAAAATTAAAACTTCTGCAAAAATTATTATTCGATGCAATAATCTAAAAGAAACATTCCAATTTTATTAATTTAAGCAATTTCTGCATAAATTCATTAACCATGTAGTTAACAAATATAGTTTTTCTTTTTCGTAAATGTTTAGTAAATGTTTCGTAAACTTTTTTGTTTTAGTAAAAATATAAAGCATTGGCTTAAAATAATGAAAAAATGGTTGAGGCCACGAAAGGACAATATATTAAATTGGATTTATAATTACTAAATTAAATAATTACTTAACTACCTAATTACTTAATTTCCCAATTGAACTACAATGGAAATTTTAGTAACGTAACGCCAGATCAAAAAGCCTAATAAAAAAAGCCAGAGAAGATTTTTAAATTTAATCACTTGCAAAATAGACTTATATTATTTTAAACCCTTCAAGAAAAGTTGTATCCAGAAAGTCTTGCCCAATTCAGAGAGTTTTGCAAATTTTGTAATCAAAGTCAAAAATCACTTCCGTTTTTTGTAACGTAACGCCAGCATATATTTTTACTTATATCTTTAAATACTAAGGGTCGATTGTTGTGATTGTTTTTACTTTATATAGTGCTACTTAATTACTAGGCAAATATTGAAAAGCCTTTTTAAAAATTAGATATTTTCATTCTTTTTTTTTAATATTTCTTCGTACAAATCGTATGTAACGCCAGTTTGAAAATGCCCATATCTTAAGATCGCACAATGATAAAAAATTCTTTTACCAGAATTGGAATCAACGTTTATAAATCTACTGAAATCAACTTCAATGTTGAAAAAAAATTGAATTTTTTCAACACCGTGATATTTAAGGACATTTTGGAGTAGGAAAATGTTGTCATATCGAGACAAAATTTTGAATAGATGATTTTCTAATTTATATTTTTTTTTATCTGCTGCTTTTTATTGCAATAATAATAATTTTTGGAAATCTATTATTTTAAAGAACCTTCTTTGGCTGTAGAAAAGGATCAAATCTACTTTCTGTGGTCACAAGGAATAATGACTAAACTCAAAATATCGTAAAAAAGCGATATGGAATTTAGTTTATTGCCAATTTTTGGAAGTATGCAGATATCCATTTTTTGCCCAGAATTGATCAACACTTATGTTTGCACATACTTTGTTTGTAACGGTTTATATATTTAAAAAAAAGGGTCGAAGTTCGTGCAAATAAAATATCGTTTTTTACGATATTTTGAGTTTAGTCGTTATTCCTTGTGACCACAGATTTATCAATTCCATTCAATAGGATTTTTTTTAAACTTCTTTAAAAAAAGTCCTATATTTAGCTCAAAACCGGAGCAGGAAGATGGTATAAATTGTAATACTTTTGGGCATACATATATGACCACACCAAAAGTGTATTAAAATTAAATACTGCCCAAATATTAAAATTTAGTTTTAATAAAAAAAAAGTATTGAAATTTAGTGCTCAGTTTGTATTAATTTTTAATAGTGATTTTGTATTAAAAATTAGGTATAATAGTAAATATAGTATCAAATTGATTCCAAAGAGTATAAAATATCGTTGTAATATTTTAATGGTATTGCCATGTAATACAAAATCATATTTGCCCTTATTCTTGTTTTCACCTCGCCAATGTGAGAGCTCTCATACTCGTGTCACGTCACTAGAAATCTGGTATTCTTGTTGTCATGTGACGTGAGTTTGTGAACTACGCCCTTATTCTTAAGTTGTTATTAAGTTTTTTATTATTAATATTTTAATGGTATTGCCATTTAATACAAAATTATATTTGCCCTTATTCTTGTTGTCACCTCACTGAATCTGTTACGTTACACGAGTATGAGAGCTCTCACATTGGCGAGGTGACAACAAGAATTAGGGCAATTGAAATATAATAATCTTAAAAATTAAATATAATATCACAATAGTATCAAATATTTGAACTGTATTAAAACGTAAAACCAAATATATTAAAAAATGTTGTAATCAATTGAGGAGTATTAAATTTAATACTTTTTGAATTAAAAATCTTTGTAATACTTTGCTTGTATTAAAATTTTTTTCAAGATTTCTAACCGTGTATCCTTTCAAAATTTTGTATCGTTAATGTATGATACCATATCTATCGACCCTCCTCTGAGCCAGTTTGATCCAAGGGTACTTTTTTTTCTCAAATATAATCGCTATAATAAGTTAAATATTTTGTATAATTTTTTTTTTATCATTTGCACATCGATTAGGGTGAAATTGATTTCAAATTAAAACTTATTAGGGGTATTCACGATCTGGAGCTCTTTCTCCGAGCACAAACACACTTCACATAGATAAAATCAATTGAAAGTGCTTTGATGTTGTATCAAATATTTGTATAATGTTTAAAAACGGACGAAAGCTTTTGATGTTTTTTTACTTGTTTGATATATTTTTGCTGGTATTAGCTGATGCTTCAATCATATGAGCTGTTCAGAGCACAAGTGGCGTAAGTCCATTTTTGGTAGTTTTGAGAAAATTGAACACTTAGAAAAATTCTTATAATAAATTCCAAGTATAAAGAACTCAGTTTTGCTTATAAGCTAGGTCAAGAGCATAAATGTAGCTATCCATATCGTACAAAATAAACTAAATAGAACACAAAAATGATGCAGAATATTGCATAAGAGTAAAAACATGTGGACTTGCGCCACTGAAAATTTTTTTAAATTTCTCGTTTCCGCTGTAGAAATCTAATAGAAGATATTTTTCAAGAATTTTTGATAAGGAATGGCCGTATTTTTGGCCTAGAAGTTGGAAAAAACCACCCCTTAGCGATTACCTCCATTATTAAGGGAGATATAAAATGAATGGCCCTTGGTTGTGAAAGTAGCCACCTTTCAGTTAGAACACTAGCTTCTGGCGAAGCAAAAACTCGTTTCATTTCTATGGTGCATTTCGACAAACAATCGAACACCAATGAATATTGAAATAAATGAAGAAGCAACTAGAACAGATGGCAACCCCCTTGATAGAGTTGATGGCGGTGATCTAAAATGGCCTCCTGCTTTGAAGTGTCATATGATTAGCAGCCATACAATTCATAAGAATGAATTAGAGGATCTGCCCATTCATATGCTAGTTTAAACAGTGAGTTGATCACAGCTTAATCACTCAAAAGACTACTGATGAGGAATATGTAGAGATTTCCGAAACAGACTGTCTAGTCAGCTAAGTGATTGACTCTATACAGAGTTGTTGTTGTTGTTGTTGTTGTTGCCTTCTTGAAAACTCACTTGATCTAAAGCTCACAATCTTAATTCATGTAATTATTCAATAGATCATAAAAAATAAATTAACTTGAATGGACTTACGCCACTTGTCCTCTGAAAATTCTTTAAAATTTCTCCTTTCCGCTGTAAAAATGTAATAGACAATATTTTTAAGAATTTTTTGGTAAGGATTGACTAAATTTAGTTTCAGAAGTGCGATTTTAGCATCCGTGTGTGTTTTTGAATAATTGAGGAGGCCAGAATGCATTTATTCTTATAAAAGTTTCACAGTTGAAATTAAACACAGTTGTTTCTATTTAGTAGGGATGTAATAATATGTTATATTTATTAATATATTCAAAAATGTAATAAAAAATCTTTGCAAATATAAGTTATCATCGTTATCGTTATCTTTTTTTTACCGGTGTCGTTATTTGGAGCAATGGTAAATTTTCGAAAAGGTATATATCAAAACTTCCTTTATAATGAAAACAATCGCTAAGGGGTGGTTTTGTCCCACTTCTATGTAAAAATACTGTCATTCCTTGTCAAAAAATTCTTAAAAATATTTTCCATTACATTTTTACAGCAGAAAGGATGAATTTTAAAAAATTTTCAGAGGACAAGTGGCGTAAGTCCATTCATTTTATATCTCCCTTAATAATGAAGATAATCGCTAAGGGTAGTTTTGTTCAACTTCTAGGCAAAAATGCTGCCAGTCCTCATCAAAAAATTCTTGAAAAATCTCCTTTTAGATTCCTACAGCGGAAACGAGAAATTTAAAATAATTTTCAGTTGCGCAAATCCAAATGTTTTTACGAATATGCAATATTCTGCATTATTTTGGTGTATTATTTAGTCTATATTTTACGATATGGATAGCTCCAATTATGCTCTTGACCAAGCTTATAAGCAAAACTGAGTTCTTCATACTTGGAATTTATCTTAAGAATTTTTCTAAATGTTCGATTTTCTCAAAACTACCAAAAATGGACTTACGCCACTTGTGCTCTGAAAAAATAATGGTATTTATCAGAGCAATAACAAAGTGTTGCATTTTATTCAGAGATTACGTAAGCGAGGAGTTTCTAGCTCATAAATAGGGTACATTTTTCTCTTCACTTCTACGTACTGAACTCAATTTCCCTAAAAAATGGACTTACGCCACTTGTGCTCTGAACAGCTCATATCAATAAAATAATTAAAATTCACCGTGTTACGCGATATGTCTCATTTATTGGTACTATAACCTTACACAATTCACCATCACTATTTATTTGCTGTCAAAAAACACAAAGTCCAAAAAAATGGCTCAGCAAAAGAACTACAGGCCATAATCGGAGCTTTTTTTGCAAAAAAGCACAATTTTGACAGCACGTGTATTTTGTTATAACTCTTTTTTGACAACAATTGCACTTTTTTGCACACGAGCTCCGAAAGAGCTACGGATCGTGAATACCCCTATTGTAAGTTTTAGCAAATGCCTTAAAAAATTAAATTTGCTGTAATAAATTAATCATATCTTTATATTTTTTTTTTACCTCATAAAAACGTGGTGTTGATCGGTGCGTTGACGGCAATAAAATGTTTTTTTTCGCTTAATTTTATATATTTTACTGTTTATATAAATTGTTCTTGTAGCTTTTGATAATTTTTTTGTGTAATTTTTTTCCAAATAGCCAGCACAACTGAAACGAAACAATAACAAAAAAAAAATTAACGACATTGGCACATAAAGAATATTAATAAAATTATTTTTATTAACTTCTTATATATAATCAAAAACTTTTGAATTTTAAATTTTATTTAAAATATAGTTTAATAAAGTTAAAATATCAAGTGTATTCTAATACAGTAAAAGCTATCATAGACGGACGCTCTAATAAGCGAACATTTTCTATAAGCGGACACATTCTTCGGAACGATCAATTTTGGTTTTTTACCATAGACAATGCTCTCCCATACACGAACTTTCCGAAAAACGGACGCGGACACACAAAAATGTCTGGAAAAAAAATCTCCCATAAGCGGACTAGAAGCTCTAATAAGCGGACAATTTTATCTTTTTTAGATCACAAACATTACTGCTTTTCTTCTTTTTTTTATTTGTTTCTTCTGTTTTGGTTTTTTCAACAGTTCGACTTGTTTTTGTGTTTTTTTCTTTTACGAATTTACTCTGAATGAGAAATCAGAGTCCAAGAAACTTACTTGCATCGCATCCAGGAAACATACGCCAATAATATTTTATTATTGACAGCTTATGTTAGAACTAAAATTTTTCTACGTCCATTTCTCGGTGTTTTTTTTTCAAAACTTGAATTTTTAGATTTTTGTGATTTTTTCTGTAAAAATACCCAGACTTGAAATTTCCAAAAAGGTACACTGCCAGCAAAAAATTTTATAACGACCAAGTATTTTAATGTGATTGCATAATTTTTGTATCTGTTTTAAAGCTGTTATAAGCTTGAGAAAATATTTCCACAACATTTCAATGGAATTTTTTTAAATTAGCATTTTTGCGTTTTTTTTAATACAACAATGACAAAAATTAGATTTTTCGAAAAATAAAAAAATTATAACTCTAGTAGTTTTTGTCTAATTCTAATGTTTGATAGTTCATTCAAAAGAAAAATTAAATAACAAACGGGGCGCGTACCGGTTTTTTTAAAATTTGCTCTTAAAAAACCCTTATTGGGATTTTCTTTTTTTTTTTTAAAAAATAACACTTCATTCCCATATAAATTAGATTTTCAAATTAAAGGTCGCAAGCGGTACGTTTGAATACCAACATTTTTTCTAAAAATTTTGCAGTTTACTTCTGTTTTGTGAAGGAACAAAACCCTGGTCCGTAATTCCAGCTACTTTCAAAAGAAAACTAAGTACCACTGTAATGTACAGATTTAAATTTTAATTTATTATGTACTAGTTTTGTTTTTTGTCTACTGAAGAATAAAAATAATTTAAATTAGAATATCGCAATGCCCATTTTTTAATTTTAATATTATTTTTTACGACATTCCTATAAGCGGACATCTGTCATATGCGCACAAAAAGTAAATTACCATCGGTGTCCGATTATGGGAGATAGCTTTCACTGTATTTATTTATATTAGGGGTATTCACGGGTTGTTGCGAATTGCAAGAGTGTGAAAATGCAAGATAATTTGCGCACTAACGCGTGAACATCAATATTGCAACTTAATTATGCAATAAAATTAAATGTCGAACGAACAGTAAATATATTGCCACCTTATTTCAAAATCATAAAAAGTTATTAAAGTCTACGTACAAACTTAACCTTTTTAAATTTTTACCCAGGTGGCAACTACGTTCGAAAACAACCAAAATATGAATCACCTGTTTAGCATCACTGCTTGTGCGTTCTCGCAATTGGTTTGAGCAGTGCGTAATTCAAGAAGAGTTGCAAAATTGCTTCCAATGTGTTTGCTGTTGGAATGAGGCGAAAGTTCGCAATCTAGCATTTTCGCATCATCGCAACTGCGTTTCGCATCAACCCGTGAACACCCCTATTATGCTACGTTCACACTGAGAGCTAAATGCGCTTTTACGAAATCCACATTTACGGCCGTTCGTTGTTGTAGGAGTAACAGGGACAAATATAATAGTAAATGCTCTAAATCAAGGTTGCCAGCCAAAATTCGGAACGATTCCCACGAAAATTACCTTTTTCCCAAAGCAACATGAATTAAATGCCACCAAAATTCCCATGGTAAAGGTAAACAAAAAAATTCTAGCAGCAATTAAAAATACAAAAAAAATCCCACGATCATTAAAAATTACCACAACAAAACCCCGCGTTTTAAAAATAACACCAAAAATCTCATATGCATTTAAAAATCCCACAAATAAATCCCATACGTATTAAAAAATACCACGAAAAATTCCATGTGTATAAGAAATTTTAAAAAATTTAGAAATACCAGAAATTTTTGCATTTAAATAAGCAGAAATAAATAGACACGTTCATAGTTAAAAATTTTGCATTTATTGTCTTTGTTTCAAAACTATAACAAATTGTTTCACACAAAGTTAATTGTTAAACATATCACATGTTTTCGTCTTCCATGTTTGTTTCCATTTAATAATTTCTAAAACGAAATTATGATTATAAAAATAAAATAATAAAAAATAAACAAAATAAAATAAAAATATTGTTTTCAAAACTATTTGTGGTTTGTGAGGTGATAAGCAATTAATTTTAACAGAATATGATTTTTCAAAAATTTAGGTACTTATTTCTGTTATAAAATAATGTAAATGACTTTAAAAAAAAAAAAAATAAAATAAATATTAGTTTTCAAAGATATATGTGCTTTGTAAGGATATAAACAGTTAATTTCAACACAATATGATTTTAAAAAAATGTAGGTACCTATTTCTAATATAAAATAATATACATAAGGGACTTCAGGTATAAAAAATAAACAAAAAAAAGTAATATAAAGTTTTCAAAAATATTTGTGCTTTGTGACTTCAGATATAAATATTTTAAATTCATTAAGAACGTGTTAGAATAATATTAGTTTTGTTTTTTTTTTGTTCGTATATATCAGGGATGGAAAACGTGCGAACACTTTTTTAACACTTCTTTTACACAAACTATTTACAACTAAAAAACTAAAGAAATAATAGTGGTATTCAATGAACGCCGTATTTGTGATGTTAAAAGCGTAATTTCTACAGAAGCTCATTTTGCGACGTGCGCAGCTTACGACACAAAATCGTGGTGGTAACAGAGCATATAATGCGTAAAATGGCAACTGTGCTTTAATTTTTATTTTAAAAGATAATTGCTGGCCAATGGATTCGATAAGGAAACTTGCAAATATTGTTTATTATTGTTTTGGTAGTAGTTATATATATCAATTATTTTTGCCATTTTAAAATAATTTTTGTAAACTTCACGCTTGCATGCAGAAATGTAGAATTTTCAGAAAAGGTCAGAATTTTAAGGTCAGAATTTTGTTCAGAAAATAATGCGCTACTAGTTTTTATGCAATTTTGTGATGTCAACTTTTTCTTAAAACAAATATGCAATTTAATCGTTTATATTGAGGGTAAGTTCGAAGAAATGTATAGCGTAAACTTATAGCTTTACTCTTCTGTGTATATACGTCAATCATCGAATACTTTGATTAAGATTTTGCTTAATAAAAGTGAAAGAAGAAAAATTTTAAGAAAAAATTTCCAAATTCCCATTCAATTAAAAAATACCACGCTGAATTCCCACGCCAATTAAAAAATACCATGCTGAACAAAAAAATACCATTTTAAATTCCCAAAAAAAAATTCCCAAGATCAATTAAAAATTACCACGAATGGGATTTTTCCCACAATACTGGCAACCTTGCTCTAAATGCACATTTAGCTCTCAAGCGCTGATTATAATAGACGGAACGGAACGTTATAGAATGTTGAGAAATGTCACTTTACAATCTATTGCATGAGTTTCTTATGAGTTCGATTATAATAAGACGGAACGGAGCGGCACGTGACGTTGAGCTCTATACATTTTTCCGCTGCGTTCCGTTACGTTTTGAGCAAAAACTTTATGTTGACAGATGCTACTATTAATTTTATTTTGCATTTGTTTTGTTTTCCGTATTTTTGAAAAATTTGATTGAATTCATGTTTTAAAATAATAAAAAAAGAAGAATTGATGGAATTTGTTGTGTAATAAAATATATTTTAGAAAAAAATTAACGCCTCTTTCGTGGCTATTATAATCGCCACTCCGTTTAAAACCGTTTCGTCCCGCCACAATGACACTTGACTCCATTCCGTTCCGTCTATTATAATCAGCGCTTCAGTGTGAACATAACATTACATTCTATAGATAGCAAAACATATTTACCATCACTCGCTACACTGCTGCCATCTAGATGTCAGGCAACGCAACTTTTCCTATAAGAAGCACTGCAATAGTTGTGAAGCACTGCAGTGCTTCTCAAAAGAAAATACAACTTTTTGGCGCGCTTTTACAATTTGTTTTGTTGTGCTTTGCTTTTCTGTTTACCACTGAGCTGAGCAAGAGTAAGAGATATGACGAGAGCGAAAGAGATACAAACATGCAGGAACAAAATCAAGCAAAGTGCAACGACTGATATAACAACAGCCAACGAACGAACACCACCATTCAGTTCGCTCGATGCGGAAGCGAAAAAATTCACTTTCAATATTGAGAGAGAGTTTAAATAAATATTTAGCGATGTCAGAGAGCATTGAAAGAGAAAATAAATTAAAGAGCTTATAATAGTGCGCTGAATAAAATTATCGAAGAGTAATATTTTAAAAGAGTTCTTTTCAACATTCTCTTAAACGTACTCTTTGTCTCTTTCATGTGCTCTTAAAATTTGAAGTTCTAATTAAAATTTATTTTTACTCTTATTTTGTCTCTTTAGTTCTTTGCGTGTTTGCTTCCTCGTCATTGCGTTTACTGAGCGATTTTGCGTTGTTTTTGTTGTTTGTGCATGCATTTAAGTGCATTTCTGTGCAGATGTATGGATAGTTTTGTTTTGTGTTTGGTGTGTGTGTGTGTGTGTGTGTGTGAGAGTGTGTGCATTTGTGTGTGTGAGAGTGTGTGCATTTGTGTGTGTGGTGCAAGGCTTGTATTTTGTGTGCCAATCGGATTCATTAACCCCAGCCAACAACAACAACAATTAAAGCCAACAAACAACAACTTAAAGGGTCAACAAAGTACAGCGCTGTGCAGCTCTTTTGCGTTGCAGTTTTATATTGTTGCGGTTTTATTATTGTTTTGTTATTGGTTTTCTAGTTTTTGTTGTTGTTATGGTTTTTGTTCATTTTTTGTAATAAGTCTAAGCATATTTTAGTAAATCTATGTTTTTTCGTTAGATTTAAGTTTAACTTAATTAATTTTTAAAACATGAGCTATTGATTGAGCGATACATATCGTCGCCTGAGAAAATAATTGTCGTATGTGAAAGTTTTCACTTTTGAGATTATTGAGAAAAAGGGGCTATAAATTCTAAAAAAATAGCGGCAAGACCACAAAAATTCGTAATCTATAGTGAAATGTGTCTGCAAATAGGCCTGAAATTCTGAACAATATTTTCCCATTTTCTCAATAATCTCAAAAGTGAAAATTTTCACATACGACATTTATTTTCTCAAGCGACGATATATCTATTTAAATAAAGCGATGAGAAAATTTAGAGATTTATTTACTTATTAAATTTCTACAAGAAACCGTAACGAAAAGTTCAAAAGAATATTTATAAGGCAGTAGCGGAGATATGGGGATGTTCCGCGGGTATGGACACCCCCCAGAGCCATGGAAACATTACCCAATAACGTGAGATTCCAATATTAAGTTAAGAACGAGTCCAAATAGGCATCTTTTATTTATTTACATACTTAGTATTTCTTCGTCTATGGATACATTCCCTACAGACAAGATTTACAAAGTATGGTTATGAATTACCTAATTACTAAAGAAAAAAGTTCAAAATCGAGGCTTTAAGAAGCATTAGCTAAGATAAGATGATTTCATTTAATATAGATAAAAATTGTCCCTAGATATAGAAACATCAGTATTATGAATTCTAGAGAGAGCATTCAAATCTTACATAGTTTTAGTAATAGGCTCATTGACTGCATAATTGGACTTCTGTGAAAGTAGCCCAAAATATTCATCCCAAGTTTCTGCTGAATTCGCCGCAAATCATCTCCAAATACTGAATTCGCCGCAGTTACAAAATTGAGTTAAACATAAATTTTTTTGCAAAAATTTACATTTATTTAATAAATTTGTCACTTTCTTCAAATTGCTATCAATCGTCCTTTACATAATATATGGCTTCGAACTAAAAAACTTAGTTCAGGTAAAAATTTGCTTTTCTAAAAACGAAAAAATAATGAAAAATCAAAAGGTTTCATTCTGCATTTTTGTGCAAAAATGTATTTTGATGTGCCAAATCGAATGGTACTATGCTCAAGTCCCGCTCTATTACCCTTGGTACCTAAATTTGGGTTGAAGTGAAAAAACATCGTGATTTTTGCGGGAAAGTAAGAATTCTACACCCCAAAGCTAGCCCCAAAACTTGCCCCAAAACATAACATTCCATTCTAGATTTTAGATATATGATAGCAGATGGCAAATTGATGATTTTAGTCCTTAATCCCAAAACTGCTATCTATCGTCCTTCATACCGTAAAATGGTCTTGAAGTAAAATACTTAGATCAGAAAAAAAAATTATTTTTAAAATGAAGAAAACTATAGAAATTGAAAAGGTTCCACTCTAAATTTTTCTTCAAAAATTAATTTAAATCTGTTTAATCGAATAGCACTATGCTCACGTCCCAGTTCTTGGTACCTAAATTTGGGCTGAAGTGCAAAAAATCGTGATTCGACGAAAGTAAGAATTCCACACTACAAAACTCGTAATAAATAATGTGTCGTGTTAACGATATTTGTTGAAAAAATTATTGTCATTGTTCAGAAACAAAACAAAAACAATATTATTAAGAAATGGCTATAAATAAAATATTAAAAACAGATATTGTCTGAGTCAGGGATTGAACCCTGGACAATGATCACAATTATTCATATTTCCCCGTTATACAAACATAGTAGTTAATATAGCAGTTTTATATCGTTGCAGTTTCGTTATTGTTTTGTTATTATTTTTTGTTGTTGGAATGCTAGTTTTTGTTGTTGTTATGTTTTTTGTTAATTCTTTTTTTTTTTAATAAGTCGAAGCCTCTTTTATTAAATCTATGTTTTTTCGATAGATTTAAATTTAACTTTATTAACTTTCAAAACATGAGCTTTTAATTGAGCGAAACTTTTGAAGGAAGACATGAGTGGATGAAGGTGATATGTCACATTTTTGGATTTTCGCTGTTCTATCCAAAGATGAAGATGTTATGTACATACAAACAATTTTAAACCTTAAAACAACTATGTCTGATGCTGTTTTAGAAATAATTTCTGCATAAATTTTGATTCAGTATAGATTTCAGTACAAATGCGAAACTTTGAACTCAATTTTCTCGAAATTAGAATTTGTCATTATATCACCTTCATCCACTCATGTCTTCATCTGTATGTATATCTATTTAAATAAATCGATGAGGAAATTTACAGATTTATTTCATTTCATTAAATTAACACAACAAACCTTAACGAAAAGTTCAAAAGAATATGTATGAGGTATTCACAATGTGGTGTAATTTTGTTATACGTATGTATATTATATCGGATAGCTTTTGTATGGAGAAAAAACTAACCAGCCGTTTGAGATTTCAAAGGTTAGAGGAACTCAAAAAAACGGTTTCTACATACTTTTTTCAAATCAGAGAAAGTTTACGTTAAAAAGTGTTTTTTGCTTACAATTTTTCATTTTGTCACAGAACACATACCCAAATTTGCTAAAAAGAAAAATTCCACGAAACACGAAGAATCTAGTAAATATTTTACTTAAGCAAATCAGCGAAAATTTGCTCAATCAAGGTGTGATTTTAGAAAAAGATTGCTAAATTGAAATCAGTCCTCATGTATTTAGGAAAAAGCAAAATTATATTAAATTCAAGCAAAATTTTCCTAAGTTATTATGAACTGTAAAAGCAAATTTCTACTTAATTCAAGCAAATATTTGCTTAGTTGTTATAAACTCAAATAGCAAATTTTAGCTAAACTCAAGCATATTTCTTCTAATCACATGAGCATACGTTTATTCTTAGGTAGCGGACAGAGTAAACACCGATTCAGAGGGGCAGGCAGACAGGCGCAGGCAGTAACATACATAGAAACGAGATAGAAATAACTTTTATCTCGCTTGATCACATAGTTTGCCTTCGCCTGCCTGCCTGCCTGTCCGTTTCGGCGTTCACTCTGTCTGCAACCTTAATGAAGAAAATTAGGCGACGATTGGTTAGCAACTGCGATGGTCGAATGGGTAAGACCATGCACTTACACTCAACTGGCCGAGGTTCAAGTCTCCGGATTATAGTAATTTTTCAAATTAATGTTAAGTGAATTTTTCACTATTAAGTTAATTATCACAAGTTAATTATTATGAAGTTAATGTTAATAATTATTTCACTTAAAAAATATGCTAGATTTCAGCAAAAACTAATCAAAATTTGCTTTTCCAATTTATAATAACTAAGCTTTTTAATAATTTGCTTGAATTAAGTAGAAATTTGTTTTTGCAGTTTATAATAACTTAGCAAAATTTTGATTAAATTCTTTTTAATTTTTTTGTTTACCCTAAAACCAAGGTATGATATGTTCGCATCCCTGGCATTTCAAATTTTTTTTTAAGCTAAAATCAGAAATATTTTTTTTAAATTATCCCAGCAGTTATTTTTGCTTGCTTTGAAATAGTACAAAAAACTTTCGGAGTAGAAAGATTACTTTGTTTTTATTTTGTGCTTCAAAATTTTTACTGACAATCATAAATTAAATCTGAATACGTGCTTTAGAATTTTTTTCATTTTCAAACTGCTTGAGGTAAATAAATTAGGGATGTTAGTGGCAAAAATACATCGATGTACTTCTATGATTCGATGCATCGAAATGTATATCGATTTTTTCGATGTATCGGTGGGCATACATCGATGCATCGATTTGCATAGAATTTTACTTCACAACAAAATATGTTGTTGCAAAATTGTACAAAATTTAAAATAATTTACTATAACTGAGCTATTAATGTTTTTAACGGGCTATTGATACGGTAAAAAACTTATTTTTAAAACAATAGAAATCATAAAAATTTTAATTTTTGAATCATACAAAACTCTTTTAATTTGTAGGTTTTTTAGAAAAACCCTTGATTGCAGGTCTGTCGTCCATTTCATTCGATTTTATATTGTCTCGATATAACTTGCTTTGAAATAGTACAAAAAACTTTCGGAGTAGAAAGATTACTTTGTTTTTATTTTGTATTTCAAAATTTTTACTGACAATCATAAATTAAATCTGAATACGTGCTTTAGAATTTCTTTTCATTTTCAAACTGCTTGAGGTAAATAAATTAGAGATGTTAGTGGCAAAAATACATCGATGTATTTCTTTGATTCGATGCATCGAAATGTACATAGATTTTTTTCGATGTATCGGTGGGCATACATCGATGCATCGATTTGCTTAGAATTTTTCAGATATTACTTCGCAACAAAATATATTATTGCAAAATTGTACAAAATTTACCATAATTTACTATAACTGAGCTATTAACGTTTTTAACGGGCTATTGAATACGGTAAAAAACTTATTTATAAAACAATAGAAATCATAAAAATTTTAATTTTTGAATCATACAAAACTCTTTTAATTTGTAGGTTTAGAAAAACTCTTGATTGCAGGTCTGTCGTCCATTTCATTCGATTTTATATTGTCTCGATCATGATTCAATTATATATAAGGTTGAGTAAGCTGAGAGCACGTATCTCTCGGCGAATGTCAAAAACACCTGTTTGGTGTTGTTATCTTTTACTTTGACATTCGCCGATCCAAATTCCATTCATCCAGCGTTTTCGTTTAAAAATGTCACTGGGCACTTTAAAAATGAAACGTTTTCCTTGTTCCAATAGTTTTGGCGAATTGCGTACTTTTTCGGCATTTTGAGGTAGTAACAAAAACTCAAACTCCAAGAAAATTGTTTAAAAATTATTTGAAACACAAATTTAATATTAAAATCCAATGGTTTGACTTCTAGTCAGAAATTTTAATTTGAATGTTTACTTGTCTTTTTTTGTTTTACTTTGACATTTTGCAATCCAAGTTTTGTTGTTGTATGAGAACAATTTCATGGTTACTTAACCTTATATATAATTGAATCATGGTCTCGATATAACTTAAAACGTAATTTAATTTTATATGGAAAAAATATGGGAGATGATCATAAAAGAACCCTTAAAAATCTGAATTACGGAAAAAAATTCCTTCATTTGTGAAACTTACTGCATTATTCTGTATCACGAAGCAGAGCAAGACACGAGAAGCACTACTTTTTTCTATACAAAATTCTATTGCTTCTCGTATCTTGTTTGTCTTTGGTGTGCATTTTCGTTATACAGAATAAAGCAGTTAATCTGTTTTAATGTAATCTGTTTTAATATAGAATAAGATAAGTTGTTTTGTGGACGTTTCTTATGTGTTTCATTAAGTTTGTCGTATTTCCGGCACTCTTAATATTTTATTTTTTTCAAAAATTACTATTTGATTTGTTTTCGCCGCGTTTCTCAAAAAATCTCCAAACGAGACTTTTTGGTTTCATATCGATTTTTTGGTCTAACTCACTTCTCTTTTTTTCACAATTGAAAAACTGAAACGTCGCACTATGGGGTATTTAATCAATTGAAGCGGCCAAAATTCAATTTTATCTAATGTCGATTTAAAAAAAAACTATTTTCACATTGTCAAATAATGTAAGAATAGCGGACACTAGTTATTTTTCATATTGCCTTAAGGCGCGTTTCCACAGTCAATTTTTTTTATGCAATGTTGGATATTGCATACAAAAACTGTTTACACGCTCAAAGCCATTTTGTATGCAAATGTCATCGGTTTTGTTTTGCGAAGCAGATGAAAGGCGAAAATAAAAAAATTATAAGAATAACAAAACGAAGCAGACACTATTGAAAAAACAGTTGTTATGTTATGTGCAACCTGGAACCAGGACACCTTCGGCACATACGCTTCCTCTGCTCCTGCCCCCGACTTTTGCTCTTTTTTAGCTTCGCAACTTCTGCGGCGTAAGACGTCCTTATCGAGCGAATCTTTGTCTTGGCATCTGGAGCAGTCATGCACATTGCCTTTTTTTATACAGTGGAGAATGCACAAGCAACTGTGATTCTCGTATTCCTCCAGAAATTGTATGATTCTGTCTCCACTCCACTTTTTGGCAACTGTAATCTAAAAATATTTAATTATATTCAATGTTCTTTAATAATTTATCTCATAAAAAGTTACTAAACAGAAATTGAACCGCTTGGAAAATCAAAACAACGATAGAGAGGAGACGGAAATAAACAAAACAAAACGTCAAAAATTTTGATCAAGTTGGAAGTCAACCAACATTTTTTCGATTGCATGCAATTTCACAAATGACGTGCAATCAAGTCTTTACACTTTCAAAATTACGTGCAGTGCCTATTTTGCGCAAGAAAAATTGACTGTGGAAACGCGCCTTTAATCAAAAAATTTGTACAGCTCTCTTGAGTTGGTCATTTTCAGTTAAACTTTTGTTTAAGTTGTTAGTTGTTTAGCTGCATATTAAAAAATTGATATTTTTTCCCAAAGTATTTATGGATTCTACTGAAGCGGGTATGAAAAAATATATGAATGGTGGTTTGGATAACATTATAATTATATAAAATTAGTAATTGTATTTAAAAATTAGTATTTTAGTGGATTTTTATAAAAAACTGTTTGGACATCCGAAGGGTTTTGTTATATGCGGCTGTCCGCAGCTATTTTTTTCTTCATTAACTTAACAAAAGAGGTGTTAACATTTTAAAAAAAGTACAAATAATAAACAAAATAATTATTTACTTTTTAATGCTGAGTTTTTAAACATTTTCTAAATTAATTTTTATAATCCTAATAAAGCGTTAAACGCTTTACTTGTATATAATAATAATAATTGTCTTACTTGCAAAGATATGGGCTTGAGAATATCATAAAAAAACTAAAAAAAATTTATAAAACAGGTTTGATTACAATGCATTAAAAACATAATTTTAATTTTTAATAGAAAATTAAGAGGGTCATAAAAGACCCGAGATTGATAGAGGTTCAAAATAAGTAAAACAGGCATCCCTTTATACTATTTTTCCAATAAAATCATTTTTACATCTACTTGAGGAAATGTAGAAGTGGGTCATGTGTGACCCATTGATCGGACAGTGTTAAGGATTTAAAAACTCAGTAAACTAGCATAATTAAATACTATTTTTTCAACAAAACAATTTAAATGTTCACCTAAAAAAAGCTCAGGTGGGTCATACAAGACGCAATGGTCGTTTAGGGTTAAGGATATCAAAAATAAAAAGACATACACGATTAGAATCTTTTAATTAATAAAATAATTTTGGCCGCTTAAATCGATCAAATACCCCATAGTGCGTCGGTTCAATGTACTAGAGATGTCAGTTTTCAGAAAACATCGATGCATCGACTATTTATACATCGAGTAGATTATTTTCGGTGCATCGAAGCAAAACATCGATATTTTTTCGACATCCCTAAAATAAATTTAAGCAACTGAACAAAGTTTTACTGTTTTAAGGTTTTTTTTGCATCTATAGTAATAAAACTCTTTTTCTGTTTGTTTGTTTGTTTGTTTGGCCTTTATACAAATCCAAACGGCTTAACGGATTTCGCTCAAACTAGGCATACATATTAAGTGCATTCCAACTTAAAATGTAACATACTTAGTTTTTGCCACGCCCCCTCCGAAATTTTTCAACTAACGGTAATTTTGTTATTATAATACTTTTTACCATCGGAGTTTTTTGTGTATTTAATTTTAAAAAGTTTCTGTTATTTTGACATCAAAAATACTCACATATATTCAAAATTGTAGAATTCTCAGTACAACTGTTCAACTTTTTCATAAAACATTGTCACCTAAGAATGCGAAAAAAACGACCTGAAAATCAAAGTTTGGTTTTTCGATGCAAATGTCAAATGGACAGCGGCATTAATATATTTCATGCAAAATTTTTTTGTTCAAAAGTTTGATAAAATCACTTTACAAAATAGGTTGAACTGTATCGTTAAGTCAGTGTATTTATGTTTTTAAAAAAACCTTAAAACAGTAAATTCCTGGAATATTTTTACCTTCATCTGAATGTTCGTCCGATAATTATTTTTTAAACGAGCTCTCAATCCAAGGCCTGTTCCAACTTAACTGCATCTTTAACAAAAATAATCGTTTGCTTGATCTGGTGTTTTTTGATGACAGCAATATCGCTTCTGTGTCTAAATCAGATGCTCTGGTTACACCCGAAGATTCTCATCATCCAACATTAGAAATTATTTTAAATTTTCCAAAACCATCTGTGCAGTACTAATGATTCTCAACCGCCTATTGAGTTTAACTTTAAAAAAACAAACTACGTGATTTTGAAGAATAACTTGTCTAATATAAACTGGAATTCCATTCTTAATATTAATACAAAAAGTTTATCTTCTCAGAGTCTTGATGATGCAGTATATGCGTTTAATAGAACGCTCAATGATTGTTTTCTTAAGGCTGTTCCGCAAAGGAAAGCCTCTTTGACATCGGGTCCGGTATGGTACACAAATGAATTAAGAAAAATGAGAAACTTGAAATCTAAATACTATAAAAAATATCAAAAAACACACAACATATGCGATTTTGGATGCTATACCTCGATTAAATACAGTTACCAACAGTTATGCAAACAATTCTATAATATCTACTTAACAAAAGTAAAATTAAACATCAAATCTGATGCTAAATCCTTCTGGAACTTTGTTAACACAAAACGTAAGATTGATTCCTATCCTTCTTTTATGAAGTACTAGCTGAAACCCGGCGCGTTGCTGCCACTCTCCCTATTCAAACGCCCATAAAATGTTATCAGTTAAACACCATGTCTAAATTGAGGTCAAATACTGAATTCTGAGACTGTGCGACCTATATCCACAAAGCTATTCGATATAACAAATTTGGGTTGTATAGGAAGTGCCACTCCCTCTTCATCACCGCTAATTGAATGTAATCAATTAAACTGGATGTCTACATGGCGGTCGAATACCGAATTCCAAAACTGTGCGACATATAACTCCAAAACTATTCGATAGCACAAATTTTGATTGTATGGGAGGTGCCACTCTCCTTTTCCCTACGCCCATAAAATTTTAGCAATGAAACTGCATGAGTACATTGAGGTCGAATACTAAATTTTGAGGCTGAGTTACCTATAACTCCAAATCTATTCGATATCGCAAATTTGGGTTAAATTGGAGGTGTCACGCCCCCCCGACAAACTCTAAAAAATTTTATCAGTAATTCTGCAAGCGTAAATTTTGGTCGAATACTGAGTTCCGACGCTGTGCGACCTTGAACTCCAAAGCTATTCGATATCACAAATTTTCGTTGTATGGGAGGTGCCACTCCCCCTTGATCAACGCTCATAAAATGTAATCAATGAAACTGCATGTGTACATTGAGGTCCAATACTGAATTCCAAAGCTGTGAGACCTATAACCCCAATGCTATTTGATATCTCTAATTTGGGTTAAATAGGAGGTTTCACGCCCCCTTGTCGTACGCCCATAAAATGTAATTAATGAAACTGCATGTATAAATTGGGGCCGAATACTGAATTCTGACGCTGATATTCAATATCGCAAATTTACGTTAAATGGGAGGTGCCACGCCCCTCTTACCAATGAACATACATTGAATCAATGAAACTGCATGTGTATATTGAGGTCGAATACTGAATTTCGGCGTTGTACGACTTATAACTCTAAAAATATTTGATAGCACAAAGTTGGGTTGTATGGGAAGTGCCACTCCCCTTTGCCCTACGACGTCAAAATGTAAGTATTGAAAATGCATGTATAAATTTAGGTCGAATACGGAATTCTTACGCTGTCAACCTATAACTTCAAAGCAATACTATATCGCAAATTTGGTCGAATACCGAATTTCTAAGCTGTGCGACCCATAACTCTAAAGCTATTCGATAACAACAATTTTTTATTTATATATGGGAGGTAAAAGGGGGTGTGGCATTGCCCTTAAACCATCTCGTACTCAAAGCAAAGCGTACTTACAAAATTTGAGCTCAATCGGTCCAATGGTTTCGAAGTATTTTGATATTTTCTTAAAAGTAGGCGTAGATGAAGTGTGACCACGCCCATTTTTTTCAAAGTTAATTATAGTTATCATACGAACTTATTTACCAAATTTTAATTTAATACGACCAAAACCGTCTTAAATACAGCATTTTTATTGATTTGTGGGCGACAAAAGGGGGTGTGGCACAAAAAGTGCAAAGATACACACATGCAATTTCTTATGTGCACCCTCCACACAGACCCCAATCACCCGTAAAAATTTCATTGAAATCGGGCAAGCCGTCTAGGAGGAGTATGCGAACAGGAAGTTTTGCCACTTAATTTTATATATATATAGATATCAAAACAGTGGGCGCAAAAGTGGGCGTGGTCAATTTTTCTTTCAGTAAACATTTAAATTGGATTACTACGAACATTTGAAAAAAAAATTATCCTAATCGGTCCAGCCGTTTTCCGATTTTATATAAATCGAAAAAAGTGGGCGCAAAAGTAGGCGTGGTCAATTTTTATTTCCGACAAAACTTAAATTGGATTACTACGAACATTTGAAAAAAAAATTATCCAAATCGGTCCAGCCTTTTTATGATTTTAGATAAATCAAAAAAAGTGGGCGCAAAAGTGGGCGTGGTCAATTTTTTTTTCTTAAAAAACCTAACTTGGACTTAAACGAACATTTAAAAAAAAATTATCCAAATCGGTTCGGCCGATCTCGAGTTATGGGATTACATCGCATTCGGACACTTTCTTTTATATATATAGATAATTCTGTTGAGTCTGATAATGATAATAGTATTTGCAATCTTTTTGCTGACTTTTTCAAGACGACCTATTCATCATCGTCCTATGATTATTTAAGTTAAAAAAAAAATATAAAAAAACATAGACACAAACATAGTCTTATCATTTTTAAAAAATATTAAATCATCATATAAAAGTGGTCCTGATAACATACTTTCATGTATATTAAAATACTGCTGTGAAGAATTAGTAACTCCAATCTCTTTACTATTTACTTCATCATTAAAATTCTGCTATTTTCCTGCAGCCTGGAAGCATTCATTTATCATTCCGCTGCATAAATCCGGAAATAGGTCTTTAATTGATAACTACCGTGGCATCGCAAAATTAAGCGCTTTGCCTAAACTTTTAGAGGCAATTGTTACATCACAACTATCGCATCGCGTTAAATCTTTAATATCTCCTTTCCAACATGGATTCCTTTCTGGAAAATCCACTGTTACTAACCTTCTCCAATTTACATCAAAAACTATAGAAAACTTTGGAAAAGGCATGCAGACTGATGTTATTTACACGGATTTTAGCAAAGCTTTTGACGTTGTACATCACAAACTATTGATCTTAAAATTACATCTTGTTGGATTTCCTATACCGTTGGTAAAGTGGATTGAATCTTACTTAAGCAATAGAACACAGTCTGTTATTTTTAAGCTCAAGAAATCACATGAGTTTCCTGTTACTTCAGGAGTACCTAAAGGAAGTCATCTTGGGCCCCTTCTGTTTCTACTTTTTATAAACGATTTGCCATCTGTCATAATGCATTCTAGCATCTTAATGTTTGCTGACGACGTCAAACTCTTGCTTTCTTTTAAAAATGATAATGACGCTGTATTTTTGCAAGCCGACATTGATCATCTTTATAACTGGTGCAAAACGAACCGTATGAACCTCAACATGAAGAAATGCAAGCATATGTTTTTCTCGCGCAAACCACCAATTAAATGTACCTTCAAAATTTGTGGTTATCCATTGGAGTTCTTAGATATTATCAATGATCTTGGAGTTACAATGGATCCTAAACTACGCTTTAATATTCATGTAAATAAAATAGTAAATAGAGCAAATAGTACTTTAAGATTTATTAAAAGTTGGGCAAAAGAGTTTAATGATCCATTCATAACGAAAACCTTATTCACTTCTCTAGTGCGGCCTATCTTAGAATACGCTTCTGTTGTTTGGTGCCCACGATACGGTTGTTACATAGACGACATTGAATCAGTGCAGAAACAGTTTCTTTTGTTTTGCTTAAGCTATCTTTATTGTAATACTGATTTTCACTTACCATCTTATGAATATCGGTTACAACTCTTAAATCTTACTTCTTTAAAAAATCGGAGAATTATGATAAATGCTTGTTGGATTACAAAACTTTTACATGGATATGTCAACAGCCCATATTTATTGAGTAAAGTATATTTTAATATTCCTCTTCGTCCTAGAAGATCTTTTGAGTTAATCCACATGAACTTTTGTAGAACTACTTATTTGCAAAATGAACCTCTTAGAAGCGCTTGCGGTGATTTTAATTTTGTATCTGATGTTATATCCCTAAGTGAATCCATGGACTCAATCAAACATAAAATTATAGATTACCTGCAGTACCTTCGTTGATTATGTAAAGTTCTTTCAAACTTATATCTGATGCATCTGGTGATTTGTAAACACATTAATATAACAATCTAAATGGATAAATGGACCTAAGCGTAAAATGGAAAATTTTGGTGAATAAACATCTAAATAATCTGAATGGACCTAAACCTGGGATCTTCAGTTGCCTTATATCTTCATGATGATTGTAACTACACTTGTCGACGGTACCGTGGTGTCTTGGTTCTTTTTACCTCTTGAAACACTATGTTAGATCGATTTGTAATATATTAATATGAGTGGCCGATAAAACCTAGTTTGTCTTGGTGCCTGCGTTCGCAACTGGTTTTCTTTATTTTATGAAAATTGGTTTGGTGAAGTTGACCTAGTTTGTCGAGTAACCACCCTGTCAAGCCTGGACCTCACCGGCTTCAGGAAGACAGAACGATATATATTATATATTTACCTATTGGAGTGGTGTTTTATTGGGTATGAGACCTTGTTTGTCACACGACTCCGCCGGATACAAAAATTGTTGCTAACTTGACCTTGTTTGTCTTGAAAACGCAGCCCTGCTTTGCTGTCTGATATTACCGATTTTGACTTAACTTTTTTTTTGTTATTTTTTATACTTTAATAAAATTATATACTTTAAGCAATTTATTAAAACTTTTTAGTTTGTTAATAATACATGATTTCAATCAAAATCATACTTTTTATTTTTGAATTGTATTAAATATCTTATTTTATAATTTTTAATTTGCTATAAAACCTGTTAAGGTTTAGCAATCAAATCAAAAAATAAATGATTAGGTCAAAAAAGGTCCAATATATTGACCTTTTTACTTAAAAAAATGACTCAAAAATTGTTGTTGTTGTAAAAATGAAATCAATTAAAAACAGCAAATCTGACTACCTTTCATATGACATAGCATTTATTTGCAAAAATTATTTTACTGTTTTTGTCATCAAAAGAACAAGGGTTTTTTCATCGAAAAGATGACCGTGAATAGAATGCTTTAAAAGTTTATACACGTGTTTATACAAGTTTATATTGTACAAGTTTATACACGTGAAAAGCGTCAGTTTAATCAAAGTAAAAAGTATGTACTGGTCCTTTTTGGAACTATTTCAAAGCTATGTAAAAGTTGGTCCAATTTTCTACAGGATATTGAAGTCATTTTAAATGAGAAACATAGTTCTTTCGATTTTTTCTAATTTTTCTTTTTTGTGTGTTGCCAGAAATGCCAGAAATAGGCACAAAAATTTTCGGAATATATGTCAAGTTTCAATAGCTACTTATAATTTTAGTATCCGATTTTTGTTTTTTTTTTTTTTAATTTTTTAATTTTTTGTACAAAATAGCTAAAAACTATTACATAGTCACCCGTAAAGACGTTTTTGTAAATTTTGGATTTTTGGGGATCTTTTTTGTAAAAATATCCAAGCTTGAAATTTCCAAAAAGTACACATCTGTAAAAAATTTCTTAACGATCTGTTCTGTATAATTAAAAGAAATATTTCCACAACATTTCAGTTAATTTTTTTTAATTTAGATTTTTGCGATTTTTTTTAATACAAGGCAAAAATTAGATGTTTTTCGAAAAATAAAAATCACAACTCTGGTAGTTTTTATTTATAAAAATTCACTGTGGCATTGTATTCCAACAACTAAACTCATACACAAAAAAAAATCTGTTGCGCCACATACAAGTTTCGATACTATCAACATCAGCATAGCCGAGTGAGGTTTGCTTTTATTCTTGCGCATATGTTTTACCCCCTTTCCACACGGAAAGTTTTCTTGCCGTCAAGTTTGCGGTACAGACACGTCTGTACTGGCAAGTTTTTCTTCTGTGCTGTTCTTTCTTTGATGCTGTGCTCTTCTTTCCATTGCATTTTCGACTTGCTGGCAAGAACAATTGCCATGTGTAAAAGGGGTATTCGCTGTTGAATTCAAGCTTTGAAAAATTTGGTGGCATACAACGGGCGTAGAGCGGCCGTAAAACTAAATTACGGCCTAGCACGTCAGTTGTTTGACCCAACATGCGGCCGCTAGGCTTTTTGGATTATTTTTAGGCCATGTTCGACCTTTGTACGGCCGTGCGGCCCATGTTCGACCGCTGTTCAACCGCTTTTCGCCCACTAATATTTTTACTCGAGATGTGCTTAAAGGTAAATCCGTTGATCGAAGTCTGTTGTTTAAGAAAAGGTTAAAAATGGTCAAACAGTGCATTCAATAAAAAGTACTTCACAGGTTTATTCAAAAGTTTTATAATTTTTTAAGTTAAATGTCTTTCTTAGAATGTAAAACAACTCATTAAAATCAAATTTCCTGAAAATCTTACTTGAAATAGTTTTTAAACTGTTCATAGAAAAGTAAATAAAACAAAAAAAAAATACTTTGTTGGTGACGACAGATTTCCAATGTTGCTTAAAAACTAACCTGCGACAATCGCAAATAAGTTTTTCCTGCAAAGATTTTTTGCTCACATTTTGAAATTTTATTTTTAACCCCTAGAAGCCAAGCAATACTGTCACAAGCACACCACACACACACACACATACATCTTTATGAGTGGCGCTACAACCCGAACAGACTGTGCAACACTAGCTGTCTGGCCGTCTGTCTGTTAGTTGCAGCTGTTCCTTGGCAGCCAACGAGGCAACGACAAACACAACAACAACAACAAATGCAACACCAACAACGTCAATGGATGCATAACGATGACTTTGGCAGTAGCGACAGAAATGACAGCAACGTCATGAGACCAACGACCAGCACACATTTTCAAATAAGGCAGCAAGACAGAGGCACCCTACAGCAACAAGCAAGCAACAACAATATAGCATAGAAAAAAAAATCATAAAAAGAACAAGAGCAGCAGCCTTAGCTGCCAGCAACAGTAATGCAAGGAAACTATAACAACGACAACAACAATCACAACAGCGACGCAGCAACCGATTGCCGCTGTCAGGCAGCAAAACTCGAGGGATGCAAAGAAAGGCGCAAAAATTCCAACACACACACACACACACAAACACACACAAACACACACAAACACACACAAACACACACACACACACACACACACAGAGTTACAAATACAGACACACATTACGTATTGCAAGTTCAATGACCGTAGGCGACCCTGAGGCGAGGTCACCAACCCCCACGCGGTCGGTCGTTTGTCTGTCGACATTTGTGGCTGTTCGTTGTCGTCATCAGCAGCAGCAGAAACAGCCGTTTCAACATCGACTAAGCGACCGACAGACTGACTGAAGACGTTGACGTCGGGGTCGTTGGTGGTCGTTATCCTACATATCGAATAATTCTATTTTTGTGTAGAGTTGGTTCGCCCTCCATCTGCCCTCCCCACTCCACCACTTGTCGCTAGAACAGCTTCTACGTTAGGGTTTTTGAGCTCTTTGGAACAGTGACGGATCTAAAAACTTCTCTTGGGGGGGTGGGTTGGTCTAAGTTATCCGAACTGAATTAAAAAAATTCTCCGAAAAGTAAAATATTTGCAGGATATGTGTTAATCAATTGTAGATAAATATTGCGTGTGTTTTTTGCCACCCTCAGAAGCTATAAGCTTAGTATGCTGTAGAAACGAAAATTTTTGGGCATGTAACTTACACGCGAAATTTCGGTGTAGAGTCAACATTTTTGTGTGGAGAAAAAGCACTTGCTGTTCTTTTTGACAAATTCATATTTTTATTTCTGCAATTTTATATCCTATAATAGGCAAGACTACACTTTAATAAACTATATAAATGCAACAATAAATTTGTTAAATGACAAATTCAACACTTAAACATACTTACTGCTTATTTTTTATTGTTGAATGCTAAATTTCCGCGCCAATTAAATGTACGGGCATATAATCGACAGAGAAATTTTGATATTTCAACTCTCCACTCACGAATGGAAATTTGGTAACATAGCAATAATTTTCGCTTCTACAGCGTACCAGCTGGCGAAAAGAAATTTCGCTGCCTGTTCGTTTTCAAAAATCTCAATGTATGTCTTATGGACATTTTTTTCGTTCCTACAGCATACTAAGCTATAGGCAAAAATTTGAAAAACGGTTATTTTGTTTATAATAGGTCTGCTTCCGTACTAACTTAAAGTAATTGTAATAGAATAGAGAGTGACATTTTGCATGTTATTATTCTCTCTCGAGCTTCAAAAATTTGTGAAACAACGCTTTCAAGCAACTTCAAGTTACTTGAATCGGGTACGCATTAACGCATTGACTTATTTCGATTGTCTTTAAACATTTTTTTTTATATTAGACATCTAAGCTTCTAAACTTATATAATAGATTATTTTCCGTGTTTTAAAAAATAGCAGTCGTCAGATATGTAAAATTTTCGAAAATTGGGTGAAATATCGCCCAATGAAATAACACTCAAAATAAAAACTGAAATAACACCCAAAAATTTTCCATGCAATTTGGGCGTTATTTTATTATGGAAAAGACCACACTTGGGAAATCAATTTAAAATTTACGTTTCAGCAATAACTTTAATAGGGTCAGTGGTATTAAAAAATCCATAAAATGCTTTGTTCAGTTAAATTTCCTCGTGATTGCAAATCGTACATGAAAAATTTTCTGCAGGAGTTGGAGTGGGTGTGGTTTTTCAATTTTAACTTTTCCTTAAATTAACTTTATGCATCTCAGATAAATGCTTAAGTAAATGAGAAGCTCGTAGGTTGGGCATAGTTTTCGCTTGGGTTCATAAAATACCAAAAAAAGGGTTTGAAATAATTTATACAGATACAAAAATTAAATCATCAGCGAATATGAATATTAAAATTGCTTTAATGCTCCCGCAAAACAAAAAAACAGCTAATTTTTACAATGATTAAAATAATTATGCTTTTAATAATCAATTCGTTGGTTAATGTCCAGCTAAAAATGGTTAAAAATAGTCGTCGAAAAAGATAACAACAAAACGAAGTATAAAGAATTGGCATCTCTAACACAATATGATTAAAAAATTATTTTAGAAATTGGTCCTTTGAGCCAATTAAAAATGTTTTATAATAAATGCCGAATAAGTATATAACTGATTTTAAAAGAAAAAATGTTCATCTGTTATGCAATATTTATTGTTGATGTTTTGCAACCCAACGCATACTGCGTACGGGGTATCTTAACTTTGTAACTCCGTTCGTAACGCCGATAAGGAGGCGTGGCAGGTATAGAAAAGTATGCTTATATGTATATTAGGGCGGGTCAAATTCTGGCTCAGCGAAATTCGTAAAATACATGTAATTTCAAGACTTTTTCTCCACTACAGCATATACAAATTCTGAAAAAAAGCTGTGCGGACTTTCGTAAATAGATTCATACACATACATTCATACATTCATATTTTATAATTGAGAACAAAATCTATTTACGAAAGTCCGCACAGCTTTTTTTCAGAATTTGTATATGCTGTAGTGGAGAAAAAGTCTTGAAATTACATGTATTTTACGAATTTCGCTGAGCCAGACCTCCAAAAAATTCGTCCATATAAATTGACCCGCCCTAATGTATATTCTTGATTAGCATCACCTCCTAAGTCGATTTAGCCATGTCAGTCTATCCTTTTGTCTGTCTGTCTGTGATAACGATAACAGCCGTAATTTTCAAGCTGTCGTAACGATATTCAATTTTTTTTAATTCAAACAAGAGATAAAGTTTGAAAATGAGCCAAATCGAATGAAAACCACGCCTACCTCACATACAAAATTTTTTTACCAAATCGGTAAAATCTCATTTAATGCCACAAAAATTAATCTAACGTCTTGAAATGTTGCTTATAAGCTTTAAGCCTTAATTTGCACTCTGAGTATACAATTTGTAAAAATAGACTGGAACTTACGTCTACCTCCCATACAAAGTTATATTTTATTCACTTTGCAAAAACTGTAAGAGCTCCTTAAGTTCCACAACAATAAGTGCAATAGCTTCACTTTTTGCAAGTTAGTTTTAATCTGAACTATGCACTCAGTGTTTGGAATTTTTAAAAAAAAAAAACTGAAAACTGATCCCACCTCCCATACAAAGTGACGTCATAATAGTAACCTCATAATAATAAAACCTTCATAAATTCCAAACTATATAATAGTGGCATTAACACCAGACTCTTTAGTTCGTTAATTGGTTAGTTGTTAGTTTGTTAAATTTGTTAACTGTGAACACACCTTTTTGTTTAATCTCGTTAGCCTGCTATTTGTTTTTGAATAACAGCTGATTTTGCTTATCGTGAGCTACAATTGCTGAAAAATTAAAATTTATTTTTAATATGCGTTTTGTTTGCTTTTTAATTTTTTTCAATTTCACAAAAGTAAAAATATGGAACAGCTGTTCATATTTTTCCAAGTAACGAAAAAACTAACAGTGTTGCTACGTCGTTACTCGGTAGTTAGCTAAATAAATAATTTTACACAAACAAAGTGCATGTAAAAATATAACAAGAAACAACAAACAAACGAGTCCGGTGTGAATATCACTAATGTTTAAACTATATATTTTACACATAAGCTTTGATAACTATATATTTTTTATTTTTTATTATAGGAATTACAATAATTAATTATTATATTTATTATTAAAAAGAAAATAAGGGCGCTAGCTGCCCGAGCTTTCGGCTCCGATAACTATATAAAATGTACTCTGAGTAACAAAATTTGGATAAAAACCACGCCCTATAAAACTGATACAAAATTTAAGTTTTTTCTTAATGACCTTTTTTGCTAATTGACTAAAATCAACATAAGTTATACAAAATAATACAACATTAAAAAATTTCGAATATGCTAAAATACGACTGTTGGGGGTTATTTTGATTTCAGTCCAGTCAAAGATGTTTTCTTACTGGTTTTTTGTACAAAATTTAACTTAAAATTTTAATTGAAAAATTAATATCACAAAAACTTTCAAATTTTGATAAATTTTGTTAAGAACAGACGTGCCAGTTTTATGTTTTTAATAGTTTAATTTTATTTCATTAATTTTATCATTTGTAGTGAATTTCCTACATTTTGTGAATCCAGTTTCGTATACTTTACATTTGAACAAAAAAAAGGGTAGGGCAACCTACGTGCCACGAGAGTTTCAACCTCCTGTAGCTCAGTCGAAATATTTTTGAAAATTGTATGGATTAAGAGAGGTGACGAAGATTTTAACAGTCAATTGCATTAAAATTATCAGCGCAATTTATCAATTGTAGGCCACACTAAAAGTGTTGGTGGAATGTAACTCCATAATTACTATTTAAATATCTAGCTTACTAACACAATAATTTTAAAAACCAAGAAAGTCAAGATAGAACATTTTTTTTTAAATACCTTACACAAACAAGGTTTGATCTTTGACCTGAAAGGAAAGGGATAGATTATTAAGAGGAAATTATTGGAACCATACGTGAATTATTGATGAGGTGAACGAACGTGAAACACAATTTTAATTATTTTTGACCGAGGCTAGTGTTTTGCCTTAACCTCGACAAGCCGTTCCAGCCCTTAGTTGTTCCTGTCCTTTAATTCCACATTTTCCACAATTTAGCTGTGGAGTTTTAGTTTTCCATAATTCTTAAATTTAGGAGAGAACAACGAAAGTGAAAAAACCATGCCCGAACCCGAATTCGAACCAGCGACTTCTGGGTAGATAGTCTTGCGCACTCCCACTAGAATACAAAGGCCGATTTATGTTTTAAATTAATGAGGGCTTTACTATTTTGGTTAAGAATTTTGTAATGGTTATTGTGGTTTTTCAAACATTTTCCCAAACCTTAGATAAATATCAATTTTTAAGAGTTTTAAAAATTTGGTGATGAAAATATGTATGAAAGATAGGCGTGATTCTTATCCGATTTAGTTACTATTTTTTTTTTCTTTTTTGGTAGACGCTTTAATATTTTTAATTTCAAAATGACGGCTATAATCATGTCATTAGCCATAGAGAAAGTTATCAGCCAGACAGACAGACATAAGACATGCAGACAATTATGGCAAAACCTACATATGGGGCATTCCAGGGGAATTGGGAAAATTTGTTATTTTCTTAAACTGATATGATTATAACCAATTTATTCTTAACGCAATGTATAATAATTAAATCTACATGATCTGTAAAAATTGTTCAGAAAAAACAAGATAATGTATATTTTTCACTATGACAAGTTCTTGTTTATTGTCGTTCGATTTTTCCCACCAGTCCGATGATGTCCTACCAGTCACAATTTCTACTTTCTATATTTTCCTGTAGAAACTAAAATTGGTGCTAGTTTTTAGTTTCTGTTGAAGTCTATTTAATCACTTCATATCATAGTAAAAGACGACTGGCTATGTATAGTATTTGGGTTAAAATCGCGATCGACAGTGCAGAAGGCGGAGGTGATGTATTTTTGACTGTCCCACCAGTCACACTCCTTTAGCCAATGAAATTTTACCAAAATATTTATATGAGTAATTTTTTCGGTAAAAAATTTATAAGTGGGGTCATCATAATCTTTTGTAAAATATCTATTTGATCATTATGTTACATTAAAAAACAAATTAACAGGTCTAAACATTAGGGATTCTGGAGAAAACTGTCCCACCAGTCACTATGGAAAACCCCATATGTATGTGGTAAAACTAAGAATATATATGATTTTTCTCTACTTCCCTCGTTCTCTTAAATTATCGCAATGATTTTGAAAGAGTATCATAGATTCGCTAAAATAGTTTAGCATATTTTCTTTGTTAATCATTTAAGCATTGTAAAGCGGTGTGTTTTTTTTAACTATACAGTATATCATAATTTCAAAATATTTACAAAAATATTTCCTTTTAATAGCCAATATCAAAGATATTGATAACAAAAAAATGTGTTAGCATACAGACCAAAAATGTTATTCCAATCAAATATATTTTTGAGTAAAAATGCATAGCATTTATAGAAAACTTTTTTCTAGATTTCTATGTTGTAACAAAATTTTAAGCGTCTGGGGGACTTTAGACCCCATATCGTTCCCTAGATCTGCGCCTATATTGGAGCATGCGCCCTTGTTAAAGCATACACACGCAACAAAAATGGCGCTGTTTTCGCAACAGCAGAGTTGCATCTGTAGTTTTTGTTGTTATTATTATTGTTGTTGTTGTTTTTGTTGTTGTTGTTTTTGTCGTTGTTGTAATTGGAGACTAGTTCATCAAAGCCAAACAAATGTTTCTCTCGCTCTTTACTGGGTGGGTGGCAAATTTTGTACTGTTCCTGGTTTTGTTGTTAATTTATATGCTCTTTATGAGGAATTCATTAAAATTTTCCTGGCTTGTTTTTGTTGTTGCTGTGGTTTTTATTTTATTTGCTGTTGATTTAATTTTGTTAGTTGGATAGCTTTTTCTATGTACTAAAATTAATCGTACGTTGGATGGGCGGCAGTTCTATTTTAGACCATTCATGTTTTTAAAGCTTTGAAGTTTGACGTTGATTTACATTATTTCATATGCTTAAATTGTGAATACTTTTAAATAGAATTTGTTTAAACTTTCAATTGTTACTAAGACAATTAATGAAATATCCATTGTGGAGAGTTTTCGATAAATATCGATTATTAAATTATCGCAATGATTTTGATAGTTTATATATTCGATAAAATAGTTTAGTATATTTTCTCAGTTAATCATCGCTATGTTTAAGATTATCGATTAACTGTGATTACAAAAAAGACTTCATTTCCGCTTAATTATGAAATATCGTAATTGTTGATGAACCATCAATATTTTCTTTTTTATAAACACGATTACGATTGCATTCCCTTTATTATTAATCGATAGTTTTCTATATATCTTTCATATTTTCGATTAATATTTTTTAGACTAATCAATTGAAAACCTCTAATAATAAATATTAATAATCTACGTCGACTATTTGTTATTAAACAATCGATATTTTTATACAGTATCGATATTTTTATACAGTATCGATATTTTCTCGATTTATATCGACAAATAAAATCTACTATTTTACTTTCTTTGGATTACTAAGCAATTTTTTTCAATATATCGATATCTTCTCGATTTATATCGATAAATTAAATTTATTATTTGATATTCTCTTGATTACTAAGCAATTTTTTTCAATATATCGATGAATCAAATCTATGATTCTACTTTCTGTATTATAATCGATGTTTTTTAATATATGAGCCGTTTATTTTGAAAGTGGGACAAGTCCTTTTTATAAAAAAATTGAAATAATGATAATCTTCATACATATTGAAAAGGCAAGCACGCTCAAACTGTTCTCAAAAATGTTTAGCCTGAAAGTATGCACAGAAAATATATTTGATACTTATCAATACTGGGTTTTTAGTAATTTAGTTTTTTAAATAGTACGTTTTTGGTCTTACTACTCCTGTTATAAATAAGTTATGACGAATTTAATGAAATTTTTCGTAACGCAAAAATCAAATGAATTAAAAATCAAGCTTTAAGAAGAGAAAAAGTACTAAGCAAATGGCTCCAAAAAGGAAGTATGCGGAGAACCCGTCGTAGAACGCGAATTTATACTAGTCATATATAAAACCTAATATGATCTTTTTACATGCAAACAATTTATAGTAAGAAAAATTACCTTGCCTTATATTTCAAGGAAGGAGCCCAGTGAATCAAAACTATCCTTTTTGAATTAATTTGTGAACCTTTTCGGGTAGAAAAAATCATTTTTGGCACTGATAAATTAACCCTTTTGGATTCATCCGTCGGACTAAAATGCCTCTAAAAAGTGAACCTTCTTTTCTTCAGTAATGAATTCAAAAAAAGAATCATCAATTGTCCTTTTTTTAACATTGAAAAGTTATTTTTCGGCATTCATAAAAGAACCATTTTGAACTTATTCGCCGGACTGAATTGCCTCTCAAAAAAGAAAATTGTTTTGTTCAAAAACAAGTTACAAAATGCCATAGTTTTATAATTGCAAAAAACAGTCCAAAAAACAAAACCTTGAAATATACATTGTGCTAGAAGTTATTATTGTTTAAACTTGACTTTATTTTTGGGTTTTATTGAGCTTAGTTTTGTTAAAAAGTTTTAACTTTGACGAATTTTATACAAAAAACCATACAATACATCAAATTTTTAATAGCAAATTCATAATACATGTTTCATAATCTGACGAATAAAAAAAATTTTTTATAATTTAACAAAAAAAAACACAAATGTCATCCTAAAATGAAAAAAGCGCACTGTAGTAAAATATTGCTCGCAGAACTAAATTTATTCGAAATTAGAAAACAATGAAATTAGAATTGAAACGAAAATTTTATCGGGCATTGAAGCATTTTTTATGATTTTTATTTATCAATTTAATGAATTCAGTCCTATCAATGATGTAGTTTAGATCTGCTAATTCAAAAACATAAATTACAAATTATTCTACAGAAAATGTATGTAAAAAGAAGGCGAAAATTTCATGGTTCTGTTTTGAACTCATTCAAGATTGTGAAAAAGTAACATTTACTATCAGGGACCGAAAATAACTGTTATTTTACAATTTTCAGATAAAAAAGGCATAACGAAAAAGTGGCCAGAGGACTTTTTTTAAACATACCATTATTATCGTAATGGCAGCAGATTCGCGAATAATAAATGCCTTTTAAATTTTTGGCTGTTACTATAAAAATTAAAATTAACTGTTATTTTTTGCCTTTTACTTTTTCGGGCATTATAACTGTTACTTTTGACTTTTATTTTTAAGGTCAAAAATAACAGTTATTTTGTGCCTCTTATTTTTTCGGTCAAAAATATCAGGCAATTTGTATTTTTTCAAAGGCCGAATAAAAAACTTTAAAAACTAAAAAGTTTTATAGCTCCAAATGTGCGCGCTGATGAGACGCTAAAAATTGCATAAAACTATTTTTGCTGTGCAAGTGGCCTTTAAAAAAATTCAAATTGCCTGATATTTTTGACCGAAAAAATAAAAGGCACAAAATAACTGTTATTTTTGACCAAAAAAATAAAAGTCAGTAACAGTTATTTTTGCCCGAAATAATAAAAGGCATTAAATAACTAGTATTTTTGTCGGAAAAAATAAAAGTTGAATGATAACTGTTAATATCTGACTTTTTTCATAAAAACCATAACCGGTACGGTCCCTGTTTACTATTCATTTCTGAACTTATTTCTGAATAAAAAAACTGTTCATTTCTAAGTTATTGTTTTCTACTAAAATGATAAAAGAAAGTTTCTTTTTCGGCTCAAAATAAGTTTCTTAATAATTTTGTAAAAGAATTAAATTATTTGTATGGAAAAAATGTTCACGAATTTTATCTTCTCTAGCAAGAACGTTGATTATAAAAATTAAAATAAAAACAAAAATTAAAAAAACGATTCCGCCCAAAAACGTACTCAAAACTATCACTTTACGTAAAACCTTCGCATTATGGTTCAGTGGGAAGTTTTAAGTATTAACGGTATTGTAAATAAGTTTATTTTAAAAGTGATGCGAGCTCATCTCAGGTTGAAACTATTTTTAACCGAATATATTATGGCAAAATTTAACATAATAATTTTAAATATGTCATAATTGCAAACTTTAAAGTATCTCGCAATAGCAAAAAAGGGACTTGACCCTCTTCCAAAATAGTACTTTTAAGTAACGATTACGATAATTCATTAATTTTCAAAGTGAGGCAAGTCCATTTAGCTATAACAAAACCTAAATTTTTTATAGCCAGCATTTTAAACACTCTTGAATAATAAACTAACGTTATCTTACACCACAAAATACAAAAAATATGTGTACTAGTGCTTAGTAGTATTTTTGAATTTATAAAAATGCAAACCTTTAAATATCTCGCAATTACAAAAAATGAACTAGTTCGTTCCACTTTCAAATTAAACGGCTCAATTGTTTGTAAATTTGTTATAACAAACTCTCAATTTAATTGTAAAAGAACGTTATTTTCTATAGCAAACAGAAAAGTTAAGCTTTTTTATACATGAACTGAGTATTATAGTATGATATATTGTTTGAAAAATCTGTTTCTTACCATTCCACATTGGGCCAGGAATTTCAATAAGTGGCCAAAAATCAAATATGTTATGTATACAAATGATTCTTACGATTGACACATTAAGGTTCCAAAACCGTTTTTAAATCGCAAATCGGTTGAAAAATTGCTGATTGCGTAATGTGACAAGTACTAAAAAAATCGGTTTTTAACGGTTAAATTAAATTTTGGCTGTGTATTAAAAATTTTAAATATAGTTTCGTATTGTACTCGACCAGATCTATAACCTAGACTATGTCACTTAAAAAAGAGTAAAAGTACATTTCCACTGTAAATTATCATAATACTGTAAATACTATAAGAGTGAAATTAAAAAATATTAATTCAGAAATATTGCTTTAAAATCAATAAAATATGTAAAATCGAAAATTCTACGCACTTAACTCTGGATCTGAAATATCCAGAGGTAAAATGACCGTTCGCTGATCTGAAAACTCCAGAATTACAAAATCTTAAAAATATTATTACTTTGCTTCCAGAGCACTTAAAGACTTCTAAAAACTCTAAATAGTACTAAATACATTTTTTAGTTGGCGCACTCTTTCAGAAAATATTATATTCTCACGAATTTGAAAAAAAATTTCCTAAAATCTATTCAAAATATCGGCTTGAAAAATAGAATTGTATATATATATATTTATGATTTCGATTTTTTTTTCACATAGTCTACATATATTTCAGTAATAAAATTTTTTTTCACTATTCTGCAGTGCATACGCTTTTATAGAGATCAATATTTATCAAACAACTACGAAAAAGTCGAATTTTTACGATATGCGGACATTCTAGGGCATGGCGCCACCTGAAGAAATTAATTTTGGACCTTCTCCTTGCACAGGTTTTTTATTTATGAATTAAAGCACCAGAAAAATGCTATTAGAAGTGAATAAAAAAAAGAAAAACGATGCACCCTAATGTTTAACCGAGCGATGGACCCGCTTGTGTCGTCTATGTCTATTTGTCGTATAGTTCAGAAACGTAAACGGTTGCTACTTCCAAAGGAAGTCCTTCACCTTTTCATTGCATTTGAATTTGAGATTGACTCAGTTCTAACTAATGAAACCCTTTCAAATTCAGAAGACGATGAAAATGAAAATGATTATTTAAACAATTTGTTTCTTTCGGCTGACGAATAAAAAATGAAGGTAAAATAAAAATTAAAAAAAGTTAAATGAGCAAAAAATTTAAAACAAAAAAAATAAGCAAAAAATTAGGAAAAAATATAAAAAAATAAAAAAATTAAAAAATATTAAAAGCAGAAGTAAAACAAAAATATAAAAAGCAAAAAAAAATGTTTAAAGCAAAAAATCAAAAAAAAATAAAAAGTATAAAATAAAAAAATATTAAAACAAAACCAAACAAACAAAACAAATATTAAAAGCAATACATCAAAAAAATATAGAAAACAAAAAATAAAAAAAATCAAAAACATATATAAAAAAACAAAAAATATTAAAAGCACAATATAAAAAAGAAATATAAAAAACAAAAAATAAAAATAACAAAATATTAAAAGCAAAAAATAAAAAATAAAAAACAATATATAAAAAATATTTTAAAAAAATAAAAAAATATTAAAAGCAATACATAAAAAATATAGAAAACAAAAAATAAAAAGAAAAAAATCAAAAACAAATATAAAAACCAGAAAAATATTAAAAGCAAATTATAAAAAAAATATAAAAAACAAAAAAAATTAAACAAAATATTAAAAAGCAAAAAATCAAAAATAATAAAAAAACCAAAATATAAAAAATATTTAAAATAAAAAATCATGACAAAAAAGTATAATAAAAAAATTTTAAAAACATAGGGTTCTCCCCGCAACATCCACGTTGTTACCCTGGGTATGTCATTTATGTAGGCTAATTGCGGGGTTTTTTGTTTCTCGATTTTATAACATATTTATCATTCTAAAACACACACATCACACCTTATTCACCCATCCCCTTATTTTCTCTAATATCCCGCCTCTTATTTAACACTCCAGAATCAATAATAACCAAACTGTTGTTTTTATTTATAAGTGCCACGCCCTTTGTTGAATCCAACCCACTTTTTCTAAATACTCGAAAATTATCCTACCCACCCTTATACACAACTCCAATAAGTTGGTGCCAATATTAGACGAGATACAGTATTTTATTGATAGTGCAACGGCCCTTTGTTGAATCCCGCCCAATTTTTTCATCGCGCTTGTCATATATGCCTTATTCCAAGTATCCAGCGCCAAGTTTTATAAAATTCTCTCTTTTCAATGCCAAGATATGATTTTTGGCCACTTTTCCAAATTTCTGGCCTAATGTGCATTTCTGTAACTTTCTGAATAGTAGTTTTCGAACGAATAATACATTAACTATAATTTTTAAAAAGATGCACTAGCCAGATGTCACCCACAAACATTTGACAAGTTAGCGATAATATACGGCGTTGGTGCATCGGATTAAGAATTTCGTGGTCATAAAAAAAGTTTTTGAGTGCATTTTATATATTTTTTACGTCAATCCTATAAAATTAACAATCATATCATTAAATTATAATGTTATGCATAATATAGGCCTAACAATAGCATATTTATTTTGCCGGAAAACTTTTAATTTCGTAATAATTTTTGAGGTTATGCTTCTTGGGACAATATGTTTTGAAAGAGCCTGGTTGCGGTGTTATGAAAGAGCCGGTCATGAAAGAGCTATTTTTGCATTGTAATTCCATACCTTGACTTATGAATTACATTAATAATTGAATTATTTTATTTTGATATAACAATACAATAGGCCTTTTTTTTCTTAAAGCAACAATGGCATCTGAAATAACTAAAAAAAATAAAATTTTGCATAAAATGTTATTATTTTTTTCAAACCATTTATTTTTGTTTTTAATATTTTTTGTGGGTTTTTTTTCGAAGAGATGAAATAATTCATTATTTTGTCCAACAATGTTTTTTAGCTTTTAAACCATGTATTTTTGTTTTTAGTATTGAATTGTTTTTTATATAATACATTTTTTCAAAAAAAAAAATGTTTATAATAATACTTATAATAAATATAAATAAATGTTTATAATATATCTTTGTTGAACAAATTTGATGTCTTTTAATAAGAACGTGGCTCTTTCATAACTTTAGTTGGCTCTTTCAATGCCTATGTGTTATGAAAGAGCCGAATTTAATATTTCTTATAAATAAATAGAAGTCCAAGAATATTGTTGATTTTTGAAAAAGTTTCATGATACTGCGTGCATAATGGAATAAACACGTTCTTTTGATATAAGTCTCATTATTTTCCTATATCCTTTTATCATTTTTTCACCTCTTTTAAAAACTGGCTCTTTCATGCCACTCTTCCCCTAACTGGTTTGTAAGTGCGTGAAAAAAATAATCAAACCCGTTTGAGATGATAAGCTCAAATTTCGATGGTGTTCTTTTATAATGTACTCGATCAGGCCCTTAACGTATTCGAGGTCATTTCAAAAGTGCATGCAATTTAGTTTTGGTTGTCACACCGTTTTTTCGAATAGATTGAAAAAGTTTTTTATTACGAAATTTAAAGAATTAATAGCATGATGTACTTATGCTTTATTATTGTTAATAAATTGGTAATAAATTGTTGTTTTTGTAAAATTTTTAAGCTTCTGGATAGCTATAATTTCTTTCGCTTGCGTATGATTAAAGTTTATTATTTTTTAATGAGTACGCACTTGAATATTTTTACACAGACACACACACACACATGGTCACAAGCTCACACCCTCTCCCGATTGTTTATTTTTAAATCCAATGCCAACGATTTGTGCGTATCTCGTTCTGTTGTTTGTTGTCAAGTTCAAAGTAACTTGGTAACAATGGCCGATAAGAAAAGCGGCTGAATAAGTAAATGTGTGTTGGTTTTTGAGTGTGTTTGTGCATGTGTGTGATTGTCTTATCGTACGTCGAACTTTAGGTTGTGATTTTGTTGTTTCAACTGTGTTTTAAGTTATTAATAAACTAGCTCACATTTTTCCTGATATCATCGTTGTTAAAAATGCTAAGTATTAAAAAAAAGTAAATCGAAAAAGTCATAATTTGGCCAAAAACTAACTTAGTTAAAATTAGTGACTTGGGGCCAGTTTTTTAGGACAAGTTTAGTTAGCCTATTTGTAGTGTCTGGTAGAAGTTTCGTCGATTTTGGCCCAGTAGTTAAGGTTCGGGTTGAAATGGGTTAAACTTAAGTCAAATTAAACTTAACTTAATTCACAGTCGACACTGATGAAAAAACGACTATTTTTTATTTTACTTCTTTAAAAAGTGCGATGAAAATCTTTCCATAAATTTTTTTATGCACTACAAATTAACAACAAAAATTTTAAAAATTTAGTATTTCAAGTATTCGAAAGTTTCAAATAACCCGATCAGAAAAACCCGGTTTTTCGAATAATCCGAAATTGTTAATAAAAAAAAACCGAAACCGAAAAAAACGGAATCATCAATAAAAATTCGGTTTCTCGAATAACCCGAAATCGGAAATGACAACACTATTTTCAAGTGATCACATTTAAAAATCTTCTCTAATCTTTTTTGGATTAGGCTTTACGTTACTTAAAGTTATATTGTAGTTCAATTGGGTAATTAAGTAATTAGGAAGTTAAGTAATTATTTAATTTAGTAATTAAAAAAACAAATTTAATAGGGGTATTCACCCTGATTGACGTTATTGGTAATCGCAAATGCCTTAAATTTTATTTTTCTAAAGTGCCCAAGTACCCAAATACCCATCTACCAATCTATTCTAGCGGACTCTCTGACTTGTTTGAGTAGATTGATTTCTTGCCAAATTGAGTACTTTTCCATGTGTTACCACCTGTTGCAAAAATAAGCAATAATTAATCTAAAGGCATCAAATTAATAGGGGGTTTCAGACGAACGTACTTGTACGCTGACATGTACGACGACAAACTAACGGGACTATTTTGTTGAGCTTTCAAACAATCGTACATGTGCGACGACTTCATTTCATTGCTGGCTCTCAAATAGAGCACATCGGCGTAATGGCAGAACAATTTTTTTATGACCTTATGATTTAGCAGTCATTTTTCATATTTAGAGAATTGTTTATCAATTTTAATTAATTATAAACAATTATAAAATGTTTCAAACGTTTTTCATATTAATTTTCTCTAATATTTTTTCCGCTTCGTTGCTGTTCACCCGCTGACGCTTTTAATGAAATGAAAAAATGCAGCGAGTCGGACCGACTTGCGTTCATAACATCGTACATGTCGGTCCGACCGGCAGAAAAATCAAAAATTTTTGATTTTCGTCCGACATGTCGGTCCGACGGTCTCATTTGCTTTCGAATGATCGTACATGTCGTCGAGCATGCCCAAGTCATCGCACATGTACGATGGTCTGAAAGCCCCTAATAACGTTTGTTCTCAAGACTTATATCTCGAATAACAAAAAAAAAATTGCCACACCCCCTATTACCGCCCACAAATCAATAAAAACGCTATGTTTACGACGAATTCGGTTGTATTGAACTAAAATTTGGTAATTTAGTACACATTCTTACTGGCTGCAACTTTACTAAAAATGGGTGTGATCGCACTATATCTATGCCGCATTTTCAGTGGATAAGCGTGGATTGAAGGAATGTGCTCCAGGTATAAGCTGAATTGAGCTACAATTTTGGCAGTCGATTTTTTCGAGTACGATATGATTCAGGGAAAGGTTTTGCCACACCCCCTTTTACCGCACTCAAGTCAATGAAAATGCTATATTTCGAACGGTTTTGGTCGTTTTAGACAAAATTTTGGTAATTTAGTTTATAAGGTTCTTTACGGAAACTGAACTAGAAATGGGCGTGGTCGCACTGCAGTTATGCCAGTTCAGATATATAAAATCATTTTTTCCGATTGGCATGAACATTTTTGTATGGCAGTAAGGCGGTCTGTGGCAAAAGAACGTCTGCCCGGGATAACTAGTAAACTATAAAATGCTGCGCGAAGTACACGTTAAAAACTACTCGCATATAAAATAACTTTTTTTACGCCCAATTAATGACCTAAATTTTTCGCACGTAAAATAAAACAAAAAATTGGTGGCAACCCTCTTCCAGCTGTCACTCATCTCTCATTAGTTGCATAAACCGGGGAGATCAAACGAACATGCAGCACTGCTCAAAACTATTCTACAAAGTACTCAATTGCAATTTAGGTTGCTCGCAATAATCAAAAGTATGCCACATACCTCTATGTATGTATGAATACCTCTAATATATTTTTTTTTGTCTCAACTCTTTTTTCATTATCTCTAGCCAACGCCTTCCATTTCTACTAATGCTATGTTCACACTGAAAGCTAAATGCGCATTTACGAACGGGCCCTTTGCTCGTTGTAGGAGTAACAGGGACAAATATATATAGTAAATATTCTAAATGCGCATTTAGCTTACAGTGTGAACATAGCATAAAACAAAAAAATTTACGAAACATTTACTAAACATTTTCGAAAAAGAAAAACTATATTTTTGAAACAGTGCAGACGATTTGATCATCATGCAAAATGGAATGGTGTATAAATTTCTTAACCCTTCATTACTAACGTGGCTGGATTACACCCAGTAGTAGCACTAAATTCAACAGTATTCTGAGCATAAAAATAGTAAATGAAATTAATAAAAAACTAATTATAACTAGTAAAAAGAGAGGTTGAACTAATTACGAATTTAAAATTTTTTTAGATTTATGCACTTGAATCCTTATAATTGTGAGTTTCACTCACAGCTGTTTTTAAACGTTAGTAAAACAGGGTTACATTAATAAAATCAAATTGTTGCTCCTAGATAATATCATAAAATAATAAGTTTTTAACAAGTTTTTATTTTTTGGTCACGGTGGACTTTTCTGAAATGCTTTTCGAAAATGCTCATATGTATTTTGTTGTAATACTTTAAGGGCCAATTTTTCAGTGCGAGTTTAAACTCTAGTCAAATTAAACCGAGGTTAACTCACTAAAATTGGACGTTTAAACTCGGTTTTACTAGATATTTTAGCATTCGTTGAAGTTAAATTGACTTAAATTATCATATAATGTGTTTTTTTTTTTTGCCTAAACCGAGTTTAAACGTCCAATTTTGGTGAATTATGTTAAGTTTAATTTGACTAAAGTTTAACCCATTTCAACCCGAACCTTAACTACTGGGCCAAAGTCGCCGAAACTTCTACCAGACACTACAAATGGGCTAACTAAACGGGACAGGGACTTTGCTATTTTTAGCTATTCAGGTTTAGTCCAAGAGAACCAAAACCGGGAGAAAAAACCCGAGGGCTACCGGTATCAGAAAATTCAAATTAAAAAGAAAAACGGAAAATTGACTTTGCTAGCACTAAGAGAAAAAGTTATGTAGTCAGTACAGAGACATTTATGTAAAATCTATGTACTGCATCTTGTATGGGAACGTATCGAGAGCTATACACATATGGTCAAAATAATAGGTACACGCATGAGCTTTGTACTTATTAGTCAAAAAATATTTATTTGTTCAATTAAAAGAAAAGAAAACCAAACGGATGTTATACGTTAACATTGCATTAAATAAAAAATATAACTTAAACTTAGAAAAAAGGCAGAGAAATATGTTTTGTATATTTATAAAAAAAGAAAGCAAATTCCGCTGGTCAAAAAAATAGGTACAAAGAAGATCTGTAAAGGAAATAATGGATATTTGTAAAATTTTTGGTAATATAACATATAAAAACCTTAAGTTGGTTAATATCCAGTGTATCCACCATTATTTTGGACTATTTTAGCCACCATATGTGTAACCATATCAAAAATACATATAATTAAAGTAATTTATTTAAATTATTTCATTATTGAATTAATATAAAAAATTAAAGCTTATTTATATCTATTTATATCATAACACTAACACAATATACATGTTCACCATATCTATATTGAGTTGTGTATTAGAAATAGAATATTCTAAAATTAAGAAATATCTATAGCATATAAATTATACATAATTCATATAAGAAATTGATGCCAAACCGTTTAAAAAATAGAATGCTTAGGATAAGCAGACTTTAGTTATCCAATTACTACTGAAAATATTAATTATTTTGCAGGTTTATTACGTAATTGTTATTATATAAATATACATAAATACTCTTTTAATTTCCTCAATGAGCTAAATTTAAATTGTTCATATATATTGAATATATATTTCCAATACGGTAACACTTTTACTAAAAACGAATAGTTTTACCAATATTATATATACTCTTTAATTCATATGTATAAACTGTTTTCTAAAATAGTTAGATGTTATATGCTGACTGTAGCTACAAATAAACATCTACAAAAAATTAAAGCTTACTGTACAACAATAACTACCAAGCAAGTCTACAACAAGAACGCAGCGTTGCGCAGCGTTAGAGGGGATGAATCAAATTGGCGGCGGAAAATATACAGCACTTTGCCTGCTCTTATCTAAAATAAATCAGTTGTCATATGCCGACTGTAGCTACAAAAAAAGTCTAAAAAAAGTCCAGCTAACTGTACAACAACAATTACATTTCCAATCCACATCAACAACGCAGTGAGAATGGAAAGATTCACAGCGGTTGCGCAACGTTAGAGGGGATGAACGAATCAGTGTCAGAAAATAAACCGCATTTTACTTTCTATGTACTATGTTTTTTGTTTGCCTGGTAGCAAAATCTCAAGTGGTGGAATGGCAAAATTAGACAAGGTAGTATTAGGGCGGAGAGCCGGTGACCGAAACTGTCAAAACGAAGTTGACATTTCACACAAAATCTGCAGCGCAATATGCAATATGCATGAGAATGCAATATGAAAGCAAAAATTGGCCAAAATACCAAAATGGCTGAGTTTGACAGTTACCCAATGTGCACAAAAACGGATGCGGATCCGTTACGAACCCGTTACGAGTCCGTCAGTACGCACTGCGCTTTCTTATGTTTCGACGGACCCGTTACGAATCCGCCAAAAGAGTCTGAAACGCATTCGTATATGAAGTCCGAAACGGATTCGTTCCTGAAGTCTGTTCTGAGTCCGAGGCGGATCCGAAAAAATGAAAAAAGCAATTCGTATTTTTGAGAGGAATCTTATGTTTCGACGAACCCGTTACGAATCCTTCAAAAAAATTTCCACGACGTTAACATAAAAGACAGTCTTAAATTTGTTTTACAATTTCTTATTTTATTTTCAGTAGATTAGGGATACGAAATACAATTGTGTACTCATTTTTGTTGTTATTTTTATTTTTATTATACATTGATATAATTTTAAATTTCCTTCTTTAAAATGTAATATGTAGAATGTAAGAACTGAATTAGCCAAAAAATAAAGAAATGTTGAACATACATAAACATTATTGTCCCTTTTTGAATAAGAACTATTTTTAAAAAACGAGTCCGTTGTGAGTTCGCATTATTTAAAAAAAGAGTCCGAAACGGATTCGTATCTGAAGCCCGAAACGGATTCGTATCTAAAGTCTGAAACGGATTCGTATCTGAAGTCCGAAACGGATTCGTATCTGAAGTCCGAAACGGATTCGTAACTGAAGTCCGTAACGGAGAGAGGAATTTCATACGAAAAAGGATCCGTTCCGGATGCGAAACACAATCCGTTTTGGACAAAATGTACGAAGAAGTGAGTTCGTTACGGATTCGTAACGGATCCGTTTGGCACACTGGGTATGGTCACTAAGAAAGAGAACACATCATTCAGCCCTAACACTACCTTATCTAGGTGTACTATGAGTGGTGGCATCAAAAAAGACTTCACGGCCAGTCAAACAAAAACCAAATATCAACAATTTTAAATTTATTTTATTTTAATCTAAAGCATCTCTACATATACATTGAAAAACAGTATCATTCAAAGTTTCGCAGCGGAGCAAAGGGAGGGAAAAAAACGATGCGTCAGCAGAGGAACTTATTGACGGTTGCTTGCTACATTTGCTGAGCGCCTTGTAGTCAAGATCCAAGAGCGTCATTTAAAAAACTACTCGCTGTTTGTATTGATGAAGAGAGTTACTCCCAAAATGACGATGACGATAACGCAGACCAAAGATTTACCCTCTACCAAAATCGTTCAACGCGCCTAAAGAAGTTTTCACTTCAAAAAAATAATGAAAGTGCTTGAGTTTGTGTGTGCGTGGGCCAACGTATCCCGGTGCATCACCAAGTGCAGCAAAGTTAAATTGGCTTTCTTTGCTGGTGAACGTCCTCCAAGTACCACCACCAGCAGCACAAGCACGTGCAGTGCAAAATTTGTAGCTAGCAAATATCCTCCAAGTGCCACGAGCAACAGCACAAGCAAGTGCAGCGCAAATTTCTTGCTAGCCAACATGTGCCAACAAGTGCCACCAGCAAAAGCACAAGCAAATGAAGCGCAAATTCTCAGCTTTCAATTTATTCAATGCACGCCGGAGTGTAATGGCAGAAATTTGCCTCTGCGCTTGAGACATGCTGAAATGGTGCTTCAGAAATATTGGAGAGTTGACCAGTCAATTGAATTGTGCTGCACTTGCTGGTGCTGCTTGTGATGGCACTTGGAGGATGTTGGCTAGCAACAAATTTTACACTGCACTTGGTGGTGGTGGCACTTGGAGGACGTTCGCCAGCACAGAAAGCCAATTTAACGTTGCTGCACTTGCTGATGCACCGGGAGATCGTTGGCCCACACACACGCACACACAAACTCAAGCACTTTCGTTATTTTTTTATTATTTTGTTATTTTTTAAATTTTTCAAATTTACAATATTACAAGTTTACGAAATAAGTTGCAAGTACAAGCACTCGAATGAAATATGTCGCAAAGTGAATAAAATGCAAATTAAATAAAATATTTGCGCTAAGACACGATCGAAATGTGTAACGTCAAAATTTGCAATTGTCAAAATTTCATCGTCCATTTGACACAGCAAAAAAGACAAATTTATTTCAACACACACAAATTTTATTCAACCTGATATTTTCTATCCTACCACGACTGAAAAGTTTCCTTTTGACACTTATCCTTTACACGGAGGTTACACGAGACAGTACTGCTAAGACAGTCACAACACATTCACAAATTTTTACCCACACACGCTAACTTTTGCTACTGTCTGCTCTACTGTCTTAAGTTTTTTGTATACAGTTGGCGGGACAGTAGCTAGGAAAGTAGAATGATATTTAGCATATCAAGTGACAAAATACGTGAAAATTTAATAGAATGAAAGGAAAATTTGCAATACTTTGGCGTACTCGTAGTTTTAACAAAAATTTTCTTCATAAATTAGAATTTTTTTACTATTTTGTCTACTGTCTTGCCAACTGTCTTACCAACTGTCTGTACTCTTTTTCACAGACACAAAGTTTGACAATTAAAACGTATTTTTCACTGTCTTAACAGTACTGTCTCGTGTAACCCCCGTGTTATGAAAAAATTTATTAACAAAACAATGATAGTTGGCAACTCTAAAAATAAAATGCCGCAGTGGTGAAAATTAAAAACCACTTACAAATACAACAAGCGTGAAAATTGTCAAACTTTGTTTGATGATATACAATAAAATAAGAGCATGCATGTAATTATTTGAATGTTCAACATATTCCTTTATCACAACTTAAAGATTAAAATGCTAAAACACTCAATCCATACATAATTTTTCTTGTTTGCAAACGAAGTTCCAGCAGAAAAAGAAGATCGCTCCATTTTTAAATCTCACCATGCAAAGCAGCTGTTTAAGTAAAAGCAAATTTTTAAAAAATGTTGACAAATACAACAACTGAAGAAATTGCCATACTTTAAAAGCATATATAAACCAATATAAAGCGAATTAATAATAAGTTTTGGTTGCAAACATCTTATTGCAACCTAACTTAAGTATTTATATGCTAACAAACAGATTATATGCATTAATTTCAGGAGTTGCCAAGTGATTTCTTTGTGAGCTTGCGGCCGATTAAGAACAAGAGTGACGATAATTGTTGATATTTTTATGCACAAATACATGCAAACATTTTTGATGTCTGTATTGATGACAAAGTTCCTCGGAAAAATACGATGACGGAAACCAAAGATTTACCCTCCACCAAAATCGTTCAACGCGCCTAAAGAAGTTTTCACTTCAAAAAATATATTTTATGCTACACCCACCTCCCATAAAAAATATTTATGTGCACGTGATTTTTAAAATTTCAACTTTCATTAGGCATAGCATTCCAACGGCTGAACTAAGATGTTTATTTTATTCAAAGCTATTATTTTTTTTTTTTTGGTTTTCATTAAAAAATATTAACAAATTTCTAAAAAATGAGCTGACGAATTTCGTTATTATTAAAAAAAATTGGGGGAAAGCTCATGCATTTTGGAGCAAATTATTTCTGGTTGTAAGAGTGATACCAGCAAAATCTTACAAATTTAAGAGCATAAATTTGGTTTCGTTGATTTTGAGACTTGTAAACATTTCTCATGTTTTTATTACTTTTTTCCGATTGTTTAATCTTACACCTTTCTTCGAAATTCACACTTAAATATTAAAAATATAGGGTGTTTTTTATATAGTGATACAAGTTAAAATCATAATAAAACATAGTAATATATTTTTAATATCAATGAAACGGGCTTTATTGGATAGAAAATTTTATGACATTTATGTTTAAATATGATTTCGGCCATGTGGATTTTCTTCACACCAAACACGATAATTCTGTTTATTTACGTACCCATTCAACCAAAAATGGGCTTCATCGGAAAATAAAATTTTCCATGGAAATTCAAAATCAATATCAATTTGTGCCTCAGCCATTCGCCGAATTGGCGGCGCATACGATGGTCGTTTGGCTTTAATTTCTGCACAAGTTGAATCTTGAAAAGTTTTAAGCCAAGATCTTTTCGTTAAATCTTCCATAAAGTGGAAGGACACAACCCCAGTTGCTGAGAACGGCTACGAATTGATTGATTAGGATCGTCTTCAATGCTTTCTTGTACAGCGTTCTTCAGTGCGCACTGTTCGGCGACTCACGGGATGCACATTATCAGCAACAGTAAATGTGGTCCGAAAACGATCTATTGTTCTTCTAATTAGCAGCTCTGAAGGACGATTATGTACGCCATAAAATGGACGAAGTGCACGATAAGTTTGACGAACAGAACCATTATTTTGATTAAAAATTTCCACAATTTGCACGCATTGCTCTGGTGTAAGTCGATCCATAATAAAATGTCAAAGCAAACTAAACAAAAAGCAACTATCAGCTGTTAAATAGGTGGTCAAATAAAGCAGTGATGCCAACTCAAATTTGTATCACTCTATAAAAACACCCTTTATAATAAAAGACATGAATATTTCCTTTCATTGTAATTAGTTTTGGCATAGCTCTTATATACTGAAATCTCTAGGAATTCTACCAAAAACTTTAAATTCGAAAAAAAAATTTCGTTTTTTTTTATGTATAAAAAAAAGGTTATATCACTAATGTGCCTGTGAAGCAAGAAGTTTTTAATAAAACTTGACAAAAAATCAATACTGTTAAAATGAAAACGTTAAATTTATAAGCACACACATTTTTTAGACCAGCGTCAAAGAGAATTTTTTCGAACCTATTTCATTAATCTATAGATAAAAATTTTTTTTAACATTATTTTTAAATACCATTTTGTAATTTTGCTATCACCATTTTATTTGAAAGCTACTGCTTTGTGAAATATAAAAGGAAATCGTGATAAAAGTATTTCTTCCAATTACTAAAAAGAAAAGGCTTTAGTAATACGAGCTGCATATCCTGGATGAGATTAAGGCAAAAAAAAAAAATTAAATCCATTACAACACCTTGTGTCACTGCAGAGGCGTGATTGCACTCGATTTGAATGAGGTTTCAAGCACAAAGGAACATATTTTTACACTTTTTTTAGGCAATTCATATTGTAATTAGAGCGCATATTACAACAATGCAAACGAACCCATGTAATAGAATTAAATGACGAACAATGCTTGAGAAAATTCAGTAAGAATCAAAGTAATTCCAAGAAAATTTATGAGTACACAAAAACATGCTTAAAAAAACAAAATTAGGTCAAGCTGATGAAAGGTTTTTTGAACGGAAATAAATTTTACAGCAAAAGGATTAAGTTATGAAACCTTGTTTGACAAGCAAGCTCAACAGGCAGCGTCAAAATCTTCTCCATACCTGAAGTAGTCTTCAAGAAGCCTTAAAAAAAGTTTGGGAAAACTTGATTACTTATGTTTGCTTGCATATCAATTTACTGTTTGTACTCTATAATCAATTTTTTGCTGGAAAAATTTTTGTATAAAACTCAGTTTTACTTAATTTGAAGTAAAGGCTTTTTTAGCAAAATAATGATTTTTGCTTTTGTAGACAGTTACTTTTAAATTTATTTTTTTTTATAAAATGTTTATGGTTTTACTTAAATCTTAAAACCATAAAAAATTTATTTTTATATAAAACTCAGTTTTACTTAATTTGAAGTAAAGGCTTTTTTTAGCAAAATAATGCATTTTTGCTTTTTTCGACAGTTACTTTTAAATTTACTTTTTTTTTATAAAATTTTTATGGTTTTACTTAAATCTTAAAACCATAAAAAATTTATTTTTATATAAAACTCAGTTTTACTTAATTTGAAGTAAAGGCCTTTTTAGCAAAATAATGAATTTTTGCTTTTATATATATATAAATAAACTTAAATAACCCTTAAAATTTATTTTTTTTTATAAAATTTTTATGGTTTTACTTAAATCTTAAAACCAAAAAAAATTTATTTTTATATAAAACTCAGTTTTACTTAATTTGAAGTAAGGCTTTTTTAGCAAAATAATGAATTTTTGCTTTTTTCGACAGTTACTTTTAAATTTATTTTTTTTTATAAAATGTTTATGGTTTTACTTAAATCTTAAAACCATAAAAAATTTATTTTTATATAAAACTCAGTTTTACTTAATTTGAAGTAAAGGCTTTTTTAGCAAAATAATGAATTTTTGCTTTTTTCGACAGTTTATGTAAATAAACTTAAATAACCCTTAAAATTTATTTTTTTATAAAATTTTTATGGTTTTACTTAAATCTTAAAACCATAAAAAATTTATTTTTATATAAAACTCAGTTTTACTTAATTTGAAGTAAAGGCTTTTTTAGCAAAATAATGCATTTTTGCTTTTTTAGACAGTTACTTTTAAATTTAATTGTTTTTTTATAATTTTTTTATGGTTTTACTAAAATTTTAAAACCATAAAAAATTTATAAAAAAAATAGTTTTACTTAAATTTTAAAACCATAAAAAATTTATAAAAACAAATTAAATTTAAAAGAAACTGTCTAAAAAAGCAAAAATTCATTATTTTGCTAAAAAAGCCTTTATTTCAAATTAAGTAAAACTGAGTTTTATATAAAAATTTTTCCAGTTTTTTAGCATTAACGATATTTTTTTCATAGCTAGAAGTAATATTTGCATAACAATCCAATTTCGTTGAATAGACAGACATCAAAGTTTGCAAAAATTAATTTAAAGCTTTTTTCTGGCTAGCTCTTTTAATGCTGCAAAACGTATCCTTGCCCTATGCCAATGCAAAATGCATTAAATTGCTTTGTTGTTGTAAGTTGAGTAATGAATTTGTTGTCCTTTCTGCCGCCCTTGGAACAGTAAAAATAAAAACAAAAAATAAAAAATTAAAAATAAGGATTTCTTTGTGTTTTTCTATGAAAGCAAGGACATTTTTGTTCTTGTTGTAGTGTTAGTTTTTGTTGCTTTTGAGAGCTATTTGCTGTTGTAGTGCTTTTTGTTGTTGTTGCTGTGAATTATAGTACAGTTGAATGACATTGCAATGGCGTGCAATATTTCATTGGTTTTTTTTGTTGTTGTTGTATAAACGCTAACACTAAGAAGCACTAAATTTTACAGGGTGCTTGATTAGTTTTTTTTAGTTATTCTTGCAATGTGCATAAGAGAATAAACTACCACCAATAAATTTTTACATCACACAACAGCAATTTCCGAGTCAGAAAAAGCGTTTATTTTAAAAGCTTCGAATTAATTGGTCATTAACTAATATTTAATTTAAAGTGAATAATTTCTAGTTTGGAGCAAATAAAACAGAAAAAGTTATTTCTGTTTGTAATCTAGATTTTATGATAAGGCATTAATAGTCTACCAAAATTCTAAATTTTCTAAAAAATGGTCTCTAAAAACAAAGAGCTGTTTTATAATCGAAGTATTTCATGGAGAATCTCTTATTGTGTGGTATATCTATTGATTCTTTACAAAAAATTTCAATTTGAAAAAAAAATTTTTTTGATTTTTTCGAAATTTGCCATAATGGACACTTTACTGTTGTGTCTCTGAAGCATAAAGTTTCTGTTCAATTAACACAAAACTGCTTTTGGTGAGGAGCTTACAAATGCTCCATTCGTGTTCACATACGTTTTTTCTGAATAGAATTACCTAGAATTATTGGAGCCATGTGGAAATATTAATAAAAATATTTTTTTTCACTTTGAGTTTTTGATAATATATTATATTTTTAAGATATTTTTCTTGTTAAGTAAACACTATTTAGAACATAAAGGCTGCAATAACTCTAAAAATTATTTAACCTTATTATAACAACAGCAAACAAATTCAAATTCTTTTTTAAACTGTAAAAGTATTACACATAATGCATTGATTTAGCAATAAAATTTTTTTATCTTTTTGTATATGATTTAATTATAAAGCTTGAAAATTCCCCTATATTTATTTAATAAAACACTTTTGCGCTCTCACCCTGTTAACCTAACCCCTTCCACACAAGCTATTGTATTGCTTCAACAAATAATGCAACAGCTTTTTTTCACTGCACTTGATTGAACTGCCAAGCAACCCTTAAAGTCCTTGTTATAAATGCTGTTTTTTATAAGATTTTTTTTTTGTATTGAATATTCTTAGAATATTTCCAAAAATAATATGAAATAAAGGAAAAAGTATGAAATGCATTAAATGTGCATGCAAGTTTTTCGGGTTATTGTCCTCATTGAACCGACGCTAAGGGTTGCTGCAGTTTGGCCTTCAAGGACTTGTACAGCAAAATACTGTAGCGTCATATTTCATGACCGTTGCGTAAAAAACATATTATTGGGATAGGTAGGAATATTGAAGATGAGTAAACGAAAATCCAAGACATGGGTCCTAATATTAATTTAAAAACTTAGTAACATAGGCTACTCCTGGAAAGGCCTTACATTCTACCTTAAACATATTTTTAATTTTAACCCTCAATGCGTTAGACAAAGTATGCAAGTTTTCTACAGATTGGTCAAAACGATTCTTTAAACGGCATAGCAAAAAGGGCAACAAAACATGCCTCAAACATATTTCCACATAAATTATTCAACAAGCTATATACGAGTTTTGTATGTCAGAAAAAAAAAAAAACTCACGAAAATATAAGCCAGAATCGTAAAGAAAAAACTGCATAAAGACACATAAGCAGCAACAAAAACTTTAGCAATGAAGCTGGATGTTCTGTACATTTCTATATAAAGCTTGCTTATCCTGGCCCAAAAAAATTGTAAAAAAAGTAGATGGCCCAAAATAAAAAGAACCCAACGATCCCTTCTTCTTGAAACCTAATCCGCGCCAACTTGTTCTGCTGTCTTTTACACTCATTCTACGCTCATCATCATCGTCATCATGCTATACTTTATGTATTTTATTTCATTTTAATTCTTGACCATTTTGCAATGATAATAAAAACGAAAAAGTTCAATAAACTCTGGGGAGCAAAACAAAATATAAAGAACAAAAAAAACACACAATGCTAAAAGCCCCAAAAAAAATTATTTTGAAAATGATACAGTGTAGAAAATGCTGATGAAGAAGACCAAGAAGCGGCAATAGCTCGTAGCAGCTGACGAAATAACAGCATCAGCTCGAGGTTTGGTTGATTGGATCACTTATTCGTTGTTGTTGTTGTTGTTGTTGTGCTTTTTTTTTCGCTCCCAAATTCGTTTTTTACCTTGATGCGTAGCTAGTTAAAACAGTTTTCTTGTAAAAGCTCAGGTAAGCCAAAAACTTGACGTAGCTGGTTTATTTCTTGTTTTTTTTTTCTTAGATTTGGCTGAGATTCGATGAATATTTTAGTGAAACCAGGGAATTTTTGCCTTCAAATCTTTTGAGAAAATTAAGCTGAGTCATTTGACGGCTTAACAAAACACAAAAAAAAAATAAAACGATTGCGCTGGAATTTATTTGACTTTGTTGCTAGCGTTATGGAGTGACTTAAAAAACATAGCTTTGCATTACAAAAATTAAAAAAAAATATGAAATATCAATAACATATAATAACGGAATTTTCTATTAATAGGTCTGTTCTCGCACCCGATTCAAGTAGCTTAAAGTTGCTCGAAAGCTTTATTTTGAAGCTCGAGAGAGAGGAATAACATGCAAAATGACACTCTCTAATCTTTTACAATTAATTTAAGTTAGTACGGGAACAGACCCATTTTCTTAAATTGAGATTGAAAAAACAAACTTCAAGTTGAAAATCTAAGTAGCTTACAGTTGCTTAAAGTTGCTTTCAATTTAAGAAAATAGGTCTGTTCCTTTACCAACTTCAATTAATTTTAATAGATTAAAGAGTGTCATTTTGCATGTTATTCCTCTCTCTTGAGCTTCAAAATAAAGCTTTCAAGCAACTTTAAGCTACTTGAATCGAGGTTTTTTCAATCAGAAAAGAGTTTTAAATTTCTTTTTCACCAATTTTAATACAACTTTCCTGTGCACTTTGTGCCCTATTTTTGCAAATAAATATTTTGGACCAAACAAAAACTGCCAAGATTTTTTTCATAGTTGAATGAACTTGTGTATTAACTCATCTATAAAGCAAACAAAGAAGATAAAAGCAACAACCAATGGCAATGTGTTGGTATCTATGAGTGTTAGAGTGTTTGTTTTTGTGCTCTTGACACGCATACATGCGTGTTATTTCAATCTGACCTTGACTGTGACTTTCAGTTTGCCATATTTTTGCAAGAGTTTTTTTTTAATAGCTTTATCTGTTTTTAGTTTTTCCGTTATCTTTGCCGCATTATTTTTTGTAGCAAAAACCACCCAATTTTTATTTATTTATTTTATTAAAAAAATTAATTTTTTTTTATTTTTTATATTTTTCCTATGATTGTTGTTATAGTGTGTGAATTGAAGCATATTATTCGTTGTCAGCAAAAAAGACACAAAATAAACTAGTTTGAAAAAAATGATTGATGGTATTTTTATTACCTACCACTTATATTATATTTTAGTTTTAAAACACATTTTTTGTTAAATAACAATTTGGGAAAATTCGTGTATGCTTTCCTTTATTTTGGCATGACTCATTAATTGTATAGATATACTAGCTGATATACCCTTTGTTACTCGAGAGCCATTTATGTTAACATTTTAATAAACACTTCTCGATTAAATGTTTTTTAAATTCTGGAATACTGAAAAACATGTTGAATTTTATGTTAGAAAGGTAATTGAACGAACTGTTGCGCTTGGCTGGCAGAATGTTTGCAAATAAATGCTATGTCATATGAAAGGTAGCCAGATGTGCTATTTTCAGTTAATTTCGTTATTACAACAAAAACAATTTTTGAGTCATTTTTGACTAAAAAGTCAATATTTTGGACCTTTTTTGACAAAATTATAAAACATAGTTACACTGACTTAACGGTACAGTTCAACCTATGTTTGTGAAGTGAGTTTATTGAACTTTTGAACAAAAAAAATTTGAATGAAATATATTAATGGACAGCGGAGATATTTGCATCGAAAGACCAAACTTTAATTCTTAAGTCGTTTTTTTTCTATTCTTACGTCACGATTTTTTATGAAAAAGTCGTTGTACTGAAAATTTCTACAATTTTAAATATATGTAAATGTTTTTGTAAATGTCAAAATAACAGAAATTTTTTAAAATTAAATACACAAAAAACTCCGATGGTAAAAGTATTATAATAACAAAATTACCGTTAGTTGAAATATTTCAGAGGGGGCGTGGCAAAAACTAAGTATGTAACATTTTACGTTGGGATGCACTTAATATGTAAGCGTAGTTTAAACGAAATCCGTTCAGCCGTTTAGATTTGTATAAAGGCCAAACAAACAAACAAACAAACAAACAGAAAATGAGTTTTTTTACTATAGTCAATTGTATGAATAAAAAAATTTAGCCATAACTTTTGATTGGAAAGAGATATTGGGGTAATTTTTTCACATAAATTATTTTTGAGACTTGACTTTTTTGTAAAAAAATATAAAAACAACATTTTGGAAAAAATAAATTTCGCGATAAAATCAAAGGTCCCTTATTGTTTTGATGGCAAAAACAGTGAAATAATTTTTGCGCTTAGCTAGAAGAATTTTTGCAAATAAATGCTATGTCATATGAAAGGTAGCTAAATGTGCAATTTTTAATTGATTTAATTTTTACAACAACAACAATTTTGGAGTAATTTTTTGAGTAAAAAGTCAATATTTTGGACCTTTTTTGACATAATTATAAAACATAGTTTCACTGACTAAAAGGTACAGTTCAACCGATTTTTGTAAAGTGCTTTTATCGAACTTTTGAGCAAAAAAAAAATTGGAGTGAAAAATATTAATAAACAGCGGAGATATTTGCATCGAAAGAACAAACTTTTATTTTATGTCGTTTTTTTTCTCATTTAGGGTACGGATGTTTTATGAAAAAGTCGTTGTACTGAAAATTTCTACAATTTTGAAGATATGTGAGTGTTTTTGATGTCAAAATAACAAAAAAATTTAAAAATTAAATGCACAAAAAACTCTGATGGTAAAAAGCATTATAATAACAAAATTACCGTTAGTTGAAAAATTGTGGAGGGGGCGTGGCAAAAACTGAGTATGTAACATTTTAAGTTAGGATGCACTTACTATGTATACCTAGTTTGAGCGAAATCCGTTGAGCCGTTTAGATTTGTATAAAGGCCAAACAAACAAACAAACAGAAAATGAGTTCTATTACTATAGATTTTTCAAGTAGTGTTGTCAAATATTCGACAAAATGTAAAAACGGGTTTCTTGAATAACCCAAAAACGACAATTTTTAAGACCCGGTTTTTTGAAACATTAAAAAAATAACCGGTTCTAAGCGGTTAACCGGTTTTTCTACAAAACCATTTGGTTAATATAAATATATATTTGAAGGGTTCGGCAAGGTGCTAACCCACACTGAAAGCAAAATTGAGTTTTGGTATGCAAAAAAAAATCTCAGCAACCTCTTTTATATGTGTACCGAATATGAAGTTGTTTTCTTTATTCGTTAGCAAGCTACAAGCGTATATTCTTTTTGCTGCACATAATTCAGTCTTAAATTTTGGGCAACAAGGTACTAACCCACACAAAATCAGTTTAACGCACTTTAAAGTTTAACGGCTTTTATAAATCGCAATTTGGAATTTTTTTTTTTTTATTGTTCATATTTTTCCCTTAAAGAGTGTTTTATTTAGTTATTTGTTTAATTTTAATTTTTAGAAATCCTGAGTACAATGGTATTTGCATACTCAAAATATTAAAATTCTTCCGAAAACATTCACATGTAAGACTTTCAATGTCACTCTTAGCCACACCTTTTAACTTTTTCACGGTTTTTCAATTTTCATTTTTAGAAGTCCTCCATACAATGATATCTTCATACTCAGAACTTTAAAATCCTTCGTCTGTCGGTGGTAGAAAATTAAACGAATGTATTACATACTGTTCGCTCAAAAAAACGATTTGTGTGCTTATCCCTTTTATCGGTCTTTAACATAATAAATCCCATTTTAATTTGATTTTGAATATTTGGTATTCTTTTTCGAGAGTTTTGCAGACCATGTGCAACTTTAAAAATATCTTTTTACATACTTCTGTATCACTACCACTGATTTTCACATTGTACTTAAAACTATATTTTCGCCTTGACAATACCGTGGAATAGCATCTATTCTTCTTGAAAAGGTGTGTATTTTTAAGAAGATACGTATTTTGAGTTTGGTAGTCGCCTATGTCCAAAAATGAGCTAAATTTATGGGGTGCTTCATATTGCACTTTTTCCCAATAGTTTCGGGGGCATAACCCACAGACTTTATTACTTTATTCTACTACCACCGACACACGAAAGATTTTAAAGTTCTGAGTATGCACATATCATTGTATGAAGGACTTCTAAAAATGAAAATTAAAAAACCGTGAAAACAATAAAAAGTGTGGCTAACAGACGACATTGAAAGTTTAACATGTGAATTTTTTCGGCAACAAAGTGCTAACCCATATATCAATTTCTTTAATTTTTTACCACCGATAGACGAAAGAATTTAAAGTTCTGAGTATGTACATATCATTGTATAAAAGACTTCTAAAAATGAAAATTAAAAACCGTAAAAAGTTAAAAGGTGTAGCTAGCAGACGACATTAAAAGTTTTAAATGTAAATTTTTTGAAAGAATTTTAATGTTCTGAGTATGGAAATACCATTGCATGCAGGATTTCTAAAAATTAAAATTTTAAAAACAACATAATAAACCGCTCTTTATGGGAAAAATATGAACAATTACAAATATTTAAATTGCCGTCAAAGCTTCAAATGCGTTTATCACCAAACTTGTTTTATGTGGATTAACACCTTGCTGCCCCGAACCCTTCGTTTTCAAATTCCATAAAAATTTTATAAAAAAAAAGAGGCATCGTAGGTTATTTATTTATATATATTTGTTTTTATATATATAGTCCATTTAAGTAAAGGTTCTATTAAACTTATTCAATAACACATTAAGTCAAAAATAATAGTATTAATATCAAATCCATATATATGAAAAAAGTTAACATATTTTTAGTATTTCGATTATTGTTTTCGTGCTTACAATTACTTATTTTTTATTAAACAAGTCTTTTTATTTGTCGATTTGTGATTTTTCCATAAATTTTTTTATACCCTACAAATTAACAACAAAAATTGAAAAAGTTTCGTATTTCAAGTATTCAAAATTTTGAATAACCCGACCAGAAAAACCCGGTTTTTCAAATAATCCGAAATTGTTAATAAAAAAAAAACCGAAACAGAAAAAAAACGGAATCATCAATAAAAATTCGGTTTCTCGAATAACCCGAAATCGGAAATGACAACACTATTTCCAAGTGATCACATTTAAAAATCTTCTCTAGTCTTTTTTTTTTACGTTACTTAGAGTTATATTGTAGTTTAATTGGGTAATTAAGTAATTAGGAAGTTAAGTAATTATTTAATTTAGTAATTAAAAAAACAAATTTAATAGGGGTATTCACCCTGACTGGCGTTATTGGTAATCGCAAATGCCTTACATTTTATTTTTGTAAAGTGCCCAAGTACCCAAATACCCATCTACCAATCTATTCTAGCGGACTCCCTGACTTGTTTGGGTTGATTGATTTCTTACCAAATTGAGTACTTTTTTATGTGTGACCACCTTTTGCAAAAATATTCAATAATTGATCTAAAGGCATCAAATTAACAAGACATAAGTTGTCAAGACTTATATCTAGAATAACAAAAAAATTTGCCACACCCCCTATTACCGCCCACAAATCAATAATAACGCTTTATTTTAGACGAATTCGGTGGTATTTGACTAAAATTTGGTAATTTAGTACATAATCTTACTGGCTGCAAATTGAGTAAAAATGGGCGTGGTCGAACTATGTCTACGCCCTATTTTCAGGGGATAAGCGTGGAGTGAAGGAATGTGCTCCAGGTACAAGCTGGAATTGAACTATAATTTTGGCAGTCGATTTTTTCGAATACGAGATGAATCAGGGAAAAATTTTGCCACACCCCCTTTTACCGCCCTCAAGTCAATAAAAATGCTATATTTCGAATGGTTTTGGTCGTATTAGACAAAATTTTGGTAATTTAGTTTATAAGGTTCTTTACGGAAACTGAACTAGAAATGGGTGTGGTCGCACTACAGTTATGCCAGTTCAGATATATAAAATCATTTTTTCCGATTGGCATGAAAATTTTTATATGGCAGTAAAGGCGGTCTGTGGCAAGAGAACGTCTGCCCGGGATAACTAGTAAACTATAAAATGATGCGCGAAGTTCACGTTAAAAATTACTCGTATATAAAATAACTTTTTTTACGCCCAATTAACGACCTAAATTTTTTGCACGTAAAATAAAACCAAAAATTGGTGGCAACCCTCTTCCAGCTGTCACTCATCTCTCATTAGTTGCATAAACCGGGGAGATCAAACGAACATGCAGCACTGCTCAAAACTATTCTACAAAGTACTCAATTGCAATTTAGGTTGCTCGCAATAATCAAAAGTATGCCACATACCTAAGTATGAATGAATACCTCTAATATATTTTTTTTTGTCTCAACTCTTTTTTCATTATCTCTAGCCAACGCCTTCCATTTCTACTAATGCTATGTTCACACTGAGAGCTAAATGCGCATTTACGAACGGGCCCTTTACTCGTTGTAGGAGTAACAGGGACAAATATATATAGTAAATATTCTAAATGCGCATTTAGCTTTCAGTGTGAACATAGCATAAAACAAAAAAATACGAAACATTTACTAAACATTTACAAAAAAGAAAAACTATATTTTTGAAACAGTGCAGACGATTTGATCATCATGCAAAATGGAATTGTGTATAAATTTCTTAACCCTTCATTACTAACATGGCTAGATTACACCCAGTAGTAGCCTTAAATTCAACATTATTCTGAGCATAATATTAGTAAATGAAATTAATAAAAAACTAATTATAACTAGTAAAAAGAGAAGTTGAACTAATTACGAATTTAAAATTTTTTTAGATTTATGCACTTGAATCCTTATAATTGTGAGTTTCACTCACAGCTGTTTTTAAACGTTAGTAAAACAGGGTTACATTAATAAAATCAAATTGTTGCTCCTAGATAATATCATAAAATAATAAGTTTTTAACAAGTTTTTATTTTTTGGTCACGGTGGACTTTTCTGTGGAAATGCTCATATGTATTTTGTTGTAATACTTTAAGGGCCAATTTTTCAGTGCGAGTTTAAACTCTAGTCGAATTAAACCGAGGTTAACTCACTAAAATTGGACGTTTAAACTCGGTTTAACTAGATACTTTAGCATTCGTTGAAGTTAAATTGACTTAAATTATCATATAATGTGTTTCTTTTTTGCCTAAACCGCGTTTAAACGTCCAATTTTAGTGAGTTAATGTCGGTTTAGTTTGACTAGAGTTTAAACTCGCACTAAAAAATTGGCCCTAAGGCCCACTCTTCAGACCACTCAAAATCCAAATCCACCTAACTGTTGGCTAACAAAGCGCTTATTTAGAAAACAAATAAAACGCCTAAGGGCGCGTTTATATTGGCGACTTGTTGCTGGGCCGGACCGAGAAGGAAACGCGTCCTGCCAAAAGCAGCTGGAAGTGCGTATAGTGCGCGCTTGTCGCTGGTGACTTGTTTCAGCTGGTTTTTGGCTATTTTGGTTTGTTTGTATATATTAGTTTTTTTTTGTTTATTTTTGCAACCGAAGCATCAAAAAAGCCACATGATTTCGTTCATTCATTTTGCTTTCCTCAAACCAACAAGTGCAGAGACGAAAATTCGAAAAACACTGCTGAAACGCGCTTCCTGCAACTGCAAGTCGTTTCAAGTCACTTGAGGTACCAACTTGTTTCGACTTTTTTCGCAAGTGTTTTCTGCTGGTTTTTGTTGCCTTCTTGTTGTGTTTTTATTTCAAATTTTTTTTGACAAAAAAGAAGATCGTAGAAAGAAAGCACAATAAAAAAACGTACATCAGCTGCTGGCCCAAGATTTTCTGATGCTATGACTCAGCTAAAACGCACTTCAAGCCGCATGAAGCCACTTGATCATCCAAGTGGTTTAAACTTTTTTTAACATTTTTCTTTAGGTTCTGTTTTTGTTGTATTATTTTTGATTTTAAGCAACACAAAACTAATCTAAACAAATTTGTTATATCTTATTGCTGCTATTTTTGATTGTTTACTTTTGTGCTTAAAATCAAATGGAAAGGAAGAGCGCACGTAAGAAAATTTGATAATCTTCGATTCTCTGTTTTAGATGAAACTCATTTGCAGCCGCTAATCGACGAATTGCTTCACCGGCTGGTTTAGCTTTTTTCACTATTTCTCTTTTTGTTTTCTGTGTGCAACAGTTGATAGAAATTTATCTTTGTTGCTTCTTTATAGTGCTGTTTCTGTGTGTATTTTTTGCGGGCAAGAAAATACAGCATAACAACAGCGAAATTTCGTGTTCTTGTATGCTTATTACTTTTCTTGTTTGTCTTCTTTGTTGCTATCGTGTGGTTCTTTGTTTTTTTGATTGAGTGAATTCAAGGAAATACAGAATCGATCGCGACGCTGGCTGTCAAGTGTGCTGCAATTTGTGGCTTTTTCGTGTATCAATATTTTTCCGAGGAATTTAGTTTGCTACCGCCAGCGTTGCCAACTTTGTGGGAAAAATCCCTTTTCATTCGTTTGTTCATTTTACACACTTGCTTTTGTGCACAAAAAAAAAAAAAGAAAAGACGAAGAAAAGGAGCAACAGCAAAAACAACAAAAAAATTGTTTTCCTTGTTTCCTTTTAAATTTCATGTTATTTAACGAAAGTAATAAGTAAGCAACGTGTTAAATGAATCAAAACACAAGCAAACCGTGCGAGCGAGCGAGAAACCAACAATCGGGAAGATGGAAACCAGCGCACAAGTCACTTGAAGTTGCAAGCTCGGCTGGCACTATATGCATTTTGAGCTTGTTTCATACGATTGTATGTGCAGCGTTTTCCAGCTTTCCTTCTCGGTTCGGTACGGTCCAGCAACAAGTCGCCACTATAAATGCGCCCTAAGCAAGTACCCAAAAAATTATTTTTTAAAAAACTGTAATAAGGTATGAAGTAATCTTAACTGAAATCGTAAAAAATAAAACAATAACAAAAAAGTTAAGCGGAAGAGCGCGCGTTTCTTCAAGAAACTGCAGCTGTCAGAAATGCTTATAGTTAAAAAAAAAAAAACAAAACAAACAAGGAAAAATGGTGGAGCCAGCGTCAAAGTGATTCACTTGTCTGTCCAGCACTTGGTCTTCCTTACTCGCTCGCCCATTTTCTCTCCATCACTCTTTCTCGCTGTTAGGGACTCGCTCTCGTTGAAACCACACCAAATCCCAGCAACAAAACCAAAGAACAGGCAGAGTTTTTTGCCAAACACACACACAAAATAACAAATGGCTAGGTCGGTCGTTCACCTCAGCTGAATGTACTCCGCGGCGGTGAATGACATTTGCCGGCAAAGCAACAGCACGATGTTGACGATAAAGTTGACGTTGACGCAGGCGTTGGAGCCAACGTCAACATGCTGATGATGCAAGAGACAGAAGTAAGAGAATGAATGAGATGTGGCTTTGTGCTGAAATGTGGGGAGCTTATTGGAGAGTGGTTAAGAGAGTGCTTATAGTGGAGCGTGGATGGAGCACAAAGTGTCAGTTTGACAGTTCATTGAATTGTTCAGCACCAACAATAACAGAGCGCCAAAGCAGCAGGAGAGTATGTTCAGCGCCAAGTTAGCGAAGCTGTCAACTGTCAGTGTCCGGTATTTTATCTCTCTCTCTCTTTCTATCTGCGGCAGTAGTATAAAGTTTAACGACTTTAGCTTAATATTTGTTTATAAAACGTAGCGGGTGAATTTTGTGCCCATACAAAGCCAGCGACATACTTACATGCATATATACCATACATACGTGTATGTCAGTTTGTTTGTATAACTTTATGACTGTTCTTATATCACTTAAATTTAGCCAAGTATTTGCTGAAATTTCATAACGATTTTATGGATTTGTTTTTCATTTTTCTTAATTTATTTTGCGGTTTCTTTGACTTTTTCTTGAATATCAGCTTTTTAGTTACATTTTTTTTTCTCTGACGGCTGCTTACGTATTGCGACAAATTTTGATGACAGCTTATTAATGGTTACTTAGGTACTCGGTTGTTGGCATGGAATCTCGTTTGTTTTTGGTTTTTTTTTGTATGCTTCTTCTATTCGTTGCAAAATGTGTGTTAGCAGCGGTCATTCACACTGAACATGCCCCTCGTAAGCAGGGTGGGTGGGTGCGTGCGTCGAGAGTGAGTTTTCGTTCGCTTTGTTGTTATACATGCTCGTTCCAATATATGCATGTATGTGCATGTAAATAGCTAGAGTCGGTTGTATTTAAGGAAGTTTTATTGACAGCAGTTTGTATACCTACTCTATATATATTATATATATGTATATCTATATATTTATATGTGCATGTTTTATTTGTAATTGAAGTAACGTTTGAGAAATTATATGAAAACTTCACTTCTCTAATAAATTATTTCTTAGTAAACAGTTTAATTTTAATGAAATATTAGGATTATGAAAAGATGATCTATTGTAATAAAACTAATTTTCTGTTTGTTTGTTTGTTTGTTTGTTTGGCCTTTATACAAACCTAAACGACTCAACGGATTTCACTCAAACTAGGTATACATATTAAGTGCATTCCAACTTCAAATGTTACATACTTAGTTTTTGCCACGCCCCTTCGAACTTTTTCAATTACTGTTATTATATTAAAATACTATGATATAATTTTGTTATTATAATACTTTTTATTATAAGAGTTTTTTGTGTATTTAATTTTAAAAATTTTTTGTTATTTTGACATCAAAAAAATCTTCAAAATTGCAGAAATTCTCAGTACAACGACTTTTTCATAAAACATCGTTACCTAAGAATGAAAAAAAAAACGAACTGAAAATCAAAGTTTGATCTTTCTATGCAAATATCTCCGCTGTCCATTAATATACATATTTCATTCAAATTTTTTTTTTGTTCAAAAGTTCAATAAAATCACTTCACAAAAGTAGGTTGAACTGTACCGTTAAGTCAGTGTATATATGTTTTATGATTATGTCCAAAAAGGTCCAAAATATTGACTTTTTACTCAAAAAATTACTCAAAAATTGTTGTTGTTGTAAAAATGATATCAATTAAAAATTGCACATCTGACTACCTTTCAAATGACATAGCATTTATTTGCAAAATTCTTTTAGTTTATTTGCAAAAATTATTTTACTGTTTTTGTCATTAAAACAACAAGGTACCCACCCCTACCCCCCTTTGATTATTTCGCGAAATTTATTTTATCCAAAATGTTGTTTTTATATTTTTTACAAAAAAGTCAAGTCTCCAAAATAATTTATTGTGAAAATCTTACCCCAATATTTCTTTCCAATCAAAAGTTATGGCTAAAAATCTATTTTTGCATACCAGACTATTAACCCTCACGGGTTCCTTAAATTTTTATACAAATCGGTTACATTGCATGCATACTAGGCTGGGTTGATTTGTATGGAGGTAAAAAAATTGGTGTTGCCTGGGCGATTTTCGGATCCGGCATAAAAAGTTATTAAAAAAAGGGGCTATAGGGGTGCACTTTACCCTATCACATCTTCAATTTTGCGAATTTTGTCTTTGTATATAAACATACACATCTAGAACAAAACTGATACCAGAAATGAAATCCTCATACACGATTCAACCTAAACCAGTCTCACATTTGTACGTTTTTATACAAAAATGTATCTTAAAAAATTCCTAAAGAACAACATTCACAAAATTCAAGGTATAATCTTAACGTAGCACAGTGCGCTTTTTTCGATTTTAGAATGACATTTTCATTATCTCAGAAACTATAAGAGCTAGGGCCATGAAATTAAGTACAAATGAGTTTAAGCCTTAATTAAGTAACAGCACAAGAATTCTAGGTAAACTGCATCGCCTACCTCCCATAGAAATCATATGTTTTTTTAATTAAAAAAAAACCCGCATAAAATTTTTTATTTATGTTTTTTAAGAGTAAATTTATTTACTTAACTTCACTTAAACGTCATGCGAAGAATATTTCAAATCGGATAACTGCTAGATATATCTCCTATAAAACAATATTACCAAATTAACAAAATTAAAAAAATGTTTAAAAAATGGTTGCTAATACAAAATAAGGCCACAACTTGTGTTTAACTATGAATTCTATTTTATCTTTCTTTAAATTTAAGAGTGCCTACAAATTGTCTTGGTAATCAGTGCATTTTAATGCAAAATTTGATTTTTAAGACTTTTTTCAAATTGAGTGATTTTTCTTAAGTGGCAGCTAGATGCAGCAGGTTTTTATAGAAACAGAAGGCAGAAGTACGATATTTTGTGATAGTTATAGCCTTCGACTTTAACAATGCTTAATTAGCTAGATATTTTCCACTAAATTTTACTTAAATTTTCATTACTCGAAAAATTTACAGTCATATTTCAAAGATTTTTCAATTTTTATTTATTAACATTTTTATTGTATTTTATATTAAATTCAATGGCTATTAAGATTTAAAAAAGTCAAAAAAACAAAACCTTGAAATGAACTACTTTGTGCTCGAAGTTTTTATTGTTTAAACTTGGCTTAATTTTTTGGGTTTTATTGAGCTTATTTTTGTTAAAAAGTTTCAACTTTGACGAATTTTATAAAAAAAACCATAAATACATTAAGTTTTTAATACCACATTCATAATACATGTTTTATAATCTGACGAATAAAAATTTTTTTTTTAAACTTGGCTTAATTTTTTGGGTTTTATTGAGCTTACTTTTGTTAAAAAGTTTCAACTTTGACGAATTTTATAAAAAAAACCATAAATACATTAAGTTTTTAATACCACATTCATAATACATGTTTTATAATCTGACAAATAAAAATCTTTTTTTTTAAATTTAACAAAAAAAAACCAAATTTCACCCTTAAATTAAAAAAAGCGCACTGTGCGTTGGTGCGTATGTATTTTTAACTATTACGGCTTTTTAATTTCTGTTGTAAATCTGTAATGAAACTGCAGAAAAAAATTTCAATTAAACGAATTATAAAAAATATTATATTTTGAATTTTGTGAATTTTTTCTTTAACTTTTCATGCCCGATCCGAAAATAGCCCAGGACACATAAGTTTGCAAATCAACCCAGCCTAATGCGTATGCATACACAAATACTATAGGGCAGTTCACGATCTTGTTGCATCGTTGCAAATGCAAAATAAACAGCTTTTACAAAAACAAAAAGCATTGAAAAGCTTTTGCAACATATGCTTTTTTTTTTGTGTAAAAGCTGTTTGTTTTGCATTTGCAACGATGCAACAAGATCGTGAACTGCCCTTATGTAACGAGTCAGAAATCGCAAACATTGCATGTGTGCAATGCACCAACAAAATCGTGAGTAACTTTTTGTTTTTATTTATTTAATGCAAAAATTGCAAGAAACAACAACAGCTTAACCAAAAACAAAACACTGCGTCTTGATTTGTTTTTGTCAAATATTTTTTCAAAAAAAACTTATTCTTTAGCGCAAGCGCTTTCTATAGCAAGCACTTTTAAGCGACAAAATAAAAAATCAAAAATTAAAAAAAAAAAATTAAATTCTTTCCAAAAATGTTCGCAAAACTCTCACCTTACGCATAACCTTCGCCTATGGTTCAGTGGGAAGTAATTGTAATAGAATAGAGAGTGGCATTTTGCATGTTAATCTTCTCTCGCGAGCTTAAAAAATTTTGTAAAATAACGCTTTCAAGCAAGTTCAAGTTACTTGAATCGAGTATGGAAACATACCTAATATGTTGCTCTGCCACATATTTCTTTAGCTGTTTTTGTTGACATAAAAATATACGTACATTGTATTTCCTTGATTTACTTCAACGACTGACAGTTTGTGTCTTCAATGAAACGTCAAGGCACTCTGGCCTAAGTTAGTCTAGACGACTAAGAATTTTATTTGTATTAGCTGCTCGTTAACAGTAAAACAACAGTATCACAAAAAGTTGCTATCGTTTGAAAACTACTAAGTCGTGGCGATAAAAAATTAAATTTATTGCAATTAATAACTCGATATTTTATTTTGCAAAATATTCTTATTAGTACAACTTGAGTTTAAGATGAACGAACGCTGTCGTAAATATACGCAAATGACTTATAAATTACACCATATTTTGATTAGTTAACTAGCTGATATACCCGGTGGTACTCGAGAGTAATTTATATAAACATTTTAATATACACTTCTCGATTGTTTCTTTATACTTTGGAATTTTGAAAAACATGTTGCATTTTTAGTTGGAGACCACTATAAAAACATTAGTAAAAATATTATATCTCGTTACGAATTAACAGGGTGACGCTATCTCTTAGAAGGCAACATTGCATATGTGCAATCCCATGCAACGAAGGGTTAAAGAATGTACCGTGCTTTTTTAACGCAGGAATAATTCTTCACTGTTTTTTCACAATCCAAAACTGTTTTTTAGTATTAAACTGAATTTACTGGTTACTGGTAAAAATTTTGATTGCACTTCGCATATGGAAATAAATTTAAAAAAAAAAATTGAAAATGGACACCAAACTTCCTAAATTTTCTAGTAGTTTCTCCAGTTGGAAAATAACAATTGGTTTGTGCCTAAAATAAAAAATAAAATAAACTGAGTCTGATGGTGAATATCTTAAATCTTCAGAATTCCTTTTTTATGCGAAAAATTGTACAGTCGTTTCTTAATGTAAACTAGCAAAAAAGTGTAAGTTAAGAAAGCAGTCGGTTACCGACTAATTTAGAACATTTCCCAGTATACTTTTCACGACTAAAGCTTAGTATGCTGTAGGAACGAAATTTTTTAGGCGTATAATTCTATACGCGAGGTTTTGATGTAGACTCTATACTAACAAATTCTTACCATAACGTGTTTGTTGAATGTGTTAGTTGAACATTACCCAGTAGAAAAATGGATCATCCTATGAGCGATCTGGGAGTGCTCCTTATTGATCCAAGCTAAGTGTGTTTTATGTTCTATTTTAACATTGCATGTCCTAGGAAGGGTAGCGCTCCCTTTAACATCCCAGAGGAGCTCAAAAGGAGCGACCAATAAATGATCCAAATGGATCAGCAAAGAAACATTTAAAATATTTTTTTTAAAGATCATTGATTGGAACCATACGTGAATTATTGATTAGGCGAAACAAACGTGAAAAACAATGCTTTGAATTTCTTTTAACCGAGGCTAGTGTTATGCCTTAACCTCGGCAAGCTTAAATTCTACATTTTCTACAGTTAGGTTGTGAATTTTTAGTTTTCCATAATTCTTAAATGTAGGAAAGAACAAAGAAATTGAAAAGAACTATGCCCGAACCCGGATTCGAACCAGGGACCTTTGGGTTGCGAACTCTCCACTAGACTACAATGATTGATTTTTCTCAGAAAATAATGATCGAGTTTCTACCAAGCACATGCCTCACTTTATGTTTTTGTTTTTTTTTTTCATTGATCGCTCGCCTATTGATTTTATAAAACAGTAAAGGAGCACAAGGGCACAAGTGCTCACTTTTTGATCGAATAAAACAGCAAAAGAGCGCTCTCTTGTTGCTCCTCATAGAAGCGATCGCATGTTTTTTTACTGGGTATTGTTGAATGTCAAATTTTCACACTAATAAAATATTAAATTTTTCATATTTCATTTTCATATAAAATTCATCGAAATTTTGACATTTTAACTCTCCAATCATGTTTGTAAACTTGGCTGCATTGAAAAAATTTTACGTTTCAACATCGTATTAACCAACGAAAAAAAAAATGCCGCTACCTTTTCGCTGCCAAAAACAGAATGCATCTCTTACGGAAAATTTATTTTCGCGTCTGCTTAAATCTTAGTATGCTGTAGGAACGAAAATTTTTTATTCATTTAATTTTGAATTACAACCAATGTGTTTGAACATTTTTTTTTTTTGTTAGTTTGTACGCTGTTGAACCGAAAAATTTGTTCGATGCAGCCAAGCTTACAACCATGAATGCAGAGTTAAAATGTAAAAATGTCGCTGTCTTTTATATGTTGGTACATTTAGTTGGCATAGAAATTTGACTTTCAACAATATTGTTCAAATAATACTTTGATCATGAAAATATTAACTTTTACTGCATTCTATTCACGGTCATCTCTTCGATGAAATGAAATATATATATACAAAGACTAAGTAACATTGATAATGAACAGAGTGACAACACTGAAAATGTAGTGAGAAGAAATGATGCCATCACCACAAAACACATTTAACAGGAGGGTGCAGGGGGTGGGTCAGTTAAAAGAAAGATATTAAGGATAAAGAATTTTAATATAGCTGGTATGAAAAAATAGATTTTTAGCCATAAATTTTGATTGGAAAGAGATATTGGGGTAGTTTTTAACATAAATTATTTTTGAGACTTGACTTCTTTGTAAAAAATGTAAAAAAAACATTTTAGAAAAAAAAAATTTCGCAAAAAAAATCATTGGGGGTACCTTGTTGTTTTGATGACAAAAACAGTAAAATAATTTTTGCGCTTAACTAGAAGAATTTTTGCAAATAAATGCTATGTCATATAAAAGGTAGCTAGATGTGCAATTTTTACTTGATTTTATTTTTACAACAAAAACAATTTTTGAGTCATTTTTTGAGTAAAAAGCCATCATTTTGAAAAATTTTTGACATAATCATAAAACATATTTACACTGACTTAATGGTACAGTTCAACCTATTTTTGTGGAGTAATTTTATTGAACTTTTGAACAAAAAAATTTTTAATGAAATATATTAATGTACAGCGGAGATATTTGCATCGAAAGATCAAACTATGATTTTTACGTCGTTTTTTTCTCATTCTTAGGTAAAGATGTTTTATGAAAAATTCGTTGTACTGAAAATTTCTACAATTTTGAATATATGTGAGTGTTTTTGATGTCAAAATAACAGAAATCTTTTAGAATTAAATACACAAAAAGCTCATTTAAATACATTAAAAAGCAAAAAGTATTAAAATAACAAAATTACCGTCAGTTGAAAAATTTCGGAGGGGGCGTGGCAAAAACTAAGTATGTGACATCTTAGGTTGGGATGGGCTTAATATGTATACCTAGTTTGAGCGAAATCTGTGTAGCCGTTTAGATTGTATAAAGGCCAAACAGACAAATAAACAAAATGAGTTTTATTACTACAGATTGTAAAAAAACATAGATTTTTAGCCATAACTTTTGATTGGAAAGAGATATTGGGTTAATTTTTTCACATAAAATGTTTTTGAGACTTGAATTTTTCGTAAAAAATGTAAAAACAACATTTTGGAAAAAAAAATCTCGCGAAAAAATCAAAGGGGGTACCCTTGTTGTTTTAATGACAAAAACAGTAAAATAATTTTTGCGCTTAGCTGGAAGAATTTTTGCAAATAAATGCTGTCATATGAAACGTAGCCAGATGTGCAATTTTTAATTGATTTCATTCTTACAACAACAACAATTTTTGAGTCATTTTTTGAGTAAAAAGTCAATATTTAGGACCTTTTTTGACATAATCATAAAACATATATACACTGACTTAACGGTACAGTTCAACCTATTTTTGTGAAGTGCTTTTCTTGAACTTTTGAACAAAAAAAAATTTGAATAAAATATATTAATGGACAGCGGAGATATTTGCATCGAAAGACCAAACTTTGATTTTCATGTCGTTTTTTCTCATTCTTAGGTAACGATGTTATATAAAAAAGTCATTGTACTAAAACTTTCTACAATTTTGACTATATGTGAATGTTTTTGATGTCAAAATAACAGAAAATTTTTAAAATTAAATACACAAAAAGCTCCGATGGTAAAAGTATTATAATAACAAAATTAGCGTTAGTGGAAAAACTTCGGGGGGGGGGGGGGCGTGGCAAAAACTAAGTATGTAACATTTTAAGTTGGGATGCACTTAATATGTATACTTAGTTTGAGCGAAATCCGTTGAGTCGTTTAGATTGTATAAAGGCCAAACAAACAGAAAATGAGTTTTATTACTATAGTTTTTGAAAATATTTTCAAATAAAACTCTACCTACGTATTTTACATAAAAAATGTAATTTTACATAAAAACATCATAACAATTTGTTCCACAAACAAAATACAATTTGTTTCACAAACAAATAACAATTTGTTCCATAAACAAATTTTAAGAAAAATTGAGGAAGTTCAAATAAACAGAAAATGAGTTTTATAGATCTCTTTTATTTGCCAGCCCTATTCTGGCAAATGAACAAATTGTTAACCAGTATTTTGAATATTTCTATGTGTTTGTTGTTTTCAATACAAAATTTAAAGCTCAAAAAACAAAATTTGTTAATGAAATTGTCAATAACTGAAAAGCAGTTGACAATGTTTTTCAAAATTTTTTATTTTTGAGCTTCTAATTTTGTTTTGAAATAAAAAAATTGCAACAAACATATAGAAATACTCAAAATACTGGTTAACAGTTTGTTAATTTGCCAGAATAGGGCTGTTACTATAGATTTTGAAAATATTTTCAAATAAAACTCTACCTACGTATTTTACATAAAATAAAATTTAATTTTACATAAAAACATCATAACAATTTGTTCCACAAACAAATTTTAAGAAAAATTGAGGAAGTTCGCTGTAATTCACATGATAATTCTGCGCAATTTATTGCAAAATGTTTAAATCGTTTGTACATGCAAACGGAAGACATAAATGTTTTAGAGGCCATTTTCAAATTTCGTCATAAATTTCACAAAAATTACAAGAAAACACTCTTGCATCCTTATTCCAAACAAAAATTCGATATTATATGTAAGTTTCCTCACTAGTTTATGCAAGTGTGAACACCCTTTAAATTTATCGTTCTTATCAATCTGCCATTTATAAAAGCTGCCAATGTTTATTGTGATTGGCTTACCATTTCATAACATTTTGTCCAAAGTTTGTTGTAGCTTTTATCTAAATAGCTTATTGCGGAAAATTTTTACATTTATAATTAAAAATCTTTGCAAAAGTTGCAACACACTTTTTCATGTGAATAAATGAAAAAAAAAAACAAAGGTAAAAATAAGCAACAAAACGAGAAACATAACTGCCCATGAAAAGCTCGTAAAAACTAACGGTTTGTGAAATATTTCAAATAGTTCAACACACACACATAACTTCAACTATTTCGCCATTACACATTATGTCATTTACGCTTCTGCCATAATTATGACCATTATTCTCTGGACGGTATTTAGCTATTTAGCGGTCGGTTTGTTTTGTCGATTTGAGGTAATGTTTTAGTTTTATTATTTTTTTTACGCTTGAAATCACTAGAGTACAGTTAGTCGGATGTTCGGACCTAGCTGACAGGTGAGTTAGAGCTCATTAAAGTTTCATTCAACTTTGACTTTAGGGTCTACGTCACTGTCACTGCTACTAAACTTTATGCTTTTTATTTTTAAAGTGAAACGTCTTATGGTTCAGGGTGTTCAATGAACATCCTTCATATGAACACTGTTCATACATCAGTTCATAGCAATGTAATGGAAGTGAACTAAAAAAGCTATTAATATGTCTCTTTTGCTGGAAAACCGGCACGGTAACGGTTTTTGAGTGAGAGTAATATTTGTAAATTTATTGAGAACTTGCAATTTGTTCTGATAAACCAATGCCAACCGGTAATGAGATAAGTTTAGTTAACTTGTCAAAAACTCCAGCAAAGGTGGGCGTGAAATTATATGGCCACAAAACAATATAATTTTCATGCCGTACGCCTTGTTTCTGAAAAAATTTTTTTACTTGTACATAAATTCTTCAGACAAAAGTCGTTTTAAGCCATGAACGAGGCATTCCCACTGCTACAAAAGTGCGTGTTTTTTATTTTTAGCGACCCAGTAAAAAAACATGCGATCGCTCCTATGAGGAGAAACAACAGAGCGCTCTTTTGCTGTTTTATTCTATCAAAAAGTGAGCACTTGTGCTCTTGTGCTCTTTTACTGTTTTAAAAAATCTATAGGCGAGCAATCAATGAAAAAAAAGCACATAAAGTGAGGCATAAAGAGAGAGTGAGCTAGACTAACAATCCAGAGGTCCCTGGTTCGACTCCAGGTTCGGGCATGGTTCTTTTCACTTTCTTTGTTCTTCCCTACATTTAAGAATTATGGAAAACTAAAATATCCACAACCAAATTGTGGAAAATGTGGAATTAAAGGACAGAAACAACTAAGGGCTGAAAGAAATGCTTGTCGAGGTTAAGGAATAACACTAGCCTCGGTCAAAAGCAATTCAAATTGTCTTTCACGGCTGTTTCGCCTAATCAATAATTCACGTATGGTTCCAATCAATTCCTCTAGCTAATCTATCTCTTTCCTTTCACGTCAAAGACCAAACCTTGTTTGTATAAGGCGCATGTTGGTTCTTTGATCTTTAAAAAAAAAAACAAAAAAAGTATTTTAGATGTTCTTTTGCTGATCCATTTGGATCATTTATTGATCGCTCCTTTTGAGCACCTCTGGGCTCCTCTGGGATGTTAAAGGGAGCGCTACCCTTCCTAGGACATGCAATGTTAAAAGAGAATACAAAATACACCTAGCTTGGATCAATAAGGAGCACTCCACTGCTCCTCAGGGAGCACTCCCAGATCGCTCATAGGATGATCCACTTTTCTGCTGGGGATAGAGTTACAATTATCAATTTAAAACAATCTTTAATTCGCTGTAACAAGAGCAATATTAGCACTGACGTGATTAATATTATAAATATATTTAGCACATAAGCTTCAGGTATATTTTAGAAGAAAAAGTTAGCTGTGTGGCACGCCAACTTTAACCAGAGTGGGCGTTATTGATAAAAATTGATTTAACCTATTGCTAATAGGGTTGTTGTGGTAATAGGTTGTTGCGTTTAACCTAATCGAATGAAATTTGTAACTTAAATACGCAGTCAAAAATTTTAAACTTATCTGTTCTAAAAACCGTTGGAAATCGAGCCTTTTTAAATAATTTTTTATTACAAAAAATATGAAGTGCTTCACAAAGATACGTGCCATTTATGCTTAATTCTACGCTGCTTCATAGCGTGGAACAAAATATTGTGCCGGACAGCGTCCTTGTGAGAATTCAAAAGTACCAAATAAGCTTCATATTTGTAATGACATATCACATTGCTTGGTGGAGGTTGAGACCCATCTTAACGCTTCTTCCGTACAAAGGGCAAGGTACCCGCTTTGAGAATGCAAACCATATTGAGCTAGGTAGCTTCGCCCTCAATAAGGGCGTAACCCACAATCACCACGAATTTCCCCGAAGGGCCACACAGTGGTTTGGCCCCAAACAAAATATGTCAATAGATAGAAATAATAGTCGTAGAGTACTGAAATTTTGCATTTTAGTTAGATTTATTTTTTATTTATTTACGCCATATTTTCCTTCATATTGGCCCGATTTGAAAATAACTCTGTACGGAGATATATATTTATGCGCAGAATTGAAAAGAAATATTTTCGGTCACGCCCACCTCCCACACAAAATTTTTCTTAAATGCTATTTTTACAAAATGCATCTTAACGATATGAAATAGAGGTTTTCGTTCTAGAACAATATTTACTATATATTTATTTATTTATATTTATATATTAATTATTTATATTTATCGCCTTTCCAACCTAAGCTTAAGAGCATGCTACAAAAAATTTGAACTTAAATCAAAGAAATTCCATTTTTTACAGAAAACTGTTTGTCTTAACGAGCGCACGAGATATTCTCTGCCAAAAATGACATTAAATTCTTTGTGAAGTTTGAAATATAAAAAGTTATTTGGCTTAAAAAAATTGCAATGAATTCTTAGTCTAACTATGCAAGTTTCTTATTTCATCTTATTTCTTTAAGAGTAAAAAAACCAAACCAAATTTTTTCAGTGGTTCCTGTTATTTTATTTGAAATACACCTCTTGTTACTTACTAAGAATTTATTGGACGCTTTATTACACGCAGAAAAAAACAAATTTGACACAAACATAATATCGAAGGATACTATTTATTATGTTTAAAAACTTGATTATAGCAAACAAGTTAATTTTTACAAGAAATGTGTTTTTATTTTACGGTGAACATAAAATGTTTTCCGGAAGCAAATTATGTTCACTTTAATGTTCACTGCAAATAAGCTTATTTGTTGCAATAAATATATTATGTATTGTTTAACAATTATTTTTGGGGCAAGTAAGCTTTATTTGTTGCTATATTGTACTTTAAATCTTTATCATTACTTACTTTATTCTTTTTTTCCTCTTTGGGGTTTGCGGCTGAACAGAAATATTAATTCAATTGAAAAAACATTTTGAGTAACTTTTTGTCCGGACTGGGATTGAACCGTGGCTCTTCCGCTTACGAGCCAAGCACACTACCAGTAGGCTACGGTCACCACCAATCGTCGCCTGACTTAAGTCACTGATCAGCACGGTATTACTTTCAAAAGCATAAAATATGAACATTGTGGACGTATTTTTCCGCAAAAATATTTTTTTGTCACATCAATCAAAATATGTTTACCTGGAATTGTAAACAAACATTGAAATGCTTGTCACAAAAATAGTAATATGTATGATAAACAAAATATGGTTAGAAAAGCGAGATATATTTACGGTAAATTGAAATATATTTGCTGCAATCAAAATAGAAAATGTTATTTTTGTTATGTTATTTATGCTGCACTGTAGAGACGTCAAAAAGACGTATCCAAAACACCAGACGCGTGTACTTAATTTTTGATCGTAGAGTTTAATTGTATACTCTTTTTTTTAATCACGTAAAAAAAATTTTTTTTTGTCCGAGTTGGGGCTCGATCCCAGGTCTCCGAAATCTAAGTCAGCGGACAGAGTAAACGCTAATGCGAGCAGGCTGACAGGCAGGCAGGCAGGCAGGCGGGCAGGCAGGTAGGCAGGCAGGCAGGCAGGCGCAGGCAGGTACTCAGTAAATAAGCCGTGCAGAGTGAACGCAAGCAAGTCAGATCAGATCAGTGCGAGAAAAAGTTTGTTATTTATTTTTTTTCCCCTATTGCTTTCTATTTTGCATCCTCCGCTAATGGGGTTTAAGAAAAATTTTTATTTTCTATACATAAATAGCACAACTCAAAAAATTTAAATTTCAGGAAGAAAAAAAAACAATTTTTTTCTTCAAGGGACTCCATACAAAAACAAAGAGACAAAACACATTTTTTTTTAATTAAATACTAAGAATATGTGTACAAAATTAAAATATCCGATGGATATGATCACTACAAATAGTCTTACACGAAAAAGTATATATGTTAACATTTTGAGCTGTGACTCTTTTGAAGAAGTTGCGATATGTTGCGCCACTAGGCCAGCCCGACACTATTGCACCGAGAATGTAAAACTAAAATTAGCGTTTCTTTCGGTAGCTAGAAATGTTCCATTGGAGATAACTCTCCAGAAATTTTATCCAAATCGGACACCAATAAAGTAAGTCTCATTGCGATTTAATCTCATTACATTGGTATAAATGGCGAAAATGAGGCGTTTCGTCATTAAAATGTGTATTAAAATTCTGTAAACTGATTACATAATTTTATACTTTTCATCAGTAGAAGATTCAAAAACCTTTACAACGTGCCATCGGTGAGAAAAATCGGATGAAAATTACCAGAGTTGTGATATTTTACTTTTTGAAAAAATTATATTTTCTTTCTTGTTGTAATAAAAAAAATATCGGCTGCCAACATATTAGACCCTGATTTTACTGTTCAAAATATTTAAAAAAAATTCAAAACCAAGCAATTTAATTTTTATTGCTTTATTTGTTTTATATGTATTTCATTTGTTTCTTACATGCCCAACAATTGCCCTTTCGATCAATCTATCATTTTCGCGTGCACAACTTATCACCAACAACAACACAATCTTAATCGACGTTAGCCAAATTTATCAATAGCCACCAAAAACAAACCTCATACTCCCATAAACATGTGCGCGGTCGCTGCTGTTGAAGTTTGTTTCGTTCAACGCGTTGTTGTTGTTGAATTTTTTTGTTGTAATTGGTTTTGTATTCTAAAGATAATAAAAAAACGCAGTTTCCTTGAAAAATTACAAAAAACAACACAAAAAGAACAAATTCAGTTGCGAAACCAGGCTGGCGCAGGTTTCTCGCAACAACCTGATCTGATCTGACCTGCCTGCTTCCACTTTGCACATTTCGAGCAGGTTTATATGAAATCGTATGAAGCGAGTTTTCTCGCACTGAGACAAGTAAGCAAACCTGCCTGCCTGCCTGCCTGCTCGCATCAGCGTTTACTCTGTCCGCCGACTAACACATTACATATCATATTATGTAAAAACTTTTATATGGAAAAATTCTAACAGCCGTATTCATAAAAAGTTGCAAACCTCTTGCGAACCCTTTGTAAGACACATGCCTAAAAACGTTATTCATAAATGTTCAATAACGAAAAACCTTTTGTAACAGCTTCACAAATGAGAGAATTTTAAAATAGGAACAAACCTTCTGTAAACCTCCTACAAGGCTATTTTAAATTTTAATGTTCTCAATTGAGAGCAATCTTCTCATTTTGTGACAAACTAAAATGTCAACAAACAAATAAATAAATGAAAATAATTGTGTTTTGTGATCAATGTTACTATATGGGCAGATAAAACTTTTTGTTGGCAGTTTTTTGAGAGGGTAGACAGTTTTTCAGTTTTTGCCTAAAAAAGAGTTTTTTTTATTTTACCCAGTTTTTCAAGTTTTTACGATTAAAACAATGCTTACTATTACTAGTTTAATGAATCAAATACGATAAATAAAACAAATTGTATGTTACTATAAAAATATAAGTAACATTTGAAGCTGCTATTCATTTTAATACTACTTTTCACGCCCTTTCAAAAATTTCTTTATGAAGTGGTAGCGCAGTTGCTATTACCCAGCAAAAAAAGTACTTCCAAAAGAGGCTAAAGTGGAAGGGAAAGTCTTGAATTCCAGCAATTCCACTTTCATACCCAGAAGGCATTCTTTTAACATGTTCATGTCATTGGGAGGAATGCTTTCTCTAGAAGTGCTTCCAGAATTTTTCAATGGAAGATTTCTTTGAGCCCTTAAATGACAGTATTTTAGTAGGTGGTACAACTTTAAGAAGGCATTCCATTAAATGAAATGGTTTTTGTGATTAATCAGGGGGGCTTGAAAAACCCACGGAAAATATCCATTTTCCCGATTTTCTCGCGATTTTGGTGTTGGAAATGGGAAGTGTTTGGATTTTGTTTAGGGGTTTAAAAAAATCCACGTAAAATATCCCTTTTCCTGATTTATTTATTTGGCATTTGATAATGAATGCATCACGGCATTTTGATGTTTAAGTAGAAAGTGGATGCGTTTTGTTGGGGGTTTGAAAAATCCCACGGAAATCTATAGTAATAAAACTCATTTTTTGTTTGTTTGTTTGTTTGGCCTTTATACAAATCTAAACGGCTCAACGGATTTTGCTCAAACTAAGTACACACATTAGTTTATCCCAACTTAAAATGTTACATACTTAGTTTTTGCCACGCCCCCTCTGAAATTTTTCAACTAACGGTAATTTTTTTATTATAAAACTTTTTAGTATCGAAGATTTTTGCGTATTTAATTTTAAAAATTTTTTGTTATTTTGACATCAAAAACACTCACATATCTTTAAAATTGGAGAAATTTTCAGTACAACGACTTTTTCATAAAACATCGTTACCTAAGAATGAGAAAAAAACGACATGAAAATCAAAGTTTGGTCTTTCGATGCAAATATCTCCGCTGTCCATTAATATATTTCATTCAAATTTTTTTTGTTCAAAAATTCAATAAAACCACTTCACAAAAATAGGTTGAACTGTACCGTTAAGTCAGTGTATATATGTTTTATGAGTATGCCAAAAAAGGTCCAAAATATTGACTTTTTACTCAAAAAATGACTCAAAAATTGTTGTTGTTGTAAAAATGAAATCAATTAAAAACAGCAAATCTGACTACCTTTCATATGACATAGCATTTATTTGCAAAAATTCTTCCAGCTAAGCGCAAAAATTATTTTACTGTTTTTGTCATCAAAACAACAAGGGTACCCACTTTGATTTTTTTCGCGAAATTTATTTTTTCCAAAATGTTGTTTTTATATTTTTTTTTTACAAAAAAGTCAAGTCTCAAAAATAATTTCTGTGAAAAAATTACCCCAATATCTCTTTCCAATCAAAAGTTATGGCTAAAAATCTATTTTTTCATACCAGACTATTATAAAAAAACTTAGTTTTGTGTTAGAATTCTCTATACAGTTTGAACGTCCCCATTTATCTCTAAGAATGAAGTTGTGTGTCTAGAGTAATTACGATTATTTTGGATTATATAAAATCTTCCTTATAGTAATCTACTTATTTTTTGCCTCCCCACCCCCCGTCCCCCTCCTGTTAAATTTGTTTTGTTGTGATGGCTCTATTTTTTCTCACTATTGTGTCACCGTTGTCACTTAGTTCTTTATCAATGGTACTTTAAATGTTGTATATATATCATAATTTTATAGAAAAAATGACTGTGAATAAGAATTCTGTTAAAGTTAACATTTTCATGTTATCAGTTTTCGCTATATGGCGATATAATAAAACATATGCGCATCTGGTCAGCACAATTATTACATTAGTTTCATTAGTGCGTTAAATTCACAGATAGATGGCGCCACATTTGTAAGATGTGTGGGTACAGACTATACTTACACCTTGCGGTGAAAAGCTGAATACTGTTTTTTCAAAAGTTTCTTCAAATTTAACCCCACACGTTTGGGATTACAGACAGGTGGCGCTATTTTCTGCTTACAGAAGAATATCTGATGTTCTTATACAGCCAGCAGATAAGTTTTGCGAAATATTTTGCGAAAATGCTATTGCTATCAAACTTTTAAAAAGTAAAATAATGCAGTACTGCCAGTTTTTTCAGTCGCAGCGTCATCTAGCGTCATTAACACTTAAAAACATAGAATTGGATCAATTTAAATGTCTAGCTCACTTGCTGGACTTTTTGTTGTTTTTGCTTTGCTTGCAAATGTGATTATATGATCCTGATCTCCAATGAAAAAACGCAGCTAATAGAAATTTTAGTAGGTACAATCATTTTTAGCACAACGAATTTTCATAAAACATTGATAGCTAATAATGAGAAAAAAATATATGAAAATCAAAGTTTTTACTTTTAATGCCAATAACTCCGCTGTTTTTAATATATTTCATTAAAAAATTTTTTGTTAAAAAGTTCAATATGCTTTTTAATATTAATCTTTGTTTAGACGTTGAAATGTCCATATCTCAAGGACGCATTGAGTCCCACCATAATTTTTATTTTTTTGAAAAGGTAATTGTGCTTGCTTTAAGATTAAGTAAATGTAAACTTTACTTTTAATTCTTTTTAATTTTTAAAATATGTTTTTCGTACGCCTTCTTTGAATTCAATTAGCTCACCGCAAGAGATGGAACCACCAACAACAAAAATTTTCCTAAACTTTTTTGGATTAATGTTCGTTCAATTAACTTTCTAACGGTAGATAAATAAAATTAAATAAAATAAAATTAAATAAAATAAAATTAAATAAAATAAAATTCAACATGTTTTTCATTATTCCCGATTTTAAAAAACATTTAATCGAGAAGTGTATGTTAAAATGTTTATATACTCTCGAGTAACACCGGGTATATCAGCTAGTTATAAATAATTTTTTTTACTTTAATTGAATTTAAATGCTATTTGAATGACTTCGAGAAGTGGTTTATGAGAACGCTTCTTGAAAGCACTTCTTGATAAGGCTAAGAAGAAGTACAATTGGATCTATAGAATGTCTTCTGGAAGCAGTGTGCCTAGGAATGCATGTCACATTTGTATCAAAAATTTTGCTGGGTATTGTTGCTTTCGTTGTTTCTGTTGTTTTGTCTCGATTTTCATTCGTCAATTCTTGACGGTCAATATATATTGATGATATATATGATGATATATTGATATATATGACATATATGAACATATATGCTTTGAAAACTACAAAGAAATTGGTGTAAATGATTTCAAGTTCTTAAAAAATCCTAAAGACATTTATTTAGGAGTCGAGGTATATTCGTATTTAAGCTCTACGCATAATTATTTGAATCAGATGAAATGGATTTTAGAGAACATTGCTTAAAATTTTATGTTGAGCTATGCAATTTTTTATTACAAAGGTTTGATTTTGGGAATGATTTTCTAAAATGTGTCGAACTTTTAGCACCAACGAAAATTTTAAAAGGACAAGATTCACTATTTTCAATTTGTGTATATTTCTACCTAATGTCATCAGAAAAATTACAAGAAAGTGACGATGAGTTGCATGAGTTGCGCCACATTAATTTCAGTGATTTGAATTTACTTAATGAAAATAATATTGAAACTTTTTTGAAAGCAATTTGTTATCAGAAACGTGGAGATAATTCCTGAGTCTTTCCATTACTTACAAAACTAGTTTATGTTGTTTTAACGATACCTGTAGCAACAGCAAAAGTAGAACGTATTTTTCAAAAATAAATATTAATAAAACTCAAATCAGAAATAAATTAGAAATTCTGGGATTTTTTGAACTAAAAATTTTTTAAGGAAAAACAATTGGAACTGCACAAATTAAAGCAGTCATCAGAAATTATAAAAAAGTTTGATTAAAATATGTTTAAAAAATAATTTAATTTTTCAGATTTCATCGTTTGTGACTGTTTGATTTTTCTTAAACAGTCTTTCCATTGCAAAATTTCACAAAAGGTTTGATATAAAATTCATTTCTGATTTTGGGTTTATTACTACAGATTTGAGAAAAAATGCTTTCTGCATTTTCTGTTGCTTCAGGAATCGATAAAACAGCATAAAAAGTTACAACTTTCCTTTGTTATAAAAGGACTTGAATTATTTCCACATTTCTTAAATTTATCCACTAAAATTAATGTGATTTATTAATGTGTAATGCTATTTTGTATAGGATATAATTTACTATGATCTCAAAAATTGGTAATGACATTTACAATCATATAAATATCAAATGTATATTTTTTTAAACAAATTTTTAGGTTTTTAATAAATGGATAATTTAAATGATTTTAGTTAATGAATGCGATTGTTTTTGTTTTGTTTAATTATTAATATAGTTTAAATTCCTTATTTCGAATACAATAGTAACTTGTTTAAAGCACACATTTTTAAAATATATGTTTTAGTTATGTTTTTTAGTTCCAGTTTTTTCACAAAAAAAATAAGTTTTTTCGAAAATTAAAGTTTTTAAAAAATATGGCAACACTGTTTTTGATTTAAAGGTAAACAAAATTTTAAACAAATTCCTGTCAATATATCAAATTCACAAACCTATTTTTTCTCTTTTTTAAATTTTTAAGCAAATGTCATTCTATTTATCAAAGTCGCAAACGAAAATTCTGTGTCGATAAGCAATAATAGCTTAAGTCAATTTAAAACAGAACTGAGTTATTGCTATAGTTGTGTTCCATGTTTATATCATTATGAACACACAAAATCTAGAACTTCTAGCATGTCCTTAGCCAAAGATATGACGCAAAAACAAAGGACCCATTCATATAAATTATATGGCGAATGAAGACTTTGAAGCAAGATTTCTGGAAACTTTGAAATAAGACTTAAGCTGTTATTGCTCATCGACACAGAATTACAACTATTCCTACTTTAAAGCAACAGTATTCTCACTTCAACTATAAGACTCTTGAAACTCGTTTATGAATACAACGCTTTTAAAGAGTATTTTAACTTTAAAACGCATTTTAACTAAAAAACGTTTGAAAGCTGTTTTAAAATATTTTTATGAATACGGCTGTAAGTCTTTTCTTTTATTTTATGTATCAAGAAATTTCTCAAAAAAATACCAAAAAAATTTTTAAATGAACAGAAAAGATTGTAAAAAAGTTCAGATTTTAAAAAAATATAAAAAAAATTTTTTTTTTGGTTCGAGCTGGGTTTCGAACCCGCGATCTCGAAAACTCACTTTCATTTGTTATGATGCAAAGTAAGCTGAACTTTGTTTTCAACTGCGATAGACGAGTGGATAAGATATCGGACCGCCACATGAGAGGGTAAATAAAATAAAAATAAAAAGTTACAAGCAAAAACATGTTTTTTTTAACAAAAAGGACCTTCAGCAGAATCAAAAATGCTCCGATAAATTTTCTCCAAATTAAAAAAAACGTATGCAGAAATCGTTTTTATGAGTTCCTATAACTTTTGAGACCCCGAACGAATCCAAATTTTGATCCAGTCTAATGATGGCCTGCTAGAAGCGCTTCAAAGCCCTGCTTTTGCTCACTGGGTATTTATTAAAAATTAAAAAATTTGTTTGTAGCAAACTAAATATTTTCAAAAATCATGTTTAAATTGGCAAATCCACAAATTAAATGTTGCCAACGGACTCAAAAGTAATTCAGAGGGGGCAAAAGCAGAAAAGCACATTTAATGTCGTCAGCTTTTTAAAAAACAAACTGCTTTGATGTAAAAAATAAAGAAAGTTAATTTAATACCAACGAAGTGTTGGCACAAAAAATATTGCACTTATTTCTAGCCTTTAAGTGGGCGTGTTCATGGAATGAAAATAAATAATAAAAATAAGAAATATACAGTGCAAAAAAATGGCTTAGCTATTATATGAGTGAATGGAATGATATATTTTATAGCTGCACTTCCATGTTGTTGCTGTTATTGTCGCTGCAATTTACTTTTCTTTTTATCGCTCAAGTTGTTTTTTTTTTTCTTAAACTTATTTTAACTCTTATTTAAAACGAAATTATTATGTCTTCTCACTGATTCTTTGCTAATTTTCAATAAAGTTGTCATACACAGGAGATAATGTGTATGTATGTATGGGGGCCACACATACTCACATGCATGCTACAGTAAAACTTCAAGTTCATTGGCATCGATGACAAAGTCAATCACAAAACACCAGCACCAACAACAACAATATTCAGAATAATAACAAGTATAAATAAAATGTTGCTGCTGTGCATTTTCCTTGTTTTAAATATTCTTTTATTATTTTATTTGTTGATGACAACATAACGGTTTGATTTGTCATCAATCGGTTGACGGTTACCATGGAAATGTAATAAAAATTGTTGTCAAATTTTTAATGCATGAATCAGTGCCTACTTTGTGTTGTTTCAGTAGCAATTTTTCTTTTTGAGCATTCAAGTATTGTTTACTCCATAGATCAAGTCCCTTTTTATAATTGATTTTTAAAGATTTTTTTAGCATTACACGTTTGTGGTTTATACAAAATATTTGAAATGCTATAATGTTCAACAATTCTTCGCAATATTTAATATGCAAAAAGTATATCTTTTATGTATATATAAAGAACTCGATTTAAAAAACTTTAGGGATGAAAAGACTAATATTCCACCCGATGAAGAAAAAGTTTTATTGCAAGAGAATGATTTTATATTTATATGAAAAATTATCCCCTAATTAAACTAAAAGCAGCAACTTTTGCGTTTTTCTTGTAAGCTTTTTTCGGGGCCAAAGCGTTTTTCATCCCTTTTTCCTGAATTTCATTGACAAACGAGCGTTTCTTTGAGGAGACACAGAATTTTCCAACCCTCAGCTTCCACTAAGAAAGTACGACCACCGATTTTGAGACCACATACCGTGATTTTCCTTTTATCTCTAATTTTGTTTGTTCTCATTATTTTTCTGTGCGTTTCGTTGACACTGAAAATCATTGTCAATGTCGACGACGCGTCATCGTGTATCCTTCGAAAAGGCTAAAATTACAAAATAACCCCCAAAATATGCAAACATTTACAGGCTTATGTAAGTGTGTGTCTGTGTGAGTGCGTGTTTGCGTGTGTGTGTATACCTACACATTTTGGAATTTAACTTTGCGTAACAGCAGGGTTTAAATGGCAACACGTTTTTCCGCAAGGGTGCAACGGCATTTAAACTTTGTCAGAAATGCCAACAACAGCTTTGTTTTTTTTACTTTTCTGTATTTGTTTTGTGTACATATATTTACATTATTATATTGAGCTTTTACATGGTGTAAAATTAATAATACATATATACATAGCTATCTATATGTGTGTGTGTTTGTTTTAAGTATTATAGGGAAAATGACTGCATTTAAATTTCATGACATTAAAACGCATTTCGAAGATTTTTCTTCGAAGTGCGCCCGGCTTCTTTACGAAAGTTTGTTTGGCGAAATATGTTGCAAAGGATGCTTAAAATTAAACTTATTTAATCAAAACCCATTTCCACAAGGCTATAAATGCTTTTAAGGTGTCGAAGCAGAAAAAAGCTACACTTGTTTGCCGAAAAGCAGTCGAAAATGAGTTAAAATTTGTTTTTTGGTTCATATTTTGGCGAGTTTTTTTTTTTCTATATTTGGTAAAAAAACTTTTTATTTATTCCAAAAGACGTTTAAGCTTTATGCTAATAACGAAAACTGAGCTGCAAAGAAAGCCTTTCATTTCTGCATTTTTCATTTTCTGCTTTTAGAGTGGCAGTTTATCCAATAAGCCTCAAATTGGCGTAATATTGCTTAAATAGCTTTATTAAATTGATAGTAATGCACTGTAAAAAAATTATATGGTTTTAAATTCGAAAAGAATCAGGTTTACAAAAAAGTTTTTAAACAAAAATTACTTTGAGCTATGATTACAGAAAAAAAATTATTTTTCCGAAACCGTTTGGACTATTTTAGGATTTTCGAATTTGGACTTTCTTAAAAAATCCAAAAATTCTCAATAAAATACTGGTAATATTTAGCTAAGGCAAATTGTACAGCAAATGTACGACGGGCGTTTGTAGTCGAACAGTGGCCGAACAAGGGTCAAATAGCGGCCGTTTTAAAGTTATCTTCAAGACATGTGTTAAACAGCGCATGTACAACGGGCGTTTGTAGTACGTTTTGGTAGAACAGTGGCCGAACAAGGGTCAAATAGTGGCCGTTTTAAAGTTATCTTCAAGACATGTGTAGAACAGCGAATGTACAACGGGCGTTTGTAGTACGTTTTGGTCGAACAGTGGCCGAACAAGGGTCAAATAGCGGCCGCTGTAAAGTTATCTTCAAGACATGTGTTAAATAGCAAATGTACAACGGGCGTTTGTATGACCCTTTGTCGAACAGTGGCCGAATAAGGGTCGAATGGAGGCCATACAATGGTTTAATTATATATATATGTGCTTGTCCGAAAAATCATAGGTAAAAAATTAAAAATGCTTATTTTCACTAACCACTCACTAAGTTAAATGTTTTCATTAACTGCTCTCGAACACCAAAGAACGCACGACAAGCCAATTTGAGGCTTAGCGGATAAACTGCCACTCTAAAAGCAGAAAATGGAACTAAAATCTTTAACATTTTTTCCTTGCAGCTCAGTTTTCGTTATAAGCATAAATTTTAATCGTCTTTTGGAAAAAAAAATTTGTTTTCCAAATATAGAAAAACAAAACTCGCCAAAATATGAACCTAAAAACAATTTTTTACTCATTTTCCACTGCGTTTAAAGGACTTTTTGGTCAAACAGTGGCCGAACAAGGGTCGAACAGAGGCCGTACAAAGGTTAAATTATATATATAGTGAAAGCTCCCACTGACAGACGCTCGAATATGCGGACATTTCCTATAAGCGGACACATTCTTGGGAACGATCAGTTTTTGGTTTTTTCCATAGAAAATGCTCTCCCATACACGAACTTTCCAATATATGGATGTGGACACAAAAACATGTTTATTTATAAAAAAAAATCTTCCATAAGCGGACAATTTTGTCTTTTTTAGATCACAAACATTACTGCTTTTCTTCTTTTTTTTTAGTTTTTGTGTTTTCGACAGTTCGACGTGTTTTTTTTCTCTTTTTAGGAATTTACGCTGAATGAGAAATCAGACTCCAAGAAACTTACTTGCATCGCATCGAAGACACATACGCCAATAATATTTTATTATTGACAGCTTATGTTAAAACTAAAACTATTCTATGTTCATTTCTCTGTTTGTTTTTTTTTTTCAAAACTTGAATTTTTAAATTTTTGTGAATTTCGTAAAAATACCCAAACTCGAAATTTCCTAAAAGGTATTTTTGTAGCAAAAAATTTCATAGCGACCATGTTATTTAATGTAATCGCATAATTTTTTTGTATCTGTTTTAAGAAAATATTTCACATCATTTCAATGAAGTTTTTTTCAAATTTACATTTTTGCGATTTTTTTAATTAAAAGAAGGAAAAAATTAGCTTTTTTGGACAGTAAAAAATTACAACTCTAGTACTTTTTGTCTAATTTTAACGTTTGATAGCTCATTTAAAAAGAAAATAAAATAAAAAACGGGGCGCGTGTCGGTTTTTTTAAACTTGTACTTAAAAAACTCTTATTGAAATTTTTTTTTAAAGAACACTTTTTCCTTTATAAATTAGATTTTCAACTTTAAGGTCATGCAAAGCGGCACGTTTAAATATCAATATTTTTTTTTTTTAACTTTTGCGGTTTACTTCTGTTTTGTGAAGGAACAAAACCACGGTCCGTTATTCATTACTTTCGAAAGAAAAACAAGGATCACTCTGATCTACATATTTAAATTTAAAATTATTTTCTACTAGTTTTGTTTTTTCATTGAAGGCATTTTCTATGTCTATTGAAAAATTAAAATTAGAATATCGCAGTGCCCATTTTTTTAATTTGATTTTAATATCATACGTCATTCCCATAAGCGGACATTTCTCATATGTGGACAAAAAGTAGGTAACCATCAGTGTCCGCTTATGGGAGCTTTCACTGTATGTGCTTGTCCTAAAAATCATATTTGAAAAATTAAAAATGCTTATTTTCACTAACTACTCACCCAGTAAAATAGGATTCTTTAACTGCTCTTGAACACCAAAGAACTTACGACGAGCGTTTGAAGGCCTTTTGATCAAACAATGGCCGAACAAGGGTCGAACAAAGACCGAACAAGGGTTAAATTATATAATTATTCATATCGCTGCCTTAATAAAGAAAGGCCCTAACTCATTTTTTTTTACTTTACAGGATAAGGAAAAAACTTAATAAAAATTATAATTTTACGGGTCCAAATTTTCTTAAAATGGCTTTTATTTTTAAGACACTAACCAATTCAATGCTGTAGCAAAAATCTGTAAAAAAAATTAATTTTGAAAAAAATTAGTTAGGGCCTTTCTATATTAAGGTAGAGATATGCATCTGTGCTTGTCCGGGAAATCATAGATGAAAAGTTCAAAATGCTTAATTTCATTAAGCACTCATCGGTTAACGGTTGCCATTTACTACCCTCGAACATCAGTAGGCGCCAGAGGTTCCTAAATCTATGTAGAAATACGCTATGATCTCCTGAACCGCTCGTCCGATTAGCATAATAATATGTATAATTGAGGCCTTCGTGTACGGCAAGTGTTTTGGTGATATAAATGTAGCTCTATCTCTATCTATTGTGCTTATTAAGGAATTACTGTAATTTTTGAACCGCATACCTACAGCTCCAACCGTGCACTGACCAGAGCAAAAGCCTGCCAAGACGCGGAGAACAACCGTTGCCAAAGATACTCAACAGAATGCGTGCAAAAATATTAATAAAAAAGATAAATTTAATCCATTTAAAAATTGCGTGAACAAAATGCTCATAGCGCGCCTTCTCGAGGGTTAATTAACCATCAAGTTAATAATTAATTAACACCATAAAAATACTCCATATCTCACATTTATATTGTTTTTGTTCATACTTTCCACATAACACACTGTACTTCTCTTACTTCAAATTATTAATACTGCAAAAGTTTGTTCATATTTGCACCAAAACTCTTCGGGTACAGCTAGGTAAAAATAAATTTTAAAAAATTTTATTAGATTTTTTTAATGAAATGAAAAATTGTGTTACACTTTCGACACGAAACGTCTGAACAAATAAAATTGTTAACTTTTACTTCAATAACACAATCTTTGAGATGAAGAAGCACTATTTTCGAACCTTATTCAATTTTCAATTACTTGTTAGTTTAAACTTTTAAACGACGGAACAACTTAAAGAATTCGTCTAGGTTCGGCTTTACGTCTTCAAACAATTTCCTCTTATATTGCATCCGAATGCCCAAAAAAAGTTCAAAATGTGGTTCGCATTTAAAAACCCAACTTTTATATATTAGTAATTTTCTTTATTTATGGATATTTTCATTAGACTTCGGCCAAAATACACGGTTAAAAATCTTGGTCTAAATTTTAAACTTTTTTGGATTACATATATGACAACACCAAAAAAATATTACTTCCTTATCCAAGGAAAAGTTTAAAATTTTCTAATCCAAAAAAGATTTTAAACCGAAAAAAGTTTAAAAAAAGCTATATAAATATCAACTTAAAACAAATACTCCGACCATTTCATGATTTGAACACGAGTCCCCTGATGTGCTAGTCCAAGATCTTATCCACTCTTCCAACTCAGTTGTTAACAAGGTTTCGCTTATTTTGAAAGTATAGTATAGTAAGCTTTGCAAGCAAGCTTTTGTGAACGTGGGTTCAAGACTTAGCTAGATTCTAAAGCTTTAGCTTTTTGTTTATTAAAATAAATTAAACTAAAGTTGGAATTAAGTGTAGCATTTGTATAGTACTTTTTGGATTAAAATTTCCTTTAATCCAAAGTTTGGATTAAAAATTAGTCCAAAATTTTTAACCGTGTATGATGTTAATGCCCATTTGATTTTTTGTTTTTAAAAAATACCTAATTTTTTACTTTTTTATACATTAAAAACAATATACGCTTCAACAGGTAAATATTTTCGTAACAGCGCTTCATCAACATAGAGATTGCTTTTGTTGTTGCGAAAGCGTTTGTTATGGACATGAACAAATTTTTTTTTTGTTTTGGCATAAGCTCGTAGGCATAATTGTTTTAAAATGACCACTGTTCGGCCTGTGTTCGGCCCATGTTCGGCCTATGTTCGACCCGTGTTTGGCTGCTGATTAGACAATTGTACTTTTTGATAATTTTTAGACATCGTTTGACCCTTGTTTGGCCGAGCGGACCTTGTTTGACGCTATTTGGCTAATTTTATTTTTACACGTTATTTTCGTTATTTTCGATTTATTCACTTTAAGATTTGTTTTTTAATCTAACGTCCAAATAACAAAATTCATAAACATTTTTTTAATAATTCTAAGTATTTTTGATTAATAAAATTTTTTTGTTAGATTTATAATTTTATTCCTAAATTAGATATCATGATATTTTTTTAGAAAAAACAACGAAAAACCGATGGCTTAGAGAAATGCAGACATAAAGCTCACGGTTATTAGTGTTTTCTATATTCAAACTCTACGCTACTGACAATATATATATACATAATATATATAAATAATAACAAAAAATCGCTTATTTTCTTATTCATTATCGATTAATAGAAAAAGAAATTATAAGTTTTTTCCAAGCGCAAAAATAAATTTGTGTGTCAAGCAAATTAGACATAAAATAATACACTATTTTTATTGCAATTCGATACTTAAACTTACTTGAACAAAATTCGCGTTTTGTACTTTAATGGATTAAATTATTTCAACAGGTACCAAAATTTAGCCTTGGTGACCTTCTTCCTTTGGTGTACTGAAAGTAGAGATAATCTTATTTCAGCCATATACAGAAATTTGACAGCTGAAAATTATCAAATTATTCAAAATCAAAGTCATCATTAACGGTTGTTGGTTACTGCATTCGTCTGCATTTGCTTGAGCACATATAAATATGTTTGAAAAAAAAAATTAATTTGCAATAAAAATCTATTAATTGCAAAAACTGTTTATGCACAAACTAAAACAATTTGTCTGGCAAGTTATTAAAGCCGTTAGGTTTCTGTCGCTGCTTCACAAGCACACACGGACAATAACTTACATTTGATGACTTACAAGAATGTCGTAACGTGAGAATGGGCTTGACTTATTTGGCTGACAATAAACTCGTTTAACCTTTGGTTTACATGCAATACAAAAAATAAACACACGCATGCCTGATTTAAAGGACATTGACCATAGCTACAGAAACAAGCACAAAAACCACAGCAACACCAGCAAAAACAATAATACGAAAAAGTTAATGACAGTGCGTAAATTGTGACCATGACAACGAAAAGTGTACAATTCATTAAAAAAAAAACATTTTTCAGTCTTTGTCGGTGTAACGGTTTTTTTACAAAGCAATGAAAAATTATTTATAGCCTAAGATAAAAATTCTCATAAATAAAGGCACTTCAGAGAGACAACTTTTAAAAGCATTTGGTAAAACTTGACAATAATGCGGCCAGTGGCGCCAAAACATGAAAGCTTTTGAGAGTGAAATTTTTTTTTAGGGTTCAACTGATATCATTAAGAAGTAGGCAATACATTATTGCAATATAACTCACACAAACCTTAACACAGATGAGTCCAAAAAAAGCAGCAACAGAGCTTTTTTACCATTAATTATTGGAAGAAAAACCTCTTTTTATCACTAAAAAATTTGACACAAAAAAAAATTTATAAAAATTATTCTTAAATCATAATAATATTTAAAAATTTTATCAATACAATGTTTACAACTTAGTTTTGTTCACAAAATAAATTTTGTTCCAGGAACAAAAAAAAACTATTGTTTAGAGTACATACATTTCTCATACGAATTTGTATTGGATTTGAACAAGAAAAAAATTAAACATAGTTTAAGGTTAATTTTGTTCATATAAATCAGAGCTGCAAAATAATGCATTCAATTTGATTTTATTCACAAAAAGTGAATAACGAAATAAAAATGCATTCAATGAATGCAAAATTGATTTATAAATACAATTTTTAATCCACATTAATTTTTAAAAAATTATTAATGATTCATTAAAATTATTCATTTTCAATAGTCAGAATAATGAATCAATTTTTTTATTCATTTGAATGCTATTCACAAAGAATGCAAATCACAAAGAATTTCAGAATTATCAATTATTTTTTCTTTATTCATTATTAATTTTTTTATTCGTTGTTCCTTTTTTATTCATTACTCATTTTTTATTCAATATTCATCTTTTATTCATTATTCATTTGGTTTTCATTATTAATTTTTTATTCATTTTTGTCCTAAACCATTAAAAATGAATAATAAATGAATAATGAATAAAAAATTAATACTGAATAACAAATGAATAAAAAATTAATAATGAATAACAAATGAATAATGAATAAAAAATAAATAATAAATAACAAATGAATAATGAAAAAAAAATTATGAATAAAAATTGATAATGAATAATTGAAACAACACGTGAATAATAAACAAAAAAATTAATAATAAATAAAAAATTAATACTTAATAAAGAATGAATAATTAAATAATGAATAATGATTAAAAATGAATAATGAATAAAAAATAAATAATGAATAAAAAATTAATAATGAATAACAAGTGAATAATGAATAAAAAATTAATAATGAATAACTTATTAAAAACTAATATAAATTAATAATAAATAACAAATTAATAATGAATAAAAAATTAGTTATGAATACAAAATTAACAATGAATCACAAATGAATTTTGAATTAAAAAATTAATAATGAATAACAATTGAATAATGAATAAAAAATTAATAATAAAAAAAAATAGTGAACAAAAAATAAATAATGCATAAAAAATTAACTATGAACAACAAGTGAACAATGAATAAAAAATAAATAATGAATAAATAATTAACAATGAATAAAAAAAATAATGAATAAAAAATTAATAATGAATATAAAATTAATAATGAATATAAAATTAATAATGAATTCAAAATTAATAATGAATAACAAATGAATAATGAATAAAAAATTAATAACAATAATAAATGAATAATGAATAAAAACCCAATAATGAATAAAGAAGCAATTATGAATAACAAATTAAAATTAATAAAAATTAATAATGAATAACAAATAAATAATGAATAAAAAATTAATTATGAATAAAAAATGAATAACGAAGAAAAAATTAATAATAAAAAATTATAATAAATAACAAGTGAATAATAAACACAAAATTAATAATAAATAAAAAATTAATACTGAATAAAAATGAATAATGTATAAAAAATTAATAATGAATAACAAATGAATAATGAATAAAAAATTAATAATGAATAACAAATGAATTATAAATAAAAAATGAATAATGAATAAAAAATTAATAATAAATTATAAACTAATAATGAATAACAAGTGACTAATGAATAAAAAATTGATAATGAATAAAAAAATAAATAATGAATAAAAAATTGATAATGAATAAGAAGTAAATATTGAATAAAAATTAAAACTTAATAAAAAAGTTATTATGAATAACAAAGAAATAATGAATAAAAATTTAATAATGAATAACAAATGAATAATGAACGAAAAATTAATAGTGAATAAAAAATTAATAATGAATAACAAATTAATAATGAATAAAAAATTATTTATGAATAACAACTAAATAACGAATAAACCATTGATAATGAATAAAAAGTTAATAATGAATAAGAAGTAAATAATGAATAAAAAATTAAAAATGAATAAAAAATTAATAATGAATAACAAATGAATTATAAATAAAAAATGAATAATGAATAAAAATTAATAATAAATTAAAAATGAATAATGAATAACAAGTGACTAATGAATAAAACATTAATAATGAATAACAAATGAATAGTGAATAAAAATTGGATAATGAATAAAAAATAAATAGTGAATAATAAATTCATAATGAATAAAAAATGAATAATGAATAACAAGTGAAAAATTAACAAAAAATGAATAATGAATAAAAAATTAATAATGAATAACAAATGTATAATGAATAAAAAATTTTTAATGAATTACAACTGAATAATGAATAAAAAATTGATAATGAATAAAAAATTAATACTGAATAAAAAATTAATAATGAATAAGAAGTAAATAATGAATAAAAATTAAAAATGAATGAAAAATTTATTATGAATAACAAAGAAATAATGATAAAAAAATTAATAATGACTAACAAATGAATAATGAATAAAAAATTAATAATGAATGAAAAATTAATAATGAATTACAAATTAATAATGAATAACAATTGGATAATACATAACAATTTAATAATAAATAACAAATTAATAATCAATAAAAAATTAATAATGAATAAAAAAATAATAATGAAGTAAATGAGCAAGTAAATAATGAACAAAAAATTACTAATGAATAATGAATAAAAAATTAATAATAAATTATAAACTAATAATGAATAACAAGTGAATAATAAATAACAATTGAATAATAAATAACAAATTAATAATAAATAAAAAATTAATATTGAATAAAAATTGGATAATGAATAAAAACAAATAGTGAATAATAAATTAATAATGAATAAAAAATTAATAATGAATAACAAGTAAATAATGAACAAAAAATGAATAATGAATAAAAAATTAATAATGAATAACAAATGAATAATAAATATAAAATTATGAATAACATTTGAATAACGAATAAAAAATTGATAATGCACAAAAAATTAATGAATAAAAAAATTAATAATGAATAAGAAGTAAATAATGAATAAGAAATAAAAATGAATAAAAAATTAATAATGAATAACAAAGAAATAATGAATAAAATATTAATAATGAATAACAAATGAATAATGAATAAAAAATTCATAATCAATAACAAATTAATAATGAATAACAAGTGAATAATAAATAACAATTTAATAATAAATAATAAATTAATAATCAATAAAAAATTAAAAATGAATAAAAAATTAATAATGAATAACAAGTAAATAATGAATAACAAGTAAGTAATGAACAAAAAGTTAATAATGAATAACAAATGAATAATAAATAAAAAATTAATAATGAATAAAAATTGGATAATGAATAAAAAACAAATAGTGAATAATAAATTAATAATGAATAAAAAATGAATAATGAATAAAAAGGGAATAATGAATAAAAAATGACTAATGAATAAAAAATTAATAATGAATAACAAATTAATAATGAATAAAAAATTATTAATGAATAATAACTGAATAACGAATAAAGAATTGATAATGAATAAAAAATTAATGAATAAAAAATTAAAAATGAATAACAAATGAATAATGAATAAAAAATGAATAATGAATAACAAATTCATAATGAATAACAAATTAATAATTTATAACAAGTGAATAATAAATAACAATTGAATAATAAATACCAAATGAATAATCAATAAAAAATGAATAATAAATCACAAATTAATAATGAATAAAAAATTAATAACGAATAAAAAATTAATAATGAATAATGAATAAAAAATTAATAATGAATAGCAAATTAATAATGAATAAGAAATTAATAATGAATAACAAGTGAATAATGAATAACAAATAAGTAATCAATAAAAAATTAATAATTATTTACAAATAAATAATGAATAAAAAATTAATAATGGATAAAAACTGAATAATGAATAACAAGTGAATAATGAATAAAAAATTAATAATGAATAGCAAATAAATAGTGAATACAAAATGAATGAGAAATTAATATTGAGTAACAAATGAATAATGAATAAAAAATTAATACCAAGTAAAAAAGTAATGAATAAAAAAATGTTAATTGAAAATTCTGCATTCTTTGTGAATTGTATTTTTTGTGAACATCATTCAAATGAATAAAGAAATTATTCATTATTCTGAATAACGAAAATGAACAATTGAAATGAAAAATGTATCATTTTTTTAAAAAATGAATGTGAATTAAAAATGTTAATTATAAATCAATGTTGCATTCATGGAATGCATTCTTATCTCGTCGTTTAGTTGTACTTAAAATTCTGAATATGAATGTCAATTTTACAGTTCTGATAAATACAGTTCAAAACAAAATTACTTCTTTGACTTTTTTTTTTTTTTTTGTTCTTGTAAGACCAGTTTAAATAAGTTTCACTTAAAAGCCGAGTTTTTACTCTATCAATTACTATTTTTATTTTAATTTTTTTTTTATTCTTAGAATTTCCATTTGTTTCTATCTATCTATGTACACACAATTTCCCACTCTTGGTTTAATTTATTGCCTGTCGCCATTTAATATAGAAAACATGCATACATAAACAAATTTGCTTGCATTAATAATTTTATGTTTTTCTTGCGCGTTGTTTTTGTTTTAAATAATTTCAACACTTCCGCATTTTGTTTGACATTTAGCGTTAGTCAACTTTGCAAGCTAGTGAAATGGCGGATGTGAGTCGTATTTGAAACGAATGTCAGGGTTGCCAGTGTAAAAACTATTATGTGATGTTTACTGAGCAATGCATCGAGTAGATTTCGTTTAAAATTTTAATGTATATCAAAACTAAAGGCTTCATAATAAGAAAGGAATTTCGAATTGCGTTATGTTTAGGTTTAGAAAAGGTTCTTTTTCGCTTAACCTAAATATTGCCACAAAGTAACTGAACTGAATGCAAACTATTCTTTACCTTATAATTACTAAAATTTATTGAAAAGTAGGCTACTTCGATGTATATTGAAATATTTTTTCACTTTGAAATCGATTTTTATCCCCACTCCTTTTGTTTTGATTTTCATAAAATATTATTTAATTGTGCTGTTTTTAAAGTAATCCTGATGGTAGTTTAATAAAATCTTTTGTATAAATGAGAGCAACATTTTCAAAAATGCATAACAAATATTCCTTTATTCACTTTCTTGAGTATTCTTGTAGACAAATTTAGAACTTTCCACACTTTTTACTTCTGAATTAACCCCATAAAAAACAAGTGGCCAGAAAAAACTTTAGTAAGTCATTAGTTTTTTCTTTATATGGTGAATAAACTTATTTAAAGGGGTATATATAAATGTGCGAGTAGGACACAAAACTTTCTAGAGAACTCAATTTCACTCCGATATTTGAAGAAATCTAAAATTGCTGAAACGCAAAAAAGAACACAACCAAAACTTTTGTGTTTTCCCTGCAAAAAAAATGAACCAACCTTTTAATAGTTCCGAACTTGTTGCAAAAAAGAGCAGTCTAGTGCCACTACAATACCTTTCTACATTGATCGAACTGACGCTTTCTACGTGTTGATGTCATAGGAAAAAACAATTGTAATCAAAAACATTCCTTTTTCCCTATTATTTGAACTAGTTCCAATATGAACATTTCCCAGCTGTTACTTTTTGCTAAGGTATTTACATAGATCTTAAAGTGGTTTCTAAGTATTCAAACGTTAGAGGCATTTATTTCTTATGTATTAGGAAACGAAGTGCATCACTTAAAATATGATGCATTCCTTTAATTTTATTTAGTTTTGTTATATATAAGTAATGCTAAAAAATACCTTTGTTGAATTCTTTAAAATTATTCCTTATTATTTTAATACAATTTTGGTGTGGTCATATATGTAATTCCAAAAGTAAGTCCAAAGACACGACATAGTAAAAAGGTAGAACTTCGAAAAACACTTCGAAATTAAGCTTAGTACCACGAAAAAGAGTGGGAAACCACTGATGAAACCACTTCATCATGGTATACGGATGGTTCCAAAACATTGGAAGATATAGGCGCAGATATGTACGGGCCAACAACCAAGCACTTTGAACCTATGGGGACAACACCCAGTATCTTCCAAACGGAAATCCTAGCAATACAGCTGTGTGCGCAATTCAACCTGTACCGGAAATGCAAAGGTCAGGATAGAATTGTGATGTCAGACAGCCAAGCAGCAATTAAAGCATTAGTTTCCGGTGAGATATCATCGAGAATAACATGAAAATACTTAACAAAACTCAATGAACTAGGCAAGAATAATACTGTTACTATACTCCGGGTCCTAGGACACAAAGAACAAGGTAACGAAGAAGCCGATGGCTTAGCGCTACGGGGTGCAAACACAAAATTTATAGGACCGGAACCATTCTGCGCACTGGGCAATCATTCTATAAAAAAATATCTTAGTAGGAAGGAGAGGTACAGAGCTTTATAAAAGCCTCCCAAAGCTAAGACAATCCAAATTTCTCCTTAGAGATTTTAACACTCGGAGAGCAAAATTGTGCATAAGCTTAGGTAAACCAAATCTAAGAATTCTAACGGCGTTCCTTACATTACACTGCAAACTTAAATATCACCTGATAAAATTGGGCATAGAAGCCGATAGTATCTGCCGCTTCTGTGAAGAAGCATAGGAGACTCCAATACACCTACTTACAAACTGCGAAGCCGTGGCTCGCAGACGTAAATTAGCACTGGGGAACTATGAGCTGAGTCTAGAGCAATTTCATCCCTTGAACCTAAGAACATTTAGAGAAATAGGTCTGGATGAAATTGTGTAATCCGAGCGAAGCTTGGAGAAGGAGGTACAATAGATCTCATTTAGGTCGCAATACGCATCTCCACCATTTAACTTTAACATTGACTAGCTGTATAAAATATGACATGAAAAATATAAAAAAATAAACCTTTTTTAAACTAGCTGTGTCTACAAAATATTACAAAATACTAACTAAGAAAAACAAAAATTTAACCTTAAAGAATAAAAAAAAAAACTTCCTTAAACAAGCTGTACAAAATATCACAAAATTCCTTCATAGAAATACTAAAATTATTAAACTATTTTATGTTTTTAAATAATTTTATGAATCTTCTGAATGATCTCATTTAATTAAATTTTTTTTTTAAAGAACTGATCTCTGTTTTTCAGAAATAAACAATATAAACACAAGTGCGTTTTTTAGCATTTCAAAATTTTCTTTAATGTTTTGTGTTGTAGAACAAGGCACAACTACTTTTAAACTTTATATTACGTTTTACAAAAACTTCGTTTTTGTCTTCCAAAAAAGTTTGTCAAACCCGAGACTAGTCCCGGGATCCCGGAATTGTATTTTTTAAATCCCAAAATACCGGAATTGCCGAAGCGTCCCGAAATTGAATGCCCTGGTTTGAACAACTCCATATAAAAATAAAAACAAACAACCGAAGAGCTAATGAGGCCACTATTATGTTTAACAACCAGGGTTGCCAACTCAGTGGTTCTCAAAATTCCACGATTTTTCATCAAATTTCCCCTCAAAATTGTCGGGTTTTATAGTCTAGTGAAGAGTACGCTAGACTATCAACTCAGAGGTCCCCGGTTCGAATCCGGGTTCAGGCATGGTTCTTTTCGCTTTCTTTTGATTTTTAGTACATTTAAGAATTATTGAAACAAAAAATCCACAGCTAAATTGCGGAAAATGTTGAATTAAAGGACAGGAGCAACTAAGGGCTGGAAATACTTGCCGAGGTTAAGGCATAACACTACACTCAAAAATATTTGTGTGTAAATATTACTAATAGCTGCGTCTATTCTACGAATTTTATTCGTAGTTTTTAGCCACAAATAGGATTCGTAGAATCGACGTATATAAGTACATTTTACGAATATTTTATTCGTGTTAAAAAAAAACAAATACATTAAAAAAATCCTGTCTGAGCTGGGGTTTGAACCTCGGTAGGCTTCAGTCACTTTACAATCACACAGTTCCTTATGTTCTGTAGATATTCGACAAACAAGGCTGAACGATTTCGGTTTTAAATTTTTTAAACTCTACTAATAACTCGTACATTCTACTAATAATTCGTACGGTCAACCTATGAATGAATTGTTTTTACTAATATAATTTTTCATTCGTAAATAGTACGAAAGCATTAGTAAATACTTCGAATGTAATGAAACAAATGACGAAGTTATTCGTACGAGCAATTTAAGAATATTATTATTTATATGTACACAATCATTCGTACAATGCACTATAACGAATTATTGTATTTTTGCTTACGAATATCATTAGTATATAAAACCAATATATTCGTAAATACTACATCAGGCATTAGAAGAATTTTACGAAAGAGTTCGTAAAGATATCACAATTTGAATACTTTGTAAAGATATCACAATACGAATAGTGGAAGAATTTACTAATATTTTGTTTACTAATATCATTCGTAGAATTTTTACTAACACATTTTTTGAGTGTAGCCTCTGTTGTAAGCAATTATAAGCTTTTTAAGGACAATAGTTTCATTTAAAAAGTACTATATTTATATGCATAAATTTAAATTACATTAAAAAGAGCAACGAATTTACAAACATATTATAAAGCATATATATGTTTTATTGACATTTCAGATCTTTTTCATATGTTATTCATGCAATGGCTTCTTAGATGCAAGAAATAGTTATAACAAATGCATAACTATTTTTCGGATTTAACTATTAGAATTCGAATGGCACTTAATTAGTTTATGTTCTATTGAAATAATTTGCAACGCTTTGTTGACTCAAGTGTGTGACAAAATGCTATACCAAAGAGTGACAATTGACACAAAAAACAATATGGTGAAAAAAAGAATTCAAAAAAGTTAACACAAAAGTTAACTTTTTAGAGTTTCCTGTAGTGGCAGAAGCCTAGTTAACTTTTCCGTATATTTAACTTTTACGAGTCTTAACTTTTGTGAGTCTCTACTGTAATATTATAAGCGCCCATCAAGCCTTTTTTCTAATAGAAGTAATTTTGACCGGTGTCTGTTTATCTCGCAATATAAAATTGTCAGCATATCTAGTGTTAAAGTATATTTAGAAATTTATTTTTCAGAACTAAGAGATACTTTTTTAAATATTTATAAATTATACGCTATGTGTATAAATTATTAAGTCCTTAAATTAGCCTCCATCATACTTATCGGATGTCAAAGTAATACATAGATTGAAGGTTCAATTAATAGATTGTTATTTAATCTCAATCATTATTCTTTAAGTACATATCACAAAAACTTGACTTGAAAAAAATAAACCTCCGAACAAAGTCCATTATGGGTTAAGTCTTAGTTTCTCTCAAAAGCTTTAGCATCAAGATACATGAGTAGACATAAAAAGCAATACACATAATAATTAACTGTATGTAGGACTGTCTGTATGTAGCCTTAAAAGCTATACACAACAGTATTCATAGATACATTTTTCTACATAATATACATATTTGTATCTAAATACTTACATACAAAAATTCCAAAAATAAAACAAAGTTCAACGCACAGTTTACACTGCTGTTACAACAAAAAAAAAAAGAAAAAAACAAAACATCCAAAATATACATAAAAAGCTTAATAAATTCCAATCTATTACATAGAGCTTTTGCACGCACCCTCATCAGAAAAACGTCAAAAGTGCTGCAAAAAACGTTTCCAACACCACCACCATCACCACTTGAGTGGCCCCATCATCAGCCACGACCCCCTGACAGCACACCCACCACTCTGCTGGACGCCCTTGTCACTACTTTTTGCTCTAATGTAAAACAACAACAACAACAACAACAAAAAACACGAGAAGAAGAAAAAACCCAAAAAGCACATAGCACCAACATTGGCCACTTTTAACTCCCCAAAAACTTTCTGCTGCTTTCAACATTCCGCTGCTGCTTCTTCTTTCTCTGTGGTATACATGGAATGAATATGAGCTGGTGTTGGTGCTGCTTGTGCGTGCGTTTGTAATGCCAACGCTTATGTGTGCGTGTGCGCGCGGCAGTCGAAATTTCAATAGCAAAGTTCAATGAACTCGATGTTTTTCGGTTTAATTATTTTTTTTATTTTGTGCTGCTGTTTTCTTTTATGTTTCACTTTATTTTGTTTTGCTGAGCATGGAGAGAACATGAATAAAGCGCACGTAAACAAAATGTACCAACAAACTGAGAACTGGCACGGCAACCGTGGAATTTGTTCATACAACGATAGAGGGCAAACTAGATACCCAGTTGGAAAAGAAGCCCTACTGTATGTCTGCCGGCAACATGCCTCGCAAGGTCAGCAGACATGCCTGCCTTTATAAACGCTTATATCTTTTTTCTATAGGCATGACTGCCTAATGAACTGCCGTTGCAGCAATGCTGCATGCATCTCATGGCATTAATGCTGCATTCAACTCACGGTATTAGTTCCGCATTCATACCATGAGATGCATGCGGCACTGCTGCTACGGCAGCTCATTTGACAGACATGCCCTCCTAGGACCAGGGTTGCCACACAGGAAAAAAATTTCCAACAAAAATCTTTAAAAAAATTTACCAATGTGAAAGAAATTACTATATTTTTCTTTTATATAAAATTAAATAATTCATATATATTTTTAAATAAAAATAATATTACACATTTTATTTATAAAAAAATAAGCATAAGTAAACGTATACAATGCGATAAAAAAAACATGTAAATATGAAAGTCACATTTTTATAATATCAAATTTAACTATATGACTTTGTCATTCAAACCTAACGAAAATTTATGAATTACATTTTTTTTAAATAGTTTAAAAGTATTTGACTTTTTATGTTAAAATTTAAAAGCAACTTATTGAATATCTTAAATTATAAAGTTTAAATAAATTAAGAAAATTAAGAAAAATAAATTAAGGTCACATTTTTATAAAATCAAGTTTAACGATATGACTTTGCCATTCAAACCGAACCAAAATTTATGAATTAAATTTTTTTTAAATAGTTTAATGTTTTTGTCTTTTTAAATTAAAAATAAATGGGAACTACTTGAAGATTATAAATTATAAAATTTAAATAAATTAAGAAAAATTAAAGTTTAGTCTAAAAATCAAATTATCAAATTATACCAGTAAAAGACATATATTTTGGCTTTTATTTTTAACAAAAAAGAAAAATAGGTCCAAATTACAAAAAAAAATCCATTTTGATGGAAATCTCTAACTTTCACAATAAGCAAATGATACACTGAGGAAAATATGTGTTAAAATTAAATGAAATTGTGTTCATATTAAACTAATTTGTTTTTGAAATAGAGCTTGAAACAATTTCATTTAAGTTAAACACAAATGTTCTTAAAGTTTTATTTAAAACAAGAGCTTTTGTTTTCAAAATAATGTTTATAAATATACTTATATTGTAAAAATTTGAAGTTTAAACACATTTATTTAAACGAAAAATTTAATGCAAAAACTTTAATATTTAAAACAAATTTTTTAAAACATAATTTAAAAATACTGTCATTAAATTAAAAACAAACAAATGAAACCGCCATTTTTGATGCCATTTTTTCACTTGTTCGAGTTTTCGAAGTCAGATTCATGATCAGCGACCACTGGGACCCTCAAATAACAAATTTTGTGACTTCATTTGATGAAGTTTGCGTTTTATTGCGGCTTGAAATATTTTAAATATCAAAATAATTAATTAGTTTTTATTTCATTTTGTGTTCAATATTTGTAAGGCTAATTCAAAAATAATTTCAAACAATCAAATGTAATATCGGGGTCTCAGTTGGCTGGCTATAATTTTCAATTCACTGTACATAATTTTTTAATTTAATCTCTGATAGCGACGTATTTTTTGTTATTGGAAGGAAATAAAAAGAGAAAATTATACAAAAAACCGAAATGAGCTTATAGTTGAAAATTAAGCACGCTTGTTTTAACTCTTGTTTTGTGGAAATGCAAATGAGTTGAATTTCTATCTTAAAATTTTTTGTTTAATTTTAAAGTATGTTTTTTTTCAATGTATGATTAAATTTCAGTGAACATCATTCGAAAGCTAAGAAAAAGGCGCACATTTCTTGTTTGGGACAAATTTTTGTGTATAAATCTTGTGTATAAATGTATTAGAAACATTTTGAAGCATAAATCGTCCTTGTAGGATGTATGGTTTGGGAGTTATGGCGAAAAATCCAGATGTTTTTGCCATGCTTGTACCCCAAAAAGTGTTCTACAACTCCTAAACTACAAGAGATAGAGCAAAATTCATTTCGACAAAGAAGCTACCCGCCTTAAGGACAATACCATGGTCATTTTAGTGCGTGAATCGTCCTTTTCTGATGTGTAATTTGGATTTTAGGGGGAATTCATGGCAAAAAAATAGAAAAAAGAAAAAGTTCATAAAAAAGGGCATTAGAAATGAACAAGAAATGTAATTTTTAAAAGTCTTCCAAGGATGCGGTCTTGTAGGCAGTAGCTTAACGAACATTTTGGTGCATAAATTGTCCTTTTATGATGTATGGTTAGGGAGTTATGGCCAAAAAACAAAAAAAAACTAGAAAATCACCAAAAATTACGGAGAAAACTAAAATTCTTAAAAAAAATTGTTATAAAAATGCAGTCTTCTTATATATGTACTAGAAACATTTTGGAGCATAGATCGTTCTTGTAGGATGTATGGTTTGGGAGTTATGGCTAAAAGTCCAGATGTTTTTTGTGCATACAAGATGCAACATAAGCAATTAAAAAATCCTTTTTTACAAAATTAAATTAAAAAAAAATCGAAAATTCTTTGTTTTATATTGAAATAAAAAATGCGTTTCAAATATTTTTAACCAATGAACCATGAAAAAAACTATTATTGACAAAAATATTTTGGTGGCAAATATTGAATGGAATATTCCGTATATATAATTATTTATTTAAAATTTAGAACTTTTTAAAAAAACAAATTTGCTTGCACAAAAACATTCACCAAAACGGTAAAGAATTTACCATTTTACCAAGTCAAAAATGTTCAACCAAAAATGGTAATATTTTACCAAAATGGCAACCGTGCCTAGGGCATGCCTATAGAAAAAAGATATAGGCTGATGTGAAGATGAGCATGTCTGCTAAATTTCCAACTCATGTTGCCGGCAGTCATACAGCAGAGATTTTTTTGCAACTAGGTAGTATGATAGTATAATATATGGAAAAGTATATGAGTACTTCACTCACTATTCACAACTTTACACTACGAACTTAACTTTCCAAATGAGAACATCGATAGAAAACTTTACTTTTGCAACTCTAGAAATATAGAAAATATCATGATACATATGAAGGGCTTATTGCAAGAACATGATAAGCCACATGAAAAATATTTTGAAAAAATCGACTCTAAAGTTTGGAAAAAATGTATTTTTGTATGAAGAAATGGATTTGAACACGGAAACTTTTACAAATAGGTTAGGAAATACAAAAAAAACAGGCAAAATCTCTTCAGTGGCTATTTGCAATGGATTCAGTAATATATTCAGCCTAAAAAATTGATTTTTGAGTTTAGGTGGCTTATCACGTTATTGCAGTAAGCCCTTCATATATTGAAATTCTGTACTTTACAATTAAACGCAATTTTGCATCAGCAAACATGATATATACCTCACTTAGAAGTAAAGAGGCAGTTTTTGAAATTTTAAAAGGTAGACTTCTAAACTTAGCCGTAAACTTATAGCCTGCCACATTCCTTCCATCGGCAGGCCTGCTTTGTTTTTCATCTGGGTAGATTAAACGATTGTATCAATATGACAGAGATAGCTAGAAATGTGACAGAAATCTGACAGAGACAAGAAAAATTTTAAAAATGTTTAATCTTATTTCAGAGAAAAAAAATTTGTGAAGAAAAGTAAGAAAGTCTCTTCTTAAAACACATCTCCGCACATTTCTACTTTCTTAGGAGCTAAAAACTTTTTTCGCTAAAAATGGTTCAGATCCATGATACAAAGAATTACAGATAAAGTATTGCGCATGTCCGCCATCTTTGCTGTGACGTGCAAGGTGATCCTTGGTTAAAACGTAGTCATAATTTATTCATAGGGTATAAAGATTTTAAAATGCCTACATTTTCTTATGAAAACTTGTTTTACTGAAATGAAATAAATATTGGTATATAAAGCACATGTCCAAAATAAAGTAAATATATTTTTAGAACTGTTTGTGAAGAAAAATTTGCATATTTTGTAGGGGTGCTTTTTCCCTTTTTTACCGATTTACACAAAAAGCGGCTACGTTGCTTGATGTGCTTGACAGAATTTTGACTGTTTGTTCGTTTTCATTTTGCTATCTTCGTCACTTTTCTACATTTTCTTTTGGATGTATTCATCAAGTGTCACATTTGACGAGCACCGATGACGAGGTGCGCAGTAAATTTTGTTTGTTGCGCCGGGAATACTTTACCTGTAGCTCTTTGTATCATGGTTCAGATCAAGGCTCATTTATACGGTTGTGGCATTTGAGAGCTAGCTTTCTCGATCTGTCAGAATAGATGAAAAGAAATTAAGAAAATGAATGCATAGAACAAAAAAAAGCATAGAACAAAGTTGACAGTTCAAGTAAAGGCGAAAAAAGAGCGCATTTCTCTTAAATGTCACAACCCAGATGAAAATATTTTTCTTTGGCCGTTTTTGTGTCACAACCCAGATGAAAATATTTTTCTTTGACCGTTTTAAAATGTATACACAATATTTTTATTTTATAAATTATTTATTTGTTTAAATTTATGATTTTGCTCTATCAAAAATTTTTGAACATTTTGCATTCCGATTACTGTTGCCAGATCAGCGGATTTCATGTGACGGGATAAATTATAAAAAACCGCTGGCGGAATTATCGGCGGATTATTTACTTAGGGTTTTTATTAAATTTAGCCTAGATTTTATTCATCTAAGATGAGCAAAAGCATTTCTCCGTTAACAATGTTTTTAAAGCAAATCGGATATGTTTATTCCGTAGCTTTTAAATTTCCGATACGTTTAAAATGGACTTGATTAATTAAGTTATTAAAATTTTTTAAAAAACTAATTAGCGGATTTTAGCGGTTTTTTTTGGCAAATTTCTGCAAACTTTTATCAGCAGTAGCTGGCAACACTGATTCCGATGTCGGTTTTTCAAATATCTACTATCTTAAGAGCTAAAAACTCTTTCTTTCTAAAAATGGTTCAGATCAAGGCTCATTTTTAAGGTTGCGGCACTTGAGAGCGAGCTCTATCGAACTGTCAGAATGGATGAAAAGAATTTAAGAAAATGAATGCGTAGAACAAAGTTGACAGTTCAAGCCAAGACATTAAAAGAGCTCATTTTTCTCAAGTGCCACAACCTTATAAATGAACCTTGGTTCAGATCAAAATATTTTTCTTTGACCGTTTTTAAAATGTATACACAATATTATTTTTTTTTTTTATAAATTATTTATTTGTTTAAATTATGATTTCGCTCTAGCAAAAAATGTTTGAACATTTTGCATTCCGATGTCGTTTTTTCAAATTGTTCATTGAAATGAGTTCATTGAACTTCGTGCGTGTGCGCCTGACAGACAACTAAACACATAATCGTTTAAATGTGTTACAGGTAGAATTTATTTAAAGATAGTTTCATTGTTATTTTTTTTTTTCTTGCACTCTTGCAAACACTTGTAAATAATTATTTATCCGTTTGTATAAATAAGTTGCTGCGCGAAATATGAATAAAAAAGAAGTATAAATAACAAAGAATCACTGTAAAGTAAATAAAAAACTATAAGCTAGATTTATGACTTTTCTTTGAATTTTTTTTTTTTTGCAAGGTAAAAGCAGAGTTTGAACTCTCTTCAATTCAAATGAATTTTAAAAAACGCTAATAATTAACTTACTTCATGGTTAAGATTATTAGATCTGATATATTTCACAAACTTTTACTCTAAAAACATCATATTATTTACACTGTTAACTACTAATTTTGCTACCCGGAGTCATTCTTATTCTAGTCATTCTTATTCTAGTCATTCTAATTCGATTGACTCATTTTTTTTTGAAAAAATTGTTTTTACTGATTTCAGCATTCTTGCATTTTTTCACATTAAAAATTTTATATTAGAACACTTCCAAACTCGTTACGTACGATTTTAACGAAGAAGTATTAAAAAAAGGAGTGAAAAATTTTAATTTTTAAAAAAAATTTAATATTTGCGTAATAATTAAGTAGCACTAAATTAAGTGAAAACAATGACAACAATCGACCCTAAGGACTTAAAGTTATATACAAAAATATGTGCTGACGTTACGTTACAAAAAACAGAAGTGATTTTTGACTTGGACTAAAAAATTTGCAAACCTCTCTGAATTGGGCAAGACTTTTTGTTTACAACTTATTTTGAAAGGATTTGAAATAATACAAGTTTATTTTTTAATTGATTAAATTTAAAAAAACTTTTCCGGTTTCTTTTTTACTAGAATTTTTGATCTGGCGTAACGTTACGTTACGTTAGATTTCCATTGTAGCTTAATTGGGCAATTAAGTATTTATGAAATTAAGTTATTAAAAAATTAATTTAATATATTTTGCTTTCCTTGCTTCAACCATTTTTTCATTATCTTTAGCCAATGCCTTCTATTTTTACTAAAACGAAAATATTTACAAAACATTTACTCAACATTTACGAAAAAGAAAAACTACATTTGTGAAGCAGTAGAAATGTACAAATTCATGGTTGCCCGCAGGGGGAGAAGGGGGACCACTCGCCCTCCTAGGCAGGCAAAATTTTTAATATATCTTCATATTAAATAAAAAAAGAGCTGTTAAGTACAATTAAAAAATTTTACGGGAAAAGCAAAAGACTTTCTAAATTGTAAGTTGCACTTAAACTTGGATCTTTTAGAGCTTTGTTTATACAAACGCCATTTTTAGTTGCAGGAGTATAAAATTTTGCAGCAACTTGTATTTTGATATTGTGCATCATAATTAATCAAAAAGTCGATTTTAATTTGTTTGAAACTTACGGCTTTTTTGATTTCATATGACGATATGTTCATTATGTATATTATTATATTTTGAAGAAATACAAAAATTCTTTTAACTGTTAATTTATAAATAAAGCTGATCCAAACCATGCATTTTTAAATCGACGATTTCTAAATGTACGTAGTTTGGTACGTATTACGAATATTTTATTCGTATTCATACAAAAACAAATGTATATAGTACGAATAAATTTGTTACATTTTCGAATGATCCTAATACCTAATTACGAAAACAAACATTCTGTCTGAGCTGAGGTTTGAACCGTGGTTCTTTAGCTTACAGTCACCTATTCTACCAGTAGGATACAAATACCTTGCAATCAGACAATCATACATACATCGATGGTTAAGCGCATAAAAGTGAGAAGTGAAAATTTGAACATTTTCAGAAACGTTTATTTTCAATACATTTCAGTCAGTTAAAAAAATAAAAAAAAAATTTTCTGGAAATTTAAAAATGTTGACTTATCACTTTTGTGCGCTTAGCCATAGTTTTATTTGGTAATTGTTCGACAAACCAGTCTAAAGGATTTCGGTTTTAAATTTTTTTAACTCAACTAATAATTCGTATATTCTACGAATAATGCGTATGGTCAACCTACGAATGAATGTTTTCTACTGATATTTTTTTGAATTCGTAAATAATACGAAACCATTAGTAAATACTACGAATGGAAGAAATTAAAAAGTTATTCGTACGAGAAATTGAAAAATGTTAAAGAATGATATCCCTTATTAGACGTAGATCATTCTTCGTAGCAACAGATGCAAGGGGCATTTAATTTCATAACGGATATAAACTTTGACGAAAAGCAAATTTATGTTTTAAAGTCCTTGTAAACAAGCAGAAAACAAAGCAAAATAAATTTTGTAGACATAAATGTTTTCCAAAAATTCGGCATAAAAAAATAATTTTTCTGTCATAGAAATGATTCAATTTTGATAATTTTTTAATTTTTTTTAAATTTATGAAAATAACTAGCAATCCTGCAGCATTTAAATTTGAGAAAATTGCAACGATCTTGGCGATGGCAAGGCTTCTAATTCAAAAGCAAAAGAAAAAATTTTGAAATCATGAATAAAGTAGGCCAATTTTGAATCAAGGACTTATTTTTTTTAAAATAATATGAAAAATTCGGATAAGAAAACAATTTTACATTAGAATATGCTATGGTCAAAAGTTTTTTTTTTTACTTAAAAGTAAATAGAAAACTATCAATTAAATACTTCTTGAAATTCACGTTTTTTTTTAACGTCACGTGCTTATATTAAATTCAGGATTCAGAATCAGAGCTTGCAGTGAGGTTCTAGAATATGTTAAGAAAATGTATGGAACCCACAACCCAGAAATATATTTGTTCATTTTTTCATTTTTCATTTTGAATTCACGTTTTGAATTAAAAAAAAAAACTTTTTTTAAATTATTCGTATAATAATTATGTTGTGGATAGGTGTCAATGCGGTGTGAGATCCGGTCAAAAATATCTCCCTTAGCATCCTTAACAATAAAACTATATTTTAATATTGGCAAATTTTTGTATTCTTATTTAAAAAGTTGAAAACTTGGGGGCTCAAAAATAATTAATGCAATTTCATTTAAAAATAAATGAGACCTCACATTATTTAATTTTCTTAACAACCAAGAAAATTTGCTTTTGCAAAAAATTATTGAAATGTATTACATGACAAAAATATAAAATGAAATTTGAAAATATTTCGAGCATATGACATGAGAAAGATTTTTACCTCATCTTTAAAATATATTGGATATTCCTATGTGTAATTAGTGCCAAAAATCTCAGAAAATAGAATTAAATAGGCTACATTCTCTTTATGCTCATTCTAGACTCTTTTTGTCTTTGTTGCCCCTAGAATTAATCCTGCGGACGCCCATGATTGTATGTTACAGTTATAACAAGTATTGTATGTAACGAACATGTGCTATGTTTTTTAATTCTTTAAAGAACTTTTGTTTCTAAAATTTTATACCTAAAACAGTTATGTTTAAAAGAAATTTAAGTATTTTTATAAACATTTTTAAAGGGAAAAAGGGAATTTTTTCATGTGTTTGTGGGAAATTAAACATAAAAAAACTTGCAACACTAGCCTGAAGAACATAAAGTTGCCGCCAAATAAAAGGGTGTTTGCGAAAAACATTGCTTACACAGAATTGTTTAACCTTCAAACGCATTTGTATTTTTTGAAACGTAAAAAACGTTTAGTGTCAATTTGACACTATGCATTACAACAAAATATTTAAGTTCAATGCAACTCACCACAAAATTATTTCGGTTTATATTAAAATATTTATTTTAAAAAAACTCAAAAAGGAATGTTCCAGATTTGCTAGTCACATTATTCATAAAAGGTTAAAAACAAAAATTTGACTATAATTCACCAGCTACACTAAGTTTGAGCACTTCTTTGCATAGGTTGAAAAGGTGAATTGGACAAACTGAAAATGACCAGTAGCAAAAAAAAAACAAGTGTTTTAAAAAATAAAAAAGGATTTACAGTTATAATTTTTGTTCTTTAGATGAATGAGGGAACATTTTTTATTGGATTTTTTTCTTTGGTAAAATATACAGGGTGTCCAGTGTGAGAGTACGAATATTTATGGAGCTCAATGAAGAGGTCGAGTTAAGCAAAAAATATTATGAGAGGAAAGGCAAATTTTCGAACCCTTAGAAGTTACGGGGTTAGCCCGAAACACCCTGTCATTGCCATATGGCAACGCAAACACAAACACTTAAAATGTGCTTATTTTAGTTTGAACCATTTTATATTTGCGTTAACAGATCATTTTGAAAATTTAAAAAAAATTTATTCAGGGTTATTCGGGTTAATTGGCATTTCACGACTTTGTTTCATACTATTCTTTTTAGCGAAAAAACTAACTCATAGAGAACTTATTTTTAAAACTCATTTGAAAGACAATGAATTAGTCTTCTTAATGCTGTATCAATGAATCCACCCGACTTATCCATTACCGAGCTGTGCTCGTGTGAAAGTGAAATGAATCCGCGGAGTCTACAAAATTTCCAGTTCAAGAGCAGCTTTCTCAGAATTTCGCGTAATAAATCAAAAAAATTTTTTGATTTTTTTGTGATTTTTTTAATTTGCTTTCCATTGACATCAACAATCATTAACATAGTTTTAAAAGTAACGAAGTTAGTTGTGCTTCAAAAATTTCACTAATTTGAAAACATAATGATATTATCTTCTACGTAATTGTATTTAAAAAAAAAATAAATAAAAATATAAGAATTGTCCAAAGTGAAATTTTTCAAGAACTACTTTTTTTATTTATTTATTTACTTATGTACCTATTATTATTTGCAGTTCTTAGTGTTACAAGATATAATATCCCTTAACTAGCACTAATCATTAAACGACTTTGTTATTTTTAAACATATGTTTATGATTTTGAGCTCATTGAAAAGAAAATTAAATGAATTACAAATTTGATGCTTAAAAAATGTTGATTTATTACGCGAAATTCTGAGAAAATTGTGCCCAAACTTGAAATTTTGTAGTTTCAATTGATTTATTTCATCTTTACACGAGCACAGCTCGGTAATGGATAAGTTGGGTGAGTTTGTTGATACACCGTTAGAAAGGTCAATTCATTGCCTTTTAAATGAGCTCTTAAAATAAGTTTTCCATGAGTTAGTTTTTCTACTAGAAACAATAGTACGAATCAAAGTCATGAAATACCAATTAACCCCGTAACTTCTGAGGGTGTGAAAAAATACCCCCCTACCCTACAATTTATTACTTAACTCAAAAACCTCTTTCAGCTCCGTAAATATACGTATTCTTACACTGAACACCCTGTTTATTTAGACATGATTTTTGCACTGACCCAAAATTCCAAGTGGATTTGGCCACAAATAAAAAAATATAAAGTTTTATTTTCAAAAATAGTGTCAAATTGACACTAAAAGCATTTGAAGGTTAATAAATAGAAAAACAATAGAATTATCATCTGAGATTATTATGGAATTAAATGTAGCTTTATTTGATTAAATCAATTAAGAATTTAAGAATTTTTGTGTTTTTAACTTTTTTCGTCCTATTGGCTGAGTATAAGGATATGTTTATTAAGTGTACTAGGTTACTCGGTCTAAAATATATCTTGGCGCATTGTTGGATATCCATGAAAGAATATCGCGATGTGTTAACTCATAGGGCAAGTTTATAGTGGCGCCTTGTTGCTTTGCCGAACCAAACCGAACCGAGAAGGAAAGCTAAAAAACGCTGCACATACAATCATATGAAAAAAGCTCAAAGTGCGTATAGTGCTAACCGAACCAGCAGCTTAAAGTGACTTGTGCGCTGGTATTGAGAGTATTAGTTGCTTTCTCGCTCGCTCGCACCATTTTCATATTTTAAGTTTTATTTTACACGATGCTTACTTTTTATTTTCATTAAATAAAATAAAAAAGGTAAAGCAACAAGGAAGCAACTCCAATAAAATACATACATGTATTTATTTCTTTTTTCCTGTTGCGCATTCTCTTCGTTTTTTCATGGAATCAAAGCAAGTGGATGAAAAAATTCAAATTAGCTATTAGTAGCTTTTGTTTTCCTTTAAATTTTCGCATTTGTTGTTCAAAAATCAATAATTTGACATCAATCTGCTATATGTGTATGCAAAATATTAAATTAGATATTGGTCATAGATGAAGGCATCAACGAGTCTCTGTTATGCATACAAACAAATATATACTACACAGAGAAATGATTGATGTCCAATGAATGACCGTGTAAGGTCCGCTTTTTGGCATAGGTATAGAAAGCCTTTCGATGAAGTGCTTATTCAGCCGATTGACATTTTTCTCACTATTTTTATGTTGTTATTTATCCTTTTCTGTCTAAGGCTGGCCGCATAGTAAGCGCCGAAGCAGGCAGGCAGGCAGGCACCAGTGCGAGAAAAGTGGTTTCATACAGTTTCATATTAATCTGCTCGAAGTCCACATAGTTTAGCAGGCAGACCAAAGCAGGTACAGCGAGAAAAATGTTTTGTCCTGGTTTCTCGCAGCTGATTTTGCGTGTTTGTCTAAGTTTTGATAAAATTGAAGATGTACACTTTTTTAAACGGAGTTTTATCAAGGAAGAATTTATATTAGAAGCATTTTATGTTTATTATTTTTTCGTTGGACGGAACACACACACACATGCATAATAAGCATCAGCGCACGTGTATATGTTATGATAAACACACAAAAACAACACCATATAAACACAACATAGCAACGATTGTTAACAAAGATTGTTTTTGTTATTGTGCATCTATGTTGTTGTTGGTGATAAATTTTGGATAACTGAAATAACGAAAAGAATGGATTTATAAAATTACCACTTGTTGGACATGTAAAATAGATGAAAAATAATCCTTTTAATTAGTTGTTGTTTGCATTTAATAGACTTTTTGTGGAATCCGAACAAAACTGTTGACTGTTTTAATTTTGTTTTCATCATCTTTTGAGTGAAAAAAAGAATAAAAACAAAAAACAGCAACAACAGAATAGATTCGTTGAAACACATATACAAACAACAGCAGCGGCTGAGTCGGCGCACTTGATAGAGTGAAAGTTGTGTTTTGTTTTTGTTGAAAAATGCAATAGAATGAATTCTGAAAGATTTGTTTCTTCCCATAACAATATAAATTGCTGCATTGGAAATTAAAAAACATTTCGTCAGACGAATCCATTTTTTCTTAATTTTTTAAGTAAGTAAATCAATAAGTAATAAGAATTAAATAAATGTATAGGTTACCCAAACAAAACAAGCAAAGTGAAAAAATATCAACAATAGATACTTATTGCTGCCCGCAATATAAGCATATTTATGCCCGCTTTTCTGCACTCAACAAAAATTTCGAGGAAACCAGAAACAAATAACAAAAGTATCAACTTGTTCTTTGCTTTGTGTTGTTTGGTATTGCAATGCTTTCATAAAAAAAAGAATTAAAAATACACATTTAATAACAATAACAAAACCTATAAATCAATCAATTTGATCATTGATGCGCAAGTGTGTGTTTTGCGTTGCTGTTGTTGTTGGTAAAGCTGAATTCACTGACTACTTTCAGCAAGTTTTTGTGTGAATTTAAATAATTTTAATTAAGCTGGAGAAGGTTTCATAACAAAATAAATGCGAAAAAAAACAAAACAATAACAAACTATGTCGCACTGACCTGATCTGCTTCTCGCATTCACTCTGCGGTGGTTATTTGTGGAGCGGGTTGCAATCTGCGCCTGCCTGCCTGCTTCAGCGTTTACTCAGCGGGCAGCCTAACAAAACAATTCGAAATAAAAATGCAGCACATCTGAAAGCAAAAAAGTCACAACAAGTTGAAACAGCAAGTGACTTAAAGCGACTTAAAGTACGTTTCAGCATAGTTTTTCGCATTTTCGTCTCTTCAATTTTTATTCGTATTTTTTTGGAAAGCAAGAAGCCCACACGAAATCAAGTGACTTATTTGATGCTACAATTTCAAAGTACACAAAAAAAATTAATACATATATCCAAACAAACTAAAAATAGTCAAAAACCAGCTGCAACAAGTCAGCTACTTAAAGTGTCTTAAAGCGACTCACAGTGACTTAAAGTGCATTTCAGCATAATTTTTTCGCATTTTTGTCGCTTCCCTTGTTGTCTGCTTTATTGAAGAAAGCAAAAAGCACATACGAAATCACGCGACTTTTTTGATGCTTCGATAGCAAAAATAAGCAAAAAAGAAACGTAATATATACAAATAAATCCAAAGGAGTTAAAAAACCTTCTGCAACAGATCAGCGGCGGTAAGCGTGCACTATACGCATTACCAGCTGCTTTTAGCTCGGCTCGACAAAGCAACAAGTCTCTACTATAATCGCACCCTTAGGCTTGCCAAAACTTTTTTTAAAAAAGTTAATTTTTTAGGCAAATAAACACTTTTTATGGGCAAGTCTTTGGTTCTATGAATTGTAAGAAACAAAAAGCAAAAAAAATTTTTTATTGTCTTTTATTGACTTTTTAAAAAAAAATTTCAACAAGCCTAAAAAAAGCCTTGGTGGGCACTACAATGAGCCAGGAAATATTTTAGGCCGAGTTTATCAAAAAAATTTTTTAATTTTTTATTTAAGAAGAAAAAAAAACAAAAAAAAATCGATTTGACGTTAGCTTTTAATAGGCCGATCCACGCCTAATTTTTTTTTCTTTTCGAAAAAAGTCCGTTAATTGAAATATGCAATTTTTGAAAAATGTAAAAATTGTCGTACAGTGTTGTTGATTATATTACAAAAATTACTTTATTACAAAAACCCCTTTTACATTGTTCAAGACTTGAAAGCAAAAATTGGAGTTCATAGAACAAATCGTGGTGAGTTTTGGTGACGAAGGGGAAAGAGTACACTTACGCTGTACTAAGAATGATAGAAACAAGATTACGGCATCTGCATGTTTTACCGCTAGATGACGTAGTTGAGGCCAACTGTTCCTATTGGCTAAAGAGAGATGGCTAATAAGGGAAAACATAGAGATGGCAACATGCAATTGGCTCCAGTGACGTCGATGTCGTAATCTTGTTTCTATCATTCTTGCTCTGTACTGGCTAGTTTTTGAACCAAAAAAAAATTTGCTTTCAAGTCTTGTCCAATATAGAACAGGTCAAACAGTCATTTTATTGAAAGTGCGCTCTTCTCATTCACACACTCTCATTGCAGGCATTTTCTTTCTCTTTCTCACTTTCTGTAAGATGTTTTTAGTCATACATAAATATTTTTTTGTATCATTTTTCAGCTAGAATACAAACTACGATCTACTGGAAAATGAAAGTAAAAGAACTGGTAGAACAACAATGCAAAAATGCAATAACAACATAAACCACAAGAACATAAAAATTGAGTTATATCACCGATCAATGCAATAGAAGCAAGAATAGAAAATTGCTTTTTTCTCAAAGAACTGAAAACTTATGTGTGCATTTTATTACAATAGCAAAAACAAAGCAAAGTTATAAAAGTAGTAATGAAATAAAACTGTAAAGAGCTCAAGAAATCGCATGCAATAATACATACTCTCACTCACAAGCTGCTCACAATCTCGGACTCTCTGAGCGAACAAATACAATGCCATAGAAAATGTTAAAAATGCAACTGCACACAAATATGACGACAATAAATGCACCTCTTTTTTGTCTGACTCCTCCCGCTTTCCCACCAACAACTGGCTGACTAACGTGCTGTCGGCCGTTCAGTGCGATCAACGACTTGTTTGAAAAATTTGCTTCCTAGTCTAAAGCGTCGCCAACGTTGAAAACAACCAGAAAAATTATAAAAATAATAACAAGTTGGAAAAAAAACAGCGTGCATTACGATTACTCATCGTCTGGTGGAGCTCCGATGAAGGTCGTGCGCCGTGAGCGGCGGAGGCGGCTTATTTGCCAATAGTCAATAAAGTGAGTGAGTGAGAGAGAAAGAGAGAGAGTGAATAGCAGATTACGGAAGAAAAATTTATTAACGCAAGCTTTCACAGTGCAATTTTTTATATACGCACGCACCTTCATTTAAATGGCGTTTTTCTAATGGTATCGGAATGAAAACACACGAACGAAAATGTTAGCAAACTTCAATAAAACATTTCTTTTACGGATAAGATTTGGGTAAGTTTTTAATTTGTTTTTAGTGTTTAAAGATAAATTCAATATAATATTTTTAAAAAATAATTCAAGAACCATTTTGAATATTATTCACCACACTTATTTCACCACTATACAGATATTTGAACTAACTGAACTAATTCTTAAAATTACTGAAATATCTGCAGAAATGGGCTTTTAACGAAAAATATAACCACAAAAAACTTATCATATCTGTCTTTGAAAATAGAAGGAGGAAATAATTTTCATAATTTATATGAAAAAAAACTTTTCATATTATATAATGATTCTTAACAAAGCCTTTAAACCATCCTTTAAAGCATGAAACAATTTTTTGTTTATGTCAAAAAAATTTTTTGAGTAACGAAACTGTATTTTTTAATATGAACCCATGCTCCTTTTATGCTGTGTAAAAACATACTATATGAATTTATGTAATTGAGTATAAACATAGGGTCCTTAATAATAACGTCAACTCACCTTAAAAGTTTTTGAAAATTCCGCATTTTTTTCACCAAACGTCTTGTGCACTCATGGTCGTTTTTTTTTTTTTTTTTTGTTATAGACGATTTTGTTTAATTTATTTTGTTTTGAAGTTTATTCTTGTGCAATGTTTTGAATTAATGTTATATTTTATTTTATTATTTGTTTTTATATACCACAAATTTTATTAAATTCCTTGGTGTCAATATTTAAAGTACACATATAAAATATTTTAATCAAAGAATTTTACAAAAATTTGCGCGTCTTTTGTAAAAAAATTTATAGCATACAAAATTGTACAAGATAATTTGTTGTTTTGAAATGATTCGCGTCGTGTTATTTTATCTGTTTTTTATTTTTAACACTGTTTTGCAGGTTTGTTGATCTTCTTTGTTTTCAATTCTTGAAATTTGTCGCCTTCATCAGCAGCATTTTTGTTATTTCAGCAGGTATAAAAATAGCTTTGCTTTCTAAAAATTATGTTGTTTTTTGTTTGTCAAGCATTAATTAAACATGATTTTTATGCTGAATATATCAAAATTATTAAGATTAATTTAATTTTTTACATATTCATACGAATAGGTATTTGATTATTTGTTATAAAGCGACGTACACGTTTCACACCTGTAAAGAAACACAATTTTTAAAAAAAGTTTATTTAAAAGAAAAATATCATTGATTCAGCATGTTAAGTGTACATTAAAAAGTTAGAGTTAGTTAAAAAATGCATCATAAAAATGTTTTAGTTAAGAGACTTTTAAGCTAACTATTAAATATAAAATACCATTGAAGTTGATTCATTTTTCAAATATTTTATACTAATCAATAATTTTTTTGTAAAAAAGTTTTTGTTTTTTAATTTTCACTAAGCCTACACTGTGAAAATCCGACCAAATTTAAAAAAGTTACTAGTTAGTTGCGACCAACCAACCGATCCAGTTATCAACCAACCAGCATATACCAGCATATACGAAAAGGAAATCGGTTGAAACGGCACTACATTCCATAGTAGTAACCCTAGAAAAAGCCCTTCACCACAAGGAATACGCACTCGGAGCATTTCTAAACATCTCAGGTGCATTCAACAATGTATCAACCACCGCAATCCTTAGTGGATTACGTGCAATAGAGGCACCACCAGCAATAAACCTATGGTTAGACAAGTTCCTAAGCTGCAGAAAGGTGCGGGCTGAGTGGGGCACTAAATCCATGGTAGGGAAAGCTCGCAGTGGGACACCCCAGGGAGGGGTCCTCTCGCCACTATTATGGAATCTTGTAGTTATTGAACTACTCGAAAAGTTCGCAGGTAGAGTCCCGAGGATAACTGCCTATGCAGATGACATAAGCATAATTATAGTAGGGAAATGTCTATCAACAGTAAGCTCCATAATGGAGAGCACACTCAAAGATGTACTTAGATGGTCAAGTTCAGTCGGTCTTAGTATTAACGCAGAGAAAACGGATCTGGTTCTGTTCACCAAAAGGTACAAGATACCACCGAAATTGAACGATATACGTCTCAAACCGAAAACTCACACAAAATATCTAGGAGTCGTCCTGGACAGCAAGCTGTCATGGAAAACCAACGTGGAAGAAAGGGTGAAGAAATCCACCATTGCACTATACACATCCAAAAAGATGCTAGGCAGTACTTGGGGTATCTCACCCTTTCTGATGCACTGGATCTATGTAACGGTAGTGCGTCCTATTCTACTCTATGGAATTATTGTGTGGTGGCCGGCTGTGAATAAATCAACATTCCTCAGGCACTTTTAGAAAACTCAGCGGCAGGCAGCGCTATGCATCACGGGGGCACTGAAGTCAACTCCAACTAAAGCGCTTGAAACTATTCTAATTATGGACGACCATCTGGACATACACGCAAAACTAATAGCCGGAAAATCGGCACAACGCCTTACGGCGGCAGGCAACATGCGCATTTAAAATTTTGGACATTGTACAATCGGAAAGGATCTACTTAGTAGCACGGACTACATGGTACCTCGCACGATAGTCAATTCCAAAGCATGAACTCTTCTTGGACCAAATGACTGGTGCAAAGGTAAAGAACAAGCACAGCAGGCGGTCAACATATTTACAGACGGCTCCAAAATGCCTACGGCGGTAGGTGCGGTATTGTGCAGAGCCTAATATAAGGCAGCCATATAAACTGCTGAACCACTGCAGTATCTTCCAAGCGGAAATATTTGCCATAAGGAAGGCTGCTGAGATAGCCCTCAGCTTGGACACACAAAACTCTTACATCAACATTTTTGTTGACAGTCAAGCGGCGTTCAAGTCCATGCGCTCCGCTAGCATCAAGTCCAAAAGTGTCTAGGTTGGCAGAGATGCACTAGATGCACTATGCGCTTCGAAGAGAGTGCGCATCTACTGGGTCCCTAGCCACGAGGGTATTGAGGGAAACGAGATGGCAGATGGTTTAGCAAAGGAAGGCGTCGGGCTGGAATCAGAACTCGCAGAACATGTACTTACTCCGCTACAAGAGTTGTACAGGAACCTCGAAAGAAGAGCCACACTAGCAGTGAATCGTAGATGGAGAGATACGACATCGTGCAAGATCTCGAAAATCATGTGCAATGCACAAAGCGAAAAACGAACTCTGTTCATCTTGGCACGCCCGCGCAAAGATTGCAGGACACTAGTGGGCATGCTCACTGGTCACTTCATGACGGCAGCCCACGCGAGGAAGCTTAGCATCACCACGGATGACAACTGCAGAAAGTACAAGGAACCGGGCACAGTGGAGACCCTGGAGCACCTACTATGCACATGCCCCGCCCTACTTAGATCGAGACTAAAATACCTAGGCTCATCGACGTTTCCGTCGCTTAAAGATGTAATGTTAAAAACTAATGTATTTGATGTTAAAAACTTCAAATAAACACAAAGGTTCCTTTTGTTCGCTACCGGTACCACTAAGGACCAAAATTGGTCTATGTGAGCCTTCACGAAGGCATCCGGATTAACCTAACCTAACCTAGTTGCGAAAAGTGATTGATTGTAAGACCCATTATTGCTCTATTGATAAAAAAAATTAACTAAAGACACTGGATTTACTTCTCTTTTTTTATACAATATGTTCCCTGCTTGATTGTTTCTAAAAGCATTTTTTTTTTCTTTGTAACTGAAATAGTTTCATTACGAATAGTTCGTATCTGATACTATTTGCCTAAAGAACAGGCAACTATTGCTTAAATTTTACATAGTTTTTAACTGTAATTTTAGTAGAGTCATTTGAAAATGTATCGTGTGCGAAATGAAAATTGTTTTTTTTTTAATATTATAACTAAACAACATTATTTGAAACCAATTTGAGTTGACAATCTATCTTTTCGCACTTTCTCTCATGATACCAGTGAAATCAAGCTCGTTTTACTTCTCAAAGCAAGCGTTCCTTCTGTTTGTATCACACAATTTCATTGTAGTTGTTATCGATTTTATATACTTTATATCATGATTTTACAAAATTATTCAGATAAGTAATTGAACTACTCGCGAAATGCCTCAAAAAAGTTTTAATTTCAATAAAAACTCAATATTTGCTTTTTACCAATGACTTCATAATATCTGTTACGTGACCAGTGCAACGAACTTTTATGCCCACATAACCCAAGAGAATTGTACTTTGCCTGGGAACTAAAACCGACGCAGCACACAGTACACTGAGCCACGGCCGAAGCCAGGGGTGCTGGGGGCAGCTAAGCACCCCCAAAAGTTTTCCGAGCTCCCCCAAAAACTATGCTACTTTTCAAAATTTTAACAGAAAAGTTTTCAGAATTCAATTTAACTGCATTATTCTGTATCACGAAGATTCTCACCAACGATGAGAAAGACACGAGAAGCAATATTTTCTTCCATACAAAATTGTATTACTTCTCGTGTCTTTCTCATCGTTGGTGTGCTTGTTCGTGATACAGAATAATGCAGTAAGCAAAGAAACTCTCAACAGAAAAGATTGAAGTAAAATTTAGGCGCCAATTTGTGTTGTTTACACGCAAGGCTAATTACTAAAGTTTAACGCAGTATACATCTTTCTGCTATGGTTGCGTGGAAAGAACATTCTTTAAGTATTGAAAATAATCTAGAAATTTCGAGCCTTCTTAATGACACTGTCCTTGAAAAGCGACAATATTATGTCAAAGGGATTGTTTCTACAATTTTTTTCTGGCTGCCTTTTCGAAGAAATGAGTTTTTTGACGAAGAAAATTAAGACTCAAGACTGTTCCATAATATGTTTAAAGTTTAAAGACATGATCGAAAAGCACAAAAACTTAAAGATATGTCAAGATGGTATGCTGTCTATAAATCGTCGCAAATGCAAAATAAAATCATAAATATTATTACAAATTGTCTCCGAGAAATTAGTGCTAATGAGCTAAATCATATTTAGCATTGATTGCAGATACGACAGATAGGAGTGAGAACGAAATATTTTCGATTGAATTTATGTATATTGTTCGTGACTTTGCTTCAAAAAAGCTGATGAAGTCACAATTAAGGTATTCTTTAAACTTATTATCGATCGACTGACAGAATTTGGAATTGAGCTCGAAAATATTTTGGGCCAGGGTTATGATGGTGCTGTTGTAATGAGTGGTCCATTAGGTGGACTGCAGAATTTGATACAGGACTTATTCAATCGAACAATTGTAAAGGTTCAATTCATCGGTTCAAATCATCACCGTCTTTATCTTGTCGTTGTCGAAATCGTGAAGAAAAATTATGACTCCCGACTTTTCTTGGACCAAATAAAAAAAATAGACGATTCTTTGAGTCGCTTCAAAGTTAAAAAAAATGTAAGAACAGACTACAATTTCTCTGCTTTTCGAGCAACGTTGTCAGTACATTACAAAGCAATTGTTGTAATTCAAAATGACTTCGATCAAATTCTCAACACACTGATAAAAATTAAGGAAGATACCGTACACTTCATCTTTTTCAAGACACAGGAATTTCATCTTGGTGCAGGTGAAATGCTTTTAGCTGTTAGACTGCTGGGTTTTCTTGCAAAATATTGGGAATAATAGAAACAGCAAACAAAATTTTGCTAACATGAAAGTGATCTTTGCAATGAGTCTGCATTGAGTGACAGCTTATCTCATGAAATGTATCTCAAGAAATATATGAAGAGATCAATTTCATGACATGAGCAATTTCAGGAGCACACATTAAAAAATATGAGGATAGATTTAATACTATTTGGTGTACATATAAATCCAAACCAAAAATGTTTTAAAATTTATACCATCAAATCTTATAAATTTTTCCAGACCATTTTTCTCGTCAGACCAATCGAAACTACTATATTTTTAAATTTCCAGATTTCGGTGACTTTTTACTTTCGAACCAGAATATATTCTGATTTACACATGATATCCATATAAAATTTTATCCATATAATTTTAAATTGTTTTATTATTTTTATAATATTGAGTGGCATACAATTTATAAATTATTTGGAATAAAAAAGTTTATGCTACACAAATGCTATAAAAAAGATAAAATTTACTCTCAAATTTTTTACTGTGCAGTACTACACTTGCGATATTGCTCATTAAATGCAATTTGACAGTTCGCATGCAATAAAATAATGCAAATGTAGGCACTGTGTAAAGCGCATTTATTATGAAATAATTGACTCAATTATTTCAGAAATTGATCAACGTTTTGAGAAAAATAATGACGACTTAAAAGCTGTTAACGACTTTTAAGCATAAATTTTAAATTCAATGCATTGCAACCATTAAATAAAATTAAATTGTCGTTCCGAGAAGAATTTTCCCTTGTCAAAACTTTAGTGGCCAACGAAAAATGCAAACCCTTATCGCATGTCAAAATCGAGAATTAATTCGATACGATGATCCTCAATAACCAATTAACGATTGAGTGGTTTTATGTACCTTGGTTTCAAAAGGAAAGATTGGGTTAATTGCAAATAGATGTTATCTATGAATAAATAGTTATTTTTTTTTCTTGAAAAGTCGGCTCCCCCAAAAACTTGCTCAGCGCCCCCAAGTAATCGTTCCTGGCTACGGCCGTGCACTGAACCCATACAAAAGATGAACAAAAATAGAAGTAGAGGTATAATCTTCAGGAAATTTGGCATTTAAGTTTATTTAGAGTAGCTGATTCAAAAAAGATTTAATGCAAAGCTATCATTTTTCTTTATGGTTCCATTTTTCGGTTAAGAACGCCATAAGGTCTTTTGTTATCAGTATTCTTATTAAACCATTCTCAATAACCAAGATCAAAATAATCAAAATAATAATCAAAATAAGAATGAGTGATTTTTTGGTTCAGTGTTTCTCATCTTATTTGGAATGGTCCGGTATAGAAAAGTGTATATATTCTTGATCAGCATCACCTCCTGAGTCGATTTAGCCATGTCCGTCTGTCGGTCCGTCCTTCTGTATTCACGATAACAGCCGTAATTTTTTAAGTATCTTAACAAAATTCAATATATAAGCTTTTAATTCAAAAATGGAGGTCAAGTTCGAAAATGAGCCAAATCGGATAAAAACCACGCCTACGTTTCATACAAAGTGGCTTAACCAAAACATTAAAATCTCTTCAAAATCCACAAAAATTAATATAATGACTTCATAAATAAAACTTAAATAAAATTTTGCACAGCGTCTTTAATATGTATTATAAACTTTGAGTATGAAATTTGTAAAAATGGGACGAAACCCACGCCTACTTACCTTGCAAAGTGACTTACCCAAAACGGTAAAATCTCTTTCAATACCACAAAAACTAATCTCATGACTTAAAATTTTGCTATAGAAAATTTGTAAAAGTCGAATAAAAATCGCGTCTACCTCCCATACAAAGTGAGTTCACCATAATCGTAAAATCTCTTTCAATTCCACAAAAATTAATATAATGACTTCAAATTTTGCATAAATTTAATTTCTTACGAAGTTTCTTCAGAAGGTGTTTATTTTATAATTAACCTCAGTAATAATTAATACTTTGAGTTGGAAATTTTTAAAAATCGGATGAAAACCGAAATGAAACCAAAATGGTAAAATCTCTTTAAAATCCCCAAAAATTATTAATTTAAATGATTTCAAATTTTGCACAGCGTCTTTTATATTTATTATAAACTTTGAGTATGAAATTTGTAAAATTTGAAGGAAAACCACGCCTACCTCCCTTACAAAGTGACTTATTCAAAACGGTAAAATCTCTTTCAATTCCACAAAAACTAATCTAATGACTTAAAATTTTTCACATAAGCACATAGTATAAAATTTGTAAAAGTCGAATAAAAATCACGTCTACCTCCCATACAAAGTGAGTTCATCAAAATGGTAAAATCTCTTTCAATTCCACAAAAATTAATATAATAACTTCAAATTTTGCACATAACCTTTAACAATTAATATAATCTTTAGGTATGAAATTTGGAAAAATCGTCGTCCGTGGGGGTATTTTAACTTCGGCCTAGTCGAAGATAATTCCTTAATAATTCAATTTATTTTCATACAAAAACTTTCAAAATCAAATAACTTAATTTTTATTATTTTTTTTTTAATTTCTTACGAAATTTCTTCAGAAGGTGTTTATTTTATAATTACGATTTTAGCTTTAATATGTGTAAATTTTAAAAATTCTGGTCATGAATGCAAGCACTCAAAACCTTTCAAACGATGTCTTGAAACTGGGGATCGCTTTAGAGATAATGAAGTTATTTCAATTTTAGTGAAAATAAATTAAAAAAAAATAAAAAAGGCACGAAAAACAGCATTATCTTAAATGCTATTGCAAAACTTTAAAATTTTTTGATGCAGATTTGAAGAGCCTTTTCCGGCCCTCAATATCTGACAGTTTATTTTTTTACAAATATTCTACAAGTCAATATATTTACAAAAAACATGATTTTTGGAGGTTTTGCAAAACGTTTTAGCTCACGGGCGGCTATCGTTAAAGCCAAAATATTTTGGGAATCGTTACAAAAACAAAAAAGGATTAATTTTACAAATAATCTTTTGTAACTTTTTTCCATTCGAATAAAAAAATTTTCATCAAAACCCCTCCCCCCATGGTTAAATTCTCACTACGGCCCTGGTGTAGACACTGTGTTACCTACTTTATGAGAAACAAAAATAAGTGGCAACAAAAAATAATAAGTTTTATTAGCTTAAAATTACTAACATTTGGTTTGGGTGTCAATTGTTAGTAAGATGGGAGCAAGTAATTTACAAATTTCCTAAAAAAACGTGTTTTTGCAACATTTTTTTATGTGACTTTTCCATAAATAAATTAAAAAATTTTTCAGTGAAAATTATTAACATTAAAATAAACACTAAATAAAATGATATATGAAAAAAAATGTCCGTAAATTCTTCATACAAAATTAAATAAAAACACTTAAAGTAAACATTTCATATAACAATTATGAAAATTTTTTGTGTTTTAACTGACGTATTTTAGCAGCTGACTTATTTTTTATAAAAAAAAGTTTTTATATTAAAATAAAATATTTTTATATAAAAAAGTCCAACTCGTAAACGATCTCGAAACTCACACGAGATCTCGGACCCTTACAAAATTATGTAAAAAGGCTTAGAATTTTTACATATACATTTCTTCATAGAAAATTATATAAAAAGACTTGGAACTTTTTTATATAAAACTGATGAAAATTTTTTTATTTTAATTGATGTACTTTTAGCAGCTGAGATATTAAAAAAAAAATTGTTTTTATTAAAATAAAATAAATTAAATAAAATCTAATTAAATTCTTATTTAATAAATTAAACCAAATGATTTTTGTACTAATAAAGAACATAGTTCTAATTGTAATGTAAGCCTTTAATTTTAATTTTTATGAAAAAATATAAAATCTTATATGCAAAAAAAATAAAAAAAAATAAAAAGCAGTTCGAGAAAGCTTCGATATTTTTTATTAACGATTCGTTCTCGAATCGTATTCTCGGACTCGTTTACGATTGCGAATGCGATTCGTTCTTGGAAAAGGACTTGCAATTTTTTCATATAAAAATGATGAAAATTTTTTATTTTAATTGATGTATTTTTAGCAGCTGAGGTATTTTTGAAAAAAAAATGTTTTTATTTAAATAAAATATTTTCATTTAAAAAAAGCAGTTCGAGAAATCTTCGATATTTTTAATTAACGATTCGTTCTCGAATCATATTCTCGGACTCGTTTACGATTGCAAATGTGATTCGCTCTTGGAAAAAGACTTGGCATTTTTTCATATAAAAATGATAAAAATTTTTTATTTTAATTAATGTATTTTTAGCAGCGGACATATTTTTAAAAAAAAATGGCTTTATTAAAATAAAATATTTTCATATAAAAAAGCAGTTCGAGAAAGCTTCGATATTTTTAATTAACGATTCGTTCTCGAATCGTATTCTCGGACTCGTTTACGATTGCGAATGAGATTCGTTCTTGGAAAAAGACTTGAAATTTTTCATATAAAAATGATGAAAATTTATTTATTTTAATTGATGTATTTTTAGAGCTCTGCGCAAAATGGCCCCAGGAAAAATGGCCCCAAAATAAGAAAAGGCCCCAAATTTTATATTGAGTACAAAAACACGAAAAATTGGGGCATATTTCCGTTTTTCGGGGCAATTATTCCTTTTTTGGTATGGGGCTATTTTTCATAATGAAATCAGACACCAAATTTAAAATTTTTATTGGGGTCATTTTTCCTTTTTTTTTAATTTGAAGATTCTCTTAAAATTTGTTATGTTTAGCGAAATTTTTAACGGTATTTATTTGCTAATGTAATTCTACATTATAAAAACTAGAAAAAAAAAGAAGTGGTCGATTATAAGTGTTAAGCACGCAAGCCTCAGTTGATCAGTGCATTATGATAAAATGATTTTCCCTTGTACGAAATGTTGTTTTTAATATGTTGTTTTAATATTAAAAACAACATTTCGTACAAGGGCAAACCATTTTATTAAAATATGAAAAGCCTAGGAAAATGGTCTTAAATGCACAATATGCAGTCAAAATTAGAAAAAAAGAAACCTCTTCCATATATGATTCCAGAATGACATATTCTCCTTAAAAGTTATACATTAAATGTATATGTTTAATATTTTTCCTCATAAAAATAAATTCCTCAATAGAATTTTGTCAGAAAGAATTTGGGGTCTTTTTCATTTCAGTTTGGGCCCAAATTTCATTTTATGTGGTGGGGCAATATTTCATATTGAAAAAATACCTGAAATTCGGGCCTTTTTTCATTTTTTATTTAAGGGTAATTTTTATTGGGGCCATTTTGCGCAGATCCTATTTTTAGCAGCTGACCGTATCTTTTAAAACAAAAAAATTGTTTTTATTAAAATAAAATGTTTTCACATAAAAAAAGCAGTTCGAGAAAGCTTCGATATTTTTAATAAACGATTCGTTCTCGAATCGTATTCTCGGACTCGTTTACGATTGCGAATGCGATTCGTTCCTGCAAAAAGACTTGGAATTTTTTCATATAAAAATGATGAAAATTTTTTTTACTTTAATTGATGTATTTTCAGCAGCTGAGGTATTTTAAAAAAAATGTTTTTATTAAAATGAAATATTTTCATATAAAACGGCAGTTCGAGAAAGCTTCGATATTTTTTACTAACGATTAGTTCTCGAATCGTATTCTCGGACGATTGCGAATGCGATTCGTTTGCGAGATGGCGTATCCGAAATTTCGTGTTTGTTTCGTATTCATAACAAAGCTAAGTTTTTTATATGGAAATATTTTATTTTCATTAAAGTTATTTTTTCATTGTTAGCTACTAAAAATACGTCAATAAATATAAAAAAAATTCCAAGTCTTTTCATATAATCTTCTTTGAAGAAATTTATTTAAAACGATAAACGGAAGCTTAAAAAAGTTATTTGATGAACTGTTGACATGAAATTTTTTTCTTTCTCAGTCGAAGATAATTTCTTACAAGTTTTGATTCTAAAAGGAATTTACATGAATAGAAAAGGAAATTTTTCTACATTAATGGTCTTAAATTAACTAAAAAAAAAATTTTTCACGTAAAATTTGCCTTAAGTCGAAGGCTATTTTCACCTCGGAGTCAATGGCCCATTATCATAGTCAAAATAAAATCGACTTTAAATTTAGTACAAGCTTTTTGACAACATATCATACTAAAGAACTGTCAAAAATGCTTATACTAAATTTAGAGTCGACTTTTATTTTGACTATGATAATAGGCTAATGTATTTTAAGACTCTCCTATAAAATTCTCAATTACATAGTTCTTTTAATTGCAACAAGTATCTACCAGATAACATTTACTCAATTTCAAATCTTCACATTTTTTCCCAATCTGCATAGCATTTTTAACCCTCAGCCAGGCATCTTATGTATCAAACCCACTTTGAAAACAACAAATGTTTGTCTTTGTCGTTTTGCTACTTACCAATATTTATATTTTTAGGTTATCCAAATTTGAAATGTTCACCAAATTTCACTGCTATTTATCCTTATTTTGTGCTACGGCTAGCGATAGTTATCCGTTAATCCTTAGAACAAGCAAGTTTTTTGTTGTTTTTGACCAATTTTCTTTTGAGCATAATATTTTCCAATAAATATTAAGAACACTTTTTACACACACAAACACACACATACATATATATATATGTAAGCAAATACTTAAAGCATTTGTTTTAATTTTTTTAGAAACATTTATTTACATATTGCAATTTTTTTACACAGAAAATCGCGTTTTCTTTAAATTTGACAAAATGTATTTTGTCCATAAGACTAAAACCACTAGTTATTAAATGCATTTTGGCATCAAAATGAACAATATAACTGTTAAGTGTTTAACAATTTTTGTGCACAAACTTTATTGAAAAGAATTTTTATATTATATAAAATTTTTCACTTAACGAAAGCCTGAGCGGCGTCTGCAAGCGATTTTTTTTTTAATGAATTCAATGTTTTACACAATACAACACTTAATTTTAAGCATATATTTTGAAATTGTGTTGATTTTTATTATTTGATACATTTTTAGATATTTTCACATTTTTTATTTATTAGGTAAAAAATTATTTATTCAAGCCTTTAAATCTCAATTTTAACTTTGATTTTGCTACTTTTCACACTTTTTTTTTTATAGTAGTTTCAACTATTTATACTTTTATTTTTGCATTTTTCAACACTGTGTTTTCAAATCACGTTCAAGATGGCAGCATAAATTATTTAATTGTATTTTGCAATTTTTAATTCTTTGTTTTTAAATGGTTTTTGTAACAAATATTCGTTAACTTTGTTCAATTCATAAAAAAACAACGCACTGAATTTCCACAACAACGCATCCGATGACGAGCGTGAACGAACGTTGGCGACAGAAACGATGGCGTGTAGTGAACGCGAGCCGCCAACAAATCCAATGAGTGAGCTCGGAGAGTGACGTCGACAGCGCTGCAACAGCATCAAGCACCAATGAGCGCACGCTATTGCGCGCAGCTTCAAAGAGTGTTCGTTCGTCCGTTTAGTAGTCAGCATGCAAGAGAGCGCATAGCAGCGTCTTCAAGTGAGAGTGTAGGGCGTGAAAAATAAAAACAATAAGAGAAAAGTTCATTCACTTGACTCTGACATCAGAAAAATGTTTACAACCCAATATTTTGGGAAAATGTTAAATTACTCTTAATTTTCATAATATATTTTTACAAATTTAAAACTCTAAAATAGATTAAAAATATTATATGTACTTTCAAAAATGTTCTTATTACCTTTATGCCCAATTTATGTAGAATAGCCCAAAACATACTTTATGTCAAGTTATTTTGGTGAGTTTTCTTAAATTAAATTTATTTTCATTTAAAAATGTTACAGAAAAAACGTTAATATAGTTTTGTTGTTATTCAAAATTCATAACAAATTTTAATGTTCTGTTTTCACGGTCTCTGTTTCTCCTTTACTACTTGCTCGCTTAGAAGCTCTCTTACATCCACCCGGCACTATTTCGCTTTTTTTCTGTGTTGCTCTTATTTTTTCCGTTGAATTGAATTTTTACTTTTGGTTGAGTTCTTGTTGTTGTTGTTTTTTCTTTGCTTCTACTTGAGTTGAACGACCTCTACGCCGAGCATGCTTTTATTCACTACTGGCCGTTTCTTACCTTTTGCCTTTGTATCGTATTCTTCCACTTCTAATTCGCATATGCTTTGCTCCACTGCTGCCTGTTGGAAAGTGTGTGTGTTGTGTGTGTTTGTGCACTGGTTTTAGTATCTGTGTTTTTCGTATCTGTATCCATAACGTCAGCAACTATTTTAGTTTTGTTCAGTGTTGCATTTTTGGAAAAGAGTATCTACTTGATACTTTTTAATTTTAATGTCTAGCTGAAGACTTGTATGGCCATTAACCAAGAACAATATATGTATATATGATCCTGCCATAAGTGCGCAGAAATGGAAATCTACTGCGCAGCTTACGTCATATATGAAAATACATCTACACAAAAATATCACATACCCAATAAACGAAATCACCCAATAAACACCCAACGAAGAACAATTCGTAAACGAGCTCGCTAACGAATCCGACATCTCGGACTCGCAATCTCGGACTCGTAAACGAGCTCGAAACGAACAAGAGATTTCGGATCCATAAATTTATCTAAGTGACTTTTCCTAAAAAAAAATTGAAAAATTTTTCAGTGAAAATGATTAACTTTTAAATAAACACTAAATAAAATAATATATGGGCATTTCCATAGTCACGCACGTAACGTTCGTACTCCTTTTTTTGTTGGAAAAAATTAAAAAAGCAAAGAAATATTTAAACTTTTTTTGCCCTGTTTTAATTTTTAGAAAGCATTCCAGCAGTACTTTATTTAGCATAAAAGTCGGAAGAGATCGGAAGTATTGTCCAAAGATATGCAATCAAAAGAGGACGCGTTACGATACAAAAAATTGAAGTGGTTTTTCTTTGCATTAATATAAGCAAAAAATATGGGAAGTGTGCATAAGTTTTTTTTTTAATATTTTAATGTTTTCTGGAATATTGTTGCTATATATTCATAATTGTTTCGTTGAAAATTCTTTTTTAATTATTTTTATAGAAGCCATATAATAATACGTTACCATACATACGTTACGATACAGATTTTTCTCTTCAAAGAAGTAAATATTTTTTATAGTGTTATTTATTTAATTGAACTTAAAAATCATATAAAGTGTAATTCAGGTCCGTAAAAATAGAAAACTGAAAAAAATTGAATGAAACTTTGTATTGTAGGAGTATTTATTATACTTATAAAATTTCTACTTTTGTTAAAATTTTTCGACTTTTGTCACTATTTTTCTACTTTTGTTGCCATTCATCATGTTTGTTACCATTTTTTCAAAATTCAAATTGAGATCAGCTCTCAGTACTCTCACAATAATATAAATTTAAAAAGTTTTAAGAATTTAAAAATTTAAAGAATTTTTTCATATAAAAATGATGAACATTTTTTTGTGTTTTAATTGACGTATTTTTAGCAGCTAACAATGAAAAAAGTGGTTATAAAAAAAATATTTTTATATAAAAAATTCCAACTCGTAAACAAGCTCGAAACTCACACGAAATCTCGGACGCATACAAAATTATATGAAAAGACTTAAAATTTTTACATATAAATTTTTTCATAGAAAATTATATGAAAAGACTTGGATTTTTTTTTTTCATATAAAAATGATGAAATTTTTTTTTTAAATTGGTTAGATCAATTAATTGTTCTAACCTGACCTAAAGCTTAATAAACGATTTTACACTATCAAACAACTAGAATTTGTATTTAAGATCAAGAATGATTTAAACAATCAAACATTTAGAATTTGTATTTAAATCACAGAAAATCAACAATTTTTTTTAATTGACGTACTTTTAGCAGCTAACAATGAAGAAATTGTTTTTATTATAATAAAATATTTTCATATAAAAAACTCAGTTCGAGAAAGCTTCGATATTTTTAACTAACGATTCGTTCTCGAATCGTATTCTCTGACTCGTTTGCGATTGCGAATGCGATTCGTTCGAGAGTTGGCGTATTCAAGATCTAGTGTTTGTTTCGTATTCATAACAAAGCCGAGTTTTTATATGGAAACATGGGTGTCCGCAGGATTTGTTTTAGGGGGGAAGGGGGAAAAGGCATAAAGGAATCTAGAATGAACATAAACAAAATGTGGCCTATATAATGCTATTTACTACGATTTTTGGTACTCATTTTGTTAACATGATACGCACACTGCATTAGTTGACAAACGCTTGTACACATAAGAAAATCTTATATGTTTTAAAGATAGAGTTAAAATCTTTCTCGTATCATGTCCGAAATATTTAAAAATTTTATTTAATTTATTTTTTTCCTGTAATACATTTCAGTAATTTTTTGCTAAAGCAAATATTCTTAAGAGTTTAATAAATTAAATAATTTGAGGCCTATATCCTTTAATGAAACCGCATTAACTACTCTAGAGCTTCCAAGTTTTCAACTTTTAAAATAAGAATTCAAAATTTTCTAATATTAAACAATTTTTTTTTTTCAATATTTACAAAACTGAAAAAAACAATCTCTTCAAATTCTATTAACCTTTAACTAAGGTGGTGGTGGTGGTAAATTTTACCACTTTACATATTTTTGTCGTCTTTAAAAGAAGGCTTGTTAAACAAAGTGCCAACTTTGTTAAATTAAAAAAAAAACAAACTAAAATTTGTATTTATTTTAAGCAAACCTATTAAATCTTGTTTTTAAACAAGAAATAATTTAAAAAAACCTCTTTTATTAGAATTTTTTAGTAAGATTAAAATGGGGTCAAATTTACTACCACGTAACAGGCTATGTCAAAAAAATTCACCTCGAAATTTAAAAGTTAAATACATAATGAACATTGGCGACCGTAGCCTAGTGGGTAGAGTGCGTGGCCCCAAAGCTAAAGAACCGCGATAGCCCGGGTTCAATTCCAGCTCAGACTGAAAGTTTTTTTCAATTGAATTAGTTTTTCTGTTCGGTTGTCACCTCTCTGCAGACAATGAATGGCAAACCTCAGAGAGTAAAAATTGCCATGTAAAGATTCTTGAGAACATAAGCCGTTCGGAATCGGCATAAAACACGTTGGTCCAGTTCTCGGTTATTTGTGATCAAACATTTAATAACACGCACAACACAATTGATCAATAGAAGCTAGGTCAAAGTCCTTCCAAGGGCTGAAATGGCCAGTTTATATTTTATTATTTACATAATGAACATATCGTCATATGATATCAAAAAAGATGTAGGTTACAAAAAATTAAAAATCGACTTTTTTAATGGTTATTATGCACCTTATCAAAATACTTATTTCGCGAAATTTTAGACTTCTACAACTAAACACGACGTTTTTTTAACAAAGTTCTCAAGGTCCTAAGTTTAAGAGCAACTTTCAATTTAGAAACTTTTTTCCTTCTTTCTTAAAATGTTTTAATTTAAACTTACGGCTTTTCTGATTTAATATGAAGATATATAACAAATTTGCTGTGCCTAGGGGGGGAGAAAGGGGCAAGTACGGACGCCCATGTATGGAAATATTTTATAAAAACTAATTTATCATTGTTAGCTACTAAAAATACTTAAATTTATATAAAAAAAATTCCAAGTCTTTTCATATAATTTTGAAAATATTTAAATTGAATAAAAATTTGGTTTTCATTTTTATCTGCAAAAAATACGTTAATACAAATACAAAAAAAAATGTTCAAAATTGTTTTCATATTTCATATTTCGCGGTCAAAAAAAGAGCCGACTTAATAACAAATATTCTTTTTCTTGGCTTATAACACAGTGTGACAAAATCGGCAAAAAAAAGCACAACCAAACTTTATTGAAATTCTTAAAGAGGGATATGTCGTCATTGTATCAATGTCGTCATAATTTTTTCAATTTATTTTTAAAGTTGAAGTATTCGAATTTTGATGTGCCGACATTCGTTTAATTTTTACAGCCATTTTCCTTGTTGGAAATGAAAAACAAATTTCACTTCCTTTCTGTATAACTTTGAGTAAAATAGGGATTTGTTAAAGATTTGACAAAATGGGAGCATTTTGTATGGTAGGAAATATATAGATAGCACTCAGTTTTTGACAAAAAAAAAAATAGTTGAATTTGGCGCCATTTAAGGAATTCGTAATCGATTTCGATGTTCTCAAGTTCAATTGAAAGGTATTTTTACGTGCAATTATTTTTTGTGAAAAAAAACAAAGAAAAGTACAAGAATTTACTCGCTACACGCTTTATTTTGTATATTATCGCAATTATTTTTACTTAGTCTTATTTTACGCAAAATTCTACGGATTTTTACGGAAATTAAAATGTATTTTATTTTTAATTTCCAATGGAGCAAATCGCTGTAAAAATTCAATGAATATCGGCACAACAAAATTCAAACACTTTAACTTTAAAAATAAATTAAAAAAATCAGATAAGGTGGACTCTCAACATGTTCCTCTTTAAGAATTTCTATAAAGTTCGGTGGTGTTTTTTTTTTGTCGATTTCGGCACAATGTGTTATAATTCAAGAAAAAGAATATTTGTTACTAAATTATTTAGTCGGCTTTTTTTTTTGACCGCGAGTGTAATTTTATATGGATGCGAAATCTCGTGCTCGTTTCGAGCTCGATTAAGAGTTCCACTTTTTTGAATAAAAATATTTAATATTAATAAAAACTATTTTCTCGATGTTAGCTGCTAAAAATAAGTCATTTACAATACAAAAAATGTTCACAATTTTTATATGAAAAAATTCTAAGTCTTTTCACATAATTTTGTGTGGATTCGAGATCGCCTGTTCGTTTCGAGTTCGTTTACGAGTTCGCTTACGAGTCTGATATCTCGTGTTTGTTTCGAATTCATAACAAAGCTTAACTTTTGACATGAAAATATTTTTTTTAATAAAAAACTATTTCTTTAATTGTGAGCTGCCTAAAATTTAAATCAAAAAAATGTTCATAATTTTTATACGAAAAATGTTTAAGTGTTTTCACATAATTTTGTATGGATCCGAGATCTCATGTTCGTTTCGAGCTCGTTGACGAGTCCGAGATCTCGTATTTGTTTTTTCGTTTCCTTGTAAAAATTATTTTAAAACATTTTTTAAAATAAATCATTTGTTTTTAGTTCTCTGTTATTATTGCATATTTTAACTTTAACTGTGAAGGTGGTGGTAAATTTTAGCACCTCTTTATATATTTTTGTCCTCTTTAAAAGAAGGCTAGTTAAATTAAGTCCCAGTTTTGTTATATTTAAAAAAAAAACTAATTGAAATTTGTTTTTATTTTAAGCAAAAATATTAAAACATGTTCATAAATAAGAAAGAATGTTAAAAAACCTCTTTTTATTAGAATTTTTTAGTAAAATTAAAATATGGTCAAATTTAACACCACGTCACAGACTATGTCAAAAAAATTCACCTCCAAAGTTAAAGGTTAAACAAAAAAAAATTTTTAACTATAAAATAAAAAACAATTCATAAAAAAATTTATAAAACAAAAACATTTTGGACTTTCGCAAGAAAAATTTTGTATAAAAAACCTATATTTTAAAACAGCACCACAAAAATAAAATTATTTTTGTCCCGGTTAGGGTTTGAACCCACGTCCATAGGCTAGCTCTCATTCTTATTGAATTAAATTAAGCGACGATTACTTAACAACTGCGATGGTCGAATGCATAATCTCATTGTCTTACAATCACGCGACCAATGTTCTCCAGATATTGGTAATTTTTAAATTTAATTAAATGTTAATAATAATAATGTTTGCAGTTTTTCTCCAGCATAAAAATCATAATTCCCAAAAGATGCTGTTCAGAATCTTAAAAAATTGGGTTTTTTTGTGGGAAAAAAAAATGTTGTTGGCAAATAACTTTGTTTTAGGCAGTCCGAGGATTCGATATTTTGAATTAACGAATTGTTCTCGAATCGTATTCTCGGACTCGTTAACGAATCGTATGCTAAGGAATCGCAATCTCGGACTCGTTAACGAATCGTATTCTCGGAGTCGTTAACGAATCGTTTTCTCGGACTCGGACTCGTTCGGACACCTCGAGAGCTGGTTCAAAAACGAAATTCGTTGGCGATTAAAATGTCCGAGTATGCGGATTCGTTTCGAATTCGTTTGGCTTATTGGGTAAGCAAATGAATCTGATTGGCTTATTGAAAAACAAACGAAATACAAACAAAGAAACAGTCGAACCGCTCTCAAAATAAATCTAGCAACACAGATGCTTTTTTGTATGAAGGGGTCAAAACGGAAGTAAACACCCCTGTGAGATATGAAATTTTTATCAAAGATAAAAATTTAACTATTTTAAATGATCTAGCAGAAAGAGACGGTAAATATTGTAAATAATACGTGGACAATGGATCCAGAACAGCAAAATGGTGTTATTCAAGTAATTGAACATTGCAATAAAAATCATCCGGGCAACAGAAAACGTCCAATACTTCGCAATTTAAACTAATGTCGTATAGTTTTTTTTCTTGCGGTTATTTACATAAATATTTATGTAGCTACGTTTAATAAAAATTAAATTGAATATTTTTCGAAAAAATTCACTGTGCAGTTGTGTTGCTTTTTGGAAAATATACCGTATCATAAATCTTCAAATTATACATAAAAAATTTTGATGTAAAATTCCTCAAAATACAAAAGTTCCAGAATCAAAAACTTCTTCCTTACGCTCTTGTAACGCGTGGTAATGTGAGTTGAAGTTATCAAATTTTCGAAAAAATTTTAATTAAAATTTCACTTTGCAGAGTTATTTAAAAATGTACTAAACAAAATGCAATGTTTCTTAGAGTAAAAGATGGATAATTTTATTAGCTTTCAGATAAGTATAAATTGATAAGAATTGTGTCATTAGTTTCTTAGTTATATGAAAAATACTGAAGGAGAAATTTCTTGTTTTTTAAAATAATCAAGTTTTAGCCAAAAACCCTTTAAGCGGTTTGCGCGACTATTTACCGTTAGTTAATATAAAAGTGTTATATACCAAAATTAAAATTTTTCAGAGTAAAATCAGAAATCAAAGTGTCTCGGGAACTTTTCGAAAAACGTTGAAAAAGTGGGACGGTCTAATACATATACAGTAGGGTGGCCCTTAACAGTATGGGAAATTTTTTTTTTTATAAATTAAATGTGTGCTGTGCCTTCGTTTGTTTCGTGCCGCTTGTGACCTTAAGTTGAAAATCTGATTTATATGGGGGAAAAGCGCTCTTTTTTCTTAAAAATCCCAATAGTTTTTCTTTAAGTGCATGTTTTTAAAAAAATGGTACGCGTCGCGTTTTTGACTAAATTTTTCTTCAAAATGTGCGCTCAAACATGAAAATTAGACAAAAACTACTAGAGTTGTGATTTTTTACTTTTTTAAAAAAATCTTATATTTTTCCTTGCATTAAAAAAAATCGCAAAAATCCAAATTTAAAAAATTTTATTGAAATGTTGTGGAAATATTTTCTTAAACTATATTCAAAATAGAAAAAATTGTGGGATTTCGTTAAATAACCTGCTCGTTATGAAATTTTTCGATAGAAGTGTACCTTTTTGGAAATTTCGAGTTTGGGCATTTTTACGAAAAAAATTCCAAAAAATTTAAAAATGCAAGTTTTGAAAAAATTTCCGAGAAATGGATTAAGGATAGCTGGGAGCTATTTTGTGCAAAAAATTAAAAAAACCAAAATTCAGCTACTAAAGTTATAGCTATTGAAACTTGACTTTTTTTCCAAAAATTTTCAAAGTGCCTGTTTCTGGCACTTCGAACACAAGAAAATTTATAAAACATCGGAAAAACTATGTTTCTCACTTAACATGACTCCAATAATCTTAAAAATATATATATGATTTTTTTTTTAGTAAAAATTTTGGATTGCAGGGATGCCAACATATCATACCCTGGTTTTAGGGTAAAAAAAAATTATAAAAACCCTAAAAACCAACAAATTTAATTTTTAACCGTTTATTATAGGTTTTTATGCAAATGCTTGGTTATCCATCTATCAACCATCCAACTAACTATCACCCATCTTCCGAATCAACACAATGCTTACGCATTTATAGGGGGCATCCCCTGAGCGTTGGTTCAGTCTAAAAAAAAGTGCAACACAAAAACTTTTGATTTCGATTTTTTTAAAATCCCCAAAAATTAAAAAAATTCTTAAGTCCAAACCAAAAAAACGGCTTATAGTGAAAGCTTAACACAATATACAAAGAAATGAAAAGTTGCAGCGGTGAAAATTAAATTTGTTGGTTTTTGGAGTTTTTTGAATATTTTTTACCCTAAAAACAGGGTATGATATGTTGGCATCCCTGGAATCCAAAATTTTTTCTAAAAAAAATCATATATATATTTTTAAGATTATTGGAGTCATGTTAAGTGAGAAACATAGTTTTTCCGATGTTTTATAAATTTTCTTGTGTTCGAAGTGCCAGAAACAGGCACTTTGAAAATTTTTGGAAAAAAAGTCAAGTTTCAATAGCTATAACTTTGGTATCTGAATTTTGATTTTTTTTTAAAATTTTTTGCACAAAATAGCTCACAACTATCCTTAATCCATTGCTCGGGAAAAACTTGCATTTTTTAACGAAATCCCAAAATTTTTTGTATCTGTTTTGAATATAATTTAAGAAATTTTTTCCACAACATTTCAATAAAAATTTTTTAAATTTGGATTTTTGTGATTTTTTTAATACAACAAGGAAAAAAATTATATTTTTTTCGAAAAGTAAAAATTCACAACTCTAGTAGTTTTTGTCTAATTTCCACGTTTGAGAGCACATTTGAAGAAAAATTACATCAAAACGAGACACTTATCAGCTTTTTAAATCTATGCACTTAAAAAAAAGTTATTGGGATATTTTAGAAAAAAGAGCACTTTTTTCCCTATATAAATCAGATTTTCAACTTAAGGTCGCAAGCGGCGCGTTTAAATATCAATATTTTTTCTGAAAATTTACTGCTTACTTCTTTTTAGTAAAGGAACAAAACTCCGGCCCGCAATTTGTTACTTTCAAAAAAAATAAGGGCCACTGTAATATACAGTGTTGTGCAAAGAAATAGGGACATGTATTTTTATATTTTAAGCTACATGAATTATTAATTCCCTCCCTAAGAGCATTAATTTCCTCGGGTGGTGATTCTCCTTAATTAGACGAGTAAGAAAATGCAAGGGTGCTGGTGACCCCCTGCCCCATTTAGGAGCTAGAAAAAAAAAACTTAAAAATGGGTGTCGTTACATTTTACTCCATATTTAATGTAACTCTTAACCGATCTCCAAAGTCAATAACATCTTGAAAAAGAGACTACATGACATTCAAACCAATGATATAAAAGCCGTTTTCTAATCGTACCACTCTAAAAGTTAACTGTTTTACGTGTGGCAATTCAAAATTAAAAAACAGCTATGTTTGCATTGAGTACTCAAGTACTATGTCAAGATCAAAAACCAAGTCAGTAGAAAATTTTATCATAAAAAGAAATAACATCACAAAAGTTGTCAAAAAATGTATTTAAAATTCGAGATACATATTGACTATCAATGTTTAAGTCAAAATTTTTTTAGAATTTAGTTGCTCATAACTTTCTTAATTGTGACTTTATGCAAAAGGTTTTATAAAAATCTTAATGTCAATTTGATTTTCTTCTCAACAAGTTGTAAACTTTGGAAATCGGCTAAGAGATACATTCAAAATTTAGTAAAATGTAATGAAACCTAATTTTTGGTTTTTCCTCTCTTGCTCCAAAGGGAGCTTGCTCCCCTCCCGGTCACCCTCATCCTTGCTTTTCCTTACTCGACTAATCAAGGAGATTCACTACCCGAGGGAATTAATGATATATCTGGGGCACCTTGTATATAATTAATTCATGCAGCTTTGAATATAAAAATACAGGTGTCCCTATTTCTTTGCACATTGCACATTGCACACTGTATGTTAGAGCCACCAATCAATTTTAATTAAAGCTTTTCATAATTTTTTTTACTGTATAATAAATGTGTCAGATTTAAGTTTGTTATAAAAAATATATTAAGCTTTAATAATTTATAAAAACTGCAATACCATTTTGATTACAAGAAAAATTGTTTTATATTTCACTAAAACACTAAAAAAAAATTTTTCTAAAATGTAGGGGTGAGGGACAATGGCTCCCTTACCCACTCGCTACGCCCATGTGCTAGCAGATAAGAGGTCGCTGATTTCGAACCTATTGTTAAATTTCAAAAAATTTTTGACACTAGGGTGGACCCTAAAAATTAGGTTTCTTTGCTTTATAATCTTAAGTAAAACCAGTTTTTAATCCAACTTTTTAATCAATTCAAATTCCATACGAGGAACATAATGAATGTTCAATGCTCAATGCCTTGTTTCGTCAAGAAATAAACATTGCCGGCAACGGTAACTGCCTATTTTCATCTCTCATAAGAATTTTACATCTTAATTTTCAATAAATATATGGTTTTTTTCCTGAAATATTAAATAAAATGTTTTGATTTGATTATTTGTCATGAAAAAATAAATAAAATACAAAATAATAAAAAAAAAACCAAAAATATGCGCATTTACACATAAAGGTTTACCGCTACTGAAAAATTAAATGTTACTGCAAAATTTTATAATTTAATTATAATTGAGAAAAAAATGTTTAAATTAATATTGTGAGAGTACTGAGAGCTGATTTTAATTTAAATTTTTAAAAAATGGCAACAAATATGACTAATATAAGTTGTATAATAAAAGTTGAAAAATGGTGACAAAATTTGAAAAATTTTATCGAAATTCGGAGTTTCTTAAGTATAATAAATACTCGTATAATACTGTTTTTTTAATTTTTAACAACAAAATAGGCGTACGAACGTTACGTGCGCCACCATGGAAATGCCCATACATAGATTTTATTTCGAATTATATTCGGAGTTGAAGAAAAAGAGTAAGCAACTTCGTTCCTGACGGGTTCCAAAAAATGTTTTCTTCTAATGTATCTACAAATGCAATTCTGCACATAAATTAAATTTCTAAATTAAACAACTAACTATCAAAAGCTATGAACACCCCCAACAGCGGAGATTTTTTTTTTTAAATATAGGAAATCCCGGAAAAATCTTTTAAGTCTGGTATGGCAAAAAAACAAAAGCAACAACAGAACATTTTTGCAACAACACTTGATACTCTACAAATGGAGTTCATTCGCCGTTATTCGACTTTATTTTGCGGCCCTTCAACTCCTGGTCGGGTTGTCGGCTTTGCTCAGCCGAAGAGGAAGAAGAAAAAGAAGACTGACTGAAAAAATGAAACGTCAATAAATGGCCGAGTTTCTTGCACTCTGGGTGGGTGGAAGAAGCTTTTCAATTGAAGTTTAAGCTTGCTGCTAGGTATTCAGTCTAAATCTAATTGAAAGAACACAAAATGTTCATAGAACAGTTTGTTGAGATTTTTTATATACATACATACAATACATACGTATAATGTGTATGCTTGACTTTTTAGCTAGATACTTCTATGAAAATAATTTATAAAGTTTTAAGCTCTAAAAAAATATTGCGTAATTTCAACATATTATGAAAGTGTCAATCAAATTATACATACATCTGTATTTGTACCTGACTCAGCTGTGTGCAATTAAAAATTATATCAGTGTCCGAAAAAAGATTAAAGCTGATCAGTTTGAATTCCCTTCAAAAGTGCCTAAAATACGCCAAATACGGCTGATGACCAACAACAATAACAACAACAACAACAATAACATTAACAGCAACTCAAAATTAATTAAAAATAAAAAATAAAACATTTGCAGCTCGTCATCGTCATCATCATCATCATCGCCACCATCATACATGAATAACAACTGTGCGCACGAGTTCGAGTAGGAACGAACGATATCACTTTCGGGCAGCAAGCAGTTCATTGGCCCCAAAGAGGAACCAAAACAAAATTCAAAACAGCGCTGTCAGCAGCAGCAGCAGCACAAGAGCGCAGCGGCCATCGACACATTTCTTCACATTTTGGCGTCCATCTTTTTTTGCTAAAATTACGTCAGGCAACGAAGAGAGCGCCTTAACTTCCTTGTTTTTGCAGCGGCTCTCTTAGTGATGCTTTCAGTGTTATTATTTGTTTTGGCTTTCTTTTCATTTAGTTCTAAATTCTCTCTCTTTTAATACGCGTTCTTAAGTTCATTGACTTTGCTTTGTTTGCATGGAAAAATATAAACAGTGCGATACAAATATTTGGTCTCTTCATTAAGGTGTAAAGAGCGGCAAGTACAATGGTTTCTCCGAGTTTCAGAATTTAGGAGAGAACTATTTTTAACAGCTCCAATCCAGTGCTGTAGTTTGGTGGGATTTTGCGGGATTTTTAAACCATAAAGGGCGAGAAGGCGTTTGAGTATTTTGGCGGGATTTTTTAATGTGGCCAAATTTTGAAAGATTACAACTTTTTAAAAGAACTGATTGGCATAACTGTTATCTTTAACAATAACCGATGCAGTTGTATGTTTCGTTGAGTTTTCGCTTAAAATAATTAAAAAAAATAAATTTGAATTAAGGGTCCAGTCTGGTTAGACATGTCGAAAAATAGCTAATTTTAATATATATTTTTTTGGAAAAAGTTAAATATGCAGTGATGTACAAAGAAATAGGGACACCTGTATTATTATATTTAAAGCTGTATTATTTATATACAAGGTGCTTCAGATATAGCATTAATTCCTTTGGTTGGTGACTGTCCTTAATTAGACGAGTATAAAATTTTATGGATGAGGATCACTCCTCCCCCTCTTTCGAGCAAGAAAGTGAAAACTTGAAAGCATGTGACATTACGTCTTACTCTGTATTTTATTTATTTCTTAACCGATCTCCAAAGACAATAACATCTTGAAAATGAGACTAAATGAACTTTAAACCAATGATACAAAAGCCGTTTTCTAATCTTACCACACTAAAAGCTATTTGGGGGGTTCCTCTTTGGGGTCAATGAACTGCTTGCTGCCCGTTCGTTCCTACTCGAACTCGTGCGCACAGTTGTTATTCATGTATGATGGTGGCGATGATGATGACGATGACGATGACGAGCTGCAAATGTTTTATTTTTTATATTTAATTAATTTTGAGTAATTTAAAATGAAAAAGTAGTTGTGTTTGCATTTAGTACTCAAGTACACAGTAAAAAATATGAGGATAAATTTTATACTATTTGGTATACATATAAATCCAAACCAAAAACGTTTTAATAGTTAAACCATCAAATCTTATAAATTTATCTAGACCATTTTTCTCGTCAGACCAATCGAAACCACTATATTTTTAAATTTCCGGATTTCGGTGAATTTTTTACTTTTGAACCAGAATATGTTTTGATTACACATGATATCCATATAAAATTTATAAATTATATTTGTTTTATTATTTTTATAATATTGAGTGGTATAAAATTTAAAAATTATTTGGAATAGAAAAAGTTTATACCCCCACTATGCGCCACCATTTTTGTGATCGATATGCCACTATTGTTTCATATAGATTCGGCCTGCTGAACACAAAAATCGCAATAAAAAATTTTATATGGATAGGTTTTCGAGGTATACATTTTTTAATTTTTGACTATAGCTCTATACATTTTATCATATCTTCAGTTTTAATTGACCGATTTGGTTATAATAAACGTCAAATTAAAGAAAAATAAATTTACTTTTAAATAAATAAATTTAACTAAATTTAGCTCATCAATTCTGCTAATCTGCTTGGTAGTTTCCGCACAATCGAAAGAAATATAAAAAAAGAAATAATTTTTTTCAGTGAAAAATAAAATCGAAAAATCCTTAAAAAAAATAAGCAAAAATAGAAGACACAAAAATATACACAGTTTATTATTTTATGCGTGAAAAATAAATTTTTTTAGTGAAATATAAAATCGAAAAATCCTAAAAAAAATTTGCAAAAATAGAAAATATGCACAGCTTATCATTTTATACACGAAGATGGCTCTTTAAGAAAAAGAATGAGCTACTGATGAAGCAAATTTATGAAAGAATAACGAATTTAGAGACAACAAGGTGAAGGTACCTAAAATGGAATTTTTTTGCGTTTTTTTTTAATTTTATTTCAAACAATTTAATTTTATTTTTTGTAAAGTTAATGTTAAGGACAAATTTTATAAAAGTAAGGGTAAATGTATATTTTAAAAGTGATATCGGCTTCTTTTTTGTCTGCTTCAATTTTCTGATTTGAGGGCCGTTGGGTCATTGGCATGTTGGGTTAGTCGATAACTATCGACTAGCGATAACAAAAAAGTAGCCGAAATCACTTTTAAAATATACATTTACCATTACTTAATTAGTTTTTATGATCTATGAAATTATAACATGAATTAAATTGTGAGCTTTAGATCAAGTAAGTTTTTTTTTAAAGAAGGCAACAACAACAACTCTGTATAGAGTCAATCACTTAGCTGACTAGACAGTCTGTTTCGGAAATCGCTACATTTTCCTCTTCAGTAGTCTTTGAGTGATTAAGCTGTGATCAACTCACTGTTTAAACCAGTATATGAGTGCGCAGATTTTGGAATTCATTCTTTTGAATTGTATGGCTGCTAATCATATGACATTTCAAAGCAGTAGGCTATTTATAGATCACCGCCATCAACTCTATCAAGGGTTGCCATCTGTTCTAGTTGCTTCTTTTTTTATTTGAATATTCATTGGTGTTCGATAGTTTGTCGAAATGCACCATAGAAATGAAACGAGTTTTTTGAATTCATGTAATAGTTTCATAGATCATAAAAACTAATAAACTAACTATGGCGGAGCACGGCCAAATAAGTTTAAGCAAAAAACTCGTTTCATTTCGATGGTGCATTTCGACAAACTATCGAACACCAATGAATATTGAAATAAATAAAGAAGCAACTAGAACAGATGGCAACTCTTGATAGAGTTGATGGCGGTGATCTATAAATAGCCTACTGCTTTAAAATGTAATATGATTAGCAGCCATACAATTCAAAAGAATGAATTCCAAAATCTGCGCACTCATATACTGGTTTAAACAGTGATTTGTTCACAGCTTAATCACTCAAAGACTACTATCACTCAAACAGACTGTCTAGTCAGCTAAGTGATTGACTCTATACAGAGTTGTTGTTGTTGTTGCCTTCTTAAAAAAAAAAAAAAAAATAAAAACAAAAAACTTACTTGATCTAAAGCTCACAATTTAATTCATGTAACATTTACCATAACTTTAACAAAATTTGACCCATACATTAACTTTACAAAAAAAAAAATTCAATTATTTTAAATAATATTAAAAAACGGAAAAATTCAATTTTTGGTACCTTCACCTTGTTGTCTCTAACTTCGTTATTCTTTCATAAATTTGCTTCATCAGTAGCTCATTCTTTTCCTTAAAGAGCCATCTTCGTGTATAAAGTGATAAGCTGTGCATATTTTCTATTTCTGCAAATTTATTTAGGATTTTTCGATTTTATTTTTCAGGTGGCGACCGTAGCCTAGTGGGTAGAGTGTGTGGCTCCTAAGCTAAAGAACCGCGATAGCCCGGGTTTAATTCCAGCTCAGACAGAAAGTTTTTTCAATTGAAATAATTTTTCTGTTCGGTCGTCACCTCTCTGCAGACAATGGCAAACCTCAGAGAGAAAAAAATTGCCGTGTAAAGCTTCTTAAAACTTCGGAGTCGGCATAAAACACGTAGGTCTAGTTCTCGGTCAGTTGTGATAAAACATTTAATAGCACGCACAACACACTTGATCAATAGAAGCTAGGTCAAAGTCCTTCCAAGGGCTGAAATGGCCAGTTTATTTTTTTTTTAAATCGGTCAATTAAAACTGAAGATATGATATGAGCTATATGAAAAAAAAAACCGGGTCAAACACTAAAAATATTTCTCTCGAAAACCTATCCATAGAAAAAATGTTTATTGCGATTTTTGTGTTCAGAGGGCCGAAATCTGTAAGAAACAATAGTGGCAAACAAAGCATTAAAAGAGTCTTAAAATAGTCTTAATGTCTGCTGGGATTCTGGGATCCAGAAGAACGATTCTTCTGGGATCGTGAGTACTGGTTAGTCAAAAAATGTCATCGTGATCATGCGTTATCGTATGTCAAAAAAGAATTTTAATAGTGAGCATTCGTGATTAGAAGAAAACACACCGTGAGCGTGCGTCATCGTGAGTAAAAGAAATTATGTTTACCGTGAGCTTGCGTGATTAAAAAACACATCGTGACAGTGCGTGATCGTGAGTCAAAATTACTAACGCGCCAATCTCTAGATCCTATACATGCTTTACTCAGCTTTATCATTTAGTGGTTCCCTTTAGTTATATAATTCTTCAAATCAAGCATATATATAAACATATTTTTGCTGCTATCGAAAAATGCAAAAAAAAATTCTACCAAACTAATCATACTGGACCCTTAAATTGATTTGATACCTGATTCTTACCTCATTTTGGATCCAAAATTTATTTACCTTTACTTATACCTAAGTTTAAATAAATACAATATTAGTATATGTTTTATTCCATATTCGATCAGAAACAAAAGTTATTTTTTACCGTTATTTTTAAGAGCAGAATTAAAATTAATTTTTTGGCCGATATTTTTTTTTTTTTGATCAGAAATAAAAGTTTTTTCTGATCCTTATTTTTTTCAAATACAAATAAAAGTTATATCTTCATCGTGATTTTCGATCAGACTCATGACTTTTCTCTTCTCTTTTTAACTTAACTCAACTCTTCTTATAACATAAACTCATTTTGTACCAGAGACACACTTATAGTTTATTTAAAAACAAATTCAAGCTTATCAATCAATTGCTTGGATGTAAAAACATAGACTTAAGCAAATGTTTGCTAAGTTATTATAAATTGGAACAGCAAATTTTGATTAGTTTTTGCTGAAATGTAGCATATTTTTGAACATTTTGAGCATAAAATTTGCATGATTCAAGCAAAATCATTATCTCTGTGCACTTTGTATGGGAGGTGAGCAGAATTTTTATTTTTTATTTTAAATTACAAACACCGAGTGCATAGTTAAGATTAAAACAAATTTTGTATTTAACAAATGACAAATTTTTGCCATTGTACCAATTTTTGTGGAATTTAAGGATATTTTACTGGTTTCATAAAGTCACTTTGTATGGGAGGTAGATGTGGGTTTCATTGAATTTGTACACATTTCATACTTAAAGTACATATTACAGGTTAAAGCATATGTGCAAAATTTCGGGTCATTATATTAATTGTGGAATTTAAAGAGATTTTACCGTTTTAATAAAGTCACTTTGTATAAGAGGCAGGCGTGGTTTTTATCCGATTTTGCTCATTTTCGAATCCTTATTTTTGAATTAAAATCTTATATATTGAATTTCATTACGATAGCTCTAAAATTACGGCTGTTATCATAATCACAGACTGACAGACAGACGGAAAGACGGACAAGACTAAATCGCTTAGAAGTCGCTCAAAAGTTAATCATACGTCTATGAGACGTGTCATTGTTTTCGTGCTTAATGTTATGTTTATAGCAATTAAACAATTTTTTGTACTTATATGACTTTATTACATACTCTCTTGTTATTCAAAGACATTTTATTATAATTTTTTTATTTCAAAATGAGAATAAAAATTTTCAGTGAAAGCATTTAACGAGACAGAGAGCAAAAAATTTAGAAAGCATACGTCTCGCAGACGTAGGTTATTAAAGCAGGGTTAAAGGTAAAATATGCAATATTTATTAATCTTTTTTAGGCCGAAGCCTAAGGTTAAAAAAATCGGCCGAATACCTTGTCCTTGTAAAAACATCAAGGACCGAAAATAACTGTTATTTTACAATTTTCAGATGAAAAAGGCATAACGAAAAAGTGGCCGGATGACTTTTTTAAATATACCATTATTATAGTAATGGCAGCAGCTTCGCGAATATTAAATGCCTTTTAAATTTTTGGCTGTTACTATAAAAATTAATATTAACTGTTATTTCTTGCCTTTTATTTTTTCGGGCAAAAATAACAAGCAATTTGCATTTTTTCAAAGGCCGAATAAAAAACTTTAAAAACTAAAAAGTTTTATAGCTCAAAATGTGCGCGCTGATGAGACGATAAAAATTGCATAAAACTTTTTTTGCCGTTCAAGTGGCCTTTAAAAAAATTCAAATTGCCTGATATTTTTGACCGAAAAAATAAAAGGCACAAAATAACTGTTATTTTTGACCTAAAAAATAAAAGTCAAATTAAAAGTTTTTTTTGCCCGAAAAAATAAAAGGCATTAAATAACTAGTATTTTTGTCGGAAAAAATAAAAGTTAAATGATAACTGTTAATATCCGACTTTTTTGATAAAAACCATAACCGGTACGGTCCCTGAAAAACATCTGATTTTTCCGTCATAACTGCCAAACCATATATCCTACAAGGACGATTTATGCATTGTTTGTAATTAAAATACCCAAAAGACTGCATTCTCAGAAAAACATATTTTTCGTTTCAAGAATCTTAGTTTTCTAAGTCATTTTTGGTGATTTTTGGCCATAACTCACAAACGATACATCATAAAAGAATGAATTATGCACCAAAATGTTTGTTAAGCTTCTGCCTACAAGACTGCATTCTTGGAAAAATTGTAAAAATAATATTACATCATATTTTCATGTCCTTTTTGGTGAATTTTTTTATTCGTTTTTTGCCATAAAATTAGCCTTAAAATCCAAACTACATATCTGACAAGGACGATTCATGCATTAAAATGATCACCATAGCATCGTCGTTAAGGCGGGTTCGTTATTCGTTGAAATGACTTTTGCTACACTGCGGTGCAGAACTATAGCCGCACTCTATTTTTACAAAATTAACTACGCCCATGTAAAGAAAACAAAATTTTATTAAAGACATTAGAGAGAACATTTACCGTTAGCAACTTTGGCAAACAGCATTCAAAATAATTTTCTCTTTACGAACCGTTATAATAATATTTCTATTTTAAAGCTGGTGCATAACTATAGACGCACATTCGATATGCTTTACTTTTTTGAGAGTTCTCGCCGGTGACGCATTAAAATATTAACATTTTCGAGTTTTTTGGTTAGTTCTTTAGTTAATTTTTTACAATGCCACGGGGTCAATATTTATCCGACATAGAAAAAGGAAAAATTTCCGCTTTTAGAGAAGAAGGTGTCGGCATTCGCGAAATTTCTCGAAGGCTTAAGCGCTCAGACAAAGTTGTTCGCAATTTTTTAAAAAACCCAATAAATTATGGTAAAAATAAGAAAGGAGGAAAAAAAGAAAAGCTGTCTTTGCGTGAAAAGCGAAGAATAATTAATGCAGCCAGTAATTCTATGAAGAGCGGAGCACAAATTGCAAATGACTTAAGTTTAAACGTCTCAAAATGGACCGTTAATCGGGTGCTGAATAATTGTGACCATATTGTTCGACAAAAATTGAAGTCAATGCCGAGATTATTACATCGCCATAAGGTTGCCCGCCTTGAATTCGCAAGATCAAATATGAATACTGACTGGAACAAAGTATGTTATTTTTCAATAACTTACCATTAGAAATGTTAATATTTTTTTTGTTTTAGATAATTTTTTCTGATGAGAAAAAATTTAATTTGGATGGTCCGGATGGTTTCAATACCTACTGGAGAGATTTGCGTAAAGAGCCACGCTATTTTTCAAAGAGAAATTTCGGTGGTGGTTCCCTAATGGTTTGGGGAGCATTTTGTGCAAATGAAATGCTGGAGGTGGCATTTCCAACAACTCGCATCAATTCGGAAGAGTACACAAAACTTTTAAGGACAAATCTGCTTCCATATTTAGAAAGACGCCGCACTGAAAATTTAATTTTTCAGCAAGATAATGCCTCTGTCCACAAAAGTAATGCGACTCGCTCGTGGCTGGCTTCGAATAATGTCGAGGTTTTGCAATGGCCAGCCTGTTCCCCAGACCAAAATCCAATTGAAAATATCTGGGGGATAATAGTTCGAAAAATATACGCTGAAAACAAGCAATACAACAGCATTTCAGACCTGAAAATGAGCGTGATTGACGCATGGGAGTCAATTGATCAGAATGTTCGTGTAAACTTAGTTCAGAGTATGCCGAACAGGATATTTGAGCTTATTCAGCAGAAAGGAGGCCCTACTCATTATTAATTTGAAAAATAATGTAATTTCTTTGGAAAACAGCTTTTAATTTCGTTTTTTTATGTTAATTATTTAAATGCGTCTATAGTTGTGCACCGCCTAAAAAGTGCATATTATAGTATAACGATGAATAAGAATAAAAAAAAAGTTGAAATACTTTCTTTGACGTGTTTTTGTCTTATGTCCTTTTAAACTGCATCCTTGATTTTCTTTTAAATTTTTTCAGAAAAGGGAAATTGTAAAAAAGTAGGTGCGTCTATAGTATTGCACCGCAGTGTATATCTCCTCTAGTTTAGGAGTTATAGAACACTTTTTGGAGTTGTAGTTGGCCAAAAAATCTTTTTTTCTTCTTTTCGTCATAACTCCCAAACCATACATCCTACAAAGACGATTTATGCACCAAACTGATTGTTAAGCCTTTGCCCACAAGACTGCATCCTTGGAAAAATTGTAAAAACAATATATCATCATATTTTCATATGTCCTTTTTGTTGAATTTTTTTTTTGTTTTTTCGCCGTAAAATTCGCCTTAAAATCGCCAAACTACACATCTGACAAGGACGAATACCGAAGCCGAATATTCGGTCAGACTCTAGTTAACACGATAAATCAAATTATAGACGAATTCATCATTTCTATGATGTACAATGCGTTGTAAATATTTTTATTAAACCAAACTTGTATATTGAATTAAACGACTGATTCAAGAAATTTTTACCAAAATTTTCTTCTAGTTTCGGCTATTCGGCCTCAATATGGCCGAAACTGAAAAAAAGGGTCGAAACTGGCCGTATCCGAAACCGAATATTCTACTACTAATCGGACACTACTAAGAATATGTACAGGGTGTTTTTTTTTAGAGGTTTGTTTTTCGAATAGAGATAAAACTGGCATTTTGTGGTAAAATCTGGCAACTCTAATGTCATTTATGTTCAGTTTGGTTTGCCATTTCATCATGAACAGGTTGACAAAAGAACAACGCTTGCAAATCGTGCAAATTTATTTCGAAAATAATGGTTCAGTTCGCGAAGTTTACCGCAAGCTCCGTCCATTTTATGGTCGACATAATCGTCCATCAGAGCAATTAATTCGGATAACCATGGGTCGTTTTCGCACTACGTTTACTCTATGTGATAATACGCATACGCAGAGACGTCGAACAGTGCGCACCGAAGAAACAATTGCCGTTGTAGACCAAAATGTTGAAGAGGACCCGAATGAATCGATTCGCCACCGTGCACAGCAATTGGAGCTTTGTCCATCAACTTTATGGAAGATTTTGCGCAAAGATCTTGGCTTGCGACCTTACAAGATCCAGCTTGTGCAAGAATTAAAGCCGCGAGACCATGCAATGCGTCGTGATTTTGGTGTATGGGCCGAAAATGAGATTGATCTCGATGCTGATTTTCATCGCAAAATTTTATTCAGTGATGAGGCTCATTTTTGGTTGAATGGCTACGTCAACAAGCAAAATTGCCGCATTTGGAGTGAAGAGAATCTACATGAGACCCTTGAGACGCCATTACATCCACAAAAACTGACTGTTTGGTGTGCTCTATGGGATGGTGGAGTCATTGGGCCATACTTCTTCCGAAATAATGCTGGAGAGTCAGTTACCGTTAATGGAGACCGGTATAGAGCCATGATAACCGACTATTTTGTTCCCGAATTGGATGGCATGAATGTGGATGAGTTGTGGTTCCAACATGCCACACAGCGCACGTCACAATCGATTTATTGAAGGAAATATTCGATGAGCGCATAATTTCGCGGAATGGACCTGTCAATTGGCCACCAAGATCGTGTGATTTGACACCATTGGATTATTTTCTTTGGGGATATGTGAAGTCGCTCTTCTACGCCAACAAACCAGAAACGTTAGGGGACTTGGAAGCCAACATTCGTGGCGTTATTGCCGACATACGGCCCCATATGCTCGAAAAAGTGGTTGAAAATTGGACCTGTAGAATTGGGTTTATTCGAGCCAGCCGTGGCGGCCACATGCCCGAAATCATATTTAAACATTAATGGCATAAAATTATCCTTCCAATAAAGCCAAATTGATGGACATTAAAACGACTTTCTTGTGTTTTATTTCAATTCGAAGTTCTATACCTCTAAAAAAACACCCTTTATTTTTAAGAATTTTAGCCATCATTTAACAGTGTTAGGGAGTCGCTGATTTCGGAACTGAAGTCAGAATTTTTAAATTCAATATGGTTAATAGAGTTGCCACCTTAATTTTTTTATTTTTACGAATTAGGTACTGGCGCGAACACTAGGTAAAAATGGGTATCTGAATCCGAATCCGTTGTCATAATTTCAAAATTATGTCATTTTTTAATATGTATTTTGAAGAATTTGAAACATAATTTAACAGTGTAAGAGGTCGCTGATTTTGAATCTGAATTCAGATTTTTAAAATTGAATATGGTTAATAGTGTTGCCAACTTAATTTGTTTTATTTTTACGAATTCGGGGCTGGCACGTACACTGGGTAAAAACGGGTCGCTGAATCCGAATCCGTTGTCAGGATTTCAAAATAATGTCATATTTTTATAATAGGGTGGCCACCTATTAACCATATTGACTTTTAAAATTCTGACTTCAGATTCGAAATCAGCGACCCCCTAAAACTGTTAAATTATGTTTAAAATTCTTAAGAATACATATTATTAGGTGGCAACCCCTAATATTTAATTCATTCTATACTTATTTGATTCACTTTGTCCTGAATCAATCAAATATGAGTACTACTTTGGAAACTGCTTCTACTCATTCATACTCATTTTTGTGTAAGTAGCTCATGATTAAAAAATGTGATTAATTTCTAATCTCTGATTTGAATCACTGAGTTGTGAATGAATAGTACTCGAGTACTACTTATTTTTAAGTATTCGTTGCAGATTTCTGGCGGGGATATAAAAAAAATCGATTTTTTAAATGTAACTTCAAAATCACAAGTGCTTATCTACTGTAGCTTCAAGCTTGAGGCTTTGAGCAGTTGTGCACATTGAAACATTTGACAGCTTTTGAAAAAGTGATTCACGAAAACCTAACTGCACAACTGAACAAGTCCTCAACTGCACAGGCAGGTGCACTGAATCGTGAATACCCCCTACTGTTTAAATTTTAAGCGCCAAAAACAAGTTTCATTTATAATTAGAAAAAAGAAGTGTTAAAGAAATGGAGGAGTTTTAGAGAAGAAAATTAAAAGTGAAAATGCCATTTCATTTACTCGTAAAATATTGTATTCAACTACTTTCACAAACGGATGATGAAAATCAATGTAAACAAAAAACAGCTGTTGTAAAGCATTTGCAACATCATATTAATATTAAAGGTGTGCTCACAAAAATCTACCCTTGCAAAAACGTATTTGCAACGATGCAACAAGATCACAAATGATCCCAATAACTATGTGTTATGCTTTTGCATCTTAAATTCCAATCTTATATATTAGAGTGGGGCGATTATTATGGAAGGAAAAAAAGTGTTATTCTTGGGATTGTACTGAGCAAAAAAGTCCACTAGACCATACGTCTACGGTGAAAATCGAGCTTCCAGATTTTGGCTTGCAGTTTTTTCTCAGACTTTTGTCACGTTTTTTTTTTTTTTTGATATTTTGGTCTATAACAGCCAAACCATTGAGATTTTTGTCCTAGAATTGGATCGAAAATCTCAATGGTTTGGCTGTTATAGGCCAAAATATCAAAAAAAAAAAATGACAAAAATATCAAATGTTGTCGTACACTTTTTTGATATATTTACTGTAGAATAAGTACAATGAAACGTATTTATACATAATCATCATTCGAAAGGTACTGCACCAGAGATGTGCCGAATTATGTTAGATTTTAAATTTATGACCTCTGACCCGAAATATCAACTTTGAAATTTTATATTAATTTTAGTAAGGAATCTTATGGCTAGGAAGATGTAGAATAGTGAACGGGGTATCAGATGAAAGGTCTGGCTGCACTGTACGATTGCATTTTAGATTAGTGACCTTCGACCTGAAATATGAGCGTTAAAAGAGCATTTATTAAATAAAAGCTTAACTGTAAGAGATAGAAAAAAATTATTAAAAAAGGTAATTTTAGACATTGATAAGGTGTGAAAAAAATACTTTAGACATTCTTCGTCATCTCTTACGGATGCCCTACAATAAGGATTTTTTTTATGTAACATGTGTGAATATATACTATGATGGTGAAATTTCTTGCAAATAGAAAATTATGAAAAATTTCCGTTATTTTGACATCAAAATTATTGTGATATCTCAAAAACTGTAGCTTTTCTCAGTACAACGTATTTTTGTATGAAAAGTCATTGGTTGAGAAAAATAACGGTATACTTTGCTTTTTTTAGTAATATTTTTCACGGATAGTATATTAAAAAATTTTCCGTTATTATGACATCAAAATTATTGCGATATCTCAAAAACTGTAGATTTTCTCAGTACATGTATTTCCTTGAAGCAAGGTCATCGCCTCAGAATGAGAAAAAAACGATTGAAATTTCAAGTTTTGAGTTTGCAAGCAAATATCTCAGCCATTTTCCAATCGATTTTCATCAAATTTTCTCTGTTTGAAAGATCAATTCAATGACTTTGGAGAAAAATGGAAAGATTTACCGTTATCTCACCAATTCAATGTTTTATATTGTTTTAAATAAACCCATAAAATATTCAGTTTTTGCTCAAAAAATAGGCCAAATGTTTTTATTGTTGTAATTTTTTTTTCTTATAAAATTTTCTTTTTTCACACTCTTTCATATGACATATCATTTATAAGCAAAAATTGCTTCATTTTGACACATAATGCAAGAAACAGTTTCTAGCATCGAAAATCATGAGCTACCCCCTATGATTTTTTGATGAATATTAAATTTTTCAAAATGTTGTTTTTATATTTTTTACAAAGTTCTACAGCTTAAAAAATAATTTCTGTGAAAAAAATTTTTAAATATTTTAAACCATTCCAAAGTTATATACACAAATCTATGTTTTGAGCCATTTCCTTATCTATATATAAATAGGCCTAGGTAAAAACAGTTCGGTAGCATTTTCACCCGTGTTTCTCAACCGATTTGGATAATCTTCCTCTCAAATGAATACGAGTAGGGAGAAGGAGTGCACCGAATACTTTTTGTGACCTTTGACCTGAAATATAAGCGTTCAAAACAGAATTTCTTAAATAAAAGCTAAGCTATGAGAAATGGAAGAACACGGTGTAAGAGATGTACATACACAAAATATGCCAGACATTTCTCGCCATCTCTTGCGGATACCCTACAATAGGCATTTTTTTGTATAACATGTGCGAATATATTTTGGTATTGTGAAATTTCTTACAAACAGTAAATTTTGAAAAATTCCCGTCATTTTGACATAAAAATTATGACAATCAGCCCAATCATGAAACATTTTCTCCCGGGAGTTGTAAAAGGGAGTTTCCGTTTTTAAGATAAAGTTTAAAAACTTTTTGGAAATTTTTAATGCAATTTTATTTATCAACCGCCAATACTCATCGGTGTAAAATAAAAAAATGAGATGTCTTTATCTGCTATCTTAAAAGAGGAAACTCCCTTTTACAACTCCCGGGAGAAAATGTTTCATGATTGGGCTGAATATCTCGAAAACTGTAGCTTTTCTCAGTACAACGTATTTGTGTAGAATAATTCCTTTGTTAACACTGAGCGGCAAACTGAAAATAGAAATAGAGTAGTTTGTTCTCTTTCTACGCTCATCGGAAAACATAAGCGATTTCATATCACAATGTATGTCGAAAGGTCACAGTGAGAAGGTCGAATTTCGACCACTGGCTATTTCTAGTAATATTAAAGGTGTGTTCACACAAAAATCTACCCTTGCAAAAACGCATTTGCAACGATGCAACAAGATCATAAATTACCCCAATATGTTTGATACTTTTGTATCTTAATTTCCGATCCAAATGTATTTTTAAATGAAGCAACACGTTGGTCTAGGGTTTTTGTTTTCTTTTTAATTAAATATTCATGTGTTTTATTTATATTTAGTATTTAGTAACAAGCTTAATATACATAAATAATATATAAGTTTTTTTAAAGTTTCTTAAAAAAAAATGTTTATTTTTTCCTTTTAGCTTTTTCATTTAAAACTTTGGTACTTTTTCTTCTTCGACTGCTTCTTATTTGCTCTTCTTCTTTGCTATTACTATTTATTTAATTTTATTTTATATTTTTAATATTTTGTGTATGATTTTTAAATATTATATTAACTTTCATGCACTTCCATCCATTACTTTCTTTTTAAAGAATTCAATGTTTTTTAGATACTTATTTCAACTATTTTAAAAATCTATGTATGTATGTGTGTGTGTGTTTAAATTTAAAACTAGCATAGTTAAATATATATATAAATATATTAATATTAAAATTTCGGCGCTCTTTATTGCTGGGTTTGATTTGCTGATTGCTGCTGTTGATGCTGCTGCGTCTCATAGCGTTGACGCAGAGCTGTGAGCGCACTCAGCAGCCGGCTGTTGGCTGCATCGAGTGCTGCTATTTGCTGACCCTGCTCCTCGATGACACGCTGCTTGTGCGATAGCGCCAACGACATTTTGAGCTGCTCACGACGCAGCTCTTCCTCCATGGTTATTAATCTGGAATACACAGAGATTCTTTTGAATAAATTTAACACGTTTTGATCGGCTGCTCTTACCTGTCGATGATGCTACGCATGGTGGACTCCGACTGTAGCGAAAGATTGTTGCTGCCAGTGTTGCCAGTGTGGCGATTAAGCGCAAATAGCTCATCGCTGGAGTCGCGTAGTTCTGCCTCGTCGCGGTCTAGAGTGTGGCGTAGTGTGTCGAGCGTCTCTTGCAAAAGCTGAATTTCGCCGTTTTGATCGTAGCTACCGGAGGAGTTGTTGTTATTGTGATTGTTGTTGGCGCGTGGTTGACGTCGTCGTTTGCCCTCGTTCGGAGCGCAGTGGGCTAAAAGAGAAAGATTAAACATTTAAGTAACTTTGGCATAGCAAAGAGCATGTTCAGAATCTCACCCTCTGTGTCCGTGGAGCTGTCCGACAGCGTGCGCGCCGAGTCCAAGCTCAAGCGTCGTTGATAGCGTCCAACCATCGCATTGCCACTTGCGCCCATCATACCGTTGCCACCATTCAACTTGTTGGCGTGTCCATGCGGTCCACCTTTGTAGATAGCCACCGTGCCAGGATGCATGCCAGCAGCTGCACCGCTGCCTGGATAGGGCCCAAGAGGAGCGTACATCTCATCGCGTTTGTATTGCGGATTGGTGCGTGGCATGCGCGCTGCAGAGGACGCAGAGCCGTTCAACAAATTTACACCACCCGATGACGAGCTGCTGCTGCCGTTACTGAGCGTACGCTGCGCATCCGGATGTGTTGACGACTGAGTGGTGGGTGACTTAAGCTGATGTCGTGCCGTAGCCGGAAAACTGATGTGAAAATTATCATTCGACAGCCGCTCCTCAGAGCTGGATGGTGTCAGTGATGAGCTGACTGCGCCACCACCACCACCACCGTTGTTCAGTAGCGCAGCGCGTGCAGCTACCAAGCCGCTGCCCTGCGGTTTTGGTCTATTGCCAAATAGCTGCTGATGTGCTGATTGACCGCTATTGAAGGCGCTGCTATAGTTCGTGCGCTGGTGGTGGTGATGATGGTGATGATGATTTGGACCGCCAGCCGATGATATTACATTAGCTGGCTGCAGCTGGAAGGATGGATTCTTGAAGCTGAGTGGCGCAGCTTGCTGCTGCTGCTGCTGTTGATGGCGCTGCAACGAATTCTGCGCATACTGCGATTGCTCGACGGGGCTTGAAGACTGTGAGGGATTTGTCGCAATGCTTTGATAGCCAGAGCTGCAGTGTCCAATGGACACATTGCTGCTCTTGGCGGAGAGCTGCTCCTTGCCAACTCCGTTATTGCCACCACTTATGCCTTTGCGCTGCTGGCTGCCGCTTGACGCTGTGGACGAGCCGGTATGCGTTGTTATCTCACCCACGACAGCGTGCTCCTCAGCGTACTTGAAGAGATCGTCTAGATCCTCCAGGTTCATCGGCATGTTGCTGTTGGGGTTAGAATCACGGCGATGCTGTTGCGGTGCACGCTGCTGCTGCTGCTGTTGATAGTGCGGTTGCGACTTAAGCGCTATGGGCGAGCTGGTCGACATCGGCTGATGCTGTGATGACAGCGAGTGATCCGGTATGCCGAGATTCAACTTACTTGGTGTACGTTCGCTCAGGCTCAGCTGCGAGCTATTGAGGCCGGCATGGCGCTGGCGCTGCATAGCTGAAGCATTTGCTTTCAGTAACGGTGTCGGCGATTTGCGCACAAAGGCGCTATTCGAATCCAAGCCCGAAATCTGTATAAACTCGCCATTCAGCTCATCATAGTTGTTGTTGTTGTTGCGTGGCAGAGTGTTGGAACGCAAAGCATCCTGCTCGCTGCCATTCTGACTGTGCAAACTGCCGTTTGAAGGGTAGCAGTAGGGGTTCGAAATACCACTGCCACCGCCGCAGCTGCTGCCATTGGAGTGGCGCTCGGCAGTATTGGCAGCCGAGCTGACCGGTGCCGGCGGCGGGCAGTGATGTTGTATGGTGGTGGGTATCAGCAGGTTGTGGCTGCTGCCACCAGGATTCGAAGACGATATCGAAGTCTGCGACTGCGAGTGCTGCAGATTGCTATTCGAGTACTGCGAACCGGCGATGGAGCTTTGGCTGTGCGAGTGACGCTTGTCAACACTTATGCCGATCTGCTGCAGCAGCGGTGTCACTGTCGGATCATTATAGCGAAAGATATTCTTCTCAAGTGAGCTGGGCGTAAGCACGCCGCGCATGATGCCACGCTCTGCGGGCACCGGTTTCGTGACTACAGCGTGTTGAGGTTGGGCCAGTTGCGCCTGATGATGTAGGCTGGCGCCGCTTTCGTCAGCCGGATTGCGATTCTCTTGATTGTCGCTGTGATGCGGCGGCATCATAAAATTGTTGCTTTCTTTGGCTTTGGCGATTTCGTCCATGATGTGCAGCAGCGGATCGAGCTCGTGTTGGCGTGCCTCGGGCAGCTTGCCAATGCTTTCGCTCAGCAGCGAGTAGAGTATGGATAGCTGCTTGCCCTGATCGATGTAACCGGCCCAGTCTAAAATGGACTCGGGCGTTGGGTGCTCGGGACGCATGGAGATCTGTTGCAGAAACTGCTTCATGCGTGGCGCTTCTTGCTCGAGAAAATCGTTGAGGAACTCCATGAAGTTCTCCTTGCCTTGAAAGCGCGTAAAGTTGGCCAATGTCTGCAAAGTCTTGGCGACTAGAGTGAGATTGCGCGTGGCGCGCGAAGAGGGCAGCTCTAAGGAAGAAAATAAATATATTAATGCATATTACAGACTCACAAGGCTAGGTTTAGACATACCATTTGTGATATTGAAGAGACTCGGCGAGAGTATGGCCGGACAGAGAAAGCGCAAAAATATCGAAGCTGATATCAGATTGTCTGCCATGTCTTGGCGTCCGAGCTGTTGCAGCCGCTCTCTAAATGTTGCAAAGCACTCTCGCAGTTGTGGCGGAAAATGTTTGTGCGACTCGTAGATGACCTGCCAGGCATTCCGCACAGCAGAGCGCAATGCGGCCTGCTGACGCTGGAGCGAGCCGTTAGCTTTGGTTGGGTCAACCTCGCAGTCGCGATCCGACTGTATGATCTCGTTGATGGGTTGCGCAAGCGTATCCTGCAGATATTGTTCGCCGGTTAGCTTGAGAAAAGCTTCCATGCTCTTCGTAGCCAATGAGTTGCCGCGGAAAGTTAGCCGCTGATCACCCACACGCAGCAAATCTAAAGCCACAACATCTGTTAGGAAAGCACCAGCCAAGCCCTGTGCATGCATTAGCAGCACGAGTGCCTGCCCAATGTCCTCTTTAGCCTTGACACCTATGACCGGTTCCAGCGTCTCGCACACGCGTTTGTAGTTGTCGCGTAGGTAGGCCAAAAAGTCGGCGTACACGTTGATGGGTAGAATATCGGTGCTCTGAAAACGACACTTGATGCGCAGCGTTGGCGTTACATCCTTCGCATGCCGATTGATACTGTCGTTCTTCTCGCTCAATATGGGATACCAGTCCTCCGAGAAGATGCGCGACGTCACCTCGTGTATGGGTATCTTCACGGAGCCGACAAACATGTGTTTGTCGCGCTTCTTCTTCTTCTCCACCTCGCGGAATACATTGACGGTGATGACGTTGATTTCGGGTATGTCGGGAAAGTCAAAGTACTCGCCCCAGAAAAGCAAGTCTGTCTGCAGCTTCACACTGGTGCGACCGTACAAAGTTTTATCCAGATGCAGCTCGCAAAAATACTTTTTCTTTGGTGGCAGATTTTTGGCCTCGTAAATCCACATCTTTAGCGAGTTGTCGGTGTGACGCGTATGCTCGGCATTGGGCGCTATTGACTTGCGCAACGAATAGATCCAAAGATCGCGCTCCTGACGCGAGCCGCAACTGTAATAGCGTTCACCACGTGGGCCACCACGCACCTGAAAGCAGTGGCGTCGTCCGAGTACAGATTGATGCACGGGCGCAACACCAACGGCGCCAGTGCACGAGAGATCTGGGTGAGTGAAACAAAAATTAGTGATAGTGTGAGTGAGAGCTTTCACTTTCAGCTTACCTATTGTTGACATTACAGCGTGGCTGGACAGCAGACTCTCATGTGATCGTGAGCCACGCAGTCCTCCAGAGCCTCTTTTGGTACGTTCCAATTTGGTAACAGATTTTGTACGCTTCAAAGGATTCGATCTGTTGAAGAGAAATGAAAAAAAGATATAAATAAAAATTTAAAAAAGTAAAAAATTCAGCCAAAAGGCTAAAATTACGCAAAGAGCTCAGTTGATTGGAAGCAATGCATAAAAAAGATCTCTGTCTACAACCTATGTGAAGTTGGCAACCCACTAAACGGAAGGAGATTTATTTTTTCATTCGATTGTACTCGGTGCGTACCTGATTGTATTACCTTAATTTTCGTTTGTACCTTAAGGGGGAACAACTACAGGGGGAAGAAAAATTGGTCCGCAACTCATGTTGAGATAAATTATTTTTGTTAACGCTATTGTGAAGGTAATCGTTTGTATCCGTTTGTACATATGTTTTTTTTTCTTAACGAGTACGAACAATGATACAAATACATAAATATTAAGGTTACAGAGGATTTGTCGGTGGTACTAACAGGTATAAACGGTAAAATCGTTAAAAGTAACGTGTACAAACGATTTCTCGGTGAAACAAATAGGTAAAAACGATATAATCGTTACAGCGATCGAGAACAAAAGATTACTCGTTTGGTACAAACGGGCACAAGCGATTTCTTGGTGGTGCAATCAGGTACAAACGATATAATGTTTACAACGCACGAGTGGAAAAGATTACTTGGTGGTACAATCGGATACGAACGATTTCTCGTTGGTACAAACGGGTACACAATAATTTCTCGCTGGTACAAACGATTTCTCGCTGGTACAAACGATATAATCGTTAGAATGAAGGGGAACAAACTATTACTCGTTTGGTACAAACGGCAACAAACGAATACTCGTTGGTACAATTGGGTAAAAATGATATAATCGTTATAACGAAGGGGTACAAATGATAACTCGTTTGGTACAAACGGATACAAATCAATACTCGTTGGTACAAATGGGTACAAATGATTTCTCGTTGCTACAAAAGCGTTCAAAAGATTTCTCGGTGGTACAAACGGGTACAATTGTTATAATCGTAAGAACGAAGAGGTACGGTGGTACGGAGGTACGGTGGTACGGAGGTACGGTGGTACGGAGGTACGGTGGTACAAACGGGTGCAAACGAATTATCGTTGGTACACACGGGTACAAACGATTTCTCGGTAATACAGACGGGTGCAAACGATTTCTCGGTAGTACAAGCGATATAATCGTTAGAATGAAAGGCTACAAACGATAACATGTTTGGTACAAACGATTTCTCGGTGGTACAAAAGACTACAAACGAAAACTCGTTTGGTATAAACGAATACTCGTTGGTACAAACGATTTCTTGTTGGTACAAATGGGTACAAATGATTTCTCGTTGGCACAAACGATTTCTCGGTGTTACAAACGGGTACAAACGATTACTCGCTTGGTACAAACGAATACTCGTTGGTACAAAGGATTTCGCGTTGGTACAAACAATTTCTCGCTGGTACAAACGATATAATCGCTAGAACGAAGGAGTACAAACGGGTACAAAGGAATACTCGTTAGTATAAACGAGTACAAACGATTTCTCGTTAGTAAAAACGATTACTCGGTGGTACGAACGGGTACAAACAAATTCTCGTTGTTACAAACGATTTCTTAGTGGTAAAAAGGATTTCTCGGTGGTAAAAACGGGTACAAACGAATACTCGTTAAAATGAAGGGGAACAAACGATTAATCGTTTGGTACAATACTCGTTGTTGGTACAAACGATTTCTCGGTGGTACAAACGAGTTCTCTGGTGATACAAACGAATTCTCGTTGTACAAACGATTTCTCAGTAGTACAAACGTGTACAAACGAATTCTCGGTGGTACAAACGAGTACAAATGATTATTCAGTAGTACAAACGAGTAAAAACGATTTCTCAGTGGTACAAACGATATAATCGTTAGAACGAAGGGGTACAAACGAAGTGGTACTCGTTTAGTACAAACGGGTACAAACGATTACTTGTTAAGCACAAACGGGTACAAATATATACTTTGTACAAACGAGTGCAAACTATATAATCGTTAGAACGAAGGGGAACAAACGATTACTCGTTTGGTACAAACGGATACAAATCAATACTCGTTGGTACAAATGGGTGCAAACGATTTCTCGGTGGTACAAACGTATACAAACGATATAATCGTTAGAATAAAGGGGTACAAACGACTACTCGTTTGATAGAAACGGGTACAAATGAATACTAGATGGTACAAACGGGTACAGAAAATTTATCGGTGGTACAAACGAATTCTCATTGGTACAAACGAGTACAAACGATTTCTCAGTGGTACAAACGGGTACAAACGATATAATCGTTAGGCTGTAGAATTAGAGCAAACGTATACTCGTTGATACAAACGATTACTTGTTAAGTACAAACGGGTACAAACGATTACTCGCTTAGTACAAACGGTGACAAACGTATACTCGTTGGTACAAACGTGTACAAACGATTTCTCGGTGGTTCAAACGGGAACAAACGATAGAATCGTTAGACCAAGGGTACAAACGATTACTCGTTTAGTACAAACGTAAACTCGTTGGTACAAACGGGTGCAAACTAATTCTCGTTGGTACAAAGGGGTACAAACGATTTCTCGGTGGTACAAACGGTTACAAATGATTTCTCGTTGGTACAAGGTCAAATTAGACCAAGGGTACAAACGATTACTCGTTTAGTACAAACGTATTCTCGTTGGTACAAACGGGTAAAAATGAATACTCGTTGGTACAAATGGGTACAAACGATTTCTCGGTAATACTAACGGGTGAAAACGATTTCTCGTTGATACAAACAAATGATTTCTCGTTATTACAAACGGGTAAAAATGAATACTCGTTGGTACAAATGGGTACAAACGATTTTTCGGTGGTACAAACGGGTACAAACTAATTCTCGTTGGTACAAAGGGGTACAAATGATTTATCGGTGGTACAAACGGTTACAAATGATTTCTCGTTGGTACAAATGGGTACAAACGGATACAAACGATAACTCGTTTGGTACAAACGCATTTTCGTTGGTACAAACTTTTTCTCTGTGGTACAAACGAATACTCGTTGATACAACGATTTCCCGGTGGTTCAAACAAATACTCGTTAGAACGAATGGTACAAGCTATTACTCGTTTAGTACAAACATATACTCGTTGGTACGTAAACTAGTAATCGTTTGTACCCTTTGGTCTAACGATTATATCGTTTTTACCACCGGGAAATCGTTTGTACCAACGAGAAAACGTTTGTTCCCCTTCGTTCTAACGAGTATTCGTTTGTACCACCGGGAAATCGTTGTATAAACGAGTATTAGTTTGTACCTGTTTGTATCGAGTTATCGTTTGTATCCGTTTGTACCCGTTCGTACCACCGAGTAATCGTTTGTAACCGTTTATACCAACGAGAAATCGTTTGTACACGTTTGTACCAACAAGATTTCGTTTGTACCTATTTGTGCCAACGAGTATTCATTTTTACCCGTTTGTACCAACGAGAAATCATTTGCACCCTTTTGTACCACCGATAAATCGTTTGCACCCGTTTGTACCAACGAGAATTCGTTTGTACCAAAGAGTATTCATTTTTACCCGTTTGTACCAACGAAAATTAGTTTGTACCCGTTTGTACCAAACGAGTTATCGTTTGTACCAACGAATATTCATTTGTAGCCGATTGCACCAAACGAGTAATCGGTTTTACCCTTTCGTTTTAACGATTTGCACCATTGAGTTTTCGTTTGTACCCGTTTGCATCAACGAGAAATCGTTAGTACCCTGTTGTACCCACGAGTATTCGTTTGTAATTGTTTGTACCACCAAAAATCGTTTGTACCCGTTTTGTACTACCTTGAAATAGTTTGTACCAACGAGTATTCATTTGTACCCATTTGTACCAACGAGTATTCATTTGTACCCGTTTGTACCAACGAGAAATCGTTTGTACCCGTTTGCGACGTCGAGAAATCGTTTTTCTCCTTCGTTCTAACGAGTATTCGTTTGTTCCCGTTTGTACCACCCTTCGTTCTAATGAGTATTCGTTTGTACTCGTTTGTACTCGTTTGTACCACTGAGAAAACGTTTGTACCCGCTAGTACTACCTAGAAATCGTTTGTACCAACGAGAAATCGTTTGTACCAGTTTGCTTCAACGAGTAGTCGTTTGTACCCGATTGCACCAAACGAGCAATCGTTTTACACTTTCGTTCTAGCGATTATATCTCGTTTGTACCACAGAGAAATCGTTTGTACTCGTTTGTACAAACGACTATACGTTTGTTCCCGTTTGTACTAAACGAATAATCGTTTGTACACTACGGTTTAACGATTTTATATTTTGTACCCGTTTGTACCTGTTTGCACCACCGAGAAATCGTTTTCACCCGTTTGTACCACTGAGAAATCGTTTGTACTCGTTTGTATCAACGAGAATTCCTTTGAACCTTTTGCACTACCGAGAAATCGTTTGTACCCGTTTTAACCACCGAGAAATCGTTTGTACCGAGTGTTCATTTGAACCCGTTTGTTCTCCTTCGTTCTAACGATTATATCGTTTGTACCCGTTTGTACCACAGTTCTAACGATTTTATCGTGTGTACCCGTTTCTTCCACCGAGAAATTGTTTTCACCCGTTTGTTCCACCGAGAAATCGTTTGAACCCATTTGTACCGACGAGAAATCGTTTGTACCAACGAGAATTCGTTTGTATCCATTTGTTCCAACGAGTATTCATTTGTACCCGTTTGTACCAACGAAAAATCGCTTGTACCCGTTTTACCACCGAGAAATCGTTTGTTCCCCTTCGTTCTAACGAGAAATCATTTGTACCCGTTTGCACCAAAGAGAACTCGTTTGTACCCGTTTGTACCACCGAGAAATCGTTTACACCCGTTTGTACCAACGAGAATTCATTTGTACTCATTTGTATCAACGAGTGTTCATTTGTACCAGTTTGTACCAAACGAGTAATCGTTTGTGCCCCTTCGTTCTAACGATTAGGACGTTTGTACCAACGAGAAATCATTTGTACCCGTTTTAACCACCGAGAAATCGTTTGTACCCCTTTGTGCCAACGAGAATTAGTTTGTACCCGTTTGTACCAAACGAGTTATCGTTTGTACCAACTAATATTCGTTTGTTGCCGATTGCACCAAACGAATAATCGTTTGTACCCTTTCGTTCTAACGATTATGTCATTTGCACCATCGAGACATCGTTTGTGCCCATTTGTACCATTTAGTTTTCGTTTGTACCCGTTTGCATCAACGAGTAATCGTTTGTACCCGTTTGTACCAACGAGTATACGTTTGTATTTAACGCGTAATCGTTTGTACCCGTTTGAACCACCGATAAATCGTTTGTACACGTTTGTACCAGCGAGTATACGTTTGTACGCGTTTGTACTAAACGAGTAATCGTTTGTTACCCTTCGTTCTAACGAGTATTCGTTTGTTCCATTCGTTCTTTCGATTATATCGTTTGTACCAAAGAGTATACGTTTGTACTAAACGAGTAATCGTTTGTACCCTTCGGTCTAACGATTATATCATTTGTACCCGTTTGAACCACCGAGAAATCGTTTATACCAACGAGTATACGTTTGTACCCGTTTGTACCAAACGAGTATTCGTTTGTACCACCGAGAAATCGTTGTACCAACAAGTATTCGTTTGTACCTGTTTGTACCACCGAGAAAACGTTCGTACCAACGAAAATGCGTCTGTACCAAACGACAACTACAAATCCTGTTATGGAATTGACGATTGTTTTCAATTACATTCCTGAGAAATTGAGGACCAATTACCAATTATAATTCCAGTAATGGAATTGACCATTTTTTCAATTCCATTCCAAGGAATTGAGGTGTTCAATTACCAATTACAAACATTTACCAATTACGAAAAATTCCAAAGTACGGAATTTACGATTTTTTCCAATTACATTCCTGAGGAATTGAGAGGACCAATTACCAATTACAATTCCTGTAATGGAATTTACGATTTTTTTCCAATTACATTCCTGAGGAATTGAGAGGACCAATTCCTAATTCCAAGTATTTGTAATTGAATTGTAATGAGAACCTTTTTGCCCAGCTCTGATAAAGAGTTCTTATCCAATTTTGATCAGGTGACCTCATTTTTAACACAGAGTTTGTTACGTTTAAAAATTAGTAACTTGCCAAAAATAGCGATTTACTGTTAAACTTCTAACTCTATTCATGGCCATTTTGCACAAAATTTGACAATTTCAAATTCATTTTAAACGGAAGCTTCCTAAGCTATCAACAAACGTCATATAAAATCAGCTAACAGCTGCAACAAAAATGGTCAAAGCGTCGATGAGAGAAGAAGTGGTCATGCAAAATTGTGCTGCTTTTGTGTCAAAAGTGTTCAAAATGTGGTATGCAAACAAATTATGTTTTACGCAAACAACAACACAAGCCACAACAAAAACAAAAACAATTTAAATGCTAATCAAAAGTTGCTTGATATTTAAGCCAAGTTATCTTCTTTTTATTTCAATTTAAAGACAACGTGTTCTGCCTCTCACTATTTTGTGCACTCTCGCTGCTTTTTTGCTCAGCCATTTCGCATTAGTTAGTATTTTTGGCCAATTTTACACACCTTGCGCTGCAAATTCCTGGCTGCACGTTTTTTGTTGAGTGTTTCTTTTTTTGCTTTTTTCTCTCATCAGCCTGCAGTTATTGCAATTCTGCTTCCTCTTTGCTGCTGCCTTAATTATATGGCCCAAAGCCAGTGAAGCGGCAAATCAAGTTAACAAAATGCTGCTGCTTTTTTATTTCTTTGTTTTTTGCTTTTGTTTTATGTTTAGGCCATAAACCTGACTGGTGCAGGCTTGCATGTTTTCGACTGGATTTTGTGCAAGCGTAAATGTTATTTTATTTACGAGCATTGCAAAGTGTACTGTTGGCAACACTTCAAGTTGGCAACGCTTTGCATTGGCAATTGTTGTGCCAAGCCGTTGTTGTTGCTGTTGTACGAGTTAAAGTAGGTGTGGCATGCTGAGTACTTGTAATGCATTCAAAGATTTGAAGTGCATGCTAGCTGAAGTTATACAAAAAGGTTGCCACATTTTTATGACAGAACAAAACCCAAGAATTATCACAATTCTTTGGCACAAAAAGCACTATCCTAAACTTCACATGACATTTTGAAATAATAATGAAAAAATGTTCCTTTCTTCCAATAACACAAAATAAAACTAATTTATATTGAAATAATTAATTTTAAATTCACCACAACTCACCTCTTTGAGAAGAAATTCGTAAATCTAGATGTTGCATTGTGTTCTTGCTGATTCTGTTTTTGGCCCAAGATTGGGGTCGCCGGTGCAGAGCCACGCCTGCATGCCTTCTCATAAGATGTGTCTGCAAAGATAAAACAAGCAAAAAATAACAAATTAGTCAAAGTTTTTCGCTTTAATTTGTACTAAATACACAAACTAGCTGAATATTGAAATAGCATGTAAATTATTTTCGAAATTGTTGAGTGTCTGCGTATTTTAATGATGCAAAACTCGATGCATTGGTGCAAAAATTTAAACAGCACATATTTATTTTAATCCGGCTCATTTGACAAAGCGAATTGAAAGATGTGACATAAATTTTAAAATTTCGAAGTAACTTGTTTGCCCGTGAAGAACATGTTAACGTTAAATAAATTATATATTGACTCAGCCATAAATAAGATATGTAAATTTTTCAATAGCTTATCGCTTAAATCTAAGCAAAACCTAACAAAGTTAATTAATTTTTAGTAGCGTGTGAACAAATCTGCTACAGCATTTAACTAATTTATGAAAGTAACACCGTAAATAAATTCGCAGAAGTTGTGTATTAATGTTCGAAAAATAATCTATTTTTACGGCTTGATTCTCTAATAGAAACAGAAGCATCGGTTCGAAAAGCATACAAAAAAATGTCCTGCAATCACACAAAAATTTATGACATAAATTTTTGAAGTTGATTTTGCAGACGCACTTTCAGAATATTAATTTTCGAACATAATTTTTTTAACATAAAAGTTTAAATTCATTATTGAAACATAATTTTTAGGGCATAATTTTTTTCGAACATAAGTTTTTGCAATATATTTTAACCAAATACATTTTTAAATATTTTTTTCGAACATATTTTATTTAAGAGAAGGATTTTCTCAAATGTATTTTTTCTAACATCGTTTTTCGTTAAATCTAATATACATCTTTCTTTTAAAATTGTTTATTATTTAAAATATTTTCAGTAAAATGTGCAAACGATGCACGAGAATTCACTTAATCATTCTTATATCATATGTTTAAAGTTTCGAAAAACGAAACATTCTTTTACTACACATATTTTCAATTACAACTTTTCGAACATACTTTTTTTACGCTTAAAAGATTTTCAATTTGTTAAATAAATAAAAAAATACTTATTATCGAAAAAGAAAAACTTTCGAAAATTTTCGAATTTTTTCGAATTTTTTCGAACATTTAGATTTTTTGTTCTAAATATTTTGATAGTTCAAAAATTAGGTTGCAAGTTTAATGGGCTTTTTTTTGTTTTCGAAATGAATGTTTCTTTTTCCATTATAAGTATGAAGAAAATAAATCAAAATAAGACTCATTACAAAACTCTTTTATTTAAATTAAAAATGGGCAACACGTTTTGAATTAGAGTTGCAAACAAAGCTGCTTCAAAACAACAATGCACTTAATGCTTTGTTTATATTGCTTAAGTCTAGATATTTTATAAAGTCCAAAGATCAGAAAAAAATTGAATTTATTATTGCAAATTAAGAGAAAATTATGTCACGTGTAAGGAATAGTTAATTTTTTGAATGCACACAAAGCTGGCTTTTTTGTGATCGGATGGCTTTAAGAATGTTTTGAAATATGAAAGGAAAAACGTGACCATTAGCGTCACGTAAAATAAAAGCAGCACTAAAGTAAAAACCAAATGGTAATAAAACACATTATCTTAATACATTTATATGAGGAAAAAAGTAATAAAAGGAAGAAATTTAACAAGAATTTTTGATTTATTGCCTTTTTGAAGGCAAATAAATTACTTTGTTGAAGCACCTTATAAATTGCAATGCAAATACTTTTTTCGAAATTTAAAAATTCACTGAAATTTTCGATACAAGTAGAAATTTTGGGCTCAAGTTTGAAAGATATTCATTAATTGTTAGAAGTTTAAAAATTCGAACTTAAATTTTTATTTTCGAAAATTCGAACTTAAGTGTCGAAATTGCAATATTTTAATCCAACTCAAAAATTAATAATAATTAACCCAATCGGAAATTTTAAAGTAAAAGCAAACCTTATTAAAAAGCAAGTGAAAAGGGCTTCATTCTGCCTATGAATAGTGCTTTTGAAAAGTGTTTTGCTCTCGATAAGAATTGAGCCTCAAAAAAGCTTATTTTCGTTATCTACTCTGCTGACTACTAGTACTTGCATCACTAACATTACTTGTACTATTCTTATCATTACCCATCACTAGTATACGCAAAAAGTTTAATTCGTGAAAAAGTGTTGCAGCAAAATAGTGGAAAACATAAGGTAAAATCGTTTGTAAACGGTTAAAATGTAATGTTTTCATAAAAAAGGTTATAAAATGAGTGGTAAGTGGTTTAGATATATAAAACGTAAATATAAAAGATTAGTTCGGGCAAAAATTTACGCCATCAAAAATGAAGTGCGAACAAAGAAATTGCTCTTTCCGAAGGGAGAGCAAAACGCTTTTTTTAATCACTTTTCATAGCGAAAACAAAGGTCTTCTTTCCAATGACATGACAAGACATTGCTAAAAAAATCGCTATTGAAAGCAAAAACCAAGCGCTATTTTTTCCTAAAGAGAAACTGTTCGGCCCAAAAATTTGAAATTCCATTAAATTTCCAATATGTTTGAAAAAAATATTGACAATAACACTATCATGACCACTAGCGGTTTGAAAATTTAGAATGAAATAACGATTTTCGAAAATTCGATCTTAAATTCGAAGTTTAAAAACTTCAATTTCAAGCTCCGAATTCGAAACTTAAATTTGAAAATATTTTAAAATCACTGAAATTTTCTATGTAAATTAGAAATTAGCTTACAAAATTTAAAATTACATTTATTTAGCGAAGTTTGATAACTCATTCTTATATCACGAATTGCAAAAATTTCTAAAAACAATTTAGAGCAAAGAATATTCCTTTTAAAATCTAAAAAAGGATTGTAATATTTATTTTATTAAACACAAAAAAATTGATTTACTTAAATTTTCAATGTAAAATATAAGTTTAGTACGAAATTTCAAAAACTCACTTTAGTTAATAAAATTTAGGTAATATGCACTGAAATATCAAATTTCGAAAAATCTAACACAAATTTTGAATTTAAAAAATTCGAATTTAAATCTCAAATTTCAAACTAATATTTCAAATACATCAATACTGGCTCGATTACAACAAAATATCTGCATATCAAAAAAGTTTCATTTTTAATATTTTAGTATTTTTAAAATGTTTCTTCATTTTAAGGATTGCAACATTGTTCATAAAGAAGTGTTGCATTAATTGCTTTGTTTTGTTTTTGTTGTTGTAATTGTAATAAAAATTTGTTGCATGCTATTTGGCTTCATTTCATTTATGACATACAATTGTTCATAATTTCAACTAACGATCTCATCGATCGATCAATTCAACGATCGAGTGTTTGAAGTCATTAAATGAGTTTTTTGTGTTTATGTTTTTGTTTTTTTCCTTGCAGACAATCAAGTGATGAAGCAAGCAAGCACAACGCAAGCTGGTGGTCAACACGCAATTTAAGCCAAGTTTTGGCGGTTTTCAGCTGCTATTGGTTGTAGTTGCTGTCACTGCTGCATGGTTGTGTTGCCTAGGCACGCATGTTGCCATCAAAACAAGCTCACTTAACTTCGCTTGAAGGTGCAGCAGTTGTTGCTATTGCAGTATTTTTTTTTTGAACCCACTTCATTAAACGTCTTCAAGCGAGTTTGAGTCATTTTTCATGTTGTTGTTGTTTGTGGCATTATAACATGCTGCATGCATTAATAATGACAGTGTTGTTGTTTTCTTTTAGTTATCTGCTGTTATTTGTTTTTCGAAATTCTTTTGAACCAGCATTCTGTGACTTCAAAGTTGTTTAAGACCCTGCATGAGTTGTATGTCAAGTTTTTTGCTATGACAGAGTAGCTCATTAGCACCACTACAACAGCAACAACTCGGTCAGGACGGCAGACGTAAATGCAATTCAAGCCTCTTTTATAGATATGATAAACATAAAAACAAGAAATTCAAAATAGAATAAATATTTCGACTCATTCCATTAAACGAATTTAGCCAAAAATAGCTTGGAAATTTTAATCCAATACTTCGACTTCAAAACAAAATGACTAAAATAATTATGTGATAAACTTAAGAACATTAGAAAATTAACTGAAATTTTTGAAAAAAAATTTAGATTTTTCTTTAGAACTGTAAAATTTTGAACTAGTATATCGTTGTTTTTTAAAAAAAAAAACCTAAAATTTCGAATTTCGAAAATTGGAAGTTAGCTTTTGAAGTTAAAATAAATTGAGTTTAAATGCTTTTTTTGTCAAAACAATTACTAACACAGTAACTAAATTTTAAATAAACTTCGATATATTCGAAATTCATTACAATTTTCGATATAAGCAGGTACTATTTCACTTCCAAATTTTAAAAATATTTCACTCATTTAACAAAGTTTCAAAATGCGAACTGAAATATGCAATTTCGAAAATTCGAACATAAATTTCGAAATTGAAAAAATCGCATTTAAAACAAAGCCTTTAAAATCTAATGACTAAACCAACAATAAAAACTTCATAAAACGCATATAAATTGACAATTTTCTTCATTTTCTTCATATCGATTCTATTTTCTTTACAGGCTCTTTTTTACCATAAATATTTATGCTTACTATTTCGGTCTTTTTACTTTATTCAATGCCTCCAAACGGTAAAGCTTGTTGTAAATACATACTTAATATTATAATTTAAATAAACTTCGATATATTCGAAATTCATTACAATTTCCGATATACGCAGGTATTTTACTGCCAAATTTGAAAAATATTTCACTCATTTCACAAAGTTTCAAAATGCGAACCGAAATATGCAATTTCGAAAATTCGAACATAAATTTCGAAGTTGAAAAAATCGAATTTAAAACAAACCCAAAAACTATACCAACAATAAAAACTTCATAAAACGCAAATAAATTGATTATTTTCTTAATTTTCATTCATATTCACATTGATTATATTTTCTTTACAGGCTCTTTTTTACAATAAAATATTTATGCTTACTATTCCGGTCTTTTTACTTTATTCAAAGCCTCCAAACGGTAAAGCTTTTTCTTCAGTTACAAACAACCGCTTTTAACTAGTATTGCTTTTTTAGAATGTGTCCTAAACTGTTCATTAAAAAATCAATCTTGAGCATCTTAATGCTTAATTGCACTGCAGCAGATACGTGTCTATCGATCATATAAAACAGCAAATGGCAAAATAAACTGCTTGACAACTATAAAAAAGTTTGCGATAGCTTTAAATGAAGCTTTTTAATTTGAACATACAGCTAGTTTTGATGCAGTAACAAAACAATGAAAAAATGATCTAATGCAATCAATAATTGAACAAGTAGTCAATAAAATAAGTGTTATTTAATTCATTTTATATGCGCTCTCTTAGAGTCACGTTTCTGTCGACTGCAGCAATTTATTATTTGTTGCAGTAAAATATTTCTAAATAGACTCTTAAAAGCTATTAGCTTAAAAAACAGTGGTAAATTGTTTAAATCTATAAACGTTTTATTTAAAAAAAAAATTTTTTTTTCGAACCTAGAAAGTTTCCTGCACAAGCCCAATTTTTGTATAAGAAAACTAAAAAGACTAGAAAAAAATCTCAACAATCAATCAAAAAAGTTCAAGTTCAATAAAATATGAAGTTGTAGCTTGAGGAAATTAATTTAAGCGTAATAACGTAACGATAATTTAATATTTAAATTAAACAATTAGAACCAATTTAAAATTGGTCGTGTTGGATGGGGTTAGAATAGTTAAAGAAAGGTTAGCATAAAACACTGCATTATTTTCCAATAAAAAATATATTTGTAGATCGTTAGATTGGGAATAAGTGTTTGTTATTTACTTATAGGGTGGTTTTTGAAATGAATGCCTAAAATTTTTACACATATTTGTGATAAACAATCAAATGGGCCAGTTTGGGCCAAGTATTATGTCGATTTTTGGTCATTCACATGCGATCTTGGATGAAATTAAAATTGAACAACTTGAGTAAAAATTCCGACTTCAAAAGAAACAGCTTGAAACGGCTTACGCCATTTTATCAATTTATTTTTTAATTAATTCTACCCCATTGATTGAGTTTGTAAAAATTGTGCGACAAAATCGACCACTAGAAATAAATATGTATTAAAAATTCACATTAACTCATTGAAATAATTTAGAATTTTAGCCTTTCATTACGCACGCATTTATCAAAGTTTTTAAATCGTGAAATTCGAACATAATTTTCGAAATAAAAAATTTCTCATTCAAAACTAAGGATTCAAAATTAAACACTATAATAATAACAACTTGTTTTAACAAATAACATCAAAAATTTACTGAAATTTTCGATATACATATCGCTACCTTAATATAGAAAGGCCCTAACTCATTTTTTGTTACTTTACAGGAGATGGAAAAAACTTAATAAAAATTATAATTTTGCGGGTCCGAATTTTTTTGAAATGGATTTTTTATTTAAGACACTAACCAATTCAATGCTGTAGCAATATTTTTGCAGCAATTGTTTTTCTATAGCATTTTTTTTTTTTGCAAAAATTTGTAAAAAAATTTATTTTGAAAAAAATGAGTTAGGGCCTTTCTATATTAAGGCAGCGATATGTATTGTTAAAATTTTGCATACAAATTTTTTAACTTATGAATATTCATATTGATTTATCAAATTATTGAAATGTAAACAAAAATTTGTAATTTCGAAAATTCCAACTTTAATTTCGAATTTCAAAACCCGCATTTCTAGCTTAAATTTCAAAATTTAACTTCTGTCTCGATAATAATCACTTGATTTAAGCAAAAATTTCATAAATATGACAGTGTTGGAAAAACTTAAACTTCCGATGTAGGTTGGATTCTTATGCTTGGTTTTCACTGTGCCATTTTTATGACAACACAAAATTTTATCACCTGAAATATCACTTTATTAAATTCTGGAATATTTTCTGCATAGCTCCATTTATTTGTTTTTAATTTTCCAAGATTGCTAAAGTTAGAAAAAAATTTAATTTTTAACACAAAAAGTGTTATTTTCATATGATTGACTACAACTGCCCACTGAAAATGACATAGTGAAAACCAAGTATTATACTCAACTTGTGAATGTTCTCATTTATTTCACGAAATTTGAAAAACTGAACTTTTAAAAATTCAAAACTAATAGCAGTTCGTACGAATAGCACTATAATAATAACTTGGCTGAAAACACAAATTAGAAATTAACTAAAACTTTAGATATAAGTTAGAATTTTATTCTCCATTAATGAATATTCATATGAATTTATCAAATTATTAAAAGCGAGTTAAAATCTGGAAATTCCAAAATTCAAACTGGAATTTCAAAATAAATAAACTCGAATTTAAATCTTAAATTTCAAAGGTTTTACTGCAAATTTAAATTTTACACTAAAATATTTATTGATATTGTTTAAGAAATACATTGAAACTTTCGAAATTGTCTAAAATTTTAATCAAAAGCTTACGAATATTGGCATCATTTATTTAAATTTGAAAATGTGAACTAAAACCTCGAATTTTGAAAATAAAAACCAAAATTTCGAATTTCGAAAATTCTTATTTTGAACTCAGATTTCAAAATTAATTGCCAAAAACAATGATTAGAACTATATAAAATACAACAAACATTCATTTTCACAGAAACTTCTTATGCCAGTTCGATTTTCATGCTCAAATTTCGAAAATATACATTAATTTATAAAAATATAAAGACGCGAACTAAAATATTTGAATTCGATGATAATTCGAACATAATTTTAGAATATCGAAAATTCTAACTCAAATATAAAATGACAGCATTTACAAAAATACATAAAAATATTTTTTTTCATAACATATAATATTTAATTTTAAAATAACTATAATTTTTTAAAATTTCGTTTTATCTACAGTTGAATTAATGTGCTATTTTCGCTTAATATATACCCGAGTTAAATATTAGCGAGCGAACAGCGACCGAACATGGGCCGCACAGCCGTAAAAGGGTAGAAAATTTCATAAAAATAATCCAGAAAGCCTAGCGACCGAAAGTTGGGTCGAACAATGGCCGAACAAGGCCTAAATTAAGTTGTACAGCCGCTGTACGCCTGTTGTATGCCACCAAGTTTTTCAAAGCTCTTATTGAACAGCAAAAGTATGCGCAACAATAACTCGGCGATGTTGATAGTATCGCCACTACGTTGTACGGCCGCTGTTTGGCAAAAAAGTCCTGCAAACGCCCCTTTTACGGCCGAGAAAAAATATTTGGCCCCATCATGAATAATTTTTCACGCGGAATCGGAAAAGGAAGTTTTAATTTTTCAGATAAAAACCAAGAATATTTTGGAAATTTTTAATGCTAATTTGTTGATAAACCTTTGATAAACAAATTTGCATTAAAAATTTTTTAAATGTTCTTCAGCTTTATTTTAAAAATGAAAACTCCCTTTTCTGATTCCGCGTAAAAAATTATTCTTGATAGGGCTGATTGAAAATTAGCCCTTGTTCGGCCGCTGTTTGGCCTTAGCTTTCATTTTTACTCAGGTATGTATTATTTCACCAAAAAATAAGTAACTGCTCACCTTCACTGAAATCGAGGCTATAACTGCTCGGCTCTAGACTATAGCTACTCGGCTCGTTGTACCAGAATTGATCGATCATTTGTCTGGCTACCAAGTATAAGCGACTATGTGTCAGATTTAATCCCCAACCATGGGATACATCAAAGAATTTGCTAGAGTATTCCATGCATAACAACCCGCGACCTTATATTTATCGATAATTTTATTTTTATAAATTTTATGAATTAACTCATTGTTGCTCTTATTTTTTGTTTTATTTGCTTAATCGCTTATTTCGATTTCGCTTATGCAAGCAGAATTATCTACAGCGTTCATTAGCGCAAAAATTAAATAAATAAAAAAAAGTATATAAAACAGCGAAGGTAACACTTGTGTGTGAAAAAATGGCAACGCAGGGATATTTGACACCTCCTAAAAGGTGGGCACAAAAACAACTGCTAGCTGGATTGAAAAAATATTATGCGATTTTTTTAGTAAAAACATTTGGTAGAAGCAAAAGTCAATGCGATAAATGGAAAAATTAATGCAGGCCATAAACGACGGAAATGCTGTCAGCTTGATTTGGAAATCATACTAAAAGCTTAATAAAATTTCAATAAAAACATGTTCAATTGCTTTGTGATCTTGTGGGATCTTTTTAACTAAAATCTTAAATGAAATCCGTTGATAAACAATGGCATTGTTGATTGATTTTTATGTTTGATTGTGAAAGTTTTTTGACTAGTAAATTAGCCACATTATCATTTTGAAGATCAGTGCAGATTGCATTGAAAATCATGTTAGAAAAACATTTCTCTTGTTAAGATAACATAAAATTCGGCTGGTCTAAATATAAGCTGTTGTTATTATCTATTTGTAGATTAATATATCTCTGATAAACTGATCAGTTTGATCATTTCACGATCACTTCATAAGCACAAGTTAGTTCTGAACACGTATAAATAATTCTGTTTTTAAATTTCTATTTTTGCTATACAAAGTCCAAATTTCAGCTAATTTAATCGCAGTAGATCTCTTTGCCGCTATTAACTCCAATATGACTTAATATGTAAATTTTTCTAATACATCAAGCTTGATAATATTTTAAATATATGCACGATCACTTTTTTTCTTCATTTGTTGTTTAAAAATAACTTTATTTCATTCAAACAATATAGCGAAAGTTCATGAAAAAATACGAAAAAACTAATTCCACTTATAAAATAGTGCATTTTTATTGTACAATAATTTTTTAATATCCTCAACAAGATCGTTTTGGAAATTATTTTACAAATATCACGAGCTCGACTGTCCTGCACGCTACAACTACGACTAATTAAGCAGGATGTGCCGGATTACTGAAAAACATCGAAGTTAAAAAAATACATGTTGAAAAAGGACAACTATAGCGTGATCTTTAATAATGTACAAATCTTCACAGATAAACATCTATATCAATAAAAGACAGCAAATGCCAGTGCTGGCAGAAAAGAGCACCTGCATGAAGCAAACTGTGGTATAACTAATATAATCATCCGAAGCAGGTACTCAGAAATGTTGAAACAGCACGTCACACACAGGACTTAAGGATCATAAAGACAAAATAGGAAATGAGTTGCCCGGCACAGGTAGTTTCAACAGCGAAATCGATTGATTAAGGTGTTCATTCGTACTTCCGAGAATGTGGCAAGTGATGGCAAGAAATTTCTTTCAGAAATAAAACCATTGGTCTTGAAGTACTACACATACCATTGTGCTACTTATAACGATCAAGATATGATCGCATTTAGGTTTACTATTTTAAATGTTAGCGAAATTAATTAAGAAATAGATAAAAACTTGAAGCAGAAATAAAAATGAGTAACATTTTTCCTTAATGTAGCATTAGAAGTCTGAAGAAAATATATTCAAATTATGTGAATATATGATATAACGATGCTTTAAACATTTTTTATAAATCTCTAAAAGCTCGATCGCTTCATGCTCTACATTTAAGGGTATATTGCGTATTCAGCATGAAAGTGGAGGTTCACAAAAAAATATTATGCATATAAGATCAAACAGGAGAGCTGACATGAAATGTTGAAAAATAGGGGAATTCTTTTTTTTTTTGAGGTTTTTGGAACTATCCACTTTTGAAAGAAATTTCCAGGAAAAGGACCTCAAAATTATAGGAGTGTTAGTAGGAAAAAATTGTTTCTAATTCGAGAAAGTCCAAATAACATAGGACTTTGATTCGAAATGATAGCTGTTAAATTGCGAATACAATTAGTATCTAATCAATTATATTATATTTTATAAAGAATTGTAATCATGATATAATCCTTGCGGAAAAAGTTTATGATTAGTAATTGATTACTATTACAAATAATCAAAAAATAAGTACGATTACTTCTTGAAACTACGAAAATAATCGAAAATAATCAAAAAGAATCAAAAGTAATCAGTTAAAAATAATCCGACTACTTTAAGAAATTATTTGCATAGTCAATTAAATTTAATCAAAAATAAATTCTAAAAGTAGTCGGATTATTTTTTCTTGATTACTTTTGATTTATTCTATTTTCGTAATCGTAATAATTTTAAGATTATTTGTAATCGTAATTATTAGATTAAAAATTTAATTATTTGTATTGCTTAAACATATTTTAAAAAGAATTGTAATCATTATATAATCCTTGAGGGAAAAGTTTATGATTAGTAATTTATTACTATCACAAATAATCAAAAAATAAGTTCGATTACTTGAAATTACGAAAATAGTCGAAAATAATCAAAGAGAATCAAAAGTAATCAGTAAAAAATAATCCATTTACTTTAAGAAATTATTTGAATAATCAATAAAATCTAATCAAAAATAATTTCTAAAAGTAGTCGGTTTTTTCTTGATTACTTTTGATTTTTTTTCGTAATCGGAAGTAATCGTAATTATTTCCAAAAATAGAGGAATTATCTTTTTTTAGGTTTTTGGAGCTCTCCACTTTTGAAAGTAAATTTTCAGGAAAAGGACCTCAAAATTCTAGGAGTGTTTGCAGGAAAAAATTGTTTCTAATTCGAGAAAGTCCAAAAAACATAGGACTTTGTTTCGACCTGATAGCTGTTAAATTTCGATTACGATTAGTATCTGATCAATTATATTATATTTTAAAAATAACTGTAATCATTATAAAATAATTGAGGAAAAAGTTTCTGATTAGTAATTGATTACTATTACAAATAATAAAAAAATAAGTACAATAACTTGAAATTACGAAAATAATGGAAAATAATCAAAAAGAATCAAAAGTAATCAGTTAAAAATAATCCGACTACTTTAAGAAATTATTTGAATAGTCAATCAAATTTAATCAAAAATAAATTCTTAAAGTAGTCGGATTATTTTTTCTTGATTACTTTTGATTTATTCTATTTTCGTAATCGTAATAATTTTAAGATTATTTGTAATCGTAATTATTAGATTAAAAATTTAATTATTTGTATTGCTTAAACATATTTTAAAAAGAATTGTAATCATTATATAATCCTTGAGGGAAAAGTTTATGATTAGTAATTTATTACTATCACAAATAATCAAAAAATAAGTTCGATTACTTGAAATTACGAAAATAGTCGAAAATAATCAAAGAGAATCAAAAGTAATCAGTAAAAAATAATCCAACTAGTTTAAGAAATTATTTGAATAATCAATAAAATCTAATCAAAAATAATTTCTAAAAGTAGTCGGTTTTTTCTTGATTATTTTTGATTTTTTTTTTTTCGTAATCGGAAGTAATCGTAATTATTTCCAAAAATAGAGGAATTATCTTTTTTTAGGTTTTTGGAGCTCTCCACTTTTGAAAGTAAATTTTCAGGAAAAGGACCTCAAAATTCTAGGAGTGTTTGCAGGAAAAAATTGTTTCTAATTCTAGAAAGTCCAAAAAACATAGGACTTTGTTTCGACCTGACAGCTGTTAAATTTCGATTACGATTAGTATCTGATCAATTATATTATATTTTGAAAAGAATTGTAATCATTATAAAATAATTGAGGAAAAAGTTTCTGATTAGTAATTGATTACTATTACAAATAATAAAAAAATAAGTACAATAACTTGAAATTACGAAAATAATGGAAAATAATCAAAAAGAATCAAAAGTAATCAGTTAAAAATAATCCGACTACTTTAAGAAATTATTTAATTAATTAATTAATTACTTTAAGAAATAGTCAATCAAATTTAATCAAAAATAAATTCTAAAAGTAGTCGGATTATTTTTTCTGGATTACTTTTGATTTTTTTTTATTTTCGTAATCGTAATAATTTTGTGATTATTTGTAATCGTAATTATTAGATTAAAAATTTAATTATTTGTATTGCTTAAACATATTTTAAAAAGAATTGTAATCATCATATAATCCTGGAAGGAAAAGTTTATGATTAGTAATTGATTACTATTACAAATAATCAAAAAATAAGAACGATTACTGGAAATTACGAAAAAAATCGAAAATAATCAAAAAGAATCAAAAGTAATTAGTAAAAAATAATCCGACTACTTTAAGAAATTATTTGAATAATCAATAAAATTTAATCAAAAAAATTTCTAAAAGAAGTCTGTTTTTTCTTGATTACTTTTGATTTTTTTTTTATTTTCGTAATCTGAAGTAATCGTAATTATTTCCAAAAATAGAGGAATTCTCTTTTTTAGGTTTTTGGAGCTATCCACTTTTGAAAGCAAATTTTCAGGAAAAGGACCTCAAAATTCTAGGAGTGTTTGTAGGAAAAAATTGTTTGTAATTCGAGAAAGTCCAAAAAACATAGGACTTTGTTTCGACCATAGCTGCTAAATTGCGATTACGATTAGTATCTAATCAATTATATTATATTTTGTAAATAATTGTAATCATTATAAAATCATTGGGGAAAAAGTTTCTGATTAGTAATTGATTACTATTACAAATAATAAAAAAATAAGTACAATAACTTGAAATTACGAAAATAATGGAAAATAATCAAAAAGAATCAAAAGTAATCAGTTAAAAATAATCCGACTACTTTAAGAAATTATTTGCATAGTCGTAATCGTAATAATTTTAAGATTATTTGTAATCGTAATTATTAGATTAAAAATTTAATTATTTGTATTGCTTAAACATATTTTAAAAATAATTGTAATCATTATATAATCCTTGAGGGAAAAGTTTATGATTAGTAATTTATTACTATCACAAATAATCAAAAAATAAGTTTGATTACTTGAAATTACGAAAATAGTCGAAAATAATCAAAGAGAATCAAAAGTAATCAGTAAAAAATAATCCAACTACTTTAAGAAATTATTTGAATAATCAATAAAATCTAATCAAAAATAATTTCTAAAAGTAGTCGGTTTTTTCTTGATTACTTTTGATTTTTTTTCGTAATCGGAAGTAATCGTAATTATTTCCAAAAATAGAGGAAATATCTTTTTTTAGGTTTTTGGAGCTCTCCACTTTTGAAAGTAAATTTTCAGGAAAAGGACCTCAAAATTCTAGGAGTGTTTGCAGGAAAAAATTGTTTCTAATTCGAGAAAGTCCAAAAAAACATAGGACTTTGTTTCGACCTGATAGCTGTTAAATTTCGATTACGATTAGTATCTGATCAATTATATTATATTTTGAAAAGAATTGTAATCATTATAAAATAATTGAGGAAAAAGTTTCTGATTAGTAATTGATTACTATTACAAATAATAAAAAAATAAGTACAATAACTTGAAATTACGAAAATAATGGAAAATAATCAAAAAGAATCAAAAGTAATCAGTTAAAAATAATCCGACTACTTTAAGAAATTATTTAATTAATTAATTAATTAATTAATTACTTTAAGAAATAGTCAATCAAATTTAATCAAAAATAAATTCTAAAAGTAGTCGGATTATTTTTTCTGGATTACTTTTGATTTTTTTTTATTTTCGTAATCGTAATAATTTTGTGATTATTTGTAATCGTAATTATTAGATTAAAAATTTAATTATTTGTATTGCTTAAACATATTTTAAAAAGAATTGTAATCATCATATAATCCTGGAAGGAAAAGTTTATGATTAGTAATTGATTACTATTACAAATAATCAAAAAATAAGAACGATTACTGGAAATTACGAAAAAAATCGAAAATAATCAAAAAGAATCAAAAGTAATCAGTAAAAAATAGTCCGACTGCTTTAAGAAATTATTTGAATAATCAATCAAATTTAATCAAAAATAATTTCTAAAAGTAGTTGGATTATTTTTTCTTGATTACTTTTGATTTTTTTTTTATTTTCGTAATCTGAAGTAATCGTAATTATTTTTTGATTATTTGTAATCGTAATAATTAGATTAAAAATAAAGTTTTTTGTATTGCTTGAACATTTGTAGCCTTTATCTATCAATCAATAAAAATATTTTTTATTTTAAATAAACAAAAGCTAGAATTTTATTTGAATTTGAACGTATTTCTCGAAGTTTGTCAATATTGTTGTTAAGGGTTTTTCATTACAATGAAAACTGAAACGGAGCATAACACAAAAGCATAATATTTAAGGTAGGCAGGCAGTTAAAAATTGCGGCCTGCTTATTTGAAATGAACAAAATAAAAAAAAAAACAAAATCACAAAAATAAAAATCGTAATAAAAAAAACATTAAGGTACTATGTTTCAAAGCAAATATTTTCAAAAACTGTGCGTTACATGGTTTTGTTAAGCATATCATTGGAAAAGTCATTAAACCACCTTTATAACGAATTAGAACTTATTCCTAAAACTTATAGGAATTAAGACTTTTGCCATAAACATTTTTTAAAAGTAGTGAAATTCGCGATTACTTACTATTTGCTCTTCTAAAATCACTTTAAATTTAAATATATAAGCTCAAAACTTAACTGTCTTTCTCTTTCTAAGCTATCAGTGAAATGTCTTCATAAGGGCACGATTATAGTTGCGACTTGTTGCTTTGCCGAGCCGAGCTGAAAGCGCGTCAAGCAAAAAGCAGCTGGTAATTCGTATAGTGTGCGCTTACCGCCGCTGACTTGTTGCAGCTGGTTTTTTTATTATTTTGAGTTTGTTTGTATATATTTAGTAATTTTTATTTTTTTTTATTTTTTTGTTTTTTTTTTATTTTTTTTTTTTTTTGCAATCGAAGCATTAAAAAAGTCACTATAAGTAACTTTAAGTCACTATAAGTGGCTTTAAGTCACTTTAAGTAACTTGGTATTCCAGCTTGTTTCGACTTTTTTGAAATTGTTCTCCGATGATTTTTGTTGCCTTTTATTTAAATTTTTTTTGTGAATAATCTAAGTGAATAAAAATAACGCACATGAAAAAAACTTTAAAAAACTGCTGACTCAAGATAAGTCGATTCTAATCAACTTGTCACTGGTTTCAACTTTTTTGCAATTGTTTACTGCTGTGTTTTGTTGTTGCGTTCTTATTTGGAACTATTTTCGAAACCTTACACGGTCAATCATTTGGCATTACTAATTTATATTGTATGTTAGTAAATAATTAAGCGAAAAATCAACTGGCATTCTAAATACAGCGCACAAGTCGCTTTAAGCTGCTTGTTCAACTGGCACTATGCGCACTTTAAGCTTATTTTATATGATTGTATGTGCAGCGTTTTTCAGCTTTCCCTCTCGGTTCGGTTCGGCAAAGCAACAAGTCGCCACTATAAACGCGCCCTTGCGGTATATAATTAGTCTTAATATTATAATGTTTACCTTAAATTTTAGTCACTTTGTGGTCTTAGGCGAATTTTTAACAGACATTATAATAGCACATTTTTCAAGGTTCTCAATTTAAAGCGATTATTGCGAAAAATACTAAATATTTAAATATAAGTATGTGAAGAAAATAGGCTCAAGTGCTCCATTAATAAGGTGTTAAATGCCATACAACATTTCCAAATAACCAAATGCACAGAGAATTAAATACGCGAAAAAAGACAGCGGAAATGTTTAGGACTGATACCGTCATTGTTTGTACTTCAAAAGCCGATCTATTCATAACTGCACCACAAATAAAGTAACAAATTTAACGTTATTTGAGTGTCACAGTCTCAGTCAGTATAATCAAGTCCTCTGCTAGATAATAAGTGGCTTGCAGTAAGATGCAAGCCGGTCGCCACTGTAGATATTGTGTTTACATAATATTTGCAATTTTTTGAGAAATATTTTTGTGAGCTATTTTAACCCTCTAGCAGCCCCCTTTTTTATGGCTCTTTTTTTACCCTTTAAACGTAGTCGTAAGTGTTAAAATATACAAACATTTTCTCATAAAATTTCACTATAGGTCTGTGAGCACAACAATTTTAAGAAGCATTTATTAAGTAGTTCACTTTTTTTTTTTTTAGTAAAAAGCAAAGTTGTAACTTGGTTTTTTAGAGTCGAGGATCTTATTTTTGTCATCAGTCTAAAGCAAAAAAGAATGATTAGGCTCTGTCCAATAAAACAATTTTTAAAAAATAACAAAGAAGGAAAGGTAGTTTTTAATTTCATGGAGAAAAAAAGCATAACCCAATAATTATTTGTATGCTCTAAAAAAAAAATATCAAAGTAAATATGTACTATATTTCATCAAAACTCACAAGAAAAAATGTTAACGGTTTTTTTAACACCTTGCATTTTGTTGTACATATTTTTTATCTCAATTAAAAGAAAAAACAACTTCTTACTCACTAGTTTCTTTTTTTTCACTTCGATCTCACTTTAATTAATGTATTTTTTATTTACCGAAAATCGAGCTAAAAATTTCGAGTAAAAACTTAATTAAATTCGGAAAAAAATAATGAAATTTCAATTCAAATTGACGTAATCAAACAGAGCATGCTAGCTCCAAACGAGAAAAACTTAAATGTAGCTTGAAGATTCGTCTAGCCTCTGAAGGAAACCATTTGAAAAAATTTCCAAAGACTACGGTTTTATAGCGATCGGCCTATAGGCAGACCTGGGAATTACAGGGTTAAAAAATGGTTTTTTTATTTTCCTCCACACCCAAAATCCGTGTTTTCTTTATAGTTACCTTTTTTTATAAAGAAGTTAATTTTTTTAGAATGAATAAATTTTACTTTTTAAAAAGTGTTTTCTATGAATGGAAATTTTAAATATACAATAATAAGAAAAAGCAATGAATCTTCACTTTGTTTTTGTTTCAGTATTTCAACTATGATCTAATTGAAGACATGAGTGGATGAAGGTAATATGTCGCATTCTCGGATTTTCGCTGTTCTTTGCATGGATGAAGATGTAAAGTACATACGAACAATTTTAAACCTTAAAATTTTTTTTTTTTAAAGATTAAAGAACCAAGGCATGCGCCTTATATAAACAGAGTTTGGTCTTTGGCCTTATAGGAAAGGGATAGATTATAAGAGGAAGAATTAATTGGAAATTAATTAAAATAAAACCATACGTGAATTATTGATTAGGCGAAGCAACAGTGAAAGACAATTTCAATTGATTTTAACCGAGGCTAGTGTTATGCCTTAACCTCGGCAAGCATTTCCAGCCCTTAGTTGTTCCTGTCCTTTAATTACTCATTTTCCACAGTTTAGCTGCGGATTTTTTGTTTTAATGCTTAATTGTAGTAAAGAAGAAAGAAAGCGAAAGCAACAATCCTCGAACCCGGATTCGAACCGGGGACTTCCGAGTTGATAGTCTAGCGCACTCTCTACAAGACTACAAAGGCCGACATATAATAATAACTTCTTCACAAAGTTTGATTTAGTATAGATTTGCAAATGCGAAACTTTCAACTCAATTTTTTCGAAATTAAAATTTTGCGACACATCACCTTCTTCCACTCATGTCTTTAATTATTTTTAAAATTTTTACAAAAAATTATTTATTTAAATTATAAAAAAACTTGCCTGTATTTTTCAAAAAATTACTCTTATCTAATGCTGAACACTATAAATTTCTTCGTTAAAGTACATTATAAATGCTTTAATTGCCTCTTTTTTCCCCTCAACTGTTTTGCTACTTTGTTTTTTGCTGTTGTACTCGAATTAATTGCCCTCAATGTTAAAATTTAACCTCAAAGTAATATAACCTGATCTTGCATGTCTGCATCTTTAGACACAAGAAACATTCTTCAATAAATATTTTTGTTTCCACCTTTTTTTATGTTTTTGTTTCCATTTTGGTATTTTTTTTTTCTTATAGTTGGTCTACATCCATCACATCTTGAACAGTCATCCAAAAGGGAAGACAAAAACCTTCATACTTCGCATAATCCATCGAATATTGTGGGTTATTTTCGTTGTTGTTATTATTGGTTTATATATAGCAGGAAGCGGTATAGAGAAAAGACCAGACAGTTGAATGAACAGATGTTTTAAACTACACCCAAACAATTTGGTTCGTATTTAAATGCTTAAAAATTTCTGGAATTTTCCATGTGGGTGAAAAATGCACCTTCAAACGAGAAATTATATTTGAATATGAACAAGTGGTAGCATACATTTAGTTTCCCTTAAAAAAACAGTGTTGCCCACCATAACGGCGAAAAAATATTCCCAAATTCCTGCTGTCACATAAAGAAAATTAATCACTGCATGATTCGCTTCTTTGACTTCTGCTACTCAGTAAAACCGGCAACAAACATCAAACCAACGGCTGGGTCAGTAAACCTGGAGTCAGCAAAGTACCGAAAACAACAGCAGCAACAACCCAAATAAACTCATTATCCAGTGTGGGGGGGGGGAATTAAAAAAGGTTTAACCTTTAAGTTTATAAACCAAGCGTATGGTATGTAGTTAAAAAAATTTTCAAACGTCATCTCATAAAAACCTCATGTGTACAATTTTTCAATATCACAAGAATACACAAGATAATAACTTGTAATCTTCAGAAGTAGTTTGCTGCTTTTAAATTTTTTCATCAATTCTCAATGAAATCTTCTTTCTGGTTTTTGTTTAAAATAGAATCAATGCTACAGAGATTGCTGCATTAAAGTGTAGGAGGGAGTTTTTCCTAAATCATCTTAAATGAAATTCATTTTGGTATTTTGTATTCTGAGACACAAAGTTTCTGGGCTCAGTTTGTGGTCGTTAAATCGTAAAAAACGTGGGTTCATCTACGTTTCTTCGTAAATTTTTTTCCCCCTATTGGCATAATTAATAAATTGAAATATGTTCTAGACTACAAAGCTGCTACTTTATTGTTGTTGTTGTTATTCTTAATTTAACTTCTCATCTTTACTGTTGTTATTTTTTATTAGTGTGCATTTTGACTTTGAAAAAGGTTTATATTTTTATCACAATAGCCCTCACTGACCGCCATCTTAAGTAGGTGTTTTATCACTAGTTTTGGAGCTAATTTCTGTCTTATTTGCATTTACTTTGTGCGTTTTTTAAGGCCTGAAGAAAATTTATGGTGCACTCACAACAATCGTGTAAATTGAACAACTCGTAACTTAGGCAGATTTTAAAAAATTTAACAAAATTTATAAAATGCTTTGTGTACTCTCAAGCTCCCTAGTAGAGCTTTGTAAAATTTGAATATTAGATGAAATTTAATATTTAAACAATATTGACCATTTTTTATGAACATTATGCAAAGCTGTACAATGTTTGTGGACTTAAAATTTAAAAGTTAGTAGCCTACTTTTTGCGTAGGCTTTTTTCCACGCACATTAAATGTAAAATTTTACACTTGAACAATTCTCACCATTATAAAGTTTTACACGGTTGAGTGAAGCCCCCAAATGGTGTTTTTAGACATGACACACATTTTGTTTTTAGTGTATTTTGAATTTTAATGCCCAAGCTTTTATTCTCATGTACAATTTAATTTCACTTTGATATTTAAAAGAAGCATTGACCTTAAGTCAATCGAACAACATTGGCAACACCGCCAAAATGGCTGCAAATGACCTTGTTACAAACAGGGCTGCAATGAAAAAGTTTGACACATAAATTTTCAAAAGATACATTTAGGGTATTCACAAGGTGTGTTATCATGTCATATTGTCGTAAAATTTTACAACTAAAATTTACAAGATAAATAAATGCAAATAAGAAACAGCTGTTTAATTACGACACTTCAATAAACATAGCTTTCAGAGTTGTAATATATTAGTACTTTTTTTATATAGAATGCAATAATAAAATGCTTAACCCTCTAATGCTCTAATGGGTTCACATAAACCATTTTAAAATTTATACTTCCAACAATATTTATGTAAGCTTTTAATCGAAGTGTAAATTAAACTTTAATTTGTATAAAAACTTTTAATGCATGGCAATACCCTAATTGGTTTGTCGAAATGCCAATAAAAACTTGAATTTGCACGTAATTGTTCTTTGTTAATTAGTTCGTGAAAAGAGTGAATTTTGTGCATCAAAAAAAGGTACTTGGAAGTGTTTGAATTAAAAAAATTTGGTAAGTAAATTAAACCTGTTACTTGAAGTATACTTTGTTTTTATAAACACGCATTTTGTAACTTGGTTACGATGTTTTTGCTAAACTAGTCTACAGGCGGGCTGGGACATTTACCCAGAATCTATTATATCTTATTATTTTCATATGTTACAGTTAAAATGGAAAAAACGTCGAAATAAGCTGTCAAATATGACGGAAGAGGAAGTTTCGGCCTTCATGGAAAGTGTTTTATCCGATTACGAAACTAATGGCGAAGAAAGTGATTCAATGGAGATGAAATGTATGATCCGCATTTTCTTTGCCCTGCAGATGAAATAGAAATAGACCACTTTCTCAATTCAGAAATAGACCACTTGCTGAGCTTTTGACAAACGCCATGAATTTCAGCATAAATATTTCTTATATTACTGAGCTTGAACAAGGTGACCCAGAAAATGTTCCTTCAGCTGAATCTGTGGCTTTAGTGTCTCCAGCTAAGCACACTCATGTCAAAAAGCGACACAAAGATGTTGAACTTGAAGAAGAAAATGACGGTCCATGTTACTCATTTTCTGGTAGATTTAATGGAATTGCTAGCGAAATTCAAAATGATTCGAAAGAAATAAAGCATATTATATTGAGAAAAAAGATTTTTTCAATTACATGTAAATGAAGTGGCTTCCCGTGGTCAGTCCTTGCCAGTACATTTCAATACGTTAAAAACTCCATATGATTGAAAATATGTTTTTTCAATTTTCACAACAACCCTTAATATAATATTAAAAATTTGTATCCTTTCATTAAACGAAGAACAAAAAATTTCAATCACTAAAGCGTTATTATAAAAATCATTTAAGTCGTTTGAATTATCGTGTAAATGCCCGACCCCGCCTCAAGGCGGACGATACATTTTTACCTGTAACAGGTAAACAAGATAAATAAAGAAACTAACTTCAGATTCGTGTTTCCCACCATTAAATTATTCTGATATGCTTTTATGAAATCAAACAAAAAATGTGGCATTAAAAGGTTAAACTAGTGTAAAATCTTAGGACAATATGACATTATGACATGATAGCACTCCTTGTGAATACCCTAATTGTTACCGGGTTCAATGAATTTGATTGTGACACTCAAGAATGTGTAACGTGTCACGATTACAGTTTCCGTGGCGCTAAGATCTGAAAATGCAGTTTTGTTGTACTCATTGAGAAAATAAGATCCTTCAAAGGAATTAGCGATATATCGATTAGTTGTCAAGTTATCGATTTTTAAAAATATTTTGCTTTACGAAGTCTATATAAAAAGTCGGCTATATTTTTCCTAATGTTTGACAGATCTGATTAATTCGGGTACCATTAAAAAGAAAACTGATATATCTTCAAGACAAGAGATCAAGGAAATCATTTCTTGCATACCCGGTCACGCTACAGACGGTCTTTCTGCACATTAATATTTTTGTTTGCATAAAACCGTTATTTCCCCCAAAAATTCCGTTATTAAGGGGAAACAAAAATATCATATATTAAAAGCTAAAAAAATGATCTTTCGTTTGGTGTATAATATGTTAAACTTTTTTCTCCATTGTTGTTGTACTTTTCATTTTTGTTTATATACTAGGTTGAACAGTACAATGATATGTTTTATAACTTATCGTCATTTTGGGAACGCAGTTTTGATGTACTCTTCTTGGACAAAATAGGATTAACAGACAAAAGTATCGATATATCGATTAAGTATCGATGTTTTTCTTGCTTAAAGTTCTGTTTAAGCAAACATTTATATTTTTGTCATAATCCAATCGATTCAAAATATTGATGTGTCGTTTAAAAATGTAATTGAATTACCTTTAACGATATATGATATAAATTTTTTGCAAGAATTTTTTTTATTTTTATAAGAAATTTAATGTTTTTGATATTTGATTTCTGGTCGCTGCTTAGGGATTACAACCCTCAAATAATCCCAAAAATACGATTAGGGATTATGGCCAGTTTGAAAAAGGTCATAGGCCCAAAAAAAAGAAAACATAATCCCCAACAAATTTGGTTTTAACAACATTCCGTACAAGGGCAAATCATTTTATAGTAAAAAACACCATAAAAAGAATTGATTTGCCCTTGCATAAAATAGTGATAAAAACATTCCGTACAAAGGAAAAGAATATTCTCAAGGAATGAATTTCATTTTATAATAAAATGAACGTAAAGAAAAAAATAAAAAGTCGATTATCGAAGATTGCTTCAGTGAATCTTATTTTGACCATGAGTTCATCAAAACTGCATTCTCAAAATGAACGATTAGGTAAAAGAAAAAAACTCGTATCATTGTGCTTCAACCTAGTATATAAACAAAATTGAGAAATACAGCAACAATGGAGAAAACATATTAAACATATTATGCACCAAACGAAAGGTTATTGTTTCAGCTTTTAACATATGATTTCCCTTAATAACAGTTTTGTTTGTTTTGCCTTAATAACAGATTTTGTTTTCCCTTAATAACAGAATTTTTGGAGGAAATAACGGTTTTATGCAAAAAAACTATAATATAGTGAACTATTAAAGGATTGAAGGATTGAAAATAAATGATTTGTTTTATATTTTATCTTAAAGATATATAAATTATCTTTCGAATGGTACCCAAATCATTTAAATCGGTTTAACATTAAGAAAAATATAGCCCAATTCTCATATAAGCTTCATAAAGTGGAAATTTGTTTAAAAATCGATAACTCAATAAACGATAAAAAGTTAAACGATATATCGATAATTCATTCGGTGAATCTAATTTTCTCAATGAGTCCAAAAAACTGCATTTTCAGGTCTTGGCGCCACGGAAACCGTAACCTCCCCTGTAACGTTCTTATTTGTTTTTTAAATTATTAATTAACCCATTAACAGCCAAATGAAAAGTAAAAGTGAAAAGTCCAAAAAATGTTTATTTTACAATAGAAGCAAACTAAAATAGAAAAAAATGTTTTTTATATTTTCTTATTTTTGTTATTTTTGTTAATTTTTTATATTTTTTTATTTTATTTTTTTATTTTTTTTATTTTTTTATTTTTTTATTTTTTCGCTTTTTTATTTTTTCGTTTTTTATTTTTTATTTTTTTATTTTTTTATTGTTTTTATTTTTTTCTTTTTTTCTTTTTTTATTTTTTTATTTTTTTTTCTTTTTTATTTTTTTTATTTTTTTATTTTTTTTATTTTTTTATTTTTTTATTTTTTTTATTTTTTTCTTTTATTTTTTTTAATTTTTTTTATTTTTTTATTTTTTATTTTTTTATTTTTTTTTGTTTTTTTATTTTTTATTTTTTTTATTTTTTTTATTTTTTTATTTTTTTTATTTTTTTTTTATTTTTTATTTTTTTTATTTTTTTTTATTTTTTTTTTTATTTTTTTTTATTTTTTTTATTTTTTTTTATTTTTTTTATTTTTTTTTATTTTTTTTATTTTTTTTTATTTTTTTTTATTTTTTTAAGAAAACATTAAAAAAAAAGATGAGAAACAAATGGAATTGACCCACTTAACAATTGCCAATTAACAAAAAAAAAATCACTAATGCTTAACAAAAAAAGAAAACTTTAAAAGTTAAAAATATTTAGCTGTACTCATATGAGTACAGTGGCGCTTAATGGATTAAATGCTTATAATTTTTAAAAATTAAATACTTGCCAGTAGTAAAAACATCAGATAGTAGTAAGAATGTGCTTCAAAAACAGCACATTTCAAATGTTTTTCTCACACACATCTCTGTCAGCATTGTCGCGGTTTATTATTTTTTTACCCTTTTTTTGCACCATATGACGATTGGTTAGCGAGTTGTAACATAGAAATTTTAAATAGAAATTTAAAAAAAAATGTTGTCTCGAAAAGCGATGTAAATAAAAAGCAAACGGCAAGCTAAAAAATAGTTACTCTCTTTTTTAACAACATATGACGATATTTTATGGAGTTATAGCAAAAAAGTACGCACAAATCTTAATTGACACTTCTTTACGTAGAAATTACGATTGTTGAAAAATGAATAGAAACGAATGTTTTATTCCAAAAATTTCTTTTTAGTAGTGTAGTGAACAGTGATGCCAATAGTAGGGAAAAGAGGCTACATGTAGGGAAATTTAGCCTTAAATTTCGCATATAATTTCTTTAATTGATTTTGAAATTGCTTCAGTGTGAACAATCTGAGCAAGTAAAATCTTACTATATGCTTAAACACACCCACAAGAACAGCAAGACTTTTAAAGAACTTTGTGCTTGAACATACTCATTTGTCACCAAGCTTGCTTAACCGTAGTCCTACGTTGAGAAAAACACCATAATTTCACTTTGAGGTGTAGATGAGGAATTGAAGTTTTTAAATATTTTGAAAAATTATTATAATTGCGATACTACATGGAAAGTGATTTCTGTTTCCCAAGATTGAATTCCAAAACGGTTTAGGAAATATATAAAAATTTTAAAAAAATTTAGTTTTTTACACCAAAAACATCAGATAGTAGTAAGAATGTGCTACGGTTAATAACAATTAATTAAAATTAATATACTACGGTTAATAACAATTTTGCTTACATTTTTCCACAAGATTCAATTAACAGATTAAATTCTTATAAAAAAAAAATCACAAAATCAGATTCTGAATTAATGAATGAAAGTCGTAAGCTAATTCAAATGTTATATTTAACAAATTGTCAATGAAATTGTTTTTAGAGAAATTAACTATTCTTCCGATTCTGAAACGGGTGCTGAAACGAAGCATCAAATAAAAATTTAACAATAGCACGCTGGAGATCGGTGAATTTAAGGGATGGCTTGAAAAATTTTAAGGGATGCTTTCAAGTATAAGTATGCAGCTTGTAACAAGATTCTTAGTTGTGGAAAATCTGATCTCTTGAACCTTTATCAAAGCAAATTTCAACAAAAAGACGCGTGCTTTCCATTAAAAGGTCAAAAGCAATTGAAACATTTTTTGTAAAACCTCCCAAAAAGTGCTTTGCTGTGGGAAAACTTTGAGCTATGAAAAAAAATATGTAGGGAAACTTGTAGGGAAAAATTATATTTGCTTAATGAAAAGTAGTGATATTCTTGAGTTGCGTTAGGGATTTTTTCAAAAATTTACTGGTAGCACTGGTAGTGAATTTTAAATAAAAACTAAATTAAATGAAAAATGTTGTCGTCGAAAGCGTTACGAATGAGAATTAAGCATGTGGTAAGCTTAAGAAATAATAATAAAATTCATTTTTAGTGAAAGTTTTTGCAGCAACAAAAAAAAATGTAAATATTGAAAAAACATTTGTGAAACTTTTAGAATTGATTTATTGTAATGCAGAAATGCAGGCACATTTAGAAAATTTCTATTTTTCTGATTCTAATTTCACTGTCAAACAAGTGGGTGGCAAAGTAAGCGAACCTGCTATTCCTATACGAGCTCTATCCGAATGAAAACTATGAAAATAATGAATTGCAATGAATGCTCTTTTAGCAATTTTAAGAAAAATTGATATTTGTTACTGCTTACCTAGTGCCAATTTTTCAGTGCGATTTTAAACTATAGTCAAATTAAACCGAGCTTAACTCACCAAAATTGAACGTTTAAGCTCGGTTTAGGCAAAAAAGAAACACATTAGGAGTATTCACTTCAATGCTGAAATTTCAGAAATCGGAAATTTCCGACGAGTTGAAGTGAGTGACCTATTTGTAATGTTTCGTTTTTTTCACATACATCTGTCAAACTTAAAATCGCCATTGCTTCATTTCGTTAGTGCGCTTGTTACCAAAATAAATAATTTTGTTCATATTTTGTTAAACACAGATTAATACACATATATATAAATCGACTACAATAGAATAGCCACTCAGCTACAATAAAATTAATGATAGTTTTGTTTGATTTGAAGAAAACAGATTTGCTTATGGTTACTGAACACATTTTTCTTCGTAAATTTCCGACGATTATTTTTCATCAACTCAATAGGTGATTAAATTTAAGCAAACTTCGGAAAACCAAAACAACAACAATTGCACTGAAGTTTTCGTAAATTTCAGCATTTCGGAAATTTCAGCAGTGAAGTGAATACCCTTATTATATAATAATTTAAGTCAATTTAACTTCAACGAATGCTAAAATATCTAGTTAAACCGTCCAATTTTGGTGAGTTAAGCTCGGTTTAATTTGACCAGAGTTTAAACTCGCACTGAAAAATTGGCCCTTAGAAAAATAATATTGGTTCAATTCTTGCTATCCATATAACCTACTCTTTTCCTATAATCTCTATTTATCTTTATCAACAACAATTAATATAAATATTTGGCACTAATTATTAAATTTTAGTTTTGGAAAAATATATATAAACATTCTATTCTTAAATTCTTTACAAACGATCTCATTTAAAACCAAATTCAAAATCATTTTCCTATTTTTTTTAATAATTTTTATGAAAAGTTATTTTTGAGATAAACGCCCTATTCTGGCAAATTAACAAATTGTTAACCAGTATTTTGTATATTTCTATGTGTTCGTTGTAATTTTTTTTTATTTACAAACAAAATTTGAAGCTCCAAAATAAAAAATTTTGATAAAAATTGTCAACTGCTTTTCAGTTATTGACAATTTCAAAACAAAAAATTTTTTTTGAGCTTTAAATTTTGTATTGAAAACAACAAATACATAGAAATATTCAAAATACTGGTTAACAATTTGTTAATTTTCCAGAATAGGGCTGAAAATTGTTAAATGAATTTACATGCGAGTGAGAAACGATTCTTTTAACAATAGTCAAGACGAATTTTTTTGCATCAATTTCGATGATTGAGAAACACTTTCATTAATCGTCTAGGCGACGCTTTTATAATCAATTGTAGTGACGCGCTAACGCGTCTTTGTGATGCATCGCAAACGACTCATTTTAAAGAGTCGTTGACGGGAAACAGTTACATCTGACACTCTGTACTTTAGCTATCAGAATACGAGCTCGTTGATGATAACTTCAATATTTTTTACAATCGTGCACGATTCTTTTGCGATCGAATATGCTGGCTCAATTTTAGCAAAATTGATTATAAAGGACATTTCGTATGCGAGCAATGCCAACGCTTGACAAAACTCCAACAATAAATGGTCATTTTTTCCAAACAAAGCAATTTCGAAAATTGTACGCATTACAAAAATACTTTCAATGCTTTAATGTTTTTATTCAATTGGAAAAAAGTAGAAATATACAGTATAGAAAAACAAAGAGATTGATTACCAGCAACAATTTGTGTAAAAAAAAAAACAAAAAGAGATAACAAAAGCGAGATAAGCAGCAGATATTCAAGACAATACTCGTAGTAGATAACAATAACACCAAAAGCAACGTATATGCTATTGTTGCTGTAAAAGACTCAAGTTCAATTCATGGTTATTCTTGTAAAAGACAAACAAAGAACATTTTATGCATGAGATCATAAAGCGTTCAGGAACAGAAAAGTGCACATTTAAGGGAAGCACATTCGATACAAGAAAAAACATAAACATAAAATTAGGGTTGAAATTTATAAGAAAACGTGACAAAATTACATTAATGTGCCTAAAAGGCAAAATAATAATTAATGTTGGTAAGGGGGGCAAATAATGCAAAATGTAACCTTTTTCAAAATGTAAGCTTAGAAAAGTATTTAATGAAAATTTGTGTATTTTCAAAATGATTTCTTTGAATGAGATAAATTTTGAATTCTTAAAACGTAGCTCACAACTTTCTACGGCAGCTTTCTATAGTGCTTGCCGATTATGTTTGTATATTTTTTTCTTATTTTATTCTTAATCTCTCGTATGCATTTTTAAAGGAGGCACAACACTTGAGCATTGCGACTTTTTTGTCATTTTTGCTTTTGTCTGCAAAGCGACAAAAGTTGCATCTGTTGGATTGCAAGTTTTCCCCTTTCCATATCTTGCAGTTTCTAGTGAAATATGAGCTTTTTCTCAACGCTCAAAGGGGCTCAACCAGCGAAAAGCCGGAAATATTATAAATGACGAAATGCAAAACTTACGGTTATGGAAAATATTGCTGTAGAAATCAGTTTTCATATAAAAAAAAATTAAATGCAATCTTTGGTTTACTGATGAATAAGTGTGGTTTGTTTGCTGTCAATACAAATATGCACAAACACACCCACTTTACTTTAAAACAACGTTTTTTTCCAGATAAAAACTATAAAAAGAAATTGAGATAAATTAAAAAGCATTAAGAGTAGAAAAAAATATAACGCAGTAATATATCCAAATGTGGGTCAGTCATTTTATCGCTACTGTAATATCTATGCATGTGGCGCTGTCTAGCTTCCTGATGCAACTAAGAGCCGACAGATACGCATTGACAGCTAAGATACTTGCAATAAACGCTATGGAAAATAATGTATTTATTTTAAAATTAGCGAAAAAATAGAAGCACATCCTTTATTGTAGGCTTTTTTCACGTCACTTTGTTAATATTTATGATAGAGAAAATGTGCTAATGAAGCACATTTTCGCTGAATTTTCATAATATTACAATATTCTAATAAAAAAAAATCATCTAAATGATTGGTTTTAAGCATTTCCTTGCTAGTGATTGCGTGTTTACAAATTCTACGCTCCAACAAAACTCATATATTCTCAATCGGATTGAGATCGGGTTATTGTGGAGGCGAATTTAATAATTTTGGAGCTTTATAAAGTAACCAAAGACGCACAATCTCTGCAGTATGCTTTGGGTCACAGCTGTAGTTTATCTGCGTTTTGTTTCATTTGACACTTTAAAATCTTTAACCCTAGAGAGGTAATCTACGTCGTTTTGACGTAGACTGCGAACATATTTTAAATTTTCTCATTTCTGTCTCTTGGTACTGCTTTTTCTTTTCCCACAGTTTTAGTCGTTTATGTGTTCTTGCAATGTGTACACTAGTGATGGGTACACAAAAGATTTGAGGTGAGTTTGAGTGAGTTACTTATTTTAAAAAATAAGGTGGTACATTGTGCCACTTCGAATGAGGTATGAGTGGACTAAAATGAGGTTATGTCGTTTAAAAAGATTTTGTGAGGTGTTAAAAGTGCTATTCAATATAGTGGTTATGAGGAGAAAGAAAGTGTAGGAAAATGAAAATGTAACTGTGACTTTATGCAACTGTAAAATAACTGTACAGTTATTGTAACAGTAAAATGTATCTGTAAAACAACATATTTTCAACCATTCAAATCAACAAAATAAGCCCAAACTAGAATTTTTAAAAAAACATGTATTCAAATCGTGTCCTTATACCCAATACGAGGAGAAACAAAGACTAAACAGAAGAAGAAATATGTTGAATTCTAATCGTTTGAGAAGAAGGTTCAGGTATTCAAATCCTGTATTGGAAAAAATTTATCACGGACTCCTAGTTTTATTAAAAACTTTAAATATTGTTCTAGCTTCATACCTGTTAATTTTAAATTTAAAGTTGTCGGCCTTTGTAGTCTAGTGGAGAGTGCGCTAGACTATCAACTAGCGCTAGACTATCAAAGGTCCCTGGTTCGAATCCGGGTAAGGGCATGGTTCCTTTACTTTCTTTGTTCTTCCCTACATTCAAGAATTATGGAAAACTAAAAAATCCACAACTAAATTGTGGAAAATGTGGAATTAAAGGACAGAAACAACTAAGGGCTGGAAATGCTTGCCGAGGTTAATGGTCCAGTTAGCCTCGCATGGCACAGCAGCGCATGCAACGCAGATAAGCAGCTAGCACACAGCTAAATAAATGGTGATTATGCAAAGCATAGTCACATGGTCAAAATAAAACAATAAAAAAGAAGAATACAATGATTTTATTTTAATAAATTAACCGCACTTGATCAAACAATTTTACAACTTCACATCTGTTTTGCCAAAATGTCAAATACATAGAAGAATACACAGATATTAAAATGAAATAGATCTTCCATGTTTATCTATGTAGTCAGAGATGCATTTCTGTTTTTATCTGAGCATTGCCATGCGTTGCCATGTTGTGCATAATCAGATACACACAAATCCTATTAAACAGATTTCGATGTGACGCTTGTTAAGCCATGCACTGCTATGCCATGCGAGGCTAACTGGACCATAAGGCATAACACTAGCCTCGGTCAAAAGCAGTTCAAATTGTCTTTCACGGTTGTTTCGCCTAATCAATAATTAACGTATGGTTCCAATCAATTCCTCTAAATAATCTATCCCTTTCCTTTCAGGTCAAAGACCAAACCTTGCTTGTATAAGACGCATGCCTTGGCTCTTTTATCTCTAAAAAAAATATTACTACCAGGATTCGGAGCGTTTTTGCCACGCCCCCATTGCAAAACTTCCATAAAATGTTATCAGTGAACCTGCATGCGTAAATTGTGTTCGAATAATGAATTCCGAGGTCTTTAAAAAAAAAAATATTAAAATGTGAAATTATAAAATTCCTTGAATGATAAAACACAAAATTTTAAATGACAAATTTGAGTTGAGTGAAAATTTGAAGCGTTTCAATACATTTTTTTGAGGTAATGGTACAATTAATGTTGATGTATAGGACATTTGAGGTGCCTCATGTATGAATTACTCAACACTAGTATACACGTTTTGCTTAGTTTGGCGCAGAGCAAATGTTTTTTTTTTATATGACAGAACTTAAAAACACTACGTAGCTGCGACGTAGATTACCTTTTAAGTTACTTTTTATGTTTTGGTGCTTGCCGTGTTTTTCATTATTTTATTACTTTACATTGCGTTTTAGAGCCTCAAAATGTCTCATAGAGCAGATTATCGGATGCTTTAATTTAAACAGTTTTAGCAGAGTGCGACATTAATGATTTTAAAAAGCCGAGTGAGAAAGAGTCTGCTGAACTTTCCGAGTGATCACAAAAGAGAACATTTAAGTTGATCACAAGTTATTAATAAAAATGACACTACAAGTGTCAAAAATGTCAAAAAAGACAAAAAACTAAAATATTGTAGATATGGTCTATAGTTTGACTAGACAAGTTAGTTCATTTTATATGATTTAAATACAAAAACTAAATGTTTGATAGTTTAAATCATGCTTGATTTTACAAAGTTCACATTTCATACAAAGTCTGCAGCCGATGAGAATACGATGAGAAAGCAAAAATAGGCAAAATGTTAACATAGTTAAGCAGTCAAAGTTTTAACAAAAAAATAATTAAATAACTTAAAATCGAATTTTTTAAACGTTGTTGCCACTAAAAACACAATGTACAATTTAATTAGTCAAAGTTTTATTGGTTTTTTCATTAGCAAAATAGCAGAATGACTGATTTTGATACGAAATACGAAAGAGAGCACATTTAGCCCTAACACTACCTTGTCTAGTTATACCTCGATATTGTCCTTTAACAAAATGACGAATCGTCGCTTGAGAAAATAAATGTCGTTTGTGAAAATTTTCACTTTTGAGATAATTGAGAAAAAGGGGGCTATAATTCAAAATCTAGCGGAGCAATATTCTTCAGAATTCCAGGCCTATTTTTAGACACATTTCACAATAGATTACGAAATTTTTGTAGTCTTCCCGTTATTTTTTTAGAATTTATAGCCGGTTTTTCTCAATAATCTCAAAAGTGAAAATTTTCACATACGACATTTATTTTCTCAGGCGACGGAATGTTAGACTGCTTGCAAGATATGCGATTCTAATTATTTGGAGAGCACACAGCTGAACTTTGCATTTCTTGCTAAAATTAATATATTTTATAATTTTTTTTTTATTTTGTGAATTTAAACTATTTAATAACAAAATGTAATCAATTTCATTAAAATATTTCATCAATTTCATTAAAAGGTGGGATGCTCAATTATTGACCTATACTTTAAAATTACATTTGATTTTTTTGTGTCAGATACATGGGAAAGGCCATATCCATCGAACAGTTTTGGATGTTTTTATTTTTTAATTTCCTTTTTAGCGACCTCTATAAAAAGCCAGAAAATTGCTTTAAAAAATTATTTAAGTAGTTTTTAAGTACAATAACCCGTATAAATTTCAAAAAAATATAACAAGTCCTTGTAAAATGTTTGAAAACAAGCCACTGTTTTTCTCTATTTACACGTATATTATACCTTAAAATATTTTAGAAAAATTAAATAAAAATTACAAATTAAAGTTTAAATTTCTGTTTTTATATTTATAAATCTCTAATACTATCTAATTTGAAGTTTGGAGGGGTCCACTTTATATTATTTTCGAAAAAGGTTTAAAACTGGACTACGTCGATAAGACGTAGATTACCTACAACGTGTGTGTAATATATGATTACCTCTCTAGGGTTAATTAATGAAATTTATTCATTATAGTTTCAATAAATTCGATGCTTGCAACCCCATTTCCCGACATGCACCCTGTTACACGAGGGTTTACTTTTACCAGAGAGAATATTTATCGTATTTTCAAATCAGTTTATTTCCTTGGGCGGTCGTATCGAGGCTTTGAAGTGATAACTCCTGTCGATTATAAGGATTTAACCTCATCGAACTGATGATTGCTATTGATCAATAATTATTCCAATATCACGAAAACTTTAGCCATATTTTGTTAATTTTAAACTAATGTTTCCTTCGTATATGCCGTTTTCTTTACCCTTTTGGTTCATTTCGAATATTGCTTAAAGTATTTAGACTATATGTTTTTAGGAAATATTTTAAAAATGTTTGAAAAAAGCTACAAGATGTTTGAGACATTTTTGAATGATGCTTGATATAGGCAATTTCATGTAAGGGAAATGTTTACATAATATTTGGTATAAGTATTTGAATACTTTGAAACTGTTTAAAATGTTTTTCACAAGTCCTTTCGGATTTAGAATGTTTAACATAAATTTGCCGTAAGTATTTGGGTTATTTGTGAAAATATTTAGAATATGTTTGGCACAAGAAAGATGCAAGTATTTCACAAAAAATTCATATTATTGACTTGTGGCAAACATATTTGTTTTCTTAGTTAAGAAAATTGTGACAAAGATTGTTTTCTTAAAGAGTCTTTTAAAAAGGTTTGAAAAACAGACTATATTTTTACAATTATTTACCTTTATTTGAAAAAAAATTAGAAACTATAGATTTCAATTCAGTGTTCGATGTGATAACTGACCTTCTATCTTTTATGAAGCTTGAATAGTCTTATTAATTTTTTATATGAAATTTTATACATATTTTTTTTGTACCACAAAATTTGCTTAACCCTTTTCAGCCTTAAGGTTGCTTGTGAGCAATTTCACTTGTTTGTTGATTTATACCCAATTCTATGAGTAACTTTTTTGTTAATGCTTAATATGTATAAACATGTTACTGTTTTGAGAAGAGGAATCAAAACAAATCACGCAAAATTTACAGCTACATATTTTAGGAGTTATTTTGTTTAAAGTGCGACGACATCAGTGTAAATCAAGTCACTAAAAATTTAAAGCTTTATAAAAAAGTTCTAAATTAAAAATAAAAATTGAGTGATTTAATTATTAGTTGCTACAAACAATAATCAATATTATTTGGCAAGTTTGTGTTTTGTAAAAATCAGATGCACTAAATATTTTTTGAAATTCAGAAGTTGCTTGTGAGCAACTTTGGGCAATCGTGGTATACAGAAGTTTGTCTTTTAGTTATGAGACCACAGGAAAAGGGACTTTCTGATGAAGGCATAAAGCGTATTTTGGAGTTCGATTGAGTTATTTCTGCAGATGAGGATAGTGGAGATGAAGAAGAGGATGTTTCTGCAATACTGGAGAAAAATTTGCAAGGAATCGTGGAAAGAGGGGAAAGTATTGAGATCGATCTTCTTTCTGCGGAGGAGGACCAGCAAGTTAATTGCAGTTCACTTGAAAAATCCTACGAGAAAATTGCTTTAAAATTACTTAAATGGAGATCCAAGTTGGGGTTGAAAGGGTTAAGTAGCACATTTGAGCTTAATTTTATTCACAACTTGAGGATGTTTAAAAATGAAAGAATTTCAAATGTGCTTCATTGTTATTTTTAAGGGGGGGGGGAGGGGTGACTAAAGTTTTAAAACTGTTTTATTTTTTCTGAAAATACAACATGTCGAGAGCATTGTTTAAAAATGAAACAAATGTTAAATGTGCTTCATAATAGTTATTTTGAAACACATGTGTACTAGGTTGAAACACATGTTTGCAATATTTAATGAAATTTAACAAAATTTGCACCAATTTGAACCACGGACGGGTTTTTCTTTAAAAAACCTATTCTATGCCAGACATTTCAAGCATTGAAAGGAATTAAAAAAGAGTTTGTTACTTACGAATTTATTTAAATTAAAAAAAATAATGATTACATTACAATAAATTACATTACCATGTAAAAACTTTGAAGGATATCATGAACAATACGCGCTTTAAACGGTGAGCATGGCAGCACCTTACTTCTGCGATTCAAAAAAATTGCTGCCATCAATTATCTACACGTAGTATGCTTTATCGTCAACGCTTTTCCGCTACATTATGGCAGCGGTTTTTCCCCCATTTCTTTTTTTATGACACTCTTGCATGCAATGCAAACTAGCATAAGTGCAAAAAACAACAGTTGTTGAGCATTTAAAAATTCATTTCTGAGGCATAACAGCAAATCTTGGAAGAAAAACATGGTGAGAAAGTGAAGCACATGCCAAGCAAATGAATGCATTTAAACATGATGTCAAGAGCTGTTATGTGAGTTTCTTTTTGTCACACTGAGCAGCTACTTACACGCACACATTATTTTAAGTAGAGCGAGCTTGATGTGTATTGTTCTTGTCACCGTCGTTGAGCTCAATTTAAGCACAAAATTGTCAAACCTAACAAGCTCTACTCTAATAATAAAATTATTAATATCAACTTACGCCATGAATTTATTCAAGCTGAACAAATCCCAGGCGAAGGTAAACAATTTTTTTTGTTTTTTTTTTATTTTTATGTTTTTCATTAACATTTGAATTACTTTATTATGCTGTGAGATGAAGTATATTTTAATTTGAAAAATTACTTTATGTCACTTATAAAAGGTGCGCACGCTTGTTTAAGCAATTACTTGTTTAGTTTTAATAAATTCATTGATGATCTTGACTTTGACACAGATTCAAAGATGCGCCTTTATTAGTTGAGAGAGACATTTAATTGTTTACTTGAACATTCAGTGTGATGTAGTATTAAAAGCTTTATGCAAGACATAGTTCAGAAATAATTCAGAAAAATATGCTTCAGAAAATGTGTTTCGGCAATGTGTTTCTGAAATAGATAACTATAAAGAAAAGCAAAAGCAGTTTTTTTGATACTAAAATCTTTGGGTAAAAATGTGAATAAATGTGTTTCAAAGGCTCATGTGAAACATTTCTGTGCATTCAAAGTTTTGGCAAACTTCCGAATTCTGGGTTCTTTCCTAAACATTTTCGCAAGTAAAGTACAACACATTTACCTCTCATGTTTGCAGTCTTTTTCATTAAATTTGATCTTAAATTTTCAATCTTCAGGTTTTCACTGTAATGTCGGCCTTTGTAGTCAAGTGGAGCGTGCGCTAGACTATCAACCTAAAGGTTCCTGGTTCGAAGCCGGTTTCGGGCATGGTTCTTTTCACTTTCTTTGTTCTTTCCTATATTTAAGATTTATGGAAAACTAAAAAATCCACAACTAAATTGTGAAAAATGAGGAATTTATATAAATATAAAAATAATTTAAGGACAGGAACAACTAAGGGCTGGAAATGTTTGCCGAGGTTAAGGCATAACACTAGCCTCGGTCAAAAGCAATTCAAATTGTCTTGCACGGTTGTTTCGCCTAATCAATAATTCACGTATGGTTCCAATCAATTCCTCTAAATAATCTATCCCTTTCCTTTCAGATCAAAGACCAAGCCTTGTTTGTATAAGACGCATGCTTTGGTTCTTTGATCTTTAAAAAAAACAAAAAATTGTAAAGAACCGAACATTTGTTTGACAGGCAGTCAAAGTAATGAATTCTAACTTATTCAAAGTTTTTCTTTGTATTCTTTTACAAGTTTTGAATGAAACATGCAGCTTTAACTTAGTTTATTCTTAAACTTGAAAATGATAATTTAATATCTTAAATTATTTTTTAGATTTTATTTGAAAAACTCACACACATTGTTTAAAATAACTTTTATGCAAAGTTATGCCTGGAAATAACCAAATCATGTGACTACAATGGAGTTTTTTTATTGCATAAAACATTTTGCTTTTATTCTCAAAACAAAACAGCGAAAGCTACCAGCTTTTTAATCTAAAATGACCTCAATTCTTAGATAAAAGCTCAGAAATAGCGCTATTCAACTTATTCACAAAAAAAAAGATAAAAAAACCACCATAAAGCATTTGTTGAAAAGCAGTATTTTAAAAACATATTTCTAATTTACACCATTCAAAAGAAAAGGAATTTGTTTAGATAGCAGCAGCAACAGACAAATAAAGAGATATGATGCCATTCAAATGGAACTGATGCAGCATGAAAATCCATTAAAATGAGGGTGGAAGTAAATGATAAAAAAAAACATAAATTGCAATTTATAGGCTGAATAAAAGTTGTGTTTACTTTTTCATGCTTACTAGCAAAAACGTGCTGCCATGAAATAAAGACAAAATTCTATAAGATTTTAAGGATAAAATTTCTGAAAGCGATATCCTACCCTTATGGTCGTGTTGGTGAAAGAACATCATGCAGCTGGGTATCTTATTGTTTGTTTTTGGCATGCAATCAAAATACAAGCCAGCAATAAATCAATGTTGCTGCATTAATGCAACCGCCACACAACAAGCTATTTTGCGAATTATATGTATAAAAGAGGATTCTACCAAATTTTCTTTTACGTTTGTTTGTACAAAATTTAATTTGCCACATGAGATATATCTAATTAAATTTCTTCTGCTTGAAATGGCGGTCAAATGTCATTGAAAACTAGAGTGCGTCATATATGACGACCCTTAACTTAGTAGAGCTCTGACTCCCTGAGATAAAAACTAGCACGCACAACTCTGACTTAATAAAGTTTGAGGCGCCTAGCTGGCGACACACTTAACATCAAATAAATGGCGTTTACAAGTCAACATTAACTGCCTGAAATGCTGCTGTAGCGTGTTTTTAATGAGATTTTATCGTATGTTATGGGTTAAGTAGTCATGAAAATGTGCTGTATGAAGCACATTTCCAGGAAACTAAAAACGTTAGTAAAAATATACAGAAAAAAACAAATTTTTTAAAATAATTCTATTGTTATGATGGTCAATGAATAGTTATTAAATAAAGATATTTCAAAGCAGCATGAAAAACGAAAAACATTAAATTTGGACCATATCAACTGTGTTTGTTCTCAGTAAACTTTAACATTTTGACTACAAAACTCTCAAGATTTAACATTTTGAATATAAAAAGTACAGTAAAACAGACCCAGAATCTTTAAGATAGAAGTTAGAGCCCGAACCATTAAAACATTTTAAGCCTTTTTATAAAAAGAAAATTTGTTTTAGTTAAAATTTCTTACAAAGTACTTGGTTATACGATGGTTATAAATGGTAGAGACATTTTACAAATCTCGACCCAAAGATGGCCAAAACCAGTTTTTATTGCCACGTCTGTAAGGTAGTAAATTATTTTACCATTCGGGTTGGGGAAAAATGGTACTTTATTTACCTAAATATTCGTTCGCGTTAAGCAAAAAATCGTTTGGGAGGAAGCGAGTCTATTTTCGTTCTATAAGGAGTTACAGGGTTAATTGGTGACTTTGATTCGCACTATTTTTTCTAGAAGAAAAACCAACTCACTAAAAACTAATTTTAAGAAATCATTTGAAAGACTGTAACAACCAGTTACAATTAAAATAAATGTATTCGAAAATTTACATATTTTTTTTTAAACATTAAGATATGAATAAAATTTCATAATAATTAAGTAAATAAGTTACAAGTTATAATTTACTTTTTTACTATTAATAATAAGCAAACAGCAGTAATTTTCAATTAATCCCAGTGAACTAAAAGTACCGTTTTCGAATTCATATATGAATCTTTTCGTGTAGAAACATTCATTTTCGGCACTCATAAAAGAAACCTTTTTGTATCATTCGTCGGACTAGAATGCCTCTCATAAATGAACCTAATTTTGTTCGGAAATGAGTTAAAAAAAAACCATAAATTTAACTTTTTTTGTTCAGAAATGAATTAGGTTTAAATTTAACTTATTTAACTTATTTAAGTATATAAAAAAGTAATATTTATGATTCATTTCCGTACTCATTTATGAACAAGAAATGGTTTGTTTATGAGATATTGTTTCTACTGATATGATACAAATTTATTATTTTTTTGAACCCACTCAAGAGTGCAAACAAGAAACATTTATGATTTATTTCTGAACTCATTTGTGAACTAAAAAGGTTCATTTACGATGAATTTTTAGCTTCTAAATGATTCTTTTTCGACTCAAAATAAGTTTTTGATTAATTATATATATTTTGTATATATTTTGCAGCAGAACCAGTTTTTATTAATGGGAAAATTTTTCACGAATGCACTCTTCTCTTACGAAAAAATAAAAAATTAATTAAAAAAATCTATCCAAAAACGTTCGCAAAACTCTCACCTTACGCAAAATCTTCGCTTATGGTTCAGTGGAATGAATTTAATTATTTCTAAACTTATTAGAAACAAATTCGCAAGAAAATAACTTCGCAAGAAAATCGAAAAGAAATGGTTTTGAAATAATTTTAATCATTAATTGACAACGAAACCAATGTTTCAGGCCACAGTTTTAAAACTCGTAAAAGCATGAAATGAAGTATGCAAATGTTGTAACTGTTACTAAACCAATATCTTGGGATGATGAAGTTCCGACAACGAGCAAATCTACTGTAGCAACTAGAAAAGATTTAAAACAAGAAGAGTTCCTTCCATCCAGATCAACGACAACGGAGCGAAATTTTATTTCAAAAGCAGATTTCGATGATCTTGTACGCGATTTACAATTGTCCAAACGACAATCAGAAATCCTCGCGTCGCGATTAAAGCAGTGGAATATGGTGGAAAAAGATTTTCTTGTAACTTCTGGTAGGAGAGGTGATCGGACTTTGCTACTTGAAGAATGTTTTAAAAATGATGGCAATAACAGTGATCTCCTGTGTTGCGTGGATGTACCCAAACTATTTTGGACATTGGGTCACAATTATAAGGCAGATGAATGACGACTTTTCAGTGATGGCTCTAGTAAAAGTATATATTTTTTAAAAAAAATAATTTTTTAAAATCGACATTGTAATATCTAGGTTTAAAAGCTGTCTTATTGCACAACGCAAACCAGCTGCCATCAGTTCCAATCGCGTACGCAATTAGCCTTAAAGAAACCTACAATGTGATGGAAAAATACTCCGTTTCATCAACTATGCCACTCATAAATGGAAAATCTTCGCTGACTAAAAAGTTTAGACGATTTTATTTGGTATGCAAGGAGGACACACAAAACATCCGTGCTATTGTTTTGAATGGCATAGTCGTCACCGAATGGCTATGATATGGTCGCAAGAAAAACCTTCTAAATGCCCCATTAGTAAAAGCCGAGAATATTATTCTGCCACCACTGCATCTCAAGCTGGGATACATGAAACAATTTGTAAAAAATTTGGATGTAAACGGCGACGCTTTTTTCCATCTTAAGACGGTGTTCCCAAAACTAAGTGAAGCGAAAATAAAAGGAGGTACTCACTCCTTTCTTTCCATATATTGTTCTATTTTCAAAATTTTAATCCGTTTTGATAAAATGTAGTTATTTTCATTGGACCTCAGATTCGTAAAATTACACTGTTCAACTCAAAGAAAAATAACAAGGTTCCAGCAACGGATTCTAAAAGAGAGGACCAAAAACAAAATATACGTGTATCGGCGTTTTGAAAGTTTACTTCTGTTATTTATTTTAGAGGGGATTTAGTTTATCCCCCTTTTGAACATTCTCATACAGAATCGGCAAACGAAACCATGTGACCCTTACGTTTTTGGTATAGGATGTGTTCAGCACATTTATGTAAAATATTACGAGGAAGATTTTCATGGAACATTTTAACCCTTTAACTCTTCAATGTATGTTGGGTCTATGTTGACCTGTTTTTGATAAAGGGCAAATAAGACCCATAAAGCAGGGATATAACGGGTTAAAATACTCCACAAAAATATTTGCCATAAAATTCTACTATAAGCCTCTGAATTAGGGATGGCAATTTTTGGAGTTTTTTCGATCCCGGGATATTCGGGATCTGAAAATACAATCCTGGGATCCCGGGATCGTCCCGAAATTCAAGAAGTTTTTATTTCGTTACTTTTTTTTTAAATTGATATAACAAAGAAGCACAATTTGTACCAATTCAACAAAAAAAAAAAAAAAAACATAAAATTTGACCAATCATATATCTTCAGAAACTTATAACATAGTTTTTGTAATACATGCACAAATGCATGTTTTCGGTATAAGCTTAGTATGATGTATAAGCGAAAAAAAATCTTCCGTAAGAAATGCATCGAGTTTTTGACAGCGAAAAGGTAGCAACATTTTTTTTTGTTGGTTAGTTCGCTGTTGAACCGAAAAAATTGTTCAATGCAGCCAAGTTCACAACCATGATTGGAGAGTTAAAATGTCAAAATTTCGCTGCCTTTTATATGGCCGTACATTGGCCGCATTCAGCGCAGACAACTGTTGTGAACTGTAATGGTAGCGCTACCTTAGTTCACGATGTTTTTCTCTGAATGTGTTGCTACTCTACACGTCAGAAGTGAGATTCAATTTAATTTTTATGTAAATTTAATTCAATTGCAAAGGTTTCTCACTTAAATTTGCTGCGTTCTTTCTGCGTTTGTTAATTTAACAGCGTCAGTAACAGCATCTGACAGTTAAGCAAACAGTTGTGTTCATGTAGCATAGAATTTGTTCGCTCGATTAAAAGGCGTTCGCTACTTTATCAGTTTTAGTTAGCGCTACCAAATTTGTACCATTCAGCGAATTTTTACACAACAGTTGCCAACTGTTGTCTGGTAAGTTTGCCAACACAAACACTTTATGGTAAGTATGTGCTAGTGTTGAGTCTACACCAAAATTTTGCGTGTAGAATTAAATGCCTAAAAATTTTTGTTCCTACAGCATACTAAGCTTTAGCAGTAACTGCTTACATAAAATTGTTTTAAATCAGTATTTAAACAGCAATTGTTTTGAAATTAAATTTTTTTAGATTGATTATTGTTCAATTATCCTTCAATAAATCAATTCCGCTTATAATACAGATTCTAAGAAGAGTAACTTTAAGCACGATTTTTCTTGAAACATACTTTTTCAAAACTGGCTACACTACTGAAAACAAACTAATCGACCAACGAAAATTGATTTTAATCTGATCCTATTATAATTCTACACATCTTTTACCAAAATGAGCGTCTTTGGAAAATTTTTCTTGGTTTTACACGCAACAATATGGTCAAATATAATGTCAATTTTTTCCACTTTTTTCACACTTCGTAATTTTCTTAATTTTTCCTTTTGGTAAAAGATGTGCATTCAAGTCTTTCTTCGAAAAACATTTAATTTTCAGGCGATCAGCGTGATGATGTAAAATTAACATGCAAATGACCTAAAAACTCTTTTTAATTATATGCTTAGCACATTCAAATTTAAATAAAAAATGCAATACATTTAAGTAAAAAATAAATACAATACTCTTTCTATTTAGAGCTTGGTAAAAATATTACTTCTTTTGATCAAAATACGATCTTTATGAAATTAAAGCATTAATGGTTTCATCCCCTAACTTAGACCTTAATTTATTGCATATTAGACCTGCAGAGAAGAAGCACCGCTCCGCCTCAACGCTTGTTAGTTCGATCGTTGATCGTTGAAAGGGGGATATATGTGATGGTAGTTTGAAAAATTTTAGATTTAATTAGATTTTAGAAAAATTAGATATTGAAAAAATTGTTTTCAACAATCCCGGGATTCGAATCGAATAATCCCGCGATATTCGGGTTTAAAAAAAGATCGGGATCCCAAGATCCCGGGATTGCCATCCCTACTCTGAATACATCAAAGCTCAAAAACCAACTTGAATGCCAATAATAAGTGAAAACTTAAAATGTGTTTAAGAGTTAATTTTGTACTTATTTAGAATTGGTGTTAAAATGTCCCACAAAACTAAGTATTAGGGTGTTAGTTTCTATATCAAAAATGTTTGTCTTTTAGCTCTAGGCAATTCTATACCGTTATCAAACAATGTCCAGCATATTTCAGTTATAAAAAATGAATACTCTTGCCTTTATAGCGTTCTTCAATAGGTGCATATGACAACGATATACTGATGATGGCTGAGTTAAGAAAAAAACGTTCAAGCAAACATTTTTGAGTTGAATGGTCAAAAATTGTTTTTTTTTTTTTGTAAAAAATTTGATTTCATGAAAAGGTTTTATAACGCAGCCAATTACTTATCGATTTTTTTAAACAATATCGTGTTTTTTGTTGTTTATAAACGTACTTAAAAATTATCCAAAACTCCATCTTATTCTACATAAAGCGTGTTTTTAGAAACTTATAACGTTTGCAGTAGCTTTTAACGAAACTTTGGCAGTAAATAATTTTCAAAGTTGGAAAAGTAGGAAAAAAGGTAAAAATTTTAAGTTTGGCCGATTATAACTCAAAAAGCTATTTTTATAATTTTAAAGATATGCACATTAGACCGGGTCTGTCCCCATACAAAAAAAAATAAGCTTGAAAAGTCCGCCCCTTATATGAAAGCTTACCGCAAGAGGGGTACGTGGGCATACAAATTTTTTTTTAGGCACCCTGTATGAACCGCCAAAACCGTTTTTTCGTTATAACTTTGCTTCCTTAAGTCTGATCTTCAAATGCAATATATCGTTAAAAAGGTATTAATGAACCCTACAATTGCTTTATAGGCTCCATCAACCTAAAACCTCAAATTCGTTAAATTATTTCAGTTACGCAGACTTCTACCCCCCTAATTGAAAAATATTTTTTCATAAATAAAAAGCCCTTAAAAAACCAACAAAGTTTGTCCTTGAAAGTTTTTAAATAAGTTAATAATCAAAAAAGTTACCATAGATCAAAGTTTGGAACGGCCAAGAAAGGGTTCTTCCTTGTGAAACAATGAAATTGTGTTGTTTTAAACTTTGAAATCACATACCTATCATATCATATCAGTTTTTTACAATATTTAATTTTTAATCAGTCTCCAATGAATTATATGTTGACACGAAACAAATCATTTATATAAGTTTTTCATAAAAATACTATCTTAAGATATTCTCTCCAATTATGTTTTTCGTCGCGTGTAAAATTAATAAATCGAAACTACCGACAAAACGCGATGTTATTGAATATTTACTATTTCTTAAACGTGAAGGTACTGCAAGTGTGCCAAAGAAAGAAAAATTAACAAAATATTTTAATAACGCGATATCAATACTTTCCATGTTGTGGCACCGCACAGGCATTCCAATAGTTGGAAAATCAACAATAAGAAGGAACCTTAATGACCTTTTAGAAAAGCATTGCGATATAATAAAGCACCCGACCAAATACTGCGAAGAAGAATGGAATAAAATTTTTAAGATTTCTAAATGCAAGTGTGGAATAGATACAAAAAAACAGTGTAGTTGCTCTTACTTTAAAAAAATACCGCAAAAGGCCAAATATTTTTTCATTGACCAATGTGGAGCAAGGCTTTTATCTTTGGATACGCAGGAACAATCTGAACATGCAGCTGGTGAAAATGAAAACGTGTCAGTCATTGAGTCTTATTTTGAGTCTACATTTCCTCCGCAATCTGTTTTTACCGCTGGGTACGTGCCGAAATCAAGTGACGAAGAGGAATTTGATGAAAGCTATCGCGACATAACACCAACATTCGAATCGATACTAAAAATATCAGACATTTCGTTGTCGAATTACTTCATGGCCTTGGATAGTTCGAATACATCAGATCGCTACGGATCATTGCTTGCTACAACGCTTATAAAAGACTTACGAATATCAATTGCCGCAAAAGCGAAAGAAGAATTTCCCGATGTGACCGACAAGATTTTAAATTTTTTGGATGGTCTTATCATAGATAAAAATAAAATTTTTAGAGAACGCGCTAAATTCCGAGCATTAGCCAAGGCAGCAGCTAATAATGACACTTTGTTAAAATGCATCTCATATGATGGAAAAAAAGAACAAACGTTAAAGAAGATTATAGCAAACAACCAAACCCAACTGACGAGAATTGTAGAGGAGCACATTACATTTGTAAAGGAGCCAGATTCCAAATTTATTGGCTACGCAACACCAAGTGGAGGAACTGGCAAAGAAATTCAAGAGGCCATTTTAAATTTTCTTGAAAAAGAAAATTTTTCTACCGAACATTTGATTGCTACGATGGAACTGCTACGATGGAACTGCTGTAAACACGGGACACAAAACAGGCGTAAACGTTTGTATAGAGCGATACCTGCAACGGCCATTACAATGGAATGTATGCCTTTTCCATTTTAATGAGCTTCCCCTTAAAGCGCTTATAAGTTTTTATGGCAAGCAAAAAGGACCTGGAATCTGGCCAGGAGAAATGGGTTCAGAATTGTTGACTTGTGGAAAACTATCGGTAAGTTTTATTTAAATAAATTTATAGCATATTATTATTTTTAACCACATTATTTTAATCCTTTTTCTTAGATCGCACATGGATTTGAGCAGATTTCAATGGGTGCTATGCCAAATAACATCGAAAGCTGGGCAATACGGAGTGCCCAGCGTTATCTTTACCGAATGGTTTGTGCTGTAAGTAGCGGAAATTGCAATGAAAAACTAGCGAGAGAAAAGCTCGGACCTGTAAGTACAGCGCGCTGGTTGACAACCGCATCGAGACTTCTACGTCTCTATGTATCAAAAACAAACCCTTCTGCAGCTTTACGAAACCTGGTCGCATTCGTTGTAAAAGTTTATGCACCATTTTGGTTTCTTGTTAAAAGTCAACCACCACAAGCCATCCACGGAAGTCGACATATTTTTAAATATATATGTTGGATACGTCAGCTGCCAACAGACTTGCAAACTGTAATTCGAAGAACTGTAGAATATAACGCATACTATTGCCATTCCGAAAATATTCTTCTTTCCATGATTACGGACCCGGATCAAGCAATACGTATGCAGGGATATCAGCTTATAAGAACAGCGCGATATGATCCACCATTATCGGTCAGGGAATTTTATGTTCCAAAAAAGGAAATAATAAATTTTGATAGCGATTGCTTTACAAAAATGATTGATTGGAGTAAATTTAAGAGCACGGAACCACCGTGCTTGCAATTCTTTACGGATGATGAGTTAGCTGAATTGGAATACTCAGAAAACAAAATAATAAAAATCCCCGGTAAAAATTGTTTAAAATAAATCATAACATGTATTTTTCTAATATTTTAAAATTTTCAGATTTTCCATGTCACTCGCAAAGCACCGAACGCTTCGTGCATGTTGTAAGTGGATCAGCACTTGCAGTAACTGACGAAAACCGTCTTGGACACATTTTCGTCAAACTCGAAAGCCGCGAACGATACAGCAGCTTAGAATCTCGAAAAGATTTGGTTTGATCCAATTAATAAATTACGTAATTAATTTATATACTTAATTTGTTGTTGTTTCTATTGCTTTGATTTTAATATTTAATATTAATTTTTTATATTAAAAAAATATTGATTAACAGTGTGTTTGATGGTATTTTGGTTTTGTTTAATTTAAAATCTTAAAAATTAACAGAAAATTAAAATAACATTTTAAATAATGGTTATTTTGAATTCTAAACTTAATCGGTTGTAACTTGTTTGATTATCAACTTATTTAAAAACTTTCAAGGACAAACTTTGTTGGTTTTTTAAGGGCTTTTTATTTATGAATAAATATTTTTCAATTAGGGGGGTAGAAGTCTGCGTAACTGAAATAATTTAACGAATTTGAGGTTTTAGATTGATGGAGCCTATAAAGCAATTGTAGGGTTCATTAATACCTTTTTAACGATATATTGCATTTGAAGATCGGACTTAAGGAAGCAAAGTTATAACGAAAAAACGGTTTTGGCGGTTCATACAGGGTGCCTAAAAAAAATTTGTATGCCCACGTAATTCTCTCGAGGTAAGCTTTCATATGAGGGGCGGACTTTTTAAACTTTTTTTGCGACCCACTCTAATGCACATATTTGAAAAGCTACATTTTTATCTTTCTAAAAGCGTATTAAAATCGAAAATCAGTTAAAAACTTGCTGAGTTAATGAATGCTTATAGCGTCAAGTATACAAAAATAGGTTTTTGAACGGTAAAATAAAATTTTGGGGGTGTATTGGCAATTTCAAGTATGGTGTCATATGACACTCGACCAGATCTACAACCTGTGCTATGTCACTTCAAAAGTACAAGCGTTTTTTTTTTGTAGCACTATGTTATTTGTCTAATAATTTTTTTATTTTCTTTAAAGAATATTTTTAATTACTTTTTCATTATTTTTAACTAAAGCACACTTTAAACGAGCAATTCTATCTTTATTTTTTTACTTAAATGACTTATGAAATATTTGTGTCAGTTTTAGAGACTATTATTCTAAATATTTGAGCACTTTTTTACTTACTGCATGTTGGTTTTTTTATTTTTCAAGTTATAATGCAAAAACTCACCTGAAAATAAAAAGGGAAAAAAATTAATTAGAAATTGCAAATTAGTTTGAGCAAATTTGTTACATAAATATCACAATAAAACTGAGTAATCATTAATAAAAATTCGCAGAAATTTCAAATAAAAATCGAACACTGTACAACTCCTTTTATAATGACTCATATGCTTAAGCTTTGAAATCAAATTGGCTTTAAAATTGATTGCGACACAGAGATACAGTCCCAGATATGTGTTAAATTCTTTGAATATTTGACAATTTAAACTGTTTCCCACATCCCAATAAATAAAATTGAAATCACATTTTATGGTAATATAACCAAAAAGTGAAAAAGAAGTCACAAATAGCATTTGTTTATTTTCTCATAAACAATGAGCCAAAACTCTGCTTGCATTCCAGTGAAATTTTGACATAAATTTTAGTCATATTATTGACCAAAAGAAACAGCAGACAAAACAGATGTTGCAAAGGTAAATGACCGTTACAAAAAAGGTAATAGTAATTTAGTGAAATAAGCTGTATTGTGATAAATCTAACATTTTAGTGTTTAAATGTGGTTTGAATTTAAAAAATTACATACAAAAAGGAGTTGAAAGCCATTGTTGCCCCTCTTGCATGTAAAATTTTAATCTGCTCATTAACATGTCACTAAAAAACTAGTTGGCAATTCGTACTTTCAGCAATAAACAAATGTGCTTCATGCAGCACATGTTTATGCACATGTAGTTGGCAATTAATACTTTCAGTAATAAACAAATGTGCTGCATGAAGCACATTTACTATATGAAATGATTTATTTATTTAAAACATTTACTCAATTTGCCAAAAAATATTGCCAATGTGCTTCTCAAATACATATCAAACTATTTAAGACCGTTTTTAGGCATTTGAATACTAAAACTAATTACAGATTATGAAAATTAGTTCAATGCTTGGTTTTCACTATGTCATTTTCAGTGGTCAGTTGTTGTCAATCAAATTGAAAATAACAAAATGTTGTAATTTTTTCTAACTTTGTCATTCTTGGAAGATTAAAAAAAAGAAATTATTAAATGGAGCTATGCAGAAAAGGTTCTAGTTTTATTAAGGTGATATTTCAGGTGATAAAACATTTGTGTCGTCATAAAAATGACATAGTGAAAACCAAGCATAAGGGTGTAAAAATATGTCAAATACTAAAAATTTTCAATGAGATTTTAGAAGTTCAATCACACATTTCTTATTTAGAAAATGTTATTAGGGAAAAACATTGAGCTTTTAGAAAAATTGCATTTGCAATTAATTAAGAATATAAAAAAATTCGAAAGCATGACAAAATCATTAATTTTTCTTAGAAAATTTTATAATTTTGATTAAGTTACTGGAAAGAGTTTTTTATTGCAATTTAATGCTTCGGTTAAATTTAAAGTTATATAAGATTTTAAAAATTCATGCTGGTTTTCATAAGCATAAGATAAATCGTTATCGAAATCATTAATTGTCTAAAAGTACGGTCTGTTAACTTATGAGTCATCAGTGGCTCCAAAGCAGCTTGGCAAAAGAGCCTCAAAAATGCTTAAAAAAATTTAACAGAAAAGGATTCGTCATGCTTTTCGAGACACAACTGAGCTGGATAGCTCGGGAACAGCGAGCGAGCGCATAAATAGCATGACACAAGTTTATTTCAAGTTTCAGTTTATATTCAAACTGTCGAAAAAATGATTTCCCAAAGGTAAAAAATTCATTACCTTTGCTTTGGTTGCACAAACAAGCCACCCCCGTTGACGCAACTTTTAAACAGGTTTCTCTTATTTTATATGCTTTCATAATAGACTTATCATTTTGACCTTTTTTTACTATGCAGTACATAGCATTTTTTTCGAAATAAAACAAAATACTTTAAATTTCATTGTGTACAAACACATCCGTTTAGAGTGATACGGAAAAAAATACTATAAAAAACTCCCTCTAACCGGAAATTCAATTAAATTCTTGTTTTGGCAGCCAACAACGTGGCTGTCCCACTTTATAAATATGTACAAAAATTATGGGAATTTTATTTGATCTGAAATTTTTTATGATTCAAAGCAGGAAGTGTAGCACACAATTGAAGCAAAATCATTGAATGAAATTTGGAAAGAACTACCTGCTGCTGTTTTAATTTAATTGTAAAAAATGAAGTTATCAAGGATGAACTCAACTACAAGGGATGAAATATTTTGATGAGAAAAAATACTATGTTAAGGACTGGTAAAATATATTTATAAATATTAATTTGCTTCATTCAATGACCGAAAACAATTTAAATTTCTTTCAGTTTTTTAAGAATTTAGAGACATTTTTGAGAAAATTTATATCGTCTCCTTCATGCCAAAAATGCCAATGCGCATTTTTAGGTTTTTTGGAAAATCCAGTTTTATTGTAGAAAAATTGAAGGATCCAACTTTTCCAAAATTTCTTTTTGAAAATGGATGGTGCCATGACTTCGTAATACACAGTTAAAATACCCAACAAAAACATTAAACAAAAATACTTTTGTGCAAACATTTAACGATTATTGCTTGAAAATTGTTTTAAAATATTATAAACATCTTTAAAAAATCTTTATGTTTGAAATCCGCACGAGAAGTAAAATGTAATCTTTTAACTATTTCAGCTTGTTGCAGTACCATGTGGCAGCAGCGCAACATTGATGCCTAGTGCAACTATTTCTGACACTCCGCAATACGACAATGCAACGTTTGATTTGAAAGAACCCCTCTCTGCAACAGTTCCTGGCCAAGATGTTCTACACAGTTATGAAGCACATAGCTTGAGTTATGAAGCACATAGCTAGCAAATAAAACATATAAATAAATATAGCAATTTTCTTTGCTTCATTCTTTTAATTATTTCTGCAGAAATTTTTTTTTTATTTAAAATTAAAAAACTAAAAAAATATTCATTACTGAAACGAAAACAAAACTATTTCATACTTTTAGATAAGCATTTTAAATAATTCAATTAAATGGCGTAACAGTATTTCAAAGAAAAAAGCCTTAATTTTAAATAAAATATATTTGTTTTAAAGGGAGTAGTTTTATTGATCACTTTCGAAAATTTTTTGAATTGAAACTTCTTAGGCCAGTGTTCCCAACTTAGGGGTTTTTCACCTAAATTAAGGGGGGAAAAGTGGAATGGGATTTTTTAGGGGTATAATGTTTTTATGGGTTTTTTTACAGACTTTTTGATAATCTAAGGGCGCGTTTATAGTGGCGGCTTGTTGCTTTGCCGAGCCGAACCAAAAGGGAAAGCTGAAAAGCCCTGCACATACAATCATATGAAATAAGCTCAAAGTGCGTCTAAGTCCGCGTTCATAATAAAAGCTTTTAAGCGTAGCCGAGAGGTTTAGCTTACACGAAATCATATGACTTTTTTAATGCTTCGATTGCAAAAAAAAAAGAAGACAAGAACGTTATATATACAAACAAAATCAAAATAGTCAAAAATCAGCTGTAATGAGCAGGGCTGCGGAGTCGGACCAAACAATTTCTACTCTGACTCCGACTTCTCAAAATATCGAAACTCGAACTCCGACTCCTCAAAATATCGAAGCTCCGACTCCGACCAAATAATCAAAAAAACAAATTGTATTTAAATTTTTACTAACAATTTTTAATAATTTTTAATAACACTGACACGAGTAATGTTTTCCGTCGGGGTTATTATAAAATGGTCAAGAACTGCTGACTTTATCGACATTTTTTTTTGCCATTTTTTTAACCATTAATACAATACAATGTTTAAATTCCGGTTTCAAGCTATCACTGACATTTCAGAAAATCCCAAAAGTAGCCTATTTTTTAACCGACGAACATTAAAAATTCGTCTTTGTCAAAAAGAATATCGTCTTTGTTTTAAGTACGTGCCTTTGTTAATTCAATAAAACTTCTTCTTTGTCACAAAGAATAACATCTTTGATTAAAAATAAAAAATTTTTTGAAAATTTTACATCCTCGCGACTTTGCCACAAAAAGTTTTGTCTTTGGGCACGATTTAACCATTTGAACTTTAAATTTTAAAGTTATTGCGGCAAAGTGCGTTTTCTTTGGTTGCAATGTAGCAATACAGTTACTATAAATTGTTTGCACAATATTTCATAAAACATTATCGAAGAAATTTTACTACACAGTTTCTTGGTTCTTGCTGCGTTAATATTGCTCAAAACTGAGCACTATTAACCCATTAACAGCCAAATGAAAAGTAAAAGTGAAAAGTCCAAAAAATGTTTATTTTACAATAGAAAACAAACTAAAATAGCAAAAAAATTGTTTTTTATTTTTTTTTTTATTTTTTTATTTTTTTTAATTTTTTATTTTTTTTTATTTTTTTTTTTTATTTTTTTTTTTTTGTATTTTTTTTATTTTTTTATTTTTTTTATTTTTTAATTTATTTTTTTTTAATTTTTTTTTTTTAATTTTTTTTTATTTTTTTTTTACTTTTTTTTTATTTTTTTTTTATTTTTTTTTATTTTTTTTTTTATTTTTTTTTATTTTTTTTTATTTTTTTAAGAAAACATATTTAAAAAAAAAAGATGAGAAACAAATGGAATTGACCCGCTTAACAATTGGCAATTAACAAAAAATTCACTTATGCTTTTAACAACAAAGACAACTTTAAAAGTTGAAAATATTTTGCTGTACTCAAATGAGTACAGTGGCGCTTAATGGGTTAAGCCACATACAATTAAAAAAAGAAACAAAATAAAATTACTTAATAGAACTGGAAGACCAAAACAAATAGTTAAACATCCGACAGCGATGATCAATATATCATAAAAGCATAATTACTAAAAAAGAATAACAGAGAAAATAACAATTCAGTTGCTTGCACTTTATCGTTATCGTTTAACCCTGGAAAGCTTACTTAATTTGACATAAACTAGGCTGGGTCAATTTGAAAACCTATGTTGCCTAGGCGTTTTTTTGGATCGGGCATGAAAAGTTATTAAAAAAAGGGGGGAATAGGGGTTCACTTTAACCTATCACATCTTCAATTTTCTGAATTTTTTTGTATACAAAAATGCACTGCTAGAGCAAAACTGATGCCAGAAATGAAATCCTTATACCCGATTCAACCTAAAACCGGTCTCACATTTAAACGTTTTTATACAAAAACTTATCGTACAAAAACTCCTTAACAAAAAAATTCACAAAATTTAAGGTATATTTTTTAGAATTCGTGTCAACCCTACATTAGTCGCGCACCTAGATTTTATATGCAAATGGCAAATGGCGCGACTACTGCTGGGTTAATATTTTTGATATTGATAATGCGAATTTAATTGAAATCTTTTTGCAGTTTCATTACAGATTCACAACAGAAATTAAAAAGACATTCTTTTTCAATAGTAAAAAATAAATCATGAATAAATCATGGGTGAATTGAAATCACAGTGACATTGAAATTGAAAATATATTTTTTTTTTTTTTTAGGAATTTTTTACGATACATTTTTATATGAAAACGTATAAATGTGAGATCGGTTTAAGGTTGAATCGGTTACGAGGATTTCATTTCTGGCATCAATTTTGTTCTAGCTCTGCAAGTTTATATACAAAAAAACGTTTTATATAGAAAAAAATTCATAAAGTACAATTTCACAAAATTGAAGATGTGACAGGGTAAAGTGCACCCCTATTTCCCCCTTTTTTTTAATAAGTTTTCATGCCAGATACGAAAATCGCCCAGGCAACATAAATTTTTGTGCCTCCATACAAATCGACCGAGTCTAATATACGCTTAAGCTAATGTTCGTCGATTTGACGAAGCCTGTTTTAGAACTTTAATGGAAAATAAGATTAAAATGAAAGAATGCGCTTAAGTCACTAATTTATTTGTTGGCTTTTAAGAAACTATAATTCAACATTTGTTTGAACAAAATTCAGTATCTTGAGTTTTATTCAAGAAAATTGTACTGTCCATAAAAATTAGAATATGAGAGCGGTGTGTTCGTCGATTCGACGAAGGTTAGCTTTTCAGGGTTAAGCATAAAACTATGAGTGTTTAATAAAAGTTGATACTAAAAACAGCAAATGCTAAAGTAGAATAAAAGAAAACAAAAAAAAATTTTTTATGGCAACGCCTTTACTTGACGTGTTGTGCCCTTTCTTGCCCTTGCTGCTGCAAAGCTTGTTGTTTATAGCTATATTGTAAGTCCTTTTTAAAAAAAAAAAAAAAAAACAACTAAGAAAAACTTTAAAAAGGTCCTTATTTTTATCACCATAACAATTTCGTGACACTTCAGAGGCGTTGCTGTAGCACTACAGTTAATTTTGCATTTATTCAACATGTTCGACGCAGTTTTTTTGGAAATGTAAATTTTTCCACATTAAACAAAAAAAGCAAAGGACTCAATGGCAACTTACCATATGTATGCATGGGTGCAAAAATAGAATACAAAAGAAAAAAAAAAGAAAAAACAACGATCAGGAAGTCCAAACAAAGGCTAGCATAAGAAATTAAAATTTATTTTAACAAGAGATGACAAAATAACAGGAACAAGGAGAACCTTTTTTTTAAAAAATAAGCAAACATAAAATTTGTTCAAGTGTTGATGATGACGAGCAGCTGATAACTGTCCTTAAGTTATTTTTTTAAGAAATTTTTAACAATTCTTTTTATTCTTTTAGTAAATTGAAAACAATTTATATTGTCATTTAGAAAAGATTCAACGTTGGTGCTTGTAGAAATCTTCAAAGCGAAGATTATTAATTTTTCCAATCAAATTCTAGCGCCAGCCTAGCCTCACAGCTGTTGTAGAGCAAAAAGAAGAAAATAACAACGACTTTAATTGAATACCCACAATATGCGGCATCATCAATTAAAAACTCATTTCAACTTCAGGGAATGATTAGCTTGAAGAAGGACCACACACAGACATGTTTCAAAACACGCATGCGGGTGGTCGATGAATGAAGCAACTCAAAGAATCGTAGAAAAAACCGATCAATGGAGAGGATTAAAATACAGAGAGCAGAAAGAAAGTTTATTAGATACATTTGAGTCTCTTACTTCAATAAAATCAATAAAAAAAAACCAAAAAATGCCGTAAGAATTAAAGGAATCTGTAGAGTTTTCAGCAAATGTAGCTCATTTCTGTGTTAAAATAAAACCCGGTCACAAAACTGTCTCTAAATAATTTATTTTTTCTTTATAAACACACATTTATTTGCTGCATTACCTACATTAATTTGCTAGCTATATACTAGATATATGTGTATATAAATGCGCTTTATAGCTGCAAAGCGTAACGCTTCCTCATACTTCGACTGCAGTCGACATACAAGTCAAATATGTTCGAGATAAACGCTTCTGCACGTCTGCGACAAATTTTAAGATTATTATCACAACAACAATAAGAAAAAGAAATACATTAATATATATAGAGAATTATAACTCAACAAAAATAAGAGATGACGATGGGCATATATCTAGCAGATAAAATATTTGCAATGAACAGCATAATAAAAAAAAAATAAAAAACCTAACGCAGAAATAATGCGGAAGATTGTTAAAAAGCAAAAAAGCAAAAAGTTTTGAAGTGCCTTAAAATAAGCATTTTCGAGGTACATCAAAAAGAACACAAAAAAATGGTTTCAGTGTTTTTTTTTTAATATTTTTGAAAACGCATTAAGCTTTAAATTAAAAAACGCACACATGAAAGAACTGGAGCAATTTCATAACTTTGATTTTGAAACAATTTGATGCAATAAAGCACAGTATTAGGCCGCGTTCATAGTGGACGCTTTGGCTGAAGCTGATGCATAAAGCTGCTTTGTCAAGCTTTTTTTGATCATAGTGAACGCTTTTTCAACGCTGCATAAAGTAGCTTATTGAGCTTATTGGTGTTCATAGTGCGCGCTTTATGCTTGTGGCTGAGATGCTTTGTTTTCATTTGTCTCTTTGGAAAATAATGCCCTCAATTGCGTTTTGCAAAGTAAATTTTTTTTGTTTAATGAGTATGTAGATTCGCGATGATCACCAATGAAAGATCAAACCAATAACAAACAAAAGTTCAAAGGAACTTGAAAACACAAAGCATAACCACGGTGGAAAGTTCAGCACAAAAAGTACCCAAGAAGTAAGCAAGAACAACGAAAACTATGTAAACAAACGAAATAGAATACACAAGTGCATGCAACTAAAAAGCACCACAAAAGGACCACAACGCAACAACAATACAGCAACAACACAACAACGGTTAAAACTTCAGCACAACAAAAAACAACGAAAATATTGTTAACAGGCAAAATAGAAAAACATGTGCCGAATAGCATTTTAAAAATGCTCTACAACAAAGCATAAAAAAACAAAATTATTTTTCTGTGTGAGCAAGCGAGATGGAGTTATAAGCGCTGAAAAGCATTTGAAATTAAGCTTTATGCTAGCTTTATGCTAGCTTTATGCTGGCACTATGAACACTTTGAGCTTTTTCCATATGATTATACACAAAGCGTTTTTCAGCTAAACCTCTCTGCTAAGCGTTTACTATGAACGCGGCCTTAAGATCTTTCAATAATCTTTAAAAATATAATAAACTAAGTATTTACACTCGCAATTGTGCAATTTGCATTGATTTTTTTACTCATTAATAAATTTAACTCACATTTTTTTTTTGGGAACGATATAGTTTTTTTTCTATTGAATTACTAATTCTTTTGACAAACCTAAATCGGCAGCTGATCTAGTCGATGTACTAACCATAGCAATGAATTGGTCTCTTGCTTCCTCATATCCTAAAAGGGCAACAAAAGGGGTAAGCTAAAACCAAAGTGGTAGTACTCCGTACTGGATAGAGTGAGGACTGAATGCTGAAGGCTCTTTAAAACAGCTAAGCACTCGAGAGCTGAGCTTGATTGGGGAGCAGCCTAAAAGGTAGCCCTCAAAAACTTCAAAACCGAAACCAGGAAAACTAAAAGATCCTCTTGGAAACGATTCTGTGAAGGAATTGAAGAATTTTCGGAGGCTTTTAGGCTACGCAAGATTCTCGCTTACACACCATGCACACCTGACTATCTCAAAAGGTCGGATGGCACATGGACAATATTTAGTGAAGAGACTCTCAACGTCCCATTAGATACGCACTTCCCTGTTAGTAGCGCGCCTGTTGGTGCACAACTGCCTAACCCCAGCTGTTTAACGCAGAATACAGAGCGCATAGTCTCCGATAGGAAACTAAAATGGGCGGTAAACAGTTTCAAGCCCTATAAATCACCAGGGCCTGATGGTGTTTACCCCTAAGCTTAGTATGCTGTAGAAACGAAAAAAATTTCCATAAGAAATACATTGAGATTTTTGACAACGAACAGGCAGCGAAATTTTTTTTCGCCAGCTAGTACGCTGTAGAAGCGAAAATTATTGCTATGTTGCCAAATTTCCATTCGTGAGTGGAGAGTTGAAATTTCAAAATTTCGCTGTCGATTATATGCCCGCACATTTAATTGGCGCCGAAATTTGCCATTCAACAATAAAAATGAAGCAGTAAGTATGTTTAAGTGTTGAATTTGTTATTTAACAAATTTATTGTATCATTTATATAGTTTATTAATGTGTAGTCTTGCTTTTTATAGGATATAAAATTGCAGCAATAAAAATATGAATCATTCAACCAGAACAGCAAGTGCTTTTTCTCCACACAAAAATTTTGACTCTACACCAAATTTCGCGTGTAGAGTTATATGACCAAACATTTTCGTTCCTACAGCATACTAAGCTTAAAGAAATACAAGAGGCTGCGGAATGTATTCTGCCTTGACTTTGTACAATATTTTATGGTTGCATAAGCCTGACATATATCCGTAATGCTTGAAATAAAGCGAGAGTGGTCTTTGTACCTAAAGCAGGGAAGACATCACACACCACTCCTAAAGATTTTAGGCCTATTAGTCTAACGTCATTCTTGTTGAAGACGTTAGAACGCCTAATTGAACTGTATCTTCGGAGCAATATAGACTCTGAACTCGTATTGGCATCACAGCATGCATGAGGCAAGGTAAGGTCCGTGGAAACAGCTTTACACTGACTGGTCGGTACCATCGAAAAATCCTTCCTGCGCAATGAATTCACTTTAGTTGCTTTCCTAGACATAGAGGGAGCATTTAATAATGACACGCCACAATCTATACAACTAGAAATGTGTCGGTTAGGTTAAGAAGGCAACCAAAACCAGCAGAAAGCTCTTGCCAAAAAAGTCGAAACACCCTGGTACCTCAAGTAACTTGAAACGACTTGCAGTTGCAGGAAGTGCGTTTCAGTAGCGTTTTTCGTATTTTCGTCTCTGCACTTGTTTTCCGCTGGTTTGAAGAAAGCAAAATGAATGAACGAAATCATGTGGCTTTTATGATGCTTCGGTTGCAAAAATAAACAAAAAAACAAAAACTAATATATACAAACAAATCCAAAATAGTAAAAAACCAGCTGAAACAAGTTACCAGCGACAAGCGCGCACTATACGCGCTTCCAGCTGCTTTTAGCAGGACGCATTTCCAGCTCGGTCCGGCCCAGCAACAAGTCGCCACTATAAACGCGCCCTTATGGATCATTGTGGCGTATCTTGAGGCGTGATCTTGGTCTGAAGGCCTATAAAATACAGATCGTACAAGAATTGAAGCCGGCTGATCTTGGTTTACGTTTTCATTTCGGTTTATGGTCGAAAAATTGTGTTTAGCTCTAGTACTTTAGTACTTGTTTACTGACGCATAAAGAAAAAAATAATATTTTTCCTTTTCAATATTTTTTATCGTAATGAATGTTTTATTTTATAATTTTGAATATCTCAAATAATTTTCATTGAAATACAAATTATATTTTAACAGGTATTTTAAAGTTAAGTAAGGTATTTAAATATTAAAATAAAATGACAAAGAGTGAAACTATATAATAACAATAATTACAATTGTTACAATGTAAAATTAAAGGTTCATGCACTCAAACCCCTCTTAGTTATTTATGTGAATTTTTTTGTGTTTAAGTAAGACAAAAACATTTTTTATATGAAATAGAAATACTGTGAAGTGCGAATATAGCAATAGTCTGATATAGCCTTACCATAAAAAATTATTTCGAAAATAAAAATAAAATACTGTTTTGAAGCATGTATGCCAAACTGTTTAACAATCATACTTTAAGTTAGCAAAAAACACACAAATTAAAAAAAAAATTCAGAAATTTTTTTCAATCTTCAACCACTGTGCGATGACTCGTAATTATCACCAAAGCATAAACTATAATAGCTTCTTTAATTGCAGTCTGTTAAATTGGTGTTTCTCAGAGTCAAATAACTATACATGCTGACTCATCTTAAATTTTTGTTTTTTGTTTATTTTTTGTTTTGTTTTGTTTTATGATCTTTACCTTTAAAAAGCAAAAATTAATTAATTAAAATTCAAATGTTGGACTGATGTATGAGAATTTACTATTTGGAACATTTGTATTTTGGAAAATTAAAACACACCCTGAATCTGCAAATGTCTTGAAATGTCTAAAGATTGGGTTAAGCCCATAACAAAACAGAGGAAATTAAGACCAGCAACGTTTTCTATGACAGGCATTAAATTTCTATGACATTAAAATTTGTAAATGAGCCATCTTTTTTGTCAACTAATTAAATGTTGCAGGTTTTGCAAGTTTTTTGCTAGTATAATTATTTGTTACCAGTATTACAAGCGTTTTCAAATAACTATTTCAAGACCATTAGCATTTGAGTAGGTACGTTTGTTAACAGTTCTCGATTCTAATCGAGTAAAAAATTTTTATCATTAGTGTACACAAAATACTTTTTGACTATGATAATTATCATAGGCCTAGAATTTGTTATCAGCGTTGGTTTTATTTATTTAGCTGTTTAATCATAGCCAAAAAAAAAAACGAGCAGGCAGACTTAAACTCTCTTATCTAACGATACTTGAGCTCTCTGAATACATAACACTATACTTAGAATTATATCAAATAATGAGCTATTGATTGTTGCCATTAGCACAAAAAATGGGTGTCTACAGAAATTTTTAACAAACATAGAGTAACAATAGAGGCCGTTCGCTTTACTGTCGATTCCACCTCTACGCATTCAACTCTACACAAAAAATACTTATACATATTTATAAATAAATATATCATTTTCGAACTCTGGGGCACAGTTGGCAGCATGTTCAGCTGCGTTGTCATTGTCTTGGTTCCAACACAACAAATGTTTTGTACTTAGCTATGTTGTACATACATATAACTTATAATAAAGACAAACATGTCTACTCTGCTGTGTACAGTGATAGTCAGCAGTCAGTCAGTCAGCAAGTCGGATTGACCGCATTGTAGCGTGTACGCCCAGCAACTGGCTGTCAGCCAGCATAAGTTTGCGTCGTGTGACAGTTTTTTCTTATTAATGATATATTTTTTATGTTATTTGACATTTCATTTTTGTACTGAGTAACTCCTTTTTTCGTTTGTATTATTTATGTTTGTTTGTATAGCTAGTTTGTTTTTTTGTTTTTTTTTTTTTTTTTTTGGTGGGAGGAAGGGGCACTCAACTTTTGCTGTTAAGGGCTAGGCTGATGAACGGTTTCGGGAGCACATGATAGCTGCCATAAAAAATTGTTTTTATGTTTCAATCATAAATTTCGACACTGATAAGAAGTGTCAATCATAATATTAAAAAATTACTTTTATGTGCATCGTTATAGAGCAAATGCCGCGGAGTTGAGTGTAGTTTTTGTAAATGAAGGCTTTTAAGCAATCTATTCCAATATTTTTCTAAGAGTTGTCAAACTTTGTTCATAAAACGATATTTTAATGAAGATGAGATGACATTTGAACTCATTGTATTATTTATTGAAATAAGATTGAGTTAAGTGTCTATAAACTTTTTAATAGGAGATAAATAGAAATTAATTTTAACACATTTTTGTTATTCATGCTATTTTAGTTATGAAGTTTCTTACTCATGCATCATGAATATCCGTAAAATATCGTGACTTTTGTTATTTCAAGTTAATGATCAGTTCAGCTAAATAATTAAAAAAGATTTCTTAACTTTCTCTTGTTGTGAGAGCGCTCAAAATGTGAGCTCGCTCAACTTTATAAAATAAATGAGCGGCGCTCACTTTCTGAACGGCGCTCACTTTTGATGAAATTCTTTTTAAACCAAATAAAATATAATACTTTAATAAAGGTAATGAAAACAAAAGTTCTCAGTGTTTGTTTTTTAACAAAACTTTTACCTTTTTATTTATTATTTTTACATAATAACTGCATCTCAAAATTTTTGTCGAGCATGCTGCAACGTTAGTTTTGCTGAAAATCGTAATTTTTGGCATGAAAATGAAAAATCGTCACGTCATAATTAGTGCCAAAAATAGTAAAAATTACGATAAATCGTCAATGCTCACAACAGTGTTTACTTTCAAAAGTGAGCGCGCTCAATATTTGTATAAAAGTGAGCGCGCTCAAAAAGTGAGCCGCTCAAAATGTGAGCACGCTCCAAATATGAGCAGCTTACTTTTTTGATAAAAGTGAGCGCGCTCACAAAAAGTGAGCGATCAACAGCCTTGCTTATAACCTTCAAAAACACTTTATTCATTTATGCTATTACATAAAATTTAAATGCCAATTTTTTTGTTCCAGGTAAACTCCAAAAGTACGTGGCTGATTTTTAAGGAAAAAGTTTTAGAATATCATATTTGTGCTACAGCACTTTTTAGGGGTGTATTTCTTTCGAAATTTTAATAATAAGTATTAAATATACACATAAAGTTGCTACAATATTAAAGTGTTAAGTTATTTAAGAAATCATCCCAGCTGCCACGCATTGCTTAATCGTTTTCTTTTCACGCGTTTGTGTTGCGAGAGTTTCAATAAACTCCATGTTGCTCTCTACTACTCTCTTTGTTGCTCAGCTGGCAGACAGCGTTGCCACTTTTTAATACCTAAAGACCTCAAAAACTCCTCAAATTTCAATGAGATTCCTCAAAAAAAATATTAAAAGATATTTTAGTGATCAAGTAAACATAAACAAATATATTTTTTCTACATATCGCTCGTTTTCTTCAATAACGTCACAACACAAAAAAAAACAGATTTTTCAGTAGAAGCATTTTAAGTTTTAAACAGATATAGGAAATTGTTTTTCATCTTTCAAATTATCACATAAACAGAAACTATGCTATAAGTTTGAAATAGTTGAGTCTGCACACAACGGTACCGCAAAAATAATTTAAGAAATACCCGTTTCTTATGTAAGTAAAATAAAAATTTATTAAAGTGATATAATCACAAAGTCGAATCTCACGCGGAGAATACAATAGGCATTGTTACCTAAATAACATATAACAAAGATCATGGTAGAACAAATGTTCCTGCATAGTTAACTCGGTTTTTATGTTTTTTTAATTATGACGCTGTTGAAGAAAACGAGCGATATTTTCTATCTTATTGGATATCTTTATTAACCCTTTGAGAGCGGGAAGCAAACCGCTGTAAATTTAAAAATTTTTTTGTGGAATTGTCATCCGATTGCATATTTCTGTACAAAAGTGAATTTGAAATTTAAAATTTTTAAATTTTTTTTTTACTTTAATAGCCCTATTACGGTTCACAACACAACAGTAATTGCTGTCTTCAATGTGTAAATTTCTGTTACGGTAGACCACAAAGCAACTGAATACATTCCACTGTTGTCTGTCAACAATGCTGTGTCTTCAATACACTTACTACGCAACACAGCAGTTGTGCTTTATTGTCTTATCTGCCAAATTTTGAAGACAGCTAATTTGATGTTGTGTTGAAGAAACGAAATAGATTAAAAATGAAAATTTTATTTAAAATTGCGTTTTTCTTTATTAATTATGAAAATTTCACAGAAAATTGATAATAAGTCTCCTTGTGAATAGAATTATATTGAATTAAGCAATTGAATTCGAAATTGTTTGTGTGTTTACTTTTTTATTTTGACAGTGACCAGTTCACAGTTGCATCCAAACGTACTAATTAGATTACGTTTTTATTTTGAGAGCAAGAAAATTTTTGCGATGCTACCTTTTTATTATTTTGGAATATTTATGATAGAAAGAAGTGCTATTTTATTTTATTAGTTAAGAAATGCCGGGAGAGGGGTTTTAAACTAAAAATAAGATTATTTTAAATTTGTCATAATTCTTAAATTATAGTTATGCTTTTGGCATCAGAGAACTGCACAAGCCTACTTGAAGTTTATTTCAAGTACTTGCTTGAAATATTGGCTTGAGCTTGATAATTTTGAATCAAGTATAGCTTGTAATTGAATATAAATAAGCCCACGACAGCTTGCAAGTATTCTAGCTTACAAGCGAACGGCGCGCGAAGTTTCAAGTAAAGGAAAGCTTGATGCCTTCGGCAAAAAGCTTAAAAAGCTTGAAATTGAATTCATGTATCCAATTGAAGCAAGTATCCAAAAAATTCAATGAGCTTGTTTAGAGAGAGCTTAAGCGTAATAGGACTTTTAAGGATTCTATGAACTACGTGGTTGGAAGTTTTAGGGGTAAATGATTTCGAAAATGATGTCAAAGTTTAAAATTTAAGACGGCGGATAGAGTTGCTACCTAGATTTTTTATTTTTGCGAATTCTTGCAATTTTGAAATTCTGACAACAGATTTGATTTCGAATATTATGTCACAGTTTTAAAATTTAAGATGGAGGTTAGGATTGACACCTAAATTTTTACCACAGTATTGGCACCTAATAAAATGTATTTTTAAGAGTTTTAAACATCATTTATCAGTGTTAAGGGGTCGCTGATTTCGAATCTATAGTCAGAATTTTAAAATTCAAGATGGTGGATAGGGTTACCACCTTAATTTTTTGTAGTTTTATGAATTCGGGGCTGGCAAAAAAAAATGGTACAACAATAATGGGTCGCTGAATCTGAATCTGTTGTCAGAATTTCAAAACTATAAAATTTTGAAATAATAGGGTTGCCCCCTAATAATATGTCTTTTCAAGAGTTTTAAACGTCATTTATCAGTGTAAAGGGGTCGATGAATTTGAATCTAAAGTCAGAATGTTCAAATTCGAGATGGTGGATAGTGTTGCCACCTTAATTTTTTGTAGTTTTATGAATTCGGGGCTGGCAAAAAAAAATGGTACAACAATAATGGGTCGCTGAATCCGAATCTGTTGTCATAATTTCAAAACTATAAAATTTTGAAATAATAGGATTGCCACCTAATATTATATCTTTTCAAGAGATTTAAACGTCATTTATCAGTGTTAAGGGTTCGCTGATTTCGAATCTATAGTCAGAATTTTAAAATTCAAGATGGTGGATAGGGTTACCACCTTAATTTTTTGTAGTTTAATGAATTCGGGGCTGGCAAAAAAAATGGTATGCCAAAAATGGGTCGCTGAATCTGAATCCGTTTTCAGAATTTCAGAATGATAAAATTTTGAAATAATAGGGTTGCCACTAAATAATATGTCTTTTCATATGTCCTTTACTTTAAACTTCATGCCGTTCGCTTGTAAGCTAGCATACTTGCAAGTCGCAAGTTGTCGTGGGCTTATTTATATTCAATTACAAGCTATACTTGATTCAAAATTATCAAGCTCAAGCTAGCTTGAACTTGTATTTCAAGCAAGTACTTCAAATAGACTTCAAGTAGGCTTGTGCAGTTCTCTGGTTGCTACTATAAAAAGGGTCCGGTCCGTGTTCCCAGCCAAAAGGAGGGGAAGCGGGATTTTTTCAACACCATTATAATCTTAGTAAAAAAATGCTTCCTTGTACTTAAAAACATTTGAAAATGCAGCTATTTCATTATACTAGATTTAATCCTATTTTTAACGCCAGTTGAAATTAATGGGTTTAAATATGGGCTCACAATATTTCCTTTTCATATCGCAAAAATTCTTATCAAGATAGTACTTTTTGCTATATAAAAAATACTTTTTAAAGAGTACTTTTTTACTTTTCTCCGAAGCAACCCTGGACCAGTCAAGCAACGAATTCTACATACGTTCCACAATCAAACGTGACAACAACGTATTGTTGTGAACCATAATAGTTCGAAACTGTTGTGTCTTTTTGACTGTTGTGTCTACTCGTAAGAAGACACAGCAGTTTATTGCTGTGAGCCGTAATAAGCCTATAAGTAATGAAAAAATCCAGAAAAACCCATCCGGAAAATTTGGATGAGAAAATATATCCGCTAGTATTTGAAAATCGTTTGTGGTATTGATATCTGTAGTCTCCGAGAAATCGGAGTTAATATATAACTAAGAAAAAAAATATATTTTGACTTCCTAGTTTTTTTTTCTCTTAGAATTAAAAAAAATCGAAAAATGGAACACGTTAAAAGTCACATTGATTTCTCAACTTTTAAGCCTAACTTTATGAAATTATCTAAAAAATTGTGCTCACACAACTCAAAAATGTAAATGGGTTATTTTTCACCCGTTCGTCGTTAAAGGGTTAAAACGCTTTATGCGTTCCTAAAAAAATTTTAAGACTTTTTAGTTTTGACGTATGTTTTTGTTAAAACATTTTAGTTATAAGCATAAATTATATATATGGAACTTTATTTTTCCAATTCAATTCACACATGCTTTTGATTCAAATGGGTTAGCACTATTTTTATTAATTCCTTCTTTAGTAAAAATAAATGATAAAACTGTTTTTATATCGAGTCGGTTTCTCAAACTTGTATTACTATTTACTAAATACTCGCTAAACTGATGCATTAGAAGAAAAAGAAGAATAGTAATGATATTACTTTTTCTTAATTTGAAAACATAAATAAATCTACTGAATTTTTTTTTTTTTATTAAAAACCCGTTTTTAATACGACTCTGGATCTAAAAAATTATCGAGGTAAAAGTAATCTCCACTCATTATCGACATCTTAAATAGCCAAATTTGATTGAATTTATATGCTCGTTTTTGCTGGCTTTTACTAGAAGGAATGCTCTAAAATATCTTTAACCCAATAAGGACGATGATGTAATATGGCATCACTAAGTCGGATTTCGCAGAACTAACGGTATCACATACAAATTAGTCAAAATAAAAACTAACCAATGTGTAAAAAGAATTTTCTTGTTGATTTAAAGAATTAAGCTTAGTATGCTGTAGGAACGAAAATTTTTGGGCATATAACTCTACACGGGAAATTTTGATGTAGAGTCAAAATTTTTGTGTGGAGAAAAAGCACTTGCTGTTCTGGTTGACAGATTCACATTTTTATTGCTGCAATTTTATATCCTATAAAAGGCAACACTACACATTAATAAACTATATAAATGCAACAATAAATTTGTTATATAACAAATTCAACACTTAAACATACTTACTGTTTATTTTTTATTGTTGAATGACAAATTTCCGCGCCAATTAAATGTACGGGCATATAATTGACAGCGAATTTTGGACATTTTAGCTCTCCACTCACGAATGGAAATTTGGCAACATAGCAATAATTTTCGCTTCTACAGCGTACTAACTGGCAAAAAATGTCGCTGCCTGTGCGTTGTTAAAACAACTCAATGTATTTCTTATGGAATTTTTTTTCGTTCCTACAGCATACTAAGCTTTAATCAATAATTGCTACAATAGAAATAATAGTCAATGCATACCTTTTTCTTGAATTTATTTTCTTCTTATTGAAGGCATTGTACAGTTCAATATGAAATATATAAAACTTTTGGTCAAATCCGCTCACAGACACGCCTACCTTCGATACAATTTTTTTTTTTTTAAAAAGTATTGGGGGTTGGAATTAGTTTTAAAGGTTTTCTAAGAGATGGCGTAACTATCAATAGATCGCATCGGGCACACCTGTGACTATATTCATTTCAAAGCACATTGTCTAAGCTTCATTTTTTAGTATGTTTCATTCCACTGAAGTGTAAACAACATATATTTTTTTCTCTGTGAACATGTCGACTTTCGTTCCAACAAAACGCAATTTGCGGGAAGGTTTACTTTTGTGCTTCCATTTGAAGAAAAAAGCGGTTGAAGCACAACGCACGCTTACTGAGGCTTACGGGGACTATGCTCCATCGATTTCTACTGTGAGTACTGGTTCCGTCGGTTTAAAAGCGGTGATTTTGATACGGAAGACAAAGAGCGTCCGGGCCAGCCGAAAAAGTTTGAAGATGAGGAATTGGAGGCTTTGCTCGATGAAGACCCGTGTCAAACCCTTCAAGAATTGTCAGAATCATTGGGAGTCGACTTATCAACGGTCGGCAAACGCTTGAAGGCCATGGGAATGATTCAAAAGCAAGGAAATTGGGTGCCGTACCAGTTGAAGCCAAGAGACGTTGAACGGCGATTTTGCATGTGCGAACAACTGCTTCAACGGCATAAAAGGAAGAGTTTTTTGCATCGTATTGTCACTGGCGATGAAAAGTGGATCCATTACGATAATCCTAAGCGAAAAAATCGTGGGGACCACCCGGCCATGCATCAACATCGAGGGCCAAGCCGAATATTCATGACGCCAAGCTTATGCTGTGTATTTGGTGGGATCAGAAGGGTGTCGTGTACTATGAGCTGCTAAAACCTAACGAAACCATCACTGGGGAACGCTACCAACAACAATTGATGCAATTGAGCCGAGCATTAAAGGTTAAACGGCCGGAATATGCCAAAAGACACGACAAAGTGGTTTTTCAACATGACAACGCACGGCCACATGTTGCAAGAACCGTCAAGGAAACGTTGGAGGCGCTGAATTGGGATGTGCTACCCCACCCGCCTTATAGCCAGACATAGCCCCTTCCGACTACCACCTATTCAGATCGATGACGCATGGCTTGGCTGAGCAGCGCTTCACTTCTTACGAGGATACCAAAAAATCGTTCTTCCGGCGCGGAATCCATATGCTGCCAGAAAGATGGGAAAATGTTGTAGCTAACGATGGACAATACTTTGAATAATATACATTGTACCGTTGTTTAAAAAACCGAAAAAAAACCTTTAAAATTAATTCCAACCCCCAATAGTAAAAATGAATCTAGAGCTTTGAAATTTTGTTGTGAATGCTTTGTACAGTGAAATGTAAAATATGTATATAAGTTTAAATCAAATCTGCCCATAGACACGCCCACCTTCCATACGAATTTTTTCGTAAAAAATAGTAAAAATAAACCTAGATCTTTAAAATTTGGGTATGCATGCTTTTTACAGTTAACTATGAATAATATAACTGTTAGCATTAAAACTACAAATATTTAAAAAAATCACTAAATTTTTTTCTGATAGTAAAAAAAAACAAAAACAAGACATCAATATTTTTTTATTTCAATTACATTCTTTTAAAAACAAAAGAAGTGGAACGCTTAAAATAACTAATATTCTGAAATAATTTTCGTCAAATAATTGTCAGTTTTTTTGTCGATGTGTCTAAGCTAAAAAATCTTCTGAATTCTTTTTACTGATTTCTCTTATCTAGAGTACTAATTGTTGACAAGAAACATTTTTTTTTGGAATATTGACATTTTAATATTTTTCTACTTATGGCCACGAATCTCCCACTGTTTGGTGGTGAGATGGAAATAGCGTCTGGCATAAAAACTGAATAAACATACTTTTTTAATTATAAAGTGCGTTCTTTAGCTATTTCTAAATATTTGTTTTTTGTTTGTCGAATATCTGAAAAGAAAGAAATTCACACAAATTAATCTTTTGTTAATTTTTTTTTGTGCATTTATGTTTGAATAAAGCCTGCCTATTCAGTGTGATAAGCATAAAATTGAAGCATAGTTAAAACTAAACTGATAAAAAAACGAAACTGCGACGTATTCAAAATGTGGCAATTCAAAAAGCATTCATAAACATGGACGATAATTTTAAGCGACAGGGGGCTAACATTTTCACTTGAGAAAGGGTTAAAATTTGAAACTTTGACTTTATAATGAAAGCCTTGTTGGAAGCAAGAATAAAAACTGTGGATATGTAAAATGCAAAACCATAATTAGGGGTGTTTTTTTGCATTTTACGACGTTTTATTGAGAAAAAATGTATGACTAAAACTAAAGTCACTGACATTTAATTGCAAAAGTAGTCATAGTTTTTGCATGTTTATTATTCCGTTGTAGTCCGTAATTAGAAACCATTACCGAATTTCAGACAAAATTTTGTTAAAAACCTTAAAATTACTGCATTGACTTTGAAAAATTAGAAGTTAAAGTTTTCAATATATTTTATAGGCATATATGTTAGGATGGGTCGATTTTGTATGGAGGTGAAAAAATTGATGTTGCCTGGGCGAATTTCGGATCCGGCATGAAAAGTTAAGTCAGAAAGTGTCGGGGCGAATCCTCCGAATCGCCCCGAACTTCGGCCAATCGAAAGATATTGAGCTTTAATGACCTAAATGGTCTTTGAATGGTCTTAAAAAGACCAAACAAGCCACAATACACTACATTCAACGAAAAGACGGTTAAAAACCTTATGGAGGGACCTAAAGTAAAAGTTAACTAATTTTATAAGTGTATTTTTTTTAGTACAACTCGAATATAGATGTCGTTACAATGTTCCTTTAATAATGAAAAGAAATAATTTTTTTAAAACAGATCATGGGTTTTTGTGCTATAAGAAAAAAAACAAAAGGACTGACCTTGACTGCGTTACAGTCCGTAATTACAAACGTTTACTTTTTAGTTATTTGAAAACTTGAAAAACTGTAACTTTTGTACATATTTACATTTAAGAAACATTACAAACAGTCACAATTCAAACGAATAATAAAATCCATACCAAATATTATTTGAACTGAAATTTTTTGGTTTGAAATGCAGTCAGTCAATCAGTCAGTCAGCCAATCTGGAAGTGCAAGGAACCGGGCACAGTGGAGACCCTGGAGCACCTACTGTGCACATGCCCCGCCCTACTTAGATCGAGAATAAAATACCTAGGCTCATCGACGTTCCCGTCGCTTAAAAATGGGACCAATGTATCTCTGGAATCCCTCCTAAGGTTTGCTAATTCAACGCAAATCTTTAAAGACTTCAATTAAACACAAAGGTTCCTTTTGTTCGCTATCGGTACCACTAAGGACCAGAATTGGTCTATGTGAGCCTTCACGAAGGCATCCGGATTAACCTAACCTAACCTAAATGCAGTCAGTGACTTTGATTTGTATTAGCATCAACTTTTAAGACACCTTACGATTTCGTTATATTTCGTAAACTGTTTCTTGACTTTTCCAGCCAATTTCGCATGTGCTATGAATAAATTTTAGAGAAATTTTTGTTTATTCACCTGAAATTCAAATCGTTTAGTAAAATGAAAAAAAATAAAAATTCAAAAATTTTTTATAAGCAAGAAAATATCATACACCACGAAAAAAATTAACTGTTTCTATCTAAAAGTAAGGCCAACGACTTTGACAAGCCAAAGAAATAATTTTTCAGTTATGTTTTTAATTCCGTTATATGCCGTAATTACAAACACTGTTTTTTTTAGTCAAGTTTTCTTTTTATAGCATAAAAAATTCTAAATTTTTTACATATTCCGTGTTAGCCCTTTGGAACCAAAAAAATCGGCTGGATATACAATATTGGCATAAGGTGGACCTTAAAGACCAGGAAACAGTAAAATTATTACCAAGGCAGAATTTAGATTGTGCCAGCAGAGGCGCTGGGGGCGTTGGAATATTTAGTTCCAATCAGTGGTTTGTATTTGAAATGTGGGACATAATGTCCCAGCAGCGCTCACAATTGAAAACACTCACTAGTAAATGTTTATCAATTTTATTGATTTTTGAAAAGGATGCTATATTTATTTACACATAATATAGCGTGCAACACTTGAAACATAGTGGAACTTTTCATTTCTTGCATGTAAAGAAAGTACGCTTGTCGTTCGTTCCACATTTTTTTATCCTTTGAGCACTTAACGCATCTGCGCACAGTACGTTGAGAATTGAGAAATATCCAAATTTTTAATGTCGCGGAACCAAAAAATATTGGTATTAATCGACAGTTAAATGTTTACATAAGGCAAAAACGAAATATTAAGAGGATAGAGTAATGCTATGTGCACACTGAGAGCTTAATGCGCATTTAGAGCATTTACTATATATATATTTGTCCCTCTTACTCCTACAATGTGTAAAGGGCCGTTCGTAAATGTGGATTTCGTAAATGCGCATTAAGCTCTCAGTGTAAACATAGCATAAGATCTGGCTACGCTGCGACACTTCAAAGATGTAATATTACAAGAAAATAATAATAGGAGTATTCACAATGTGGTGTATTTGCCCTTGCATTGTGTATTTTTGATAAATTTGATATTTGTAGTAAATTTTGTAAGATAAAAACAAAATGTACAGTATTCAAAATATAGCCCTGTGGTAAAAATACAACGATGGAGCTCTATTGTATTTATTGTAAATTTCGTTGTGTATTAGAGCAGCTGATCGCAAAAGCATTTCTACTCAACATGGAGGAAGTTACCGACAACGCTGTGAGCTTATTTAATAAAAATTAATATAATTTTGTGTTTCGTTTAAATTTTTGTATGATTTCCTTTAGTTAAATGATGATTTAAATAAATATTTCCAAATAGAAGAACACAAAAGATCAGCTGATTTTAATACAATGCTTGAGTGAAGGTTCGTTCACAATAAGTTGTAAGTATTGTAAATTTTGTTAAAATTTATCACAAATACAACACATCGTGAGTACCCCTAATAATATGTGCAATTAGTTTAGGGTTGCCTTAAATAAAAAAATTGTATTAAGTTAGTTTTTTGATAAAATTGCGCCAAGTAAAGTTGTTTATTATTAAAAATATTTAATTTTAATTTTGTGTTATAAGAAAAATTAAATATCTACATGCTTTATTGATTGGAATATATGATATTACTGCATGAAAAATTTAAAAAATTGACAAATTTCAATAAAAAATAAAATTTAAACGGACAGAAACGTATGCCGGTTTTTTCTTAATTCTACTAAAACGATTCCTAAGTTAACTGGAACTATTAATAACTTTTCCTACATCGTCCTACAAATATTTTTTTTTAAGTGCTTAAAGTGAAAAATGTACATAAAAATCAAGTAAAAAATTAATATAAGTCTAAAGAAGGTACCCCTAGGGTTAAACCGATTTCTACCATTTTTGAGGATACATCCTTTACTCTATTTGACTACCATTCTGACGAATGGTTGATTAAGATCGGTCAACTTTTGTATGAACCTCCCATACAAAATCAAGTAAAAAGTTAATATAGGTCCAAGGAAGGTACCCCAAGAGTCTAACCGATTTCAACCATTTTCAGTACACATCTTTAACTTTATATGACTACTACTTTAACGAATTTTTGTTAAGATCAGCCAACCTTTGTATTTAGCTCCCACACAAAATCAAGTAAAAAAATTAATACAGGTCCAAGGGAGGTACCCCTTTCTTAATTGGCTTAAACGTATTAAGTATACAAAATTGCATTATCATAGGAGCACTTCTTCCATTTTTGTCCAACTTTGTTCAGCTGTTTCTGGAATGGCGCAATCTTCTAACACGTAGTCGGGATCGATCTCTTCATCACAACTGGACTACGTATCTCTAAGATCATCAAATTCCATATTTGGACACTATTCTCAGGCAGTTGATGATGAATTGTCATCATCCGGTACCTACATACCCAGAGCCGATGTCTTCACATCTGTGTTGACAAGCAAAAATAGCTTAAGTCGGCTTAAGACAGAACTGAGTTATTGATGTAGATGTGTTCAACGCATATATCTTCATAAACACACAAAATCTGGAGTTTCTAGCATGTCCCTTGCCAAAGTTATGACACAAAAACAAAAAAATCTTTCATATACATAACTCATATGGCGATTAAAAACTTTGAAGCAAGATTTCTCGAAAACTTTGAAATCAGACTTAAGCTGTTATCGCTTATCGACACAGATATGGTTTCGGACAAATTTTTATATGACTTTATAAAACTTATGTACAGTTTATGTACTTCTGCGATATATAAAAGCCCCAGTAAAAATACTACTGGGACATATAATCCCAGTGAACAGAAAAACTTAGTTATGTATATCAAAAATTAGTGTATTTTCCAACTTCAATTGTAAATGTATATCACAAACTCATGATAAACAATAAAATTTGTCGGCTTTTGTAGTCTAGTGAAGAGTGCGCTAGACTATCAACCCAGACGTCCCTGGTTCGAATTCGGGTTCGGGCAAGGTTCTTTTAACTTTCTTTGTTCTTTCCTACATTTAAGAATTATGGAAAACTATAAATCCACAACTGAATTGTGGAAAATGTGGAATTAATGGACAGGAACAAATAAGGGCTGGAAATGCTTGCCAAGGTTAAGGCATAACCTCATAATCACTCGTAACCACTTTTGGAGTACTAGCCTCGGTTAAAAGCAATTAAAATTGTCTTTCACGGTTGTTTAGCCTAATCAACAATTCACGTATAGGTCCAATCAATTCCTCTAAATAATCTATCCCTTTCCTTGCTGGTCAAAGAGAAAACCTCGTTTGTATAAGGCGCATGCCTTGGTTCTTTGATCTTTGTAAAAAAAATAAAAAAAAGCAACATTACCCGTTATTTTGGTGGGAAGCGTTCTTTTAACCGAGACCTTCTTGCAACTTCCACATTCAGGTACCAAAGGCACCTGATATCAGGCACCAAGATACCCGTGTGCAGTCCCAATCTAACCCGTGATTTGGTTCAGAGTCTGCCGGTAGAGTAGTCAAAAGAAGAAAAGAATTTTTTCGTCATATCTTCCAAAACATCATCCTGCAAGGACGATTTATGCACCAAAATGTTTGTTAAGCCTCTGACTACAAGACTGCATCCTTGGAAGGATTTTAAAAATTAGATTTCATGTTAATTTCATATGTTCTTTTTTGTGAACTTTTTTTTCGCCCTAAATTCACCCTAAAACCCAAACTACAAATCAGACAAGAACGATTCATGCATTAAAATGATCACCATGACATCGTCCTTAAGGGGGGTTATTTCTTTGTCGAAATGCATTTTGCTCTTTCTCTTGTAGTTTAGGAGTTGTAGAACACTTTTTGGAGTACAAGTATGCCAAAAACATCTGGTTTTTTCGTCATAGCTTCCAACCATCATCCTACAAGGACGATTTATGCTCGAAAATATTTCTAATACATATATACCCCAGACTCAAGAATCTTAGTTTTATACGTCATTTTTGTGATTTTCTAGTTTTTTTTTTGTTTTTTAGCCATAACGACTAAACCATACATTATAAAAGTACGATTTATGCACCAAAATGTTTGTTAAATCTCTGACTACAAGATTGCATCCTTGGAAGATTTCATGTTATTATCATATGTTCTTTTTTGTGAACTTTTTTTATTTTTTCGCCATAAATTTGCCCTAAAATCCAAACTACATGTCAGACAAGGACGATTCATGCATTAAAATTATCACCATGACATCGTCGTTAAGGGGGGTTACTTCTTTGTTGAAATGCATTTTGTTCTATCTCTTGTAGTTTAGGAGTTGTAGAACACTTTTTGGCGTACAAGTATGCAAAAAACATCTGGTTTTTTTGTCATAACTACCAAACCATACATCCTACAAGTACGATTTATGCTCAAAAATGTTTCTAATACATATATACCCCAGACTGCATTTTTAGAAAAAAATATTTTTTTCAAGAATCTTAGTCATTTTTGTGATTTTCTAATTTTTCTTGGTTTTTTAGCCATAACTCCTAAACCATACATCATAAAAGGACGATTTATGCACCAAAATGTTTGTTAAGCTTTTGACTACAAGACTGAATTCTTCGGAAGAATTTAAAAAATTAGATTTCATGTTAATTTCATTTGTTTTTTTTTAACTTTTTTTATTTTTTCGCCATAAATTTGCCCTAAAATCCAAACTACATATCAGACAAGGACTATTCATGCATTAAAATTATCACCATGACATCGTCCTTAAGGGGGAGTTACTTCTCTGCCGAAATGCAGTTTGCTCTATCTCTTGTAGTTTAGGAGTTGTAGAACACTTTTTGGAGTAAAAGTATGCAAAAAACACCTCGTTTTTTTGTCATAACTACCAAACCATACATCCTACAAGGACGATTTAGGCTCAAAAATGTTTCTAATATATATATACACGAGACTGCATTTTTAGAAAAAATATTTTTTTTCAAGAATTTTAGTTTTATACGTCATTTTTTGTGATTACTTCCTTTCACGTCAAAGACCAAACCTTATTTGTAAAAGGCGTATGCCTTGGTTCTTTGATCTTTATTAAAAAAAAAAAATATAAAATTTACCGCTTCTTTCGTAGTTTTAAAATTGTTTTCTTTAAAATTTCGCAACACGTGCTCTCTAATTCACTGATCAAAAGTAACTGCAGCTGTCAAATGTCACACAAGAGTCAATATTTTATACTAAAGATGTATTGAAAATCATAAAAAACGGAAAAAATTACATTGTTTAGTCCAAATTTTAACGAAGCAATCAAAACCAACTCAAATATTGTTATCAGTCAACTAATTCTTTGTCGCATATCACATTAAAAAGTATTTAAATTTGCTTGCAAGATAAAATTTTGTTTTGTTTTCATACATTTTCTCAACTTGCTGTGCTGATAAGATGCCATTTTATCCACATTTGAATGCAGGCATAAACAAAAGATTAACTACAAAAACAGTTGTTAAAAAGTTTTTAATTGCATTTACTTTTGCAAAACCATTGTTTTTTTCTTTCTAGATTTTTAAAATATAAACTTGGAATTAGACGCTTTAAATCCGAAGCTGATAAGACAATCGGAAAAATGACTGCGACTTATTATAACTGCTTTATTGACTGCTCAGGTTTTTTGTCACGGAATCTTTTTATCTGTCATGCTAGCCAGTTTTTTTCATGACATGTTTTTTGCAGTTCTAAGCGTCTAACTGTATTAAGTTGCTCGTTTGATTTGCAGTTATTAGCCAAGTTTTTGCCTTTGTTTGTTTTTTTTATAACTGCTAGTGAAAAAGTTTGCATATTTAAGTCGCTTTGTTTTGTTTTGTTGTTTTTTTTTTTTGCAAATACTATTATTTCAATTTCTTGCTGCTTTGAGCTTTATAATTTGACGTTTTCTAAACACGTTCCACGGTCTAATGTCGCTACCGGTCCCTTGCCTCCTGCGCTGGCTTCACAACGAAATGTTGTGGTTTGTATTTAATTCTTGTCGGTTTTTATTTTCTGCTGCGCAAACCAATCAACAACAACAGCTTCAACAAGTTTTTCAACAAATTGCGTTGCGCATGAGTCACAGTTTGATGTTAGTGGTGGTGTTGTTGGTGGTTTTTATTTTTATTACTCGTTTGTTTATCTTACCTTGTTATTATAAATTTACAGCCGCAATATAGAGAGTTATTTTGTTAAAAATTATTTGTTTTTTTTTTACATATTTATTTGAAGCCATTCTATTTTGAGTTGTTTAACCACAACGCAACACACTGACCCAATGTGTTGTTGAAATTCGTTTTGAAACTTGATGGAGTAATTTTACTAGAAACGCTCGTCCAGTGCGTATAATTTGAAAATAATTGATATCAAGCTGAAAATTGCTATATTATAAAGAAATTTCGATGGAGAGTTCAAAATATAATTGGCAATCACATGCTTACCCAGGCGCGTACACAGAAAAAAATTTCGGGGGGTTTAATTTAAATTTTTTTTTGACCGAACGTAGGGGTCGCACATTGACATATTTCTTCATAACTTCGGTATTTACCGTTCGATCTTAAAAAATTATATCTCTTTATTTTTGTCCTAGGGAGACTAATTTTTTGTTTTTAGAACTCATTGACCTCAGTTGACCCCTTATAGTACTGACCCACCGGACCTCAGTTCCTACTATCTTAAGGTATCATGTTCATTTCAGAAATGGAAAGCCCGTAAAAAATCAATAAACTTTTAGTTTAGAAATTTTTCTAGAATATTTTCACTAGAAATATTTAAAAAAAATTTTTTTAATTTTTCTGAAAAACGTAGTAATTTTTTTTTTACTTCCACTATTTTCATTTTTTTACGTTCATTTCCAAAGATATGAAATGAAAGTGTGTTTTTAAGGGTTTAGAAGTTATGGCGTAAAAACTTTTCCAACGAATTCAACTGGCGTTGATATTTATTGTAAAAAGATTACAATACATAAGGGGTATTTACGATGTGGTGTATTTGTGATAAATTTTTACAAAATTTACAATACTTACAACTTATTGTGAACGAACCTTCACTAAAGCATTGTATTTTTTAAAATCAGCTGCTCTTTTCTGTACTTTTATTTGGAAACATTAATTTAAATCATCATTTAGCTAAAGAAAATCATACAAAAATTGTAACAAAACACTAAATTATATTAATTTTTATTAAAGAAACTCACATCGTTGCCAGTAGCTTCCTCCATGCTGAGTAGAAATGCTTTTGCAATCAGCTGATCTAATACACAACGAAATTTACAAAAAATACAATAGGGTTCAATCGTTGTATTTTTGCCACAGGGTTGTATTTTGAATACTGTACATTTTGTTTTTGTAATTTTATAAAATTTACTACAAATATCAAATTTATAAAAATACACAATACGAGGGCATATACACCACATTGTGAATACCCCTATAGAGACTTATAGAGACTACATATAGAAAAAAGTGGTGCTGTCGGGGGACCCTTACACTTTTTCTTCAACTCCAAATTGAAAATAACAAAAAATACGAAGCTATCTGAGATTGAATTGAAAAATTATGTGCAGTAAAATCTTTGATAATAATTGCCAGACAATTGAGACCATGCTGAGAAAAACCCCGATTTTACATTTGATTGTGTGAAAATATTTTTTAAATTGCTTTTACAAATAATGAACATTAGATGAAATAAAAACTAATTTATTATATTAATATTTAAAATATTTCAATATTTTAAGCCCCAATTAAATGCAAACTTCATCAAATGGAGTTAAAATATGGCATTCGAGGGGTTTCGGGGATCGCTAATTACGAATGTGACGTCGAAAATTAAAAAAAACTAAAAAATGGCATCGAAAAAATGGCGGTTTCATTTTATTCTTTTTAATTTAAGAACAATATTTTAAATAATTTTTTAAAATATTTGTTTTCAATATCAAAAGTTTTTGTTTTTTAATTTTTTTTTAACAAATGTTTTTAAACTGTAAATGTTTACTATAAAAGTATATTTAAAAACATTGTTTTGAAAGAAAAACTTTTTTTTAAATTGAATTGTATAAACATTTGGGTTTAAGTTAAATGAAATCGTTTCAAGCTCTATTTCAAAAACAAATTCGTTTAATATGAATTTAATCTAATTCAATTCTTATTTAATTAACTAAACTAAATTATTTTTGTACTATAAAATAACTATAAGTAAATAAATTGTACTATAAGTAAATAAAAAAAAAATAACACAGTTTCATGAAATTTTAACACATATTCTCTCAGTGTATTTACACAAAAATTTTAAGTCTATATTTTATAAATGTTTATATGTCTTCACAATAAATGTTTTAAATTGAGTCTATTTATTTTTTTCCAATGTGCAATGTCATCTAAAGATCTTTGTCGTGACCATAAACACGTGCTTGGTGCTTCTCTCGAAGCTCGTTAAAATTCGTTCATTTCGGGGAGAGAGGGTTTAATCCCCAAAATGCCCCTGCGTACGCGCCTGTGCTTACCAGCTGTAGAACCGATTATCTTTAATTTTTTTAATTTCGTAATTATAAACATACCCAATTTTGAGCAAATTTTAATCAATTTAACTCTCTAATAAGATGTCCAAAATAATATAATTCTGATTATATTAGTAAAAAATTCAATGTTCAAAAAGACTTTTGAACTCAAAAGTAGGTATAAAGCACTGCCAGTTCAACAGCTACTGCAATATTAAAAATGTCTTTGAAATTGGTTTGTGTACATGCTAAGCGGTGGTTTTTTCCAACCTAATCTTTCTCTTTTTTTACTGTCGCTTTTTCGTTTCAACGAGTTTCAAATCAAAACGGTGCTAAAGTTTCACTTCAAAAAAACTCGCTCAATCAGGACGATTACATGCCATAATTAGGTAATACAATGTGCTTCATTGAGCACATTCCTTTTTTTCCCCCTTCTACTTATGCATATCTTAAATCAACCTCAGAGCATTATTTTGAATGAAAATTTGTTTCTTATCGTTTTTTATCTTATCAGCACAAGATATTGATTAAATTCAATTCTATTTCACTGATAGGAAAAAAATTTAAAGCAAATATTGTATATGTGTATGTGTGTTTAACGTGCTTAAGCAAGCATTTTCTCTATTTTTTTGTGGCTGATTAATTTTCAAGAGGTAAGAAACTGAACAAAAATGATATATTCACAGAAGCATATAATTAAACTGCGTTGCATTCGTAACCCAAAAACAAACACATAACTATACCAAGATAAGCGAAATATCTGTACAGTTTTTTCTTGATTCATATGTAAACAAGCCATTTTTTTCTTTTTACTTTGGATGTCCACAAAAATAATTTGTAAGAGTTTCCGTGGTTTCAGGTAGAGGCCCGTTGTTGTTGTTTTTGTTGGCTAAGATATGCATTAATATGAGTCGCTCAGTAGATAAGCAAGAAATCTTTACTTTTATGGTGTTTAGGGGAAAAGAGTTACATTTTTTTGAACTGTTCGTTGATGAAATAAAGATTTATTGCATTTACCTAAATATATTGAGTGCACCGAACGCGCTTTATTGTGCGTTTGAGTTTTAGAAAGTAATTTTCATGAAGAAAGCAAGCTATTCTCTACCATAAAAGTATTTTCTTTAACAGTAAAAACATTTTAATACCGATATTATTTAAATATCTGAAATATATCTTACTCTGGAGAGTGCTCTCCATTAATTAATTAATTTATTTTTTTATTGGCAAGGCAATTTACTCATTCTTACAGGTTTGTTTATTTTTATTTTTTTTCTCTCACCTCTTTCCTTGTTTTGGTGTTCAAAGATATGCAAATCGAAGTGGGCGTAGTCCGCCCACCTGATTGACATTAATTCTGGAACACGTCAAAAAGAAAAGAAGAGAAAAAAAGAAGATTTGACAATAATGTCCACTAATTGACTATAATTTGTACTCTTATTTGTATTGCATCATAAGCAAAATATTGTTTATCTTGTTTTATCAATTTTGTAAAAAAATTTTTTATATATTATATTTTTTAATTTATCTTGTTTGTTTATATTGTTTTGTAAAATTTTTCAAATTTTTTTTTAAATATATGAAATTTTTTAATATTTTTATATTTTATATTTTTTAATTTTTTTATATTTTATATTTTTTTAATTTTTTCAAATTGTTTTTAATTTTTTTAATTTTTTTTAATTTTTTTAATATTTTTTAATTTTTTTTAATTTTTTTTGAAATTTATTTTTAATTTTTTAATTTGTTTTAATTTTGTTAAAAATATTTTGTCTATACTTTTTACATTTATTTTTTTTGAAATTTTTTAAAAATAATTTTTTTAATTTTTTTTTTATTGACATTAATTCTAGAACACGTCAAAAAGAAAAGGAGAGAAAAAAGAAGAAGATTTGACAATAATGTCCACTAATTGACTATAATTTGTACTCTTATTAGTATTGCATCATAAGCAAAATATTGTTTATCTTGTTTTATCAATTTTTTAAAAAATTTTTTAATTATTTAACATTATTTTTTTTATTTTTTAATTTATCTGTCTGTTTGTTTGTTTGTATTGTTTTGTCAATTTTTTAAAATTTTTTTTATTGTTTTTATTTTTTTTATATTTGATATTTTTTAATTTTTTTAATTTGTTTTAATTTTTTTAATTTTTTTAATTTGTTTTAATTTGTTTTAATTTGTTTTAATTTTTTTAATTTGTTTTAATTTTTAAATTTTTTGTCTATATTTTCTTACATTTAATTTTTTAAATTTTTAATTTTTTTTTATTGACATTAATTCTGGAACACGTCAAAAAGAAAAGGAGAGCAAAAAAGAAGATTTGACAATAATGTCTACTACTTGACTATAATTTGTACTCTTATTTGTATTGCATCATAAGCAAAATATTGTTGATCTTGTTCAAAAATTTTTCAAAATTTCAAAAATTTTTTTAATTGTTTTAAATTTTTTTTATAATTATATTTTTAATTTATCTTGTTTGTTTGTTTATCTTGTTTTGTCAATTTTTTTTAAATTTTTTTAACTGTTTTTATTGTTTAAATTTTTTTTATATTTTATATTTTTTAATTTTTTTTTTTAATTGTTTGTCTATATTTTCTTACATATTTTTATTTTTTGTAAATTTTTCTTCATTTTTTGTTAATTTTTTTATTTATTTTTTATTTATTTTTTAATTTTTTTTTTAGTTTTTTTTTTATTATTTTAGATTTTTTTAATTTTTTTAATTTTTTTTATTGACATTAATTCTAGAACACTTAAAAAAGAAAAGGAGAGAAAAAAGAAGATTTGACAATAATGTCTACTACTTGACTACAATTTGTACTCTTATTTGTATTGCATCATAAGCAAAATATTGTTTATCTTGTTTTGTCAATTTTTCAAAAATTTTGTTAATTGTTTTAAATTTTTTTTATATTTTATGTTTTTTAATTTATCATGTTTGTTTGTTTATCTTGTTTTGTCAATTTTTTAATTTTTTAACTGGTTTTTATTGTTTTAAACTTTTTTTATATTTTATATTTTTTAATTCTTTTTAATTTTTTTAATTTTTTTTAAAATTGTTTGTGTATATTTTCTTACATTTTTTAATTTTTTGTAAATTTTTCTTAATTTTTTTCAATTTTTTTAATTTTTTTTTAATATTTTTTAATTTTTTTTAATTTTTTTTAATTTTTTTTATTTTTTTTATTTTTTTTAATTTTTTCTAATTTTTTTTTAATTTTTTTAATTTTTTTAATTTTTTTAATTTTTTTAAATTATTTTTTAATTATTTTTTTAATTTTTTTTTAATTTATTTTTTAATTAATTTCTTAATTTTTTTTTAATTTAAAAATTTTTTTATTTTATTTTTTTTTTTTGTCTCTCGAACTAGTTTGCAAATCTTTTCTATGTTTTTTTTTTTAATTTGCACCCAATGAATGCAATTTTCTTCAAATCATGAGTAGTTATTGTATTTATAGCGCAACTATTTTAATTTTTTTTTATGTTTAAGATATTTACTTTTATCGCCTTATATGATTTTTTCCTACACGGTTAAAAATTTTGGACTACTTTTTACTCCAAACTTTGGTTTAAAGAAAATTTTAATTAAAAAAGTACTATTTTGTTATGCTCCCTTTAGTTTAATTTAGCTGGGTCTTGAACTAACGTTTCTGAAAGGCACTTACTTGCGAAACCTTGTTAACAACTGAGTTGGACAAATGGATAAGGCGTTGAACTAGCACATCAGAGGACGTGTGTTCAAATTATGAAATGTTCAGAGTAATTTTTTTTTATTTTAAGTTGATATTTACATAGCTTTTTCAAACCTTTTGTAGACTAAAATCTAATCTTTTTTGCATTAGAAAATTTTTTTTTAGAAAAATTTTTCCTTAGATTAAAAAGTTATCCGTTTTTAGTGTTTTCCTTTATGTATTCCAAAAAAGTTTAAAATTTAGTCCAAGATTTTTAACCGTGTAATGATTTGGTTAAAATAAAACATTTTTTAATGTTTTACTTTTAGACTGCTGAATTCATTTACTTTTCTTATTTATTTATATTTAAAGATTTGCGTTAAGCACTTTTTCTACCATCTAAAATAATCTTGCTATTTTATTTTCCATTAAAAGCAAATAAACATTTTTATCGCATGCTATGTTTTTCTATTACGATATAGTCACACGTATTGAAGTCCTTTTGGTTTGAATTAAGAATTTTTGGTAAGACCGAGCTTCAAAGACAGAACTTATAAAATGTATTCCGAAAAAATGGGTTTTTTCCTTTTTTTCAAAATAGAAATCTTCAAATTTTTATCTCATGCAATTTTTTTCTTATATGATTCCATTTGATCAAAAAATTTCTAACAAAATTTCCATATATAAAATATTTAATGTTTATATCTGCAACACACCGATATGTTTTTTCTGTCATGCAATTTTTTTTATTATCTTTCTAAGCATATGTTATCTTTATAAATTTAACGAAAATTGATTTCTAGAATTTACCCAAATATAAGTCTCTAAGGTAATTTTTCTCGCAAGCTAACTTTTTTGTTATAATCTCATAATCTAAAAATATCTGTGTTTTTTTGACAAATTCAATAAACATTTTTCTTTTCCAAGCTACTCTGAACTGAAATAGTTATTTTTGCTCATGCTATTTTTTTTTTTAAAACTTTACAATCTCCACAAATGTAGCGAAAGTTTACTTCTGGAACCTACATAAATGTAGAGTAAGCATCTGAAGTTATTTATTCTCGCATGCTAGTTATTTTTAAAATCTCAAAATCTCTTATATCTCTATACCTCAAAGAAAAATTATACCCCCCTACCCTCCTATCCCACTGTAACTATGACTGAATTCTTTTTCTTGCATGCTAGTTTTTTTAACCCTTGTCATTTTTATGTCTAGATACATAACAAAAATTAGCTTCTGGAACCTAACGGAATTTTAGATTTTTTAAAAATCTTTTCTATCCCTATGCAATCCAATAGGGAACACCAATTTTCTTGTTCAGCTTACTCGAATTAATTTTTTTTTCTCGCATGCAATTTTTTCAAAATCTCGAAATCTTGAAATAGGTTATATCCATTCAAATTTAAAAAAAAATTAAGCCCACAACCTATTTGAGTTAATTGCTCTGTATCATCTTTTTTCTCGCTTGCTACATTTTTTCAAAATTTTATAAAGGTTTTTATGTGTATAAATTTAGCTAAAATTTACTTCTGGAACCTATCCAAATGTATGTATGCCTCTGAAGCAATTTTTTCTCTCATGCTAATTTTTATGAAAATCTCAAAACCTCTCCGTTCCTATGAAATCAAAGAAAATTTTTAAATTAATTTTCTCGCATGCTAGTTTTTTCATTCTTATATACCAAAAAATCTATGTAAAATTAAAAAAGGTTTTGTTTGAAAATCTGCTCTATGGTTCTGAATTAATATTTAGATCGCGTGAGTTTTAGTTTTTTATTCAAATCTCAAAATCTTTTCTATATATAAATTTAAAGAAATATTTCTTCACCTAAATACGCAAATATATGCTGCTGAATTATATTTTTATACATGCTTGAGTTTAACAAAACTCAAAATCTCTATCTTTTTAAATTAAAAAAAATGTTCTTAGTTATACGAAATCAAATACTTATGTCCACCGAAAACTTTTCCTCGCGTGCTAGTTTTTTATCAAATTTCAAAATCTTTTCTATTTATAAAGTTAAAGAAATATTTCTTTACCTAACTACGCAAATATATGCCCCTGAATTATATTTTTGTCACATATCAACCGAAAACTTTTTCTCGCGTGCTTGTTTTTCCCAAATCTAGTCTATCTCTTTAAAAGCAAAGAAAATTGTATTCCTCAAGCTATTAAATGTATTCTTTTGCATGAATTATTTTATTTTTATAGGATTTTTTTTTTATTTTATTTATCTATGTAATAAATTTTCATTTAAAATTTAACGGTAATTTCATCTCCAACCTTCTCAATTGGGTTAAGAGAAATAACGCCGATTGAAATAACGCCCAAAATAAAAAATGAAATAAAGCCTAAAAATTTTCCATACAAATTCGGCCATTTTTCATTATGAAATAAGGCCCAACATTTTGGGCTTTATTTGCTTGTATTTGGGCTTTATTTCATTTTTCTATTTTGGGTGTTATTCCATAATGAAATGACGTTCATAATGAAATAACGCCAAAAATAGAAAAAAGAAATTAAGCCCAAATTCCATACAAATTCGACGTTATTTAATTTTTGTAAGAACAACATATTTTGGGTCTTATATCATTCGTGATAAAACAATCTAGAAGTGTCCCTACTACTTGTATTATTATACTAGGAGTATTCACGATTCAGTGCATTTGCCTGTGCAGTTGAGGACTTGTGAATTTGTGCACTTTACAAAAACTAAATGTACGTACGTCAAAAATCTGCACTGTGCTGATCTGAAAAAGTGATTTTCTACTATTGCCTTAAACTTGAGGACTTGGGGACTTGAGCAGTTGTGCACTTGTGTGCATTGAAAAATGTTGACAGCTTGGAAATAGTGATGGTGGTGTGTTCACGAAAACCAAAATGCACAACTGCACAAGTCCTCAACTGCACAGGCAAGTGCACTAGATCGTGAATACCCCTATTATGATTACATTTTCGGTTTTGGCGTTATTTAATTTTTTTGGGCTTTACTTCATTTTTATTTTGGGCATTATTTCATTTTTGTATGCCCAAAATAATTTAGGCCTTATTTAACTTTTTATTTTGGGCGTTATTTCATTGGGCATTATTTCCCTGAACTACTCGAATGTATGCCTCTGAATTAATATTTTTTTCTTGCATGCTAGTTTTTTTTCAAAATGTCAAAATCTCTTCTTATATATATCTCTATAAATTCAGTACAAATTTACATTTTCAACCTACCCGAATGTATGCCTGCATCATCGTTGTCCACATCGTTTTCCTCAACCGTAGTGACGCGGCAGCGCTCTCCGCCTGCGTTTTGTTTCTCAGACGTACTGTTTGTCAGCGTATGTTGCGCCGTTTGTTCATCATATTCATCGGCGTCGTCGTGTTCCTCCAATGAAATATCCATCACTTTAAAACGTTCACGTATCAGCTCGGCGCAGCGTTCCGAACAAAAGAAGTCCTCCAGCTCATCCATGGACAAAGCGCAGACATCGTAGCCGATATACATATCTTTGCTCCAGCTGCCAGTGCAGTAATCAGCAGCAGCAGCTGAGCCAGCAGTTGTAGATGCAGAACCACTGGCGCACGTCTGTATCGATTGTTGATGTTGCGACGCAATCGATTTTAATAGCGAATTATTACGCGACAATTTTGTGGAGTGCGCGCGGCGTATAAAACTGAGCGATTTTTTGGCGGGCGAAGTCAGCTGATGTGGGTGTGGCGGTAGGCTGGGCACAGTTGAGTTGGGCGAGCTTAACGAAGTGTCCGAGTTGAAGCTTTTTGTGGTGCTCACTTTGGTCTTCTGTGTTGTTGACGACGAGTGCTCCAAGGATGACAGTGTGGAGGACGACATGGTTGAGAGCACGCGCTCCCGCTTTTTGCTGTTGTTACTGGTGTTGTTTCCGTTATTGTTGGCCGTCAGCTTTGGCGTTGACTTTAGCAGAAAGAGGTTTTTGGGTGGAAACGTTGACGTAAGCAGCGAGGACGTCGACGTTGCGTATGTCGTCGCTGCTGCTGAGCCGGTGCCAATTTGACTGGCGGTGCTGCCACCGAAAAGTTTTTGTTTTGCCAACTTAGTTGTTGATGTTGTTGTTGTTATTTGCTTGGCGCTTGTTGTTATTATTGTTTTTGTTGCTGTCCGTGTAGCGGCGTTCGTGTAGTGCGCGTGCAAAGCTTCGGGCTGTTGCAAAACAACTGAAGGTGAGAGATTTTGCGGCAATGTTTTTGCTTTGACGCGCAGCGACAACGGCGTTCCGTTAACAACGCTGAGTAGCTGTTGTTCGGCACTCGGCACCGATAAGATATTCGTGCGCGAGCGTGATTTCATCATTTTTATCGGTGTCGATGTATTGGTTTGCATGCGACTTATCTCTGAATCATCATCATCGAAGTCGGCGGCGGTGACGGTGGCTACGTTGCGGCTGTCATTTTTAGCATTGTTGTGCTCACGCACAGCGTTTGCGCTTGAGTTTGAGGAGAGGTTGTTTTTCGCACAAACGGCGTCATTGTTGCGCTTATCGGCGGCGCTTTGATAGTCATCGATTTGCATCAGCGCATTGCAAACGGTTATGGTTGCCACATGTTTGGTTTTTTTCGTTGTCAACTCCGTGGTTTTGAATGGCGGTGTTGTTGCGACACTTCTGTGCACCGTCGTCGCCTTGATAAATTCTGGCGTTGTGTCCGCATCCGCCACGAGTATATCTTCGTCTACGAATTTCTCTAGACCGCTTGCACTGTTTTTGGCCAAATCAATTTGCTCATCATCCAAGCTGATGCCGTTCAGCACAATGCCGTAACGTTTTGTGCGTGCTGTCGCCTGTTTGTGCTGTTGTTGCGCCTGCTGCTTGACAGGCGTGTTCGTTTTGCTACTATTTCTACTACTGTTTGTGCTGCTGCTGTTTTTCTGCAGTTTCTCTTTGTTTTCTTTGCTCTTCAGTTCCATTTGTCTGCGATTTGCTGCTATTATGAATTCGCCTCCATCGCTATCGGCGTCATCCAAATCGGCGTCGTGCATGCCGCTGATGCTCCAATTGAAGCCGCAGGGTGGCGGTGGTGGCATCTTTGGTCTGGTTGTGGCCTCGCCGCTCAGAGCTGAACTGCTGTGGGTTCTTTCGAAGAATAGCGCTGCTACTTTTGAGCTGGCGCTGGCGTTTTTTAGCGAGGCAGATTTTTTCAAATTGTTATTGTTGCTATTCTTTTGCGCCTTACTGTTGCGACTGCTTTTCTTCTCCTCCGTGCTGTTGTGGCTATTTGCTAGACTTAGGGCACTGCTGCTGCTGCTGGAGTCGTTGGCTATATTGTCGTCAACGTCGTCTTCAATGACGAGCGGCACGTAGAAGGTCGAACGACGTCGTTGGGTTTTTTCTTCGCTGGTGGGCGTGGATGTGGTAGAATTGTTGTGATTGCTTAGATTGTTTTTATTTATGTTTACAGCTAATATATTTGGTTCAACTGCTTGCAACATTTTATCCCTGATTTGCACAATTGTGGGTGCTAATGTGCGTGCGTACGTGCGTGTGTGTGTGTGAGTGAAAGAGGGCTTGGCTTTAGCAATGCCTTCTAGGAGTCCGCAGCATTTTGGCTTTTATGGCAATGCTATTAAACTTGATGCACGAAAGCACTTTTTAAAAGGTAGTTAATTTGTTTTTAATAAAATATGGCGGCACTTTTTGGCATATTTAAAATTATGTATCACTGAAAATGATTTTTTATTTAATTTATTTATTTGCAGTCTTAGAAATATTAAGTAGCTTTCGGCGTTTATGAAAGTGGCTATTTTTTATTAGGTACTATTCTTTATTTTTTGAGTTCAACTGCGAATGTCTGGCATCAGAATTGAAATTTGGTTGCAACAGGAACTAATTTGTCTCTCTCAATTGAGAGCTCGTAAAGAGTATTCCTAAAAATCAGGACTCAGTGGGAAAACCTTACATTTTTTCATTATTGCCAAAGTTTTTACTTTGCGAGTTCTTAAGTAGTATAACCTCACAACTAGGGTCGCTAGATTTCCAAAAACATACACCCAGCTAAATACACCCTACAAACTAAAACAAGGTCAAGAGGGCTTCTCTATACTTTTGAACCAAGAACTCTTATTATTTTAAGCGGAAATGTTTTCATAACTGAATTCGCTAGATATAAAATTCACTAAACTTGGCTATAAAAAAGGTAAACAATTCTAGAAAAATTGTTGTCTTGACTTCAGTCAAATCAAGTTACTAAGCGTTCCTCTCCATAAACTTTCCTATCATCACACACAACTACAACTTTTCGTCGTAAATTGATTTGTTTTAAAGATATCCTCTGGGTGAGTCAAGCGCTCATCAAATAGACTATAGAGGCCAATGGAAGAGGCCAATTCGGTAAGTTGGCATAACTTTCAACTATACTGACCCTGAGTTTGAGCGCGATCTGTCGTTTAGTTTATTTCGTACTAGGTTCATCTATAAGGTTGTGGCACTTGAGAGAAATTCACTCTTTTTCCGCCTTTGCTTGAACTGTCACTGTACTTTTCTTTCTTCTATGTCCCCTTTCACATTGGTCAAGAATTGCATTCAATTTTTTTTAAAGTTCTCTTTTGGACTTGACGAAAGCTTTCACATTTGCCAAGAATTGAATTCAATTGCATGTCATCTATGCTTGCTTTCTTAAAAACAAAAGCGATTGCATCAACAGCTTAAAATTGTTCGTAAAATATTAATTATAATTCATAAGCGATGGAAATATGCTTATTATAAATAAATATCGAAAGTAATTCAACAAAATAACTTAAATTCAAGTTTCAGTACAACAAACGCACGCCGATACACAAAAAAGAAAATGAAGCAATATGAAAAAAATGAGAAAAGAACTTAAGGAACTCGAAAAAATTGACGGTACAGAGACACCGGCACCGTCAACTTTTTCTCCCTTTCGTCGCTTCCGATTTGCGGCGAATTGTCTACAAACTATAAAAATTGAATTCAATTCTTGAATCCAATGTCAAAGGGGTCTATGCATTAGAGCCCAAACAGAGCAAAAGCGGATGTCGGTTGTCGGATTCGCCGAGCAAAAAAGTATATGAAAATACATGCAGCCGCCAAAAATGAAATCGCCGTAAAAACGCGTGACGGGAAAACGCCAGAATAGAATCTATTCTAATTTCTCTCTGACGGGTGGCGGGTCTATCTTTGAATGACTTAAATGTTGCCATATTTTTGCTAAAGATTGGGTACGTTCAGTGTTATTTTCTTAGTTTTTACTATGATCTGACATTCTGTTTTTGTGCCTGTGTTGCATTCATGTGAATTCAAAGCATAATACAAAATAATTTGTATCATTCCCAATATGAAATGCAACCGTGATCCGACAACCGACAACCGCTCCTATTCTGGACGTGTTCTCAGCGGATTTCTCCGAGAGAGGCCCGCCATCCGACATCCGCCTTGGTTCTGTTTGGGCTCTTAATTTTCTTGATTTCTTTTCATCCATTCTGACAGTTTGACTAAGGTCGCTCTCATGTGCCACAACCATGGCAGAATTAGAGAAGGTATATGCATTTCAGACTGCGCTCTCTTTCTCATAGCCAGAATTGTCAAACTCAAGCATTTTGCTATTCTTGCCTATTTTCGCTTTCTTATCGCATTCTCATCGTTTTCAGATTTTGTATGAGCTATCAACTTCGTTTTGACAGTTGCGGCAGTCTCCCTCTCCAAAATGCATATACCTTCTCTAATTCTGCCATGGCCACAACCTTTTAAATGAGCCTTGATTTCGTAAAAGTATTTTTTAAAAGTACCATTTTAGATTTGACGATATGCCGCCAATGTCGCTCACCGATTTTTTCATATTTTCTTTTGTTACGAATACGATTCAAAAAGAGCGTGAAGATAAATTCGTCAATCCGACGCTAAACTTAGCAAAGACTTAAACCAAAATTTTGGTTCCGCAAAAAGTTGAATTCGTACTTTTTGCTAAGTACGAATTTAACTTTTGGGAGGAAATTAAATTCGTTCTTTTTACAAAGTACGAATTTAACTTTTGGGAGGAAACTAAATTCGTTCTATTTGCAAAGTACGAGTTTTACTTTTACTTTACGAAGTACTAATACTAATTTTCAAATCAAAAATTCTCAAAATCTATGCGTTACGATTTTTTGTTAAGCATATCAAAAGAAAGGTGATTAAACCACCTTTGTAACGATATATAGCTTATAGGGGCACAATTTAGACTTTTGCCATAAACATTTTTTGAAAGTAGTGAAATTGGCGCTCATGATACTAATTTGCGAGTAACGGGTACAAACGATATAATCGTTAGAACGAAAGGGTACAAACGATTACTCGTTTGGTACAAACGGGTACAAACGAATACTCGTTGGTACAAACGGGTACAAACGATTTATCGGTGGTACAATAGGGTACAAACGATTTATCGTTTAAAATCGTTTGAGAAATCGTTTGTACCCATTTGTACCAACGAGTACTCGTTTGTACCCGTTTGTACCAAACGAGTAATCGTTTGTACTCCTTCGTTCTAACGACTATATCGTTTGTACCGACGAGAAATCGTTTGTACCCGTTTGTACCACTGAGAAACCGTTTATACCCTTTTGTACCACCGATAAATCGTTTGTTCCCGTTTGTACCAACGAGTATTCGTTTGTACCTGTTTGTACCAAAGGAGTAATCGTTTGTACCCCTTCGTTCTAACAATAATATTGTTTGTACCGACGAGAAATCGTTTGCACCCGTTTGTACCACCGAGAAATCGTTTGTATCCGTTTGTACCAAACGAATAATCGTTTGTACCCCTTCGTTCTAACGATTATATCGTTTTACCGACGAGAATTCGTTTGTACCCTTTCGTTTTAACTAATATACCTTTTGTACCTGTTTTTTCTAAAAATTTATTTTTTGTCTAAAAAAAATTAAAAAAAACATCGGTACAAACGGGTACAATAGATTCCCTTCACAATAGCGTTAACAAAAATAATTTATCTCAACATGAGTTGCGGACCAATTTTTCTTACCCCCATATTTTTTCCCCCCTTAAGGTACAAACGAAAATTAAGGTGGTACAATCAGGTACACACCGAGTACAATCGAATAAAAAAAAAATAAATTCCCTTCCGAGAAGTGGGTTGCCAACTTCACATAAGTTTTTTACTATGACAAGTTGTTGTTTATTGTAAACGAGTCGTACGCTTTTTTTATCTGTCACAACCACGATGTCCCACCAGTCACAATTTATACTTTCTATCTTTTCTTGTAGAAACTAAAGTTGGTTCTAATTTTTAGTTTCTGTTGAAGTCTATTTAATCATTTCATAGCATATTAAAAGACATCTGGCTTTGTATAATATTTGGGCTAAAATCTCGATTGACAGTGCCGAAGGTGGAGGTGAGGTATTTTTGACTGTCCCACCAGTCACACTACTTTAACCAATGAAATATCAACAAAATATTTATATGAGTTCTTTTATTTCGATAGAAGTTTTATTAGTCGGTTCATAATCTATTGTAAAATACCTATTTGATCATTATATCACATCAAAATACAAAGTTACAGCTCTAAACATTAGGAAGGAATTCTGGAGTAAACTGTCCCACCAGTCACTATGGAAAGCCCCTGTATCATTTTCGACATTTTTCGTATTTTTTTAATTCTTTGTATGGTACTAGGAATGGGTATGTTCCAAGTCCCGGCTTATACTCGTCAAGACTTGACGGTCAAGTCTTGTGTTCAGTGGAGCGGAAATCGTAACAAAAGGGAAAAAAAAATTGACCGTCATTTTGTCAAATTGTCCCGTTATTTGCGCATCAACGGCGTCGTTTCATAGCAAAAGTTGATCGTCAACTCTTGATGTGTGTAAACGTGAAGGTCAAGTTTAAAAAGAAATTCGTATTTGTATTTGTATTTGTATTTGTATTTGTATTTGTATTTTCATCAAACAGAGACAACTCTTACAGACTACTTATGAACAAGATATATACATTAAAAATTCACTAAATAACACTAACAAAATTTATTTAATAAATATAATGACAAGAGAAAAAGAAATAAGTAAAATGTTACTTAACTTTAATGAAATAAAGATTTATCACAAGATTGAATACAAAACTTAACAAAGAATTAAATGACATTAAAATAAATAAAGCACAATTAAATATAAATTCGAAAAATTTACCGTCAATTCCTGACAAGAGTAAACCGGAACTAAGGAAATATTGGGAGTGAAAAAGCAAAGTCCAGGTTTACACTTGTCAAGAATTGATGGTAAGTTTTCCCAATTTCCTTTTAAACTTGACTTTCACGTGTATACATATCAAGACTTGACAATCAATTGTTGTTATGAAACGACGCCGTTGATGCGCGAAACGAATAGAAAAATAACGGAACAACGAAACAAATTGATCAAGCATAAGGGGCTCTCAAACGATACTACATGTCCATCCGACCTGTCAAGTCATCACACATGTAGTATCGTTCGTGTGCAAGAAATCAAGGCGGATGGACATGTCCGATGGAAGTTGAAAAATTTTGACTTTTTGCTAAGTACGTCCGACCTGTAGTTCCGTTTGCGTGCGCGGCCATCCAACTTAGTACATTTTGCCATTTGTTGAAAATTTTCAGAGAGCACATCTCGCGGCAAAACTGCCGAACGTAAGAAATATTGTATTTTGACGCGAATTTTTTTTTATCTTTACCTAAAATTGTGATGGCTTAGAATATTTAAAGCAAAAAACATAAAAATAAATGTTCAAAACAATAAATATTAATATTTTTAATTGATGTTAACTCTTTGGCAGCTAAAAAATAATGAAGTCTATCCGTCATGTGCGATGTGTGTGAGGGCAACGAAAAAAGTCCCGTTACTTTATCGAACTACATGTACGTCCGTCATGTAGTATCGTTTGAGGGCCCCTATTGACGGTACGGTCAAAGTTTTTCCTTCCCTTTTGTTACGATTCCCGCACCAACGACCACAAGACTTGATCGTCAATTCTTGACTAGTGTAAACCGGGACCAAAGAAACAACTCACATATTTCACTCATCTAGGGATTACCATGGGACACTTGAAATTATTTGTTTTTATGGCATTTTATTCTTAATTTTATTTTCGTACACTGATTCCAACTGCCACACTTCCACAACGCATAGCTACTACTTTTATTTCATGTATATTGTCTATCATTGTGTTTTTAGTGTATTTTTAATCACTCCGGCAGCTCTTAAACTTTTTTTATCTCATTTAAATTCCACACTCGAAGGTATTTTTAGTACTTTTTTAATTTTTTTTTTTTTATTTACTAACATTTACTTAAACATATGCAAATGGATGCATGTGCATTTGTATACAGATTTAGGTCTCCAAGAATTTCAAAACAAACAAACAAACAAAAATAAAACACGACGCCAACGAAACACGCGAAGATGTTGTGGAAAAAATGCACGACCGATAAGCAAGCGAAAGACCGAGAGGAGAAAACGCACTTTTTTATTTTACGAACGATGATGCATTCGTCTTTAATGTTGCTGCTGTTAATCCAAAGTGAATTTTTTCCAATAAACTTTTTTATACACTTACACTTAAGAATATTTTTTTTAAAATATCAATATTTAAACAAGTTCATAGCTTTATGTTTACTATAACTTTCGAAAATTTTCAAAAACTTTTTATAGAATTTATATATTAATTAACAATTTATGTTCATCTATTATTGTTTATTTACAAAAGCGTTTCCAAACACTAAAACAATTTTTATATTTTCCGATAATGCTGCGATCGCATTCGAAGTTCGCACTCAACTGAAGTTGCTGCATTTTTTCCAACTATTTTTTCTATTCTTCATTTATTTCTTCACTCACTCAATGGATCTGCAGAAACCTGCTCTAAGTTTCCACTCACTCCTGCGTTTGTTTTCTAACTCTCTCTCTCACTTTTGCTGCTGTTCACAACAGTGATGTGACTTGGCGGGATTAGGCTCATTTTGCGGGATTTTTACCCCTATTTTCACTATATACAATTTTTATATATTGAGAGTAATATATTTTTTTATATATTATTATATAAAAAGAGAGTTTATATATTTTTTATATATTAAGATATGATTTTTATATAAATTTGATACAAATTTTATTCAGCTTCATTTATAATTTAGCTAAATGAAATGTAATACAAAATATTTTTATTTTGATGTAACAAGAATCAACACGAAGCAGAGCTCTCTTCTTTACTAAAGGAAGAAATTCTAAAAAATACTTTCTTTGAAATAAAATTGAACTATTCTGCAGTAAATAAACTTTCTTTTGAAACACGTGCGTTGCTTTTGATTTTCCAGTCAAGTGCTACGATAGATTTTTAAAATTTGTTTTTTACGAGTAGCTGTTTAAGTGGTGTTTTTACTTTAGTTTGTGGCTCATTACATGTTAAGCACTGCGAATAACACATTGAAAAAAGCCAGAATTGCAGTAAGACAGAGTCAATACCGCTTTTGGGAAAGGAAAGTAATGAAAATTTGGCACAGTTTTACAATTTTTTGTCTGACTTCTCTAAACGCTTTGTACGTCACTTAAAATTTTTCCAATAGTAAGACTCATTCCACAAAAAAATGATAACGCTGGCTTAAATAGTAAGTAGCTGGGCAATTAAATTTTTTACAATTTGTCGTAGTTTTTGTCCTTATTAACGAAACGCTAGAGGTTTTAAGCATCTATTGGGAATAATAATTATTGTATTCGGTAAAGAGAAAAAACCTCCACGATTTGCTTTCATAGTACAGCGAAAACTTACATTATTGTTTCTGAACCTTTTCTCGGTAGTCGAAAGCTTTGCAGGTTTTTATCAAAGCATTAGTTCAAGTAAATTTTTAACAATAACTTGAGTGAAAAATCTTATTAGTCGTAAAGAGTCTAGTAAAAAAAATACTAAATGTTTAACTAATTCAATCTTACTAGTTAAAGGGTAACTAGTTTATTTGCTAGATATACTGCTGCTAGTCTCAGGGAAGTTTTAGGCAAACAAATTTTTGTAAATTGTTTTTTTTTTTTTTTTGTAATTTATTATTGTTGTACAACTATTTAAATTTGAATTCAATCCCGCATATTATACAGATTCTACAGTGCTTAACAGCCGGTGCGCTAAAGTAAATTTAAACGCGTTTTTATCGAAACATACTTTTTCAAAACGGGCCACAATACTACAAACAAACTAGTCGACAGATTTCATTTGTTTTAATCTGTTTCTATTGTAATTCTACACATGTTTCACCGAAATTAGCACCTTTGGAAAATTTCTCTAGTTTTTACACGCAACAATATGGTAGAAATAACGTAAATTTTTTTACTCTTTTCCTCGCTTCATAATTTTCTTAAATTTTTATATTTTCATTCTATTTTGGTAAAAGATGTGTACTCAAGGGCCTATTTTTTAAAGCATTTTTCGTTTTTATTTTCAGACGATCTAGAGTAGAGCTATACTGTGGCCCGATTTTCACCTTTTTTAAGCACACCAACTTTAGCGCCATCTTTATGTATAAAAAAAAAATGCTAAGAAAAATAAAAATCCTTTTTTACTTAAACTGATGTAAAATTAACATGCAAATGGAATTTGTTGTGTACAGAGCTGGGCGATAAGAATTAGGAATACCACACGATTACGATTGCAGTAATCTTAAAAAAATGCAATTACAATTAAAGTAATCGTTCATCGAACGATCTGAGATTACGATTACAGCAATTGTAATTTCGAAAAATTTGAAATTCCGATTAATTCAATCGTAATCTAAATGCATACGATGAAGGATTGCGTTAGTTGTAATCTCGTGTTTTCTTTTACAAGGATAACTGTAATTGCGGCAAGAATTAGGATTATTTTAATCTCAATTTCAAAAACTTTTAAATTTGGATTCAAGTCTGGAAATTAAAATTGACTCGTCAAGATAAATGTATGACTGCGGTTAAAAAATTTTTCGATTTTTTTTTCCATAAATATGTCTTCTAAAATCCTTCACAAATAAAGCCTACAAACGAATTTTTAAAATTCGAATTATTTTTTGAGTTACAAAGCTATATATGTATATCGATGATTCGATATCAATTTGACTAATTTTGAGAAAAATCTGACCTTCGTCTTTGCGATTTTTTTTAAACTTTGTAGGTTGGTAGTGCGAAAAATGTTTTTTAAAAGTTATACACTGTGAAAAGTATTAAAAAATAAAAAATTAAATTTTTTTATGGTTTAAAATTGCTGTATTTTTTAAACCATATGTCGAACGGGGAAAAAGTTAATTATATTTTAAAGACCTTCAATGAGTCTTTTTGGTGGTGTTTTTTTTTTTTTGCACTTTTATGAAAAATTTTTCACCTGAATTTTGTAGTCACATTTTTCATAGTCTTTGCAGCAATTTTGCTATCTTTTTAATATAGTGTGTGTTAAGGAATAAATTTTAAAGGCTAATACACAATTTAAGGTTAGATTCCAACGATTGCTATTTTTTACGAATATTTTAAAAAATGCATACAAAAGACTTCTTATTTTTACACCTAAAATTCCATATCTCATATAACGTAACAGTTTAAAAAAAAAAATTAAAAAAATAAAAAGGTGGTTTTTATAAATTATTGGCTTTATTTGAATACTAATAGATTTTTTTTTTTAATAATAACATATATCATTATGTATGTTCATTAGTATTTACATCAAAATATGGACTTTTCGGTATAAAAATAGGAAACCTTTTGCAGGCATTTTTTTAAAAATTCGTTAGAAATAGCAATCATTGGAATCCCAACCTAATATTATATGTTAGCCTTTCAAATTTGTGCCTCAACATTACACTACATAAAAGATAAATAATTTGTTGCGAAGACTATGAAAAATGTGACTGAACATTTCAGGTTAAAAAAATAATTCTACATAAAAATGCTACAAAAAAATGCACCACCAAAGAGACCCATTCAAGGTCTTTAAAATATATCCAAACTTTTTTCTGTACTTCTTAGGGTTTCAAAGTTACAGCTTTTTGAATACATGCCCTAATTGTATTTTTTAAGTTTTTTTGATATTTTTCAGTGTATATCTTAAAAAATTTGTAAGTCCAAAAAACAGTACGCAGATATAATACTTTAAGGAAAACTATCTACCTATAGAGTTACAAAATTTTCAAAAATAGTGATGACAAAAACGTGGGCGCTTTGACATGGAATCATTGATATATACACTCGCGCCGAAGTGCAGTAATAAAACTGTAAATGCGTTTTTCTCGAAAACACTTTTTTCAAACTGGGGTGTCATTGTTCTCGAGAACCAGAATTTGGATGAAGATACGGCGGACGGCGTTTTGTAGGTAATCACGTCAGGCAGGTACGTCTTGAACTGGGATAATTGGGCTAACTCTGCTACCGGGGGAGGAGTAGGGCAAAACAACCCAAAAACAGCTAATTTTTTACCTTTTATTAAATCGCGCCATTTTTTAATTTTTTATATTTTGGAAATATTCTAGTTCAGGACTTCCCTGACATAATTGCTAAAAAAATGCCGCCCACAGAATTCCGATACGACATCTGGTTATGAAGAAAAATGACACCTCGTTTGCCTTCTCATTTTACGTACCCTTTTTCATCGCTCTGGATGGTGGGGGGAGAAAATATCGAAACATAAAAAGTACGCAAAAAGTAAAAAAATTAGATCTACTTTCACATAAGAAAATCCAAAGTTGATAAATTGAAAAACGACTAAGCTACTGCAATTTTAAAAAACGTTATTTTTGTGAGCTTGAACCGCAGGTCATACCTTAAGGGGGATATTAAAGTAACTTCTTCTTTGTAAGAGTTATTTCAGAAAAATATTTTACGAATATTCATTTCTACCATTTCAAAAGATAACAATAATTTTTGCATATATGAGAATTTCTAAATAATGCAAACTCTTTTTGGAAAAAACACTGGTAATACAATAATACAAAAATTGTATGCTCATACGCATTTTGTTGGGACTCGACCACGGGTTGTAATGGCCACTTACACATGCTTTCGGGATTTTATCCCTAAAAGATAGTCACAACACTGTTTCAAAAGCATGCCACTCAATTGGAAAAATTCCAGTGTTGAGCAGCACATAAAAAATTACGAGTTATTGGCATAAGCTAGCGTGTTTTTGTTGCATTCTTTGCTTCACTCTAGCTACGAATTTTGTAAACAAAGCAAAATTGTTGTAAAATCCGGTTTCTGCCGAGTTGTTTCACTTTGAGCTGGGCTTATTTAGGATTTTTTTTAATGATTTAAGAGCATTTTTTCTGACATATGAAATGTAACAATTTTGTTTACTAATTTTGTGTTTTGTTTTGCTTATTTTCTGGTATGAAAATCTCTTTGTGGACTAATTTATTTATGACTCGTTCGTTTGCGTTCTTGAACTACGATTAACATTGAGTCAACAAAGTGGTTTTTAAATCTAGCTATTTGGTGTTGTAAATAAAAGAACTTGATTGATAGAAACGAAACGCCATAAATTATTCACAAAGCATCCTTATAATTTGATTGAAATGTTTTTTTTCTCTGAAGCCTCCAAAAGAAATTACAAAATTTTTTTTCTTATATGTTTATTGGGCATGTTAAATTTTTTACTATGATTGAAGACAATTTATTGGAGTGGAATTTGAAAAATGCATTCATGCATAAATTTATTTGAGGAAACTTACGTGTTGTGAGATTTATTTTGAAATCTTCTAAATAAAGTCTTGTGAACTCACCTAAAAAGAGAAAAGAGAAAAATAAGATTATTTAAAACGTGAATTAAATGATATATAGAAGGATATAGATATAGATATAGATATATAGAGGCATAGAAGAATATGCTTAGACTCCAATGCAATATTTTAATAATTAAAGCAAGAAACTGTCTCTAAGACCCAGAGTTAAATTGAGTATTTTACTCTCCCATTATCACCCATGCATTTCTCTCTAATTTTTGTTTAAATCATGTTATGTAAAACAAGGTAAAACTAGACAAGGTAGTGTTAGAGCGGAGGGCTAGTGACCGAAACTGTCAAAACGAAGTTGACAACTCATACAAAATCTACAACCAGTGAGATTGCAATGAAAAGCAAGAATTGGGTAAAATAGCAAAATGGCTGAGTTTGACAGTTATGGTCACTAAGAAAGAGAGCACCTTCAGCCCTAACACTACCTTGTCTAGTTCTGTCATGATTTAAAAATTATTCAAAAAGTTTATGAACACTGGACTGAACCTACGTCTTTGCAACCTGGGCAATATTGCCAATTTGGCGGTGATTAAGCGGTTTCATGAACTCATCTAGCGGCAAAAATTAAAACAAAACCGCTATGTGACTTCCTTCCGATTTCTTGGTCCAGGAGACCTATAACTAGTTCTGCAAGAGTTTAAGTCGTAAACATGCATAGAAGCAACTACACAAAGCAATTACGGATAACTCTGTAAATATCTGTGCTCAAAGAGACGTTCAAGCCTTCTTTTTCCAAACTGAAGTTTACTCTAAAAAAGAAGGCAAACGAAAAATATTTATTTTGTTATTTTTTTTGGGTATCTTTAAAAATAAAAACATGTTGGTTTTCTATCAGGTATGCATATAAAAGCAGTAATTTGAATTAAAAACACACTTTGTAATAGCAAAAAATGTTGATAAATACGTACCAAAGTTGAAAATTTTTAAACGCGTTTTATATTTTTTAATGTTACCTGAAAATTTTGACGTTTTTAGGAAAATGGAAGCATTTTCCGTTAGCAAAGTTTGAAAAACTTTTCTTAGGGCTGATAGGAGCAAACAAATGCAATGACCAAGCAAACAAAAAAGAATGGCTTGATTCTAATTAACATATTAAATTTTCAAAAACTCTCAAATATTTATTATAACTGATCTTCTAATCTTGTCGTTAAGACAATAATTTTATCCTTTGTTAGTACATTTGTAGGTACCAATTTTGCATACATTTTTTTAGCGGTTTTTAAAAACAGATTTAGAGATTTAAAAAAGTGTTGATTAACGCAATTTTAGTACTTAGACTTCGGATTTATTTTCATTGAAAGGCGTTGCATTATTTCTAATATCCTAGTCTTAATATTTTTTTAGCAAAGAATATAAATAAAAAAAAAAAAAAATAAAAATCATCGATCAATCGAAAATAAGTAAATTTTAATGCAGTTTAACTATTTCGCATATTTTTGCCAGTAAAAAGTTTTATTACTACCTAAAATTTTTTATTTGGCTCATTTATATGTTTTTATTTTAAAAACATTTTTCTACCACACAGGATAATTAGGCACTGGAATTATTTCGAAACGGTCCTATCTATTTTCTACAATACTTTTTTGATAAAATTAGCTAATGAAAAATTTTTAAGAATGCTGTAATTTTTTTTACTTTCTAGATTTAAGTAAATACAAAATTAAAATTTAAAAATCTAAGGCGTGTTGCCCTAAATATATTGCATACAATTTTTTCCTGAATGTTCTGAAAATGCTTTTATAACTTTTAACATTTTTGCCTTTTCTTTTATTATTTTGTTGCTTGATAAAGTAGAAAATAGCATTGCTCGTGTACACAAAAATGTGACGAGACTCGAAATATGTTTCGTAACGAGACTCGAAAAACTTTACCGTTAATATCAAATCGACGCCTAAGAAGTTTCACTTTAAAAATAATTTTGAGCTATGTTTTAAAGAAGTTCGAATACCCAAAATTGAATAACTCGATTAATTTTTAGACGATTTCTTTAAATAAAAATTATTATATTTAATATAAGGAAAGTTTTAGACTATTGTATCAAAAAAGGATATCACCATACAAAATTATTATTACCATACATATTAATTAATAAGCGGCCATAATCCCAAATCCAATTTTTTGGATTATGTCCCTTGGGTGCCGTTATGAAAAATCGCCCAATGAGAAATCGCAAAAAAAATGAGAATCGCCCAAAAAACGAAAAACGTCGCAAAAACCGAAATGAAATGAAATAAAAAGAAAAATCACCCAAAACTTTTTCAAAGAAAATAAAAAGTCGCCCAAATGAAAAATGGCCCAAAATAAAATGAAATATGTTCCAAAAACTAAAATGAAAAATTGCCAAATAAAATTAAAAATCACCCAATACTTTTTTAAAAAAAATAAAAAATCACCCAAATGAAATATGCCCCAAAAGAATTAAATGAAAAATCATAAAAAAAATGAAAAATGACCCAATTTAAAATAATGTTTCAATGTTTTATTATTAACAAGAACAATTTAACAAAAATTAATATGATTTTTATTTTCCTAAATTAGGAAGCACTGCCTTATTGACACAATTTAGTTAAGGTCGCATTTAGATCAATTCGCTCACAGCCTTAAAACTTAAGTTAAATATATTTAGTTTTCTCTTTTTAATAGGAAACCTTCGACCGCTGCTTGGGGATTTATCCCTCAGTAAGTCCAACATCGTTTTCGCTGTCCACAGTACTTTTGGATATAATTCTCTTTTTATTAATTCTCTTTTCAGACTAATTTTTACAAGTTTGGACCCCTATATCTTCTAAAGGACTTGATTGCGGCCTGAAACTTGTCCGGAATTGAACTAAGAAGGCCTTAACACATATGATTAAAAAAACATTGAGTTTTTTCATCTTCGTTCTTCTTCAACTGTTGCATGTTTTATTATTAACAAGAACAATTGAATAAAAATTAGTATATATATAATAAATACAGAAAAAAACAAAGTTGAAAAATGAAAAATTATCCAAAAAAAAGAAAAATGACCCAAAAGTAAAATGAAAAATCGCCCAAAAAAAAATTAAAAATGACCCCAAACAAAAAATGAAAAATCGCTCAAAAAATTGAAAAATCACCCAATTTTTCATATGAAAAATGACCCAATTTTGTATGAAGAAATTTTGAGTGATTTTTAATTTTTTTAGTGATTTTTTATAACGCCGCCCCTTGGGGTTAGGGTTATGTTCCGTTGCCCTATTTATCTATACTAATTTATATAAAAGGCTTCTCACGTTTCTGCGACGACGCTAAACTTAAAAACTATTGTACCGATTTTAGTAATTCGTTCACTAATAGTAAGCTGTATGTGCAACTTACAATCATGCATCCTTTATTTTTTTTAAACAACTCTTAAAAGTTATTAAAATGAAAATTTATAAAGTAGCCGAAAAAAACCAAACATTAAAATCGTTGCTTCATTATATTGTTAGACACATAGTAGAACTAGACAAGGTAGTGTTAAAGCTGAATGTGTTTTCTTTTTTAGTGACCATACTGTCAAACTCAGCCATTTTTGTATTTTTGCCAATTTTTGCTTTCATATTGCATTCTCATTGGTTGCGGATTTTGTATGAAATGTCAACTTCTTTTTGACAGTTTCGGTCACCGGCTATCCGCCCTAACACTACCTTGTCTAATTTTGCCATGGTTAGACACACAAGCAACCATAGTAGAACTGGACAAGGTAGTGTTAGGGCTGAACGTGCTCTCTTTCTTAGTGACCATAACTGTCAAACTCAGCCATTTTGGTATTTTTGCTAATTTTTGCTTTCAAATTGCATTCTCATTGGTTGCACATTTTTTATGAAATGTCAACTTCGTTTTGACAATTTCGGTCACCGGCTGTCCGCCCTAACACTACTTTGTCTAATTTTGCCATGGTTCGACACACAAGCAACATAAAGCTTTATCTCTCTTTTCCTCTGTTATAGAGTTTCTCATTGTTTCTATTGCGGTGTCAGGTAGCTTTCCACATTTATACTCTCCCATAGTAGAACTAGACAAGGTAGTGTTAGGGCTGAATATGTTCTCTTTCTTAGTGACCATAACTGTCAAACTCATACATTTTGGTATTTTTGCCAATTTTTGCTTTCATATTTCATTCTCATTGGTTGCAGATTTTGTATGAAATGTCAACTTTGTTTTGACGGTTTCGCTCACCGGCTCTGCGCCCTAACACTACCTCATGCTGTAAGAAAACTAGGTGTTAGTGAGTTTTTGACAACACCATGAATTTCTTTGCTTCTGTCAAAAAATTGTGAGCGAAAGAGTGGAACTGTTGATAGTTGTCAAATTGTGTTATTTGATTGAGTTGCTAGATAGTTTTTATTGTGCGAATTAAGTATAAATAAATATTAAATGCAATTAATTGTGCCGTGTTGTGTTGGCAAAAAGTTATTGCAGTTGTCTTCGCTGATTTGACAAGTTTGTCGTTGAGTGTTTTGGCCATTTTATCAGAAACGTGCGCTGGAAGGTGCCACCGACATGAAGCTTTGGCCAGCATGCAAATTGTCTTGCATTCACATTGTTTTTTTTGTTTGCATAACGCACAGCGTCTCATATTTTTAATAGTTTTCCATATCACTTTATTATCACTTTAGTCTCAGTAAAAATCTTATAAACTTGCAGAAAGACACGAATTTAAGAAAATTTGTTTTCATTGCAATTCCCCGTCAGCTGTTTTTAACAAGAGCGGGGAAACATAATTTTATCATTTTGAGAGAGAAGTGTCAAACTCACTAACACCTCTATTTCTTACACCATGCACTACCGTGTCTAATTTTGCCATGTACTCTCCCATATTGAGTATGAGTGTGTATTAATGAGCGCTTTAAAGAGCACACTGAAAACAACCCAGTGGCAAATGGACACATAACGTAACCAGGTATTTCCTAAATCCTATGTAGCATTTTAGGTTATTTTTTTGTGCTCTGATTTATATTGTAAAACTAAATAAATGTGTAGTGGACGGACTGCCAAAAGCAAATATACCGTCAGACGGATAATGTGGAATACAGGTAAACAGACGCACATGTAAAAATGCAGACGAATAGTTAAAAAAAGCAAATATTTTTAAGCTGTGACAAAAACTGGCATATGAATTTACAGTAAGGTGGAGCGAAAATTATTTGTTTTTTGCCAATTTTGTTTTGCCCGGCAAATTTTATTTAAAAAAAAATTAAAATTCACTTAATTGACCTTTCAGACAAAGAAAATTTGATGAATATTGATGTGAAAATAGCGGAGATGTTTGCTTGCAAATTAAAAAATTGAAATTTCAATAGTTTTTTTTTCTCATTTTAAAGCTAAAAAAAAATGTGTTTATATTGAGAAAATCTGTAGTTTTCCACATATCGAAATATTAACGGTAAAAAATATTGATGACATTATAACGAATTTTTTTTTAATATACTAGATATACGTACAAAATATTTTCGAAAAATTTTTGATTAAAACTATTTATTAATCTATTATTAATCTATTATTATTTATTAAGCTATTTTATAAATCAACGACTTTTCATAAAAAAAATGCGTTGTACTGAGAAAATCTATAGTTTTCGAGATGTAGCCAAAAGTTTAATGGACAATTTTCAAAACTTAAGAAGAATATATTCATGTTCAGAATCTTAGTTAAAAAAATTACATTTTTTATTACAAATTATAAAAATTTTTTACCCTAATTTTTTATAGTCCTGTTGATTAAAAACTCAAAATACAGAAAAAAGCTAAAAACTTTATCTTGCCATAACAATTAGTATTTAAACAAGGTAATTCAAATTAAAGAAAGTAATTTTGCAATATTTATACCATTTTTCATTATTTAACAAACACAATAATTTTTATATTTTGCATTTGAAGATACAACGCATAAGTCTTTAATTTTAAGATTTCAAATTTTGATATGGTGTTTAATATTTTTATCGCAGGCAGGGCTGCAGGTATTTGCTAGTCATATATAAAACAAAATTTTATTTTTTTTCAAATTCAACCAACACCTACAAAAAATTGTTTTTTGACACCAAATTCGGATTTTTATGAGTAACATCAAAAATCCCAAGAATTACCAACAATTTTGATTTGTTTTTTAAAAATTTTGTTACACCGTTTTATCTATGCGTTTTACAAAGACGTTTTACAGGCAAGGGCTTTAATATAATCTGTTAAGAATTTCAAAATTTAATAGTGTAAAGAATTTTTCACTTTACCAAATAAATAAGTTTAAAAAGTTAGACTTTTAATAATAATGGAATAACAAGAATCAATTAAAAAAAATTATTTCACGCAACCACCTATTTGATCACCAACAAACAAAGCGCCGCATATAGCCTCCATTTCCGCCGCTGCACTATTCAGCGCTTACAAGGCCAGAGTGACCAGCCGTATATTATAAATTTTTATGCAAATTAAGATTTTAATCAGACTTTAAATGCGTTTCATTAATTATATTCATAAAAAAAATTAATACAAAGGGTGGACTCCATATAGAGCAGCTGACAAAAGCGAGTGCGTAGCGCTTAACAAAACCGCACGCACGCATGCGCGCATTTTTCGCCCTCTATGCAAGCAGCTTGCGTGCTGCAAGGCATAGAAAAAATACGAAATAATCTTTTTACTCTAGCTCTATCCCAATTATATGGAATTTTGCAAAATCATTTCTACTGATCTTAATCGCCAGTTATGTATTTGGTAATATTGTGCGCATGCGCAGCTATTATTTCTCAACGAATTTAATAGCTGGTTTTTAGACAAAATGTTTTTCAATTTTTTACGAGCATCAAGGCTTAGCGTTGCAGTGCTTAATTGTTTACAACAAGAATAAAAATAAAACATTTTTTATTTAGTACTTCAGCCTCCAGTTAAGCCTTGAACTGAAGCGACGTGATTTGAAACGTTCAAATTTTGCGTCAAAAAATACCATCCTTTTATACATGTTAGCAAAAACAACAACCAAAAACGGAAGCATCATCCTTTGTTTTCCCTCATTATTATCCTTGCTGCTACTCTCAAGCATAAGTTGCTCTAATCAATAATTTAATCAGCTTATTCTGATCTGTACAACGATCGTTGAAGACCAGTCAGCCAATCAGTCAGTTGTGCCCGGATCTGACCAACTAGGCAGAAAGTATGCGTGGCATTATTATTAGGTGCAATAAAGCAAGAAAATATAAAAGAAAAAAAAGGCATTTTGCTACTAGGGGTGCATTTTGCTGCTATTGCAGGGTGTTTTAATCTAATTTGCATAATAATAGTTGGTGCGATCATGTGTGTTATTATGGCGAATGACAAATATAAAAAAAAAAATAAAACGACGCAGATCAAAAATAAATATAAAACAATTGCATTTCGTTGACAGTTGCTCAAAATGAAAATTTGTAGTTTTTTGAGGAATTATAATCATAATGTTGATTTTTTTCATACAGCAATTTCATTTTGAACGTACCGGCCTTACGGAATGACCATCCGAATTGGGTGAAATTTTGCATGGAGCATCATTGACGGAGATATAAAAAACTTAAATTGAAGGAAAAAAGTTTGACGCGATTTTTGGCAGAGTTACTGGGTGCACAAAATTGACAAAAATCGGCAAAAATGTCGAAAATCGATTTTTACTATAATTCATATCTCAAACATTTCCTAACCGAATGCTGAGTTTGAACTACCATTGGAAAGATAATTGAATGAACTTTAAACCAGAAATGATTTTGTGAATTTTTGGTGGTTAGGGTGCGGTAATTAATTTCGAATTAGGCATTGCTTATTCGTTGGCTTTTGACGCGTTTGTGTTGCTAAAGTTTCAATAAGCTCCATCCCGCTTGTAAAAACGTGTCGGTGATAACATTGTAATGCAGAACTGTAAGCGGTGACAAAATCTTGTTTGTTCTAAAATTAATTTCTTTTCATTGTTTTTGCAACAGTTTGACTTTATTCGTCTGTGTAGAAACATCGTTTTTTCTAAAAGGAAGTTTTGCTGTGAAGTGTGTGTGTGCAAAAATTATGAATATTTAAGTTTAAACTAGAACAAAGGTTATAGAACCAAGGGTTATTACTTATAAATTCTGAAATGCTCGATAAAAGGTAATAAATTCATTCCCCGCTAGAAAAAATTTGTCGTTCACTGAAGTAGTAAGTTTATGAAAATTACTTCTTTTTATGCTTAAACCAGAACATAGTTTTTTTATAATAGAACTAAGTATAAGCAAACGTTAATTTTGCATTGCTAAAATTTATAGTGAAAATAATTTGTGGCGCGATTTAAAAAGTTAAACTTATTATGCTGTAGAAACTAAAATTTTTGGGCATATAACTCTACAAGCGAAATTTTGGTGTTGAGTCAAAATTTTTGTGTGGAGAAAAAACACTTGCTGTTCTGGTTGACAGATTCATATTTTTATTGCTGCAATTTTATCTATAGTAATAAAACTCATTTTCTGTTTGTTTGTTTGTTTGGCTTTAATACAAATCTAAACGGCTCAACGGATTTTGCTCAAACTAGGTACACATATTAAGATTATCCCAACTTAAAATGTTACATACTTAGTTTTTGCCACGTCTTCTCTGAAATTTTTCAACTAACGGTAATTTTATTATTATAAAACTTTTTACCATCGGAGATTTTTGTGTATTAAATTTTAAAACTGTTTTGTTATTTTGACGTCAAAAACACTCACATATCTTCAAAATTGGAGAAATTTTCAGTACAACGACTTTTTCATAAAACATCGTAACCTAAGAATGAGAAAAAACGACATGAAAATCAGAGTTTGGTTTTTCGATGCAAATATCTCCGCTGTCCATTAATATATTTATTTCAAATTTTTTTGTACCGAAGTTCAATAAAATTACTTCACAAAAATAGGTTAAAATGTACCGTTAAGTCAGTGTATATATGTTTTGTGATTATGTCAAAAAAGGTCCAAAATATTGACTTTTTACTCAAAAAATGACTCAAAAATTGTTGTTGTTGTAAAAATTAAATCAATTAAAAATTGTACATCCAGCTACCTTTCATATGACATAGCATTTATTTGCAAAAATTCTTCCAGCTAAGCGCAAAAATTATTTTACTGTTTTTGTCATCAAAACAACAAAGGTGTAGTACCCCCTTTGATTTTTTTCGCGAAATTTATTTTTTCCAAAATGTTGTTTTTATATTTTTTTACAAAAAAGTCAAGTCTCAAAAATAATTTATGTGAAAAAATTACCCCAATATCTCTTTCCAATCAAAAGCTATGGCTAAAATTTTATTTTTTCATACCAGACTTTTAATAAAACTGAGTTTTGTTTTAAAATTCTCTATATAGGAAGTTGTGTGTCTAGAGTAATTATAAACATATTGGTGTATATAAAATCTTACTTTTTGCCTCCCCACCCCCCCGCCCTCTCCTGTTAAATCTGTTTTATTGTGATTTGTCATTTTTCTCACTATTGTTTCACCCACACGTTGTCACACAGTTCTTTATCAATGGTACTTTAAATGTTCTATATATATCACTGTATCATCGAAAAGATGACTGTGAATTAAAATACTGTAAAAGTTAATTTTTTCATGTTTAATGTGTTATTTGAACTTTATTGTTGAAAGTCAATTTTCCACGCCAATTAAATGTACCGACATGGTTGTAAGCTTGGCTGCATTGAACCAATTTTCGGTTCAATTGCGTACTAACCGAAAGTATGCTGAAAAGTATGCTGGAAAATATTATAAATTAGAACTGTCGGCATTACCGACACGATTCCAATATATTAGAAAAGTCGGTAACTGTTATCCAAATTAGTTCTTTTCGCACACAGCGTAAACTTGCAGCAAATAACATAATGGCACTTCTTGCACTGTTCTTGCAGATTTTTCAGCTGGATTTATGTCTATCTGTTAACATCGATAATATTGCTGCAGGTTGCTGTATATACTATAATGAAAATTAAGAAGCGACTGCTTTCTTAACTTACACCTTTTTGCTAATTTACATTAAAAAACGACTTTACAACTTTTCGTATACAATAAAATAGTAATTCAGAAGATTTAAGAAATTGCATCAACTATCAGACTCAATTTATATTAATTTTTTATTTAGAGACAATCCAATTGTTATTTTCCAACTGGAAAAACTATAAAAAAATTTTAGGAAGATTTTTATAAATTTGATTTTCATTAGCGAAGTGCAAGTAACATGCTTAGAACTAAAAACAGTTTAGAACTAAAAAACAGTTTTTGATTGTGAAAAAACAGTGATAAAATTATTTCTTCGTTAAAAAAGCTTGGTAAATTTTTTAACTAATATTTTTATAGTGGTCTCAAACTTAAATTTAACGCGTTCTTTCAAAATTCCAAAATTTACAAAAACATTTAATCGAAAAGTGTATATTAAAATTTTTATATAAATGACTCTCGAGTAACACCGAGTATATCAGCTAGTATCCTATAAAAGGCAAGACTACACATTAATAAACTATATAAATGCAATTATAAATTTGCATTTACAAATAACAAATAACAAAAATAACAAATTCAACATTTAAACATACTTACTGTTTATTTTTTATTGTTGAATGGCAAATTTCCGCGCCAATTAAATGTACGGGCATATAATCAACAGCGAAATTTGGACATTTCAACTCTCCACTCACGAATGAAAATTTGGCAACATAGCAAAAAAATTTCGCTGCCTGTTCGTTGTCAAAAATCTCTATGTATTTCTTATGGAAATTTTTTTCGTTTCTACAGCATACTAATCTTTAATCAATAATTGCTACAATAGATATAATAGTCATTGCATGTCTTTGCTTTCGATGCAGACCGCAACCATGTATCATTTTTCTTGTATTTATTTTATGTTTAAACTGATTTTAGCTAAAACCGTACGCCAATTACTAAGTTCGTTTGCACTTGTTTCAATTTTTTTATAGTGACGGGGAAACGCTATCGGAAAGTTAAGTGTTCAGTTTATTTCAAAAGTATGTTTCTGCCAGCCAGAAAAAGGTGCTGCCAAAGTTTTTTTGTACATATATTAAAAAAAATTCTAAAAATTTTCAAATTCCTCAAAAAGTACTCAAAATAAAATTCCTTAAAAATTACTCATAGCTACTTTAAATTCCTCACGTTTTCAGGAAATACTCACAAAGTGGCAACACTGCATGAGTGTCACTCATGATCGCTAATGTGTACCACGCTTTAGAGCCCAAACAGAACCAAAGGGTGTTGTTACGGTGGTCGTCATATGATCCCTGGTCATGACATTTTTTACTCTCTTTCTTCGTTTGATGAGCTGTGTGACGAAAGTATGTTATGCTGGTGGTCATATGATTCCTGAACACCAGTACACTTTTTGCTCCTGTGTGTTCATGAGTGCTCATGAGTGTTGCTATTAAGCAGGTTTCCTTACTGCTTTCATACATTTCGTACTAAAAATGAACTATTTTCGTGTCTAAACACTGTGAATAATTGAATAACACTGTGAATGCTGTGAATAATTCCACAACGCAACACTGTTTTGATCCCATGATTTCATATTTTTGTCGAATCATTTGGTGACCGTGGTGGTGAAAATTTACTCTCTTGCTCTCGCTCTCAAATTTTTAATTTGCATTGAAACAACAACAATGCATGACCATGATGAGCCCATGACCGCCACCGTAACAGGGCACAAAGCGGTTGACGGTTGGCGGTCTTCTCCTTTCGAAATACGCTGAGAGCCCGTCCAGAATTGGATCAGTTTTCTGATCATCACAGTCATGGTATAATTGTCATCACAGTCATGGTATAATAAAGACAAGGTAGTTGTCAAAATTAGCTGTTCATGCAATTAATCAAAGAAATGTGAAAAAATAAGCAACGACCTAAACACAGCTAGGCAATCGCAGCAATCTAAAAACATTCCAATAAACTTCGCGAACAAATTTAATGAATCAAAGAAAAGTTAAAAATAAGCACATAGCTAGTCAACAGCAGCAAACTACAACTCCTTTAGCTGTTTTTGACAACTACCAATCGCCAAAAAACTGGCACAGCTACCTTGTCAAATAATTATACCATGATCACAGTTGCATTTCATTTTGGGAATGATACAAATTATTTTATATTTTGCTTTGAATTCACATGAATGCAACACAGACACAAAAACAGAATGTCAGATCATAGTAAAAACTAAGAAAATAACACCGAACGTACCCAATCTTTAGCAAAAATATGGCAACATTTAAGTCACTCAGAGAGAGATCCGTCAGCCGTCAGAGAAAAATTAGAATAGATTCGATTCTGGCGTTTTCCCGTCGCGCATTTCTACGGCGGTTTATTTTTTGTCTGCTGCATGTATTTTCGCTCTCGAGAAAGGCGAGATAGATACGTACAAATGCAGAACGGCGCTCTAAAACAAAACAAAATAAAAAAATACCATTTTTATTTCTTTGATATGTATTGTCTTAACCCAATAAGGAAGATGATGCCATATCGCATCACTTAGTCGGATGTCGCAAAACTAACCGCGTCACATAAAAATTTGCTAAAATCAAAATTATGTAAAAATTAGCACATGTGTGAAAAAAATTGTCCCGAGATTGAAAAAAACGTACGCCGCGGACAACAGTGGCCTGCTAGTAATTATATACAATGTAAGTTAAAAAAAATTTATTGATTTATTGCATTTTAAAATAAAGCTAATTTTCAGATTGTAAATTTTTAAATTAAATCATTCTCACATAAATTTCTATTAAATTTTGATATAAAGTGGAAGTAAAAAATGGAATATAGAAGAAGTAGTGGAAGTGAAAATTTAAAAGTTTGATTTATTTGAATAAATGTGTGATCTAGATTAAAAAATTGGTCAAGTTAAAAATAAACTTGAGATATTTTGAAAAAAACCTTTTTCTTACCAAATAAAAAATACATGTCTGCAAAGCTTAAGACCAGACAGAAATTATTTTCTGAAATATTTCTTAAGAACAGTTAGTTTTTGTATGCCGTTTTGGTTCAAACAAGTCCAACAAACTTTATAGGTGATCAAGAAACAGTTATGAGTTTTAAAATTATTTTATACAAGCACTTTGGTTACTTACCAAAGAATTTGACTACAATTAGTTTTGCAAATCTACAAGCCTATAATAATTATCAAAAATTATTATTATTATTACAAATAATAATGCACCTGTATAAGTGTATCAGATTTTTTGGTGTTGTTCTCAAAACAGTCAAAAGTGAAATTGATAATTTTCTAATCTAAGAAGCTTAGAATGGATAATATATAGATTTTTTTATTTTATGTTAGAAAAATATATTAAAACATTATAAATTGCTGTTTACGGAGGATTAAGCGTTTTTAATCCCCAAGATGGTTAGCGAGAAAAGGTATATTTCGAGATTTTTAATAAAACACGTTGATGCTTGTTGGTTACAAAATTCTTAGGTAGCAAAATTTATTAAATCAAAAAGGGAAGTGAAGAAAGATAAGTAGCTAAAGAAATGTCATCTGACATGTACAGGGTGTTTATGAATATTAGCTATGTTCAGTGAAATAAGTATTAAAATCAATTTTAATAAATGATATTGAGATTTATTTAATATTGGAATTCAACAATTGCTTTATAGTATAATATTTCTAAAAATCTTGCTTTTAATTTTAATTTGTCACTTTTATTTTAATTTGTTTTTATATTTTTTTTTCGGTTCTTATATTTTTTATATATTCCTTTATTTGTATAACCTATTTTTGTATCTTTTTTAACTTTTTTGCTTAATTCCATTTATTTCTTATTATTAAGGTATACATATTAAAGTTTAAATTTATATTATTATGTTATGTTTTTTTTTGTTGTTTTTAAGTTTAATTGCATAATTTTTTTTCATGACAAGCTGTATGTCACAAGTCTTCATTTTTATTTTTTGCTACATTTTTAATTACAAAAAAAAAAATTAATTAATAGACTTCAACAAAATTTATCGAAATAGCTTTTCTCATGAAACTACAAATTTTTAAATATCAGTGAATTTTACTGTACTGATTAAATTTCAGTTTTTTAAAAATTTAATCTAATCAAACTGTACTAACTTAAAATTTGTTGGGCTACGCAACTCAAAAACCATATCAAAATGTCGTATAACGCATCGCAGTCGAGCACAAAGCGTTACTAGTTAAATGTACCAACAACCACCAGGAGCGGAAGTTCGTGACTAGCATGTATTGGCAATGGGTATTATTTGTTGTTGCTATTGTGTTCATGGTGTTAGAGTTTTCTTAAACTCTTTTGTTGCTTTTGTAATAATTGTTGTGGCGGGTGCTACGCAGTTAGCACATCGGTGACCAACAATGATGCCACTTTTTTGTTTTTAGTTAAGACAATAAGTAAATAAAAACTACGACGCACTTCCGGAATGTTAATGTTAGTAAAATGGTTCAATTAACATGATATTCATATAAACAAATCTAGAAGAGGCTGAGGGAAAATGAAAGGTGGGAGGTTCTGATTCGTTTTTAGAATTTAAAATCAAGTAAAAATCTCTACTTTTTAAGAAAATGTTACAAAAGATACAGAAAACAATGAATTTTGACCGAATTGCTTTAAAAATAGCACACCAAAAAAATAACTAATACAAGCTTTGATTACTCAAGGCTATCCATGGCCTTAATAATACCGAGTTCGAATGCCATTTGAAGTTTTCTTTTTAGGTAAAATTTTTGTTTCTTAAATTTTAAACAATAATGTCCGAAAATCTTAAAAGCTGATTAAAATCATTCTCATGAGAAGAGCGTCCTTTTTTTAACATATCTAACCTTAGCATTTGTATAAGCCACTTAAAGCACTTCCTTTACGCTTCACTGCCTAAAAATACGCTATGTTAGACATTAATTGCTGTATGTGCTTATGTCATAAAGTATTCGGTAACCGTCCCAAATTCAAATTCTTCAAAAACCAGGAAACAAGTTTTGCTTATCATTCATTAAATCGTGGCGTCTACATTTTTATTAATTTCCCACAATTAATCGGCACAAAGAAACAAAGCGTTGCTTTCTTTGAAGCTGTGGAAAAGCACGCATTGCCCGAAAGGTGATAACAGCTTTAAACAACAATAACATAGGATTCCCAGAATGATATTCGCTGCAATCAAATGCAAATTTCTCCAAGAAAGGATAAAAAAAAGGATAACTATGCGTTGTGCTTGAGAATCACTTAACTGCATTTGCATTACTTTTGTAATACAGCCACAGGCTGAGGCATTAAAGGGTTAAAATCAAATAAAATCAGCGCTCGCGAAGGAAAAAAAAAAGAGGAGTTTAACAAAGAATTAGTAGTTCACAGTCGATTGAATTTTAAAAACGGTACCATTAGAAGATGCATTGAAATCAAGAAAAAAATTACAACATTTTATACACAAACAGCTGAGCTTAACTGACAAGACGCACAAAAATGTATCTTCTATGGCGGTTCAGTCCTCAGGTTCTAGGTAATTTTAGCTCTACGAATTCCGAAATTTTGCTTCCAGTTTCCGGGTTAAATTATTAGAAACATAACTAGATAAAAGCTTTGAAAAAGAAAATCAAACACATGACTACATCAATCTATAATGAATTCTTAAAAAAGACAACTTTTTGTTCCACTTTCATAAACATTTCCGAGAAAAGAGATGAAAAATATATGAGTGACATGGACAAAAAAGAAAGCTCGTTTTCCTTCAACATTAAAATTCAAAAATATTATGACCAGAAAAGAAATTTGTTGGTCTTAAAACTTTTAAAAAGGAATTTAATAATTAGCTTTCTGTACTTTTTTGCATTCCTTTCTTTGCATATGAAAAATACTATTTTTTTCGATACTCCGATAATGACTGATTCAACAAATGGTTTCGTCTCATTGAAATAAGAAAGTTTTACAAATTATTAAAACATCATTAAATTTTCATTTTAAATCATATGAATTTATATTGAATAAAGTTAAAAAAAATTACTACAGCATTCCTAAATTTGAATTTTAAATCGTATTTATTTATTTTTTGTCAGAGCTGTAAAAGAATGCATTCAATTTGATTTTATTCACAAAAAAGTGAATCAGTAGGAAATAAGAATGTATTCAATGAATGCAAAATTGATTTCTAAATAAAAATTTGAATTCACATTCATTTTTAAAAAAATTATTAAATATTCATTTCAATTATTCATTTTCGTTAATCAGAATAATGAATCAATTTTTTTATTCATTTGAATGCTATTCACAAAGAATTTAAAAATTTGCAATTATTCTTTTTTTTATTCATTATTTATTCGTTATTCATTATTCATTTGTTATTCATTATTCATTTTTAGTTCATTATTAATTTTTAATTTATTATTAATTTTAAATTCATTATTCATTTGTTGTTCAATATTTATTCTTTATACATTATTAATTTTTTATTTATTATTCATTACTCATTTTTTATTCATTATTCATTTGTTATTAATTTAAGTCCTAAGCCATAAATAGAAAATGAATAACAAAAGAATAATTACTAAAAAATGAAAAATGAATAACAAATGAATAATGAACGAATAATGAAAACTGAATAAAAAATGAATAATGAATAAAAGAAAATAATAAATATCAAATGAATAATGAATAAAAAATGAATAATGAGAAAATGAATAATGAATAATAAGTGAATAATGAATAAAAACTGAATAATGAATAACAAGTGAAAAATGAATAAAAAAATGAATAATGAATAAAAAATGAATAATGAATAACAAGTGAATAATGAATAAAAAAGTAATAATCAATAAAAAAATTAATAATGAATAAAAAATTAATAATGAATTAAAAATTAATAATGAAAAACTTAATAATGAAAAACAAACGAATAATGAATAAAAACTGAATAATGAATAAAAAATTAATAATGAATAAAAAATTAATAAGGAATAAAAAATGAATAAAAAATTAATAATAAATACAAAATTTATTATGGATAACAAGTGAAAAATGAATAAAAAAATAATAATGAAAAAAATTAAAAATGAATAAAAAATAAAATTGAATAATGAAAAAAAAAATTAATAATGAATATAAATTTAATAATGAATAAAAAATGAATAACAAATGAATAATGAATAAAAAATGAGCAATGAATAAAAAATTAATAATGAATAAAAAATTAACAATGAAAAAATTAATAATGAATAACAAGTGAATAATGAATAAAAAATTAATAATGAATAACAAGTAAATAAAGAATAAAAAATAATAATGAAAAACTCAATAATGAAAAACAAATAAATAATGAATAAAAACTGAATAATTAATAAAAATGAATAAAAAATTAATAATGAATAAAAAATTAATAAGGAAAAATATGAATAAAAAATGTATTATGATAAAAATTAATAATGATTACAAAATTTATTATGGATAACAAGTGAAAAATGAATAAAAAAATAATAATGAAAAAAATTAATAATGAATAAAAAATAATATTGAATAATGCATAAAAAATTAATAATGAATATAAATTTAATAATGAATTAAAAATGAATAACAAATGAATAATGAATAAAAAATTAATAATAAATAACAAGTGAATAATGAATAAAAAATTAATGATCAATAAAAAAATTAATAATGAATAAAAAATTAATAATGAATAAAAAATGTATAATGAAAAAACTTAATAATGAAAAACAAATGAATAATGAATAAAAACTGAATAATTAATAAGGAATAAAAAATGAATAAAAAATGTATTATGAATAAAAAATTAATAAGGAATAAAAAATTAATAAAATTTGTATTATGAATAAAAAATTAATAATGAATACAAGATTTACTATGGATAACACGTGAAAAATGAATAAAAAAATAATAATGAAAAAAATTAATAATGAATAAAAAATAATATTGAATAATGAATAAAAATTAATAATGAATATAAAATTAATAACAAAAGAATAATGTATAAAAAATGAGTAATGAATAAAAAATTAATAATGAATAAAAAATGAATAATGAAAATATTAATAATGAATAACAAGTGAATAATGAATAAAAAATTAATAATGAATAACAAGTAAATAATGAATAAAAAATGAATAATAAATAAATGAATAATGAATAAAAAAACGAAATAATGAATAACAAGTAAATAATTAATGACAAGTGAATAATGAAGAAAAAATTTATTATGAATAACAAGTTAATAATGAATAAAAATTAATAATGAATAAAAATGAATAATGAATAACAAGTGAATAATGAATAAAAATGAATAATGAATAAAATATGAATAAGGAATAAAAAATTAATAATGAATTAAATATGAATAATGAATAAAAAAATAATAACAAATATCGAGTGAATAATAAATAAAAAATTAATAATGAATAACAAGTGAATACTGAATAAAAAAATAATAATGAATAAAAAATTAATAATCAATAACAAGTAAATAATGAATAAAAAATGAATAATGAATAATAAATGAATAATGAATAAAAAAGAAATAATGAATAACAAGTAAATAATAAATGACAAGTGAATAATGAAGAAAAAATTAATTATGAATAACAATTGAATTATGAATAACAAGTGAATAATGAAAAACAAATTAATAATAAATAAAAAATCAATAATGAATAAAAAATTAATAATGAGTAAAAAATGAATAGTGAATAACAAGTGAATAATGAAAAAAATGAATAATGAATAAAAAATTATTAATGAATAAAAAATGAATAACAAATGAATAATAAATAAAAAATTATCAATGTATAAAAATGAATAATGAATAAAAAATTAATATTGAAAATGATGAAAAAAGTGAAAAATGAATAAAAAAGGAATAATTATTAAAAAATTAATAATGAATAACAAGTCAATAAAGAATAACAAATGAATAATGAATAAAAAATGTATTATGAATAAGAAATTAACGAATAAAAAATAAATAATGAATAAAAAATAATAATAAATAAAAATGAATAATTAATAACAAGTGAATAATGAATAAAAATGAGTAATGAATTAAATATGAACAATGAATAAAAAATTAATAATGAATTAAAAATTAATGAAAAAAAATGAATAATGAATAAAAACTGAATAATGAATAAAAAAGTTATAATGAATAACAAGTGAATAATGAATAACAGGCGAATTATGAATAAAAAATGTATTATAAATAAAAAGCTAATGAATAAATAAATTAATGAATAAAATATAAGTAATGAATAAAAAATTAATAATGAATAACAAGTTAATAATGAATAAAAAATGAATAATGAATAAGAAATGAATAACAAGTAAATAATGAATAACAAATAAATGAATAAAAAATTAATAATAAAAATGAATAATGAATAAATAATGAATAACGAATAAAAAATTAATAATGAATATCGAGTGAATAATGATTAAAAAATAAATGAGGAATTAAAAATTAATAAGAAATTAATAATGATTAACAAGTGAATAATAAATAACAAGTGATTAATGAATAAAAAATTAATAATGAACAACAAGTAAATAATGAGTAACAAGTGAATAATGACTAAAAAATTAATTATGAATAACAAGTGAATTATGAATAACAAGTGAATAATGAATGAAAAATTAAAAATGAATAAAAAATGAATTATGAATAAAAAATTAATAATGAATAAAAAAGTAATAACGAATAAGAAGTGAATAATGAATAACAAATGAATAATGAATAAAAAATGTATTATGAATAAAAAATTAATGAATAAAAAATAAATTATTAATAAAAAATTGATAATGAATAAAAAGTTAATAATGAATAACAAGTGAAAAATGAAAAAAAATTAATTATGAATAAGTGAAAAGTGAACTATGAATAGTGAAAAGTGAATTATGAATATGAATAACAAGTGAATAATGAATAAAAATGAATAATGAAGAAAAATGAATTATGAATAAAAACTGAATAATGAATAAAAAATTAATAATGAATAAGAAGTTAATAATGAATAAAAAATGCATAATGAATAAGAAATGAATAACAAGTAAATAATGAATAACAAGTAAATGAAAAACAAAATTAGTAATAAATAAAAATGAATAATGAATAACAAGTGAATAATGAATAAAAATTAACAATGAATAAAATATGAATAATGAATAAAAAATTAATAATGAATAACAAGTGAATAAAGAATAACAAATGAATAATGAATAAAAAATGTATTATGAATAAGAATTTAACGAATAAAAAATAAATAATGAATAAAAAATTAATAATGAATAACAAGTTAATAATGAATAAAAAAATTAATAATGAATAAGAAATGAATAACAAGTAAATAATGAATAAAAAAATAATAAAAAATAAAAATGAATAATGAATAACAAGTGAATAATGAATACAAATGAGTAATGAAAAAAATATGAAAAATGAATAAAAAATGAATAATGAATTAAAAATGAATAATGAATAAAAAATTAATAATGAATAAAAAATAAATAATAAATAAAAAATTAATAATGAATAACAAGTGAATAATGAATAACAAGTGAATAATGAATAACAAGTGAATAATGAAAAAAAATTAATTATGAATAAGTGAAAAGTGAACTATGAATAGTGAAAAGTGAATTATGAATATGAATAACAAGTGAATAAAGAATAAAAATGAATAATGAAAAAAAAAATGATTTATGAATAAAAACTGAATAATGAATAAAAAAGTAATAATGAATAACAAGTGAATAATGAATAACAGATGTATAATGAATAAAAAATGTATTATGAATAAAAAACTAATGAATAAAAAATTAATGAATAAAATATAACAAATGAATAATGAATAAAAAATTTATTATGAATAAAAAATTAATGAATAAAAAATAAATAATTAATAAAAAATTGATAATGAATAAAAAGTTAATAATGAATAACAAGTGAATAATGAAAAAATTAATTATGAATAAGTGAAAAGTGAACTATGAATAGTGAAAAGTGAATTATGAATATGAATAACAAGTGAATAATGAATAAAAAATTAATTGTGAATAACAAGTGAATTATGAATAAGAAGTGAATAATAAATAAAAAATTAATAAAAAATCAATTATGAATAAAAACTGAATAATGAATAAAAAATTAATAATGAATAACAAGTGAATTATGAATAACATATGAATAATGAATAAAAAATTGATAATGAATAAAAAGTTAATAATGAATAACAAGTGAATAATGAATAAAAAGTGAATAATGAATAAAAAATGAATAATGAATAACAAGTAAATAATGAATAACAAATGCATAATAAATAAGAATTGCATTATGAATAAAAAATGAATAATGAATACAAAATGAATAACGAATAAGAAATGAATAATGAATAAAGAATAATTGAAAATTCTGAAATTCTTTGTGAATTTCATTCTTTGTGAATATCATTAAAATGAATAAAAAAATTATTCATTATTCTGAATAACGAAAATGAATAATTGAAATGAGAATAAATTAAAAATTTTATTAATAAATCAATTTTGTCTTCATTGAATGCATTCTTATGTCGTTATTCAGTTTACTTAAAATTCTGAATATGAATGCCGATTTTACAGCTCTGTTTTTTGTGTCATGGTTTCCATGGCTATCATTTTGTTTGAAAGTAATAAAAAAGTAAATCCATCTACAATATTTCATTGCAATTTTCACGCTTGCATGCAATCATCTGACAGCTTGTTAAAGAAAAAAAAAAACAAGTTGCAGTAAAACTTATAACAAAAGTTATAAAGACCAATATTATAAAACTTTAATTAATCCTGACAGTTTTTGGCAAAAACAAGCACAAGTTAAATCTGTCAAATGGCATAACTGACAGCTGACATGTGAGCAAAATTGTATCATATCGTGTTTACCAAAAGTTACCAAAAGTCGAAAAACACGAACAAATTTATTAAACTTCTATAGAAAGCAAAAGAAACAACTTACTTTTTTAGATGGTTTGAGTATTTACTCGTAGGGAAAACTTGAATTTAATACTTTTGCTTGAATCTCTAACTCATGAGCCAAAAGCATCTTTAAAGAAATATTTTATGAAACTCTTTAGACAGAAACTCTTTAGGTCGCTTTGTACCGACCTTATAAAATAAATAATTCGTAAATTTGTGTGCGCAACAAGTAACCTTTTTTATGTTGTTGGTAAATGAGTTCTCAAAAGAGTTATAAATTGAACTTTTTGTATTAGTTTAAGTATGTACAACAGCTTAAAAGCGTACCGTTTTTAATTCGCTTCTTAGTTGTGAAAAAGCTTTTACTAACATTATCTTTTTAAATTAAATTTTACTATCTATATCATACAAATAATATTTACACAAATAATTTTATAATCTCACAAAGCTTGAATTAATTTACGTTGGCAACATTTATACCCTGAAACCAGTAGTGGAATTCCCAAACATTTAACGATGAAATTCGTTGTCGTTATCGGTCATTGTGCATGCCGCGATCATAGAAAATTACAGTTTTCGCTATCTAACGATATCGAAAATTGCCGTTAACATGTTTGGGAATTCCAGTACAGATATACCTCCAAGGTCAGATTTCGAACATATATCATACAAATATATGATAGAGATAAAAGACTTACTGCATTAATTCTGTATCACGAAGATGCACACCAACGATGAGAAAGACACGAGAAGCAATACTTTCTTCCATACAAAATTGTATTGCTTCTCGTGTCTTTCTCATCGTTGGTGTGCTTCTTCGTGATACAGAATAATGCATTTATTCTTTTTTTTTTTAAAACTCAATTTTTTTGAGTACATAACCTTAAATACCTCACAATCCTGGCGAGATGATGATGATGATGTCCTAATTCTGATCTCTGATTCGGATTTTTCGCAGCAAAAATAACCACCAGCTGCTTTACAACAATCATAAACCCATTTTTTTGTAGATCTGTGTTATTGATACCTGACAATCTTCTGCTGAATTCCACTTTTGAGAGAATGGCTCCCGTTTACAGCAACCAATACACCTTTTCTTGTGTTAAAACTGGCCCGCTGCAGTAAGCGGGGCCAATTGATGGCGAAGGGATCATTCTTGGAACCAATACTACAATAACAACAACAACAACAACAATGAAGCGCCAAAACAAAAATAAAACCTCTTGAAAAATACATGACGAAATGATAAAACAGCTGCCTATATAATTTCGTTCTTTTTCATTTTATACATATTTTTTTCGCTCAACTTCATTTTTTACAGCAGTGGCAAAGAGTATCCTTTTTATTACAATAATAACAACGAAGAAAAAAACGACAAGCATAACACATAGCTGGCCACTACTGCGTGTTTGTAGTTGAACCCGTTGTTCGTTTTAATGCTCCTGGTTCGATTTTTCCCAGTAAACCAAAGCTATCCTTTTTTAATTCATTCATAGGTACATACTTTTCGGGTAGAAAAGTATGTTTTCGGCACTTAGAATAAATCAATTTGTTGGGATAACACACTCCTCAAAACGAAAACTTTTTTAGAAAAAAAATAAAAAAGAACCACAGATACGTTAATTTCTTGAACTCAGATATGAAGTCCCTTTAAAACATTTGCCGGCCTATAGTTTTTTTTCGTATGGAAAGGAATTTACAAAAGTACTAAAATGGATTGTCTTACGAACATTGTTTTTGTATGTGTAATTTTTTTTACAGTTAAACGTTGATATTAAAATATTCACCAATAAATAGCTGTAATGCTATAAAAACAAAAACAATAAAAACATGGAACTAATAAAAAAACTGGTAAGGAATTATTTTTGATAAGGTCAAAGCTTAAACACACCCACACAATTCATTTTCAGGGTTTTATTATTTTGATGACGTCACTTTATATTGGATTCTAGTTTACACCAGGCGCACAGTGCGCTTTTTTTAATTTAAGGATGACATTTAGGTTTTTTTTTATTAAATTTTATAAAAAATATTTTTTTTCGTCAGATTATAAAACATGTATTATGATTGTGGTATTAAAAACTTGATGTATTGTATGATTTTTTTTATAAAATTCGTCAAAGTTGAAACTTTTTTAACAAAAATAAGCTAAAAAAAAAACCCAAAAAATAAAGTCAAGTTTAAACAATAATAACTTCGAGCACAAGGTATATTTCAAGGTTTTGTTTTTTGGACTTTTTTATGTCTCAATCGCCATTGAATTAAATATAAAATACAATAAAAATGTTAATAAATAAAAATAGAAAAAATCGTTGAAATATGACTGTAAATTTTAAAAAGGAATACAAATTTAAGTAAAATTTAGTAGAAAATATCTAGCATAATTAAGCATTATTAAAGTCAAAGGCTATTGCTATCATAAAATATCATACTTCTATCTTCTGTTTCTGTAAAAACCTGCTGCATCTAGCTGCTATTAAGAAAAACTACTTAAATTGAAAAAGTCTTAAAAATCAAATTTTGCCCCAAAATGCACTGATTTCCAAGACAATTTGTAGGTACTCTTAAATATAAAGAAAAATAAATAGAATTTATAATTATAAACAAGTTGTGACCTTATTTTGCATTAGCAACCATTTTAAAAAAAATTTTTTTAAATTTCGTTAATTTGGTAATATTAGCTGCGTTCCTTTCGCCTTAATATAATCGCGATAACAAATTTTCTCAAAGGAACGGCAAAAAAGCGACCGTTGCAGTAATAATTAAATTCAAACAAGCAATCATGATACAATAACTATTAGGTGTCATGAGAACTTGTGTCGTTCAAAACTGTTGTGAACTGTTATGGTAGCGATACCTTAGTGGACGATGTTTTTCTCTGAATGTGTTTTACTCTTAAAGTCAGAAAAATTGTAAATTATTTCATTTAATTATTAATACTATGCAATTATATAAATAATTTAAGCGCAATTGTTGACTGCGCTGAATGCGTTCAATGTATGTGACCCTCGCAGTTTGTATTGTTTTCTTTTGTTTAACATTCGATGGTGGCAGCTCGTGAGAAAATAGGTAGCTGTCATGGCTACCTAATAGTCATTGTATCAAACAAATAAATAATTGAAAAAATGAAGTGACAGCTCATAAAAATATACAGGTGCGGCACCTGTGCTTCAAATTTTTTAAAGGCTGTATCACAATTTTATATGGATAGCAAAAATAATCCTATTTGTTATAGGATTATTTTTTTGTTTTTGCTTTGCATGTATAAAAAAATAATCTGGATTATTTTAAAGCGAATGGAACGCAGCTATTGTTTTTTACATATACATATTTGTACAGATAGGTACAAAATATTTTTATTTTTGTACTATTAAAATCACATTTCAGTATTTCTAAGGTAGTATCATGTGTTTCTTACATTGTGTTATTTTGTACAGATATTTCGAGAAAGGTTTTTATTTAAACATTTTTTAAATCACATTCAGGCTTTTCTTAGGTAGTATCATTGGACTTTTTGGTGGATTTTTTTGGAATTTTTTTGCAGTGAAGGCAATCCCGAAAATCCCGGGATTTTAGGCCTTGCAATCCCGGGACAATAGACTGTCGGGAATAAAAAAATCCCGGGATTGGATGCCCTAGAGAGAGTGTTGCTGAGAACCCACATGTGTCGTATCGTCACCTAGCTCAGCATTTTGGCGTCAGTGGACCTTTGCGGCGCATTTTGCAGGATGATTTGCATTTTTTTCTCTAAAAAGTAGAACTGACTCAAAGAATATTGCCTTCAGACCGTCCACCTCGCATGGAATACGGCGAAACAGTCGCTTCAATGGCTGACACTGAACCTGATATTTGGAAGCAAATTTTGATGACAGACGAGACCCATTTCACACTCTCTGGCGCCGTTAACAAGTAAATTTTCCGCTTTTGAGAAATGGAGAATCTACACATGAGATCCATAAAACACCATTGCATGACCAAAAAGTTACTGTTTGGGCCGGCGTTTGCGCCAAAACCATCATTGGGCAAGTTTTCTTCATAGAAAGCGAAACAATCTATGGGAATCGATATCGCTGGATGTTGCCTCATTATGTGTGCCCAAAAATGTGTGAAAAAGGTCTGGACAGTTACTGGCTTCAACAAGAAGGTGCGTCATGTCGAACAATGCAGTTTCTGCTACGAAACTTCCCTGGACAAAGAAAAATTGTGACATGGACTGACCACCCAGATCTCCAGAGTTTTGACTCCTCCAGCCTTATTTTTGCAGGGTATTTTGAAAATCAAAGTGAACGCCAGCAAGCCTCAGATCATCGCTATACCGCACGAGATGCTCGAAAAAGTGATGGGAAAACGCAGCAAAAAGTGGACATTTTGCTTTGGTCAATAGATAAGGTTGATAAATATGCTTGATTTATGTTGTATTCGAAAACTAGTCCAAATAATTTCTAAAAGAGCAAATTTTAATATATAAAAGGCAAGCACGCTGCTCTGTGTCCAACATCTCTCAAACTGTTAGCCTGAAAGTATGCAGATCTTAATACATAAAAGGCAAGCATGCTGATCTGAAGACACACAGTTCTCAAATATGTTTAGCCTGAAAGTATGCACAGAAAATGTATTTGATACTTATCAGTTTTTATAATAGTACGTTTTTGATCTAACTACCTCTATTTTTCATCCTTTTATAAAAGTGTTAGGACGAACTTAATGAAATTCTTTTGAGTCGATTGTACCAAAAAAATATGATTGTATCAGCAGCAAAACTACACTTGAGTTGCTATGTATATGAAGGTTTTTGGTTTTGATACTTTGAGTTTAGTCGTTATTCCTTGTGACCACAGATATATGAAAATCGGTTGTGTTTTTTTACATATATCGAATTTGAATACTTTAGTTTCAAAATAAGGGCTGTAATTGTAATCACACTCGGACAGACAGACGGATATGGCTAAATTGATTGAGGATGTGATTCTGATCAAGAATATATATACTTTTCTACACCAGTAAAGCCTACTTATAGGCGTTACGAAATGGCAAAGTTAATATACCTCTTACACATTACACTTGGAAAGAATTTGCCTGATATTAGTTCATTGTTACTACCACTTAGCCATATCAGTTGTTGACATTAATCACCGCAATACATTTCCATTCCAAATTCTAAGAAGAACTACAAAAGTATAACTTCGTATATCTTTCCGAACTCATAAAATAACAAAAAAGTAACATTTTTAAACACATTTTTTTACCTTAAAAGGATTAATTTATGGTACAGTGAAAACACTTTACCATAGAGTGAAAACACTTTATTAATATAAATAAATTGATTTCATTTCTGACATCATTTGAGGTAAGGAAGCATGTTTTTACAAAAAAATGTTAATCCTTTTACAAATGTTGTTGAGTAAAAAAAATTTATTTTTTTGTGTTTTTTTAACACAAATTTTTCGACACAACACGAAATCTCTAAATTCGAAAACAAAAATTTACTTTATATTAATATCATCTATTACTTTACTTTACTTTTTCTTCTATTACTTTTATAATTTACTCTATAAATATCAATCCGAAAACGTTCGCAAAACTCTAAATTTTCGCTGAACCTTTGCTTGTGGTTCAGTGGGTTCATATGTGGCACAGTCATGCAAGTATGTCCGTCCGCCCGTCTCTGTGCGTATGTCTTCTGTTCATTTGTATAATTATAGCGGTGTATGTCTGGATGTAAGCAAGACTGAAGAGGTTATTAATACGATCCTTTAAACGCAGCTTGTTTGTTGTTTCTGTTGTAGTTGTTGGTGTTGTTGCATTTTTGTACGTTTCAAGTAGTTTTGCTGTAAGAGGATCCCCTGCAGTGAACTTCTCCTGATATTTTTTTTGTAATTTTTTTTTTTTTGCTTTTGATTTCTTTGTTCGGCCAAGATTTTTAGTGAAAATTTTATGACGCAGAACAAATTAATAGTTTAAGGACGAAATTGGCACAGCGATGTGCTATGAAGGATGTGCTAATTGGGCATGTTTTTCCAGTTTTAGCAATAAGATTTTTTTTATTTATTTTTTTTTTTTGTTTTATAGGCTAGGTTGTATAGTTCTTCTATATAGTTCTAAAGAACTTCTTTATTGAGAAATCACAAGAAGATAACAGAGTTATAAGAAATAAATAATTGTGGGTTAAAACTTTCAATCAGGGACCGAAATTGTTATCAGTTTTATTATAAAAATCATTAAATAATAGTTATTTTTCAACTTTTATTGTGTGAGAAAAAAAATAACACTTAAAAATAACTGTTATTTGTGAGGGAAAAAGTAAAACTCAAAAATAAGTTTTATTTTGTGAGGAAAAAATAAAACTAAAAAATATTAAAGTCTTCATATTTTTGAATAGTGAAGAGATAAACAAATATTTTGGTGTATTAACTTTTTTGTGCAGGGACTTTTACATAATGATTTTTTTCTTTAAAATTTTAAAAATAACTGCTATTTTCGGCCCCTGTTTTCAAACGTTTTGATAAATTTATGATTTCAAAGCATATATCAATGAACATTATCAAAAAAATTTCTACATAAATTCCTCAATTGAGAAAAAAAAATTTTTTTTAAATAATAATTATTGGAAACAGTAGAAAACGTTGTAAGCTAGTTAACCCATTTCCAGCTATTGGTGCATTTTTGAACCAGTAACTTTAGAATTTTCTCCAGGTGAGCGCGAAAGTGATATTACATGACACTGTAGGGATTATGTTAGTGTGAACCTTTGACAATACACATTATTTTTGGTTTGAGTCGATTCGGTCGTTTACTTGGATTGTACGCCCACGGCGCGTCGCAATATTTGGATTTTTTATTTTTTTTTTTTGATTTATAAAAATTCCGGAAAAATTTCAATTCGCAATATCGAAAATTGCTTTTCAATTGTAACTATTAAAAGTTTTAAATTTTATGTTTAAATAAATTTAGAGCCCGTTTGTTGTTTTAAAATGGGCAGGTATGGCTGTGAAGGTATGTGATGCACCTTGTGGTGCAAAAATGCATCATCCCGCCCGGCCTTTACCTGTGGAGGTAAAAATTTTGTCAGATAAAGTTTAGGGCCTTATATAGACTCTGGATAAAGTTTCATCGATTTTGGCCCAGTAGTTAAGGAGCCGCCGGAAATGGGTTAATAATATTCTTAATGAAAAATATCAATAAACTTAAATTTTGCATATAACCTAAATTTTTTTTAAAAAAATTCTATATGCTCGCTTTTTCTCATAGAAATCTTATCTATATTTGTACAAACTATAATTGAAAGGCTTATTGCAAGAACATGATGTGCCACATAAAAATTATTTTAAAATAATGCACTTTAAAGTTTTGAAAAAAATTATTGTTGTATAAAGAAATGGAATTGAAGAGGGAAATTATTTAAAATGGTTTCGAAATTTTTTAGATAATGGCCGAAATATCTTCAGATGATGTTGGCAATTCATTAAATTATAGGTATATCGAGGTCAAAAATAGATTTTTTTGATCCTGTGGCTTGTAACGTTATTACAATAAGACCTTAAATTTATAAAAGAATTCGATAAAATTATGATTTCTCCAGTTGCCTTTTTCATTTAAATGATATTTCAAGTTTTTTAATCTATTTCAACTCATTTTCTGTTTGTTTGCTTGTTTGGCCTTTATACAAATCTAAACGCTTAACGGATTTCGCTCAAACTAAATACGCATAATCGTGCGTTCCAACTTAAAATGTTACATAATTAGTTTTTGCCACGCCCCCTCCGAAATTTTTCAACTAACGATAATTTTGTTATTATAATACTTTTTAGTATCGGAGTTTTTTGTGTATTTAATTTTAAAAAATTTCTGTTATTTTGACATCAAAAATACTCACATATATTCAAAATTGTAAAAATTTTCAGTACAATGACTTTTTCATAAAACATCGTTACCAAAGAATGAGAAAAAAACGACATGAAAATCAGAGTTTGGTTTTTCGATGCAAATATCTCCGCTGTCCATTAATATATTTATTTCAAATTTTTTGTACCGAAGTTCAATAAAATTACTTCACAAAAATAGGTTAAATGTACCGTTAAGTCAGTGTATATATGTTTTGTGATTATGTCAAAACATTTTCAAAATATTGGCTTTTTACTCAAAAAATGACTCAAAAATTGTTTTTGTTGTAAAAATAAAATCAATTAAAAATTGCACATCTAGCTACTTTTCATATTGATTTTTTTGCGAAATTTATTTTTTCTAAAAGGTTGTTTTTACATTTTTTATAAAAAATTCTCAAAAGTCTCAAAAACAATTTATGTGAAAAAATTAACCCAATATCTCTTTCCAATAAAAAGTTGTGGCTAAAAATCTATTTTTTCACACCAGCTATATTAAAATTCTTTATCCTTAATATCTTTCTTATATTAGTACGTCTATATTTTTGCTGACCCACCCCCTGCCCCCTCCTGTTAAATGTGTTTTGTGGTGATGGCATCATTTCTTCTCACTACATTTTCAGCGTTGTCGCTCTGTTCATTATCAATGTTACTTAGTCTTTGTATATATATATATTTCATTTCATCTCTACCATTTCATCCAAGAGATGACCGTGAATAGAATGCAGTAAAAGTTATTATTTCATAATAATTAATATATTATTTGAACAATATTGTTGAAAGTCCAATTTCCATGCTAACTAAATGTCCCGACATATAAAAGACAGCGAAATTTTTACATTTTAACTGTCCAATCATGGTTGTAAGCTTGGTTGCATCGAACAAATTTTTCGGTTCAACAGCGTACAAGCTAACAAAAAAAAATGTTCAACTACATTGGTTGTAATTAAATATTAAATGAATAAAAATGTTCGTTCCTACAGCATACTAAGCTTTAAGCAGAAGCGAAAATAAATTTTCCGTAAGAGATGCATTGCGTTTTTGACAGCGAAAAGGTAGCGACTTTTTTTTTCGTTAGTTAATGCGATGTTGAACTGTAAAATTTTTCCAATGCAGCCAAGTTTACAAACATGATTGGACAGTTAAAATGTAAAAATTTCGCTGTCTTTTATATGTCGATACATTTAATTGGCATGGAAATTTGACATTCAACAATAATGTTCAACTAACACATTCAACAAACACGTTATGGTAAGAATGTGTTAGTGTAGAGTCTACACCAAAACTTCGTGAATAGAATTAAACGCCTAAAAAATTTCGTTTCTACAGCATACTAAGCTTTAGTCGTGAAAAGTATAATGGGAAATGTTCTAAATTAGTCGGTAACCGACTGCTTTCTTAACTTACACTTTTTTGCTAATTTACATTAAGAAACGACTGTACAATTTTTCGCATAAAAAAGGAATTCTGAAGATTTAAGATATTCACCATCAGACTCAGTTTATTTTATTTTTTATTTTAGGCACAAACCAATTGTTATTTTCCAACTGGAGAAACTACTAGAAAATTTAGGAAGTTTGGTGTCCATTTTCAATTTTTTTTTTAAAATTTATTTCCATATGCGAAGTGCAATCAAAATTTTTACCAGTAACCAGTAAATTCAGTTTAATACTAAAAAACAGTTTTGGATTGTGAAAAAACAGTGAAGAATTATTCCTGCGTTAAAAAAGCACGGTACATTCTTTAACCCTTCGTTGCATGGGATTGCACATATGCAATGTTGCCTTCTAAGAGATAGCGTCACCCTGTTAATTCGTAACGAGATATAATATTTTTACTAATGTTTTTATAGTGGTCTCCAACTAAAAATGCAACACGTTTTTCAAAATTCCAAAGTATAAAGAAACAATCGAGAAGTGTATATTAAAATGTTTATATAAATTACTCTCGAGTAACACCGGGTATATCAGCTAGTTAACTAATCAAAATATGGTGTAATTATAAGTCATTTGCGTATATTTACGACAGCGTTAACGGCGTTCGTTCATCTTAAACTCAAGTAGAATTAATGCTTGAAATTAATACTTTTGCAAAAGAATACTTTGCAAAATAAAATATCGAGTTATTTATTGCTATAAATTCTTCCAGCTAAGCGCAATTTTTTATTTTACTGTTTTTGTCATCAAAACAACAATTGATTTTTTCGCGAAATTAATTTTTTCCAAACTGTTGTTTTTATATTTTTTACAAAAAAGTCAAGTCTCAAAAATAATTTATGTGAAAAAATTACCCCAATATATATTTCCAATCAAAAGTTATGGGTAAAAATCTATTTTTCCATAACACACTATTAATAAAACGGAGTTTTATTTTAAAATGCTCTATATCCTTTGAACGCACTCGCCCCCATTTATCTCTAAGAATGTAGTTGTGTGTCGAGAGTAATTTCCAGGGCTAGGATTTCGATGACATGTCATCTTTTTTCTGCTGCTTCTAAGACATTTCCTGCATATTTAAAACGTCCATTTACGTTTCCTAAACTCCAAATATGAAAAGTTTTTAGAACATTTTTTTTTTGTCATTTTTCATCATTTTTAGTTTTCAGGTCGTTTTTACTAGATTTAGGGCATTTCTTGATCATTTTTAGAGATTTTTAAGTTATTTTATTGTCATTTTTTGGCTTTTTAATTTTTAGAGCATTTTTCGGTTTTTTAGGTCATTTTAGTGTAGCTTTTAAATATTTTTTTTTCATACTAAAAAACGTCAAAATACAAATTTTTAAACATATTCCTTTGACACTAGAGCCCCTTCAATCAAAAACATTACCTTTCGACAAAGGAGTAGCTTTGTTTATAGACTTCGATGAAAAAACAACTCTGCGCGTGGTGAAACTGATGAAAGGGTATGCAGAAAAATTCAACAAGTGTTAGATAAAAACTCAGGATATGCTAGTATAAAATAAATTTTAATTTAGTAATGTAAACATATCAAGGCTAAGTTTTTTGTTAATTTTTTATTTTTTTGCTTTATTTTATTGTTTGCGCGTTTTAGGTAATTTTTGTCAGTTTTTAGGTCATTTTCTGCAGCTTTTAGGTAATTTTTATCATTTTTTACAGTTTTTAAGGTCATCAAAATCCGAGCCCTGGTAATTACAAACATTTTAGTTTATAGTAAATCTTCTTTATAGTGAACTACTTATTTTTTTGCCTCCTGTTATTCATTCTGTTATTTACAATTTTAAAAAAATTGCGAAATTTTCAACATTTTAAACAAAAAATTTCTTGAAGAATTGCTTAATTTTTTTTTTTTGAAAACAAGTTCGAACTCCACAATTTTTCTATATTAATAAGAATTCGTAAGAACCTTACCGCCTCTACTTCTTGTTTAAATGACAAATAATTGAAAGCAAAATATAAGTGCTCTACAAATCATCTTGAAGCATAAAAAATGGTAGGGTATTTTTGTTTTTTCTATCTGTAAATAATTACAACAATGTGTTGGTAATTCACTGATATGCTTGAAATCGCGTTACGAGCACGATACTTGCGGACAGAAGATAGTCAGAAAAAAAACAACAACAATAACAACGAGAAAATCAACAGCTGTAATACAAGCTGACCGACCCCTTGGATCGCCGTCGTCTGCATTAACCTCTCATAGAAAGAAGTTGAACCTCTTGAAGGTGATCATGATGTGTCGGAATAACGAAGAATGCATGGCAGGAAAAGCTGTTGTGTTGAACTGATCGTGAGATTTAAAGACTTTGACATGTTTTAACATGAAGTGACCACATGTTTTGGCACAACAACATAAGGCGAGATGGTTTAAATGGTGTAGTGAGAGAAATAATTGTGATGTAGGGAAAATGGTATTTTTGGTTTTTCAGTATGAAAATGAAAATTCAAATTTTTCTCCCTTTTGAATTTTTAACAAAATTAACATAAAATACGGGTTGTGCTCCGTTGTAAGCTGTGGAAAATTGGGAATAATTTAAAAATAACAGCTCTTCATCTCAAAAAAGCATTCATTTAATTGTTCACACACATGTTTCTCAACCATCAGAGGGGGTAAAAAAATCTAGTTTCTCAAACAAGCTTAGGCAATTTAAACAATAACTTAAAAACTAGGACAGTCAAAAAATGTGTGAGTATTAAAAAAGGAGTTAAGAACAATAAGAACAGCACCAACTTACTGATGATTAATAATTGAGAAGATTTTTCATAGATGTTGAATAAGATTGTTCCTTGAGCTCAGTTTCAGAACTATAGTATCAATACCAGTGTCAATATCAGTATAAGTATAATTGATCAGTAGTAAATTAGCAATGTTATCTTAGTAATCAGCAGGGAACGGATTTTATGACATTTAAAATTGAAAAAAAGGAAAAATTAAATTTTAAAAAAGGCAAAAAAAGGCATTTATTAAAAAAATTCATTATAATGCTACTAACAGAAAAAAAATAATAAAAAACTTCAACTTTTTATACATAGAGCTAGTGCTCTTCTGAAGCATTGTAGTAACACAGTGCTACAAGATGCATTTTAAAATGTTTTGGCAACATCCTCATACGATTGTCCCGAAGCATATTTTTAAAAGTGCTAAAACTTCTTTCCACATCAACAGAAACTAGTGGAGCCCAATTAAATGATTCCACGTCATTTACTTCGATGTTTTTTGGAAGTTTAGCAGTTTCCAATCCACCGACTACATCTGCAATGTCTTTTATAACTTGCAAACCTTTATTTTCTGAAAAAACAGAATTAAATTTGTCGAACACTGACATGGCAATTTGCCCTTTGGCTTGTTTCAAGTTGTTTTCGACTTCATGAAGTATTGATAGAATTTTTCCAATCGGTTGTCCTAAATATGGATAACACTGTCAATCGCAATTGGGAAAATAAAAAGTGTTCGATGTTACCTCTCTTTTGTAAATGATCAAAAATACTATTTTTAGGATCTACAAGAAATCCAAAATTTGTTTGTATATATGCCAGCTGAGCACGAATTCTGTCATCTGCCAAAATTGATTTTGCGAAAGTAATACAAGCTGCATCTTCATCTAGTTCATCGACAATGTATTTTATACGCGTAAAGTTTCTTGCATAGTAAGACGCTGTACTCAGCCAAGTACCCCAATGAGTCAACACCTATCAAAATCAAAATTTTATGTTCATAGGAATAAAGTTCATATTCGAAATCAAAACAAATCTTACAGGTTGTGGAGGCAACGGAAGTTCGGGATCCATTTCCTTAAAAAGATAAACTCGTGATGCACATTTCAAAAAGATCTTCTTTATATTGGCGATCAAGGCATCAACATCAGGATAAATACTGCGAAGTTTTTCACAAATTCTATGTACGCCATGTGCAAGACATGTTATGTGGATCATTTTCGGATATAGGAGCTTAAGAGCTTCACCACATTTTTTCATGTACCGTGCGGCGTCTGTTATGAATACCAAAACATTTTCTCGTTTAACTTGTTCTGGCCATAGAATCCTTAACGAATTGTCAAATATAGTTGCAATTTCAGATGCGTTTACTTTTTGTATAACCTCTGAAGTCAAAAGATATCCACGGCCGTTTTTACGCAATGGTCCAACTATGACGTTACAAACAAATCTACCAGCTTTATCTGTAGATTCATCAATAGATATGAAAATTTTGGAGTCACCTATATCATCTCTTATTTTTTGCAATACTTCCTCATACACATCCTTCAGATAATTTTTTCTTATAGTGGACTCATCAGGCAATTTTTTTTTTGGAATAATTTTCGAAGAATGTTTTAAATTCTTTATGGTTTGCTTTAAATAGAGGTATATCACAAGCTACCATCATTTTAGTTAGGTCAGTGAAAAACTTATTTTTCTCAGAGTTAGCGGTAAGAAATGACGATATGGGCTGTATCTTTAAAGCTTCGTTTAGTGCCGCTGCTGCTTTATGCTTTTCTCTTTGTAAATGTTGCTGAATATAATTTTTCTTTGCAAAGCTTACTTGTATGGAGCAATATTTGCAGATCAGAGTTTGACCATCCGTAGCAAAAACATCTTGACCAAATTCTTTTATAATTTTCTGCAGTTTAACTGACGAAGAGCTAGCGTGCTTTGGCATTTTATTTAAGATCACTCAATAATAACTCAATAAGCTGCACATAACAATAATATTAAAATAATTCACCAGTTATTTTGCAGAAACAAAACGGTTTAAGTGTTTTAAAAACAGCTGTTGCATGACAGGTGGAGTATGTTCAGAGTTGCAAATTAATTTTTCATAGGGTGTTTCAGCTGTTAGATTTAAATGCCAAAATTAAGTACATTTTGTAGATTCACATAACTTTTTTTTTCAATTTAAAAAAAAATAAGCAATACAGTAGACAAAAATAAGAAAAGAAAATAAAATCATAATAGGTAAAAAAGGCAAAAAAAAGGCATAATGGGTAAGAAAGGCAAAAAAGGCATAATGGGTAAAAAAAGGCAAAAAAAAGGCAAAATAAAAATTAGATTTTCAGAATCAGTAGGAACTGAAACGTGATTATATCGAACCAGTTTTCATGTACAAGTAAGCACAAAAAAAAGGCATTTTCCACAGAATCCGTTCCCTGGTAATCAGTAATGAGTATCAGAAGTAGAGTTAGTATCAGGGCCCTTACTCTGTATTGCGATGCGAAACAAAAATATCGCAAAACAGCGTAATCGGTACTTTGTAAACCGATAACCACGTGCGATTTGCTATTTGAATGCGCATCGCGTTTCATTTTCGCAACGCATTGATTTACGCATCGAAATACGGTGTAGGGCCCCAGGCAGGGATGGGAAATAACTTTTTCGAAATTGTACCGAAAATCGAAAAAATTGTACTTTTCGGCATCAAATTGTACTTGTTGTTTTTTCTCCATGAATAATGAAACTTTTGGATACGCATTGTTTGAAATAAAAAAAAAAAAATTAACAAAAATGAACAAACAATTCAACATAGTAAAATAAATAAAGTACTGTACATTCAGTTTTTAAAATTTAATCAAGAAAAACTGCGTCTTCCTCTTCTTCAACAGAAATATTTTCAAAATGCATAGCACTTTTAAATTTTATTTTTCAAAACATGGCCAAGTGTCTTTTAACAAATCTTTGTTTAAATTTAAGAAGAAACTAAGTCAACAAGCAGACAATTTCTGCACTTTGGTTTGATTAAATTTTGAATCGAAAATATTATTTCAACATTTGCTGGGAAATGTGAATTTGATAAATTTCCACAAAAACGACATCAAGTCAATATGATCAAAATTAAGTGAATGAAATTGTACTAAAAATGTCTTAGTGGTACTTACGTACTTTTTTAATAAAATTGTACTGAAAAATCCAACCCTGGTATCAGTGATCAGAGAGTAGAACTAGTATCGGTATCAGTCAATGATCATTGATTGTTAGGGTAGAATGGGGTTGGTTCGTTAAGATGGTGATTCTACATGCAAGTAGGATCCAAGTAGCTCTAGTGAGCCGTTTTGATACCATAACTTCGTGTTTCTGTTGGTTGACTGGGTAGCGCACTGCTAGGTTATAACCATCCGGTGCGATTGATGAACGTTAGGAGATTGTTGATTTTTGTTGTTGAGAGTTCCTCTAAGTTGCTGAGGATGGGCCTGCCAAGCGTTGTTAGTCTGGACCTGGCCAAGGCCGGGCAGGTGCACAGAAAGTGTGTTAGTGTTTCTTTATTTGGGTCATCGCAGCTGCGACAGTGGGTGTTGAAAGGTAGTCCAATTCTCTCGGCATGAACTCCGATGCACCAGTGACCCGTAATAATAGCCGTTAATCTGGCTATGTCGTTCCGGGGCTTTGAGAGCATCTGTTGAGTTCTGCCTATGTTGTAAAGGGGCCATATTTTTCTTGATGTGTTGCAGGTTGGTAGTTCTCTCCATCTACGACCGGCTAAGGTTAAGTAGTAAGAACGAATTCCTCCCTTGACTGTGTTCAGTGGAACTTCGACTGGTTCCGCTCTGGAAACGTCAAGGGAAGAACCCCGCCTAGCCAATTCATCCGCCTTTTCATTACCATAAATGTTCCTATGGCCGGGAACCCAGATTATGGTAATGCTAAGTTGGTGACTTAGCCGGGCCAGTTCATCCTTACACTGCCTTACCAGTTTGGAGTTGGTACTGATCGCAGCTAAAGATTTAACAGCAGCTTGGCTATCCGTCAGAATAGCTGCGTTAAGGTGGTTGGTGTTAGCTCTCCTTAGGGTGCGACAAGCTTCTCTTATCGCAAAAAGCTCGGCCTGAAAGACGCTGGCTGAGTTTGGTAGACGAAAAGAGTCCGCCACCCCCAGTTTCTCAGAGTATATGCCCGCTCCCACTCCGCACTCCATCTTGGAGCCATCCGAGTAAAAGCACACATCGAAGGCTAGATCAATTCCCCCATTGCGCCATTCCACCCTGGTGGGAAACTTGGTTGTAAAGGATTTCGTGAAGTCGAGTTTGGGAGTGTCGTAGTCCGTTTTTCCAGGAATATCCGGGCTAGTTTTGTTGTGTTGTATTGTATGCTTTATTCAGTGCAGGCCACCATACTAGTGCACCATACGCCAAGATAGGTCGCACTACCGCTGTGTATAGCCATAAGAGCATTTTTGGTTGAAGACCCCGTTTTCTACCAAAGGTTTTTTTGCAGGCGTAGAAGGCAATGCAGGCCTTCTTGACCCTTTGTTCGATGTTAGTTTTCCAGCTTAGCTTAGGATCCAGAATGACACCTAGGTATTTTGCGCTACTGGATAGTTTAAGAGGTTGGTTGTTGAGCTTTGGAAGGACAAATTGTGGCGCTTTGGTTTTTGTGGTGAATACCATCAGTTCCGTTTGCTAGGGTTAACTCCTAGGCCGCACCTGGCAGCCCAGACACTGAGTTTTCCTAAAGCAACCTCCAATAGCTCACTGAGCGTAGAGGGGAACAGTCCTGACACCATAACAACCACGTCATCCGCATAAGCCACCACTTTGACCCCATTGCAATTTAGTGTATTAAGAAATTCATTCATGGCGATGAGCCAGAGTAGGGGGGAGATCACTCCTCCTTGCGGAGTACCCCTACTGACAAATCTCGTGAGTTGGCAGCCATCCAGGTCTGCCTGGATTATTCTGTTACTGAGCATTGAGACTATCCAGTTTCTCACCGGTGCTTGTACACCAAGGTTGGTAAGAGAATCAAAAATGGCCCTAGTATGAATATTGTTAAAAGCCCCTTCTATGTCTAAGAAGGCCGCAAGAGTGTATTGTTTAAAGTAGATTGATCTTTCAATAGTGGTAATAACCTCGTGTAGGGTGGTATCTGTGGATCTGCCCTTGAGGTATGCGTGTTGGGCGCTGGATATGTTAGCACCCTTTAGGTAGAATGGGGACCATTCACCACTTTTTTTAAATGGATGTCCAAAAGAAACCGATATTCTTTAAAATTTAGAAAATTACATTAATTAACTTTGATTTTGCATTTTTATAAATAAATTATCTCGAAAATGATTTCCAAAGGTCTCTACATTAGAGAACAGAATCAAATGGGCTCTGTTAAGTTTCAATTCATATAAGTCTGCTGGGCCTGATGGTATAGTTCCAGCCGCTCTACAGCAGACGGGTCATTTATCCTTCCATGGCTTCTTGTCATTCTCAAAGGTTGCCTTATAATTAGTGTTCGATCGAAACCGAATATTCGTCCATTTTATAATATTCGGCCGAAACTGAAACTAGTTATTAATATGAAAATTTAAGTTTTTACAAATAATTTTTTTTTTATTAAAAAGAAACAAAAGTACTTTCATACACATAAGAAAAAAATTTAGTATATAAAAGTATTATTTGAATATTAAAGTTTATAATAATTAATTGAAGTTTACTATAAGTAATAATAAATAAGATAATTTTTTATTTTATTATTTATTACAAAAGCATTGCATATTTTATATCTTCAGTATACACTCAAAATAGTATGCACCTACAAGGCACATTTTTTATGGAACTACAAAAAAAATTATTTTTGTTTTTTTTTTAAGTTTTAGTATTAAAAAAATAAAAATATTTCGTTTTCTTTTCTTTTATTCTACACACACAGAGTTCGTTCGGAAGTTTATTTATCACTTTTTTGGCTTCAGTAACTATATAAACTTTAATATTAATTGCAATACAGACGATAGAACCGAAAATGATAGCATCGAACGCATAAAATTAACAAAAATGTTTTGCGTTAACACGAGAAATCAAATTATAGACGAATTTAATCAGACCTATCGGGAACAATTTTTCACGCGGAATCGAAAAAGGGATTTTCTTTTTTAAGACAAAGCTTAAGATTGTTTTAAAGATTTTTGATAGAAATTTGTTGATAAATCGTTGATGAACAAATTTGCATTTAAAGTTATCAAAATGTTCTTGAGCCTTATCCTAAAAATGAAAACTCCCTTTTTCGATTCCGCGTGAAAAATTATTCCCGATAGGACTGAATAATTTTTGTTTTGTACAATGCGTTGTAAATATTTTTATATTTGAATTAAATGACTGATGCAAGTAGTTTTTACCATAATTTTCGACTAGTTTCGGCTATTCGGCCTCAATACTGAAACTGGCTGAAACTGGCAAAAAGGGCTGAAACTGGCCGTAACAGAAACTGAAACCGAATATTCGGTCGGACACTACTTGTAATGACATACATACCATTAGAATGGAGGGAGGTAAAGGTAGTATTAATTCCTAAGACGGGTAGGATATCGCAAACGAGTCCGAAGGACCTTAGACTCATCAGTCTTTAATTTTTTCTGCTGAAAATACTCGAAATATTGCTGTAACATCGACTTAGGCTACCCGTAGAGTAAGCGCCGAAGCAGACAGGCAGGCAGACAGGCGCAGGAAAACTATGTGAACAAGCGAGAAAAAAGTTATTTCTATCTCGTTTATTCGCAGGGCCTGCCTGCCTGCTTCGGCATTTACTCTGCTTCGGCAGACTTAAATTTGCTTTCAGCTTCACAACATGCTTGCAGGAATGTTAGGTTTGTAGAAACAGCGCTGCACTCCCTAGTAAGCTTTATAGAAAATTCCTTTCATCACAAGGAATACACAAATGAAGCTTTTCTAGATATCGAAGATGCCTTTAACAATGTTCTTCCGGGGACAATCCTTGGTGCACTCATGAAGCTTCAGGTGGATGAGTCACTCTGTGTGCTGATTAAAAAAACCTGCTGACGAGCAGAGTTTTCCGCGCATCTCTAAAAGACTCAAAAGCCCTAAGAGAATCAAAGAGATTTGTGAGGAGGGGCATTCCTCAGTGGGGTGTTCTATCACCTTTATTATGGAGCTTGGTAGTCAATGAAATACTGAGGAAAATAGAAAAGGTCGTGGATTACCTATCCGAATGACGTAGCTATTACTGCTCAGGGAAAGTTTCCTATCACTCTCCCGGAGCTGATTGGATCAGCGCTCTCCGATCTTAACATTTGGGACAAAAGCTGTGGGCTGGGGGTAAATTCCCAAATAAACTGAACTGGTCCTTTTTACGAGGAAATACGAAATTCCGCTTATAATTCCTCCACGTCTTTCTTTTTTTTAGACTGAACCAACGCTCAGGGGATGCCCCCTATAAATGTGTAAGCATTGTGTTGATCCGGAAGATGGGTGATAGTTAGTTGGAGGGTGGATAGATAGAGTAGTGTCGGTGAAGATTTGTTTTAAATTTGCACAGCTCAAAACTGCCGGGAAACACACTCGCAGGGAGACTATTCCACAACTTAACCGTGCGACCAAAGAACGAATTATCACGGTAATGTGAGGTTCTATTGGGCATCGATGCAATGGTAAAGGGGTGGGCTTGAACAGCTGCCCGAGTGGACCTGGGAAACACACGAGCTGGTGGCGTCAGGCCATGTATCTCCCTTGAACACTTCCCATGGTAATACCTATACAGAAGGCTTAGGCAACCAACATTACGTCGATGCCCAAGAGAGTTGAGAGAGGATGAAATACTTTCATCCCCAATCAAATATATCGCACGACGTTGAATTCGGTCCAGAAGCTTCAAATAAGATCTTGAAGCCCCTGCCCAAATGTGCGAATTGTACTCCATTTTTGGCCTAATATATGCGGTGTAGATCATGCGAAGATCAGCTGAAGTGAAATATTTTTGCACCGTTTTAGAAAACCTAAGCACTTGCCAACGAAGTTGCATCATTCCAACGAAGATCAGATTGGATCGATATGCCCAGAACGTCAAGAGCAGCTGATTCCACAAGATCCACACCATTCATAATGAGAGGAGCTAAAGGGCAATTCACACGCGTGTGGGTTAACAGACAACACTGGGTCTTGCTTGCATTGAACTCTTCTCTATTAGCAAGACCCCACTCGGAGATTTTTTGTAGATCATTAAGGAGTGTGTCATTCATATTTTGCCTTTTTCTCTCAATCTCCATAGACCTTGCGCGTTTTTTGAATGAATATGAATGAAAAATGCTGCTGTCGTCCGCAAACGAATGTATTGGGTTATGCGTCAACGACAGAAGGTCGTTGATAAAAACCAGAAACAAGGTTGGCGATATAACTGAACCCTGCGGTACTCCTGCGTTAATGGCGTGCTTCTCGGACGAAATACCGGCAACTACGACTCGAATCGTTCTGTCCTTGAGGAAACACGTGATCCATCGAGCAAAGGTACCACCAAAACCATTTGCAGCAAGTTTTGACACGAGCGCTTTATGCCACACTCGGTCAAACGCTTTAGAAATATCCTCTTCGTGGAAGAGGCAAAATAGTTGGGAGTTATTTTGGATAGAAAGTTAAGCTGGAAACCGAACATTCTCAAGTCAATTAGGAAAGCCAATGATGCTTTACATGCTTTTAAGAAAGCTTTCGATAAAACATGGGGACTTACCCCGAATATTGCAATAAGACTGTGCCCTGTTATTAGCCCCATCAGAATGGAGAGCTTCGTCGTTCGTTTTTCAGTAAAACTAGGCCTCATCTGTCTAGCAGTGTAAGAGATGGCTCTGGCTATGCTTCCACCTGGAATTAGCTCTGTGGCATGTTGTCTTAAAGATAGCTTTAACGACGCAAGTGGCATGCCTAATGTTTCCATGTCAGGCAGCAGCGTCACAGTGGTACCTTCTCTAGCGTACTCATCCGCTCTACAATTTTCAGGAATGTCCCTATTCCCTGGAACGAAGACCAGATGAATGTCAAACGTATTGGCCATCTCATTAAGAGATGAGGTACATTTAAGGGTTGTTGGTGATGTTAGGAGCACACCTCTAAGGGGTTTAATCGTTGCTTGGCTGTCTGTAAAAATATAGATATCTTTAATTGAAATCTCACTATACCTCAGCCATTTTACAGCTCTATAAATGACCAATATTTCAGCCTGGAAGACGCTGCAATGATCTGACAGTCTAAATGAGGTTCTGATGTTGAAATCCATAGAAAGGACGCCTCCCCCGACTTAGTTGTCAAGTTTTGAGCCGTCAGTAAAATTATGAGCACCAATTTGGTTTAACGGCAGTAATCCGTCCCATTCTATTCTGGTTGGGATTACTGTGTGAAATCCGTTCTCAAATGAGGGAGTGGCAATAGTGTAATCGATGTTGCTAGGAACTGCTCCTGCAAGATCGATAACAGAAGAGTGACCTGTACGAGTGTTAGCCCACTGCAAGGTTGCTCTAAAGCAGATGGCTGTTTCCAGTGCCATCCTTTTTCCCATAATATCAATGAGTATTAAGTAAAGAACTGCATTTAGCGACTCAGATGAAGTGGATTTAAGTGCTCTGCTTATACATACGACCGCAGTTCTTTGCACTTTTCATACCAATTTAAGAAACTATTAAACTATTGGCATTTTTGGAACTTATTTATCTCCGTCATCAAAAAATTTCAATGAGAGCCAGGTGACAACAGGTAAAATAACAACCAGGAGAAAAAAACACTAAGTCAAAGTTACGACTATTTGCATTTTGAATAGAGACATTTCATTTTGGAATCAATACGAACAGAGTCAAGAATTGAACCGTATAAGTATCTGTTCAAATTCTCAAAAAAAAAAAAAATAAGTTTCAGATAAAAATTTGTATTAAACCTTAAAACCTGTACTGGCTTTGGAAAGAATTTAACGACGCACGTGGACAAAAGTAGGTAACGAGGTGGACAAAAGTAGGTATGTAAAAAAGTCATAAATTTGTAAAAGTATGTAAATTTATTGCTAGGAGTCTTAATTCTTTGAATCTGAAAGGATTTTTCGATATCTTTTAATTTGTCTTTATATGCAGCCTCAAAAATTTTACGAAATTTCAGTTTTTATACTTTTGTACTTCATATTTTCCAAAATCCTAAAAGTTTTAGTAAATTTCTTGTACGAAACTTTAGTAAAAATATATTTTACAAGTTTTTGCTAAAAAACACAACTTTAATAGAATAAATAAAAAATTTTCATATACCACAAAAAAGGTCTTAGAAATCCAAAAACAAGCTAAATTTCAATATACTATTAGGTTAGGTTAGGTTAGGTAATGGTGGCTGAGCCGAATGACGACTCGTACACTTAGGCCAGTGCAGGCCCGTTGTGATACCACATGATCTCTTTAAAAACCTAATACAGATTTCCCTCCTCAAACCAGTTCGAGCGGATAATGAATTTGAGTATATGCTTGATTTCCAGGCATCAGACTTCGGTAAGTCCATTTAAAAAGGGAAGGCCTAGAGTTGCCATTCTCCTTTTAGCTAGAGCCGGACATTCGCAGATGAGGTGCTGAACGTTTTCTACCTCCTCCTCACATCTGCAGCTTCTGCAGCAATCGTTTGATGCAACTCCCAACCGAAGGGCATGCGCTCCGATCAGGCAGTGACCCGTTAGGATTCCTACTATTTTTGACAGGTTTACCCTGCTTAACTCAAGCAGTGAGTTGGTGCGTTTTAAGTCGTAGGTAGGCCATGTTAGCTTAGTTATCCTACATGTATCAAGGCGTTCCCAGCGTTCTTGTGCAAGACCTAGGGATCTGTTCTTGCACTGGAGTTTATAGGAGGAAATGGAAACAATAAAGTCCTCATTTAAGAGGATGTTAGAGGTCGTACCCTTCCTTGCCAATTCGTCGGCCAAATTGTTGCCCTCGATATCCCTGTATCCGGGTACCCATATGAGGTGAATCCTGAGTAGCATTGCCATCTCGTTAAGAGATTTGCGGCACTCAGTGAGAGTTTTAGAGTTGTCAATATTTGAGTTCAGTGCTTTCAGTGCAGCTTGGCTATCTGAAAAGATGGAAATACTTTTTCCTTCAAGGTCTTTTTGACCTAGAATCCTAGTGGTTTCGTGAATAGCCATCATTTCCGCTTGGTAGACACTACAATAGTTAGGAAGTCTAAAGGACGCTTCGATTTCGAGATCCTGGGAGTAGATACCTCCCCCTACTTGTTCTCGAATATACTATTAAAAAAAATAATTAATTTTTGCTTTTTTTTTTTTAAGTATGTCTTAAAACATGCCGTTCTTAACCATTCCCAAAATTTGACCTCAGACTACATTACAATAAAGATCTTATGACCACTTTTCTAAAGCAAGTTTTGATAAAAATGAGCAAATTTATATGTGAAAATAACTAATTTTTCATAAAGTTTCAAACGTAATTAAACAATAAGTAAATTTTTTTTTATTATTATTTTTATGTATATCTTAAAAACACTATCTCGAAATATGGAAAGCCAAAACTAAAAAAGAAGGGTTTTATGATCTTTTTCATGGAGCATTTTTTGACGAAAATGCGCAAATTTATATGAAAAAAGAACAAATTTTTCATAAAGTTTCAAAATAAAAACATTTTTGTATATTTTCATTTTAAAGTCTGTCTTAAAATATGCTTTTCTTAACACATTCCCAAAATTTTGGTCACAGACTACTTTTGAATAAGGATTTTATGACCACTTTTCTAAAGCATGTTTTGATGAAAATGAGCACCAATTGCGTACCAAAAATACATGACAAGGTGACATTCTACGTTTGAAACAAAAAAAAAATGCTCAATTTAAGACTTTTTATTGTGCAAAGACAATAATACATAGAGACTTGAAATTAACGTATATAATGCAAAAATCAATTTCCTAAAAATTTTTAATTTTTTTTATGCATCTCTTCTCGCTAGGTGGTGTAAAAAAATAAGTAGAAGAAGCTTTAGAAGGTATTCATAAAGAGTTTAGAAAACTTAGATTTTTCTTAATAACTCATAAACTGGCAAAAAATATAGTTTTCTAAAGCTAATAAGATAATCTATCTGACAAAATAAAGTTTTTGAAAATAATTTGGAAGGAAACAAAGTTACAGAGTTTCAAACATGAAACAAATTTAACAATTTTACAATTTTTGAACTTTGAAGGCTGATATCTTTAAAACTACAAAAGGCAATGAATTTTTGTAAACAGTCGAGTATTTTTTAATCAAACCAATTTAAGATAATTAAAATTGGCTACTGCTTTAAAAAGATATAGTGCAGTTATCAGAAAAAGAACTGTTTTTTTTTAATTTTGCCTATAACTCCTAAACTCGACCAGATAGAGAAAAACGGACTGCGGATTTGAATTTAGCGCGCAAAAATACATATGGAACCACTTTTGTCTTGTATGGTTCGAAACCGTTTATACCTGTGTAATGAAATCGATGAATTCATTTTGTATGAAGATCATGATACGAGTGATGACACAATTGATTTAATTTCTGATCTCGATTTATCTGACTTTGTGTCGAGTGACTCTACGCATTATTCTGATGAGTCAATAATTTTCTCTGTTATTTTCTCTCATTCTGAGAGAATATAAAAATATTTTTTAATTAATAAACTTCATTACATATTGTGTGGTAGGCGGGTCCAGGGCGTGGCCAATCTGAATAAAATAATTATATGATAATTAAGTGAAAGCAGTTAAAAATAAACAAGCTAATTTCCTTTCTTATACTTTCTACAACTGGAGATATTGCACTTTTACTCTTCATTTTGTATTGGAGGTGGGCGAAGGGTGTGGCAGATCTTGGTGAAATTTTTATATGATAATTATGTGAATGTAGTTAATAAAAAATAGCTAATTTGTTTTCTTTTACTTTCTGCAACTGGAGATATTGCAGATGGAGATTTTATTCTTCATTTTGTGTAGGAGGTAGGCGAAGGGCATGGCAGATTTTGATGAAATTTTTATATGATAATTAAGTAAGTGTAGATTATAAAAAGTAGTTAATTTCCTTTCTAATAATTTTTACAACTCAAGATATTGCACTTTTATTCTTGATTTTGAATAGGTGGAGGGCGGAGGGCGGAGAGCGAAGGGCGTGGCATATCTTGATGAAAGTTTTATATAGTAATTATGTAAATTTTGCCAATAAAAAATCAGTTAATTTTGTTTCTTACATTTCCTACACCTTAAGATATTACGGTTTTATTCTTCATTTTGTATTATTTGGGAGGTAGGTGAAGGGCGGGTCAAATCTTGATAAAATTTGTATATGATAAGGGGATGGGGGAGAGGGGCAGGGCTGCAAAAATATAGACGTACTAATATAAAAAAGATATTTTAGGATAGAGAATTTTAATATAGCTGGATGGAAAAATAGATTTTTAGCCATCACTTTTGATTGGAAAGAGATATTGGGGTAATTTTTTCACATAAATTATTTTTGAGACTTGACTTTTTTGTAAAAAATATAAAAACAACATTTTGGAAAAAGTAAATTTCGTGAAAAATTTAAAGGTACCTTATTGTTTTGATGACAAAAACAGTAAAATAATTTTTGCGCTTAGCGGGAAGAATTTTTGCAAATAAATGCTATGTCATATGAAAGGTAGCTAGATGTGCAATTTTTAATTGATTTCATTTTTACAACAACAACACTTTTTGAGTCATTTTTTGAGTAAAAATTCAATATTTTGGACCTTTTTTGACATAATCATAAAAGATATATACACTGACTTAACGGTATAGTTTAACCTATTTTTGTGAAGTGATTTTATTGAACTTTTGAACAAAAAAAATTTGAATGAAATATATTAAAGGACAGCGGAGATATTTGCATCGAAAGACCCAACTTTGATTTTCATGTCGTTTTTTTCTCAATCTTAGGCAACGATGTTTTAAAAAAAGTCGGTGTACTGAAAATTTCTACAATTTTGAATATATGTGAGTGTTTTTGATGTCAAAATAACAAAAAAATTTTAAAATTATATATACAAAAATCTCCGATGCTTAAAAGTTTTATAGTAACAAAATTACCGTTAGTTGAAAAATTTCAGAGGGGGCGTGGCAAAAACTAAGCAAGTAACATTTTAAGTTGGGATAAACTTAATATGTGTACCTAGTTTGAGCGAAATCCGTTGAGCCGTTAAGATTTGTATAAAGGCCAAACAAACAAACTAACAGAAAATTAGTTTTATTACTATAGATAGTCAATTGTATGAAAAAATAGATTTTTAGTCATAACTTTTGATTGGAAAGAGATATTGGGGTAACTTTTTCACATAAATTATTTTTAAGACTTGACTTTTTTGTAAAAAATATAAAAACAACATTTTGGAAAAAATAAATTTCGCGAAAAAAATCAAAGGGGGTACCCTTGTTGTTTTGATGACAAAAACAGTAAAATAATTTTTGCGCTTAGCTGGAAGAATTTTTGCAAATAGGTGCTATGCCATATGAAAGGTAGCCAGATATGCAATTTTTAATTGATTTCATTTTTACAACAACAACAATTTTTGAGTCATTTTTTGAGTAAAAAGTCAATATTTTGGACCTGTTTTGGCATACTCATAAAACATATATACACTGACTTAACGGTACAGTTCAACCTATTTTTGTAAAGTGATTTTATTGAACTTTTGAACAAAAAAAATTTGAATGAAATATATTAATGGACAGCGGAGATATTTGCATCGAAAGACCAAACTTTGATTTTCATGTCGTTTTTTTCTCATTCTTAGGCAACGATGTTTTATGAAAAAGTCGTTGTACTGAAAATTTCTCCAATTTTAAAGATATGTCAGTTTTTTTGATGTCAAAATAACAAAAAAATTTTAAAATTAAATACACAAAAATCTCCGATGCTAAAAAATTTTATAATAACAACATTACCGTTAGTTGAAAAATTTCAGAGGGGGCGTGGCAAAAACTAAGTAAGTAACATTTTAAGTTGGGATAAACTTAATATGTGTACCTAGTTTGAGCGAAATCCGTTGAGCCGTTTAGATTTGTATAAAGGCCAAACAAACAAACAGAAAATGAGTTTTATTACTATAGATAGTCAATTGTATGAAAAAATAGATTTTTAGCCATCACTTTTGATTGGAAAGAGATATTGGGGTAATTTTTCCACATAAATTATTTTTGAGACTTGACTTTTTAGTAAAAAATATAAAAACAATATTTTGGAAAAAATAAATTTCGCGAAAAAAATCAAAGGGGGTACGTACCTTTGTTGTTTTGATGACAAAAACAGTAAAATAATTTTTGCGCTTAGCTGGACAAACAAACACACCAAACAGAAAATGAGTTTTATAACTATAGATTTTGTATGGGAGGTGGGCGAAGGGCGTAGCCGAGCTTTATGAAAATTCGTGTGGAGTTTTATACATATGAAGTAATGACACATGCTTTTCATGTACCTACTAAGATTCCTTCTATTTTTGTCACTCATCCCATAGACTTTGTCACACTGTGCGACGAGTGCTTTCAAATGTGTAACTAAACATGAGAAACTTTTAATCGCCAATGATCTAAGGGCTAAAATGATTTAAGCGTTTTGACAGCCCAGTGTAAAAAAATCATACTAGAAAAATGTTTACACCCTAGAATTAAAAACAAAAAGCGACCGCCCATAGTGGCATAACATACGAGTAAAGTAGGAAATGCAAGAAAAATGTCCTGCTAGGATAGCGTTACGAGGTCATTTTTGACAACAACATAAAAGAAACGCATTTATGCATGGTTGAACTAATAAAGTTCAACTGTAAGAGCAGACAGATATTTCAAGTAAATATTTCATACATATGTAAATGTAATTTTAGCACAAATAACGTTTGCCGAATTTAGTGACATTTCTTTTCTTTTTTTTTTTGTACCATTTTACACTTCACGCTATTTAACTTTGATCTTTGCCGCATTTAGCATAAATTATGAATTTTCGTTCTTAAACTTTTTTGTGGTGGCTTTGTTATTGTTTTCACTGCGCAGACACAAAAGGATATTATTTTGATTCGCAGCACAATAACAAAGGAGCAAAAACTTATGCTTCAAATGGAAATAAATTAACGATTAGCTGAAGATTATTTTCAAACGACAGTATGTTGCAAAGAAAAAACTTCAAAATACGTTCCTTGAGCTGAAATTGCGTAGATATGTATTGCTAGATTTCTTTTGAAAATAATGTTTGTCTAGGATTTATACTAGAGTTTTGACACATATCTTAGCAAAAAAAAAAAAAATTGCAAAGAGTACAAAATTTTCCACTTTTTATGCGCTTTAGCTGCGCAAATGTGTATTTACACACGCTGACACACATTTGAAATGTCGGCCAACATAATCTAATAAGCGACATTAATGTGTTTTATGTAGCAGATTTTTAACTGAAAAGATAGCCATATTAATTAAATTAAAAAGGTTTGAATATATTTTTGAAAGGTATTATTTGAAAAGTATTTATAATATTTCCTAACAGTGTTGAAACACATTTGAGCACATTTTGTCTTTTTTTTTCTCAAATGCATAGATATGGTTAAATATTATTTTGCTAGTAAAAAAACCTGCCCTATGACAGGTCCTCCGCACACTTCCTTTCTGGAGCCATTTGCCGAAGCACTTTTTTCTTTTTAAAGCATAGTACTCTGTTCAGTTTCATGTGAAATTCCACTTAAATCTCTGTACAAAATATGACAGCTGCGAAACAAGCGTGGAAATTTTCACAACATTTTCGTCAGAGCAGTACTCTGTTCCGCTGCATGAAATTATCGCAACATGTTTCTAAGCAACATTTTTTCAGGACAGTTTAATTGTATTGCCTATTTATTTTGAAGTGAAAAGAGAGATATCATATGAAATATCCCAACATATTCTCCGATTCTCTCTGAGAAACATTGCCATAGGAATTCCTCGCAACAAACTTTAAATCAGAAATTTCACGCAACAAATAAATAGATGTTGCCAGCGAAATTTCACGTAAACGAACAGAGTACTAGGCTTTAAGCTTGATGTTTTATTCAATTGATTTGTGAAAAATACATATGTATCACATTAAATAACACTTTACGTATTGAAGCAGTGTTGAAAAATTAGTTCAAGTGTAGAAGTTCAAAAAGTCGAGTTTGGTAGCAATCATATTTATACACAACTTAACAAACTGGCTTTGCAACCATAATTTACGTAGCAATTTAGGTGTCGTTTCGCGGCTGATACAATCCATCAAAAGAATTTCATTAAATTCGTCATAACTTTTTTTTAAAAAAGATAAAAAGAGGTAGTTAGTTCAAAAACGTACTATATATTGTAAAAACCCAATACTGTCACTGATAAGTATCATATATATTATCTGTGCATACTTTCAGGCTGAACATTTTTGAGAACAGTGTGTCTTGTAAAATTACTTCAGTCAAAAAATAATTACAATTTGAGAAATACTGTGTGCGGATCAGCATGCTTGCCTTTTATGTATTAAGATGTGCATACTTTCAGGCTGAACAGTTTGAAAGATATTGGACACGGAGCAGCTTGCTTGCCTTTTATATATTAACCCTTTGGTGGACACGACAATTTTGATACGTCGGCATATGCCGACATAAAAAGAATTTTGTATAAAAACACGATGAATATAGGCAACTGTGATTCTGGTTTCATATATATATACATCTTTTCTACTCCGACAGTAGCAATCGGATTACAGTTAGAGCCCAAATTTGAATTTTTTTTTTATACATATCTTTAGTCATAGCATAAATTTTCACGAGTGGTCAATTTGCAGCACGTCGGATATACTCAACAAATTTATATGCATTTTTGTAAGTCGCAAAAACAGTGTAGTTGCGTAAGGACAATAACATTTTTGGTAAGAGTTATTTTTTTATATATTATTTGTTTGTAACATTTAGACTCTGGAATAAATAATATTATAGAAATGGATTACGAAAAGCAACACGACCATTTAAGGAAATTGTTTGTAGAGTGCGATAGCGATTCGTCAGAAGAGGATCTGTATGAAAATGTGTATGAAAGTGTTTGCGGTGACAGCGAAGAAGAAAAGAGTGGGGAAACTGGAATGGAAGAAACTGAAGATGTAACACCCGGTTTTTTGACATTGATTGGCATGAAACGGTTAACGAGATACCAAATTTTAATTTTTATTCCACATTATCTGGTATTAAAATCGAAATAATTGATACAGTCTCCGATTGATGTCTTCAATCAAATTTTCAATAATAACATCATGGAGCTACTTATTCAATGTACGAATGAATACGGACTTTTTTTTGTGTAACCAGCAAAGAGGCAGCAGATTCAAACGGATGATGAAATTTCCAGTTGTTGATCGTCATGAAATGCTAAAATTTTTCGGATTGTGCTTACTTCAAGGTCAAATTAAAGTTCCAAAGATGCATATGTTATTTTCGAAATCAACACTATACTATCACCCGGTATTCTCTGCGGTAATGTCAGGCAGAAGATTTGAACAAATCTTGAGATGTCTTACTGCTAAACATGTGCGAGATTAGTGTCATATGGAAAATATGTCTAATTTTATAAAATTTATAAATCAGAGCTTTCAATCCCTCCGAACAAATTGTACTAGATAAACCGTTGTTACTTCATAGAAATGGAATTACGCGAATGTTCTAATCTTGAAATAAATGAGCATTTTTACTACGAAACTGAATGTTCTCTTTAATTTTTTGTTGTATTTAGCGCTTACAGATACTTATTTCATAAAAAAATATATGTTTTTTTGTCGGATAATGAGGTGTCCCTATCACAAAACGAAAGCACTAAATAGGACACGTCGGTGTATGCCGATGTATTATGAATTTTTAGTTTTAAGTAAACTGAACACTCAATAAACCATAAACCCAAAACTGAACTCTGAATTTAAATATCTAGTCTTAAACGTAAAATATCACATGTGACGTTTTACGACCATCTTGTGTCCACCAAAGGGTTAAGATATCTAGCAACAAAAGTTAGTGCTCTTTTAGCACATCTTTGTAAAGCTGTGTGTCAGGTCTTAAAAAGCTCAATAACTTTTTAAGACCTGACCTGAATAACTCAAAGGAAAATCATATAAAAAAAATATTTTAAATATCAATTTAAATTTTATTGAATTCGAATCCTTGAATTATTCTACCTACATTCATTCACACCCTTGTTGGTCACACCTTAACAGAAATTTTGTATATTCATTGCCCTTTATCAACAGCCCGCAGCAAGGACATAAATCTTGAGTAACAAAAAAAAAAATGCGCAATATTTTTACACGTTTCCAAAGCAGCTCGAATTTCAATACAATTCTTATGCAACCAAATTGCAACGGCTGTTGCACTCAGCAACACAAAAAAATAAACAATTAAAATCACATTCCTTTCTTTCTTTTTTTTACAGGATCTTGCCAAGATGTAGATGTGTACGAGTAGATATGTGATGAAGTTCATACATCAAGTCATATTAGGCAGCATAAACAGCATTAAAGTGAGTTGCGCAATTTTAAGGATCAATCAGTAGCTCGTTGGCAGACAAAAAAATTTTAATTAATACCTTGATTTATTAGGCTGTGTAAATCTAGCCTGTTGACAGGCTATAATTTTATTAAAAGTAGTTATATTTCTTTTTAATGCTTTAAAAAAACTATGTCCTGTGTGCATAGACAAAAACTGAAAACATGACTGACATTTATGACTAGGCATTACAATGCAAGGACTTTTATTTAGAAAATTGTATTGTTAATTCCTTAGATGTCTAAATTTCGGTTGATTTTATTTATGGCTATGTTTGAATACCATCCATAAATTATGTTTGGTAGTTTTAAGTTGAAATAAATAAAAAAAAGCTGGGAAAAGATTTAAAAGTCATGACATTGAAGTAATTTTATTATAGTAATCCAAAGTTGAACTGTTTTTTTAACATGGCTATGGCCAAAAACGAAAAATTCACACCAACTTTTTAGTAGTTTGAGAAATTGTAAGAAAAGGTGATTTCCAAACCTGTGTCAATAAGCGATAACAGCTTAAGTCTGATCTCAAAGTTTCCAGAAATTTTGCTTCAAAATTTTCAATCGTCATATAAGTTATATGAAGGGGTGTTTTGTTTTTGTGCCATAATTAGGTTAGGCTCATGCTAGAAGCTCCAGATTTTGTGTATTTATAAAGCTATATACGTGGAACACATATATATATATCAATAACTCAGTACTGTCTTAAGTCGACTTAAGTGATTATTTCTTATGAATACAGAATTAAAATTCAGAAAAGAGCAATTGAAATTAAGAAATTCCATTGAAATTCAGAAAGATCATTTGAAATTCAGAAAACATCAATTGATATTTAGAAAATGCTAGCTGATATACTCGGTGTTACTGAGAAGTTAAATCTATAAATTTTAACATACACTTCTCGTTTTAATGTTTCTAAAAATGCCAAATAATGAAAAACATATCCGCGAGTTACCAAATTTCAGCGTTTATTCACAAAGCCCTGAATTGCTTGAGATTTAATTTATAGTACTTTTTTCTATTTGTGACTGCCAAAAGTTATAAAAAATTCAATTTGGTATTACATGGAGTAAAAATACAGTATTTATTGGAATTTATTTAATGTATTGGCAACGAAAAAACCGCTGATATCTTATTTGTTTGTGGCGTTATTGACTATAGCTCTATGTAGAAATATTGAAAAAATTCTTGAATTTTTGTCTAAAAATAAATAAAACAAATCTCTCCGCTGTTGAGAGTCTGATAATTAAAGCAATTTCTTAAGTCTTTAGAATTATTTTTTAACACAAAAAATGGTTCAGTTATTTGTTAGATTGCGTTTCGCATCTGTTTTTGTGCACATTGGTTTAAGAAAGCGGTTGCCCTTTTATTTGCCAATAATTCTATAGAGCAACCTTTGAAACAATAAAATCGACATAACCGATTGATCGACATACATCCAGTAGAATAAAACTGCAAAAAAAAATGCAGGAAGTTGTCCATTATGATTTTTGCTGCAAGCTCAACGAACTATTCAAGAATTATTGCAGTGCATTTCAACATGTAGAAAATGGTTTAACATTCAGAAATAATTGCAGTGCATTTCAACATGAAGAAAAAGATAAGAAGCCATCCAAGTTTTTTGCTAAATTTTTAGCCGTACTGTACAGCAAATTTTAACGTCTGAATCCCCCCATTTCAAACTCTTTATATGTGATCTTCTCCGAGAAAAGGGACCCAGTGTGTGAAAAAAAAGTTTTGAGAAAAACGCATTTAAAGTTTCATAACGCATTTTTATCGATTTTTCCAAGTTCGTTTTGTACGTTTTTATGGGGTTAGTAAATTTTTATCAGAAATCTTACTCATTTCATCTTATTCTACACTTTTAGTACCTTTTAGGTACCCTTTGGTACCCTTTTAGGTACCAGAATACACTCTTAAGTCCAAACCCATTTTTTGACACACTAGGTCCTTTTTCTCGGAGAAGGTCACATATGTTTTCTTTTTTATTGATTATGAGACAATCTGTTATTGAGTTGTTTGTTGTACACATTGTTGTATACTTCACTGTAACTTTTACGAAGAAATATAGCTATAAAAGCAAAAATCAAGGAATCCAAGTATTTCTGAAGATTGGATTAACACTTGCAATAGTTGAAAAAAAACAGTCAAACAAAATAAAAAAAATGCTTAGGAGGGAATAGGAGGTGGAAGGGTGGCGACCTAAGAAATTACTCTTAAGGGCAAAGTATTTTTAAAAATTATAAAAACAACATTTTTAAAAAATTTAATTCGTCACAAAAATCAAAAGGGGTGCCCTTGCATTTTTCTTAAAAGAAATAGAAAAAACAATTTTGTGTCAAACTGCAATAGTTTTTGCAGAAAAGTGGTACGTCATATGAAAGAGTATAAAATATGCAATTTTCGATTTTTATTATTTTTACAACAAAAGCAACTTTTGCACCATTTTTTGAAAGAAAAAGACATTTGACCTTTTTTTTAAAAAAAAGATTAAAAATATAAATCCTTAGCTAACCGAACTGTTGCAGTAATTTTTTGCAAGTAAGAAAATACTAAATTTAATTGAACTTTTCGACAAAAGAAGATTGAATGAACTATATTAAAACACAAAGAAGCTATTCGCGTCGAAAGTCAAAACTTTGAATTTGGAATAGTTTTTTTGGCTGTAGGTAATGATGTAACAAACAAAAATTCATTGTACTTAGATTTTCTATAGTTTTTAAGATATGAGAATGTTATTGGTGTCAAACAAACGGAAATTGTTTTTACTTTATTATCCTTAAGAAAATTTAAAAAGCTAGTACACATAAACATATATTGGATAAAAAATTCATATTTTAGGGTACTCATTGTGTTTTTGTAACTCTTTTAATTACCAAAAACTCTTTCATAGGTTATTCAAAAATATCTCTAATTTTAACTAAATTTGCAGTGTTTTTAATTTTCATTATTTTACAAAAGAACCGTTATTTTCAAGAGAGTCCTTTTTTTGGTGATAAAAAGTAGCCTATGTCTCAACCAGGGACGTAAGGAACCTACATGTCCAGTTTGAAAAAAATTAACCCAGTAGTTTTCACGTGATGCTCGTTCGGACAGACAGATAGACAGACAGACAGATAGACATACAGACAGACACATATTCTACAAATCATAAGCTTATGATGCTATCGAAAAATTTGGTCGATTTTCATGAGAACCTCCCCTTATAACAAGATAAAAATTTGTTTGTCTATTTTTGTTTTGTATGGAGTTCCTGGAAAAAAAATTGTTTTAGTTTCTTCTAAAAATTTGCAGTTTGGGCTCTTTTGTTTATCGGGTGCGATATGCACCCATCTTGTGGTTAAACATTAATAACACAAAACAAAAAAGAATTAATTTCAAGTTTTTTAACGCAAGTAACCTAACAAAACAAAAACGAGATTTAAACAAATTTTTAGCCAATATTTGAAAACTTGGTTCTGTATTGGTTAAAGCCGTTCGCAACAATTAATAAAAAAAACTACAAAAAACAGCTGATTTTGACTTCTAGCTCAACTTTTGCGTTACTTCTCCTGCAATCTGTTTTTAATTATTAAAGAGAAAGAAGATGTGTACAAAATTTTGACAGTCGATGGAAAGAATCGCTACGAATAGTTTCTAGTTTTTATAGTGATTTTTAAAAGGCTGTTACTTCTTGAAAAAGCGTCTTATCGAAATTTTTAAAAAAGCTTTTTAAAGTTTAAAGATACAAATTTCGAAATTTATAATTCTTTGAAGCAAAATTTTAAGAAAAATAAAACAAAAATTGATTTCTTCAATCATCAATATATGATGTTTAATAAGCAATACCCGTGCTCTTAATTCAAAGTTTGCAGATTTAGACCAACAAAAAAACTCCTAAGTCGATCCGGACTAAAACTAGTCAGGGTATGTAAAGAGCTTAAAAACCCTAGAAATAATAATACTTTAAGGCAATAATTGCAAAATAAGGGTTGATTTTTAAAAAACCCGAAAAAGTGATTTTTTTGCACTTTTTCCAAACTGAAATCAAGGATTAAAAAATTAAAAATCAAAAACAAATGAATAGCTTTTGTGAAAAATATACTTTGGTCTTAAGAACCGTACTTTAATTTGATGTGCGATCATTAGTTGCTGAGATAGCAATGATCAAAGAAAGGCAAAGTTTTTCCTTTCCATTCAAAGAAGAATAACTCAACAAAAAATTGAATTAAAAATATAAAAAAACAAATTTAAGCAAAATTAAGAAGTTAACTAACTTTGTTGTGTTTGTGCTTCTTCTTATGATTGTGCTATAATCGTAGCTGATGAAATTATTTGGCTAAAAAACTATTATTTGGCTGCACTAAAAACTTCAAGCTTTAAAATAATTTCTATTTTAAATCCCGTCACGATTATTTTTTTAAGTAGTAACAGCTTTTTAAAAATAACTAAAAAATAATTAAAAATGGTTCTGCTCCCTTAATTTTTTTGCTAAACTTATTAAAATTTGTTTAGGTTTTTTCTTTATTTGAAGTACTGTGAGGCTCTTTGAAAGGTATTGAAAATCTTGATGTGGCTCTTATTGGTCTCACACATGCCCACCCCTGCTATGTACCATAGATGGGCATAATTGAATTATTAGTGCATTAAGAAATATCATTAGCACTATGCGCTTGGTGTTAATGCGAATTCGATTATATGTAATAGTAATGGAAAAAAAATTTCATTACCATTAATACGTAATGGTAATGGAAAAACATTGCATTACCATTAGTATGTAATGATAATGGAAGAAAAAATTGCATTACCACTAATATTTAGTGGTAATGAAAAATTTTAATAGTAATGAAAAATTTTAATAGTAATAAAAATTTTGCATTTCTACTAAATTTTAAATAGTAATAGACGAAATCTACATTACTGCTAATGTAACGATTTCTTCACTTAAACAAATGGTGTTTCAAGGACCTTGACGAACTCGCGCAATCGTCGGTAGCCGAATCCTAAGCTTTGTGAACAGCTCAAATTGGTTTAAATAGAGAAAGAAAATTAATCCTGTGGTACCACAATTGGCCTAAGTGTGTCTCAATTGAGGCAGCCACTTTAACCTAACCCAGGGGTCGGCAACCTGCGGCTCGCGAGCTACATGCGGCTCTTTGGATGTGAAGCTGCAGCTCTTAAGTTCGATACGCAACTATTATTTATTTTATCAAAAAAAAAAAAACATAAAAATCGTTCTGAATCGATTAACGAGGATTAGGTACCGATTCTATTTCTCAGCCACTTGTACTCGCTTTTCACCGCATCCTCCCCGGGACACGCGCCGTTACTGTCGTCAGTCCGTCGGAAGCTCTCGAATGACGCCGTCGTCGGATGTTTTTATGTAGGTTTTAATTCGCTTTCGACGAAAGACAATTTGGCGTCTTCACCAGTGCTTTGGCTATGACGTATAGTTTGTTGTTTCAAGTAAAAGAGTTTAAAGCGAATTATCCGCTCAAAGTTATGTGTGTACAAAGGTGCCTCGACCTTCAAAGAAAAAAAAAGTTGTCGATGCCACCGACTAAAAATGAGCCTTGATCTATTTTATGACGATTCCTTAAATATTTTTTCTTTCACGATTACCGCCAGTGAGCTAAACCATTTTCAAATAACTTCCAAAAATCATGTTTTTCGTAAATATATTGGCTGGTGTAATAGTTGTGAAAAAATAAACTATCAGAAATTATAGGCGGGGAAAATGTATTTCAATTTGCATAAAAATTTTTTATTTATTTATTAAAAAAATAAAAATTTTTAAAATTTTTGCAATCTTATTAAAAATGATGCTGTTTTTCATGCATATTTTTGATAATTTTTTATTTTATTTCCATGCAAAAACTTTAAAAATTCAAATAACTTCTTTACTTCTATTATATTTTTTAAACCCATGCAATATATTTTCAGTAGGTGTTTATTTTATAATAAGTATTTCAGCTTTTATATGCATCAACTTAAACAATTCTGAATCAGGAATCAGTGCTAGCACTAACAATTTATTCAACGATATCTTGAAAGTGACGATCGCTTAATAAGTATAATAATAGGCCTATTCTTTTCCTACCGACTTACAAAAGAACACTAGGTAGGATAACTTAATACATGCAAAACAACAACACCAAGTCGGATATTTATGCGAGTTTAGGCAACTCGGTAAACTGCTATCCGACCAGATTTGCAGTGCTGGAAAGTTAAAAAACTGCTCTATTGTGAATGAGTCATGAAAAAATCGTAGGGAAATTTCATGCATACGTCAAAACAGTTTTTTTTATGAACACATAAACAAAACGAATTAAATAAACGAGGAATGAAATTAATTAACTGCATTTTCAGGATTCAGAGAGGACACCGATATGCTTGGAGTCCAAGATGCGAAGCATTCTCCAAGCATATCCAAGCAAAGAATCCTCGAAATTACTCATTTTGTTTTGATTTTTCGTATTTTTTTTTATCAAACTAAACATATGCTTGTGACAGTGTTGGTAAGCAACTAAAAGCAAATTTTATCCGAGTTGCAGCGTTCTTTTGTAACTCGTTTACAAAAGAACGCGCCTAATAAGAATTGTAAGCGAAATTAAATAAGTTGAATCTAAAACTGCAAGGAAAGGGAAACCCAGCATATGTTTTGGTAGAAGAATTCGTTTGTTTTGAAGAGAAATTAATTCTTTTTGCAGAAGATATTCAGAGCGGTAAATTACTTTATTTTCAATTTCTAAAGCAATATCGCGATAAAACCAGTGCAACTGGTTGACACGAATTCCTTCAGCACAGTTATAAAAAAAATTGAAGAAGAATTTGCTGACAGATTTGAGCAATTCAAAACCAACAAAACCTCTCTAGCATTCATAGTACATCCTCTCAACACAAATAGTAACGAAATCCACATTGATCCATTTGAAATTGATACTGGATCTCTAGAAATGCAATTGATCGATTTAAAAAGTAAAGCTTTGTGGAGTGGAAAATTTACAGAGTTGAGAAGCAAGTTGAAAGAGTTAGAGGTCCAGAAAAGTATGCACGTAGCACAACAAAAGTGGACAGCTTTAAAAGAAATGCTGCGAGTTGAAGCACTTATATTCGACGCATAGAATAGTCTTCCAGATTGCTACAGTGAGGTGAAGAAGTTGGCATTTGGAGTGCTGACTATCTTCGTATCAACATATTCGTGTGAGCAAGCGTTCTCTCGCTTGAATATAATTAATAGTAATGTAAGAAGCCAACTAAAAAATGAACATTTAGAGTCGTGTTTGCAACTTAAAACAACAAGTTATGAGCCAAATTTATCCAAACTTTCTAAAACTATGCAAAGCCAACGCTCCCCATTGAACTTTTTTGCTCAAATCTATGACTTTTTTTTATTTTAAGTACAAGTTACATTGTTAAGTAAAGTTTAAATTTTCTACTTGAATAACGATGCAAAGCCATGCTCCCATTGAATTTGTTTGCTCAATTGTTTGCTATTGAAGTAGAAGTTAGTGTTGTAAGTAAATGTTGAATTGTTTTAACTTTTTACTTAAATAATATGCACTCCTCTAATAATGCCACATATATATTATCTAATTTGTTGTGAAAAACACTACTTATGTATGAGTAAAAAGATATTTTTTTCTTATGAATAAAAAGATTAGTTTTTTTTATCAAAAACTTTATTTATGCGAGTAGTATTTATTGTTGGCAAGAAAAAATTTTGTGGCTCTTGGAAAACTTTGGAATTTTGTAAATTGTAATTGTTGACTCTTCCGACTCAAAAGGTTGCCCACCCTTGACCTTACCCAATGGACGCAAGCAAAAAGCAACATCAATTCTAAGAAAACGGAGTCGGAAAAATGTGTAATGTGTAACTTCTTCTAATCACTTCAAATGTAAAAATATTTCCAACTCAATTGAAAATAAATCGAAATTTTGTGTTTACTTTGACCGCAAAATTGTTTCGAAAAATAATTTTTGCAAATACCTTACATAAATTAGCCATCACTGTCCCCAGCAAAAATTTACATAAAGCAGTGCCTACTTTCTTACAAAATTTAAAAAGCAACGCTGCGAGTTCGTTTGCTTTGAGTTAAAAACTATAGCATACTCGCAGGCGTTGCTCTCAACAGCCTTACTGAGCAGGGTGCTTCCAAGATATTTAAATATGCCTTTGAAGTTTTCACTGCTGCTTATGTTTCTTTTCTTTGCACATGTTTTATTTATGCATACTATATATGTTTTATGTTGTTTGTTGTTATTTATGCAGCATTGCGCTTAACAACAAAACATTTGTTGTTGTTTTTTTTGTTGTTTAGTTTTTTTTTAATCTCATTTTGAGGTGTTGCATTTCATTTGTAGCTGTAACTTTCCAGCTGTGACTTTGAATTTGATATCATTTCGATTTTTTCAAGCGCTGTTTTGCTGATATTCGCAAAATAAAAAAACAAACAAACTATAAGATAAAAACGTGCTCGAGCGTAAAATAATGTTAGTAAAAATATACATATTAATATTTTTATATATATTCCTGAAGTGTGTAGGCGGATGTGTAGTAAGCAAAACGTGAGTAAACTTAAATAATATAAATAAATTGATTAATTTTTGGTTTAGTTTAAGTTTATTTCAACTTGCATTATTTAAAGAAGTTATGTTTAAAAAAATAATTAACGAAAATTGTTTAAGAATATGACATTTGTAAGTAAACAGTTGAGTACTGTGTTAAAAATACTGCGAAATACATACATACTACAATTTATTTTATATGTTTTCAAACGTTCTGATACATAAATATTCTAATATTTATGAACTACCTTAACTCAAAATACGGCTAAAAAACATCAAAATGGCAGTTAATAAAATTTGCAAAGTCATGCAGAGATTTTTGCATTTAATTTATTTATTTGGTGAAGCATGTTGTGAACAGTAAAATATATGTAAGTCTATCTGTATCTTTTATTGTTGTTGAAGTTGGATTTTTTTTAAATACTACTGCTCCAATTAATTATGAGAAATCATTTCACTGCAAATATGGCAACGCTGTTGTACGAGTATGTTGTCATTTACATGCATGTAAATCGAGGCAATTTTATGACAACGCTTATTTTATGTGATGTTGGGAATTTTTCTCGTATTATCGATGCTGCAATGAAGACAATAGTTGGCTATGATTTGTTGTTGTTTTTGTTGTTGTTCAGATGTAGTTATTGTTAACGATCAACATAATTTTTCACACATTTCGTTTTTGCTGCGTTGTAACTTTCAACAGAAGTATTTTAAAATAATATAAAATGTTTAACTGAGCCAACTAGAGACAGCGCACAGTGTAACGAGTTGGACAAAATTAGGTATGGAAAAAAAAGTCATAAATTTGTAGGTTAGGTTAGGTTAGTGTGGCTGTCTCAAATGAGACACACTTAGGTCAATGAGGCCCACTGTGATACCAAGGGTTAATTTTTCCTATCTCTATTTAAACCAGCGCTGGGTGCCCCAAAGCCAGTGTGACCAGAGTGGAATATTACATTCAAATTTGGCATATTTAAACAGCGGAAGCATATTTTTTTATAAAAATATGCAGCATAAAAAGTGGAATATTTTTCGTATGATTATATTTTTCAAAATTCACAAAAATTGCAATAAAAAATGTCTATTTGGTTACTAAATGGTTATTTTTTGGCTATCGACACTTTATATATTTCATCTCTGAACCACCTTGTAAAACGCAATATAAGGAATTCATTTTGTGGTTAACTTCTTCGTTGTCAATTTTATTGCAATTCATTTAATAACATCACGCAGCTTAAAAAGTGAAGTAAATTTGCTTTTGTTTGTTTGGTTAGATTTTTTTATGGATTATGTTACAGCAGTAAGTAATTTACTTCAGAAAACATTAGGGGTATTCACGATGTGTTGTATTTTCCCTTGTATTGTGTATTTTTGATAAATTTGATATTTGTAGTAAATTTTGTAATATAACAAAAACAAAATGCACAGTTTTCAAAATACAACCCTGTGGAAAATATACAACGATGGAACAATATTGTATTCTGTGTAAATTTCGTTGTGTATTAGATCAGCTGATTGTACAAGCATTTTTACTCAGCATGGAGCAAGCTGAAGGCTACGCTGTGAGTTTATTTAATAAAAATTAATATAATTTATGCTTTCATTTTAATTTTTGTATGATTTCCTTTAGTTAAATGATGATTTAAATTAATATTTCCAAACAGAAGTACATACAAAAATCAGCTGATTTTAAAAATATAATATGTACTTTACTGAAGGATCGATCACAATAAGTTGTAAATAATTGTAAATAATTGTAAATTTTGCAAAAATTTATCACAAATGCACCACATCGTGAATACCACTATTATTGCTAACAATAGCTATTTCTTTTAACTATTTTAAAATGTGGATTTAAAACAATAAAGCAGAAAAAAGTTATTGATCAAAGTTCGAAATCTGAAGATTTATCAAAATTTGTGCTTTTCTCGCTTAGCTTACCATTTAGCAATGCTGAGGTTGAGAACATTTTTAGTTATATGAATCTTTCTTATTTAAATGAAAATTCGAAATAGAATGCAAGAAAAACTCTTAAATAATTTGTTGAATGTAAATACATGGCTGCATGTTCAAAAAAAGTGTTGTAATGCCTATCAAAAACTAGATAGCTTAATAAAAAAATTTAGAAATGCAAATTTCTATGATAATAATACAAGCAACAATTTGAGAATTGACCTCGAAGATGTGCCTGAATTTAAGTTTTGTATATTGTATTTGTATATCGTTACTTAAACTTCAAAAAACCATAACAATGTTTATAATTTTTTATAGGAGAAGAAAATAAATTTAAGTGCGATAGTAATCAAATAAATAAATGTTTTTAAACTTGCTTCTGTGTTTTTTTATATGCATATTTAGACTTATTTAGATATATATCTATGAAATTGAAAGTGGAATATTTTTGTGGAATATAAAAATTGAAAGTGGCATATTTAGCATATTTTTTTTTAACAAAAAGCATATTTTTTTCAAAAATCTTTTGGTCACACTGCTAAGCGCCCCATAGCTCACTGAGCGCTCTCTGAGAGTAACTTTTCACATGTACACAAAACTCACAACAGAAGAGAAAATAATTCAGTCGTTTGTTGACGGTGATGCTGTGAAGACCTATGTCGGAAATTTTATGTACACTCTGAAAAAACCAAATTTTTGGTTTGCATATTCATAATTCTTATGCATATATTTTTTATTTTATTAAGGTTTAATATAATTCATACATATTGCCTTTTAAGATTCTTTGCATTTTTTTTTCATTTTATTTGTATTTATTAATTTTTTGATTATAATTTTACTTATTCGTCTATAGTAAGATTTTATTATAGAACATAAAAGCATCCACTTACAACTGGCAAAAAATTGGGTACAACCAGGGACCGAAAATAACAGTTATTTCCGAAATTTCTATTCAAAAAGTCAAATGGAAAGAGTAAGTCTATTCGATATTTGAATATAGCAATATGATGCTAAGGAATAATAAGATTAGCTAAGGAATAAAAATCTTTAATGATTTTAATTTTTCTGATTTTTTTAAAAAGTTAATAAATAATCGTTATTTTTTGAACAATTTTATTTCGATCAAAAATAAAAGTCAAAGTTTGACTTTTATTTTTTTGATCACATATAAAAGGTTAAATTTGACTTTTATTTTTTGATCAAAAATAAAAGTCATATTTTAATTCTTATATCATATGCTTGTAGCCACTGTCTCAATCGTTTGCGAAATGAATGAAAACACAATGTGCAATGATAAGCAAATAAGCGATGTCATTTAAATAACGGTGTGCAACGATATGAAGATCGATAGTAAAGTTTTTTTCTCTTTGCAAAAATGTTACGAATAGGTGTAAAAGAATAAAAATTATTAAATTATATGATAAATTTAATTATATACATAATTATAATTAATTATTAATTTGTTTTTTATTGTTTTTTATAATTAATTTAATAAATTATAATTAATTATATTTAATTATAATTAATTATAATAATTAATTAATTAATTAACTTTTAAGTAATTATATTATTATTATAAATAACTATTAATTTATAATTAATTATAAATTATTATTATTTATTATAATTACTATAATTATTATAATTAATTATAATATTTTATTAATTAATTAACTTTTAAGTAATTATATTATTATTATAAAAAATTATTGATTTATAATTAATTATAAATTATTATTATTTATTATAATTATAATATAATAATTTAATTTATTATAATTATAAAATAATTAATTAACTTATTATAGTTAATTATAATTAATTAATTTATTATAATTATAATACAATTAATTAATTTATTTTTTTTATAATAATTTTTTATTATAATGATAATTGTATTATAATTATAATTATATTATAATTATATAATATATAATTATATTATAAATTATTATAATTATAATTATATTAAATTATAACTATAACTATAATTATATTAAATTATAATTATAATTATATTAAATAATAATTATAATTATATTAAATTATAATTAACTCTTTATTAATTATAACTAATTAATAATTAATTCAATAATAATTAAATTTAATCTTTATTGGTAAAGATCAAAAATAAAAATGATTTCTTATTTCAATAGAATTAAGCAGCATATTGATTTATTTTATATCGAAAAAATAAAAGTCAAATTTTAACTTATATTTTTGATCAAAAATATAAGTAAAATTGTAATTTTTATTTTTGATAAAAAAAAATAAAAGTAAAATTTTAACTTTTATTTTTGACCGAAATAAAATCGTTCAAAAAATAACGATTGGAAAAAAATCGTAACCCTTTTCGCGTTTTCGAAATTAGCCCTTAAATTAATTTATAAATTTTAAATTAATTTTCTCATAAAGGAACGAATTAAAAAAAACTTTACATAACAAAAAATGCTGAAAATTAAAAAAATGCATATGTTCCATAAGTTTTGAGGCATTTTGGATTTTTCAAAAAATGGCCAAAATCCAAAATTTAAATATGACTTGAAAAGTTGTTTAAAAAAATAAGTTATATTTTTTGAGCAATTCTTAGGATTTTATGTTTTTTAAGTTTTTAAAGTTGATCCTTTTCGAATTAAAAATAAGGACGTTTGTGTTTTTTCGTTCTGTACATTAATGGGTTAAGTCGCTGACAGGGCAATTGCCATCTTGAATTGAAAAAAAAGACGCACGTAATTCAAAAGTAGATACAGTCGACGTCCAGTAATACGAATGATATAATGTCAGGCCCTTTCGTAAAATCGAAAAATTCGTATTACTGGAGTGCAATTTTTTTCCGTGTTTTTTTAAAAGTAAATGAACAGAAGGTAACGTTTCGATTTAAGTTTATTTTATTTTCATAATTAACTAAATAAAACAAAAAAAAAAGTGAATTCAAATCAATTGAGAGGAAAATATAGTAAGGAAATAGTAAGTTTTATAAGTGTTATTATTATTTTAATACTTATACATATGTGTTTTAATTAGTAAATATACGTATTATTTCAGTTATTAAAGAAATCAGTCATTAAAGATTGACGCTTCTTAACTTGGAAATCCATTTGTACTGCTTCTTCATGAAGCTCTCTTAATAAAAGCGTTTTTGAGCATTCAATGTTATTTTGGACTGCCCACTGAATGCAGGTGTTCAGACAGTTTATTGCATCCAAATGCTTAACTTTTGGAGAGGTATCGGGTAAAATTATTTCTTCATTTTCACTGCCATTCAGTGGAATAATCTCGTCCATAGCAATATCATTATTCCATTCCATTAAATCGCTCACATCAAAATCGACATTTGGAAAAGTGCTGTCCAACAAATTCAAGGTGGTTCTTATTGCATTAACCTCCTCACTTTTTCTAAGGACGGAAAGAGGAACATCACCCTCTTCATCGAACCCATATTCATTAAAAATCTTTTCCCAGCATTTTTTCAATGAGTCGTTCGACACCTTTTTCCAAGCCAGAGCAACCAATGACACAGCTTCGAATAAAGTGGTCTGTTTTAGACTTATCTCCAAAATTTCGGTGGAAGTTCCTATCCTAGATAGTAAACTGCTCCGATAATGCAGTTTCAGCAGTCTAATTGCATTTTGGTCCATGGGTTGAATTAGCGGAGTAACATTGGGAGGTAAATACAATACCCAAATTTTGCCATCTTCTGTATTTTTAACCAACTCCTCGGCAGGTGGATGACTTGGAGCATTATCTAATAATAGTAACGCCCTCTTTGGAAGTTTTTTGTCTTCTAAAAACCATTCTACCTAAAAACAATTCACATTTGGTATAGAATCAAGGTAACATATGCACTTAATTTTTCGACAAACCTCTGGAACAAAAATGTCAAAAAACCACTTCTTGAAAATTGCTGCATTCATCCAAGCCGACTTGGAGCTCGCATACTCAACAGGCAAGACCTTATTTCTAAACGACCTCGGCTTTTGTGCTTTTCCGATGACGAATGGTTTCATCTTCTTTGTTCCTTCAGCATTTGCACAAAGAAGAAGTGTTATCCTTTCCTTTGAAACTTTGCGACCAGGTGCGTTTCTTTCGCCTGAATGGACATAGGTCTTATCCGGCAACATTTTCCAATAGAGGCCAGTTTCATCCGCATTAAATACTGCTTCACGAGAAAGGTTGAATTCGTTCATAACATCAGTCAATTTATTTATGAATGGAGCCACAAGATCTTTCGACGACGACAATTTTTCCCCAGATTGTTTTAGTAATCTTACTCCATAACGCTTCTTGAACTTGGAAAACCATCCATCGCTGGCAAAAAACTTTCCCTCATAATATTTCTTATGAAACTCAATAGCTTTGGTTTTCAACTGCACAGCACTGACAGGATTGTAGGATTTGCGTTGGACCAAAAACCATTGATGAAGTGCTTCCTCCATTTTCTGAAACTCGCCTTTTTTCATGGTGAAGCGGCATTTTCCGCCGCTCGTAGAAGTGCTTAAGAGTTCACGTTTTTGTTTTTTTATTGTACAAATGGTTGATTTCGACAACCCATACTTCATAGATATCTCATGCAAAGACTTTCCTTTTTCGCAATCTGTGATAACGCTATTTTATCTTGTAAAGAAATTTTTTTTTTTTAATCTGTCCATTTTTTCACACAAATCTAAAACTTTTCAACAATCGCTAAATGTACAGCCGCACTTTACAGATATCCAAAAACAATGACAATTTGATTTCAATTCGCGAAATTACACAAATTAGAAAAAATTAAGAAGAAAAGACAAAACAAAACAAGGATAAAAAAAAACAAAACAAAACAAGCATGCTCATTTGAAAAACGTTATTCGTATTATCGAGCAGCAAATTTAACTATCATTCGTATTATAGAGCCTTTTATGCAAAAAATATTGCATTCGTATTATTGGATTTTCGTATAAGAGAGCATTCGTGTCAATGGACGTCGACTGTATTTTGATAAAAATTTTATTCTTCTTAAAACTATTTTTAACGCAAGAATAACTTATTTTACAAACGTTTAAACTATAAGCTTAGTGATTTTTGGGAAATCTTTTTGTTTGGGGGTGGGGGGAATGTCTTAAGACCCTAAAAATTAGTTTTGCTCAAAAAGTTAAATGAATAGAGGGGGAGGATGGTCTGACTGGCCGATACATGGAAAGTGGACGTGGTTGTGAACATATTTCAAAAACTATGTTTTCAATATATTTGTTATTCCATTATAATTCTTGTTTATTATTTTTATTATTTCTTCTTCATAGTTTTTTATCTGTTATTTATACCAGAATGCTAGTATATCATATTTTTTGGAACAAGCCAACGAACCCATTTATCTATTGACAATTTTTGTATGGAGCTCAACCACTGTGCGCAGTCGCCGCCGTCACTGACGTTTTTTTACATTCCATCACATTGAGATTCAGCAGAATTTTCGTTGTTCTAAATATGCTTGCATCTAGATAAATTGTATCTACTTATTTCTTATTTCTAGCCGCAAAAAGTTTTTGTTTTATGTGCTCTTATTTGCTGCATCTTTTTCTATTGCAGTTTATTCTAATTCTTGTAATGCAAGAAAATCGTATTTATGAGAGCGTGTTGGGTCAGACGCTAAAATTGAGCTAATTGAAATTGAAACAGCACAAAAATAAATAAAAGAAAATTTAAACTAACACAAAACAAATAAAAAAAAAATTATATTTAAACGAAATAAAAATAGTGGAAAATTCTTTAGACTTGCTCTAAAAATAATTTAATGAGCGCAACGCAACGCAACATGATTTCAATTCAGTTTTAATGTTTGCGTTACTCATAGCATAGATTTTATCTCTGATAATTTATTTATTTTGCAAAATTATTTTGAGGTTAGAAGAGGAGTAGCAGATTCTTTTTACCGCTGTTTCTTTGATGACGCAGATTTTCAGATTTTCAAGCTCGAGTGCAGAAAATTGCGATCTACTTTAAGTGTGGATAAAAAAGTTGCAGCTTCTTTGATGTTTGAAAATGAAGCTTCAGTATCTTTATTTATGATACTGAAATATTTTTGTAGTGTGGTATTCATTTGCATTTTTATGACTTTGTGATAGCCTCTGAAACATGGCTTATTTATAGTTTTTTTTTTTTAATTTTCCCTTTCCAAAATTGCTGTATTTTTTATTTTTAATGTGCCATAAGGAAAAATGAAATGTGACCATTATTTCAATCTGGCTACACTTAATGATTTTAAGCACGTTTTTTTGCTTAATTTAGGCGTTCACGTCATCACTGAAGGCTTGCCGTGGCTTGTATTTCGGCCAAAATTTAAATTTGAATTCCTCACTCTCAAACTTCATAGCACTCTGGTAGTGTCAAACACGCAGATACACACTGACACACGCACAAAATGGCATGAATTTGGGAAATTAAAAAGAAAGCCCTGCATGACAACAAAATTTTTTATTTTCCCAAGTCTAAGATGAAGGTGTGATGATCTGTATCTAGAGCCGCAAAATGAATTAATTAAGCAAAATAAAAGTTAACAAAATGCGCGCATTTTAGTTGAATTAGTTAAAAAAATTACTGTCATGTTGATGATGGGTAAGTTTTTGGGATTTATATAGCATTACGTGTGCTTTTTTTTAAAGCTCGTGAAATGAGAAACAACAATGGCGAGAAAAAACTCAATTGTCCCAATTGTTAAAAGGTCAACTTTGAAGCTTTCGAAAAAATTTATCACACCAAATTTGAAATAAGTTAAAAAATTATTCAAATTTTAATAAAATATTTAAATCAAAACTAAAATTTTAAAATAATTTTAAATTTGCGAGAGAAAGAAATTATTCTTAACAAATTTATGGTATGTTTTACTTCAAATTGAAATTTTTGCACCTTAAACTCAACTTCTTACAAATTAAATTCAAATTTTTATACTTAAAAATAAATGCTTCAACATGTGTTTAGAGACATAAAAGTGAAATTTTGAATAAGATGTTCACATTTTAATTGATAACATATAAACAAAATAACTACGTTTAAAAACCAATTTCGTTTCAGGAATAAAAAACATTTTGTTTAGAAAGAACTCTCATTTAAAAATAAATAAAAAAAAATCGCTACAAAATAAGTTGTTTAATCTTAAAAAAAAATCATAGCATTGATTGATGTTTTTTGTATAGAATTTTTCGTATAGAAGAAACGAGCAATTTGTATAGAATTTTTTTTTAAAATAAACAAAATATTAAAAAAAAAATTTTCGTTTGAGCATAAAATTAAAGGTATCGTTTCCAGAGCATAGAAAAATGCGACAAAATTTTTTTGTGCTGACCCGAGTAAAAATATTAGCGGGCGAACAGCGGTTGAACATGGGCCGAACGGCCTTACAAGAGTCCAATATGGCCTAAAAATAGTCCAAAAAGTCTTGAGGCCAAAAGTTGGCTCGAACAACGGCCGAACAAGACCTAAATTAAATTGTATGGCCACTGTACGCCCTGCCGCACAAGTTGCCACCAAATTTTTCAAAGCTCTTATTCAAACGTATGCGCAACAACAAAAGGAAGCCTCAATCGACGATGTTGATAGTATAGCCATTTTTGTGTGGCGCAAATTAATTTTTTTCTTATATGAAGTTAGTTGTTGGAATAATTATTTGATTACATTTAATTACATTACATTTTGAAACATGAAGTTCCAATTTTCATCGAAAACTCGAGTAAGCATATTAGCGGGCGAGTAGCGGTTGGACATGATGTTCACGGCCGGACATGGCCTAAAAATAATCCAAAAAGTCTAGCGGTCGAAAGTTGGGTCGAACAACGGCCGTACAAGGCCTAAATTAAGTTGTACGCTGATGTACGCCCCACAGTGCGCTTTTTCGATTAAGGATAATATTTGCATTCAGCCCTATCATAAAAAATTTTTCACGCGGAATCGAAAAAGGGAGTTTTCATTTTTAAGATAAAGCTCAAGAAAATTTTGAAAATTTTTGATGCAAATTTGTTGATAAACCGTTGATGAACAAATGTGCATTAAAAATTTCCAAAATATTCTTGAGCTTTATCTTAAAAATGAAAACACCCTTTTTCGATTCCGCGTGAAAAATTATTCACGATAGGGCTGATTATCTCAGAAACTATAAAAGCTAGGGCCATGAATTTTTGTACAATTGAGTTTTAGCCTAAATTAAGAAACAGCACAAAAAAATTAGAATTCTAGGTCAACTGCATAGCCTTCCTCCCATACAAACCATATTTATTTTGTTTAAAAAACGTAATGGGGGTATATTAATTTTGTTACTCCGTTTGTAACGCCGATAAGGAGGCGTGGCCGGTATAGAAAAGTATATATTTTCCTGATCAGCATCACCTCCTGAGTCCTTTTACAAATTTAATACTCAAAATATATATTAAATATTTAAGACACTGTGCGAAATTTGAAGTCATTAAATTGATTTTTGTGGAATTTAAAGAGATCTTACCGTTTTGGTTGAGTCACTTTATATGGAAGTAGGAGTGGTTTTTATCCGATTTTGCTCAGATGCGAACTTGACTTCCATTTTTGTATAAAAAGCTTATATTTTGAATTTCGTTATGAAAGCTCAAAAATTACGGCTGCTATCGTGGACACAGACGGACAGACGGACAGATGGACATGGTTAAATCGACTCAGGAGGTGATGCTGATCAGGAGTATATATACTTTTCTATACTGGCCACGCCTCCTTATCGGCGTTACGGAGTGACAAAATTAATATACCCCCATTACGTTTTTTAAACGTGGAGGTATAAAAAAGCTGCTCATTTTTATTGTCAAATAATCGCTGTTCGGCCGATATACGGCCGATGTACGCATATTGTATAGTCGATAAAACGGCCTCAGTACGGCCGAGAAAAATACTTAAAATTAGGACTTGTTTGACCTTAGCTTTTATTTTTACTCGGGAAGCTGCTCATTTTCATTGTAGAATAAATAATCACTGTTCGGCCGCTGTTCGCCCGTTGTACAGCCGAGATTCTGTCAAAACAGGCTCTGTACGGCCGAGAAAAATATTTGAAATTAAGCCATGTTCAGGTCACGACATAGAAGCTCCTACAGACGAGGCTGCGATCAACAACACTAGAGATGAGTTTTTATTCGACTTCATTATTAATTCTAATTTAAATATATGCAACAAGGGTATTACACCTACTTTCACCTTCCCAAGTACTGACAACTTCACAGGCTGTAGTGTAGTCTTGGACATTACCCTACTATCCAAAAACGAGTCTATGAAAGTGGTTAATTTGAGAGTTTCAGGCTAAAGTTCTTTCTTGGATTATTCTTATCTATACATATAATAAAACTGTAAAAAAAAATCTGCACATTTAATAATTTTTTCGAAATTCTTGAAGGATGTGCATTTCAAAAATATAATTTTTAAAACTTTTGTCCGTCTGTACGCGCATCACGTGAAAAGTACTGGATGGATTTTCATCAAACTTGACATGTAGGTTACGTCTCTGGTCGGGACATAGGGCACCAGGGTTACCCTGCGGGTTACTTCGGATAGGGTTTAATCACAAAAAAGGATTCTCTTCGATATAACGGCTTTTTTGGGGAAAAATGGAAAATAAAAACACTGAAAAGTGAGTTAAAAATTGAAAAGTGAGTTGAAAAAGTGAGTTAAAACTGATAAACTTTTGACATTTATATTTTCCAATTTCATCAGCTGGCAACCAACCCTATGGTTAAAATGTGAACTTTTTATTAACTGCTCAACTCAACCCTGAATCATCGACACGAACACACGCACGCATAAGCTTAAATCTTTCTTCATACATCTGTGCATAAATGGATTAAAAGCTTTTATGGACTGCCCTTTAATATTTCAAAATGATGGCAATAAAACTGTTCCCTTTGTCTTACTAACATAACGGAAGCAAAACATTAAAAAGATACAGAAACTATTAAAAGCCACACCTTTTAACTGGCAAAAGTAGTTGTGCTCTTATCTTGCCTTAATTTCCCCCTTTACTTGAATATGTTACCTCTCCTTTATTCCCAGTTTTGTTTATCACTTTTGTCTTCTACTCAAATTAATTTAGAACGAATTAATATGTAGAGCAGAAGAATAGCAACACGAGTAGCGGTTAGATTTTTTTTATATTTTAAACAGTGGCGCATATCGAATAACTACTGCTTAAGCAGCATTGCCAGACCATAAAGTTCAGCGAAGAAGAAATGTTTTTCATAAACGCAACAGTGTGACAGTTTTATGTCATGTTGCTGTTAGCGTTGAAGGTTTTAACACACAAGCAAACTATTTAGAAGTGTGCAAGGGAGAGATATGAAGGCTATGTGTATTTTTTTTTAAAAAAGAGAAAAGTTTTAAGATTATTGACCCTTCATAAGGCAAAGGGAATATTTTTTCTACCAACATTTTCGATCAAATACTCTATTTGAGGAAAAAAAATACTGTGGGAAATATGTTTATTCGCCCCGTATTATGAAAGGTCATATGAAAGGACCATCTCTAATGAAATTAATTTAAAAACGTCATTTCAATATCGAAATAGATCAATTGATTTACAGAAATTCCTTTAAGATAAGACAAAAAAATAATTTTTATTTCCAAAAATACCAAATTTTGTTCAAAAAACATCAATTAAAATATGGAAAAACTGAATTAAAAATTTTCAATACATTTCATTTGAAATTCAATTAAGGCCCTATTCTCCTTCAGCTTGCTGTTTTTGGACCCTTTTTGAAAAAATTCTCAGTTGAAAACGCAAAAAGATATTTGAATTTTGTTTTTTTTATTGAATTAGTAATGAAAGAAAGAAAATAAAAAAATTTTTTTCGCCGCGATATAGGGGCTGTCCATAGATGATGGCACCGTCAAAGTTGGCCCTCAAAAAAAAAGGCATGGTGCTGGCGGCCACGATTCCGGCCCTCAGGAGCGTCTGAAAAAAAAAATATAGGGTTATGATCAGCATAGATGTAATTCTGGCCCGTAGTAAAATAAAAAATTTGCGATTTTTTTTGACAAAATGGCGGCCACTTGAAATTGACAAATCGAATTTGGACCCATTTTTTTGTAGTTTAGTGTAAAAAAAAATAGTAAAAAAAATCGCGGAGGTATTTTTATTTTACTACGGGCCAGAATGGTGACAATTCTACGTCGATTAAACTTTGTTTCATCCAAATCGGTTCAGTAGAACTGGCGGAATCGTGGCCGCCAGCTCGAAAAACGTGGTTTCGAGATAAACGCGTTCAAAGTTTGAAGTTTATTTTTCGAAAAAAAAAATTATTTTATCAAAATCGGTTCAGTAGTTGGAAAGTAGTTGGCTTGATAGTTGGAAAGACGCGATTTGGACAAAACAAAACTCACTCTTTTATGAAAGAAAAAAACTGTTTTTGGAATACTTACCCAAATTATTCAGCTTCTTCTTCAAAAAAGCTTTGATCTTTGGCTCTTTGAGCTCTGCGAGCAATTCTGCCCTCCTTTGATGCATCCACAGCGTAAGCTTCCGAGCGGTTGAGGCGAAGTTCATCACGTGATAACGCAAAATTGTAGGCTTGGTTTTCAATGGCGATTCCCATTAACCTCATAATTTTGAGTATTGGCTGAAAACCATCGTTGAAAATGGCGGTTGCCATGTAATTTGCGATCTCCACTGTCCGCGCTCCAGCGCGCATATGTTTTGGTGCAAAGGTCCAGGCGATACTGTTGAAACCTTCATTGCTGTTTTGAGTCTCAGACCCGAGGCATCTACTCAACAACTCGTCCGATGACAGCGCTTCGTAGACGGGTTTTATCGCTTCGGCGACCTTTGGGTTGAGCGGATCGTAATTATGTTTAAAGTCATCCACGTTACCCTGCGCCACGGCCTTTTGATACGTGCACCAGCTTGACTCACCGGTCGGGCAATTTTGGTGTTGGGGATTTTCGTCGGTAGATACTTTGTGAAAATACGTAGCCCAAACCGCCTTCTTCATCTCTTCTAGGGATTTCGGATGACGGCGAATCGCCAAACCGTAGTAGGTCGTCAGTTCACTTATAAGCTTATCTGTCAGCTTTCCAGCGCCCTTGCCACCTATACCTTTGTTCTCCTTTTTGACTTTGCGCAGCCTGGACCCCATTCTTTTTTGAACGTGGCCAACGCATTCTTTTTTTACCACAGTGGGGTCGCCATCGTAGGGGTCTTCGGTGAGAATTGCTTTGAAAGTTTTAGAATCGCCGTCGCCGATATATTTTTCATACTTGACGCCGTGTTTTTCCATTGATCTTGCAAACATCTCCTTAACCGCATCGACTTCCATTTTTCCTGCGCTGCCTTCATGATTTTTACGGCATTCCTCTTCGTACAACTCCTTCCAAGCTTCGAAACCCTCTGGATGGATATATTGCTGGGATTCCCAATATTTGCAGCTATTGCAAATAGCAGACTTGACCACAGAGTCAACAACTTTTTTGGTGTACTTGCCGATCAATGTCGTTATACCATAGAAAGATGCGAAGCCGCGTTTTTTCCACGTGCCATCGCCCGACACTGTCAATAGCGTTGGATCGCACCCTTCATTTTCTTCCATGGTGGCTTCTTTTTCTTCACGAACGGCCTTGGAAATAACGAAATTATAAACGGCCTCTGCAGCTGAATGCAAATTTTGAAGGCTGCTGTAGAACAAATTGTTGCTCAGACCTACTCCTATGTCCATAATGCCACAAAACATATCTATGCCTTTGGGACCAATGCCCAAAAGTCTCATGGCAACAACCAAGCGGCGATTTATTTCATACGATTTGCCGGCGAAACGTGATGAAGGAATAAGTCTGGTTGGGCAAGCGCAGTTCACAGCGATTTTGAATGCAACTCCATTCGGCGATGCTTTTTTGAATTCCAATTTTTCGTTGCATGTGACACAAATGACGAAAGTAGCAAGTGTTGTGAATACTGAATAGAAGTCCAAGATGCAATTCTCCAAATTGTTTTCGATGACAATATCCTCCGTGGGATTATTTTTGAATTTTTTGGCTGAAGTACTCGCAAACTCAGTGTCCTCTACTCTATCAAATTTATTTTCACGAAATTTGCGTTTTTTAATTCGACCGGCGCGAACATAGTTCACTTTGTTTACGGGTTTTTGACGTGTTTTATTACTTTTTTTATCCATTTTACCGCACAAAAATAATTTTTTTTCAAAACTGTACTTTTCCGCAAACCGTAAGCGCAAGCGTGCGTCCGCTATTCAACTCAATCGAAACTAAACTAAATGCGGCTTTGATTTCATATTCATTCATATGTTTCTGCAAATGTGTATTCAAACCTGTTTTTGCCTGTCCATTAACTATTCAACGGAATTCGGTGGTTAATTGATGCCGTTGCGTTCAAAAACTAAGCAACATAAAAACTACTCATTTTAGCGAAGACATGACCCCACAAAAATGCCCATATCTTCTAAAGTATTTCGAATTTCAAAAACCCTTTTAGGGTTATATTCTTAAATGTCCAAGCTATAAAAAAATGCAAAAAAAAAGTCGAAAAAAAATTTTTGCTGAAAGAGAATAGGGCCTTAAACACTTTCAAGGCTGTTCGAGGAAAGTGCAAGTAATACTCACACCTGAGAGCCGCATGGGACCATTGAAACATTAAGAAGAGTAAAAATTTACTGTCGCGCAGTTGAACAAAGCCCAAATTGAGTCAAATTGATTATCTGGTTGTAGAATTTGTGCTAACGAAATATTTTTTATGTATTCGTTTTTTTGATCTATGATCTATCTTATGATCTATCAATTTGTCTGGACTGATTTTAACCCTAGAATTTTAACCTTATTTCACTATAAATTATTACTAACCATGAGTAAGATTTAAGATTGGACACGAGTACATGTACATATATTTTTAAATTAAATAATTTTTTAAGTCATTTTTAGATTTTAGAATTCGGTATTTTTTGGAAAATACAAAAAAGCTTCAGAAAATAGCTAAGTTATAAAAAATTTTTTAAATTGAAATATGTCATATCTATATATGTATATAAAAATCAATTGCAACATGTATGTCCCCATATCACTTGAGAACGGCTGAACCGATTTGGTTGATTATTTTTTTTGTTGTGGTTTTTTATTGTAAGCACAAGGTCTGTGTAAAAAGAAAAATTGCAAAAGTTGTGTAGGAAATTTGGAAAATCGCAAAAACCCGAAGAAGCTTTTTGTATGAAAATTTTGTATTATTTATGGGAAATATCACAAACCTCCGGAAATTCTTTACCGATTGCTTCGATATTTGGCAGAGAGGTAGACTTACACTCAGGCCAGGTCTAAAGAGGAAAAGGGGCGTGGCTTCTCTCATACAGCTAAAATTTGCGATATCGAATAGCTTTGGAGTTATTGGCCGCACATCCTACGAATTCAGCATTCGGCCACGATTTACACATGCTGATTCACTGATAAAATTTTATAGGCGTTAAGCAAGGGAGCGTGGCACCTCCCACACAGCCCAAATTTCAGATATCGAATAGCTTTGGAAGTAAAGGTATTACAACCTCAAAATCAATTTAAGCATGCCGTTTCACTAATAACATTTTATGACTGTTCGAAAATATATCGAATAGATTCGGGCTGATAGGCCGTACAGCCTCAGAATTCGGTATTCGTATACAATTTACACGTGCCGGCTTACTTATAATATTTTATGAGAGTTGGAAAAATGGGCATGGCGTCTCTCATACAACCCAAATTTGCGATATCGAATAGCTTTGGAGTTATAGGCCAGACAGACTCAGAATTCAGTATTCGACTACGATTTACACATGCCACTTCACTCATATAATTTTATTGGCATTATACAAAGGGGCGTGGCACCTACCAGTGAGCTAACATTGGCGATATCGATAAAAAACTGCAAAAAATGACCTAATAAATGACAAAAATTACCTAAAAACTGACAAAAACGACCTAAAAAGTGCAAACAATTACATAAAAAATAAACAAAAAGTAAAGCTTCAAAAGTAAAACATTACTAAACTTAAAATGTATTTTATATAAATTTTATACACAGCGTTATAGTACATAAAAATGTACATTATGAAGTTATTAAAATTGCAGGAACGTCGATTGTCTGGCAAAATGTTTTTTAAAACAGAAAAACTTATTTCTAGTTCTGCACTGACGAGAGAAACATATCTTAAAGACGATATGTAATTTTTATTTTTTTTTTATTAAAATTTTAAGTATTTTTTAATTTCATAGTATTAAAATGTTTACCCTCTAATATTTCAGCAAAAAAGTAATCAAATAACTTCCCCAATAAATAACTTTACTAATTTGATATAATAATATATAATGAAGTGGCCATTTGAAAGGACTTTGACCGAACTTATTATGATCAAATTGTGTTGTGTGTGTCATTAACGGCCGATTTTTTCACCGAGTATTAGCGCTAATCTGTGGATTAGACCAGTTTATGGTATACAAACTAAATTTCCGAGTGCCGAAAAAGAACTTTTATATGGTTCATTTTCTAACTCATTTCCGAAGAAAAAAAGGTTCGTTTCTGAGAGACATTTTCGTCCGGCGATTGATTCAAGAAAGGGTTCATTACCGAGTGCCGAAAAATAACTTTTCTATGGTTCTATTTTTAACTCATATCCGAACAAAAAAAGTACAATTTATGGTTTTTTTAAAATCATTTCTGAAGAAAATAAGGGTCATTTTTGAGAGGCATTTTAGTCCGATGAATGATACAAAAAAGCGATGAATGATACAAAAAAGATTCATTTATGAGTGCCGAAAATGAACATTTCTACCGGAAAAGGTTCATAAATGAATTCGAAAACGATAGTTTTGGTTCACTGGGTAGTTTTTTACTACTACTATTTTGTACTAGTATTTATAGTACTTTTTCTCTACTATTTTTGCAACGCATGAAATGATATGGTATTATGGTGTGATATGATGGTGTGGTATAAAAGTATGGTAAAATTCTTATAGGAACAAACAAATTTGTTTTTGAAAACAACTAATTAAAAAACTAGTTTAAAATAAACTAGTTTATAAACTACTTTGAATCCACTTCAATTTTGAATAGTTTTTATTGCATTATATATGGAGTATCTAATTGAAAAACTACTTTAAATCAAGTGGCTTAAAAACTACTTTGAATTGTATTAAGGCTGCGACTGCTCTGATTGTGACATGTTTTTATTGCAAATTGTTATTAGATTACAAGTTTATATATATATGCAACCATGCTATTTCATCAAATATTATTAACTTTAGGCTTTCACTAATATGTATTTATGTATTTTTTTTTTCAAAACAATAAAATAAATGATCTCTTTGATGTATAGAAATTTGAAATTTGTATGCTTTTAAATTCATCTTGAGTAAGTGGAATATTAACTAGTTTCAATTGATTTATTTTAAATAAATTAAAAAAATAATTTGAATTTAACTAATTTAACAAATAGTTGCAAATATATGCTGTTTTTAATTGATTTATTTTAACCCGAATCACCCTGAATAAATTTTTTTTAAATTTTTAGAATGACCTGTTAACGCAAATATAAAATGGTTTAAACTAAAATAAGCACATTTTAAGTGTTTGTGTTTGCGTGTCCATATGGCAACGACAGGGTGTTTCGGGTTAAAGTAATTAAAAAATAATTTAAATTTAACTAATTTAACAAGTAGTTAAAAATAAATACGGTTTTCAATTGATTTATTTTAAAGAAATTAAAAATATAATTTAAATTGAACTAATTTAACAATTAGTTGAAAACATATGCAGACGAAAGTCAATTGACTTATTTAGCGGACATCACCATACAAAGTATGTTAGTTCGTTCTATGGAAAAAAGTCAGAATTTCAACTAGTTGTGGTTGACAAAAAAACAACGTTTTCAACTACTTTTAAATTAGTTGATTTTCCTACAGGGATTCTATGCAATAATATGCATATTTCTACTATTTTTTTCTACTACTTCCTACATATTTTAGCAGTATTATCTACAATATTAGAATTAGTAAATTTTAAAAACATTTCAACGTTCAAAGATCACATTTTGGTGCATTATTTTCTCTTCTACCATGCGGTGTTGGCATCAAACATCTTGTTTTTAAAATTCGATTGTTTTTACTTCAACAAATTATTTTACTATGGGGAATTTGAAAATTTACCCGACTGTCAATTTTCATGCACTCCCTACCACTGTCCCAAAGTGTGTCGGCCTGTCTGCAGTGCGCGCGCATATAAATTCCATGCGCGCCCATTAAAATATGCATAAAAATTCAGTTGTGAACTTTTTTATACACAATACATTTTAGTGCCGTTTCTACATAGTTTTTCTGTCTGTTTTTACAAAAAAAAAATATCAAGGTTTTTTTGCTGTTTTTACAATAATTATCTAGTTACTTGCATGCAACTCGCACGCAATCAATCATTTAAATGCGCATTTTTAAGGCATATTTCAAAGTTTTTCTTGAATGCAGCATTTTTAGCTCATTTTTTTAACATCTAATTTAACGACAATTTATTTATGTTTTTGAAACAATTTTGCAACATGTTTTAATGACTACGGTTAGTGGCAGTGTTTAGATTCAATGTTATTGCACACTATGCGATTTATTTTTGAATTTTTATTAGTGCAAGCTTATTAGAACCGTGGTTGAAAAAATAAATAAGTCTAGACACTGAAAATATTTCATCTCAGAGTAGTCAAAATAAATGTAAGTTTTTTATTTTGTAATTCAGTACTTTTTCAGTGCTTTTTTTAACAAGCGGTGAAATATTTTGTAAATATTTTTTAACATAAAATCTCATAATATGACCCAATTGAAATAATTTAACTGACTGTTTATTAATTGGCAAAAACCATAAAAGATCTATAAAAAAATTTATTGCAAAAAAAAGCAACGGAAAAGGAAATTGACAGTAATAAATCTAAACAAATCTTTTTGTAGATATGGCAATAAGAAGGCACATTAAAAAAACTGGTCACTACAATAAGAAAGCTTTTAAATAAAACCATAAGTATTTGAAATTTTTTTCAAGTTTTTTTTTATGCTAGGTATTGTGTTTTTTGTTTTTTTTTCTAAAACCTCTCGTATACTTATTTAATTTTTGTTATGCCAGAAAACATCTGGTTGAAGTCTTTTTGGAACCAATTTTAATAGTATTTTTGAGAAATCGGTGAAGTTAGCTCACCAAAAAATACCTACAAAATGAACTCATCAAAAAATACTTAACAGCTGATAGGAATAGAAGTGAAAATCAGCAAGTTGAAAAATAAAGAGGAGCTACAAATAATTAGAATTATATATCACTCTACAGGTGTGATATCTTTATAGATTCGTGGAATTTCTAAGAAAAATGTCAAAGTATTCAAAAATCTCAGAAAAATATTTATTATTAAGGCTATTCACAGTTTGAATAAGCTGGTCTGCTATTTGTACGCAAATTTACGAAAGCGTATTTTGCTTTGTTGTTGTTTTGCATACAAACGCAAATACGCAGACACGCGTCAATAAAAGTAGCCCTTGGACGTGTGCTTTGTACCTCGAATTTTTATGCTCTGTCTAAAGCCGCATAATCACATACATCACAGGGTTGCATAATTCTTTAATACGACAGTCACATGGCGAGGTGCTCACAGTTTGAACAATAACAAATGCTATAAATACGATTTGTTGAATGTACGCTTAAACTGTGAATAGCCTTATTGAATACTAAGTTAAACCTGAACATTTAGGAAAAAAGACATGTAAATTGACAACTGCGGCCTTGAAAAGTTTTGGAAGAGTGTTGCATTACAGTTTTATTTTAACATTTCTATATTTATTTTAAAACTGAAAAATTTGTCGTATTTAGCCAGTGCAGTCCAAATATTTAATAACTATAGGCGACTTTTATACATTTAATAACTATAATGAAGTCGTTGACGATACATTACAATGTCAAAAGTGGCCTACGTGCACCTGTTGCTTGCCTTGAGTGAGAGACTTAAAGATGTCATAAGCTAGCCTCGATGAAACTATTGAAAGGTGGCAGCACTAAACTACCGACATAATTATAACTTGGTCAAAAGTAAAGACAAAAACCACAAAGTTTAAATATACACAGAACTTTTGAGTGATGAGCAGTGATGCCGGAGCAATTTTTTTTTTTTGTAACCAGAACGCAAAATAAAAATAGCCAAAATGTTAAAAAAAATAGCCAAAATATTAATTCACCGTATTAAAAAAAACAAAACAAACCAATTTGTACTAACTACCCGAGTAAAAATATAAGCGGGCGAACAGCAGTCGATCAGCGGCCAAACAAGAGCCGCACGGCCGTACAAGGCTCGAATATGAAAAAGGGCCCAAAAATAATCCAAAAAGCCCAGCGGCCAAAATATGGGTCGAACAACGGCCGCACAAGGCCTAAATTAAGTTCTACGGCAGCTGTTCGCCCATTGTACAGCCGAGATTATTTAAAAAAGGCGTCTGTACGGTCGAAAGATATTTATAAAAACTTTTTAACAAAAAAAAAAACCAACTTCAAAACCGCTACAAAGTAAAAAATAATTTTAAATTACTTTTCACATTAATTCTTGGTCAAATTTGGTGATTTATTTATATATACTAGTATCGCCTGTGGTCGAAATTCGATCAACTTTCCGAAATTTCAATCGCTTTTCTCATTCTGAGGCATTGATCTTGCCTTAAGAAAATGTGTTGTACTAAGAAAATCTTAAATTTCGAGAGAAAGCAACTGTTTTCGAGATATCGTCATAACTTTTATATCAAAATTTTTTAGAATTTACTATTTGTAAAATAAAAAAATGTACTATAAAAAATGCTTATTGTAGGGTAACCGTAAGAGATAGTGAAAATTTTTTTTCCTACATTGTATTAATATCTAAACTTTCCTCCTACTTCTATTCTTATAGTTTAGGTTTAACTTCAGAAATATACTTTCAATGCTCATATTTCAGGTCAAAGGTCACATAACTATTCGGTGAAGAAGTTCACTACTCTAATTTATTTAAAAAATTATCAAAATCGGTTCAGAAAAAAGGAAGAACTGTTTCTCCTTCACCTATTTTTATATATAACGAAATGGCTTAAAACATAGATTTGTGTATATAACTTTGGAGTGGTTTCAAATATTTGAAAATGTAAAAACAATATTTTGAAAAATTTCATTTTCATCAAAAAAATCATAGGGGGTTTACAAAATTTCATTTATATTTTAAATTAAATTTTAGGTTTCTATCATTCTGTGATATTTTTCTAAGCCACCTCTTCAATCGGGCCAGTAGTTTTGGAGATATAGGATTTTAATTGATTTGTGGGCGTTAAAAGGACGAATGGCCAAATCTTTTCTGAAACTATCTTCTACTGAAAGGAAATTTACTGCAAAAATTTCAGCTGAATCAGCCCGGTAGTTTTTGAGATATAGCATTTTAATTGATTTGTGGGCGGTAAAAGGGGGAGTGGCAACATTTTTTCCTAAACCATCTTTTACTTGAGGGAATTTTACTGCCAAAACTTTAGCTCAATCAGCCCGGTAGTTTTTGAGATATAACATTTTTATTGATTTATGGGCGGTAAAAGGAGGAGTGGCAACATTTTTTTCTTAAATCATCCTCTACTTGAGGGAAATTTACTGCCAAATGTTCAGCTTAATCGACCTAATAGTTTTGAAGATATAGCATTTTTATTGATTTGTGGGTGGTAAGGGGGAGTGGCAAAAATTTTTCCTAAATCATCCTCTACTTGAGGGAAATTTACTGCCAAATATTCAGCTTAATCGGCTTAGTAGTTTTGGATATATAGCATTTTTATTGATTTGTGGGCAGTAAAGGGGGAGTGGCAAATTTTTTCCTAAATTATATGTGTTGCCATCCAGTTCTGAGCTATATTTTAAATTTCAAAACTCTAGTTCATCGGGAAGTTGCTTAAAAATGGATTCCAAGATTTGTACGAGACATACATACATACATACATGAAGTGAACCTAATAATTTTTCATAATTTGCTATTTGTAAGAAATTTTACCATCACAATATATATTCACACTTTTAACATAAAAAAATGCTTATTGTAGGGTATCCGTAGGATATGGCGCAAAATGTCGGAAGTATTTTTTGCACACCTTATCAATGTCTAAAATTCCTCTTACATTATATTCTTCCTTCTGTTACAGTTTAGCTTTTATTTAATAAATGCTCTTCTTACGCTCAGATTTCAGGTCGAAGGTCACCAGTCTTATATGCAATCATACTGTGCAGCCAGATCTTTTATTTGATACTTCATTCAACATTCTACCTCTTCCTAGCCCTAAAATTCCTTACTAAAAATATTACAAATTTTCAACGTTAATATTTGGAGTCAGAGGTCATACATTTAAAATCTAAAATGAATCTGCACATATAGGGCGCAGTACCTTTCGAATGATATAAGTTTCATTATCGAAAAAGTGTACGACAACATTTGATGTTTGCCTATTAATATATACTAGTATCGCCTGTGGCCGAAATTCGGCCATCTATTTCTGTAAGGTAACGAAACTCAAGTTGTTTTTCACATAATGAATTATTATTAGTTTGCATGTAAATTCTTAATGCTTACCTTGACGCTATGAGGAAAAAGTGGTAAAGGACAAAAAAGGAAGCATATATGCGTCAATAACAAAAAATTTTTCAACATATAATATTCATTTAAAGTAAATAAATAAATTAAAAGTAAAGTAAATAAGTAAGTAAAAGTAAATAAACGGTATAAAAGTATTACAAATAAATCAAGATAAAAGATAATTCCATATTAAATAAATAAATTAATGATTTAAAATTTCAGTATAAACTATATTTTTTGTAAACACCCTTTCATCGTTAGCCAAATGTCCTTGTCCATCAATATCAGAAACATAAAAGCTCAGTCTGTCAAACGATCTTACTCGATTCGTGACAACATACAGTTGACCATGCGAAAAAACAGGTCGTCGTAACAAAATTCCTACTTTGTTGAAAGTTTGTCCCTGTGCTTTAATAATTGTCATTGCGAATGCATTGATCACTGGAAATTACGTCCTCTGGAAATCATATGGCATTATTGTCCCAGAAAAAGTTAAATTTATGCGAGGAATCAAAATTCGCTTGCCGTGAGCGATTCCTGTCAATACTTCCCAATCGATAGCATTATTATGTAATGCTTTTACGCGCATTCTAGTGCCGTTTACCAATGCTTCCTTCGTATTCAAATTTCTTATTAATAAAAAAATGCCATTTACTTTAAGTTCTAACTTATGTAGTGGCAAGCCACTAACAGACAATGTATTCAAAAATTCCACTGGATAATTGCTTGCCTCAGCTGCATTATCACAAGTAATTTTATCGTAATGCGATAAATTTTTTTATCAAATTTTTTTCAAATTCAACGAATTGAATTTCTTGTGGTAGTGCTCTTATATTTTAAGGCAAAGTGACATGATGAAAAGAGGGAAATTTGCTCCAACTCGTAACACAATTTTCAATTAATATTGCATGCGTTCCATGAGAGACAACTGGTAATATTTGACGAAAATCGCCACACATAAGTACGGTTTTTCCTTCAAAAGGCTTATTTTTATTTTCTGGATTGACACATATATCTTTCAACAAAGTATCTATGCATATCATTACTTGAAGCGGACACATGGAAACTTCATCAATTAAAAGCAACGACGCCGAATTTATGTAATTAGCATAGATACTAATTGCTTTGATATTGGGTACAGTGTTTTCCATAATTTTAATTGGCAACTTAAAAGTATTATGAAGAGTTCTTCCTCCAATAAACAATGTTGAAGCAATTCCGCTCAACGCAGTTGCAATACATTTTAGATTAAGAGAATTTTATTTATGAATGAGTTTGAGTAAAAGTTTTACCGCAACCTGCATGGGCTGTCAAACAAAATACATTTGACCTTGTATCGTGATACTGAACTTCACGTATGATACGATCAATAACATCACGCTGTTCATTATTAGCACTTCTATAAATTTCATTAAAAAAAAATCTCCCTCTAAAGGATCAAAAAGATCTGTGTCAGTATGCTCTGGTAATGCTGTTGGTACAGGCAAACCGATCAAAGTACATGCTATATTATGTGTAATCAATATATCTTGAATTTCTAACTGCGCTCGATTGAATGATATGTTTTCGTTATGACCATCTCTAACAAAATCCTCACTAAGACTTTCTTTGAATTCATTTCAAAGTGCCGTTGTCCGACAAATTGCATAACTTCTTTTTGCCATTTTTATAATTTTAAAAGTTATTAAAATATATGTAACTTTACACAAAATTCTCTATGAAAAACACAAATACGCGCTTATAAGACCAAGAATAAATTGTGGAAGGTTCAAGCTGGACTATAACATACAAAAATATTTCGCAGAATAATGCTGCTTCAAGCTTGCCTAAAACAAAAAACCTGTACTTCCCCGTTTTGAAGTACTGCTAGTAGAGGATTTCATCAGAAACGCCAAGACAAAGTATGAATTTTTCATTGGATTTTAATTTGTTATATGGCAGCACTATATTTTATGATTTTGACATTAACGATAGGTCTTGTCAAAGCTACTTACCCTACCTCATTATTCTGCCATGATCAATGGCTTGGCGTCATGGCAGAATTAGAGAAGGTATATGCATTTCAGACTGCGCTCTCTTTCTCATAGCCAGAATTGTCAAACTCAAGCATTTTGCTATTCTTGCGTATTTTCGCTTTCTTATCGCATTCTCATCGTTTTCAGATTTTGTATGAGCTGTCAACTTCGTTTTGACAGTTGCGGCAGTCTCCCTCTCCAAAATGCATATACCTTCTCTAATTCTGCCATGGCTTGGCGTCAAGTGTTATATGAATCAAGCAGCAGTTTAACTGTTAACGCTGAGAGAAATTAAGAGAAAGCAACAACAACAACGAATATAATGCTACTCAGCCTTTTTTAAGTGTTTGCGTCACTCCCGCATTCTACTCTTGCTTTTGTAAGCTACAGCAGCGATGTTCAACAGAGCTTTGTCACTTTGTAGTTTCTTATTGTCCCATTGGTAAAAAAAGCGTTTTACATTTGCTCAGTTTTACCTGTCTTAATGACAACATATATGAATAAAAATTATATTGTGCAAATCTACTCGAAAATACCTATCCATCGATATAAGTATTATGTGAATATGTTGAAGGTAACATAGAAAAAAAGGGAACACAAACTTTTTGTTTGCGTATTAATATATAGATGATTTTTAAATTGGAAATCTTATTATTATAATTTTTTTTTCTATTTTGTATTATTATCATAAATATATTAATTTCTCCATCAATATAAAACCTTTACAGCTGTTGCGTTTGTTTTATAAAAGTCTGATTATATAAGCGCCGACTTTAAAAGTTTTATATTCATGGAGAAATTAATATATTTATGATAATAATACAAAATAGAAAAAAATTTATAGTAATAAGATTTCCAATTTAATAATATATATAAACAAATTATCAAATTTGACTAAGAATTAATGTGAAAAGTAATTTAAAATTATTTTTTACTTTGTAGAGGTTTTGAAATTGGTTTTTTTTTGTTAAAAAGTTTTTATTTCTTCCTTTTAAGAGACTAAGAATTTTGCCCATTCTTGTAAAGAATTTTGGTACCCTTGTGTCAACATTAACTGAGATACAGTATTTTTCTTATATCGCCACGCCCTTTTGTCCAACAACGGCTACTTTCTTGACCGAACAGTTTCATAATTATGCCTACCCTGTACCTATTTTCAGTATCCTAGTGTCAATATTATTTGAGTTACATCGTTTTTATTATATTGCCACGCCCTTTATCGAATAATGCCCACTTTTTTATTATAATTTGTAATAATTGGTCCTACCTCTGTACCAATTTCCAGTACCCTAGTGTCAAAACAAAATATTATATTATATTATCTGAGATACAGTATTTTTCTTATATTGCTACGCCCATTTTTCCAACACCGCCCACTTTATTCACCGTAAATTTCCATAATTATGCTTACCCTGTACCTAATTTTAGTATCCTAGTGTCAATATTATTCGAGTTACAGCTTTTTTCTAATATTGCCACGCCCTTTATCGTATAACGCCCACTTTTTTAACATAATTTTTAATAATTGTGCCTACCCCTGTACTAAATTTCAGTTTTCTAGTGTTAATATTATTCAATATACAGAGTTTTTCTTATATTGCCACGCCCCTGTGTCAAATACCACCCACTTTTTTTAATGGGCAGCTCCGCGTCTAATGTCTCTATCTGTTGACTAAAAATTGCGGCAATCGGACAAGTACTTTAGGAGTTAACGATGTACATACATTTAAAAAAAAAAAACCAACCAACTTAAGAGCCTCCTCCTTTTTGAAGTCTGTTAAAAATTAGGTATTGTTTGGCTTTAGCCAGAGTTTTTATTTTTACTTGGGTAGTTGCAAAAAGATTCACAAACTAGTTGCTAGATCCTTACTTTTCTTAATTTTGATTTTTTAAACAAAATTTCTATTTAATTAAATTAATTGTTTAAGGTCAGATTTTTTTCTTAATTTATTTAATATAAATTTAAATTCCAATATTTCGTTTTTCGTTGAAAAACATCATCAGGGAAAACAAAAAATTAAATAAATATACTGAATTTACATTGATTTTTTAAAAAAACATTTGAGAAACGATATGACAAAAAACATAAGAACATCTAGCATGTCATCAAAGTCCGTCGTCAAGTGTTGTTTACTTATGCTAGATGTTCTTATGTTTTTTGTCATATCGTTTCTCAAATGTTTTTTTAAAAAATCAATGTAAATTCAGTATATTTATTTAATTTTTTGTTTTCCCTGATGATGTTTTTCAACGAAAAACGAAATATTGGAATTTAAATTTATATTAAATAAATTAAGAAAAAAATCTGACCTATAGCTCGTTTAACTACCAATAATCTAATATAAAAAAAAAAAAAAAAAAAAAGGTCAAAAATTTAATAAATTAATTGTTTAATAAAAATAAAAACGAATACCTGAAAATGAAAAACAAAATCACCAAATAGCCAAAAACTGACCGCGAAAAAAAATAAAAAAATCGAAAATTTTTCACTCGGATGATGAATTTTTGACAGTCGGAATGAGCATTTTTTACCATGGGCTAGTATAAATTTGGACAACCGGCAAGAGAATTTTTGACTTGAGCAAAACTTAAAAAAAAAGTAATTGCTCAATGCGTCTAAGCGAAAACGAGGAATGTATGTTACTCTTAAAAAAATGTTAGTGGCAGTGTTTTGCTGTGTTTTTTTTTTGGAAAAAGTAGTTTTGCTATTTGTTTCCGTATACAAAAAAAAAAAAAAAAAAAAAAACACTAACAGCCCTACAGCCCTTTTCTGGCAAAATGACAATTGTTACCCAGTATTTTTAAAATTTATTTGTTTTTGTTGTAATTTTTTTATTTAAAAACAAAATTTGAAGCTCAAAAAATAACATTTTTTAATGAAATCGTCACTATCTGAAAAGCAGGTGACAATTTTTAGCAAAATTTATTATTTTTGAGCTACAAATTTTGTTTTGAAATCAAAAAATTACAACAAAAACATAGAAATTTTAAAAATTCTGGGTAATAATAGGGCTGCTGTTCTGGCTAAGTAACAATTGTTACCCAGTATTTTAACATTTCTATGTGTTTTTGTCATTTCAAAACACAATTTGATGGTCGAAAATAATAAATTTTTATAGAAATTGTAACCTAATTTTCAGATAGTGACAATTTCGTTAAAAAGTTTTGAGTTTAAAATTTTGTTTTGTTCAAATTAACAGCCCTATTCTGGCAAAGTAACAATTGTTACCCAGTATTTTTAAAATTTCTATGTGTTTGTTGTAATTTTTTTATTTCAAAACAAAATTTTAAGCTCAAAAAACAAAAGTTTTTAATGAAATCGACACTATCTGAAAAGCAGGTGACAATTTTTATCAAAATTTATTATTTTTGAACTTCAAATTTTGTTTTGGAATCAAAAAATTACAATAAATACATAGAAATATAAAAAATACTGGGTAACAATTGCTACTTTGCCAGAATAGGGCTGTAAATTTGTTGGTCTAATCGAATCTCAATACTCGCACGCACTCACATAGCGCATTCGCCTGCTACCCAGTGGGCAATTGCAGGAGTCCGAAGGCCTTCTAGCAGGCCTGCGTTAGCTTTTAAAAGGCCTTCCACTCTACTTGCTAACACCGTTGTGTTGCTTGTATGAAATGGGATAATTTGTCAGGCCTTCTGCTCTCCTTGCTCAAAAGAGACCTGTCAGAAGCGCTCTGTCGAGAAGTCACGTTCGAAGGAAAAGCAATATAAATATCAACTTCAAATAAAATACTACTAACAATTCTAGATTGGAACCATGGTCCTCTCATGTGGCGGTCCGACATCTTACCCACTCGTCTATCGTGGTTGTTAAGAATCAATTGAATCAATTGCAATAATATTTTGCATCAATACAAATGAAAGTAAGCTTTCGGGAGCCCGGGTCGAGACCCAACTCGGACAAAAAAATTTTTTTCTTGTTTTTTTTTAAATCTACATTTTTTTATAAACTGTTTTGTGTATTTAAAACTGTTTTTCAATTTTTTATGAATTTTCTTCATACAATAATGTAAGAAAAGCCTTGAACTTTTTCTATGTAAATATTTTTATATAATATAATTTTTATAATATAATATGTAATGTGTTTTCAGGAGCCCGTGTTCGAGACTCAACTCGGACAAAAAAAAATATTTTTTTTTTAAATCTAAATGTGTAAAACTGTTCTGTGTTTTAAAAAATTTTTTTGGGGTTTTTTTTTTTGTAAATTTGTTCATATAAAATAATATAAAGAGAATCGGAACCTTCAAAAAGGCCTTACAGTAGTACTCATTAATTCAGTGATCATGGAAGGAAGGTGTATTGACGCCAAACATAGCAGTGCTAGCATGCCTTTTGTTGCTGAGCACATGCTAAAATGCCCACTGGATAGTTTGTAGTTTGCTCGAAACTCGCACGCATACACACACACAGCAACATCACTGTTACGTGACGGTTTTTACCAAACACCACCAAAATTTAAGAATTGTTATAAACTAGCAGACCTCTGTTGTCCTTTGGACCTTTTTTTATCAATCTCAATACATGTCAAGGAAATAAAAAACTCTTCTTTTCTTTTGTTTTGTTTCGTTTTGGAGCACCGGTTTGCATTTATATGCATCTCACTTTTTGTCTTGCCTGGAGCCTCGAGCTTATCTGTTTTTTCTTCTGTTGCGCTGTGCCAGCTCAGCGTAAAGAGAAAAGAGAATAAAGACACATGGAGTTAGTTGAAACTCTCTCGCAATACAACAACGTGAAAAGAAAACGATTAAGCAATTCGTGGCAGCTGGAATGATTTCTTAAAAAATTTAATACTTAAATATACTAATTATTAAAATTTGGAAAGAATAATACCCCTAAATAAATCTGTAGCACAAATATGATATTTTAAAAAATTATTCATAAAAATCGGCCCAGTACTTTTGGAGTAAAGTGGTAACATTAAATTTGCACTTAAATTTTATATACTAGTATAGATTTAAAACATTATTATAACACACAGTACTTTTTTAATGGAATTAGGTCAAACGACATCAGGATATGTTATATGGCAATTTCTACCAAAAGGTCTAACGCCACTGAAAAAATAAATGCTACTTAAAATTTTTGTAAACCTCCATAATGAGAAAAAAATGTCTAAAATTTATTTTGTGACAGATCTTAATTTGAATTGAAACGTTGCAAAATTGTGACAAAAGTTAAAAAATTTTAATGAAAGCTGAAATTTTATAAGTATAATAAATACTCGTATAAAACAAAGTATAATTCAATTTTTTCAAATTTCGAATTTAGTAATTGATTAATTAATTAATTTAGTAATTGAAAAACAAAATTAATATATTGTCCTTTCGTTGCCTTAACCATTTCTTCATTATCTTGAGCCAATACCTTTCATTTTTACAAAAACAAAAAAATTAACGAAACATTTACGAAAAAGAAAAACTATAACTTGCCTAAATTAATAAAACTAAAATGTTTCTCTTAGATAATATCATAAAATAATAAGCTTTTTGGTCACTTCCACTTTTCTGTGGAATGCCCCTTTATATGTTTTTTTAGTTCAATTAAATAAATAAAACTATAAGCAATTTGTACTTTTTTAAAGGGAAAAATCTGTATCGTAACGTATCATATTATGGTTTTCATAAAACTAATTGAAAAATATTTTTCAACGAAACAATTATAAACAATTATAAATATAAAGCAAAATTATTTCAGATAATATAAAAAGAATTTTTTTTGTTTATATTGATGCATACAAAAACCACTTCTATTTTTTGTATCGTTACGTGTCCTTTTTTGTTTACATATATCCTTGAACAATACTTTCGATCGCTTCCACCTTTTACACCAAATAAAGTACTACTAGAGTGCTATCCAAAAACCAAAACAGAACAAAAAAAGTTTATGTACATTTTTCTTTCCTTTTTTTATTTTTAACAACAAAAAAGGCGTACGAACGTTACGTGCGCAACCATGAAAATGCCCATATGCAAAAAAAAAACAATTCAAACATTACTTGTGTTTTTGTATTACACAATTCTACAAAATTAAAATATGGAGAAATTGTAACGAGCCCCTTCCCCCCCCCCCCTCCCATTCATAAAAGTAATATTTTTGAAGGTAGCATTTAAAGTTCGCTCAGGTACACCGTGAATATCATTTCAGTCAAATTTAAATAATGAACTCAAGCTTTCGTTGCCTAGGCTCTTCTCTTTTCTCTCAGTGCAAGCAAAACAACCGCAAAAAAGAGTCATCAAAAACTAAGCTTAAACAAAAAACACATACCACCAAACAACTTGTTCATTGTTGCCAACTAATTGTTATTGTCAAAGTTTTTTGTTGTGGTTTTAACGATCGTTTCAAGCCTTGTTGCAAACAGCTAAAAGTTTATTCAACTCTTTTTATTTTATTGCAGCTATTATGAAGGAATCTTTTTAATTTGTGTGCTTTTTTGAGCTTTTCATGCGAAAGCTGTAAACTTTAATTTACATACAGAGAATTTGAAAACTACTCAACGTAACGGCAATTAAGTAAAGTCAATTTGTTGAAATGAAAATTCTACTCTTAAATTAACGAATCTTTAACCATATAGTAGCTTTCGTAATTTAACTATCGCGGCCTGGAAAAAGCATTTCGTTACAATTGTTTTCAATTAATTTAAATTTCCGCCAATGTTGTTTTTTTTTTACTTTTTTGCCTGTTGTAATTGATGCGTTCTCAAATGTCGTGAACTCGGCCTCGTAATTTAAACTTTAGAGCCAACATTCAGCAGCCAGCTGCGGCGACATCTGGCGCTGACAAATGACATAAATAAATTAAATATAAACAAAAGTCATTAAAAACAGCAACATGTAAATATGACAGCCTTCATCGTTGCTGTTGCTAAAAAATTTACTCATGCATTAATATTTTTTTAATTCGTTTTCATAACGACATAATATTTGATTTTTTAAGTAGTCGAATGAATCATAAAACCAACTTCAATAAAGCTCAAATTGAGGTGGTTCAAATGTTTATATTAAAAATATAACAACAACAACAGAAAAATGAATAGCACTTTAACTTATTTCAAATGACAGTATTTTGTTTATTCATAACTTGGGAAAATGTATTAATTAAGGGAAACACGTTTGGCAAACACAATAAGCGACTTTATAAAAAGTGTTGGATTACGTGGCAGAACTTTTTATGTGCTGATATGTCAAGCACTTATTTTTCACAATAAGAAGTTGTTATACAGTATGTGTGCTTTATAACACATTATTCCATTTAGGGAATTCACAACAACTGTGTACTCATCGATTTAATTGTCAATATTGAAAATTCCCTCAACGAGAATTGAGACACGTATGAGTTGGAAATGCAAAAATGAATGTTATAAAGGTTTCTCAATTGTATATAGTAAGTGTTTTTCCTCCGAAGATACAGCTACTATTAGCCATTTTCTAATATTTCTCTTAAGCATACAATTATATACAGTTAATTATTTTACTGGAGAGATCCGTAAGAAATACAAAACACTTGAAATCTTTTCTAAAAGTAGAAAAGCAGTGTGAAGAAAAATGCAAACTTATTGGTTCATTAACACTAATCGTTATGAATGCACCATTAACACCAAATACGAAAACAAAGAAACAAAAAAATTACAACAAAACAACAAAGTCATAAAATAAAAAAAAAATGCTATTACTACCATTATAAAAACAAATGAAAAAACTACTATGTGCAAATAAAAGAAACTAGGTAAATATTATAAAAAAATAATCAAACACAATGGAATCCAATTAAAGTGCAACTCAATGGAAGCACCATGAAAATTGAGTTAAACCTAAAATTTAATAGCAATTGTTGAACTGTTGTATATTGAATTGAATTGCGATTGAATTGAATTTGTAGAGTGTAGAGTAGGCAAAGCTGCCAGGGTACAGTTACATTGGCTTTAATAGTGGCAGCTTGAAATTTTGCTCATACACTTCTTGAACAAATACTACATGATTATAAAAGCAAAAAAAAAAATTTGTTCGTGCCACAGGAAAAAAGTTGGGGTCAAAAGGGTTAAAAAGTCACTAAGAACTCATAAACTGCTCATCTGATTGGCATTAAAATTAATACAGAGTAGTTCTCGGCTACGCACAGTGGGCAAAATGGCTAATTTAGCGGTATTATATTAATAATTAAAAAATAAATAAGGATATCACAATGAAACATGGCTAATGCAAATTTGATACACAAATTTGTAAAGGAACACATTTTTAGAATTTTTGTTGTTATGTTGTGCGACCTTTTTCTCCTCGCCTATACAATTAAAAATAAAAAGTTAAGATAATTTTACAAATTTTTCTAAAATTATGAGATCAGGAATAAAAATCTTTAACCCCCGATCAAACACATATTCTGAAACCTTCGAACAAACAAAATATGCCTGGCCAGACCCCTATATGTTTTTATGCATTTGTATGGCAAAAATGGTACCGTAACTTTAAATTTTTAAGTATGCTCGTTTATTATTTTTGTCTTTAGACTTTTTTTTTGATTAGTTGATATATGTAGCTACCTAAATGTAAAAATTTTTTATTCATTTTGTGGAATGCATGAAAAACAAGTATAATCAACTTTAGAATGTTGTTGGCACACAAGATTAGTGCATTTGGTGCAGTAAAAACATGTCTTCAAAAAAATGCTAATGGCCAACGTCTGGTTGACAGTTTTGTGGAGCAATGCGTCACCATTTGGTCCATTGTATCAACGCCGGCCTTTGTTGAATTGTAAAATAATGTGGCTTCCGGTTTTTTTGCTACGCCTTCAACTTTCTCGGTGTAGTGCACAGTGGATAGTAGATTTACTGCTTTGTTCTTCTTTGGAACGTAGCTGCACAGTGATACAAGGTTATCATAGAAACCAAACACAGATGAAAGCACTGGCCGTTTGCTGTCTTTTTTCACTTCTTTGGGAAGACACCTTTTGTTGGATCTAATGGTGCCAACGTATGCTAGTCCAATCGACGAAAGACGTTTAGCTGCGTCTAATGGTGTAAAGAAGTTATCAGCAATAATAGTTTTGCCGCTGTTGGCGTATCGATTAGCCAAACTCATGAGCACATTTTCGCCTTGTTTTGTCTCTCGTTGTTCACCCTCTTTGCCAGTGTACGGTTTTCCTTGCAACGGATATTTGGTTTTCGCATCGCATGCCCACCATACTTTTATGCCATACTTTGCGGGCTTTGATGGGATGTATTGCGTAAACTTTGTGCGCCCACGGTATGGAAATAGCTGCTCATCGATGGTTACTTTATAATTTCATAATAAACTAACTGAACTCAAAACCAAAATCACAAACGAAGGAAAGAAATCAGAGAAAAATGAACACAAAAACTACTAACTATTGAATTCACATAAAAACAACCCAAAATATAAAAAAAATACCTGGAAACAACAATCTGCATTGTATTTGCAGAAAAATTACCCAAAATGTGTATAACTATAATTTACTTCATACAAATTGTATAGGAGTCTGGCCAGGCACATGTGTTTGTTCGAGGGGGACTTTTTTTGCAGTTTTTAGAATTTTTTTTTTAAATAGAAAGCCAAAAATATTTTAGGCGGCTACCGGGAAATACAGGTATCTACCTAAACTAGAAGTATATTTAATTAACGCTCAAAAATGAAATATGCCTGGCCAGAACCATGTGTTTGTCCAAGGGTTAATAATTTTAATTTTTATTTAAAAAAGGCAATAATTAATTAATCGTTATTTTTTGAGAAATTTTATTTCGATCAAAAATAAAAGTTAAGATTTGACTTTTTTTTATCAAATATAAAAGTTAAAATTTGATTTTTATTGTTTTGATCAAAAATAAAATTTAAAATTTGATTTTTTTTCGATCAAAATATAATTTAAAATTTTACTTTTATTTTTTTGATCAAAACTAAACGTTCAAAATTTGACTTTAATTTTTTGATCAAATATAAAAGTTATAACTTGACTTTTATTTTTATAGTAAATAAAATATAAATTTTTATTTTTATTATGTTGACTTTATATGATTTAAATACAAATTCTAAATGTTTGGTAGTTTAAATCATACTTGATTTTAAATACAAATTCTAGTTGTTTGATAGTTTAAAATCGTTTATTGAGCTTAAGGTCAAAGTTGGAACAATTAATTGTTCTAACGAATTTTTCCAAAGAAACAACAACAACAACAAAGTTTTTCAATATGAAAGGATTTATAAAAAAGTAAAATTTTAACTTTTTTATTGATCGAAAAAATAAAAGTCAAATTTTAACTATTATTTTTGATAAAAAAAAAGTCAAGTTTTAACAGTTATATTTGAACGAAAAAATAAAAGTAAAATTTTAACTTTTATTTTTGATCGAAAAAAGTCAAATTTAAACTTATATTTTGGACCGAAAAAATAAAAGTCAAATTTTAACTTTTATTTTTAACCATCCATCACGATTTTTTTAGCCTAAATGGCGGCATAATAACTTGCTTTTCCTCTTGAGGCCTTCTGAATACACAGAAGCTCCACTTACGAGGGCCGTTTGATAAAAAAAATAAAACAAGGAATGATTTTAATAAAATAATGGGTGTTTTACTTCGCATTTTCCGAGTTTTATTGGGATTTGCCAAATGGTTCACTTTTTTGGAAGAGCCAAAAATCACGTCCTTAAAAAATTGGACGTAGAGAGTACAATTTTAATCAAAACGCTAATTTGTCTGTACTTTTAATTTAAATGACTTTTAATTTTTTTATGATTTATTTAAAAATTTGTAGTTTCTTAATACAAAAATTTGTTTTTGGATTTTTTAAAGTTTATTTAAGTTTTTTAAATTTTCGTATTAAACTTTACTTTTTTTATTTTTTGGAAATTTTTTGATTTATTTCTATATGTGTCTAGGAATAATTTATTAGTAAAAAATTAATTTCAACTAAAACAAAACAACGAGTACTCTTTTTTGGCAGGAATAAAGCTAAGTAGTTACTCTTTGAGTTATAAGTTATACTCGAGATAATGGGTTACATTCTGACTTACAAGTAATACGAGAGGTAATGAGTTACCCTCTGACTTATAGGTAATACTGGAGGTAAGAAGTTGACCTCTTACTTATGGGTAATGCAGGTTGCAAGTAGTTGACCTCTGGCCTGCTGGTAATACTGGATGTAATTAGTTCACGTTTGACTTATAAGTAATGCTGGATTACGACACACTACCGTCTATGACAAGCCCATGTTAAAATAAATCCTTATTTGTGTGTGTTGTAATCCAGCAGGGAGCTACCTCCCATTACCAAGTAATCATTATATAACTAGTTTAATAATGATTACTTCCCCCAACTGGGTATCTGAGTTAACTGGTAGGTTCTTAATAAAATCCAGGTCGTTCATCATTCTTGGTGAGACTTGGTATATTCCGCATCTTTGCCTTTGCTAAATAATTGCCACCAGATTGGCCTTTTCGGCCACTGTGCTACGTTGAGTGGTTTGACGTTATTTCGCTCTTTAGGTCTAAACTTCATTTATTGCAGCAATTTTGAATGTCACCCACACATTGACTATGACTTAAAAATTAAAGCAAATGAGAAAGATTTTCATTCATTCCCAGTAGGACATATCGACCTCTTTGAGCGAAATTATCGTAAGTGGCATTTTTTCGAAATTTACTTTTTGATGCAAATTTGTTTTACACTCCACAACACTGGTTCAGTATTAATATTGTAACTGAAATCCTTAACGGTATATTTTTGATTTTGACATTGCAAGCTCTCTTGTAAAATTTAGTTTATGGCACACACGATAATTTTGCGCAAAATAGGTTGATTTAATTAAACGTTTCTTAACGAAAACTTGTACTTGATACATCAGATTTGTATGTATTTTTTAAGTGCATTTAAGTTTATTTAATTTTTAGATTTAGAGAATAAATAACTTTCTACTTTCGTTTGTTTTCTATATTCTATAGTTAAAATTTGTACCTTCATTTAGCGATGTATCATTGATAGAGGTGTCGAAATGTATGCGTGGCAGAGTTTTCGACTTGTACTCACCTGAAAAGAAAAAAAAGGAAAAAATTAATTAAATAAATATAAATTTTCAGCTAACTTATTAAAATTATCTATAAGAAATTATGTAAATAATCGAATAAGATAATACATTAAAAAATTTTCTCACAAAACGGAAATTTCACTGAGCACAATTATTATGATGATAAAAACTTAACTAATTGAAAACTAGGGACGAAAATGTTAAAAAACAAATATGGGCATTTCCACAGGAAAGTCTACCGTGACCAAAAAATTAAAACTTATTAAAAACTTATTGTTTTATGATATTATCTAAGAGAAACATTTTAATTTTATTTATTTAAGCAATTTGTAGTTTTTCTTTTTCGTAAGTGTTTACTAAATGTTAAGTAAACATTTTTGTTTTAGTAAAAATGGAATGCATTTGCTAAAGATAATGAAAAAATGGTTTATGCAAGGAAAGGAAAATATATTGAATTTTTTTTTTTAATTACTAAATTACACAATTACTTAACTACTTAATTACTTAATTACACAATTAAATTGCAATTGAAAAATATGTCGCGTGCTAGAATATACTTAAGCTTAACAAAAAAACGACGATGGTAACCATTTCAACATGACAGCTATCATTAGAAGGATGCATTAATCCACTTAAGTTTAAAGTTAATTGCTTTGAAATTTGATGATACGTTTCGCAGATTTCTGAATTTTTCCAGATGCAGTTGAAAACGAGTTCTATTTTTTGTCGCGTGCTAGATCGCATGTTTATTGCTTATATATTGAAAACATAAAATCTTCGGAACCTACATTTTGTACTAAACCGATTGCTACGAAAATGCTATCAAAAAATAAAAACAAAAAAATTTTTCTTAATTTTTTTTATTTTTTTGCATCGCAAAGGCGTAGGAATGTCGCGTGCTTGACCGTGGAAATGCCCATATGTTTTTTGGTAATTATAAATATAAAAAACAGTTATGAAATATGCTGTCATTATTTATTTATTTAGTATAATTAATCATAATAGTAAATTATTACAACTAAGATAATATGTAGAGCAACTAGCAACTGCCAGGGCTTTCGGCTTGGGTTTATTAAATTTTATTGTGTTGAATAGTCATTGGCTAATAAAGGAAAAAAAAATTAAGTTATACTAGAAAAGATTTTATATAAAATGCGTTAGGTTACATACTTTTATAAATTCATATATTTTTAGTATATTTTGTAATGTGATGTTAGTAAGTAGACTACTAGGTTTGGTGTTGCCAAATATTAAATTTCTGTTGTAAGTAAACTTATTGCATACATCGAGGATATGCACAACGGATGTTGGACTGTTGCAAAATTGACAGTTGGAGGCTCTCTTACCACACAGCAAGTGTTCATGTGAAAATTGTGTATGCCCGATCCGAAGTCGAACGAATGTTTTGCTCAGTAGTCTGGTGCATGATGTTGGGTAGATTGCTTTGACTCCCTCTTTATTGATGGTGCTGTAATGATGATTATAGTTGAGCCATTCATTTTTCCTTAAATGTTGGAGATGTTTGTTAATTACTTCCAAAATGTCTTTTTTCTCGTATGTATCTAATGTGAGATGGGGGCCTTTGCCTGCTGCTTTGGCGGCTGCGTCAGCGTACTCGTTTCCTGGGATGCCTACATGTGCTGGAACCCACATAATTTTTATTTTATTAGGGTGTTTGATGCAGGAGTTTCTGATAGATGAAATCAGTTGGCTGTTGTTGTTATTTATGTTCCGGACTGTCTCAAAAGCAGATTTGCTATCAGTACAGAGAATGTATTTACCTTTAGTAGAACCAGCAAAGTCGGTGGCAAGTTTAAGAGCCAGAGCTTCGGCTGTAAAAACAGAGCAATGCGGTGCAAGAAGTCCAGCTTTTATTATGGTACCATTATTGGAAACAACCGAAAAAGATGAGCTGTTCTCTGTTTTCGATCCATCCGTATATAGAAATGACCAGTTTTTATTTGTGTAGAAATCAGCTAATTCGGAAAATATTTGCCGGTATCTTTCAGAACTAGTACATTCTCTAGGAAAGGCTTGTAAGTCTGATAAGAGGGATGGGTTCTTAAGACACCAAGTAGGTTCAGAGCTATGCTGAGTTAGTTGAGGCTTAATGTCTATTTCTAGAGATTTGGAAAGTTCGATGCAGCGTAAAATTGTTGATTTAATTCTGTAATCCCGTTTAAGTTTAATTGAATTGCAGACAGTTTTGTGAAGTATGACATTATTGGAAGTGAACATTTTAGTTGTTAGATTATATGTTGTAGATGTAACTCGCTCGGATATGGATGGAAGACCGGCCTCTGCTAAGATGTTCTTAATTGGAGAGGTAGGAAATGCATTTAGGCGGCTTCTTCGAACGGCTGTGTGATAGGGAGCATAAATCTGCTTAATGTTGCTGAGGGCGCACCACCCGTAGATAGGAAGGCCGTAATCTATCTTAGAAAGTAATAGTGATCGTGTTATATTAATAAGCGTATTTACGTGAATTAGACAGTGTTTGGATGTTAAGTATTTAATAATGTTTAATCTGGCAGCTAGGCTTTTTCTTAATTCTATACAGTGTTGTTTGAAGCTAAGTTTACAGTCGAATATAATTCCTAAAATTTTTAAATACTTTACAAATTCGATACTAATACTGACATTATTAAGATTTAAGTGGAAAATTGTACAGGTTAATTTTTTACAAATATGAAGAATTTTGCATTTTTCAATTGCTAGGCTAGCACCAGACAAATTTCCACATTGTTTAATATCGCTTAATATTTTCGAAAAAGTAGATTTAACAATATTCATGTCTTTTATTTTACAAAATATAATGGCATCATCGGCGTAAATGGAGTGAGCAACATTTTTATATGTAGATAGAATTTTACTAAGTTGATCAAAAGCAATTATGAAAAGAGTAACGGACAACGGGGATCCTTGTGGAATACCATTCTTTAAGGGAAATATATCGGATAAGTTTGAGTTGACTCTAACTCTAAACCTTCTGCTTGTCAAAAAGCCTTTAACTATGTTAAAGATTTGTTGACCTACTTTCCAGTTAATGAGTTGTTGAAGCACCGAGTGTACACCTATGCGGTCGAAAGCTCTTTCAAAATCGGTTGCTAGAACGGTAACATGATTTTTATTTGAAAGAGCGATAGACGCATAATGTTGAAGATAGAGTAGTACATCAGTTGTGGATTGTTTTGTTCTAAAAGCAACTTGGTTTTGATTGATCAGTTTATTTTTGTTTATAAACCACATTAATCTATTAGACAGTATTTTTTCGAGGACTTTTCCTATGCAGGGTAGAAGAGAGATCGGTCGGTAACTGCTAGTTTCAGATTGAGGTTTTTTTGGTTTTAGAATTGGAACAATTACAGCTGTACGCCAACTTTGTGGGTAAATTCCAGTTACAAAGATGTTATTGAATAGAACCAGTAGTCTCTTTTTAGCAACGAGTGGCAAATTGGTGAGCATTGGGTAGGAAATACGATCGAAACCAGGGGTTTTTCCTCGAACACTCCGTAAAGCATTTTCGAGTTTGGAAAGTGAAATTGTCAAATTTAATTTTTTTACATCAGTTGAAAGATTGCGTTGTTCGTAATTACATCGTAAAAAAGATGTTTTTCTAGATATGAATTCTTGCGAAAAGTTCCGGTCTTCAGAAAAACAAGACCACTCATATGCTAAGTGATTGGCAATTTCTTTAGAAGACGTTATTTGAGTGCTACCCGAGTTTATAGACTTAATTGTGTTTGCACTATTATTTCCTACGAGGATTTTGATATCGGACCAGATCTTTTTTGGACTCGTGATGGGTGTAATTTGTGATGTAAGTTTTTCCAAACTGAAATTTTTGGATTCTTTGACGGATTTTCTAAATTGTGCATTTGCTTTTTTGCTGTCATTAATTTAACATAAAAGCAAAGAAGTTTGATATGAAAAATTTATATATAACAACTTTTTTTTTATAGTGAAGGGATTAAGTTTTGTAAGATTGTTTTATTAGAAAAAAGTCTCAGATTGTTTACTAAACATAAAGTTTAAATTTTGTTAGAACTTTTTAAATAAAAGTAAGAATTTTACAAATAAGTAACTAGGCTTTAAGACATTCATAAAGTAAATGATATTTTTAACCAAGAACAATTTTATTTATATACCCTAATATTTAAGTAATACTCTACAAAAATAATTTTTATTAGTAAAACTTAATTTTTGTTTAAGCATATTTAATGCTTAGATACTATTGATAGTGCCCTAAAACCCATTTAAAATAACACTTGAAATAATTTGCAGTTATTAATATTTAAACGTATTTCTACAATATAAACACCTTGAGAAAGTATTAATTGTTGTTTACGAGCTACTGTTATGCGTTTTTTTATGTGTGCTAATAAAAAACTACAACAATTAAACCCAAAAACGAAAGTGTTGAAAAGATTAAAAACTGTTTAATTTCGACCAACGTTACGCATTTCGATTAAGATAAATTAAATCAATACGCAACGATTCAATTAATAGATAAATTACGCATCGTTGCAGACACGATAATAAATTAAATTTAACAAAAATCAACTCAACTTAAAAATATTTCATTTTGATGGCTGCCTTCTATCGAAGCTTGGTTTGGAGCGGACAGAGTTTTTGTATTTTATTTACATCTTAAAATTTATAAATAATTTTTTGCCAGCAAAAGCATTATAAAGATCTGTGCTGAATTTCTGCGGAAAAATAAAACTTTAAATGATTTTTGTTTATATTGAGTGATAGCAATAAAAGAGGCCTAAAAATAGCGCAGTCACGCGGACGTATGGTTGGATGGATCAGTCAAAGTTGGGTAGACAGTCAAACCGTTGTTTTGTTAATTTATTGGCAAATGCAGCATGTGAGTGTATCGTGGACAGACAGAACTCTTGCTTTGTGCGTTCCAACATTTATTGCCTCAGCATGTGTTGTTTTAATTTTTTAATACTGTCCTACTGACCGTAACACATGGATGCCTGGTATCACTCGCATGCTTACAGAAACATCTATCGAGGGGGGGGGGGGGCGAAGGGGGGTCATATTAATTGCAATGATCAAGAAGAAGCAGCGAGCGTGGCTTAATTGTATTCAATTAATTGTCTTAATTCTAGAAAATGTTTATTATATTTAATAGGAGGAGCAAAAAGTCAAGGGAAAATGTAAACAAGGGTGAAAAGCCACAATTACATTAATAAATGAAGACATGGGTGGATGAAAGTGATATGTATGCATTTTTGGATTTTCGCTGTTCTATGCATGTATGAAAATGTAATGTACAAACGAACAATTTTAAACCTTAAAACAACCATGTTTGTGGTTATTTTAGAAAAAAACTTCTTGACTAAGTTTGATTTGGTATGGATTTCAGTTCAAATGCGAAACTTTGAGCTCAATTTTCTCGAAATTAGAATTTTGCGACATATCACCTTCATCCACTCATGTCTTCAAATACGAATGCCAAAATACATTCCTGAGTATGAATGAGAAAATAATGTGATGGAGATAATAAGACTTATATACAAGAGGGTGCTCATCAAACATGAAACATCAGAATTTTATGAAAAAAATCCTTAAAAAGAACAATTAAACAAAATTATATTTAATAAATTAGAAGTCATTTTTTTTATTAAAAAAGTATATTAAATATACGTAAATACTTTAAATAATATTTGTTCCATTGCTTTTTTCTCAACCTAAAACTAAGTTGGTTAAATCTTTTTTGGATGTTTCAGTAGAAACGATCTTTCTGTTGTATTCAACGACATGAAGCAAAAACTGTTTTTCTTCCTCATTTTTAGTAAGTATCGAATTGTAATCTTCAATCAATTTTGCACCCCTCTCCGCATTGTCGTTAACCACACGCAAATTTCTTATGAAAATTTTGCCTTGAAGATAATCACCATTGCCACCCCAAGTCTCAGGAGGTAATTGCAAGAATGAGTCGTTGATGTCTAGAACCGAGAGCGTTTTCAGTGTTCTTTGCGATGCAAAGGCTTCTAATGTGGTTTCCGTGGATAATTTAGCAGAGTCACCTCGAACTGAACGGGAACCGCCCTCAACATCCATTCTTTGAACAATGGCCAATTTCTCGCCATAAGATAACTTGTCGGAAAACAAGGCAAAGGCAACCAGCTCATCAGACAATACCATAAGTGACGTTCTAAAACACTCCTTGCTGCTCCACTTATTGGGGGTTGGAATTAGTTTTAAAGGTTTTCTAAGAGATGGCGTAACTATCAATAGATCGCATCGGGCACACCTGTGACTATATTCATTTCAAAGCACATTGTCTAAGCTTCATTTTTCAGTATGTGTCATTCCACTGAAGTGTAAACAACATATATTTTTTTCTCTGTGAACATGTCGACTTTCGTTCCAACAAAACGCAATTTGCGGGAAGGTTTACTTTTGTGCTTCCATTTGAAGAAAAAAGCGGTTGAAGCCCAACGCACGCTTACTGAGGCTTACGGGGACTATGCTCCATCGATTTCTACTTGTGAGTACTGGTTCCGTCGGTTTAAAAGTGGTGATTTTGATACGGAAGACAAAGAGCGTCCGGGCCAGCCGAAAAAGTTTGAAGATGAGGAATTGGAGGCTTTGCTCGATGAAGACCCGTGTCAAACCCTTCAAGAATTGTCAGAATCATTGGGAGTCGACTTATCAACCGTCGGCAAACGCTTGAAGGCCATGGGAATGATTCAAAAGCAAGGAAATTGGGTGCCGTACCAGTTGAAGCCGAGAGACGTTGAACGGCGATTTTGCATGTGCGAACAACTGCTTCAACGGCATAAAAGGAAGAGTTTTTTGCATCGTATTGTCATTGGCGATGAAAAGTGGATCCATGACGATAATCCTAAGCGAAAAAAATCGTGGGGACCACCCGGCCATGCATCAACATCGAGGGCCAAGCCGAATATTCATGACGCCAAGCTTATGCTGTGTATTTGGTGGGATCAGAAGGGTGTCGTGTACTATGAGCTGCTAAAACCTAACGAAACCATCACTGGGGAACGCTACCAACAACAATTGATGCAATTGAGCCGAGCATTAAAGGTTAAACGGCCGGAATATGCCAAAAGACACGACAAAGTGGTTTTTCAACATGACAACGCACGGCCACATGTTGCAAGAACCGTCAAGGAAACGTTGGAGGCGCTGAATTGGGATGTGCTACCCCACCCGCCTTATAGCCCAGACATAGTCCCTTCCGACTACCACCTATTCAGATCGATGACGCATGGCTTGGCTGAGCAGCGCTTCACTTCTTACGAGGATACCAAAAAATGGGTCGATTCGTGGATTGCCTCAAAAGACGAATCGTTCTTCCGGCGCGGAATCCATATGCTGCTAGAAAGATGGGAAAATGTTGTAGCTAACGATGGACAATACTTTGAATAATATATATTGTACCGTTGTTTCTAAATAAATGCTCAAAAACCGAAAAAAAAACCTTTAAAATTAATTCCAACCCCCAATATTTCGGAATCAATGGCTTAGTAAGATTTTAATCTTTTCCAAAGTTCCAACTCATTAATCGGTGCATCTGCTGCCAAGGACGCTTTGATCCAAATCTTGGTGTATATGAGTGCGCCGAAACTAACAAATTTTTTTTTCTTTTGTAAGCTTAAATGCTTGTGAATTATTTCTAAGTAGAAAAATCTTCATAGCACACAACAGTTTCGCCATCCATCGAGCATGATGTATTGGCCCTGGGGTACGCCAATGAATTCTCTCTGGTGGCTTGTTCAGAACAATCATTATAAGCTCTATTAACTCGTTGTAATCATCCCGAACTTGTTTTTCTCCAGCTACAGCAGTAGTAAGACTCTCAAGAGTATTTTCAGAGAACTGTTCCGTGCTAGTTCTGGTGTTAAGACAATCATAGTGTTCTTTCGGAATTGTATCCCAAAGATCTCTAAACCTCTTGAATAATGGAATCTCGGGAGAGCTTGATGTCTAAAGCACAGTGCAAATATTTTTGAAAGCATTATTTCAAATACGTGATGACGACAAGCAAGCCATAAAAGATCATCACGGCCCGCCTTTGCTTCTAAGAGAGTGCACGCTTCTTTTTTGGCACCGGTGTTAGAGGCAGTAGTATCAAAGCTCATAGCCCGAACTTGATTTGTAATATCCCACTGTTTCATTGTGTCAAAACAGCTTTGGATGTGTTTTCCCCAGTTCCTGCTGTAAGTTTTGGTACTCCCAACAGTTTTTCGTTTCCATTACCGGAAACAAAAATCGAAAGGCGCTCTATTTTCTTATTAGTTATTACATGCGGAAGTATTTTCCAAGCAATATCAAAAAGTTTATCTAGCTCTTCTGTAAACAACTGCTCTCAATTTTTCTGGGCTTCTGAAACTCTCTTTTTGTTTTTCTTTAAAAGCAGCCACTTCTTATGAATTTTCGTAGTGATTTGGTTGTCTTGTCGGAATACCAGATTTGCTCAACTTGTCTATGACTTCTTTAATGAATGTGTGCGCAGAATTTTTAACATTTTTTTCATTCATTTAATGTGTGGTGATAACGGAGTAGAACTTGGCGAAGTGTTGGAAGCTGGTTAAGCCTGACCAATGATTCATGATCACGACATCCAAGTAGAAAAATTTCAAGATCAAGCATTTTTCACAAAAATGTTAAAAAACGTACTCTATTGAGCACCCTCTTCCCGTAAAGCAAGTCAACTGAAATTTTACAATGTTATTTCTATGGATACGTGTTACAAATTTATGGGGTGGCCAATCTGAAAAACGAAAAAAAAATTTGGACCACTCTAATATACATATATAGATATAGAAACAGATATGGATATAGATATGGATATGGATATAGATATAGATATGGATATGGATATGGAAATGGATATAGACATGAATATAGATATATATGGATATGGATATGGATATATATGTATATGGATATGGATATGGATATGGACATGGCTATGAATATGAATATGAATATGAATATTGATATGGATATGGATATGGATATGGATATGGATATGGATATGGATATGAATATGAATATGAATATGAATATTGATATGGATATGGATATGGATATGGATATGGATATGGATATGGATATGGATATGAATATGGATATGGATATGGATATAGATATAGATATGGATATGGATATGGAAATGGATATAGACATGAATATAGATATAGATATGGATATGGATATGGATATGGATATATATATGGATATGGATATGGACATGGACATGAATATGAATATGAATATGGATATGGATATAGATATAGGGTATGGATATGGATATGGATATGGATATATATATGGATATGGATATGGATATGGATATGGATATTGATATGAATATGAATATGAATATGAATATGAATATTGATATGGATATGGATATGGATATGGATAGATATGGATTTGGATATAGATACAGATACAGATATGGATATGGATATGGAAATGGATATAGACATGAATATGGATATGAATATGGATATGGATATGGATATGGATATAGATATTTATATGGATATAGATATAGATATAGATATTGATATATATATATGGATATGGATATAGATATGGATATGGACATGGATATGGATCTGGATATGGATATGGATATGGATATGGATATGGATATGGATATGGATATGGATATGGATATGGATATGGATATGGATATGGATATGGATATAGATATAGACATGGATTGGATATTTATATGGATATGTAAATGGATATGGATATTGATATTAGGGCTACAATAATTTTTGTTCGCGTTTTTTTATCGAGTTTAGCTTGTCAGATGCTATTTCTTTCAAAAATAATATATATGAAGTTTCATTGAGATCGAACCATGTGCAATGGGCGTAGATGGAGCTTTAAGCTCAATTAAAGAAGTTTTTGATTATGTTAAGGTTATAAATATTACACCGAGATTATTATTTTGGTTGAAACAAGCAAATGTTTTGCTTAAAAGCAAATCAGCAAAACTTTTCTCAATCACGGTGTGATTTTAGAAAAAGATTGCTAAATTGAAATCACTCCTCATGTATTTAAGAAAGAGAAAAATTATATTAAATTCAAGCAAATTTACTTAACTCAAGCTAATATTTGCTACGTTATAATAAGCTTAAATAGCAAATTTTTACTGAACTCAAGCAAATATTTGCTAAGTTATTATAAACTCAAATAGCAAGTTTTTAATAAATTCAAGCAAATTTATTTCAAACACACGAACTCACGTTTATTCTTAACGTATGTGTTGCGGTTCAAGTCCACAAAAAGAATGTTTTTTAGAAGCGCTGCAGCTCAGTAGTTTTTCCATTGCTAGGTCAATTTTGGGTTTTTTACGTGAAAGAAGACGTAATTCCAACTTTTTCCGGAATTGTTTATGTTTCTATGTTTTTTTATCCCCCCCCCCCACCCTGCCAGAGCGATGAAAATGGGTACGTAAAAATGAGAAGGCAAACGGGGTGTCGTTTTTCTTAAGAACCAGATGTCTTATCGAAATTCGGCGGGCGTCATTTTGTTGGTAATCATGTCAGGCAGGTCCTGATTTAGGATATTTCCAAATTATCAAAAATTTATAAAATGGCGTGATTTTTAAAAAAAGTTAAAAAATGAGTTATTTTCGAGGAGTTTTTGCCCCAACATTCCCCCGATAGTAAAGTTGAAACAAGACGTTACCATTAGACTTACGATAAATTAAGTATAGTTACTTATATATGCAGCATAGGGAAGGTAACTTTGACAACAACAACGTGACCTACATAAATTACCAGACACAACAAGACTCACCGTATAGTAGCCATAAAACAGCCGCCAAACATTCTTTTCATACGCCATACAACAGATGAATTATATAATTCCTAAGTAGTTCTTCCCGAAAGCATATAAATAGGCACGACAAATCCAGCTAAGGTAACACTCCTTTTTAGCGATTTCCAACCGATTACCAACCGATTACCGATTATCAAAGTGATTATCAACCGATTACCGATTGTTGATTACCACCCGATTACCGATTACTAACTGATTACCTATTACCAAAGCGATTACCAACTGATTACCGGCTTCTAAAGCAATTGCCAACTGATGACTGAGTACTAAAGCGATTACCAACTGATTACTAAGCCCACTAGTGACTACCCGAAGCTGCATAATTAAGAGGTTATAATAAGGATAACGTATTCAATAAAGTAACTTTGTGAATTACTAAAAACCCTGCGTCTTTCATTTTCAAGATAATTTGTGAGAGTTAGTGGACCTTTTCACAGCACCCTGGAGCGACTGAGTTTTACCTCCGCCTTTGATAAAACTACGTCACAAAGTTAGCCTAATTATCCTAGTTCAGGACCTGTCTTACGTTATTACCTATAAAATACCGCCCGCCGCATCTTGATCCGACTTCTCGTTCTCGAGAAAAACGACACAAAAGTTTGGAAAAAGTGATTTTGCACTTCGGCGCGCGTGTATATTGAATTTAGAATTTTAAAAATTTTTTAAGGATTTCAGAAGACATTCATAAAAAATATTGGAAAAAATTTTTTGTAACCGCAGGTCGATTAGTTCATAACTGCGATAGTCGAATGAATTATCTCATGTACTTACACTCACGCGGCCGAGGTTCAAGTCTCGGAATAATGGTAGTTTTGCAATTTAATTTAATGTTAATAATTATTTCACTTCAAAAATATGCTAGATTTTTTGATTGAATTTGATTGAATTTGATTGAATTAAGTAGAAATTTGCTTTTGCTGAAATTTGATCAAAATTTTGCTAAGTTATTATAAACTGGAATAGCAAATGTTGATTAGATTTTGCTGAAATCTAGCATCATTTTGAAGTGGCTGAGATTCAAGCGCAAGTTTTGCTTGCTAGTCCCCATCCTGTGGGACTACGTTTATGTCATCTGGCATAAAAAACAAAACAATTTTATAATTATATTATATTTATTGGAGCTTGAACCTATAATATCAAAAATGGTTGAAAATAAAAGAAAAAATAGCGCGGACATTTGATTTTTAAGTAGCGTTTTTTTTACATTTTTCGCTTTCTAAAGTTCTCTCGCTTTGGGAACATATGCTACACATCACAAGCTATCGAAAAATAAAAAAATAACGTTGATTTTTTGGGTCGAGCTTCATGAGAACCTGCTCTTAATTTAAAATTTTTAACATTTATGCTATGTTCACACTGAGAGCTAAATGTGCATTTAGAGCATTTACTATATATATATTTGTCCTTGTTACTCCTATAACGAGTAAAGGGCCGTTCATAAATGAGGATTTCGTAAATGCGCATTTAGCTCTCAGTGTGAACGTAGCATTACCAAATTTCTTAAATTTGGTAATATTGGATTTTTACCCATTTTGCATTTTTCGATTACCAACTTTGTAAGACTTTTTACTTAAATTTTTATAATGCTGGGATAATATTGCATATTATTTTATGAATGTTATCAAAACGTTTGAAACTTTTCGTATTTTGTTGTCTTTTTTGCACTTTATCCTGCATGCAGTAAGGTTAAAGCAGCTTAAAGAATTTCTTAAATTAAGCTTATACTTTTTTTACAGTTTAGGGATGACTGCTTATTGCACTTTATCGTTTAGAAGATTTTTTTTAAAATTTATTATCTAACACTTAGCAGCTATTATTTTTACGACTCTTTGAGTGATAAAGTTATTTATATAGTATTTTACATATCAGCCAAGATAAGCCTAGAGTTCGAGATAAAAATTAGGTTATAATCTTTGGGAAATTTTAAGCGAGACGTAATTTTATTGCACTCGTATTTAATGGCGTTAAACTAACGCTTGCAATTTAATGACACTGAGAAGATATCTTTTAAAACTGACTTCTGTCTTATTCATATGCAAAACAATAGCAATTGTTTGGGGGAAACTTTAAGTTTTCACATCCGCATCACAAAAGCTTAAAAGTTTTATTTTTATAGATGAGACTCCTTCGCCTGTGCTGCCACATGATGTCATGCTGTGATTTGTGATAATTATTAATGACAGTTTGTCGTGCTTGTTTTTGTTTTTCATTTAAATTTATAAAAACTAGCTTCAATTTTTGCATTTTAACAGCTGTTAACAACGCACACTTCAAACAAAAATATGTGCGCTTACTTTTGTTGCCTTTTTTCACAGAATGTAATTTTAATATTATTTTTGCAATTCTGCCATTTTTGTTTACATTTTCGCTTGAAAACAAAAACAAAAACAAAATTTACATATTAAATATTGCTGTTTTTAAATTTTTGCTTAGCATGTTGAAAGCATTGTTTAATTTATGGCCGCTTTTCATTATTCAAACATTTTTGCCTATTTAGCTCATAAAATTGCTTGTACATTTTGTTTTGCTCATTGTTGGAACTTTTTCACTACATTTCCGTTTCCTGTCTGATTTTAATCGTGCCTTCGTTATATTTTTCACACAAATTTGCGTTTTTAAAGCAAGTTTTTTATATTGATCAATCAACGGGTTTTTATATTGAAAAAGGCTGGCAACTCAGCACTGCTGACGCATGCTTTAATGCTATCAGCAGGTTTACAATTTCAAATATTTTTTTAAAGCAATTTTATACAAATAAACAAAAAGTTTGTTATGATTGACCTGAATTAGTTTTTATGATTATGTTGTTCCTTTTTTGAATTCACAAACAAGGTTAAATTTTTCACTTTATTTTTCATTTGCGTACTGTTTTGTTAACTATTTGCATTATATTCTTAACCCAAGAATACTAACTTTATTTTACTATACATTAGAATTACTCCCGAGAATTGAGTTACTTTTACGTAGGTTAGTATTCTAGGGTTAAAGAGGGTCAAATCTTAAATATTTTTTTAACTTCAATACTTTTGTGAAATTAAGCCATATTTTGGAATTTTAAGATTTGCTTGTATCTTTAATCTTATATCTTAAATAGGTAACTAATCAACTTTTCGAGTTTTCGTTCTATAAATATTTTTCTTACTAAAAAAGTTATTTTACGTAAAACGTAAAATTATGATTTTTTTTAAAGCTTGAAGTTGTACCTTTGGTTTGATGATATATTTCAAAATATATAAAGTTTTTGCATTTGTTAATGGGAGAAGCGAATATCAACTATTTGGTTTAATTTAAAAGGAAACAATTGGCTAAAAACAGTTCAGATAAATATTAAAAATTGTTTCATTGACTGGAAAATTCTATTGCGTTTAAAATAAAGAAGAATGGTTTGAAATATTTGAACATTTTTTTCACATTAATTCTTTTTTAAGCTGTAGAATTTTGTAAAAAATATAAAAACAACATTTTGAAAAAAATTTATTTTCATCAAAAAAATCATAGGGGATACCATGATTTTTAATGATAGAAACTATTTATTGAATTATATGTCAAAATCAAGCAATTTTTGCACATAAATGATATGTCATATAAAAGAGTGGGGAAAATGGAAATTTTCGATAAAAACAAATTTACAACACAAACAACTTTTGGCCTATTTTGTGAGCAAAAAGTGTAAATTTTAGAGGTTTTTTGAAAAATATATAAAGTATTGAATCAGTAAGGTAACGGTTAATTTTTTCTCATGTCACCAAAGTGATTTAATTGAACTTTCAGACAACAAAAATTTCATTAAAATCGATTTGAAAATGGCGGAGATATTTGCTTGCAAAGTTAAAACTTTAAATTTCAATCGTTTTTTTCTCATTCTGTGACGATGACATCGCCTTAAAAATGCATCATACTGAGAAAATCGATAATTTTCAAGATATCGGGAACGATATAACGGGAACATTTTTGACTTTTAGTATGCTTAACAAATATTTTTGAATAAGCTTTCGCTTACCGTTATTTTTACTTATCATTGAATTTTCATACAAAAATGCGTTGTAATGAGAAAATGTATAGTTTTCGAGATATCGCAAAAAGGTTGACGTCATAAAAATTTGAATTTTTTTTGGCTTCCACCATGCATACAAAATATTTTCGAAAAAGCTTTGGCTTACCGTTATTTTTACTAATCAACAACTTTTCATACAAAAATACGTTGTACTGAGAAAATCTATAGTTTTCGAGATATCGCAAAAATGTTGATGTCATAATAAAGTGAACTTTTTTTGATATCCACTACCCATACAAAAAATTTTCGAAAAAGCTTTCGCTTACCGTTATTTTTACTTATCAACAACTTTTCATACAAAAATACGTTGTACTGAGAAAATCTAGTTTTCGAGATATCGCAAAAATGCTAATGTCATAAGAACGGGCATTTTTTTACTTCCACTATATGTACAAAATATTTTCGAAAAAGCTTTCGCTTACCGTTATTTTTACTAGTCAACAACTTTTCATACAAAAATACGTTGTACTGAGAAAATCCATAGTGTTCGAGATATCGCAAAAATGTTGATGTCATAATAATGGGAATTTTTTTTACTTCTACTATCCGTACAAAATCTTTTCAATAATGGTTTCGCTTACCGTCATTTTTACTAATCAACAACTTTTCATACAAAAATACGTTGTACTGAGAAAATCTATAGTTTTCAAGATATCGCAAAAATGTTGATGTCATAATAACGGGAACATTTTTGACTTTTAGTATCCTTAACAAATATTTTTGAATAAGCTATCGCTTACCGTTATTTTAACTTATCATTAACTTTTCATACAAAAATACGTTGTAATGAGAAAATGTATAGTTTTCGAGATATCGCAAAAAGGTTGACGTCATAAAAATTTGAATTTTTTTTGGCTTCCACCATGCATACAAAATATTTTCGAAAAAGCTTTCGCTTACCGTTATTTTCAATAACCAACAACTTTTCATACAAAAATACGTTGTACTGAGAGAATCTATAGTTTTCGAGATATCCCAAAAATGTTGACGTCATAATAACGAGAATTTTTTGTACTTCTACTATCCGTACAAAATATTTTCAAAAAAGCTTTCGCTTACCCTTATTTGTACTAATCAACAACTTTTCATACAAAAATACGTTGTACTGAAAAAATCCAGTTTTCGAGATATCGCAAAGACGTTGATGTCATAATAACGGGAATTTTTTTTACTTTCACTATCCGTACAAAATATTTTCGAAAAAGCTTTCGCTTACCGTTATTTTTAATAACCAACAACTTTTCATACAAAAATACGTTGTACTGAGAGAATCTATAGTTTTCGAGATATCCCAAAAATGTTGACGTCATAATAACGAGAATTTTTTTTACTTCTACTATCCGTACAAAATATTTTCAAAAAAGCTTTCGCTTACCCTTATTTGTACTAATCAACAACTTTTCATACAAAAATACGTTGTACTGAGAAAATTTACAGTTTTCAAGTTATCGCAAAAATTTTGATGCCATAATAACGGGAATTTTTTTTACTTTTACTATCCGTACAAAATATTTTCAAGTATGGTTTCGTTTACCGTCATTTTTACTAATCAACAACTTTTCATACAAAAATACGTTGTTCTGAAAAAATGTATAGTTTTCGAGATATCGCAAAAATGTTGATGTCATAATAACGGGAACATTTTTGACTTTTAGTATCCTTGACAAATATTTTTGAATAAGCTATCGCTTACCGTTATTTTTCTAATCATTAACTTTTCATAAAAAATACGTTGTAATGAGAAAATGTATAGTTTACGAGATATCGAAAAAAGGTTGATATCATAAAAATGGGAATTTTTTGACTTCTACTATGCATACAAAATATTTTCGAAAAAACTTTCGCTTACCGTTATTTTTACTAATCAACAACTTTTCATACCAAAATACGTTGTACTGAGAAAATTTATAGTTTTCGAGAATCGCAAAAATGTCATAATAAAGTGAACTTTTTTTGATTTCCACTACCCATACAAAATATTTTCGAAAAAGCTTTCGCTTACCGTCATTTTTACTAATTAACAACTTTTCTTACAAAAATACGTTGTTCTGAGAAAATCTATAGTTTTAGAGATATCGCAAAAATGTTGATTTCATAATAATGGGAACATTTTTGACTTTTAGTATCCTTGAAAAATATTTTTGAATAAGCTTTGGCTTACCGTTATTTTTACTAATCATTAAATTTTCATACAAAAATACGTTGTACTGAGAAAATCTATAGTTTTCGAGATATCGCAAAAAGGTTGACGTCATAAAAATTTGCATTTTTTTGACTTCCACTATGCATACAAAATATTTTCGAAAAAGCTTTCGCTTACCGTTATTTTTACTAATCAACAACTTTTCATACAACAATACGTTGTACTGAGAAAATCTATAGTTTTCGAGATATCGCAAAAATGTTGATGTCATAAAAACGGGAATTTTTTTACTTCTACTATCCGTACAAAATATTTTCAAGAATGGTTTCACTTACCGTCATTTTTACTAATTAACAACTTTTCATACAAAAATACGTTGTTCTGAAAAAATCTATAGTTTTAGAGATATCGCAAAAATGTTGATTTCATAATAAGGAGAACATTTTTGACTTTTAGTATCCTTAACAAATATTTTTGAAAAAGCTTTGGCTTACCGTTATTTTTACCAATCAACAACTTTTCATACAAAAATACGTTGTACTGAGAAAATCTATAGTTTTCGAGATATCGCAAAAATGTTGATGTCGTAATAACGGGAATTTTTTTGTACTTCTACTATCCGTACAAAATATTTTCGAAAAAGCTTTTACTTACCGTTATTTTAACTAATGAACAACTTTTCATACAAAAATACGTTGTACTGAGAAAATCTATAGTTTTTGAGATATCGCAATAATTGTGATGTCATAATAACGGGATTTTTTCAAAATTTACTACATGTAAAAAATTTCATCATCACAGTATGTATTCATAGATATTACATAGAAAAATGCTTATTGTAGGGTAACTGTAAGTGATAGCGAAAAAGTTGTTATTTTTTGTGCATCTCAGCAATGCCTAAAATTCAAATTGTGCACGCCTCCCTATCCAGCCCTTTCATTCGATACCTCATTCGCCATTCTACACCCCGCCAATCCTGACATCTTAGAAATCCTTACTGAAAAAATTATATAGAAGATAGGCACCATAATTAGGTTTGGAAGTCCGGATGCCTTCTGCTGAAGGCCAACTGGGTCCAATTCTAGGTCAACTGCATCGCCTAACTCCCATACAAACCATATTTTTTTAATAAAAAAAACCCCGCATAAAATTGCTCCTTTATGTTTTTAAAGAGTAAATTTATTTTATTTGACTTCTCTTAAACGTCAAGCTAAAAATATTTTAAATCGGATAACTTTTAGGTATATCTCTTATAAAAAAATATACCCAAATTAACGAAATTGAATTTTTTTTTTAAATGGTTGTTAATACAAAATAAGGTCACAACTTGGTTTTAAATTATGAATTCCATTTTATTTTTCTTTAAATTTAAGAGTATCTACAAATTGTCTTGGAAATCAGTGCAATCAAAATCTGATTTTTAAGACTTTTTTCGTATTAAGTGGTTTTTTTTAAAAGCAGCTACACGCAGAAAATTGACATTTTCGATTTTGATTGTAGCAAACATATTTCTATTTACCGTAAATATATCTCGCTTTTCTGACCATATTTTGTTTATCATACATATTGCTATTTTTGTGACAAGCATTTCAATGTTTGCTTACAATTGCAGGTAAACATATTTTTATTGATGTGACAAAAAATATTTTTGTGAAAAACAATTCCAAAATATGTTTGCGGTAAAATAATAAATTTATTTACCACGAACATGTCATATTTGTCAGAAATATTTTTCAAAAATTTTACCTTCTTGCGAATCGCACACACTTTTTTTGCTTTGTACACATGAAGTTCCATGACGCAACACACGCAGAAAAATTACATTTTCGACTTTGATTGTAGCAAACATATTTCTATTTACCGTAAATATATTTTGCAATTTTGACCATAGCTTGTTTATCATACATATTGCTATTTTTGTGACAATCATTTCAATGTTTGTTTACAATTCCAGGTAAACATATTTTGATGGATGTGACAACAAATATTTTTGCGGAAAAATAAGTCTAGAACAGTGTTTGGCACACGCCATAGTCACGCGTGCTCGGCACAAATCGTTTTTTTCACACAGACATGACCGGCAAAGCACACAAACGACGCGGCGTAGCAGAGAAATACTACATATCTAAGGTGTAAAGCTTAGCAGCGTTCACCCAGTGGGCATTTTAGCGAGTGCTACGCAAAAAAAGGCATGCTAGCACTGCTATTGTTGGCGTCAATACACCTTCCATGATCACTGCATTAATGAGTACTTCTGTAAGGCCTGCCTTTTGAAGGTCCTAATTCTTTTCATTTTATTTTATATGAAAAAATTTACAAAAAAATTCCAAAAAAATTTTTAAATACACAGAACAGTTTGTAAAAAAATGTAGATTTGAAAAAAAACAAAACAAATTTTTTTTTTTGCCCGAGTTGGGTCTCGAACCCGGGCTCCCGAAAACTAACACATAACATATTATATTATATGAAAATATTTATATGGAAAACTCAAAGTCTTTTCTTATATTTTTGTATGAAGAAAATTTATAAAAAAATTCCAAAAAAATTTTTAAATACACAGAACAGTTTGTAAAAAAATTTAGATTTAAAAAAAACAACAAAAAAAAATTTTTTTTTGTCCGAGTTGGGAATCGAACCCGGGCTCCCGAAAGCGTACTTTCATTTGTATTCATGCAAAATTAGCAAGTGATTCTTAGCAACCACGGTAGTCGAGTAGGAAAGACGTCGGACCGCCGACTGAGAAGTCCATGGTTCAAATCTCAAATTGATCGTCGATTTTTATTTGAAGATGATATTTTTATTGCTTTTCCTTCTAACGTGACTTCTCGAAAGAGTGCTTCTGGCAGGTCTCTTTTGAGCAAGGAGAGCGGAAGGCCTGAAAAATTTTCCCATTTCATATAAAAAAGCAAGTGTAATTGTATATGAGTGCGGCAGTACTCTAAAATCCATACGAAGGCCTGCTAGCAGCGCTGCCAATGCCTACTGGGCAGTCTATCTCTCAGCAAACGAACACAAGCATACATTATGTTTGTGTGTGTGCGCTCGTGTTTGACAAACACTGGTCTGGAATGTTCATATTTTATGCTTATGAAAGTAATACCATGCTTATCAGTGACTTAAGTCAGGCGACGATTGGTGATTACCGTAGCCTACTGGTAGTGTGCTTGGCTCGTAAGCGGAAGAGCCACGGTTCAATCCCAGTAACGGACAGAAAGTTTTTCAAAAAGTTTTTTCAATTAAATTAATATTTCTGTTCAGCCGCAAGCAATGGCAAACCTCAAAGAGCAAAAAAAAATAAATTAAGTAATAATAAATAATTAAAATTGTAATATAAGCAACAAATAAGCTTACTTGCTCCACAAATAATTTTAAATTTTAGCAAACATAATATACTTACTGCAACAAATAAGCTTATTTGCAGTGACCATTAAAGTGAACATAATTTGCTCCCGGAAAACATTTTATGTTTACCGTAAAATAAAAACACATTTCTTGTAAAAATTAGCTTGTTTGCTATAAAAAAATGTTTAAACATAATAGTATCCTTCGATATTATGTTTGTGTCAAATATATTTTTTGTCTGCGTGTAGATGCAGCAGGTTTTTACAGAAACAGAAGGTATAAGTACGCTATTTTATGATAGTTATAGCTTTCGACTCTAAAAATGCTTAAATAGCTTGATATTTTCTACTAAATTTTGCTTAAATTTTCATTCCTTGAAAATTTTACAGTTCAACGATTTTTCTGTTTTTATTTATTAACCTGTTTTTACTGTATTTTATTTTAAATTCAATGGCGATTAAGACAAAAAAAGTCCAAAAAACGAAGCCTTGAAATATACTTTGTGCTAAGTTATTATTGTTTAAACTTGACTTTATTTTTTGGGTTTTATTTAACTTATTTTTGTTAAAAAAGTTTCAAATTTTACGAATTTTATAAAAAAAAAGCGATAAAATACATCAAGTTTCTAATACCACATTCATAATAAATGTTTAATAATCTGACGAATAAAAATATTTTTTTATAAAATTTAAAAAAAAGCACCCAAATGTCATCCTAAAATAAAAAAAGCACACTGTGCGTGGGCGTGCCAAGATGAACAGAGTTCGTTACGCATTGTCCATGCCGAGGGCTATTTCCGCAGCCTTCCTTATGGCGAATACTTCAGCGTGGAAGACGCTGCAGTGGTTCGACAGATAAAACATTAAGACTTATTATATTTAATAATAAAATCTAAAACCTAGAATCTTAAATCTTAAATTTTAAATTTAAATTTTAAATTTTAAATCTTAAACTTTAAATCTTAAATCTTAAATTTTGCATTTTATGTCTTTAACAGGGACATAAATGTTATGCAAATTTTTCCGAGGGCTATTTCCGCAGCCTTCCTTATGGCGAATACTTCAGCGTGGAAGACGCTGCAGTGGTTCGACAGATAAAACATTAAGACTTATTATATTTAATAATAAAATCTAAAACCTAGAATCTTAAATCTTAAATTTTAAATTTAAATTTAAATTTTAAATTTTAAATCTTAAACTTTAAATCTTAAATCTTAAATTTTGCATTTTATGTCTTTAACAGGGACATAAATGTTATGCAAATTTTTTGGAATTGGTTAAAATTAATTATTAAAATGGGTTGAAATACATTTCAGTTATGAATAACTTTTATTTTTAAGAAAAATATTTTTTGGTTGCCGGATAACTTCCATTTTTGAGGAATAATTTTTTTATTTAATGTAATCGCTTACGATTTTATATGTAATCTCTTAACGTAATCGCTTAGTAATCGGTATACAACTAAGTAATAACTTGGTAATAGCTTCAGTAATGAGTCTTTTTTTATGTTAAAATTGGTTAAAATTAATTATTAAAATGGGTTGAAATAAATTTCAGTTATGAATAACTTTTATTTTTAACATAAATATTTTTTGGTTGCCGGATAACTTCCATTTTTGAGGAATAATTTTTTATTTAATGTAATCGCTTACGATTTTATATGTAATCTCTTAACGTTATCACTTAGTTATCAGTATTCAGCTAAGTAATCACTTCAGTAATCAGTCTCCAGTTATGTAACGGCTTAGCAGTCAGTATTCAGCTAAGTAATCGCTTGGTAATCAGTTCAGTAATCAGTATTTGGTTATGTAATCGCTTAGTAATCGGTATTCAGCTAAGTAATAGCTTAGTAATCACTTCAGTAATTAGTCTTCGGTTATGTAATCACTTAGTAATCGGTATTCGGCTAAGTAATTGCTAAGTAATCACTTCAGTAATTTGTATTCGGTTAGGTAATCAGTCGTCGGTAATCGATGTGGTAACCGGTGTCTCTGGGAAAGATTCTAAAAAGGGAAAGATGCGAATGCAAAAATCTCCTTTTTAGGGTTCACCACACCATGGTGTTAAAAAACTTTTTGAAATTCTACCATCACGACGATGACGTAAGATGATTACCCCATATCGATCACGGCTAAGAGATGTGAGTCCATTCCAAAAGTAAAAGTCATTTTTTTTCTCGATTTTTGACACAAATAACCGAAAAATATTCATTTTAGAAAATAGCTGTTATGAGCCAGCCTAAAAAAATATTCATGAAAAATAAAACCAAAAAACATTTTTCTTAAAAATAAAAGTTATTCATAACGAAAATTTTTATGTGTTGAAATTGCCCAACTTTTTCTGCTGTGAAATCTAGAATAACAGTAATTTTTGGTCCCTGGTCTTTAATTTAATTGGATTTCAATAGTCGTATCTTATTAAACTCTTATAACGCTTTTTAAAATTTAGTTTGCACTTATGAAAAAGAAAGCAATTTTTTCTCATTCACCGCACCCAAACCGAATTTTCATTCTCACTTTTCTGTTATAGTCAGTTCTCATCTGCTTACATCGTTATTGTCATTCAGCTCATTGCTTTTAATCAACATTCCTCAACATGTATTCCCTCTTTACTATGTGGCAGTATATTTATTATGTTTTCTATAACTTCTATAACTGTTATGATTATTATTATTATGTTTTTGCTGTTCTTGTCTTTTGTAATTTACACAGTTGGGTTTCAGAATTACTGAACGCCTCCGTTTGGATTTTTTTTTTGTATGCGGTCGTCTCAGTAGTTTATTATTTTCAATTATTTTCTTTATGATTTTTATTACTAACGTGCTCATCGCCCACGTCTGGCTAAGATTAGTTCAGTATGCAGTCTATGGTATAGAAAAAAAAAATGATGACAATAACTACTCTACAACAATAATGATACAACACCATAAATTCTACAATAAGTCTAGAAAAATGATCTGAAATTCATGAAGAATGATGGAGACTGACAACTGGATGGTTTTGAGTGCGTATTATTATTTACGAATTGAATTTGAAAGAGGAAATATTAATAATATTTATAATAAAAATAAGCATAATTGAGGCCATAGAGTTTAGAGAATTTAAGCAGCCTTAAAAGTTTAAAGAATATATTATTAAATATATATTATATTATATTATATTACTATTATATACAATTATAAGAATCTTATATATGTATATTAATAGACAAACATCAAATGTTGTACACTTTTTCGATATTAATTTTAGAATAAGGGCAATGAAACTTATTCCATTCGAAATTTACTGCGCCCTTTGCATTATTCTTCATTATTCGGCAAATTGTTTAAGATTTTAAATTTATGACCTCTAACCCGAAATATTGACGTTAAAAGTTTGTATTATTTTTCATAAGGAATCTCAGGGCTAAGAAGAGGTAGAATAGTGAGTGAGGTATCAAATGGAAGATCTGGCTGCACAGTATGATTTCATTTTAGATTGGTGACCTTTGACCTTCAATATGAGCGTAAAAAGAGCATTTATTAAATAAAATCTAAACTGTAACAGATAGAAGAATATAATGTAAGAGGGAATTTTAGACATTGTTATCAATGAAGAATAATGCAAAGGGCGCAGTAAATTTCGATTGAAATAAGTTTCATTGCCCTTATTCTAAAATTAATATCGAAAAAGTGTACGACAACATTTGATGTTTGTCTATTAATATACAGGTGTGCAAAAAATACTTCCGACATTTTGCGCCATCTCTTACGGATACCCTACAATAAGCATTTTTTTATGTTAAAAGTGTGAATATATATTGTGATGGTAAAATTTCTTACAAATAGCAAATTATGAAAAATTATTAGGTTCACTTCATGTATGTATGTATGTCTCGTACAAATCTTGGAATCCATTTTTAAGCAGCTTCCCGATGAATTGGAGTTTTGAAATTTAAAATATAGCTCAGAACTGGATGACAACACATATAATTTAGGAAAAATGTTTGCCACTCCCCCTTTACCGCCCACAAATCAATGAAAATGCTATATCTCCAAAACTACTAAGCCGATTAAGCTGAACATTTGGCAGTAAATTTCCCTCAAGTAGAGGATGATTTAGGAAAAAATGTTGCCGCTCCTCCTTTTACCGCCCACAAATCAATAAAAATGTTATATCTCAAAAACTACCGGGCTGATTGAGCTGAAGTTTTGGCAGTAAAATTCCCTCAAGTAAAAGATGGTTTAGGAAAAAATGTTGCCACTCCCCCTTTTACCGCCCACAAATTAATTAAAATGCTATGTCTCCAAAACTACTAGGCCGATTAAGCTGAAGATTTGGCAGTAAATTTCCCTCAAGAAGAGGATGATTTAGGAAAAAATGTTGCCACTCCCCCTTTACCGCCCACAAATCAATAAAAATGCTATATCTCCAAAACTACTAGGCCGATTAAGCTGAATATTTGGCAGTAAATTTCCCTCAAGTAGAGGATGATTTAGGAAAAATGTTTGCCACTCCCCTTTACCGCCCACAAATCAATAAAAATGCTATATCTCCAAAACTACTAGGCCGATTAAGCTGAATATTTGGCAGTAAATTTCCCTCAAGTAGCGGATGATTTAGGAAAAAAATGTTGCCACTCCTCCTTTTACCGCCCACAAATCAATAAAAATGTTATATCTCAAAAACTACCGGGCTGATTGATCTGAAGTTTTGGCAGTAAAATTCCCTCAAGAAGAGGATGATTTAGGAAAAAATGTTGCCACTCCCCCTTTACTGCCCACAAATCAATAAAAATGCTATATCTCCAAAACTACTAGGCCGATTAAGCTGAATATTTGGCAGTAAATTTCCCTCAAGTAGAGGATGATTTAGGAAAAATGTTTGCCACTCCCCTTTACCGCCCACAAATCAATAAAAATGCTATATCTCCAAAACTACTAGGCCGATTAAGCTGAACATTTGGCAGTAAATTTCCCTCAAGTAGAGGATGATTTAGGAAAAAATTTTGACACTCCTGCTTTTACCGCCCACAAATCAATAAAAATGTTATATCTCAAAAACTAATGGGCTGATTGAGCTGAAGTTTTGGCAGTAAAATTCCCTCAAGTAAAAGATGGTTTAGGAAAAAAATGTTACCACTCCCCCTTTTACCGCCCACAAATCAATTAAAATGCTATATCTCAAAAACTACCGGGCTGATTCAGCTGAAATTTTGGCAGTAAATTTCCTTCCAGTAGAAGATGGTTTCGGAAAAGATTTGGCCATTCGTCCTTTTACCGCCCACAAATCAATTAAAATTCTATATCTCCAACACTACTGGCCCGATTAAGCTAAAATTGTATCAAAACATTTATATCGAGTAATAGGTGGCTTAGAAAAATATCACAGAGTGATAGAAACTTAAAATGTAATTTAAAATATAAATGAAATTTTGTAAACAATCAAAATGAGTAATATAAGACTAAAAAATAAAAAATAAATATTTAAGTAAAAAAAATTTTAATACAACACGTTTTAAGAACAAACTAAAAAGTTTAAAATAATTTCTCCTAGAGTGGGGCTTTTAGTTCAACTAAAAACGTGGGGCGCATACTATAGAGAATATTAACCCTGCATCAGTAACCTTAAGGAGGAATCCACCTAGTCACTGTTTCTATGAAAGATTTCTAATGCAATACATTCTAAGTATAACTTACTAGACTGAACACAATAGATGTCTGCAAACTTGAATCTATCATATATCCAAGGACTTCTATGTTGTCAGTTAAGGGACCTGGGTTAAGAAGTTATTCGTTCACTAACGTATTACAATTGTTAATAATGTTCTCCTAGAGAGAATAGTAAGAAGTGTATTCTAGAGTATTCACTCTAGGAGAAACTATTTTATACTTTTTAGTTCGTTTTTAAAACGTGTTATATTAAAAATTTTTTTATTAAATATTTTTGTATGAAACGTCGTTCGTTCAGAAATATAACGGTATACGAAAGCTTTTTTGGTAATATTTTTCTCGGATAATATGTTAAAAAAAAATTACCGTATAATGACATCAAAACTGTTGAGATATCACAAAAAATGTAATTTTCTCAGTACAACGTATTTCCTTGAAGCAAGGTCATCGCCTCAGAATGAGAAAAAAACGATTGAAATTTCAAGTTTTGATTTTGCAAGCAAATATCTTGGCCATTTTTCAATCGATTTTCATCAAATTTTCTTTGGCTGAAAGATCAATTAAATGACTTTGGAGAAAGACGAAAAGATTTACCGTTATCTCACTAATTCAATGTTTTATATTGCCTTAAATAAACCTTTAAAATATTCTGTTTTTGCTCAAAAAAAATAGGCCAAACATTTTTTTGTTGTAATTTTTTTTTAATAACATTTTCTTTTTTCACACTCTTTCACATGACATATCATTTATTTAAAAAATGGCTTCATTTTGACACATAATTGAAAAAACAGTTCCTATCATCGAAATTCATGAGCTACCCCCATGATTTTTTTTGATGAAAATTAAATTTTTCAAAATGTTTTTATATTTTTTGCAAAGTTCTACGGCTTAAAAACTAATTTCTGTAAAAAAAATGTTGAATTATTTCAAACTACTCCAAAGTTATATGCAGAAATCTATGTTTGAAGCCATTTCGTTACATAGAAATAGACGTAAGAGAAACAGTTATTCCGTGTTTCTGAACCGATTTTGATGATTTTTTTCAATAAATTAGAGTAGGGAGAAGAAGTTTACCAAATAGTTATGTGACCTTTGACCTGAAATATGAGCATTGAAAGTATATTTCTGAAGTTAAACCTAAACTATAAGAAGGATGTAGGAGGAAATTTTAGATGTTAATACAATGTAGGAAAAACATTTTTCACTATCTCTTACGGATACCTAATGCTACCAACTCATGTTATTAAAAAATAAGTATATTTGCTACTTGGAACACTGAAAAGTAAGTAATTGTAAGTACAATTTTTAAAAATAAGTATAAGTAAGTATATCACCTTAGAAAAAATTTTTTAATATTTTCTTGATATTATTTACTAATATAAGAACTAATAGAACCCACAATATTCCGTAAGTGTTGTCACGCTCTCTTTTTGTTCTTCTCGAAAAGTTTTGTGTAGGCAATCTTACTAAAACCAAAATTCTTCCGATAAAAAAAAATTAATTTTATATATTTGCAGTTCATATACCCAGTAAACCAAAACTACCTTTTTAAAATTCATTTATAAACTTTTTCGGGTAAATTCATTTTCGACACTCATAAATGAACCTTTTTGGACTCATTCGTCGGACTAAAATGCCTCTCAAAAGCGAACCTTTTTTTTTCTTCAGAAATGAGTTAATAAAAGAATCATCAACTGTCTATTTTTTGTTCGGAAACAAGTTGAAAAAAACTATTGAAAAGTTATTTTTTGACACTCATACATTAACAATTTTTAACTTTAAATCATTCGCCGGACTGAATTGCCTCTCAAAAGCGAACCTTTTTTTCGAAAACGAGTAAAAAACTAACTATAGAAATGCACTTTTTAATAATTAACATTTTGTTATGGAATAAATTTTCACGAATTTAATCTTCTCTAGCAAGAACATTGATCACACAAATTAAAAATAAAAAAATAAAAATTTAAAAAATAAATTTCTTTCCGAAAACGTACTCAAAACATTCACATATGGTTCGGTGGGTATATTACATATTTATAAAATAGTTTGAAAACAAACAAAAGCATAACAAAAAGTTAAAAGAAGTACGTACTTTCAAAGTAGTGAAATGAAAATAAAATTAAAAAATCAGATTCAAATGAATTAGGCTGGGTCGATTTGCAAGCCTATGTTGCCTGGGCGATTTGCCTGGATCGGGCATGAAAAGTTATTAAAAAAAAATGGGCCATAGAGGTGCACTTTACCCTATCAAATCTTCAATTTAGTGAATTTTTTCTTTAGGATTTTTTTTCCAAAAATTTTTGTATATAAACGTGCACAGCTAGAACAAAACTGATGCCAGATTCAACTTAAAACCGGTCTCACATTGATACGTTTGAATACAAAAGTTTATCGTTTTTTAGATCCCCCTAGGTGGCGCTGTGGTCGATTTTTAAAAAAAAAATTGTATTTATAAACCGATAAAAAGCGACCACTGCGCCACCTAGGGGATCTAAAAAAGAAAAAATTTCGGAGACCACACAAGCATATGTGAATATAAGGTGGATAGCTTTTGTGGTTCAGCCGTGATGGTCAAAAACCTTGAAGTTTGTGAATTTTTTTCTTTAGGAATTTTTTACGATCAATTTTTGTTTAAAAACGTATAAATGTGAGACCGGGTTTAGGTTGAATCGGGTACGAGGATTTCATTTCTGGCATCAATATTGTTCTATCTGTGCACGTTTTTATACAAACATTTTTGGAAAAAAATTCCTAAAGAAAAAATTCGCAAAATTGAAGATGTGATGGGGTATTTACACCCCTATGGCCCCTATCGCCCCAGGCAACATCAATTTTTTTAATCTTCAAACAAATCGACCCAGCCTAAAAGGTATACAGAGATCAAAGCAAAGTTATCATTATTCGCCCTCACTGTCACTGAATTGACATGCTACATTAACTGGTTTGTTTTATTTTTGCTTGGAATCGTATTTGTCTTGGCTGGAAATGTTGTTTAATATGTCAAGTCTTGTCATTAAAAATTTGTAAAATTCGATACAGCTGTATTATTCAATATTATTTTTTACAAATAAAATTGACCTCAGTGTCTGTATTTTTAACGCTGCTGGCTCCAATTTCCAAATTTTTTATGCTTTTGCAAGCAAAAGTTCAACCAGAGCTGAAAAGTAAGCATGAATAAGTATAAATCTTAAAAGTAAGTATACTTATAAGCATGGAATTTTAGTAAGTATATGAAGCTGAAAATAAGTATGATACTTACAAAGTAAGTATAGTTGGTAACATTACGGATACCCTACAATAAGCATTTTTTAAAGTACATTTTTTATTTTACAAATAGTAAATTCTGAAAAATTTTGATATAAAAGTTATGTCGATATCTCGAAAACTGTTGCTTTCTCTCGAAACTTAAGATTTTTTTTAGTACAACACATTTTCTTATGGCAAGGTCAATGCCTCAGAATGAGAAAAGTGCTTGAAATTTCAGAAAGTTGTTCGAATTTCGAGCACAGGCGATTTTAGCATATATATTAAATCTGCTATTCTTGAAGAAGTTAGAAGTATTAGCTAAAATAAACTTCTTGTAGAACACGTTGAATTTTTATTTAAATTTGCTTTATTTAAACACTGATCTAAATGTGAACATTTGAATTTAATTTAATTTAATTTAATTACTAAACTCTAACAATCCTTTCTTTTTCTTAAATTTTATTGAAAAAAGTTCTAGTTTTTAGTTAGATGCGCAGGAAAGGGCATTCTGTATAGCCTCCAAAATGTTCAAGTTCAATTCTGAGCAGTTTTTCTTACAAAATAGTGTGTCCATCATAGCTGAAAATATTATTGAAAAGATGATGTTTTCTATTTTTCTTTTGCCCACTCAGCCCACACCATTTAAATAATAAAGTTCAAGATCCACCTGTTGACTTAGTTTCAAGTTCAGCAAATGTAGATATTTCAAACAAATACATTTATACCAACAGGTGTGGAGGCAACATTTTCAAAATTCTAAGGACAAAGTTAATCGAAATAGTTTTTCGAAAATTTTCCATATATTTTAAATAGATTCTCAATACGATTTTTACTTTACAACGTAGTATAGCTAAAATTATGCTCCGCCTTAAAGTCATTTTCTAGAGATGTGTCATTATTGCGGCCAACATGAGTGTGAAATGTTTTTACTTAAGTTCAATACTTATGCTAAATGACGCCATGTTTTGGAATTTTAAGCTTTTGCTTACATCTTGAAGTATTTTTGTACTTCATCTTTATTTTGCTACAATTCTATTAATATAAAAATAGAATTAAGTGTAGCCGAATTTAAAAATGCGCTGAAAATAAATAACAAAAACACATGTGGCTGGCTGGCTGGCTGCTTTTCAGCAAAAGTAAATAAATAAGAATTTAAATAAAGGCCATTTTTGAAATATTTCTATAAACTACATCAATGCTTTTTAATTTATTGCATCTTATAACAGAAGAGCAAAAAACAAACAGTGCCGTTTCTTTGGAAACGCCTGCTGATTGAGAGTGAATTTAATTGAATTTAATTAATTTTCTTCACGCAAACATGTGCGTTTTTATTTTAAATACTTTTTCACTTAATAATAACTCCTGCTGCTGTCTCTACTTTTCTATCCATAGACTTTCACATGGTTTTTAATTTATTTCTAAACTGTTATTGCTTGGTTGTCAATCAACATGTCTTTTTTTTTTTTTTTTTTAGAGCAAGTGTGTAGCACATGTTTGGCCGGAGTCTGTCCAGGCGTTGTCAATTATTTCATTGGTTATTTCACCGGACGGACTTATTAGAGTCAACATATCATTTGTTATACAAAACCTTAAAAAAAGCTGTCGGCAACAAAATTCTTTTGATATCAAGAGAGCAGTAGGGGAATAATATTGGGGAAAATGGGACGGAAGAGGCGTGCTCTTTGCTAAATCAATTGAAATCCAATTTAGTGAAAGTGCGTTTAATGGGCAGCATAGCAGCAAATAGAAAAGTGTTACAATTGAAAAGAATTGAGAACTAATTAAATTGTGTGCGACACACTAAACGAGGCACTAATTTATTCAACTATGTTCTTTTTCCTCTGTATAACCTCTGATATTGATTTATTTTCATTTTGCTCTTGTCGATTTTTTTTTTCTTAATGTGTTGTTAGCATTTTTATTGTGCTTGTTTGTGCCCTCATTTTCATATGATATTCCTTTCATTTTAAGCTGTTACTTTTTGTGATATCAATATGTAGCTTGGAGCTCATAACTTCAACTTTTTTCATTTTACTTTTATGACAGAGTTATAAGCGTCCACCTTATACTCACTTTTCGAATAATATTTCTATTACTCTCTTTTATTAAAAATCAATTACTACCTTTATATTCAATTAATTTATTTTTTCTTAGCCGAACGCCTAGTTGCTAGTGCTTTCATTTATTTTGCCTTAAGACTATAATTATATAACTTTTTAAATTTTTAATAAAAAAAAACATAAAAAAATAAAAAAAAATAAAAAAAAATTTGAAACTTTTTTTCATTTTAGTTTTATGACATAGCTTTAATCGTCTATTTTACTATCAACTTAATACTTAATCTTTTCTTTTCGAATAATAATATTATTACTCTCTTTTATTAAAAATCAGTTACTACCTTTATACTAAATTAATTTATTTCTTCTTAGCCGAAGGCCTAGTTGCTAGTGCTTTCATTTATTTTGCCTTAAGACTATAATTATATTACTTTTTTAATTTTTAATATAAAATAAAAAAAAATTAATTTTACAATTTTTTTCAAATTTCAAGCATTTCTTTGGGTTCATTTTACAATTTTATTTAACAGGTATTCTCTTTGCAAGACGACAAAGAGATTATCGTAAGAGAAAGATCAATGCTACATGCACAGACATTTTTTACTTAAAAGGTACCCTAAAACTTTAAGAAAAATTACGTATGAAAAAATTTTGTAGTTCCACGAATTTTGAGAACCTTCCCCTTTAAAATGAGTTATTCAACATCTATGCTCAGAAAACAATAATTCACCTGTGATTAAAAAGTTAGTCATTTTAAACAAGGTTTTAGGCTTTTGAAAACTTTCCAAAAGAACATTTTTTATTATTACTTAAAAAAAAAGTCAGAATTTAAGACAACAATTTATTATTTTTCATTTAACGTTCATTATGTATAAGAAAAATCCAGTGAATTTTTTAAGAAAAGAACACATTTCTAGAGCGTTTTATGGAAAAGTAAATCTTATTAAATTAATTGGAAATGAAATAGTCTTCAAATAAGACGAAAACTACTTCTTTGTTATTTTTTTTTTATATTTAAATATGAGTAATTCATGATTTCATTAAAAAGCGTACACTTCTTACTTTTATGCTACGTTCACACTGAGAGCTAAATGAGCATTTACGAAATCCACATTTACGAGCGGCCCTTTGCTCTTTGCAGGAGTAACAGGGACAAATATATATGGTAAATGCTCTAAATGTGCATTAAGCTCTCAGTGTGAACGTAGCATTAAATGATTTCTTCTTGATATTTTTAAAAATGTTTTCTTGTTATTTTCCTAAGATTTGTTGTTTTCTTATTTCATTAAAAACGAGACTTTTCACCTTTATAAAATTTATTCTTGATTTATAAATTTTTATAAAATTTATTATTGATTAACAAATTTTTAAAAAATTTATTAAAAATTTAAAAAATTTTTACAAATAAAACAAAGCTATTTTTATTGACCTTATTAAAAAATATTTTCACTGATTTCATTAAAAATTTCTTGGTTTTATTTTTCTAAATTTTTTTTCTTGATTTTATTAGAAAAATTCCGTCTTCTTTTTTTTTAATTTTTTCTTCATTGTATTTATAAGGTTTCCTCCTATCTTTCTGAGATTTCTTTTTGATTTCATTACAAAGTTTACCTCTTAGCCTTCTAGGATTTCTTCTTAATTTCATTAAAAAAATATAAATTTTTTAATTTTATAAGATTTCTTCTCGATTTCATTTAAAGTGTTTCATCTTATTTTTAAGATTAAGAAAAACATTAGCTTGTTTTCAAACATTTTTTTGAGGTACAAGGAATTGTTATATTTTTTTAAATTTATACAGGTTATTGTACATAAAAACTACTTTAATACATTTTTTTTTGGCAATTTTCTGGCTTTTTATAGAATTCGGTAAAAATGAAATTGAAAAAAAAAAACATCTCAAACTTTACGATGGATATGGCCTTTCCCATGTATCTGACACAAACAAATCAAATGTCATTTTAAAGTATAGGTCAATAATTGAGCATCCCACCTACGAACGACCCTCGGGAGGTTTTTTTTAAAAATTTGGTGAAAGTTTTTTAAAAAAAAATTTAGCTCGCTTTTTGTCAATTGAAAAAAAATAAAGGGAAATAGGTACTTGAATTTAAGTGGGATGCTTAAAGGACAAAATTAGGATCAAAATGCAATAAGATTCATTGAAATTGAAGCAATAAATTTTGAGTTATCTATCGAACCGTTTTGGATGTTTTTTTCAATTTCATTTTTAGCGACCTCTATCTCTATAGAAAGCCAGAAAATTGCTAAAAAATATTTTTATAAATATTTTATATTTTTATAAAGCATTATACCTGTATAAATTTAAAAAAAAATATAACAACTCCTTGTACCTCAAGAAAATGTATGAAAACAAGCTACTGTTTTTCCATTTTTACACGTACATTAATTATACCTTAAATAATTTCTTCTTTCTTTTATCAGATGTATTCTTGATTTTATATACAATTTTTCTTATTTTTCTCAGAGCTTTAATTAATTTTATTTTTCAAAGATTTCTTCTAGATTTTATTGAAAAGGTAACGTGGTATTTTTCAACGAATTTTTTAAAAGATTTAGGTCTTTTTTTCTTAAATTTCTTCTGGATTTCATTAAAACGGTTGCCTCTTATATTTGTAAAATTTTTTCTTGATTTCATTTAAAATGTTTTCGAAACAATGGCTTGGCCACAGCTCTTTCCGAAACAGTCTGTCTAGCCTGCTGTGTATTTGACGCTATACAGAGTTGTTGTTTCATTACATTAAAAACGAAACTTCTTAGTTTTATAAAATTTATTCTTGATTTACAAATTTTTCTTAGATTTTTTTATTGGTTTTATTAAAAGAGATTTCAACTTGATTTTATTAAAAATTTTTTCTTGATTGTCGGCCTTTGTAGTCTAGTAGAAAGTGCACTAGACTATCAACCCAGAGGTCCCTGGTTCGAATCCGGGCTCGGGCATGGTTCTTTTTTTTACTTTCTTATTCTTTCCTGCACATTTAAGAATTATGGAAAACAAAAAATCCACAGCTAAATTGTGGAAAATGTGGACTTAATGGACAGGAACAACTAAGGGCTGGAAATGTTTGCCGAGGTTAAGGCATAACACTAGCCTCGGTTAAAAGCAATTCAAATTGTCTTTTACGGTTGTTTCGCCTAATCACTAATTCACGTATGGTTCCAATCAATTCCTCTAAATAATCTGTTCTTTCCTTTCAGGTCAAAGACCAAACCTTGTTTGTATAAGGAGCATGCCATGGTTCTTTGATCTTTAAAAAAAAGGTTCCTCCTTTTTTTAAATTTTTTTCTGTATTTTATTTAAAATGTTTCCTTCTATCTTTCTAAGATTTTTTTCTTGATTTCATTACAAAGTCTGTCTCTTAGCCTTTTAGGATTTCTTCTTGATTTCATTAAAAAAATGGATATTTTTTATTTTATAAGATTTCTTCTCCGTTTCAATTAAAGTGTTCCATTTTATTTTTAAATGATTTCTTATTTCTTTTATTAGAATTATTCTTGATGTTATTGAAAATTATTCTTATTTTTCTCAGAGCTTTAATTAATTTTATTTTACAAAGATTTCTTCTAGATTTTATTGAAAAGGTAACGTCGTATTTTTCAACGAATTTTTTAAAAGATTTAGGTCATTTTTCTTAAATTTTTTCTGGATTTCATTAAAATGGTTGTCTCTTATATTTGTAAAATTTCTTCTTGATTTCATTTAAAAGGTTTCCGAAACACTTTTTTCGAACAAGTTTCAAATCATATAAGACTTTAACAGTGAGTTGTGGTCACAGCTGAATCACTCTTGACTACTGAAGAGGAAGGATAACTCTTTCCGAAACAGTCTGTCTAGTTTGCTGTGTGTTTGACTCTATACACAGTTGTTGTTGTTATTTTTGCCTGCTTCAAACTTACTTGATCTAAATAGCTCACAATTAAAATCATGTAAGTTTACGTCTTATAGTTCTAGGATTTCTTCAGATTTCATAAAACAAAGGTAAACTTCCTTGCTTTTATAAGATTTCTTCTTGACTAAAGCATTTTTAAATGCTTTGTTTTAATTTCAAATGGTTTCTTTTTTAATTCATTAAAAAGGCAAAGTTCTCACTTTTTTTAGATATGTATATTCTTGATCTTATATATTAATAGGCAAACATCAAATGTTGTCGTACACTTTTTGATATTAAATTTAGAATAAAGGCAATGAAACTTATATCATTCGAAAGGTATTGAGCTCTATATGTGCAGAATCATTTTAGATTTTAAATTTATGACCTCTGACCCGAAATATTAACGTAGAAAGTTTGTATTATTTTTAGTAAGGAATCTCAGGGCTAGGAAGAGGTAGAAAGGTGAATGAGGTATCAAATGAAAGATCTGGCTGCACAGTATGATTAGATTTTAGATTGGTGACCTTCTAATAAAAAAAAGTTAAACTGTAACAGATAGAAGATTATAATGTAAGAGGGTTTTTTAGACATTGATAAGGTGTGCAAAAAATACTTCTGACATATTCGCCATCTCTTACGGATACCCTACAATACGCATTTTTGTATGTTAAAAGTGTGAATATATAATGTGATGGTGAAATTTCTTACAAATAGCAAATTATGTAAAATTTCTGTTATTTTAACATGAAAATTATTGTGATAGCTCAAAAACTATAGATGTTTTCAGTTGGTTCAGAAATATAACGGTATACGAAAGCTTTTTTGGTAATATTTTTCTCGGATATGTTAAAAAAAAAATTCCGAAAATTATTCATGATAGGGCTGAATGAAATCAAAACTATGGAGATATCTTAAAAAATGTAGATTTTCTCAGTACAACGTATTTCCTTGAAGCAGGGTCATTGCCTCAGAATGAAAAAATAAACTATTGAAATTTCAAGTTTTGATTTTGCAAGCAAATATCTTGGCAATTTTTCAATCGATTTTCATCAAATTTTTTTTGGCTGAAAGATTAATCCACTTTGGAGAAATAATAAAAGATTTACCGTTATCTCACCAATTCAATGTTTTATATGGTTTTAAAAATACCTCTAAAGTATTCAGTTTCGCTCAAAAAATAGGCCAAACGTTTTTTTTGTTGTAATTTTTTTTTCTTATAAAATTTTTATTTTTTCACACTCTTTCATATGACACATCATTTATTTGCAAAAATTGCCTCATTTTGACACATATTTCAATAAATAGTTTCTATCATCGAAATTCATAAAATTTTCTTTTTTCACACTCTTTCATATGACATATCATTTATTTGTAAAAATTGCTTAATTTTGACACATAATTCAATAAATAGTTTCTATCATCGAAATTCATGAGCTACCTACCCCCTATGATTTTTTTGATGAAAATTAAATTTTTCAAAATATTGTTTTTATATTTTCTACAAAGTTCTACAGCTTAAAAAATAATTTCTGTAAAAAAAATTTTCAAATATTTCAAATCACTTCAAAGTTATATACACAAATCTACGTTTTAGGCCATTTCGTTATATATAAAAATAGGCGTAGGTGAAACAGTTCTTCCGTTTTTCTGAACCGATTTTGATAATTTTTTAAATAAATTAGAGTAGGGAGAATAAGTTCACCGTCATAGTCCTGTGACCTTTGACCTGAAATATGAGCATTGACAGAATATTTCTGAAGTAAAACCTAAACTATAAGAAATGGAAGAACATGGCGTAAGTGGAAATTTTAGATATTAATACAATGTACAAAAACTTTTCCGCTATCTCTTACGGATACCCTACAATAAGCATTTTTTATGTAACATGTGTGATTATATATTATATAATGTGGGAAAAAATGTTCTACTATCTCTTACGGATACCCTACAATAAGCATTTTTTATAATAAATTTTTTTTATTTTACAAATAGTTAATTCTGAAAATTTCGATATAAAAGTTATGACGATATCTCGAAAACTGTTGCTTTCTCTCGAAACTTAAGATTTTTTTTGTACAACACATTTTCTTAAGGCAAGGTCAATGCCTCAGAATGAGAAAAGCGATTGAAATTTCAGAAAGTTGGTCGAATTTCGACCACAGGCGATACTAGTTTTATTAAAAAGCTTTCCTTATATTTTTCTCAGAGTTTTAATTGATTTTATTAAAGGGTTTCTCTTTTATTTTTAAAAGATTTCTTTTTTATTTCATTAAAAAAGTTTTCTTCTTATTTATCTAGGATTCCAACTTGATTTTATTAAAAATGTTTTCCTTCTAACTTTTCTAAGATTTTTTTTCTTGGCATTGCTAAAAAGGTTTTCGTCTTATTTTAATTTTTTTTTTTTTAAAAAAGTTTCCCTTTTATTTTTCTAAAATCGTCCTGATTTCATTTAAAAGGTTTCCATTTAATTTATCAATAATTTTTTTTTAATTTTAATAAAAAGGTTTCCGTATTCGGAAGCTTTTCTTGTCGTATTACTTCGGAAATACAGTGATGTGCAAAGAAATAGGGACACCTGTATTTTTATATTCAAAGCTGCTTCTAGTGATTCTCCTTCATTAGGCGAATAAGGAAATGCAAGGATGAGGGTGACCCCCTCTGGAAGCTAGAGAGGAAAAACTTCAAAATAGGTGCCATTGCATTTTACTCCATATTAAATGTATCTCTTAGCCGATTTCCAAAGTTTATAAATTGTTGAGAAGCATACAGGTGTCCCTATTTCTTTGCATATCACTGTATGTAGTCACAGTTGAAAAGATAAAAAAGCTTTGTAGAGCTGAAAAGTTATTTCAAATATTTGAACTGACTATTACAAAAGTTACTCCCAAAAAAACTTTATTAAAATTAGAATATTTTGAAAAGATTTCTTCAACTTACTTCTGCCAGCAGCACCTCCGAGCCCATCAGCAGCTCCTGCTACAACCATTCCGCCTGCTCCACCTGATCCAGCCGTTCTGCCGGCTGAATCATCGTTTGGTTCGCATTGTTGTATCTGCAATTGATGCAGTTGTTGTTGTTGCTGTTGCACAGGTTGCCTGTCGCGATATTCAAAAAATTCATCACGTTCACCGCGCAGGCACGACGTTAGGCCACGTGAGGTGCGACGATCGCGTTCCTTTTCCAAGGAACGACAGTAGAGATGCGTTGTACGCTGCAGCGATTGAGTTTTGTGGTTATTGTTATTGGTGTTGATATTGTTGTTGTAGCCATTATTTGTTGGCGCTAGGTTCTTTTGTAAGGTGGGCGTAGCCACGCCCAACTCATTGTGCAATATTTGCAATTTTGGTTTCTCCTCAGCGGTGGGAATTGCAACACAGTTCATGGTGGCGAAAATTTTGTGAGGTTTTTATACTAACGATTTATTTTTTTTTAATTATAATTTTAACGTCGTTTTTTGATTAATGATGTTTTTTTGTATAGTTATAGTTAATTTGTAAAGATTTACATATTGAGAATTTAAAGCTGAATTTTATTATTAGATCATGTTTATTATAAACTTTGATATTAAACTAAATTCTTATTTTTAAATAATTTGTATTCTTTTAATTTAAATTATTTTTAAGTTGATCTATATATAAATTCATTTTTTTAATTGTTATTTATTGTAAATAAAATTTTATTAATTTCATTTGGGTTTTTATAGGCTTTTTAGTTATATTTAAATGTGTATTATAGATTATTTTTATTGAATTTTTATTAATCATAAGAATTATTTTTAAGATAATAATTTTTTTATTTTTAATTGAATTATTTTATTTTTAATTAAATTTTTTGTTAATTATAAGCACATTTTTTATAGATAAGCGATTATTAAGATAATATTTAATGATTTATATTAATGATTTTAAAGTTCATTAAATTTAATTATTAATTCTTATTGTCGCTTATTATATTAATATTAAAATATATTTAAAAACTTTTATTATATGTGACAATAACTTTTCGCAAAACAATTTTATTTTTATGTGTAAATATTTTTTTTTGCTTATTTATTTTTTTTTAATTATTGTTTTAGATATAATATTAAATGGTTGTTATGATATAAAAAATATATTTTATTTGTTATATAAATTTCTATTGTGTAGCCGTTTTTTTCAATATTTGGAGCTATTTTTGGTTTCGTTGCATTTAAATTTTTTTTTTTGTTTTTGTGTTATTTTATTTCTAAATAATATATTATATTATTTACTGCTATTATACGACTTTCATGGAGTGACGTTAAGCAAAGCACCGAAGTCAAATTTACTTTCAGCGCTAAAAAATGCTGTAATAAAAATGAATAAAATTAATCTCTCAATGGCAAGGAAAAACTTATATTTTCCAAGTTGACCAGGTTTGAAAACAGCACATTAAAAAATTACATACACAATTTCGCGGTATTTTTTTTTGTTTTTTTGTTTTTGCTCTTTAGTAAGCAAAAAGCATTTCAAAGACTTACTTCCCGAGTTTTCGTTAGGCATAAATGATTTTACGACTGAATTAAGTCTTTTTACTTATAGCCTTAACATTCACTGCCTTATTTGAGTCATGTAGACCCCGAAACTACATGCCCATCACTTTGCTTAACATATTTGTTTTTCGGTTCAAGGAAATTCTCAAGTTCAAAAACTTTCTTCACCATACTAAAAAAAAATTTTATAGCTTCTTCTCTGTACTTTACTCCCAAGTTCAGAGTTTCTACAGTGCAGATATTAATTTAAAATAATTGGCAGCACTGCCAAATGCTGTCAATTATCTTACAACAACAGCGGAGGCGACGAAGTAGAAAATCAGCTCGATTTGCTGTGTCCTTTAAAGCCAAATAAAAACAAAACATAAAAATACTTCCAGTTATAAAGCAAAAAATTGCCATCATTTTGCGCTACTTATTTTTCGCTTATTTTCTACATGAAGCACTTTGCTGCTACTTTTATAATAAATACGAAACGAAATGGGGGTCGTTGTGCCCCCATTTAGTTTTTATTGTAATCAGCGAAGTACGAAGTTTGTATTTGTTAGTTCAGTTGCAGAGTGTTACGGTAAAATTAATGCAATTATGCGTCACTTAACGCTACGAAACGAAGCTGTTCGCTGGGACAGATGAAGACACGCAAAATGCGCCATGTAGTTTATTTTACATGGACTGAAAAAGGTTGTAAAAACTATTTTTGAAATTGGCTAAAACAAATGGAACTTTTTTAGCACGCTTGACACAAACGCTTGACTAGCGGAAGATGGAGTTGTAAGTGTATGCAAACAAGCTGTAGATCAAATTTACACTTGATGGTTTTTACACTTGATAAAAACAAGCATGTAAATTGCAATAAATTGCATTTTAAGTGTATAAAGTTACATTTTTAGAGTACAAATTGGAAAGTTTAAGTTGGCGTGGTCCCTGGAACCCGATGTTCTGTGATTTTTTTGAGGTGTGCCAGTTAAGGGTTAGAATTTACATAAATTCAAACAAAAATGTTCCCAGCCTCAAAACGTAATTTCTTCACCTTTTTTATTTCTTCAAGTTTTGCGTAATTATCACACAAATGCTTCTGATTTTTTTTCGGAATGTAAAACGTACCTAAAACTGTGCCACTCAAACCACTCAGTCAGTCAGTCAGTTAGTTAGTCAGTCAGTCAGTCCGTCTGTCAGTCAGCAGAGTTCAAAGTTATATTTAAGCTAAGCACAGCAAATTTCAAATAGCTGCTGTTATGATTTCCTGACTTTTTGTCGACGACGCTTCCGTTAAAACGAAGTAATAACAAGAAAAACAAAACACAAAAACAACATCAACTGTCAACTTAATTATCAGCTAAAGTTTCTGAAGGTATTTCTTAAATAAGGTTCATGCATTTAGACAGCTTTGTATTTATACGTAGCTAGGTGCGTTTGTGCCAGCAAACATTGTACAGGTGTTGCCAAATAACAACAACAACAACAACACAATTAAGCAAAGTACAATAAAAACTGTAAAATTTTAATAAAACTTGTACAACTTAAGAGCAACAAACTTTTAGCCTAAGTATGGACTAAAAGTTGAATGTGGCAACGCTGCATGCGTGCAGTGCAGCAAATCTACTCGAGCGTTGCGTTTTTTTTTTTTTTTTGCATGGTAATCAGGGTCTGTGTTTGTATGTGAGTGTATGCAAGTGACTAACCGGCAAAAAGTACACACAAACTATTCATTCGCACACAAATTACAACAAAAATGGAACCCTCAGGTCAGTCAGCAGTAAAATTTTGGTTAAAAAAATTCTGCTCATTTTTATAGCCAGGAAGTGGTTTTTGCAGTGGTTGCCAAATGTTGAGCAAAATCTGTGCCAGAATACAATATTGCAAAAAGACAGCACCTTTCTTCTACGACTCAAGCGAAAAGCGGTTGTGGTCACCGAACGTTTAGTTTCACTGTTCATCAACAGCTGCGTTGAAAATTTATATTCTATCCCGAACATTATTTCAAGAATTTTTAACAATTTTCTTAGAGAATTTGAAAAAAATGGAACAAAAAATTTATTAACTCTTTGAAGTACCATGGGACAAAGTTTGAACAGCTAAAAAATAAACCTTTGTGATATGTTGGAACAAAATTCAACCCACTCAGCCTTGATATTGTAGCTCTTAAGTACAGCGGTTTAAATTAGTTCAAAAATTTTAACAATTTTTTTTAGAGAATTTAAAAAAAATGGAACAAAAAATTTATTAACTCTTTGAAGTACCATGGGACAAAGTTTGCACAGCTGAAAATAAACCTTTGTGATATGTTGGGACAAAATTCAACCCACTCAGCTTTGATATTGTAGCTCTAAAGTACAGCGGTTTAAATTAGTTCAAGAATTTTTAAAAATTCTCTTAGAGAATTTGAAAAAAATGGAACAAAAAATTTATTAACTCTTTGAAGTACCATGGGACAAAGTTTGAACAGCTAAAAAATAAACCTTTGTGATATGTTGGGACAAAATTCAACCCACTCAGCTTTGATATTGTAGCTCTTAAGTACAGCGGTTTAAATTAGTTCAAGAATTTTTAACAATTTTCTTAGAGAGTTCGAAAAAAATGGAACAAAAAATTTATTAACTCTTTGAAGTACCATGGGACAAAGTTTGCACAGCTGAAAATAAACCTTTGTGATATGTTGGGACAAAATTCAACCCACTCAGCCTTGATATTATAGTTCTGAAGTACAGCGGTTTAAATTAGTTCAAGAATTTTTAACAATTCTCTTAGAGAATTTGAAAAAAATGGAACAAAAAATTTATTAACTCTTTGAAGTACCATGGGACAAAGTTTGAACAGTTAAAAAATAAACCTTTGTGATATGTTGGGACAAAATTCAACCCACTCAGCTTTGATATTGTAGCTCTTAAGTACAGCGGTTTAAATTAGTTCAAGAATTTTTAACAATTTTCTTAGAGAATTTGAAAAAAAATGGAACAACAAATTTATTAACTCTTTGAAGTACCATGGGACAAAGTTTGAACAGCTAAAAAATAAACCTTTGTGATATGTTGGGACAAAATTCAACCCACTCAGCTTTGATATTGTAGCTCTTAAGTACAGCGGTTTAAATTAGTTCAAGAATTTTTAACAATTTTCTTAGAGAATTTTAAAAAATGTAACAAAAAATTTTTTAACTCTTTGAAGTACCATGGGACAAAGTTTGAACAGCTAAAAAATAAACCTTTGTGATATGTTGGGACAAAATTCAACCCACTCAGCTTTGATATTGTAGCTCTTAAGTACAGCGGTTTAAATTTTTTCTCATCAGTCGCCGATCAAGTAAATCATCCGTGTTTTTATACGCATACACTTGCTTACGCTCTTTGTCTGAACATAACCATGGTATAAGGATAGAGGTAGCTGCAGCGCTGACTGTGCTCTCTTTCTTTTGAATGGAACCAAAAGAAAAGAAATAAAAAGTTTTGCTTCGTTTTGACATTTCTGGCAGTATGCTCTCATTTAGTGCATCTACCTGTATTCCTCTACCATGAACATAACCTGTAAGAATACAAACGTATCCAGTTCGAATAATAATAAAAAAGAAAAATATTTTTGACTTTTTTTCTTTCTTGTACCTCAAGGGTATTTTTTATAATGAAATTTCCGTACCTCAAAGAGTTAAATGGAAAATTTTGCCAAAAATTATTTCATAGGAAATGCTTAACTTTTAATTATTTCACTTGCTCTAACTAAAATTTAAATATTGAACGAGAAATATAAAACTCCTTTTTTGATTGGAACAAAAATAAAACAATTTTGAAAACATTTTAACGAAAGATTTTCGTCTACCAATTAAAAAAAAACGTATACATTTTTTTTATCTTTTAAAAAAGTGTTTAAAAAAGTGTTTTAGTCATTGTTTAGAGTTATTTTAAATATTCTCTAGCAAAATAACAAAGCTAAGAAAATAAAATAAAATAAATAAATATCTTGCTTTTAGTAAATAAAAGTAAAGGCATGAAGAAACAAATTTTCTGTAGTATATTTATTTATTTTTTCTGGCTTTCATATTAAATTAAATTTTCAACAAAGTTCATAAATTCCATTAGGAATTTAAAAAACAAATATTAAATTCCAAACTTTTGCCTCAATTGAATTAAACAACAAATGTAAAAAATATTCCAGTTGCCATTTTCAAAATGTATTTACTTTATCTCGCTTCAAATTGGCTAAATTCAAGACATGTGTAGAGCAAAAAAAAATTTTTAAAAAAAAAAACAAAAAATGGCGTAAGCAGTCAATTTAGAGTAAACAATTTCACATTCAGTCGAATTGTTTATTTTGCTATTTTCAGAGAGCATGCAAAACGCCCCAAAAGATTTTATTGTAGCTTCAAATGTGTTTACATATCCATAGTCAAATTTTTTGAGAAAAATTTTTGTAGTATATCTTAACACTTAAACAAAAAAATTGCAAAAAGTACATTTCCAGATAATAATATTCTTTCAAAAAATGTTCCTTGAAAAATTTCACATTAGCTATGTCTTTTTGGACAGGATTTGTGTACATAATATCTATGCCCTATAAATGGGCATGTAATGCAAATTTTTGCGAAGACTTATTATATGAAGTACGAGTCTTTAAAAACTGACAATTTCTCGTCATAAAGGTACGCCTTTGACAAATTTTATTTAAAGAGATGTATAGATTTTATAGATATATAAAATATTCTTAGCCTTTACGGTTACGTTTTAGACTACTTTTGATTCTTATTGAAATTTTTTTTTTATATAATCAAAAAAGACCCATAAAAGATGCGCAAGGGGGTTAAAATATTCTACAAAAATATTTCTCAGTAAAATTTTTTATAGGCTTGTGAACAGAGCAGCGATGTCAAGGATTTTTTTTTATATTTCTTAATTTTTATTTTGGTATATTGCTAAATTTAAAAAAAAAAACTAAAATTAACTTCGATGTTACAAATTTTACAAAATTTGGGATCATGGGATTTTGAAAAAAAGTAGTTTTAATGATTGAATATCACAGAAAATATATTTTAAATTTGACTACATTATTGCAAGAGACAAAAAAGTTACACAATTTTAAAACGCAAAATCGTGTTTTAAGAACTTGAAAAAAAATTAGTACTAAAAACTAAAATGGATTTTAGATAAAAGTTGTTCAAGTGATTTATTGAATAGCAAAGAAAATACATTCCAAATTGGGCTTAAATATTTCACGAAACGAAAAAGCTAAATATTTTTTACAGCCAAAATCATATTGCTTAAATTTAAAACAAAATTTTGGTACTAAAAACTAGAATGTATTTGAAAAGAAGTAATTTAAATGATTTATTGAATATCATAGAAAATATATTTTAAATTTGACTTTATTATTGCAAGAGACAAAAAAGTTACACAATTTTGAAACGCAAAATCGTGTTTTTAGAACTTGAAATAAATTAGTACTAAAAACTAAAATGGATTTTGGAAAAAAGTACTTTAAGTGATATATTGAATATCAAAGAAAAAAATTCCAAATTGGTCTTAAATATTTCAAGAAACAAAAAATTAGTACTAAAAACTAAAATAAATTTTGGAAAAAAGTAGTTTAAGTGATTTATTGAATATCATCCAAATTGGGCTTAAATATTTCAGGAAACAAAAAATTTACAGATTTTTTACAGTTAATATCGTATTTTTTAAAATTTAAAACAAAATGTTGGTACTAAAAACTAAAATGCATTTTAAAAAAAGTAGTTTAAATGATTTACAGAATATTATAAAAAATATATTTTAAATTTTTGCTTCATTATTGCAAGAGTCAAAAAAGTTACACAATTTTGAAACGCAAAATCGTATTTTTAGAACTTGAAAAAATTAGTACTAAAAACTAAAATGGCTTTTGAAAAAATTTAGTTCAAGTGATTTATTGAATATCAAAGAAAATACATTTCAAATAGGTCTTAAATATTTCAAGAAACAATAAAACTACAGATTTTTTAAAGCCAAAATAGTATTTTTTTAGATTTAAAACAAAATGTTGGTACTAAAAACTAAAATGTATTTTCAAAAAAAGTTGTTTAAATGATTTACTGAATATCATAGAAAATATATTTTAAATTTGGCTTCATTATTGCTAGATACAAAAAAGTTTCACAATTTTAAAACGTAAAATCGTATTTTTAGAACTTGAAAAAAATTAGTACTGTAAACTAAAATGAATTTCGGAGAAAAGTTGTTCAAGTGATTTATTGAATATCATCCAAATTGAGCTTAAATATTTCAAGAAACAAAAAAGCTACAAATTTTTTAAAGCCAAAATCGTATTTTTTTAATTTAAAACAAAATGTTGGTACTAAAAACTAAAATGCATTTTAAAAAAAAGTAGTTTAAATGATTTATTGAATATCATAGAAAATATATTTAAAATTTAGCTTAACTATTGCAAGAGACACGAAAGTTAGAGAATTTTGAAACGCGCAAGTCAAGCCATAATCGTATATTTCTTAACTTTAAATAAAATTTGAGTACTAAAAAACAACACGGATTTAAAAAAAAAATAGCTCAAACGATTTATTGAATATCATAGATAATATATTTTAAGTTTGGCTTAATATAATTAACCAAGAGACAAAAAATTTACAGATTTTTGAGACACAAAAGTGCATTTGGGGCCACTGTGCGGCGCTCCGTCTTAGGCTGCCCACAGAGTAAGCGCCGAAGCAGACAGGCAGGCAGGCAGGCCCTGCGAAGAAACGAGATAGAAATATTTTTCTCGCTATTTCACATAGTTTTCTTGCGCCTGTCTGCCTGCCTGCCTACTTCGGCTCTTACTCTGCGGGCAGCCTTAGGGCGCGTTTATAGTGACGACTTGTTGCCTTGCCGATCCGAGCTGAAACTCAAAATTGCATAGCAGCAATAGAGAACGCAATTCATGCATCTCTTTTGCCCCAATGAATTTTTGAGTTTCAGCTCGGCTCGGTTCGGTCGTAAGTCGGCACTATAAACGCGCCCTTAGAAATAAAGAGCACTGTAGCAGTTATTACCAGCAGCACCCACTTGGAGGGCTAGGTAGAGGATTTTGAACAGTCATCGAATATGAAAAGATTTTAAAAATTGTCAAACAGTGACATTTATCTTCAAAACAAAAATTATTTTAAATAATAAATAAGTTCTTAGATTTCGTCATTTACGAAGTATATGATAAAAAATATGTTTCTATGCAGCCTTCAATACCTCTTGTAGGATGAGAAAATTAAAAAAGTCACTAAATTCAGCAATAATTTGGTTTAAAAAAAAAATCCATAGAGTGCTCCAATATCAAATTCTTCAAACTAAAATACACAGCAAAATTGTATGTAAGTTGTTCCGTTCTACTACGCATGTTCCGGTTCTGTTACGCATTAACTGTAAATTCTGATAAATAAATTAGTCGTATAATTGTTCTACGCAAGATAAAAACTAAAAATCTCTCTGTATAGAATTGTGGTGCGTGAAAGCTCAGTTGGATACACTTTCAAAAATGTCTTATTTCACCATTTTTCCCAGTAAATAGAACGTCCTACTAAAATTGTCATGAATGTTAACGGTACTCATTGACATTTTTGCCATCTAAAGAGACTTTCTTTTCAATTCTAATTTCCAAATTGATAGTATATCGAAGCAGCTGAGCTTAGGCACTAAATAAAAACCGAGTAAAAGTTATGAAAACCTAGTTAACCCCATTTTTAACGAAAGTAGAAGAGCGCTTTCAAACGCAGCTTTCGGGTAGTGAAGCATAGCTTAAGTGAGGAGGGGAAAAGAAGAGAGAAAATTTTTATTTCCATTTGAGTTCAACCAAGTTAAAAGCTTTTAAACATGGTTACAAAATTCAGTCAAAGGTAAAAATTAAGTGACAACAAAAGCAACAAAGAAACAGCTAAAAAGCACAAGCACAGCAAATGTAATTAACATAAAAACTAAATGGGGAGCATATGCATGTGTGTGTGAGTGTGTGCTTAAGCTTACAAAGGGGCACAATAGAGGGTACCACCACATCAACAGTCAGCCAGTCAGTCACCCAGTCAGACAAAAGAACTCATTATGAGAGGTTTCATTTAGTTACTCGCACTAATCGAGGCGACAGTAACGAATAATGTGCTGAATAGGCGCAACAAACTCAAAACAAAATGAAAGTGGAGAATTGGGGGGGAGAGACTCCCCAATTTTATTTAGTTTTTTTTTCTTCTATTGTTGTTTTGTACTGACACAATGAGTGTCACTTGCCTGTTCGTAGCTAATGCGACGGCTGATGATCGGGCTCATTGTTGTCTACAGTTGTAGCTGATGATAAGTTGATTATGCTGTTGTTGTTGATGATCCATCCACTTGATCACCATCACACGACAATGATGATAATGATGATGATGATGATGATAATACTGATGTATACATGTGTTGTTGCTCCATAAAAATGTTGTTGCTGCTAACAACGCTGACAGCAACGTATTTGTTCGTTCACAATTTTTTGACTGCTGCTTTAAAAGGCAGAAAAGCACTCAAGTGTTAATAATTTATTTTAAGCACAAAAACATTTTGAAAACAAAAAACAACCAACAACAACAACTTCATACAGTTTAAAAAATTGTTGTTTTTTGTTTTTAATATGTAGCGATTATGATCTAAATTGAGTGAGCCACTTTTTTTAGTCATTCTGTTGGAACTGGTTGATGTCATCCAACAACAATAACAACAACAACATCCAATGACAATGAAAATAAATAATTATTTTTCACTTAAATCCGCAAGTATTTAAGATTTGAAAATGACAAGAGTCACACACACATTAAACAAAAAAATAAACACTTTTTTAATCCCTAAAAGCCTAGCTATTGACTGAAGTGAATAAAAATACTCTTTTGACAAGATTGACACACACTCACGTGTGTGTGTGTGTGTGTGTGTGTATGTGTTTCATTTTAAGCCGCATTTAAAATTTTATGCCTAAAATTTTAATAATAAATCGATTACGTATGTAAATATTTGACAGTATTTGCCAATGCCGAGCTTAATTTTTTTTTCTCTTATCGTTTTACTTCTTACAATTTTGTAACGAGTTATGATAAACGTCAAAAAGTTGTAGGAATTTATTTTTCTTCCCATTAAGATGTTGAAATTTTATTAATATTAAACCTTACACTGTCGACATTTTTAATTGGAAAATTCATATCAAAACTAAAACCACGTTTTTCAAATTAAAATTGAACCTTAAGCAGGCTTGTTCCTAAAAGTGTATTTTCGAGGTTCCAATTATAATTTTTCAAAGAATTCATACAAATTAGACAATCACAGGCAAAAACTTATACTATCCCCGTAGCGGATGGAATATATTTATTTATTTACTTATTTATTTACATATATAGTCAAATGAAATATTCTTAACTGACTAAGATACTGATTAAATAATATTTTTTAACAGATTTTTAAATGCCTGTTTAGAAGATGTAAAATCCAAAATGCACTTAGATGCAGGGACCGAAAATAGCTGTTATTTTACAATTTTCAGATGAAAAAGGCATAACGAAAAAGTGACAGGAGGACTTTTTTAAATATACCATTATTATCGTAATGGCATCAGCTTCACGAATATTAAATGCCTTTTAAATTTTTGGCTGCTACTATAAAAATTAATATTAACTGTTATTTTTTGCCTTTTATTTTTTCGGGCAAAAATAACTGTTACTTTTGACTTTTATTTTTTAAGTCAAAAATAACAGTTATTTTGTGCCTTTTATTTTTTCGGTCAAAAATATCAGGCAATTTGTATTTTTTCAAAGGCTGAATAAAAAACTTTAAAAACTAAAAAGTTTTATAGCTCAAAATGTGCGCGCTGATGAGACGATAAAAATTGAATACAACTATTTTTGCCGTTCAAGTGGCCTTTAAAAAAATCCAAATTGCCTGATATTTTGACCGAAAAAATAAAAGGCATAAAATAACTGTTATTTTTGACCTAAAAAATAAAAGTCAAAAGTAACAGTTATTTTTGCACGAAAAAATAAAAGGCATTAAATGACTAGTATTTTTGTCGGAAAAAATAAAAGTTAAATGATAACTGTTAATATCCGACTATTTTGATAAAAACCATAACCGGTAAGGTCCCTGCTTAGATGACAAAATATTTAATTCATATAAAGCTCTATTAATTGGTGAGTTATGAGCATAATTCGTACGGTAAGTGCTTAAATAAAATAAATCTGAGTGTCTAAGAGATCTTTGAGGAACATTAAAGTTAATTAACTGCAAAAGAGATGGGCAATCTACAGTTGCCACAACAATATCATAAATAAACAATAAAGACAATAATGTCCTCCTATCACAGAGAGAGCTTAAGCCTAACAGTTTTCTTCTGGCATCATATGAAGGCATAGGCTCATCAAAAATAATGTGACGCAGAGCGAATCTTATAAATGATTTTTGTACTCGTTCCAAGCGATTTATATGAGAGGCATAATACGGCCTCCAAATAAATACCGCATATTCCAGTTTCACTCTTACGAATGAAGTGTATAAGGACTTAACTGTATAGGGATCCCAAAAACTTTTACTATTTCTTCGAATAAAAGCCAACATAGCATAAGCTTTGGGTATTATAAAATCCAGATGGGCCGCAAACAAAAATTTGGAATCAAAGATCACACCCAAATCTTTAATTTCATTCAACCGACTTAACGAAAAATTATCAATAACATAAGATGATATTAAAGGGTTTTCTGATTTAGAGTAAGTTACCACAGCACATTTACCTAGATTAAGATATAATCGATTTTTAATACACCATTCATTAATTTCATTTAAATCTACTTGAAGTAAATCAGAATCTACAGAACTAACAACTCTCTTAAAAATTTTTAAATCATCTGCAAACAAAAGACAGTTTGAAAATTTGATTTTGTCAGTTATATCATTAATAAATAGTAAAAATAGTATCGGCTCCAGTATACTACCTTGGGGCACTCCCGAAGACGCTATAAATGCATTAGAAATAGTATTCTCTAATCGAACATAAGACAATCTATTATTGAGATAAGATTTAAACCAGTTTAATAAACTAGAGTGAAAACCCAACATGCTTAGCTTACTAATCAATATTGAATGTGAGACTTTATTAAAAGCCTTCGAGAAGTCTGTATATATAGCATCAACTTGATTTCCGTTTATAAATGCAGAATTACAAAAGTGAGAAAATAAAGCAAGGTTAGTAACTGTAGAACGACCCGATAAAAATCCATGTTGAAATGGTGAAATTATACTTTTAATCGAAAAAATAATCTTATTTTTTACCACGCTTTCAAATAGCTTGCTTACTGCCGAAAGTTTTGTGATAGGTCTATAATTCTCAATATTATTCTTATTTCCTGACTTCAAAATAGGTGTTATGAAAGGCAGCTTCCAATCATTAATAAAATTACCAGACTGAAGTGACCTATTAAATATGAGCTGAAGTGGTTTAGTTACTGAAAAAGAACACTTTTTTAATAAGGTTGCAGATAAGCCATCAGAATCCAACTTGTTTGATGCTTTTAAACTTGTAATACCTACACTAATATCCTCCTGAGTCAGATATATACTGCCCAACTAAGGGAGTTGAACATATTTACATCATCGATAACAAAATCAGAGCACTTCTCAAAATTTGACTGAAAGAATTCAGCAAAAAGATTCACTGTATCTGAAAGACTATTAGAATTTTTATCTTTCAAGAACATTGAAACTGGAATATTAGAGCTTGATCTTTTTGAGTTAATGTAACGCCAAAAATTTTTTGGATTTACTTTAATTTCCTTCTCAAACTTCGAGACATAATTTAAGTAGAGATATTTATTTAGAAAATTGAACTCCCTCATATAATGCCGGTATCTCATAAAATAGTTAACACTCCTAGACGAAGCATACAATTTATAAAACTTATTCCTTAAATTCTTCAATTTCTGTAGTCCTGGTGTAAACCATGGAATCTTAAGACTCTTCGACATCTTTTGCATTTAGTACAAAATCCCAATCAATACAACTCAATAGATTATTAATTAAGTTAAAATCACCAGACTTATAGTTAAAATTAAAATCAGAACTGTTAAACAGATTACTAGAATAAAAAGTGTAGAATTCAAGCTCAATAACTAGGGGGATATGGTGCATATCCGATCTAGATAAAGGAAAAATTGATTCATTAACCTTACAATTTAAGTTATTACTTATAAAAACTAAATCGAGTAACCTACTTAAATTATTAAAGCAGCCATTAATTTGTTTCAAATCAATATCTAATAAACTATTAACTACATATACTTCAACGTCATTATGAATATTTGAAGGAGTTAAAAATGATTTATCAGGTCCAAGTTTCCAAACTACTCTAGACAGGTTGAAATCGCCAAGAACACATAAGTGATTGTCCTCCAACATATCGTTTGCTAGTTTAAGAATGTTATTCACATGAGCTTTGTAAATATTATAACTGCTATTCGGTGGAATATATGATGCACATATAAATAAGGCTCCAGATGATCCAGAAATTTTTACAATCAGCTGATCCAGTATCGTATCAAAGCTAAATAAGGTAATAGCAGTTGCATGTATACTTCGCTTAATCGCAATTAAAACTCCACCTCCACGATTTAAATAAGTTTTTGCATGATCTCGATCTTTACGATACACCTGATACATGCTTAAATTAAAAAGCTCTTCATCAAAAAAATTTACGTTTAACCATGTCTCAGTGATAACGATAACATTATTATTCCGAATATATGAAGCATCAATTACCTTGTAATGACCACTACTTCCGACTATATTACCTTACTATGCATAAAAGGCCTTACATTTAACATTGAATGAGACAGGAGGTAAGTGATCGCCTCCCTTCAGCATTACCTAGAAGTTCCTTCCTTACCTGGTAATTTATTCTGTATTAGTTCTATGGTAACCACTGGCAAATCCGCTGCTGGGATATAACTAAAAAAAAATTGAGATAATTATGAAAATGTTTTGAAAAAAACATCTTTCTTGTTTCTAAAAGTAAGTTAACAGTTTACTTTTAGACTCTGATTCTTAACCTTTCGCTGTTGGCCAAAGGTTTTGAAAAATTTCTAATTTTTAGCAATTTGCGGCTTAATTTGGTGTGGTTTCATGGTTTTTGAACAAGATCTCTTATTTTTTTTATCCAAAATCATATTCCAAAATGCGAACTTCAATAACAAAATTTTGAAATAAAAACCAGTTTTGAGCATATTAGGCATTAAGTTTTTCCTTAAGTGTATAGCTTTTGAGAGAGGAATTCTTAGATATGTGCTCTTTTATATCATGATTTTGTCAAATCTGTTCCAATGTCTTTATCCTTTCCTAGCAGATTTTGAAAACTTACTTCGAAATAGATCTATGATCCTAAAAGCTCTTTAAACACCGAACTGTTTCATTTTCAGAATAACTATAATCAAAGCTCCAAATATTTTACTTAGAACTTAGAACTGGGTCGAAAAGTACTCATTACAATTCAATTTAAATTCCGTGAAATTAGGGATTAGTAATATGACATCTCGATTCCACAGGGTTGGAAGTGGAAAAAATTGTCAATTTTATTGAAGAAATGTAATTGCAAAAAAAGTTGTAAATTCCATTACAAAAACTGTAATTGATAATTAAACACCTAAATTCTTTGGAACAGAATTGAAAGAAAAATATGTAAATTCAATTGCAGAAATTGTAACTGGTAATAAAACACTTCAATTCCTCAGGAATGGAATTGGAAAAAATTGTCAATTACATTGCAGGAATTGTAATTGGAAGTTGAAATTTCAATTACTTTTTCATTGATTCAAAACATCTTTATTATTTATTAGATTAGAAAACTCTGTTCAATTCGCTCTGTTATTGAAAGCTCTTTTAATGAAATTGCAGCTTCCAGTTACAATTCCTGTTATTGAATTGACGAGTTTTTCCAATTACATTCCTTAAGCCCGTATGATACTTCATTGTTTTGTCCAATATCAAAATCTGAAAAGAAGTGGCGCGTGAGCTAGACAGATATATATTGTTGGAAAAGGATGAAAACGTGCAACGTGCCACTTTTTTACATCTCCGCAACGTGACTATTTTATCACTCTGTTCTTCTTGGTTGCGGAAGAAAGAGCTCAAGCTTGTTCGTGACACTTAATATTTGATCGAAACGGATCGAAACTTAACGACGAACGAATTGAGAGAAATGTCAAAAACAATGCATTGAAAAGGCTGTCCGTCGCACATTTTTTTTGTCCAATTTGTACTATATGCGTATACACTCACACTTCTTGAATTTTAGCTTTAGCTCTATTTCAACTGCTCTAGTTTCATTTTCAATGAATAAAAATTGGACAACACACTGAAGTATCATACGGGCTTGAGGAATTGAGATGTCCAATTGAGATGTCCAATTGAGATGTCCAATTGATGTGTTGTTGTTGTTGTTGTTGCCTTCTTAAAAACTTACTTGATCTAAAGCTCACAATTTAATTCATGTAACAAAGTCCTAATTTTAAGGGATTGCAATTGAGGTGGAAATAATTCAAAAAGTAGTCATTATAACTCAGCTCTGTCTGAACTATACTACATATTACATATATAAATATTTCAAATTGTTTGTTTTACTTTTGTTCTTGTAAAGTTACGTCTTTGATCTCCCCTTTTTTTTATTGAAAATCTATTATTTATTATATCAAATAATAAAAATAAATACAAATGCAAAAGCACTTGTGGTTTCTTTGAAAGAAAATTTTACGTGAAATACTTTTATATTGAATTGAAAAAATTGTGACGTAGTTTTGTCATGGACTGAGTTAAAGCTCCCAGGTTCCCGTAAAGTAGGGCCGTCCTGAATTCTTGCCAGTGCGTCGACAGAGGGCAGGCAGCGCACTTTGTTATCTGCTGGATGATTTCGGGGGTGAAGCGAAAAATTTGAGAAGATGAAGAGCGTAAATGTACAGAACTCGTGAGAGTGAGAGCATGCTGCAATGAAAAATGCAGCGAAAAATTTGAGAAGATGAAGAGCGTAAATGTACAGAACTCGTGAGAGTGAGAGCATGCTGTAATGAAAAAGCAGTGTTGCACATTCTGCATATTAAAATGATCGGCTAAGAGATACATTAAATACGGAGTAAAATGTAAGGACATCTATTTTAAAGTTTTTCCTCTCTAGTTCCCAAAGGGGGTCACCCTCATCCTTGCATTTTCTTACTTTCCTAATCAAAGAGAATCACTACCCGAGGGAATTAATGCAATATCTTGGGCTCCTTGTACATAATTCATACAGCTTTGAATATAAAAATACAGGTGTCCCTATTTCTTTGCACATCACTGTATATCTATATCTATACTTTTATATAAAACTGAAGTAGTGAACCAATAACATCAACCTCACTTCGCTGAACATTGCCACAGACGATAACAACCCAGTCTCAGGTCGATATTCTCACATCAGATAAAGGGGTGGTATAACGAACGAAAATTACTAACACTAACATTACCCAAATCAATCTCTACCATGCTAAGCCCATCCCGGCGGTAATATTAGAGGTAACCCTAACGTCGAAACTAGGGATAGTGCTGGTCAAAAAACTCTGGGTCGTCAGGGGCTTGCTTTTTATCAGAGTTTTGACAGGAGATAATACACATGTAATCTGTGTAATATCAAAAGGTTTGAAATATCAGTTTTTCTTACAAGAGATCTGGTTGCAATACAGATCCCGGTACACTTCAACGGAACCGTACGCGAGATCGTTATAGCAGCAGGATACTTTCCAGGAGACGAAACCATCGTAACACCGGTCATGGTCTATAAACTGGTGAGCTACTTAACATAGAAAAAAAATGGCCTTATACTCGGATGTGATGCAAATGCGCACAGCGAGGCGTGGGGAAGCATCAATAGAAACAAAAGGGGTGAATCTATAGTAATAAAACTCATTTTCTGTTTGTTTGTTTGTTTGTTTGGCCTTTATACAAATCTAAACGGCTCAACGGATTTTGCTCAAACTAGGTATACATATTAAGTACATCCCAACTTAAAATGTTACATACTTAGTTTTTGCCACGCCCCCTCTGAAATTTTTCAACTAACGGTAATTTCGTTATTATAAAACTTTTTACGATCGGAGATTTTTTTGTATTTAATTTTAAAAAATTTTTGTTATTTTGACATCAAAAACATTCACATATCTTCAAAATTGGAGAAATTTTCAGTATAACGACTTTTTCATAAAACATCGTTGCCTAAGAATGAGAAAAAAACGACATGAAAATCAAAGTTTGGTCTTTCGATGCAAATATCTCCGCTGTCCATTAATATATTTCATTCAAATTTTTTTTGTTCAAAAGTTCAATAAAATCACTTCACAAAAATAGGTTGAACTGTACCGTTAAGTCAGTGTATATATGTTTTATGATTATGTCAAAAAAGGTCCAAAATATTGACCTTTTACTCGAAAAATGACTCAAAAATTGTTGTTGTTGTAAAAACGAAATCAATTAAAAATTGCACATCTGGCTACCTTTCATATGACATAGCATTTATTTGCAAAAATTCTTCCAGCTAAGCGCAAAAATTATTTTACTGTTTTTGTCATCAAAACAACAAGGGTACCCCCTTTGATTTTTTTCGCGAAATTTATTTTTTCCAAAATGTTGTTTTTATATTTTTTACAAAAAAGTCAAGTCTCAAAAATAATTTATGTGAAAAAATTACCCCAATATCTCTTTCCAATCAAAAGTAATGGCTAAAAATCTATTTTTCATACCAGACTATTAATAAAACTTAGTTTTGTGTTAAAATTCTCTATATAGTTTGAACGTCCCCATATATCTCTAAGAATGCAGTTGTGTGTCTATAGTAATTACGAAAATTTTGGATTATACAAAATTTTCTTTATAGTGATCATCTACTTATATTTTGCCTCCCCACCCCCCTCCCCCCTCCCCTCCCCCCTCCTGTTAAATTTGTTTTGTTGTGATGGCTCTATTTGTTCTCACTATTGTGTCACCGTTGTCAATTAGTTCTTTATCAATGGTGCTTTGAATGTTGTATATATATCACAATTTTATCGAAAAGATGACTGTGAATAAGAATGCTGTAAAAGTTAATATTTTCATGTAATCAGTGTAAGCTATATGGCGATATAAAAAAAAATATGCGCATCTGGTCAGTACAATTATTTCATTAGTTTTGATCTGTGCGTTAAATTTACAGATAGATGGCGCCACATGTGTAAGATGTGTGGGTACAAACTAAACGTACACCTTGCGTTGAATAGCTGAATTATGTTTTTGCAAAAGTTTCTTCAAATTTAACCCCACACGATTGGGATTACAGACAGGTGGCGCTATTTTCTGCTTACAGAAGACTATCTGATGTTCTTATGCAGCTAGCAGATAAGTTTTGCGAAATATTTTGCGAAAATGCTATTGCTACCAAACTTTTAAAAAGTAAAATAATGCAGTACTGCCAGTTTTTTTTAGAAATTTTAGTAGGTACAATCATTTTTAGCACAACGAATTTTCATAAAACATTGATAGCTAATAATGAGAAAAAAATTATATGAAAATCAAAGTATTGTATTTACTTTTAATGCCAATAACTCTGCTGTTTTTAATATATTTCATTAACATTTTTTTTTTTGTTAAAAAGTTCAATATGTTTTTTAATATAAATCTTTGTTTAGACGTTAAAATGTCCATATCTCAAGGACGCATTGAGTCCCATCATAATTTTTATTTTGTTGAAAAGGTAATTGTGCTTGCTTTAACATTGAGTAAATATAAAAATTCTTTTTAATTTTTAAAATTTGTTTTTCGTACCGTTTCTTTGAATTCAATTAGCTCACCGCAAGAGATGGAACCACCAACAACAAAAATTTTCCTAAACTTTTTTGGATCAATGTTCGTTCAATTACCTAGCAAACGGTGGATAAATAAAATTAAATAAAATAAAATTCAAATAAAATTCAACATGTTTTTCATTATTCCTGATTTTAAAAAACATTTAATCGAGAAGTGTATGTTAAAATGTTTATATAAATGACTCTCGAGTAACACCGGGTATATCAGCTAGTACCTTCTAAAATTAGTACTTAGTGATAAAATAGAAATTTTTAATGTGGGAACCACACTAACATTTGTAAGCGTGGCGCGTTAAGATGTCCTGGGGGTCAATTCCCGTTTTGCGTTAAAGTGAAGTGAAAAGAAGCTTTTCACAATAGTTTTCATTTAAAGATTTCACTTTTTCACTTCACTGCGCACAAAAACGCGATTCTTGTTCGCCTAATGAAAAGTAGCTGCTGAATAGCATTTGAGAGTTGCTGAATGTCTATTAAACAAAGCTTTTATGAAAAATAAATGTAAACAACTTATTAGATGCTAGAAAATATTTTCAAAAATGACTTTATTGAACATGATGATGGCTTTATTATGACTTCAACATTCTTTTTATTGATTTATGTAGAGAAAACTTAAAGATTTTTAGGAGGAGACTTCGCGATGAAGAAAACTCATTCAGCAGAATTTCGGAGGAACACTTCGACTTATATCGCTTTCCCAAAGCTATAAACTTGATTAAGAAAGTAAAACTATATATTAAAAATAAGCAATAAAAAAGAAAAGTATAATGAATTTTGCATAAATAAATATAACCAAAATAAGTTTTTCGGTAGCATAAAATAGCCGAAACTAATATAGCAAGTCGATAACGCGCGTTTGCAACCGGCGTTAACTTTGTTTTCATTTCAGCTAAAACTAAACAGCAGTTGCAGTTTCAACACACAACGGGAATCGCGTTTTCCGTGTTAAGCTGAAAACACTTTTCATATGACGATAACGCAGAACGGGAATTGACCCCCTGGACATAACTCAAGGAAATACTCTTGCTGGAAACTGGAGAGTCTCAAACGAGCCCTCAATGTATGATCATAGAATTATTAGATTTAATATTGAAGAGACTCCTGTGACCTATTTCACCAAATACAATTTACAATTACAAATACAAATTTGTAAAAAAAATTCCATTCCACAAGTTACAAATCACAAATTTACAAATTTGTTAATTTCTAATTACAAACTAATTACAAATTTGTAATTAGAAGCATCACAAACTGTAAAACAGAAGTTGTAGATTACAAGTTTAAAAAAATTGCTGTTAAACGAAATTTTTAGATGACTTGTAAATAACATTTTTTTTAACTGAACCCACGCTCAGGGCATGCTTCCTATAAATGCGTAAGCATTGTGTTGATTTGGAAGAAGGGGTATAGTTAATTGGAGGGTAGATAGATGGAGTAGTGTCGGTGAAGATTTGTTTTAAATTTGCACAGCTCAAAACTGCCGGGAAACACACTCGCAGGGAGACTGTTCCACAACTTAACCGTACGACTAAAGAACGAATTATCACGGTAATGAGAGGTTCTATTGGGCATCGATGCAATGGTAAAGGGTTGGGCTTGGACAGCTGCCCGAGTGGACCTGGGAAACCCACGAGCTGGTGGCGTCAGGCCATGTATCTCCCTTGAACACTTCCCATGGTAATACCTGTACAGAACAGGGTTGATATTTTCGGTACAATTGTACTTTTTTGGTACAATTTTACATTTTTTCTACTTTTCTACTACCAAAACGTTTTTGGTACATTTTATTTACTCAAAGTTTTTTACTTAATACTGGATTTAAAGCTCTTAGTGAGCAAACAGAATTAAAAGAATTAAAAGAATTAAAAAAATTATTTATTTCTGAATTTTGTTACTCTGTAAAAACTATTTAAATTGAATTTAAAGAATAAATTTTCTCCAAATATCTATAATATTGCTCAAAGAATTCTTTCAACTTCTCATTCGTCAGCAAAAGCTAAAAGAATACTTTCTATTCAAAATGCAATTAAAATTGAATGCATAAAAAGATTGCATATTGCAACAATTTCTTCTATAATGAAAACAACGGATTTTTTTAAATCTAGTGAAAAAATGCCACAATACTGATAACAGAAGTAATGCATCAACAGAAAGAATTTCAGAAAATTTGACTGAAAGTTTAGAATTGCTTGACTTAAAGATGTTAACATTAGTTTCTTTAGTTACCTTAATATAAAAAAGCACTTCCTTACATTTTTAAAAATCTACTTTTCGACTGGATTGTGTCAAATTTTTTGTGGATAGGTGGTTGACCTAAGGGCATCTGCAAATAATTTGAATCACAAAAATTTGAGTGGCCTTTCTATATTAAGGTAACGAAAGAAATTCGTACGTTTGTAGTTTGCTTTTTTCACTTTATTGATTTTTGTTTTTTAATTATAAGAAGACCTAAACTTTATGCTTATCTGATTTTTTTAATAGATTTTATCAGGGCCGCAGCCAGGATTCACCCATAGGGTGTTTTGATGAACATTTTTTTATTCAATATTAAAAAATTTTAAATATGAAAGTACTTGTTTCATTTAGTTTTCAAGCTAAGTTTTTAAATATTATATATGTAAGTATGTTTATTACGGTGTCTCGATTTCCATTAGAAAAAAGTTCCATTTGTATCCCTCTAAAAATTAACCTTGGTCTATTTTATAACGATTCCCAAAATATTTTGTCTGTTACGATAGCCGCCAGTGAGCTAAGCTATTTTGCTAAAAATGCCATTAATGTTTTTCGTAAATATATTGACTAGTATAATTGTAAAAAAAAGAACTGTGCAAAAATACAATGCTGTTTCTTGTGCCTTATTATCAATTTTTTTAATTTATTTTCACTAAAATTGAAATAACTTCATTGTTTCCAATGCAATTCTCACTTTCAAGATATCGTTGGAAAGGTTTTGAGAGCTTGCATTGATTTAAGACCAAAATTTCTAAAATTTATACATATTAAAGCTAATTTTAATTAAAAAATAAACACCTTCTAAAAAATATTGTAAGAAATAAAAAAAAAACGGAAATGAAGTTATTCAAATTTTGACAATTTTTGTACAGAAACACATTAAAAAATATCAAATATATGTATGAACAAAAGCATTATCATTTATTTCAAAAATACAAAATTTTTTGATGCAGATTGGAAGAGCATTTTCCGGCCTATAATTTCTAACTTTATATCTTTTTACAACTATTACATCAGCCAATAGATTTATAAAAAACATGATTTTTGGAGGTTTTTACAAAATGGATTAGCTCACTAAAATTTTTCAGCCAAAATTTTTTGGGAACCATTGTTAAATAGACAATAGTTCAATTTTAGGGAGACACAAATGGAAATTTTTTTCTTATATTCAAAAGTTATTTTTTTTCTAGAGATTTCAATTTAGTCTTCTTTTTTTTGTGAATTTTAATAACACGCTCTGCTCTGTTACTGTGCGATCCCTGTCTATGCTAAGAGATGCACATCCGTTCAAACGGTTCTTGCCCATTGAATTGCGGAGGTATGTTTTAAGAATTACTTAGGGATGAGAACGAGATCTCATATCTCTCAAAGAAATAATATTTTAAGGACAAAAAAACTTTTACACAAACTTCAAAGATCTTAAAAACTAAAAATTTACAAAATTACTTAAACAATTGACTTGTAAGTAAACTTTTTAAAACTCATGAGTAACTTGAAATATTCCTCAAAAATTAAACCAGGCTTAGACTCATATCTAGAGTCACAATAAAAGGGGCAAAAAAATGTATTTAATAAAAACTTGTTTAGTGCCCTTAATTCCGAAGAGGCTGTGATGCAATGTCACCATAAGTTGAGATAAAGAAAATTGAGAGCTTACAACAAGCTCCATTTGAATATTTGGAATAAGGCAATTAAATCCATTGCAAAAACAAGAGAAAACTAAAATCAGTTAGCGGCTGAAGTATACTTTAAAATGATTCAAGGCTGTTTGAATTAGAATATCTTTTCAGTGTACATATGTCATTCTTGTTGTCATCACTGTTATCATCACTACCATCATCTACAACTACCGATGTTAAGGGCAGTGATAACAATAGTGATGAGAGACTCAATCACGATTAATCTCATAAATCACGATACATTGGTTTTCACTATTGCTGTTTACAGGATTCAACTCATATCAATGTTTAAATGCATTAATTTTTATTAAAATTTCGACCCTCTGGGGGGTTTGAACACTGAAAAATCCCCTTGACTACGGCCCTGGATTTTAGTGATATCTTTCTCTGAATATTATAGACCACTTGTGCTCCTTTTTGTGATAGTAAAAAACCTTTTTATTAATTAAAATTAATAAAAACCTTTGTCATTTTTGTTTATGAACTGAATTGTTAAAAACATTAAAATTTATATAGAAAAAATTTCATTTCATACATTCTTTTTTAATTTAGTACAATTTTTTCAAAATTTTTATACCAAAATCAAATAGTCATTTATCAACCCTGGTACAGAAGGCTTAGGCAACCAACATTACGTCGATGCTAAAGAGAGTTGAGCGAGGATGAAATACTTTCTTCCCCTATCAAATATATCGCATGACGTTGAATTCGATCCAGAAGCTCCAAATAAGATCTTGAAGCCCCTGCTTCGAATGTGCGAATTGTACTCCATTTTTGGCCTAATATATGAGGTGGTGTAGATCATGCGAAGATCAGCTGAAGTGAAATATTTTTTGCACCATTTTAGAAAACCTAGGCACTTGCCCGTTTCTTTCGTCACATCCAAAATGTGATCATTCCAACGAAGATCAGATTGGATCTATATGCCCAGAACGTCAAGAGCGACTGATTCCACAAGATCCACAACATTCATAATGAGGGGAGCTAAGGGGCAATTTACACGCTTGTGGGTTAACAGACAACACTGGGTTTTGTTTGCATTGAACTTTACTCTATTAGCAAGACCCCACTCGGAGATTTTTTGTAGATCATTAAGGAGTGTGTCTTTTTGCCTTTTTCTCTCAATTTCCATAGAGCTTGGGTGTTTTTTAATGAATATGAATGACAAATGCTGCTGTCGTCTGCAAAGGAATGTATTGGGTTATGTGTCAACGACAGAAGGTCGTTGATAAAAACCAGAAACAAGGTTGGCGATAGAACTGAACCCTGCCGTACTCCTGCGTTGATGGCGTGCTTCTCGGACGAAATACCGCCAACTACGACACGAATCGTTCTGTCCTTGAGGAAACACGTGATCCATCGAGCAAAGTTACCACCAAAACCATATGCAACAAGTTTTGAAACGAGCGCTTTATGCAACACTCGGTCGAACGCTTTAGAAATATCAAGAGCAGCAACTCTGCTCTCGCCGAAAAAGTGAACGCATTTATTCCATTCTTCGGTTAAGAACGCCATAAGATCACCAGTAGAGCGAGCTCTACGCAAACCATATTGACGGTCACTGAGCAGTTGATTGCGCTCCAGATAGTTCACAACATTGAAGTTTATTACGCTCTCCATAACTTTGGAAAGCGCAGAGCATATCGCAATGGGTCGGTAGTTTGCAGGATTCGTGGCATCACAATTTTTAGATACCGGCTGGACATTTGCCACCTTCCAACAAGATGGAAATACTCCTGTTCTGTAGGAGATGTTGAAAAGTTTGCTCAAAGGCCGAGACAGCGAAGAAGCACACATTTTAAGCACAATTGGCGGTATGCCATCAGGACCAGAGGCTTTGTTTACGTTGAGATTTGTAAGGAACCCTTTTAACTGCTCTCGTTCGAAAGTATATCTCCTGCATTGCAGAAGATCCACCCTCCTCAACAAAGGGCAGTGGCCAGGGACCGAAAATAACTGTTATTTTACAATTTTCAGATGAAAAAGGCATAACGAAAAAGTTGCCGGAGGACTTTATTAAATATACCATTATTATCGTAATGATAGCAGCTTCGCGAATATTAAACGCCTTTTAAATTTTTGGTTGTTACTAAAAAAATTAAAATTAACTGTTATTTTTTGCCTTTTATTATTGCGGGCAAAAATAACTGTTACTTTTGACTTTTATTTTTTAGGTCAATTATAACAGTTATTTTGTGCCTTTTATTTTTTCGGTCAAAAATATCAGGCAATTTGTATTGTTTCAAAGGCCGAATAAAAACTTTAAGAACTAAAAAGTTTTATAGCTCAAAATGTGCGCGCTGATGAGACGATAAAAATTGCATAAAACTTTTTTTGGCATTCAAGTGGTCTTTAAAAAAATCAACTTGCCTGATATTTTTGACCGAAAAAATAAAAGGAACAAAATAACTGTTATTTTTGACCAAAAAAATAAAAGTAAAAAATAACAGTTATTTTTGCCCGAAAAATAAAAGCCATTAAATAACTAGTATTTTTGTCGGAAAAAATAAAAGTAAAACGATAACTGTTAATATCTGACTTTTTTGATAAAAACCATAACCGGTACGGTCCCTGGCAGTGGCTGATTGCTATCCGAGAGAGTGGAATTTTGTGCAAACAATCTAGCCAATAGATTCGCTTTATCAGCCAAGTCAGTGAAGATTTGGTCATCTTTTAAAAAAGCTGGAATCGATGACGATGTCTGGTTTTTAACTCTTTTAACAAATGACCAACAATTTTTGCTCCCTTTGGGACAGAGAAGACCCGTTCTTGAGTGCGAGCTTCGTGCAGAAACTTTTCGCGTTTTAAGATTGCATTACAGCGATTCCTTGCCTCGATGCGAAGTCTTTTAGTATCAGTATTCTTGTTAGAACGCCAATTCTGAGAGGCTTCCTCTTTGGAGCTGACCTGCAATCCTGTAAGCCTCATTAAACCATGAGTGGTCTTTTGGTTTAATGCTTCTCTTCTTATTGGGAATGAAAGACCTCATACCCAATAAAATAATTTCTTGTATCATGACAGCCGCGGCATTCACATTTCTATCAGCATTTTACAAATTTGTGACACTGATTAGTATCAGCGTTCGGCATTTACTGCAATTGCTACGCTTTTTAGCAAAATTGAATGTTCTACTGAGTCACTGCGGTTTTTCCAAATCTTTAGCGTTTTTTTCTAAACAAACATTTTTATGGTTATTTTTGTAATATTTTTGGAATATTTTGACCATATAGGTACACATAAGGGCGGGTCGATTTAAAATCGCCCATTTCTCAGTGAAAATCGTATTGTAGGGATCAAAATAAGAAACTTTGCCCGAGGAACTATACCTCTAAAACGAATTCTAATGCCCTAACTTTTGACTTTTGTCACGTAGGGTCAAAATTTTGAGCGCTATGCTTGCGCTGCAAAAAATTATTGGAGTTTCTAAATATGAACTCGCTGTCCAAAAATATTTACATCAATGTGCCGACATCATTTTCGGCTAAGTGAAAAAGGTAAACAAAATTACTGCAATCAATACAAACTTAATAAGATATTTGAGTTGTCTTTGTTTTCATTATTAACTTAAGATTAACTGCTTTACTCTACATTGTTGGTAGCGTCATATTGGTTTTAGATACTTTGTATGGCGATACTTAAGGTAGGCGTGGATTTATTTCGATTTGGTTGAATTTCGTACTTAGAGTGTATATTATATATCAAATCTTATATGTATATACAATTTCAAGTACATACATATGTAATTCATATATAATTTCAAGTACATACATTTTAAAGTTTCGATAAAATTACTTTGTATGGGAGGTAGGCGTAGTTTTCATTCGATTTGGTTCATTTTTGAACTTGTGTTTTATTTAGTAGATACCGAATTTTATTACGATAGCTTTCAAATTACGGTTGTTATCGTGTCGCAAGACAGACAGACGGTCGGACAGACAATTGTTTTTCTTATTTGGACCTATTCCAACTTAAAAAAAAAGTCATAAGTTCTTTCCGTCTTCTAGGTGAATTGATACCCATTTTGGGGTTCAATACTGCACTGTGCGACGTTGTTAAATATAGCCTTTGATCAAAATATTCCTTACTATTAACGATATTAAATCATTTAACTTGAGATTTTTGTGTTTCTCTAAAAGGTGCTTCAAAAGTTCTCACTTTGAAGCATATATTTAATCAACTTGAGTGAGTAGCTTTGAGCAAATTTTTAATTCGAATGCAGTTTTTGTATTTCATAAATACTACCAGCTCTTTTCAAACATCAAATAAAGTCAGTAAAAATTTCCATTTTACTTTTAAAGTCTATAAGTAATTATAAATATTAGCGCTCATAACATTCATCTTTACTGACGCATGAGTTCCGTTTTTACAGTCTTTCGTATTTTCTCCATTTGATTGCTATTAACTCCTTCTTCACTAATTTTATGCCTCTTGTAATTTCAAGCCATCGCCATAAAAACTTGTTTTTTAGCGCTTGAATCGCCAAATAGTTTTCACACTTGGCTCATTATATTAAATACATTGTGTTCGCCCTTTAATTTTAACTTTGCCGACATGTTTGCTCCCCCCATTTTTGGTAAATTTCACTCATATGGCGAATAAAGCATAAATCATTTTTTAATTCTTTTTTTCGAATTTATTGCATTGTTGAGTCTTTCGTTTGGCTTTTCCATTTTGGTATTTCATATGATTAGCATAAGTTTACAACATTGTTTAGGTATTATTTTTTTTTTTTTTTGTTATGTTGGTGCTTGTGTCGAAACTTCCGTCTGTCTAAATTTTAAGTAAAAAATTCATTTCTTTAGAATATCAATTACAAGAATTTCTGCCAGCTGTCCCCACTGGGTTGAAATTAACAAACATGAAGTTGGTGGGCATGTCTTAAGATTAGCAGGAGAATTTGTTGAACTGACATATTTTTTTTTCTAATTTTTCTAATTTTTGTTTTAATTTTTTGAAGAAATTTTAGAAAGCATAACTCAATTTGTTGTTTTTATATATTTGTTATTTTTAAAACTAACTATATAAAAACTTACTACTGGTAAAAGTGGCAACTCTTACAAGAAGCCAGCTAAATTAAGAAGGGCGCGTTGCACTGCATGCTAGCGGCAAGTAGTTTTATTTTGAGTGAATATTAAAAAGTTTAGCATGAACTTTATTGTTTTGCTTCTGCTGTTTTTTTGCTATGGTTGTTGTGAAAACCACAATTTCCTTTCGAAGTAATTTTTTTAGTATATTATAAGTATATACTATATTTTTTATATTATATTATTAGTATATTATAAATTATTGTTGCCAATTTTTGGTATTATTTTTATTTTTGCTTTTCTTCACAACATCACGTTGCTTCTAGCGGTCAGCTTAAAAAGGGACAGCAGAAAATTAAGTGCGGCAGGACTGGGAAAACGATATTAACATCAAATTCGCCGGATATACATACAAAGCAATATCCAAAACCACAACAATTTCATTATAAATTTCTCAAATTATGTAAGAAAAATTTATGTTTTTTCGTATTTTATTTTATGTATTTTAAAGCAATTTAAGAGTTAAGGTAATTTTTTAAATGTTATGATTTTTTTCCAAAAGGTCAAAATATAATCGTTATTTTTTGACCGATTTTATTTCGATCAAAAATAAAAGTTAAAATTTGACTTATATTTTTTGAGCAAATATATAAGTAAAATATGACTTTCATTTTTTCGGTCCAAAATATAAGTTAAAATTTTAATATTATTTTTTGATCAAATATAACTGTTAAAACTTGACTTTTAATTTTTCTTAGATCAAAAATAACAGTTCAAATTTAACTTTTGTTTTTTCAATCAATAATAAAAAAGTTTAAATTTTACTTTTATTTTTTCGATACAAAAAAACCAATATGCTGCTATCAATGACTATCTATTGAAATAAGAAATAATTTTTATTTTTGATCTTTAAGCATAGTACTCTGTTGAGTTTCATGCGAAATTGCACTCAAATCTCCACACAAAAAGTGACACCTGCGAAACAAGCGTGAAAATTTTCACATGTTCGTCAGAGCAGTACTCTGTTCCGCTGCGTGAAATTATCGCAACATGTTTCTGAGCAACATTTTTTCGCGACATTTTAATTGTACTGCCTATTTATTTTGAAGTGAAATAAGAGATATTATATGAAATCTCCCAACTTATTCTCTGAGCCTCTCTGAGAAACGTTGCCATAGAAATTCCTCGCAACAAACTTTAAGTCAGAAATTTCACGCAATAAATAAATAGAAGTTGCCAGCGAAATTTCATGCAAACGAACAGATTACTAGGCTTTACCAATAAAAATTTAATTTAGGTATTATTTAATTATAAATTAATTATAGTTATGCATATAATTAAATTTATCACATAATTTCATAATTATTATTCTTTTACACCTATTTGTAATATTTTTGCAAAAAGAAAAAAACATTACTATCGATCTTTAAATCGTTGCACATCGTTATTTAAATGACATCGCTTATTTGCTTGCCACTGCACATTGTGTTTTCTTTCATTTCGCAAACGACTGAGACAGTGGCTACAAGCAGATGATATTAGAATTAAAATATGACTTTATATTTTTGATCAACAATAAAAGTTAAAATTTGACTTTAATTTTTTTGATCAAATATAAAAGTTAAAATTTGACTTTTTTCGATCAAAAGTAAAAGTAAAATTTTAGCTTTTATATTTGATCAAAAATAAAAGTAAAATTTTAGCTTTTATTTTTGATTAAAAAATTAAGTCAAATTTTAACTTTTACTTTTGATCGAAATAAAATTGGTCAAAAAATAACGATTATTAATCGACTTTTTTAAAAAAAATCAGAAAAATTAAAATCATTAGAGATTATTAATTAGCTAACAAGCATTACATTGCTATATTCAAATATCGAATAGACTTACTCTTTCTATTTGACTTTTTGAATAGAAATTTCGGAAATAACTGTTATTTTTGTTAAAACTAATAAATTGAAATGAAATTGAAATGAAATTGAAATGAAATTGAAATGAAATTGAAATGAAATTGAAATGAAATTGAAATGAAATTGAAATGAAATTGAAATGAAATTGAAATGAAATTGAAATGAAATTGAAATGAAATTGAAATGAAATTGAAATGAAATTGAAATGAAATTGAAATGAAATTGAAATGAAATGGAAATGAAATTGAAATGAAATTGAAATGAAATTGAAATGAAATTGAAATGAAATTGAAATGAAATTGAAATGAAATTGAAATGAAATTGAAATTGAAATGAAATTGAAATGAAATTGAAATGAAATTGAAATGATATTGAAATGAAATTGAAATGAAATTGAAATAAAATTGAAATGAAATTGAAATGAAATTGAAATGAAATTGAAATGAAATTGAAATGAAATTGAAATGAAATTGAAATGAAATTGAAATGAAATTGAAATGAAATTGAAATGAAATTGAAATGAAATTGAAATGAAATTGAAATGAAATTGAAATGAAATTGAAATGAAATTGAAATGAAATTGATATGATATTGAAATGAAATTGAAATGAAATTGAAATGAAAATGAAATTAAATTGAAATGAAATTGAAATGAAATTGAAATTAAATTGAAATGAAATTGAAATTAAATTGTAACTAAATTGAAATTAAATTGAAATGAAATTGAAATGAAATTGAAATGAAATTGAAATGAAATTGAAATGAAATTGAAATGAAATTGAAATGAAATTGAAATGAAATTGAAATGAAATTGAAATGAAATTGAAATGAAATTGAAATGAAATTGAAATGAAATTGAAATGAAATTGAAATGAAATTCAAATTAAATTGAAATGAAATTGAAATGAAATTGAAATGAAATTGAGATGAAATTGAAATGAAATTGAAATGAAATTGAAACGAAATTGAAATGAAATTGAAATGAAATTGAAATGAAATTGAAATGAAATTGAAATGAAATTGAAATGAAATTGAATGAAATTGAAATGAAATTGAAATGAAATTGAAATGAAATTGAAATGAAATTGAAATGAAATTGAAATGAAATTGAAATGAAATTGAAATGAAATTGAAATGAAATTGAAATGAAATTGAAATGAAATTGAAATGCAATTGAAATGAAATTGAAATTAAATTGAAATGGAATTGAAATGAAATTGAAATGAAATTGAAATCGAAATGAAATTGAAATGAAATTGAAATGAAATTGAAATGAAATTGAAATGAAATTGAAATGAAATTGAAAAGAAATTAAAATGAAATTGAAATGAAATTAAAAAGAAATTTAAATGAAATTGAAATGAAATTGAAATGAAATTGAAATGAAATTGAAAAGAAATTGAAATGAAATTGAATTGAAATTGAAATGAAATTGAAATGAAATTGAAATGAAATTGAAATGAAATTGAAATGAAATTGAAATGAAATTGAAATGAAATTGAAATGAAATTGAAATGAAATTGAAATGAAATTGAAATGAAATTGAAATGAAATTGAAAAGAAATTGAAATGAAATTGAAATGAAATTGAAATGAAATTGAAATGAAATTGAAATGAAATTGAAATGAAATTGAAATGAAATTGAAATGAAATTGAAATGAAATTGAAATGAAATTGAAATGAAATTGAAATGAAATTGAAATGAAATTGAAATGAAATTGAAATGAAATTGAAATGAAATTGAAATGAAATTGAAATGAAATTGAAATGAAATTGAAATGAAATTGAAATGAAATTGAAATGAAATTGAAATGAAATTGAAATGAAATTGAATTGAAATTGAAATGAAATTGAATTGAAATTGAAATGAAATTGAAATGATTTTTAAATGAAATTGAAATAAAATTGAAATGAAATTGAAATGAAATCGAAATGAAATTGAAATGAAATTGAAATGAAATTGAAATGAAATTGAAATGAAATTGAAATGAAATTGAAATGAAATTGAAATGAAATTGAAATGAAATTGAAATGAAATTGAAATGAAATTGAAATGAAATTGAAATGAAATTGAAATGAAATTGAAATGAAATTGAAATGAAATTGAAATGAAATTGAAATGAAATTGAAATGAAATTGAAATGAAATTGAAATAAAATTGAAATGAAATTGAAATGAAATTGAAATGAAATTGAAATGAAATTGAAATGAAATTGAAATGAAATTGAAATGAAATTGAAATGAAATTGAAATGAAATTGAAATGAAATTGAAATGAAATTGAAATGAAATTGAAATGAAATTGAAATGAAATTGAAATGAAATTGAAATGAAATTGAAATGAAATTGAAATGAAATTGAAATGAAATTGAAATGAAATTGAAATGAAATTGAAAAGAAATTGAAATGAAATTGAAATGAAATTGAAATGAAATTGAAATGAAATTGAAATTAAATTGAAATGAAATTGAAATGAAATTGAAATGAAATTGAAATGAAATTGAAATGAAATTGAATTGAAATTGAAATGAAATTGAAATGATTTTTAAATGAAATTGAAATAAAATTGAAATGAAATTGAAATGAAATCGAAATGAAATTGAAATGAAATTGAAATGAAATTGAAATGAAATTGAAATGAAATTGAAATGAAATTGAAATGAAATTGAAATGAAATTGAAATGAAATTGAAATGAAATTGAAATGAAATTGAAATGAAATTGAAATGAAATTGAAATGAAATTGAAATGAAATTGAAATGAAATTGAAATGAAATTGAAATGAAATTGATATGAAATTGAAATGAAATTGATATGAAATTGAAATGAAATTGAAATTGAAATGAAATTGAAATGAAATTGAAATGAAATTGAAATGAAATTTAAATGAAATTGAAATGAAATTGAAATGAAATTGAAATGAAATTGAAATGAAATTGAAATGAAATTGAAATGAAATTGAAATGAAATTGAAATGAAATTGAAATGAAATTGAAATGAAATTGAAATGAAATTGAAATGAAATTGAAATGAAATTGAAATGAAATTGAAATGAAATTGAAATGAAATTGAAATGAAATTGAAATGAAATTGAAATGAAATTGAAATGAAATTGAAATGAAATTGAAATGAAATTGAAATGAAATTGAAATGAAATTGAAATGAAATTGAAATGAAATTGAAATGAAATTGAAATGAAATTGAAATGAAATTGAAATGAAATTGAAATGAAATTGAAATGAAATTGAAATGAAATTGAAATGAAATTGAAATGAAATTGAAATGAAATTGAAATGAAATTGAAATGAAATTGAAATGAAATTGAAATGAAATTGAAATGAAATTGAAATAAAATTGAAATGAAATTGAAATGAAATTGAAATGAAATTGAAATGAAATTGAAATGAAATTGAAATGAAATTGAAATGAAATTGAAATGAAATTGAAATGAAATTGAAATGAAATTAAAATGAAATTGAAATGAAATTGAAATTAAATTGAAATTAAATTGAATTGAAATTGAAATTGAAATGAAATTGAATTGAAATTGAAATGAAATTGAAATGATTTTTAAATGAAATTGAAATAAAATTGAAATGAAATTGAAATGAAATTGAAATGAAATTGAAATGAAATTGAAATGAAATTGAAATGAAATTGAAATGAAATTGAAATGAAATTGAAATGAAATTGAAATGAAATTGAAATGAAATTGAAATGAAATTGAAAAGAAATTGAAATGAAATTGAAATGAAATTGAAATGAAATTGAAATGAAATTGAAATGAAATTGAAATGAAATTGAAATGAAATTGAAATGAAATTGAAATGAAATTGAAATGAAATTGAAATGAAATTGAAATGAAATTGAAATGAAATTGAAATGAAATTGAAATGAAATTGAAATGAAATTGAAATGAAATTGAAATGAAATTGAAATGAAATTGAAATGAAATTGAAATGAAATTGAAATGAAATTGAAATGAAATTGAAATGAAATTGAAATGATATTGAAATGAAATTGAAATGAAATTGAAATGAAATTGAAATGAAATTGAAATGAAATTGAAATGAAATTGAAATGAAATTGAAATGAAATTGAAATGAAATTGAAATGAAATTGAAAAGAAATTGAAATGAAATTGAAAAGAAATTGAAATGAAATTGAAATGAAATTGAAATGAAATTGAAATGAAATTGAAAAGAAATTGAAATGAAATTGAAATGAAATTGAAATGAAATTGAAATGAAATTGAATTGAAATTGAAATGAAATTGAAATGATTTTGAAATGAAATTGAAATAAAATTGAAATGAAATTAAAATGAAATTGAAATGAAATTGAAATGAAATTGAAATGAAATTGAAATGAAATTGAAATGAAATTGAAATAAAATTGAAATGAAATTGAAATGAAATTGAAATGAAATTGAAATGAAATTGAAATGAAATTGAAATGAAATTGAAATAAAATTGAAATGAAATTGAAATGAAATTGAAATGAAATTGAAATGAAATTGAAATGAAATTGAAATGAAATTGAAATGAAATTGAAATGAAATTGAAATAAAATTGATTTGAAATTGAAATGAAATTGAAATGATATTAAATATATTGGTTGTGATAACAAAGTACTCGAAAGTCAAAAAAGTCTGAAGTCGATTTGTTTCGCTAGTCGAATCTTACATAAATCGAATCTTCTATCACGTCTGAATTTTGTGTGAAAATGACTTTAAACCTCTTAAAGCTCTTAAACTTTATATAGTACTAGCTGAAACTCGGTGCGCTGCTGACACGCCCCTTTTTCCAACGCCCATAAGTTGTAATCAGTGCAACTGCATGAGTAACTAACGTTCGACTTTTTTTTTTTCTTTTTTAACATAAAGATCAAAAAACCTAGGCATTCGCCTTATACAAACAACGTTTGGTCTTTGACTTGAAAGGAAAGGGATAGATTACTAGAGAAAGAATTGATTGGAACCATAGGTAAATTATCGATTAGGCGGAACGTGAAAGATAATTTGAATTGCTTATAGACGAGGCTAGTGTTATGCCTTAACCTCGGCAACCATTTCCAGCCCTCAGTTGTTCCTGTCCTTTAATTCCACATTTTCCACAATTTAGCTGTGGATTTTTTGTTTCAATAATGCTTTAATGTAGTAGAGAACAAAGACAGCGAAAAGAACCATGCCCGAACATGGATTCGAACCTGTGACCTCTGAGTTGATAGTCTAGCGAACTCTTCACTAGACTACAAAGGCCGACATATCTGTGGTCACAAGGAATAACAACTAAACTCAAAATATCGTAAAAAACGATATTTTAATTGCACGAACTACGACCCATTTTTTGAAATATATGAACCGTTTCAAACAAAATATGTGCAGACATAAGTGATGATCAATTCTGGGTATAAAATGGATATCTGCATACTTCCAAAAATTGGCAATAAAGTAAATTCCATATCGCTTTTTTACGATATTTTGAGTTTAGTCAGTATTCCTTGTGACCACAGATATATTGAATACTGAATTCCGAGGCTGTCAGGCAACCTATAACCCCAAAGCTTTCGACATTGCAAATTTGAGTGTATGGGAGATACCACGCACCTTGTCCAATGCAAAAGCGATCCTTGGTATGTGTTCATTTACTTCGTAAAGTTTCGTGAAACCTAATTACGAGACTGTGCGGCCACAGTCTAAAGCTATGCATATCGAAAATTTGGGGTATTCTTAAGGTGCAATGTCCCGATTTACAATCGACACCAGGCTTCACAGGAACATCTTTTGCTATGTGCACAGTGAATTTTTTCAAAAACATTCAATTTTATTTTTATTAAACGTAGCTACATAAGTATTTATATAAATAACCATAAAAAATTATACGACATTAGGTTAAATTGCAAAGTATTGTACGTTTTCTGTTGTCCGGATGATTTATATTGTAATGTTCAGTTACTTGAATAACACAACTTTGTTGTTCTGGATTCATTATCCTACGTCTCTTTATGCTGACTCATTTAAAACAGTTAAATTTTTAACAATTATTTCATATCCAAAAATTTTTATTCGTACTCCACAAGAAAGGAATTGATATGCACAATAAATTTCTTAAAAGATAAAATATTGAAAAACATTATAGTATAGTAAAGCCAGCAAAGGTCTCAAAAGCCAATTCATAGCAGCAAAGCTGTATAACAAAAAATAATAACAGTAGAATGCAATACAATGCATCCTAATGCTGAGAATATACTAGGGCTATTCACAATCCAGTGCAAATGGTCTCGTGAATATAAAATATATATTTTACCATTTATCATTTGCAAAATGGTAAAATATATATTTACTTCGCTATTGAATATATACAACACTAAAATCAATAGCTGCGTTCCATTCGCTTCAAAATAATCCAGATTATTTTTTTTACATGCAAAGCAAAAACAAAAATAATAATCCTATAACAAATTGGATTATTTTTGCTATCCATATAAAATTGTGATATAGCCTTTATAAAATTTGAAACACAGGTGGCGCACCTGTATATTTCTCTGAGCTGTCATTTATTTTTTTTAATATTCTGTTTGTTTGATACAATGGATATAAGGTAGCTATGACAGCTACCTATTTTCTCACGAGCTGAGACCATCGAATGTTAAACAAAAGAAAACAAAACAAACCGCGTGTATCACACACATTGGACGCATTCAGCGGAGCCAACAATTGCACTTAAACTTTTTATATAGTTGCATAATATTCATAATTAAATTAAATAATTTACACTTTTTCTGACGTTTAGAGCAAAACACATTCAGAAAAAAACATCGTTCACTAAGGTATCGCTCCCATAACAGTTCACAACAGTTTTGAACGACACACGTTCTCATGACACCTAATAGCTATTGTATCATGATTGCTTGGTTGAATTTAATTTTGACTGCAACGCTAATGCCCTCTACGAGTCGTTTTTCTTGCCGTTCCTTTGAGAAAATTTGTTATCGCGATTATATTAAGGCGAAAGGAACGCAGCTAATAGCTAAGATTTACTACACATTGCAATACTAAATTGCAAACTGACAGCTGATGATGAAAAAAGTAAAGGCGAAATAAAGTGATGAAAGGAAAATAAGCGAAAAAAAACCAAATAATTGTGCGTAAAGATTTTTTCGACATGAAACTGAGTTAAGCAAAATTTCCAGAGGAAAATAATAACTTGTGAATTTCATGTTTTGCAACAAATGTAGCAAATTATATCAAAACAAAGACCGTTCACAATTGATGGGAAATTTTAAAAATTTTGTACAAAACCTCAAATTTCGAAAATACACGATAAAAACAAGAGCATTAAGGTCCGTGCTTTTATTAGATTATTGTTGTTTTGAAGAATGATCAATAGCAGATCAATAGCATAAAATCCGTGGTCACAAGGAATAATGACTTAACTCAAACTATCGTAAAAAAGTGATACGCCATTTTCTTTATTTCCAATCTTTGCAAGGATGCAGGAAAACACTTTTACACTTAATAGAGTACCATTTATGTCTGCACATATCTCGTTTGTCACGGTTCATATATTTCGGGAAAAAGGTTGGTTGGTGCAATAAAAATATCGTTTTTTACGATAATTTGAGTTTAGTCATTATGCCCTGTGACAACAGAAATAATCATTTACATAATTGCATATTGCAAAAACAAGATTCAATATCGTGCAATTAAAGCTAATATCATATACATAGAACTTTTACATACCTACTTTTTTTTGTAGCTACGTTTAATAAAAATAAAATTGAATATTCGAAAAAATTCACTGTGCAGTTATGTGGCTTGGAAAAAATAACGTTTCATATATCTTCGAACTAGACATAAAAATTCTTGCTGTAAAATTCCTCAAAACACGAAATTTACATAATCAAAAACTTCTTCCGCATCCTCTTGTAGCGCGGGGAAATGTGTCAAATTTTCGAAAAAATTTTAATAATTTCACTTTACAGATTTTTTAAAAAAAAAATGTACTCAGCAAAATGCAATGTTTCTTAAAACAAAAGATGGCAAATTTTATCAGCTTTTAAGCAACTATAAATTTATAAGAATTGTTGCATTAGTTACTTAGTTACATGAAAAATACTGAAGAAGAAATTTTATTGTTTTCGAAATAATGAATTTTTAGCCAAAAACCCTTTAAGCCGATTGCGCGACTATTTACCGTTAGTTAATATTAAAGTATTATATACCAAAATTCATGTTTTTAAGAATAGAATCAGATATCAAAGTGTTCCGGGAACTTTTCGGAAAACGTTGAAAAAGTGGGACGGTCTAATATAGAAGTTCTAATGATTTGTGGGCGGTAAAATTGGGCGTGGAAACATTTATATAAATAGTGACCGCCACTTGGATCACTTACATACCAAGTTTCACTATCAAAACGTGTACAATTCCGGAATTGATATGCTTTTAAAAAAGTCGGCGTTTGTATAGTGCGAGCACGCCCATTTTTTGTAAAGTTGCAAATCTGAACAAAATTACGAAAATTTAGTTTTACGATCAAAACCGACTGATGTATAGCATTTTTTGCTTCGTGGGTTGCAGCGCAAATTCGGGTTTTATGGGAGGTACCACGCCCCCTTGTACAATCGACACCAAACTTTGCTGAAACGCTCTCAAGATGTTGCTTCAGTTTCCATAAAATTTTAGAAAAATCGGTTCAGCTGTTTTGGAGTGTATACGTGATATATAGGGTGTGGTGGGGTGAAGCGTTTCGGTGAGTGAAGCATTTCATCTGTGAAATTTAGACAACGCGCTTACATATAACCAAGTGTCATACCGTCACATATTGCTTTCATTGCCTTACAGTTTTTCATGATACAGCGAAGCGTTCAGACGTACATTGGGTGAAAATTCGTGAAATTAGCCACCTAAAACAGAAAGTCGTATTTTTTATATATATGAAGGGCTTATTGCAATAACGTGTAAGCCACATAATCTAAAAAATCAGTTTTTTAGGCTGAATACATTACTCAATGCATTTCCAACAACCACTGAAGAGATTTTGGCAATTTCTTATTAATTTTCTAACCTATTTGTAAAAATTTCCGTGTTCAATTCCATTTCTTCATACAAAAATACATTTTTTCAAAACTTTAAAGTCGATTATTTCAAAATATTTTTTAAGTGGCTTATCATGTTTTTGCAATAAGCCCTTTATATAATGGATATTATTGAAGTGTAGATGAAAAAAAAATATATTGCAAAAATGATTTAAAAAATGTTTTCTTTAATATTAATAAATTGTTTATAAAAAAAAAAAACAATAGAACTTACTCGGTCATCTAGAAAATTTTTAAAAAAATATTACATATTTATACACGTATAAAAATAAAAAAAAAAAAATGTATTCATCATAAACAAGTCTGTTATGAAATGTTTTAAATCTTTCCTACCTGTCTTGTGCCAGCCATACAGAGCACTGTACAATGGGATGATTGATACAAACTAGAGGGCATAAATTATTTTGATGACGTTTTTAGTGATTTAGGCATAGAAAAGTAAAAAAATGTTTTAAAATATTTGGCAAAGTGGGCGTGGCACCTCCCATAAAAATGGATCTTATTTTTTGCAATTACTGAGAAACCAGTAAGGCCACGAAAACAGAAACTTAGGCAGTCATCAAGTGCTTAATTTGAAGGAAATGTGCCAAAAAATAGGCGTGATTTGACAAGTGGGAGTGGCGAAAACAGCCGTTACTAAAACAATGGCCTAAAACTAAATTCTTTATTGAAAAAAAAAAAATAAAAAAAAATTGCAATTTATTTTTTTCATCTACACTTCAATAATATCCATTTTATATACAAAAAAAAATACAACTTCCTGTTTTAGATGGCTAATTTGACGAATTTTCACTCATTGTGCTGTTCTTCCAAAACAGTGGTAAAAAATGTTTTCAAAAGTTTTTTTGATCGAGTGAATTTATCGTTCTTTATGCACTGAGCCAAAAAATCAAAGGAGCTCTTTAGTGCGATTACTCTTAAAGGGACATTTATGGCAAATGTATTTGATTTAAATATAATGTATTTTGTTTCAAATATGAAAGGACTTTGGCATGTGATTTAAATGCAAAAAACCCTTAAATTAAAGTGAAACAAAGTTAAATTGAAGTGAAGAAAATTTAATTTAACTAAGCGCTACACTTAATTTAAGGATGGTGTGTATTTGAGTATTTTATAAATGCACTTATAATTGAATGAAATGCGCTAATATATAATTTTACTTTGAATAGCAGAGTTGTTCATGCAATTATTTAGAAGCATTAAGCTATTTTTTTGGCCTACGTGTTTGTGAGCGGTATGTATGTATGTTCATCTGTTCCACTCTCACTTCTAAACAACATATCATAATTTGACAAATGAGGTTTCGTTGGAAGCGTTTTGATCGTCTACTGGTTATAGGCTATGTAACGTCACATTAAATTAAATAAAGCACCCTTTAGAGGACAAAACAAATGTTGTGAATACCATTACTTTAAATAAATAATTCATATGCATTTTATATTCGCGTATTTCTTCTTTACATTCTTATGTTTAAAAAGCAAAAATAAAAATCTAGATTTTTCTTTTCAATTTTTGAGATACGGGAGCAACAGGCAAATATAGCAACCAAAAACTCTGCGTTCAGTTTTAAAATAAGTTATTAAAGCATTAGAAACAGTAAGGACAAATAAAATTTAGTATCTTGTTGGATAGCCACGTAGTTTAAGTCCGAATTTGATTTCAGATTATCAGATTATCTCAGATTGATTTCATATCACATCTGGTTATTGAGATATTGGTACCTCAAAAATTAAAAAATGCTGTTTTTGGTTATTTGTAAGGGCATATTTAAGCGTGGGATCGAGCTATTCGAAATAACTAAATGAAGCATTAGATGCACAGTAGACCGTATCGAAAAAATAAAATGCGCCGCACACCACCTAATCTGAAGCATTATTGAAAGAAAGTTTCGAAAAAAAAATTTTTTTTGACCGAACGTAGGGGTCGTGCACCGACATATTTCTTTATAACTTCGGTATTAACTGTCCGATTTTAAAGAATGATATGTCTATGTAGTTGTCTAAGAGAGACCTATTTCTAGTCTCTAGGATTTATTGACCTCAGTTGACCCCTTATAGTACTGACCCACCGGACCTCAGTTTCAACGATCTTCAGGTACCATTTTGATTTCAGAAATGGAAATTTACTGACAATTTTTCGCTATTTCTACTAGAAATATTTTTTATTTTTTAAATTTTTTTATTTTTTTTTATTTTTTTTATATTTTTATTTTTTATTGTTTTATTTTTTTATTTTTTTTATTTTTTGTTTTTTTTATTTTTTTATTTTTTTTATTTTTTCTATTTCATATTTTTTTATTTTTTTATTTTTTTCTATTGTTTTATTTTTTATATTTTTTTATTGTTTTTTATTTTTTTTATTTTTTTTTTATTTTTTTTTATTTTTTTTATTTTTTATTTTTTTTTTTTTGTAAAACGTAGGGAAAATTTCTAACATTTTTGTCATGCTACGTTCGGTCAAAAAATTTTTTTCGAAGCTTTCTTTCAATGCTTCAATGCTTTAGATTAGCAGTGATTTTTTTTTTGCCTGTAAGGCGAGACGGTCTTATGCACAGTATTTAAGTACAATTTATTGCTTTCAAAACCCATTTTGATCGTCTCAAAACTTTTTCTATCTTTGAGATAATGTTTGCAAGAATTTATGGTTTCAACGGCCATTTTTATTGTATGGCTGATGAAACGAAAGTATTTGCATCAAATACTTTTACATTTTATTACAATACAAGTGGATTAACCTTTATTATTAGAAATTAATCAAATGGGGCAAAATCTTTGTTGAAAATCATTAAATTAAATGCGTTTTCTTTGATTTCACTAACTATTTTTCATCAGTGTACTACAGATCGATCACGATTTCTTTAATATATAAAGCAGGCATACTCTGAAGTATATCAGAAATCTTGAAATTCAACATTATTGGACAAACACGACAAAGCATTGCTTTAAAAACGCTTGTTACTATAAATCAATTAACGGAAAATTTCTATCTATAAAATACGCAAAAAAAATATAACACAAATTCCTTAAATAATAAATTTTAAATGCTACAACATATCAAATTCGCTGCTATATAATTCACAGCCTAAACCGAGCTTAAATTTAATATCTTCACATAATTGAACATTTTTCTTAGCTGGCAATGCTGTTACTTAACCTATTCTGGCATTAAGCACGTTTTCGAGCAACCATTAATTAGCATTATATAAAAACTGTATCAATTAGCGTTAATTAAAATTGATTAAAACAGCATGAAAAATTAAAGAAAAACAATTCGATTACTCTTATATGATATAAGACAAAAAAAAAACACGATTAACTTACTTTTGTACAGATGAAAAATATTTATATAATTCAAAATCATTATTATTATTTATTCTACAGTTTAAACAAACTGTTCGAGTTCAAATTTTAAGCTAAATAAAAATGCGAACGATCACTGATATTTGCTGTCTGTCTGTCTGTTCAATGCCAATATCTTTGCTCTTCACTCTCTCTCAACGGCAAATCATTGTGTAAATATTTACACTTTGGCGCCCAACACAAAATTTTGGTTCATTTGGTGTATGTATGTATCAACACTTATTTTTGATTATTTTTCTAAAATTCTTCTTTGATTTCAATTAGAAAACCAATTCCAGAAAGCAAATTCAATGAAATAATATTTAAACATTGTTCTAGTTTGCAGCTTTAGCGGTAAAAAAATTTGAGCAGAATTTTTGATTGCTGGTAATTTTTAAACAAATCTTAAGTAAGTTGTTGAGGGAAGTACGAGCAAAATTATCAACGGAAATTTTTCGATACCATAAGATGATAATTCGATGCACATATGATCAAGCTTCTACTTTTAATTTTAAGTACGTGTTTAATTTGCATTTTTAAATATTTCATAAAATACTAAGTGTTAAATTTATTAGTTTTTAAATTAATTTCTTAACACTAACGATGTATTTTTTTATTTTTATTTCATTCTTTATGTGCATCATTTTCGTTTATTTTTATTGAGTTTTATTGCTTTTTTCAATAGTATCTTTATGTATTTTTATGAGAAACCTTTGCCATCATTTTTTTTTTTGTGTGCCCAGTGACCGTTAAGTGACAGTGACAGTTACTTTCGTCACTTATACGCTTATGATGATAATTTTAGAAAGAATGCGGAAATTCAGTTGTTCAAAGAAATGCCAAAAAAGAAAGAAATGACAAAAGAAAATTGCAAGATCATCATCATTATTAATGCTGCTCATGTTGGACATTAAATTTGTAATGTGATTTTTCATGATAACGTAAGAGTTAATTTGGAAAAGCAAATAAAGATGTGTGGCCAATTGCGCACAATGTAAGTGAGAAGTGAAACTTTTAATGGGAAATCAGTGTCATAAATATTAATTAGAAGTTTTCTCTATTATGTTTTAAAAGCTACAAAAAAAAAGTGAACAAAAATGTAGCAATCCCACTCCTTCAAGTTATATCACGAAAATGCACAACGTCGAGCAAGACACCAGAACCAATAGAATTTAGTACAGAAGAAGTAACTTGCTTGTTGTTAACAATTTTCGCGATGTAAATTGAAGCGGTTAGTTTTGCAAGTATTTTGGAAAAAATTTTAAAGCTCTGAATCGATATATCAAAAACAATAAATGATGTATTTAAGTTTTTACTTTTATACTACGTTTACATTTGAAATGAGTCATTCAAAAGTGTTTACTGTTGTAGTATCGTGTAAACGCCCTAATCATAGCATCCCTAATTCGATAACTCAACTTTAAAGTCGAAATGAGTAATTTGAAATGACTCATTCAAAAGTGTTTACTATTGTAGTACCGTGTAAACGCTCTAATCTTAGCATCCTTAGTTCGATAACTCAACTTTAAAGTCGAAATGAGTCATTTGAAATGACTAATTCAAAAGTGTTTACTATTATAGTACCGTGTAAGCGCCCTAATCTTAGCATCCCTGGTTTGATAACTCAACTTTCGACTTTAAAGTCTAAGGTATAGCAGGGATGCTATAATTAGGGCTTTTACACGATACTACAACAGTTAACACTTTTGAATTCGATAACTCAACTGTAAAGTCGAAATGAGTCATTTGAAATGAGTCATTCAAAAGTGTTTACTGTTGTAGTACCGTGTAAACGCTCTAATCTTAGCATCCCTAGTTCGATAACTCAACTTTCCACTTTAAAGTTGAGTTATCGAACCAGGGATGCTATAATTAGGGCTTTTACACGATACTACAACAGTTAACACTTTTGAATGAGTCATTTGGTCCAATGTAAACGTAGTATAACGTAAGTATTTAAAAATTTTTTTAAATTGTTTTGTATTTAAAAAAATATCCATTTAAATCTTTTATAAGGTTCGGTGTTTAAAAAAATATCCATTTAAATCTTTTAAAAGGTTTCTTGAAATATTGCAAAACCACAGATATGTTGTTATGCCTTGAGGTCAGATTTATTTAAAAAAACTCGCTTTAAGAATTACTAATTTTTTAATTTTCGAATGTCAAATTATTGAATTAAAAAAATAATAACTTAAAAACTATTGACTTAACTTTAAAACTATTTAAAAAAACACCCCGTTTCAGCAACACTTTAACAATAATTTGTTAACTTCTAAACTTGTTCTTCTAAGATGTGAAAATCAAAGCTTTGTATTGAATAGATACAGCAAATAAATGTATGCCAAATTGTAATACCTTTACACATGAATGCATGTAAGAATGCAAATGCGACGATCTTATTGGTGTTTCATACTCGCATGTAAAACAAACAATTGACAGGCAACGTCGATGTCGTCGCCTAACAAAGTGTTTCAAGGTTGACATTAAAAATAACTTAATTAATTTTTATTTGAATTGCAAATTATCTAAGAAAATAAAAATATTTGTAACTACTATATTGATGACTTTTTAATTCATCCACCAGAACTATTTGAATATTCGAGCTGTGGAAAAAATATTCAACATGGAAATTCCATTGAAAATAAGCGTTACTGAAAATTTAAAAATTTGCACTTATCACTTTTATGCGCTTAACCATCGATAAAGAAATGTATGATTGCAAGGTGGCCGTATCCTATTGGAAGAGTAGCTGACTTGTAAGCTAAAGAACCACGGTTCAAACCTGAGACAGAATGTTTTTTTCCGTAATTAGGTATTAGGATCATTCGCAAATATAACAAATTTATTCGTACTATATACATTTTTTTTTGTACGAATACAAATAAAATATTCGCAATATATGCTAAAGTACGTCCATTCTACGAATCCTATTCGTGGCTTAAAATTACGAATAGAATTCGTCGATTTAAAGATCAGCTTAATTTTTAAATTAACATGCTTGTGCGTTTTACGTTGTCTTGCTTATGTTCATAATTCATATCGAAGAAACATGAATATTTACTGATTTATGCACTGTTCCATATAAGAAAGAATAAACTGTTAAAAATTTTAACAGTTTATTTTAACTGTTCCATATAAAATAAAACTGTTAAAATAGTGAAGGTTCATTTCATTCTTTTCAAGAAATTTAGAATTTTCGCATTTGTTGATCTTATCGTTCTGAAAAACAAAACATATCCTTCATTAACTCATTTAATTAAAAAAATCTGAATTTATATCGATTTAGAATATAGGAAATTATAGAGAATATAAGAAATATTGACTTATTAAATATACTAACACAAGATGTAAAATTTTTGGCATCATGTCTTAACCCAAGAACTACAAACCTGGGTAAATATTTACGTAAGAAGGTAGTAATCTGACTCTTAAGTGTAATAATTTTTTTGTTTTTTCACTCCAAAGAAAATGGTAAAAAGCAAATTTAATTTGATCAATGTTTAGTTTACAAAAAATCGATTTAAATAGCTTAAAGTACTAAAAAACGGTCCAGCTGTCATTTACAAACAAAAATATGTAACTTTTTTTAAACAACCGATTTTCAAATTTCAAACGGGATTTTAAAGAGGAAGGAAAACATATTAATATGATGTTTTCCTAAAAAAAATCTGTTTATTTGAGACTCTGAAAATAAATAAAAAACTAGGAATCTTATATATGGAAAGGTACAATAAAAATCCTTGAAATATTGGTTTTCAAGAATATATTACGGTTTCTGTTATGCAAAAAAAAATCGCCTATATGGTTCCGATGAAACATCGGGATACACAATCCTAGTGTAAGGATATTTTAAGTAAGAAAATAATAGCCGAAAATTATATATCTAATGTTTGTATTGTTGTGCAAGTGAAATGTTCCAAAAAATTAAAAAAATTGAGACCGTTCATTATATTCTTTCTCATAGTGGTGCATGCGCTGAAAGAGCTTTTTCTGTCATAAATTTTAATAAAACTAGTATAAGAAATCGATTATTCAAAATAGTAAGAAATTTCTACTTTGCTCTGTTTAGACATAAACAGTCTCATAGCGTAAAAACTGTGCGTTTTACGTATAAACTGTTGATAGCATTTTTGAAGATAATTATCTGATCTACAATTTTGTAGTAAGCAGACTAATTTATATCCGACTAGAGGAGCGTAGATATTGTATTACAGAGAACTCATAACAGGTTGTTAATTATATCTTAATTGAAAGGTTTGCATAAAAATAAATTGGAAGTAAATTCTTCGATTTCAGATTAAATAAAATTTCAGTGAAAAAATGGCAATGAAATAAAAACCCTCGACCAAAGCCAAAAGTTATGCCACAGAAAAAAAATAAGGATGCAGAAAAATTATATTGTTGTTTCCAAAAATATATGAAGCCAGTTAGGTCAAAAAACCGTTTCAATCTAATGTACAAGTGATAAATGTGTTATATTATTTTAAGGCATATTTTTAATTACATTAGTAAGGTTTGTATTGTTATGGTTTTTATTCAAAACAAAACACTGAACTTAAAATAAGGGGAAAAAAACGGGAAAATGTTAAGTCAAGAACAAGAATATCTTATTGAAATGCATGGACAAAACGGGAGTGATCTCTCCCAAAATCTGGCAACACGGGGCATAGGCAGTAAGGATCACTGCTTTAAAATGCCTCTCTTGGAAAGCTTTGGGAAGCAGTTCATTTCTGTTTTTAAGCTTTTTGAATTGTTCGTTTGCACAACAACAAAATAAAGTGCTAACGTTGTGCTCCTGGAGAAAGCTTCTGACATGCCGGCCCGTTGGGGGGCTTTAAAAGTTCTTAGACTTAAAGTTTTTAAATTTGTTTTCTTCTATGCTATTAAACAGCCATATTCTGACAAATTAACAAATTGTTAACCAGTATTTTGAATATTTCAATGTATTTGTTGTAATTTTTTGATTTCAAAACAAAATTTGAAGCTCAAAAATAATAAATTTTGATAAAAAAGAATTGTCAACTGCTTTTCAGTTATTGTTGTTATTGTTAAAAATGTTGTTTTTTGTGCTTCAAATTTTGTTTTGAAAACAACAAACATATAGAAATATAAAAAAATACTGGTTAACAGTTGTTTATTTGCCAGAATAGGGCTGTTAGTATCTATCTGTGTTAAAATTTAAAAAAAAATTTTAAAGATTTTTAACAAACTTTATAAGTTTAGTTTATATACTCATTAAAGCCATACACTTAGAACTTAATTTTAGACAAAGCCTTTGAGAAAACTGAATTTTCGTGGTTGTGCTTAATTGGTAGTTTGTGGAAAATGTGAAATTAAAGGACAGGAAGAACTAAGGACTGGAAATGCTTGCCGAAGTTAAGGCATAACACTAGCCTCGGTTAAAAGCAATTCGAATTGTCTTTTACAATTGTTTCGCCTAATCAATAATTCACGTTTGGTTCCGAACAATTCCTCTAAATAATCTATCCTTTTGCTTTCAGGCGAAGAACAAACATTGTTTGTATAATTCGCAGGCATGCCTGGGTTTTTTAATCTTGGTTTAAAAAAAAAAACAATTATGTTTTTTTATTGTTCCTTAATTTATTGAATTTCTATAATATGTTTTAATATTTGTTTTCTATTATTTTAGTGTTTTAAAATTTATTTTTTGATTTGAAATATTTTTTCTATTCTTTTATTTAATCCCTGAATCAATTTGGTTTACATAACGTTTTGTTAAATTATTATATTGTTTATTTTTTTAAAGGCGCTTATCCTACAAAAGGTCAACTTGGAAAATTGTACAAATAAAAACTCCAAACGCATAAACATACCATTCAACAGTGTTATCCAAAAGTATGCGAACAGCAGCTAGATAAATATTCAAAATACTCCGGCATGTATTTTTGTATTGTAGCTAAAAATAAAAGTATTGATATAGCGGAATAACTGCCAATCATCGGCTTCAACGTATCGACATCAGGGCCAAGACAGACAGAGTGTCGCGCGACTGTCTTTTTAGCTTATAGTAATTTTTCTTTTTTTTTTCTTTTTTTTTTGCGTTATTCTGCTTTTGTTTAATTACTTTTTTAGCTTTTGTTTTTTACATTTCTTTTTTTTTTTTGCTGTTCTTTATTTTTGCTTATAGTTACAGTTGTTTGTTATCCGTCTTTTTATTGCTTTCTTTATATTGTTTAAGTTTATTGTATTTGTATGGTGCTTTGTTGTTGTTGCGGTTCAAGTGCAGTTATTTGTAACGGCGCTTTTTTAAAGGTATTCTTTAAATTTTTTGTGTGTTTTGTGCTTTTAGTTATTTGTAGTCAAATGCGTTTAAATGCTTTACGTTGATGAATTAAAATATTTTTATTTTCCGTTGGCAGTAAAGCGTTTGGGCCAACATCCGGCGATGTGAATGTAGAATTGCGGAAAGCTCAAATTGGGTCAGCTGGTAAGAAGCCTATTTTGGTTGTTTCGATGTAATCTTTTGGGTTTGAAGTATAAAGTTAAATTCAAACAGCGGTTCTGAGATTTGTGAGAGGTGTTTCTATATATATATATTTTTTGTCCTGTTATTAAATCAAAACTATTGCGTTTATTCAACTCTGCCGAATTTCGCATACGTCAGCACAGGTTTGGGTGTAGGCGTAGCTAATAGATACGCGCCAAAAAACGTATCTAAATTTAAAATTTTTTTTTTGAATGCCAAACAATGTCGGCCTTCTGCTGCTTCTGCCGCTACACTTTTTTCTCTCTTAGTACTTTTTTTTTTCTTTCTTTTTTTGGTCTATTTTTAAAATTCAAATTTTTAACGACTATAGTTTATGAATGTATCTGCTCGATACATTTACTGATATTTTGTGAAGCAGCAAATTAGCACCCTCATCAGCTGCAATATTATTTAAATTATTTTTTTTACTTTTTATTTAATTTTTAGCACTTCTCTACGGTTTTTGTAAACAAACAAGAAAACTTTTTATTCAAAGCCAAAAATTTGCATCTGAGTGTGATCAAACGGTCGGTCGGTCGTTCGCATTGCTGGCTGCATCAAACATTATTTTAGTAAATTTTTTTTTATTTTCTTATTTTATCCACACGCAACGGCTTCAGCGTTCACTATTCAGCACACGCGCTCGATCTCACACAAATAACAACTAAAAGTATCTACGAACTTACAACTACACAAATAAGCACGGCAGCTAAAATCGAACTAAAACTTTCGGTTTGTTTTGATGTGTTATTTACCGTATTTCATTTCGCCTCGTTCCATCCACTAGAGTGGTGTAAGAAACGTTTTGACATTGAGACATGTGCAAAAACTTTGACTTTTTAAGCTCTTCTCTTCCAAGCAGAGATACTAATTTACACACCCAGTGGTAAATGGGCACATGACGTAACCAACTATTTCTTAAATACAATTAGGGTACTAACAAGGTGTGCTATAATGTCATATTGTCATATTGTCCTAAAAGTTTACAACTGAAATTTACAAGATAAATAAATGCAAATAAGAAACAGCTGCTTGATAACGACACTTCAATAAACATAGCTTTCAGAGTTGTAATATATTAGTACTTTTTTATATGGAAGACAACAATAAAATGTTAAAACTAGTGTACAATTTTAGGACAATATGACATTATGACATGATAGCACACCTTGTGAATACCCTAAATGTAACTGTGCGGCTTCCAATGACTCTATTCAATTCTCAATTACATTTGTTCGGACGTGGCCGTTAAAACACTGATGACATCTACCTTACACAGTAAGCGACGATGGGAGTAGGTGTGCTGCTTATGACGCACAAGAGAGAAGAGAAGAGAAGAGAACAAAAACAAAATTAAACGAAAATCCTCTCTACGCCAAAAACACATCGAAAACGCAAAGAAATACATAATCGAAAAAGAAACAAACGAAACCAAATGACGCACAGCAGGGTTGCCAGCTCATTTTATGGTTTTTCCCCCAGTGGTTCTCAAAATTACCCGATTTTTCATCAAATTCCCTTACAAAAAAATTTTAATGCATTTACTTAAAGACTTTTTTTAATTGAATATTCCAATAAATAATATAAGGATTTTTTTAAATTTTATGCAAACAATTAATTTTGATAAAAAAATATCTCACTAAAAAAAAAAACAAATTTAAAAAGAAAATGTGTTTTTGAATGCGACTTCAAACTTTGAAGCTACAAAATGTTGATGGCCAAACAATTTTTTTGAAAATTTAATTTTTTTACATTTGATTATTGTTGTACAACTATTCACAAATAAGTCAAAAAAATTTATAAATCAATCCCGCTTATAGCTTTCAGACCTGACGCTAAGCTACTGAGAATTTTTAATGATTTTTTGGAGTAAATGGTCTTTATAGGATATGAAAACATATTCAATGCCTAAATTTTGATATTTTCTTATCCTTCAAGGATTTTCAAGAAACGAAAGTTTCTACTGAACATATTTTGTTTGCATCAAATGTTGTCCAATGTCAAATCATGATGAATGTCAAATCATTTGAGATTTCAAAATATGTTATTTTTTAGTCAAAATGTGTCAACTTCACTAAAATTGTTGTGTTAGTATTTTAGCATATGAAAAAATCACTAACTACTACGACTAATTTAAAAAAAAAATTAAATGTGACGCAAGAATTTCGTGAAAATTCAAGAAACGACCAAATTAACAGCTAGACAATATGAAAGGCAAACATAAACAATAACCCGCTCAATCGATACATGTAAAATTGATAAACATTCATGAAATAGAAGTAAAGATATTTAGACTAAAAGGTACCCGCACAATCGGTGCATCACGGTCTGAAAGGGTTATAATACAGATTATCTAGCGCTTAAAACCCATTGCAACAGAGTACCTTTAAGTAACCAGAGTAACTTTAAACGCGTTTTTCTCAGACCGCATTACTGCAAACAAACTAATCGACCAATTTTACTTTTTTTGAAAAATCTATTTGCATTGTAATTCTACACATTTTAACCAAAATAAGCGTCTTTGGAAAATTTATCTAGCTTTTACACGCAAGAATATGGTAAAAAATATTGTAAATTTTCCAACTTTTTTCCACGCTTCAAAATTTTCTTTCTTTTAAATGTTTTTATTCCATTTTGGTAAAAGATGTGCATTCAAGGGTCTGTTTTTGAATTCAACTTTTTATTTCAGACGATCTGGAGCCAAGCTATGGTGCGTCCCGATTTTCACATTAGCGCAATCTTTATATTTACGCAATATATGTTAAATTTTTTTTACTTATACTGATGATGTTAAATTAACATGCAAATGAAATTTTTTATATGTATATGCTTTTTTAGAAAACTTCTAAAATATACCTTGATTTTAACCGCTTTTTGAGGATTTTTTTGCTAATGTTAATTACATTTTTCTAATGTTTTAAGAAGAACATTTAGGGTATTCACAAGGTATGCTATCATGTCATATTGTCCTAAAATTTTACAACTAAAATTTACAAGATAAATAAATGCAAATGAGAAACAGCGGTTTAATTACGACACTTCAATAAACATAGCTTTCAGAGTTGTAATAAATTAGTACTTTTTTATATGGAAGGTAACAATAAAATGTTTGAACTAGTGTAAAATCTTAGGACATTATGACATACTAGCATACCTTGTGAATACCCCAATTGTATCAGAAAATTTAATATAAAATCAAATCCCCCGCAAATATTAAATAAAATGTTCAATTCTCCGCCAATATCATTAAAAATAAGATGAATTATTAAATTCCCCGCATATTTAAGTCAATTCCCCGGTTCCCCGATCGACATGAAATTCCCCGCAAATCAGGAAATTCCCCACCAGTTGGCATGCCTGTCGTCTAGTGGTCAAAAATCAAAAAATTTGTGTCTCGAAATCCTGCAAATTTAGTATCAATCGACAGGTAATACTTTTTTTACTTTCAGGTAAAACTATTGATAATTCAAAATATAAAATGCGTTTTGGTTTAGCTGCAACGCTGTGAGTTTGAGTATTTTTTTTTTTCAGAAATTCTAATTTTGGACACATCTCTATACAAATAATTGCCAAAAATCCAGTTTTTAATAAAACTAAGCCAATTAAAGCTCATAATTTTAAAAAGTCTATGTGCTAATAAAAAAAAATCATTTGTTTTATTAAAAATCAAAAACAAAATATTTTTAAGTGGTTTCGAAATTTGATATATTTGAATGAGAAATAATGAAAAATTAGCATATTTTGATAAAAAAAAAACAGAATATGTTAAAATAATAGAATATCGGTTGTAAAAATTAGTTTAACTAAAATATTGAACATTTTGAAATGGACACTATTGGATTATTTTTTCTGGACTCTGATGACAAAGATTGCACTGATATGAGGTCAGAAAGAAGAGGCTTTAGGTGCAATGCAAAGTATATTATGGAAATGATTACCAAGGAGTAAGTGTAACCTCTGGAATTTGTATTCTATTTGTTCTATAAATAATTAAATTTATTGAAATATTTCAGTTTTCAACGGAATCAAAACGGAATTGGAAATGTTTTAATGTTAAAGTGGCCCAGTCTATATTTTCGTTAACTCTTTCGGAAGTTCTAGACTTTCTGGAAGGACGCCTTTGTTCTAAGTGGAGCTCATTGCATAACAGTGTTGAAGAACGTGACGCGAAGACAGCGATCTTCCAAAGATCTGGTATGCCTGGAATCAGAATGGCTATTAATGGTACTCACTTGAAAACATTAGCACCCAGAAGCGACAAAACCCTTTTTTCAACAGAAAATATACCTTTTATTACAGTGTTAATGTTATGATTGTATTTTTATTTTTTAATTATGTGTTTATCTTTTCCAAAAAAATAACTTATTCTAGATATACGACCACAGTCTTAAAATTAGATGCATATCCGCACAATTTTCCGAAAGTTGTCATGATTTTCATATATGGTAGATGAAAGATGCAAAACATTACTTTGCATCAAAATATCGAAATGGAACGCATTCAATTATTTTAGTGAAAATGTTTATCTCTTTTGACGTCACGTTTGCAATAATAATCAGGCTAATCACTTGTGTTAGGGCGCATTTATAGTGGCGACTTGTTGCTTTGCCGAGCCGAGCTGAAACTCAAAAACGCATGGGCTCAATAGAGAACGCAAGTCATGCATCTCTTTTGCCCCAATGCATTTTTGAGTTTCAGCTCGATTCTCATAAGTCGGCACTAGAAACGCTCCCTTAGGTGACAAGGGATATCCTTTACACTCTTACCTTCAGGCATCATTCAGAGAGCCAATTAATTGTGAAAGAAAGCGTAGATTCATTCGAAAAAAAAATGCAAAGGGAAAGAAGTCGTGGAGCTCACTATTGGTGTTCTAAAAACCATCTTTAAGTGTCTTTTATCGGAGCGAAGACTGCACTATGATCCTGCAAAAGCAGCTAGAACAATAAATTATATTGTGCTCTCCACAATATACGATTACATTATAGTATAATGTGCCATATGAAGATATTTCAATACCATCATATATGAAGTAGACGAAACTGATAATGGTTTCATTGAAGATTTCGCTGCTGAAGAAGCGAATGAAATAAGAAATAGATTTTTGGAGTATTTGTAATTTTTTTAACCAAAGTAATTTATTAAATATATATAATTTATTTTTAAAGTTACGATAAAAAACTGTATTTGACAAAATAAAAAACTAAAGGAACGTATAAAGCAAGCGATTAAAGAAATATTTAATCGTTTATTGCTAACTCTATAATTTTTATTTTTTCTTTGAGTTTATGTTTCATTATTTCTGTTATTTCTAAATTGTGTATATTTTTTTTTTGTTTCTTTATTTTTTTTTTTTTTTATTTCTAAATTGTGTATATTCTTTTTTTTTTTTTTTTGTTCTTCCAACTGTTCTTGCAGAATTTTTGTGTGTTATTTTGTATGGGAGGTAGGCGGAGTTTTCATTTAATTTTGCCAAATCCCAATTTTTAAAGTGCATAGTAAAAACTTGTAAAAGCTTGTTTGTACATTTTTGTCATTTATAGCAAAATCGAAAGTTTAACGAACGATTAATTTTTTTTTAATTCGAAGAGATTTTACAATTTGTATAAGTCCATTTAGTATGGGAGATAGGCGTGATTTTTATTTGATTGTGATAAATTTTAAGCTTAGTGTAAATATTTGTGGTTTAAGTTTTCGTGCGAAATATTTGGTCAGTTCATTTTAGTGGGATTTAAAATAAAAAATTTCCCATTTTGGCAAAATCATTTTGTGTGGGAGGTAAGCGTGTTTTCTTTATATTTAGCTTCGTTTTGAACTAGTTATTTAGTTAAAAAAACGCTTATTTTATAACGAATTTCGTCTAGATAGCTTCAAAATTAAGGCGGTGATTGTGATACTAATGCTGATGCTATACATTTAATCCAGATTTTGTTTTTTTTTAATGTAGGCGGATGGGACGCGGATGGGACGCGGAACGGCTGATTCTATAAATATATGATATGTTATTTGTGCAAAATGTGCAAAATAATAACGAAATGAGTGCAGCGGAATAGCGCTTAAGATTCATTGTTCGAAGCTTAAAACTCCAATTATATGTGTCCTATAACATATGTGGAAAATTTAATTTGTATAAATTTTGTAAGCCTAGTTTTTAAATACATTAACCATTGTTAAATTAAAATACATTTTTCTTAATTAGTTAAGCTAGAATAAGCATTAATACTCGAACTAACATGTATTAAGTTGCTTGAAATGCAATATTGCAAGTAGTTTTAGGAAAAAATCTATCACATATGCACATATCATATAACATTATTATGTCTCGCTGAATATTTTGGCACGCGATTGACTCAGTCGTATGAAAAAAAAAACAAAACAACTTAAAATTTATTATTGGTCGTAAGTTTTCCTAGACCAACTATCCAACCAAAAATTATAACAATTATAAAAAGTTTCACTTTTCACGTTGAAGATTTCCATAATTTGGAAATATTGTCGGTTCGGTATATTTCAAATTATAAGTTATGCACGTGATTATGCATAAGTAAATGGATTTATCTGCTCTTCTTGTTGTTGTTGTTGTTGTTGTTTTTGTTTTCGACACAATGCATTTGGGGCTCATCATTATCAATAGCAGCAGCAGCAGCACCCAGAACAACAACGTTAACAAACACAAGCAGCAGCGTTGTTTGGCTTTGTACCCGATGTTCTTGCATGCGTGACGATACAACAACAACAACAGCGAACGATAAAAACAGCTACAAAAGCAAATCGTATCTAAGCAAACGTCTTCTGCAAGCGTAGAGATACTTTTCATATACTACACATATGAAGCGCCTGCATCTTATGGATGCATGCATGGCTTTTATTATTTATTTATTTAGTGTACTCTGTGCGCGTAAAAAACCATTGAAAGAGAAACTAGAAGAGAGAGAGAAAGACAGAAAGAGTAAAAGAAACCGGTAACAAAAGCGTCTCAATTTCAACAAGTGCATGAAAAAGGCACGAACATAGCGTCAGATACAATTCGCAGCGCCAAGATATAATTTGTTTCAATCACAAGATATTCCAGCCGGCTAATGAGTGTAACGGTGTAAACGTTTGGCAGGAATGAATCGAACATGAAACAACGCAGAGCGAGCAGAGCTTTAAGCTTTGAGTGTGCGAAACGAAACCTGTTCCAGTTCAGCGTTTGTTTTGTTTACATTCGACAAAACAGCTGATTTGAAGCGTCTATGGGAGAGCTTTTGAAAAGTTTCCACAGCTGTCGGTTCGGATTTTTATGTGTTTGCAGTGTTGCCACTTTGTAATTCCTCAAAACGTGATGAATTTAAAGTGGCTGTGAGTAATTTTTGAGGAATTTTATTTTGAGGAATTTTTGAGAAAATACAAAAAAGCTTTGGCATCACCTTTTTCTGGTGGTAAAAACATACTTTTAAAATAAACTGAACACTAAACTTTCAGATTGCGTTTCCCCGTCACTATAAAAAAAAATTTAAACAAGTGCAAACGAACTTAGTAATTAGCTAAAATTAGTTTAAACATAAAATAAATACAAGAAAAAGGATACGTGGTTGCAGTTTGCATCGGAAGCAAAGGTATGCATTGACTATTACTTCTATTGTAGCAATTATCGATTAACTCTTTAAATCAACAAAAAAATTTTGTACAAATTGGCTAATTTTGACTAATTTTTATGTGATACAGCTAGTTTTGCGAAATCCAATTTAGTGATGCCATATTACATCATTGTCCTTATTGGGTTACAGATATTTTAGAGCACTCCTTGAAGTAAAAGCCAGCAAAAAAGGGCATATAAACAAAATTTAAAATTCACTTTAGTATATAAATATGCCTTCGGTGATGACAAAAAACATTTTAAAATTTACAGCTATTTACTTGTCGTCCTCAAAGGGTTAATATAGATATCCAATAAGATAAAAAATATGTATTAAAATATATGTTTGTTTATGTGCACTTGAATAATAAAATATCGTTTGAAAAAAAATTTTTTGAAGAATTTCATTAAAATTTGAAGAATTTCTGAGGAATTTGGGTATTAAAAAGTGGTAACACTTTGTGTTTGTGTTAGTGGATTATTTGGAGATTTTTTAAATTTTTATTTAAATTATAGAAGAGTGCTAAATTACAGAGCTGGTAATTCCTTGAAATATCCCAATGATATCTTTAAAGAAGTATCTGATGGATTTTTAACATATTTAGTATAGTAAGTAAAAAAAAATTGTTATCATATATCTTGGGGATATAACTTGGGGATATTTATTAATAACACCCCAATAAACACCAAACGAAAAAAGATTTGTAAACGAGCTTACAACGAACACAAAATCTCGGATCCATACATTTTTCTAAGTGACTTATCCTAAGAAAAACTTGAAAAATTTTTCAATGATTTTTTCAAATGTATCTTTGGATAATAAAAAAAAATTATAAACATTAATATTAAAACTCAATTATATGATACATGAAAAAAAATTTCATAAATTTCTTTATACAAAATTAAATAAAAAGACTTGAAATTTATTAATATAAAAATTATGAAATTTTTTTTGATTTAAATTGACGTAGTTTTAGCAGCTAAAAATGAAAAAAAACTTTTTATTAAAAAAATTATGTATTTTCATACAAAAATTTCGCTCTCGTAAACGAGCGCGAGATCTCGGATACATACAAAATTATGCAAAAAGACTTGGAATTTTTTCATATAAAAATTATGAAAATTTTTTTATTTTATTCGACGTATTTTTAACAGCTAAAAATAAAAAAATACCTTTTATTAAAAAAATTATATATTTTCATATAAAAAAATTTAACTCATAAACGAACACGAGATCTCGAATCCATACACAATTATGCAAAAAGACTTAGAATTTTTTCATATAAATTAAATTTCTTCATAGAGAATTATATAAAAGGACTTCGAATTTTTTCATATAAAAATTATGAACATTTTTTATTTTATTTGACGTATTCTTAGCAGCTAAAAATAAAAAAATACTTTTTCATATAAAAAAGTTGAACTCGTAAACGAACACAAAATCTCGTATCCATAAGTTTTTCTAAGTGACTTTTCCTATGAAAAACTTGAAAAATTTTTCAATGAAAATGATAAACATTAATATAAAAACTCAATTATATGATATATGAAAAACAAAAATTTCCATAAAATTCTTTATACAAAATTAAATAAAAAAACTTAGAATTTTTTAATATAACAATTAAGAAAATTTTTTGATTTAAATTGACGTAGTTAATTAAAGCAGCTAACAATGAAACAATACATTTTATTAAAAATATTATGTATTTTCATATAAAAAGTCGAGCTCGTAAATACACATGAGATCTCAGATCCATACAAAATTATGCAAAAAGACTTTGAATTTTTTCATATAAATTTCTTCATAGAGAATTATATAAAAAGACTTGGAATTTTTTCATATAAAAATTATAAAATTTTTTATTTTATTTGACGTATTCTTAGCAGCTAAAAATAAAAAATACTTTTTATTAAAAAAATTATATATTTTCATATAAAAAAGTTGAACTCGTAAACGAACACAAAATCTCAGATCCATAAGTTTTTCTAAGTGACTTTTCCTAAGAAAAACTTGAAAAATTTTTCAATGAAAATGATAAACATTCATATAAAAACTCAATTATATGATATATGAAAAAAAATTTCATAAATTTCTTTATACAAAATTAAATAAAAAAACTTAAAATTTTTTAATAGAACAATTAAGAAAATTTTTTGATTTAAATTGACGTAGTTTTAGCAGCTAAAAATGAAAAAATACTTTTTATAAAAAAAATTATGTATTTTCATATAAAAAAGTCGAACTCGTAAGTGAACATGAGATCTCGGATCCATACAAAATTATGCAAAAAGACTTCGAATTTTTTCATATAAATTTCTTCATAGAGAATTATATAAAAAGACTTGGAATTTTTTCATATAAAAATTATAAAATTTTTTTTTTTATTTGACGTATTCTTAGCAGCTTAACCTAAAAAAAATACTTTTTATTAAAAAAAATTATATATTTTCCGAATTTCGTCATTTTTAAATGAAAAAATTTTAAGTCTTTTTGCATAGTTTTGTATGGATCCGTGATCTCGTGTTTGTTTTGAGCTCGTTTACGAATCCGACTTTTTTATATGAAAATATATAATTTTTTTAATAAAAAGTATTTTTTCATTGTTAACCGCTAAAAATACGTTAATTAAAATCAAAAAAGAATTTAATCATTTTTATATGATAAGTCTTTTAATAAACTTTTCTATGAAGAAATTTATTTCTAAAATTTCTAAATCTTTTTGCATAATTTTGTATGGATCCCGAGATCTCGTGTTTGTTTTGAGCTTGTTTACTAGTCGAGCTTTTTATATGAAAATATAGCATTTTTTTAATAAAAAGTATTTTTTCATTGTTTGCTGGTAAAAATACTTCAATTAATTTAGAAAAAATTTTTTATAATTTTTTTTTTAAAATCCAAGTCTTTTTATACATTTCTTTATGAAGAAATTTATATGAAAAAATTCTAAGTGTTTTGATATAATTTTGTATGGAACCGAGATCTCATGTTTGTTTCGAACTCGTTTACGATTCCAAGATCTCGTATTCGTTATTTCATTTCCTTGGTAAAATTTTTTTTAAAGCATTTTTAAAAATAAAGCAGTTATTTTTAGTTCGCGTTATTATTACATGTTTTAAGCAAAATTTTTTTTTAAATATAAAATAAAAAAAGTTTATTAAAAAATTTATAAAGAAATAAAGTTTTGGATTTTCGAAAAAAAATTTTGTATAAAAATATCCAATCGGCCTAACCAAAAAACATTTAAATATCGACTCTTAATTTAGTGTGAGGTTTTCTGACATTATTCTATAGAATTTGTTGTCAAAAAGCTTACACGAAATTCAGAGTCGACATTAAAATGTTTTTTGGTTAGGCTGAATATTTTAAAACAGCAAAACAAAAATAAAATTTTTTTTGTCCCGGTTGGGGTTTGAACCCACGATCATAGGCTAGCTCTCATTCTTAATGATGCAAATTAAGCGACGATTACTTAACAACTGCGAGGGTCAAATGGATAATCTCATGGACTTACAATCACGCGGCCTAGGTTCAAATCTCCAGATGGTGGTAATTTTTCAATTTAATTGAATGTTAATAATAATAATGTTTGCAGTTTTTATTTAATATTTGCATAAAATTCATAATTCTCATAAGATGAAGTTTAAAAAAAAATGGGTTTTTTTGCAAAAAAGTTGTTGGAAAATATCTTATGTTGTAGGCAGTTCGAAAAGGATTCGATATTTTTAATTAACGAATCATTCTCGAATCGTATTCTTGGACTCGTTAACGAATAGCATTCTCGGACTCGTTAACGAATGGTGATTTTCTCCCCGCGTATTCGAAAACGATTCGAAAACGATAATAGTTAACGATTAAAATGTCCGAGAATGCGCTTTCGTTTCGAATTCGTTTGGCTTATTGGGACTTCTCCACAAATTTTGGAAAACTTTCACCACGACGAACAGCGATACCATTTTTTATAGTGAAATTTTTTTGTAGAATCCGAATACCGTAATGGTTTTTTTTCGATTAGCCCCAATTTTCTATATAAATGGCAAGATTAAAAAAAAATCCACTGTTGAGAACAATATTTCACATAAACGCTTGTAAAAACTTTTATTTTCTTCCAATGAATTGCCCAACTGTAGAGGATAGTAAGACGAAAATTTTAAGTTATAAAACGTATCAATAGTGTCAGTGGTAAGGTTGTCATGATCAAATGTAGTTAAAAAATTCTTTCATAGAAAATTATATAAAAAGACTTCGAAATTTTCCATGCAAAAATTTATGAAATTTTTTATTAACAAATTTAAAGTTTCAAGCCCTATATATCAAAATAATAATTTTTTTGGGTGATAAAAAGTAAGCCCTCTTATCTGATAGAAAATTTTATTACAAAAATTTTAAGCATATATAGATGTAAAGTCGTAATTTACAATCTGATAGAATTTTTTAGCATCAAATCAAAAACCATTTTCTGTTAAAAAATCATTTTATTGTAGGTTCATTCCATAAGATTTTGCCAAGGGTGGTCGCCTCGCCATCTAGAAAAAAATTGTCAAAAATATAAGTGAATGCCTTTATATGAAGTAATTATAGAAGACAACAAAAAAAAATAAAATTTTTTTCTAGATTCTTATTTAAATACTCTATGCGAAAATCTTAGCGAAAAATGTGTCAACTATCGGTCACTGTTTCTCCGAAGACGCACAGTTTAAAAATCTAAATTTTTTATATTTTTAGTATATGTAATTTTAGTATGTAATTTGCAATACATTAAATTAATAAAAGAAAAAATTTATAAAAAATTTTTGTTGTCTCCAATAATGGGGCATTCACACACATTTTTGCCAATTTTTTTTTTCTAGATATTGATTGATGATTTTTCTAGATTGTATACTCTACAATACACAACAATTTAACAATTCATTGCAAAAAATAAAAGTTTTTACAAGCGTTTATGTAAAGTATTGCTCTCAACAGTGGACTTTTTGAATTTCAATTTTTATATGGAAAATTGGGGCTACTCGGAAAAACCATTACGATATTCGGATTCTACGCAAATTTTCACTAAAGAAAATGTTATCGCCATTCGTTGTGGAAAACCTTATTTAGTAGTGTAATTATCAAAATGTATCTAAAGCATGAATATGTATAACTGAGTAAATTTTTTAACGTGTTTAAGGCTAAAAAAGAAAATAGATTTAATTTAAAACTGGGATACTATTAAATAATTTTTCAAGCACTATCTAGAGCTGCAGTTTGTTTCTATCCAAATTTTATCACCTATGAAATATTCACAAGTAAGGCGACAAATATTATTAAGCTTAATTTGCATACTAACAATTAAGTTAGATCAAAAGAAAACAGTTGAAAGTCCTCGAATCCAAGAGCTGAAGAGCCAATTCTAAAATTTTTTTAAAATTTTGTAATTTTGATTTGTTATTGAATTAAACCATGCGAAATATTATAGGATGTTTTAAACGAAAGCGATAGAATTATAGCATATTTGAGAAGATGTTTTCTAAAAAAGTATATTATATATACCAAAAATTGAACATGTGTGTAAATTTCACATAAGTTTAATAAAAAAAATAAAAACTTTTAATATAGTTTTTATATAAAAAAGATGGCGCTGAAGTTGGTGTGCTCTTTAGAAGATCTCTTTAAATAATTTTTAAAATTATTATACTTAACTAAAAATACATATATGTATATAAATAAAACATATTAATATGTATATAAAAAAATATATAAATAACAACTTCTTTTAAAAAAAATTAGTTTTTCTATTTTATTAATTCTTAAAATACACTATACATATATCGCTCACCTAAATCACTATAAAGCGTCGTATTCATCACCAAATCCATGGGACAGCCATCTGAATCCTCGGGCTCCTCACGCACTGTGGGTGGCCCATCCCATAGCGCTTTGGCCGGTCGTCGCACACGATCCAAGCGCACGCGTGGATACTCATTGAAAAGCACATCCGTAAGCTACATTAAAGCACGAAAATGTAAGAATCTTTATCAGCTCACCAAATACACATTCAAAGTCTCTATTTAAACATAAAATTCCTTACAATAAAATATGAATCATACATAAATTTTAAATACAAAAAATATCAATGAATAAAACTTGACTGAAATAATTTTATTTTTTTAATATATATTAAATGTTATATTTTCTTTTAGCTTTATTTATTTTTATATTTAATTTTTTATTTTTATTAAGTTTTTATTTTTTTTATTTTTTATTTTTTATTTTTTATTTTTTATTTTTTATTTTTTATTTTTTATTTTTTATTTTTTATTTTTTATTTTTTATTTTTTATTTTTTATTTTTTATTTTTTATTTTTTATTTTTTATTTTTTATTTTTTATTTTTTATTTTTTATTTTTTATTTTTTATTTTTTATTTTTTATTTTTTATTTTTTATTTTTTTTTTTTATTTTTTATTTTTTATTTTTTTTTTTATTTTTTATTTTTTATTTTTTATTTTTTATTTTTTATTTTTTATTTTTTATTTTTTATTTTTTATTTTTTATTTTTTATTTTTTATTTTTTATTTTTTATTTTTTATTTTTTATTTTTTTATTTTTTGTTTTTTATTTTTTATTTTTTTATTTTTTATTTTTTATTTTTTATTTTTTATTTTTTTTTATTTTTTTTTATTTTTTATTTTTTTTTATTTTTATTTTTTTTTTATTTTTTTTTATTTTTTTTTTATTTTTTATTTATTTTTTATTTTTTATTTGACTTTGAAGTACAAAAAGTAACAGTGAATAAAACTTGACTGAAATAATTTTATTTTTTAAATATATAATTTATGTTATGTTTTCTTTTAGTTTTATTTATTTTTATATCATTATCATTTATTTTTATAGCATTTTTTATTTTTATTTTTATTTTTTATTTTTTCTTTTTTTATATTTTTGTTTTTTAATTTTTTTATTTTTTATTTTAATTTTTTTAATTTTTTATTTTTTTTAATTTTTTTTAATGTTTATGTTTTTAATTTTTATTTTTTAATTTTTTTTATTTTTATTTTTTTTATTTTTTATTTTTTTATTTATTTCTATTTGAATAATATTATCCATTCCAAAATATATATGAACGAAATAATTTTATTTTAAATAAAAAATAATAGTAAAAATATTTCATATAAAATATTAGTAAAAATAAATTACAAATAAATTGTTAATAAAATATAAATATTAGACTGGTCGTTATGTGTATGGACAAAAAAAAATTTCGTTTATTTTTCTTAAGCTCCATTTTGTGTATATTAAAATGTATAAAAAAAATTTTCAAAAAATTGAACTTTATTTACGTGTCGCGTTGAGCTAGAAATTAAAAAAAAATTATCTTTGAAAAAAACAGTATTTCCATTTGAAACGTACCAACCTTACGGAATGACCATCTCTGATTTGGGTGAAATTTCGCGTAGAGCATATCTTACGGAAATAAAAAACTCCATTTGGAGGAAAAAAGTTTGACGTGATTTTTGGAGAGTTACTTAAAATCATATCTTAAACACATTTTAACCGAATGTTAAGTTTGAACTACCGTTGGAAAGATAAATAAAAAGATCTTAATCTTAAAAATCATTTTGGGAAATTTTGGTAGTTTAATGCAAATTTGTTCATCAAACGTCAATATTTATGAGTGTAAACAAAAACAATGTGATGTCTTTATCTGTTATCTTAAAAATGAAAACTCTCTTTTCCGATTCCCGCTAAAAATTATTTAAAATCGGGGTGGTATAGCATAGAAAAAATATATTATTTTTTAGAATTACATTTCAGCTTTATGCCAATATAAATAAATTGTTTTATAAATATTAAAAACTTATAGTAAAAACCCCATTAGATCAAACAATAAGGATTTAAAATAAAAAAACTAAATATTTTTATTAAGTATACCTCATTTTTAGAAACGAAATAATAAAAAAAATTACTGTATTTATTTTTTAAATATATTTTGAAGTTTATATTTTATTTTATATTTATTTATTTTAAATTTCTTTTATATTTTATATTTATTTCTTTTTTATTATTTTTTTAATCTTAATTATTTTTTATTTATTTCTTTATTTTTATTGTTTTTTATTTATTTTACTATTTTTATTTTTTTTATTTATTTCTTTACTTTTATTTTTTAAATTTTTTTTTTACTACATATATATAAAATATTAATAAAAATATTTTATACAAAATATTGTAATATTTCATACAAAATTATTGAAATATTTATTTTTCAATATGTACCTTTTAAATACATATAATTTTTTATTAATATAAATTTTTGCTTTTTTTTATTTTTTAAATTTATTTTATTTTAAAATTAATAGAAAACATATATTCAACTACCATAAAAACCCATTAGATCTTTCTCAAAATATAAGAATTTAAAAACAAAAACAAACTACATACGTTAATTTATAGCTTATTTTTGAAAACAAATTTATACAAAAAAAATCAAGCCAATAACAAAATTAAAAATGAATTAAAACACTTAAAAAATCTAAATTAAGTACAAGAAAAACTCTGAATAAAACAAAAATATTTCAAAATACATTTTTTATTTTAATTTGAACCCACCTCTTTGTTAGGTGTTGCCGGAAATATCTACAGATTTAGATACAATTTTTTTCGGTGCAATTAAACGATTTGTTAGCATTAGATTTTAGTTGTTAGAGCAATGTTTTTTTTTTGTGTGTTTGTGTGCGGTTTTGTGTAGAAAGAGAAGGAGAAAAATTACAAGAAAGTATTTAATATTTTTAGCTGTAAATATTTTTTATATAATGGCAAAGCAATACTACCTAAGAGCAACTTAACAAATATTTTGAAAACAAGTTAAATACATTAAATATTTAAACAAAAAAAAAACCAATTACAATTTACTTTGCTCATAATTAGTTTTAAAAATATTTACAAAATAAATTTTCTAAGTATTTCCGTACGAAAACGCGTACATTTTTTCTTTTTATTAAAAAAAAAATACTTAATGATCTGGCAGAAATAACTTGATAACAGCGACATCCATTGGATGCTAACAAAGCTATGAACCATCATGTTTACAAAACAAATTAAGATTTTACAAATAAGAACTCAATCGGACAAATCGATCAGAAGTTATGTGATCACAAACAGACGCACCAATTTTATATATAATTTTTTTTTTCACAATTCCACAACCTTGCCGAGCGGCTAAAAACGAATTATCTCGGTAATGCGATTTTCTGGTGGGCGATTTACTGTCAGGAGTTAGAGGTGCGTTGACACTCACGATGTGATCATATCAAAATATGTAAATATCTGTGATCAAAAGGTATAACGACTAAACTCAAAGTATCGTAAAAAACGATATTTTAATTGCACAAACTAAGACCCATTTTTTGAAATATATGAAACGTTAGAAACAAAATACGTGCAGACATAAGTGATGATCAATTCTGGGCAAAAAATGGATATCTGCATACTTCCAAAAATTGGCAATAAAGTAAATTTCATATCGCTTTTTTACGATATTTTGAGTTAAGTCATTATTCCTTGTGACCACAGATATATCAAGCCCTAAACGCAAAATGAACGTATCAGTTTTTTTAAACTTACTTTTAAATATCTTGAAGTTAAACCATTTCTAAGCTATATTAATCACAATAATCAAGAAATCATTCTTTACTTATGAAAAGTAGATTTTCCGCATTTTCACTATAAAAAATTTATAAAACTATCCCTCGGTGGAAACCACAACTTTTGAAGTTTCTTTTTTTTTAGTTTTTACACGTAACTTTTTAAATTTCTAAATAGTATTTTTTAACCAATTTCACATTAACTAAGTCTTTTTAATGTGAAGTCATCTATTAGACGAAGTTTTTTTTTAACTAGTTCTTTTAAAAATTTCTAAAGTATTTTATTTTTTTAAACAAAAGCATCTATTTTCTATTTTGAAAATTTACTTAAATTTTTTTTTAATATATCATTAATATATTAGCGGCCTTAAGACTAGCTTTTTTATAAAAATTAGAGAAAAATTAAAAAAAAAAATCATAAAATAAAACTTACTGAAATTTCCTCACTGCAGTATGCAGTAAAACATTGATCATCCTGCTGCAGCACACAGTAAAGAGGACCCCAAGGAAGTTTTTTGTTTTTGCGCATCAGTTCACCTTCATTTTCTACAAAATAAAAAAAAAAATAAAATTATTGTATATCTAAAAACAATTTTAACATGCTTTTGCATTGCAATATATAGGTTTTTTAATATAGTATAATTAAATTTTTTCTATTTCAAGTTCAACTTTTCACCAATAAAATTAAATTTTTCTAAACAACACATTAAATTTTTCACTTAAAACTCGACTTTTCATCTGGCGCTTTGACTTGCAAAAAGTAGAGTTTAAAGTGCGTAACATTAAATTTCACATTTTAACACTTGAAATCAATATGAAGACAGTTACATTTAAAGCGTGCAAGGTTGAATTTTAACTTAAAATTATATCATTTTATTGTTGTAAAAATCAAGTTACAGAAATTCAGATATACCATTAAATAAAATAAACAATGTTTTAATTTTGGCACATTTATTACTTGGACAATAAAGTCTTAATGATTAAGTTTAACAAACTAATACACCTTCTTTTCTTATATTTTGACTAAAATTGTTTATTTGGCATTGTAAAAACAATAAAATTCATTTTAATACACAAAAAGCATATTTGTTCTGCACATGTTTTTCTTCAAGAATTTCTTATTGGTTAACTTCAAACTAAAGTTATTGACCATAAAATACGCATTCACAATAGTGAAGCTTTAATATTTGGCATTTTGGTTGAGCTCCTTGCTAAATTTTCAAAGTTTCCATAGTCTCAGCACTGTCTCAGGCTGCGTTCATAGTGGACGCTTTGGCTGAAGCTGAAGCATAAAGCTGCTTTGTCTAGCTTTTTTTCATCAAAGTGAACGCTTATTCAACGCTGCACAAAGTAGCTTATTGAGCTTATTGGTGTTCATAGTGCGCGCTTTATGCTCGCAGCTTACTGATGCTTTGCTTTCATTTGTTTCTTTGGAAATATGGCCTCAATTGCGTTTTGTTGAGTCTTTGAAAGAGTGTGGAGAAGAGTTAAGAGAAATGGAAAAGAGAACTGTGTTGATTTTTAATGAAAAAAAAGAGACATTACGTTGTTGGTAGATTTTAAAATTCTGTTTTGCATTCCACGAAGTAGTTCGAATTTTTATATTTCTGATTTATATCGAAGTCAACAACAATTTTGAAACGGATAGGAAATAAGGGAAGGAAGCAAAAACTTGCATGATATTTTGTTTGTAGCTTTGTGGGTAGATTTTAAGCTCGTGAAGAATGTTGTGATCACGTGAAGGCAGTGTTTTTTTTTTCTTTCAACGCAAACTACGTTTTGTCGTTATGCTAAATGGGTAGCGAAGATAAAAAAAAAGGAAGCGAGAAACTTAATGAACTTTTTGATGAACTTTCTGAAAATAACATAAATTATCATTTTTATTCTAATCTTAAAAATTTTCCACTTAAATGGATTAAAAAAAATTTGTATTAAAAAAAAATGTGTTCTTCGATAAAAGCTTTTCTTTCTAATTATATGTGTATTAAAACACAAAAAAGTTCATAAACTTACTCGGTATTTTCATTTGCTGATTTATTTGATCGCACAACTTTTCAGTTATTAACCGATTGTGGCATTTTTTACGCTTATCCCATAAAGGACGGCGCGAATAAACTTCAGTTACCAACTGATCAATATCCATTTTGAAACTAAACTAGTCGTAAGTCATGAAACAAAGATATCTAGATAGCATACTCCGTGCGCAAAAATTGAAATCTTCTGCGCACTACGTCACTCGAGCTTGTCAGCTGTAACACGTGGTGCATACATACAAAAGAAAATGTAAAAAAGCAAAAAGTAAACGCTTGCAGCAAGCAGCACAATTGCAAGCATTTAAGTAATATTGCATTCATTTAGTTTAATTTCTAATATTGTGCACTTATAGTACGTGTAAATTATAATTTTCAATTATCTTTTATGTAATTAAAATTAGTACTAAAGTTTTAGATGGTTTTGATGAGAGTAACAACGATTTTAACTTGGGCCTTAAAATGAATTCACAACTTTTTTCAACAAACGAGAAGAACAACAAAATGGAAAAGAAGCAATCAAAGTGCTGTCAAACACATCAAGCAACGTAGCTATTTTTTTGTGTAGAAGACCAAATAGGAGAAAATACCCCTATTATATATAAATTTCTTTTCAATAATAGTACTGAAACATATATATGTTTAAATCAGTGATAGCACACACATATTATCATATTCTTTGCTTGTGTGTGAAGCAGAGAAAAACGAAGAGCAAATTGGCGTTCGTCAGTTTTAAGCTGGAAGTTCATCAGTGCAGATGTGTTTTGCGTCCGTCTACTCGGTGGCGCAATTTTATTAAGTATGTTAAAGCTAATGCGAGTTTAATGCTTGTGAACGTCGCCATCGTTGTTTTCTATAAAAAAAATCATATTCCCATTCTTCAGGCATCATTTTTATCTGTGCATTTGCAAAATTGAGCAGCCAGACCTAACTACAACAAGTGCTCAACATAAACTGACTTGATTTGCTTAGCAAAAATCAAAACAAAGCAACAGCCGAACGCATACGATTGAAAGCCGCACAAAGAAGCTTATAGTGTACATGTGTCGACGTCGCTCAAGCAGCATTTTGTTTTCAAACACGTGTGTTTGGGAAATTAAAATGTGCCCGACACTGGTTTAAATTTATTTATAAATATATTTATAATGTAATTTATTTCATGTCAATAAACCCAGTTTCAAAAAGAAAATGTCGATATCTCTTCATCGCTATAAATAAATTATACCCTTTAAATATATTGTGACTACGTTTTTATTTAGCCATTTTGACAAGCTAGAACTACGTCACAACAAAGATGGCGGACATGCGCAATACTTTATCTGTAGTTCTTTGTATCATGGTCGTAAGTAGATTCGCGATTATAACCAACGAAAGATCAAACCAATAATAAACAAAAGTTCAAAGGAACTTGAAACACACAAAGCATAACAACGGTAGAAAGTTCAGCACAAAAAGGACACAAGAATAACGAAAACTATGTAACAAACGAGATAGAATACACAAGTCGATTGTGAGAAGTGCACAAAACAGAAAAGCACCACAAAACGAAACAACAAAAACGCTACAATAACGCAACAACGGTTAAAACTTCAGCAGAAAAAATATCAAGCATATAAAACAAAATCAACGAAAATATTGTTAACAGGCAAAATTGATAAACAAGTGCCGAAATGTAATTAAAAATTAAGTACGACGCAATAAATAATAAAACTAAACAAAAAAAATTGAAACTATGTGATCAAACAAGAAAAAAGCGCCGAAAAGCATTTTAAAAATGCTCTACAACACAGCATAACAAACAAAATTGTTTTGATGTGAGAGTAAGCGAGATGGATATATAAGCGCTGAAAAGCATTTGAAAAGAAGCTTTATGCTGGCTTTATGCTGTCACTATGAACACTTTGAGCTTTTTCCATATGATTATACACAAAGCGTTTTTCAGCTAAGCCTCTCGGCTAAGCTAAAAGCGCTTACTATGAACGCAGCCTCAGCCATCATCTGGTGTACAACGAATGAAGCATTCCAACACTAAAGCAAAGACACAAACCAAAACAGCAAAACTGCTGCCACAGAACACAGAGGTGTTGTGGCACAACTAAGTATAGGTTCACGAAATGGCTTTGCCAAAGAAGTAAAATATAAGGAAGTGGTGTAATAGCAGAAAAGTGTGGTATTTTTTATATTGGTGTTGGTTCACACAAATACAGAAACAATCACAAAGGGCCGTATTCGGTTGTATCGTAAAAGAAGGCCCAAACTGTTAAAGTTTGTTCTTATGCATTAAAATTTTAGAAACATTTCAAGAATAGCAACAACTCTAATCATTTAAAAAATTTTTGATCGCTCGCATTTGGCTTAGAAGTTATAGGCATCCAACATTGGAAAAAGTGGACTAAAAATTTAGCTGATTTTTTAAGTTTTCCAACAAAACTAAACTTTATGGGTATCAAAAGAGAGATAATACAAGTATCTATTCAACAAGATATCAAACATAAAAATACATACATTTAAGATACAACCCTTTTTTTACTTAAAATCGCGAGGTTTTTCCAGATTTAATAAAAAAAAATAAATGTATCAAAAGGAGGCTTTCGGATGCTGCTTAGGGCTTACAAACCTCAGTAAGTACCACACAGGCTTCTCTGTCTACAGCAGTTCTGAATGTAGTTATCTTTTTAATAATTCTCTTTTTAATGTATTGCTTTCGTAAAAGAGAAACCACTAGTCTTTCAGACAAATTCTAATTATAAAAAATTATATCTTAATGAATTTTTATGGAATTCTAAATTTGACACCTCGTTGAATAGATACGCACATTACCTTTGTTTTAATACCCATAAAGCTTAGTTTTGTTGAAAAACTAGAAAAACTGCAAGATTTTTAGGTAATTTTTCTATATTTGAAGGCCTATAAATTCTAAACTTCAACTTTAATTACAAATTATATTAGGTTAATTTTTTTAAATCCTTATTTTTTTTTGGTGTTTCTGCCTAGTTGTTGTGTAAAAAGCAGAAAAATTTAACAAACAGGTACTAAATCTGATTCACTATGCTGAAAACAAGAGCGCCCCAAACATGTATTCAACTGCGAAAAATGACTGCGCCCCTGAAGCAGTGTTTGTGTTTTGACAGATGTGGTTTGATCAAACTGGCGGAAAATCAACGGGGTCTAAATTGCATTTTTAAACCATTTTTAATAAGAAATATATACATTTCTAAAACAAATAAGTTAAAAAAATATCGTTAGAAACTAAATAAAGCACTTTTGTTAAAAGAATTTAAACCGTATGGACATATTTACCTGTGGAACGAATGCGCATTGTTTTTAAGTTTTCGGGAACTATTACAATTCTTAACCGCACAACTCATATTGCATTTGTTTTAGTGGTTTTTTTCTTTAATTTTGTTGCTTTTTAAGCAGTGAAAAATGCTTAAAATTAAATTATTTTCAACTATTTTGCTGAGGAGTCTTCCAATCAGATGCCAGGGTTCTCAAAAATGTCAAAAAACACACTCTTTCTCGCTCTCACAATTTACGAATGGTGCGACAGTTCACGTACAGTGTATGTGTAAGCAACACCATTTCCTTATATTTTACTTCTTTGGGCTTTGCTCTGTTCCAGCGTTGCCAGAATGACGTTAAATATGTTTTTTTAAGCACATATAACGATTGACATATTTTTATGAGCATTTTACACAAGAAATTTTTCTTTCCTTTATCACATAGTTTTTAAGGTAGAATGTGAAGATTACTTTATAATTGCATTCATAAAGATATTAATATATGATAAGCAGCACTGCTTGCATAGTTTACGTAAACAATAATGTAATCGACTATATAGCGTGTTCCGTATTAAAATGATAAACCTGCGGCAGTTGATTCCTTGGGTCAAAAAAAAATAAAAAATTGTATGGCAGGGGGTGTCCATCTTCCCCCTGTTCAGAGTTATAAGGGGAAAGTTTACTTAAAATAACTTAAAAAGATTTAATCAATCAAAAATTAGTGGAACTAGAAAAAAGTTAAGGACCATTTTGGAAACGTAAATAAATAACAAACTAAGATTTCTTGCACTTTGTAAATTTTATTCTGTCAAAACACTTAAAATAATTTTTTGTTTATAAAAAAATTGATATTAAAATTCTTTTTTCTTTCAAATTCGATTTGCACGAAAATTCGTCTAAAATTTTATTTTTTCTAATGATGCAATTTGAACCTCCTAAGTGTTGTGTTTAAAGCTCTCCTTATAAGTTCTTAGATTTAGTCAATAACTAACCAGGAATTTATAACTATTTGATAGCATTTATTAAAAAATCAATTAAAAAAATTTTTTAATTCATAATAATTGCTCAAAATGATCTCCAAGTGCCTACATTTAATAACAAATAAAACCAATGCTTATGGTTCTTCTTTTGTTAAATTGCACAATGAAATTTTCACACACAAATGTGATAAAAAGGTTTTGATAAAACTAACTTTTCGTTCATTGCCTACCTTAAATAACTTAGCTTAACAAGTTCTTTAAAGATTTTTTTATTAAGGCTATCAAAAAATTATAAATTTCTTGGTAGTTATTGACTAAACGTAAGAACTTTAATGTTCCTCCAGCAAGATGGGGGCTCCTTGTCACCAAGGTCGGCAAGTAGTTGCTTTTTTGAACGGTCGATGGATTTTCCGGAACGTCCCGATTGCTTGGCCAGCGAGATCTCCAGATCTAACACCGTTGAACTTTTTTTTCTGGAGTTCAATGAAGGATTTTGTTTATTCCATGGAAATAAGCACCAGTGAAGAGCTGATGGAACTAAGTAATGTTACGGCAACTCATATTAGGGAAACATTGCCCCAGCAAGAAAATTCTAAAAAGAGAGCTCAAGCATGCATTTGTGCTCTTGGAGGGCATTTTAGCAATTATTATGAATTTAAAAATTTTTTAATTTTTTTTTTTAATAAATGCTATCAACATATTATAAATCCTTGTTATTTATTGAAAACTTATAAACGCTAGAACTTATAACAAGAGCTTTAAAAACAACACTAAGGAGGTTCAAACTGCATCATTAGAAAAAATAAAATCTTAGACGAATTTTCGTGCGAATCGAATTTGAAAGAAAAAAACATTCTTCATATCAATTTTTTTATAAAAAAAATTATTTAAAGTGTTTTGACATAATAAAATTTACAAAGTGCAACAAATCTTAGTTTAAGCTTTATTTACGTTTCCAAAATGGTCCTTAGCTTTTTTCGAGGTCCACTAATTTTTAAGTTATAAGTGTAGAGCTGATTAATAGCCCTATTACGGTTCACAACACAACAGTAATTTCTGTATTCAATGTGTAAATTGCTATTACGGTAGACAACAAAGCAACTGAATAAATTCCACTGTTGTCTGTCAACAATGCTGTGTCTTCAATACACTTACTATGCAACACAGCAGTTGTGCTTTATTGTCTTGTTATCTGCCAAATTTTGAAGACAGCTAATTTGATGTTGCGTTGACGAAACGAAATAGAATAAAAATTAAAACTTTATATAAAATTGCGTTTTTCTTTATTAATTATGAAAATATCTCAAAAAATTGATAATTCGTCTCCTTGTGAACAGAATTATATTGAAGTTAGCAATTGAATTCGAAATTGTTTGTTTGTCTAATTTTTTATTTTGACAGTGACCCGTTCACAGTTGCATCGAAACGTACTAATTAGAGTACGTTTTTATTTTTAGAGTACGAAAATTTCTGCGATGCTACCCTTTTATTATTTTGGAAGATTTATGATAGAAAGAAGTGCTATTTTATTTTATTAGTTAAGAAATGCCGGGAGAGGGGTTTTAAGCTAAAAACAAGATTTTTTTTAATTTGCCATAATTCTAAATTATAGTTATGCTATTGGCATTATAAAAATGTATTTTTTAAGACTCAGAAAATTTTGTAAAATATCTAGTGTCCGACCGAATATTCGGCTTTGGTATTCGGCATAGTTGGCTGATTTTTTATTCTTCGGCCCAAAGTAGCGGAATAATTGCCGAATATTTTTATTTTGGAAAGCAAATTTTCGCAATGTCAATATGTTCCATTTTTGACATCCGTTTAACTTTTTGAATATTAAATGTACTAAATTGCTCGCCATTACATCGTTTAAAAATTCGTTTAAATTTTTGGAGCTAGAAAAAGTTAAACTATATTATTAGCATCGCACAAAGCTTAAAACTATATTTTGGTAATGAATTAAGCTTATTTTATCGATATCGAGCCTTGTTTTCGACTTGTCGACGAACATTCTTTTATCTGAATTAAGCTTATTAACTAGTTACCTAGTTAACTAGTAAAAAGCATTTAAAGTTTTTTATAGTTATATAAATTTTTCGGCATAGCTCCTAAACCATACATCATACAAAGACTATTTATGACCAAAATGTTTGTCATTACTCTAGACAAAACAGCATAATTGGAAAAATAATCGTAACTGACATTTTTTTATAACCCTTTTGGTGAATTATTTTTTTAATTTTTCGCCATAAAATCCAAACTACATATCCAATTTTTAAGATTTTCTGATATTGCAGATTTTATTTTTTTCAAGCAAATTGAAATAACAAAATTTTTAAGAAATGCTTTAACTTTTAGAGTAAGTTCGATATGATATTATCATATATCATTAGAAAGGCCATAAATAATTTCTTATTGTGTCAATAATACTGATATCCGTATAATAATGTAAGAATTGTAGTCAATTTAATAAACGAATTGTTTGTTGCTACTATAAAAAGGTTCCGTGTTCCCGGCCAAAGGGAGGGAAAAGCGGGATTTATTTTCAACACCATTATAACCTTAGTAAAAAAATGCTTCCTTGTACTTAAAAACATTTTAAAATCCAGCTATTTCATTACACTAGTAATCTTTTAATCCTATTTTTTAGCGCCAGTTGAAATTAACGGGTTTAAATATGGCTCACAATATTTCCCTTTCATATCGCAAAAAAATTCTTATCGTGATAGTACTTTTTGCTATATAAAAAATACTTTTTAAAGAGTACGTTTTAACTTTTTTCCGAAGCAACCCTGGGCCAGTCAAACAACGAATTCTACATACGTTCCACAATCAAACGTGACAGCAACGTATTGTTGTGAACCATAATAGCTCGAAACTGTTGTGTCTTCTTGACTGTTGTGTCTACTCGTAAGAAGACACAGCAGTTTATTGTTGTGAACCCTAATAAGCCTATAAATCTTTTTAAGTGATTTAAAGTAAATTTTCCCTTATAACTCTGAACAGGGGGGAGATGGACACACCCTGCCATACAATTATTTCTTTTTCTTGACCCAAGGAATTAACTGCTTCAGGATTGTCCTTTTAATACGGAACACCCTGTATTGTCATCGCAAAATTGATTAGCGGCCTAATATATTTAGTAAATCATTATTTGCAGCATGCAGGTTCCAACCAAAGTACAAAAATATATAAGATTTTTTCCAGCTTTGCAAGTGCATACATATTTTCGAAAAGAACTTACTTTTTGATATGAGATTTTTAATGTCGAAATGATTTCTGCTTTCAGGTAAGAATCGAGCAAGACGTGTCAAGTATCAAATAACCAAGAGAATGATCCAGTTATAAAAAACTGAACTTCATTCAACCAAAAAACAAAAACAATGTTAAGGCGTGAAGTTTACTCTTCTTATGATATACTTCATAGCACGATGTTCAAATTTAGTTTTAAAAAGTTATTTAAAAATATTTGCTTAGCAATTAGATTTTGCAAGATTGTTTCGATGAAAGTTTGTAAATAAAAGTAGAATATTTTTGGTACAAAATACATGATATCAAAAGACTGAGTTCAAGTTTGGCATTTCCGAAGCTAAGAGCATTTGTTGAGCAACTTATGTGATTACGTAACTCTCCAAAAAATTCTAAAAAACTAATTGTTTCATAAAAAATGTCAACATACCAAAACAAGGAAACAGCTTAGAAAAACAGCCATTATTTCTATTTCTATTAAAACAATATTTTCTTTAATTAATTAATTCTAACAGTAGCTACATTGATCCTTAAATTGAATTGATCATATTTTTAAATTTAAGTTTTTAAAGGAAAGTTAAGAGTAAAGTGATCCAAATCAATGACATGCACAAACAACTCATATTATTTCATTGAAAAAATCCATTGCTACTGGTCATGAGACATTTGCGAGTTTGGTATGCAAACTAGTCAATAAGTTCTGGAATGGCGTCTTTCAGCTGAGCCGAAACCAAAAAAACACGTCAAAGTCGATCCAAAGTTAAGGTAATGTTGACTGTTTTTTGATTATTGCGGTGTTGTGCACTCGAAATTTTCGTCAGAAGTACAGACTCTGAATAAAAAAGACTAACTGAGCTCGGCAGATTCGTCGAAAACATGGTTTAGTTATTTGACAAGGTAGCCGTGACAGTTTTTTGGCTGTTGGTAGTTGTCAAAAACAGCTACAGAAGTTGTAGTTTGCTGCTTTTGACTAGCTATGTGTTTATTTTCAACTTTTCTTTGATTCATTAAATTTGTTCGCGAAGTTTATTGGAATGTTTTTAGTTTGCTGCAATTTCTTTGATTAATTGCATGAACAGCTAATTTTGACAACTACCCATCGCCGCTCGTGAGAAAAAAGCCAGTCTACGCTACTACCTTGTCAAATAATTATACCATGGTCGAAAAAGACCAGATTTGTGAAAAAATTCATTAATTTTACGCCACGATAACAAGGCTGTTATTGTAAACAAATTTCTAGCCAAAAACTAAACAAATCCCAACGAACAATCATTAGGTCTATTCCCGTACTCGATTTAAGTAACTTGAAGTTTGCTTGAATGCGTTATTTTACAACTGTTTGAAGCTCGAGAGAGAAGAATAACATGCAAAATGTTACTCTCTATTCTATTACAATTCTATTCTCTATTGAATTTAGTACCGATTGTATTCACTTGATATGGCTTTGAATAACTTTTTTCTTTTTCCAAAACTCAAATTACCACTGTTTTAAGCTCCCGTTTTCAGTTAATAGAAAACATAAAAGAGACTTCGTGGCGAGAACTGAAGTTAATTTCAGAAAATGCGTTTAATAAATGTCTTGATGGACATTCTTTCGAATAAGTGCATTAGTTCGAAAAAGATCTATTTTGAATACGATATAATAAATTTGAAAAAATTGTAAATACTTTGTTCTATTAACCAATTCCCGGTACTTTTTTAACATAATGTATTATCTTATTAAGCTGATTAATGATATACTTGATTACACAGTGCAACACGAAAAAAATAACCATATACGGACACCACTACGTGATAAAAGACCAAAAAAAAAGACCCCTGTCTCCCAGTTTTGTTCAAAGTCCTCCAGGTTTTTTTATGGGCCCCCAAAGATGTGGGGCCTCGGGGTCATTTTTGCAAAAAAATTATCATTTTCTCAAGCTCATATCTTGCAAACCGTTCGTAATTTTGATTTACTCTTTGAAGCAAAGTTGTAGCTCTTGTCATAAAGAACTTATAAATCGTCTGAAAAAGCTGATGATGGAGGGCAGTCTGGAAGTAACGTGCCTGTGGACACCATAAGTTCTGAATCAGAGTCAGATTCGGACGACGATTTGGATTCACAACTTAAGAGAGTGCGATTTGCAAGTCCAGGGCCATCAACATTATAAACATAATACGAATATTTTTTTTTTATAATTTTTGTAATAGATAGCATAGTATTGTAGTGCCATCCCTGCTGAGACTACTAATCCTTACAACACTGAATCATTATTACTAAATATCTATGCTACTACTCTTTGTTACAACCCTAACTTTAAATGTCAACCCATACTACCTAAGAACTAAGATTAATAAAATCAGTAATAGCAGAACAATGAAACCTGCAACATTCCTTTTTACTTACGGGAGAAGGCTTTATAGTATCTCAATGTTGAAGTAAAGAAAAAACAAATGAAATTAAAAAATTTTCAGGAAATTTTTCACTTTTGCAGCTACCTAAGCGCCACCTAAACGGTGTTAAGAATCATTCCTAGGAAGTTTATATGTTCTAGAAAGTTGTTAATTGAGATTTTAGGTTCAAGATTTTGTATTTGATTATTTCCTTGAATTTTGAACGGTTTGCTACCTATGGACCTGAACAGGGGAAAAAAGGTAAAAAAAGAATTGAATTTTTTAAAGTTTTTTGCGATGTTGACCTTGAAGATGAAGTTTTTTATGACAAGAGCTACAACTTTGCCTCAGAAAGTAAATCAAAATTCCGAACGGTTTGCAAGATATGAGCTTGAGAAAATGATAATTTTTTTGCAAAAATGACACCGAGGCCCCACATCTTTGGGGGCCCATAAAAAAACCTGGAGGACTTTGGGCAAAACTGGTAGACAGGGGTCTTTTTTTTGGTCTTTTATCACGTAGTAATGTCCGTATATGGTTATTTTGCGATGACTTAAAAAATTACACACTGTGTTATTCTTGTGAGTGACTTAGACCACTTTGATATTTAGTTCTTCAATACTGAGACAATGAAAAAAGTGCGTGTTTTGTATTTAAGTCTTCTATTTTATTTGATTGTAAAAACTATATAAGTAACTTTTGAACAATATTTTCATTTCATATTTAACCCATTTCCGGCTGCTCCTTAACTACCGGGCCAAAAGCAATGAAACTTCGTCCAGAGTCTATATATGGCCCTAAACTTAATCTGGCAAAATTTAAAAATTTACCTTCACAGGTAAGGGCTGGGTGGACTGATGCATTTTTGCACCACTAGCTGCATCACATACCTTCACAGCCGTACCTGCCAATTTTAAAACAGCAAACGTGCTCCAAATTTATTTGAACATAAAATTTAAAACTTATAATAGTTACTATTGAAGAGCAATTTTCGATACTGCGATTTGAAATTTTTCCGGAATTTTCAACAATAAAAAAAAACCCCAAATATTGCGACGCGCCGTGGCGTAAATCCAAGTAAACGACCGAATCGACTCAAACCAAAAATAATGTATATTGTCAAAGGTCCATACTAACATAATCTCTACAATGCCAGTTAATATCACTTTCGCGCTCACCTGGTGAAAATTCTAGTTACTGGTGCAAAAATGCACCAATAGCTGGAAATGGGTTAAGATAAAATTTTTTAATTATTTTTAATATACCAAAAAAATAACATATTCTTGCTTTGAATGCAATTTCTCTATCTTTACAATTATATAAAATTTAAGTGAACATTTTCTTTTACCAGTAAACTCCAAAAGAACTGAACCAATTTTTATGAACAATTTTGGAAATGTCATATTTATTCCACAGCCTTTTATAGGGGTATTTCTCTTTGAAAATTTTAAGTAATAGGTATATTTAACTAAAGTGTTGTTTTTAAGAAATCATTACAGATGCCACGCATTGCTTAATCCTCTTATTTTCACGCGTTTGCGTTGCGAGAGTTTTAATAAACTCCATGTTGCTCTTTACTCTTCTTCTTTTTAGGCTCAGCTGAACAACAACAAAAAAAAATGTAGGAGCCTCTAGCAAGGCAAAAAGTTAGATACACATATATGCATTGCTGAGAAGCTACGGGCCTTCATGGACAATGTAAGACAATGTACGAAGACACTAGTTATTTTTATTAATTTCCGAGCTGAAAGCCCTAGCAGCTATTGCTCTTTTTTCACTTAGTTATAAGATTTTTAATTCATACAATTTAATTCATGTAATAATTTCATAGATCATAAAACTAATTTTATAAGATTTTACATTTTATGATTAATTATAATAAATAAATAAAAAATATGGCGACCGTGGGTAGAGTGCGTGGCCCCTAAGCTAAAAAACCGCGGTAACCCGGGTTCAATTCCAGCTCTGACAGAAAAGTTTTTTCAATTGAATTAATTTTTCTGTTCGGTAGTCACCTCTCTGCAGACAATGGCAAACCTCAGAGAGTAAAAATTGCCATGTAAAGCTTCTTGAGAACATAAGCCGTTCGGAGTCGGCATAAAACACGTAGGTCCAGTTCTCGTTCATTTGTGATCAAACATTTAATAACACGCACAACACAATTGATCAATAGAAGCTAGGTCAAAGTTCTTCCAAGGGCTGAAATGGCCAGTTTATTTTATTTTTTATTTAAATAAAAAATATTTTTATTAAAAGATGTTTTGAAGAAGAGCGCGTGTATTTAATAATACTTATTTAAGAATAAGTAATATTTATTTCAGAAGGAGTGTAATGAAAGGTATATCACTTGAAAGGTAATGCACCATAGATGTGCACAGACATGTTCCATTATATGTTGATAAACTATGACTACAAATATGAGCGTTGAAAGTATATTTCAGTAAGTAGAATGGGAAATGAGGTATCGGATGGAGGATCTGGGTGGGGAGGCTTGCACAATATGATTGGATTTAAGATTGGTGGCCTTTGACGCTCATATTTCGTTAAAAGAAAATTTTTCTTGAAAAAATCTTAACCATTAAGTTTTTTTATGTAATTTTTTTACAAATAGTTTTTTTTAAAAAAATTTCCAGATATTGACACTAAGACCATTGAAGCATCTTGAAAACTGCAGATTTTATTTACGTATATTTTTCAATGCAATCACATGACCTCATGGCAAAAAAGACACTGTTTCAATAGTATCGTAAATGTAGATGCAGAATTTCTTTTTATACAATAAAATAGAAAAATTCTGTTTTTTTTTACTTCAAGTTTTATTGTCCCATCAGTTGTTTTGGAGTCAATTGGAAAATTCAACAAGTGGCAGTTTTTTTCGTTTTAAAACCGTTTGAAGAAAGTTAACTTAATGAATTCAACAAAGGTAAGTTTCCATGTTAAATATATATGAACCGTTACAAACAAAATATGTGCAGACATACGAGATAATCAATTCTGGACAAAAAATAGATATCTGCATACTTCCAAAAATTGGCAAGAAAGTTAATTCCATATCGCTTTTTACGATATTTTGAGTTTAGTCATTATTCCTTGCGACCACAGTTTTAATAACTACATAAAGTAAAAAAAAAAATGCATCAGCTTTTGCACTATGTACTTCTTTTTGTAATACATGCAGGATATAAGAAATAAATGCCTCTGAAACGTTTGAATACTTTGAAACCACTTTACGATCTACTTTAAGACTTTAGCATAAAGTACCAGTTTGGAAATGTTTATAAAGTAACTAGTTCAAATATAGGGAAGAATGACATATTTTGGGTGCAATTGTCTTTTCCTATGACACGTAAAAAGCGTCAGTTCGATCAATGTAAAAGGTTATTGTTGAGAGACCAATACTGGTCCTTTTTGGAAGTTCAGAACTATATAAAAGTGAGTCCAATTTTCTGCACGGGTATAATTACTTTTTATTACTTTACAAAAGGAATTCTACGTCTACACTTACGATACTATCGAAACTGTGTCTTTTTTTATATGTAATAGGTAATGTAATAAAATGGTTAACAAATAGAAAAAATATTTTTGTAAACATTTTCTTATATTTTACTATGTACATAACAAATAACTTTAAAGTAATTAAAAAAACCATATTCTTAATTGAAATGGCGTATTTTTATCGTAAAATTACGATTTTGAATCGCAGTGTTCTGGCAACGCTGATCTATACCTCAGTGCGATGTGAACTTTGGTGAATTTATGGAATGTGTTGAATATTTATTATTTGTTGAATTGAATATTCACAATGTGTTAATCGAAAATTAATAGGGTAATTCACGAACTTGGTGTATCGTTGAAAATGCATTTTTTCTAAATTATATTTTTGTGAGCACACCTTTACAATTATAATGATGTTGCAAGTGCTTTAACAGCTGTTTTTTGTTTACTGTTTTTTATCATTCTTTTGTGAAAGGTATTTAGATAGTAGAATGCAATATTTTTTCTTTTAATTTTCTTTTTTAAAACTCCCTTCATTTCTTTACCACTTCTTTCTTTTATTATAAATTAAACTTCCTGCAGCTAAAAATGTTAGCAATGAAAACAATAGCTCAATCAGCGGGGTTAAAAAAAAATCGGTGGTGGTGTTCAATGCAAAATAAACACATTCATTAACAATAGCGTCATGCAAAATTATTGGATTTGCAAAGGCATCAGCCTTTTTGTTATTGCAAATGCATGAATGTTCAAATGCATATCAAAGCTTTTTGTAAAAGCAGCTAATTTTGCATTTTATATATATATATTTTTTTATACAAAAACTTGTAGTTTTTTCTGTCGACTAGCTCTCTTTGATTGATTATATCGATTCGCTAGTCGTTAACATCAAATTTTTATGCATAAAATGAAATCGTTTATTTGTGCATTCGGGCGTAAAAATTTGGAAGACGTTAAAAAATTGCCAATAAAAAATGAACTACGTGTTGTTGTCAGCACAAATTGTAATGCAATGATTTGCGAGTGAATTTTTGGCGCGTAAACAATGCCGGAAGCGGCGCCATAGCTGTCGACTAGTCGACTGTCAAATTATGTTTACACGGCTGAGTAACGAATCAGCAACAGCAGCAGCAGCAGATGTTGTGGATTTTGACTAGTTGCTTGGAGAATATTAAATATTTTACTATTGCAACGTTATTTGGGGCAGGGCACAAAATTGCCCATAAAATGTTGATAGTTTGGAAATAAGTAATTACAAATTTTTGCATGAATGTAGTTTTCATTGAACATCGACTTTGTTATTTTTAGTAGGAAAATTATTGTTTACAATTGAATTTTGTGTACTTTTAGTTTGAAAAAATGTTAAAATGTTGCAAATCAGTTGCAAGCCGATTGGTTTAAAAGAAATAAATGATATTTAAATTATTTTACATTCTATTCTTTTCGGTTTTGTATCAAATCCAACCGAAAATGTTGCATAATCAAAGCTTCTAATTGTTTTCAATTTCAACAGCACCAATCAAGCTTTGCTTTAAACTTTTTCTGGCAACTTTTTGAGGTAGCGGCATTAACTTTCTTAGGTATCAGCCTAAAAATAGTGGATTATAAAGCCACGGTTAGATCTCTTCAATTTTATCAATAATTAATACAATGCCTTCAAGTTTGCAAATAAAAAAAAACAAATCAAAAATCTACCCACCTCCTATACAAAATAATGTCATTATAGCATAACCTTCATAAATTCCACAAATATTCACTTGAAAATTTGAATTCAACCACGCCCCCTAAAAAGTGAAGCCATCAAAATAATACAAAACTCAAACTTTCGAATACATTTAAATACGGCTGTGAGGTTTTTTGAACTTCCAAAATATTTCCTTACTAGTTTTAATTAATAAAAGAAAATTTTAAAAACCTAATTTTTCATTTGCAATACGAATGTTTGGAATAGAGCATAGAAATTACCCAGTAAGTGCATTCATGCATACAACATTGATGATGCATGCATACGTTTGATGTTTTGTGTGCATGCCAGCATAAATGCAAGCTCATTTCCATTTTACAAGGCAATGTCATACAAAAGCATGCCTACTGTGAACCCTCACAATTACTAATACTGTATGCATGAGGAACTAGTATTACTCTATGCATATATTGTCATTAATAATGTATGCATACATTGTCATTAATACAGTATGCATACATTTTCATTAATACGGTATGCATACATTTCCACTAATACTGTATGCATGGGTACACTATCATTAATACTGCATGCATACATTGTCATTAATACCGTATCCATGCATTGTCATTATTACTATATGCAAACATTGTCATTAAAACTGTAATAAAAAAATTGTTGTTGTCACCTCAGCAATTTGTTTGCTCATCTTATTTATTTTTGTTTTTAAAATCTTATTTTGCTGTTATATTTAATAAAATAATTAAATAAAATAATTTGTTAATAAATTTTTTACAACCGCACTCCTTAAAATTTTTACTCACAATGGGAGTTCATTTGTTTTAAACAAGACTATGCATGAAGGGCATGCTTTAGCACATGATACATCATGCGTATTTTCACATCCAAAATACTCTGTGCAAACTATATGCATACTGTATGCATACAAAATCGGCTTTGCCAAAATTTATAAGAATTTTACCTAATTGTTTTTATTTTTATAACTACGAATACTCTGTACATTTTTTAGTAGCAATACAGCATGATACTGTGCATAAAAACCATGCATACTGTTAGCATAAAAAATCGGTAAACAAGCTTTTCAGCAAGTATAGATAATTTCTGTTTTTTTTATGACAACGCATGCCTTGTCGATACTTTTGATTGCATAAAGCATGCATATTTCGTGTATGCATGCTACTCTGGACATACTAGGTATGTTACCTAGACATTTACGTCAAATTATACTACATATCGTCGCTGCGCCAACAAAAAATAGTTGCTCATATTTATAACAGAGCATTTCTGTTTTTGATCACTTCTAAACCAAAAGAGATATAAGAAAACGACAAATGCAGAAATGTGGGCAATAGATACATAGTATGCCCAGAGTAGCATGCATACACGAAACATGCATGCTGTATGCAAGCAGAAGTACGGACAAGCCACGCTTTGTCACAAAAAAACCAACAATTATCCAAAATCTCTGAATTACTTGTTTTGCTTTAGTCTGCTTTTTGTTTACACACTAAACTATACTATACTATACTATACTATACTATACTATACTATACTATACTATACTATACTATACTATACTATACTATACTATACTATACTATACTATACTATACTATACTATACTATACTATACTATACTATACTATACTATACTATACTATACTATACTATACTATACTATACTATACTATACTATACTATACCGGTTATGGTTTTTATTATGCAAAGCAAAAACAAAAATGATAATCCTATAACAACTAGAATTATTTTTGCTATCCATATAAAATTGTGATATAAGCTTAGTATGCTGTAGGAACGAAAATTTTTGGGCATAAACTCTACACGCGAAATTTTGGTATATAGTCAAAACTTTTGTATGGAGAAGAAGCACGTGCTGTTCTGGTTGACAGATTCATATTTTTATTGCTGCAATTTTATATCCTATAAAAGGCAAGGCTACACATTAATAAACTATATAAATGCAACAATAAATTTGTTAATTAACAAATTCAACACTTAAACAGACCTACTGCTTATTTTTATTGTTAAATTTCCGCGCCAATTAAATGTACGGGCATATAATCGACAGCGAAATTTTTATATTCTAACTCTTCACTCACGAATGGATATTTGGCAACATAGCAATAATTTTTCGCTTCTACAGCGTACTAGCTGGCAAAAAAAATTTCGCTGCCTGTTCGTTGTCAAAAATCTCAATGTAATTCTTATGGAATTTTTTTTCGTTTCTACAGCATACTAAGCTTTAGCCTTTAAAAAATTTGAAACACAGGTGCAAATAAATTATTTGCATGATACAATCACTATTAGGTAGCCTTTACAGCTACCTTTTTTCTCATTCAGCGGAGCCAACAATTTCCCTTAAATTATTTATACAATTACATAATACTAATAATTAAATTAAATAATTTAAAATTTTTCTGACGTTTAGAGTAAGACACATTCAGAGTAAAACATAGTTCACTAAGGTATCGCTACCATAATATTTTACAACAGTTGTGAACGACACACGGTCCCATGATACCTAATAGTCATTGTATCATGATTTTTTTTTTTAATTTAGTTTTGAGTGCAACGGTAGTGCCCCCTACGAGTCGTTTTTCTTGCCGCTCCTTTTAGAAAATTTGTTATCGCGATTATATTAAGTCGAAAGGAATGCAGCTAATAAATTTTGATATAATAGCTAAATACAATTTTAAAAACAAAAATAAATAAAACTATTAATATTGTATACTAATGACAAAGTATGCATAAAGTATAAATGGTAATTTATGGATGCAGTATTAATGACAATGGATGCATTTAGTATTAGTAATTATGCGGGTTCACAGTACACATGCTCTTGTATGACATCGCCTTGTAAAATGGAAATGAGCTTGCATTTATGCTGGCATGCATACAAACCATCAAACGTATGCATGCATCATCAATGCTGTATGCATGAATGCACTTACTGGGTAGTGTTAATAAAATATGCAATGAAAAAAAATTGACAAAAATAACATAACTGTTTTTGTTGGCGATATTTTAAAGTCGTGACCAATCGTTTTGTATTCTATACAAACTATTTATGTATTTTTACATGTTTCGAGAGAATTATTTTTTTTTATTAAAAATGAAATTGTTCTGTATTTGAAGACATTTTCTGTTTTTACATTTACATTGTTAAAAAAAATGAGAATTGTTGGAACTTTTTGAAGTGAAACTTCTTAGGCGACAATTTGATATTGAGGGTCAAATTTTTAGGGTCTTGTACGAAAACTTTTCGTTATGAAAAATATTTCGAGTCTCGTAACGTTTTGTATGGATGCGAGTTGTCGGAACTTTTTGAAGTGAAACTTTTTAGGCGGCGATTTGATATTGAGGGTACAATTTTAAGGGTCTTGTAACAAAAACTTTTTGTCATGAAATATATTTCGAGTCTCGTAACGTTTTTGTGTATATGAGCAATGAAATCTTTATTTTTTTGTTTTATCCTATTTTTTGTGATGTTTGTGTTGGAACCCCCAGAAGGGTGACATATAAATTAAGAAATTTTTGCCACACCTGATGAAGACATTTTCTGTTTTTACATTTCATTGTTAAAAAAAATGAGAATTGTTGAAACTTTTTGAAGTGAAACTTCTTAGGCGACAATTTGATATTGAGGGTCAAATTTTAAGGGTCTTGTACAAAAAATTTTCTTCTTGCAAAATATTTCGAGTCTCGTAACGTTTTTGTATAGATGGGAGTTGTTGAAACTTTTTGAAGTGAAACTTTTTAGGCGGCGATTTGATATTGAGGGTAAAATTTTAAGTCTTGTAACAAAAACTTTTCGTTATGAAATATATTTCGAGTCTCGTAACGTTTTTGTGTAGATGAGCCATTTTTGTTTTTTTGTTATATCCTATTTTTTGTGACGTTTGTATTGGAACCCCCAGAAGGATGACATATATAGTAAAGGTCTAGGTGTGTACGAAATAAATTAAGAAATGTTTGCCACACCCCTTTTAACGCCCACAAATCAATAAAAGTGCTATATTTCGGACGGTTTTAAACGTATTAGACTAAAATTTGGAAATTTAGTTTGTATGGGTACTTTCGGCAACTGAACTAAAAATGGGAGTCTACGCCCACAAATCAATGAAAATGCTTTATTCAAGGTGAGGTAATAAGACTTATTTTGGTAATTTAGTTTGTGTGATTACTGTCAGCAACTGTACTAAAAATTGCCCTGTAGGAAAATCAACTAATTTAAAAGTAATTGAAAAAGTAGTTTTTTGTCAACCACAACTAGTTGAAATTCTGTCTTTTTTCCATAGAACGAACTAACATATTTTGTATGGTGATGTCCGCTAAATAAGTCGATTGACTTTCGTCTGCATATTTTTTCAACTATGTTAAATATGTTAAATTAGTCTAATTTTAATTATTTTCTTAACTACTTTAAAATAAATCAATTGAAAACCGCATACATTTTCAACTTCTTGTTAAATTAGTTAAATTTAAATTATTTTTTAATTACTTTAAAATAAATCAATTGAAAACTAATTAATATTCCATTTACTGAAGATGAATTTAAAAGCATAAAAACTTTAAATTTCTATACATCAAAAAGATAATTTCTTTTATTGTTTGGAAAAAAAATACATAAATTCATATAAGTGAAAGCTTAAAGTTATTAATATATGATGAAATAGCATGGTTTAATATAAGGTCTCTTCGCCAAATAAGGCCCAAGCCTTAATAAGGCCCGATTTCTAATACGCACATTTATTGCATTCCCTGCAAAATGATTTTTTGCACGTTTAAACATGTTCATATCTGCATCACGATGCAAAAAAAATAGCAGAAAAAATCTACCTGGCAGAAAAAAAAACTACGAAAAAGAAAGCCCTCAACTATAAATGTCAGCAAATTACTAAAATTTTCTTTAAGAAGCCAGAGTAACTTTATTTTAATTTTCTTTACTTTATTTTAACTTTATTTTAAATGAACTTTTCCAAATAAAAGTATTTTTTCGAAATAATTTTTATAAAAAAAAGCTATGAATAGCATTTATGTTTAGTATAAATGTAAACCAACATTTCTAATAACAATATGTGTTCTTATTTTATTATTTTCTGACTGTTTTGTTATGTTTCTAAAACCGTTATATATTGGGCCTTATTTAGACATGGTGGTCCTAATATGGCAAAAATCAGACCTTTTTTAAATCTTCTGAGCTGGATATATTTTTTACTTTTTCATGCTTTATTTTTATGTTTTTGAAAAAAGAATTGAATAAACAAAAATACAAAATTGCAAAAATAAGTTTTAAAAAACCCGTTTCTCTTCTGTCTGGTAAAAACCGTTAGGTTGGCCTTATTTGGGTAACTTACATTATATATAAACTTGTAATCTAATAAAAATTTGCAATAAAAACATGTCAAAATCAGAGTAGTCGCCGAATTAATATAATTCAAAGTAGTTTTTAACCACTTGTTTTGAAGTAGTTTTTCAATTACTTCATATAAATGCAATAAAAACTATTCAAAATAAAGTGGATGCCGTCTTAATATAATTCAAAGTAGTTCATAAACTAGTTTATTTTAAGTTAGTTTTTTAATTAGTTGCCTTTAAAAACAAGTTAGTTTGTTCCTATTGGGTTGGTTTCCACGCCAAATTTTTCCGCCCACAAAACAGTGAAAATGCTATATTTCAGGCAGTTTTGGTCATAAAAAAAATAAATAAGACTACAATTTTGAAATTAAGTTTGTATGGTTACTTTCAGGCACTGTACTAAAAATGGGCATGGTCGCTTTATATCCACGCATACTTCCTGATAAATCATTAAAATTTGCTATTTGGCTGTTTTTAAAAAAATGTCATTTATGTTTTTTTTTTACTTGACCAAGAATTCAAAAAATTTTGTAAAATTTTTTTATCTGAACCGGAAAAACTAATTTTAATACTTTCTCCCAACAATTTTTTTTGGGTCTACGTGTTACCTACATTGATTTCTTAACAACGCACACTCTATGCAAAAAAAAATTGTTGCCTCTTTTGCTGCAATTAACAGTATTATTTGCCATAATTAGCGCACTTGGCTTAGTTCAGACAAAAGCTAGGCTATTAACAAGCAAACAACAATAACCACTACGAAAGCTGCAAAATTTCGAAAGCTTAAGCTAGGTCTTTTTGTTTTCGCTCCTTTTGTTAGCTCAACAGTCAGAGTCACCTACAAAGACGTTTTTAGCCCAAGCAATTAGTTCTGGCCAAAAGTGAAAGAAAAATGAGTTAAATTTAGCGATTTTTATGGTCAACACAAAAAAAAAAAAAAAAAAAAAATGCAAGGCAAACAACCAAGCATATAGGCGGTGTTTAAAAAATAGGAAAACAACAACAATAAAAATGTAAGAAGATGTTTTATAGTGTGCAAGTCGATAACAACAATAACAATATTGGTTGTGCTGCTTTTAACTTGGTCTACGCTGTAAAACGGAAATAAGCCGATTAGTAGCAGCAGCAGCAGCAGCAACTAACACTTAAACAACAACAATTTGTTAAAGTACATTCCCTCCAGGAAAAATGGGAAGGCTTCCATCTAAAAGTGATAAAGAAACATTCCCCACCGTATCTTTTGAAAGCTTAAGGGTAGTTTTGCATATATATTGTTTCCCCACCGTATTTTTTGGAAGCTTAAGGGTAGTTTGTTATTTATATTGTTTCCAAATCGCTTCTTTAAGAATGCATGTGGAAACTTTTATTTATTGTCAAGCAATGACAATAGAAAATATTAACATCATTGTTTTCTAGCCGCTTATTGTAGAATCCGATAGTCTAGTGGTAGCGCGCTCGACTGTCGCTCAGGGGTCCCGGGTTCGAATCCTGGCCGAATCCATTTTCATAACAAGGGAGAGGAATGTTTCCACATTAATTCTTAAAACAGGGGAGAGGACTGCTTTCAATTCACTTTTGAGGACAGCGGAAAGGAATGTTTCCACATGACTTTTTAACACAGCGGGGAGGAATGTTTCCCTCATGACATGCTATGTTAAAAAAGCAATGGAGTGTGCAACAAAGGGGAATGCTTCCTACATTCCTTGGTATGTTTCCTGGTAACATCCGGGAATGCTCACATTTCCTGGAGGGTTATGAGTAACGCAAAATATGAGTATTGCTGTTGTTGCTTTTGTATACCTAAAAATATATATTATTAATAATGTACTTTTTTTTACTGAGCCAACTCTGAGTTCCGCCACAAAAACTGACGAAGCCAGCTTCTACTGACCACTCAGTCGCCCGGCCGGCCTTTGTTTTGTTGCTGTTGTTGTTTTTGCATTTTTATATTTCGTCTTGTTGCTACAACAACAATAAGTGTACCGTAATGAGACATTAACCGCATGCGCGCACGTTATTGTTATTGCTATTGCTATTGTTATTATTATTATTATTATTGTTTTGCCACACGATTTATTTAATAAAGTTTTTCAAGCTTTAAGCTTGAGTGAAGATAAAATGTGAGGTACCAAAAGGCAACAAAACGTGAGGCAATAATTGATTAAATTTTTATTTTGGTATTTGTTGAATTTTTAATGATTTTAAAAATTATTTTGTGTCACTTTTAAACATTTCCCATTCACACATTTACATTTTTATGCTTAAATGTGTCAAATTTTTAACATTTTTAGATAGTTACAACCCTTCTGGTCGGATGATGAGCGAATGAGTTTTGACTAACTTTTAACTTGAGTGTGGCCCCATAACAATAGCGTGGTGCATTCAAGTTTGCCTTTTTTAAAAAGCACATACAAGTGCGTCATTTTTCTCGAGTGTTTTTTTGACAGTTTGAGTCGCTCATAAAAAAAAACAAATAGAATCGCTGTGTTTGAAACAAGTTTTAAAAAATTAATTAACAAGTGGTTGTCATCACGTAAAAGTGTTAAATAAAACAAAATAAATTTTTAAACGATAATATAAACATGCGTTGTATTGTACACAGCTGTGAAAATTACCAAAAATTGAAGAACAGTGCGATTTCCTTTCACAGGTAATGAATGTGTTTTTAAAAGAAAAAATCACCGTATTTATATTAAAGTGGTTTTAACAAAGTGAATATCAATTAGAAATTAATATATTTCCAATCAGAAATATTAGAAAAATAGCAAAAAAGAGCCCGCCGTTTTCGCGCCATTTCTTAGCAATAAGAACTGTCAAAGTGCGAACACAACTGCAAGGCCGCATTCTATTTTTGATTCTATCTTTTCAAAGTGAAAGAAAGTTCATATGGGAAAATTTTCCAAAACATCAATGTATTGCGAAAGTTGTAGATGTTTTGGGATTTTCTCGTGGCAAAGCTAATAATGCCATACAATTTTATAAAAAAAAAACAAAACTTTTGGAAATTTGCCACGTAGAAAGCCGAGAAAGACTACCCCTTCCGACGATAGACGCTTGGTTAGATTGAGCGAATCGGATCCATTCTTCACCTCTACTGAAATCAGGGAACAATTAGAGAAACATCACGGTATACAAAATATCCGCGCAAACTGTCCGACGCAGATTACAAGAAAATTCGTCGAATGGACGTTTAGCACGACTAAAACCCAATGTTTCAAGAAAAAATATTAGAAAACAAAAAGCTTTTGCAAAAGACCATCTGCGCAAGGATTCACAATTCTAGAAATTGGTGGTTTGGAGTGACGAATCCAAATTCAACGTGTTTGGTAATGATGGGAAACTATATGTAAGGTGGCCCCCGCTACAAGAATTTAACCCTAGATACACTAAAAAAAACTGTTAAGCATGGTGGTTCATCAGTGATAATGTGGGCTGCTTCACTTCATCAGGAGTTGGTCCAATAATTAAAATTGACAAGTGAAATGTACAGGGGTATATTGGAAAACCATTTAGATGGTGACTATGTGAACAATTTACCGTTACCTTGGATATTCCAACACGATAATGATCCCAAGCACTGCTCGCGGGTTGTTAAGAACTGGATTAGTGCTAAACAATATCAAAACCCTACACCGAAAAAAATGTGCGGAGTTAACCCAAGTTTTTTTATGAGTCAAAAGAGTTTTTGAGAAGTTAATAACGTTTCCCGCCGTAAAACCCAAAATGAATTACATCAATTGTTAATATAAAACTTTTTTTTTGATACAACTCATTTTCAAAGCTTGGAGTAAATTAAAAGCTGTTTCAAATTAACCCTGCATCTTCTCCGAACATTTGTCCTTTTAACTCCATTAAAACTTATTGCAACCATCTATGAAGAACGCCTTTGTATTTTAAAGCTGAAACGGAGTTATTTTTAGCACGAAACAGAGTCTGCTCGAGCAAATATTTCCGTTTGTTCGTTTTACTTTGAATGAAGAGAAAGCACTCAAATATTTTAGCAAGCAAATCAAGTTTGCTGTAAGAATTAAGTGTTGCATAATGATAAAAAAGGGCCGTTTTTACTATTGCGAGTTATATGTTTTCGTTATCTTTATCTTTATTATGCGGTTATTTGATATAGAGGGTAAAGTTTTTCGAGTCTCGTCACGAAAGTATTTTTTAATCTCGTCACGAAAAAATGTGTACACAAGCAATGATATTTTTTGTATGGGGACCCCCAGAAGGGTGGTAGATAGAGTGCTGGTGTGATTAGAAGAAATGTTCAATGAAAAATTCAGTAGGACCAGACATTAGACCCTCTAACGGTCATAGATTTTTTTATATTAATTATAATAAAAATTGTTTCATTTTGTGTTTTTTGTATCGGGATCACCAGAAGGGTGGCAGATAGAGAAAAGGTGATTTCAAAAGAAGTGTTAAGGGGGAAAAATTAATAGGACCAGCTCATATATTGATCACCCTAGGGGTTATAGATGTTTTGATATGAATTATAAAAGCCATTTTAAAAAAATTTTTTTTTGTATGGGGAACAACACAATTTTTCCCGTTATCTCGTAAATATCAAATCACGGACATATTCCGCATACATCGCAAGCTATTAAGACCAGTATTATTAAACACGGTGTTACAAAAAATAAATTTTTTTCTGTCCTATGAACCAAATGCACATATTCGGAAAGAGGGGAAAAATAAAAATACACGTGTATCGTCGATTTTCATGTACACGTCAGAATTTTTTTTTTTTAAAGTTTGAAGTATAAAGCTCGTAGTGGCCTGTGTGGAAGCCTTTGGACCGATTTTTAACCCTTTTTCAGTGATCTAATCGAGCTGATTTTTTGCAGGCAGACCCGTGGAAATGTCTGTAGCATGTCAAATTTTTTAAAAACAATTTTTATCAATTCTCAGATTTTCCCCAATTTTTATTATTTTTGAAAAAAAATATTTTTTTCACTTTTCTTAGCATAACTTGAAGGGACTCCAAATTTTTAAACTACTAAAGCGTTAGGAAAAAAAAATGTTTTTTGACCCATCCTACTCGATATAGTTGTAGTTAATCAATAGTAACCTTCTAACACTAAACAGTTTTTGACTTTTACAACACTTACAACTGGTCTAGGGGCCCTCAAACGATACTACATGTCCATCCAACTTCCATCGGACATGTCCATCCGCCTTGATTTCTTGCACACGAACGATACTACATGTGTGATGACTTGACAGGTCGGATGGACATGTAGTATCGTTTGAGGGCCCCTTAAGACAGATGAAATAAGGAATTGCAATATTGTTTTAAGTTCTGTTGTGCGAAAACGTATTTCTATATATTTCATCTGAAAAAAATGCAGTGTCCGATGCGAAATAACTATTGTTACGTTTGTGGCTTATTCGCACCAAGTAAAAATTTCAAAAATATTACTAAAACAGTGGTGAATTCGTTTCAGAAAATATTTAAGACTGCTTATGTTCCTTACTTGTGGTATACTCCGGAAGTCGTGTGCGACTATTGCTGCAGAAATTTGTGCAAGTTTACTGATGGAAGGTCAACAATAAAATACGCTGTACCAACAATTTGGCTACCACGCACGGAGCACTGCAATGAATTGTGCTACTTTTGTGTAACTTTTGCTCAAACAAAAGGGTACCAATACATTCACCGCAACAAAATTCGCTACGCTAATGTAGAATCGGTAATTCCAGCAGTTTTACACTCACCAGAAGACCGTGTAGCAGCTTCAGTGGAGATTTTTGATAATGTTCCCGAAATAAGCGATGCAGAATCAACAGTTGTACCAAAACTGCTATCAACTTTTCTTCCATCGAATGCGAGAGTCCACAAGTATCGGAATTTGTGGCAACACCCAGTGAAATTGGGACTGCAATGCCGCATTTTATAACGCAAGCCGACTTCAATGACCTCGTACGAGACGGAAATTTGTCGAGGAGAACAGCAGAACTCTTTGCATCACGCTTTAAGCAGTGGAATATAGTGGCGGCTGATTTAAAAATAACAGCCGCTCGTGAACGAGGTAGCACTATTCCATATGACCAATTTTTTAGATTGCACGAAGATCGGGAAAAAAACTTGGCTTATTGTTGTGACATTGATTCGCTGTTTGCAAAAATCGGTTACCCACATATTTCAGAGGAGTGGCGACTTTTCATCGATGCATCGGTCAACAGCCTTAAAGTCGTGCTGCTTCATATCGGCAACACACATCCATCTGTCCCGATCGCATATGCCACAAACCTCAAGGAAACATACGAAGGCATGGAATTAATATTACAGTTGATAAAGTACAAAGAGCATAATTGGAAAATATGCTGCGATCTGAAAGTGGTCGGTTTACTCATGGGTGTTAAGCGTGGATTTCCAACCCACCAGTGCTTTTTGTGTACATGGGAAGGTCGAAAAAGAGATGAGCATTACACTGAATTTAAGTGGAAGCCGCGAACATGCTACAAAGTAGGCGTAGAAAATATAGAGAATCTACCATTGGTGCAACCGTCTCAAATCATATTGCCTCCATTACACATTAAGCTCGGTCTCGTATCAAATTTTGTTAAAAAACTGGATCGTGATGGCGAGGCCATTGCAACTTTGCGCAACATTTTCCCGAAATTGAGCGGCGCAAAGATTCATGCAGGTATTTTTTTTTAAGAAGTCATTCAGTAACTTTATGTTTTTTAATGATTTTTTTTATTTAAGGTGTTTTCAATGGTCCGCAGATAAAACAAATAATTGCAAGTTCTGAATTTTCATCAAAATTAAATGCTATGGAACAACGTGCATGGAAAGGTACCGTTGCCGTTATTGAGCAGTTTCTTGGCAACAAACGAGCTGCCAATTATAAAAATATTGTCGCAGAAATGATTTCGGCATATGGCGAAATGGACATTTTAATGTCGCTAAAGATCCATTTTCTTCACAATCATTTAGATTTTTTCCCTGATGATTTAGGAGCTTGTAGCGATGAGCATGGCGAAAGGTGCCATCAGGACATTGCGGCTGTTGAAAAGCGCTTTAAAGGAAAAGACATTACGCATATGCTTGGCGAATACTGTTGGTCTATTTGTCGCGATACTGAAGCAAATGCTTACAACCGCAAAAATAAAAGGCCTAAATTTCTTTAAAAACATTAAAATTTTTAATGTAACAATTCTTTATTTTTATAAAACAAAAGTAATAAAAAAAATTGTTTTTTTAACGAACTGAAACTTTAAAAAAACGATGACCATTAAAAAAAAACAATATATACTTCAAACTTAAAAAAAAATCCTGACGTGTACATGAAAATCGCCGATACACGTGTATTTTTATTTTTTATACCCTTTCCGAAAAAGTAAATTTGGTTCATAGGACAGAATGTGTGTAAAACGGTGAAATGAAACACCAACCAATGACATGAAAATATTGAATAAACAGAATACTTTTTATGAAAATTTTGTATTGTATTTCGTTTGAGAAGCTATCTCTTTCTTTCTCTCTGTTTTTTTTACAAAAATCTATCTTATTCTTTATGCTATAATGTTTTTTTTAACTTGCGATGTATTTTTTATAGAAAATTTTAGGAAACTAAACAATTGTATTAAATTTGGTATACAACAGTTGTTTTACAATAAGTCAAGATACATACATTTTTTTAAAGGTATTCATGAGTTTTTGGAACGTACTAAAGTCACATATTACCATATTTTATTAACGAAACTACTTTAAACACTAATAAACAAATTTTTAATGTATGTATGACGACATTTAGGCACCCCTAACAATTAACTCAATTAAATCAATTAACACAAATCGCCTTGAGAATATTCTACCTATTTTTGTACCAAATTTAATTATTCTAGCATCAATATATATCGGAATTAAGCATATTAAATTAAATGCCACTTCCATTTTTGCATTAGTATAGGAACACAACTAACTCATCTTTTAAAAAACTTTCTTAAACCTAGCGATCACCCTGTTGTTTAGTCCTTACTACATTTTGATAAATGCATTTATAAATGCTACAGCAATCAATCGTAAAATCAATGCAAATATTTATCCCTTTCTTCAAATATGTTAAATACAAAAATCCCTTTTTTGAAAAATTCCCCTTAAATCAAAGAAATGAAACACCTTTGAAACAAATTTTGAGAGTTGTGCGGAATTTAAGCTCAAAAGTAAAAAAAGTTTTTTTTATAAGAAATTACAGAGATTCAAAATTGCCAAATCGTGGATAAGCTGCTCTGTGAGTATGCAGAAGAGATTCTGTTTTCGGCGTTAACCATGTCTTTAATTTCCTTTGTATTCGATTCAAATAAGAAATAAATAATAATAATTAAACACAAAAGAAACTACGGGTTCTTTATTTGAATCTTTTGTGGGTGAGTTTGTTTATTTTTAAAGCTTCATGCTACATTTAAATGAGTTGATTCTAGTTTTTTTTTTTTGAGTGAACTCAAAATTTAAAAATTCTCAATTCCTCTACCTTAAAACAACTCAAAATGGAGTCAGTACGACTTTTCAAGCAAATCCAGCTTTTGAAGTAAATTGAACACACAAACGGAGTTAAATATAGTTTTTACAGCTTTGGCAAAATACCATGCACGAAAAGAGTTGAATTGACTCTGAATATGAATTTATTTACTCCGCTTTTTTTTTTGGGTGGAGATTGACCAGCGCAAAGTCCTGACTTAAACCCCATAGAATATGGGAATTATAGAAGATTAAAAAAGTAGCTGCAATAAAACCTGCAAACAAAGCTTCTTTATGGGAAATAATACAGGCAGAATGGTATAAAATACTGAATACTGAATGCTGAAGTACTACGTAATAACGGATTTTCAACTAAATACACCCAAAAAAATGCGGAGTAAATAAATTCATATTCGGAGTCAATTTAACTCTTTTCGTGCATGGTATTTTGCCAAAGCTGTAAAAACTATATTTAAATCCGTTTGTGTGTTCAATTTACTTCAAAAATTGGATTTGTTTGAAAAGTCGTACTGACTCCGTTTTGAGTGGATTTAAGGTTGAGAAGTTAAGAAATTTTAAATTTTGAGTCCATTAAAAAAAAAACTAGAATCAACTCATTTAAATGTTGCATGAAGCTTAAAAAATAAACAAACTCATCCACAAAAGAGTCAAATAAGGAACCCATAATTTCTTTTGTGTTTAATTATTTTTATTTATTTCTTATTTCAATTGAATACCTACTAGAAATTAAAGACATGGTTAACGCCGAAAACAGAATCTCTTCTCCATACTCACAGATCAGCTTATCCACGATTTGGCAATTTTAAATCTCTATAATTTCTTTTAAAAAATAACTTTTTTTACTTTTGAGCTTAAATTGCGCTCAACTCTCAAAATTTGTTACAAAGGTGTTTCATTTATTTGATTTGAAGGAAAATTTTTCAAAAAAGGGATTTTTGTATTTAACACATTTGAAAAAGGGGATATATATTTGCATTGATTTTACAATGGATTGCTGTAGTTTTGTTCGTTAAATGAGGGAAAAGATATTTTTTAAGCATTTATCAAAGTGTAGTAAGGATTAAACAAAAGGGTGAACTCTAAGTTTTTGAAAGTTGATAGAAGTTAATGCAAAAATGGACGTGGCATTTAATTTAATATGCTTAATTCCGATATATATTGATGCTAGAATTATTAAATTTGGTAAAAAAAATAGGTAGAATATTCTCAAGGCGATTTGTGTTAAGTGAGCATGGTTGCCTAAATGTCGTGATACATGCATTAAAAATTTGTTTTTTAGTGTTCAATGTAGTTTCGTTAATAAAATATGGTTATATGTGACTTTAGTATGTTCCAAAAACTCATAAATTCCTTAAAAAAAATGTATGTATCTTGACTTTTATTAAAACAACAGTTGTATACCAAATTTAATAAAATTATACAGTATAGTGTGTATACAGTACAGAAGGGAAACTTCTTTATATAAAGAATAGGATAGATTTTTGTAAAAAACTGAGAGAAAGTAAGATTTAGCATCTCAAACGAAATACAATACAAAATTTTTATAAAAAATATTTTGTTTATTTAATATTTTCATGTCATTGGTTGGTGCTTAATTTAGTAATACTGGTCTTTATGGTTTGCGATGTATGCGGAATATGTCCGTGATTTAATATTTACGAGATAACGCGAAAAAAATTACCTATAGGGATCTATTGTGGAAGTCCCCATACAAAAAACAAAATATTAAAAAAATGGCTTTTATAATTCATATCAAAACATCTATAAACCCTAGGGGGATCTATATATGAGCTGGTCCTATTAATTTTTCCCCCTTAACACTTCTTTTGAACTCACCTTTTTTCTATCTGCCACACTTCTGGGGATCCCGATACAAAAAACATAAAATGAAACAATGTTTATAATAATTAATATAAAAAATCTATGACGGTTAGAGGGTATAATGTCTGGTCCTACTGAATTTTTCATTGAACATTTCTTCTAAGCACACCAGCACTCTATCTACCACCCTTCGGGGGTCACAATACAAAAAACACAAAAAAATGAAGAAATTGTCTATTATAGTTCATATCAAAAAATCGATAACTCCTAGGGAGGTCAACTGTATGAGCTGGTCCTATTGTTTTCTTTATTTAACATTTCTTCTAAGCACACATACACTCTATCTGCCACCCTTCAGATACAAACCCCTACCCATACAAAATAAATTATCATTGCTTGTGTACACAATTTTTAATGACGAGATTAAAAAAAACTTTCGTGACGAGACTCGAAAAATTGTACCTTCTATATTAAATAACCGCATAGGAAGTTTCTCTTCGATAAAGATATACGAAAACATATAACTTGTAATAGTAAAAACGGCCCTTTTTTATCATTATGCAACATTTAATTCTTACAGCACACTTGATTTGATTGTTAAACATTTGAGTACTTTCTCTTCATTCAAAGTAAAACGAACAAACGGAAATATTTGCTCGAGCAGACTCTGTTTCGTGCTTAAAATAACTCCGTTTCAGCTTTAAAATACAAAGACGTTCTTCATAGATGGTTGCAATAAGTTTTAATGGAGTTAAAAGGAGAACTGTTTGGAGAAGATGCAGGGTTAATTTGAAACTGCTTTTAATTTACTCCAAGCTTTGAAAATGAGTTGTATCAAGCAAAAAAAGTTTTATATTAACAAAAAAAGATATTGATTCAATTCATTTTGTGTTTTACGGCGACAAAACGTTTTTAACTTCTTAAAAACTCTTTTGACTCATGAAAAAACTTGGGTTAACTCTGTACATTTTTTTCGGTGTACTAGCTTCGCATAAGGTAAATCTGGCAAAAAGTACCATTTTCTTCAACTAGCTTTCTTTATTTTCAAATGACTTTTGATCGAACTAAGCGAATGAACGAAATATTTTTGTTATAATAGAATTTAGATATAAAATAAGTTTTCCATTTGAATTACTTGAACTACATTTGAATTACTTTGATTTCTTGTAAAATCAGTTTTTCTTCATCTAGTATAGAAGTCGGTTTCAATAAATTTTCGTTTCATCATTTACGTGACTTAGTTATATGGGCACAAGTGTATATTAGGGTGGTTTTAAAATATCGATGTCGGATTTTTTTTGGGGGCACCCCCCTAAAATATTTCATTTTGTTAGATTTTAAGATTGCCAAAGTTTGAGCACAATTGGAAGATGTTAACCCGTGCCATTGGGGCCTCAAAGTTTTGAAAATATCCATTTTTTGGCAGTTTGGCGACTTCGGCGACCCATATCTCTGGAACGGCTAAAGCTATTTGCCCGTGTCATACATCAAATTAAAGGCCACACTGTTTTTAACATTTTATATTCTCCACAATAAATACGCAACTAGTACTGAAACCGAAAAAATAGAGCCAATGTCTCTAAAAACGTGACTAGGTACCCCTGAGAGCGAAGATGCGTTATTTGTATTATTATTGCTTATTATAAACAAAAAAATACTTGTACTTTGGAATCCACTGTACACTGTATATACATAAATTATCCAATTTGACCAAGAATTAATGTGAAAAGTAAATTAAGAGTATTTTTTAATTTGTAGTGGTTTTGAGAATGGGTTTTTTTTTTGTTGATAAGTTTTTTAGTAGCAGAAAAGTCAATTATAACTTTTTTACTTAATTATTATGAAATTTTATTCATATCTTACTGTTTAAAAAAAAAATTTATACATACATTTTTAATTACATTTATTTATATTGTAACGGGTTGTTACAATTATTTTTTTGTAAACCATAATATGATACGTTACGTGACACATTTTTCCTTCAAACAAGAACAAATATTTAATAGTTTTATTTATTTAATGGGAAACTGGGGGCGATGGAACAATGTAACATGTCTGACTGTCTCAACCTGGCGAGGCCAGCATAATCTTTGTGAAATCGCCTCAAGTCGACTCAAACCTCCACGTGGTGTTTCCTGGGCAACGTCAAAACTGACAACCGTTAGTTTGGCGGCTAATCTGAGCGGCGGGTCTCCCTAGGCTTAAAATAGGTTGTGCGTTGGGTTTGAAGCCCACCCGTAAAAACCAATTTCAATGAAAACCAATAAGAATAGAAGAAAACTGATCCCCAAATCTGATGACGACCTCCGCAAAAGAAAAACTGATAATGATTTACGGATATGCACCTGGAATGTCCGAACCCTTAATTGGGAAGGTGCCTCTATCCAACTGACTGATGTCTTGGAAAGATACAAACCTGATATCACTGCCATCCAAGAAATGCGATGGAAGGGACAGGGTTGCATTCGGCATGCACCCTGTGATATCTACTACAGCGGCCATGCGGAGAAGCACGAGTTTGGATGCGGATTTGTAGTTGGCAAGAGACTACGGCCCCACGTCCTGCGATTCACACCTGTGAACGAACGACTTGCCATAATCCGCATCAAGGTTAGATTTTTCAATATAAGCCTAATATGTGCACACGCTCCGACAGAAAACAAGGACGATGAGATTCCTCAATATTCCTCAATATTCATAAAGCCACCTGGATGTCCCCTGATCAAAAAACAAAAAATCAAATTGATCACGTTTTGATCGACGGAAGGCACTCTTCCAGTGTATTGGATGTACGCACGATCCGTGGTGCAAACATTGACTCGGATCACTATCTTGTTGCAGCCAAGATCCGTACACGTCTGTGCGCAGCTAAAAATACACGCAACCCTACACAGAGAAAGCTAGACGTCGACAAGCTGCAATCGAAACAGACAGCCGATGCTTTCGCCACTCGACTCTCACTCCTGCTTCAAAGCACTCCTCCAATCGATGATATATGCGCGCAGTGGACACACATTTCCAACTCCATGCGTGCGGCTGCTGAAGAGGTGATTGGCTACCAACGCCCTCGCCGAAACCAGTGGTACGACCAGGAGTGTCGCGACGCCACTGCAGAGAAAGACGCCGCCTACAAAGCCACCCTGCAGTCGGTTGTAACGCGCGCTGCTAAGGAGCGATACAAAGAAAAGAGGAGGGAAGAGAGACATATTTTCAGGCGGAAAAAAAGAGAGGCAGAAAAGCGCGAGCAGGAGAAGATTGAGATGTATGGTGACAGGAATGAGGCCCGAAAATTTTTCGAAAAAATAAGACGCCTTGCCGATGGTTTTAAAACCGGGGCCTCTTCCTGCAAGGATGAAAACGGGAATCTAGTGACAGATGTCCAGAGTACACTGACGTTATGGAGGGAACACTTCTCTAAGCTTCTAAATGGCGACGCTGACAACAATCCCGCCAATAGAGATGATATTCCGGAAACCCCAATTGCGGATGACAGCGTCGAGGTTTCGCTGCCCGACTATGATGAAGTTCTGACAGCTATAGCTCGGCTTAAAAATAACAAAGCCGCGGGAGCTGATGGCTTACCTGCTGAGCTGTTTAAGAACGGAGGCGAAGCTCTACTTAAATGCATTCACGAGCTTCTATGCAGAATATGGTCGGAAGAATGCATTCCGAACGATTGGAATCTCAGTGTGCTCTGCCCAATCCACAAGATCCCACTATCTGTGCCAATTACCGTGGGATAAGCCTTCTTAATATCGCATATAAGGTCCTGTCGAGTGTTTTATGTGAAAGATTGAAGCCCATTGTAAACGAACTGATCGGACCTTATCAGTGTGGCTTCAGACCTGGAAAGTCCACCATCGACCAGATTTTCACGCTACGACAAATCTTGGAGAAGACTCAAGAAAAACAAGTCGACACCCACCATCTTTTTGTAGACTACAAAGCCGCCTTCGACAGCCCAATAAGGAAGCACCTGTACTCCACCATGTCTGAATTTGGTATTCCTGCAAAACTAATACGACTTTGCAGGATGACACTGAGCAACACCAGCAGCGCAGTTAAAATCGGGAAGGACCTCTCCCCACCATTTATTACCAAACGAGGTTTCAGACAAGGTGATTCCTTATCGTGCGAATTTTTCAACCTAATGATGGAAAAGATCATCCGAGCTGCTGATCTGAGACGTAGTGGCACAATATTCTACAAGAGTGTTATGCTGCTTGCGTATGCTGATGACATAGATATCATTGGCCATAATACGCGCGAAGTCAGTGCAGCATTTTCCAGAATAGAAAGCGAGTCAAGTCGAATGGGTCTGTCAGTGAATGCAGATAAGACGAAATACTTAGTGTCAACAAACTAACAGTCCCAGCGTCTTGGAACCCACGTTACCGTTGACAATACCTCCTTCGAGGTTGTGAATAACTTCGTTTATCTGGGATCCAGCATTAATTCAACCAACGGCATCAGCATTGAGATCAAACGAAGAATAACTCTTGCCAGCAGGTGTTACTTTGGGCTCAGTAGGCAATTGAGAAGCAGAGCCCTCTCTCGACGAACGAAAATCACGCTCTATAAATCGCTCATCATGCCCGTCCTACTTTATGCATTACAAACCTGGACGCTGAGCAGTTTAGATGAAAAGACTTTAGGAACATTCGAGAGAAAGATTCTTCGTAAGATCTACGGACCAATCTGCGTCAATGGCGAGTACCGAATACGGTGGAATGATGAACTGTATGAGCTGTACGCTGACATCGACATAGTCAAGCGCATTAAAATCTAGCGGCTTCGCTGGCTTGGTCATGTTCAGCGCATGAAAGATGATGCTCCAGTGAAGAAAACATTCGATTCGGTACCCAGCGGCGGTCAACGCAGAAGAGGACGACCGCATCTTCGTTGGAAAGAGCAAGTAGAGGACAACTTGACGAAGCTTGGAATTTCCAACTGGCGCCAGCAAGCGAAAGACAGAAATGGCTGGCGCAAATTCTTAGATGAGGCCAAGACCGACATACGGTTGTAGCGCCAACTAAGTAAGTAAGTAAGTAAGTAAGTATTTATTTAATTGGACTAGAAAAATATATTAAGTGTAAATCAGGACCCACTAACTTTGGAGGGCTGATCCACCCATGCCAGTGGCACACCCCCTGGAACCCCCCTGGGGTGTTCCCCATACAAAAATTTCAAAAAATCACAATTTTTGGCACTTTACATGAAAAAATCTGCGAAATGGTTCCAGGGGGTGTGCCACTGGCATGGGTGGATCGACCCTCCAAAGTTAGTCGGGGTCGGTCATACATTTGGACTCTATTGGGGCACTCTAAATGGGTCAAAGAGGGATTTTTCAAAATTTGACCCTACGGGACAAAAGTCAAAAGTTGGGGCATTAGAATTCGTTTTAGAGGTATAGTTCCTCGGGCAAAGTTTCTTATTTTGATCCCTAGAATACGATTTTCATTGAACAATTTTGTGATTTTTTTGCCTTCCCACAAATCGACCCGGCCCTATGTATATCCTAGCAATGGAGCAGAATTCATTATTCCATATCAAATTATTTACAAAGACATAATTTACACAGTTGAAAATTTTGTCTAAAAAATTTTATCGTCTACTTCTAAATACTACTTTCGCAATACCATTTCTATACCTTTAACAAGATGCAGGGGAAAATTAGAATAAACGCGTATTTTTTTAACTGTGTAACTAACTCTACTTTTTAACAACACGACTATTTAACTTGTCGCCAAATTAATATTTAATTTTGCAATAATATCCTGCTTGAACAAACTAATTAAGCTAATACCTTAAGTCTTAAATACCTACGAGTAATGTTAAAATACTTGTTTTAATTTTAAATTAAATGTGCTCTTTCGACTCGCCACATAACTTATGACTATAAGCCTTTTATATATGATGCTGATTTTTGAATAATTGCTTGTCAGTTTATAAATATTTAATAAGCGAACATATAGAAAACCTTTATCTCTTAAGCCAAATTTCGTGTTAGACGTTTTATGTTTATTTTTTATTTATTCTGATATCATACATTCACGTTTTGTTGTCTGAAAAGGTAAAACTGGCACTTCACCAAAATATCACAATAAAATAGCTTTAGGTGTTTTTTTATCTGGCATCATAGGCTCGCATTTGGAAAAAATAATTACAATAAAGAAAATATAATAACAAATGCCGAAATGTCAAAAGAGATGTTGTAAAAGATAAACCAGATTGATAAAAATCTCTTGCAACCTTGGCAAAAATACGATTTTTATTATTCAGTTCATAGTTCCAAATAAAAATAGATAAAAACAAAATCCAAACCTGTTGTGGAACTCATGTTTATTTATCTATATATAAACATTTCATTATAATAATGTTCCACAGCCAAGCGAGTTTATTTGGAAATAAACTTCATTGTAACGTTTATCTTACTATTTGCAGAAAAAGCAGTAATTAATCAAATTATTGTAGTTTATGTCCCAATTAATTACGCATTCATCATAACTATTCGACTAGCGACTCATATTCAAAAGAGCTCTAACTATTTGAATGGCATAGAAATTTTAAAGCTAAGTTTATTTGTGAAAACCAGAGACAAACACAGTTTACGTTATTTGAAATCGTTGCTTTTATCTGATAGATTGTTTGAGCATATCCTATTATTTTTCATTTCATATTTTCAGTGTTGCAGTTTTAATCACTACTGGAATTTATCAAAACAATTTTCACAAATTAACAATGCTTAGCAAAACTTTTGTAAGAACTCGAAGTCTTCCATCGAAGTCTTCCATCGCATTCGTTTTTTTTTTCTTGCTATAGTACTGTAAACTGGCAAACACAGGCAATTTTTACTCATTGTTTATTTATAATATATAGTTTTAGAGTCAAATTTCAAAATTTTAAATTAAGTAATGCCATTTAAATTAAGGTCACTTGCTTATGAAAACGTCTTTTAAATTTTTAATTAATCTCGGCTTATTAATAATAAACCCATACATTTTTTAAGCACACAATAATGCTTATTGACTTTATTTATTAATAATTTAATCTGCACTGACCTTGATTTCAAAGCCTTAACTTCATTAATTACAGTTTTTGATGTCCAATTGTTTGAGTTTGATGATTGAGGCTATGCGAAGTTCAAATTATGAACTCATAGTTTAAACCAGAGATAAAGAGATAGGAAACTTCAATTTTGTGACGTCAAAACATATGTTTTTTCCATTTTTATGTACTTTGGTGAAACTCATTTATTGTGTACGTGAGTTCACCTCAGATCAGTGTTGCCGCGACGGTTCTAAAAAAAGTATCCATGAAAAGGTCACAAATGTATCCACTTCAGGAAAAAAGTATCCACAGATTGTATCCACTGAAACTCAATTTTTTAAGCTTTGAAGACTAACAAATAGCTTTGTTAAAATGTAATAGTAAGAAACAAAGCATGTTCATATATGAAATAATAAATAATAATATTAAGACCTTGTGCTTGAATATTTTAAATATTTTTAGAATTTATTTTTTTAAAAGTTAAAATAATGAACAACGATTATACATTATATGTATTGTACATTATACAATGTATAGTTCATTGAATTCAATGTATAGTTCATCAAATTCAATGCATAGTTCATTAAATTAAATGTATTCAGTTCATTAAATTCAATGTATACTAATTTATTCCCTTCCCAATTTTGTTTGAAGTGAAATGCGAAGTTGTGAAGACGTGTGGCAATTGTGTGTGTAAATTTTAGATAAAAGGTGATAATAAATTAAATTAAAAGTGAAGAACATGTTGTGCTTTGAATGTAAAAGAAAAATTTAAATCTGTTGAATTACTATTAGTATTAGTAAATAATAGGAAATATACCTGGCATTTTAAGTGACTGCTGCCATCATTTTTAAAAAATGTTTACATTTTTAAGGGATGAAAACCACATAAAAGATAAAGCTGTGCGGGCAAAGTAGGCAGAAATTGAAGATATCACTAATTACAGTGGTAAGCTTAATTTTTCTCGAGGCTAAATAAATAAATAGTTATTTTTTCAATTAATATCTTTCCAGACAGTACTGCTATGAAACTTCTTTGGAGCCTTCATGGGTATTTGGTGCCCACTCAAAAAGTATGCAGTAAGGACAACTTTGGAAGAAAAACTTTCCTAAAGCATACAATTACCAGTTCCCAAGAGGCATTCATTTTTGTTGGAAGCAGCGTCCAGGAAGTCGAAAATATTCAACCAGGCGAAAATATTCAACCAAAAATAAAGGCAAAAATATTCAACCATTAATCCTTGCTGTTGGAGAGAAGAACTTCTACTCATTCCTCATTCCTCATTCATGGATGGTGTAAAATTTCAATTTGCTAGTTTTATTAAAGCCGTAGATGTGTGGTTTAAAATTTTTCAATTATTTCAATTAAAACATCCTGCGGCATGCACTCTCCTGTGGGAGTTTATTGCCGTATATTTTTATAAATTTAAAAACTATTCAAAATCTTCGAAAATTTGTATATTAATTGACTCTTTAAAATAAAAAAATATTGTTGAAATTGTAATTATTTCATTATTTTAAAAATGTTTAGAGAGGGATTAACAAATAGTTCGTTGAATTTAATATATAGATCATTCATTCCAATGAACTGAATACATCAAATTTAATGAACTGTACATTGAATCCAATAAACTAAATACATTATAAACATTAAATTCAATGAACTATACATTAATTTCAATGAACTATACATTGAATTCAGTGTAAGGTTCATTGAACTTTACATTAAATTCAATTAACTATACATTGAATTCAATGAACCTTACATTGAATTCAATAAACTTTGAATTCAATGAACTTTTCATTAAATTTAATGAAAAATCATTAATTTTGGCATTTTTTAATGAACGTGTTCATTGAACTCAATGAAGTGTACATTGATATTCAAGGAACCATTCATTGAAAAGCACTAAGTTTAATGAACTATTCATTAAAGTATGAAGAAAATTCATTGAAATCAATGACCACAGTTCATTGGACAAAAATCAATGAATAATTCATTGAAATTAATGCACCTTTTCATTAATATAATGTACCTTTTTGGTTCAGTGTAGGCAAAAAATATCTGGTTTTGTCATAACTCCCAAACCATATATCATAACAGGACGATTTATGCAACAAAATGTTTGCTAAGCCTCTGTCCACAAGAATGCATCCTTGGCAAAATTATATTTTAGATTTAGTTATATTAATATTTTATTTTCATATGTCCTTTTTGGTAAATTTTTTTCCGCCATAAAATTTGCCATAAAACCCAAACTACATATCAGACAAGGACGATTCATGCATTAAAATGGTTGCCATAATATCATTCTTAATCGAAATGCATTTTGCTTTATCTCTTATAGTTTAGGAGCTATATAACACTTTTTGGAGTTATAGTAGGCCAAAAATATCTGGTTTTTTCGTCATTACTCCCAAACCATATAACCTACAAGGACGATTTATACACCAAAATGTTTGTAAATACAATACCCACACGACTGGATTCTTAGAAAAAATATTGTTATTAATAATTTTAATTTTATAATAATTTTACATGACTGCATTCTTATAAAATTCTTGTTTTTTTAATAATTTTAGTTTTATACGACACTTTTGGTGATTTTCCAAATTTTTTGTTTTTTCGTCATAACTCCCAAACCATACATCATAACAGGACGATTTATGCAACAAAATGTTTGATAAGCCTTTGCTTACAAGACCGCATCCTTGGAAAAATTTGTCATAACTCCCAAACCATACATCATAGAAGTACAATTTATGCACCAAAATATTTGCTAAGCCTCTGCCCACAAAAATGCATCCTTGAAAAAATTAGATTTTACATTTAGTTATATTAATATTACATTTTATTTTCATATGTCCTTTTTGGTGAAATTTTTTTTCGTTTTTTCGCCATAAAATTCGCCATAAAACCCAAACTACATATCAGACAAGGACGATTCATGCATTAAAAAATGGTCGCCATGGTATCGTTCTTAAGGCGGGTTACGTCTCTTTCGAAATGCATTTTGCTTTATCTCTTCTAGTTTAGGAGTTATATAACACTATTTGGAGTGATAGTAGGCCAAAAACATCTAGTTTTTTCGTCATAATTCTCAAACTATATATCCTACAAGGACAATTTATACACCAAAATTTTTGTAATTGCAAAATCCATACGACTGCATTCATAGAACAAATATTGTTTTTAATAATTTTACTTTTATTCGTCACTTTTGGTGATTTTTCCATTTTTTTTGTTTTTTCGTCATAACTCCCAAACCATATATCCTACAAGGACGATTTTTACACCAAAATGTTTGTAATTACAATACCCACACGACTGGATTCTTAGAAAAAATATTGTTATTAATAATTTTACTTTTATTCATCACTTTTGGTGATTTTCCATTTTTTTTTTGTTTTTTCGTCATAACTCTTAAACCATACATCATACAAAGACGATTTATGTACAAAAATGTTTGCTAAGTCTCTGTCTACAAGACTGCATCTTTAGAAAAATTCAAAACATAATATCACATTTTATTTTCAAATGTCCTTTTTGGTGAATTGTCTTTTTCCAAACTAAGCAATCCAAACTAAATATCAGACAAGGACGATTCACGACATAAAATGATAGCCATAGCATCATTTTTTGTGTGGTACGATTAGAAAACGGTTTTTGTATCATTGTTTTGAAGGTCATGTAGTCTCTTTTTTAATATGCTCTTGACTTTGGAGATCGGTTAAGAGATAAATAAAATTGTGATTAAGACGTAATGACACACATTTTCAAGTTTTCACCTCTAGCTCCGAAGGGGGCGAGGGGTGATCCTCATCCATCAAGTTTTATACTCGCCTTATCAAGGAGAATCACCACCCGAGCGAATTATTGCTATATCTGGGCACCTTGTATGTAATTCATACAGCTTCATATATAAAAACACAGGTGTCCCTATTTATTTGCACATCACTGTATGTCACGAATTACGTCAACTTAATTACTTGAAGTCAAATAAGTAACTGTCTAAGTTTAATAAACTTTACTCAAAAGCAAAACTAGTATTTAATTTAGTGTGGTTGATGTTGTTGTAGTTGTCACTTAATATGGCTGAAGTAATTGTTACTTTTATAAAACTGTCTACTATTTTATGATTATTTTGTAGTCTTTTGTTGGTGTTGTTTTTGGTGTTGTTGTTGTTGTTTTTGGTGTTGTTGTTGTTGTTGTTGTTGTTATAAATGACATATTTGAGTCATTATTTCATGTTGATGTTTATTTGCCAGCCAAATAAGGTGAAGCCTAAAAATAAATGCGCTCTACACAAGAAACAACAACAAAACAAAAACAAAAAGAAAAACAAAACAACAAAAAAGTGTGTCAATAAAACTCTGCGCTGGCAATGCTAATTTAATTGTTTTTCGTTTAATGAACTACACTGGCAGAAAAATGTAATTAAAGAGCGAATAAAGAGAGCGACAACAAAACGCAAAGCGATTAAGCTGAGTGAGTGGAACAAAAATGTGTTTTTGAAACAAACATTTATTTCCGTATAAGTTTTAGACACTTTACGACCACACATGAGAATACTTCTGAAACCGTTAAAAAGCCAAAATTGTTTATGATTTTTTTTTAGCGGTTTGCAGGCCAAAGTAGTTTCAACATGACTCAAGCTTAGCACACATGTGCCCACATGTGTATTTATTTTGGTTTTTATTTTCATTTTTATTTCGCTCACCTTGAATGTTGTTGTTAACCAAAATGTTGCAATCTGTTTTTATTGCACTATATAATTTATAGTTAGGAAAACAAAAAAAAAATTACAGAGCATTTTAAACAATTGCCGTTTGTTTTGTTTTTACGTTTTTTAACACTGGTGCGTCTTTGTGGCTTCTATCTATTTTCATGCTCTTATTTCTTATTTTTAACTCACACGCAGTAATTATATAAGCAGCATGCAATAAAAAAAAGTATGGCAACATCATTGAAAACTACATAAATATGCATGTTGATGGGAAGTTGTTGTGCGTGCTCATGATTTTTTTTAAGCCAATTAATGCAAATGCAACTTTATAAAAAAAACTTTACAATACAACATAAATAAAGATGTAAGTGTTTTAAGATATATAGAAAAAACAGTTGCCAAAGTTATGGCATAATCAAGCAACATATTTGCTATAAAATCAAGAACATTACTTCAACACGAACACCAACATGTCTTAATAATTACAACAATAATTTTGCATAATTCGACAAACAAACGTGCATTAGTAATCCGTTGATGGAGCTGGTAGCCGACTACTGTGCAAAAACCATTTGATTAGCTGCGGGAAACCAATAAAAATATTGGGCAAAATGTTTTGATTCCATAGTTTCATTGCTCTTAAAGGTCATAGACACTCACTGCAGGAAGCTTTTTTTTTTTCTAGGTCGAAGCACCTAAAATTTACGCAGGGTTTTGCTAATATTAGATTATATTCCTTTTATGGCAAATTATTTAAATCTTTTATGGTAGCTCATATTTTTCCACATAACTCAAAATAGTGGTAATAATAAAACAGCATGTCAACATTTATTTTCTTTGACACACTAATCTAACAACTCAATTTAGCGGCAATGCAAATTTCAACCGTTATTCTTCCACTTTCAAAGCTTTTTATCAAACCATACAAATTTTTCTCACACTCTCTGCATTCATTTTGGCTTTAATTTGAACTTTGCGTGTATTTTTGACATTTAGACAAACTGACAATCATAATAAAGAAATGTCAGTTATAATAAATTTAAGACGAAAAAAAATAGAGATGATATAATTACAATTTTATGGTCATGGCATAAAATAGGCTTTACACATAGAAGAAATAAAGACATACATATGTAGCTGAGAAGAAGCATTGGAAGTATGACAGCTGAGTCATGGAAAAAGTTAGAATGTTGAGCTGAGTTTAAAAAAAGAAAGAAAATATTGCAAAAATTTAAGTAACTCTTTGAAAGCAAGTATTTTTGAGTTGTATTCATATTTAGTATGGGACAACCATTGCCAAAAAAGTGTAGGAAGAGTTTACGCAGTATTTTAAGACAGCAAAAAGTCCTAAAAGAAAAATATACAGTGATGAATAAAATAATAGAAGCGACGTGCACTTTTATATTTTAATTAATAACTTCATATCAAATTAATATAATTTTTAACACTGGCATTAAAAACATTTCCAGGTCGGAAGCAGGTCCTGGTGATAAGTCAACCACTGCGAAAAATTGTACAACGATCTCTCTTCCAAAGAGAAGGAGACGCTCGCCTGGGCTGAGCAAAAGTTGGAAGAGGGCTGCAAGCACTTCGCGAGCAGACCAAGCTTTGAGCCAACGACTTGGCAGTTCGCGAACAAAAGAGAAGAGCAGGCTGCTTAGAAACGCCAAAGATCGGCAGAAAGTGCGAAAGTTGGAGCTCTTTGCAAGCAAATGACAGAGATAGAAACCGATCGCAAACGTAAGCTCGCAGTCTAAACATGCGGTGAGAGTAGGGTTGCCACATGCTAAATGAGTTTCGTCTGGATTTTTCAAAAAAATATCTGAATTTTTCCGTTTTCAACTGGACATTGACAAAAAAATGGGCATTTTATAAAAGAATAAGAAACACATTATTTTTTATTGACTTATTTAAAAAAAAAATAACAAAAATAACAGCTATTCATAACATATAAATGTAAATGTGTTCATCAGAGAAAAATATAAAAACAAAACAATTCAGTTATTTCTAAAATAGTTTTGAAAGGCGTTGAACTTCATAAAAATAATAAAATGGCCATTGGCCGTTATAACACTGAATTTGTTAAAAAAAACTAGTTTTTCCATAAATAATTAGTACTGGAACGGGCAGATTGTACCAATTTATTGGCTTTTGCTGTTTTTAAAAATGCATTAAATGCTTTACAGTCTTCACTATAGTTGGGTCTTATAATTAGTTCAGATTTTATGAGATCAATTGCCATTCTATTTCTCTCCTTAGAATATAAGTCATTTAAAAGGCTAAACACTTTGTCGCAGTAAGCATTGGCGTCGGAAGCGGGGGGGGCAAGGTGGGCAGTTGCCCCCCACTTTTTTAGCTAGATAAACAATTTAAAAGGAAAAGTTATTCAAAATATCAGTTTTTTTACAACGATAATATTTTTGTATTATATATTTTCCTCTTCTTTTTCTCTTCTTCATGTTTCATGTGAAGAAATTTTGGTGAACTTTTTTTGCACCACCATTTGTACTGCCCTCCCATTTGTACTGCCCCCCCAGATGAAATTCGCTTCCGACGCGATTGGCAGTAAGCATTACTTATTGGTATTGAAAAAATAAAATAAATGATTTTCCGTAAGTTTTTATTTCCTCATTATCAAATTTAGAAAAAAACGCCGACCAAATTTTATCGTTTAGTATATTTTTCGGAAGATTATCGTACGCATTTCGTAAGCAACAGTAGTCTGTGTATAATTCATCACTATTAACACTTTGCTTTTACCCCAAAACTTCAACTGTTTCTTCGAGTGCCTCCCACGAAATTAACTTCGATTTAAGACAAAATAAAGATAAACTTTTTTAATAGAATTATCGCTGTAGTCATAGTGCGTTTCCAGATATTGCACCACAGTTTTTAAAAACTTTTCAGCATCTTGCTCAAAAATATTCCTTTCATGGTCGGAAACTTGTTTAATAATAGCTTTCGATTTATTTCCATAAAATATATCATGCAATCTATTTATTAAGTTCTGCTTCAATTTTCTCATAATGGTATCCACATCAACAATAACACAGTCGTCTTTCTCCAAAGCCAACCCTGCTGAACGAAACTCTGGTAATACATTATGTATAAAATACAAATATGCTCTGATATTCCCTCTTAAAAGCATTCCTCGTCTTCATTTATTATTTCGGATATTGTTAAATTTTTGGAAAAAAACGCCCATAATTCTTTCCGAGTATTTTCTTCACCCTTTAAGAGGAAATATCTTTTTACAGCTGGCCAGGCTAAAATAAGACGATCTACCGCTGGAAACAGCGAAAACCATCGCGTAGCCACATGCCGAAGAAGATTTTTGTATTCCAATTTAGCAAACTCCAAACATTCTTTTAATTTTCGCGTGGTGGTCGCCGAAGAACTAAACTCATTGAAAGTCTTAATTACAATATTTTCAATATCAACTGACAGCGAATTAAGTGCATATTTTACACAATTATTTATTACATGACAATTACAATTTGCTTTTATAATGTTTTTGTTGACTTCTACAAGTTTTTGAAAAACGGAATTGCGAACGCCATAATTGACTGCTGCATTATCTGCACTAAATGAAGAAATCTGATCTATTTGTAACGTGTTACTTTCAGTAATTCGCTTTAAATTCTCAAATATGTCCATAGATCCGCCGTACGAATCTTCGTAAAAGTCTAAGAGTTTCTTACAAATTCCTGTTTTCGGGTTGAAATATTGTATAGTATATGCATAAAATTTTAAATTCCCTATACTTGCACCATCATTACCAATAGAAAAGTAAAAACAATTTTTGATATCGACTACGACCAGCTCTTGAGCGAAAGGTGCCAATACGTTTCGTGTAATTGCTGCAGCTTTTGTGCGGCCACATGAAATATGTGATGCTATTTTACTGTCGTGAAACACGTCTTTAACGAGTTTCATGTGGCAATCGAGACTGTTGAAACTTAATCCATGGATGACATTATGAAAAATCGATGACAACTCAGCCCAGGTTCTGACATCGTCTTCTGCAGGATTGTTTACTTTGGTAACAAATTTACTTAGGCTACCGGAAATTTGCTTAGATGACCTTATATGCTGATGCTGTTTAGTGCGAAAATGCTTCTGTAAAGCTTTACATCCTTCGTATTTAATAGTGACTTCGACTTGGCAAAACAAACATATGGCTGTGTAGTTATCCTTCTTTTTAATCCAATCGGCATAGTCTGGCAATTCGATCCAGTTGTCCAAAAATATAGTTGCCCCCTTTTTTGTGGAAGGCCCTGGCTGCTCTTTTTCAATATCTGACATGGTGAACCTTAATAAGCAATATTCATTTATTTTCGATATTATCTTTTAAAATGTTAATTGTACTTACAAATTGCGTGTTAATTTTTATTATGTTGGCTTGAAAGAATGGTAAACTTTTTAATCTAGAATTTCAAATTTATGAACAGCTGATCTCGACAGTGTTGGTGACTTTGAAATTTTAAATCACGGAGCCGATGCAAAAATATTTTGAACGCACAGTAATGCGCTTAGTGCAACTTAGAAGCATAAACTAATTTATGGTAACTTCCGATGCTTCAAAACGAAATCTTTATAAATTATTACATATTATAGTTTTGTTTTTGTTTTGGTGAAAAATATCTGCAAAAATATTATCTGGACATTTTTTGAAAATCTGGACTCTGGACACGGGACAAAAAATCTGGACAATCCAGACGAATCCAGACCATGTGGCAACCCTAGGTGAAAGCCAAGGCCAGTGATGTGACTAAACGAAATTTGATCGTAGCAATGATTGACCGGAGCGATCCCCAGGCAAAATAACCTACGAGAGATAGAAGTTTGTGGAGATAAAGCTTCTCGAGGGGATTTCGCTAGGTTGGCAACTCAACCTGACGCTCCTATGTCCACCTTCGATGGAGCGGACTGGCTCAATGGGTTAAAGATCCTCCAGTCCACTTATGATTCGACTCTGCACGGATGAAAGTAGTAACACCGACACTCTAAGGCCTATAAGAGGGCGCCGACCGGGATGTAGAGGACAGGACTAGCATTCCGTCTCTACCAAAAGCGAAGGTGCTCTTCCCAAGAGTGACGCAAGAGTCCACGCTGAAGCTTCTGCAATAGCAAAACTCGGACGTGCCAACAGTTGACTGGAGGGTTCTGAAGGTTGCTAATCCGCTACCTGTTAGTAGTGGGGGGCAACACTACATCCTCCAGATCAACAAGGAGGCAGAAGATATTCTCTACGTGTGATACGGAAAGATGACGTCGGGACTTGGAAGCGTGTATCTGACAACAACACCAGCACACTAGTGTCCGGAGAGGTGGAAAAAGATCTCGGCCTAATAGTTTGTTGTGGGTCCACCCGAGAAACAATTTGTGTCCATACTAATCTACTCAGGCGCAAAAGTCCCGACTATCAGACACAATTTTATTTTGAAAAGCTACGAGTAGTAACGAAAAACTGTATGAAAACTGTAAAATCGCTTTAAATTCCTTAAAAATTAATACAATACTTTCAACTTTTGGCAATAAGTTTTAAATTTTTTTATTTTTTTTAGAAGGAGGACAAGGATTCGAAATATATAGTCGAATAAAAGTTTATATCGTTGAACCTAAACACAATGAGTAATGATTTCATTCAACGAGATTGCATTTTCGTTGCATCTTCGTTGCATTTGCGTTGCGTTTTCATTGCATTTCCTCCTCGATTGTCATGAGGACATTTTTCCTTTCATAACTTTTACCGTATCTAGCGTATATACACACCGCGTAATTATTCCATGAATCGTTGTGATGCGCTTGTTTTATCTTCGATCTAGAAGCGGCTCGCTACGCGGCGTAATGACGTCATAATATTTTTGTCTTTTTTTATGAGGAGAACATCATTATGAGAGAAGCAGCATTTACTGGTGTAACCCTAGCATCTATAGTTATCGAGTAATAATTAAATGCAAAACGAGGTTACAAAAACTGCGACCATCAAAATATTTAGGATTATAAAACAAAATAATTTTAAATATTTTTCTTTAGCTCAAACCTTAAAGTTATTGCTATGACCGGTCACTTCTAAAAGTTAAATGAATTTCAAATGTTTTTTTAGCTATAATTATCGAAAATTAAATATTATGCGCATGGTACATGGTCATTTAAATAGCCACTGGGATGGGGCATAACTTTTATATTTTCAAAAATAATGTATATTTTTGCGATTAAAGGAGTGTTAACTTAATAATAAAAAAAATTCCTAAATGTATTGACTTTCATTAAATCGATTAAATTTGATAAAGTTTTATTTATGACAAATGTTGGTGTAAATTTACAGAAGTCTCTCACCACGATTCTTTTTCCTTCACATTTTTTTATTATCCATAGCTTTAAACTGCTTCAATAAACAATTCCATTTTACTCTTGTCATTTTTTCCCATATAAATAAAACCCGCAGAAACTTTATATACAACATATCTACAAAATTAATTATATATTCCGTTCACATCAACAGCAAAAGAAATCAGCAACAGTCATGAAGTTATAAAGAATTAATGTAATAAAAGAATACGAGACGAAGACTTTATAGTTGATTATTGCAATATCAAGAAAAAAAGAGTTATGAGCAACAAAAAAAAACTTAAATGAAGGAAAATTTAATTATGGTTTTTTTACAAACACTACGAAATGATTTGATTGGCACAATTTGATGTTTTGAAATTTCAACGAATTTCAAATTAAAGCTTTTCAAACTTGTCAAGAGATAAAAAAATTAGCCAAAGAAATCACAAAGGAATATTTTTTACGAATGAATAAGGAATCAAAGGTTAAATGTATGCAAAGATGAATACATAAAATGATGGATAAATTAATGCAAAATAAGTCAATAACAAGTGCGTGTAAAAGTTAAACACAAATTGCAACACTGAATCAGCTGACTGTCAGAAACGTCAGAGACTAATAAGAATGCAAAAATAAATCAACTGCATTTGGGTTCAACTCTAATTTTTCTCAAATTGTTCTTTAATTTCTATAGATAGTATCCAAGTATTCCACGAGTAGTATTAAGTTTTCTAGTATATCCAGCATTTGGTATTTTTCTAATCTAGAGATTGAGTCAAAAATCAGTTTAAATTTAATTAAAAAAATTTCATTTCAAAAAACAAGAAAAATGTAGAGGAAATTCGATTAAGTCAGCACACGTTAAGTTGAGATGAGTTAAGTTACGTATCTCAAAAATGTGAACTAAAGCTACTCGAAAAAAATTTAACGCTGGCAATGATTTCCAAAAGCATTTTTAGCACCTTTTTAGCTTGTCTAGATATTTAATGCGTTTTTTCTATGTAAAAATGTCATTGAGATCAAATCACATTTGTAGCTACAAATGTCACCCACATAAAAAAACAATAAAATTCAATAATTAAAGAACTAAACGAAAAAATGTACAAAATAAAAATGAATTTTTACAGCATTCAAAATGTTTCCATTCAATTTTCAAGACTAGCGTGTGGCCATAAAAGTCAAAAAGAACAAAAATGTCTTGATAAGCCGCAAGACAAATATACAAAAAAAAACTGAAACTAAGTAGCAAGACATTGAAAAAAAAATTAAAACAATTTAAAAAAAGAAAAATTAAAAAAAAAATGTGTCAGAAATTATGTCAAAAACGTAACATTTTCATTTAATTTATGCAGTTTTATAAATAGCAACAAAAAGAAAATAATTTCCATGCATTTCTGTCACTCTGTCGGACGAATGAAATTCTTCAACGTTATGGTTGGGATATTTTAAGGCTTGCTGGCTCCCCTTTTTCAAAATTTTAGACCTATTTTTTGCTAGTGCTTGTTTATTTTTTACTGCTTGACTGGAGCAGCTTACTATATTTTGACAGCTCGAAGAAAATTGATTTTATTTATTAGCTTTTAGTTTGGCCAAAAAAGATACTGCGTAGGGGTAAAACAAGTGGTGGTTATAATATGTAGTGGAAGAGGGCTTATCTGGGAAATTGCTGAAAATGTTTGTTGTTGTTTTTGTAGCTTTTTTAACAGCCATGCGTGGATGTGCTTATTTTTTAATTCAACAACTAAAATTTGAATTTGGTGCTCCATTTCCGCTTGAGTTCCAAAATGAAAAATAAATTTTTTGTTTAAAATTGAGTTCTGCTTAAACTTATTTTCATAATTCAACCAAATGAATTTTTTTTTAAAAACCCTGACTTATGTAAATCAAATATGAATACACATTTCCAAAATTTTAATATAAAAATTGAATTTTTTTTGTTCTTAGCTTGATTTACGCAACAAACAGCTGTCATATGTTTCTTTGTAACTTTAAGAGATCTGCCAAAATATTACAGAATAACTTGCTGTCTCTATTGCAGGGGCGTAGAAAGGAGATGGCGTTCCGCACCAGGCGGCCCTTTTTTAAAGGCATTGTTAAAGCGTCAGTTACACATCAAAAAGAGAAAGTTATCAAATTTAAAAAATATATTTACGATAGCTCAATAAGAACAAAAAAAATAGTTTAAAAAACTTAAAACCGACTACTAAAAAACACGCTCTAAAAAGTATTAAACAAGAAAATATTTGCATCTAAAATGGTCACATGGCCATATGTTGCCCTCTAGATGTCTAGCATGATGCACTTTGTCCTAGAGCGTATGATCTCTTACTACTGTTCGAACGTATTGTTTTGATAGGGTAAGTGGCATAAGACCACGGATTTCTTCTGAGCATCATTATGAATTAGTTTTTAATACAATATAATATATTAGGGGTATTCTCTCTGTTGTGTATTTATGCGTACACCAGTGTACTTATGTCAAAAAAGAACACTACCCAGCAGGGAAGCGAGCGCTCCAAAAAAACAGTAGAGCTCTTCATTCTCCTTGTGTATAGCGCTTTTTTTAACATAGTCATGTCATCAGATGTATGCGCTCCACTCCCGCTGTAGAAAATATAAAATCGAAGTGAGAGCCAAGCGCTTTGTTCTGCTTGTATATAATATAAAAACGTAGCTAGAAGCGAGCGCTTTGTTCTCCTTGTAGTTGGAAGAAAAATTTAGCGAGAGCCGAGGGCTTTTTTCCTTTATTATTTCATATCTTTGGTCTAATTCTTATACGACGTAAGTCAAAATTATCTATTGTTCAGGTGGCAAAGAAAACTGTTTAATATTTGTATGTAGCTCATACGATAATGTATTGTTTCAAACATTCTACCTCCCTTTTTTTCATATAAACATTAAAAACTAAAAAGGACATAAATGTAGTTTTGACCAATCTACCTAATCCGCTAATAAGCGTTACTTTACCCAATTATGACATATGTACATCCTATTAGAATTAGGACGACAATATAAAAAGGTATGATTTTTATGCATTTTATTTGATTTTTCATTTGATGAAGGAAAAACGGAAACATAATTTTAAAACGATTTGATAAATTTTTAGTTTTTTAAAATTAATTTTTTTTACAGTAAAATCCAGCACTTTTTTTCAAGAGCAACGTTATCGTTACGGAAAGTGCTAAAAATATAGCGCTATACAAACAGCACTATTTGCAAGGGGAATGAAGCGCTCTTTACGTGCATACAAGTAATGCGCATTGAAATTTTTTGCTGAGTAAATACACACACACAACATATAACATAGCATTAGAAATTAAACTTTGTGTATCTTTACAACATCAAACGATGAAAAGTAGTAAATAGTTTGAACATAACAATTTTAGATGAAAATTTTTCTTGTTTCATACATTTTAGAGCGCGCTTTTTAGTATTCAGGTTTTAGTTTAATGAACTAATTTTTTATTTAAATTATTTTGGGCTTATAATTTTTATGTATTCGAAAGTTTGATGATCAAATTATAAACAAAGATGTTTATTATGTCACTATAAAATTATTAAGTGATACCTCATTTCAATGATACCTCATTTTTTAAATTATAATAAGTAGTTCAGAAGTTAGGGGTTAAGTTGACTTTCTGTCCTCTATAGGGTACCATATTAAATCTAATGTGACGTCACATAACCTACAACCAGCGGACAAGCAAAATGCTTCCAACGATACCTTATTTGTCAAATTATTATAAGAAGTAAAAGAGTTAGGGGTTTAGTTGACTTTCTCTTCTTTAGAGGGCGCCATATTAAATTTAATGTTCAAAACGCTTTTAACGATATATGTCACTAAAAAATTTGTTTTGGTTCATGACTTTATGTCCGCTAGAGGACGCAATATTGAATTAAATGTGAACGTCACATAACCTATAACCAGCAGACGATCAAAACGCTTTCAACGATCTCTCGTTTGTCAAATTATGATAAGTAGTTTAGAACTGAGGGTGGAACAGATAAACAAACATGCATGCATACATATCGGTCAAACACATATACCGCTCCATTTGCTTCGCCATAGTCGGGTAAAAAAATGGGATGGAGCCTCATGGCAAAAATAATGAAACTCAATAGGAAAATTCTTTGAAAGTCCTTTCAAGGGCTGAAATGGCCAGTTTATTTTTTTTTTTAATTAAAAATGCAGTTGTACTACACCAAAGTTGATAACAGCAATCTAAAGAGGAAAAATAACTGATTAGAACCCAATCAAAAGCCCAAATTCCAATTTTTTGACTTAATTATTTTATACCTAACGCCAAAGAATTATATAAATTGCTATGGATTGACATATGTTCTTCGAAAAACCATTAAAAACTTTTTTTTCAATTAAAAACAATTTTGACGGAGAATTCAAGCGCCTAAAACTAACAAGTGAATTTTAAAAAACCATTTGTTAAGAGGACGGTTAAACATCTTGGACTAAATTTTAAGCTTTTTTGGATTACATATGGATGGACAACACCAAAAAAGATTACTTTTTAATCCAAGGAAAAGTTTAAAAAAAAGCAATAAAAATAAATTTTTTTCGACCAGTTTGTGATTTGAACACAAGTCCTCTGATGTGCTGGTCCAGCATCTTATCCACTCGTCCAACTTAATTGTTAATAAAGTTTCGCTTATTTTGCATCATTACGAATGCAAATAAGCTTGCAGTAAGTAAGCAAGCGAGCAGAAACGTGGGTTCGAGACCCAACTAAATTAAAGTAAAATTAAAAAATGTTCTGACCAGTTCGTGATTTGAACACACGTCCTCTGATGTGCTGGTCCTACATCTTATCCACTCGTCCAACTTAGTTGTTAATAAGGTTTCGCTTATTTTGCATCATTACGAATGCAAGTAAGTTCTTTTCAGGAACGTGGGTTGGAGACCCAGCTAAATTAAACTAAGGTGTGTATAAAAAAATAGTACTTTTTGGACTAAAAATTCCTTTAAACCAAAATTTGGATTAAATAGTAGTCCAACATTTTTAACCGTGAAGGAATTTTGAAAAATTTTATTTATACCTTTTTTGTTTCAATCGATATCAAAACTCCGTAGGCACAACTTTTTTCTTGTGCTTTCGAATAATTTTGCGTCAGAAAGAAATTAATCAAAAGTGGCGGAACCAAAGGCATTTGGAATTTAAACCATTTTAATATTTTGATTAACAAATCTTCAAATTGTTGGGTAGATAAACCATGGTTAGTTTAGTCCACGTTTTTGTATTCAATCACTATTTTTTATTGCTAAGTATTCAGCTTTTAAATGAAAAATTACTTATGGCATTTTTATACTCCACGTAAAAAAAATACGTTGGGGTATATTAACTTTGTCACTCCGTTTGTAACGCAGGCATAGAAAAATATATATATATATTCTTGATAAGCATCACCTCCTGAGTCGATTTAACCATGTCCGCCTGTCCGTTTGTCTAGTCTGTGATCACGATAACAGCCGTAATTTTAGAGCTATCGTAACAAAATTCAATACATAAGCTGTTTATAACAAAATAAAGACTAATTTCGAAAATGAGCCAAATCGAACAAAAACTACGCCTACCTCCCATACAAAGTGACTTTACCAAAACGAAGTTTACGATATATCTTTAAATTCCATAAAAACTATTCTCATGACTTTAAATTTCGTACATATGCTTAAACCCTTAATATGCTTTTTGCGTGTGAAATATGTAAAAATCTAATAAAAAAACACGTCTACCTCCCATACAAATTAACTTTACCAAAAGTTAAAAATTAATCTCATGACTTCGAATTTCGCACATATGCTTTCTGATTCACAATATGCTCTTTGAGTGTGAAATATGTAAAAATCGAATGAAAAACACGTCTACCTCCCATACAAATAGACTTTACCAAAAATTAAAATCCTTTTAAATTCCACAAAAATTAATCTCATGACTTCAAATTTCGCACATATGCTTTAACCCATAATATGCGGTTTGAATATGAAATTTGTAAAAATGAAATTAAAACCACGTCTAACTCCCATACAAAGTGACTTTATGAAATCAGTAAAATCTCCTTAACTCCACAAAAATTAGTACAAAGGCTTAAAATTTTGCAAATTAGTTTAAATCTTAACGATGCACTCAATTTTTTAAATTTAAATAAAACTGAAAACTCTGCCTACCTCCCATACAAAGTGACGTCATCATCATAGTAGAAACTTTAAGAATTCCAAAAAATTAATGCTTAAACTTGATATATGGCTTATAAGCTTTAATAAAAAGGTTTCTGAGATTCAAATATGAAATATTTGGATAAAAACCACGCCCTATAAAAGTGACGTCACCCAAATAAAACAACATTCAAGACTTCTTTTACGCAGGGGCCTTACTCTGTAATGCAATTCGAAAAGCAAATTCGATTCGAAAACAAAATCACACTTACATGGTTTTTTGAAAAATCTTTGATTAGTTCAATTTCAATGCAGACAAAAACAGCAGTTTAAAGCAGAGATAGAAGTGCCTGCCATTTACATCTTAATTCATGTATTTACATGGTGTGATTTTGTTTTCAAATCGCCTTTGCTTTTCGAATCGCATTACAGAGCAAGGCTGGAAATACGGCCGTGGGGTATTTTAACTTCGGTCCAGTCGAAGATAATGCCTTACTAGTTTTGTTACTATTTTTTATTTTATAATTGAAGGGTTTATTGCAAAAACATGATAAGCCACATAAAAAATATTTTGAAATAATCGACAATAAAGTTTTGAAAAAATGTTTTTTTGTATGAAAAAATGTATTTGAACATGGAAACTTTAACAAATAGGTTAGAATATTTATGAGAAATAGACATCATCTCTTCAGTGGTTGTTGAAAATGCATAGGGTAATGTATTCAGCCTATAAAACTGATTTTTTAGATCATGTGGTTTATCACGTTTTTGCAATAAGCCCTTCAATTTTAAAAAAAAAATATATATTTTAAATTATACTATTGTTCGCCAGTGGTTAAAATTCAACGTTTTCGAGTATATTTGCTGTGATTCGATACAAAATTAATGTCAAAAACTTAAGTTTTCCATAAAAATTTGGCATTACTTTTACTTTCCTAATGATAAATGTAGAAGGATATCCGTAAGAGATATCGAAAAATGTTAGCAATGTCTAAAATTTCCTCTTACATTCATCCATCTCTTATAGTTTAGGTTTTATTTAAAAAATATTCTTTAAATGCTCATCTTTCAGGTAAACGGTCACAAAAAAAAAATTCGATTCACTCATTCTTCCTACTCGAATTCATTTGAAAAAAAATTATCAAAATCAGTTGAGAAACATGGGAGAAAATGGCACCAAACTGTTTTGCCTATGCATAGATTGAGCATTATGCCAAAAAAAGTCATGACGAAAGAGGTTACAACAACAAGTACTTTAGAGAACAAACCACTCTCAACTACTCTCACAGCAGATTTTTGATTATCTGATATTAGGTCTGTTTCCGTACTCGATTCAAGGAACTTGAAGTTGCTTTAAAAAAAATTATAATAAATATTTACAAGTTATTTTGTGCTCGAAAATATGTTGAGCAAATTTTGCTTTGTATTTTTGACTTAAAAAATAAAAATCAAAAGTAACCAGTTATTTTGTGCTTAAAAAAATATCGGGCAAACTTTACTTTTTATTTTTGCCTTACAAAATAAAAATCAAAACTAACCAGTTATTTTGTGACCAAAAAATATCAAATAAAAAAGCCAATTAAATGTACGAACATATAAAAGACAGCGAAATTTTGACATTTTAACTCTCCAACCGTAGTTGTGAACTTGGCTGCATTGAACAAATTTTTCATTCAACAGCGTACTAACCAACGAAAAAAAAATTCTCTACCTTTTCGCTGTCAAAAACGCAATGCATTTCTTACAGAAGATTTCTTTTCGCTTCTACAGCATACTAAGCTTTAAAAAATAAATACCCAAATTTACTGATTGTTTTGGGCTTAAAAAATATCGGGCAAATTTTGATTTTTATTTTTGCCTTAAAAAAATAAAAAGCAGAAATTTTTGCTCAAATTCTTTTTATTCTTTTTTTTATTCTTTTTTTTATTTTATTCTTTTTTGCTCAAAATATTAATAATCAAAATTTTAAAAATCGTTAGGAAATCATTATCTACAATATGAGGGGATTCTAATGGTACCTTCAAAACGGCGGTACGACAATTTTTTCATAATGCTTTTTTGGTTTAAAAATCTACAAATAATTATTATTGATAGCCTCTGGTAAAAACTGAATATTTTGGAACTCTTTTTTTTTAAATTAGAATATAAAAGCTAAACTAATTGAAATAATTTTTGTCAAGTTATTTCATAAAGCTTTTAGAGAAAAAATAAATCAATGAAATATATTAAAAAACAACGAGGATATTTGCATCAAAAATCAAAAATTTCAATTTTGAAATGTTTTTTTTTCATTCCAAGGCAATGAAATTATGTCAAAAAATGGTTTGTGCTCAGAATTTCAATACTGTTATGAATATGCAAATTTTTTTGGTGTCAAAAGAACTAATTTTTTCATTATTTACATAAAAAAAATTTTAAATAACCTTGTTTTCATATGAAACGATTTTGTATTAAACATTTTTTGCATGAATAACTTCCATACTTTTCAAGATATGTGCATTATTTTGATGTCAAAAAAAAAACATATTTTTTCACTGCATGCCTACAAAAAAATCTAAAATTAGCTTGAAATATCGTTTTTTTAAGAAAACCCCTTGTTTGAAATTAAAAATTTTGTATTTTTAATTTTTTTGTGCAAAATGTAAGTACATTGGCACAAAATTTCTAATGGCACATTAAATAACGCTATAATCGTAAGTTTTGTATTACAAAAATATTATAAAAAATTTTATTTATTAATGATTTTTGGGAAAATTTAATAATTTATAAGCCTATTTAAGAAAGAAAAATATATCTGTGGTGCAGTTAAAATATCGTTTTTTTTTTACGATACTTTGTGCTTAGTCGTTATTCCTTGTGACCACAGATATATACGCAGAGTTAGTGAAAAACAAATTAGAAGACATATTCTCAATTTAAATTAAATAATGTATTATTTAAAAATAGTGCAAATTCATTAGATATTGAAAGCGCTATTCAATTACAAACTTTTCATTTTGATTTTAGGGTAGATTTTTCAGATTTTTCGCAAAAAAAAATTAAATTTTTAAGTTTTGAAAAAAGTTCAGAAAATGTACTTAAATGATATTGTTTATCATAAAATATATTTACAATGGTTAATATGAAGATTTTAAAAAAATTACGGGTATTTTGTGGAAATAAAATTTACATATGAAACCACTTTTATATGGCAGCCCTATAAAATATTAACATTTACCGGTAAATTTTAATACATAAGTTTGTTTTAAAAAAAACAAATTATTAGATAACCATATTGTACACTTTATTTAAAACTAGCTGATATACCCGGTGTTACTCGAGAGTCATTTATATAAACATTTTAACATACACTTCTCGATTAAATGTTTTTTTAAAATCGGGAATAATGAAAAACATGTTGAATTTTATTTGAATTTTATTTTATTTAATTTTATTTATCCACCGTTTGCTAGGTAATTGAACGAACATTGATCCAAAAAAGTTTAGGAAAATTTTTGTAGTTGGTGGTTCCATCTCTTGCGGTGAGCTAATTGAATTCAAAGAAGCGGTATGAAAAACAGATTTTAAAAATTAAAAAGAATTTTTATATTTACTCAATCTTAAAGCAAGCACAATTACCTTTTCAACAAAATAAAAATTATGGTGGGACTCAATGCGTCCTTGAGATATGGACATTTTAACGTCTAAACAAAGATTTATATTAAAAAACATATTGAACTTTTTAACAAAAAAAAAATGTTAATGAAATATGTTAAAAACAGCAGAGTTATTGGCATTAAAAGTAGAAACTTTGATTTTCATATAATTTTTTTCTCATTATTAGCTATCAATGTTTTATGAAAATTCGTTGTGCTTAAAATGATTGTACCTACTAAAATTTCTAAAAAAACTGTCAGTACTGCATTATTTTACTTTCTAAAAGTTTGGTAGCAATAGCATTTTCGCAAAATATTTCGAAAAACTTATCTGCTAGCTGCATAAGAACATCAGATATTCTTCTGTAAGCAGAAAATAGCGCCACCTGTCTGTAATCCCAATCGTGTGGGGTTAAATTTGAAGAAACTTTTGAAAAAATATAATTCAGCTATTCAACGCAAGGTGTACGTATAGTTTGTACCCACACATGTGGCGCCATCTATCTGTGAATTTAACGCACATATCAAAACTAATGAAATAATTGTGCTGACCAGATGTGCATATGTTTTTTTATATCTCCATATAGGTGAAACTGATTACATGAAAATGTTAACTTTTACAGCATTCTTATTCACAGTCATCTTTTCGATAAAATTGTGATATATATACAACATTCAAAGCACCATTGATAAAGAACTAATTGACAACGGTGACACATGAATAGTGAGAACAAATAGAGCCATCACAACAAAACAAATAACAGGAGGGGGGCGGGGGGCGGGGGTGGGGAGGCAAAATATAAGTAGATGATCACTATAAAGAAAATTTTATATAATCCAAAATGTTCGTAATTACTTTAGACACACAACTGCATTCTTAGAGATATATGGGGACGTTCAAACTATATAGAGAATTTTAACACAAAACTAAGTTTTATTAATAGTCAATTGTATGAAAAAATAGATTTTTAGCCATAACTTTTGATTGGAAAGAGATATTGGGGTAATTTTTTCACAGAAATTATTTTTGAGACTTGACTTTTTTGTAAAAAATATAAAAACAACATTTTGGAAAAAATAAATTTCGCGAAAAAAATCAAGGGGGTACCCTTGTTGTTTTGATGACAAAAACAGTAAAATATTTTTTGCGCTTAGCTAGAAGAATTTTTGCAAATAAATGCTATGTCATATGAAAGGTAGCCAGACGTGCAAATTTTAATTGATTTCGTTTTTACAACAACAACAATTTTTGAGTCATTTTTTGAGTAAAAAGTCAATATTTTGGACCTTTTTTGACATAATCATAAAACATATATACACTGACTTAACGGTACAGTTCAACCTATTTTTGTGAAGTGATTTTATTGAACTTTTGAACAAAAAAAATTTGAATGAAATATATTAATGGACAGTGGAGATATTTGCATCGAAAGACCAAACTTTGATTTTCATGTCGTTTTTTTCTCATTCTTAGGCAACGATGTTTTATGAAAAAGTCGTTATACTGAAAATTTCTCCAATTTTGAAGATATGTGAATGTTTTTGATGTTAAAATAACAGAAATTTTTTAAAATTAAATACAAAAAAATCTCCTATACTAAAAAGTTTTAAAATAAAAAAATTGCCGTTAGTTGAAAAATTTCAGAGGGGGCGTGGCAAAAACTAAGTATGTAACATTTTAAGTTGGGATGCACTTAATATGTATACCTAGTTTGAGCAAAATCCGTTGAGCCGTTTAGATTTGTATAAAGGTCAAACAAACAAACAAACAAACAGAAAATGAGTTTTATTACTATAGATAATAGTTACATTTTAAGAATCAATATTTACACAATTGTGCATTTTTTAAAATTAATTTTTAATAACAAAACTTTAAATTACAAAAAAAAGGCAACTAACTAAATTATATAAGGATTCGCATTAGCAAGAATGGTAAAGAAACGGTTACGTAATTACAACAATATGAGTAAAAATTTGTTAAAATCAATAACAACAAGAAAACAACAACAAAAATGTTTTATAATATACACCAAACGACGTGAAATTTCAGTACCTTTCATTTGGTGCCTAATTTGTGTATGTTTCAATATGTAAAATTAAAGTTATTGCGAAAAAACCTAATTTTTGCAAATTTTCGAACGCCATTTCGAAAGCCTTAACCTTAAACTTAGTAGATATAAAAAAACTCGTCAACCTTAGAATTTCGTCTTCTATCACATATCTCAAGCTCATTAGAATCGGAGAGTGACACGTAGAGAGCTTTCCTTGTAAGTAAAAAATGTTTTGTATTTATTTGATATGCTTGCAATAAATTTTTTTTATGAAAGATGGGCGGCGAAATTGTTAGCTACGCCTCTGCTCTATTGCTTTTTTTTTGGCATATTGCAGCCAGAATATCACCAAAAGCTTTCTATAGTAAAGTTCCCTAGACTGTTGCTCATGAATACCGCTCTTACCTTACTCTTTCTCAAAACAACAACAATTTTCGCCGCGCTAAATAAATATTTAGTATAGCATGCAAAAAAAAAATTAAAACAAATTAAAACCAATTAATTGTGGGTTAATGACTTCTTCATTTCTTCGCTTTAACAAAAAAAAAAAAGAAGAGGAAAAACACAAAAAAATTTTATTTTTTTGCTCAATTAACATCACTTAAGTGTGACTTAATTTAAACGCATACTTAGCAAAATAACAAAAACTACAACACAAAAGAAGTTCAACTTTAAAATGTTTTATAATTACGTCTAATTGAGCTGAACACAACAAAATTTCAAGCTTAATACCAGGGCTGAAAACTCCAAGCCGGATGGCAGGCAGTATTTAATCTACGGTCACTCTTTTGTAACTCTTTGAAATAAAGTCATAATAAATAATGTTTAAATTATATCGTTTATGAAGCAGACAAAAGTTAAAATACCAAAAAAGTGAAAAAAATAGGTTAGATCTACAATGTTGACTCAACAATAAGAATTGTTGAGCGCGCGTGTGTGTGTGTGTGTGAAAGAAACGAAGCGAGGTCACATCAGGCAATAAATTCTCATTTTGTGACATTTTAGTTAGAACAAACAAAGCTCTTCTCTTGTGCACCGATGTTTTGAAGCTAGAGGAGGGAAGGAATCCCACAATTCTGAGGTTATGGTGCTGTATTTTACTCTAGAGTTCACTTTCAAACATGCATATAAATATCCATTGTCTTCTTCATTAGTTGATTGTGCAGTGAAAAATGCACAAAAGTTCTTCAAAGTTCAGTTGATGTGTGTTCAAAGCACTTTAAAATGTTCGCTGACACATATTAAAGTGGCACATTTTTATCAATTGAACAGATTTGGGTTAAGAAGCCTCAAATATTTGAGAGTTATGGTATGACAAAGTCAAATCATGTCATTTCAATTATGTGGGCAATGTCTTTATTAAACACTTACAACTATTTAGCGCAACTATTTGGAGGAAAATCTCTTTAGAAAAATTTGATTTAATTGTTATAATTAATATGATGCCAAAAGTAGTTCTTTTTTCAACAGTCGAGCTCGAATTTAAGAATTGGTTCCTAAAAAAGTACCTATAAATATTTAGCTCAATATTGTTGACCATAAAATTATTCTTAGGAAGGGCGTTCAAGTTGCTGCCGGCTAAGCAAAGAAAACACACGATTTTTGGCAAAATTATTAGGGGTATTCTCTATGTCTGGCATAATTACTAAAATATTCAATGGATCGAGAGTGCCGTGTTCCCCCTCCCCTCTTCCCCTAAACTTAAGAAAAAATATTTTTTTAAGTCTTAAATTTAGAAATTCAAAAGTTTTTCTTTTTATTAAAATAGCATTAAAGTTTATAATATTTATTAAAGTTTAATTTATTTTTTTAATTTAAATTTTTTTTATAGAAGGAAATATAATACTACGTTTACATTGGACCATGATTCAATTACTACAGGTTGTCCATTCATTTGACGTTTACTCCCAAGAATGAAGATATACACCCGTAAAATTGAAGAGGAGAGCAAAAGAGTAATTTTGTAATGCCATCAAAGTAATCAGTTGCAGGAATATCATACTTTTTCGCAGTACTAAATAACCAAGGATACAGTTCACTGCTGCTTTTTCAACTACTTTCTGTACTGCATGTTTGTTTTGATAGAAAATTTAAGTGACTTTTTAAAAAACTAATTTCAATATTTTGTTGTGAAAATGTTTTCCCACCGCTGACGGCTTATTGGATCCACTGGCACATTATATTTTCGAATTTCATCACCAAAATAAACTGTTTTGCCAAAACCGCACGTCGAAGGCATTACTATTTTAATAATTACAGCTTAATAGTCGCGATTTATATTTTAATTGAAAAAAAACTGCCTCGCAACAAAATTTGAAAACAATTTTCAATAATAATTATCAAAGCAATAATTATTATAAACGCAATGCACACTATTTCTTTTTTTTCCTGCTAACAGCAAAATATAGAATAACTACTTTAAAAAAAATACGCAACAAAACACTGAAACATAACTTTTTTCATAGAAGACCACAAAACCCTGGTTGTCAGTTATATTTGAGAGAGAATATAATTTTGTTTTCATATTTACAGGTGTTGTCAAACGAATGGACAACCTCTAATAATTGAATCATGACATTGGACCAAACGACTCGTTTGAAATGAGTCTGAACTTTAAAGTCGAAAGTTGAGTTATCGAACCAGGGATGCTATGATTAGGGCGTTTACACAATACTACAACAGAAAACAGTTTTAAACAGAACACACATTTAAAATGAATCATTCAAAGTACGCCATTTTTTTAATTTGAAAATTGTTTTTCTTTTATAAATTTGGTTTCTAAATAAATTTTATACCTATTTGATATCTATGCAACACATGTATACTTATCTTTACGTTCAGTGTATAGGAGCCTTTAACTAAAAAGTGCTACCAATCCAAAAATCGATAATTTTTGGCTACTTCTTACTGGTTGCTCGTATCTGGCTGTTCGTCTCAAGCTTCCCGTCTTTAGCCTTACGTTAATTTTTGTCAGAGATATTTTTAGTTCACAAAATTTTTTGATTTTAATTGCAATTAGCTTGCGGAAGATTAATTTTGTTTTGATAATTAAGATACGCATTATTGCTTTTTAAAATTAAAAAAGTACTTTTTACCCTCAGTAAAAACTTTACAATGGGGGTATTCACGATTCAGTACACTACCAGTGAAGTTGAGGACTTGAGGACATGTGCACTTTTCAAAAACAAAGTATACGTACGTCAAAAATCTATACAGTGCTTTTCTACTGTAGCCTCAAACTTGAGGACTGAGCAATTGTGCACATTGAAAAATTTTGACAGCTTTGAAAAAGTGATAGTAGTGTGTTCACTAAAAACCTAACTGCACAAATGCACAAGTTCTCTACTATACATGCAAGTGCACTGCATCTTGAATAACCTATTTATTTTTTAGTAAGATTTTGGTTTAAAAAGTACGTTCTTAGACAAAAAGGTACATTTTTCTCAATCAAAAAGGTACACTTTAAAATTCGCTCATGGCATCACTGAATGACAGTTTATGTAAACACGACTTGGGCAAGTGGAAGAAGTAATCCGCCTTAAGAACGATGCCATGGTAATCATTTTCATGCATAAATCGTCCTTGTCTGATATGTATTTTGGATTTTAGAGCGAATTTATGGCGAAAAAAGAAAAAAAATAAAAATTCACAAAAAAAGACATATGAAATTAACAAGAAATCTCATTTTAAAAATTCTTCCAAGTAAGCAGTCTGGTAGGCAGAGGCTCAACAAACATTTTGGTGCATAAATCGTCTCTTTATGATGTATGGTTTAGGAGTTATGGCTAAAAACCCGAAAAAAACTAGAAAACCACCAAAAATGTAGAAAACTAAGATTCTTGAAAAAAAAATATTTTTTTCTAAAAATGCAGTCTTGTGTATATATGTATTAGAAAACTTTTGGTGCATATATCGTCCTTGTAGGATGTATGGTTTGGGAGTTATGATGAAAAAATTGTGCTCTTATGACGGTGTACTCTTATGACGATGTACTCATAAGAGCACACCGGCTCTTATGAGTACATCTCAGAAATTGCAAATGCTCAAATACCCTTGGGTTCCTTCTCAAATCTACGGTTTTAAGGTGGACACGATTGGATCCAAACTGAAATTTTGTTACAATTTTCTACAAACCTATGCGCCGTGGTTAATAAGCTCAAACAAATTAAAAGGTGCACTTTGCTTGTACTATTCCCTCTTTCCACCTTCAAAAGTTCAAGCCGTTTTAGGATCACTCGTTATAAAGCCTTTCACAAAATATAAAAATGTGCATGAGTATGTATGAGAAGCCAAGTCAGTGGCACATAGAATCAGCAGAAGCAGCTCACGCATTCATTACCGACCTGCTTGTTGATGTAATGATGCTGTCTGGTCACAAATTACTGGAAAAAATACAAAAGGTTTTGTCTTCGATAGTTTTGGTTATAGTTTTTTGCGAATCTCACGACTTGCCAGTTTTTTTTTTAAAGTTCGTGGAAAAGACCAATGCTCCAATCATCCAGTTTAGTGAATACTGCTTCACGCAAAAATTAAAATCAGCTTATAAATCATACAGCAACATTACTTTTCGAATATTATTTATTTTTATTTATTTTTTTTATTTACTTGATTGCTAAACCTTAACAGGTTTTATAGCAAATTTAAAATTATAAAATAAGATATTTAATACAATTAAAAAATATAAAGTATGATTTTGAATGAAATAATGTATTATTGACAAACTAAAAAGTTTTAGTAAATTGCTTAAAGTATATAATTTTATTAAAGTATAAAAAATAATAGAAAAAAAGTTAAGTCAAAATCGATAAAATCAGACAGCATAGCAGGGTTGCGTTTTCAAGACAAACAAGGTCAAGTCAGCAACAATTTTTGTATACGGCGGAGTCGTGTGACAAACAAGGTCTCATACCCAATAAAACACCACTCCAATAGGTATATATATAATATATATCGTTCTGTCTCCCTGAAGCCGGTGAAATCCTGGCTTGACAGGGTGGTTACTCGACAAACTAGGTCAACTTCACCAAACCAATTTTCATAAAATAAAGAAAACCAGTTGCGAACGCAGGCACCAAGACAAACTAGGTCTTATCGGCCACTCATATTAATATATTACAAATCGATCTAACGTAGTGTTTCAAGAGGTAAAAAGACACCAAGACACCACGGTACCGTCGACAAGTATAGTTACAATCATCATGAAGATATGAGGCAACTGAAGATCCCAGGTTTAGGTCCATTCAGATTACTTATATGTTTATCTACCAAAATTTTCCATTTTACGCTTAGGTCCATTTATCCATTTAGATTGTTATATTAATGTGTTTACAAATCACCAGATGCATCAGATATATGTTTGAAAGAACTTTACATAATCAACGACGGTACTGCAGGTAATCTATAATTTTATGTTTGATTGAGTCCATGGATTCACTTAAGGATATAACATCAGATACAAAATTAAAATCACCGCAAGCGCTTCTAAGAGGTTCATTTTGCAAATAATTAGTTCTACAAAAGTTCATGTGGAGTAACTCAAAAGATCTTCTAGGACGAAGAGGAATATTAAAATATATTTTACTCAATAAATATGGACTGTTTACATAGCCATGTAAAAGTTTTATAATCCAACAAGCATTTATCATAATTCTCCGATTTTTTAAAGAAGGAAGATTTAAGAGTTGTAACCGATATTCATAAGGTGGTAAGTGAAAATCAGTATTACAATAAAGATAGCTTAAGCAAAACAAAAGAAATTGTTTCTGCACTGATTCAATGTCGTCTATGTAACTACCGTATCGTGGGCACCAAACAACTGAAGCGTTTTCTAAGATAGGCCGCACTAGGGAAGTGAATAAGGTTTTCGTTATGAAAGGATCATTAAACTCTTTTGCCCAACGTTTAATAAATCCTAAAGTACTATTTGCTCTATTTATTATTTTATTTATTGTACATGAATATTAAAGCGTAGTTTAGGATCCATTGTAACTCCAAGATCATTGAAGCTATCTAAGGACTCCAATGGATAACCACAAATTTTGAAGGTACATTTAATTGGTGGTTTGCGCGAGAAAAACATATGCTTGCATTTCTTCATGTTGAGGTTCATACGGTTCGTTTTGCACCGTTATAAAGATGATCAATGTCGGCTTGCAAAAATACAGCGTCATTATAATTTTTAAAAGAAAGGAAGAGTTTGACGTCGTCAGCAAACATTAAGATGCTGGAATGCATTATGACAGATGGCAAATCGTTTATAAAAAGTAGAAACAGAAGAGGCCCAAGATGACTTCCTTGAGGTACTCCTGAAGTAACAGGAAACTCGTGTGATTTCTTGAGCTTAAAAAGAACAGATTGTGTTCTATTGCTTAAGTAAGATTCAATCCACTTTACCAACGGTATAGGAAATCCAACAAGATGTAATTTTAAGATCAGTAGTTTGTGATTTACAACGTCAAAAGCTTTGCTAAAATCCGTGTAAATGACATCAGTCTGCATGCCTTTTCCAAAGTTTTCTATAGTTTTTGATGTAAATTCGAGAAGGTTAGTAACAGTGGATTTTCCAGAAAGGAATCCATGTTGGAAAGGAGACATTAAAGATTTAACGCTATGCGATAGTCGTGATGTAACAATTGCCTCTAAAAGTTTAGGCAAAGCGCTCAATTTTGCGATGCCACGGTAGTTATCAATTAAAGACCTATTTCCGGATTTATGCAGCGGAATGATAAATGAATGCTTCCAGGCTGCAGGAAAATAGCAGGATTTTAATGATGAAGTAAATAGTAAAGAGATTGGAGTTACTAATTCTTCACAGCAGTATTTTAATATACACGAAGGTATGTTATCAGGACCACTTTTATATGATGTTTTAATATTTTTTAAAAATGATAAGACTGTGTTTGTGTCAATTATTGGGAAATATATATCCCCAGATTGAATATTGAAAGGATAACTTAAATAATCATAGGAGGACGATGATGAATAAGTCGACTTAAAAAAGTCAGCAAAAAGATTGCAAATACTATTATCATTATCAGACTCAACCGAATTATACTTCATAAAAGAAGGATAGGAATCAATCTTGCGTTTTGTGTTAACAAAGTTCCAGAAGGATTTAGCATCAGATTTTATGTTTAATTTTACTTTTGTTAAGTAGGTATTATAGGATTGTTTGCATAACTGTTGATAACTGTATTTAATCGAGGTATAGCATTCAAAATCGCATATGTTATGTGTTTTTTGATATTTTTTATAGTATTTAGATTTCAAATTCCTCATTTTTCTTAATTCATTTGTATACCATATCGGACCCGATGTCAAGGAGGCTTTCCTTTGCGGAACAGCTTTAAGAAAACAATCATTGAGCGTTCTATTAAACGCATATACCGCATCATCAAGAATCTGAGGAGATAAACTATTTGTATTAATATTTAGAATAGAATTCCAGTTTATATTAAACAAGTTATTCTTCAAAATCACGTAGTTTGTTTTTTTAAAGTTAAACTCAATAGGTGGTTGAGAATCATAATACTGCACAGATGGTTTTGGAAAATTTAAAATAATTTCTAATGTTGGATGATGAGAATCTTCGGGTGTAACCAGAGGATCTGATTTAGACACAGAAGCGATATTGCTGTCATCAAAAAACACCAGATCAAGGAAACGATTATTTTTGTTAAAAATGCAGTTAAGTTGGAATAGCCCTTGGATTGAGAGCTCGTTTAAAAAGTAATTATCGGATGAACTTTCAGACGAAGGTTAAAATATTTCAGGAATTTCAGAACAGCAGTTCCAAGAAACGTTTGGCAGGTTAAAATCTCCAGTTATTAAAATATGATCATTTGATTGCAGTATTGAGCAAACTTTACTAATAGAAGCCAAATGTTTGCTATAAACTTCTAAGGTAGAAAGGGGAGGAATATATGAGCATGTAATAAAAAGGTTCGAGGAACCAAACTTAACATGAACACAACAGAATTCAATGTCCAAGGATTCTGGAATTAATAACTCTTCAGAGAAATGTGTCGCTTTGACTGCAATCAACACACCCCCACCTTTAGATCCAATACCAGGAATGGAGTTTCTATCTTTGCGGTATATGTTAAATTTGTTGCACAGAATTTCAGTATTTAGAGTGTAAGGTTTCAGCCAAGTCTCACTAAAAGCTATTATATTGAAGTGAAGGTTGTGACTCAAAATTAATAAATTATTTAGTTTTGTGTTAATGCCACGAACGTTTTGGTAAAGGATAAGGAACTGAAAGCAATAATCTAGTTTTTTTGATTCTTGTTAAAAGGTGTCAATGTTCAAACCATATCTCAACTTATTAAAATCATCCTTACAATGGCGTTTTTATTCCTTTAATACATGCACAGGAATTTGATGCAAGAGAAAAAAGAGCAGCTGGTTGATGATATTTTAAATCGTTTTGCTGAAGATTCGCGCCGATGAATACTTTGATTTCCGTTTTTGTTTAGTTCGCGTTTAGTTCAATATCGTTTCCAATTAAATAATATATTTTTCTCAATAAAGCCAATATTTAAAAAAAATAATTTTATTTATCAGCTACATGAAACCATAATCGGCCGAACCCCCTGAATAAAACCCTGCTACGCCCATGTATCCGTGCCATATCCGGGTCATTTAGTGGTTGGTAAATGTACAAAACAGAATACATTGATTTAAGACAATAGAAACAAAGAATCGTCCAAAGAATATCTTCACTTTTTTAGTAATTTTTTAGAGAATTTTTTGATGCATTTTTGTCGAATTTGGAAATTTTTGAAAATTCAAGTCATTTGATTTTGAATGTCAAAAATAGAGTTTCATGATTTTTTTTTTTTTTTCTTCAAGTCGATCCTTTATTAGTAAATAGCTTATTTTTTGAGTCATTTTTGTCGAATTTGGAAATTTTTGAAAATTCAAGTCGTTTGATTTTGAATGTCAATTTTTTTTTTTTTGCTTCAAGTCGATCCTTTATTAGTAAATAGCTTATTTTTTGAGTCATTTTTGTCGAATTTGAAAATTTTTGAAAATTCAAGTAATTTGATTTTGAATGTCAAAAATAGTGTTTTATGATTTTTTTTTTTTTTTGCTTCAAGTCGATCGTTTATTAGTTAATAGCTTACGATATTAGTAAATAGCTTACGAATTCATTTTACAATTTAATTTGACCAAATTTCAACCAAAAATGGTTGAAAAAAAATATAAAAACCTAAAATAGTCTAAAAATCTGAAAAAAGGTTATGCAATTTTTACATAACTCAATTTTTTAATTTCTTTGTTTCGTTGATAATTTTTAAATTAAACAGCAATAAATTTGTTTTTATGTGTTTTTGGCAACAATGGGTTAAACCTCTTAGCTCTTACAATTTACGCATTTAATTTCATACATTTCAGCAAAACCAACGTTAATAAACTCTATTTCATTTCTTCATTTTAAAAAAAAAAAAATTGTCCCTAACAAATTTAAAAATTAAATTAAAAAATTAATAAATAGTCAAAAATTCAAATTGAAGCTTAACTTTGATGTCGTCTTTAATTGACTTGGCGTCTTTAATAAATGTCAACATTTCACTTTCAATTTCTCGATTTTTTTTTTTCAAGCAACTTTTACAATCTCTCAACTAACATATTAGCTTTATCCTAACTCACGAAAACCATATCCATTCACACTTTTCAATTTCCAATCAAAGCTATGCGTCACAATGTCCCGCTGAGTTTGGGAAAATTGCGAAAACTCTGAAAATTGCCAATCTTTCTTTGTCAAAGACACAAAAGAAAGCGCAAGTTTTTAACAAAAAATCAACTTAAGGCCTTTACATTTTTTTTTATATTTTTTGCTGTTTTTGACAGTATTAACAAAAGGCAGATTTGATGCGATTTTACTTGTTTATATCTATTAAAAAATATTTAAATTTAAGTATTAATAAATATATGTAGATATGTGAGTGTGTGGTTTGTCGTATTTGACTTGGTGAAGCAAGCGATAAGCCGCGCGCTTAGAGTGAAAAACAACGGAAACTTTTTCATAGAAAGTCGTTTGACTGGCTTCGCTGCGGCTGGGTTGTGCGCCTTGGCTCAATGCAACGCCACCTGCCGCGCCTTCTTTTTCTTCAACGACTAGTGTAGAATGTATCGACATGGAGCCTATTTTTGTGGTTATTCGCATCGTGTATTTTTCTTTTGCCGCACTCTGCGTTTTACGCCTGATTCGCTCAATGACACTTGAATGACAATCAATTTGTATGCTTTTTAGACTTCATTAATCTTCAATAATCTCTTCAATAATCTTTTATTTTCATGTCGTTTAATTTTCATCAATGAATGAATCGAAAGTAAAGTTATTGTGATTAATAGGTACATTTAGCAGTTTTTTTTTTGTGTAAAAAAAGAAGTGAGAACTTAGTTTGAGTTGAAAGCGTTTCTTTACACATTATTCAAGTTCGAGAGAGAAGAAGAACAACCTAAATGTCACTCTCTATACTATTACAATTACCCGAAACTAGCTTTGACTTTACTTGAAAAATTTCTTCGAGCACGAATATTCTTCTTCCAATTGCTTTTATTTATTGTGAATCAGCTGTCAACAGCTCGAAACTTGCTTGAAGTAGTTTCCGTACATTTTTTTCATATGCTCACATTTTGACAGATAATTTAGTTACTCTCACAGATTTAACTTTACTCGAACTTTACTTGAAGTTAGTACGGGAAAAGACCTATTGTATTTTTAACAGTCAAAAGTTGACATTTTGAATGACATGAAATAATTTTTAAATTTTTTTTATTATAAGGAAGCCGAATTATTTAGTCGAAGACGTAAATATTTGCAATATATATTTATCACATAAAATACTCTCTTGGCATTAAAAATTCAAAAAAAGATCAATTGAAATCCAGAGAAGACCTACTAAAATTTAGAATTCTGTTTGAAAATCAGAAAGACTAATTGAAATTCCATTGAAAGTTCAGAAAATATAAATTAAAATCAAGAAATTTCATTTTAAATTCAGAAAGGATAAATTCGAATTTAGAAATGCTATTTGAAACTCAAGAAAGATCAAATGAAATTCAGAAGAAAAATTCTAAAACTCGGATTACAATTTAGGAAATAAACTCGAAATTAAAAAAACTTCTGTGGCAAATCAGAAATTTCATTTCATATTCAAAATGGATCAATTCAAATTCAGTTAAGATAAATTGAAATTCAGAAAAGATCAACTGAAATTCAGAAATCCCATTTTAAATTCAAAACAGATCAATTGAACTTCAGTTAAGAATAATTGAATTTCAGAAATGATCGACTGAAATTCAGAAATCTCATATTAAATTAAAAATAGATCAATATAAATTCAGTTAAGATTAATTGAAATTCAGTTAAGATTAATTGAAATTCAGAATAGATTAACTGAAATTCTGAAATTCTATGTTACATTCAAAATTGATCAACTGAAATTCAGAAATTTCATTTTAAATTCACAATAGATCCGTTGAAATTCAGTTAAGATCAATTGTTATTCAGAAAAGCTTCATTGAAATTCACAAAAGACATTTACTGCATTATTCAGTATCACGAAGAAGCACATCAACGATGAGAAAGACACGAGAAGCAATACAGTTTAGTATGGAATAACATATTGTTTCTGCATGTCAAATAATAATTCAGTTAGAAATTCTATTTGAAATTCTGAAAATATTGTTTGACATTAAGAAATTCCATTTGAAATTTAGAAAAGATCAATTTAATTCATAAATCTAGGGCATCCAATCTCGGGATCCCGGACTTTTCTTAGTCCCGACAGTCCCGGAATTGCAACGCTTAAAATCCCGGGATTGCCTCCACTGTAAAAAAATTCCAAAATATTCCAAACTAAAAATTCAATGATGAAACCTACCTAAGAAAAAATTTATGTGATTTTAAAAAATTTTTAAATAAAAACCTTTCTAAAACTATCTGAACAAAATAACACAACGGGCCTTACCAATAGTCATTTTAATGCCAACTCTAAATTTAGTGTAAGCATTTTGACAACAACTCAGCAAAAAAAAATGCTTCCAAAAGAAGGTAAAGTGGAAGGGAAAGTCTTGAATTCCATCCCTTCCACTTTCATACCCAATTTTAAAAAGGCATTCCATGGAATACACTTGAAAAAATCTTTTTTAACTAGCTGTACAATATATAAAATATATAAAATATAAAATATAAAAAAATATAAAAATATAAAAAAAAAAAATATAAAAAATATAAAAAAATATAAAAAAATATAAAAAAAATATAAACAAAATATAAAAAAAATATATAAAAATATAAACCTTTCTTGAACTAACTGTAAAAAATATTACAAAATATTAAAAAAAGTTAACTTAACTTAAAAAACTTTAACTTAAAAAACTAAAATTTTAACTTAAAAAAATTAAAAACACTTAAATTTTACCTTAAAAAATTAAAAAAAACTTCTTTAAACAAGCTGTACAAAATATCACAAAATTCCTTCTTAGAAATACTAAAATTACACTGTAGGGACCAGAGAACTGCACAAGCCTTCTTGAAGTCTACTTCAAGTACTTGCTTGAAATACAAGTTCAAGCTAGCTTGAGCTTGATAATTTTGAATCAAGTATAGCTTGTAATTGAATATAAATAAGCCCACTACAGCTTGCGACTTGCAAGTATGCTAGCTTACTAGCGAACGGCACGAAGTTTCAAGTAAAGGAAAGCTTGATGCCTTCGGCAAAAAGCTTGAAAAGCTTGAAATTGAAGGCAAGTATCCAATTAAAGCAAATATCAAAAAATTCAATGAGCTTGTATAGGAAAAGCTTAATCGTATTATGACTTTTAAGGGTTCTGTGTACTCCGTGGTTGGAAGTTTTAGGGGAAGATGATTTTGGATCTGACGTCAGAATTTAAAATTCAAGATGGCGGATAGAGTTTCCACCTAGATTTTTGGGTATTTTCGGAATTCTTTTAATTTTGAAATTTTGACAACGGATTTTATTTCAAATATAATGTCACAAATTTAAAATTTAAGATGGAGTATTGGATTGCCACATAAATTTTTACCACAATATTGCCACCTAATAATATGTATTTTTAAGAGTTTTAAACATCATTTAACAGTGTTAGGGAGTCACTGATTGCGAATTTGAAGTCAAAATTTCAAAATTCAAGATGGTGGATAGGGTGGCCACCTTAATTTTTTGTATTTTTAAGAATTCGGGGCTGGCAAAAAAAATGGTATACCAAAAATGGGTCGCTGAATCCGAATCCGTGGTCAGAATTTCAAAATTATAAAATTTTGATATAAAAGGGTTGCCACCTAATATGTATTTTTAAAAATTTTAACCATCATTTAACAGTGTTAGGGAGTCACTGATTTTGAGTCTGAAGTCAGAATTTTACAATTCCAGATGGTGGATAGGGTTGCCAACTTAATTTTTTTTTTATTGTATTTTTTTATCATTCCTTATTCCTTAAAAAATTTATGAATTTGTTAATCTTCATCCTGATACCTAAAGTCGTCATACTCCTTTGCATCGACCTCGTCACTTTCATCATTGTCACATGACAAAACAAATCAAAGACAAGACTCTTTGTTTTTGTAAGAGTGACTATTATCACGATTTTTGAAATAGAAAAGATTCGGGTAAAAACGAACAACGGTTTATTGCTGAATATGGAAGCTTAGATATTGAAGTTTAATACAAAATTTTCATTTCTACTTGATGATACGGTATTCTTATTTAAAACTCTCCATATATTTCGAAAATAGCGCAAATTTTGGCATATTTTAAACACTTTTTTTTATATATTTCTACACAATTATTTTTACCCATTTTTTTTAATCACGCTTAATACCTGAAGTTGAAGGTTTCATAATAAAAACCTCACTTTTGATGTACAAAAAAAAATATTAATTTTTGAACTATATCAAATTTCAATTTGTTGAACTGATCGCAAAAAAACAATGAATTTTTTAACTTTAAAGCTATGCAGCAGAAAAAGTAAGCAACATATTACATTGAAATTTTCAGTAGTGATGTACAATTTTGTGCTCTTTAATCGAGTAATAAAAATTTAAAAAAAAACAAATTTTCATTTTTCAATTAATCTCCACTTTTTTTTAACCCACTGTGCGACGTCAGAAATAAACTTCCTGGAAAAGTGCATCTTTTTAAATATTTTCTACCGGCTCTTCCCAGAAAATTTTTTTTATTTTGTTTAAACTCGATCAATATATGTTTATGTGTATGTTTGCGGTACATATTATTTCTGTATTTTAAGAAAAATTTTGCACAGTATATTCTGAAAGGTATAATTCTTTAAAAGCTCAGAATTGTAAGGTCACAGTCTTTTGATTGCCATTCTGAGCAGAAAACGGGTTCTTTCAGTGTCCACCTTCACTTCAGTGTCTTTGACGTTTGTAAACTTAACCTCCCGTCAAACACATGTTCTGAAACCTTCGAACAAACACATATGCCTGACCAGACCCCTATACAATTTGTATGAAATAAATTATTATTATACACATTTTGGGTTATTTTTCTGCAAATACAATGCAGATTGTTGTTTCCAGGTATTTTTATTATATTTTGGGTTGTTTTTATGTGAATTCAATGCAGATGTTTGCTTTCAGGTAGTTTTTGTGTTCACAAACGGTGATTTTTTGAAATGTTTGTATGGGAAATACCCCAGGGGATTCCAAGGGGTGTGCCACTGGCATGGGTGGATCGGCCCTTCAAAGTAAGTGGGGGTCGGTCATACATTTGGACTCGATTGGGGCACTCTAAATGGGTCAAAGAGGGATTTTTCAAAATTTGACCCTACGGGACAAAAGTAAAAAGTTGGGGCATTAGAATTCGTTTTAGAGGTATTGTTCCTCGGGCAAAGTTTCTTATTTTGATCCCTAGAATGCGATTTTCACTGAGCAATGGGCGATTTTTAAATCGACCCGCCCTAATGTATATATATAATAGTTAAGATTAAAGTTTTTTTTAATTAAATTAACAGGCATCAAATGGAAAAAGCATAAGAAAGTAGAATTTGGGTACCTTCACTCAATGATACAAAACTTCATTATTCCACCATTAATTTTCTTCAAAAGTGGTGCGTTCTTTTTTTCAAAAAACTATCTTTACGTACAAAATGATAAACTGAGAAGTTTTTGTAATTTAGTATTTTATGTCCATTGAAGCATTATTCCACTTGATTGTTTTCAAAAAAAAAAATCTGGAATTTCTTCCGATAGCGTCAAAACTACTGAGCCAAATGACAAAATTTGTTCAAAGCAGTTGTAAGTAATTTAATTATCTTTAATTTGGTGCTTCATATTTTGAAATTGGTCAATCCGTTCTCGAGATAGGTTGATATTTATGACACTACATCCTGAAAAAAGGGGAACAATTTTCAAAAGGTCATATCTAAAAAACCTATCTATTTTTTATAGCGATTTTCGTGTTCAGCAGGCCGAAGTCCATAAGAAAAGTATAGCGGGATGTGGATCTCAGAAAATTTTTTTGCATTTTGGCGCCTAGTGTTATTAGTATATTTCAATATCGACCCACATGTCCTCAATATCGTCATTTTCATGTCACACCCTTTTGATAGACTTTTTCAACATACTGCTTGATTTTCTTTTTTCGTTTATATGAAGTGTTACAAAAAAAAACTATATGAACATTGACGATAATTTTCAATTCCTAACAAATTTTTAAATTTTTTCTCTTAATCTAAAGTAAATTTGTAACACAAGATATGTCGCTTTTTCTTCTAATTTCCTGTTTATCTCAAGCTTCTGTTTTTCCGTTTCCACATAATTGATAAATATGTGAATAGTGTTGTTCTTGGCGTTGCCCTCTAATGTGCCCACCTTTATGTTCTTGTAATTACTGTGTTCTTTTTTATTGCTTTTGGTCTTCATAACTACTTGTTAGCAGTTTTTCTAACTTTATTCTTAGGTTCCTGATTTCAGTATTCATATTTATGTTTTGTTTTTTTTATACTTTTTCCGCCTCATCTATCATCTTCTATCTGTGTGTACAAGTGGCAGTGAACGAGTGTACCAAGTTCAGTCACTGGCAGCTTACTTCATTGCAATGACCTTTTTTGCCTTCCAAGAAGAAAGAGAGGAAATAACTTTGTATAACTTTGCTGCTGTTTTCGTCTTGTTACTGACAATTTCCGCTCACTACTTAACAGTAATATATGAGGTTTTATTATACGAAGATTAAATAAATTATTTTTAACTTTCAGATTTAATATTTTTTATACTTAATATTTTTAGTTTTTAGATCACTGTAAAAAATTTAATGTAAAACTTACAAAAATATTCCATAATGCGTTACAAAATGACATCAAAATCGAACTTACCTAAAAAGAAAAGAAAAATTATGGTTAAAAATCTTTTAAAAACTCAACCGTTAAATTTATGTTTGTCTAAAATTATTTAAAAAATTAATTGATTTATTTATTTGTATATAAATTTATATTTATATAATTTTTATATTAAATTTTTGGTAATGAAACGAGCTATATATATATCAGATTTTTTTTCTTAATTTATTTAAATTTAATTTCCGATATTTCGTTTTTCTTTGAAAAGCATCATCAGAGAGAAAAAAATAAATAAATACATTGATTTTACATTGATTTTCAAAGAAAAACGAAATATCGGAAATAATTTAATAATTAATAATTTAAATAAATTAAGGAAAATATCTGACCTATAGCTCATTTCATTACCAAAAAATTATTTAAAAAAGTTAAAAAAGCCCACAGTTTTCGTAAATATTATTTAAGACGAAGTGCACACAAAACTAAATGCAATCAGCTTTTAAAGCGACATGGAAAAATTCCAAAGCCAGAAGATTTGTTCACATGACTTGTTAATTTTTTTTTTTTTTTTTTTTTTTTTGATTACATAAAAGTAAAAATTTATGACTTGATCGAAAAACCTTGTTTGTAAAAGTAGTATTTTTATATGATTAGAATGTTTTAATATTTACTAGGCTGGGTCGATTTACAAACCTATGTTGCCTAGGCGACTTTCGGATCGGGCATGAAAAGTTATAAAAAAGAGGGCGATAGGGGTGCACTTTAACCCATCACATCTTTAATTATCCGAATATTTTCTTTAGGAATTTTTTACGATAAATTTTTGTCGTTAAAAAAATTGGCAAAATTCAAGGTATAATATTTTTTAGAATTCGTGTCATTCTAAAAATAATCCGAATATTATTTATAATCCGCATTTAATTAAAAAATTTTTGTAGTTTCATTACAGATTTACAACAGAAATTAAAAAGCAGTGATGGTCAAAAATACATGCGCACGAACCTTGAATTATACCTTGAAGATCTTATACCGTAAGATTACACCTTGAATTTTGTAAATTCTTTTTAGGAATTTTTTACGATAAAACGTATAAATATTAGACTGGTTTTAGGTTGAATCGTGTACGAGAAATTCATTTCTGGCAGTCAGTTTTGTTCTGGCTGAGCACGTTTAATCACAAAAATTTTTTGAAAAAAATTCCTAAGGAACAAATTCACAAAATTGAAGATGTGATAGGGTAAAGTGCACCCCTATCGCCCCCTTTTTTTAATAACTTTTCATGCCGGATCCGAAAATCGCCCAGGCAGCATCAATTTTTTTACCTCCATACGAATGGACCCAGCCTAATGTTTACACATGCATTTTCCCCTAAAAAAACTTACTTAGCATAAAAACTATCAAAGTATTGAAAATCTGTAAAAAAAACAAGAAATTTTAAAGAAAATTCTAAAACTACAACTAAAAATTCTAAATAATTACATAAAAAATATCACATAAGAAATTTAAAATAGTTTAAGCTAATTTTTGATAACTTATGACAGAGTAAAATGTATCAAAATTAAATTTTGTCAACTCTTGTGATTTATCATAAATTTTGACTATTTTTTTATCGTAAATTTTAGTCCTCGAAAAATCTCGAGTAAAAATACAAGGCCGTACAAGGGGCGAATATGGTATAAAGCTAATCCAAAAAGCCTAGCGGTCGAAAATTGGGTCGAACAACGGCCGTACAAGGTCTGAATTGCTAAGCTAATTGCTAATTTCTAAGCTCTTATTCAACAGCAAAAGTATGCGCAAGCAAGCCTCACTCGGCGATACTGTTGATAGTATCGCCACTTTTGTAAGGCACAAAAAAATTTTTTTGTGTATGAAGTTAGTTAAAGAAATGCTGCTCATTTTCAATGTAGAATATCACTGTACGGCCGCTGTACGACCCTTGTACGGTCGAGAAAAATATTTAAAATTAGGCCTTGTTCGACCGCTGTTTGGCCTTAGCTGAAAAAAGTTTTAATTTTTACTTGGGTTATCTTATACTCAATTAAATTTTTCAAACGCTCTCTTAGTCTTTTTATAAATATATAAAAACTGTTGTTGACTATTTTTTTTTATATATTGGTTTTTTAAATCCTCTTTCAGTCTCCATAATTATACCCTAATTCTTTTTTAAAAACCAAGATGGATGCTACAATATTCTTATAAATTGTGTTCATTGATATAAATTTGTTAATTTTCCATAAATTATAATTTTTCTTTAAATACCTTATCTTCAGCACTCAAAAAATTTATTAGTGAAATTTCTACGAATGATATTAGTAAACAAAATATTCGTACATTCTACAAATATTCGTATAATATACAAAGTACTTTTGTTATGATATCTTAACGAATTCATTCGTAAAATCTTTCTAATGCCTGATGTAGTATCTACGAATATATTTGTTTTATATACTAATGCTATTCGTAAACAAAAACAAATCAATTCGTATTAGTGCATTGTACGAATGATGGTGTACATATAAATAATAATATTCGTAAATTTCTCGTACGAATAACTTCGTAATTTCTTTCATTACATTCGTAGTATTTACTAATGCTTCCGTACTATTTATGAATGAAAAATAATATAAGTAGAAACAATTCCTTCGTAGGCTGACCGTACGAATTATTAGTAGAATGTACGAATTATTAGTAGAGTCTAAAAAATTGAAAACCGAAATCGTTCAGTCTTATTTGTCGAATATCTATAGAACATAAGGAACTGTATGATTGTAAAGTGACTATAGCCTACTGGTAGAGTGTGTGGCCTGTAAACTAAAGAGCCGAGGTTCAAACCCTAGCTCAGACAGAATTTTTTTTTTAGAAGACGAATAAAATATTCGTAATATGTACTAGTAGACGTCGATTCTACGAATCCTATTCGTGGCTGAAAACTACAAATAAAATTCGTAGAATGGACGCAGTTATTAGTAATATTTACACACAAATATTTTTGAGCGAATGAAATTTTCAAACGTTCTTTTGATATTTTCATAATTATAAAATCTTTAATTATTTTCACTTTTTTTTAAATTTATTATTGAGTAATGCCTTTCAATCTCAATTTCTTCCTTAGATTGTAGTCTAAGGTATTTATTATTAACTAAGATTGTTTTCACAAAAACATTAACAAAACTGTCAAAATGACTGTGAGTTAAAACAAGACTTTGTTCAGCACACAAAGTTTTTAAAATTTCCAATAATCAAAGATTTGTGATTTTTTGATTGGGCCTGAAATTTGGAAAAGTGGCCAAAAATCATATCTTGACGTTGAATAGACAGAATTTAATAAAACTTGGTGCAGGATACTTCGAATAAAGCATATTTCCCAAGCGCGATGGAAAAAGGGGCGCGATTCAACAAAGGGGCGTGTAACTATCAATAATATAATGTGTCTCGTCTAATAATGGCACTAGTTTACTGAAATTCGGTACCGTTGTAGGTGGGATATTTTTCGAGCATGATGGTAAAAGTGAGCGGGATTCAACAAAGGGGCGTAGCACTATCAATAAAATACTGTCTTGTCAAATATTGGCATAAGCTTATTGTAATTAGGTACAGGGGTGGGTAGGATCGTTTCCGAGCATGTTAGAAAAAGTGGGCGAGATTCAACAAAGGACGTAACACTATTAAATAAAAACTGTAGTTTGGTTATTATTTGTTCTGGGGTATTAAAAGTTAGGCGGGATACGAGAGAGAATAAAAGGACGTTTTTGCCAAACCTGACGTATGATGTGCGAACTAAAAACAAATATACAATTTATTAAAAGAGCTATAGAAAATAGCACTTTAGCAATGATAACTGTGTTATAAAATCGAGCAACAAAAAACTCGCAACTAGCCTACATAAATGCTATATATAGTTTCCAGGGTAACCACGTCGAGGTTGCGGGGAGAGATCATGTTTTTTATTTTTTATTTTTAATTTTTTCTGCTTTTTTGTTTTTTATAAGTATTTATTTTTATATTTTATTTTTATATTTTTTTGATTTTTTGCTTTTAATATTTATTCTTTTATTTGTTTTTATTTTTTTTTTATTTTTTGCTTTAATTTTTTTTTTCTTCATATTTTTTGTTTTGTTTGTTCATTTTTTTTCTCATTTTTTGCTTTCACCATTTTTTTATATATTGCTTTTATTTATTTCTTGTTTTTGTTTGTTTTTTAGTTTTTTTTTTTATTTTTTGCTTTAAATATTTTCGTTTTATTTTTTGTTATTTATATTTTTTTTTTTGCTTTTAATATTTTTTCATATTTTTTTTTTTTTTTGCTTTTAATATTTTTTCATATTTTTTTCTCATTTTGTGCTTTTACTATTTTTTATATATTGCTTTTTATTTATTGCTGTCGATTGTTTCTTTTTTGTTTTCATTTTTTTTTTATTTTTTGAATTTAATATTTTTTAATATTTTTTAATATTTTTTTTAATTTTTTGTTTTAAATTTTTTCTATATATATTTTTTTTTAATTTTATGTTTTAATTTTTTTTTTATATTTTTTAATTTTTTTGTTTTAAATTTTTTTTTATATTTTTTTTCTTTTAATATTTTTTTTTTTTTGCTTTTTATTTTTTTTTTAATTTTTTTCCTCATTTTTGCTTTTACTATTTTTTTACGTATTGCTTTTGTATTTCTTGTTTGTTGTTTTTTTATATTTTAATTTTTTGCTTTAATATTTTTTTATATTTTTTTAATTTTTTGCTTTTCGTCAATATAAACGAAAAAATTTGCGAAGTGTGCACGAGTTTTTTATGAAAGTTTCTTAATATTATCTGGAATACTGTTGCTACATATTCATAATTGTTTCGTTGAAAAAGCTTTTTTAATTATTTTTATATAAACCATATTATGATACGATATACGTTACGATATACGTTATGTGACAAATTTTTTCCTTCAAAGAAGTGCTAATATTTTATAGTTTTATTTATTTAATTGAACTAGAGAAAAACATGTTAAGTGTAATTCAGGACCGTTACAATCAAAAACTGAAAAAAAATTGATTAAACTTTGTATGTGTCCAATACGAGGATTTATTACATTTATAAAATTTCAACTTTTGTTAAAATTCTTCAACTTTTGTCAACATTTTTAACTTTTGTTGCCATTCATTATGTTTGCTGCCATTTTCTTAAATTCAAAATGAGATCAGCTCTCAGTACTCTCACAATATAAATTTAAACACTTTTTTTCCCTATTATGGAAGTTTAAGCAAATTTTAAGTAACATTTAATTTTTCAGTCGTGGTAGACCTTTTGACGGAAATGCCCATATATAGTTTCCAGGGTCACTACGTGGAGGTTGCGGGGAGAGGACCATGTTTTTTCTTTTTTTTTTTATTTTTTTTCTGCGTTTTGTTTTTTATATAATTATTTTTTTTTCTTTTTTGTTTTTATATTTTTTTTTATTGTTTTTATATTTTTTTTATTTTGTTTTTATATTTTTTTATTTTTTTAATATTTATTTTTTATTTTTTTAATATTTTGCTTTCAATTTTTTTACATTTTTTTTTTGTTTTTTGTTTTTAATATTTTTTCATTTTTTTCTCATTTTTGTGTTACAATTTTTTTATACATTGTTTTTTTTATTTCTTGCTTTTGTTTTTATAATTATTTTTTTTATATTTTTTAAAATTTTTTTATATTTTTTTTATATTTTTTTATATTTTTTTTAATTTTTTGGTTTAATTTTTGTTAATTTTTTTGCTTTTAATAATTTTTTTAATTTTTTTCTCATGTTTGCTTTTACTATTTTTTTACATATTGCACTTTTATTTCTTGTTTTGTTTGTTTTATTATTTTCTTTATATTTTTTTTTATTTTTTGCTTTTAATATTTTATTTTATTTTGTGCTTTTAATATTTTTTTTTAATTTTTTGCTTTAATTTTTTAATATTTTTTTTTTTTTGCTTTTAATATATTTCATTTTTTCTCATTTTTTGCTTTAACAATTTTTTTATTTATAGCTTTTTTATTTCTTGCTTTTATTTGTTTTTTTATATTTTTTTGCTTTTAATATTTGTTTTTTTATATTTTTTAATTTTTTGCTTTAAATTTTTTACTCTTTTTTTTTGCTTTTAATATTTTTTTATTATTTTTTCTCATTTTTTGCTTTTACAATTTTTTATATATTACTTTTTTTTTTGCTTGTGGTGTTTGTTTTTTTATATGTTTTTTTATTTTTTGCTTTTAATATTTATTTTTTTTAATTTTTTGCTTTAAATATTTTTTATATTTTTTTTTCTTCCTATATTGCTTTTATTTATTTCTTGTTTTTGTTTGTTTTTTATATTTTTTTTATTTTTTGCTTTAAATATTTTTTATTTTTTGTTTTTTATATATTTTTTATTTTTTGCTTTTAATATTTTTTAAACATTTGATCTAGTTTGCTTTAGTAGCCTTTGCAGTAGTTTTTCTGTCTACTATCTGTTCTTTGATTTAGGTCGTCTTTTTTTAATTTGAGAGTACTGCATGACGTTCGTTTCTTATAAATTTCTAGAAAATTATTAAAATCGTGCAAAAGTGTTCATATACCTCTTCAAGTAAACATCTTAAAGAAATTAATAGCATGTAAATTATTTCAATTACCAGCGGAATCTCGGGGAATCTTCTTTACGCGTGGCATTTTTTTAAACCCTATTTTTGCGTATTTAGTATGAGGAAAAATGGATTAAAAATAAAAGAAAATATATTTATATATTTTTTTCAATATTGTATTCAATATCTTTAATAAAGTGCTAATAATTTTAAAGAAATATAAGAAATAGTTATGTTTTACAATTTGAGGCGTAAATAAAAAGAAATTGCAATTTTTGACTTTAAATCTGTCCCAAATTGTAATTTTGAATTTTATATAAATAATATTTCGTCTCAAGGTACCTTGATGTGTCCCGATATCAATCGTAAGAATCATTTGTATACATAACAAATTTTATTTTTGACCACTTATTGAAATTTCTGGCCCAATGTGCAAGCCAATGATTAATATAAACGCTAAAAACTGGCACAAACAACAACAATAAAATCATAAAAACTCCTAAATGGCACAAAACACAGCACAGAAGATGCAAACATATTTCCAGATACGCAAACGAAAATGAAATGTCAAATAAAAGATAAAAGTTACAATACGAACAACATGTCAAAAGAATACTGAAATTAATTTTCGCCAGCCCAACCCAAACACACTTAAAATACAAACATACATTTTACAAACATTCTTTTTTTCTGTAAAGCTTTTATAAAATTAGCCATATAAAAATTAATTAAATCGTATGAATGCAATAAAGTTTAGCTCACGCGCATTTTAAATAACTTAAGCGATTAACAAATCATTTCTTGTCACTTGTCTAAATAAAAAACATAAAATTTACAGCTAATTGTTTAGCTGACATAAAAACATGTAAATGTCTCTCATATTGATGGCTATTAGTTTTTAGATGACACAAAATGTTTTGGGTAGAAAAAGTAGCTTTTAAGTTAATTTAACACTATTTCTATCAATAGGTGTCAAAAGATACTTTTAAAATTTGAACATAAAATTGTTTTCTAAGCTTTATCATTTCTCCACAATTCATTTTTGACTTTTCAAACCATATTTGTTTAATTAATTCATCGATATTATTTTGCTTCAAAATAATTCAAAATCACTAAATTTATTCCTAAAACAACTCACAACTAAACTGACACAATTTCATCGTAACAAAAAAGTGTTTAAAAAGACTAAAAAGCTAAAAACACCCACTTATAAATAATAAAAAAGCATCTCTTTGACTCATTGATTACACCGAAAGAAAAAAAACTTGTCAGCGAAGAGCTTACTGCATTATTCTGTATCACGAACAAGCACACCAACGATGAGAAAGACACAAAAAGCAATACAATTTTGTATGGAAAAATGTATTGCTTCTCGTGTCTTTCTCATCGTTGGTGTGCTTGTTCGTGATACAGAATAATGCAGTTAAATAATGCTATTCAAAACAACTTGGCTTGCACAAAATTGACATAAATTTCGATTTTTCGACTCCGTTGTTATGCAAACAATGCTGATGTACTATTGCATGTATTGTCTTGTAAAACTTCGAATGATACCAAGTGCAAAAATTCTCTTATTTTGTGAATCTTTAGACTTGTTATAATTTGAATATATTATCCGCTTTGAACTTAGACATTTTTTTTTTCTAGCCTTAAACCAAGGATCTCAGATTTTACCCTATCCAGCCAAGACTGCATCCGTTGGAGTATTTAATTACGAAAAAAATTAAAAATTCTTAAAAATTTCATTTGAAGTTAAGAAAAGATCAATTGAAATTTAGAATTTTCGATTGAAATTCAAAAAGGAATATTTTAAATCAAGAAATTCTATTAAAATTTCAGAAAAGATTAATTGAAATTAGGAAGATATAAACTAAAGCTCAAAAATCCATTTCGAATTCAGAACATGTACATCAACTGGAATACGGAAATTATAAATATTTCAAATTAAATTAAAAATAAATTTATTAGAATTAAGAAATTACCAGTTGGCATTCAGAAATTGCATGTGCAGTTCAGAAACGATCAATTTAAGTTTACAAATTTCATTTAAAACTCATAAAAACTCAATTGAAAATTAGAAATTGCATTTGAACTTCGAAAAATATTATTTGAAATTTAGAAATTTTATTAAAATTCAGTTCAGAAATTGCATGTGCAGTTGAGAAACGATCAATTTAATTTTACAAATTTCATTTAAAACTCATAAAAACTCAATTGAAAATTAGAAATTGCATTTGAACTTCGAAAAATATTATTTGAAATTACGAAATTTTATCCAAAATTCAGTAAAAGATTAAATGGAATTCAAAAACGATGATATAAAACTCGAAATGTAGCAATTGAAGTTTTATTTATTTTTTATTTATTTATTCATTTATTTAATTTTTATTTATTTATTTATTTATTTATTTAATTTAAAAAATTCATTTAAAATTCAAAAAGATCAATTGAAATACAGGAAAACCAGTTGAAATTCAGGTTAAATCAATTGAATCAAAGGAATTATCCACTGATATTCAGGGTAAATCAATTGAATCAAGGAAATGATCCATTGATATTCAAAAATTCCATTAGAAGTTCAGAATAAATCAGTTGACATTCAGAAGAGATTATTTAAAATTCAAAAATTCTATTCAAAATTTAAAAAAGTTCAATTAAAATTCATTACTAATCTAATGAAATTTAAAAATAAATTTTAAATTCTTAATAGATCAATTGAAATTAAGATGTGATCATTTGACATTTAGAAATTCTATTTAAAATTCAGAAAACAGCAACTAAAATTCAGAAAAAAATAAAATGAAATTCAGAATTCCTTTTGAAATTCAGAAAATTTAAGATTAAGAAGAGGTCAAATCAAATTTTAAATTTTAATTGATCTTCAGAACAAATCAATGGAAATTCAGAATTTGTGAGGGAATTTGAGATAACTATGTCTAAAAAATCTATTGATTGTGTTTCTACTTTAGTTTACAATTTTTTCTAGTTGCCTTTTGTTTTTAAAATATTAAGTTTTCAAAAATTTTCAAATCAATTTCTTGCTGAGAAAAATTTTGAAGCAAAAAAGTAAATTTGTTTGTTGTACTTAAAAAAAAAATTGTTTAAAGATAGAAAAATAAGAATTGTATATTCATTTCATAAAGAGGATAAGAAAATAAAAGGATATTATAAAAATGAATGATATACAACCCTGATGAGGCAAATTTTAGCAAGTTGTCATAGAATCACTTTGGCTGAACGTGATCCTTTCATATCGTCGAAGGCAATTGCAGCCGAAATAGGTACTATTGTCACATCCCGAACAGTGCTTCGCAGATTGGTGAGTACAAAACTACCCGAAAGGATAGATCGAAAAGTTCCTTCGCTAAGAACGGCAAATTTAGAGAAGAGGCAAAATTTTGCTTTGGCACATACATCCTGAAGCTTTTCTGAAGGAGTAAAGAAGTGGCGAAACAGTCTGTGGAGTGATGAAACCAAAATAAATTTGTTCGGAAATGATGCTGAATGCAATGTTCGACGACCCGAAGGCAAAGAATTCCATGTTAGATTTACAAAACCAACAGGCATGGAGGCATAATGGTGTGGGACTGCTTCTTGTGGCAGGGAGTAGGCCCAATACACCGGATTGAAAGCACCATGTACAGATTCGTTTACAAGAATTTATTAGAGAGTGTCACGCTGAAGAGAACTATTTTTTGGAAATTTTAGCAAGATAATGATCCGATGCATTTATCCAACTTTGTAAGAGCATGGTTCACAGAACCAAATTTGAACGTTGTTGAGTGGCCAAGTCAATTCCCTGACCTAAACAAAATTGAGAACCTTTAGTTTGAGCTTAAACGACAAATTTCTAACCAACCTTGTAAAAATAAAGCTCAATTATGGACAAATATTGAAAAAGCCTGGTATAAATTCCCAGTAGAGACTTGTCGCAAGCTGATTACCTCCATGCCCAAGAGAATCGAGGCAGTACTAAAAAACAATGGTGGATATACCGGCTACTAAGTACTAATAACAATTTCTATAAAAAACTATATACCTCTTATATACAATTCTTGTATTATTTTAAAATTTGTTATTTACACCTATTTTACTGTCCAACTAAAAATTGACAAGTAGCTTGAAGAAATGATTTATAATTTTTTTTTTTTTTTTGTTAATTCTATACTTAAGCTTTTTTTTTTGACAATAAACAATTAGGGTATTCACAAGATGTGCTATCATGTCATATTGTCATATTGTCCTAAAATTGTACAACTAAAATTTACAAGATAAATAAATGCAAACAAGAAACAGCTGTTTGATTACGATACTTCAATAAACATTGCCTTCAGAGTTGTAATATATTAGCTGCGTTCCTTTCGCCTTAATATAATCGCGATAACAAATTTTCTCAAAGGAACGGCATGAAAAACGACTCGTAGAGGGCACTTCCGTTGCAGTCAAAATTAAATTCAAACAAGCTATCATGATACAATAATTATTAGGTGTCATGAGAATGTGTGTCGTTCAAAACTGTTGTGTAAAAAAATGGTAGCGATACCTTAGTGAACGATGTTTTTCTCTGAATGTGTCTTACTCTAAACTTCAGAAAAATTGTAAATTATTTAATATAATTATTATTACTATGCAATTATATAAATAATTTAAGTGCAATTGTTGGCTCCGCTGAATGCGTCTAATGTGTGTGACACACGCGGTTTGTTTTGTTTTCTTTTGTTGAACATTCGATGGTCGCAGATCGTGAAAAAATAAGTAGCTGTCAAGGCTACCTAATAGTCATTGTATCAAACAAACAAGTAATTCAAAAAATGAAATGTCAGCTCATAAAAATATACAGGTGCGGCATCTGTGTTTCAAATTTTTTAAAGGCTATATCACAATTTTATATGGATACCAAAAATAATCCTATTTTTTATAGGATTATTATTTTTGTTCTAACTTTGCATGTAAAAAAAATAATCTGGATTATTTTGAAGCGAATGGAACGCAGCTATTAGTACTTTTTTATATGGAAGGCAACCATAAAATGTTTAAACTAGTGTAAAATCTTAGGGCAATATGACATTATGACATGATAGCACACCTTGTGAATACCCTAAATATTTTTTTTATATTTTCAAGTCAAATCTATATGTATAAAAATGGATGTATGTATGTGGGTATGTGGATATATCACGTATAGACTCCAAAACCGCTGAACCGATCTTTATGAAATTTTCAGGGAAACTGAAGCCACATCTTGAGAGTGTTCCTGTGAGGTTTGGTAACGATTGGACAAGGGGGCGTGATACCTCCCAGGCGGTTTTGATCGTAAAAAACTAATATTTAGTAAATTTGTTCAGATGGTTACTGTCGGTAACTGTACAAAAAATGGGCGTGGTCGCAATATATATATGCCCACTTTTTCATCAATCCAATTCCGGAATTCTATACATTTTTATAGTGAAACTTGCAGTGTAGGTGATCCAAGAGGCGATGATAATATATAAATGTTTTCACGCCCACTTTTACCGCCCACAAATCAATATCTATATATATATATATTAGGGCGGGTCGATTTGTAGGGAGTGAAAAAATTCACCAATTTCCCTATGATTTCCGTATTCTATGGGTTATTCCATGAAAATTTGCCGAAGGAACCATACCTCTATCGTAAAAATCGAGTCCCCTACTTTTTGTTGGTAGATTTTTTCCCAAATTGACGTTCGTATGAAATATTACCTACACGTTCACATCCATAACTCAAAAACTATCGATCGGGTTTAGCGCCAGTAGGCGCGTTGGAAAGGTGAGCTCATCATTTGATCAATTTACAAAAAAAAATCTCCAACATTGGTCCAACGGTTCAAAAGTTACGGGCATTTTTGTCCAAATTTTGGACCATTTTTCCATTTTTTTCATGATTTTGTCCAAGAATATTACTTTCATGGCCATTTTTTTGGCTCAATCCATTATTTAATTCAATTTACAATTCAAAACGAAGAGTTTAAGCCCAAATTTATCGAATTCGGTTGATTAAATTCATGCGATATTGCTAAAACAAAATAACACATAAAACCAACTTTTTGATTTTTTTCCCTTTTTATTTTTTTTTCTACAAAAATTCAAATTAAGAGATAATAAAGTATCTGTCAACCTATTATCAAAAAAAAATATTCAATTTGAGTGTAGTTAAAGACAAAATCTTGGACAAAATCATGAAAAAATGGAAAAATGCTCCAAAATTTGGACAAAAATGCCCGTAACTTTTGAACCGTTGGAACAATGTTGGAGATTTTTTTTTTTGTAAATTGATCAAAATGAGCTCACCTTTCCAACGCGCCTACTGGCGATTAAACCCGATCGATAGTTTTTGAGTTATGGAAGTGAACGTGTAGGTAATATTTCATACGAACGTCAATTTGGGAAAAAATCTACCAACAAAAAGTAGGGGACTGGATTTTAACGATAGAGGTATGGTTCCTTCGGCAAATTTTCATGGAATAACCCATAGAATACGGAAATTATAGGGAAATTGTCGAAAAATAAATCGACCCGCCCTAATATATATATATATAAAGCCAAATGATGTGTGTATGTGTGTGTGATGCCTATAGACTCCAAAACTACTGGACCGATTGAGCTGAAATTTTAGCAGTCGATTTTTTTTACGTACGAGATGGTTGAGGGGAAAAATTTGCCACACCCCACCTTTTACTGCCTCCAAATCAATAAAAATGCTATATTACAGTCGGTTTGGGTCGTATAACTCTTAAATTTGGTAATTTATTTTGTATGGTTACTGTTGGCAACTGTACTAAAAATGTGTGTCCACACCCCCTTTTACAGCCCACAAATCAATGAAAATGCTTTATTTCAGACTGTTTTGGTCGTATAAGACTTAAATTTGGTAATTTGGTTTTAATGGTTACTGTCAGCAAACGTACGAAAAATTGGTTTCCACGCCCCCTTTTTCCGCCCACAAATCAGTGAAAATTCTAAATTTCAAGCAGTTTTGGCCGTATAGGACTAACATTTGATACTTAAATTTGTATGGTTACTTTCGGCAACTCTATTAAAAAGGGCGTTATCGCTATATAGCCACACCCTCTTTTTGAGAAATCATTAAAATTGACTACTGGGTCGATTGAGCTCAAATTTTGACTTCGTTTATATGGTTACTGTCAGCAACTGTACTAAAATTTGGTTTTCACGCCCTCCTTTTACCGCCCACAAACCAATGAAAATGTTTTATTTCAACGATTTGGGTCGTATTAGACAAAAATTTTGTAATTTAGTTCTTATGGTTATTCCCGGGAAGTGCACTAAAAATGGGCCTGTCCGACTTTAGTTAACTTAAACTTACTTTTCGGAGGGTCAACGTCGAAGGAAACAAAGTGCGCCAGGCTTAAGCTAAATTGAGCTGAAATTTTGGCAGTCGATTTGTTTCGATCACGAGATGGTTTAAGGGAAATAATTTTGCCGCACCCCTTTTTACCGCTTACAAAACAACAAAAGTGCTATATTTCGCACGGTTTTGATCGTATTAGACTAAAATTTGGCTATTTAGTGCATATGGTTACTTTCGGCAACTATACTGAAAATGGTGAATATATATGGCATTTCTTGACATTTTCGTTTATGGCAGTAAGGCGGTCTGTGACAGAACAACGTCTGCCGGGGAATACAAGTCATATTTATAAATAAATTAACAAATTTGACCAAGAATTAATGTGAAAAGTAATTTAAAATTATTTGTTACTTTGTAGTGGTTTTGAAGTTGGTTTTTTTTTTTTTTTTGTTAAAAATTTTTATTAGATTAAATTTTAAGTTTAGGGATTACAGCAAGCTTTATTAGCTCGGTTTCATTTTGTTTTCTCTTCTTACACTTCTTAATCTTAGCTCAAAGAAAAGATATGAATTCTAGAAAGAAATTTGCATTAATCCATCTTAATATACCGTTAATGCCTGTGGTAACCATAAACCGAAGATTAAATTAAATAAAGTCATGAAGCAAATCCCAACAGATAGACGACACTCAAGCAAAAGATAAACGAACGTACAAGCAACATAAAGTCAAATTGAAAGATTTGTGAATGGGAACGTAACAATCCCAGACATGGTAACGCATCCATCGCAACTTCCTGCTCTCACAAATGTTTTGGGCTCATCTTTCATTCATATGAGTTGTAACAAAAAATAAAGAAAACAAACAAAAAAAAAGAAACGGTGCTGCTTTATTTTCTTTTCGAAATTATTTTCCATAAACAATACTGCGGTAAGCCTCACATATGGGAAGAGAAAAAGAAGAGGAAGAAGAGCAGATATCTAAGAATATGTTGACCTACAGCTGGCACCGCGCAAATCCGGTTAAAAGCTGAGTGACAACATAAAAACCTGGTGATTGCGATTGCAGCGTGGTGGAAAGATGATGAATATGTAGGGAGGGGTGATAGGGCAGGGAAGACACGATCGTGTGCTTTAAGCAGAAACAAAAAGTGACAGAAGATCAACACGGCAAAACAGCTGAGAATTGAAATGAATGCTTGGACTGACAACCTAGTTTATAACCTGTTGGTTAACAACGATACTAGTAAAGAAATAAAAAGTAGAAAAAGCTATAACAACAACAACAACAGCAAACGGTAACATGTGCTGACCAAAATAAAATAAAAGACACTTTACAAGCTCAAGATGTTGACAACGTCCGTAAGCAAGTGATCAACAATAAATGCACGCTATACGATAAAACACCAGAAGAGCTGGAAATGAGACGGAAAACAAACTGCAAGTTAGACAGACACTCGAAAAGCTACATATAAAATCCGGCATGAAATCTCTTGGTTATGCTGATGAACTGCTAAAGAGATTAATGATATTAAGACATAAATTAATTTGTCTTAAAATTTCTCTCTTTTGATTGCGTATTGTCATAATAAATTAGTATTTGATTTAATTTTAATGCAAGGCGTGGCAGCTTAAAAACTTTTGAATGTTACTTTAAAGTTTTCGAAATGTTTTTAGCCTTTTTCGGGCTGAAGTTTTTGAGCAATTTTCATGTTAAAACGTTCGTGGTGTTTATGTGACATGTGAAATTTGACTGTTTTACGCTCAATTATTGTAATAAATAAGTATAAAAACATAATCATGTTGCTTATAAAATCTCAAATTAAAACGATATCTTACAGTTTTTGCCTAAAATGCACAGATTACAAGAAAACTAAACCTCAATAGTTGTCTTCCTTTTCTTGTTGTATTTATATTTTAGGTACTAAAAGTCTTTATTGCTCTTTCCAGCTAATTTTCAATAATTGAAGTCTGACTTCAGTTTTATATATGACTAGTATTCCTCGGCAGATGTTGTTCTGCCACAGACCACCTTACTGCCATAAACGAAAATGTCAAGAAATGCCAAATATATTCACCATTTTCAGTATAGCTGCCGAAAGTAACCATATGCACTAAAAAGCCAAATTTTAGCCTAATACGATCAAAACCGTGCGAAATATGTTGTATTTAATTATTATACTATCAATACAACTTCAATTTTATGTACTTGTTAGTTTTGAATCAAATATTCTGTTTGAAATATTTCTGTTAAATTTTATTTTTTCAATATAATTTTCTTCACTTCTGCTGAATACTTGAATAAACCAGATCGTTCTTAAGACTCCCGTGTTTTAAATTATAACAGGTTATGGGCCCAGACCCTAACAAAAGAGCACTATTTTTTCGCAATTATAAAACTCAAATATTCACGATAATTCAGGCGTCAGCAGTGGAAAGGATTCCATTACTAAGTGGAACAAATTATGGAACGTGGAAGCCTCAAATGGAGGCAGTATTGCACAAAGGAAGATTGCTACGAATGGTTCGCGGGGAAGAGCGAAGGCCAGAAGATCAAGAGTTACCAGAAACAGCAACAGAGGCGCAGAAACGAGCGTATGAAAGCAATCTGGAACAGCAGCAAGCGTTCGATGATAAGGACATGGATGCACGATCGGAACTCATCATTGCGCTGGAGCCAAATATAGTCCGAATGGTCAAGAACTTGAAAACAGCTCAAGAAGTATGGCTGTATTTACAAGATACGTACGACCGAAAATCAACTAGACGCAAGGCAGAAAATTACCGTAAGTTGTTTAGTCTTAAAATGGAACCTAATCAGTCCATAACGCAGTATCTAATTGAGTTTGATATCTGTGTTTCATGCTTGACTGAGATGAATGTCGACATAGATGAAAGCCTACTCATCGTCATTTTACTTGATGGTTTGCCAATGAAGTACAAGGAAGTACGCGCTGCATTTGACACTGCCAACGAATTTCCTTCGTTTAAAATCCTACGTTCGAGATTGTTGGAGATTGGAGACAAAGCGGGAGAAGATGATGGAGACATGGAAGATGGAAATATGGTTAAAGGCTTACCGAAATTCAAAAACCGAAATGTTCAATGTACAGTATGTATTCGAGGAAAACAGATAAGGGAATCTTTTCCAATTAAAAAGGACAAATCATCACAAGAAAAGTTGGAGTTGATCCATACCGACTTATGCGGCCCCATGAGGGTTGAGTCTCTGAGCAGGAAAATGTATTTTGCAACGTTTATCGATGATTTCACTAGGAAAGTTTTTGTTTACTTTTTACATAAGAAAAGTGAATATCTAGAAATTTTCAAAGATTTCAAAAGGAAAGTCGAATTAAATACCGGCAGGAAGATCAAATGCATACGTAGTGACAATGCGGCTGAGTTAGTAGGAAACGATTTTTCAAATTATCTAAAGTCTTGTGGTATAATTCGTCAATTAACAGTCGAATATACTCCTCAGCAGAATGGCATTGCCGAAAGAATGAATAGAACATTGGTAGAAATGGCAAGATGCATTATGCTAGAGGCTAAATTGCCGGAATTTTTGTGGGCTGAGTTAATTCATACTGCAGCATATATAAGAAACCGTTGTCCGACAAATGTAAATCACATACGAACACCTGAATAGCTGTGGATAGGTAACATTCCAGTTGTCCGTCATTTTCGCCAAATTGGCAGCAAAGCTTTTGTTTTAAATACGAAACCAGGAAAGTCTAAATGGGAACCTAGGAGCGAGGAGTATGTACTTATTGGCTACTCCGACGAATCAAAAGCATATCGCTTGTGGAAGAGAGGTTCACGATGCATTATAAAGAGCAGAGATGTTAAGTTTATAGAAAGACTATCAGATATTGATAAAACTAAAGTTGAAATTAAAAATTAAGGATTTTATGAATTTACATTTCAAAAGGAACCTGAATATAAGGAAAAAGAAACAAAAATCATTCCGGAATCAGAAGACGAACTGTTTGTGGACAGTACAGACCGAATAGAAAGCGAAGAGGAAGAAAGTGATAAAGGGGAAGAAATTCAATCTGATAAACCATCTAGTTCATTAAAAGAACGCTTAAGATCATGGACTTTCAGCAATTCTGGTGCGTCTGCAAATAAAGCATCCTTTGAAAGCTGTGTTGATCCCAAAAATTATAATGATGTTATGTCATCACCAAACTCCAAAGAATGGTTAAATGCCATGCAAGATGAGTTTGATTCTCTTGTTAAGAATAACACCTGGGAATTGGTTGATTAACCGAGAGGTCGAACCGCAATCGATTGCAAGTGGGTTTTAAAGTCGAAGTTTAAGCCCGATGGTACAATTGAGAAAAGAAAAGCGAGGCTAGTGGCTAAAGGCTACTCTCAAAAGTACGGCATTGACTATATGGATACATTTGCGCCAGTCGTTCGACAAAGCTCTTTGCGAATAGTTTATGCATTAGCCGTAGAAAACGATCTTAAACTGCGTCAACTTGATGTTTCAACTGCATTTTTAAACGGAGATTTGGAAGAAGAATTATTTATGCAGCAACCTGAAGGTTTTATTGAGGAGACGCGGAAGTACCAGGTGTGTAAGTTACATAAAGCCATCTATGGCTTAAAGCAGGCTGGCAGACAGTGGTTTAAGAAGATTCACGCAGTTATTACTGACTTTGGTTTGCAACAATCCACTTTTGAACAATGCATATATTTCCTTAACACCAGCTCTGACATTTTAATTGTTGCGCTATATGTGGATGACTTAGTTATTGCAACAAATAATGACAGTATAGTAGAAAATTTTGTAAATAATTTGAAGCTACATTTCGATATACGAGACTTGGGTGAGCCAAAATACTGCATTGGCTTGCAAGTAGAAATTATAAAGGACTCCTTAGCTATATCACAACCCGGATATATAAATAACTTATGCTTAAAATATGGACAAGAAAATTCAAAACCTACAAATATTCCAATGCAGGCAAAGATAACATTAGAAAAGAATCCAAAAATTTCTGGTGAAGCAGAAGTTATCGATAAAACGAAATATCAGGAGCTAATTGGTTGCCTCTTGCATCTTGCAGTATTTAGCCGTCCGGACATAACATGTAGTGTAAACATGCTATCGCAATTTTGTCAAGACCCAAGACGACAACATTGGAATGCAGCATTGCAGATTATCAGATATTTAAAGACTTCAAAGAATTTTGTTTTGACGTTCCGAAAGAATGGACAGCCATTAGTTGGATATGTAGATTCCAACTGGGCCACTGACATTAATGATCGCAAATCTCAATCAGGTTTTTGTTTTTTACTCGCAGGTGGTGTAGTATCATGGGAATCCAGAAAGCAGCGTGTAGTTGCAACATCAAGCGCTGAAGCTGAATACATCGCACTTGCAGAGGCAGCTAAGGAGGCATGCTACCTGGGCTACTTGCTACGTGAGCTCGGGTTCAGTTACAAGGAACCAACAACAATTCACTGTGATTCCCAAAGTGCGATTGAAATAGCTAAGTCTGGAGGCCATCATTCGAGGAGCAAGCATATCGATTACAAGTATCATTTCATACGTGGAGCAATTGAAAATCGAAAAGTGAAAGTTGATTACTTATCTACAAATGAGATGATAGCGGATGTTCTCACAAAGCCATTACCTAAGATCAAGCACGAATTCTGTATTCAATCTATGGGCGTGCATTTGAAAAAGAATTAAAGTTGAGGAGGCGTGTTGTATTTAATTATTAAACTATCAATACAACTTCAATTTTATGTACTTGTTAGTTTTGAATCAAATATTCTGTTTGAAATATTTCTGTTGAATTTTATTTTTTCAATATAATTTTCTTCACTTCTGCTGAATACTTGAATAAACCAGATTGTTCTAAGACTCCCGTGTTTTAAATTATAACAAAATATAGCACTTTTGTTGTTTTGTAAGCGGTAAAAAGGGGTGCAGCAAAATTATTTCCCTTAAACCATCTCGTAGTCGAAACAAATCGACTGCCAAAATTTCAGCTCAATTTAGCTTAAGCCTGGCGCACTTTGCTTCACTCGACGTTGACCCTCCGAAAAGTAAGTTTAAGTTAACTAAAGTGGGACAGGCCCATTTTTAGTGCACTTCCCGGGAGTAACCATAAGAACTAAATTACAAAATTATTGTCTAATACGACCCAAATCGTTGAAATAAAATATTTTCATTGGTTAGGGGCGGTAAAAGGAGGGCGTGAAAACCAAATTTTAGTACAGTTGCTGACAGTAATCATATAAACTAAGCCAAAATTTGAGCTCAATCGACCCAGTAGTCAATTTTAATGATTTCTCAAAAAGAGGGTGTGGCTATATAGCGATAACGCCCTTTTTTAGTAGAGTTGCCGAAAGTAACCATACAAATTTAAGTATTAAATGTTAGTCCTATACGGCCAAAACTGCTTGAAATTTAGAATTTTTACTGATTTGTGGGCGGAAAAAGGGGGTGTGGAAACCAATTTTTCGTACAGTTGCTGACAGTAACCATAAAAACAAAATTACCAAATTAAAGTATTATACGACCAAAACCGTATTAAATAAAGAATTTTCATTGATTTGTGGGCGGTAAAAGGGGGGCGTGGAAACCCATTTTTAGTACAGTTGTCGACAGAACCGTACAAATTAAATTACAAAATTTTATCCTTATACGACCCAAACCAACTGAAATATAACATTTTTTTGATTTGGGGCGGTAAAAGGGGGGTGTGGCAACTTTTTTCCCTCAACCATTTCGTACCTGAAACAAATCGACTGCCAATATTTCAGATCAATCGGTTCAGTAGTTTTGGAGTCTATAGGCATCACACACACAGACACACATTGTTTTGCTTTGTATATATATAGATATTGATTTGTGGGAGGTAAAAGTGGGCGTGAAAACATTTAAATATAGTGACCGCCTCTTGGAGCACCTACACAGTAAGCTTCACTATAAAAATGTGTAGAACTCCGAAATTGTCATGATTTCGAAAAAGTGGGCGTGTATATATTGCGACTACTCCCATTATTTTTACAGTTACCGACAGTAACCATCTGAACAAAATTACTAAATCTTAGTTTTTACGATCGAAACCGATCGTGAGTTTTTTACGATCTAATAAATATATATCCTTTTTTTGGTTTGTGGTCGATAGCGCAAATTTGGCTTGTATGGGAGGTACCACCCCCTTTAGTCCAATCATTGCCAAACCAATCATCACAGGAACACTCTCAAGATCTGGCTTCAGTTTCACTGAAAATTTTATAAAGATCGGTTCAGTGGTTTTGGAATCTGTACGTGATAAACCCACATACATACATCCATTTTTATATATATAGATAGATACAACCTTTTGCAAAAACTCACTTTGATTTCGGGCTAATTTTATATGACTTTTTAAAGCATTTTATTCGCTTATATTCGAAATTAATATATTAAGCTATATTAAACCCTCTTCTATTGAAAATTATTAAAATATATCTAGCATACAACTTTTTATAAAAACTCACTTCGAATTCGAGTAAATTTTTTTTGGCTTTTTTAAAGCATTTCTTCGTTTATGTCGAAATTTTTTATTTATTATGGTCAGTTGCACTGACATGTTTTCATTTGTTACCTGTTGTTCATGACATTTACATAGTTATTTTGTAACGTGACATATTTTAAATATTTTACAACCTGAGAACATAACACAAACAGAAAGAAGAACCGTAATTGTCACCGCATAAAATGTGTAACACTTTTTCATCTAATTATATAGAATTTTCTTTTTTTTTATTGTTAGCTAAATATTTAAATGTCAAACGAAGCACTGTTGACACTAATGATAATGTTGACAGTCGACGCTGTCATAGTTGACGCATGACATTTGATAGCCTTAGGAAATGGAAATAGAACATGGCTTAAAAACATGACTTCGAACGTGACAAATGTATAGAAAAAAGCAGTAATTCTTTTACATATAAAGTTGGATTTATACAGTGTTTTGAGAAAGACAATTAAATGGCATATAGTGATGACTATTGTTAATATTAAAAAAAAAATTTTTTTGAAAAATGTATGATCATCAGGGCTTGGATTTTGATGACCTAAAAAACTGCAAAAAATGACCTAAAAAAATGACAAAAAAAGACCCTAAACCTGCAGAAAATGACCTAAAAACTGAAAAAATTACCTAAAAAACGCAAACAACTGCATACAAAATAAACAAAAAATTAAGCATTAAAAATAAAAAATTACTAAATTAAAATTTATTTCATACTAGCATATCCTGAGTTTTTATCTAACACTTGTTTAATTTTTTGACTTACCCTCTTTCGTTAGTTTTACCACGCGCAGAGCTTTTTTCATAGAAGTCTATAAACAAAGCTACTCCTTTATTGAGAGGTAATGTTTTTGATTGAAGGGACTCTAGTGTTAAAGGAATATGTTTAAAAATTTGCATTTTGACATTTTTAAGTACGAAAAAAAAAACGAAACAATATTTAAAAATTACACGAAAACGACCAAAAACCCGAAAAATGCTCTAAAAATTAAAAACGTCAAAAAATGACAATAAAATAACTTAAAAATCTCTAAAAATGACCAAAAAATGACAAAAAAATGCTCTAAGTCTAGTAAAAATGACCTGAAAACTTAAAACGATGAAAAATTATGAAAAAATGTCCTAAAAACTTTTTATATTTGGAATTAAGAAAACATAATTCGACGTTTTAAATAAGCAGGAAATGTCTTAGAAGCAGCAGAAAATATTTGACATGTCATCAAAATCATAGCCTTAATGATCATTAATCATTTTATTAACATAAGGTCAGTCTAGAAACTTTCATCAGAATTTTCAAGCAAAAATGGTTGGATAAATGGATTTTTTACTATAAATACAAAAAAAAATAGATTTAAAATTAAATATTTTTTATTCATAATCATCCTTACAATAGCTGCGTTCCTTTCGCCTTAATATAATCGCGATAACAAATTTTCTCAAAGGAACGACAAGAAAAACGACTCGTAGAGGGCACTTCCGTTGCAGTCAAAATTAAATTCAAGCAAGCAATCATGATACAATAACTATTAGGTGTCATGAGAACGTGTGTCGTTCAAAACTGTTGTGAACTGTATGGTAGCGATACCTTAGTGAACGATGTTTTTCTCTGAATGTTTTTTACTCTAAACGTCAGAAAAATTGTTAATTTATTTCATTAAATTGTTAATATTATGCAATTATATAAATAGTTTAAGTGCAATTGTTGTCCAATGGTGTGACACACGCGGTTTGTTTTGTTTTCTTTTGTTTAACATTCGATGGTCGCAGCTCGTGAAAAAATAGGTAGCTGTCATGGCTACCTAATAGTCATTGTATCAAACAAACAAATAATTCAAAAAATGAAATGACAGCTCGCAAAAATATACAGGTGCGGCACCTGTGTTTTAAATTTTTTAAAGGCTATATCACAATTTTATATGGATAGCAAAAATAATCCTATTTGTTATAGGATTACACAATTTTATATGGATAGCAAAAATAATCCTATTTGTTATAGGATTATTATTTTTGTTTTTGCTTTGCATGTAAAAAAAATAATCTGGATTATTTTGAAGCGAATGGAACGCAGCTAATGTGTTTTTTTTTAAGGATATATGTGACAATAATTTTTTTTTAACTTTATATAAGAGATTCTTAACCCATTAACCGCGGTTGAGTATTTTTTTACCAAAGAAAATGCATCTACAGAATTGATCATATTTCAGGATTGGTAATAGCTAAGTGCTTAATTTTTTGTTTCTTACTTTAAGCAAACATAGAGCTATAAATTGTTTTTGGATTTTGTCAAGAAATTTTTACATTAAACTACATTTTCAAAGTCAAAAATCAAAAAGTTTAAAAATCAGAAAGTTTGTGTTTTTATCATTTGCAAAAAATTTTATATGTAAAAAAAATGTAAAATCTATCTTAGCAAACTAACCAACTATACCTGCTATTGGTAGAAAATTCCTAATATAAAACTGTGCTGTCGTTGCAGAAGGAATTCGTGCCCATTTAGAGCACATTAACGACGCACAGTACGCTTTTTTCGATTTTAGAATGACATTTGCATTATAAACTGAAACTATAAAAGCTATGGGCATGAAATTTTGTACAAAAGAGTTTTTGCCTAAATTAAGTAACAGCACAATTTTTTATTTTGATTAAATTTAAATGATGATTTTATTTAAATTAAGTAACAGCACAAATTAGAATTCTAAGTCAACTGTATCGCCTACCTCCCATACAAACCATATTTTTTTTAATGAAAAAAAAACCTGCATAAAATTGCTTATTTATGTTTTTAAAGAGTACATTTATTTTACTTAACTTCACTTAAACGTCATGCTAAAAATATTTCAAATCGGATAACTTTTACATATATCTCCTATAAAACAATATTACCAAATTAACGAAATTTAAAAAAAAATTTAATGGTTGCTAATACAAAATAAGGTCAGAACTTGTTTTAAATTATGAATTCTATTTTATTTTTCTTTAAATTTAAGAGTCTTGGAAATTAGTGCATTTTAGGACAAAATTTGATTTTTAAGACTTTTTTTCAAATTAAGTGGTTTTTCTTAATAGCAGCTAGATGCAGCAGGTTTTTACAGAAACAGAAGGTAGAAATACGATATTTTATGATAGTTATAGCCTTCGACTTTAATAATGCTTAATTAGCTAGATATTCTCTACTAAATTTTACTTAAATTTTCATTCCTTGAAAAATTTAGTCATATTTCAACGATTTTTTTATTTTTATTTATTAAGATTTTTTTTTTTTTTTTTTATATTAAATTCAATGGCAATTAAGACACAAAAAAGTCCAGAAAACAAAACCTTGAAATATTCTATGTGCTCGGAGTTATGATTGTTTAAACTTGACTTTATTTTTTGGGTTTTATTGAGCTCATTTTTGTTAAAAAAGTTTCAACTTTGACGAATTTTATAAAAAAACCATACAATACATCAAGTTTTTAATGGCACATTCATAATACATGTTTTATAATCTGACGAATAAAAATGTTTTTTTATAAAATTTAACAAAAAAAAACCCAAATGTCATAATAAAATAAAAAAAAAACGCATTGTGCGACGGTTAAGTATTTTTATACCCAACTCATATCTCGACTGCGGTGAAAGATAGAAATTTGGTGTTGTAGTTCCTGTGATCAATATAAGTATGCACACGCAATTTGAAAGAAATCGTACTAAGCGTTTGGGAGCCGCGGTTAATGGGTTAAACAAACTTTTTTAAATTTTTATACTAATCGAGTTCGTTGAAAATTAAAGCAAGTTAATTTTATAATGAAGCACATTAGCACATTTTTCGATTAATGTGGTCGAAATTTTAGACAAATGGACATTTGGAGGTTGACATCGCAAGTTGGTTTAAGCTTAGTATGCTGTAGGAACGAAAATTTTTGGGCATATTTTTTGGGCAAAATTTTTGTGTGGAGAAAAAGCAAAAGCTGTTTTGGTTGACAGATTCATATTTTTATTGCTGCAATTTGTTATCCTATAAAAGGCAAGACTACACATTCATAAACTATATAAATGCAACAATAAATTTGTTAAATAACAAATTCAACACTTAAACATACTTACTGCTTATTTTTTATTGTTGAATGGCAAATTTCCGCGCCAATTAAATGTACTGGCATATAATCAACAGCGTAATTTTGATATTTCAACTCTCCACTCACGAATGGAAATTTGGCAACATAGCAATAATTTTTCGCTTCTACAGCGTACTAGTGGCGAAAAAAAATTTCGCTGCCTGTTTGTTGTCAAAAATCTCAATGTATTTCTTATGGAAATTTTTTTTCGTTCCTATAGCATACTAAGCTTTACGGCACAAAGTGGAACAACGGTGTAAATTTTTTTACACAAATGCAAAAAGGTATTCGTAATGAATCTAAAAGGCCCTAACGAAAGCATCTGTATCTAGTGCACGACCTTTGTCCGGTACCTAGCCTATCCTGAGCAAATGGAGCTATAGAAACTAACATTTAACTTAGGACATCACATTTCAGTATTTGTAGTGCATAAACGCATTAACCCATTAAGCGCCACTGTACTCATTTGAGTACAGCAAAATATTTTTAAATTTTAAAGTTTTCTTTGTGGTTAAGCATTAGTGAATTTTTTGTTAATTGCCAATTGTTAAGCGGGTCAATTCCATTTGTTTCTCATCTTTTTTTTTAAAATATGTTTTCTTAAAAAAAAAATAAAAAAAAATAAAAAAAATAAAAAAAAACATTTTTTTTTTTGCTATTTTAGTTTGCTTTCTACTGTAAAATAAACATTTTTTGAACTTTTCACTTTTACTTTTCACTTGGCTGTTAATGGGTTAACCCCTTCAGTAGTGCTGGGTTTTCGGACTCTGGTAGCGAAGTGCCGCAACTGAAGAAATAATTGATCAAATTTTACCAAAAATGGAACAGTGGGGTAATATACATAGTTAAAGATAGACTATATGGAAATTCAAGAAGGTAGATTATATATAATTGACGTTAAATATTGAACAAAAATTGCATATCTGCTCAAAACCTGTTGCTCGAGAATATTTTTGGTTCGCTGAATAGGGCGATTCAGTCTTTAAAAAGCAAAACTGAAGCCCAAGAAGTCAGATCCAATATGACATACATGAAATGTTGAATAAGGGCCAGTTTTGCAATACGAGTTAAGACTTTAGACAAATATACCTAGCTTAACTCACCCAAATTGGACGGTTAAACTCGGTTTGACTAGATATTTTAGCATTCGTTGAAATTAAATTGACTTAAATTATCATATAATGTGTTTCCTTTTTGTCTAAACCGAGTTTAAACGTCCAATTTTGGTGAGTTAAGCTCGGTTTAATTTGACAAGACTTTAAACTCGTACTGAAAAACTGGCCTTAAATGAGATAAAATGAGATAAACGCCCAGAAAATCTTAAATAATTCCATTTTCCAATAATAAAATTTTGATGCACCTTCGTGGAGCGGTTTCAATATTCGATATCGATCGGTTTCAATATCGGTTTCAATACAAAAATATCTGAGTAACAGCTCTCAATCGATTTATTAAGATAAAAAAAACCACCCGCAAAGGAATAAGTGGGAAGTATTGGCTATATCCATCTTAGAGCCTTCAAATTTGATGAAAGAATAATCATTTTGAGCAAAAAAATGTCATGACAAGGAGTTGAGAAAATCCCTAGGAATCATATTTTTATATAACTACTTTCATACATTCGGAGGAAATGTACGTAAAAAGAATCTCAAATTAACATTTAATGCAAAAATAGTAAGAAAATGGGTTATTTCTAATTGTCAATATTTCATTTAAACACGACAAATTTTAATTAAAAATACTTCCTTTTTCACAACTTTGATTCAATCTATAGTAATAAAACTCATTTTCTGTTTGTTTGTTTGGCCTTTATACAAATCTAAACGGCTCAAGGGATTTCGCTCAAACTAAATATACATATTAAGCGCATCCTAGATTAAAATGTAACATACTTAGTTTTTGCCACGCCCCCTCCGAAATTTTTCAACTAACGGTAATTTTGTTATTATAATATTTTGCGTATTTAATTTTAAAAAATTTCTATTATTTTGACATCAAAAACATTCACATATCTTCAAAATTGGAGAAATTTTCAGTACAACGACTTTTTCATAAAACATCGTTGCCTAAGAATGAGAAAAAACGACATGAAAATCAAAGTTTGGTCTTTCGATGCAAATATCTCCGCTGTCCATTAATATATTTCATTCAAATTTTTTTTGTTCAAAAGATCAATAAAATCACTTTACAGAAATAGGTTGAACTGTACCGTTAAGTCAGTGTATATATGTTTTATGATTATGTCAAAAAAGGTCAAAAATATTGACTTTTTACTCAAAAAATTACTCAAAAATTGTTTTTGTCGAAAAAATTAAATCAATTAAAAATTGCACATCTGGCTACCTTTCATATGACATAGCATTTATTTGCAAAAATTCTTCCAGCTAAGCGCAAAAATTATTTCACTGTTTTTGTCATCAAAACAACAAGGGTACGCCCTTTGATATTTTTCGCGAAATTTATTTTTTTCCAAAATGTTGTTTTTATATTTTTTACAAAAAATTCAAGTCTCAAAAAAATGTATGTGAAAAAATTATCTTAATATCTCTTTCCAATCAAAAGTTATGGCTAAAAATCTCTTTTTTCATACCAGACTATTAATAAAACTGAGTTTTGTTATTAATTCTCTATATAATTTGAACGTCTCTATTATATAGAACATTTATCTCTTAGAATGCAGTTGTGTATCTAGAGTAGTTACGAACATTTTGAATTATATAAAATCTTCCTTATAGTAATTTACTTAGTTTTATGTCAAAGCCTATCAAAAGTTATGAGTTATATTTTTTCATATAAGCTATATTAAAATTCTCTATCCTAAATATCTTCCTTATATTAGTACGTCTATATTTTTGCCACACCACCCCTCCCCCTCCTGTTAAATGTGTTATATGGTGATGGCATCATTTCTTCTGACTACATTCTCAGCGTTGTCACTCTGTTCTTTATCAATGTTACTTTAGTTTTTGTATATATATCACCACTTCATCGAAAAGATTACCGTGAATAGAATGGAGTAAAAGTTAATATTTTCATGTTTAATGTGTTATTTGAACAATAGTGTTGGAAGTCAAATTTCCACGCCAACTAAATGTACCGACATATAAAAGACAGCGAAATTTAGACACTTTAACCCTCCAATCATGGTTGTAAACTTGGCTGAATTGAACAAATTTTTCGGTTCAACAGCGTACTAACCGAAAGTATTGTGAAAATTATGCTGGAAAATGTTTAAATTAGAAGTAAGCACTGCATTACCAACACGGTTCCAATAAACTAGAAAAGTCGGTAACTGTTACTCAATTTATTTCGCACACAGCCTAAATTTGCAGCAAAAAACATAATGGCACTTCTAGCACTATTCTTGCAGTTTTTAGCTGGATTTATGTCGATCAACTGCTTACGTCGATAATATTGTAACAGGTTGCTGTATATACTATAATTGGAATTAAAAAAGCAACTGCTTTCTTAACTTACACCTTTTTGCTTATTTACATTACAATGTAAATAAGTACAATTTTTGTATGTACAATTTTTCGCATAAAAAAGAATTTGGAAGATTTAAGAAATTGTATCAACTATTAGACTCAGTTTATTTAATTTTTTATTTTAGACACAAACCAATTGTTATTTTCCAACTGGAAAAACTACTAGAAAATTTAGGAAGATTGTTGTCCATTTTCCTTTTTTTTACAAATTTGATTTCCATAAGCGAAGTGCAAGTAAAATTTTTACCAGAAACGAGTAAATTCAGTTCGAAACTAAAAAACAGTTTTTGATTGTGAAAAAACAGTGATAAAATTATTCCTTCGTTAAAAAAGCACGATAAATTTTTAGCTAATATTTTTATAGTGGTCTCAAACTTAAATTCAACATGTTTTTACAAAAATTCAAAATTTAAAAAAGCATTTAATCGAGAAGTGTATATTAAAATGTTTATATATATTACTCTCGAGTAACACCGGGTATATCAGCTAGTGGTAAATAAAAACAAAGATCTTTGACATCGACTTTATTTAGGTATTGAAACTACTTTTTTTTCATTTAACAGGTCTTAAACACGCTATAGAAAAAATTTTGTTTCACTAATCAATCGTATTCTATTCAAATAGTTCTTTTTATTAACTTACATTTCATGTTTATAATTCTAATTAAGTTTAGTGTGCACTAAATAGTATATTGAGAACATAAAAGTTGATATCTTGACTATCTGTCGAAAGCTGTCGTCGATTTTTTTTATGTGTTTTCATAATAAGCAAATTAAAATGAAGAAATAGAAGTAAAAAACGAAAAGTAGTGGAAGAATAATTTTTAGTGATGGCAAGATAAAATCATTTCACATTTTCATGCTAATTGATTTATTTTACACTATGCGTCGTTTACAACTTCTTTCTTAGTTATTATCATTATTATATTAAAGTGTATTTATATAAAGTAGTTTTTGTATGTCTTTGGCAAGGCTTCCGAAGAAAAACTTTCACCTATTGGCACTATTTATTTTTAAACAATTTCAGAACAGTTTGTTTAAAAAAAAACCACAATTCATTTTTTTATAATTTTTTTTTCTAGCCCAGCACTTTTTCCCAGCAAACGAAAAATGTAGTTCAACAAACTCTGGGTCTTATATTTATATATTTTGCAACTTATATTGAAATTTTTTGTTATTTTTTTTTAATTTCAACATATGACCACATACATGCAATGTGATTAAATTTCAATAATAACGCTCAGTACATACAATGCCAACAACAAAACAAAAAATAAAAAGACAATAAGGAAAAACGAGTTAAACTAAACCACCAATTAAACACAAACCAAAACGTCGAAATAAAGGAAAGAAAAAAAACTAAATATTTTAATTAAGCTGGTTTTGAGTTAAATTTGTTAAATTTGGCGTATCCAAGTTTTGTTTAACTTAAAAAAATACAAATGTATCTAAATACGAGTATGTTAGTAACTGCGTGCAAATTTGCTCATTAATGTTTTCCATAAAAGATAATTTGTAAAATAATAAAAGCTGTTTAAATGCCAAACTTACGAACATTTAATAAAACCTTAAATTATTTTGTCCAAAAAATTTTTTAAAAAAAGTTGCTAAGTTTTTCTAAACCAAAAAAATAATTGACATATTTACAGTAGAGAGCGTAATGAGTACATTTTTGTACTTCGTGCCAGGCTTGTAGTCAGAATTAACCCATTGGGGGTTTTGATTAAAAAAAGCAACGAAAGTTTTTAATATCGTTATACATATATCGTGATATTGAAAGGTATTTTTTATATGTATATTAAGGGGGGTAAGGTTTTTTAACTTTTTTTTACCTTTTTTTTTATTTATTTTTTTATATAAATGCACAACATCTCAAGAATATTGTGTCCAAATTTGAAGTCGAATCGAAAACTTTAAAGCGATTTTCCCATAAGACGTGTTTTTAAAGTCGATGAACACTCTTCAACCAAAACGGCTGAACCGATCGTTTTAAAAATTGATACACTCATTCATAAATTCATGAGGTAACGCTGTCGAGTTTTTAATTTTTCCTTGCTTATTTTTCATTTTACAGTAAGAAATATGTGGTTTTTTTGGTAAAAAAAAAAATTTGAAAAATTAACACAATTGTAACTTTTGAGTTTTTTGAGTGCTATAAATTGAAGTGAATTAATTTAAAAAGAAGTGTTATGTATAATTTATGCAGTATTTTCATTGTATTTTGTGATGAAACATAAATTTCTGGCAAAATAAAATATATTCACCATACTTTCGTCACTTTCGAAAAGCCTGCCATTCCTAGATGTGAGTCATGTAACCGGTTGTGGGACATCTTGTTCTTTTTGCATATAAAGTATGCCATTGACTTACAAACTGTCAAATATCATCTTTTTTGTCAACATTTACTCTTTACTTATTTATTTATTTTAAATAAATAAGTAAATAAATAAATAAATAAATAAATAAATAAATAAATATATTTAAATTGTGTTTTTTTCCATTTTTACGCCGTTTTTGCCATGTCAACCCCAGAAAAGTCAGCCGAATTGGATTTGAATGGGATTATTAAAGCGACTAAGAAATATTTAGTCGAGTCAAGTTGAAGTAGCTACTGAAGCTGATTTTGATGAAGAAGATCAGCGCCACATCGTTGTCCTGGCGCCGAATACTTAAAGCAGCCAAGCGAGCATCTGTGTTACAGCAGAAGAAACCAGGTAAAGGTTAAGCAGTCAAAGGATAGCCAGCCAAACAAACGCACAGTGCGCTTTTTTTAATTTTAGGGAGACGTTTGTTTTTTTTTTAATTTTAAAAAAAAATATTTTTATTCGTCAGATTATGATTTTTCGTCAGATTTTTTTTAATTTTATAAAAAAATATTTTTATTCGTCAGATACATGTATTATGAATAGGGTATTAAAAACTTGATGTATTGTATGGTTTTTTTTATAAAATTCGTTAAAGTTGAAACTTTTTTAACAAAAATAAGCTCAATAAAACCCAAACAATAAAGTCAAGTTTAAACAATCACAACTTTGAACACAAAGTATATTTGAAGGTTTTGTTTTTTCGACTTTTTTATGTCTTAATCGCCATTGAATTTAATATAAAATACAATAAAAAATGGTAATAAATAAAAATAGAAAAATCATTTAAATATGACCGTACATTTTTTAAGGAATTTAAAAATTCTACAAATTTAAGTAAAATTTAGTAGAAAATATCTAGCTAATTACGCATTATTAAAGTCGAAGGCTATAACTATCATAAAATATCGTACTTCTACCTTCTGTTTCTGTAAAAACCAGCTGCATCTAGCTGCTTTTAAGAAAAATCACTTCATTTGAAAAGAGTCCTAAAAATCAAATTTTGCCCTAAAATGCACTGATTTCCAAGACAATTTGTAGCAACTCTTTAATTTAAAGAAAAACAAAATAGAATTCATAATTTAAAACAAGTCTGAACTTATTTTGTATTAGCAACCATTTTTTGAAAAAAATTTTTTTTAATTTCGTTAATTTGGTAATATTGTTTTATAGGAGATATATCTAAAAGTTGTCTGATTTGAAATATTTTTAGCATTACGTTTAAGTGAAATTAAATAAACTAAATTTACTCTTTAAAAACATAAATAAGCAATTTTATGCGGGGTTTTTTTATTAAAAAAAATATGGTTTGTATGGGAGGTAGGCGATGCAGTTGACCTAGAATTCTAATTTTGTACTGTTTCTTAATTTAGGCTGAAACTCATTTGTACAAAATTGCATGGCCCTAGCTTTTATAGTTTCTGAGATAATGCAAACGTAAAAAATCATTCATCCTTAAATCGAAAAAAGCGCACTGGGCACCGCCTGATAAGCGGTAGGCAACGCGACCAGCCAAACCGTCGGCCAAGCGCATTCAACCGAAAAAGTCTCCACCATCTGATGATGATGTAGACAGAAAGTTACACACAAAAAAAAAGTTACATGCAAAAAACATCGTTTTTTCATCAAAAAGGACCTTCAAAATGGCTCTAGAAATTTCTAGAACTTTTAAGACCCCGCGCGCGAACTGCTGACTTCTTTATACAAACAAAACGATCTTTCTTACTGCACACTTCGCGAGTAAGAGAAAGAAACTTTAAAAAACTTTCTATGTGAATGTACAGCACTTTTTAATATCAGACTTCTGCATTTTGGTAGATCATTGTAGCTTCCGTCAAATATATGATATAATACCAAGTCAGAATAGTGCGTGCAGAATATATCCTACACGGTCAAAAATTGTGTACTACTTTTTAATCCAAACTTTGGTTTAGAGTTTTTAATCCAAAAAGTACTATTTTTTTTCAATCCCAACGTTAGTTTAATTTAGCTGGGTCTCAAACCCACGATCCTGAAAAGAACTTACTTGCATTCGTAATGATGTAAAATAAGCGAAACTATGTTAACAACTGAGTTGGACGAGTGGACAAGGTATTAGACCAGCACATCAGAGGACGTGTTTTTAATTCACGAACTGGTCAGAATATTTTTTTATTTTACTTTAATTTAGCTGGGTCTCGAACCCACGTTTCTGCTCGCTGGCTTACTAACTGCAAGCTTACTTGCATTCGTTATGATGCAAAATAAGCGTAACTTTCCTAACAACTGAGATGGACAAGTGGATAAGGTGTTGGACCAGCACAACAGAGGACGTGTGTTCAAATCATGAACTGGTCAGAAAAGTTTTTTATTTTAAGTTGATATTTATATAGGGGAAATTTAACAAAAGTAAAACAGTATTTTAAAAGAAATTCAAAGAAAAATAGCAAAAAACCCAAAACTTTAAAAATTTATCAAAAATTTCCCTGATGGGAAATTTCTATGAAATCATTTATTTCTTGATTACTGACATAACTTAGCTGTTAATTCCATTTCAAAGCAACAAAAGTTGGGTTTCACATAAAATTTCAAACTTTCCTATTGGCAAATAATACTGTGTGAGTGAATTTTCAACATTATTAATGAAAAATAGCAACTAATTATGCAATTTTGAAAATTCCTAGCTAGGAAAAAATCATTTACTTCTGAGTCGTTTAGATCCAGCGATTCTCAACTTATAACACTTAACGGTGTTTTCTATTTAAAACTAACAAAACTTTAATTTGACAAAAAATTTTAAAATTTTCCTTTTAAAAAAAATTTTTCATATTTTTATGATAAACTTTTATTTTCAATTCAAACCAACAAATGTTGGATTTGAGCTATTTTGATTGATTTTTCAAAATTTCCCTAAACAAAAATTGAGCTGTGAGTATTTTTCAACACTTTTCAAAGAATAATAGCTAGTAATTATAAAATTTTCAAAATTTCCCTAAAAATTCCCTAAAAAAGTTTAGAAAAGTTTATGAAATTTATCAAAAATATAAGCTTGTAAATTTCTAATGTATGAAATTAGAAAAAGTAGAAAGGAACGACAAAATTTTAAATATTTCCCAAAAATTTCCCAGCGCAGAAATTCTTAAAAAATCATTTATTATCTACTAAATCATTCACATAACTAAACTTTTCTTTTCAATTCAAACCAACAAATGTTGGATTTGATTGATTTTTCAAAATTTCCCTAAGCAAAAATTTATTAAAAAAAATTGAGCTGTGAGTATTTTTCAACACTGTCCAAAGAATAATAGCTAGTATTTATAAAATTTTCAAAATTTCCCTAAAAATTCCCTAAAAAGGTTTAGAAAAGTTTATGAAATTTATCAAAAATATAAGCTTGTAAATTTCTAATGTATGAAATTAGAAAAAAAAGCAAGGAACGACAAAATTTTAAATATTTCCCAAAAATTTCCCAGCGAAGAAATTCTTATAAAATCATTTATTATCTACTAAATCATTCACATAACTAAACTTTTCTTTTCAATTCAAACCAACAAATGTTGGATTTGATTGATTTTTCAAAATTTCCCTAAGCAAAAATTTATTAAAAAAAATTGAGCTGTGAGTATTTTTCAACACTGTCCAAAGAATAATAGCTAGTATTTATAAAATTTTCACAATTTCCCTAAAAATTACCTAATAAAGTTTAGAAAAGTTTAGAAAATTTAGCAAAAATATAAGCCTGTAAATTTCTAATGTATGCAATTGAAAAAGTAGCAAGGAAAGACAAAATTTTAAACATGTCCCAAAAATTTTCCAGCGAAAGAGTTCTTATAAAATCATTTATTATCTACTAAAGCATTGACATAACTAAACTTTTCTTTTCAATTTAAGCCAACAAATGTTGGATTTGATTGATTTTTCAAAATTTCCCTAAACAAAAATTTATTAAAAAAATTGAGCTGTGAGTATTTTTCAACACTGTCCAAAGAATAATAGCTAGTAATTATAAAATTTTCAAAATTTCCCTAAAAATTCCTTGCAAGGAAATTCTTATAAAATCATTCAATTCTGTATTTTTAATAGAAGCTGTTCTTTTCATTTTGAACTAGCAAAAGTCGAATATGGCATACAAATTAAAAATATCCCCATTGGGAAATACATCAAAAATACAACTAAGAGTATTTTGAATACAGTTCTACGAAAAATAGCTAGTAATTATAAACATTCAAAAACTTCCTAAAAGTTTCCCTTATAAAATTATATATTACTAAATCATTGACTTAACTAAACTGTTCTTTCCAATTCAAACTAACAAATGTTGGATTTGAGCTATTTTGAGTGATTTGTAAAAATTTCCCTATGCGAAAATTTATCAAAAAAAGAACTGTGAGTCTTTTTAACATTATTTATTTTTTTTTTTTTTTATTTTCATATAGCATTAGTACAAATAAGAACTAAGTTCTTTTACAGTACAACATATAAGTATAAATTAACAACATTATTTATATATGTATATATTTGGATATAACAACAAGTTAATAAACATTAGAATTAAACAAAATTAAATAATTGTTTGAAAAAAAAAAAAAAACAAATTTATCATATTAATTAGTTAAAAAATCTTAAAATATTAGAACTTAAACATACAAAAGGAAATATTGAAGAAGAAAACAAGGAAAGAAACAGATTTTAAGTAGTAGAAAAGTGAGCCATAATAGATTGCCTAAATTCTTCCGCACGAATTATTTCTCTTATGCTACGTGGTAGAGCATTCCATAGTCTTACGGCATTAATGAAGAACAGATTGGAGGTATTAAGAGAGCTATGCCTAGGAACTATAAGAACGTTACATCTTCTAGAAAGGCTGAATTGCAGTTTTTCATAGAGATAATGTGGTGTTTTATTATGTATAATTTTATGAAGAAAGATGCAGTTTCTAGCATTAAGATAGTCAATCAAGTTGCACCCAAGTATTGCATTTCTGAAAGTTGAGAGGCGGTCAAATTTTTTTAAGCCAAATACAAAACGCGTGGCATAGTTATAAGCAATATTTAGTTTTAGTTGCGAAGACGAGTCGAGTCTACTGTAAACTACTTCCGAATAAGTAATAACTGGTAAAACTAGTTGCTTCACTAGCATTCGCTTAAGATCAATAGTACAAAGATTTGCAGACATTCTTAAATTTCGAAGGATATAATAAACTTTACGGACAACACTATTTATATGATCAATGCATGATAGGGACGAATTCATACAAAAACCAAGATTTACGATTTTCGATACGACACTAAGCTTATTTGTACCAATGTAGAGGTCAGGAATTTTATCTAGGTAATGTTTGTTTTTACAAATAGGTAGAACATATGACTTGGCAGAATTTAATTGTAGTCCATTACTAATAGCCCATTGATGAATGCTTCTTAAATCCTCATTAAGTCTGTGGCAGAGGTTATCTAGAAGGTCAGTACTACTTGATAGATAGATTTGAATATCATCCGCATACGCATGCACAGAAGAATGTTTGCAAACATCGAATACGTCATTTATAAAAATAGAAAATAAAAGAGGGCCAAGTATTGAACCTTGTGGAACACCACTTAACACAGATTTATGGTTAGAGAACGCAAGTCCAACTTGAGTTCTTTGCAATCTATTTGACAAGTAACTTGCTATTAAATTCACTGCACTTTCACTAAACCCGAACAAAGTCCTGAGTTTCTGGCATAAGTATTGGTGACTAACCTTGTCAAATGCTTTCGAAAAATCTAATAAGCAGAGTAATGACACATAACTAGTATCAAATGCAGGCCGTAGGTCATCCATAACTTTAACTACCGCTGAAGCACACCCATGACCTGCTCGAAAACCAGATTGAAATGAAGACAGAAGGCTATTTTGTTTTAAGAAATTATTTATTTGTTGGCTCATTATTTTTTCGCAGACTTTAGATAGGGAGGGCAATATGCTTATTGGCCTAAAATCGCTAGGCACAGAAGGGTTAGACTTTTTAGCAACAGGTAAAACAATTGCAGATTTCCAAGTTGCCGGAAATGAAGAAGATATAAGGCAGTGATTAATAATATGCGTTAATGGACAGATTATGTGTGGTAGAATTAATTTAATAAACTTAATTGGAATACCATCTTCGCCAATTGCATTTGATTTTATCTGCATAATACACTTTCCAATATCAAGCTCACTTACAGGGATAAATTCAAAAGGTTGGTTAACATAGTTATTTGTAAGGGAAATATTATTATTGGTCGAGTGAACAGTGTTTTCAATGAAAAAATTGTTCAACAAGTCCGGATCAGTTTGGCACTCTGAGGCTGTCTTTTTACTTACTCCAAGTCTCTTAATATTGTTCCACAGGTTAGTTGGAAGGGAAACATTTAATTTGGCAGCGAAGTATCGAGACTTAGATTGTTTTGTTAAAAGGACGGCATTATTCCTGGCCATTCTGTACGCTTCCCAAGTAGTAGAAGATGGATTAATTTTCCAGAGCTTGTGTAAATAGTTTCTTTTCTTTATGGCATTTAGGACACCCTGAGAGAACCAGGGACATGATGCATTTTTTAACCTATTTGTTCGTAATGGAACATGCTTTTCAAACAAGTACTTGACAGGGCTTAAAAGGGAATTAAGTTTATCATCAACTGTGGTGAGATGCCAGCAGTCATTGAGTGAAATCATAGACAAGTCATAAAACAAGGACGAGTAATTAATATTTTTAAAATCACGATACGAAAACGAGGTAGAAATTACATCACGAGAAAAATTAACATTTAACGAGCAAAAGATTAAGTCGTGATCAGAAATGAAAAATATTTGGTCAAACAGAGAAACAAGAGAAGGGTCTGACACAATAAAATAATCTAGTAGACTGGGGGTTGTATTATTAGAGAAACGAGTGGGCACAGTATTGTTGACAACAGATAGACCTACTGAAGATATCTTGTCACACATTGAATGCTTTACTGAATCATTGTTTAGTAGATTTATATTAAAATCACCACATACTAAAATCAAGTCATTATTAAGAATATAGTTAGACAAGTCAGAGAACAATGGATCTACAGAATGACATTTATTGGGGTTATACACACAAGAAACTACAATTTTAGTACTATTATCAGAAATACATATGGTAAGATATTCAATTCCAGGACCGCTTGATTTACTCAGAACTTTGGCATTTAGGTATGATTTGTAGTAAACAGCAACTCCACCACCTTTTTTATCAGATCTGTCATTTCTAAAAACATTATAACTATTTACACTACAGATTGCATCGCTTATATTACTAGATAGCCACGTTTCAGAAATACAAACGATATCAACTGATGACTCTTCAAAAACATATTTTATAAAATCCAACTTAGCCATGTTTAGGCTTCGGGCATTAAAATGAACAACATTAAGACCGACATGTTGTCTACACAACACCTGAATTAAAGTTTTCTGGTTTTCATTAATGCCAAACAATAACCTGCTAGGTTCTGGCATAAAAAGTCATAAAAGGGGAGAAATATTTAGGCAAATAAGATGAAGAAAGAAGAAAGGTAAAAAATAGATAGAAGTGAAACTTAAGATTTAAAATAATAACAAATATAGAATACAATAAACTAGTTCTGAGGAGTAACAACATTCGATATAATATTATGCAGTTCATCAATACTACATACACGAATACCATCGGCATCTTTTTCCATCCTGATAAACACTGAACCCCGATAAGCGAAAGCATTATAGATTCTCTTTTGACGCTTAAGAGTAATCGCAGCTTGTAGAATTTTCCGTGTATCAGCATCCAAACTTTCATGAATAAAGACGTTGCTGTCAAAATTAAACCCAGCATCTCTTAAATTAACAGCTAAACTGGTTCGTTTTCGATACGCTGCAAAAGCTTTTAGAACGCGGTTGCGATCATAGGGGCAGAAATATTTTATCACAATTAGCGCATTCTTGCATTGCAAATTATTCAAAGAAAATAGCTAAAAATTGTACAATTTTTAATATTTCCCTGAAAATGCTCTACAAGTGATTTCTTATCAAATCATTTATTTTTGGATCAGTGACATAACAAAGTTCTTTCTATTTCAAACCAGCAAAAGTTGGATTTAAGATAAATTATTTTTTAAAATTGGCCAATAGGGAAATTTAACAAAAATAAACGGAGTATTTTAAAAGTGATTCAAAGAAAAATAGCAATTTCCCCAGAAATTCCTATGAAATTATTTATTTCGTGATTATTGGCTTAACTAAGCTGTTCTTTCCATTTCAAAACAACAAAAGTGGGGTTTCACATAAAATTTTAAACTTTTCCTTTTCAACATTATTTAAAGAAAAATAGTTATGCAATTTTGAAAATTCCTAGCTATGAATTTTTTAAAAAATCAGTTATTTCTGAATAGTTGAGATCCAGCAATTCTCAACTTATAAAACTTAGCTGTTTTTTCTATTTAAAACTAACAAAACTTTAATTTGACAAAAAATTTTAAAATATCCCTTTTGAAAAATTTATCAAAAATATAAGCCTGAAACTTTTTAATGTATGCAATTAGAAAAAGTAGCAAGGAATGACAAAATTTTAAACATTTCCCAAAAATTTCCCAACGAAGAAATTCTTATAAAATATTTTATTATATACTAAATAATTGGAATAACTAAACTTTTCTTTTCAATTCAAACCAACAAATGTTGGATTTGAGCTATTTTGATGGATTTTTCAAAATTTCCCTTTACAAAAATTTATCAAATATTGAGCTGTGAGTATTTTTCAACACTGTTTAAAGAATAATAGCTAGTAATTATAATATTTTCAAAATTTCCCTAAAAATTCCTTGCAAGGAAATTCTTATAAAATTACTAATTTCTATATCGTTGATAGAACTAAGCTGTTATTTTCATTTTGAACTAGCAAAAATCGAATTTTGTATAAAAATTAAAAATATTCCCATTGGGAAATACATCAAAAATGCAACCAAGAGTATTTTGAATACAATTCTAGGAGAAATAGCAAGTAGTTATAAAAGTTAAAAATTTCCCAAAAATTTCCCTTGAGGGAAATTTATAAAAATTGTTTTACTTTTAAATATTTGCCATAACAAAGTTGTTTTCTGCAGCACAAATAGCAAGAACAAGATATTTATATTGCTTTTTTTAAACTTTTTGCGGATTGAAAACTAATCTTTTTTGGACTGAAAAATTTTAAACTTTTTCTTGGATTAAAATGTAATCTCTTTTTGGAGTTGTCCTATATGTAATTCAAAAAAGTTTAAAATTAAGTCCAAGATTTTTAACCGTGTATGGATTACGGTTCACATGGGCCCACTAAAACTATAACAACACAATGGACTCTCTCTTAGTTTTGATTAGGTTTTTCAAATATAGCATATTTTATAATAAAATTTTTTTTTAGCATAAAGCTTCGTTGGCCGTTTTGAAACATATTTTATTGCCTTCATCTTTTGAACATGTGTTTGCATTCAATTCTCTTTAAATTTCTCCTCTTCTTCCTTCATGAAGCTTTCAATAGATCAACTGAGGTTTATTATGCTATACTTCCGGTACAATGTGTTTTAGAAAAAACATACCCTTGACCTGATTTTAGACTGCATAATTATTGTGCTATATTTGTGCTATCTGTGTCTTAATTCCTCTGCGCATCTTTTCCATTTCCCTCGCACACAGTAAAAAAATTACTTCTATTGAAACTTTTACAGCCCAAAAAAAACCGACCAGACTTTGACATATTGAAGAGAGATTATCTATAAACACCTCGGCTCATAAAAAAATATGTGCCCCTTTCTGTAACTTGCATTAGCTTCATTGTTTTTTCTTCTTCCATGCTTCGCTCGGGCTGATCGTGACATGTGCTGACGAAGTGGCTGTTGAGTGGGTGCTTCTACAACTTTAAATGAGATACCAGTCAACGGCTTGAAGTCATAACTTATTTAATTTACTTACTTCTTCGAATTTTTTTTTATATTTTTCTCTAACTCTGCTCTTCACTTCATTAACAATTCTAAATTTTTTTTCTTTAGTATTTTATCTCATTATCATTTTTGTGAATCTGTTGTTTTAAGTCCATATTTTTTGGGATATTCAGCTCAGACCATGTGAAGTTTTTTGAAGCTGCTCTAGTTGTTGTTGTTGTGCTTATTGTTTTTGGTGGAGCCATCATAATATTTGGAACTCACACAATTTTTTCCATCTCCATCATCTTGCACAGCCGTTAGACGTGCCTTTGATGGTATCTGAAAACGTGTATCGTGTGCAGATGAATTATAAAAAAAAAAGTTACCCATGAATAGCTTAAATGTTGTACAATTCTATGAAGTTGGGTGGGTGACTTGTAGTTGAAATCATGATTCATGACATGCTCCTAGCTTCGGGGTATTCATGATGATGACTGCGTATTTTTTATTCTTTTGTTTTTCTTAACTAGTAGTTGTCAAGCTCTATGTTGTTTTAATGAAAGTTCAACTGTTCGGTTATATTGTGTATGTTTTATTGTTTTTTCATTTATCATGCAACATAATTTTGGTTTTTTTGTGTTGTTGTGGTTTGGCAACTTTTACTGCATTCTCTATCAATTGAGCTATTATTTTAAACTAGGTCAAAAGACATGCATAAATTTCTAAACATAGGAAACAATTATTAAGCTGAATCCTTTTAGAATATGGCAAATTCTATAAAATTATAAGAAATGGCAGTCAAACTATAAACAAAAATAACTATTTGTTTTTGTGGATGCTTATTAATAGGATTTATAAAGTCGATATAACAAAGAGAAACCCAAACATTGACTATAAACAGAGTAAATAAACTCACCATTCTGAAAACTCAATTTCACCATACACCATAAATCGCTACTTTCTGTATAACTTAGGAAAAATGGGAAAAAAGTTATCAAAAAACAAGGAATTGTGGCATACAAAGCCAACAAAGCGAAAAAGATACGGATTAGCATGTTCAAGGATAATTAAACATGAAATGACTGACTGCGTGACTGACTTCAAAGTATAGTAAAAAAGTAATGAATGCAAATAAAGAAGCGACAAAGGTAAAAATATACCCAAGTTAAAATAGAACACCACAACAAAGTATAGCCCGCAAATTAGGTTAACAGGTAAGAAAAAGATAAAAGGCGATAACGATGTGTTAGCTATTTTAAGCTAATGACGTTTACAAAAAGTAAACAAATCGATTAAAATAAGTCAATTAACTTCAGTCAGGCTTAAATATACTTTGACAAAACGTATTCTTGATAAAACGTCTGAAATCTAAGGAATAATATTTGATAATTTTATACCAAATTTTAGTTATAAGATTCTTCGGATAAAGTTTCGTTTTTGCCAAATATCTTTTTTTATTAACATTCGCAGGCTAATCTTTGATGCTAAAGCTATGGTTTAAACTATTTTTGTAGCTTTAACTCTCACTCTTACTCATAATCTTACTTAAAATCTATTTCTAACTCCTAATCTTACTCTTACCATACCTCTTATCTAAACTACAACTTTTATTCTATAAGGCTGCAAGCAGAGTAAGCGCCGAAGCAGACAGGCAGGCGGACAGGCAGGCAGACAAGCGCAAGAAAACTATGTGAACAAGCGAGAAAAAGTTATTTCTATTTCAATTCTTCGCAGGTTACTGCCTGAGCCTGTTACTGCCTGAGCCTGAGCCTGCCTTCCTGCTTCGGCCTTTTACTCTGCGGGCAGCCTAAAGAAAATAGTATTAACTTTAAAGCAAATCTATACATTTTAGTTAAAACACGATAATTATCGTATTAATTTCCCACATGGGAATCTTTTTCATATAAAATTTAATTTTTGTTGGTTTAAAATTTAAAATCAGCTACCTAAACCAACAAAAATTAAATTTTATATGAAAAAAAATTGCCATTTGGGAAATTTCTCAAAACTAGAACTGAGTATTTTAAACATAAATATGGCAAGTACCCTGAAAAAAGACAAGTAGTTATACTCTTTTAGAAATACTTATAAAATAATTTTAAAGTGAACAGTTAACATAGGACCTTACAAAATTGCCCTTTTTTAAAATTATCCTTTACAAGTTTAGTTTTTACAAAAGTTTTTGAATTTACAAAATGCTTAGAGGAAATTTTAAGAAGAGGGAATTTTGTAAGCGAAAGTGATTTGCAAGGCAGTTTTTAAAAAGGGAAATTTTGTAAAATGCCATTTCGTCAAAGAAATTTTTTTATACGGTCAATTTTACCACAACCCGTTGACGTGTTCTTTTTATTTCTAACCAACAAGAGATGGATTTAAAACGAAATTTTAAAATGTCTTTATTGGAAAACTTATAAAAAGTAAAAGTATGAGTATTTTCGACATTATTTAAAGAAAAATAACTAAAATAATGCTATTGCAAAATTTTTAAAATTTCCCTTAAAATATAATGCAAGGACATTCTTATAAAATCATTTACTTATTGATGGTTGGCATAACTGAGCTGCTCTTTCCTTTTCAAACCAACAAAAGTTAGGTTTGACATAAGCTTTAAAAATTTCTCTTTTGGAAAATTTATCAAAAATAAAACTTTAAATATTTTCAATATTATTCAGTAAATGCAAAATTTTGAAAGTTTTCCTAAAAATACCATGCAAGGAAATTCTTATAAAATCCTTTACTTATTGATTGTTGACATAACTAAGCTGTTCTTCTCTTTTCAAACCAACAAAATTTGGTTTTGACATAAAATTTCAAAATTTCCCTTTTGGAAAATTTATCAAAGGTAAAACTGTAAGTATTTTTAATATTATTCAAAGAAAAATAGCTAGTAGTTAAACATTTATGAACATTTCCCTAAAAATGCACTGCAAGAAAATTCTTATAAAATTATTTCTTTCTGGATCATGACATAACGAAGTTCTGTCTATTTCAAAACAACAAAATTTTGATGTGATATGAAAATTTCTATAGGGAAATATATCAAAAATAAAGCTAAGCTTTTTAAATGTAACTCGAGGGAAAATAAAAATTTTCCTCGAGGGAAATTCTTATAAAATCATTCATTACTAAATCATTGGCTTACCTAAACTATTCTATCCAATTCAAAAAAAATTTGTTGGATTTAAGCTATTGTGATTGATTTTTAAAATATCCTTATTCTAAAATTTATTAAAAACAGAACTGCGAGTATTTTTAACATTATTCAAAGAAAAATAGCTAAAAATATTATGATTTTTAAGTTTTTCTAAAAATGCCCTGCAAGGGAATTTTTATCAAATCATTTTATTCTGGATCAATGACAAAAGAAAGTTAAGATTCAACCAACAATCATTGGATTTGAGCTATTTTGATTGATTTTGCAAAATTTCCCTATACAAAATTTATTAAAAATTGAGCTGTGAGTATTTTTCAACACTGTCCAAAGAATTATAGCTAGTAATTATACAATTTTCAAAATTTCCTTAAAAATACCTGCAAGGAAATTCTTGTAAAATCATTAATTTCTGTATTTTTGATAGAAGCTGTTCTTTTCATTTTGAACTAGCAAAATTCGAATTTGGCACACAAATTAAAAATATCCAAATTGGGAAATACATCAAAAATACAACTTAGAGTATTTTGAATACAGTTCTAGGAAAAATAGCTAGTAATTGTAAACATTCAAAAAACTTCCTAAAAATTACCCTTATAAAATTCCTTATAAAATTATATATTACTAAATTTCAAACCAACAAATGTTGGATTTGAGCTATTTTGAGTGTTTTTTAAAAATTACCTATTTGAAAATTTATCAAAAAAAACGTGAGAATTTTCAACATTATTCAAAGAAAAATAGCTAAAAATTGAACAATTTTTAATATTTCCCTAAAAATTCCCTGCAAGGGATTTCTTATTAAATCATTTATTTCTGGATCAGTGGCATAACGAAGTTCTTTATATTGCACACCAACAAAAGTTGGATTTAAGATTAATTTTTTTTTAAATTGGCCAATAAAGAATTTTATCGAAAATAAAACAGAGTATTTAAAAGTATTTCAAAGAAAAATAGCAAAAAACTATAAGCCTTTCAAAATTTCTCAAAAATTTCCCTGAGGGAAAATTCCAATGAAATCAATTTTTTCTTGATTATTGACATAACTTTGCTGTTCTTTCCATTTCAAAGCAACAAAAGTTGGGTTTCGCATAAAATTTCCTAAACATTTCCTATTAGCAAATTTTTAAAAAATAATAAAATTTCATTGTTCGATAATTTATCAAAAAAAGAACTGAGTATTTTCAACATTATTCGAAGAAAAATAGCTAAATATTGTACAATTAATATTATATTAAATTTCCCTAAAAATGCCCTGCAAGATATTTCTTATCAAATCATTTATTTCTGGACCGGAGACATAACAAAGTTATTTCTATTTTAAACCAACAAGAGTTGGATTTAAGATAATTTTTTTTTTTAAATTGGCCAATGGGGGAAATTTAACATAAATAAAACAGAGTATTTTAAAAGTAATTCAAAGAAAAATAGCAAAAAACGAAGACTTGAAAACTTTATCAAAAATTTCCCTGAAGGGAAATTCCTATGAAATCCTCTATTTCTTGATTATTGACATAACTAAGCTGTTTTTTTCCATTTCAAAGCAACAGAAGTTGGGTTCCACACAAAATTTCAAACTTTTCCTATTTCAATTTTTAACATTATTTAATGAAAAATAGCTAGTAATTATGGAATTTTATAAATTTCTAGCTAGGAAATTTTAAAAAAAAATCAGTTATTTCAGAATCGTTGAGATCCAGCGGTTCTCAACTTAAAAATTTAGCGGTTTTCTATTTGAAACTAACAAAAGTTGTAATTTGACAAAAAAATTTCAAATTTCCCTTTTACAAAATTTATCAAAAATATAAGCTTGAAAATTTTAAATGTATGCAATTAGAAAAAGTAGCAAGAAAAGACAAAATTTTAAACATTTCCCAAAAATTTCCTAGCGAAGAAATTCTTATAAAATCATTTATTATCTACAAAGTCATTGACATAGCTAAACTTTTCATTTCAAACCTACAAATGTTGGATTTGAGCTATTTTGACTGATTTTTCAAAGCTTCCCTATACAAAAAATTATCAAAAACAGAGCTGCAAGTATTTTTCAACACTGTTCAAAGAATATTAGCTAGTAATTAAAACTTTCCAAAATTTCCCTAAAAATTCCTTGCAAGGAAATTCTTATAAAATCATTAATTTCTATATCGTTGATAGAACTAAGCTGTTCTTTTCATTTTGAACTAGCAAAAGTCGAATTTGGCACACAAATTAAAAATATCTCCATTGGGAAATACATCAAAAATACAATTAAGAGTATTTTGATTGCAATTCTAGGAAAAATAGCAAGTAGTTATAAAAATTAAAAAATTTCCCAAAAATTTCCCCTGAGGGAAATTTATAAAAACGGTTTTACTTTTAAATGTTTACCATAACAAAGTTGTTTTCTGCAATACATAAACATTTCCATGAACAAAATTCGGGTTTTCACTTTCTTAAAAGACATTTTAACTGATTTGGTCGGTCAAAATAGTTTATAGTGAAGTCTTAAGACTTCGTTGTAAAATTTGACTGCTGTGTTTTTGTATTGAACAATAGTTTATAGTGAACTCTTAAATTTTCGTTGTAAAATTTCACTGCTGTGTTTTTGTATTGAAAAATCATGTTCTTAAGTTTGAGTTGCACACACATGATGGGTGGTAATGAAATCTGTAGTCATTTAGCATTGCATAAAAAATTATTATTTCATCAAGATATTAATTTTTATTCATTGTCAAAATAGAATTTATTTCTTATAAACACATAATTGTATATGTTTTTATGTTCGCTCATTCAAATATTTCTAGTCTTGCTGCAAAGGTTCCCAACCAAGTTCCTAACAAAACTGTACTTGCTCCAATTGCTTTCGCATAGTTTTTCCCAACTCTTTTTTTGGTTGTTGAACAAAAACTCGCTTCCGTTTCCTGCTGTCATATTAATAAAACTTATATAGCATGCCATAAAAAAGGCTTGCATGCAAACTTATTTGGCTCTATTTTGCTCTCACACTTTATCGCGTGTTAAATATTTTTTTTTTACCAAATCCAAGACAACATAACCCACAAACTACGTTGACGAAAGTCTGTCTTATGCGTTGTCGGAACTGTTACATTTTACGTAGTTATGGGTAGTTATGGAGTATTTTTCTGGTTAGCGTTCTTTTATTTGTTCGTGTTTGGCATGTAAATTTGCTGCAGTAAATTTGTTACTTTGAAAGTTTATGAATATATTCAGGCATAACATAAACGACCTTTTAAATATTATGTCAAGGTCATTAAGCGTGGTCTGTCACGCGTTTTTTAGAATTGCATGACATCAGTTGAGTTGCTTGGGTAAGGCCTTACGACGCGGGCAGGGAGCTTAGTGACAAGTTGCCGGCTAATTGAGGTTACCGGGTAAATGACGTGAGCAGTCAACATTAGACGTCGCGGCATAAGTTTTGTATCAGATATGCTAATAGGAGTGGAGGTAAAATGGGCTGAACTGAATGGTACTTGCTAGAAAGACAGACAGTTGAAAAAATGTTAAATCAATGGTTGGGAAATTAGTCGAAGACATGCATACTTTACTCGTTCTTGCTCTTTAAGCTCACTTTTACTCGTATGCTACGAAAGAAAACTATCCATTAGGCAAGCATTGATTGCAATTGCTTGGGAAACCTCTTTTTCTAAGGTTTTCAATTTTCTAATTGTGACATAAGTGCAATTTTTTTATTTTTTACATAAGAAATTCCAGTGCCGAAATTAGTTTTCGTTAAAATAAAAAATTTTTCAAGTTTTTTTTTTGGCGAAGTAAGGAGTTGGAGGAATTTGAAGTATATTTCTTCCATTAAACTATTTCTCCATTAAACAAGAACTTAAGAAAATTAATGAATACCATTCTTCATTTCTTGTTTAATTCATGGTAATTAATGGTTTTTTAATTTTTAATTTTCAAGAAATTTTGTTTGAACTTCTTGCAATAAAATTGCAAAAATGAGATAAATTTTTTTTTATTTTTTTTAAACCTATTTTTTACAAGGAAGCCAAAGTTGAGTTGAGTAATGAACCAAGTAGTTGCGTCTGACAGCTACAGCAACTGCAACAACAACAATTTTAACATTTAATTGCATAACAAAAAAAAATTCCCACACCATACGCTAGAGGACGCTGTCTCTCCATAGTTTGTCGTTTCGCTGGCGCTTTTATTACACTTCACATAATTCTCTTTTCATACAAACTTATTGGAGCTGCGTTTAATTAACAAGCCGCAATTAAATGCAGCACAAACTATGAAAGAAAATAATAACAAAAACACAAGCATACACAAATGCCGGCATTTTAAAAAAAAAAAAACAAAAACGTAGATATAGTATAGATATTTTATTAGCGTTTAAGCAGAAAAAGCTCAACAAACTGCAAACAAAAATGTGTTTATTAAAAAAAAAAGAAAACAAAAAATGAAGTTAATCCTAGTAATACTCAGAGAAATTGCATTAGTTCAAACTTAGAAAAAAAAAGTAGAAAAAAATAGTGAGTACCTAATAAAAATTTTCCGAGGTATTTTCACTTACTTGACTCTACATTTTTCAGGAGTTTTGTTATCACATTATCTCTAAATATCTCTAAATCTATAACTCTTGTCAAAATGTTCTACCCACCAAATTTTTGCTATAATATCTCCTTCTTTTTTTTTTTTTTTTTTTTTGTTCCGTGTGCGTATTTAATCAAGACTTTAAAGAATTTCGTGTGAGTATTTTATGGTCGTCACGAAAATTGCTTGAAGGTCTTGAGATGAGCAACGTTAAATATGTACAAATATTCCATTAAGCAAAATCATAAAACGGAATTTGTTTTTATCCAAGTAATGTTAAAGTTTAAATTTTTTTTTTTTTTTTGCTATAGGCTCATTTTGGTAAAGTATTTAAAATATTTAAAATAGTATTGCAAATATTAAGCAACAACTTTGTTAAACACTATTAATCATTGTGTTCATTACTATTATTTTTTTTTTTTATTTTGTTTTATTTTTCATAAGTTTCAATGATTTACAGTTTATGTTCATGTTGTAGTTTTTGTTATTGTTAATTATTTGGTATTCAAAATGTCAAAACCATGAAGCTTAGTTAATTGTGCATTGATTTAAAATATGTAAATTGTTTTTGCTGTTTTGAAGACTATTAGTTATTATGGTTGAATGTTTTTACTTGCGAGCAGAGAGTCGAATTTTTGAAACACAGTTGCCATGTAGAAAGATGGGCAAATTTTGCAATTTTTTTAACTATGTATTTCCAAAAAGTATCTGTCTGATCCCACAATAATATCTACTCACATTTTAAAAGTAACGAATTTTGTGTTTTTTTGATTATAATAGCTGCGTTCTTTTCGCCTTAATATAATCGTGATAACAAATTTTCTCAAAGGAACGGCAAGAAAAACGACTCGTAGAGGGCACTACCGTTGCAGTCAATATTAAATTCAAACAAGCAATCATGATACAATAACTATTAGGTGCCATGCGAACGTGTGTCGTTCAAAACTGTTATGAACTGTTACGATAGCGATACCTTAGTGAACGATGTTTTTCTCTGAATGTGTTTTACTCTAAACATCAGAAAAATTGTAAATTATTTAATTTAATTATTAATATTATGCAATTATATAAATAATTAAAGTGCAATTGTTGGCTCCGCTGAATGCGTCCAATGTGTGTGACACACACAGTTTGATTTGATTTCTTTTGTTTAACATTCGATGGTCACAGCTCGTGAGAAAATAGGTAGCTGTCATGGCTACCTAATAGTTATTATATCAAACAAACAAATAATTCAATAAATGAAATGACAGCTCATAAAAATATACAGGTGCGGCACCTGTGTTTCAAATTTTTTAAAGGCTTTATCACAATTTTATATGAATAGCAAAAATAATCTTATTTGTTATAGGATTATTTTGAAGCGAATGGAACGCAGCTCATATTGAATCATATAATATATTAAAATAGTTATATTGCTACATTTATATACCCAACCTACGTTAACCTTTTACCTTTCTACCCCTGTAATTATGATGCAATAACATCACAAAGGTTTTAAAGGAGTTGTCTTACTAATCTTTCTTTGTAACTATTCGTATTTCTTCCTATTATTCTCATATAAAGCTTACATACTTTAACTATTTACAATCGAAAGTTTAAAAATTACAAATGATCTAGTTGTTTTTTAAAATTTTAATTCAAAATAACTCATATTGATTAAAAGAGCACTTCTGAGTTTCTGCTAAACATTTGTGTTGAGTGTGTTTGTTATATATTTTTTTTTTGTTGTCTTTCTCACTATATTGACATATTAACGTTCGCTTTAAAAACAATCCCCATCACTTGTTAAACAAGTGACTCTATGATTAAGATAACAGCAGAGAAGATAATGCTATCAGATAAGGTCAACACCAAGACCAAGATCAAGAGATCAACATTAAGACCAAAACCAAGATCAAGACCAAGAGGACAAAGTACCAAAGACTAAGTGGTTGATTAAGACCGTGTTAAGACCTAGACCATAATAAGACCAAGAAAAACAATATAACCAAAACCACGTCAGACCCAAACTCAGACCAAAACCCAGATCCATGACCAAACCCATTCCTAAACTTATACTAGACCAAGATTAAATAACTTAAATCCAAGATATTGGGGGTTGGAATTAGTTTTAAAGGTTTTCTAAGAGATGGCGTAACTATCAATAGATCGCATCGGGCACACCTGTGACTATATTCATTTCAAAGCACATTGTCTAAGCTTCATTTTTCAGTATGTGTCATTCCACTGAAGTGTAAACAACATATATTTTTTTCTCTGTGAACATGTCGACTTTCGTTCCAACAAAACGCAATTTGCGGGAAGGTTTACTTTTGTGCTTCCATTTGAAGAAAAAAGCGGTTGAAGCACAACGCACGCTTACTGAGGCTTACGGGGACTATGCTCCATCGATTTCTACTTGTGAGTACTGGTTCCGTCGGTTTAAAAGTGGTGATTTTGATACGGAAGACAAAGAGCGTCCGGGCCAGCCGAAAAAGTTTGAAGATTAGGAATTGGAGGCTTTGCTCGATGAAGACCCGTGTCAAACCCTTCAAGAATTGTCAGAATCATTGGGAGTCGACTTATCAACGGTCGGCAAACGCTTGAAGGCCATGGGAATGATTCAAAAGCAAGGAAATTGGGTGCCGTACCAGTTGAAGCCCAGAGACGTTGAACGGTGATTTTGCATGTGCGAACAACTGCTTCAACGGCATAAAAGGAAGAGTTTTTTGCATCGTATTGTCACTGGCGATGAAAAGTGGATCCATTACGATAATCCTAAGCGAAAAAAAATCGTGGGGACCACTCGGCCATGCATCAACATCGAGGGCCAAGCCGAATATTCATGGCGCCAAGCTTATGCTGTGTATTTGGTGGGATCAGAAGGGTGTCGTGTACTATGAGCTGCTAAAACCTAACGAAACCATCACTGGGGAACGCTACCAACAACAATTGATGCAATTGAGCCGAGCATTAAAGGTTAAACGGCCGGAATATGCCAAAAGACACGACAAAGTGGTTTTTCAACATGACAACGCACGGCCACATGTTGCAAGAACCGTCAAGGAAACGTTGGAGGCGCTGAATTGGGATGTGCTACCCCACCCGCCTTATAGCCCAGACATAGCCCCTTCCGACTACCACCTATTCAGATCGATGACGCATGGCTTGGCTGAGCAGCGCTTCACTTCTTACGAGGATACCAAAAAATGGGTCGATTCGTGGATTGCCTCAAAAGACGAATCGTTCTTCCGGCGCGGAATCCATATGCTGCCAGAAAGATGGGAAAATGTTGTAGCTAACGATGGACAATACTTTGAATAATATACATTGTACCGTTGTTTCTAAATAAATGCTCAAAAACCGAAAAAAAACCTTTAAAATTAATTCCAACCCCCAATAATTTAAAATCCTAGTCCAAGAAATCAGGACTGCGTCAAATAAAATGGTCTTTTACTATCTTTGGCTTCTTCTGTTCGATCCCGAGTCTTTGCTCTTGTTTTTAGTTTTATTTACTTCATATTTATTTCATAGCTACGGACAAGTATCCGGATAATTCTAAGTTTATAAAAATTTTGTGAAAAATGTAAATGTTATGATTTCGATGACATGTCATCTTTTTTCTGCTGCTTCTAAGAAATTTCCTACTTATTTAAAAAGTCCATTTATGTTTCCTTAATTCCAAATATAAAAAGTTTAAGGTCATTTTTTTTGTCGTTTTTTATCGTTTTAGTTTTCAGGTCATTTTTTGATAATTTTTAGTAGTTTTTAAGTTATTTTATTGTAATTTTTGGACATTTTTAATTTTAAGAGTATTTTCCGTTTTTTTATGTCATTTTAGTGTAATTTTGAAAGAATTTTTTTTTCGTTTTTATTCGTACAAAAAATAAGTAGATTACTATAAGGAAGAATTAATATAATCCAAAATGTTCGTAATTACTTTAGGCACACAACTGCATTCTTAGAGATAAATGGGAACGTTCAAACTATGTAGAGAATTTTAACACAAAACTAAGTTTTATTAATAGTCTGGTATGAAAAAATAGATTTTTAGCCATAACTTTTGATTGGAAAAAACTATGGGGTTAATTTCTTCACATAAGTTATTTTGAGACTTGACTTTTTTGTAAAAAATATAAAAACAATATTTTGGAAAAAATAAATTTCGCGAAAAAAATCACAGTTTTGATGACAAAAACAGTAAAATAATTTTTGCGCTTAGCTGGAAGAATTTTTGCAAATAAATGCTATGTCATATAAAAGGTAGCCAGATGTGCAATTTTTAATTGATTTCATTTTTACAACAACAACCATTTTTGAGTCATTTTTTGAGTAAAAAGTCAATATTTTGGACCTTTTTTGACATAATCATAAAACATATATACACTAACTTAACGGTACAGTTCAACCTATTTTTGTGAAGTGATTTTATTGAACTTTTGAACAAAAAAAATTTGAATGAAATATATTAATGGACAGCGGAGATATTTGCATCGAAAGACCAAACTTTGATTTTCATGTCGTTTTTTCTCATTCTTAGGTAACGATGTTTTATGAAAAAGTCGTTGTATTCAAAATTTCTCCAATTTTGAAGATACGTGAGTGTTTTTGATGTCAAAATAACAAAAAATTTTAAAATTGAATACACAAAAATCTCCGATACTAAAAAAATTTTTAATAACAAAATTACCGTTAGTTCAAAAATTACAGAGGGGGCGTGGCAAAAACTAAGTATGTAACATTTTAAGTTGGGATAAACCTAATATGTATACCTAGTTTGAGCGAAATCCGTTGAGCCGTTTAGATTTGTATAAAGGCCAAACAAACAAACAAACAAAGAAACAAACAAACAGAAAATGAGTTTTATTACTAAAGATAATTTTTTCAAGGCAAATAATGTTAATATACACTCAAATTAAAAAGTATTTATTGAAAATTTATTGTATTCGTTTTTAGATAATGCTTTTTTAAATAGTTCTAAACAAATGTTAGTTTTAAGTTAAAGTTTATAAAACGCCGAATTGTTACATTCCAATTAAGTACTAAAAAAGACAAAGTCTTATTGTACACCATCATAATTAAAAAAAATACATAAAATTTACACCAAAAAAAAATTAATAAAAAAATTAGGATGTAAAATTCGTATGAGAGATGAAAAGAGGCAGCTACCGTAGCCAGCGATGTTTGTTTTATGACGCAACAAGGCGTTGAGCATTGAACATTTATCATGTTCCTCGTGTTGAGCTTGAATTAATTGAAAAGTTGGATTGAAAACTGGACTTACTTAAGAGTATAAAATAAAACAAAAACACATTTTAGGGTCCACCCTAGTGTCAAAAAACTTTTTGAAATCCTAATATCAGATTACACTGTATTACACACATTGCTGCAGTTTTCATGTCTTAAAACTTATGTGCAATAAGACACAAATAACACTCAAATAAAAATAACAAATGCGTTTACGAAATTTCTACTTGTCAGAAACAGACACACAGAGAGAGGGAGAAAGAGAGAGTTGCGCACTCGCCAACTAGTTTGTTAGTCTGAGCGAATCTCCCTAATGGGCCGGCATGTCAGCAGCTTCCTACAGGAGCAAAACGTCAGCACTTATGTTTGTTGTGGTGCAAATGAACAGTTCATTGTAACGGACACAGGAAAAAACGAACAAAAGAAAAAACGAGGTATCGCAAAATTCAATTGAAACCATCGCTGTAGTTATTGTTTCAGTCAAAACGTAGATTTTTCACTAATGCATTAAAAATAAAAACGAACTGCTGACCCAAAGCTTTTCAATGGAGGCCTTTTGAAGCAGTGTCGACGTTGCAAATTCGAACCCTTATTTTCGATGAAATAACACATTTTCTCTCTCTCTCTCTCCCTCTCAGCAAGTCTTTTTTTGAGGTAGGCAAAATCAAAAAGAATGTGACGAACTGCTGACCCAAAGCTTTGCACGGGAGGCCTTTCGAAGCAATTCATAGTCAGCTATTGAAGTGCTCTTTTTCAATGACATGCAATGTTAAAATTACCAGAGTTGTGCGTAGTGCACTAAATTTGCAGTTTCAGCTTACATGTACTGATAGTGTAAAATTATTCTCTATCTTTTATTATTTTTGACTGCTGATTTGAAAAATGTAAGCTTCACTATACATGAGTGATAGTGATAGTAAAAAATTTCTCACTCAAATTCATATGAGAATAGTGGAAAAAAATATGTCTACAGCTTAGCTTAGTGAAACTTTTTTTTTTGCACTAAATGAATAGTTAAAAAAAAATAACTTGCACTAATAGTGGTAAAGCACAGAAAGTAATCACTCAATTGAAAGAAAACAAGAACAGTTTACTTGTAGTATTGAGTATTTAAATATTACACAGAAATTTGTATGTTTCAATTTTATTTAAACTGTCTATCTGATCCTAGCTTGGTGATGCTCATTCAGAGCTGTTGTTGTTGTTTTCTTCGAAAACATATATGACCTGAAGCTCGAAAAATAGTTTTTCTTAATAATAGATTTTTTTAATTCGAGTCTTATCGAATAGTTTTAAAACCAGTCATATTTAAAAGTTGAGTGGAAACACTTTCAATTGCAGCTTTAATTTAGTGGCTGCTCAAAGTTTGCACTATTTGAGTGTAGTGGAGATTTAGTAATTACCACTCAATTTAGTTATAGTGCAACAATATAACACTACCACTAAAATCCCTAGTGATAGTGAAGAGATGCTTCACTATCACTAAGCTGGTAAAAAAATAGTGAAAAATAGAATTTCCTTCAATATAATTTAGTGCCAGTGAAAGGCTGAGTGCACTCAGCATTTAGTGCACTACGCCCAACTCTGGTACTTAGGCCGCGATTTATTTTTCCGCAACATTTACTCAACATGTTGAGCTTTAAAGTTAGAAAGTTTGACAGTTCAAACAATTGTATTGATGATTATTTTATTGAACTTATTGATTACTTTTTATTTATTTTATTTCTGTACCACTGCGCTGATACAAAATGACACATACCGTTCAGCAGACATACAAAGTAGCGAAAACTGATACAGATTATTTACTCAACATGTTAATAAAATTAATTAAAATTGTACCAAAGTTGCCTTGAACAAACTGTGAATTATCGGTGTCAAACTTTAAAATACAGTACTTTTAAACAAGAGTGTGAACGATTGTCACACAAAATGGAAATGAGATTGTGACTATAAATTTGTTGTTTGATCAACAGAAAAAAAATTTTAAATCTTTTGAATGCAATTTCAGATTTTTTTTAATTATAACTAATTGCTCAATCAAAAACATCACAAGACTCTCAAACTTTGTTAGACTTTTTTTTTGGTCTTTAAGTTTAATCGATTTCCACTGTATATTTAAATAATAAATGTCTTAATAATTTTTGTCGCACTATAAACATAGCTTTGTTGTCGTTTTCCTAAAGATTTCAAAATATACTATACACATCAACTAAACAATAAGCTTGAGTTACAAGTTATCAAGCTTGTAAACAAGACTTGTCTTGTCTGCGTACCACTGGGCGGCTTAAAATGTGTAAAGATATCAATATTTTCTTTGGAAACTTTATGACTTGTCGAACGGTGTGCGTTGTAATTGTATCCCAGTTGTTTAGGTATCTACAAAACAATTGTAGTTAACTAAACATTTTATTGTTTATTGTGTAAGCAAGTTGTATTTATTGTATATATTTTAACTTATTGCTAAAGAAAGAGCTAATAAATACTGACAGGAAAAGGTGCGTAAATTGTTTGGTTTACGTTGGTTGGCTTATGGTTTAGTTATGTTTTATATCTACTGGCCGATAGAGCGATACTTGACGCCGCTGTTACTCGATTATCTACTATCTCTGTATCTACTGCTATATGATAAAATTTTTTGAAACGTGATGATCTAGTTTTAATAATAACCAATTTTTAAATTTTTAAGATCAAAGATTACATTTTAAAAAAGCGTGTTGGAGAATTCTGAATAATACTAATTTTATGATCGTTTAAAAACTTTTGTCCAAAAACCCAATTCTGGACGAAAATAAAATCCTTTAAAATCCTCGATTAGTTATTTCGACTGTGTCGTGGAACTACATAGACACATTTTTTTTTAAGTTTCATCAATATTGTAAATTTTATATTAGCAATAGTTTCATCAAAATTAATGTTTAAGCAAACAAGAATTTAATGTTGTTTTTTCGAGGATCACAAAGCATTCCTTCTGTATAAATTTTGATTTTTGTTTTCAAAATGCTTCTTATAGTATAGTAATAAGATAGTAAGATAGTATAGTAATTTTGAAACATTTAAGTTTTTTGCTCAACGTTTCTGTGACGTGTAGACAAAACCACCCCATTAAATCTGTGGTCACAAGGAATAACGACTAAACTCAAAGTATCGTAAAAAACGATATTTTAATTGCACGAACTACGACCCATTTTTTTGAAATATTTAAACCGTTACAAACAAAATATGTGCAGACTAGGGATGGCAATCCCGGGATCCCGGGATCCCGGTATCCCGGACTTTTTTAAGTCCCGAAAATCCCGGGATAGTTGACGTAAATCCCGGGATTAATTTGCATATATTTTTTTCAAAACATTTCAATTAGAAACTTTGTTATGAAATAAGCCCTATGTATCATCTTTTTTATATAAAAAAAAGAGTCTTTTTGTTCAACGGCAACACTGAACAATAGTCTAAATATGCAACTCAGGAAGTAGTTTGAATGTTTGCTGATCAATAACAGCTGGTTTAATTTTGCTTTGGAATAACAAATTTTTGCAGCAGCTAAATAATCAGCACAAAATATGAGTAAAAGTCCAAGCCATTCAGGTAATTAATGTAATAATATATAAAATATTTATTTTAATAGACATTTATTCTGTTTACAGCATTTGTTCCGCATAAAACTAAATCTGCAGATTGTAACTCAGTTTGGTCGCATTTTTTGATCGCCCGAGATAAAAGTGAAACTGCGAAATGCATTAAGTGCGGTCAAATTTTACTTACAAAAGGAGGATCGACAAAAGGCTTGCACACGCATTTGAAAATGCACACCATTCCTCCTGCAGCAGTCAAATGAAAAAAAAGCAAGGCGGTGAAGTTTGTGAAGTCATCCCTTGCAAGCAGCCAAAATTAACGAGTTTTTATGTCAACGCCAAAGAAAAAAGTCTTGAGGCAGTGCTAGCGCGAATGACCGCTGTTGACGGTTTCTCTTTTTCAGCTTTTCTGAAGTCTGCAGATTTGCGGGCAATGATGAGAACGAGCGGTTTCAAAGTGCCGAATTCGCTAAACACTATTCGAAATATAATACTTAAATATTATGAAAAAATTCAAAACAACACAAAAAGTGAGATGCAAATACTCAAAGGCAAAGGAGAAAAATTTAGTTTGGTTTTCGATGAATGGACTTCAACTTCCAACAAACATTTTTTAAACATAAATGTTTACTCAAAGACTCAATTCTGGAACTTAGGTCTAATGCGCTATAAATGCTCAATGACAGCAGAAGTGTGCATCAGAATGCTGGTGGAGCGCCTGAGCACGGTAAAGATTGATCTTTCAAAAGATGTCGTAGCCATCACAACAGATGGCGCCAGCACAATGGTAAAGTTAGGGAGGCTTGTAGAACCTTTCCAACAGTTGTGTTTTGCACATGGCCTGTAGTTGGCAATCATAGATGTGCTGTACAAAAATAAACTGAAGACTTTGTATTTTTTTTTTATTACCCTCAAAGCTTCTAATACTCAATGAATTTCAGAGGATGACGATACCACAGAGAGTGACGAGGAGTTCGCAGATTTGAAAGATGATGATGGCCTCAGGATTTATGAGAGCTGTGAGCCTGCTGAATGCACAGAAGTATTCACTTTCGGCTCTACTGTATCAAAAGTGAGAAAAATTGTCCGAACGTTTAGAAAATCGCCAACGAAAAACGAAGTTTTGCAAAAGTATGTAAAAGACGAGCATAAAAAAGAGTTGAAACTTATCTTGGATTGCAAAACCCGATGGAGTAGTCTATTGGACATGTTACAGAGCTTTGTTTTGCTTAAAAGTTGCATAAAAAAGCCACTATTGATCTCAAGATCACTTCATTAAATAATCACGAGTTCAGAACTATTCAAGAAGTAGCTCGTGTTCTTCAACCAATTAAAATCACGATTGAAGCCTTATGCTCTCGGGAAATGAATTTATTTAAATGTGACGTCGCATTGAACTTTATGCTTGAGGAAATAAATCAAAACGAATCCGAGCTAAGCAAAAACTTACTTAAAAAGCTTATTGAGAGAATAAAACAGCGCAGAACGATATTGTCGGATGTTTTTGCTTTTTTAATTAATCCGAAAAACATTTACGACCTTAAGTATGACTTTTGTGAAGCTTCATCTCTAAGTGCTATTAAAAGAGAACTGCAGAATTTTCTGTTGAAATTCGTGGATGAGCCCCTTCTCGAAAGCCATTTTATTGACAATAGTCAAACAACTGAAGCATATAAAGCAACAAGCTTAAAAGAAAAACTACATTTTGCTTTAGCTAAAAGTTCTCAAAATTCTGCTGACAGAAAAACGTACAACTTATCAAATGTTTTAATAAAAGAAATTGATATATTTTCCAATGGTGGCGACAGGGGATATTATCTTCAAAAAGCTTTTCACTACCTTTCAACAATTCAACCAACCAGTGTTGAGTCTGAAAGGTGCTTCTCATCTGCTGGATTTTTTGCAATAGCTTCAGATCTAGATTAGAGGACACGACATTGAATGCACTGGTTTTTTTAAAATCTTACTTTAACCAGAGTAATATGTAAAAATAGATTTTTACGTAGCAATTTACTTTTCACGTAATTGATTACACATTTAATGATTTTAAAATTAAATGCAGGTAATAAGGGTATGGAAATAATTTTTTTTAAGTTTAAACAAAATTTTGAAGTTTGTTCAGTTTTTATAAAAATAAATTGTTTTTTTTATTTTATTAAACTATTTACTGTATTTATTTTATTTTTATATAAGAACGATAATAAACCTTATGGTACAAAATATAATATTAAAGAAAAAACTTATATATATGAATTATATTTTTAAGTTTAGTTCATGTGATATAATAATCTTTAAAAACCAAAAGTGTTCGCTTTAAAATATTTATTTTCTTCTTGTTTTTATCAGTTTTTCTTCAAAATAAAATCGTTAAAAATCTAAATTTTCAAACTTTGTCTGATTTGTTCCTAATTGGAGTACATTTCGGGCATTTATTACAATATTATGTTAAATTTTAACTTCGTTATTCTAATAATTAAAAAGAAGCAAAATACCGGGACTTATCCCGGGATCCCGGGATTGCATTTTTAAATCCCGAAAATCCCGGGATGAGAAAAAGCCTAAATTTTGCCATCCCTAGTGCAGACATAAGTGATAATCAATTTTGGGCAAAAAATTGGGATAACTGCATACTTCAAAAAATTGGCAATAAAGTTAATTCCATATCGCTTTTTTACGATATTTTGAGTTTAGTCATTATTCCTTGTGACCACAGAAAAATCACTCAAGTTGACAGCGCTAACATATCATTGCACACATGTCGGATACCTGTCAACGACACCTGTATAAATAATGCTTTGCTGAACAAACACTTGGTCAAGCGACAGCCGTTGTCTCAGGTCTTTTGTACTAGTTGTCAGCTTTTAACGGTTGAGTAGCTACAAAAGAAAAGGTTTTGTTCGTTGTCGCTATTGAATTGCTTTTTTTTTTGCAAAGGAGAAAATTCCAAATTAATTGATTTAATTAACTTAATGATTTTCTTTATTACGGACACGGCCGAATAATTTTGGGTGTGGGACCCAATAAGTAGCAGCTCGAGTTTAATTTCTTAGAAAAAATTAGACGAATTAAGAAATTATTTTTACTGTCTATATGTCTATACTTTATTTATTTTATTTATTTATTTAAGCCCGTGTGATTCTTCATTGTTTTGTCCAATTTCAAAATCTGAAAACAAGTGGCACGTGGGCTAAATAGATATATATTGTAGGAAAAGGATGAAAGCATACATCGTGGCAATTTTTTACATCTCCTCATCGTTACTATTTTATCTCTCTTTTCTTATTGGCTGCGCAAGAAAGAGTTCAAGGCTTTAGTAAAGCCCGTATGATACTTCATTGCTTTGTCCAATTTTTATTCATTGACAATGGCCGCATTCTAGCCGAAAAAGTGCTCAAGTAGCGAAGTAGCATAAAATATTTTCGCTATATAAATTGTGACATCTCAAGGAACATGTTCTGTGAGAGCATACCATTCAGCCCGAAAGTTGTGGAACAGTTCTTTCCGCTGAATGCAGGCAATGAAACTACCCAACGGGGAAAGAAGCACTCCAAAAGGTATTTTTGAGTGCTTACAAGTCAGCTGAAAGCGTGAAAGTGCTGACCCGACGTATGACACACTATTGTAATTTTAACATTGTATGTTAAAAATTTAGCATTGTATGGAAAAAAGCACTTAATTGCTTCAAAATACCTCTCAAAGAAAACTTTGGGTCAGCATTCCGTTTAACTGCTTCAAAAGAGGTTCTTGGAAATCTTTTTGCCAGCAGTTCGTTGTTTTGAATACACTTTTCAAGTTTTTTAAACTGTTCTCTTTTTTTCTTTCAAGTTCTTTTTGAACTTGTTAAGTGCTGATCAGTGAAGAAGAGAATAGTTCAAAAAGATTGAAAAGTGTATTCAAAACAAAAAGAACTGCTGCCACAAAGATTTCCAAGAGCTTCTTTTGAAGCAATTAAGTGTAAAATTACAATGGTGTGTCATACGTAGGGTCAGCATTTTCACGCTAGCAGCTGACTTGTAAGCACTCAAAAAGACCTTTTGGAGTGCTTCTTTTCCCGTTAGTGCTGACATGCCGGCCCGTTGAGTAGAGCAGTTAAAATAGTGCTTAATATAAAATTCAAGAAATGTAAGTGCATACGCATATAGTACGAATTCGACAAAAAATGTGCGACGGACAGCATTTTCAATGCATTGTTTTTGACGTATCTCTCAATTCGTTCAATTCAGATATTATAAGACCACTTGATTTCGTTCTTGTGATAATAAAAAACTTTATGATTTATTAACCATAGTAATAAAACTCATTTTCTGTCTGTTTGTTTGTTTGTTTGGCCTTTATACAAATCTAAACTGCTGAACGGCTTTCGCTCAAACTATACATACACAATAAGTGCATCCTAACTTAAATTGTAACACACTTAGTTTTTGCCACGCCTCTCCGAAATTTTTCAAATAACGGTAATTTTGTTATTATAATACTTTTATTCATCGGAGTTTTTTCTGTATTTAATTTTAAGAATTTTTTGTTATTTTGACATCAAAATCACTCACATATATTCAAAATTGTAGAAATTTTCTGTACAACGACTTTTTCATAAAACATCGTTACGTAACATAAGAATGAGAAAAAATCGACATGAAAATCAAAGTTTGGTCTTTCGATGCAAATATCTCCGCTGTTCATTAATATATTTCATTAAAATGTTCAAAAGTTCAATAAAATCACTTCACTAAATAGTTTGAACTGTACCGTTAGGTCAGTGTATATATGTTTTATGATTTGGTCAAAAAAGGTCCAAAATATGGACTCTTTACTCAAAAAATTACTCAAAAATTGTTTTTGTTGTTAAAATTAAATCAATTAAAAATTGCACATCTGGCTACCTTTCATATGACATAGCATTTATTTGCAAAAATTCTTCCAGCTAAGCGCAAAAATTATTTTACTGTTTTTGTCATCAAAACAACAAGGGTACCCCTTTAGATTTTTTACAAGTCTCAAAAATAATTTATGTGAAAAAATTACCCCAATATCTCTTTACAATCAAAAGTTATGGCTAAAAATCTATTTTTTCATACCAGACTATTGATAAAACTGAGTTTTGTTTTAAAATTCTCTATATCCTTTGAACGCCCCCATTTATCTCTCAGAATGCAGTTGTGTGTCTATAGTAATTACAAACATTTTGGTTTATATAAAATCTGCCTTATAAAAAGCTAAGGATAAGAAAAAAATTATATAAAAATCAAAGTTTTGACTTTCGATGCAAATATCTCCGCTGTTTTTAAATATATTTCATAAAAATTTTTTTGTTAAAAAGTTCAATAAATTTTTTAATAAAAATTTTGGTTTAGATGTTAAAATGTCTATATATCAAGAACCCATTGAGTCCCACCATAATTTTCATAATGTTGAAAAGGTAATTTTTCCAACTTTTAGATTTAATAAATATTTAAATTATTATTGGAGCTTTGGATCAAGTAAGGTTTATAAGAAGGCAACAACAACAATTCATGTAATAATTTAATGATAGATCATAAATAATTAGCTAATATTAAAATTATTTTTCATTTCTAAAATGTGTTTTTCGTACCTCTTCCACTTCTTCGAATTCAATTAGCTCAAGGGAACCCCCAAACACCAAAATTTCCCAAAACTATTTTTGGATTAAATTCCGTTCAATTACCTTTCTAATGGTAACTCAAACTTAAAATTCAGCACGTTTAGCATTATTCCAGAATTTAAAAAAACATTTAACCGAGAAGTGTATATTAAAATGCTTATATAAATTACTCTCGAGCAACACCGGGTATATCAGCCAGTAATAAATAAAAACTTTTGTAGTTTGTAACGTGGTTTTGTCTAAGGCTGAGGTAAAACTCAGCCGTTCCAGGATTATCAGGAGGATCCACTTAACCTGAAGCAATTAAGAACGCAATTTGAGTTTATACTTTCAATCTTTATTGAACAATTCCAATTTCTTATTAATTAGCTAGTTCGTTCTTACTATACTTTACAAAGTTATTGCAGTACAGCGTATGTAGTCGGTAATGGGTAATTGGTTCTGCACAACGGTTAATCGGATCTTAGTACCGGTTATCTGTTCTTAGTAATCGGGTAATCGGTTCTGGTTCGGTTCTAAGCTACGGATAATCGGTTTTTTGACGAATGATCTGTTCGTTAGTAGCCAAGTAGATGGTTCTTACAACAGATAAGCGATTCTTATGACGAATAATCTGTTCTTATTAATCGGTTCTTACGACGTAATCAGTTCTTAAGACTGTAATCGGTTCTTATGCGGTAATTGGTTCTTATGACGTTAATCGGTTTTTATGACTGTAATCGCTTCTTATGACATAACAGGTTCTTATGACGGTAATCGGTTCTTATGACGTAATCGGTTCTTATGACTGTAATTGATTCTTACGACGGTAATCCGTTCTTACAACGGTAATCGGTTCTTATTACGTCATCGGTTCTTATGACGAGATTCGGTTCTTATGACGGTAATTGGTTCTTACGACGGTAATCGCTTCTAATGAATGTAGTAGGTGCTGAGTATCAACAGCAACCAAGGTTCTGCGGCGAAGGTCTGAAAGCTTTATCAGGCAGTTCGAAGCGGCAAGGCTCGAATTAGGAAGCAGAGGTTTATATTTGGAACGATACTTAATACTTCAAGTCGCTCTTGAAGTGGCATTTCCTCAAATTTTTATACACATGTTGTTATGAAGTTGTTGTGAATTATATGTCAGTTGCTGTTTGGGAAGTACATATTTGAAAGTACGCCGTGTCTGTGGTGTTGTTGATGGTTACATTTCCTTAGTGCCTACTTATTGTTAGTTCTAATTATATTTAGTGTTGTTGTTTTCTTTTATATTTTCTTAGTGTTTATTTAAAATTAGTTCTGTAGCCAGGGTTCGATGCTGGTGTCCGCAGACCAATATTTTGAATTTTCATCATTTATGTTTTTGAATGTTTTTATTATATTTGTTTTTTAGCTTAATTTAAATAGTAATTGACCAGAAAATTAAAAAAAAAATAGTTTAGAAATAATTTTAATCTTTAATTAAAATTATGGTTTTTTTTATGTAGTAACAAATTAATCTATTTAAAAATTATAACTTAAATTTTATGATTTTATATTTATATTTTATTTTGCTTGTAATGGGTTGTTACAAATTTGTGTTTATAAAGTTTATGAACTGCATTGTTAAAAACACATTCACTTTAATTTAAATAAAAAATTTATTCCAAACTTTTTTTCATTTAGTACAATTCTTTTCTAAATTTGTATACTAAAATGAGAAAGTCATTTATCAACCCTGGCAGCGCACTCGCATGCTAGTTTGTATTCTGCTCGATACTCGCACGCATACACACACAGCAATCTCACTGTTACGTGACGGTTTCTACCATATCACACCACCAGCAAGCCGCGTAAAGGAACTTCGTTCCAAAGAAATAAAATTGATTCAAAAATAAAAAGTTATGGTCTATTCAAAGTCCTTCAAGACATATTCGCCACCCTGTACTTTACCTCCGAAAACTATTTTTATATGACTTTCAATAGCAACACTAGTTTCATGGAAAATGGTGTTCTTTCATTACAGGGCTGATTCTATAGAGTTGTTTTGATTTTTTAGGACTACGTTTTTTTTTTTAATTGTTTGTCAAAATTTGAAACGGTTTGAAAGATATGAACAAAAAACTGCAAAAAATTGTGAGAACTTTTCAAAATTTTCGCGATTTTGCGGCTTCGATGCAGTTTTTATTAAAACTGATTAAGAAATCACTACAATAAATGTTGTGAAATTTCTCGACATTTATTTGCGAATTTTGCAAAAAGATCACACTATGCAGCGGGTTTTTTTCAATTCTCTCTAAAATTCAGCGTTTTTTACTCAAAATATGTATATTTTCTCTACTTTTCACGCTATTTCAGCGTGTTGTCGCTCGGAGAGTCCTTAAAATTATCCAGCTTTGATATTTTACGCTTTTAGAGCGGGTGTTAACGCTTGACCTAAAATAAAAACCTTTGCTTTAACGTCACATGATTTCAAAGATTTTATTCGAACAAGTGTCAAATTATATAAAATTTAAACAGTATATTGGTAACAGCTTAACCCTCCATTTGGCCCATTGATCTGGCCAGAACCTTTTCGATTTTAATTTAAGTATATTTTTAATTAAGCTGGCGACTTGAAATTTTATGTAGGTTCCCAAAATTTCATTGGCTGTCGTTCTACTAACAATCAGTATGAAAAAATCAATGCAAGAATAGTTATAAGGATTTGATGGTGTACACATTGTATTCGTACCACATGGGTCTGGGTAGACCCACATATATTTTGTATGAAAAACAATGCATTTGAAAAAGTTGCTTTGCTTTTCATCTTTTTTTGGAAATTTTCAATTCCAACTGCCGTTTATTCTCTTTGAATTTGTATATTAATGTGTATTTTTACTATAAGGTCTGTTTCCGTACTCATTTAAAGTAACTTAAAGTTACTTGACATAAAGTTTCTTTACATATTTTTCAAGCTCGAGAGACAGGAAGAGAAAACAAAATGTCACTCTCTATTCTATTACAATTACTAGAAAAAGCTTTTTTTTTGTATTCGTTAACAAGCTAGTTTTTTGTTTTGGATTTCATGACAATCTAGTTTCAATTTTCAGCTACGTTCCAAAAAAAAAAATAAGTCTGTAAACTTGTTTTCAACAGTACATTATATAAATGATTGTCAAGGCGAAGCAATGAAACCCGAAGCAATATTGTTTTACAATGCAAATAAAGCAGGCGGCGATTGCATGAATCAAATGGTTACACATTTTACTTCAAAACGCTCAATAAAACGATGGATTTTTGCTTTTTTCTGCAATATGCTAGATGTAATGGCATCGGCTGCATTTTGCATTTGCAAAGAAGTCGATGGCACGAAAGGATATGATGCAAGACGATATTTGCTATACAGCAGCGAATGTACCACCCTCACATCAACAAACAATTCGGTACTCGTTTGGCCTTTGAATCCTTTTTCGGAAAACAAATAAATGTAAGTATTCAAGTTCGATTAAAATTGCATTTACCGTAAGTTTTTATTTTGACTTGACTTCATCTCATTTGGCTCGTTTTTGTTTTTTTTTTTTTTTCACTTCAGATTGATCGTTTTTTTTCGTTCAAAATATTCAAACGCAGTATGCCAACAACACTCAAAAGTTTTTATATTTGTTTTTCTACCCATAAAGATAATTAGTACAAATGTATGTAGTATATTTCATCAGAAAATTAGCTGAATGAAAGTTTACAACAGCATTCTTAAAAATAAAGCATACAATATAAAAAAATTATTTTTTTAACATTCCAAAAATTTTTCAATATTTTTGCCTGCGCAGGTTTCCACACATGTGAAAACCACCAAGAAAAAATAATTGAAAATAAGTATCGACATTATATATAAATAAGTCTCAATTCATCACCAAAAACTCAATATTTACATGTAAATGCTTGAAAATGTATATGGGTCTGGCCAGACCCATGAGCTACGCATGTGACTCGCCGAACATGTGCCAAACAAAGGGTTAAATACTCCAGCCTACTGAAGATGGAAAGCGAAGCTCCTTCTGCTGTGTGATTGACTCTATACAGAGTTGTTGTTGTTGTCTTATTCAAAGCTTACTTATCAATCACGCATTTCTAGCGTTTTTGGATAAATGAAGACAAGGTTGAAAGAGATAGTTTTAGGAGAAAGTTTTTACGAGAGAATGCGAGAGCAATAATAGTAGGATAAAGTTCTTACATTTCCGGAGCGAAATATTTTTAGTTTGGCGCTCTGAAATAAAACTATATTAAATGTAAGAAATCTGTTGCCAGCAATAATTGCTGTAAATTCCCTTGGATTTTTGTAAGAGTGTTGTCTAGAGCAGCGATGCCCACGAGAATTATTTGAAGAGTACAAAAACAACAATCCAAACCACAACAACAAAAAGCAACAACATCAAAAAAAGTTAAATCAGGATGCAATGAGGAATTACCAATACCACGAGTGCTGGCAGAGTCCACCACAACAAACTTATATGTACACTGTAAAAATAATGAATCAAGTTATTCTAAATGTTTAATTTTTTTGGTAGTCAGAATACGTTCTGATTTATCCATCTTTAACCGCGTGGAGGTTTTCAGATATCCTTTTATTTTTTTTTTATTTTTTTAATGTTTTTGTTTTTTATTTTTTTTACTTTCTTTTTTATGTTTTTTATTTATTTTTTAACATCCTTTTTTATGTTTTTTTTTTTGTGAATTTTTTATTATTATAAGTATATTTTTTTCATTTTTTATCTTATAATAATTTATGTTTGCTTTCACCTTAATTTTTTATTTTTTATTATCTTACTGTTATTAACAAAAAAATTTTAATCTTTTTAATATTTTATTATCAATGAAAAACTAGGCAAATTCCCAGTTTCCCGCAAATTCTTTTCTTGACCTTTTTCAAGGGTATAATAACCCCTATAAAAATAATTCATTCTGATGCAATATAAAAAAGTACCCCACCTGCAAATATTCAATAACTTTTTCTCAATGTGTATTCGCACAACGAAAAATATAAAGAATACGACGCATGCTGTTAACACGTACACAATGCGAATGCCAAAAACAGTGCATAACAGCTCGATGGTGCCAAAGAACAAAAACAACAACATGCAAACGCAAAACAACTATCAATAATTCGAAAGAATAAAAATAAAAACATCAACCCTTCGTGGGACCCTAAGGTCCGTAGGGACTTTTTCGATTTTGAATCGCAAATTACTCCTATTTTGGCCACTACGACCCCCTCCCAAAGTTACCATGTATTCCTGGAACATTTAGTTCTGCGTCTTTTACGGGTTCGATCATTAAAATCGGACCAGTGGTTTCCGAGATCTAAGGATTTACTTTTACTGCCTATGAGAAAGGTCCCTAAAGTCCCCTGGGACATAGTATGAAAATTAAGCAAATTAACGGTATTACTTCGTGGAATTCATTGTTTTATGGCTCAAAATTGCAACTGCGTTTAGTTTCAAGGTAAAATAAATATTTTTGCTAATTGGGTTTTCCAAGAAATGAGCAGGGGGAGGTACAAGTTTGCTTCTTTTATTGCTTTGTTCATCCCTGATGCATTTGTCTTATACCTGCGTGCCTACCTGAATGTTGGGGAAAAAAAAGGTATATAAACCAGTTGCTTCAAGAATATTCAACAGTTGTGTACTAACTTTTGAGTTGAATTGAGCTAAAGAAAAATGTGCGAAGCAAATATCAATATAAATGAAATACTAAATGAACAAAGTTGTGATTTCGATGATGAAATAAGTGATCCATCGTTCCAAATAAATGAAGAAGCCTCTGATTGCGAAAGTGGAGCCACTATTGAATACTGGGACGAAGATACAAGTGACGATGATGATGAAACGCCGCCAAATCAAGAAACAACTTCAGATGACTATTATGTTGGCAAAAATGGTATGAAATGGAAGAAAGCGCCGCCACCAACTTCACGTGTAAGATCGCACAATATCTTCACCATGAGAAGTAGAGGAATAGGACCAATAATGACTTCGGATGATCCATTGAGCATATTCAAAAAAATTTTTACCGAGGAAATGTCACACATAATCGTAAGAGAAACTAACCGAAAAGCCAAACAAACTATTGAAGCGTGGAATGAAGCTAATCCAACACGACCCAAAGAATGGCAACCACTGACACCCAAGGAGTTTGATGCGTTCCTGGCAATGCTTATAGCTTCTGGCCTATATAAGTCAAACAATGAACCAGCTTACTGCCTGTTTGATACAAATCATCCACCAATCTTCAGAGCTGTAATGTCATTCAAAAGATTCAAACTGCTATTGAGGTACATACGATTTGACAACGTGAATACGCGCATGGAAAGGTCACAGAGCAGCAAAACGGCAGCAATTGATGATATTTGGCTCATGCTGCAAGCTAATTTGGCAAGTCGGTACGAACCACATGATGCTCTAATAGTAGATGAACAACTGTTTCCATATAGAGGACGGACATCATTTACACAGTACATTCCATCAAAGCCTGCAAAATATGGAATAAAGGTGTGGTGGATATGTGATGCAAAAACCAAATATCCGCTCAAAGGTATCATATACTCTGGAAAAGCACCAGGACAGGAGCGTGAAACCCAGCTGGGCTACAAAGTGACAACGAAGCTCGCGCAGAAATACTTATTTACTGGCCGCATTGTGTATGCAGACAACTTCTTTTCGTCTCTTGAATTGGCTGAAAACTTGATTACCCAAAGAACAGCATATGTTGGTACCTTACGCACAAATAAAGCTTGTATTCCCAGTGAGTTTAGGAAGAATCGCAATCGCCCAATTGACAGTACATTGTTCGGCTACCATGACAACAACGTTGCGCTATGCTCATATGTGCCGAAGAAAAATAAAGCAGTGGTACTCATTTCAACAGCACATTATACAAACGCCGTCGAAGGAGCACATAAAAAACCAATGGCCATTGTGGATTACAACAAAAATAAAAATGGAGTGGACACGATGGATCAAATGCTAGGTACATACACGTGTAAAAGAGGTACTAAACGCTGGCCACTGGCCATGTTTTATAATATTGTGGACGTTGCTGCATTGGCGTCATTTATCGCCTATAATGACCTCAATCCGAGCCAGAAAAGCGACAGGAGGCGGTCGTTCTTATACAAATTAGTTCAGCAGTTGGCTACTCCCGAAATCGAAGAAAGGGCGCTCAATAATCGTGTAACCCGCTACCCCCATATCAAGAGAGCTATGATGGACTACAACGTCATACCACTAGAAGAGAGCATTACAAGCGAAGCACCACCAATCCAACACAGGGAGCAACGGAAAACTTGCTATTTATGTCAACAACACAACAACAGGCAACGTAAAACAAGATTTGCATGCTGCGATTGCAGGAAGTTTGTTTGTATGGAGCATTTAGAGCAGATGCACCGTTGCATGCCATGCAAAACGTCCAGGATTCAGCGAGCAGAACAATAAAATAATATTAGATTAAGACTATATCTCAATAAAAATAATTAATATTTAATTTAAAACCAAAATTTGCCCGTGTTCAATCATTTTTAGTGCATTTTATAGGCAATTTTCATATTATGTCCCAGCGGACCTTAGGGACCTTTGACGTATAATTTACTTAGGGTCCCACGAAGGGTTAAGAAGCGAGGCTAAATTGCAAACTGAACTCGGCGAATTACAACAATCATGAAAATATTGAAGTTGTTGTAAAAGCGTGGAAAGAGTTAGGCGCTGGGCATCGCTGGCCGCGAGAAAATTTGATTTTTTTTTTTTGAAAAATCAAGTTTGAGCCAATATATTTTTCATACAATAAAACCCGAACGGTAGCCAATCTAGCAAAACCCAAATAGGTTTATGCTATTTACGTTCAGCACTTATAGAATAGCAGTCAACAAGTTGTTTGAATTCGATGACCTCGAAAATCCACAGTGTAACCTTTCACCGCTCATCATAATTTTTTCTAAAATAAATCATAATTTTGTCAAAACTTTTTGTTATTTTACATATTATTATAAATTTTTTTTTTTATTAAACCTGTTTAGGCTTTATTAAATATTTTGTTTCGTTTTCATTCTTTTTTTCAGTCCAAAATTAACATATCATTTTCTTCTTTTGACGTTTTTCGCTTTGTTAACTCGAGATTTGCTGACTTTTATTGCTAAGGTGCCGCTTCATAGAACCTGAACGTAAACTTTATTACAGCCAATATTTACGTTAAAGTAAATGTTAGTAATTTTTTTTTTGATGGTTAACTATCACTTCTTTTGCATAAATTTATGTTGTTGTTGTTGTTTAAATTATAAATTCTAGAACGGTTGTGTGTTCATTTGCAATAAGTGTCTGTCTAATTTACACTTTTGATTGACGTAATTTATGTATACATATATATACAAAGGTACAAGTAATATGAGTATTACAGAAACTATCTCACCATTTAACAATATTTTCAACATATTGTGTAGTTTTTTATTACTAGTCCATAGCATATAAGCACTTATTTAAGAAGTAAGGAAAGTGTATTTTAATAGAGCTTTTGTCTTTTTATCGATCTTACTTTTTAGTGGCTTCATACATTTACAAGGTGTGGCCTGTACTTGCTTGCTTAACAGACAGAATATCTTTTGAAGCAGCTTATCTCTTAGATACTTAAATTAATTTCATAATAAAATGTTAAAGAGTCATTTAAATAACTTTGAATTGGTTTCATTTTGACATTAGTTTTGCCAAAAATTTAAAGTTCAAATTAACCATGAACTTATTTTAAACTGGTTCAGTAGAAATTAGAGCTGGTGTAAGCAATTGAGAGAGTTTGTACGAATGAGTTGAAAACTTGAGTTTTTGATTCGGTTGTTTCTTTCAAGCTTATTAGTTGAAATATTTTGTGTAAGCTTTGGAAAGCTGTTGATCAAGTTTTGCTAAAAAAAGTCTAAACCAGTGTTGCCAGTATATTTATGTATAGTTTCCTAAAAGCACATGCAAAAATTCCTTTTTTTTCTCTTTTTAGATTTTAAAAAATCTCTAAAATATCTTTCAAACATTACTTTTTTAAGGTATAAAATTTTAGGTAGAAAAGTTCATTAACCCATTAACTACGGCTCCCAAACGCTTCGTACAATTTCTTTTAAATTGCGTGTGCTTTCTTATATTAATCACAGGAACTACCACACCAAATTTCAACTTTCTATCTTTCACCGCAGTCGAGATATGAGTTGGGGATAAAAATACCCAACGGTCGCACTTTTTTTAATTTTAGGATGACATTTGGGTTTTTATTTTTTTGTTAAATTTTATAAAAAAATATTTTAATTCGTCAGATTATAAGACATGTATTATGAATGTGGTATTAAAAACTTGATGTATTGTATGATTTTTTTTATAAAATTTGTCAAAGTTGAAACTTTTTTCACAAAAATAAGCGCAATTAAACCCAAAAAATAAAATCAAGTTTAAACAATAATAACTTCGAGCACAAAGTATATTTCAAGGTTTTGTTTTTTGGACTTTTTTATGTCTTAATTGCCTTTGAATTTAATATAAAATACAATAGAAAATGTTAATAAAAAAAAATAGAAAAATCGTTGAAAAATGACTGTAAACTTTTCAAGGAATGAAAATTTAAGTAAAATTTAGTAGAAAATATCTAGCTAATTAAGCATTATTAAAGTCAAAGGCTATAACTATCATAAAATATCGTACTTCTGCCTTCTGTTTCTGTAAAAACCTGCTGCATTTAGCTGCTTTTAAGAAAAAACACTTAATTTGAAAAAAGTCTTAAAAATCAAATTTTGCCCCAAAATGCACTGATTTCCAAGACAATTTGTAGCTACTCTTAAATTTAAAGAAAAATAAAATAGAATTTATAATTTAAAACAAGTTGTGACCTTATTTTGTATTAGCAACCAATTTTTAAAAAATTTTTTTTTTAAATTTCAATAATTTGGTGATATTGTTTTATAGGAGATACTATATCTAAAAGTTATCCGATTTGAAATACTTTTAGCATGGCGTTTAAGTGAAGTTAAATAAACTAAATTACTCTTTCTAAACATATATAAGCAATTTTGTGCGGGTTTTTTTATAAAAAAAAGTATGATTTGTATGGGAGGTAGGCGATGCAGTTGAGTTAGACTTCTAATTTTTTTGTGCTGTTACTTAATTTAAGCTCATTTGTACAAAATTTCATGGCCCTGGCTTTTAAAGTTTCTGAGATAATGCAATTGTCATCCTAAAATCGAAAAAAGCGCACTGTGTGACGATAATGTGTTCTAAATGGGCACAAATTCCTTCTGCAACGACAGCACAGTTTTATATCAGGAATTTTCTACCAATAGCAAGTATAGTTGGTTAGTTTGCTAAGATAGATTTTACTTTTATTTTAAATATAAAATTTTTTACAAATGATAAAAACACAAATTTTCTGATTTTTAAACTTAATCATTTTTTATTTTGAAAATGTAGTAGTTAACGTAAAAATTTCTTGACACACTCAAAAAAAATTTATAACTCCATGTTTTCTTAAAGTAACAAACAAAAAAATAAGCACTTAGCTATTACCAATCCTGAAATATGATCAATTCTGCAGAAGCATTTTTTCGTGGGTAAAAAATACCCAACCGCGGTTAATGTAATGGGTTAAAGTAATAAAAAAACATGTTTTTTTAATAAGGTTACTATGCCAGTGTAGAATACGTGTTTAAAAATTGAGATCGATGTCTTTGATAATAGCAAATAACAATAAAAATAATAATAAAAAACAGTTTTTGGTAATTTAAAATAGTCCATCTTACTTAAAAATTGTTTTTTCTTGATGTTTGTGTAGTAACAGATCATTAAAAAAATTAATTTTGCAGGAGTAAATGCCTAAATATGCCTAAATTTTCGTTCATTCTAAATATTTATAAAAGTTTTTTTTTTATAAATACTCCCTCGATTTTAACACTTTTTAATTTCGCGCCCTTTTGTAACCAAAACTAAGAGACAAGTTCCGTTTAAGCGCCCTCTCAGTGTGGCTTTTTACACTACTTACATTCAAGTTTCAAAAATGCACCAGTGGTTTTTAGTGCGAAGCTCAAGTGCAAAATAAACTTATTTTTTATACATAATTAGCGCTATGGAAATAATTTTTCACATGGATTCGAAAAAGGGAGTTTACACTTTTAAGAGAAAGCTTAAGCACATTTTGAAAATGAAAACTTCCTTTTCCGGTTCCGCGTGAAAAATTATGCCCGATAGATCTGATTATTAATATTTAAACCAAAAAAGTTGTCATTTCTGTAACCACCTGTGTATTCAGTTAGTGACATATTAAAACAAAATTGAGTATAACATTTTAAAGTAGTTAGCAAATAAATGATAAAAACGTGCGGAAAAGTGATTTAGTTTTCTCTGATGCCTGAAATTCCTAAATAAAGACATTTTGTCATTCCTGTAATCGTCATTCCTGGCATTTTGTGTCATACCTGTAACCACTCGAAAACACACAACATGCATACAAATCAATTTCATGACGTCATACCGGTTGGCCTCAAGGTATTTTAACTTACTTTGGGCACAAATAGTATAAAAAAACATAGTTCTAGCTTCAAGTTTAATTTTTCAATTAAAAAAACTGCACTTTTGACGGAATTTCCGATATAAATATAAATATTTGTATACTATAAGAACTAATTGCATGTCCGATTTAAACTTAATACGCGATTTTCTCAAAACATTATTTTTTAAAACGGTGCCAAAGATTATGGAAAAAGCTATTGCTACAATTAAGCTAAAATGTGTGTATTATATTTATCAGACCAATCAATGGCAATCAGTGGCTAAACTATATTTAACTCGTCTTCTTTGAAAAATATTTTTTGATTTGAAAATTCCCTTTTTTTATACAACCAAGCAAAATTTTTCCCTTTTAGCTTAAAAGACGATTGAGAAATACCTCAAAAAGGGAAATTACCCTGGAACTGGCATCACTGGTCTAAGCTGGAGTTAAGAGCGAGAATAGAGTGTATTGTAAGAACGAGAATAGAGTGTATTGTAATAGAGTGAATTATAGAGAATAAAATTTTTTAAATTCCCAAAAATTCCCCATCATTTGTCAGCAGCTAGATTTTTTCCAAGAATTATCTGTTTCTGGGCTTTATTCAAGCCAAAATGATTTGTCTATAAATGGGTTAGAAGCAGGTTCAGGCACATTGATGGTTATTAAGTTGCAGAAAATTTTATATTCAATATTTCCATTCTAAGCAACCACTTAGTTTCAGTAAAAGCAAGGTTTTTGCCGCAGTAATCTGCTATCGGGATGCTTATATCTTTTTATATCATATTCTTCTTAAATGTTTTGTAAGAAGTTTTTGCCCACATTTTTTATACTATAATCGTTAATACGAAAACAAAACTGTTGTTACACCCTGCATACAAAATAAGCACTCTTTTCTTTCTGTTTTATGGTTGCGAACAATATTAAGAGATCTGCCAATACGATTACCATTTAAGGACTTTTCTGTATTGTCCTTGACTATTAAGCAGGATGCTGTTTAAATTAAAGACTACGTGTTGTTGGGCCAACATTAAATAACTGAGTCATCAATTTGGTACAACAAAAACGAGTGTATAAAATATAAACATAAAAATAAACTAAACAAAACTAAAAATTTAACAAAATGAAGAATAGAAGAAAAGAAACACAATCAGCTTATGGCGAAAGGGGGTAGGTGATTATCAAAGCTGGTAGTGGTTTAAACATATTCTAGAGGGTGTGGAATGGAAAGACAATGGCTAGGCATATTTTTTAGATTAATTTTTGCATAAAAAGTTATTATTTTGTGTGCTGAATATAAATTAATATTAATATATTGAATGTTAAGTGTGTAGAAAAGAAATATTTTAAGAATATGCACGTAGAATAAATATTTATTTTTCATTTAAAATTAAATAAAAATTAATGATCTTTAGAACAATGGGAATTCTCTAAATAACTTTAGTATTTGAAGCGTTTATTTGTGGCACTAAAAAGATTCTAAAAATTGTTAAATCGTAAAAATTACGATACATTGACTCTCAGTTGTTAAAAATAATAACATCAAAGCAACAGCGAAAACAATATTTACACCTGGAAATGGCTTTGCAATTCGTTAACAATAAAGAAAAGTCCACAATATTCAATGTCAAACAAAATTATCATCACAAAAGAGAACAAGCTCGAAACAAAACAAAACTAAAAAACGTTAATAAGTTTCAAAATCAACATCAACACACGTCGAATATAGTTTGGCAGTAAACTATAGTTAGCTACATAAAAACAATAATAAACAGGTTTCATATTAAAAAAAAAAAATTAAAAAGAAATAAACAAAAAGTTAAATGAACAAAGCAAAAGAAATTTGAAATATAATAAATAAATAAGAAATTAATAATGTTAAGACATTCATGCGCACTTTAAATATGTGAGTGTGTGATTTTGATTTGACGTCTGTAAAGAATTAACACGAAAGTAATGAGTTTAAAAGCTTATACATGTAGATAAAATGTACTGGTACCATGAGGTACAGATTAACCCATTAATGCGCACCACCAGAACTCGTTGAGTTTAGCTTTTGAAATTTTGAGCATACATTTCTAAATAAATAAATAAATATTAGACGGAAAACTCTCAAGTTAAAAAAAAATTAAAGGATTTGGGTGTGGCAAAACGTATGATCATAAACGCATAAGGGATCTATAAGTAAAGGAATTAAAAAAAAACTTAAGGTATCATACAGTTTCGGATAGGGAAAAAGTAAGCAATTTTCTAAAGTTAAGAACTTGGGCCCTTTACTAGATATTGGTAGTGTGAATAAAAACTGTGTGATCACTTTGAGAGGATTCTCTTGAGGAGAGTGTTTCGTCCAGAGTGAGCACTCAATTCGGTGTGAATAAAAATGCCTTCAAATTTCTTGCACTCACTCAATCTTAATGAGATGAGAAATGTCAATTTTAGTTATCAAATTGCTGCGTGAAATAAGCAAACACGACAGAAGCTCATAAAATTAAGCTTTTAAAAGAAGAGAAAATACAATATTCGACTCTTCAGCATCGCAGGCAAAAACTTACATTTATTTACAGAAGGATTAAATTTATAAAAGAAAATGGATTAAATTTGCAATCACTTTAAGAAAATAAGATAAACAAAAGAGCAGTTAATATAAATCCACTGTTTGTTCTATTCGTTATTCCATTTAAAGCTAATCTTCCTTCTTTTTCTGTTTCATTTGAGGCGTCTAGCTTTTCTCAAATACAAAAGGATGCTTAACCTACAAACTAACAAATTCGTCATCACTTACAATGTCTGTGGTCACAAGGAATAACGACTAAACTCAACACCACCCATTAACATACATTTTTTTAAAATTTGTACATCCTTGAAGATTGAAAAATAAAAAAGATATATTTTTCATAATTTGTGTGAGTTATAGATGGCGCCAAGTGAAGTGCTCAAAAATCCGGTGCCCATATGGCGGACAGTTAATCTCTGGAATGGGACGTCTGAATAAAAAAAAAAACAAAAAAGATTCTTAAAGAGGATGCCTTCCGCCCGACAATCTACCATATTTGAAAAATTTAAGAAGGAAAAATTGCGCAATATTTGAAAAAAAGAAAATCGAGCTTTTTACCTTTCTTAATCAATTTTTTAATTTTTTATATTTTTATTATTTTTATTTTGTTTTAATTTTTTTTTATTTTTTTATTTTTTTTATTTTTTTATTCTTTTTTATTTTTTATTTTTTATTTTTTATATATTTTTACTTTTTTATTTTTTTATTTTTTATTTATTTTTTATTTTTTATTTTTTTATTTTTTTATTTTTTATTTTTTTATTTTTTTTATTTTTTATTTTTTTATTATTTTATTTTTTTTAATTTTTTTTATTTTTTATTTTTTTTTATTCTTTTTAATTTTTTTTATTTTTTATTCTTTTTTATTTTTATTTATTTATTTTTTTTATTCTTTTTTATTTTTTATTCTTCTTAATTTTTTTATTTTGTTATTTTTTATTTTTTTATTTATTTTTTTATAAGTTTAATTAATGTCAAATTAATTAAATAATCTAATAATTGATCGATTTCGGTCAAAGTCATGTGTAATTGAACATTTGGTTGTGAAAATAACCACCTTTCAGTTAGAACACTAGCTTCTGGCGAAGCAAAAAACTCGTTTCATTTCTATGGTGCATTTCGACAAACTATCGAACACCAATAAATGTTGAAATAAATAAAAAAAGTGTAACTAGAACAGATGGCAACCTTGGTAGAGTTCATGGCGGTGATCTATAAATAGCCTACTGCTTTGAAATGTCATATGATTAGCAGCCATACAATTCAAAAGAATAAATTCCAAAATCTGCACAGTCACATACTAGTTGAAACAGTGAGTTGATCACAGCTTAATCACTCAAAGACTGCTGAAGAGGAAAATGTAGCGATTTCCGAAACAGACTGTCTAGTCAGCTAAGTGATGGACTCTATACAGAGTTGTTGTTGTTGTTGTTGCCTTCTTAAAAGCTTACTTGATCTAAAGCTCGCAATTTAATTCATGTTATTTTTTATATTTTTTTATTTTTTTATTGTTTTTTTATTCTTTTTTATTTTTTTACTTTTTTATTTTTTAATTTTTTATTTTTTTTTTATTTTTTTTTTTATTTTATTTTTTATTTTTCTTTATTTTTTTTATTTTTTTTTAGATTTCTTTAAAGAATATGTTAATAAAGAAAATAAACCAAGGTTTTCCAAAATCGGCCGAGCCAATCCTGAGATTACCTGTCCGCCAGTTGAAAAATGTTGTTTCGAGAAAAATGCGTTTAAAGTTTTTTATTATTATAAAAAATAGTTTTTTTCCCTAAATGACCTTGTTATTTATTATGTTGATTTTATTTGATTTAAATACAAATTCTTAATGTTTGATAGTTTAAATCATACTTGATTTTAAATACAAATTCTAGTTGTTTGATAGCTTAAAATCGTTTATTGAGCTTAAGGTCAAAGTTAGAACAATTAATTGTTCTAACGAATCTTTCCAAAAAACAACAACAACAACAACACTTTTTCTATATGAAAAGACTAAAGTAAAGCAAAAATACAACAACAAATGTGAATATATGAAATTTGAAAAAAACTGAGAAATTGACACTTCAAATCTCATCGCCTCTGTGGTGCAGTGCGTTAGTGCGCGCTTGCACGGGTATCACAAAGATTTCTGATGAAGCCTTTAGCAAGGCCGAAATTGCAATAAAATCAGCTAGTGATTTTTTCCTTTTCATATTGAAAAAACTTTCAACGTGACTGTTGGCTCCTTTTTCCACAACTGCAGATAGCTTAAAAAAGAAGAAGTTTTCGTGGAAATGTTGACTGTTTCTTGGTCTTCATTTTTTCGTCTACATTTTCTTGAGCATTTGTAGTGTAGAACTCCTTACCTGGGAGTTGAGAAAAGTTCACTAGCATTTAAGTTTCGTATTCCGTGATGTAGCAGAAAAATTTTTCGAAGAGATATTTTTTTTTAGTATTTCGGCACGTTGTTTAGCCTCTTTGTTCTTCATGGCATTCCTGCCTGGAACTTTTTGCATCTTTAAAGTCTTCAAGCCAGCTACCTTTTTGACTTTGAGTACGGAACTCTCGGAGCAATTCACTTTTTGGGCCACTTTTCTTATTGAAAAGTTTGGCTTCTTTTCAAACAAGGCACTGATCTTGTTTGCTGTTTCCTGATTGCAAAACCCGTTTTTTCTGCAAAAACCTTCCTAACGAGTAATGCTGAAGTATTTCTTAAAATTTTTAATAACTCTAGAAATAGTTTTTGGCGAAATTTTCAACTCCCGAGTATAATTTTTTTATAAGATCCATTAGGATTGTCTTGAAAAACTTTAACAATTTGTTTTCGTACTTTCATCTCTCTTGCCATTTTTTAAAGAACTAATGCATTAAATTAAAAAAATTTCCATTGATATTTCTGACATTCGTTCCGAGGCCCACTACGTTTAAATTTTTGGATTTGAATAATTTTTGAAAAATTACTTAGAAATATGTAGTGGACAATTTTTTCGTATTTTTCACTTAATTAATATTAATACATAAATTATTTATGTTCCTAAAATTTACATTGTTCCTAATGAAAATAAAAAAGTTCTTATTCTAAAACATATATAAAATAAAATAATTTTAGTTTGAGAAAATAAAAAAAATTATTTTAAAAGATTTCTGGCCTCCAAAAGTTGGCAGCCCTGGCTTCACGAAATAAAGCCCAAAGACGATGAAATAACATCCCAACGAAATAACGCTAAAAAAACAATAACAGAGTTTGTTTTGCTTCACAAATTTGAGGCCTTAATTTCATTATGAAATAAAGACCTACTTTTCAAAATAATATGAAAACCCAAATGCATTATATAAAAATTATTGGGATATTATTTAATTTTCATTTTAGGGCCTTATTTCACAAAGTCCGTAAGTATTTTAATATACTGACTATAATATTTAAGTATAATATACTGACGTCCTTAAAGTATTGAATGTGAAAATAAAATTTAGAAGTTTTAAATTTTAAAGAATGTTTAAATTAGTTATTTAAAAATAACAAACTCACCACAAACATCTAGCCAACCCTCTACACGACTGGGGTAGTTTATAGCGCAAACGCGATTAAATGGACGGCGTCCCATGTTGAGCTGTTGTTGTTGTTGTTGTTGTTGTAAGGATGCTGCAAAGGATGTATTGCTGAATGCTTTGCTGCAGAAGCTATAGAAGCTGCTAGAACGCAGTGGGTGGCGCTGAATTAAAGCTGCTGCTGCTGCTGCTGCTGATGCTGATGCTGTCGTTGTGTTTGTTTGTTGGCAGGATTGCAACAACGAATTTGCCGATGTTGTAATTGTAATCCAAAAATAGATTTCCAATAAAATATTATACAAAAATAACCAACAAAGCTCTAGCAATGTGGGCGTTGTAAGCTTTAGATAAATAATTATTTCACTGAATTTAAAACTTTGTTAAAATAATATATTTTACGGCTTATGATTAAATTAATTTTATATATTGCACTTTTTTTTCTGATTGAAATCACTTTAACATGCTTTAGCTTGGGGGAACACTTGATTTTTTTTTTAACTGTTGCGGTGTGGATGCGCTTGGTTACAAATTTGCAATGCGTAGATACTTTTTTTGCAGGCGTCTTGCTAAGAACGGTATATTTAAGAATTGAGTATGTTGAGTTTCTGGTATGTTTGCAATAAAATCTCTGCTAATAAATTGCAATTTGTTTTTACTGCTCAGTTGCACTGCATAGTAATGAGTTTGCAACGCTTAGATACTTTCTTGGATTTCATTGTCTTAAGTTAGGCTAAAAAGCTTGTAGATACTTGTATCTATTGGCTTTAAAACGGTTTAGTTTACTTAATAGACAGCATTGTGTTTGGCACAGAGCATTTTAAACAAGCATTGCTTGTGATTTTTAGCTCTAGATACTTTATTTCTTTCTTTTATTTCTTTTATTTATTTACAAATTGTTTTTATTTTAGTTTTGTAGCTTTTGCATGGTTAATGTTTTGCCTCATTGATTAACTTTTTACTGTAGATACTTTTTTTATATATTTTTTTATTATCTCATAGCTACTTTTATGAGTTAATAGTGACGAGAGTTTTCATGTTCTTCCAGCACTGGTTTAAATTTTGTGTATTTCATAACTCATGCCATGCTTTGTAGTTTTACAAACTGGGTACATTTCATAGATACTTTTTTCAACATTGTATCTATCACTTCAGCCGGTCTTTTTATGCGTTGCTTTTGTATGTTTTTTTTTCTTGTATTTTGTTATTCAATATTGTTTTTGCATTTAAATATATTTTTTGAGTTCTGTTTAGTTTTCCACATGTATCTTTTAGATGTAAAATATTATTTATTGAATCTAGATACTTTTATATATTTAGCAATTGCCGTAATTAAGCCAATATTTGCTAATTTTTTTTGCTTCACAACTCGACAATATTCGCAGATACAACAACAAACGCCAATTAAAGTCGGCTTCTAAGACAAAAGCCGGCGCGACGCTTTGATTGACAAAATAAACAGAACGCGAGAAAAATGTGTGTGCAGAAAAAACGCCAAAAAACAGGTAAATGCTAGTTTTTAACACAAACACGTTGCTGTTTCTTTCTATTTAATTTTGCAGAGTAACGCATTACTTGTGTTTTTAGCAAATGACGTAGCCTCGAAAATTTTGATAGCTGTTAAATTAAATTTAAGAATGTTTTATTTTTGTGAAGCAGTCAAGTCTGAATTCTTTTATTTATTTTTTTAAGTGTTAATGATAGAAAACAGCTGTTTTTATGGAATTTTATGGAATTTAAGCATTATTTATCTATTAAATGTTTAAATTCTTTTAATATCTTAATATATTTGTAAACATTTAGCTGCAGCTGTTGTTGTTGTTGTGCCCAGTATTTGTTCCGCCAAATTGTTACTGAATTTTTTCGAATAAATTGTTATCATTTAAAAATTTGTGTTTTTATTTTTTTTATTGATTGTTAAAAACATATTGCACTTTGTTGTATTTTTAATTTTTTTAATTTTTTTTATTATGTTTCTCACGTTCACCTTCAAACTTAATCCTTCTAAAAGTCTTCCAAAGAGCGAATTTTCAATACTTATTTTTAACTAACAAGACATGTTATCGATTTTGGCTTACATCCATTTGTTTTTTTTTTTATTTAGCTAAGCCCTTTTTACATGTTTGCACACATTCCTTTTTTCTTATTTATTCATGTCATCATCACTTCACCTGCCTTCATGTTTATATACGCCCCTTTGGTTTTTAATTTCTTGCTCATTACCTGAGAATATTTTTTTTTATTTTTTCAAAAGTATCCGCACATTGTCAACACCGACGACACCTACGTATGTCGCACGCTTATCACCGTCTCTCACTCCCTGTGTTTCTGTAACTCAGTCACTAAGTATCGATTACACGCGCTCCATTCGGTTCTACGCACATCAACCGCTGTTTTACAACTAACTGAATGGGTCTTCAGCGCGGAAAACCGCTAAAATATCCATGCAGACGTTTTTCTCGTCTCGGCATAATATTTTTAACTCCCCAGCGACCGATTCTCGTGTGTATTAGGTGAGTTTGCTGCTATGTTGAGTTTAGTTTTTGGTTTGATTGTTGACTTTTTTTTTCCTACAATTCCAGTCAAAAATCTGTTATTAACTAATAACAGCAAACAGTCTGCTTTAGTTAACAGAGCTCTGTTAGGTACATCATTTGTGTTGCTATAGTTAAGGGGACTGTTAAGCTTTTTACATGAGAAATTATTTGATATTGTTTAATTTTGTTATCTTTTATTCAATGGAATAACGCAATGCAGCAAGATTTTAATTTTTGACTTGGTATTTTTATTATCTTGAAGGCAGTATTCTAGTGTGGAGGCCCGAATTTCGGACCTCTTCCGACAGTCGATAAAAAGAACCAATTAATATTTTTAGTATACATTTTTTTATTATGTGTTTATTAATATTTCAATAATACAAGAAAAAATTTTTAAAAAATTTAAAAAAAATTAAAAAAAATTAAAAATTTAAAAAATTACTGGCTGTTGGATTTTTTAATGGTGGGGGTGCTAAAAAAAGGGTGCCTCCATCTTGACACAAGTAATTTGAAAACTAATAAGGCAATATCTTCGACTGAATCGAAATTGAAATACCCCACTGACGTATTTTAAATTATTTCAAGTCTTGAATGTTGTATTTTTTTGATGATGTCACTTTTGTTGGTCACGGTTTTTATCCAAAAATTTCTCATTTGGAACTCACAGTCCTTTTTATTTATTAAAGCTTTTGTGCACATCAAGTTCAAAAATTTTTTTGGAATTTAAAAATTTCAAACATCGAGTGGATAGTAAAAATTTGAAATCATTAAGTTAATTTTTGCGGAATTGAAAGAGATTTTACCGTTTTGGTGAACTCACTTTGTATAGGAGGTAGACGTGATTTTTGTTCGACTTTCACAAATTTTATACGTGCAAAATTTGAAGTCACTAGATTAGTCTTTGTGAGATTTAAAGATATTTACCGTTTTGATAACCTCACTTTGTATGGGAGGTAGACGGGATTTCTATTCGACTTGTATAAATTTCATACGTGCAAAATTTGAAGTCACTAGATTAAATTTTGTGAGATTTAAGGAGATTTTACCGTTTTGGTAACCTCACTTCGTATGGGAGGTAGACGTGGTTTTTATTCGATTTTTCCAAATTTCATACTTAAAGTACATAGTAATTGTTAAAGCTTATGTGCAAAATTTGAAGTCATTAGATTAATTGTTGCGGAATTGAAAGAGATTTTACCGTTTTGGTGAACTCACTTTGTATAGGAGGTAGACGTGATTTTTATTCGACTTTCACAAATTTTATACGTGGAAAATTTGAAGTCACTGGATTAGTTTTTGTGAGATTTAATGAGATTTTACCGTTTTGGTAACCTCACTTTGTATGGGAGGTAGACGAGACTTTTATTCGACTTTCACAAATTTTATACGTGCAAGATTTGAAGTCACTAGATTAGTTTTTGTGAGATTAAAAGAGATTTACCGTTTTGATAACCTCACTTTGTATGGGAGGTAGACGGGATTTCTATTCGACTTGTATAAATTTCATACGTGCAAAATTTGAAGTCACTAGATTAATTTTTGTGAGATTTAAGGAGATTTTACCGTTTTGGTAACCTCACTTTATATGGGAGGTAGCCGTGGTTTTCATTAAATTTTCCAAATTTCATACTTAAAGTACATATTAATTGTTAAAGCTTATGTGCAAAATTTGAAGAGATTAATTTTTGCGGAATTGAAAGATATTTACCGTTTTGGTAAACTCACTTTGTATCGTAGGTAGACGTGATTTTTATTCGACTTTTACAAATTTCACATGTGCAAAATTTGAAGTCACTAGATTAGTTTTTGTGGGATTTAAAGAGATTTTACCGTTTTGATAACCTCATTTTATATGGGAGGTAGATGTGATTTTTATTCGACTTGTATAAATTTCATACGTGCAAAATTTGAAGTCACTAGATTAATTTTTGTGAGATTTAAGGAGATTTACCGTTTTGGTAACCTCAGTTTGTATGGAAGGTTTTCATTTTTTTTTTCTAAAATTTCTTACTTAACCTTAATCAGTTCTTTGTGTAAATTGTACACACTTTTCAACTTCAAGCTGATATTTCTTTACTATAAGTTTATCAAATCGAGCTAGGATTTTGGCTCAATATTAAAATCGTATGGAAAATTTATGTTTTCGAGGTTTTTTTTCACGCTAGGTGTCGCTGCTACCCTACAGAAAAAATTTCCCTAATAGGTTCTAGTGTGTAAAATGTTCACACCATAATCTAGGCGCGCTTATGTCAATGTTCTTCTGCTTTATTGTTAATATTTGTTGCGATATTTTCGCAATTTAATTTTTTTTAACTAGCTGAAACCCGGCTCGTTGCTACCACGCCCCTTTGTCGGACGCCCATAAAATATAGTGGCACGGCACGTGTAAATTGTGGTCGAATACCGAATTACGAGGCTGTGCGATCTATAATTGCAAAGCTATTCGATATAGCAAATTTGGGTTGTTTAGGAAGTGCCACGCCCCCTTTTATAATGTAAAAACTATCCTTGGTATGCGTTTAATAACTTCCTAAAGTGTCACGAAACCGATTTCCGATGCTGTGCGACCTATTATTCCAAAGCTATTCGATAGCGAAAATTTTGGGGTATATTTGAGGTGCTACGCCCCTTTTAGCAATCAGCACCAGACTTCACAAGAACTTTGCTACCGTGTTCCTGCAAATTTCATAAAAATTGGTTCAGCGGTTTCGGAGTCTTTACGTCATATACACACATGAATATATTAATTTGTCTATAAAGATAGATGAGCGGAAAAGTAGGCGTGGCAAAATTTATTTATATATAGTGATCGCTACTTGGTCCCATTGCACCTACATACCAATTTTCACTATTAAAACATGAACATTTCAGGAATTAGCATGATTTCGAAAAAATGGGCGTAGATATATTGGGACCATAGGAAACATATCAACTAAACTACCAAATTTTAGTTTTATTCGATCAAAACCATCTTATATATAGAAGTTCCATTAATTTTTTGGCGGTTTAAGTTGGCGTGGCAACATTTATATATCTTTTTTATATTTAAAAAATATCAAAGAACCAAGGCATGCGCTTTATACAAACAAGGTTTGGTCTTTGACCTGAAAGGAAAGGGATAGATTTTTAGAGGAATTGATTGGAACCATACGTGAATTATTGATTAGGCGAAACAACCGTGAAAGACAATATAGTTCACTATCAAAATTTGTATAACTCAGGAATTGGCATGATTTCGAAAAAGTAGGTGTAGATAAAGTTCGACCCCCATTTTTAGTACAGTTGCCGATAGTAACAATCTAAACAAAATTTCAGTTTTTTTTCGATTAAAACCGTCCGATATATTGCATTTTTATGGTTTATCATGATAAACGATAGCATGAATTTGGGTTGTATGGGAAGAAATACGCCCCCTTGTCCAATCGACACCAAACTCTCACTCACCAGGAGCTCTCTCAAGATGGTGTTTCAATTTCTCTGAAAATTTCATAAAGATCGGTTCAACGGTTTTTAAGTCTATACGTGATATACATACATACCCACATACATACATCCACTTTTATGTATTATAGATTTTATACTCGATTAATTGATTTTAAAATATTTTGTTTTTTAAATTGAATAATATAATGAATCATTACTTTTAACGAGAGATTGCATGCATTTCATTAATCGATGAAAATATTGCTCCTGAAAAAGTGTGTAAAATTTATACACAAGGAACCTATTCATTTCTAGAAGTAAGGGTTGATGAAGGTTAAGGGTTGCCACCTAGTATGTATTTTTAAGAATTTTAAACATCATTTAACAATGTAAGGGGGTCGCTGATTTCGAATCTGAAGTCGGAATTTTAAAATTCAAAATGGTTAATAGGGCTGCCACGTTAATTTTTTTATTTTTACGAATTCGACGCTGGCGTGAACATTAGGTAAAAATTTGTCGCTGAATCCGAATCCGTTGTCAGAATTTCAAAATTACTTCATATTTTTATAATAGGGTGCCCACCTATTAACCGTATTGAATTTTAAAATTCTGGATTCAGATTCGATATCAGCGACCCCCTAATAAATGATATTTAAAATTCTTAAAAATACATATTATTAGGTGGCAACCCTATTATAAAAAATTGCATAATTTTGAAATTCTTAAAACGGATTCCATTTTTACCTATGTTCGCGCCAGCACATTTGTAAAAATAATAAAAATTAAGGTGTCAGCCCTATTAACCATATTGAATTTTAAGATTCTAACTTCAGATTCGAAATCAGCGACCCCCTAACATTGTTAAATGATGTTTAAAATTCTTAAAAATACATATTATTAGGTGGCCACCTTATTATAAAAATTACATAATTTTGAAATTCAGACAAGGGATTCGGATTCAGCTACTCATTTTTACCTAATGTTCGCGCCAGCACCAAATTCGTAAAAATAAAAAAAATTAAGGTGGCAACCCTATTAACCATATTGAGTTTTAAAATTCTGAATTCAGATTCGAAATCATCAACCCCCTAAAACTGTTAAATCATGGTTAAAATTCTTAAAAATACATATTATTAAGTGGCAACCCCTAATATTTCATTCATTCTATACTAATTTGATTCAGTTTGTTTTGAATCAATCTGAATCAATATGAGTACTACTTTGGAAACTACATACTTATACTTATTCATACTCATTTTTGAGTAAGTGGCTATTTGATTCAAAAATGTGATTCGTTGCAGATCTCTGATATGTATATAAGACTCTTGTATGAGTCCTTTTTATGATTATACCTATATCATGCAATCATAAAACAGTCATATTTATGACTCTTTAATGAGTCTCTTTTTTTAGCTTCATTTAACAGTCATATTAATGATCCTTTTTCTAAGTCTGTTTTATTAGCAATAATAAAGCAGTAATATTTATGACTCTTTAATGAGTTCTCTTTTGGAATTTCATTTGAGTTATATTAATGATCACTTGAATAGTATCTTTTCTTAGCTTCATAAAACCATCATAGTTATGACTGTTTTTTTAGTCGTTTTTAAGAACAATCATTGAACAGTCATATTTGTGACCCTCTCGTGAGTTATTTTTTTAAGCTTCATTAAACTGTCACATTTGTGATTCTTTGAAGAGTCTCTCTTTTCAGCTTTATAAAATAGTCATAGTTATGAAACTTTTCTGAATTTTTTTTTTTAAGACTAAGCATAAAACAGTCCTATTTGTGACTCCTTCATGAGTTAAAATTTTTGAGCTTCATTGAGAGTCTTTGTTATGAGCAATCATAAAACCGTCCTATTTAGGCCTTTTTAATGAGACACCCTTTTATGAATGCTCACGAAGCAGGCATAATAATGACTCTTTTAGGAGTTTCATTTTTTAGCTATCATTGAACAATCATATTAAAGAGTTCTTCATGAATGAGTCTCCATAAAACACTCGATTGAAATACCCTTACAAAGCAACAACATCCACTTAACAAAGAAAAAGGCTCGCATGATGTAATTGCTGTCGTTAGGTAAAAGTTAGCGTGCATAAATGTCAAGAACACTGACCTTGAAAGCCTTCCAATGAAAGCAACAATAGATACAAAATCTTCACAAAAGCTTTGTTCTGCATTTTAAGGACCTCTTGAAATGTACCTTCGTGCTTGAAAGACAGAGCTGGTGTTCCTTATCAGCTATCATTGAGGGTTAGTGTCGGAATTGAAAACAATCATGAAATCTAGATGAAGATTGGTCTTAAGAATCTGATGGGTGGAATGTTGCGATGGGTATCTTGGATTGGATGGTTACTCATCAACCTTAAACTTTTTTCTCCTCATGTCAAAATTTGTACAAAATTTAAGGCAGTAAAACTAAAGCATGACTAAATTCTAGCATGCTTTATAGTCATCCGTACATAAAATTGCATAATAAAATCTTTTATATTCATCGGCTTATGATCAGAGAAGCTACTCTGTTATTAAAGATAACTGGGGATAAATGAACCCGCTAGCTGCGAAAATCTTTGTAAATAATCAATATTTGAGCTGCACTTGAACGCTGGTTGCCGTCAAGTTCATTCTCACTGAAGGCTGCAACGAACACCCCATAGCTGTGGACCATGACGTATTCTTTGCCATGAATTTATGACGTCCCCTTCATTCTTTTATGCCCAATTATTTGATTTCCCGAATAGCATTTTTTGGTATTCAATGCATCGCATTAGTATGTTCATCATGTGGAAATAATGTTAGTATTTAGAATTTTCTATTGCTTTCTCATTCGTCTGCATTTGTGCAAATGCACCGAAAATCTGTTATTTTGCTGGCATATTTTAAGGCGGCATGGCATATATGAGCACGTGACATCATTATTCGTAGACACGTTAGTTTCGATTGTGGCACAGAGTGGCCAACTGTGACTAAATTGCAGTCTATATAAGCTGTTTGATGCATATTCTCCTAACAAAGGGTAAAAGTTATCTTCTGGGAAATGATTGAAAAATTTACGGCAACTCTTATCTTCAGCCATGGCAACCTGATCAACCCTCGACTTTTTCTTTGCAATTTTTTCCTCATTTACTGCTTTACTTTTTGTCAGCAATTTAGTATAATCCTGATTTAGGTTATTTTAATGCACAAATTTGGTGCTTATTTAACCCTCATAAGGTTGGGGTGGTGGTGGTTCGAGGATGATGCTTGATGTTGTTGCATTTCATTAATAATTTTTTCACACCGATATTCAAGTTGATTTCTTTTTGGCATTGTTTTATTGCTTAACACACCCTCTTGGAACTTTATCATGCTGCAGCAGCTCAAATTTAAGCTGGATTCGGTCAAATGTCAATATTGAAACTGTGTATGCTTCATATTTAATAGTTGGATCAATGGATTTTTTCGTTGCTGCTCTCAAAGGTTTTAAGGCAGAAATGTTTAAAACTTTAACATTTTATTGATTTTATTAGAATTTGATTATATTTACCACGGTGAAAATAATGCACCGCTCTTACTAAGAGAGAGGAAATAAAGTTATCCACACTATTCTGTTAAAAGCTTATCGTCGAATTCTTCGCCACGATCTAAACTGTTGTAATCTGCGGGAAAAAATTTTCAATCGTTATTTCCATCATTGTTTCATTACTGTCTTGACTTTATCAACAATTCGATTAAAAATTTGAAGAGAAACTTTTTATGTGAAGATTTTGTTTTGCAAAGGATACAGAGAAGTAAAACTGAGTACAGGGGTTTAAAGATAAGATGTAGAAGTACAAATTGCTGTATTCAATTTCGGTTTTTAAGTTTATTTTTGAAACGAAAACAATTCTTAAAAAGTTATCAAAAAAAAAACTTGATATCATGAGGTGCCAACGTATGCGTTGGACGTATCGAATTAAGCCCATCTCCTGTCTTAATTCTTTTTGAATTCTTAGCTTAGTATCATTTAATTTTTTTTTTATTTTCTTCACCCGCCAGCACGTTAACGGCATTCTGTATGCAATATGCGAGATACATTTAGAACTTTTAATCCACGCATGTAATGTAAATCACCCATATTTTAAATGTTGTTCTTGCACTGGTTTAGCGAAAGCATGAAAATAGTTTATTGTGTAAAGAGTAGTTCCGCAAAGATAGCATGTGCTTGCAGAAGTGGCCAAAATCAGGCCTTCGAAGCGCTTCTAGCAGGCCATCATATGCATTTTTAAACCCATTAACTTTTTATATGAAACGAGAAAATTGTCTAGGCGTTCCTCTCTCGCGACTCTAAAGAGGCCCTTTTTGAGAATGCACATTAGAAATAAAAGCAATATAAATATCAACTGAAATAAAAAACTACCGACAGTTTCCAGATTTGAACCAACGTTATTAGCAAAATTTAGCGTATTTGGCATCATTACAAATGAAAGTAAGCTTTTGGGAGCGAGGGTTCGAGACTCCGGTCGGACCAAAAAAAATTATTTTTGTAGTTTTTTTAAAAATCTACATTTTTTTCTGTTCATTTAAAAAAATTTAGTCTTTTTGTAAAATGTCTTCATACAAAAATAATACATAAGACCTAAACATATAGAAATACGAAAAATACTGGTTAACAATTATTAGTTTGCTAGAATAGGGCTGTTAGAATTTTGAATGAATATTTTTTTTTTATTCATTTGAATGAAATTCGCAAAGAATGCAATTCACAAAGAATTTCAGAATTATCAATTATTCTTTCTTTATTCATTATTCATTTTTTATTCATTGTTCATTGTTAATTTTTTATTCATTATTCACTTGTTATTCTTTTTTCATTTTCTATTCATTTTTTATTCATTATTAATTTTTGTTCGTTATTCATTTGTTATTCATTCTTAATTTTTTATTCATTATTCATTTGTTATTAATTTTGTATTTATGGCTTAGGACTAAAATTAATAAAAAAATAATAATGGAATAACAAATGAATAATGAATAAAAAATGAATAATGAATAAAAAATGAGTAATGAATAAAAAATTAACAATGAATAACAAATGAATAATGAATAAAAAATGAAAAATTAATAAAAAATCAATAATTATTAAAAAAAAATAATAAATAGCAAACGAATAATGAATCAAAAATGACTAATAAATAAAAAATTAATAAGGAATAACAAATGAACAATGAATAAAAAATTAATAACGTATAAACAAATTAATAATGAATAAACAAAGAATAAATGAAAATTCTAAAATTCGTTGTGAATTGCCATCTTTGTGAATAGCATTCAAATGAATAAAAAAAATATTCATTATTCTGAATAACAAAAATTAATATTTGAAATGAATACTAAATCTTTTTTTTAAATGAGTGCAAATAAAAAATTGTATTTATAAATCCATTTTGCATGCTTTCTTATTTCGTTATTCACTGATTCACTTTTTTGTGAATAAAATCAAATTGAATGCATTCTTTTACAGTGCTGTATGTAATGTGTTAGATTTCGAAAACCGGGATCCGAGACCCAACTCGTGCCAAAAAAATAATTTATTTTGTTATTTTTTTAATTTCAGAATTTCAGAATTTTAAATTTTTCTTTCTTTATTCATTTTTTATTCGTTATGAATTCAATATTCATTAATAATTTTTTTATTCATTTGTTATTCATTATTAATTTTGTATTCATTTTTCATTTTTTATTCATTATTCACTTGTTATTCATTATTCACTTGTTATTCATTATTAATTTTTGATTAATTTTTTATTCATTATTCTTTTTTTGTTCATTATTCATTTATTATTCATTATTAATTTTTTATTCATTATTCATTTGTTATTAATTTTTTTATTTATGGCTTAGAACTAAAATGAATAAGAAATGAATAATGACTAAAATATGAATAATGAATAAAAAATGAGTAATGAATAAAAAATTAATAATGAATAAAAAATTAATAATGAATCAAAAATGAATAATTAACAAAAAATTAATAACGAAAAAAATGAATAAAAAATTAATAACGAATAACAAGTGAATAGGAATAAAAAATTAATAACGAAAAAAATGAATAAAAAATTAATAACGAATAACAAGTGAATAAGGAATAAAAAATTAATAATGAATACAAAATGAATAATGAATAGAAAATTAATAACGAATAAAAACTGAATAATGAATAACGAAATAAACAAATAACAATGAATAAAAAAAGAATTGAAAATTCTGATATACTTGGTCAATTGAAATCTTTGTGAGTAGCATTCAAATGAAAATTAGATGAAAATTAAATGAAAATAATATTAAAAATTTTATTTATAAATCAATTTTGAATTCGTTGCATGCATTCTTGTTTCGTTATTCACAAATTCACTTTTTGTGAATAAAATTAAATTGAATGCATTCTTTTACAGCGCTGTATGTAATGTGTTAGATTTCGAAAAGTGGGACCCAACTCTGACCAAAAAATATTTTTTTTGTTTTTTTTTAATTTATATTTTTTTTTAATTGATCTGATCATTTATAATTTTTCTAAATTTTCTTAAAAATTGTTTCATATAAAATAATATAAAAAGACTCAAAACCTTCAAAAGGTAGGCCTTACAGAAGTACTCATCAATACAGCGAGCATGGATGGTGTGTGGGAGTGTTTAGATTCGAGCAGACCTTACAAACGAGTAACAGATAGAAACATTGAACACGGATGTGCCCATTTAAAAAGTGGGCGTTGTTAGGCAAAAGGGCGTGTCAATATTATTTAAACACTGTATCTCGAATTATATTGACACTAGGGTACTGATATTGAGCACAAAGGTAGGCACAATAATGATAAAATACGGTAAAAAGTGGGCGTTATTATACAATAATGATAAAATATGGTAAAAACTGGACGTTATTATACTAAGGGGTGTGTCAAAATTAGAAAAACACTGTATATCGAATAAAATAGACACTACGGCACTGAAATTTAGTACAAGTGTAGGCACAATTGTGAAAAATTACGATCAAGAAAGTGAGCATTATTAGACAAAGGGGCGTGTACATATTATCAAATGTACTGAATATAAACTACACTAATTTGAAATTTAGTACAGGGGTAGGCACAATTATTACAATTTACGGTCAAGTTGGCGTTATTAGAAAAATGGGGGTGTCAATATTATAACACTTTTTCGAATAATATTCATCTCTATTCCAGAATCCGCCGCCGTAGCGTAAATTTTCTTTCGGATTCGTAATGTCTTATTCTGCATTCGTAGCATTGCTATTCCACAATCCGAACGCATCAACTTTTGACAGCTGTTTTTCGGATTTTTTCACGAAAGCCTTGCCTCGACGGATTTGTTTACGACAAAAGAAACAATTACATTTTTATAGAATTAGGTCGTAAAATAAAACGTATATTTAATTTTTGGTTGATGAAGTTATTATTATTATTATTTTTATTTAAACCTGTGAATTTGTTAGTTGAAATTTATTTAGTGCATTTCCTACATTTCGTAATCCATTTTCAAAGTGTTGATGGAATCTCGCAATATGCTTCGATGAATTTTCATAGATTCCTTTTGTGAGGAATCTTCCTCTTGTTGTGCGAAAATTGCATTGATTTCATCCATTAAAAATCACAGCTAAAAAATACAATGCTGATCAAAAACACTTCAAATTTTCCATTTTTCTTTTTATTTATTTGTCTGCTGTTGAAATCAGTTGTTTTCGAACTCCCGAAAGTAAGTTCGAAAAGGGGAAGTTTCGTTCGGAATTTGGATTAGCAAATTTGTCGTTTTCGTAGCGTAGCTTTACTTTCGGAAATTCATTACGACGGATTCTGGAATAGGGCTGATTGACGCTAGGGTACTGAAATTTAGGACAGGGCATGCATAATTATTACAAATTACGGTCATGAAAGTGGTCTTTATTCAATAAAGGGCATGGCAATATTAGAACACACTAGAAATAATATTGGCATTAGGGTAATGAAATTCTTCACAAGAATGGGTAGAATTATTAAAAAAACAATGAAGAAATATTTTTGTTTAGTCTATTGGACTACTGAATAAAAAAAAATATTTAAATTTAATATATTAAAAAAACAGCGGAGAAAAAGTCGTTGTACTAAAAATTTCTACAGTTTTCTGAAGGTTTTACTTCTACTGTGCGTGGCAGCCACACACATACTTTTTTATATTTCTGTGTTTGTTTGTTTGTTTGCAATTAAGTTTTAAGAAATGAATACTGCAACAAATGTGTGTAATAAAGTTTAATCTGATGTTAGAATTTAACAAAAATTTTAACCCTAAAAATGTTTTTTTTTTCTTTATACTCTTTGTGTATAAGCTTAGGGCTGCCATACGTCCCGGTTTTCCCGGACATGTCCCGGTTTTAAGATCGGTGTCCCTGTGTCCCGGTGCACGATAAAAAATGTCCCGGTTAAAAATATTGAAAGACAAATTAAAAGTGTATCAGTAACTAAACAATTTTTTAAAAAAAGAGTGTAAATGAATGAAAAATGGAAGTATTTTTTTAAAATACTAAATTAAAAAAGCGAAAATAAACTTGTTAAAAATAATTAAATTTTTGTTGGCTGTTGCAGGACACAAAGGAAATGTGAGCGAGTATCTTCACTGGTCTCCTCGCAATGGAGTAAGGAAAGAAAGAACTGGAAAATCATTATACAAAGCAAATTTATTTATTCTATGACGTGCACAGAATTTTATAACTGCACTGACTAAGCAAAAGCATGTTCTTGACGAAACAAAAAACAATTTGCAAAATATGATTGGGCCAAACCTTAATTATAAATAAATCCAAACAATATCTTTTTTTAACCTTAGGACTGAATGGATGGTTCTTATTTTTTGTTATAAGATTTATAAATTATGCATGTATTACATATTATGTGTACCTGTGAATTATTCTGATTTATATTTTTTTTAATAAATGGCAATTTATTATGTTAAAATTGCGTATATATTTTTGGGTGGTTTAATATAAAAAAAGTACAAAGTTGTCCCGGTCAAGTACAGTAAACTTATGGCAGCTCTATATTAGCTGCCAATATTAAAGGTCGCTGATTTTGAATCTTTTGTTAAATTTAAAAAAGCATTTTTGACACTAGGGTGGGCCCTAAATGGGTGGGTTTTTTATTTTATACACTTACGTAAGTCCAGTTTTCAATCCAACTGTTCGATCAATTCAATTTTTATTTATATATTCTTTTTTCCTAAAATATATAAAACTAGATTTGCTCTTCGTCGCCTGTTCTCTTGGGAGACCATGCCCGATTACACTACTCGTTGCCAGTTGTTAAACCTAGAAAGTCTGCAACGAAGAAGGCAAGCTCATAGCATTCTTTTTATTAAGGACATTCTTGATAACAAAATAAACTGTGCTGAATTGTTGGCGCTTATTCCATTTTATGCTCCATCAAGATTACTCAGAGAAAGAAACTTATTCTTCATTAATTTCCACCGAACCAATTATGGCAATAACGAGCCGATCACTAAATGTTTGTATTTTTGCAACCTAGCCGGAAATCATTTAGATTTTTGTTCTCCAAGAGATAGTTTTAAACGTGATGTTTTCAAATATGTAAATTCAATTTAATGTAATTTTTAAGATACATATGTTAAATATTAAGTCTTATTGTTATTGTACATTATATTCTGTGATATGTTTACTGTGTAAGTTACATCTGTAAGGGCCAAGCCCAGTAGATGAATAAATAAATAAATAAATAAATAAATAAACTATTTCATTGTTCATTGACATTGTTCATTCAAAAAATTATCTATTCAAAAATACAGATTTTATTTCGAGTTACATTCGGATTTAAAAAAAAAACGTAAAGAACTTCGTCCTAGACAGTGGTCCCCCGACCGCACTACTTTGTATTTCAGTTTTAAATGACGATAGTCTTTCAATTTGCTCAGCTTAATCTTGCTGTTTGGTTTATTAAATCACGATTTTCATTCATAAAAATTTAATGAAATATATTATAAGCCTGCTGAGATATTTTTTTTTTTATTAAAAAGAGTAACAAGTCCGATGGAAAAAAGTAAGTCAATAGGTAAATTCCCCTTATTGAAAAATAGACGGAATTGGCGTAATCAAAACTAAGTATGCAAAAACCTAATCTAGGATAAAAGTAATATACTTGCTAAATTTGAGCAAAATCCGTTCAGATGTAAGAGTCGTATTAGAAAATGACTCTATTAATATAGATATACTAGCTAAAAACCCGGCGCGTTGCTGCCACGCCCCCTTGTCCAAGGCCTATACAAAGTTATCAGTAAAACTGAATGTATAAATTAAAGTCGAATAACGAATTCCGAAGCTGTGCAACCTATAACTCTAAAGCTATTCGATATTGCAAATTTAGGTTGTATAGGAGTTGCATTCTTCAACGCCCATAAAATATTATCAGTGAAACGGCACGTGCAAATTGTGGTCGATTACCGAATTCCGAGGCCGTGCAATCATTATTTGTAAAGCTATTCGATATCGCACATTTAGGTTATATGGGAGGTGCAATTTTATATATGATCGCCACTTGTACCCATAGCACCAACATGCAAAGTTTCACTACCCAGTACAAAAATATGCAATCGCTCCCATGAGGAGCAACAACAGAGCGTTCTTTTGCTGTTTTATTGGATCAAAAAGTGAGCACTTGTGCTCTTTTACTGTTTTATAAGATCAATATGCGAGCAATCAATAAAAAAAGGACATAAAGTGAGGCATGTGCTTTTTAGGAAACCCGATCATTATTTTCTGTGAAAAATCGACCTTTGTAGTCTAGTGGAGAGTGCTCCAGACTATCAACCCAGATTCGGGCATGGTTTTTTCACTTTGTCCTTTACCACATTTAAGAATTATGGAAAACTAAAAATCCACAACTAAATTGTGGAATATGTAAAATTTAAGGACAGGAAAAACTGAGGGCTGGAAATGCTTGCCGAGGTTAAGGCATAACACTAGCCTCGGTTAAAAGCAATTCAAGGCATTGTCTTTCACGTTTGTTTCGCCTTATCAATAATTCACGTATGGTTCCAATCAATTCCTCTAACTAATCTATCCCTTTCCTTTCAGTTCAAAGACCAAACCTTGTTTTTATAAGATGCATGCCTTGGTTCTTTGATCTTTAAGAAAAAAATTTCCTTCGCTGATCCATTTGGAACATTTATTGATCGCTCCTTTTGAGCTCCTCTGGGATGTAAAAGGGGAGCACTACCTTTCTTAGGACATGCAATGTTAAAAGAAAACACAAAATACACCTAGCTTGGATCAATAAGGAGCACTCCCAGATCCCTCATAGGATTATCTACTTTTCTACTGGGTATCAACACGCGAACTTCTTGCAGATACAGTTCCATTTTTTACAAAGTTGTCCAAAGTAAACATATGAACTAAATTACCAAATTTTAGTATTATACGATCAAAACCATCTGATATATAGATTCTATAATCTGTGGACGGTTAAAGTGGGCGTGAAAGCATTTATATGTAAAGCAAACGCCACATGGAGCACCTACATACCAAGTTTCACTATGAAAACGTGTACAACTCCGGAACTAGCATGATTTCGAAAAAGAGGGTATAGATATAGTGCGACCACGCCTATTGTACAGTTGCCGACAGTAATCATCTGAACAAAATTACAAAATTTTTATTTTTTACGATCAAAACCGTCTGATATCTAGCCTTTTTCTTTTTTGTGGGCGATAGAGCAATTTTGGGTTGTATGGGAGGTACCACGCCCCCTTGTCCAATCGACACCAAATTTAACAGGAACACTTTCGTTCTAATTACGAAATTACGTTTTTTCGCAACAACTTTAATTTTGCATATTGAAATACGCACAAACTGTTTTATTAAATTAAAGGTATTAAAATTTCACGTCGTTTGGTAAATATTATAAAACATTCTTTGCCTTTGTTTTTTTGTTGTTGATTTTAACAAATTTTTACTCATATTGTATTGATTACGTAGCCGCTTCTTTACCATACTTGTGTATATGAATACTTATATAATTTAGTTAGTTACCTTTTTTTTGTAATTTAAAGTTTTTTAATTGAAAAAATGCACAATTGTGTAACTATTGATTGTTAAATATTGATTATTAAAATGTAATTATTATTTTGAATGTATTTAGAATAAAATTTTTGTATAACAATTTAACGGTAAATGTTAATATTTTATAGGGCTTCCAAATAGAAGTGGTTTTATGTGTGAATTTATTCCCACAAAACAATATTTGTTTTTTTTTTATGTCAAAGAAAAGGAAATATTTTTGTTTTTATTACATGCCTAAAAAAATCTTAAGTTTTTGTCGTTTTTTTTTAAAAGAAAAATCTTTGTTTGAAATGAATATTGTAGTATTTTTAATTTTTATACAAAATTTATGTACTTTGGCACAAAATTTTTAATGGCACATTTAAGAACGCTATAATCGTAAGTTTTGTATTACAAAAAATATTATAACAAATTTGATTTAGTCCGGTTTTTGGGAAAATTTAATAATTTATAAGCTTATTTATGAAAGAAAAGTATTGTATATGTAGAGTTAGTGAAAAACAAATTAGAAGACATATTCTCAATCTTAATTAAATGAAGTATTATTTAAAATTTAAATGGAGCAAATCCATTAGATATTGAAAGAGCTATTCACTTACAAACTTATCATTTTGGTTTTAGGGTAGATTTTTTAGATCTTTCGCAAAAAAAATTAAATTTACAAGTTTTGAAAATAAGTTCAGAAAATGTATTTATATAATATTGTTTTTCATAAAATATATTTACAATAGTTAATTTATTAAAAAAAAATGTAAGGCGTTTTGTGGGAATAAAATGTGCATATTAAAAAACTTTTATGACCTATAAAATATTAACATTTACCGTTAAATTTTAATACAAAAAGTTTATTCTAAGAAAAACAAACTTTTTGATACCCACCATATTGCATACTTATTTCAAATAATAGTTACATTTTAATAATTAATATTTACAAAAGTGTGCACTTTTTAAAATTTACTTTTAATTAAAAAACTTTAAATTACAAAAATAAAAGAAAAGGTGACAAACTAAATTATAAAAGGATTCACATACACAAGTATGGTAAAGAAACGGTTACGTAATCAAAATATGAGTAAAATTTGTTAAAATCAACAAAAAAACAACAATTTTTTTATAATATACTCTAAACGACGTGAAATTTCAGTACCTTTTATTTGATGCCTAATTTGTGTATGTTCCAATATGTAAAATTAAAGTTATTGCGAAAAAAAGTAATTTTTGCAAATTTTCGAACGCCATTTTGAAAGCCTTAACTTTGAACTTGGCACACATAAACAAATACGTCAACCTTTGAATTTTGCCTTCTATCACATATCCAAAGCTCATTAAAGTCGTTGAGTGACACGTAGAAGACACTTTGCTTGTAAGAAAATTAAATAAAAACAACTATTACAAAAATTACTATTTTAGGAAAATTACGCAAATGTGCGCGTCTATCTATTTACTAAATATTTTAAATACACCAATTTCTAACATAAAACAAATTTTAAAAATTCGTTGGCGTACCTTTTTTTGCTATTTACTCTTAAAATTGGACAAAATTTTCATTTAAATTCATTTAAAAAATTTTACATCAATTAGAGCATGTTATTTTTTCATGCCAATCTGAACTAGCATAACTGTAGTGTAACCGCGCCCATTTTTAGTTCAGTTTCCGAAAGTAACCATATGAACTAAATTACCAAATTTTAGTCTATTACAACCTAAACGGTAAAAGGGGGGAAATTTAAAGAAAGGCTCAAACTGGCTGCAACTAATATCATGATTCACCAAATTATCAACTCAAATAAGTTTAAGACTCTTCAAATTGGATGTTCACATCACTAAATTTTTCTAGTTTTTCCAAAAATAAAGTCATTCCGATAACGTTTAAGATATTTTATTGAATATTGCTTAAAATATGATATTTATTCTGTTCAGTAAATACTATATGTGAAAAATTAAAATGAGTGAAATGTATGTAATATCAATGAATTATGATGTTAGTAGAATTATTTGAGTTTTTTTTTTAAGAACTAACTAAAAGCTAAAGGAAACAGCACAATTTTTAGATGCCATTTTAATTTATCGTGTGTGAAAGATTATATTTAAATATGAATAAGGACAATATAATTGACACATAAAAGTGTTTTTTAAAGTAATAAAACAATTACTTTATATAGCAGTTATGTAGCAGCAGAAAAGATAATTGTTTTCATATTATTTCTAAGAATTTTAAATTATGAAAGGTGTAGCATTGCAGCAAACAATTAAAGTAACTAGCACGCAAAAAAATATAAGAAGGAGTAGATTCAGTGATTGATTTAATGGTTTTAAGCGGAGAGTTGAAATCAAACACATAATTATCATGTGCTGAAATATAACCTTTGAATTGAAAAACATAAATCAGAATGACTTAATTAAAAAACAAACAAAAAAATATGTATTCTTAAAAATGTTCATATGTTCAATAACTTATAGGAATGTTTTTTAGGCAATGTTAATTTTTAAGCTAAGCTTAACTTAAATGATATAAATATTTAGCACATATTGAGACGAACTGAGACAACAAAAGAGAAAAAATTTTCAGCAAAGTATGTGTCCACTGAAGATTTATAAAAACTTAAATAATTAACTTATTCTGACCGCAGCAAGTCAAGTTTAAAAATTAAAAATAAAAACATAAATAATAAATATTAAAACATATTGTCGCTGAGCCCAAAAAATCAGTTGTATTTTTGAAATACTTTTCAATTTAGTTTCTTTTGCTAAAATATTAAATTTAGGACATCTAATGCACATGGTTTATGGTTTATTCTACAAACTTTTGTAAAGTATGGTTTCTAGTGTTTTAACTCTAATCATTTAAAAGTCTTCCAATTTTTATATGTAAAAAACTTTTATACCACCATTTTAGATAGCGAAATATCGTTTTGTACGTTAATGGACAGCAAATAAGGTTACTTAAATATGCGATAAAAACGATTTTGTAGAAAATAACAACTGATTTGTAAGGTGCAGCGACAATATAAAAAATCAAAATTAAAAACACAACCTTTTTTAATGGCTTTTAGAGCTGTATTTGCAGATCCAATTTGCGTATAATATCCTTGGCTTTATTTAAACTTGCTGGTCCATGTGTATTTGAAGTGGACATTTTGTAGAGATCACTCATGTACTTGTCTATATTCTCCACTGTGGCCCCTTGCGGCTCTGATGGTATGGACAGACCCGACAGAGCATTGGCCAGTTTACGCTTAAGTTTATCCAAATAGATTTCTAGCAAACGATTCTTTTCCTGCAGCTCGTCATTTTCATTGGCCATTTTTTCAACACCAAACTTCATATTCTCGACATGTTTTTCGAGAACAGCATTTTGTTGCTCTAAGTCGGCTTTGGATTTGCGTAGCGTGCGCAGCTCCATGTCAAATGTTTTGTTGTGCTCTAGAAATTCATTGGTGAAGATGGGAATCTCACCAGGTAGTGGTGCGCAGAATGCAGCAGCTAGATTATTATAGTTGCTGTTGTTGTTATTGTTGTTGCTGTTGTTAGATGTAGGTGTAGGCGTACGCTTGCGTTTTGCTGGTGGCGCTACATTGATTGGCGATGCAGCAGTAGCTACAGCTGTAGCGGTTTTAGGCTTAGTTTTATCAGCAACTGAAGCGGCTGGGGGTGAGCCGTCTTTGGAGCTGCACCAATTCATGTACGTTGGCATGGTGTAGTTAACCGAGAGACGTCTGGTGTGCATTAGGGCGCGTGCTTTAGTATTGGAAGCTGCGATTGCCAAATCGTCCTTTGTAACTTGTTTAACGGTTGCAGCATCCTTTGGATCTTTGTTGCCAGCATTACCCGTTGTTTGCTGCTTGTCTTTAAACACTGTTTTGGATGCATTAGCAGCTGGCTCAGCGATGCTACCTGTGCTTTTACGCGGTTTATTTTTGGCAAGCTCACAGGCAAGAACATCCGGACGTTCTTTGAGAAATACCTGCAGCTCCGAAAGATAGCTGTCAAAATAGTTTATAATTTGAATCGTAAAATATAAACATGTGTGGTAAAAGTTTCCTTACCGCTGCTTATCCACCTCAGCTGACTTCATGTAGGGTGCCTTGCGCTCCTCGGTCAGCTGACTCCATTCCTCAGCAATTATTTTGGTTAGCTCAATTGCAGTTTTGCTGGGCTGTTCTTTTTTTAGCGTCTCACGGCGATCGTTCATGTAACGCACATAACCTGCAAGATATATGTATGTTTTAATATAACTCTAATTCATAAACAAAATAACAATCAATATTGATGCGAAACTTACCTGTGAGCGGCATCTTGGGAGCACCGGCCACTTTGATTTTACGATGTTTGACAAATCTGAAGCGTTCCTCTTCCTCCGCTTTTGAGCTAAGGCTTTTACGTTTCTTTGCGGTTATCTCTGCTTGAGTTGGTAGCGGAGGTGGCGAGTCCTCGCCATCGGATATAGAAATAGTTTCTATAATCATTGAAGGATCGTTTAAGCCGAGTGTTTTGTCCATGTTTGTGCGTGACAGAGGCCCTATTTTTGTTGGTGTTGTTGCCGTTATTGTTGCAGTTGATTTTGAATTTGCAGCATCGACTTCGACCACTTTCGTCGTTTTTGTTGTTGTTGTTGTAGTTTCAACATTCGTTTCTGACGTACTTGTTGTTTTTGGTTTCGCTACTACCGCTGCTAGCGTTGATGCTGCTGTAGCCAATAGTTTTGTATCTTTTTTCACTGCTATATTTTTGCACTTAGCTGTTTTTTCAACAACTTCCATTCTTTTCCAAAGTATTTCGAATGTTAATTGTTATTTTTAGCTTTTTTTAAACCGGTTTTAATAAAATTCTTCGGCTACGTAAAACCTCACGTTGCTTTTAATTTATTTGCAAGCAAATACTCATGCGATTAATTTCTTGACAGTTATTTTGCATGCCGCATCGAGTCTCGTTGTAAACAGCTGCTGTGATTGTGCTGCAAAAAGGACCAAACAGGCTGATTCTAAAATAATTTATTTAAAATTAAAGTTTCAAGAATGTTTTGTCATTAAATTTCTAAATTTGAAATAACAGTAAAAGTTTTATAGCACAATTTTTAATTTATATAGCTCAGACAATTTTACTATCAGAAATATGAGATGTGAGGAAATAAAAGAATAGTGTTTTAGAACTGGCTGATAGTTTTAGTCAATTCCTCTTACTAAACATGGGCATGATAAAATGAGTTGAAGGTAGTATTAATCGAGCTGAAACAGCTGTTCAGCGTGGGCATATATTGTCAAAATGAGGTGATGACATTTAACGATGTTGTTTTTCTTAATTAAAAAGGGATTTTTCTTAAAAGGGAAATAATAATTTTTAAAACGGCATAATTTTCGGAACATTTAACCTTTAGCAAAAATTGTATTTTTTATTTTTATTTTTTTCAAAATGTGTATTTATTTGGAGCTAAAAAAGGTAGTAGTGAAAAAAATTAAGGGCCGCTCTTAGGTCGTTCATAAATTATATGGGTCCAAAGTTAGAAAAAATTACCTTAACAACATGTGATTTTTAAAATTTTCCATCAAAAGTAATATTTATGGGTATCAAAAGAAAGGCAAGTATCTATTCAACGAAGTATAAATCTTGAAAATTCATGCATATCTCTTGAAGATATAACTCTTTTTGGACTAAGAAAATTTTACGTTTGAAGATGTTTATCATAAAAAATTGTTGTCCTTGAAATGATCCCAAATTGATGTAAAATCGAAGTTTTTACAATAAATAAGTTTAGTGTATAAATAGCATTGTGAACATAATGAGAACAATATGACGCCAAAATGCTTGCTTTAAAAACAAAAAAAAACCCTTGTTATTTTTGTTTCGGTGTACATCACTTGTTTTTGACATCTTATGCCCACAGCTTGGCAGCGCAGTCGCTATTAATAATACCTGGTCATTGCCTGCATTCAGCGGAAAGAACTGTTCCACAACTTTCGGGCTGAATGGTATGCTCTCACAGAATATGTTCCTTGAGATGTCACAATTTATATAGCGAAAATATTTTATGCTACTTCGCTACTTGAGCACTTTTTCGGCTAGAATGCGGCCATTGTATCATGAACATGGGTAACGCTGCACTTGATTGCGCTATTAAGTAGAAGCACTTGAATGCGTTACTGCTCTGATTCACTTGTTTAAAAAAAAAGTAACGCAATAGAGCAGTAAAACAAATGGCACGCTTAAAAAATATGCGAATATTTTTATACAGAGAATTGCAATGAGTCACAATTTTAGCATTCAGAGTATGCTTACAAAAATAAGTATAAGTAAATATTCAATCCTAAAAACATGCTACTCATATCCTACCCACTCGTAAATACTAATATTTATGCTCAAATTGCTCAGTGACTCGCTGATACTCATAAAAAACTTAGAGTCATCGAAAATTTCCAAATCACCAGAATTGAATTCCAAGCGCTAGAATTTTTGGAGGAATTACTGTACAATCTGGTAGCACGATTTTTCAATTCCAGAAAAGAGAGATAAAAACTTCCCAGTAAGTACATTCATCCATACAGCATTGATGATGTACGCATACGTTTGATATATTGTATGCATGCCAGCATAAATGCAAGCTCATTCGTTTGATATATTGTATGCATGCCAGCATAAATGCAAGCTCATTTGCATTTTATATGGCGATGTCATACAAGGCTGCGCGAAGAATCACCCAAGTTACAATTGCCCAAAAAACCGGGCGATTGTTCGTTTTTTTTTTGGCGATTATTCATTTCATGATTTGGGCGAAAGTTTGCAGTGGTACCCAAATATTTTGGGTAATTATTCATTTCACAATTTGGGCGATTGTAGCTTTTTTTTTTTTTTTTTTTTTTTTTTTAAAAAGATCAAAGAACCAAGGCATGCGCCTTATACAAACAAGGTTTGGTCTTTGACCTGAAAGGAAAGGATAGATTATTTAGAGGAATTGATTGGAACCATACGTGAATTATTGATTAGGCGAAACAACCGTGAAAGACAATTTGAGTTGCTTTTAACCGAGGCTAGTGTTATGCCTTAACCTCGGCAAGCATTTCCAGCTCTTAGTTGTTCCTGTCCATTAATTTCACATTTTCCACAATTTAGCTGTGGATTTGTTGTTTTCCATAATTCTTAAATGTGCAGGAAAGAATAAAGAAAGTGAAAAGAACCATGCCCGAGCCCGGATTCGAACCAGGGACCTTTGGGTTGAGAGTCTAGCGCACTCTCCACTAGACTACAAAGGCCGACAAATCGCTTGAGCGATTATTCGCACAGCCGTATTAGTCTGTGTGAATATTCGCCCAAGCTGCATGATTCATTTTACAATTTGGGCAATTGCAGCTTGCGCGAATATTCGCTCAGACTAATACGGATGTGCGAATAATCGCCCAAGCTGCAATCGCCCAAATTGTACAATGAATAATCGCCCAAAAAAGAAACGCTAAAATTTTTGGGCGATTGTTCATTTTAAATTTGAACGATTGTTCATAATGAATGTTCGCCCAAATTTTAAGGAATGAATAATTTCCCAAAAATATTTTTTGTGCGATTGTTCATTTCGTTAAGTCTTATTCGGGAAGGACATTATGGCCGTAAAATGATTTGCCCTTGTACGGAATTTTAAAAACTACATTCCGTACAAGGAAAAAATTTTTGGGTGATTGTTCATTTTGGGATTGGGTAATTGCAACCTGGGTGAATATTCGCATAGACTAATACGGCTGGGCGAATAATCGCCCGAAAGTACGAAAATGAACGATCGCCCAAAAAACCGTCAAAAATTTTTGGGCGAATTGGTTATTTCGGGTTTGGGCGATTGTTCGTTCTGTTTTTTTTTGGGTGATTGTTCAGAATGAGCAAACGCCCAAATTTCAAAGAATGAACAATTGCCCAAAAATATTTTTTTGGAACGAACGCTCAAAATTTTTGGGCGATTATTCATTTCACGATTTGAGCGAAAGTTCGCAGTTTTGGGCGATTGTTCATCACATTTTTGGGCGATTGCACATTATGAACAAACTCCCAACTATTTTTGGGTGATTGTTAATTTTTGGTTTTGGGCGATTGTAACTTGGGCAATTGTTCACACAGCCATCATACAAGAGCATGTGTGCTGTGTACCTGCAGAATCACTAATGCTGTATGCATGGGGAATTAGCAGTTCTCTATGCGTACATTGCCATTAATACGCATAGCAAGCGGGAGGAAAAGGGGGCATTTGCCTCCCGCTTATTAAGCTAGATAAACAAACATTGGCGTCGGAAGCGGGGGGACAAGGGGGCAGTTGCCCCCACTTTTTTAGCTAGATAAACAATTTTAAAAGAAAACTTCAAAAGTTATTCAAAATATAAATTTTTTACAACGATAATATTTTTGTATTATATATTTTCCTCTTCTTTCTTTCTTCTTCATAAGCATGCTTGCGGATAACCATTTTCTTTCTCTGTGTTTGCAAAAAGATAGAACAAAATTTAGAGTTTCTACTGCAAACCCACCACTTCAGTTTAAAAGCACCCTTAAGTATGTAGCTTAATACTGTAATATTGTAATCGAAGCCTTCAACGGAAAAGTGCCTTCTGAACAAAATCTAAAAACAAAACTAGATCTTTATGCAGATGACTTTGATGGGAGCGACCTCCACGTGCAACTTAAAATGCTGAAGCAATTGCCTGGCCAAACACCTTCAAATTGTAATGGCATTGTATCCCAATTCGCAAAAAATTCGGATATTGTAAAAAAACTATTAAATTAAGTTTAAAAACTTATTGCTTTGCTTTTGACTGTGCCTGCATCAGCAGCTTCATCTGAGCGTTCTTTTAGTGCACTAAGACGACTTAAAACGTATCTTCGAGCAACTATGACACAGAAACGACTCACTCATGCGGCTTTTATACAGATTCACAAAGATAAAACCGAAGAATTGAATTCGATGGAGGTGGTGAAAGTGTTTGTTTCTCGCAAGGACAGAAAGAAACATTTTGGAAGAATTTAAATTGATATAACTTTTTGTACCTTATTGCATTTAAACCATGCAAAGATATACCTAGTCTTGCTTTATAAAAGCAACAATTATTTCTTATATGTTCATATTACCATATGAAAAATTGAAAAATCCTTTAAAAAATTATCTCTAATGTCGAAATTGGAAAAACTTTTAAAAATAATGAAATTTTAATATTTTTTTATTTAGTTTTATATTTTTTTTTTATTTTGAAACTAAAATAAAAAATTTGTTTATTCTTATTCATGTTTCTTTGAAGAAATTTTGGTGATTTTTTTTCCACCCCCATTTGTACTGCCCCCCAGATGAAATTAGCTTCCGACGCGCTTGCATACATTGCCATTAACACTGTATGCATACATTGTTACTAATATTGTAATAAAAAAGGGCTGTTGTCATTAATTTATCATCTTGTTTATTTTTGTTTTTAATTGTATTTTGCTGTTATATTAATTTAAATTTTGTTAATAAAGTATGTACAACTGCACTCATTAAAGTTGTAACGAACAATATAAGTTCATATTTTTTAAGCAAGATTATTATCCATGCAGGGTTCATGCCTTAGTACCAATACAGCATGCAAATTTTAGTATGCACGCTACTGTGTATAAACAACACGCATACTGCTAGAATAAAATAGCGGTAAAACAAGCATTTCAGCGATATTGGATAATTTTTGGTATTTTTATGACAATGCAGGCCTTGTCCATACTTCTGCTTGCAGACAGTATGCATGTTTCGTGTATGCATGCTACTCTGGACGTACTGGGTTGTGATGTTCAACCAGTGTTGCCAGGTGCCTTTCACCATTTACCCCTAGATTGGATTTCAAATCCCCCTAAAATTCCCCTAAAAATGTTTCGCAAAACCTACAAAAATTTCATAGGGGGCACTGCAATGCAAGCCTATGTATTTGAAGATCTGAGCTGGTGGAGGTCTTAAACGAGGGCTGGAAGTTGCTTCATAGTTCTCAATTGTCCAATGCGAAATTGACCTAAAAATTAAGTCTTACTTTTGAAAGGAGGCTCCGTCTCCCATTTTTTGATATATTTTTTGGAATATCTTTTTTGTCTATAGTTTTTCTCATACTTGTTTTGTTAAAAGTTTTTACACGGAATCAATCAATTGCAAGTAAGGCGCGAAGTAAGTTTGAAGTGAAGTGGGGAAATGATAGGTAATTTATTTGCCTATCATTTCCACAAGACATTGCCTATCATTTCATTGAAGCAGACATGTGCTTCAGCCAAATATCTGCCTTTCTAAAATTTTTAGTATAATTTTAAGGAAAAGTTAGAAAATATTATTTCCAAAGGTAAATTTTTCAAATACCCCTAAAAAAAATAAATCTCCATAAAAACCCATAAAGATACATTACAACTAAAATCCCTCAAGATAGTTAAAAAACCCCTAAATCAAGGAGGAAGTCCCCTAACCAGGTGCACTGTGTTCAACTCAGTATTTCGCAGAAAGCGTTGTGGACAAGCAATATGGCATGCGCTCTACAGTATGGCAAAACCACTCAAATTGCGTATATAAATTGAATGTGTATTATGTAAGGACATGCTGACAACATTAAAAATGTCTACTATTGAAAAATGTATATGTATACTGTATATCAATGCATACTGCTTGAAACATATGCCATAGTTGACCTCAGCGGACACTGATTTGCATATCTGTGAACAGAGAGAGATAGAGAGTTTAGAGATTAGTTTTTGCATGCTTGAATTTTAATACTTGTCCATATACCAACAGTCACTTATCGGTACCTCGAGAGAACTGTTGTAGAGTTTCGCCCAATTTTTTGCTCATAATTATTTGCAGTCGCATTAGCGAGTCAGGCTTGGGCATTTTAGTTCACTAAAAAGATCGCTCTTTTTAGTTCAGTTGAGTTTACTGAACTAGTTCGTTCATATAGTTATTTTAGTTCATTTAGTTCAATTAGTTCGCTCGCTCTTTTAGTTCTTTTCGTGCACTCGTTCATGTTGTTGGTTCGTTAGGTCTTATAGTTCGTTTGGTGTTTTAGATCGTTAGGTATGTTAGCTCGTTGTATTTTTTTAGTTCAATAGGTCTTTTAGTTTGTTTTGTTTGCTCGTTCATCATCAGATCTAAAAAATGAAACGAACTATATGACCGAATCAATCATTAACTGCGGACATAGAAGAAATTTACATAAAAATACTACATAGGGGGCATTCCACACAATATTTGCCACAAAAATGTTTTTGCAAAAAGTTTTTTTTACCGTTCATTAGTGAAAAACTATCAGCACGGAATCAAACCATTGTTGAGTGAAACCACATTTTTTTCTAGTTCATTTCGATTTGATTCGCTGCAAAATCGATTGAACTAAAAGAACTAAAAGAGTGAGAATCAACGAACTAGTTCACATAGTTCATGAGTGCGAATAGTTCAATTGAACTAGTTCGTTCGTGAACTACCCAAGCCTAAGTCATTAGTCATAGGGTATAGTTTTGAGTTCAGGATGCGAAAGCCCCTTTTTCACGCGTTTAATAGTTGCATGAAGTAATTTCTGGGAGTGACATTTTGCTGTCGAAACCCTAATGTACTTTTGCTTTGTTGTGCAAAAGTTGTTCAAAATGAATTGCGCATAGATAGAGCGGATGTTTGCGTAGCCCTACTGAGACAAAAACAATCCATATCGATGTACATGACGCAAGCGCTGATTTTTGCCGTTGCATTGCATAAGCCACACGCAAGTGGTTTTTCTCTTAGCTGCGGTCAAGCTGGGAAACTCATCAACTTTTTTCTGCCGCGATTCGGGCTCAACTTCTGCTTCTTGTGCTGACACTTCTTTTTCATGTATAATGCTAGAAACAACTGTTTGAGTGTTTGAACAATTGTACGCAAAAACTTGACACTTTCATTCAAAATATTAGAAACTAGTTAAATTTTTTTAAGTGAAGAAACAGAAAGAGATCAAAATCTAGTTTTAAACTTCTAGACTTGCGATTTTGGGGTCCAACTAAAACTCAAATCAAAACTCAAAAGGAGTTTCAAATCGAAGTATTTTCGAATTAGATCTCTGTAAAGAAATAACTTGGTACTTAAGAGAGAACTGAAAACAGGTATAATATTTGGAACATTTACCTTTAGCTAAAATGGACTTTTTTAATTTTTTTTTCAAAATGTGTATTTGGAGCTAAAAAGCGAATAGTGAAAAAAATTAGAGGTCGCTCTCAAGACGTTTAAAAGTTATAGTGGTCGAAAGTTAGGAAACTTTTGAAGTTATAACTTCTTTTATACTTAAATATTTTTGTTTTGTAGTGTTAGAAACAATATTCCGTACAAGGGCAAAACACTATTAAGCAGGAAGTCCAAATTATATAAAAAAAAGGAATAATTGCAATTTAAGTAACTAAGGTATAACTAGTTACAGATACGATGTAACATATATGATGGAGGCATATTTACGAAGTAAGTTAAATAGTTACATGAACGATTGAGGAAGAAAAGGCCACACTCGAGAAATTTTTTAAACATTTACAAAGTAAGTTATATAGTTAAAAGCCATAAAATATTATACATTTTTTAAGAATTTTTAAAATATTTAGGAACTTTTAAATAAACGGTGGAGAAATAAAATTAATATTAAAAACCATATTATTTATATTATCTTTAAATTTTGCTGTTATTCGGCCTTTCTGTTGTATGTTACTGCTTTTAAGTTGGGCTTTGGCCGTAAATAAAGAGACAATTAATTTGATATTTTTTTTTTTGTTTTTATTGCACGATATTTCGGCTCACTTTGTGGGCCTTCATCAGGACTATAAAATATGCAAGAAAAACGCATAACATTTATCACAATATAAACACAAGAAATTAAAAAAAATACCATAAAAAACGTGAAAAATGTTATAAATTTTTTATATGAAAGAACATCACAGACAATTTTTTTAAACTATCTTTAAATTTTTACATTCAAATTCATGGAATTAATTTTTGTCATTTTTACATTAGAATTCATGAAATTAATTTTTGTCGTTTTTTTTTTAATCTAAAATGCATCTTAAATTTTGATGCAAAATAGTTGGTACATAAAAAGAGTTATATCTTAGAAAGTAATCAATGGAATTTTATGGTTAATAGCTTATTGAATAGGTAATAGAATATCCTTTCTTTTAATACCCATTTTGCTTAGTTTTGTTTATATATAGCAGATATAGCAAGTTTTTTAGCCCATTTTTAAAAGTTGAACCCCTATAACTTCTAAACCAGATGAGAGCGACCATTAATTTTTTCAGATTTGATATTAGAAGGCCTTATTACATATCTTTTTAAAAAAAAAGTGAAAAATTATTTTAGCTAAAGGTAAAATATGCCTAATATTTGTTCTAGCCTTAAAGTACTGTCGTTTGTCATTTAAAAATGAATTTCAGATTTCGTGGCGCTTACACTTTTCTGGAGATTACGGCCAGATTCTTTCCGGTAAATGATCTTTAGTTTTTCAGTTTTTTTTTTTAATATATGTGGCTAAAATACATACAAAGTATCACAAACTTTCGATGAAGCACATTTTTACTTAAGGATCAGAAAACAGGTTATTTAAAATCGATAGAAGGGGAATAATTTTGTCATTTTCATTAAAATTTGACAACAATTGGTCCTATTCTGCTAAATCTGTTATTCTATTATGAATTTTCTATTATGAATCATAAAAGATGCCGACCATAAAAGATCTGTTAAAATTGGTATTCTGCCTTTCGATCTTTTATGGTATCCTGTTATCAATCTTCGAAAACAAAAATCTATTATAATTCCGTTAACTTCTGTTATGAAACAGCTGATTGCTGTCAATAAATTAAAGAAAACAACGCAAGTTGAAACTGTCGCTTTTAACGTGTGAATCGCAAAAATTTTTGCAAAGTTAGCATTAAAGAAGTGTCGTGCATTAGCATTACAGACTAGCATGTCCGTTTTAATTAAATTGCTTGTTTTAAAACAATACTAAGAGGGCGACCCAGAGCCCGTTTACAATGATAGCAGAAGCTCAAATTTAAAATAAAAGGTGATAGCGAAAGGGACAGAGGTCCCCGTGCAAGTTTCAAATGCAAGGAACAACGGGGAGACGAGCATGATAATCGCGATCGCCGTGGTCAAAGAAATGGTGGTGGTGTACGCAATTATGACTACCGAACAACTAGATGTGCGTTCTGATTGTGTATGTATAATTATTGGATGCGCAGGATCTAATATTCTGATAATACAATCTGATTATAATGTAAGCGTTGATTTAGATAAGGATACAAAGGTGGTAACCATATCTGGAAATTCCAAAGGAAACATCAAAGATGCTGCACGGTGGCGATAAAAGTAGCTCATCCTACCAAACGACTTCCACAATAGTACAGTAGAATAAATCCAAAGGGACCTTTCGTAGTGGGGGCAGTGTACGCCGAGTTCGTTATTAAAAACCAAAGCTGCAGCAAACTCTTGAATTTCAGAAAGAAGAATAAATTCCTTTCTAGATATAAGTCAGCTTGACATTTATATAATTTTTATGCTGCATTTTTTACACATACATTTATAATTTTTTTATTTATTATATACCTATTATAAAAATTATAAATTATTGTACAAAAATAGAAAATACATTTTATATGCAATTTAAAAAAACTACACGGATTAAAGTTATTTTTTTAGTCTTCCAAGTTTTTGTTTCATAAATTAAACATAACGAAACACAAAACAATCTGATTTAGCTTGACTTATTAAATTTATTGATATTCGTTATGATAAAAGGCAGAAAAATTTATCTGTTATTCTGTTGTGTTTCATAACAGATTTCATAGCAGATTTTGTCATGCAGAATACCAAATAAAAGATTTTGTAAAAGATTTGTTGACAGTTCGAAAAATCTGCTATAATTTATAACAGATTTCATAAAAGATTGTCGTGCAGAATACCAATTCTGGTTTCGTAACAGATTTTTTGACAGCTTAAAAATTTCTATGGGAAATCATAACAGAATAACAGAATTTTTTCATAAAAGATTTCGCAGAATAGGCCCAAATATTTCAAATTATAAATATTTAAATATAACTTCGGAAACACCCTTTCAATTCAGTCGAAAACTGTCATTGGCGCTACCTATATAATATAGCTATCTCCCTTGGGCTCATTTAAGCGCCCCAAAACCAAAACAGGTACCAAAATATAACTAGAATAAAGTGTAGCCGCAAAACAGCAAGAAGAATGGATAATTAAACTAAAAAATTTAAAAGAATTACTAAAATTACAGCAAAAGCATTAAAATAGTAGAGAAACGAACGCGTATCGTAATAGTTGATTTGGAATTGCTGCTGCGCCGAACGTTTTGTTTTCATAACAAAAGAATTTTTTCAGTGACAAAATAAAAAAAAAATTAATAAATTAAAGGTGTTGCATTGATCTTCAAGAATTTAAAAATACGCAAAGTTACGATGAAAGAATAATAATATTAATTGGATTGAAAAAGTTAAGAAGACATTTCGAAGAAGAAAAGCTGAAAAAACTCAAGTGGAAGCAAGAGATTCGCAAGAACAAGAATTCGCCGTCTTGGTTTGTGGATCAGTGTAGCAGTTTGGGGGTAAAACAGCAGGCTGTTGTTTGGTTCGACAAAAGCAAAGGTAAATAATTAAATCTGTTACACAAACAAAAAAAATGTTTTCTTATTTTTCCTTGAGTCGATTATACAATTTATAGTGTGCATACCTAAAACTTGATTTTCTTGTGCTGACCGTTCAGCCCAGTGCTCCTTTTTTGCTTACTAACTATCTACACTTCAATCAAAGAACTCGAAGCAGAAAAAAAACGATAAGTTGGAAAATGATAAATGTAATCATATTATTTAAAAATAGGCGGAAATTCAGTACCACTTCACGGGTGGACATTCGTCTTTAATTACTATAGACTTAACTTTCTTATCAGATATAGTACTTTAAAGTTAAGTTTTTGGCATATGCATTGATTTATTCTTTGTTCTTCTCTACAGAGAATGCACTCATTTAAATGCACACACAAAGATTGCCCTTTCTTCGAATTTATTCTGATGCAACCCCATGACACAAACGTCAACGCAGGGAGTAGCGCTGTATTTTATAAAAACTCATTGGTATAAATAATCGTATGTTTTGTTGAAGCTAGCTAGAGATACAGAACTTTTTGTGTTTTCAAAAATTTTACAAAATGTAATTCAAGACGGACACAAAAATCTTGCATACAATATAGAATGCATATCGCCGTTGCCCAACCCATTTCCATGCAACGTATTTTCTTTGAAGCTTTTCGGGGCAGACAACAAAGCATGCATTTCTTTATGACACCATGCAGTTATGTCTGAGATTCTTTTTATTTTGTGTTCTTCGCTTATACGTTTAATTTACATATGTTGTTTGAAGCTTACTGTGTGGCATGTTTTAATTAGGAGCTCTTGGCATTTATTTCATATAAACGCTGTTCGCTTAACACATTTAAATAAAGTTTCTCCAAAGTAAACAAAATTAAACGTAAAAAATAATCCGAAGAAATGGCAACACGTAGAGGCTACAGTGAAAGCCAACAATCAAGAAAATCAATAGGCATCCAATTTCGGGACGCTTCGGCAATCCTGGGATCCCGGAACTAGTCCCGGGTTTGAGAAACCTTAGAAAACGATTTTTTGGAAAACGTAATATGAAGTTTAAAAGTAGTTATGCCTTGTTTTACAGCACAAAACATTGCAGAAGATTATAAAAAACTAAAAAACACAGTTTGGGTAGTATTTATTGTTTCTTTTTGAAAAAAAAAGATAAATTCTTTAAAAAAAAAAATTATAAAATTAGATCATGCAGAAGGTTTATACAATTATTTAAAAATAAATTAGAATATTGTAGTTTAATAGCACTGTATGTAAATGTTCAACTTTTGAAAAGATACATAAAAACGCCGAGACATATAAACTTAATTTTCGGTCGTAGAATTTAGTGTCATGCTCAGTTTTTACAAATCAGATTAAAGTCTCGAGCTATTCAGATTTTTGATATTTGACTTACATTTGACCTTTATTTAAAAAATTTGTATAGTTTTTTAGCAACTAATTTTTATTGTCTTTTCAAAAATACCTCCAACGTGAAAATCAAATCAGCCTTCTTCCATTTAGACAAAAATCTAAAATCTTTTTGGTCAAATTAGTGTTTTTATTTCATATGTAGACTAAATTCTGAAAATGTAAACAAAATCGGAGGGGGTCAAAATTTTTGGTTTCCAAAAATAAGGGAAATATAGCTAAAAATGGGTCTAAAAGTGACTAAATTTCAATCGCAAATATCTTGAGATTTTGATGATCTGCTTAGGAAAAACTGAGATTGCCACTAAATTCTACGACCAAAAAACAAGTTTACGTGTCTCGGTATTTTAGTGTGTCTTTTTGACGTCCCTACAGTGTAAGTTTAGTATTTCTAAGTAGGAAGTCTTTTTTTAATTTTTTAGGTGAACTTTTTGTTTTTTTAAGTTAAAGATTTTTAAGTTAAGTTATGTTTTTCAAGTATTTTGTGATATTTTTTACAGTTACAGCCGTTGAGAAATACTTAAGAACGACTCATTATTCATCAAATACGCACATCATTTTGCTTCAGTACATTGCAGTATATAATGACAACGGTAATTTTTCGCTTTTTTTTTTCTTTTTTTGTTGGATTAGAGCATATTTTACTTTTAATCTTCGGTTGTTTGCATTGAAATTTTGATGTATCGGTAAAGAGTTAACTTTTTCAATGGCAAAATACTTAAGAACGATTGCGATTTAACCAAATCTATATATATAAAATAGGATGTGTGTATGTATGTAACGTATGGACTCCAAAACGGCTGGGCCGATTTTGATGAAATTTTCAGGTAATGTTCATCTTGGTACGGTGGGTAACATAGGCTATATTTGGACCCGATAGGTGGCGCTAGGGTGGACTTATATCGAAAATTTGAATTTATGGACCAATTTAACTGAAATTCAGAATGTATGTTTGTTTGATCATAAGAAAATAATTTGTGTATAAATGGACACGGTAGGTGGCGCTGGGGTGGACTTATTTCGAAAATTCGATGGCGTGAAAAATATATAAATACTTTTAATTTTATTTTATAACGAGGGGAGTAGCGAAGCACACCGGGTTCAGCTAGTATTTTATAAAAATCATTTCATAGACTACATTGACAGGTGAGTTTAAATAAATGTTGTTTATTTGAAGCTTTTTTAACAAAAATGTGTTAGTTGCGGTATATATACAATGGCTTAGGCGACAAATGGCTCACCCGCACAACGCAAAGGAATCGTTGAGTTGCAAAAGGCCAGAGTGTCTTATGGCGAAATTGCAAAGCAGCTTAACTGTTCCAAAATAAATGGTTTTTAATGCTCTTAACCATTTCCGGCAATACAAAACCACGGAAAATATTTTAAGGAAAAAAAAGCCCGGAAAAATACTGATCATACTGTTCGAATGATAGTTTGGTTGTCTAAAGCGGATCCGAGAAAGAGCGCTGCTGCTATTCATCGCGAAATTTTGATAGTGATTGATAGACCAATATCGAAAAGAACTGTTGCACTTCGATTGGCAGAGGCTGGGCTCCATGGTCGTTTGGCTCGCAAGAAAACGTTGGTCACAGCAGCACAACGAACACGTCGAGTTGAATTTGCTCGAACGTACATCTCGTGGACTCAAAATCAGTGGCGCTATATACTTTTTAGTGATGAAACAAAAATAAATAGAGTAGGGCCAGATGGCAGAAAGTATGTACTGCGGCCAAGAAATGCGGCGTTTGACCCTAACTATTTTTACCAGAAACTACTTTCTAATACCTTTCTAACGGTACCTCATTTATAAAAATTGGATTAAAACTGACGTAGATAAAATTAATTAAAAATTTTTCAATTCTGGCGTATTCGGACGATTAGCAGAATTGAAAGGTCAATAACTTTTTAACGAATGGCGATAAAAAAAATAAATGAACTTGTGTTCTTAGAATTATAATAGGAGCCTATAGCCCAAAAATAAAACAAATCGAAAGCCATGAGACGGACCCGTTTTGCGTTATGCTTGGAATGGGCGACTTCTGTTTTAAAATCAAGAATGGGAAAGTCATCACTTCCCAAATTTATTTTTGTGAAATAATCTTTACATATTTTTAAATAATCTTCTTCTGATATTATAGTCTCTCTCACTTTACCTTGCTTCTTAATCTGTGCAAATACTCAGTCTGGTGGAATATAAGAATGGCTAGTATCGGGCAATATTATCTCGACCGTTGTATAATGTTTTGGAGCTTTATTTGCCAGCCAGTATTGGCACATACCTTTCATAATTGAGTTTTTGTTTTGGCTTCCGCAGTCGAACTGTTTTTATACCTTCATGATCCATGCTGCATAGATGATAAAAAACTGCGGAGGCGATTTCATTAGAACCTTTAGGGCGGGTATTCTACTTCCAGTAATATAAGAAAACGTTGTTTTTTGTGAGGAAAGTACTCCAAAAAAGTATAAGGATAATTGACGGGTGAAGTAAGCTGCTTGGGCAGCTACTTTTGGAAGCGACATATTCTTTTAACAATCAAAGGATATTGTCAGTAAATCTACACAGTGCTGTCACGACAAAGCGTCTAATTTGCGAGAACGTAAACTATAAACTGTAGTGATTAGGCCTAATATTACAAGAGTTGTACTCCTTTCTGGAGAACAAAAAGAAAAGGTGAAATTGTGTCGTTTTGATGCCAACAACCCGGTGGAATACATTATCTTTGATTCTCAAATTGATTTTTAGTACCAAATAACTCTGGAAATACTAGACATTAGAAAACTTTGAATACAGTCATTTGTAGCATTTAACAAGGATTTAACAAGAAATCATCACTTTTGATTCTCATATGATTCTCATAGACACAATTATTTCTTTAAAGTGCGAATAATTTCTTTAACCCCTTACATTTGCAGACTAAAATAGTTTCTCGTAGTTCGTTTAGCTTATTAAGAGTGTTAGACTTTTAAAATACTCTAAAAAATATTTCTCATAAAATTTTACTGTAGGTCTGTAAATAGAACAACTTTGTTAAATGCATATATTTTGTAGTTTCCTTGCCTTTTTGTTAGTAAATGACAAAATTTAGAGTAAATTTAAAACCAATATCAAAAACTTAGGCGTATAATTTTAAAACCACCTCCCACCGCTCGACTTGGTTGCCAAGTCAACCGCAGCTTGTTCGGCGGTTAGACTGAGAGAAACTGGAGTATGGAAAAACTTAGGAACAGGTCACGCATCCATAATCTACATTTTCAATTATATTCCAACAAGGATTAATTACTGCCAACCACTGCTTTGCTTTGATGGAAACTTCGGCACGAAATGCGAAATGCGCCGTGGAAACCAGGGTGTCTTTATTTCTATACAGATTGGTCAATGTTAAATGACAAGGGTATGCCTAGCTCGTAGGCTGCCTTATCACTGTAGTGACAATGCTTTCCCAAAATATGCCGTTTTTATTTTTTTTACTCCTTTATAGGGCCAGTGCTTATTTTTCGAAATGTATCATTTAAATTGATAAAGATAGTGATTTTAATATGAAAAACCAAATTGAAACATACTTGTTCAATGTATTCGGATTTTCTTTAAAAAAAACGAGTGACAACAAAATTTCTGAACAGGCTTTGGGCAAAAAATTCGCAGTTTTTTGTAAATTTTAAACTAATTCAATAAATTTTCTATTTTTGGAACACTTTACTCAGTCTTATCACAATATTTTGTATTTATTCATTTTAATTTTCTGTTCTTTTTTTTGCACATCGTTTTTTATCAGATATTTTTTTACGATTACGAACTTTATATGAGGTCTGTTCGCGTATTTCTCCAATGAAAAATATCCAGCAGCAACTTGCAAGAGAGTAACGCATAATTTTCTCTCAAATAGAAAAATATCCAAAAAAGTGCGCGAACGCAAAATTTGCAAAAACTTGCAAGTCTCGATAACAGCTGATTAACGTCTTGCTTACATTTCAAATGGAATGGAAAGCAAAGAGAAATTGGATGTGAAGTGTTCTCCTGGGACCCAGTGGCAACGTTTTCTACAATAATTGAAGATATCTTCCATATTTTGACGACTGCAGCAGTCAATCCTCCGGTTTGTGAACATCAATTTTACTAAATTTGTTTGAGTGTTCAAATTGCAACTGTCTTAAATCAGCTAATTTCTAGCTTGCAAATTCTCGACAGTAAACATTTTTCCAGCAGGAATTTGCAACTTTCCCTTCTAGTCAACTGTCACTTTGCGCTCTCAATTTCTCTTATTTTGCAATTTTTTTGGGTAGCTGATACTTTGTGATAATTATCACAAACTATCTGTACACGAACAGACCCATGATTATTAAAAAGATCCAGTTATTTTTCACTTTCTGTCTTAGAATCATATTCTTCAATTTGTGACTGTTATGCAAAAATTATTTATTTGGTGTAAATGGACCATGAAGTGTTTAACTAGGAACTTATTCTGTTTTTACAGATCTTTTACAAGGCCATACAAAGGGTTAACTTGGCTTTATATCTGTACTACTCCATTATTAATTTTTTTGGACCAATTAAGAAAATGTCCAGCATAATTTTTCGCTAATAAATTTGTATGCACAAATTTATGAAATAAACATATTTTTTATGATAAGGTACCAGTAAAATGATAAGGTACTAAAAAACATTTGTAGCTTATTTAGTTCAAGTTCGTTAACGATGACGTTAACAAATAAATAAAATACAAAAACAGCTGAAATAATAGTAGCTCTCTAACATTTTGTATCAATATATTTTATCTTACTGCTACTCATTAAAATACAATCTGCAACTCTATTATCTTTCATTGTCGTTTTGTTATCTTATTCAGCGGATTCATTTCTGGTGCTTGTGTGTATGATAAAAATAGTTCTTCTCATATAAAAACACCAAACGATCAGTTTGAACTGGTAGTCAACTTGTAAAGTTGTAAATTACTTCACTTTTCTCAACATCTGTAATACGACGAATGACACACAGGGTTTCCCTCAGCAAAACCCGGCTTAATATAATTTTCTCTTTTGTCACACACACGCACACTAACAAAGACACAGCTTGTTAATTTTAATTCCAAATATTATAGCGGGTATTTTTATGGCCAACTTTAATAATAAGCAGCCAATGACTAAGACGCAAGTCATACTCTTTTATCTCTATTGCATAGATTCCAACATGTATTATTATTATTTATTAACACTCTACTCTTTGCGTTTTTATTTTCAGTCAAGCACCTTATTTATCTGGCTTATAGAAACGTTAACAAAACATAACTTATCACAAAACCAGTAAACTCAGCAAAAATACAAAATTTGCGTGAAACTTAAATGTGGCTAACGGAGGTTAAGATACAACAGTAACGCAAGCGTTAAAATTTAAATTTAATGTTATTCTTAAGAAGAAACAAAAATAAACAAGAATAAGATTAAGCAACTAGTTTGTATTGGCACATATTTAAATCTTAAAAATGAACAAGGCTGGAAAACACATACAAATGCCTACCGGTAATAGTACTTTTTTTACACCAACTAGCGGAAGTAGCTCGCTGCTTACCTCGCCACAAGCACAACAAAAGAATGTCATTAGCTCAATTATGAGCTTCTTGCCAGATAATCGTCCAATAACATCGCTGCAAATTGTCGAAGACTATCAAAGGTAAATATTTAGTTGTTAATCATTTTTCGTTAAGCTTTAGAACTGCATAAATATAATGCAATAATTATGTTATATTCTATAATTTAATTGCCAAATTTATGATTACTCCAAAAGTTATCCAATCTTCAAAACTATGAGTTATCAAAATAACTGGCAGATTTATTGACAAACAAAAATAAGAACATTTTAAAATAATATCTCAATAATTGCACAATTTAAAAAAAAGGAAAAACTACAAAAACTAAAATTAAAGAATATTTAAAAATGTGCTATTATTGAATTCCGATAAAGGCACTTGGCCATTTAACAGAAACTTTGTTTTGCTTGTTAAATGTTTCAATTTTATGTACTCGTTACAAATTCCCAAACAAAAGAAAAAGATCCTTAGCAAGATGCTGCCAAGTATTACCAAGTATTACTCACAAATTGCGTCTTCTTCTCACTTTCTTAAAGATAGTACATTTTATTATAATTACGTCTTTCATCTCTTCTTTAAACATCATCTTTAGGAGCACTTTTTATCAATTAATTTGTTTTTTTGCTATTCTTAGATGCCCCAAGAATTTCACTACGGTTCATCGCACTTACGATCAAGATGCGGATGCTGATCTTTGGCGTGAGAGTATCTTGTTTGGTCGTCAGCCAACACGCTATTTGTGCCTCTCAAAGACTGAAGGTCTACCGGAATATGTTGTGGAAACGTTGAAGTAAGTTTGATGCGTTCAAATTTTTTCTTTCTTTTATATAAACGTTTTTCTTAATGATTCAACTATTTTAATTGTTGAAAGTAAATCTATTACATATTTGTTGAAGTCTAAATATTTGCTTGTAAAGATAAATATTAACTACCTTACAAAAAAAATCTAATTTAAATGTTTAAGGAAACACTATTTCAATGTTTTCTTCAAACGCATTATATGCTCTATGAAAGGTTTCTGTGTCATAACTTTGAATAACTACTATCATGTTAGATATTCTAAATTTGAGAGAATAAAGAAATCTGAATATGCTCATAATAATAGGTCTGTTTCCGTACTCGATTCAAGTAACTCGAAGTTGCTTGAAAGCATTATTTTACACATTTTTGAAGCTCGAGAGAGAAGAATAACATGCAAAATTTCACTCTCTATTCTATTACAATTACTTGAAGTTAGTACGGAAACAGAGCTTCAGCCCTATTCTGGCAAATTAACAAATTGTTAACCAGTATTTTGAATATTTCTATGTGGTTGTTGTAGTTTTTTTATTTCAAAACAAAATTTGAAGCTCAAAAATAAAAAATTTTGATAAAAATTGTCAACTGCTTTTCATTTATTGACAATTTCATTAAAAAATTTTGTTTTTTGAGCTTTAAATTTTGTATTGAAAACAACAAACACATAGAAATTTTCAAAATACTGGTGAACAATTTGTTAATTTGCCAGAATAGGGCTGCTAGTCTCTTGCAATGCAAATTTCATAAAACAATATTAACATTTAGATGTCGTTCAATAGCTTCGAACATTTTAAGTTCATTATGGCATGGAGAAGTATGAAAAAAAAATTAAAAAGGCCCAATACTTCGAAATACTTTTACGGGGCAGAGTTGAGCCCAGCATTTAGTGCACTAAGCCTTTCACAAGCACTAAAATATATTGAAAGAAATTATATTTTTCACTATTTTTTTAGCAAGGGACTTACTCTGTAATGCGATTCGAAAAGAAAATACGATTAAAAAACAAAAACAATCCATGTAAATACATGAATTAAGATTACTAAATAAGAGTAACTTCTACCTCTGCTTTAAAATGCTGTTTTTGTCTCCATTGAATTCGAACTAATCAACAATTTATCAAAAACCATGTAAATGCATGGTGTGATTTTGTTTTCGAATCGCATTGCAGAGTGAGGCCCCAGCTTAGTGATAGTGATGCTTCTCTTCACTATCACTAGGGATTTTAGTGATAGTGTATATTGTTGCTAAGTGTTATAAGATAAGTTATATATAGACAGCGGAATTATATGCAAAATTAATTTAAGTCTGATTGAAGTCACGTTTTGGATTTGTATTGATTCTGACTTCATTAATGCATTTACTATCCCATATCTATGATATGCAAATTTTATGCAAAATATATGCAGAAGCATATGCAAGAAATATGCTGCATACTTTTTGCTTATGCAGTAATAAAAATGATCTAAATTCAAAATATTACCAAATTAATTGAAATATCCATGAAGTTTATTGAAAAAAAGTGTTAAAAATGTAAAAATTCTTTTATTACGAGCAACAGATAATTATGTTAACCAGAAATCGCTAGTGGTCGAAATTCGACCTTTTCACTATGACATTCGACCTACACTGTGATATGAAATTCGTTCTCAGATGACCGTAAAAAAAGGTATCAATAATCTATATCTATTTTCAGTTTGCCTCTGAGTGCTAACCAACGACTTTTCATACAAAAATACGTTGCACTGAGGAAATCTACAGTTTTTGAGATATCGCAATAATTTTGATGTCATAATAACGGAAAAATTTTTAATATTCTATCCGTGAAAAATATTACAAAAAAAGCTTTCGTATACCGTATAAAAGTCAACCAATAACCTTTCATACAGAAGTACGTTGTACTGAGAAAAGCTACAGTTTTCGAGATATCGTCATAATTTTAAGGTCAAAATAACGGGAATTTTTCAAAGTTTACTGTTTCTCAATCCCAATATAAATTCGAATATGTTACTTAAAAATATGCTTATTAGTACATATCAGCAATGTCTAAAATTTCCTCTTACACAGTTTTCTTCCATCTCTTATAGCTTAGCTTTTATTTAAGAATTTCTGTTTTGAGCGCTTATATTTCAGGTAAAAGGTTAGAAAAAGTATTCTGTGCACTCCTTCTCCCTACTCTTATTCATTTCAAAGAAAAATTATCAAAGAGAAACACGGGAGATAATGGTTTCGAACTGGTTTCCTACGCCTATTTATGTATAGATTATCTGTTCAATACTGTACTGTTCACATCACATGAAGTCAAGGGTGCATACTTAAATTTAGGAACATGTTCGCCAGCTATTTTTACATTTTTTAAAAGTCTATTTTTTTCTTTCTCCAATAAAAAAACATAAAACTAAATATTCTTTTAATGGTGGTTTCAGCTAAGTAGCCATCTGCATCTTTTTGATGTTTAAATTTCTCGCGCAGTTCTTTCATAATTTAAAACATATCCAAGATAACCAGTAAACTCTAAAAAAAGAGTGCTTTCAGCGGGCGACTATGACAAAAATTTTTATTAACAATTAAGACGGGCTGATATTTTCGCACTCAGAAAATCAAATATATTTATCAAAAATATATAAATATAAAATAACAATTAAAATTTATACAAAAAACTACATAAAACAGTACATTATTAAAAACAGTACTTTTGCGTACTGTCTTGGGTGCATGCCATAAAACAGTACAATGTCCAAAAAACAGTACTGTACTGTTTAAAAAAACGCACCTGGCATCCCTATCCTGTACCCTCTAAAAACATTCATGTCTGTAATAGAAGTTACGAACATACATTGAGGATAAAATGGACTTGCATAATTTTGCATATGCATATAATATGCAAATATGCAATTTTTTAATTTGCATATGCACTTAATGTATGCATGAGCATTTTGTATGCAATATGCAAAAATTGTGTTATGTTTTTCGTGATAGAATTTCTCGGGACGCATATCTGTGTCATCGAAATTGTTTTGTGATCATTCAATACAAATATGCAATTTCATATTATCCACTGTCTAGTTATATAAGATAGTGTTATATAGAACTAAATTGAGTGGTAGTTACTAAATCTCCATCTACTACACTCAAATAGTGCAAAATTTCAACAGTCACTACATAAAAGCATAAATTGAAAGTGTTTTCACTCAACTTTCAAATATGACTGATTTTGAAACTATTTCAGTCAGACTCGAATTAAAAAAAGCTATAATTAAAAATAACTATTTTTCGAGCTTGAGGTCAGATATTGTAAAATGAGGGTTCACAGTCCCGAGTCCACGCTCAACAAGGTTTTAACAGAAGAACGATTTTAATTCTCTATTTCAATTCAGTTTGTTTCATTTTATTTTTAGCTATATCAATTAAACTTTTAAATACAATGTCTTAGAATAAGTTTGAATAAACTAGCTTGAATAACAAATCGCTTCAACTTTAAAAAGTTCTTGTTTCTTTGTTCATCTACAAACGCGAACTGACTGTACTTTTTAAAGTAATCAAACAAGTAGGCTTTTTTAAATGCTGTTCTTTAACAGTTACTCAGTTACTAGAGTAGCTAGTTAATATATAAAGTGTAAGTATACATAGGAGAATGTATATAAAGAAAAATTTATGTATGCAAATTTAGAAAATTATATGGCAAACTTTTATGGTAAACAAATTACCCAGTACGAAATTTTATGATTTAAAAATACTTTATTCGGCGGTAACAGATATGTTTATGAAGAAAATAAAAACAACAACAACTCTGAATGAGCATCACTAAGCTACGATCAGATTGACGGTTTATATAAATGAGTGTTATTTAAAATAACAGTTTCATGAAAGTTTTCAGTATGTAATTACACTAAGAGATTCCTTCCAAACAAATTTTCAATATGCCATTCAGTCAATAAATATGCTTCCTCAATATGCCATTCAGTCAATAAAGAAACAACTACGCCGAAAACTAGTGCAAATTCGGGATTCTTAGATTTCGGAGAAATTGAAAGTAAGAAACTCATTACTGAAATAATTGCTTATTACCAAATGAATTGGACAATTTTTTATTGGACACACTACTACTTTGTGTCTAAATAAGCAAATGTTAATTAAATTCAACACACCTTTGCCTTCTACTCCAGTAAAGAGTTTATTTTCGTTTGCTGGAATGATAGACGTTCCTCGGAGAAATAAATGAAGCGATTCTTATTTCGAAAAGCTTTTCTTGCTTAAAGCAAATAATTGTTAGCATATTTTATTTTTCTTGTTTTGCTTAATATTTTTCTATTTTACTAAGAATAGCATCACAAATTTCTGTGTAATATTTAATTACTCAATACTTAAAAAAAACTGTTCCTATTTTCTTTCAATTGAGTGAAAACTTTCTGTGTTTCGCTACTATTAGAGCAGGTATATTTTCGCACTGTTAATTTAGTGCAAAAAAAAATTGCACTAAGCTGTAGAAATTTTTGTTCACTGTTCTTATAAGAATTTGAGTGAAAAATTTTCACTACCACTATCACTCATGTATAGTGAGCAGAGCCTGAAAATAACTTAAAAATTTCATTTTTTAAGTTAAGTCCGACTGTTAACTTTTTTATTTAATTAAAAAAGTTAAAAATTTCTTTTAACTTTTATCTATAAAAATATAAGTCAAAAGTTGACTTACTTTTAAAAATAAAAGTTTTTCCTCACTTTGAACTCTTAAACTTAAAAGTAAAATTTAATAAATTACCAAAGACTTATTTTGCAAAAAAATTTTTATAAGTCTTTAAAGATTTTTATTTTTAAAAGTTATTTTTAAGTCTTTCGACATTTTTATTTTATAAAAGTTTTAATAAAAGTCTTACAATAAAAAAAAACTGCGAAAAAAATCCAAAATATGTTTATTTATGAATTGGTTTCAGCAACCATTTATTCCACCGATTGATTTTGTTAAACTTGTCGACTGTTGGAAAGATTCATATTGAACAAATATATAACATACAATACTTTTTTTTAAAAGGACCTTTAAAAAGACTTTTATATAATAAAAGTCTCAAAAGACTCTTAAAATTAACTTTTTTAAATAAAAGTCTCCAAAGACTTTTAAAATTATTTTTCAAGTCTTCAAGTCTATTCTTCAAGTCTTATATTCTTCAAGTCTTCAAAGACTCTTAAGTTTGATTTTATTTTAAAAAAGTTAAAAATAACTGTTAAAAATAACTGTTAAAAATAACTGTTAAAAATAAGAGCTATTAAGTGAGAGTTAAAAGTAAAAGTTATAAATAACTCTTATTTGATAACTCTTACTTTCGACTATCAATAATAACGTTTTTCTATATGACCTTGTTATTTATTATGTTGATTTTCTATGATTTAAATACAAATTCTAAATGTTTGATAGTTTAAATCATTCTCGATTTTAAACACAAATTCTAGCTGTTTGATAGTTAAAATTGTTTATTGAGCTTTAGGTCAGGTTAGAACAATTAATTGCACTAACGAATTGTTTCCAAAGAAACGACAACAACAACATTTTCAATATGAAAAGGGAAAACATCACTAGCTGAATTTATTGCAATTTCGGCCCTGCTACAGGCTTCATCGGAAATCATTGTGATGCCGGCGGGAATCGATCCCAGGCCGTGCTGCCTCGTGCAAGCGCATCTTAGCGCAATACACCAACAGAGCCGATCAGTTTCAATTTCTCAATTTTTCTCCCTTTTCTTGTTGTTGTTTTAATTTGCTTTACTTTAGTTTATGCTTACGTTATTATATGGAGTCCAACATTTTGTTGGAATTCACCACTAACAAAGCATGGTTACTAAAGTTGTTTTTAGATTTGCTGACAATCTTCAGGCTGTTTCAGAATTTGTATTTAAATAATAGAAAATCAACATCAATAACTTTTATATAATAAAAGTTTGTTAAAACTCTTATTTCAGAGACTTTTTGGAAAAAAGTTATAAAAGTCTTAACCTATGATGGTAAGGCTTATATTTTTCAATTCATCAGTAAAAACTAGTAGAAGATAGAGAATAATTTTACATTATCAGTACATGTAAGCTGCAACTGCAAATTTAGTGCATTTTTAAAAATTAAAAATGATCATTTTTAAAATAATTTTGTTTCTTTTTTTTGTTTGGTTTAGTAATTATTGTGGCCAAAAATTAAAAAAAAATCAAAGTCTAAAGTCATCGTTACTCAAACATAAAATAAATTTGAGTAAAATGCCATTAACTTCAGAGACCGTTTTTTGTATTTTTTTTCTAATTCTTGGCATACAAGTCAATTATACTCTGCATTAGACCATGATAAAATTATACAGTAGCATTGACAATTGATTATTTTCTCATGAAAACTAAAACTTGCTACTGTCAAAAACAGCTGCTAGTACAACACAGTGAAAAGTATACAAACATTATAAAAAAACTATGCCGAAACATTGCTCGTCAATCGAGTCATAAAATCCCTGGCACTTGGTGTTCTACCAATTCGAGCGCGTCCAGCAAGCCGCTATTGCGACTCTCTGTCGATGAGGATGTCGATGGCGTTAACTAAGGCACTACTTTGTCGTATTCTTCCAGCTAAGACTCGAAGAGCTCCAGCTGCTTTGACAAATCATCCATATTATGATGCTGCAATTCAACATTTCCAACTTCTTATATAATGTTCATAACCCAGATCAATAATCTTTTATGGAAATTTTAAAAATTCAGATCGAGCTTATCTTCGATCAAGGAGTTTGTATTTTAGTTTGAATCCTTAAACCGGCTGTTAAGACATTTGTGCCATTCTGACCTAACACTCTGTAGTATGGTCACCTCTGTTACCTCCTTGAGGTTTTTACAGCACTGCTAATTGCTCTACACATGTGGAAAACTTATGTGTTATACAGAACAGTTCTGAATTTGATGCTATGCCGCTGTTTGTAAAAATTATTTTTTGCAATAAAAGACATAAATGTTATATATTTTAAGATATCGCACCCCAACTACAATAGGGGCACAACTCTAAATTTTCAAAATTCGACTTTTTGCAAAAAATCAATTCACAGTGCACGTATCTATCAACTATAAACATCTTTTAGCCGTATCTCTTCTCTGTCGTTTTAAAAATGACGTTACGCCTCTTTTAATGTAACGCTTTTAAGTGAACCTGACGTGTTTTATAGCATGTAAATGGTATTATTTTGACTCTTGCCTTCTTTTGTGAAAAAATAACAGATTTCTTGTGAAATTATTTGGAGTTGTGCCTGTTTTGTTGATTGTGGTGAGTTAATTAAAATGTACTATTTCGTATTGTGCCTTTTTAACTGAAACAAAATTGTATTTTTTAAGATACGGTTTAAGCTTAATTATTTTGCTACACAAAAGAAAATTAAATGCAATTTTTAATCGCTATACTTAAGCCTGTATGACACACTTTTTTTCAATTTTACAAACTGGAAACGAGTGGCGCATGGGCAATAGAGTGTTTCTTATTTTGCGATATTTGGCAATATAATTCCATAATAATTGGATGGGCTAAAAGATTTGTTCTTTATATTTTTATATTCCAAGAACGAATCTCAAAAAGTGCCAATCTACTGCGGTGCCAATCGGGTCCCAAGTTTCCAAAAAATTTAAATATTAGACAATATTTGCATTAATGTGGCTCTAATTTACAAAAGTTTCATTTATGTTCAAAGAATTAAAGCAAAATTATGACAATTTTTTTAAGTAATTTTAAAAGATAAATATAGTTTTTTAAAAGCTTAATGTTTTTTTGTGTTCGAAATGCCAGAAATAGCCATTTTGAGGATTTTTGGAAAACAAGCCAAGTTTCAACAGCTATAACTTTTTTATCCGAAACCCAAAACTCGAAAAAAACCCAAACTCGAAACTTAAAAATGGTCCACTTCTAGTAAAAAATTTCATAACGACCAAGTTATTTATCACACAATTTTTTTGTATATGTATTATGTGTTGTTTCAGAATATATTTCAGCAATATTTCATTGCAATTTTTTCAAATTTGGATTTTTGCGATTTTTTTTTTAATACAACAAGAAAGAAAATAACATTTTTTTCGAAAAGTAAAATATCACAACTCTGGTACTTTTATGTTTGATAGCTACTTTCAAACAACTAAATAAAAAATAAAATAAAGAACAAAGTGTATAGCAGTTTTTTAAAAAAAATACACTTCTTTGATAAAATATTAAGTAAAACTCATGTAATCCTTCTCCAATTTTCGGGCTCTTTTGAGCAAGTTCTAAAAGTTCATCAATCGGCACGAAACTTTATAGATTTTATAGACAGTGTTTCTGCTGTCATTTATAAAATGTTTGTTAATTTTTTCATCGTTTCAATAGTTACAGTTTCTGTGCACTTTATTCGGAAAGTAGCAACTCACAGAAATAAAGAAAAGAGATCTAAAAAAACTGAACTGGTGAACAAAAATATCATTCCAAAGATTTTTATAGACACATACTATAAATATTTAACAGATTAATTCGATTTTTCTATGTAAATTTGACTGCATAGTACTGAGAGTGTTCACAATTTCTGGCCTGACCACGCCCACTATAAACAAAAACCACTAAAAACAAAAACTACAAGCAAAATATTAACAACGTCGCCTTACTAACATAAGAAGGGAGAAAATGGAAAAACCTTTCACTTAAAATATACAAGGAAACCTTGTGAATACCCTCACTATAACCTTTAATATAAGATTTTTTTTTTTTTTGGTATCATAACGTATATAAGAATACTTTTTGTTTCGATTTTGCAGTACAATTTCTTTCATTTTGTGTTTTAAAAGAATTTTCTTTATTTTATAATGTATGTTTTTAATTAATGATATTTTACGGTTTTAATTTTAAGTTTTTAATTTTATACTTAATTCTATGTTCAACTTATTTTGAAAGTTGAAAGAAAGAAAAATTAACAATTTTTTCAGTTTGAAATTTTAAAAAAAGTCCTGATACTGAGCTTTTTGCAAAGAAACAATAATTATTTTTTTTTTAATTAAAAAGGCACGACATAAAATAACACCATGCGTTGAATAAAATAATTTCAAGAAAAAGATCAACATAAATACTTATTCCTGTATGGTCTTTCTTGACAATAACTTACTATTTCTTTTAAAATATTTCGTTTACATTTAATGAAGTAGTTTTTTTCCTTCAAATTGATAATTTGTAATTTTGAGTTGTGCCCCTCTTGTTTTTAGCGTGCGATATGTGTTTCTCAGAAAAAAACTATGAATGTTTATTAAACAAGAAAAATCCGAAGATTTTAATAAGTATTCATTCTTTGGCTAACTTTTTAGAAACAGTTGAACAACTTTAACAAATTCTCTTAGAGCACATATGTTTTTCCAGTTTGTAGAGTAGTTTTATTCAACCCCATTTTAGTGATGTCTGAAGCACAACTAATTATTTCAAAATAGCTACAAATTATTTATTTGGCAATAGACTATTCTATTTTACTCAATTTTCAATACAAGTTAATGTAAGATAATTATTTATATGAATAGTTTTATTTCTTTACTCTTGTTATTTAATGATTTTTGCTACTTTAGTTTTTGCAATCAGTATAGTTCATAATTTACCATTTTTTTAAACTCAAAGTTCAAAACTAATTAAAAAGGCTAAGCTAGAATTAATGTTGTGTAACCCTGCCTAGCGGTTCGCAGACTTTGAAGTATTTCCTCTATTAAAAGCTGTCAATGAACTTGCATGATTTTATAACTTTTTGTAATGATAGCCAACAACAAACCAAAATCACTTCTTTACGGACAAAAGCATCATTAACAAAAAGAAATGATATTAATGTTTTTATTAAGCTCTGTCATTTTATTATTAACAAAACCATTTAGTAAATGCTATCAACTATAAAATTGTTTTTCTTAAAGGGTGATTGCAGAAAAGCTTCAGCCACCAAAAGAGTTTTCGTTACTCTCACGCACCGCCGATACAGAGCAAAAGGCCTGGCGTAAGCGTCAAATTGCCTACAAATTGTCTAAACGCGGCACTGTTACACATGCGGTCACCGACATCATTCTATGCTCTAAATTGAAAATTGCCCCAGAAGGCTTTAAGTTGGCAGGGTAAGTATTTTTTTATTTTTGTTTGCAAACTTAAAGAGACATGCTTAAAGTTAAATATATCATTGATTATTTTCAGCGATATTAACGGTATATTGGTATGCTATAAAATGGGTAGCATTCCAGTGCGTTTGCCGCCACCAGTGCCGTCACTGCAATCGCCACAACTGAATAACTATAATAGCCAAAATAGTGAAGTAGAGAAGGCACTGAATCGACTGAATTTGAACGGTAGCTCCTCAAGCAGCAGCAATTGGAATCCTAAGCAGCCAGTAAGTAGTGGCATTCGTATTTCTGTAAATGTGCTAATGAGTAACTTTTTGTTCTTCTTGTTCTGACGACAGTTGCCGCCTGTGCCCGCGACTGAACATGATTATGAAGAGATAATGGCCTCCTATCAAATAAATTCACCCCAACGTCCTACACCACGGCATCCAGCCACTACCGTAGCTGCAGCTACCAACACATCTGGCCATAGCGTGGGCACGCTGGGTGCCTACTCCGAGCTAGATGGCGTGCCATTTGTAATTAATACCGCTTTAGTGCCAGCCAATCAAACTACTGTAATTTTAATAGTTTCGTCTTTACATTTGGTGATTTGTTTTAATTGTTTGTTTATTTTATTCAATTAGCTACCCACACTGCCGCAAATCTCAGTGCTACTCAAAGATCTCGACTATGATTTTCAGCTAGAGCGTCAAATTCTCTGCACCATGAAATCGTCTGCATCTAAAAATCCGTTCTTCAAGTGAAGCAGCTGGCTAAATTTTTAATATTAAACAAGCCATTTCGTGGCAAAAATTATAGGATTAAAATGGTGCTAAAACAGCACAGAGAATATTAATATGTAATTATAAACTATGATAAAAACTATGATAAGTAGTGTGAGCCTAAGTTTAAAAAACTTGAACTTCTAATGAAATTATATTGTGCTTAAAACTTAAATAGCGCCAAAATAATTGTTTAGAAATTATTTTTTTTTTGCCGCAGCTAAATATGTAACTCCATTTAAAAACAAAAATATTAAATTAAAAAAAAATTCCATTAAATTTGTGGACATTTGACAAAAAAAACAACTTCTCTAGAGAGTGAAATCGTTGGGGTGGACATTTTCTTGGATTTTAAACATTGATACAAAACTTTAATACTTTTCCTTCAACAAATCGACAAATCAACTACGTTAGAATTTTTTCAAAATTGCATTTGACGAAACAGCTTCTCTCAGACAGTTTATCAAAAGAAGATGTTCGAATATTCCTTTGAGAAAACAACCGATCTCCATTAAACAATCGCGTATATTCTCCAAATTCCTTTTGACAAAACAACTACTTTCGAAAGAAGCTTGTTTGTGAAATGCATTTCACAATAGAAAACAGTGACCAATATCTTTGGTTCGATACAATTTCACTGAAAACCATTCTGACAAAACAACTTCTATAATATAAGCAGATCTTTTTTTATAAAATCAAACGGAAAAAAAAATCTTGGTTTTTTTAATTTGTAAAAAAATAAGATTGCTCGCTCGTAGCTGAAAACAAGTAATTACGAAATACTAGAAAATAAAACAAAACTACATTTATGATAAAAATAAATAAATTATAAAAATAAAATTATAATAAATGATAAAAACTATAAAACAAAACATTTTGTAAAGCTGTGAAATTGTTTTTTTGTTTGCTCACCTAAAAAGTAACCACTTTCGAAAGAATTTGTTTTGTCAAAAGTCCACAGAAAAGTATTCTAAATGAATTTTAAGCTTTATTTACAATAGCTCCGAATTTAAAAATGTTAGATCATTTTCTGCAAAACAATTCATTATCAATGAAGAAAACCATTGCTTTGATTAAATCAAATATACATTGAAAGAATTCGCTTCTTTTTAATCCTTGTGCCTTCCATCTAATTTTCTATGTTATTGTTTTAAAAAAGTATAATATTTTTTAATACTTTTTAAATTCTCTGTGTTCTTGAGTTTTGATTTTTAGTAAATTTCCTTAACTCATCTTGAAATAACAATTTCTGCTAGTACAAGAATTTTTCTGTCAATGAATGTGATTTAAAAGTGTTGTCATTAAGCTCCGAAAAATAATTTCAGTATTGAAAGTGTGATTCCCATTTTATTAGGCATAGTACTCTGTTCAGTTTCATGTGAAATTCCACTCAAATCTCTATACAAAATACGACATCTGCGAAACAAGCGTGGACATTTTTGCTTTCTCTGTTCGCTGCGTGAAATTATCGCAACATGTGGGCAACATTTTTTCACAATTTAATTGTACTGCCTATTTATTTTAAAGTGAAAAGAGAGAGATCATATTAAATTTCCCAACTCACTCTTTAAGTATCTCTGAGAAACGTTGCAAACGGAACTCCTCGCAGCAAAATAATGTCGGAATTTTCACGCAACAAATGAATGAATGTTGTCAGCGAAATTTCACGCAAACAAACATAGTACTATGCATGCTTTAAGCATAGTACCTACTATGTTTGCTTGCGGGAAATTTCGCTGACAACATTAATTTATTTGTTGCGTGAAATTTCTGACTTAAAGTTTGTTGCGAGGAGTTCCTATGGCAACGCTTCTCAGAGAGTGAGTTAGGAAACTTCATATGATCTCTCTCTTTAAAAATAGGCAAATTGTCGTGAAAAAATGTTGCCCAGGAATATGTTGTGAAAACTTCCACGCTTGCTTCGCAGCTGTCATTTTTTGTATGGAGATTTGAGCGGAATTTCACATGAAACTGAACACAGTACTGTGCTTTAGTTAAAATTAGATTCCATGAAATTTTTGTCTAGTTTCATAGAGCCTCAAAATTAAATGAAAATATTGTTTAAATGCAATTTATTGCGCTGGCAGTTTTAAGGAATGGGAACCATTAGTAAAGCAAATGTGTTTTTCTCAATTAAAAATATATATATAATATTAAAAAGGTTAAACATAAAAGCAAAAAAGTCTGTATAAAAATGCAAAAATATTGAATCTTTTTATAGACATTTAAAAAGTTTGCATATATATATAGAATTACTATGCAAAATGTTCATATATGATATAGAATCTGCTGGATTTACTTGCTATTTTATACATCAAATAAAATATTATAAATACTTACAATATTTAAGCATATACATTAAAAAAATAATTATTTATGCAGCGAAGTCGCAAAACAATATTTAAGCTCTTAACAGTTATTAAACAACTATTCACAGTAATTTAAAAAGCAATTAAAAATTTGGATAGACTGTTATAACTGCGAGTGAAGTTATGTATAACTTATTTTGATGCAAAGTTTTAAACGCACTAATAGTATTAATTTCGGAAAAGTTACACCGAAACTGTGAAAATCTAATAAATCATTTTAAGAATTTTATAAAATATGTTCTTGAAGATATATGGAACTTTAATAAAAAATAGCATTCATCAAATAAGCGTTCGTTAAAATGTTATAACTTGTTTTATATCATTCAGCCTTAAGATCGAATAAGTTCAACTAGAAAAAGTGTTGAATAAATATAAAAACCCTTTAATCCAAAATATAATTTTTATTTTCTTTATCAAACTTCCAGAGGTCTTAATAAGAAATGGCCCAAATGTCTCAAAGTTCTGTCATATTTGAGGACAATTTAAGGACATTTTAAGGGCAATGCCCTTATGCCCAGGTACCCATATTAAGCTGTTAAAATAGTTTGACATTTCGCCAAATGTAGCACGGCATTCTTTGGCTACTTTAGAGTTGATGGATACTTGCTCCATTGATCGATTGCTCCATCGATCGCTGCTTGACTGTCCGATAAAGTGTATATTTCTCGTTTAGATATGACATTCTCTGAGAGCCATGTTGCAACTTCTTTAATTGCTATAATTTCGGCTTGGGAAAACACTACAATGATCAGGTAGCCTACGAACCAGGGATACCCCTAATTCTTTAGAGTAGACTCCATACCCGACCTTGTCATTTAATTTTGACCCGTCTGTATAGAAGTGTAGACACCTTGGTTTCCACGACGCACCTTTATTCCAGTAAGTCCTAGGTGGAGAAAGCGTGCCGTAGTTTCCATCAAAGGAAACCAGTAGTTTGCAGTAATCAGTCCTTGGTGGAATGAACTTTAATTTGTAGAGTATGGATGCGTGTGCTGTTCCTAGGTTTTTCCATACTCCAGTTGCCCTCAATCTAACCGCCGAGCAAGCTGCTGTTTGCCTGGCAATCAAGTCGAGCGGTAGAAGGTGAAGTAAGGCCGCAGTTGGTGTTGTTCTCGCGAGGAACACTGATGCAAATAGATGCCATTCTTTGGACTTTTTGGAACTGGTTCAAATATGTGACCTTGTCCAAGGCTGTCCACCATATCGTTGCTCCGTATAGAAGTACAGATCTTATGACCCCTGTATATAGCCAGTGAACGATACTGGGGGAAAAACTCCATCTTGTTCCTATAGCTTTTTTCAAGCGCGTCGGAAGCGAATTTCATCTGGGGGGGCAGTACAAATGGTGGTGCAAAAAAAGTTCACCCAAATTTATTCACATGAAACATGAAGAAGATTCTCTCTTCTTATAGAAGAGGAAAATATATAAAACAAAAATATTATCGCTGTAAAAAACTGATATTTTGAATAACTTTTCTTTTTAAATTGTTTAGCTAAAAAATTGGGGGTAACTGCCCCTTGCCCCCGCTTGCTACGCCAATGGCTTTTTTGCATGTGTACAGCGCAACTGTCGCTTTCTTCGTACGCTCAGAAGTACTAGGTTTCCAGCTCAGCTTCCAATCAAGAATGAGTCCTAGATATTTTTCACTTTCCGAAAGGGAAAATGCAAACTTATTTAGCATAATTGGTGTGAGGGACGGAATTTTGTGTTTCCTTGTTAAAAGGACCAGTTCTGTTTTGGCCAGATTTACTCCAAGAGAAAAGGGTTCGGCCCATCGCTAGAATTTGCAACGAGCTCTTTGCATTACGCCGCGTTACTTTACTTAGTTGGCGCTACAACCGTATGTCGATCTTGGCCTCATCTAAGAATTTGCGCCAGCCATTTCGTCTTTCGCTTGCTGGCGCCAGATGAAAATTCCAAGCTTCGTCAGGTTGTCCTCTACTTGGTCTTTCCAACGAAGATGCGGTCGTTCTCTTCTGCGTTGACCGCCGCTGGGTACCGAATCGAATATTTTCTTCACTGGAGCATCGTCTTTCGTGCGCTGAACATGACTTGGCCAGCGAAGCCGCTCGATTTTAATGCGCTTGACCACGTCGATGTCAGTGTACAGCTCATACAGTTCATCATTCCACCCACCATATTCGGTACTCGCCATTGACGCAGATTGATCCGTAGATCTTACGTCTTTTCATCTGAACTGCTCAGCGTCCAGGTTTGTGATGCATAAAGTAGGACGGGCATGATAAGCGATTTATAGAGCGCGATTTTCGTTCGTCGAGAGAAGGCTCTGCTTCTTAATTGCCTACTGAGCCCAAAGTAACACCTGTTGGCAAGAGTTATTCCTCGTTTGATCTCAATGATGATGTCGTTGGTTGAGTTTATACTGGATCCCAGATAAACGAAGTCCTTCACAACCTCGAAGGAGGTATTGTCAACTGTAACGTGGGTTCCAAGACGCTGGGACTGTTTGTTTGTTGACACCAAGTATTTCGTATTATCTGCATTCATTGCCAGACCCATTCGACTTGACTTTCTTTCTAATCTGGAAAATGCTGCACTGACTTCACGCTTATTATGGCCAATGGTATCGATGTCATCAGCATACGCAAGCAGCATAACACTCTTGTAGAATATTGTGCCACTACGTCTCAGATCAGCAGCTCGGATAATCTTTTCCATCATTAGGTTGAAAAAGTCGCACGATAAGGAATCACCTTGTCTGAAACCTCGTTTGGTAACAAATGGTGGGGAGAGGTCCTTCCCGATTTTAACTGCGCTGCTGGTGTTGCTCAGTGTTATCTTGCAAAGTCGTATTAGTTTTGCAGGAATACCCAATTCGGACATGGTGGAGTACAGGTGCTTCCTTATTGGGCCGTCGAAGGCGGCTTTGTAGTCAAGAAAAACATGGTGGGTGTCGACTTGTTTTTCTTGAGTCTTTTCCAAGATTTGTCGCAGCGTAAAAATCTGGTCGATGGTAGACTTTCTAGGTCTGAAGCCACACTGATAATTTCAGCTCAGTTAGTTTACAATTACTTCGCGTTAGGGAGTGGGAAATTTGACTGTGACTGAGATTGTTAGGTCATCGGCGTAGGCTGCCAGTACACAGCCCTCCCTCTCTAGAGACAGCAGTATGTTGTTCACAACCAGATTCCAGAGGAGTGGAGATGGGACACCGCCTCGTGACGTACCTCTTGTCATCGATGCCGAGAAACAATTTGATATTTTGTGTCAGGGAAGTAGCTGATAAATGTCCGGTGCCCGTGTCGGTAAATTTCCGACCTCTGTACCGAGAGAAGTGCTAGTTCTGGAACACCTTGGGCAGGCACAATGTACGAACGAAGACCGATTCGGGTACTCGTCAGTTTATTGTGTCCGATATATAGTCGAATATATAGCGAATATAGTCGCTGATTTTTGCACATTTTATTGATATAATACAAACTTACCACGGTACTATTTCAGGTGTCTTTAAAGGTGCTTGTTGAGTATGTTTCGGGTACATTATAGTTAAGACTCAGGCCAGTTTCGATACATATCAGCTACTTTATTAACACAATATATCCTTTTTTTTCTCGGGTCCTGGTCGCTGAAGCTCGTTTGCATTCGGCTTAATATCAATGTGCGGTTAATTTTTTTTCATAAACTGTTTTTAAAAATAAAATTGAGTATTTAAGTTTTTTATTTTATGGTTACTCTTTAATTTTAGTTGTTTGATTTTTTAAGGCGTTATTACGCAACCGAAAAATTTATTGTTTCTTTAAAAAAATTTTTATTAAAAAACATAAATTTTAACAAATTTAAATTTTTAATTTTAAAATTGAGTCCGATACTCTGGACTTTTGTACCTGAGTAGTTTGGTACGGACACAAATTTTTTCTTGGGGATCTTACAGCGCAGTTGAGCACCTTATCTATGATATCACTAATGATGTTATTTACTATTCACACCTAACCTAAGCAACTCTAGTCGTATAGATTGTGGCGTGACATTAATAAATGCTCCCTCTATGTTTAGGAAAGCAACTAAAGTGAATTCATTATGCAGGAAGGATCTTTCGATGGTCCCGACCAGTGAGTGTAAAGCCATTTACACGGACCTTCCCTTGCTATATGCATGCACTGATGCCGATTGCAGAGCAGAGGCGATATTGCTGCGTAGATAAAGATCTAATAGCCCTTCTGACGTCTTCAAGAGGAACAGCTTCTTGTATTTCTACAAGGAAAAAACCATCAGGCCCTGGTGATTTCCCCGTCTTGAAGATGCTTCATCGCCCATTTTAGTTTCCTATCGGAGGCTATGCCTTCAGTGTCCTGTTTAAAACAGCTAGGATTAGGCAGTTGTGTACCAACAGGCGCGCTACTACCAGGGAAGTGCGTATCTAATAAGAGGTTGAGAGACTCCTCACATTGTCCATGTGCCGTCCGACCTTTTGAGATAGCCGTGTGTGCTAGCGAGAAGCTTGTGTAGCCTAGAAGCCTCCGGGATTTCTTCAATTCCTTTACAGAATCGTTTTCAAGAGGAACTTTAAGCTTTCCTGGTTCCAGTTTTTAAATTTTTGAGGGCTACCTTGTAGGTTGCCCAATCAAGTTCAGCTCTCGAGCGCTTAGCTGTGTTAAAGAGCCAACTAAAGTCAGTCCTTCGCCCATCCAGTACGGAGGACCACCACTTTGGTTTCGGCTTTCCCCTTGTTGTCCTTTTAGGACATGAGGAAGCAAGAGAGCAATTCATTGCTTTTGTTAGTACATCGACTAGATCATCTAGATCAGCTGCCGATTTAGGTTTGTCAATCGGACTTGATGGCAAATGTTTTGATAAAGCCCTTTTATTTAATCCATAGTCTTGCGAATGTTAGTCGGTGGTATTATTTTTGGAGATGTATTATGTAAATTATACTCAATGTAGCGGTGGTTTTCAAACTCCAAGCGCCAATTTTGTCGAATATTAAGTCTGAAACTAGGGTTATGTCTTAAACTTCGTTTCTATTTTGTTAATTTTTGATGATTTTTAGCCTATAAAAAGGTTGGTACTAAATAAATAATCAAAAAGTAACTCACCCCTCTCGCTAGTGTCCGTGCTGTCTTACAGAAAGTTTAGGGCATTAGCGTCAGCCGATATGATGACCCTTCGACGCATGTCAGAAGCATCGTTCACCAATTTTCTGATGTTCAAGAAGTACGTGTCCCTGTCTGACTCGAGGCTGGCTGCAACCACATCTCTATCGCAGTATCTGTGAAGCAAGAAGAGATATATGTTTTTTTTTTTTGCTTCAATGCCCGTTCTAGGCATACCTACATTTTTGACTACCAGCGTCTTATAGCTCACCGTCCTCAATCCGCAAAACCTGCCCCCACATACTCAGGGTTCCTAGATGAGGACTACATCGAATCCAAAAAGTTTTAGCAATTTTCTGTCTTTTTAATCTTATGAACGTTAAAATCGTTAATTGCACTGTGTTATAAAATAAGAAAATATCAAAATTAAAAAATTTGCCACCAGACATAAGAAAAAAATTTTAAAAAGTACTATCCATTTCTTTTGTCAATTATTTAAAGGCCCGGCTTAATTTTAATCCAACATGTTCGAATTTTTAGCATTTATGTGCAATATTGCAAAGATTTTAATTTCTCTTGAACACCCTTTGCTGAAACGTTTAGCTCGTACAGCAACCTCTAAACTCAACGAACGTCGATTGCGGCTTGCAATAAATTCGTTTTTGTTTTCGACATTCTACTGTCAAACAGACAAAACGCCATTTTGAAAATTTGTGACACACCGAAAGTGTTCTCTATCCTATTCGGGACGGTAAACGTGAAAATCGCTTTAATTCTTCAAAACGTTTGCCCAACGTTTCCAAACACAAGTGAAGTGATCAAATTATAATTTCTAAAGTTTTTCGTTGCAAACGATACCACAAACAACCTAAAAGAAAAGTTCTCGATTGAATCTTGATTTCAACCAACAAACAAATTGCAAAAACGAAGAGCAACGAAGCAAAAGAACAAAAAAAGTAGAACAGCGGCAGAGCTGACAGCGAAAACAAGAGGAACAAAAAGCAGTGCAACGAATCTGTTAGAAGAGGGGAAAACATATTGAAGGCTATTTTAAACGTAGTGAGTGTGACTAAGCTAGTAACTATTCAGCTTTGACGGCGTGCGCATTTGAGTAACTGGGACAAGTATAAAAAAGCTTGCGAAAAAATACATCACGCAGTTTTATGCTCGTACGTCTTGCTGCGACGCTAGAGAGCAACGAACTGTGGCTGAAAAGGGTGAGTGCTATACTGATGTTTACTAGGCTTATAGCTATCTCTACTTCGCATAAGCATTCAGTCAAAGAAGTAAAATATAAGGAAGTGGTGTAATAGCAGAAAAGTGTGGTATTTTCTATATTGGTGTTGGTTCACACAAATACAGAAACAATCACAAAGGGCCGTATTCGGTTGTATCGTAAAAGAAGGCCCAAACTGTTAAAGTTTGCTCTTATGCATTAAAATTTTAGAAACATTTCAAGAATAGCAACAACTCTAATTATTTAAAAAAATTTTGATCGCTCACAATTGGCTTAGAAGTTATAGGCATCCAACGTTGGAAAAAGTGGACTAAAAATTTAGCTGATTTTTTAAGTTTTCCAACAAAACTAAACTTTATGGGTATCAAAAGAGAGATAATACAAGTATCTATTCAACAAGATATCAAACATAAAAATACATGCATTTAAGATACAGCCCTTTTTTTACTTAAAATCGCGAGGTTTTTCCAAATTTATTAAAAAAAAATAAATGTATCAAAAGGAGGCCTTCGGATGCTGCTTAGGGTTTACAAACCTCAATAAGTACCACACAGGCTTCTCTGTCTACAGCAGTTCTGAATGTAGTTATCTTTTTAATAATTGTCTTTTTAATGTATTGCTTTCGTAAAAGAGAAACCACTAGTCTTTCAGATAAATTCTAATTATAAAAAATTATAACTTAATGAATTCTTATGGAATTCTAAATTTGACACCTCGTTGAATAGATACGCACATTACCTTTGTTTTAATACCCATAAAGCTTAGTTTTGTTGAAAAACTAGAAAAACTGCAAGATTTTTAGGTAATTTTTTTATATTTGTAGGCCTATAAATTCTAAACTTCAACTTTAATTACAAATTATATTAGGTTAATTTTTTTAAATCCTTATTTTTTTGGGTGTTTCTGCCTAGTTGTTGTGTAAAAATCAGAACAATTTAACAAACAGGTACTAAATCTGATTCACTATGCTGAAAACAAGAGCGCCCCAAACATGTATTCAACTGCAAAAAATGACTGCGCCCCTGAACACTAGTTTGTGTTTTGACAGATGTGGTTTGATCAAACTGGCGGAAAATCGACGGGCTTAAATTGCATTTTTAAACAATTTTTAATAATATATATATACATTTCTAACACAAATAAGTTAAAAAAATATCGTTAGAAACTAAATAAAGCACTTTTGTTAAAAGAATTTAAACCGTTTGGACATATTAACCTGTGGAACGAATGCGCATTGTTTTTAAGTTTTCTGGAACTATTACAATTCTTAACCGCACAACTCATATTGCATTTGTTTTAGTGGTTTTTTTTCTTTAATTTTGTTGCTTTTTAAGCGGTGAAAAATGCTTAAAATTAAATTATTTTCAACTATTTTGCTGAGGAGTCTTCCAATCAGATGCCAGGGTTCTCAAAAATGTCAAAAAACACACTCTTTCTCGCTCGCACAATTTACGATTGGTGCGACAGTTCACGTACAGTGTATGTGTAAGCAACACCATTTCCTTATATTTTACTTCTTTGCATTCAGTGCACTGAAAATGAATTTGGTTGCTTTTTTTTATTGAATATTGTTGCTGTCTTCTTTAAATTATGAAAGAAATAGAAACACATTCCCTAAATCCAAGGTTGCCAGTTAGGTTGGAAAATTCCATTCGTGTTAATTTTTAATTGCCATAGGGATTTTTTGTTTTTATGGGAACTCTCAAGGTATTTTTTAATTCAGCGTGATATTTTTTAATTGGCATATACAGCGTATTTTTTAATTCTCGTGGGAATTTTCTCATAAAGCTATAAGTTTATTCTGTACATTAATTAACAAACTTATGCTATGTTCATACAGAGCTAAATGCGCATTTACTATATATTTGTCCCTGTTATTCCTACAACGAGTAAAAGGCCGTTCGTAAATGTGGATTTCGTAAATGCGCATTTAGCTCTCAGTGTGAACAAAGATTACCCTGAATAAAAACGATTAAATTGCATAAATGTTTTAAGAAGAAGTTGTTGCCACAAATCTGCACTAAAACTAAAGAGACATTAATAGACATATTGCAATGCTATCCTGAATTTTGAGTTTTTTGCCAGCGTTAAGTTTACAAAAGTTATTAAAAAGCCAGAATAAGTGCAAAAGTACCCATCAAGCACATTAAAGAAATTATTATGTGCTCTCCACAATCGAATTAAGATATCTGTGATGGTAAGCTAGTTTTAACCCTAACACTGGTACTATTTATATATGTAAATATTTAACTTTTTAGATGGCTACAAATTTGATGTTTTTGGCACGATTTGAATATAATTTACATTCAGTGGCTAATTTTTAAATTTGTTTAAATAAACAAAAATAGCCACTGAATGTAAATTATATTAAAATCGTGCCGAAAACATCAAATTTGTAGCCATTTAAAAAGTGAAATATTTACCTATGTAAATAGTACCAGTGTTAGGGTTAAGTATTGTTCTAAGTAATCTGTAAGGCCTTGTCTAGTCTAGTAGATGAAGTTTTTAGAAATAAATAAAATAAATAAATAAAATAATAAAAATTATTTGCAAGTTGACTTATCGAAGCCATTGGTCTCAAAATATATTTTAAAATCAATATCAAATGGTAACTTTATACGCATTATACGCTCTATTTACATCACAATTTTAGGGAGATTACGATTTCCGGGGCGCCGCGATTTAACAATGGATTCAGGAAGGTCTTTGACAAAAAATAAGAATGGCCGAAAGAAGAAATGGATTAATCGATTTGTTTTCAAGTTATCTATTTTTTAAGAATTTTTTTTTTAGATTTAAGAAAACTATTTATATTTTTCTAATTGTATAACCGATATTGCTGATTAAGCTGTTCTTTGAAAGGTAATACATAAAGATTTTATATTAATTTCAAATCCATTGAGTATTTAATATTTTATAGCTATTTGTATACAAAAGTAAAATATTTGCTTATATAAAACGGTTAAGTTCTCAAAAACCACCGTTCTTACTATGGATTATGAAAAGTTAATTATTGAAACCTGAAAATTTATCTTTCATTTGGTATATAATACATATGATTTATTTGATTTTTTATGTGTTATTTTATGGTGAAATGGTTTGCCCTTGTACGGAAAGTTGTTAATTCAAGCATGTTTACTTTAGTTGTTTTGTATTCTTATTCCATATTTTCTTATAACACCACTACAATAAATAACTTTTCTTAAGGCAACATTGTAGCTTTAATATTTACATAAATGAATAGGATTTTCTAGCCAGCGAAAAAAATTTGAAATTTTTAGTTGATCAGTTTTGGACGATGCAATAGCAAATAGCAATTTTTATTAATCTTATGTAATATAGTGTAAATTGCAAAGAATATATGAAAAGTTAAATCAAATGAAAGGTTAAATTATAAACTTTAAAAAGAAAATATAATTTTAGTACCTTAATAACGCAAATTTAGTAGAAAACAACGGTTTTTTAATTAGAAATTTCAAATATGATATAGTTTTGCTTATAAAATTACAAATACGCTTGCAATAATGTAAGTATTGAGTATCATTGAAAAGGTAATTAATTTTTTTCAAATGACATGCCAATCTTTAAGATCCATTGGACAATGGCAAAGGAATTGCTGTTTTTTTGAAGATTTTTTAGCAAAAAACAAAAAATCGATAACTAGCTGAGTAATCGACTTTTGTTCAGCCAAAAGTTTTCTGTTCTCTACCGGAAAATAATTTCAAATCGTGGCGCCCCGGAAATCTTAATCGTACCACGATTTTGTGTTATGCTGCGTATGCAAAATTCCTTATATGTTTGTTGTTGCAAAATATGGCGTTCTTTGAATACCACTATTATTTCTTTGTGGTATTTCTAATTTTTTCCATAATAATTATTTCCAAACTGGCGTTACCTACGATAAGAATTATTAAAAAAAGGATTTCTAATGTTAATTCTTAATAACGCTTTGTTATATTTGCGTAGAACTTTAGTAGCATTATATTAAAAACAATGAAAACAATAGACCCTACGAACTTAAAGATATAAGCAAAAATATGTGCTGGCGTTACGTCACAAAAAACGGAAAAGATTTTTGACTTGGATTACAAAATTTGCAAAAGTCTTTGAACTGGGCGAGACTTTTTGTATGCAAATTTTTTTAGAAGAGTTGGAAATAACATAAGTTTATTTGTCAAGTGATAAATTTTACGCTTTTTGATCTGGCGTAACGTTACTTAAATTTCCATTGCAGTTTAATTGGGTAATTATGTAGTTAAGTAATTATGTAATTAAATAATTCAAAAACAAATTTATGATATTGTCTTTTCCTTGCCTCAACCATTTTTTTTTCATTATATTTAGCCAATGTCTTCCATTCTTACTAAAACAAAAAGTTTACGAAAAAGATAAACTACATTTGTGAAACAGTGAAGACGATTTGATCAACATGGTTAGTGAATTTATGTAGAAATTGCTGAAATTAATAAAATTAAAATGTTTCTCTTAGATAATATCATAAAATAATAATAATTTTAATAAGTTTTAATTATTTGGCCACGGTAGACTTTTCTGTGGAAACTCCCATATGTTATTCAATATTGCTTTTTACCTATATCAAAATGAGTTGTAGGTTTCCAAAAAAAATTCTTTATTTAAAATATTAAAGATTTGAAATGTGATTTTCACTATCCGCTCAGAGTACTCGAATTCCAAACCATATTCTCTTGTAACTGACACAAATAGCCCAAAAATACAATAATGTATAAGGTCTTCCATACATCTGGAATTCCTTACTACAAAATATTAATGGTATTCCCCTTAACTGATCTGTATTGGTAATGGTATTTCTCTTAATGATCTGTAAGGATCATTGTCCATAGACGTAAATAAATAAATAACTCCTCGTAAACAGCTTATTTTTAAGTAAATTTGGAGTTTTGGAAAGGGGCGTTCTTTTAACATTGAAAAATTCATAGAACATTTTAATAGTTAAGGTAATACCATTATTAAAGTTATGTAGGTTGAAATAAGAAAATTAAAAAATATCGATAAGCAAGTGGTATTACCAACATATTTTTGGAATTATTTTGAAAGAAAAATGGCCTTTTGATCGACATTGAGAAGAGAGCGAGATAGAGATAGAAGTAAAAATGGAAATATTTTAAGAATTCAGTTAATAATTTCACTGTAATTCTATGCTCTATTTAAACAAGGAAAACTTTTCTAGCCTTTATCTACAAAGGTATTACATTTAAATTTATTTTTTGCAATGGTTATCCTTAATGGTGGTTTTATTTTTATTTATTTCATTTCAATATGCCAAAAACATGTTAAAGCTAAAAATCTTGTTAGTCGTGAGAGAAAAAATATAAAATAGATGAGAATTCCATGATAAAATTCCTTAGCGAAATTGAAAACTATATAATTATTTCGTCTCTTGTTATGTACTTGAAATTTAAAGTTAGTTTGTAATTTGTTTTTTAATGCTAACTTTATGAAGTGTTTCACCTTTACAAATTTTAAAATTTTCTCGCAATCGCATAAAAATATAGTTCAAAACATCGATGTAGATTTCTACGACTTGTAACTAATAACTATTTTTAAATTATCGTCACATGTGCAATAGCATACTCATTTGATTTGAGAAGCACATATGAAAGCAATATGTTCTTATCTAAATTTAAGGCATTAAGAAATTTCGTTATATGGAATCTCTTGAAAAAGGTCTTGTTAAGATATACGAATCTTTAAAGTCGCTTATAATGTCGCAGACATGCTATGACTTTTAAATATGTCAATAATTTTGTAAAAAAATTTAAATAATTGGTACATGATGATGAGAGACTTTAAACTTTTGTTGATATCTATAGATAGAAGAAGAATGCTAGAATGCATTCAGAAGATGCAGGGGTGGATTTCTGGCACCGCGATTTGACAATGAATTTATGAAGTACATTTAATAAAAATAGAAATGTACGAGGGAAAAAGATTAATTGATTTTTTGGAGTTATTACTTTTGTAAGATATATTTTTAATAATATCTAAGAAAATAGATTTTTTCTAACTATATAACCTAATGAATTTCTTACGTTTACAATGTCATATATTACAGCTATTTATATGTAAAAGTTAAATATTTACTTATATAAAAACGTAATTTTACTTAAAAGTGCCGTTTTACAAAAAAAAAATTTTGAAGCTTTAAAATGTATCTTTCATTTTATTTATTATTATTTAAAAAGAATATATATATTTGTTTTCAAAACACCCAAAAGTTTTTACGAAATATTTGTTCTTAAACCACAAAAAAAAACAGCTTTGGAACGGTTTTATTTGTTTCTTTAGTTAGAGTCAATTTGATCTATAATTTTTGCAGTCTTTGTTAAATATCTTAAGATATATTAAAAATTTATAAATTTACATACCAACTGAAAGTAAACTGCAAGCTATTGGAATATTATATTTTTTCTTTTGCTTTCGTATTTATAATGATTTTGTAATCGTAAATATGAAAACATAAAATTATTGATTAAACACTTTTTTTTTATTTATATTTCATATAAAAGACAGTTATTCTTTCAAATAACACTTGATCGTTCAGATCGGTAGCACAACAGCAAAGACCAATTTTCTGAACAAATGAAGCAATTTCTAAATAAATTCCGAAATTCAATTTTCAAATTGCGGCGCTCAAGAAATCGTACTAAAACAAACAAAGAATAAAAATAGTCTATAAAATTTAAAACCCTGCAGAAATGTAGTTCTGGCAATATCTCATTTTTTACCATTGCACTTTAATTTTTGACACATCACGTACATAAAACATTTTTTGCACTAGCTGCACTCTGCAAACACTTCACTGCGTGGGCCTTTACCTAAATAAATATCGCATGCCTGCTCTGTCTATTCGTTAAGTTTGTGCTTTCGTCAAACAACGCATGAAACGAAGACTACAGAACAACGGTGGAATAAAGTGAAGTCGACGATTACAAGAAGAAAACTTCATCCACCATCGTCCCGAAAAGGCGATTGAGAAATTTTTGTGTTGAAAAAATTTCCACAGAAAAGACGGAAAAATCAATTCGTTTGCATTGAATTAAATATAAAAATAGAAAAATACATCTTGATTGTGCGAAATAAGTGCAACTCAATTAAAAATTCATGTGTGTTTCGCAACAATTCAAAACGTGAAAAAGAAAAAATTCTACAAAAGTGTCAGTGAAAAGCCAAAAAAATTTATTTTCGAAGGTGTAATTTTTTTGACGCATCCAAAGGAAGGGGAGAATATAAATTTTCAATAACATATATATATAAAAATCTGCAATTTGCAATATAGTGCAGAAGCAAAGCGTAATTTCCGGAGTACTAGAAACTCAAATAATAAAAAGTTTTTTCACCCCATCAAATGCAAGAACATCATTGATCGTCGGTGAGTTTTTACAATGCGTTCTGCATATATCGGTCGCTGTTCCAGTTAGATGTGTGCATATAAAAAGTTTGGACGAAATCAAATTTTTTTGGACTAACAATTGGAAGCAATTTGATGGTGGAGCGAGCGGACGTTGGATTTTTTTGTAAGGGATTTCATGCAATGAAAAATTCGTGTCTAATTGGGGAGGATGTGTATTTACTAGTTTGTTAAAAAACATGTAGTTTGAAAAAAATTTAACATCAATTCGCCATCATCAATGAACGACAAGGTTCGTCGTGCAGTCGCCGCCTTCGAATTGCTTCGCCATTATTACAAGACGCTACCGCATTTAATCGTTAAGTTTCTCCTGTTAGAGCAGCATAAATTTGTGTACTATTTCTGTGAAAGACGTACCATCTCTTTTTGTCGACCTATTTTATGCGCGCAATCAAAATTTAGTGAATATCGTGTACTCGTTAAAATTTGAACATGTAGTGTTTGCTTGCATTGAATTGCAATGTTGCCAGTTTGTTGGTTTCGATATATATATAAATATCAATTGAGATTCAATTTTCAAGACCACAGGTACATTCATAGTGCGATCTTCCTATTAGCAACGTTCACACTTAAAATCTATCAATTCGTTTCACCACAAAATTGTTCGTACTCCTAAAATTTTTCGTCGTCAAATTTAATTTTGTCTTGAACACCGAATGCCGTGTTCACACCCATCAAATCGTTTGTCAAATCCGATAGAACAACGTGGGAATTCCATGAAAATTTCACATTGTTCTATTGTAGTATTTGACAGACGATTTGATGAGCAGTTTGAAATATGAACACCCTGAAGTTTGCACATCACTTGGTAATAAAATCCTATTGGAAGAAAAAATTATTTTATAAATTATACGCCACAGTTTATTATTAGGGGTATTCTTGACTCTTGATAGCTTGTGGTAATAAAATCCTATTGGAAGAAGAAATTATTCGCCAGTTTATTATTAGGGGTATTCTTGAGGAGTTGATAGCTTGTGCAGTTAGGTTTTCGTGAACACACCACGGAATTTTCAATGCACACAACTGCTCAAGTCCTCAAGTTTTGGGCTACAGTAGAAAAGTAGTTGTGCAGACTTTTGACGTACGTGTATTTTGTTTTTGCATTTGACCTTGTTGATCATAAGAAACTGCTCAACGCTCTTGCGGATATCGATATAAGAGGTCTGCCAAATAAACTCATGCAAAGCTATTTAGAAAACTGGTCACATGTAACAAGAGTAAATGGAGAACTTAGTCCCGGTTTATACTCGTCAAGACTTGACGTTCAAGTTTTGCATATTCTCTTTTAAACTTGACGATTCAATTTACACTCGTCAAGAGTTGACGGTCAATTGTTTCTTTCACTCCTCCCTTTTCCTTCACAAGTTTGTACTGATGACGCCGAAATAAAATTGAAAATAGCGGGACAACGAACGAACACAAAACGAATTGCCCAAGAATTGACGGTACGGTCAATTTTTTTCTTTCCCTTTTGTTACGATTCCCGCACCACCGAACGCAAGACTTGACCGTCAAGTCTTGACGAGTATAAACCGGGACTTATCGCAGAGCTTACAAGCCAAATTGGGGTTCCACAAGGATCGATACTTGGACCAAGACCACCTGCTGTATACAAACAACGTTAAGAGCTGTTATTTGAAGTCCACATACAACATTTATGCTGATGACACAAATTTTATAACAGCGAAGACAGAAAAAGAATTAGAAGACTACATAAATAATGACATGAAAGTATACTATGTCTGGGTTTGCGGAAACAGCTTAAGTTTTAACATACTAAAAACAAACTATATGGTCTTTCGAACACGCCGCAACATTAGTATGAATCTTTAAATCAAGATCAACAACACCGAAATTCAGAGAGTGCGGCATACGAAATATCTTGGCATGATAATAGACGAGAACCTCAATTGTAAAAACCACATCAAGGAAACAAAAAACTCAATACTACCGCTAATTATGGTCATAAAAAGAATTAGAAAAATCAACGAAAACGCAGTGAAACTTATATATCGCTACCTTAATATAGAAAGGCCCTAACTTATTTTTTCAAAATAATTTTTTTTACAAATTTTTGCAAAAAAAAAAATTGCTATAGAAAAAAAAAATTGCAAAAATGTTGCTACTTGGTTAGCTACTTGCTAAAATTGGTTAGTGTCTTAAATAAAAAATACATTTCAAAAAAATTCGGACCCGCAAAATTAAAATTTTTATTAAGTTTTTTCCATCTCCTGTAAAGTAACAAAAAATGAGTTAGGGCTTTTCTATATTAAGATAGCAATATACAGGGCATACTCTATCCAGAATACAATTCAACATATGCAGCTGGAGCCAATGCAGCAAATTCCAATTAGACCTATCTGCTCGAAGTGCAAATTAGAATAAAGACATACAAATTTTATTTAATAAAAATCCAACAATTTTTACTAGAGAACTTTACACAAAATCTACAAAATAGTATGCTGAAATCCAAACTCATTCTCACAACTAGAAACACAATTCATCGACACAACACACGACAGAAACATAACTTTTAGGTACCAAAACTACGAACATCAAAGCAACTTAACTCATCTTTTTTGCTGATTCGACCTCTTTTGAACTCTGCAATCCAATATTTTACAGTTGAATACGACGGAGCAGATTCACCATAATATTTATCGAGCTTTTCTTTTGTTTTTTTCGTACTTTTGTAATGCAAAATGTAATGCTTAATCAAGGTACGGAATTCTTCTTTATCCATTTTTATAACAATAACAAAAGTCGTTTAATTTAGAACACTAACGTCACTATTAATTGACATAACGATGATATTTATGGTGTGTGTGCATGTTAAGGTTTCAGCCCGTCAAAAATGTTATGCATTTGAAGAGTGGTGGTGCCGACACTTGAAGACCAGCTCCATCTTGAACGCCGGGTATTCGACTCGCGTCGTTTTAGCAACGAGGTTGTGAAGCGTGATCAGTCAGTGATAATTGTGTTTGTCCATCCTCTGATGTGACTTATACAGTTATAATTTGAAGGTTGTGGAAGTGCAACCAGGCAGCAACAAATGTATTCGTCCATCTGCTGATGCGACTTTTATTGTTATACATACATGTCAACAAGAGAAGTTATAAAAATAATCGCCGTTAAACAAAATATTCCGAAATTATAGAAATAATTCTCTGTCGTCCAAATACATAATTAAAGACTTGTAAGGAGCAGTGTATTTGAAGAAGAGGGGTAGATAAAAATTATAAAGCCCTTTAAGAGCTTCTTGTTAAGAGTTAAGTCCTTTAAGAGTTGTTCATAGAATTCGCGGCACGACCACTGGTGAAGATATCTTCAGAAGAGTTGAGTTCAAAAAACAATCTTCAATGGAATAACTTGAAATGTAATACAACTGATGGTGGTTTAAAACCCTTAAGCGTACACTGCATCCATTGAGCGTACACTGCATTCATCAAAAGTGCGCAAATGGCTTGGATATGTTAGAAGTTTTAAAACCGTTTATATCAGTTGTTCCAATCAGAAGATTGGAGGAAATAACTTGCCATATTATACAACAGTTCGCTGGCCTAGTTGCAGAAAAGTTATTACCCGATTTTTTGAGCTACGAGAAATAATCGCATTTTTCTTGAATGAAAAGTATCGTCCAGTCGCTTAACTCATTAACCGCGGCTCTCAAACGATTTGTACGATTTTTTTTAATTTTATATGCTCTCTTATATTGATCACAGTAACTACTATATCAAATTTCAACTTTGTATCTTTCACCGTAGTCGAGATATGAGTTGGGCATGGATACAAATTCCTTCTGCAACGACAGCACAGTTCCATATCAGGAATTTTATATCAATAGCAGTTATAGTTAGTAAATTTTGCTAAGAGAGAGCTTTTAAATTTTATTAAAATACTAGCATAAAAGCCTGTCCTACGACAGGTCCTCCGCAAACTTCCTTTTTGGAGTCATTTGCCGAAAGCACTTTTTTCTCTTTTTAAAGCTTGATTTTTTTATTCAATTGATTTTTGAAAAATACAAATGTACCCCTTTAAATAACACTTTATGTATTGAAGCAGTGTTCAAAAATTGGTTCAAGTGTAAAAGTGCAAAAAGTCGAGTTTGGTAGCAATCATATTCATACACAGCTTTACAAACTGGCCTTGCAACCATCATATACGAAGCAACACAGGTGTCGTTTTGCGGCTGATACAATTATATTTTTTGGTACAATCGAATCAAAAGAATTTCGTTATAAATTTTTTATAAAAGGATGAAAAAAGAGGTAGTAAGATAAAAAAAAAACTAACTATTGTAAAAATCCAATATTGTCACTGATAAGTATCAAATAAATATTTTCTGTGCATACTTTCAGGCTGAACAGTTTTGAGAACTTAGTCTTGTAAAAGTACTTTACTGTCAAAAAGTAATTACAATTTGAGAAATACTGTGTGCGGAGCAGCATGCTTGCCTTTTATGTAATAAGATGCGCATACTTTCAGGCTGCATAGTTTGAGAGTTATTATTCATGGAGCAGCGTGCTTGCCTTTTATATATTAAGATAAAATTTTTACAAATGATAACACAAATTTTCTCCATTTTAAACTTAATAATTTTTGACTTTAAAAATGTATTAGTTAACGAAAAAATTTCTTGACACTTCCCAAAAACAATTTATAGCTTAAACAAAAAATTAAACACTTAGCTGTTACCAATCCTGAGATATGATCAATTCTGCAATTTTTCACGGGTAAAAAATACCCAACTGAGGTTAATGGGTTAAACACAAAAAGTTATAATTTTTATGAATTCAACTAAACATATGAATGACCTTAATTAGCAAGGAGAAAAACCAGCTTTTGCCTGATTTGTACACGCAAATTAAGTCAATCCGACAGAAAATGACTTTGTTTCAATCTTAACTGAATAAAAATGTTTCAGGCATTTTAATGCATGTTAAACATTCAGTCAGCGAACTGCGACTTCATTTCTCGTTGATTTTGCAATTTGCTTTAAAAATAAATTTTGTGACCCGATTTTCTGATATTGACGCAATGGCAAATGACATCAAGATCACCCAGAATCCATTTATCACCGATATTAAAACCCTAACCCCAGAACTTGAAATGAAACTGATTGATTTGCAATGTAGCTTTATTAAGAAAAATATTAAAAGTCATCATTGCTAGAGTTTTATATGGCCCACAGTTTGATCAGTTAAATAAATTTTGCTCGTAGCTATTTTTTCGCTTTTGGAACGACTTACCTGTGTAAGTTTCATTTCCAAAATGAAATATACAAAAACTGCTTACATATCCAAGTTAACTGATAAGCATCTTAAGTAAATAAAAATAAATTGGCCATTTCAGCCCTAGAAAAGACTTTGACCGAGCTTCTATTGATCAATTGTGTTGTGCGTATTATTAAATATTTGAACACAAATGATCGAGAACTGGACCTACGAGTTTAATGCCGACTCCGAACGGCTTATGTTCTCAAGAAGCTTTACATGTCAGTTTTTACTCTCTGAGGTTTTCCATTATTTGCAGAGAGGTGACGACCGAACAGAAAAATTAATTCAATTGAAAAACCATTGTCTGAGCTAGAATAGAACCCGGGTTACCGCGGTTCTTTAGCTTAGGGGACACGCACACTACCCACTAGGCTACGGCCGCCAAGTAGGCTTGGGCAGTTCATGACCGAACTAGATCAATTGAACTATTCGCAATCATGAACTATGTGAACAATTGAATTATTCGCACTCATGAATTATGTGAACTAGTTTGTTGATTCTCGTTCTTTTAGTTCTTTTAGTTCAATCGATTTTGCAGCGAGATCGAAAATGAACTAGAAAAAATTTATTCAACAATGGTTTGAGTCCGTGCTGATACAGTTTTTCACTATTGAACGATAAAAATTTTTTTTTAGAAAAACAAATTTTTGTGGCAAATATTGTGTGGAATGCCCCATATGTAGTATTTGAACTAAAAGAGCTATTGAACTAAAAAATATAACGAGCTAACATACCTAACGATCTAAAACACCACACGAACTATGTATAAGACCTAACGAACTAACATGAACGAGTGCACGAAACGAAGTAAAAGAGCGAATGAACTAAATGAACTGTCTGAACGAACTCAACTGAACTCAACTGAACTAAAAAGAGCGATCTTGAGTAGCTTCTGATAATTGTCAAAAGTAAATTTAATCCACGACTGCAAGCGATTGTCAGAGGAAAGTCAATGCTGCATAAATCTGATAAAATATACCATAATTATAATAATTTAATTATTGTGGATTGTTGTACTTTTTTTTTAGGTCAATAAATAAAACATTTGATTATTATTTTTATTTATTTATTTATTGGGCCGGATACAATGCACATCAGGAGCGCTGTCGCGGACGGATGAGTGATGCTAGCGGGTCGTACTTAGGAGACTATCAGCCCAATCATGAAACTTTTCTCCCGGGAAATCGGAAAAGGAAGTTTTAGTTTTTAAAATAAAATTCAAGAACATTGTAGAAATTTTTAATGCAAATTTGTTCATCAACCGTCAATGATGAACAACAATGATAAGTGTAAAAAAATTGATGTATTTATCTGCTATCTTAAAAATTAAAGCCGATTCACCGGGAGAAAAGTATGATTGGGCTGTATATAGTCCGTCTTCTACATCTTATTAATTGGGAATAAATAAATGATAGTTTCATCGTAAATTCTTTGCTCATAAAATAATTTTCAATACTTTTTGAACAAAATAAAAATAATTTACCAGGTTGATTTGTTTATTTTTTTAAAAAAAAGGTCGATAGACTGGCACCACGAAATAGACCCCAAATGAACTAAGCCCCAATGAAATAAGTCCCAACGAAAATGAAATAAGAAAATAAAGAACTCCCAAACGCTATGAAATAATTTCCAAATTGAAAATGAAATAAGTCCCAACATTTGGGCTTTATTTCATTATGAAAAGCACCCAACGAAAAAAATGAAATAAGCCCTCATGAAATATCCCCAAAAAGAAATGAAATAAGCCCCATGTAAAAGATTTCTAAACTTAAAATGAAACTATCCCCAATATTAATGAAGTAACCCCCAATGAATAGGCACTACAAACTCCAGTTATAAACTGGATGATTTTGTGAGAAGTTTGAATAGTACAAATAATAAAAAAATTATGAACCAACAGGTAAAATCAACGCATGAAAAAAAAATTTTTTTAGAAGACCGAAGGCGACTACTTAATGGAAAATATGCCTGAAATAAACACTTTCTGTGAATGAAATGATAAACATAATTTTATCGTAAAAACACCTTAAAAATATCTTAATTTGCTACCTACAAGGAAAATAAGTTTTTAATATGCACCTTTCACAGAAAAAATTAATTAATTAACTTCAATTTCATTTTATTGTAAACAATTCTTCGATAACCTAAATAAAGCAAAATGAAATAGCCCCCAAATAAAATGAAATAACCCCCCAATTAAAGAAATGAAATAACCCCCAAACCGAATAAAATAAATCCCAAGAAAAAATCAAAATTAAATAAATAATCGGAGTAAATGAGTTTAAAAAGAAATTTGCATCGCCTTTTTGTTGTGTTTTGTAGGTAGCACTGGCTGATCATGATCACGTGGAACACAGACTTGAATTAAAAATTTTGCAATTCGTGTTACTGCTGCTGAGTTAATGGGACAACATTTTTTCAATTCAACCCCCAAATTCTAAATTTGGAATTTCTTAAGCGTTTTAGTCAGTATGGTCAGTTGTTGTAGGTACATAAAATGTCATGCCACTGACCTTAGTTTACTGATAGCAACACTTATACAAATAATACTGAAAAATAATAATTTCGCACGCCAACACAAACGTGGGTTCGCCTCAAACAAATCTAGTCTTGCGCAAATGATATACTATTGACCTTAACAGTTTGTATATAAAAATATTGTGAGGCTGGACTGTCAAAAAAGGCTAACATTAGTGAACTTTCGCCCATCGCTCTTCGTCATGTCAAGTCATACATTTTTGTATTAAAGCTCACACAAACAACACACTTCAAAGTCCCCAAAAAAGTGTCTCACCAAAGTTACCAGCAGACAGACCAGCAAAGTTGTTAACCTGTTGTTTTTATTCTCTTTTTTCCAATCGCACTTTTAGGTAGTAGCAATAATTTTCTCATTCATGGTCAATGTCATGCGAAACCTGTGTATTTTGTTTTTATGTCTGTTTTAGTTATTTGTATTAATGCAGTGTTAACATGTAGACACCTATATAAATATTTATCTCTGCTGAACATGCTTAAAATTCTCTTTGTTTATTTGTGTGTAAGAAACTTTGCTCTGAGTATCGAGCTGAGTAGAGCAGAGCAAAACAAAGCAAGTTCATGGAATGCATGATTGCTGTGAGTCATTGGCCTAAAAGGTAGGGTAGTAAGGGAATCTCCTTTTGATTTGTTTTCTTTTTTCATTATTTTGTTAAATAAAATTTATAACTTGCAAAGCTATTGTGTTGGTTGGTAATAGACAGACATCATCCTATTGACCATGCTTTTTTGGATCCACCACTTAATTACATGACGACTGAATTGCGGTCATTGACTTTGAGTTATTTTATTGTATCACACTTTTACTTTTAGTGTTGATAGAAAATTATTTTGCATCAATAAATGAAATTAGGTATTATATAAATACAAACACATCTACTCTTACACACTTAAGCATGTTTTCTTATTATTTATTTGTTTTTCTTCTTGCAGGATTTATAGAAGACTGAGGATTTAGATTTAAAACGTTTAAATTTAAATAAACCATCAAGCAAAGCTCTACAACAGCCTGCCTGCCTAATAAACCAAACAATTTTCTTAAGAAAATCTATAGGAAATTTCTACCTAAGTTGCTCTCTACTACAAGAGAAACTTTTTACAATCACGCGGATTGAGACTCCAGAGAGAGAGAGAGAGAGAGAGAGATTTTTATTTTGAAAACAACAAATAAATATTATTTTGCAGTATAACTTGGCTTATAAGCGCCAGCGCTGAATATTTTCACTGCTTACAAATCAGCCAGTTAATTTTTAGCAAAGCTTATAATAATAATAATAAGAAGAATAAAAAGAAAAAGAATATTTAAAGAGAAGACGACGGATCACATCGTATAAAATATTATTCAAAACTTAACTTTATACCAAGTTTTTCAACAGCAGTTACTTCAGTGTTTTTCACTTCGCACAACTTAAAAAAGCAAAAACAGCAGGTATTTTGAGAAAACTTGCTGCTCAGCATCCTAATTACACAAACACCAAAAGTTTTCACAACTCCAACTGAGAGGAATTTAATCGAATACTATAATCGTTTCACTCACTCACAAGTTCTTGTGAGCGTAAAAGTAGTGCGAGCGGTGCAAGGGAGGTAACGCTAATGAGGATCTACTGGCAGCATGAATACACTGGGGGGAAGTAGGGGAGAGCGAAATGCCAAGCCCAAGTACGCAGCACTCGATATAAATCGAATGTACAAAAATAGTCGTGTAAGTTTACTCAGTTTTCGAATATTTTTACATTTAAGTTTATTTTTAAATAATGGAATTAAAACAATTTGTAACCATCTTTGCAGGGAGAATCAGCTGAACCATCTGCACAAAAGAATCAAGTGCCACGTAAACATGGTATGCAAAGTTTGGGCAAAGTGCCGTCCGCTAGGCGACCACCAGCTAATCTTCCATCCTTGAAAGCTGAAACTATCAATTCGCCCAACACCAACAACAATACAACAACCGGACAAGACGGTAAGCGAGACATCAATAGTTTGACACTTTTACACTGTTAGCGAAAAACTCAATATCACAACAAATCGAATTTTTTGCTCGAATTAAAGTTTATTTATATTTATTAAAGTTGTAAACATAAACAAAAAGTGTAAGTCGATAGGTGCAGTTTTGTGCTTCTTATACATTTTCGTTAAGCAAGCATTTTGTTTTGAGAACAAATGCAGATCATCTGAATTTATTTTCTTGGTTAAGTAAATGGATTTTCACCAAGATATAAAGACTAGATATGCAATACTAGATTATTTTAAACATTTAAAAATTGCAAGTTAAGAATAAATGGTATAAAACTTTTACAACATATTAGATATGCGAATGTTGATGAACTTTTTGAACGACTACCATGACGCTTTCTTTTTCTATTTATACAGGCATGTGCTGCATTTAGTGCGAATTTAATTCGAAGTGAATTCAATTAAAAAAAAACCACTGACTGAATGAATGGCTTAAAATAGTAAAAACCTGATTTCTGTTACTTGTCTAAAACGAACTATTTGACATGGTCGTAAAAGGTGAAATGTAACGTTTATTACAGCCAAAATATTTTGGTCTCACATTCAATTCCGTACGAAAGTGAAATCCAGCACATGCCTGATAGTTCTATTTTGAAGTTTTCTTGTTTCCAAAAAAATATTCACAATTAACAAAGCATATGCAAAAACAGCATTATTTTTATATTAATTTTTAAATTGCCTGAATTGCCGCATCCACCAAAATTTGGTTTTCCTCATTTTGACTGACCACTCCTTAGTCTATTTTCGACCTAGGTTACTTGTCACAAATAACGATTACAATCTGGGTCGCAACCAGAAATTTGTTGTGGGGGAGTTTTATAATATTATGTTGGCTTATATATGAAAGAAAATGTTAGTAACTTTCCAGATGAATCACAGAGCAGGCCAACCGATGTAAGCAATGTGGCAGGTTATAATTTTAATGCTAAAATTTTAAAACATCCTCTTTACTTCTAAGTGATGTGTGTATCATGTTTGCTAATGAAAAATTACGGTTGATTTTAAGGGACAACAACTTGAGTATTTTCATGATTGTTGCAAAAGTTGTAATTCGCCGAATCCACTTTGTGTTTTCAGCAATCTGAACTTGTGCGCGATCGCCAGAATACTTGTTGTTTTATGTGCTTTTCTTTGTTGGTAATTTCGTATCGTTGTTATTGCATTTGTTGTTGTGTCCTTCAAATACTTTTTCTAGGCATTTCAGCCATTCAATGCAAAATTCGACTGTATTTAAGTCTACAAGAAAACTAACGGTAAATTTGAGTTCTGTAGTTACGAACGTAAAGTATTCTATCGATGTTCTCATTTGGAAAGTTTAGTTCGAAGTGTAAAGTTGTGAACAGTGAATGAAGTACCCATATACTATACCATATATCATACTAACTGCTGTAAAAAAGCCCTGCTATATGTTTGCCGGCAACATGCGTCGGTAAGTTCAGCAGACATGCTCGCCTCCATACACTTATATCTTTTTTCTATAGGCATGTCATAGGACGGCATGTCTACCAAATGAACTGCCGTAGCAGCAATGCAGCATGCATCTCATGGTATTAATGCAGAATTAATACTGAAATGAATGCTGCATTAATGAGGTGAGATGCATGCAGCATTGCTGCTACGGCAGCTCATTTGGCAGACACGCCTTCCTGGGACATGTCTATAGAAAAAAGATGTAAACGGGTATGGAGGCGAGCATGTCTTCCGAGGCATGTTGCCGGCAGACATACAGCTGGGCTCCTTTTCCAACTCGGTATAGTGGTGTAGTGGTAGTGAGCCCGATTTTTTATCTTTTTGGTTCAAACCTCACCACCCTGGGTGGTGGTGGTTTTCGCAGAACAGAAATATGTTAGATATTGGTCTAATTTTTTTACGATTTTCTAGTGGTTCTTGTTTTGCTGAGTTATCTATTTGAAATAAAATTGGCTCATGTTGCTTTTACTCACTGTTGCTCACTCAGCCATTTTTATGTAATTACAGAATTATTTAAATGTGTGGCTGTTGATCTACCTGAAAGAAAACCATGTTGGTTTAAGCATATTGTATTTTTCAAACAGAAAAAAATCTTCCCGTATACAATTTTTTCGAAGATCTTTTGGTGTAGTTAAAAGTTCACTGATTGGTCTATAATTGCAGACATTTTGCTTAGGACCCGATTTATGGATGGGTTTTATAAAAGAGACTTTACATTTCTCCAAGAATGTGCCAGTATTTATTGATTTATTAAAGATTTTGTAACTAATTAGAAGGAATTTTTTTTTAATATTGTTTTTAATATATATGTATATTAAGATTTATTCAAGCAACAAAAACAAATGCAAAAAATTCATATTGCAAAAAATTAAATTAAAGTGATATATAGAATTGTTAGGAATAGGATAATTTTTTATTTCAATATAAATTTTTTTTTTAATTGTATAAAATGTTATTTCATAAGGATATTTTGAGGTTTTTTATGTTACTATTTTTTTAAATTATTGTGATGCCAAATTTTAAAATTTTTTTTTGTTTGCAAAGTAGTTAACTGAAGAGCTTTTTTATCTGTAAACATAACCGAGGTTACAACTAGTGTTGGACCGACTCCCGATTTTTGCAAACAACGCTGATACCAATGTTGACTGCATTTTAAGAACCTATACCGACGCCGATTCTTGAATTTCAAGTAATGCCGATACAAAAGCAATACGATTCTTTAATTTTGAACCGATGCCTATGTTGATGCCGATGCTAGAATTGCCTGTCGAAACCGATGCCGATTTATCGGCCGAACACTAGTTACATTTGTCTTCACAAAATCTCCAAAAAACGGAATTTTAAGGGAAAATCCGATTAGTAAAAAACCTTTTCCAAAAAATCTGAAAAAAAATCTCAAAAATACTTTAACCAATAATCTTTCAAACAAAGATTGTGCAACTATGAAATTAAAAAAAAAACTTTTGGGACAGCCTAATGTACACGTTCACCTAGAACACGTATACCGTTCAAATTAAATATAAAATTTTTAACTTAAGTACCTTTAAATGTTTGAAAGTTAAAAATTTTTTTTAAGATCGATCATGGGAAGGAAATAGTTTAATCACTTCAAGTCATTTAAACTTTTTCATTAAACTTCAAGTGACATCTAAAAAGATCTGGGAACTATAGAAGAAATTTTATTTGAATATAGTTTTTCTAAGTTTATAGGTGTAACATTAGAAATTTTGTCTTATTCCTGTCTAGATCTTTAGGTACTTATTCAATAATTATATTTCTACTAATCAATTCCATTCCATATATTTTATTTATAACTTCTTAGTCGGCACTACTAACAGCGGTCAACCAGCATCAGTTCAAGTTAAAGGAACAGCATCAACAGCAAATCAGCAGCAGCAGCAGCAACAACAACAACAACAGCAGCAACAGCACGCAGTACCAGCAGCATTATTAAAAAATAGCAACAACAAGTACAATATTAGTAGCATTAATAATAACAATAATACAACAACAACAAGCAGTGTTATTGGCGGTATTGGCAGCAAGCTTATTAATAATTCAGCATCCAATACGAATCAAAGGAATTCAACAGCGGCAACAACAAATACATCAAATAATAACCACTCCAACCAATCACCAATAACATGGTCTGCAGTGACAACCGGCAACGACAGCAGCAACAAGGCAGGCGGAGGCAGTGGAAAAGCATCCATGCCACCATTGTATCAGAGTCCACAATTTCAACACGAATTTCCAACACTCGATGGCACAGTTGGCGTCGGAGGAAGCGGTGGTGGCGGCGGATCATCATCGGCAGCCAACAAAAAGGACCAGCATCACCATCACAATCATCAAGGCTATCGCGATCATCATCATCATCAACAACACCAACACCCACACTCACAACAACAGCATTCATCAAATCATCCACATCAACGGGACTATCAACATGGACGAAACATGGATCAACAACGACACGATCATCAACACCAAAATCATCAACAACAACACCAACAGCACAACTACAGAGATGGCAACGACGGCGACGAAAATCTACAACAGCGCGATTTTGGCGAAGTAAGCTTGCGTCCACAAAACGATGCGACGACCTGGTTACAACAACAGGAGAAAGCGGGAAAAGTCGATTTCGACAATGCACTGAACCAACAGGGCCAGGGCCTCCAAACATCTGGCAGCTCTGGTGGTGGTGGATCCGGTTCCGCCACGGTACCACCACCAATACTTGCATTAATGCCCTCATTTATGCACCGTGGCGCACCGCCACCAGCGGGCAGCTCAGCTGCAGCTGGCACTGGACGCTCGCAGACACCACCAAACTATCAAAATGGCATTGGTAAAGAAGTCTTGACGGGCTCAAATGCAACGTCACGTCAACAACGTTCAATGGACTATCGATCGAACTCGCCAGCAGTTAGCGGTGGTAGCTACCGTCAAGCCGTGTCGCTTCCCAAGCGTCCACCTCTACTCAATACGCCACCACTTGGCAGTCAGACAACCAATGGAGCACGCAAAGATAAGGAATTCGTTGTTGAGCCTGAGATCGTACAGATGCAGCGTCCGATCATCCGCGAAGAAGAATTGGAACGTTTGAATACGATTGCCAAAGACGATAGTTGGACACGTACTGACGAGATTGATTACAACAAAAAATTTGCATTCTCCGATGATGAATCTCCGGAAGAGAGTACACCAATCATAGAGCGAGACCGACCAGTATTTAACAAAAGTGGAGCAAATGAACAGCTCAAAAGTTCTAATAGCAGCAGCAGCGGTGGCGGCAATAACTGGCAACGTAGCAATAAAGAATCACAACGCGACAGCGTTGAACGTGAAAAATCCGGAGAAAAGGAAGAAGCACGTCAACAGCAGCAGCAGCAGCAACAGCAGCAGCAAAATGGACACCGTGGCAGTGTTGCTGGTAGTGGTGGAATTGCTTTAGATGCAAGTGTCTATGAACGGGTTAAGCAACGCAAAGAAGAGGAAGATCGGCGTGAGATGGAAAGAAAGCAAGCAGCAAACAAGAAGTTGCAGGAACTAGAAATGAAGTTAAACAGCAAAAAAGTGAACTCTGCCAATACCAACGTAGCAGTCAGCGGAGTTGGAGCCAACCCCGCAAGTCAGGGTGGTGCAGGCGACTCGAACGAACAACTAATAAATGCTTGCAGCGAGGAAGATTACCAAACATCTCAGCGGCGTGGTGATCGAGCGGGCGTTGTTGGTGGACGCATGATGGTAGACTATGAACAACGCAGTCGTGGATTTGATGGACCACGCGATACTCGTGGCGGTGGCGACTATGCTCGTGAGCGAGCTGGCATTGGAAATGCAACAGTAAACGGTGCTCAGAACGCCAAATCAATGTTCTCAGCTCATTTCCAGTCAAACTTGCCGCCTCGTTTTCAGAGGCAACAACAAATGCAAACAACCGGAAATGGAAACGGAAGCAGTGGCATGCCATTGCCTGTCTCTGGCAGCAATATACGTTCTATCACTGCCAGTAATGCGTCTCAAATGGGAAGTGGTATTGAAAAGTCAAATTCGAGTTCGTCAACCTCATTCGATGGCGCAGGCCGTTATATACAAAAGACCGTTGGTGGTAATGGCGGTAGTCAGACACAACAGCAAATGCAACGCAGCGGACGCGGTGGTGAATATCGTGAACGGGGGGACTACAATCGCAGTGGCGGCGGCGGCGGCTACTCACGCAATCGTAACGACAGTGAACGTGAAGAGGATCGCTATCATAGCGGTAGTCTACGTCGTGATGACTATGCACGAGGTGCTGTCCTCAACCAAAATAATCTTTCTCGCAGCATTTCAGATACATCGCAACGTAAAACAAGTGTCTCTTCGAATGATGACTCCATTAAGTACGGAGCCGCAGATTCTAGCGGAGGCGGCGGAGGTGGCAAAGAATTTGGCAGCGCATCTATTGTTTCCTCATGGGCTGAAGAAACTGATGCAGAACTGAAACGCCAACGCGACGAAAGTTTTTCTTCATCGCACAGTCACGAATCTATACCGATCAAAATACTACAGCGTCCGATAACACAGAAGAGCGTGTCTGAGGAGGAAACCATGCCTGCTCAACAACAGTTGCAGCTTCAGCAACAACATGCACAATCTCAACACTATCCACAGCCGCCACTTCGCAAGAGCGAAAGTGAACAACAGTCGCATTTCGCCCCAACTCAAATATTGCGCCGCTCCGAATCAGGCGATGAAAAACCGCAGAGTGCAAGTGTGAGTACCACGCACAGCAGCAGCATCGCAGTCAGTGTTTTGACTACGTCGTCTTCAACTGGCATAGGCCAAAAGTCGTCTAGTGTGTCGCCACCTAAGCAATTGGACCAAAGCTCCAATGATACTCTCAGCAGCAAACGCAAGGAAAGCGAAAGTAGCAATGCGGGTGCAGCCAGTCCTGCTACAAATGCTATAAGCAACAACCGTAAAGAAAGTGTAAGCGACGAGAAACGAGCCGATGACCATCGGCAACAGCAGATTTCCACACGCGATCAAAAGCGACCAAGTCCACGCGGCGGCGGCGGAGGCGGTCGTGACCGCGATATGCGCGCTCCAAATCCGCGTGGCTATGGCAGTTCGTATCGTGGTGGTCGTGAAGGCGGCGGTGGTAGTTGGAGTCGTCGTGGTGGTGGTGGAAATGCACGTGGTGTTGGAGGTGGTGACCGAGGTCGCAATTATCACAATGAATGGAGTGAGTCAGAAAACTCTGAGGAAATCGATGAAGACAGCTATGCTCGCCGTGGTGATCGCAGTTTGAAGGGTCCACGCAAGGAACAAATTAGTCGCGATAATCGTGATCAACGGCGCAGCGGTGGAGGTGATCAAGGCGGCGATGACCGCAACTCAAAAGAAGGATTTGCGCCACGTGGCGAACCTTCGCGACGTGGACGTGGAGGTGGTGGCAATATAAATGATCGCAGTTCCGGTGGCGGTGGTAGTTCGTCGTCTTACCGACGTGATGGCCGCACCTCGACTGGTTCTAATCAAGGTGGCCGTCAGTATGGTCGTCCGATGTACGATGAACATAAAGACAAAAAGACTTCCGAATCCGAACATTCAACTACCACCGAAACGGATAAAACAAAACAGAATCAAATGGCACTCAGTGCTGGACTTAACAAGTCCAAAGATGTGGGTGATGAAAAGAAACAACAACAATCTGGAAATAACACAAAACAACAAAGTCCCCAACCGGTAACTGCCGGTAGTCAGCAAATGAAAAAATCCAATGGCGATGATGACATAGCCGAAAAGAAAAATTCTACCAACACGCTTCCAAAACAATTCGGAACCAGCAAGGAGAGCACAATAAATTCAAAGAATGAAGATGCAAGTGCAGCAGCCGCAGACCGTGATAAGAAATCCACCTCCAAAGAGAAGGATATACCGAGTGGCGCTACACCGCTACCGCAACGCAACAACAGCTCAATAGGGCCACGTGGTGGCGCTGTTTCCTCTGGCTCCGCTACTAGTAAGAAGCAAGATTTGCCCATGGCGTCAGTGACCTCAACACAATCTAGCAGCAAAACACAGCTACCACAAACCATTACCAAGCCACCACCAGGATTGGGTGGTGGTAACTTCAAAACGACGACTTCACCCATCGCCGGTAGCTCTGCCAATAATATTATAACGCAACAGTCGCAGCATGCTATTATGTCACTCGATAAGCAGAAGAGCAAGTCTGAGACAACTGTCAATCCCAATATAAATGCGGCAAATGGCAGTAACCGCGGTGGAATCAACCAGAGTTTACCACAGCGCATAACGTCGTCGTCGGTTAATTGCGAGTCTGAAAAATCAAAGCTCAATGCCGGCGATAAGGTGAACACAAGCAGCTTGCTGCTGGATGGAGCACCTGTTAATACGATAATTTTTGAGAACACAAACTATAAGCAGCAGGCGCAGGCCGCCGCCACTTCTTCCTCCGCTAACTCCACTCCGCAGCTTAAACGCTCAAATGAGTCCATGGTGACTGCTTCAGGTGTTTCTTCTGGCACCGTTAATGTATCGGCTGTAGACACGCTAAGCAACGCACTCTCTCAAATGTCTTTCAGCAAGGAAAACAATAGTCCATCATCTGCAGTTGTGAGTGTTTCAGCTGCTGATTATGAAAAAGACATGAAACTCGGATTCTCATTTGGCGATGCCACCGAGTCATATACAAGCGCAACGAAAGCTGCTGCCGATAATGAAGTGAAAGCAAAAAGCGCTCAACAGCAGCAGCAACAGTCTTCGGCAAATGCTGCGCATGTTGGTCAACAACAGCACCAGCAACATCAACAGCAGCAGCAGCAGCAGCAACAACAACAGCAGCAGCAACAACAGCAGCAACAACAACAGCAGCAACAACAGCAGCAACAACAGCAGCAACAACAACAGCAACAACAACAGCAGCAACAACAGCAAAATATTATTTCCACAGCTGATCTTAACATGAAGATTGCCAGCGTAAAGAAGGTATGGGAAAGTGTTTCACCCATGACGTCCGAGGCTAATTCAACATTGCAACAACAGCAAGCAGTAGTAGCAGCTGCTGCAGCAGTTGCTCAACAACAGCAACAACTGCAGCAACAACAGCAGCAGTTGGAGGTGGTTGATATGCCGGCTTCGTTCGTTGCAGCAGCTGCCGCTGTTGCTGCTTCACAGCAACAACAACAACAACAGCATATGCCACATTATGCCGTTGCCTCGGTGCACATGCAGCAACACCATCATTCGCTGTCATCGCCGGGTCCCGTACAAAATGCTTATGGCGGTCACGGCTCACCCTTTGACGCGGCTCAACTGGAGCAGCAATTCGGCCAAGTAGTGCACACCAAGGACGGCAGTGTCGTTGTCGGTGATGATACGGGCTACCCCAGTCCACAACAGCAGCAGCAGTCCGCAGCGCAGCAGCAACAAGCACTATCAATGGCTGGTGTTATGAAGCATCCCGATGTGGTTAAGCAGCAGAATTCTGCGGTCAAGCAAATGCAACATCATGCCTCTTCGATGGGCATGTCGCCACCACCAAATATGCAGCAACAACAACAACAACAGCAACATCAACAATCCGCTGCTCAACAGCTACATGCTGCGCCGCAGCCTTTCTATCAGGCATCTCCACAATTCCCCGGTATTCCAACTATACCAAGTCCGCCGGCTGTCGTCTTTAATTCATCGCAAATGCCACCACCGCCCTCCCAGGGTGGTCTCTATGCTCCATTCCATTCTCTCGATCATTCAAGCCGTTCGCAGTTCTCTGCAGCTGCGGCGCACAACTTTCCCGGTCACTACAATGCGGCAGCTGCTGCTGCCGCCGCTGCGGGCGGTCCATTTAATGCATACGCCATGCAGACTCCCAACATACAAACAGCACCAACTCCTGAAATGTATTCGAATCTAACCTCTCAATTCCGTATGGGCGGTGGACCCTCACCCTTTGGAAATCCCAATTCACAACAACTTAACAATCCAAATGCCGCCGCCGTTGCTATTATTTCGTCCAATTCAAATTCGCTGATGTCGTCGGTGGGCGCTGTTAAACCGCCGCCATCGTCACAACAGCTTGGCACAATTGGATCAAAGGGCTCAGGCGGAGGCGGTCCCTATGCGGCTGCAGCGCAGCAATATATGAACTTATACCCAGGGCCACACCCATCACAACATCCAGGCGGCGGACCACAAGGACCACCTGGCGCACATCAATTGCAATCCAACAGCTACTATTCGAATTCGGCGGGAGGTCCGAATGGACCCACATACTATGGAGGACCGCCACCGCAAGGAAATGGTGGTGGTGCACAGAACTATGGCCTTGCAGCAGCTGCGGCAGCTGCCGCTGGCCTATACGGTGGTCATGCGGGACATCAGGGTGGACCACCTGGTTCCGGAGGTCCTCAGGGTCCACCACCGCAATCACAGCATGGCATGGGAAACTTTAATACACAATTTATGAACACACCATTACTGACGGCTGCTGCAATCAATCAATTTCGTAGTGCTCCAACTCCCCAACAGCAGGCTCAAGCGGCAGCCGCCTACATGAAATCGAATCAGGGACAAACACACATGGATTCGGTAAGAGTACAACACCTTTATGGTGTTCAATAATATTGATGATAATATTTTATTTTTGTTTTTTTTTTATTTAGATGGGCCGCCAGCTAAAAAGTCCTTTGGGAGCTGATGTGAGTTTGAATCTAGCCAAACAAGTGCAATCCCAGCCGAGCCCACCGCATCATAAGAATTATGGAAGTGTGAGTAGAGTGTGCAATGCTGCTGCTAACTGTTTTATGCGATCGAACTAAATGTTTTTTTATTTTGATCATCACGTTTTCCAACTTGTAGTGGGATTTGCAAAATCAAGTAATGCAACAACAAGCAGCACAACAGCAAGCTCAACAACAGCAGCGTAGTGCTGGAATTAATCCACAAAATATTAACCCTGGCAATAGATCTGGCGGAGGCGGACCTCCTGTTGGCCAAGGGCCAGGACAAGGACGCTATCCAACACCCATACAAAGACCTACAAATTATCCACAACACCCACAGGGACCGCCACAGTCGCAACAACAGCAGCAGCAGCAACAACAACAACAGCAACAACAACAACAGCAGCAACAACAACAACAAGCGCCACAAGGACAACGTTCCATGCGACAAGGTGGTGGTGGTGGTGGCAACGGTGGTCCACAAGGTGGAGGCGGCGGCCCTGGTGGTCCGAATGTTGGCCCTGGTGGCAATAACAATGGAGGTGGCGTAAATGGTAATGGCGGACAACAACAACAACAGCAACAACAAATGAATAAGCCACCCTATTATGCAAATAACGGAGGAGGCCCAAATCGAGGTAATTAAGAATGTTAACAAAAAAAAGAAACTGGCACACAATGACATAAACAACAACAACAAGAAGCTGACGTTTTTTCTCTAATGCGACAACATAGAATCTAAAAGAAAAAGTAACAAAAATTGAAAAAAAAAACTGAAATAAACAACCATAAACACGGGGTATGCGCTAGAAAATTTTTGTAAATAATGGTGTTTTTCTTGCTATTTTGATAATTTATATTTCTTTTTATTATTTAAACAACAATGAGAGAGAGCATAAAACCAAATATTAAGTGCAATGAAAGGATTACTGGGCTTGGGTCTAATTGGCGTGGCACTCTTAAAAATGTTTAATTATTCATATAAATAGCCTGAAGTTCATAGAGCACAAGGTCCAGCTCTGAATTGTTTCAGATGTTCAATTTGCTAGTGTCTGATAGTTTATTAAAGATATTAAACTTGATTTTTAATAGTGGCAACGCACTCTATGTAATAATAATCTTCAAATTGACACGGTCTAGAAATTATCTCTCTTGCAAATTTAATTGTTAAGATTTTTACTTCACAGTCATTGTTTTTACTGCCAAAATTACACGCTTTCTAAATGTATAAATATTTGTATTTATATAAATATCTCTACTCTGTCTCACCCGTTCTCTATATCTCCCTCTCTCTCTCTCTCACTCAGATCCAAGTCACTCTCACTCTGCATATTTCTCTGGAGCCGGGCATTAGTTCTATTATCGCTATTTTCTTCTTATTGTTTCTTAATATTAATTTTACAATATATTCAAACATATCTTTATTTTTTTACATATTTATTTTATAAACATTATTAATTTACATTTAAATTACATGAAAATAAATTTTGTTGCATGCACACATTTAAACACACACAAAAGCACACATTCATGCAAATAAACGAAACCACATATTTATATTAGACAAAAAAAAATACTTCTTGTTTATTGAAAGCACAGAAGAAAAACATTTTGTAAAAGCTGAGGATTTTGAGAAAATTGTTAAAGAAGCTTATTCTTGTTTTATGAGAAATTGTAGCAAACACAAACAACACAAGTTCAAATGAAACAACAACAAGAAAAACAAAAATATTTTCAATTCCTTAATATGTTGCAACATTTTTTATTAAATATATCGTAAATATAAACAAAAATTCAGTCTGTATGTTTGTCGAATTGCATTATATGAAAAATATAAAATTAAATAAATAAAACACATAACTAATGTTATAATTATTATTATCATTATTATTACTACTATGATTATATTATGATTATTATTATTATTATGATTAAAACTCTTAATAACATGAAGAAAAACTATTTAAAATAAATAAATTTACTGTTTACATTTTATTTAATTAATATTAATATTAATATAAAATATTTCTAAACAGTTCTACTACTTCTAATACTTTTTCTTCTTCTTCTAATTCTTTACTTTGTAATCATGTAAATAAAAGCTATTTAAAATTCAAATTAAACCCAATATAATGAGATATATCCTACTTGAAGAACAAGCTTTTTAAAAAAGAAAACTTACTCTATATATGTTAATTTTAAATTTAATTAAATAATTTAATTTTATTATCAACAATTGAATGAGAATTTCGTAATGTCATAACTTTACATAATTTTCTTTTTCTTTTTTAATATTATTTACAAAAATAAAAGAAAATCCTAAAAATTTAAAAAAATTTAATAAATTTCGATAAAATGTCTTAAAATGAGCCCCCAAAATATATACATAAAAATTTCTATTGAGAAAAACTGAATTTAAAATTGAGTTATTATTTATTTTTTATGTTCTCTTAATTGTTTTTTGTTTATTTCTACGTTTTAACAGGGGTGGAAGTTTTCATAACGGAAATATCACGACAACAATGAAACTCAGTTTTCATGAACTGATGAAATGATGAAAACTGAGTAGCAATAATGCTGTTAAATATCTTGCTAACTAAAATTGTAAATGAAATTGAGCTGAAAATGCATTATAAAATTTCTTTAAATTTGTTGCAATCCTTTAATGAATACTTACGAGGAAAGGTATCACCCATCCAGGTGTCACTGGCCGATTTGAATGGTTTCTGGATATGCGAACGAGAAAAAATTTTAGGTTTAAATTTTTAACGTGCTCGCTCAATTGAGGGTTTAGTGTTTCAAAATTAAGGTATTAATGTATTGTGTTTCAAAATTAAGGATTGGCGGAGTTTTCATTTTTTAGCCAAAGAGAAATGTAACACTTTGGTATCAAACGAAATGGCACACATAAATTTGTGAGATAAATCAAATCATGAAACTATCAAATTTGAAGAGATACATTTTATTATAAATTTGTTGCAATTTTTGATGCTCAGTGCAGTTTTTAGTCAGATATTGTGAAAAACCCTTAGCCGCCAATTTTTTCATATCAATTATATACATCTTTGGCTTTTCAATGAAAGTATGTTTCTGATGGGCCGAGTTTAATTTTTGTTATGATATTTCGCTCACCAGAGCTTGGCACCGGTTAAAACATTGCAATCGAGAGTATTGTTTTACGGATTAAAAATCTGCATTTAGGTTCCATTTAATTACCCTTTTCGCTGTATTTAGATTTCTCATAAGGTTGTGTCGCGCACGACCCCACTTCAATGCTTAAATTCCGTGGGATAGTGTATATGTGCGTCCACTTTAGCGGAAACGATTGTGTCAATGCTTTTATGTACAACACTTGGAGTGGATAACCGTCCAAGTATAACTGATTTTTAGAGCATTCTTCGTTGGTGCAAGAATTGCATTTTTCTTTTATGGCACTACTGTAAATGTCGTTTGTAGGTCATTATTATAACAAAAATCAATTAACCTAAATCCTTGACCTAAAAGACGATGTTCAAGATTTGATTGTCCGGCACTATCCTTAGGTAGTGTGGTATTACTAACTTGGAGCAAATAACTTGCAAATTTATTTTCACCTTCGTCTACTCGCATGTTTTTTCATGCTTTTTTATTTTGATATAAGATATAAAGTCTATTGTCAAAGCACGTCCTGAATGAGGGATTACTGAAAATGTTTGTTTAAAGTCACCAAAAAACACCACAACTTTTTCTGCAGAAAAAATCTACCATATTTATTTTTTTATTTATTTATTTGTATGTAATAACAAAGCCTTCTTGGCCAATAAATATATTACAAGTTAGCAAAAATGTTAAAAAGAAGAGAAAAAAATTAAAATTATAAAAATTAACTTAATGTATGTGCCTCTATTACTGTTATTCCCTACCAATAACAAAAAAATATATACACAAAACAAGGAATTACACAACAATTAAACAGTGACGTACATTCAAGAAAGGATTTAAGCACAATTTAAATATTAAATTAAAAATATTCAAGTAGCTTGCTTCTAAAAGTGTTTGGTGTTAAAGAAAAAGTTCTCATTGGAACAGGTAACCTGTTCCAACAACGGGCAGTACGAGCAACAATAGATCTTTCAAACATGATATTCTGGGAATGATTTTTTAAAGTTTTCTGGACGATCTACTGAAGACAAATTTATCCAACAAATAATGCGGGACATTAGCTTTGACAATCCTGTAGAAAACAGCAAAATTCTAACGTTGATAAAATTGTTGAATGAAACGTTTGAAAATTTAAGCACGATATATAGTCGCGGCGACGCACACCATACACGAAAAGTACTATACGGTTAACAATAAGTTCTATTCTTTTAAGATTTATATGAAAGAGTGCCGGAAAAAATTGCAATACCTTAAGTTACTCTGGACATAAGAAGAGCAATGTCCTAACTTCCACTTGATATGTTGTAAGGGCAAAAAGTAACTAATGCTGTAAAGCTTCCTAAGTTTCATTCCAGTTCTAGAGCAAAGTGCATTAATAATAAGTTCACACTGTTACACTGGACAAGTTACACTGGACATAAGAAGAGCATGTCCTAATTTCCACTTGAGATGTTGTAAGGGCAAAAAGTAACTAATGCTATAAAGCTTCCTAAATTTCATTCCAGTTTTAGAGCAAAGTGCATTAATAACAACTTGATTATCTTTAATAATAACATCAAGATATTTTAAACTATCAACAGCTTCAATTATATCATTTTTTAGTCGAAAATCAAGCTGGGCATTTGGCGACCTAGAAAGGTTAAACTGTACACACTTGGTTTTACTCACATTTAAGGTAAGAAAGTGTTCAGATATCCAAGAGACAACATGAAGAAGATTGAAATTCACTACAGACTCGAGAACATCTAAAAACTGTACTTCACCCGAAAATAAGAAAAGTATATCGTCTGCAAAGATGAATGGCTTACACAGGTTCAAGTCAAGGACATTTACAAAATCGTTAGTGAAAAACAAATAGCAGCGGAGCAAGAACTGAACCTTGTGGCACACCAGACACAATATCAAGCAACCCAGAATCCTGCTTATTTAACGAAACAAATTGTTTACGATTAGATTAATATGACAGTATAAGTCTACATGCAGCATTAGAAAAATTTAACTAAAATTTAAGTTTTTCGATAAGCTTCATATGATTAATTTTATCAAAAGCCTTAAATAAATATATCAAGGGACACTAGAATACTTACTTTATTACAATTAACGTTTTCTCTGAGTCAGTTAAGTCTAGTAAAAGTGATGAAGTACTATAACCGCTGCGAAAACCAGACTAACTGTCATTAGCCAGAGAATTGCAATATGTATGCTCCAATATTTGAACTTTAATAATATTTTCAGCAACTTAGGAGAGAGTGGGTAGAATACTAATAGGTCTGAAGCAATCAATTAAGGTCGAAGAACTGCTCTTAGGGATAGGCACAATTTTTACCACCTTCCAAGATGACGGGAATTTTGATGGCAGTTTATTATTCACAAAAACCAATTTTTGATTAGAAATGAGAGGCAGTATAATTTGCATATACTTTAACGGAAAGTTATATCCGATACAATTCGATTTGACTTTAAAGAAAGCATCCACGAGCTCATTTTCATTAATGCTTTTAAAGTAGAAAGAGCCATCTATGTATATCATTGCTTTCTACAATAAAGGTAGAATGAGAGATATTTGTTGTTTGGTTGCTTATAAAATACTGATTGATTTAATGTCGATGTCGCCAAAAGTATTATTGTTATTGAGGCAGACACAGTTTCGCAAACAATTCCACATGTGTTTAGGATTGTTGTTATGAAAAAGTCGTGACCCAATGTTTGTTTTTATTTTTCTATAGGCAGATTTAAGGTGATTTCTATATTTACAGTATATTTTTCGATGTTGTTCAGATTTATCTTGTAAAAAAGCTTTGAAGGCCAGATCGCGCAGTTATTTAGCATATCTTATTTCCTTGGAGTTAAATTCAATTTAATTTTTGTTTGTTTCTAACTTTAAAGCGAGAGATATGGATCAAAGCAAATGCCTTGAAATTTGCATCAGATAAAGATGTCTTCAGATTTTCGAAATTAATAGCATTGTAGTTGTAGTATTCAACAAACTAATCTGCTTGAAAAAAAAAGGAAAATCAAGCGAAGCGAAAAAGCATGGTGAGAGATGGCTACTGAATACCATTGTCCTGAAAGCATGGACCTTTAGCAACTTTACTAGAATCACTCACTTATCAAAAAGTAATCAATTAGTGACGTCGAACTATAATGAACGTCATGATGAGTAGTAGGAAGTGAATTATGAACACACTACAATTTACAACGAAAACACATGGAACGCAAAGTAGCAGATTTGGAGATGTCAGAGACATTGTGATTGAAGTAGCCAACGATAATTACATCAGAGTACCTAACAAACAGATCACTCAGCAAATCTTCAAATATCGCTATATCACCACGAGGTAGATAGACAATTCCCAGCAGAATTTTTTTGCGTTAAGACATAACTCTACAAAGAGATTCGCAGACTCCATATTCTTGAGGACTGGAAACAACTTTGAACTTAATTTTTTTGATATGAAAAAGCACACACCTCCATCCCTAAGATTGGTACGCTCTTTTCTACATAAATAATAACCCGAGATATCAACAGCACTGTTAGAAATGTATGGCTTAAGCCAGGTTTCAATAAAAGCAGCAGCATCAAGGAAGCAACCACTTAGAATACATTTGATCTCGTCAAACTTCGAGGAAGCAAAGGATGGCTTATAGCCTTGACAGTTAGCATGACTAACATTAAATTTCGAGTTGTGCAAACGAAGCTTAGAACGTAAAATAGAGTTGTCACTGATAATGGGTCCTAAATTTAAGTTAAGTGGTTTTATAATTTTAGGAAGAGTAGGAAAAGCTAATAGTATAGGCACGATACATTAAAACTAAACTTAAATTAAACTTAATTATAGATGACTTAACAAAGAGAAAGAACATTGTACAAAAATCTTATTTATTTATTTCTTAATTTGTAAAACAAAAGCATTAATGTCCAATTACTATTCATTGATTAACATATAACAATTTTATGAATTAAATTGCAAGCTTAAGATCAAGTAAGTTTTTAAGAAGGCAGCAAAAACAATATATCATAAAAATTAATTATATAACAATTTCTTTAAAGGTCAATCAAATAGCAAAAGAATAATAATAGATAGAACAAATTTTAAGCGGATAATACTTCATGATTTTATTTCATCAACGGTAAACAAATAAACAAAGAAATTTGCATTTTTAAAATTTCCGAAATTTTCTTGAGCTTTATCTTAAAAATGAAAACTCCCTTTTCCGATTCCGCGTGAAAAGTTATGAACGATAGGGCTGTATATAGATTTTATATTCATCACAAAAAAACACGCTTGCGTAATAATAATATAGATTTTGTTTATAAAAATTGGTTTTAATTGGGAAAAATGTCTTTATCATTTCAATAAATTAAGCATGTTTAAAGTTGAAATAAAATATTCAAGACAATTAAAGCCGAATAAAAAGAACTAGCTAGTCAGGAACTTTTCCGCATGAACATCTTAAGTTGAAAACAACGGATAAAGTAATGACAAAGCCAACTTCAAAATGTTCTAAAACTCTTTTGTAAAGAACAAAGTGAACTTTGTAGATAATCTTAAAACAAACGTTGCTTTGTTAATATTTTTTGTTTTATTTTATGAATAAGTGAGAACATTTTTGATATTAAATAATTTTATTTGAAAAAAATATTAATTATTAATCATTGCATTTAAATTGGTTTAACACTATTATTAATACCGTGAAATTAATAATATTTATACAATGAAATAATTTAATAATGTTATCATTACGACTGAAGCAAATAACTGCATAAAGAACAAGCAGAAAATCAAATAATAAAAAAATATATAAGCAGTGATTTAAATTTGAACTTGAAGAATTTAAAATTTTTTTAAAATAATCGATGCAATACACTAACACACAAACATTATTTTCTTTTTATTTTTAATATTAAAATTTTCCATTAATGTAGAAAAAACACTGAACCGGAATATTATAGTTTTTTATGCTTTTACACCCAGCGAAATAATTATAAAGGCAGCCAGAAAAAATATGATAATGTGTGAAGAAAATTAAGAAACACTTTTAATAAATAGCTCTATACTTTACTAATTCAATTAATTTAAACATAAAATAATGGAATTAAAAAATATTTAAATTTTTTCTTAAACTTATTAAAGAGGAAAACAATAACCTTCATTAAATTTGATAATTAATTGTGATCTATTCTTTGCATTTTGACATGAATTTAATTGTGAGTTTTTTTTACTTGATCTAATCTAAAAAGCTTACAATTAAATTCATGAAAAACCTCCATTGTATTTGATAACTTTTTCCAGACGCCTTGGCATTGAGTTTATCAAAGTATGAATATGCATGCGATAAATTTTTTCCCCTCTTCTTGAAAAGTTACTTTCAGCTCCTTTAGGTCCTTAAATTGACGGCCATGATAGAAAACTTTGGTTAAAGTATGGACCACAAGTCTCGATAAAGTTCAGATCAGGACTAAGTGTCGGCCAGTCGAGAGTTGGTATATCCCTGGACTCCAGGAACTCTGTAGTTTTCCGAGAGCGGTGAATTGCTGCATTGTCCTGTTGGAAAATATATTCTGGGGTATAAATATCTTCTCCATAGGACACAAGAACTTAATCCAACAGTTGTATATTATAATACAGCGAGTGCTAAGGAAGCAAATTGAAGTGGTTCCTTTATAGCCGATGCCTTCCCAAACCATGAGGTAGCCTCCACCAAAGTTTCGCAGCTGACGCTTTACTTTGGAAGCACGTTTGCAACACCAATATTTGACCGAATCGTCTTGTCCATCCAAATTGTGTTGGATACTGCGATCACATATAATACCTTAAAATAAATATACTTTGTTTTGAATGTATTCGTATGATTAAATTCGCCTGTTTTTCAGTAGTCATATTTTTAAATTTTAATTAATTTATTCGACTTTGTAATTTGATAAATTCTGTTAAATAAATTTTATTTCTTTCTTGATTTATAAATAATAATTCAACATTTATTGAACCACATTGCTCATCAAGTTCAACAAATTTAACTTTTTTCATCGGAAAATATGACTGACTTTCATTCTTAATCCCAAAATCTGTACTTTCCGCAAATCGAAGTCTGGTTTTTTAGACTTTTGCAAAAGCGCCGGCTTACCACATTTTTTTCAAATGAGAGTCCTCAATCTCGTTTCAGTATTTGTTGCACACGACGTTCACCGACTTTCAAGTTTATTTTACCAATTATTTCTTTTGCTTGTTGTTTTTTGTTTGTTTTTTAATTTCGCTTTTGGCTCTGTCATTGATCAGTGGAATTATTCCTTATCGCTTAGCAGTCGCATACTGGTCAGTAGACTGGATCAAAGTTTAGATTCCGCCGTTCGAGGTCTCAAAAGTTAGAGAAATTCAGAAAAGCGATTTCTGCATACTTTTTTTTTCAAATCGGAGAAAATTTACCAGAGCGTTTTTGATTCTCCTGAAGGCCCTTTTTGTTAAAAATAACATGTTTTTTGCTTGTAACTTCTTATTTTTTCTAAGAAACACATACCCAAAACTGCTTAAAAGATAAATTCCTTATTCATACTAACATTTTGGCATACAAACTTTTTAAAATTATGTAGGTACGAGAGTCGTTAGAAAATTCCGTGAAAAATTAAACAAAAAATGATTTTTACGGCAAAAAAAGTTTTATTTCTTAATATAGTCTTCTTTTAGCTCGATACACTTCGTCCAACATTCCTCCAATTTTTTTATCCCATCCGAAAAATACGTTTTCGGAAGGTCCTCAATATAGGCCTCTGTTTCGGTGATGATCTGTTCTCTGGTTATGAATCTCTTTCCGTCGAGCCATTTCTTTAGGTAAACAGAAAATAGTCTGAGGGGGCAAAACCTGGAGAATATGCTGGATGAAGAAGCAATTCGTACTTGAATTCATGAAATTTTGCCATGGGAGCTGGGCATGTGTGAGCGCGCGCATTGTCTTGATGGAAGAGCACTTTTTTTCCTCACCAAATGGCGACGTTTCTCTTTCAAATCGTCGTTGAAACGGTCAAATTCGGCTGCATAGTATTCGCCATTGATCGTTCTTTTCGTTGGAACGTAATCGATGTAGATTATACAGCATTCATCTTAAAATACTGTCGCCATAACCTTTCCGGCCGATAGCACCGTCTTCGCCTTCTTCGGAGCACGTTCGGTCTGTGAAGACCACTGTTTCGACTATGCCTTTGTCTCTGATGTGTAGTGATGAATCCACTTTTCGTCCACGATTACTAATCGAAGGAAAAAAATCCTTCTTATCTTTGTTCAAAATCGCCACACACGCGTTTGAATCAATCACACGATCGCGCTTATGGTCGAGAGAGAGCAAACACGGCGCCCATTTTGCGGATAATTTTTTCATATCCAAATGGTTTCGCAAAATGTTCCACACCCGTTCGTTTGAGATGCCTATGGCCTCAACAATTTCGCGCAATTTAACCTTGCGATCGGCCAACACGATATCATGAATTTTAGTGACCATTTCTGGTGTGGTGACCTCATTTGGGCGTCCAGAACGTTCGGCGACACTTATGCTTGTACGACCGCATCGGAATTCAGTAAACCACTTGCGAATCATTCCAATCGATGGTGCAGAGTCCCCATAGTATTTACCAAGCCTTTCCTTGGTTTGGCTGATGTTTTTTGTCCAAAAAATTATGAGCACACGTTATTAAATTTTTTCCATTTTTGCCAAAATTCACGAGATCGTCTGCTGTCGTCAATGGCTGCTAAACACAGACTAAACGTCGTAGCGAGCTGAAATTTTGACAGTAGTCTATTAACGGATGGTAGTTGACAGGATCAGTGTTGCATTAAAAGTTTATACGCGGGAAATTAAAAAATTCACTAACTTCTCAAATTGCCCTCGTATTTTAAATATATTTTATTTCAAAATGCTGATATGAATAAGGACCCAAACAACCAAAGTGTAATAGTGTTTGGATTAAGCTTACCTACAATGGAATAATTAAAGCCTTTTACAAACATGCTTTGAAAACATGTTTGTCTACGTAATAAATTTACAAGTTGTGTTGTATAATTGTATCGAAACAGGATAAAAGTAAGCTTCTTATAATAATACTTGTAGTAAGTTTACTTGAAGTTTAATTTACAATCGTTTTCAAAGCATGATTGGAAAATGCTTTCAGAGGTAATTGTTTCACAACTTCCACATTATTGTTGAATTTGGAATTCCCCAAGTACTAAAAAGTACAATTGGCTTGTGTTCAGTGATAATTCCAACACATTCTTTTAGAATTTTATAATACTTAAATGAATTTTTAATATTTTGTTACTTACACCAATGTGCTTTAATAGAAATGTATATTGAATAGTCCACATATTTTTATTTATATTCCCTTTTTTTTTAGTGGCAATATGTTTATCGACAGTATTTTATAGATAAATTTCTTATAGATTTTAATGTGATGGTCTTTCGTATAGATTAATTTTACTGAGAAGATGAATTTGTGCTCCTTTGATAACTCCGAGCACATAAGATTTCTTAAAAACAGGAGTTAAAAGCTTACAATAATACTTGCTTCCCATTATTTAATAAATGTTTTAATAGTATTTTTATAACACTTTCTTCCAATTATTTAATAATTATTTTCCATAATACTTTTACAACACTTTTTCCAATTGCAAAGAAAGTATTGTAGAAAGCTTATTTGCAACACTTATAACCAATTGAATAGTAAACGCTTGGTATAATATTACAGTAAGGAATATTTTTCCAAGGGTTCCTTTTTGCTTATTCTACAATTACTTGAAAGCATTTCACAACAGTTTTTACAAGATTTTCCCAAGCGCGATGTTTACGCTTGTAAGCTTACTACAAGCTTATTCCAAGCTTGTTTGGCTTATTGGGGAATTAATCTTTTAAGCAGCTTTGCGTAAGTGTATTTTGATAAATAAAAAGTTACAAGCAAAAAACAAGTAATTTTTAACAAAAAGGGCCTTCAGGAAAATCAAAAACGCTCCTGTTAATTTTTTCCGATTTAAAAAAAAAGTATGCAGAAATCGTTTTTATAAGTTCCTATAACTTTTGAGACCCCAAATGGTCGATTTTTTCCCCCCATACAAAAGCGATCCGGTCTACTGGTCAGCCTTATATATAAAGCCGTCAATGAGACAACTTGACCTTTTTAATTGTCTCGCAATTTCACGGTTGAAATCTCTTGATAATGGTAAGCTTCGATTTTTTCTATTTCTTTCAATGGCTTTCCACGTGGTATTCTGTAAAAATTAAACGTATTGTGCTTGAAAACAAGGTTATTACTGAAAAAAAGTCATCAAAATATCTCAGTCATCAACTCTTAAATGAAATGCAAAATTGTGTAAAGCCTTTATAATTATTTCGCTCCGAAAACAGTTAAAATTGTTTTTTAACGCGCAGAACAATGAGAGTTATCACGCATGCGCACATGAAATAGCTAGCCAATAACTTGTTTACATTTTATGGCCCCATTATGAGGTTTATAAATTTAGTAAAAGAAAAAACGGTTGCCTTTATAACGCTAGGTGTATATTAGGGTGGTCCTTTAAACCAATGTTTAATTTTTATATTGAAAGAGCCAAAAAAAATTGGCTTTTTTTCTTATAAAACTTGATTTTTATGCATTTGTAATATATAGGAACAAAATAAAATGGTGCTCAAGAAAAACAAACTAATTTTTTTTCTCCTACATACAAATGACGACCACTCTAGTATATATCCTATATAATTCTACGATTGAAATGCACAGACATATATATGGTGTAAAACTTTCTCCTTCTTTTCTTCTATTTCATAGCAGCTCATTCTTAAAAAACTAGAGGCAATGGACCATCTAAGGCGTAGGATTATTTAAGGCAGCTCACAGCAAACTGGACTACATGCAATGAAAAAAAAGAACCAGAGATAAGCAAACTAACTAGCTCAACAATAACAGTTAAATCGAAAATGAATAGAAAAAAAATTTTTTTTGGTGCAGCAAAATAAAACAAATTACTTTAAACAACAAAAATGATAATACTTTTGACAACATTTTGCAAAGATGTGCTTTTACATTGTACACTCCGGTATAGAAAAATTTATTGAACTTTTGAACCAAATGAAATGTGATGCCAAAAATGTTAGACACCGTTTCAATGAGTTCGATGTCAGTTTCACTCAAGAAACCATTTAATTTTACATAAGATTAATGTTTGCCATGATTCTTATAAATATGAAAGCCTGGAATCACCATATTTATTATTTTACATTAAATTCTTACTTTTCTTTCGTTGTTCTGTGTTATAACAGAGTAGAAAAATATTTATTTCTTAGAAAAAGAGCAAAAATTGTTTAGAAATGGTTTTTTTTAAACCAAAATTTAAAGTATTTAAAAATATGAAAGTGTTGCAACTTTTAAAATAGATAAAGATGCTGAAAAGATTAAATCTTGCCTAATTTTGGAAATGGCACTTTGAAAGACAGGATTAAACTGAAATATTGGCGTTCGAAAACAAAAAAATGTAACGTAAAACTGTAACTTCTCTTTGAATAGGAAGTTTGCATTGAGTGGAGAGATATGAGGAATTTAGGAAGAAAATATAAATACTTGACAGAACGTTTTGACAGAAAGGAAAAAAAGAAAATAACAAAATTTTTAAATTAAAAAGAATCAAGCATTAATTTTTTAAAAATGCACAATCTAATGGAAAAATTAAACTTCAAAGCTAAAGTCATGAATAAACTTAAAAATATTTAAAAAATTAAGAGTAACTAAACTTAATTGTTCAAAAACAATAGATTGACAAAATAAAACAAACAAAAAAAAAATACTAAAAAAAAGTCTATCCCAAATATTGCATAACTATTAATATATACAAATATATATAGAAATCTGCTTAAAAATATTTAAAACTAATTCTTACAATTAATTGGGAAAAAAGATTAAAGAATGAACAAAAAGAAAATCGTTGAAACAAGACAACCGCAATGTTAGTAACAACAAAGAAAGCACTTTGCTATAAATATTTTCACGGTAATGCAAGGAGGATTTTAAAATAGAGAAGAATAACAAAATATTTCTACAGAAATTGCTGTATTGTTGTATATTTAAATGAAAGAAAAAGTAAATAACTGAAAACGTTTCATTCAGTTTAAAATTAATGCATTCATTAATGCATTGATGCATTCATTGAATATTAATGTTTTTTAACGGCAAATAAGAAGGACCTTAATTTTAATTTTTGTATAGCAAAAAATTAATAAAAACATTATGTTCTTTTTTTACACACATTTACTAAATAGTTGAAATAATATTAATTTTTATTTTTGGCATTTAAGGAATTTTATTTAGAAAAGGCAAACAAACACTTAGATCAACATTATGAATTAATACATGTTTAATACTTAACTTTAAAATATAAAACATATAAGCAAAAATCCAGTTGTCAAATAAATGGCAAAACAATTAAAACACATATGAATAACAAGTTCTATAAAAGTATGCAAATTATTGAAAACATACAGAATATTTCAACAAAACGTTTTGTGAAAACCTAAAAGAAAATTACATATAAATAATATTTGAAAAAACAAATAAACCGAATACATGAGAAAAAATATAATTTAAACTTCTATCCGAAAAACAGGAAATTGAATAATGTGTTTTCTTATTAAATGATTGCTTTAAAGCAAGGGTGGCCAACCCGCGGCTCACTGGGCAACTACTTGTGGCCCGCGTAGCATATGCACAATTTTTTTTTTGCTTTACCGCCTAAAGCGTAGTACTCTGTTTAGTTTCATGTGAAATTCCACTCAAATCTCCATACAAAAAGTGACATCTGCGAAACAAGCGTGGAAATTTTCACAAAATGTTCATCAGAGCAGTACTTTGTTCCGCTGCGGGAAATTATCGCAACATGTTTCTGAGCAACATTTTTTCACGACTATTTAATTTTACTGCCTATTTATTTTGAAGTGAAAAGAGAGATTCATATGAAATCTCCCAACTTATTCTCTGAGTCTCTCTGAGAAACGTTGCCGTAGGAATTCCTCACAACAAACTTTAAGTCAAAAATTTCACGCAACAAATAAATAGATAGTGCCAGCGAAATTTCACGCAAACAAACAGAGTACTAGGCTTTATGTTGTAAATCGAAAACGCAAACCAACGAAAAGCAAGACACGAGAAGCAATAGAATTTCGTATACATAGAAAGAAGTCTTGCTTTTCGTATCTTACTTGTCGTTGGTTTGCGTTTTCGATTTACAAAATAAGCGGTTAGTGTACATAAAACCACCAAAAGAACATTCCAATGTGCGTAGTTCGTATCATATCTCATATATGGAAATATCTTTTTATCAGAAGTTGAAGCGATTTTTATCGGGGGTGTTGATGTCCATTTTAAGAAAATAGAAGAATTAGCGGCACTGTATCTACTTAAGGACAAGATTTGTTTGGAGTTATTACATCGACATTGAATTGCTTTTCGTTACAACTCAACAACCTATCGGGCTTAACAACAGATGGTGCCAATTCGGAACAATTCACACGAAAATTACCTTTTTACCACAGTAACATAAATTCAATACCACCAAAATTACCATGGTAAAGGTAAACAAAAAATTCCCACCGCAATTAGAAAATACCATGACCATTAAAAATTACCACGAAAATACAACTGTTTTAAAAATACCACCAAAAATCCCATATGCATTAAAAATTCCACTAAAAATTTCAAATGCATTAAAATATACCTCACTAAATCCCATATAAATAAAAAATTAAAAAAAAAATAGAAATACCACAAAGAAATAATAGTGGTATTCCATGAACGGCGTATTTATGATGTGAATAGCGTTAGAGCGCTTTATTAAAGGAAGCTTATTTTGCAACAACAAAAATGTAAGCGATTTTACATACACAGCTTACAATAATGCGATGTAAGCAGAGAGTATAATGGCAACCGTGATTTTATTTTCATTTTAAAAGATACTTGAAAACCAATGTATTCGATAAGCAAACTTGCAAATATATTTTATTATTGTTTTTTAGTAATTATATTTTTCACTTATTTTTTGGCATTTTAATTTAATTTTTGTAAACTTTACGCTTGCAAAAAAAAAAAATTCAGGATAGTATTGTCATATGTCAAAATATGTCTACTAAGTTTTCAAGCAATTTTGTGATGGAAACTTGTTCTTAAAACAAATAAGTAATTTAATCGTTTTTATTAAGAGTAAGTTCGAGGAAATGTACAGCGTAAACTTATAGCTTTACGCTTACGTCGTTCATCGAATAAATAAAATAAATTTGGCCATTTCAACCCTAGAAAGGACTTTGACCGAGCTTCTATTGATCAATTGTGTTGTGCGTGTTAATAAATGTTTAAACACAAATGATCCAGAACTGGACCTATGAGTGTAATGCCGATTCCGAACGGCTTATGTTCTCAAGAAGCTTTACATGGCAGTTTTTGCTCTCTGAGGTTTGCCATTGTCTGCAGAGAGGTGACGACTGAACAGAAAAATTAATTTAATTGAAAAACATTCTGTCTTGAGTTGGAATTGAACCCCGGCTACCGCGATTCTTTAGCTTAAGGGCTACCCACTAGGCCACGGCCGCCACTCGTTCATGGAATACCATAATTAAATTTTTGCCTAATAAAAGTGAAAAATAATTTTTAAGAAGAAAATTCCCGCATTCCCATGCAATTAAAAAATACCACGCTGGATTAAAAAATACCATGGGAATTTAAAAAAAATTCCCAAGACCAATTAAAAATTACCACGAATGGGATTTTTTCCCACATCACTGACAACCTTGAATGGTGCTCCAGCAATGCACAGTGCGACATTTTAACAATCTAAGTGGACAAAAAAGAGGAAAAAAGCACTCAAAAGTTGTTTACTTTCACATATATTATATAAATATTAGGGAAGTGAATCCCGGGATCCCGAAATCCGGACGATTTAAGCCCCCTTTAAATCCCGGGATTTTTAAACAAAAAATTTCTATTGCAAATATTCATGTAAATGCAACCATTTAAATTTAAGTACATATATCGAATTAGAAAATCCTTTTGTTGAGGCTAAAAAAGATTGATAGGACGATGAGGTGCTTCAGCAATGCACAGTGGGTCATTTTAACAATCTAGGTGGACAAAAAGGGGGGAAAGCACTCAAAAACCATTTAAAAGTTTTAGAGCTGTGCAACAGAAAACTTAAGCAACTGATTTTTTCACTAAAGAAGCTTAAAGCTATCTAACACAAATGCAAAAATGTCTATGTTCTGAAATGTCTTTTTCAGACACTTATAAAATGGACTGCTTATATATAGAACCATTTTATTATAAACAAGTATTTCCAATGCGCGCAAACTTGCACAAGGTTTTTCCTTGGATTTGTATTATGGATGAACCCAGCTTTTCCCAAAATGTAATTTCAAAGTTCAATAACGCTCAATACCTATTCAAAATTACTATTGTTACACAAAGGCAAACACTTGAGATTACAAAAAACTACTCACCTTCAGAAACTATTGGCAATAAATGAGGTCAACTGACAAAGTTAATTATAATGTAGTTTCTTAATACTCCAGTTTCTTAATAAGTAGATATGAATTAAATTGCATAACAAGCAAATTAAATTGCGCTAAAAATTAACGTAAAAATAAATTTTTAAGCGAAAAATTCTTTGCAATTGAGATACTGTTATAACGGGTTTTTTTTTGTTTTTGTTCTTTTTGTACATTTTCGTAATAGTGGTACATATTTTTAGGGAGTCCAATGCCGGAAGCTTTTCTTAATCCCGATATTATCGGGATTGAAAATCTCAATCCCGGGATTAGTTCGGGATTGAAAACTTTAAAAAGTAAATAATTAAAAACTTTTTATTACAATTTTTTCTTGTTTATTAGTTGAAACTAAAAACTGTAAAATAATTCATTTATAAATCAACAGGTCAGAGCCGTAGCAATCGGGGTTCAAACCCTCCACAGGATCGAAATTTTAATAAAAATTAATGCACTTAAATAATTATTTCATTGAATCACTTAATATGTTCTAAAAAACTTAAATCATATACTGAAGTTGCGTTAAATCATATACGTGTCATAAAGCCAACAACAATAGTGAAAACCAATGTATCGTGATTCGATACAATCGGATCAAACGTGATACATTCAAAACTATCATCACTATTGTTTTCACAACCCTTGACATCGGCAAATGTAGATGATGGTATTAACTTCATTTTTATTTTTTTAATGTCTTAAAAAAATTTAAGGTTTTTTAAATTAATATTTTATCTTTAATAGGTATAAATTACGTAGAAATTCTGGCAATGAATGCAAGCACTCAAAGCCTTTCCAACGATATCTAAAAAGTAAAGATCGTATGAGAAATAACGATGTTATTTCAATTTTAGTGAAAATAAATTAAAAAAAATTTAAAAAAGGCACAAAAACAGCATTATCTTGAATGCGATTGAAAAACTTTAAAACTTGTTGATGCAGATTAGAGGAGCCTCTGTCAGTTCCTGACAGTTTTTTTTATTACAATTATTCTACCAGCCAATATATTTACGAAAAACATGATTTTTTGAGGTTTTTGCAAAATGTTTTAGCTCACTAGCGGCTGTCGTAACAAAGTATTTTGGTAATCATAAAATAGGCCAAGGTTATTTTTTAGATTGTTACCCAGTATTTTTATTATTTCTATTTGTTTGCTGTAATTTTGTGATTTCAAAACTAAACTTGAAGCTCAAAAATAATCAATTTTTATAGAAATTGTCACCTGCTTTTCAGATAGTCACAATTTCATTCAAAAATTTTGTTTTTTGAGCTTCAAATTTTGTTTTGAAATCACAAAATTACAACAAACACATAGAAATGATAAAAATACTAGGTAACAATTGATACTTTGCCAGAATAGATCTGTAAGTGTAATTAATGTGATACATTAAGCTGATCAACGCGTCTTATTTTTCATTCACCGTTCTAACCTTGCTAGTTGGTACTTCCATACTTACACTTGAAATTTTCAAGTACAAGTACTGTACTTTTAAGTATTTCTCAAGTACTTTGTTAAGTACATTGTGATTTTGGCAACGTTAAAATTATTTTAAGTACACGGTTAAAAATCTTGGACTAAATTTTAGTCCCACTAAAATATTACTGCTTATTTTTAAACTTGCGGTTTAAAATTTAAACTGCGCAAATACTAACTCATAATTAAAACTTTTCTATACTAAATATTAGGCCAAAGAAATATTACAGTGTTCTTTTTAGCTTTTTGGTTTAAATTTGAGAACAATTCCGTATTACTTTTTGTTTTTAATGCAATTTAAACTAAATTTTAGTACATTGGATACTAAATTTTAATTTGGACCCGTAAGTTAGCCCATGCATGGTACAATTACTGACAAGGTAGTAGCGTAGACTGGCATTTTTCTCACGAGCGATGGGTAGTTGTCAAAATTAGTAGTTCATGCAATCAATGAAAGAAATGTGAAAAAAGCAACGACTTAAACATAGCTAGTCAATCCCAGCAAACTAAAAACATTCCAATAAACTTCGCGATCAAATTTAATGTATCAAAAAAAAGTTAAAAATAAGCACATAGCTAGTCAACAGCAGCAAACTACAACTCCTTTAGCTGTTTTTGACAACTATCAATAGTCAAAAACTGTCACGGCTACCTTGTCAAATAATTATACCATGAGTTATGCTTGGTTTTCACTATGTCATTTTTATGACGACACAAAAGTTTATCACCTGAAATATCACCTTAATAAAACTCTAACATTTTCTGCACAGCTCCATTTAATAATTTATTTGTTTTTAATTTTGTTATTTTCAATTTGATTGAGAACTGACCACTGAAAATGACATAATGAAAACCAAGCACTAGCCTGGCATTGCTGAGACTCAATTAAGGCTATTTGTTTATATGTTTGTTTATTGCTTTTTTACGTATAGCGCAATAGCCCAGAGGTTATTGTAGTGAGCTTACAAACTTGATGTCGTGGGTATGAATCTCACGATGTTTGATATTTTTTCTTTGTAATATTTTAATCCAAGAATGTACTATATTTTAAACCAAGGCTGTATTAAAACCATTTTTTAGTATTTTTCAGATACTAGATTTAAAACCAAACCTAGTGTAGACTTATGTGTAGTACAGTTTCAAGTTTCAATTTTAGTACAGGATTTCTAACCGTGTAGCAGCGCTTCATTACAACAAGCACTAAACGAAACAAAAAAATGCAGAATAGAAAAAGTCAAGGTATATTAATCCAGGTACTATAAGACGCAACTGCGCTTCCGACTTCACAAAAAAAAAATATAAGAAGTTGCTAAAATCTTTAACAAACTCATGCATTTTTATTTTTTGAAAGAATGTTGTACAAAATTCACCAGGTACTTAACAAAGTACTTGTGAAATACTTGAAAGTACAATACTTGTACTTGAAAATTTCAAGTATAAGTAAGGAAGTACTTATACTTAGTACTTATTTTTTAAGTACCTAGGTACTCGTACTTATACTTGTACTTGTACTTATTTTTACAGGTCTGCTGCATACTACTTGTATTTTCAAATCTACCCTCGAAATCTAGATATCAAATCAAAGAATCATTTTTCCATTTACTCTATATCTTTTAAATTATCGGTTGAACTTGCCGAAATAAAATTATGTATTATATATCAAGAATATATTCAGCTTAAATCTATTTTGAAGGTTTTTACTAGCGGACCATATTTTATTTTTGTTTCCGAGATTTGGATCTACTATAATGTAGAAATTTCTGACTTCAGATTACCAAGTTACAATTTCTATGATTACACGAATGAAAGTTTTGCTGCAGGTGGTGTCGGATGTTTTGGTTAAAGACCACTTCGATTGTACATTTGTGAAGTACAGCCCAGTTAGCTCCGATATTTTGAAAGTCTTATATATAAAAGAAGTGTACATTTTGATGTCGCCACTAAATGAAAAAACAGGTCGACCGATTTAAACCAGATCAGGGTACGTTAGGTATGGTCCCTAGATGATTTATGTGAAGTTTGCACGAAATCGGTATAGTGGTTCCGGAGTTATGGCATTTTAAAAATTTTTCCATATACTCCCATACAAATCGTTCGTGAGGGTTGGTGTCCGTTAAGATTTCAGGAACGGTAACACCTAAGGGCATCAAATTTGCAACATTTGTTGCCAAGGCCTAAATCTCAAATAATAAATCAATAAAAAATTGCCACACCGCCTATTACCGCCCACAAATTAATAAAAACGCTTTATTTTAGACGAATTCGGTTGTATTGGACTAAAACGTTGCTATTTAGTTTGTATGGTTACTCGGAAACTCAACAAAAAATAGGAGTGGTCGAACTAAAACTAAGCCCACTTTTCAGAAATCATTATAATTCTTGAGTTGTGCATGTTTGCATAATGAAACTTGGTGTATTTGTGCTATGAGACCAAGTGGTGGTCACTATATACATAAATGTTGCCACGCCTACTTTTACCGCCCCTTCTTTACACACAAAATAGTTTGTGCAGTGTCTTTTAAGATCTCAGGAACGGTAACACCATAGGCCACCAAATTTACAACATCTGTTATCAACGTTTATATCTCAAATAATAAAAAACGAAAGTTGCCCTTATTACCGCACACAAATCAATTGCAATGCTGTTTTAAACGAATTTTGCTGTATTGGACTAAAGTTTTGTAATTAAGTTTGTATGGTTACTCTCTGTTACTCAGCAAAAAATGGGCTATAACTTCCGACTTATCAGAAACGATTTCAATTCCCGAGTTGTGCATCTATGCTATTATATAGACACGTACGGATGTTCCGCAATCAAACGAGAACCACTGAACCAATTTAGACAGTAATGGCAATAAATGATTTTGGATTTTAACTGAATCGTGCTAGGCTATATAAGATTTGCCACGCCTACTTTTCACGCCCGCTACATGCAAAATTATATATTTAGGTTTCAGCTGATAGTGAATATATTAAGGTTCTAGTTTATAAGAAATTTATATTATATGTATACAAATAAATAGCTTTTGTAATAAAATAACAAGAACCTTTAATTTTTCCTAAAAAGATTTACTTAAGGGGACAGTACACACCTGGATTTTTCAAAAATGACGTTTTTTAAATTCAAATTTTTTAAAGGAACATGATATCTTATTGAAACTTTGCATATTTATTTTTATGTAAAAATAGTATATAAAAATTTTTTTGGATTTTTCCAGCGTTTTTTGGCTGCTAAAGGGTTTTGAAAATAACATAAAAAAAAATCACGGCAGGCTGTCGGTTAAAAAAACGTCTGAAAAAAATAAAAACGGGGTTTAAATCAGCATCAAAGCCGCTATAGATTGAACTAAAAGGATTTTTTTGGCAAAAATTGACGGCGTTTTTCGAAATTAGCCGATTTTTTTGGATCAAAAAATCCCTTGAGAATCAAAAATACTTTACCTATCTTTCTATCCATACCCACCGAGAAAAAAGAATCAATTGTATATGAAAAAAGAATCAATTCTCTTTTCCAATTATTGATTCTAGAATTGATTATTTTTAACATAGTGATGTCCTACGAAAAGTAGTATATTCTTTTCTGCCTTCCATTTGAATCACTGCTGAAATCGATTCTATTATTTGCTTATTAAATGGATTCTTTTAAATGAAAAAAGTGCACTTTTCGGATATGAGAAAAGTATGAACCCCTAAGAAGCCCTTTTAGAATACATACATATGAATGAATTGCATAATACATAGGTTTTTATGGCAGATTTGAAAATGTTTTATTCTTTTTTAAACAATAAATAAAATATTATATTATACTAATTCACATTAGAGAGATAATTATTAGGTAATGAGAAGGAATAACAATACTATATTTAGTGCAAAAATGTTAATGTTTATGATGTAGGCTGCTCCTTTAATTTTGCTTCAAATGTATCCTTATGTTATTTGCATTTTGATTTGCGTATAGCTTCCTTAATATCTTTTTTGAACTGTTCTTGGTTGTATCCTTCCTTGCAAAGGCAATCTGCATTTAAAAAACAAACATTAAAAATGATTTAAACAAGTAAAAAGTGATGGTTTTTCATAACCTACCAAAAAATACATTATTAAAATTTTCGAGGCTTCTTGAATTCTTCAAGCACTTGTTTTGCTCTTAACTTGCTTATACCACTTAGCAAAGGGTTGTGTTTAATGATGGACTTTATTGCCGAAAGCTTGAAATGAAAAGAAGAATATGTAAAGAATATGCTATTAAAAACAAGAATAGTTATAAATAAAGTTACTTACTCTTTAATTCGTTTGTTTAGCTTTACTTGATGTCAATTTTTATTTCTGTACCAAACAATACATTAAAATTTTCGAGGCTTCTGAAGCAGTTTGTTCCTTCAACGCTGACAAATCAAACAGAAAGTAAAATTTTTAAGAAACATAAGTGAAAGGAAAACAACAGAACAATCGTTTTTCAGAAATATCTGACAAAAACAAAAATATCAACAACAAACAGAAAATATAAATCATAACAGATTGATTCTTTTTTCGTTTATAGCAGAATTTGTTTTAGAAGCAAATCGTTTTTCACTTACCATAAAAGCAAGCAAGGAATCTAACAACATTTACTTTATTATAAATAGTTGTATACTTAATAATCGATTCCTGCAGCAATAAAAACGAATCAATAATTTTTTTGTTTATTGATTCCAATTTATAGGTTTTGCTTTAAATTTATATATTCTTTGGAATACATTCTAAAATGCAAGCACAAGAATCCATTCAATTCCAGATTTTTTTACGAATTAATATTAAAAAATTAATTTAACGGAACATATTAAAATTTCAGAACGATCAGTGTAGTAGTTTTTTTGTCACGCCCGCCAACTCAAAAATGTGATTTCTAGAAAAAGCACTTTAAAGTTTTAAACATCGATTACACGGCCTAGACGCTCTGCGTTTAAAACCTTCGCCATTTAATATAGAAATTAATTTCTAACTTTATATCATTAAAAATAGATTTTTTGAGGTCTTTTGAAGAAAAATTAATCATAAAAAAGTTGATATTTTGAAAATTCAGGTGTTTACTGTCCCCTTAATTCAGTATCATGATCAATGAACACTCAAGGAACACATCTAACGCCAGTTGCTCGTACATTATGAACGCTTTAGTAAAACATCTTACACAAAATGCTCATCTACAGGGTGTACAGTGTATTTACCGAGGTGAAATAGGAGGTGGAGTTAAGAAAAAAATCGTATGGGAGGGGGGAACGTCTATTTTCACACCCTTAGGAGTTACGGAGTTAACTGGTATTTCATGACTTTGATTCATACTATTGTGTCTGGCAGAAAAACTTACTCACGAAGTACTTATTTTAAGAACTCATATAAAAGGTAATGAATTGACCTTTCGAACGGCGTATCAACAAATCTACCTGACCTATTCATTACCGAGCTGTGCTCGTGTGAAGATGAAATAAATCCATTGAAACTACAAAATTTTAAGTTTGAGCGCAATTTTCTCAGAGTTTCGCATAATTTTCTTTCAATCGTTTGAATATTCATCGATGTTTTTCACATTCTTACAGTTCTCTACAAAATTACGGATATAATAGGCGGAGTTCCTAAATTCATATATGCAATGCATCAGTGTTATATTTTGAATTGGTGCTACTCTGATATTCTTCAAAATAGTAAAGGCGCAGTTTTGGTTAGTAAGCTTCGGGCCATTTAAAAAAAAAAACTGATGCACTGCATAAATGCATTAAGGAACTCTGCCATACTGTTTTGAGTATTTTTTTTTAACAAAATATTTTGTCGATCAGCAGAAACAAGAAAATACTATTTTGGGCTGTTTTTACAGAAGTGTGGATGGAAATTTTTGATTTAAAATAAACAAAGGCTTCATTCAGATCCTTGCCCCAAAATGAGACATTATCATACAAAATTTGTATTCTTATATCGTCGAAAAGTTCGTATATAATACTAAATTTTGTTTTTGGAAACTTAACCAGTACCAGCAAAGCTATATGGAAATATTTACGTACACCTAGCAAAAGTAGTTTTTACTACACCAAATCAAAATTTTGAGGATAAATTCTACTATAACTACGAAGTCCACGTGTAGCACGCATTTGTAATCAGAACCAAAAGGAAAAAATTAATCGATCACTTACTGCATGTTTCTAGACAATATTTTTTGATATGGAAAAATGTATTGCTTACCGTGTCTCGCACCACGTTGTCTTCGTTTCGTTTTACATAAACATGCAATTAAGATTCAATATATTCGTTATTAAAAGCCAAGTTTTACTTGTAGTCTTACTCTTGATGTCTTTTGAAGCATTTTCAACCTCTAAGTTTACACTCGACTTTCACGTAAGAAACTAGCGCGACTTCTTCACTGAATTTTATATTAATTATATCTATGCAGCTGATGATTATACACTTTAAAGCAAAACATATTTATAAAAATCAACATCACTTAAAACAGAGGATTCAGTAGTAATATAAATTTGTTGGCTACGAAATCTAAGAACAGCATATTCAAATGAATATCTTCAATCGGAGACCCACTATAAAAATGCATTTTAATTTGGCTCGGTCTCTACGTCTTGCTGGCTGCATGCGTCTGCTGATTTACTTCTTGCTGGGCTTGAAAACGTTGTACGCAATAATAAGCCCAACAACAGCATAAGTAGCTTTGGCAACCTGGTCAAATGATGAATTAGAAATAAACTTTTTATGTAAGTGTGCTGCTTACATTTGCGCGTCCGCTAGTAGTGTTACCATTAAAAATCTTGGAAATTCCGGTAAGTTTGGTTCCATCAACACCTGAGTCGCCAGCCATCTGCAAATAAATAAGTTATAAGTTGGATTTGATTTTCTTTTAGATGCACTCACTTTTCTGTATTTTCTTGAAGTTTATTTTAATGAAAAAGTCAGAAATAAGTAACTAGACCTTGTCGTTACGTTAGAAGAAAATTTCTTGCTGTCAAAATTTTTGAGGTTATGTTATGTAAGAACTTTTCAAGTACTCATTTTGGTAACGATTAATTGTTTGGCAACTCAACGTAATTTGCATAACACTTTAGCAGGGTGACTCTTACAAGAAAATAAATTGTTTTATTAAAAGAATATAATAACTTGGCTTAACTTTATAATAAATTTTCTAAAAATCTGATGTGATTGAAAAGGAAGATCAATTATCTAAGATTTTGGGTTGTACTAGCTTATTATCCTGGTATTATTTTTGAAATTTATCTGGAATTTATTTATAAAAAAATTTTATTTTGAAAAACTATTTTAGTTTTTTTTAAAAATTAGGTAGATTTGCGAGAATGTTTAATAAAATGAGAAAAAGAGATATAAGAAAATAAAACATAAAAATTTTAGTTTTTTTAATGGTTTCTTACAGATAGACCCTTCGCATGTGGAAAAGAACCATTGGCTTGTAACAAATAGCGTATTTTCTAAAAAATTCTGCCCTCACGAAAAACAGAATTTTTCCAAATCTGACCTGAATATATATGCAATCAAATATTCATCGAGCAAGTCAGTTTAAGTAACACTTAGCACTATCAAAAATCAAAAAATTTCACAGAAAATTAAAAAAAGAAAATATGAATACTCTTAAAATTTCATGTGAGAGACAAGGGCTACGTAAGTTTAACTTATTCTTTAATTAGAAGTTAGTAATTAGGATGAACATTAGCTACGTTCCATTCGCTTCAAAATAATCCAGGCTATTTTATTTTACATGTAAGGCAAAAACAAGCATAACGTTCGTTCGTAAAAATAAATAAAAATATTTTGTTTGCTCGTAGAACGAAATAAAAATATATTGTTCGTCCGTGAGACACATAGTAAATCTTTTGTTCGTTCGTTCGTTCGAAGAAAATAGTTGTTTGTTCGTTCGTTCGTTCGTTGAAAGTAGTTGTTCGTTCGTAGAAAATAGAAATTAAAATGTTTGTTGATTCGTAAAAAAAAATTTACCTAAATGAATATATTATTTTATTAGCTTCATAAAATACAGACTATGTTTTTTACATGCAAAGAACAAACAAAATTAATAATCTGTAACAAATAGGAAAAATTTTTTTAATCAATTGTTTGCATGATACGAACATTTTTAGGCAGCCTTTTTTTCTCAAGAGCTGCGTGAGAGCGTGTGTCACATACATTTGCCGCATTCAACGGAGTAAACAGTTGCAATTGCAATTAAATTATTTAAATATTTACATAATAATAATAATAATAATTATACTAAATAATTTACAACTTTTCTGACATTTAGGGCCAATTTTTCAGTACAAGTTTAACTCTGTTTCTCGGTTAAACTAAGTTTAAACCAAGAAATAAGTTTTTTAGTGAATATTAACCAAAGTTTAAACTAAGTTTAAGGTTAACAACTCAATATTCATTTGTTAAACTTTTGTTAACTAACCGTTCAATTTTGACAAATGATTTCTTTACTTCATTAATACAAAAAAATAAATTCACACTGAGCAAGGCTGTAATTGCTGAGGACGGTTTCTGTCTTCTTTCTGTTTAATACATTCATTTTTTTTAAAGCATTACCATTTTGGTAGGCGCAGCGACGATTTGTTGATTGTTGCTAACAAAAATTCAATTTCCTTAATGAAAGAATTGCAGGTTTTTATTTAACTGATTTTGTTTTTTTATTTAGACTTCAGATTTTACATATTTTAATGACGTTTAATGGTGCTGCCATATCAATAAACACAAAAGTGCTGGTTACTTAACCAAGCACTGAAAAAGTGATTCTGTGGTTAAACTGTGGTTAACTTTAATCTACGATTAACTAAACTCGTGTTAACAGGGGCTTAAACCAGCACTGAAAAATTGGCCCTTAGAGTAAGACCTGTGCACGATCTGTGAACGATGTTCACTAAGGTTTCGCTAACATAACAGTTCACAACAGTTGACTCCTCTGAATGCGGCCAATGTCTGTGACACACGTTATGTATTTTGTTTTCTTTTATTTGACATTCGATGGCCACAGCTAGAACTGTCACTTCTGCCTAATAGTTATTGTATTATGATTGTTTGAATTGAATTTTGACTACCGTTTATTCTTGCCGTTCCTTTGCGCATTTAGAGCATTTACTACATACATAAAATTCGCGAAAGTTTGAAAATTCAATGCAAATTTTTAAGTGTGTTCGAAGTAATCGCGGCGAGTTTTATCTTTTTGATGTGTCTTAATTTATACTACAATTGATAAAATAAAAAGATAATTTTATCCAGAAGTACTGTAGACAGCGCAGCCGGTATTGGACTTGTCGAGGGTTGTAATCCCTAAGGAGTGGTCGAAGGCCGCCTATTGAAAAGAGAATTACATCCAAAGCCGCTAAATAGCTCTGTTGAGAAAGTAAGCGACAAAAAAAAATTACAAAAAAGTACAACATAAAATAAAATTTTTTATTATTTTTTTCTAAAAAGAAAATTCGAATATTATCGAAGTTCGATGAAAAAAGCTCAAAGTACGAAAAATTACTTAAATTTTATACTGCAAGGCAGCTTAGAGTATTAGTTGTGTAAGCCTAATTTTGTGCATTCTTTACTGGTTGGGCACTTTTGAAAACAGCATTTAGACTCGCCGCTATTACTACGTAAAAGGGAACTTAAATATTTGCACTGAATTTTCAAACTTTCGCGAATTTTATCTCCTAAATTAAACAAGATCAACAGTTTTGTTTTTCATATTTAGGATTAGGAGGCCCAAAAACATTTTAAAAATAAGAAAAAAATATTCGGGTCCGGGCTCTAAAGTAAAATTATTCCAAATATATTATATTTTTATGAATTTATAAAAAGATCAAATGTTGCAAATAATTTAAATAGAATGCATGAGATCACCCAACCCTCGTCGTTTGTAAATTTGACTTACCTCAATCGATTGAGCAGCTAGTTAAAAAACTTGTATAGCCAATTTTTTTATGGGCGAAATCTATAATTCGAAAAAACTCGCTAAATAATAACAAGGAATAAAATATGTAAATATGTGGGGTGATTACGATTTCCGGGGCGCTGCGATTTGACAATGGTTTCAGGAAGTTCTTCGACAAAAAAAAAAAGAATGGCCGAAGGAAAGATTTGTTTTCAAGTTATCGATTTTTGAAGAAAAAATTTTTTTTAGATGTTTTAAGAAATTTATCTATATTTTGCGAAATGTATAACCGATATTGCTGATTAAGGTTTTATTTGAAGGGTAATACATAAGGCTTTTATATTAATTTTAAATGTATCAAATCCGCTGAGTATTTAATATTTTATAGCTATTTGTATGCAAAAGTAAAATATTTGCTTATATAAAACCGTTTTTTTTCCAAAAACTACTGTTATTACTATGGATTATGAAAAGTAAATTATTGAAGCCTGAAAATGTGTCTTTCGTTTGGTATATAAAACACATGATTTATTTAATTTTTGATGTGTTTTTTTATGATGAAATGATTTGGCCTTGTACGGAAAGTTGTTAATTCAAGCATATTTACCTTAGTTGTTTTGTATTCTTAAGCCGCGTTTCCATGTGATCTTTTACTATCCTCCAGTATCCTATATCACAAGTTTTTTGCTATAAAAGCGAGATAAATATATGTGGTTAAGTTTATAGCAAGTTTGACAAATGTGAAAATTTTTCATTGTTTTTGAATAATAAAATAAATTCAGTCTTAATTTATTATATTCGGTTCAGTTGCTGATAAGTAACTTAAGATTTGGGATACTCTATTAGTAGATGCGCACACAGCCGAGGTCAATTATTTGACTTTTAATCCCTACCATGGAATCCCTACTCTTAGCTCATTTTGGCAACAGGATCTGCTGATAAAACTGTGCCACTTTGGGATCTACATAATCTCAAGCTAAAACTGCACTCATTCAAATAGCATAAGGATGAAATCTTCCAAGTTTAGTGGTCACCTTATAACGAAACGATTCTATTTATTCTGACTGTCATTTGCATGGTTGGCATTTGTCAAAAATTTGTAAAGAACAAACTACCGAAGATGCTGAAGATGGACCACCCGAATTGCTTTTTATGTATGATAGGCACACTGCTAAAATATCAGATTTCTCGGAGAATTCAAAAGAGCCAAAGACTATTTGCTCAAAGTCGAAAGACAATATATTGCAAGTTTGGCAAATGGCCGAGAATGTTAATAATGATGAAAAGGCAGAGATACCAACCACGAAGTTCGAGAGCGGAACTGCTAAAGTTTTCAAGCGGAACATAAAAAAATTCGTTTTTAAAATTCTATGCTTTCGATTTGACTTGATATAAAATTATTAATTTGTTTTTAATTATCTCATACACTCAATATTTGTACCTGAAACTCGATAAATTCTGACTCAAAATAAAATTCAATTTGTGTTATTCCAAATAATATTTATATTTTTTTCCAAAAACCTCATTGTTATATCCAGCAATCGATCATTATTAGAGCTGCGTCTACATTACAAAGTGCCACTTACAAGGTCACCAACATCTACCTTAACTTCGTCCTAAATAATTTCGGCCCCCGCTTGCTCTCCAAATATAGGTAGTATCGAGGTGTTGCAGCTGACATGAAGCACAACCTTACCGTCGACAAAATGTTTGTTCTTGATCAATCCTGTAGCTTGATGTGCAAACAAAATCCTAGAGTATGAAATATATTTATTTGTTTGAAGCTTGCATTTAAAAATCACTTGAAACATTTCAACAGCACTGGTAGAGAGTATAAAAGGCTCCAGTTGTCATTATGGTAGGGCATCAATTTAGCTTTAATATCATTAACAGCTTTTGTTGCAAGATTTTTAATCACTGACAGCATGTTCAAAGACCAAATTTATGTTGTTGGCACTGGAGAGATAAAAATTGCAACTAATGTCCAGGCTGAATCAGAGAATGATAACGATCTTTAATGGCTTCTAATAGACGCACAGATTTTATCTAATAAAAGAAACAAATTTTAATACATTGAAAATCAATTTCAATTATTCAGTTCAAACATTACCAAAAATAAATGCTCAGCCAGCAGCTGCTGCTTGCATTGAAATTTCTATTTTCAATACAAGCTGCTGCAATCAGTCTGTTTACACTGACACTAGCAACAATTTTTTTACTAGCTGTCAATATTTTTAAAATGACTGCCAAATTTATAGCAAGTGATACACTTTTATAGGAAAAGTTCAGAAAGTTGAACTTTTTCTATCCTCTAGTATCTCATGAAATCACAGGGGATATCACATGCTATAAAAATAGAAAAAGTAAGTCGGTTTCACACTCACAATTGCAAACACCATAAGGTAGGGCTCGCATGCTCTTTCTTTCTAACTAAAAATAAGATAAGATAAGATACGAAAAGATCACATGGAAACGCAGCTTAATTCCACATTTTCTTATATCCCCATTACAATAAATTACTGTATTTAAGGCAACATTGTAGCTGTAATACTTATATGAATGAATAGGATTTTCTAGCCAGCGAAAAAATTTTAAATTTTTAGTTGATCAGTTTTGGACGATGCAATAGCAAATCGCAATTTTTATTAATTTTATGTAATATAGTATAAATTGTAATGAATATATATGTGTATATTAATACATCAAATGAAAGGTTTATTTGTGTAATGTAAGCTTTAAAAATAAAATGTAATTTTAGTACCTTAATAACGCAAATTTAGTAGAAAATAGCGGTTTTTTAATTAAAAATTTCAAATAGGATATAGTTTTGCTTATAAAATTACAAATACGCTTGCAATGATAAAAGTATTGTATATCGTTGAAAAGGTAATTTAATTATCTTTCAAATCACATACCAATCTTTTAGATCCATTGGATAATGGGAAAGAAATTGATGTTTTTTTAATATCTTTTAGCAAAAAAAAAAAAAAAAAAATTGATAACTAGTTGAGTAATCGATTTTTTGTTCGGCCAAACATTTGTTTTTGTTCTTCTCCACCAGAAAACGCTTTCAAATCGTGGCACCCCGGAAATCGTATTCGTGCCAAATAAGTTGTCATTAATTAGTGAATTTTATTTTGTTATAGTTCTCATTCTTTAGGCCCAACCAACATAGACCTTTTGCTCCGTAACGAGTAAAAACGTAAGTGTTCGGTTAAATACATATTAATGTTGTTACCCAAAATGAGCAAACGTAACTGAACGAAACTAAACGAAACAGTTTGACAAGACGTAATATTCCGTAAGAACCGAACTATTAGTGTAGAAATTCGTCAACAACAGCTGTGCAGAGTGCGTTTTTATTTTATTTTCATCAATTTGTTTCAACTTCGCCATTATTTCACTCATTTTTCACAAATCTTTATTAAAAATTACAAAATTCAAAATATAAATAAATAAATAATACTCGATTGCCTACTGATCAGCTGTTTCAGACGATTTGAGCAAATCGTTTCATTTTGGGTTAAATCCGTAAACATCCGTAACGAGTGCAGTCAAAATGCTATCGTCTCGTTTCGTCTATTTTTGTTGGGCCTTTTTACTTCGGAAAACTTTAGTTTATCGGTGCCCAGTGATGTTCCTCGACGCGTCGTCTTTAATTGTCGACTTTTTGGTGTCGACAATACAGAATGTGTCGACAATGTAGACAATGTCGAGAATTATGTAAACAATGTCAACAAAATGCAACACTGCAAAAATGCAAGTTCCATTTAGATTATGCTGATTCTTAAAATTTTTTGAAAAGTCGTTTAATTAACACAAATTAACAAATTTTACAATTAAACAAACAAAAGCCGTGCCCAGAAGGCGTAAAAATAAGGAATACTTCGAACTTGGACTCAATTTAATTAAATATTACAATAAATATGCAGCCTTTTACATTAATTATCTACACGTCGTTAAAAGCAATTGTCTACACGACATTGTCGACATCATGTTCTCTACGCCGCACATCACTGTCGGTGCCCTTAAGGGTTAATCAATAGTATGCCTCCCTGAAAACCGCGCAATATCGTTTCTTATCAGTTTCATTTATCAGACGAGCAATCAAACAGCTGTTCGCAGTCCACTTTCTGTCTTATCCTTTCCCCAACAAAATTATTGTTTTCATTCGATTTCAAATCAACGCACAAAAATGTGGTCTTTATTTGCATATTTTTCGTTCCTATCGTAAATACAAAGTATTTAATCGCAATTAGGAAAGGGCAATAAACTAAAAGAAGTGGCAAACGCGGGGTCATACTATAAGTGAGTATAAAGTCCACAACATGCCATCATCTATTGTTATATTTTCATAATGTTTTGCATCTAGAATTTTTATCAGTTCGCCAATCGCGTTTGTGCTAATATTCCGTGCATAAGCTATTGCCGCCCACTTGCCAGCCCAAGACCAAGTGCCAGTCCGACCAGTGAAGTTATGCAATTCTTATTGCTCTTAATTAGTTAACACATACAATTTTAATGTCTAAGCTGTTGCAAGTTGTTAAACGTAACATATTAAAACCGCAACGTATTTTATGGACATCGTTGGAGGGATCAAAAAGTCAGTATAGCACAGTCCACATCAGCTTCCAGAAGACACACCATTTGTTGGAGACGTTCAAAACAATCGCCAGAGTAGGTCTTTCGACAGAGCCAACCACGTTGTTATCAACGCCTGCGCAATTTGTATTCACACAAAAACATCTCGTTTACAACGCACAGTCAAGACGTCAATATCATTCGATTGCTTCCCAATCAGATCCACAGTCCAGCTTGGGACAAGATAAGAACAACAAGATTAAGCAAGCCGCCTGTAGGCGCAGTATCTATTGTAATCGTTTTTATTCGGATATCTTTCACAAGTGCTTGTTTTTCACAATAATCGATAGACTTTATTAATTGGCTGCAATTATCTTTTATTAGATATCAACGAGCTATGGATGTGCCTGAGGGATTGTTTCGCGGTAATGTGGATCGCTTTAGTGGTATTACCGTGGATTCCAACGAAGAATATGAAACAGATGTTGATTTTGCGGAAAAGCTTAAAAGTAGATAACGTTCAAAGACTAGTGGTAACATTTTTTTAACACATAAGTTAAGTTATTATTATTTATATATAGAATCACTCGATTTTTGGGAAGAAAAGAAGTACAGAGGTGTTTGGTTCAAGGTACAAACCCAGCATGCAGACTGGATTCTACATTTAACTAAGGTATTATCATTGTTTAGCTATTGTTTTAACAGTTAATATATTTGGTTTAGCAACAATTCGACTTTCATCATGCCAAAATTGGTCATGTTGTAATGTTCCGTTGGCTGCCCGCTGATGAATACGTCAATATTCCGGAGTTTGCCCACACTATGATAGGAGTTGGTTGCCTTGTTGTTAATAAAAAAAATGAAGTTTTGGTTGTAAGTGAACGTTTTGCCTTAATACCGAACAGCTGGAAGCTGCCGGGTGGCTATGTGGAACCACGTGGGTTTTTCCGAAATTTATTTATGTGTCTGGAAATTTTATAATTATTACCTTTTTTATTTTGAAGGTGAAAACTTGGTCGACGCTGCTATACGCGAGGTTCGCGAAGAGGCTGGCATTGATTGCGAGTTCAAAACTGTCGTAAGCTTACGCCACTCTCATCGTGGTGGTTTTGGTTGCTCTGATATGTATGTTGTGGTGGCCTTGAGACCACTTAATGAGGAGCTAAAGCGTTGTGAGCGTGAAATTGCAAAAATACAATGGATGCCGATCAGTGAATATTTGCAACACCCCAATGTTCACGAAACTAATCGTCATTTTGTGCGCACCTTGCTCGATTATGATAAGCGTGGCATAAGTTTTACATGCGAAAAGGCAAAACATCAAATTTTGCATACCGAGTATTGCCTGTATTATATGAAGGCGCAGTGAAAATCAGACGAAAGTAGTGCAAATTGTTTCGCACATGTTTAAATAAAACTAGTTAATTGTATAACTTTATTTTTTTTATAAATCTGTTTTTAACATTGTATTCTTGCTATGAATTTTATAATAAATAGATTCTATTTTTTTTATATATTTTGTCTACGAAACTGAAAGTTGTTTTCATATTGTACATACAAAATTAAAATGAGATGTATGAATAAATGTATCTATCTATATATAAAATTGTTAACTTTCGGTCTTTACATTTATAATAATTATCAAATCTAAACCAAAACAATGTATTTTAGTGTGTTCAAATGAAATGATCCCTGATTTTTTGTCGCAATCACATAATTATTTTTGCAAACTAGACTTCTAACAGCATTGGCATTTTGAGTCAATACCTCGTCACTTAAATAAGAAAAATCATCAGAAATTGAAGGCTTTAAATGTGGGTCTACTTAACCCAAATAGACTCACGTCTTTCCAGAAGGCTTTTTAACATTTTCGCCTTTGGAATTTTTAAAAATTATCTGAGAACTAGAACACAGTAGCTGAACAATTATTTTACATACATAAAAAAAAATGCAAAACAACATTTTATAAATTTGTAAAAAAAGATTCGCGCTTATCTCAGTTAATACAAAAAACATAATAAAAGAATACAAAGACATAGAAAAAATTCAAAAACTTTTGTTTATGAAATTGAAATACACGCTTTGAATTAATAGCATGAAGAGACAATCAGATGAAATAAAATGAAGAATATATTATATTAAAAGTACAATTTTGTTTTATCTACTGATATTTTGTTAAATTATAAAAAGGTTTTTTGGGAATAAAACGATGAAAAAAGCCAAATTTGTTCATTTATATTTAATTTTATCAAAAAGAGTTGTACTCTTATAGACTACCAGATTAATGATATATCATCACATTTAATTGAACTTACAACTAGATAATTAAATACGTAAATGTATATTAAACAAAAAATTATAAGAGAAAACAAAAGAAGAGAAGACTTGATATGGTAAATAGACAATATTCTTTGATTGTATAAGACGATCAATTAGATCACAGATAGCTTAAACAACTTAGTTTAGATATACGCTTAAACAACAAATTATTGAGAAGAGTGAATAAAGTACAGCTAGACATCAGAGCTTTTGAGGTAATTATAGAGTTTGTTTTTAAAGATATCACGAGATGATGATGAAAATAAATCGATGGAGGAAAGGACTCTCTAGTACAACGAGATAGGGGTTCATTTCATCCATAAGATGTTCTGTGGTACGTCTCGAGGAAATGGAACTGAGTACGGAGGGATCTTGTAGGTATATGGAAGTCGAGCATTCCTAATAATTCCGAGCATTTTATATTGTTCTGCACAACATCTCTAACGAAAATGATTGAAGAAGCAATTCTTCTGAATTGAAGGGTACTCAGGTCTATAAAAGCGCATCTAGTTTTATATGGAGGAGACTGAGGTTAGTTCCAATTTAGTTGATATACCATATATCTTGTAAATTTTCTTTGCACTCTTTCAATTCTCTCTGAGTGAAAGTGGGATAAAGGGTTCCATATTATAGAGCAGTATTCAAGGTGAGGCCTAACGAGCGAAGTATAGAGCGTTTTTAGCGTGTAAGGATTGCTAAATTCCTTGCTGTTTCTAATTACAAAACCTAGCATAGAATTAGCCTTGTGTACGATATAATTAATGTGATTTCTAAAATTAAGTTGGGAATCCAGAATGATTACCAAATGTTTTTTAGAAAAAATTCTATCAAGAGCTATGAAGTTGATGTTGTATTTATCAACTAAAGAAGCCGTAGATCGGGTGAAAGTGAGTTCAGTGGTAAGTCATTTACTAGGCACCAAGTAGAAATTGCGTTTAAATCTTCTTTGCGTTTAAATAGGATGAAACAGTTTGAGATCGTCAGCAAAAAGAAGGCATTTAGAATGTTTTACTACTAGATGGAGGTCGTTAGCAGAATAGCAGAAACAAAAACGGACCAAGATGGCTTCCCTTCGGGTCCCCCGAAGTGACCTTGATCGGGCTGGATATTGTGTCATTGATTTTGACAAGTTGGAGTCGGTTTTTTTTTTTTATTTATATAACCTAGCAAAAAGCCGTAAGAAGCCTATTAAAACCATTTGCAATTTTTTCTTCTTTCTTCAGCAGGAAGCAAAAGTAGTTAAAATTTGATTTCTTCATGAATATATCGATATTAATGCTTTCTTCATGAATAACCGCATAAGAAAAAATGGAACCAACAAAAACAAAATTTTGCAGGAGAAGCAATTTTCTAGTTTTGTATGCATAAGCAGCACATGTAAATTCGTTTTTTGTGATGGGTATAACTTTAGTGGCGGCCGTAGCCTAGGTTGTAGAGTGCGTGGCCCCTAAGCTAAGGAACCGCGGTGGCCCGGTTTCAATTCCCAACTCAGACAGAATGTTTTTTCGATTGAATTAATTTTTCTGTTCGGTCGTCACCTCTCTGCAGACAATGGCAAACCTCAGAGAGTAAAAATTGCCATGTAAAGCTTCTTGAGAACATAAGGTGTTCGGAATCAGCACTAAACTCGTAGGTCCAGTTCTCGATCATTTGTGTGCAAATATTTAATAACACGCACAACACAGTTGATCAATAGAAGCTCGGTCAAAGTCCTTTCTAGGGTTGAAATGGCCAATTTATTTTTATATTTTTATATTATAAAATCAAGAATGATTTAAACTATCAAACATTTAGAATTTGCATTTAAATCATAGAAAATCAACATATTTTTATATTTTTTTTTTTAACTTAAAACTTAGAGATCGGAAATTTTGGGAGAAGATGGGCTTGTTATAGTACTATCATTTGTAATTTAAAAGTGAATTTTGGATTTCGTGTTTGTTACACTTTTTTTGCAGTTATGGTTCGATAAATAAGACTAGCTGGCTTGCCCCTTCCGGTGAAGATGAGTTTGATGTTAAAATCGGTTAATAAATTTGGAAAAATCTTAGGCCAAAAAATTTTTTTTTTTGCTTCAGTAAACCTATCAATATAGGATAGGTATTTCATTGACAGGTTTACGGCATTGTATAGCACCCTATTAAACGATTTCAAATAACTAAATAATTTTCATTTTCTAAAGACCTCTTTCATAAATAAAGATTTATTTATTAAATTTGTATTGGTGTACCCACTTATATTTTAAAATATTTTATACGTAATTTAAAGCTCGGTTTTTTAAAAAATTATTTTTTTTACTCGAATTTTTAAATTTTGAACTTTTTAATTGATAAATCAAATAAAATAAAATTATTATTTCTAAAATCAGACTCACACAAAAATCTGTACACCTTATTATTTTTCGATATTGAGTAACAATGCAAAGTCTTAAAAAACACATTAATTCGATGTTTGTTTGTCTAACACGATAGTCTTATCTATCTTTGAGCCATACATAGTTGACAAATTTGATAACTTGCGTCTAGTTGAAGACGACAAATATGCTGATACAATGTTTCGAAGAGAATTAATTGCTGAAGAAGAGATACGAGTATATGAAAATTAAGAGCTGCGTGCCTTTACTCGCTGCGCTAGAAATTGATGATCGTATAAATAAAATAAAAAATAAAATCAATAAAAAAATCTTTGTCTGAGTTCCATAACAAAAAAAAAAAAATAAAATAAAAATATAAAAATATTTTCTCTCCATAGAATTGACTAAAAATACTTGCATAAAGAGTGATGTACACAGTAGAGGCCAAAAAAGTGTCTTTTAAGAATTAATTTTACGATATATGTATTGTACATATATGTTGTCAGTTTTTTCCCCCTGATGATGATTGCCGACGGTAGTCGAAATATTGGTTAAGAAAATTAAAAATTAAAACTATTTAAGTTTTTGTGTTTTTAATAATTTGGACCTTGAGCCCGCAAAATTAAGGATAAAAATTAATTTTATTTTGTTTATTTATTTCAATTCAACATTTAAAAAGCTAAAGGCCTATTCAAATGTGTTAGATATTGTAATATGTATGACCACAATAAAAATATATTAATAGTCAAGAAATTTATACATAATATAGAAATTATGAATTAAATTGAAGACTGCTAAGAAAATTAAGTGTTTACTAGTCCTACGCCCTGCGTCCTAAAGCTCGCCCTACGACGGGTACTCCGCACACGTCCTTTTTGGACGGGACCATTTGCCGAAAGCACTTTTTCTCTTTTTAAAGCCTGATTTTTTATTCACTTGATTTTTGCAAAATACAAAGATATCACTTTAAATAGCACTTTTAAAAAAGAAAAATTAATTCAAGTGTAAAAGAGCAAATAATTGAGTTTAGCAAGAATCATAATTATACACAACTTTACAAATGCAACCATCATATCTGTGGTAACAAGGAATAACGACTAAACTCAAAGTATCGTAAAAAACGATATTTTAATTGCACGAACTACGACTCATTTTTTTTTAAATATATGAACCGTAACAAACAAAATATGTGCAGACATAAGTGATGATCAATTCTGGGCAAAAAATGGATATCTGCATATTTGCAAAAATTGGCAATAAAGTAAATTCCATATCGCTTTTTTACGATATTTTGAGTTTAGTCATTATTCCTTGTGTCCACAGATATACGCAGCAACTCAGGTGCCGTTTCACGGCTGATGCAATTATATATTTTAGTAGAATCCATCAAAAGAATTTAATTTAATTCGTCATAACTTATTTGTAAAAGGATGAAAAAAAGAGTAGTTAAATCAAAAACGTACTATTGTAAAACCCTATCTTGTCACTGATAAGCAAGGCTAGGATTTCGATGACATGTCATGTTTTTTCTGCTGCTTCTAAGACATTTCCTGCTTATTTAAAACGTCCATTTATGTTTCCTAAATTCCAAATATGAAAAGTTTTAGGACATTTTTTCGTCTAAGTAGATTACTATAAGGAAGATTCTATATAAGGCCGTGACATAATTTGTCGGCCTTTGTAGTCTAGTGGGGAGTGCTTTAGCCTATCAACTCAGAGGTCCCTGGTTCGAATCCGGACTCGGGCATGGAGTTTCACTTAAGAATTATGGAAAACTAAAAAAATTCACAAATAAATTGTGGAAAATGTGGAATTAAAGGACAGAAAACATAACTAAGGGCTGGAAATGTTTGCCGAGATTAAGGCATAACATTAGCCTCGGTTAAAAGCAATTCAAATTGTCTCTCACTGTTGTTTCGCCTAATCAATAATTCACGTATGGTTCCAATCATCAATTCCTCTAAATATCTGTCCCCCTTTCCTTTCAGGTCAAAGACCAAACCTTGTTTGTATAAGGCGCAAGACTTGGTTCTTTGATCTTTATAAAAAAAAATTACTCTAGACACACAACTGCATTCTTAGAGATAAATGGGGCGTTCAAAGGATATATAGAATTTTAAAACAAAACTAGGTTTTATTAAAAGACTGGTAAGAATAACTAGAATTTTAGCCATAACTTTTGATTGGAAAGAGATATTGGGGTAGTTTTTTCATAAAAATTATTTTTGAGACTGGAATTTTTATATAAAAAATATAAAAACAACATGTTGGAAAAAATAAATTTCGCGAAAAAATTCAAAGGGTACCTTGTTGTTTGGATGACAAAAACAGGAAATAATTTTTGCGCTTAACCGTAAGAATTTTTGCAAATAAATGCTATGTCATATGAAAGGTACCCACCCTAAAATTAAAAGAAGAGTTGGAATCAGTCTTTTCCCAAAAAAGAAATAAAACTGGAATAATCTTAATCTTGTAAAAGCTAGAACTAAAAATAATAGAAGAATCACAACAGCAATTAAAAAACGCTTTATTTTTGCTTTCCCAATAAATTTTTACAACAAAAACATTTTTGAGTCATTTTTTGAGTAAAAAGGACCTTTTGGACCTTTTTTGACAAAATCATAAAAAATATAGTCACTGACGTAACGCTTTTGTGTAGTGCTTTTATTTAACTATTGAACAAAAAAAATTTGAATGAAATATATTTGTTAACAGCGGAGATATTTGCATTGAAACTTTGATTTTCATGTCGGTTTTTTCTTATTTTGAGGTAACGATGTTTTATGAAAAAGAAGTTGTACTAAAAATTTCTACAATTTGAAGATACGTTAATTTTTTTGATGTCAAAATAACAAAATTTTTTTTTAAAATTTAATACACAAAAAAACTCTGATACTAAAAAGTATTATAATAAAAAAATTTCCGTTAGTTGAAAATTTCCGAAGGGGGCGTGGCAAAAACTAAGTACGTAGGCATTTAATCTAGAATGCACTTAATATGTATACCTAGTTTGAGCGAAATCCGTTGAGCCGTTTAGATTTGTATAAAGGTCAAACAAACAAACAAACAAACAGATAATGAGTTTTATTACTGTAGATACTTAATAAACCAACTTTCGTTAAAATTTCTCAACTTTTGTCACCATTTTTCAACTTTTGTTGCCATTCATCATGTTTGCTGTCATTTTTTTAAAAATTAAAATTGAGCTCAGCTCTCAGCACTCTCACAATATAAATTTAACCCTATATCGCGCCGTAGGAATTGCTCTAGAAAATTAACTCAAAGAGAAAAAATTAAGTCGGAATTCTTATAAATGACCCATAAACATTCTAAACAACGCTAGCTTTTCAATTAGAGAGTAAATCAATCAACAGATATTTTTTATTTTTAGTTGCAACAGCGTGATTTTGAATTTGGCAGCAGTTTGTGTTTTGCAATATTTTTAATATATTTGCAAATGACTAAAACTGTTATAAAAAGTGTTAATAATTAAAACAAAAGTTTAAGAGCTTTTTGAGTGAGTTATTAAACTACACAGAGAAAACAACATTTTCAAAAGTGGCAGAAACGAGCTACTTTTAAAAACGTTTAACCCAGATTTTGCACTTCTAACGTATATTTTAATTTTAAAAACAAACATTTTAAAATGAAATAGTAAAACGTTTATTTTCATTTTAAAAACTTACATTTTAAAATGAGAGTCTAAAATGTTCGTTTGATTTTTAACAATGGGTATTTTAAAATGCTGTAGTAAAATGTTTACTTTAATTTTAAGAACGAAAATTTTAAAACGAGATTCTAATTTTAGAATGTTCGTTTGATTTTTAATCATTAATATTCTCAAATGTAAAATGTTTGTTTTCATTTTAAAAACGAAAATTTTAAAATTAGATTCTAAAATGTTCGTTTGCTTTGTAACAATAATCATTTTAAAATGCAATGGTACAACAATTATTTATATTTTAAAAACGAAAATGTTTATTATTTCCCATTAATTAAAAATATTTACAGAAATCCGCATTTCCTCCATTAATTAAAAAAAGCTTTATTGGTTTTCAAAATTACAGTTTTATTTTAGTTATTATATCATCAGCTGTGTTCATCTCGTTAAAATTTTTTAAGATAATTATACTGTATCCCAGCGTCTAAAAAAATTGAATGTTGTCAGATATTCTTAATTTTATTTAAAATACTTACCTTTTAGTTGTGGCAGCAAATGCTCCAACTCAAACTCATTCATTACTTTCTTGCAGGCAAACTGCAGAGTGATGAAATCGAGAATGAATAACATTTTATTTTCTGAACAAATATCAAATACATACGTCAATGAAACATATATAACAAACAATTTGTTATTAACAAGTGTTTTAAAACAAAGAATGTGAATTTTACTATGTCATGGTAAAACGTTCGTAGTTGTTTTAAAAACTTATCGTTTTACTTTTCTATTTAAAAATGTGCGTTTTAATTTTTGCATGGCGTAAAATGTTTTTAAAAATATTAATTTTAGCCTACTACATTATAGTAAAACATTCGTAGTTGTTTTAAAAACGTTTCGTTTTACTTTTCTATTCAAAAATGTGCGTTTTTATTTTTGTATGGCGTGAAATGTTTTTAAAAATATTAATTTTATCCTAATTTATCAAAGTAAAATACTCGTGGTTGTTTTAAATACGTTTCGTTTTACTTTTCTATTTAAAAATGTTCGTTTTCATTCTTGTACGGCGTAAAATATTTTTAAAAATATTTATTTTACTAAACGTTTTTAAAAAGTGCATTTTTGATTTATTGTTTTCTCAGTGTACATTTATCATTAATGACTATATTAAAAGCAATGTTATATTTCCTGAAATATGTTAACCTTTTAAACTGTAAAAAAATTTTTTTGCAAATATTTGTATAAATAAAGACAGTTTTTTAGGTAAAAAATTAAAATTGACGTTATTGTGCGATATAGGGTTAAACCTTTTTTTTCTCTATTGCGGAGGCATAATAGAATTTTAAGGAACATTTAATTTTTCGGTCGCGGAATGGTATAATTATTTGACAAGGTAGCCGTGACAGTTTTTTTGGCGATTGGTAGTTGTCAAAAACAGCTAAAGAATGTTGTAGTTTGCTGCTGTTGACTAGCAATGTGCTTATTTTTAATTTATCTTTGATTCATTAAATTTATTCGCGAAGTTGATTGAAATGTTTTTAGTTTGTTGCGGTTGACTAGCTATGTTTAAGTCGTTGCTTATTTTTCACATTTCTTTGATTAATTGCATGAACAGCTAATTTTGACAACTACCCATCGCCGCTCGTGAGAAAAAAGCCAGTCTACGCGGCTACCTTGTCAAATAATTGTATCATGGGTCGCGGTTGACCTTTTGGCGAAAGTGACCAGATGTCAGAGACAGTGATACCAACTAAAAAAAAATCTAGCCGTATCTATAAAGCGCGCATAATTTAAGGTAAACAATTTTGTTAGCATTTGAACACAGTAGCAAATACTATTCAAGCTAGTAAGATAGCACTTAATTCTAGATGTAAATTGAGGTATCATGGAAAATGAAGATGGGCAGTGTTTTAAAACCGCCACTGTATATTTTTACCTTCGACGCCTAATCTTTCTCCTGCTTTTTAGCTGCTCCAATGAAGTGCTGACTCCCGCCCGATTAACGAAGAGAGTGAAGCGTATGCTTTCCATGTTATACCGCATTTCGGGTACAATTCTCCATTAAGTATTCTACGCAAAATCCAAACAGAAAACAGTTTTACGGTTGAACTCATAGCGAGCGTTCGAAGCGTACTCTGCTCGGTTTGCCCCTTCCCGCGTCCGGCCGTGACATATTTTTGTACACTTAGAATTAATTAGAAAATAATAAGTTTAGAATTGTCGAAAATTTTAGTGAAACATTAGGATATGGCCGCAAGAATGGAGCATAAAGAAATTCCGGCACTAAAACGCGCTGCCCTACAGGTAGTCGCAGGCGGTTCTGCCGGTTTTGTGGAGGTCTGCATCATGCAACCACTGGATGTGGTCAAAACACGCATGCAGCTACAGAATAATAAGACGTTACAAGAGGTAAGAGGAAACACGTTTGCTGGCCGAAATGCTTAAACATTTTTAGACTCTCATTTATAGCTAGCCCAGCTTATCGAATCTTATTAGTCAGTTTGACTTGCTTGGAAAGATATAAATATATTATCTGTACTTGAAAGACGAAATAAAATTTTTAAAGTTTTAAATCAAAATCACGCTTTGGCATAAATTTGTTCTAATGCGACAGCGAAATAAATGAAACCTGTTTGTAAATTTGGTACTCTCAGTTGTTGGCTATGTATTTTTTGCAGTTGGGTGTTAATTTTTGACTAGATAACTAGGGCAACAAAAAATTATTTAATTTTAGGCGCTTAATTTACAATTCCATATGCTTTGGAATGTTTTGTTCTTGCTATTTTAAATTTAGAGAGGATATTGCAAGGTCAACATTTGCTGCGCTCTGTGCTCTTTTGTGCCAGTCTTTTCTTTATTTTGATATCAGCTTTGTTTGCAAGCCAATATTTAAGATATTGCTACAAGTGTTTGTCGTGAGCGCAACAACGATTCGTTAAGCGTGTTTGAGAAGATTATAATGTGCTCTAGCGCAGGCCCGTAGACAAGGGGCGTTTAAGGGGTTAAGCCCCCGCCCCTTAGGGTCTAGAAAGTATAAAAATCTAATATATTAGCATTAAGGTACTATAACAGTGTGTAGTAAGGTGGATTGTTTTGTTCAGGGGTAAAAAAACACTTTTTTCGACACTCATATTCTGGGAGCTGGATTCAAGTAGATCTTAAATCCGAAAGGATACCGAAATCGGTGTAACCGTCATTCAGCGGTTTTGATTTTAAAAAATCACTTTTTCGCCAAAAATCACCGGTTTTCTCGCCATAAGTTTTTATCAATCTAAAATAATTGCCCAAAAGTTGGGTGCAAATGAAAGGTATTTTGGACCCCAAGGTTGTAAATAGGAAGATGGTTAGATTCAAGAAATTTTTTAGTGCACTGTTGTTCAGAATTCGGTCAACATTTTGGGTATTTTCCACTAAAATGCTATAAATTTGCCATTTTTCAGTAAATTTGGGAAAAATTAAGTGTTGTTCAAAAAGACTTGGTGTAATCTATTGATATATAGAAAAAAAAAAATAAAAAAATCAAAACAGTGGAATTTTTTTTTTAAACTTTTTTGGAAAGTATTTTTGAAAGGGTATTCACAAAAATTTATAAATTCACTAATTTTCAATAAATTTTAGAAAATTTACAATTTTTAAAATGGTGTGGCTTGAAGAGGCTTCACCTTTCGTGGTGAACAATCAAAAATTAACATATTTATAGCGAAAAGTATCCAAAATGTTAACCGAATTCTAAACACTGTTGCACTAAAAAATTTTTTGAATCTAAAAATCTTCCTATTTACAACTTTGGGGTCCCAGATATCTTTCATTTGCACCCATTTTTTAGGTAGTTATTTTAGATTGATAAAAGTTACGGCGAAAAAACGGTGATTTTTGGCGAAAAAGTGATTTATTTAAATCAAAACCGCTGGATGACGGTTCCACCGATTTCGATATTCGTTTTAAGATCTACTTGAATCCAGCTCCCAGAATATGAGTGTCGAAAAAATGTTTTTTTTTTGATCCACCTTAGTGTGTAACTATAAAAAATACCTTTTTTATTCATTTTTTACCTAGTATTATTAATTTTAATGATTAAAATTTTTTACATAATAAAGAATTATTCATGAGGAAATAAAATTTTTTTTTCGTCTTTATAGTTGTTGTTAATTTTCTATAGGGCGTTGAAGTTAACGTGTTTAGAAAATTGTTGCACTTGGCTTCTCGTCTCCAGCATTTACAAAGCGTCTGAAAGTAAAAAATCAAAGTGCATTCTTGAGTTAAGGGCTGTAGTTGAGCACTCAACCTACGCAAATCAAAAAAATAAAAAAAATGGCATGAGTTGAAAAAAAAATTTACAAAAAACCACATTTTTTTGCCGAAACTCTCAGCCATACGAAAAAAAAATGTAAAAGTTTTTTCTTTTTATAGTTCTAGTGCTAACAGAGTCTATAAGGATTACAATGAATCAAGATTCATCGAAATCAATCAAGTAGAATTCCAGATATCTTAGAAGCCGATTCGCAAAACCTTGTTTCGAGAAAAACGCGATTAAAGATTTAAATGTTCTTGAATATCACGCGACATACGAATATAATATATCTGTGTCGATGAGCAATAACAGCCTATGTCTTATTTCAAAGTTTCCAGAAATCTTGCTCAAAGTTTTCAATCGCCATATAAGTTATATGATAGGGTCTTTTGTTTTTGCGTCATATTTTTGGCTAAGGTCAAGCTAGAAGTTCCAGATTTTGTGTGTTCATAATGATTTATACGTGGAACACAACTATATCAATAACTCAGTTCTGTCTTAAATCGACTCAAGCTATTATTGCTTATCGACACAGATATGTCATAACTTTTATACGTATTCTTAAGACATTAAAGAACCATATTCTAACGAGAAAAAAAAATTATGTTGATTTTATATGATTTACATACAAATCTTAAATGTTTGATAGTTGAAATCATACTTGATTTTAAACACAAATTCTAGTTGTTTGTCAGTCTAAAATCGTTTATTGAGCTTTAGGTCAAAGTTAGAACAATTAACTGTTCTAACGAATCTTTTCAAAGAAACACCAACAACAACTTTTTTTTCAATAAGAAAAGGAAAAAATCACTCGCTGATTTTATTACAATTTCGGCCCTGCTAAAGGCTTCATCAGAAATCTTTGTGAAACCTGGCAAGCGCGCACTAGCGTACTGCACCACAGAAGCGATGAGATTTTAAGTGTCAATTTATCAGTTTTTCACCCATTTCATATCTTCACATTTGTTGTTGTATTTTTGCTTTACTTTAGTCTTTATGCTAAGTCTTCCATTAACAAAGCATGGTTACTGAAGTTGTTTTAAGATTTTTGCTGATATATTTTCAGCTTTCTTCTGTTGTGGTCGTGCTCTACCATTTGATTAAAGTTTTTTCTAAATGACCTTGTTATTTATTATGTTGATTTTAAAAGACACTTGAAATACTTTTGGGCATTTATTGAAACGAGTTAAGGTTTTTTTTTTATGTAATCCATTTTAATATAAAAGTTTAGTTAATTTAAATGTTAATTCAAGTAAAGTAAATTTATGTTCTTTTTAAAGGCATTGTTATAATTTAATAAAAGTAAAAAAAACATGTACAAGGCACATAAAATGTAAAACGACCCGCAAGCAACGCTTTCTTTTTACGACTACCCAGTTGCTGGTTGGAGTTGCCACCTCCTTTTCTTTTAAGATGTTGCCATCCTTCTTTTAGTCGGCCTTTCCTGAATATTCGATGCTTTCTCGTATCGCTGATCACCGTATTCGGATTCTTCATAGTCATCACTGGAATCTTCAGAGTCAAAAATTGGCAAATTACAATACGGCTTTAATTTGTCTGTAGCGTAAACAGAGGAATAATGACGTTGTTTTCTGTGTGACCCTGGTAGGTCTCGACTACGTAGCGATCTCGTCCAAGAGCTTTTGAAACAATAAACGGTCCTTTGTATCGTGGCTCGAGTTTTCGATAGGTACCAGAACTGGCTGGTTCGTTTTCAGCTAGAACCAGATCACCTTGTTGGCTTAGCGTGAGCTTTGTCGAATCGTTGTTTAGCTTTAGCTCTTTCTATGTCGACGCGTTCAGCTGCTTCCTCTCGAATTCGATGTAGGTCGTCTAATTGATTTTCGTCGTTTACGTGCAAGGCGAGTATGAGTTTATTTTGAAGTATGTCTCGTGGTTGGAAACTAAACAGAAGCTCATGTGGTGTTTTTGTGGTTGTTTTATTCTGCATACTGTTGATTGACCACTGTATGTTTCGGAGGCCTCAATTTTAATGCAAGTACTCGAAATTATCAGATTTCATGCTATTTTTTTATTGTGCTTCTTAAAATATTTGTTCTTTTTAGATTTTACAAAATTCGTGTATATAATTGAATATTTACGTGTTTTTTTAAAAAATTTTGTAATTATTGAAGTTTCGTTAAGTTTCTTTAATTTTCGTTAAGTTTCGTCAAGTTTCGTTGGGCTTTAATTTTAATCCATGTACTCTAAATTATCATTTTTCATGTTATTTTTTTATTGTGCTTCTTAAAATATTTGTTCTTTCTAGATTTTACAAAATTTGTGTATAGAATTGGATATTTAGGTGTTTTGCATATATTTTCAAATTCTTAAAGTTTCGTAACGTTTCATTAGGTTCTTTTAAGTTTTGTTAAGTTTCGTTAATTTTCTTCAAGTTTCGTTGGGCTTCAATTTTAATGCACGTACTCGAAATTATCATTTTCATGTTATTTTTGTTTATAAATATTTGTTCTTTCCAGAGTTTACAAAATTCGTGTATAAAATTGAATATATTAGAAGTGTTTTTTTTTCATAAATTTTTAAATTCTGAAAGTTTCGTTAAGTTTCATTAAGTTTCGTTAAGTTTCGTCCAGTTTCATCAAGTTTTGTTAGGCTTTAATTTTAATGCATGTACTAGAAATTACCATTTTTCATGTTATTTTTTTTTAGTGTGCTTCTTAAAATATTTGTTCTTTTTAGATTTTACAAAATGCACGTGTATAATTGAATATTTAAGTGTTTTTTCACAAATTTTGTAATTCTTAAAGTTTCGTTAAGATTCGTCAATTTTCGTTAATTTTCTTTTCTCTTTTGATCGTTTGCGTCTACGTCAAGGAGAATTTTTTGTTGCAGTAAACTCGTTATCGTTAAGTTTCCCTTCGCTTCGTTAATTTTTGAAATTTCCAGAAAACGTCTTTTCCTCAGAAATGTTATTACATTATTTTCACGACCGATTTTAATAAAACTTTTGAAGAAAAATTCACGTTTATTACATGACGCATGTACCTGGCGGATTTTCGGATTTAAATCCCACTTCTGAATTAAAAGACACTTAAAATACTTTTGTGTGTTGATTGAAACGGGTTGAGGTTTTTTTTTATGTAATCCATTTTAATATAAAAGTTTAGTAAATTTAAATGTTAATTCAAGCAAATTAAATGTGTGTTCTTTTTAATTTATAAAAATAATTTATTAAAGTAAAAAAAACATGTTCAAGGCACATAAAATGTAAAACGACCCGCACGCAACGCTCTCTTTTTATGACTACCCAGTTGCTGGTCGGAGTTGCCACCTCCTTTTCTTTTAAGATGTTGCCATCCTTCTTTTAATTTTATATGATTTAAATACAAATTCTAAATGTTTGATAGTTTAAATCATACTTAATTTTAAATACAAATTCTAGTTGTTTGACAGTTTAAAATTGTTTATTGAACTTTAGGTCAAAGTTAGAACAATTAATTGTTCTAACGAATCTTTCGAAAGAAACAACAACAACTTTTTTCAATATGGAAACGAATATTAGTACTATAGTACTGAATTTTTTTTAAAACGAAAATCAGAAATATTTTTTAAAATTATTGAAATCATTTCAACATTAATCGGTTCCTTGTGTAAATTTTACACACTTTTCAACTTCAAGCTGATATTTCTTTAATACAAGTGCATCAAATCGAGCAAGGATTTTGGCTCAATGTAAAAATCGTATGCAAAATTTATGTTTTCGACATTCTTTTTCACGCTAGGTGTCGCTGCTACCCTACATAAAAAATTTCCCTGATAGGTTCTTGTGTGTAAAATTTACACACTATAAACTTGGCGCGCCAATGTCACTGTGTTTCTGCTTAATTGTTGATTTTTGTTTCGATATTTTGCCAATTTTTCATTTTTTTTTGTAACTAGCTGAAAATCGGTGCATTACTACCACACACCCTTGTTCGACGCCCATAAAATGTTATGAGTGGAACGGCATGTGTAAATTGTGGTCGAATACCGAATTCCGAGGCTGTGCACTTTATAGTTGCAAAGCTATTCGATATATAAAATGTAGGTTGTTTGGGAGGTGCCACGCCTCCTTTTACAATGCAAAAAAACCATCCTTGGTGGGCGTTTTATAACTTGCTAAAGTTTCACGAAACCGAATTCCGATGATGTGTGGCTTTTGCTTTCGAAAGTTATTCGATATCGAAAATTTTAGGGTATATTTGCGGTGCCACGTCCATTTTTGCAATCAGAACCAGACTTCACAAGAACATTCTCAAGACCTTGCAACCGTTTTCCTAAAAATTTCATAAAAATTGGTTTAGCGGTTTCGGAGTCTTTACGTGATATACACACATACATATATTAATTTTTTTTAAAATATAAATTGACTGGATATATATAGTAACCACCACTTGGTCCTATTGAACCTACATACCAATTTTGACTGTCAAAACGTGAATATCTCAGGAACTAGCATTATTTCGAAAAAGTGGGCGTAGATATATTGCGCTCATATTACACATATGATAAAAACTACCAAATATTAGTTTTATTCGATCATAACCGCCTTATATAGGGAGGTTCCATTGATTTGTGGGCAGTAAAATGGGCGTGGTAGCATTTATATACATAGTTAGTTCACTATCAAAACTAGTACAACTCTTGTTGTACTGGAATTGGCATGATTTCGAAAAAGTAGTCGTAGATAAAGTGCGACCACGCCCATTTTTAGTGGAGTTGCCGATAGTAATCATCTAAACAAAATTTCCGTTTTTTAATGATCAAAACCATCTGATATATAGCATTTTTTATGGTTAGTGGACGATAACGTAAATTTGGGTTGTATGGGAGGTACCAAACTTCCCAGGAGCACTCTCAAGAGTTGTTTCAATTTCCCTGAAAATTTCATAAGGATCATTTTTTGAGTCTACAAGTGATATACATTAGGGCGTATCGAATTACAATTTTTTTTCGAATTTCATATTCTAAGAGGTCACAAAAGTTGCATTCGGTGGTCAGGATCTCCCAAACAAAATTTTAGAAAAAAATAAGGATATCTTCCTGTCCCGCAAGGACAAAGTTGTTTTTTGAGAAAAACAGTAAAAAATCACGATCTCAAAATGCTTTAATTTTTGTAAGAAAAACTACATATGTGTAAAGGTAAAAATAAATAAATACACGGTCAAAAATCTTGGACTAATTTTTAATCCAATCGTTGGAATCATGCATTTTTTAATACCCTTTCTATTAGAATTCAAACTCTTCAAAATACTAGACATTTTTTAACAAAACCTGGAATAATATTTAACACAGGTTGGATTAGTCTTTAAAAACAGCGTTCGGCTTGGTTCGGTTCTTATGCATGTTTATCATTTCTTTATACATGTGGCTTCATAGAGCAGTTGGTAGAGCCAAAAACTTATAACCTAAACGTAGTGGGTTCGAATCCCACATGTTTCGTTAATTTTTTATTTTTGTAAAAAATATTTTAATACAAGCATGTATTAAAATAAAGTCCCATGAGAGAATAAAAATCAATTGTAATATATACCGTTGATTAAATTTTAATACAGTTTCGGTGTCGTCATATATACAATACAGGATTTATTAGAATTTAGTCCAAGATTTTTGAGCGTGTAATTTAACTAACAATATCCTGCCAAACACGATGCCTTTCTCGATTTTTACCAAAAAGGTCCTGTGTGAAGGATATTCGAATCTAAAGGTACATTCGAGGTAGCACAGAACTTTTGATTCCTATCTGATTTTAGCAATTTTGATTATTGTGTTGACGTTTTCCTTAAATTTGGCAAATTATAAACATAAAATAGTTTTTTAAATTTCTTATGATTTTTTTTATTTTGTGTTTGAAATGCCCAAACACAGGCACTTTGAGGATTTTTGAAAAAACATTAAGTTTCAACAGATATACCTTTTTAATCCGAGTTTTGTTTTTGTAATTTTTTTTTTCACAAAATAGCTAAAGACTATGCTATAGCACCCCGTTATGTCGTTGTTTTTTTTTTTTTTTTTGCATTTTCGTATTTTTGGGAATTCTAGGATTTTGATGTCTGTTCAAAAGAGCTTATTTCGACATTGTATGAAGTTGAATAAAACCAAAAATAAGTTTAGTTCTTGTTGTGTGGAGCATGGATAAAAAATTTTTAATGGTTTCAAAGCGATAGAGATTTCAAATTTAAAAATATGTCCTTTTGAGCAGTCACTGAAGAAAAAGACATTTTTGATAAGGTTTTAAGCGTTTTATGAATACACAATAAAATATGCATAAGAAGTTTTCAGTGGGCAATGGCAGGAGTCCGAAGGCCTTCTTACAGGCCTGCGTTAGGTTTTTATAGGCCTTCCACACACTTCTTGCAAACACTGTTTGATTGCTTGTATGAAATGGGAAAATTTGTCAGGTCTTCCGCTCTCCTTGCTCAAAAGAGACCTGCCAGAAGCGCTCTTTCGAGAAGTCACAGGAAAAGCAATATAAATATCAACTTGAAATAAAAAACGACTAACAATTTCAGATTTGAAACATGGTCCTCTCATGTGGCGGTCTGACATCTTACCCACTCGTCTATCGCGGTTGTTAAGAATCAACAGCTTATTTTGTATCAATATAAATGAAAGCAAGCTTTCGGGAGCCCGGGTTCGAGACCCAACTCGGACAAAAAAAAATTTTTTTTTAAATCTACATTTTTTTACAAATGCACAGAATTTAAAATTTTTTTTAAATTTTTTTATAAACTTTCTTCATACAAAAATATAAGAAAAGACTGAGTTTTTCCATATATATATTTAAAATTTTTTTTGGGATTTTTTTGTAAATTTTTTCATATAAAATAATTTGAAAATAATCAGAACCTTCAAAAGGTAGGCCTTACAGAAGTACTCATCAATGCAGTGATCATGGAAGGTGTATTGACGCCAATAATAGCAGTGCTAGCATGCATTCTTTCGCATAGCACTCTCTTAAATGCCCACTGGCCCAGCAAAATATTTGATGCATTCTTATGGACACTGCTTCCAGAAGAAATCCCAGAGATTTTTTAACCCCCAAACCACAAAAACCATTCCATTCCATGAAATGTCTTCTTAAAGTTCTCCTGAAAAACACCTACTAGAATCCTTTAATTGAAGGACTCAAAGAAATCTTCCATTGAAAAAGTCCTAGAAGAGACTTCTAGAGAAAACTAAGTAAATCATTCCACCCAATGACATGCATATGTTAAAAGAATGCCTTCTGGGTATGAAGGTGAAAAGGATGGAATTCAAGACATTCCCTTCCTCTTTAGCTTCTTTTGGAAGCACTTTTTTTGCTGCGGGGCTATGTCTAGCTCAATACATTCAAATACTTCGTCCGTTTCTCATTGTAGTAATGAGAATTCATTGAGGACTTTCATTCATTGAATAATCAGTTTCTTACCTTAAAAGGAGGGAACTTGCAATTGAGGCTTTGAAAAAAATTTGATAAGACCGTTTGATTAAATATTGTACAAAAACTAAAAGCTTGTATGAAAATTAGTCCCTTTTGCTCAAATATCTTCAAAGAAAGTACAGAAACATCAAATTTTATGCACAAAATATTGCAAAAATTTACGATTTTCAATATTTTTTTTTGTGCAAATGATAGGATTAAATATTTTAAGTGATAAACCATAGTAAAAACAGCTTTTTTCAAAAACGTTAAATAGGAACTTTTGAACAGACACTCTTCATTTGTATTAAGTGTTGTTTCAGAAAATATTTCAACAACATTTCATTGCAATTTCTCAAATTTGGATTTTTAAAATTTTTTTTTTATTGAAACAAGAAATAAAATAACATTTTTCGAAAAGTAAAATATCACAACTCTGGAACTTTTAATGCAATTTTTAGGTTTTTTAACTTTTAATGGTATTTTTAATCCAATTTTTATGTTTGTTAAATCATTTTAAAGAATAATTACAATAAAAACGAAATGCATACCGGTTTTTTTTTTTAATAAACTTACTTCAAGAGATGTTTTGAGCTCTTGTAAAACGCTTCTCCATTTATTAGTCTCTTGAGCTAGTTTTAAAAGTCTATCAATCGGCACGAAACTTTATAGATTTTATTTTTATATCAAATCGACTATTTTTAGTCTATGGTGTCAACAACTTGGTCTGTGGAGGAGCAAACATTTAATCTATATATATAAAATGGTTTGTGTGTTTGTTTATTTGTTTGTTTGTTTGTTTGTTTGTTTATTTGTTTGTACCTTATAGGAGACCAAACCTCTGGACCGATCTTCCTGAAATTTTCACAGCATTTAACTGGGACTCTGGCATGATTAATAGGGTACTTTTTCGACCACGCTCACTTTTACGCCCAATTTTTTAAAATTATGTAATTGCTCCCATATAGTTTTTAACAGATTTACTTCAAATTGTATGCACATTCTACTCCAGGCGAGGTAGAAATAAACATTTCTTACGCCACGCCCCTTTCACGCCCCCTTTCACGCCCCCTTTCACGCCCCTTTTCACGCCAAATTTAAGTTTTAAACTTTTTGTTCTCTGTACAAATTTTTTCCTTCTAACGGATTATTTTTTATTTGGTAGTATATTGCTCTTAATACTGTTAACGTCGCCATATCACTATGAACCACGCCAACTTCACCGCCCCCTTTTTTTAATTCAGATACTTACTTATACCACCAACAATGTTTGCTATACAAAATACTTTTTTTGTAATATGTATTTACCTAAAGTTGTATATACTTTTTATCTACAGGTAAGGTAGCCATAGATTTTTTTATTACCAAATCCCCCTTTTTCGCCCCATTTTAATTTAATTATAATTAATCTGCTTTCAATTTATATATATAAAAATGAATGTCTGTCTGTCTGTTTGTTTGTTTGTTTGTTTGTGCTTTATAGGAGGCCAAACCCTTGGACCGATCTTCCTGAAACTTGCACAGCATTTTACTATGACTCTGGAAAGAATAATAGGCTATATGAAGTTTTTATTGGACAAAGGGGCGTGGCACTGCCCATATAACCAAAAAATTTAAATTGCCATATTTTGGGAATTTTTTGACGTACGTTGATGCTTTTTGGTACATATGGTATTGGCATAATTAGGAATACGTACCAGGAGAAAAGTGGGTGGGACCACGCCCCTTTTTAGGAAAATTAAAAATCGCAATATAGTCTTAACTACTGGACCGATCGTCATTAAATTTTCACAATAAGATATTCTTACGAAATAATAAATTCTTGACTATATAAAGTTGTGAGTGGACGAAGGGGCGTGGCCCCGCCCATATAACCCAAAATTTAAAATCGTCATATCTTGGGCATTTTTTGACCAACGGCGGCAGTATTTGCTATATATGGTATTGGCATGAATAGAAATACGTACCAAAAGAAAAGTGGGCGGAGCACGCCCCTTTTTTTGCGATATATTGGAGGCTGGACCTGATAACCGATCTTAAATTTTCACAGCGTTTAGCTTTGACTCAGGAATACTTATTACATGATAATATTTTTCGACCATGCACACTTCTGCACCTACTTTTTTTCTACGTTTATTAACGGCTTTACCACAAATTTAAAATACATATTAATTAAAATAGTGGGGTAGCCCCATTCTCTTTCTTCCACCACTGTCTTCAAAACAGCAGATTTTATAATACGTGTTAATTAAAATAGAGAGTGGGGTAACCCCATTCTCATTCTCCCACAACTGACTGCGATTGTGTAATTGCTGCTTTTTGATTGGTCTAAAAATAAAAAGGGGGAGCATGAAGCAAATTACATGCGATTCAGTGCTGAATTATAATTGGTTTATAACAAAAAAAGAGGCGAAGCATTGCAATAATTAAATTAAATAAATAAATTTTTGTAAATATATAAATACTTTTAATTTTATTTTATACGAGGGGGTAGCGAAGCACACCGGGTTCAGCTAGTATACATATAAAAATACCTTTTGATTTATCGATATCAAAAACTAGCAATATTTTTTTTTAATCAAAATTCCCCCCTTGGATAAATCCTGGCTACGGGCCTGGTCTAGCGTATGATCATTATCAATAGATTCATTAAAAATATTATGTTCATTAAATATTAAAATATGTCTGAGAGCCCAATTAAATAGGTCAATACACACGTTATGAATGTTTATATAAATATAATGGCGTTTTATAGGGCTCTAATAATTTTTAAAGCATAGCCCAGCTGATTGAGTTACTGAGACGATTGTCATTATGAAAAATACACTGTGCAACAATTTCAAAGATGTTGAAATGTCATTGGCTGGAATGCACAAAAAGAGAGCATTTGCTCCGCTTCGATTTTTCAAGTAAAAAATTCATAAACTCTCTTGATTTTTCAAGTAAAATAAAGAGAGTTCATGAACTTTTTAAAAAAAGTAAAAAATTCATAAACTCTCTTGATTTTTCAAGTAAAATAAAGAGAGTTCATGAACTTTTTACTTGAAATATCGAGTCGGAGCAAAAGCTCACTTTTTATGCATTCCAGCCATTGTTTTACAGAACATATCCAATATCATTCCATCAAGAGATTTGTCTGTTTAAGCTAAAATATGGGACTTTTAAGGTTAAAGTTTACCATTTATGCACAAATTCGCTAATCTTCATCTGCTAAACTGTATGGAATTTTGTCATAACATGTTTATAGAAGACACATGGGCTTATTTTGTTGGGCTATTTAATTTGGAAGTATAAAAAATTAATATCACTCAGGAACAGTTATTGACATACACTTAAGGGGGTAAACCTAAGTACAATTTTTTAAAAAACGAAAAATTTTTCGCTTAAAATATGCTTTGGATCATAAAAATAATATACCAGGAGATAAAATCCGGCAAAAGTGTCTAAATGCCCAAAATTTTCATTATGCGATTAGAGGTATAAACTTAAGGGGGATAAACTAAGTAACATTTTGAAAAAATCTAACATTTTTTTCGCTTAAAAGATGCTTCAGAATCTTAAAAATAATATACCAGGAGATAGAATCCAGCAAAACTGTCTAAATGCTCAAATTTTCCATTCTGCGATTAGAGGTTTATGAAAATATTATACGAATTTTTAGTACTTAAAACTTTAAACGCGTTTAAATCGAACCCACTTTTTTGAGACGGCCGGACACATAACTCGAGCTTATATATCGAAAAAAACCTACGTATGTAGATAGCTGTTGATGTATAGAACCAGGGTCCGAAAATAGCTGTTATTTTCGAAATTTCTATTCAAAAAGTCAGATGGAAAAAATTAGTCTATTCGATATTTGAATATAGATATGTGTTGCTTGTTATCTAAGGAATAATAATCTTTAATGATTTTAATTTTTTTGACTTTTTTAAAAAAGTCAAAAATAATCGTTATTTTTTGACCAATTACATTTGGATCATTAATAAAAGTTAAAACTTTACTTTTATTTTTTGATCAAATATAAAAGCTGATTTTTTTTTTAAAAAGTCAATAAATAATCGTTATTTTTTGACCAATTTTATTTCGATCAAAAATAAAAGTTAAAATTTACTTTTATTTTTTCGATCAAAAATAAATGTTAAAATTTTACGTTTATTTTTTCGATCAAAAATTTAAGTTAAAATTTTATTTTTATTTTTTTGTTCAAATATAAAAGTTAAAATTTGACTTTTTTTTCAACCAAAAATAACAGTTAAAGTTTGACTTTTATTTTTCGATTCCTATATCATCTGCTTGTAGTCGCTGTTCCAGTCGTTTGCGAAATAAATAAAAAAATAATGTGCAATGATAAGCAACTAAGCGATGCAATGCAACGATATGAAGATTGATAGATAGCAATGATTTTCTTTCTGTGCAAAAATGTTTCCAATAATAATGAATAAAAAATGTGCTCGATTGTATTAAAAATTTAAATTATTATAGTTAATAAGAAACAGCATTGTAAAATTTAAAAATTTTTTTTGATCGGAAAAATAAAAGTTAAATTTTAACTTTTATTTCTGATCAAAGAAATAAAAGTAAAATTTTAAATGTTATTTTTGATCGGAAAAATAAAAGTCAAATTTTAACTTTTATTTGTGATCAAAGAAATAAAAGTAAAATTTTAACTGCTATTTTTATCGAAAAAATAAAAGCCAAACTTTAACTTTTTCTGATTTTTTGATCAGAAAATATAGGTTTTGATCGAAATAAAGTCGGTCAAAAAATAACGATTATTTGTTAATTTTTTTGAAAATAATCATAACCGTTAGGGTCCCTGACAGAAACTTCTCAAATTTTATTTTTTGGTCCAGATCAAAAATTAAGAACGCTAGGTATCAAAAAATAGGCGCCTTCCAACAAATACTGCACAGCCGCCATTTTGTATTGAAATTTTAAAAAAAATTACATTTGTATACAATACTTATATAATAAAACGTACTTTACAGATTTTTGATTGACTTTTTCATTCAACCAAAAAAATTCCTGGAAATACGCCTAATTTTCGTGAGTTACTTAGGTTTCTCCCTTAATAACTCTAAAAAAAAGTCATTATGCTATTTGTACTATTATATATAAGAGTATCAACGTCTGTTCGGGACCTTATAGCTTGAGAACGGCTGGCGTTATTTCAATTATTATTTTTCTTTTGGCTAATGATTATTTAAATAATAAATAAACTAATGCTTGGTTTTCACTATGCCATTTTTATGACAACACAAAAGCTTATCACCTGAAATATTACCTGTATTCGACCACGATTTATATGTGCCGTTCCCCTGATAACATTTTTAGAAAGGGGGCGTGGCACCTCCCATACAACCCACATTTACTATATCGAATAGCTTTAGAGTTATAGGTCGCACAGCCTCGGAATTCAGTATTCGACCACAATTTACATGTGCCGTTCCCTTGATAACATTTTTGGGCGTTGTGAAAGGGGCGTGGCACCTCCCATACAACCCAAATTTGCGATATCGCATAGTATAGCTTTGGAATATTAGGTCGCACAGGGATTCGGTATTCAACCACAATTTCATGTGCCGTTCTCCTGATAACATTGTATAGGCACTAGAAAAGAGGGCGTGTCACCTTTCTTTTATAGTTTCATATTAGTGGATATAATAAATTAATCTCACTTTTCGGTTTTTGTTTTGTTTTTTCTAAAAAAATTTTAATTTTTTTATGTGATATACTTTTATATGAAGTTCAGTGTAATATTTAACTAATCTACTAATGAGCTTTTATTCATGTTTTAAATCTTGTCTCAGATAAGATAGCAATTTTTAGTCTGATGGCAGTAGCTTGCTCTTTAAAAAAATGTATATTAAAGTCCAATTTAAGTGCTAATATTATTTGTATTATGATTTCTTTATTAAAACCAAGCCCTAATTCTTAAACTGCATAGCAACTGCTAAGCTCTGCAGACATATTCAGAAAATTATTAATATATACAGTGTCAGACAAAACTAAAGCACAAAACTTACCTGTTAAGCATTTCATGAAATAAAATTTTAAAATAAGCTTTGGGCTAATTGTTTTCTATTGAACTTAAACAAATATACATTTAAGGTAATAAACCAAACAAAAATTAACATAATGTTTCATTAAAAGCAAAAATATTAAAACAAATATAGGATTATTACTAAAACTTCTGCGACAAAACTAAAGCACATTACAAGGAAACACATGAAAAACTTAGTTTTTGCTAATTTTTGGTGGCGTATCCATTGTTTTTTAACACAGCTTGACATCTGCGAGGCATCGACTCTATTAAGGTATTTAAAACGTCTTTTGAAATACTTTTCCATGCCAATTCCGCTTGTGTGAAGAGAGAATCCTTTCCCTTGCAGTTTTCTCGTTCAATTTTCCTATCTACAATTTCCCATAGATTCTCTATGGGATTGAGATCAGGAGATTGAGCGGGCCAATCCAACACATCGATTTTGTTTGCAGCAAACCACTCCTTAACACATTTGGCAGTGTGTTTAGGATCGTTATCATGCTGAAAGATCCACTTCAACGGCATTTCTTCTTCTGCATGGGTTAACATAACATTTTGGAGAATATCCTTATATATGAAACGATCCATTATGCCGTTGATCTTATGAATTGGGCCGATGCCATGACCGGAAAAACATCCCAAGACCATGACGTTGCCTCCGCCATATTTCACAGAACCTGTAGAGTAACGTGGATTTAGGCGCTGCCCTTTTGGCCTGCGTACTAGCTTCATTCCGTCAGAACCTTTGATATTAAACTTTGACTCATCTGAAAATAGTATGGTTCGCCGTTTCGCAACAGTCCAGTTTACATGGGCTCTTGCAAACTCAATTCTTGCTCGAGGATTTTTTTTGGAAATAAATGGCTTTTTCACGCTCCTGTATGTTTGCAAGCCGCCGTCCACAGCTCGTCGTTGGATGGATCTAAGTGAAATATTCAGATGCAATTCACTTTGAATAGATCTCGCTGATATGAATGGATCTTTTTTTACTGTCCGAATAATTGCCTGGTCCTCACGTTTGGTTGTCTTTCGTGGTCTACCACCTTCATGTGATGTGACTATAGAACCAGTCGAACGAAAACGACTTATAGTCCGGGATATTACACTATGGTGAACACAAAATTTTTTTGCAATACTTGTCACTGATTCGCCTTTTTTGAATTCGTTTAAAATTTTTTCTCTAAATGTAGCAAAATACTTATTTCTAGCCATTTAATTAATTTTTTTGTTTAATACACAGTCTAACCCAGATAAATGATCACCAAAGACTGAATTAATAGTAAAATTTTTTCAAGAGATATTATTTAGCTTCACAAATAACTGGTTTTAATTCAAACGGTACTTTAACTACTTATTATTGTTACTTATTGTTAGAAATGCACTCAAACAGTGAGTGACTGAGAACATGTGCTTTAGTTTTGTCGCCCCAAAATTCCGTGTATTGTAGCATTCTTGTAAAAAAAATTTTATTTTCAATAAATATTTGCTTTTCGTCGTTTTTTATGCACTAGTCGGATATTTTTACATACTAAGTCATAATATAAAAAACATGAAAATACTAAAAGTTTTAACTCTAATGGAATAAAATGCTAACAACATGAGTTCGTGCTTTAGTTATGTCCAACACTGTACATTTACTATAAAAGAGCTTATAGTTACTATAAGCTATTATTCGTTATTATGCAGCACAAAAAAAAAGTGGTTCACAGTAAAAACTTAAATGCATTTGAATTATTTTGAGATCTGGTTAATAAGAATGAGTTTATGTTCGACCTTATGGTCATAATTAACGTGGTTAATTAAACCATTTCATGGTTCAATGCACAAGGGTGCATTGCAAATTAAAATATTAACCCATTTCCGGCGGCTCCTTAACTACCGGGCCAAAATCCATGAAACTTCGTCCAGAGTCTATATATGGCCTTAAACTTTATCTGGCAAAATTACCTCCACAGGTAAGGGCTGGGCGGACTGGTGCATTTTTGCACCATTAGCTGCATCACATACCCTCACAGCCATACCTGCCCAGTTTAAAACAGCAAACGGGCTCTAAATTCTTTTTAACATAAAATTTAAAACTTATAATAGTTACTACTGAGAAGCAATTTTCGATATTGCGATTTGAGATATTTTTCCGGAATTTTCAAAAATTAAACAAAAAACCCAAAAATTGGACGCGCCGTGGGCAAACGCAAGTAAATGATCGAATCGACTCAAACCAAAAATAATGTATATTTTCAAAGGTCCATACTAGCATAATCCCTAAAGTGCCAGGTGATATCACTTTCGAGCTCACCTGGAGAAAATTCTAAATTTACTGATGCAAAAATGCACCAGTAGTTGGAAATGGGTTAAGATGGTTATGACAAAACAAGGAAGAATATTGCCACAGAAAATAAATAAAAACTAGTAAGAAATTATCTTCACATGGGCCAATGTTAAAATACCCCACGTCATAGTTTTAACGAAAAATATTATTTCCACCTTTAACCCTCATGAAGGCGCGCTATGAGCATTTTGCTTACGCAATTTTTAAATGGACAAAATTCATCTTTTTTATTAATATTATTGCGCGCATTATGTTGAGTATCTTTGGTAACGGTTGTTCTTTGCGTCTTGGCAAGCTTTTGCTGAGGTCAGTGCACGGTTGGAGCTGTAGGTATGCGGTTTAAAAATTACAGTAATTCCTTAATAAGCACAATGCTCAAGCGCGACAATCCATGCTACTTTGCGAGGAGCGCTTTCTCCAGGGTTCGCCCAAAAAAAAAAAAAAAAATAAGAGAAATCTTAATAAATTTTATTTGGTAATTAATAATTTTATTTTTCTTTAAAAGCATAGGTTTTTCTTAATAATAAATTACATATTTTTGACGATATTAAAAAAAAAAGTTCATATAAAACCAGTAAGGACTTTTTTCTCTCACAGTATGTATAATTTAAGTAATGCATGTTTTGTTAGTTTATTCGTATGAAGGTTGGGCGTAGTTTTTATTAAATTTTGCCAAAATTCAAATTCAATATACGTTGAAGATATCGAAAATTATGTGTTATATGTTCAGTCAATGAACACATTTTTGTGGAATTTAAAAAGGTTACGTTACTTTGATGACGCCACTTTGTATGGGAGATTGGAGAAGTTTTTATAGAATTTGCCGAATTTCAAATTCGGAGTGAATTTTAAAAAATATGTGGTGAATAATTGAAACTAAAGCTTATGTGCAAAGTTCTAAGTCAATTTATTAATTTTTGTGGCATTTGAAGAGATTTTACCGTCTTGATAAAGACACTTTGCATGGGAGGAAGGCGTGGTTTTCATTCGATTTTAACCAGGGACCGTACCGGTTATGGTTTTTATCAAAAAAATCAGATGTTAACAGTTATCATTTAACTTTTATTTTTTCCGACAAAAATATAAGTTATTTTATGCCTTTTATTTTTTAGGGCAAAAATAACTGTTAGTTTTTTCTTTTATTTTTTAGGTCAAAAATAACAGTTATGTGCCTTTTATTTTTTCGGTCAAAAATATCAGGCAATTAGAATTTTTTTAAAGACTGCTTGAACGACAAAAAAAAAAGTTTAGTGCAATTTTCATTGTCTCAGCAGCGCGCACATTTTGAGCTATTACACTTTTTTAGTTTTAATAGTATTTTATATAGTCAAGCGGTCTTTGAAAAAATACAAATTGGCTGATATTTTTGACCGAAAAAATAAAAGGCACAAAATAACTGTTATTTTTTACCTAAAAAATAAAAGTCAAAAGTAACAGTTATTTTTGCCCGAAAAAATAATAGGCAAAAAATAACAGTTAATTTTAACTTTTATAGTAACAGTCGAAAATTTAAAAGGCGTTTAATATTCTCAAAGCTGCTACCATTACGATTATAATGGTTTATTTAAAAAAGTCCTCCGGCAACTTTTTCGTTATGCCTTTTTCATCTGAAAATTGTAAAATAACAGTTATTTTCGGTCCCTGATTTGAACTAATTTCAAATATATGATAAATATGTCACTCCAAAGCTTATGTGAAAAATTCCAAGTCATACTGTTTTGATAAATACAGTTGCTATGGGAGGTAGGCGTTGTTTTCATACGGTCCAACCCCTCATATAACTGAAATCGATAAGGTGGTATATTTCCCCAAAAAAATATCCCAGAGCAATAACACTTTGTGAGCCTAGTTCTTTCATAGCAACAACTATTTTGTGTGAAAACGGTTCAAATCAGAAGACTAAACTACCCACCCCTCATATAGCCGAAATCGGTAAGGTGGCATATATTCCCAGAAAAACAACACAGAGGAAAACAATGTTATACACCTTGTTCTATTATAACAACAACTATTTTTAGTGAAAATATCTCAAAAAAAGTTTTTTTGGGAAAGTTTTAAATTAAGTTAAAATTATTTTAATTTATTATAATTTTATTAATTACAAAATATTATAAAAATTATTTTTTCTTAGAAAATTATTATTGTTTTATGCCAAAATAATGATTGTAAGTTTTATTATTTGAATTTTGTAAAGATTTTTTAACAAAGTTAATATTATCTAAGAATTTCCTAAAAAAATAACCTTTAGATTGCTTTTGTTATTCTCCTCATTAACTTTGTCTTTTTATTATTTCTAGAACCGTTACAAAGGCGTGTTTGATTGTTTTGGTAAAATGTATCGCCAGGAAGGTTTGCTCTCTTTCTGGAAAGGCATCCTGCCACCTGTGATAGCAGAAACGCCAAAACGTGCCATTAAATTTGTCTGCTTTGAACAAGTCAAGCCTCTATTTCTTTTTGGAGCACCTGCACCCACACCTTTGGTAAGCTTAGCCATTAGCAAAAGTTTTATGTAAAATTTACTCATTTTCTTGCATTCTCTTTGAACAGACATTTTCTCTGGCTGGCCTCACTGCTGGCCTGATCGAGGCCATTGCCGTCAATCCATTCGAAGTTGTCAAGGTAGCACAACAAGCTGATCACTCCAAAATGAAGGAGGCTCCCGGAACATGGGCTGTCACCAAGCGAATTATCCAAACAGATGGTTTCGGCTTTAGAGGGCTGAATAAGGGTGTTACGGCCACCATGGGACGTAATGGCGTTTTTAATATGGTCTATTTTGGATTTTATCATAGTGTTAAAAACATTGTGCCTGCCTTTGAGGATAATACTAAAGAATTTTTACGCAAAGTATTGATTGGTTTTACATCCGGTACATTGGCATGTTTTGTTAACATTCCATTCGATGTGGCAAAATCGCGTATTCAGGGCCCACAGCCACAGCCTGGTGTTATTAAGTATAAATCAACTTTTGGCTCCATTGCAACGGTCTACAGGGAAGAGGGCTTCAGAGCGCTCTACAAGGGACTGGTACCAAAGGTGATGCGTTTGGGTCCTGGTGGTGCCATCATGTTGTTGGTGTTTGAGTATTCTTATGAGCTGTTGCAAGAGAAATTTGCATAGTGGGCGGCACTTGCGAAATGCATCAAAATTGTAAATTAATTATATTATTGCTAATTTTTGATTTGGTCAATTAGTCTTGGAATGTAAATAAACTCTTTTGTAACATAAGAAATGCGCGTTTGTTTGACATGTGTATGAAAGACTAGATTATGCCATACAAAAATATTGATCCAATTTAAAAATATAATGCTTATGTGAGATCTCCGCGCAATTTTTCAAATTTTTAATTTTTTTAAATTATTTTCCTATTTTATTATTTGACTGACTAGTTAGAGTTAACACGTATGTCACAATTTAGCCAAAGTTTTTTTATGACATCTGAATCAACTTAACGAACCGCCACAATAACCCACAGCGTGTCGGTTTGTTATCGAAGGCCATTGATTTTGGTTTTTTTTTCCTTTAAACTTAAAAAAAAAATAAACTAAAATAAGCAACTCACTAAGAGCAACAAGTGAACAATTTTTAAAAAGTAGCTGAGCGGCTTATCTAACTAGTCGAGGATTGCGGGATCATTGAACTCCTTTGTGCTTGTTTGATATAAGATGTAAATGAAAACACTAGCCAAGTTATGAGACCACTGTTATTAAACTATAGTAGAGAGAGATACGTGTGTAGGCACACCTCTGTGTATGTGCATAACTATGTATGTAATGCAGACAATGTCCAATATATTACAAGGTCTAATGTACGAACAAGTGAGCTTTAACTATGTGAGTATGTCAATGTGACTCGAAAGCTGAGTTGAGAAAAATTTAGAGAAAAAATATTATGACCTCAAAAAATTCTTAATAGAACTCTTAGCGAGACTTTTTTAGTGTTTTTTTTCTAGGAAAATATCTTAGAAATTTAAGGCTCAGATGATAATCTTTAGAAAAGATTCGGAAAGAATAGTTTTGAAGGCAATCTATTCAGGGAATCTAGAACAAAAAAAACTTTTTAACAAAAAAAAAACAGATTTCAAAAACTACTCCCAAGAAAAACATTATTTTAAATTACTTTTCCTATTAGTTTCTTTTTCGAATTTGATAACTTATTACTATACATTAGAGTGGACCGTATTTAAAAAAGATCATCCCAAGGGCTCAAACTGTTGTTATTGATGATAAAAACATTCGTGAACAACTTTAGCAAGATCGTATGCATATAAACCAGGGACCGAACTGGTTATGGTTTTTATTAAAAAAGTCAGATATTATCATGCAATAACAATAGAGTTCAGCTACTACAACTTTTTCGCACTTTCTCCGCATTAGATCATCTTAAGAACCAGCCCCAATAACATTAAAACATCTCAATAAGGCCATTCACAGTTCGAATACGCTGGTCTGCCATTTGATCGATCTGCTATTTGTTCGCCAATTTACGAAAACGTATTTTGCTTCGTTGTTGTTTTGCATACAAATGCAAATACGCAGGCACGCGTAAATAAAAGCAGCCCTTGGACGTGTTTTTTGTACCTCGTATTTTTATGCTCTATCTACAGCCGCATAATCACATACATCACAGGGTTGCACAATTTTTTTATACGACAGTCACATGGCGAGGTGCTCACAGTTTGAACAATAACAAATGCTATAAATACGATTTGTTAAAAGTACGCTCAAACTGTGAATAGCCTTAATGATATCGATAAGAGTGGTCCAAAACAATCTAAAGTGAGAAAAATTTTCCCACCATAATATGGGTTGGGCTCAGGGACAACACAAGACATAACAACTAACCATGCGTTTACATAGATCTAATCATACATTAGTTTTCAATCTACTTTTAAGTTGACCTTTCGATAAGTTAACATAAAAAAAGCTACAGTTGTTAACAAAGGTACCCATGCGATGTAAAGGAGCAGTAGCCATATAATTTGTTCTACTAAAAGGTAAGTAAATTAAATTGTTAGCATTTCTACTGTTTCTACGGTTAGTGTTAAAATTTATAAGAGTTAGGAGTTCTGGTGAATCGAATACACCAGTTATGAGTTGGTGTAAATAGACGATATCTGCAGACTTCCTTCTCTCATTCAAAGATTGCATTTTTAATAGTTTTAAACGATCCTCATAAGGAGGAAGGTTTAAAGTGTCAGTTGCACTTAAGCCCCTTAGAGCAAACCGAACAAAACGTTTTTCGATTCTCTCTATACGTTCAACATGTACATTGTAACTTGGGGACCAAACTTGACTTGCATACTCTAAGTGAGGTCGCACAATTGCATAATACAGCGTTGTAGTTGTGATCATATTATTAAATTCTTTGGCCCAGAATTCGTTTCATAAACGCGAGCATAGAAGATGCTTTTTTACAAATGTAATCAATATAAACGTTAAACGATAGCTTAGCTTCGAATCCATGCATATACCAAGGTCTTTGACAGCATCTACACGACTTAAAGCAGTACCTTTTATCTTATAATCAAAAATTAAATTATTCCTTTTTCGCGAAAAGGTCATAGTTTGGCATTTATCTGGATTTAGAAACATATTGTTTTTAGAACACCAAATTTCAAAGGATTTCAAATCAGACTGGAGCAGATCTGAATTGTCTTTAGCATTTATTGTTCTGTATATTTTCATGTCATCTGCATAGATAAGTAGATGAGAGTATTTGATGATGTGGGTTACATCATTAATGGCTAAAATAAACAGAAGTGGACCAAGGTGGCTACCTTGAGGAACACCTGATTCAGCAATAAATTCAGCTGACAATACGCCTCGAAATCGTATTTGATAAGATCGCTCTGTCAGATACGATTGAATCCAGCTTACAAAAAATTGTGGAAAACCCATTAACTTAAGTTTAAATAGAATTAAGTTGTGTGGCAGTTTATCAAATGCTTTACTAAAATCAGTTTAAATACAGTCGACCTGGCTACCTGAATAAAATGAATTTAAGCAAAACGTTGTAAAATCGAGGAGATTAGACACAGTGGATCTGCCAGTAACAAATCCATGCTGACGAGTTGTCATGACCTTCCCACAGCGAATTTTCACACGATCATACACGAGGCGCTCAAAAAGTTTTGGAATCGACGAGAGTTTCGCGATAGGCCTGTAGTTGTTTATATCGTTCTTACAACCTTTTTTATAAATAGGACTTATAAAAGATTTTTTCCAAAAAAGTGGAAAAATACTTTCGCTAATAGATTTATTGAATAACATGGACAGTGGTTGACTTAGAACGGAACCACATCGTGTTAACACTGCGGCAGGAATTCCGTCAGGTCCAGCATTTAAATCCTCATCGATCAATCCAATATACTTTAAAATATCCTCTGAAGTAAAGGATATAGAATCCAACGAAACCCTGGGTGTAGAGTTCATATATTCAAAGTACTCTTCATCAGGAATGAAAGAGTCTGAACAAAAGGACTCTTTAAAGAGATTGGCAAATAGACCACAAATTACGTCAGGATCGTCAGTAAATCTGTCAGAGGTTTTAAATGATAAAGGGAATCCATCAGATTTTTTTTTGGTGTTTATGAAACCCCAGAATTTCTTCGGATCAGACAATATTCTCAGCTTAATACTGTCTAAATAATTTTGATATAAGGTAGCTGAACAATTTTCAAAATCCAGAAACAAACGCTTGTAGATTTCTAGGTCGTTCAAGTCTAAGCAGCTACAGACATATTTTTTCCATGCCCTATTCCTGCTGTTGCGAAGAATCTTTAACTCCTTTGTGTACCAGGGGTAAGTACAATTTTTCGTAAATTTGAGGCTATATGGCACGGACAGAGAAAACACAGCAAAGATTTCCATATAAAAAGAATTAATTGAATCATCAAGAGTGTTATTATTAACATATTCTAAAATAGCATGAAGTTTACTTTGAAGTAAATGATTCAACTTCAAAAAGTCAGCTTTTTTAAAATTGAATTCATAAACTTTATCTATTGAGTTAGACTTTACTATATTATCCCTGTCTGATTTGTACCATATGCTCAATGGTGGATGGTATTCATCAACAGCAGTCAAAGCATGAGGGGCCCTCTCAACAATCACATTCTTACTGTCTGTAGTTAAGACCAGGTCAAGAAGTCTTTCACGACTATTATAAATACAACTCACTTGTTGTAAGTCAGAACACATATTATCAACAAATATATGCTCTTGGCGAGTCTTCGAATTAGATGCACAAAAATATGTATCATCGTTTTTCCCATTTCCAGAAGATTCCCATTTCCAGTCAGGCAGATTAAAATCACCTAACAATAAAATGTCGTCATTCGCTTTGGAAGTCACGCTTTCTCCTTCACATTCAAGCGAGTTCGTGCCTTAAGTCTTTTTGCCATTTTTTCAACTTGAAATGCTCATATCTGCCATCTACCTACAGCTCTAGACCATTCTTATGGTATATCAAGCAGCGTTTGTATATTTCCTGGAATACCCTGGGGACCCTTACAGGAATAAATATATAGAAGATATGCCCTAGAAAAATTTTAGGCGCCATAACTTTGGTTCGGTTTCTTTGATCGATTTTTTTCATCAGAGCAACTTTATTTTAATTTATTTTTTTAAGTTTTTAAAATGATATTTTTACATATAAAAAAAAATTAAATAAATTGGTCATCTTCAGCCCTAGAAAAGACCTTCTATTGATCAATTTTGTTGTGCGTGTTGTTGTATTGTATGAACACAAATGATCGAGAACTGGAACTACGACTCCGCACGGCTTTAAGTTTCTCAAGAAGCTTTACATGGCAGTTTTTACTATCTGAGGTTTGCCATTGTTTGCAGAGAGGTGACAATCGAATAGTAAAATTAATTCAATTGAAATAACATTCTGTGTGAGCTGGGAATTGAACCCGGGCTACCGCGGCTCCTTAGCTTAGGGGCCATGCACTCTACCCACTAGGCTACGGCCGCCACATATTTTTGCATATTCCTACATTAATAAATAATAAATTGTAATAAAATCTTAAAAATATATTTTCAGGCAAAAGATTAATAAGATTCCGCTTTGCTTTAAAAAGCTTTATTTAATGTATTTCAAAAAGAAGTCTTATTTGAGGCTATATTTTCATACTAATCAATAAGATTTCTTAATTTTGTATCCAGAATTTTATTTTTAAGTTTAATAAGCAAACAACATATTTTTAATAAGACTTTCTTATAGTTTTAAAAAGTTTTTTTATAAAAAACAATAAGATTCTTTTTAAAACTATGTGATTTTAAAAATAAAAAATGGCAGGGTTTTGAGAAGATTTTCTCCATGGTTTTAATAAGACCGTTTTTTTGAATGAAAACCATACAGAAATTTTATTAGGGGTATTCACGATTCAGTGCACTTGTCTGTGCAGTTGAGGACTTGTGCACTTTACAAAAACAAAATGTACGTAAGTCAAAAATCTGCACAAGTGCTTTTCTACTATTACCTTCAACTTGAAGACTTGAGCAGTTGTGCACTTGTGTGCATTGAAAAATGTTGACAGCTTTGAAATGGTGATGGTGGTGTGTTCACGAAAACCTAACTGCACAACTGCACAAGTCCTCAAGTCCTCAATTGCACAGGCAAGTGCACTGAATCGTGAATACCCCTATTGATTTTGCTATATTTTTTGAGTTCTTTTTGGCTCTGTGTGGTTATTTCTTGATAGAATGCAATACTAAAGAAAGTTTTTCATTGTATTCAATTTACCTTAAAAAAATATGATAGTTTTTATACTATATCACCGTCTTTAAAAACCTTAACTCTGAACTTATGCTAGAAATTTTAGCAACCAAAACATGTGTTGACCAATTGGCTGGTGTTGCCAAAAATTACCAACTACTGACAATAAGTATATGTATAAGTAAAATGAGCTAGGAAAAAATGTAACCGACTGCAAGAAAACTAGTTCAATTTCAAACTTGAAAAAAACGTACTCATGAATTTTATAACTACACGGCGTTGATTACGCAAAAAGCTAGCAACGCAGCACAAAACAATGACGTAATAACTGTTGAAGGAACTCATAGCCAGCATTGATTGAGAGGAATTCAATTTATGCTTGTTGCCTTAATGTAATAATTTGCTTGGATTTAAACTAGCTGGGGTCTATGTTTTATTTTATTTTTTTTTTTGTGGTTTTGTCAAGTGCCCAGGTCGACTGCTTGCCGCGCTTATGGGTTGATACCAAACATTTGTTGGTGCAATTATATAATGAAACAGTGCTTTGTGTTGGTTTGCGCAGCCAAACGAGCGACATAACTAGATTAAATCTACTGTTCCTGCGCAAAAGTGATGCCAATTAATATGCATGAGCCAAAATCTTGAGCCCAAAACACAAGTTGAACCAATTTTCGAGCAGAACTAGTCAAACTTGTTGCTGCTACAGTTGCAGCAGCGACTGTTGCAGACAGACTGTTGAAAAAATAAGACAGCAATCAAACTGTGGTCACAGTTCTTAGCCAGACTCCTGGCGAGCAGCGTTCAACACTTTATTGAGCTCCGTGTCTGAAGTTAAACAGTAAAACAATTAAATCAAAAAAATATTTTTTTTAAATATTGCACCTGCAACTGCAACAAATCGCAACAATTATGTTACTTGTAAGAGGCTTAATATTGTTGGGTCTGTTGTGCACTATTAATTGCACGGAACAGCAAATTGTGACAAATGGCGATGGTGTTTTACGTGAGAAACGTGGCTTTGATGTTGGCTTCCTGGTCAGGAATCTTTTGTTGAACAGCGCACAGGTCAGCAATGCCAAATATCCTCCTCCCAGAGCTCCACCCCCACCTCCACCACCACCAAGAACCACTACAGAGGCACCAACGACAACGGCACCAACGACAATGGCACCACCACCACCACCACCACCTCCACCTCCACCACGTAGAGCATACCCTGGAAAATTTGGACTTTGGCATGGTTATGACTATTTTGACTACTACGATGCTCCAGCGGAGAGAACTCAACCAATACCACCACCGCCACCGCCACCAACCACCACGACAGCGGCACCAACAACAATGCCACCGCCACCACCTAGAACACCAGAATATTTTGGACTATTTGGAAAGAAATTTGGACCCTGGTGGGGCTCCGACTTTCCCACTCCAAGGCCAACAGAAGCACCGACAACAAAATCGCCACCAACAATGCCACCAACAATGCCCCCTACACAACCTCCTGCACCACCAACAACAAGACGCCCTAAGCCACGACCAAGACCAAAACCAGTGCTAGTACAGGCACCAGTACCAGTGCATGGACCACATTTCTTTGCTACACCCGCACCTTTGCCACATTTCGTTAACCCACATTATGGTCAGCAACAATTTGGCGATTACGGCGTTGGTCCCATTCACTTTCCAAACTACTACAGCGACTATGATTACAATTATCATCAAGCATATCTGCCGCCACAACCACAAGCTCCACCTCCAAGAAAACGTCCCGCAGCACCGCCAGCACCACCTTCGCCACCTTCACCTTCACCTCCACCTCCTCCACCAACACCACCATCACCACCACCGACTCCAGCTCCAGCTCCAGAGCCGCGCCGACCTCCATTTCATCTGCGCCAGAAGTTGGCCTTTCTGTACGCTCAACCGGATGGTAAAATACGCAAACTTGTCACTAACTGTCTAAACATTGGATATTCTCGCTCACTTTGTAGATACCTCCTCGGATGATGCTGGCTCTACAGCCAATGCTGCTTCTGCTGATGATGCTTCCTCAACTTCTAATACTTCTAATGATACCAATCCCGATGATAGTAACGACACCGATGACGGTGCTGATGCTCCCAACACTGCTGCATCTGCCCCTGGAAGCGACGCAGGTTTTGTTAGTTCTTCATATTCTAATGCACCAAATGGTGCTTATTTATTTAATAATCCAAGCACTGGCGGCGGCGCCGCCTATTTGCATCCCACACAATTTGGTGCACAGTATTTTTAAAGCGTCAAGATGTTAACCTTATTTTTTACAGCTATTTTGGATGCCATGCATGGATAACATTTTGCAGTATATGTATATTGTGAAATTTTGTATATAGTCGCTATTAAAAAAAAAATTTTAAAACTACATATTTATATTATATATTATTTATAAATTATCTGTACATACACAATTAAATAAAGTATACAAAATTAAACAAAAAGCAATAAAATTTCATTTAGAACTTCGAAGAAAATAAAATGTTGGCCACTTTTGGCATGACTTGGCAGCGATAGAAGGCGTCATTCAAAAGTTATTTTTTGAAGTGTAAGAAAAAGTTAATGTAAGCGTAAAAGGTAATGTGGCGGCCGTAACCTAGTGGGTAGAGTGTGTGGCCCCAAGGTTAAGGAACCGCGGGTTCAATTCCAGCTCAGACAGAATGTTTTTTTCAATTGAAATAAGTTTTCTGTTCGGTCGTCACATCTCTGCAGACAATGGCAAGCCTCAGAGAGTAAAAACAGCCATGTAAAGCTTCCCGAGAACATAAGATGTTAGGAGTCGGCATTTGTGTTAAGACATTTAATGACACGAACAACACAATTGATCAATAGAAGCTAGGTCAAAGTCTTCCAAGGGCTGAAATGGCCAGTTTATTTTTTTTATTTTATTTCTTTCCGAAAATTTCAAATTTTTGCAATTTTTGTTTTTTTCACTCCTCCCTTTTCCTTCTCAAGTTTGTACTGATGACGCCGAAATAATATTGAAAATAGCGGGACAACGAACAAGCACAAAACGAGTTGACCAAGAATTGACGGTACGGTCAATATTTTTTCTTTCCCTTTCCCTAAGTATCTTTGCAGAACTTAGGGACAGAAAGGGGACAATTGACGTACCTATGTAGTTCTTTGGTATAGAAGAGGGGACAATTGACGCATCCTTACAGTACTTGGGGACAGAAAAATAACCACTTACTAACTAACTAACTTAGCAAATATTTGCTTGAATTAAGTAAAAATTTGCTTTTGTAGTTTATAATAACTTTGCAACATTTTGCTTGAATTTAATCAAAATTTTGCTTTTTCCTAAATACATGAGGAGTGATTTCAATTTAGCAATCTTTTTTTAAAATCACACTGTGATTGAGCAAAGTTTTGCTGATTTGCTTTTAAGCAAAACATTTGCTTGATTCAATCAAAATAATTATCTCCGTGTACCATGGTAAAATTAGACAAGGTAATGTAGGGACAGCTCATACAAGATCTACAAACAATGCATTCTCAATGGCCGCATTCAGCGCAGACAACTGTTGTGAACTGTAATGGTAGCGATACCTTAGTAAGCGATGTTTTTCTCTGAATGTGTTGCTACTCTACACGTCAGAAATTAGATTTAATTCAATTATATATAATTTTTAAGTAAATTTAATTCAATTGCAAAGGTTTCTCACTTAAATTTGCTTCCCTTTTTTTAGATTTTTTACTTTAACAGCGTCAGAAGCAGCATCTGACAGTTAAAACAACAGTTGTGTGCATGTAGCATAGAATTTTTTCGCTCGATCAAACGGCGTATGCTACCTGATCAGTTTTAGAGAGCGCTACCAAAGTTTTACCATTCAGCGAATTTTTACACAACAGTTGCCAACTGTTGTCTGCGCTGAATGCGGTCAATGTGAAAGCAAAATGGCTGAGTTTGACAGTTATGGTCACTATGAAAGAGAGCACATTCAGCACTACACTACCCAGGGTTGATAAAAGACTTTTTCATTTTGGTATACAAATTTAGAAAAAATTGTATTAAATGAAAAAAAAGTATGGAATAAATTTTGTGTACTCCACGCAGACTGTGTTAACTTTGTCACTCCATTTGTAGCGCTGATAAGGAGGCGTGGCAGGTACAGAAAAGTATGTATAGTCTTGATTAGAATTACCTCCTGAGCCGATTTCGCTAGGTCAATCTGTCGGCACGATTACAGCCGCAATTTTACAGCTATCATATTTAGATTTGGTATAATGTGCTAATATTAAAAAACAGAGATCAAAGAACGCGCAAAATCGGATGAAAACCACGCCTTCTTTATCAAACAATAAAATTTCTGAAAACGCTTCAAAAATTTTTGCAGTTACTTGATATTTTGCACATAAGCTTTGAAGTTAAATATTCACCACATATTTCAAATTTGTAAAAATAGTATAAGAACCTCGCCTACTTCCTAAGCAAAGTAACTATATGAAAACGGTTAACTTTCTAAAAATTCCGCAAAAATTAATTCAATAAATTAAAATTATGAACTTATGCTAAATATATTAAAATTCACTTTGAGTTTAGAATTTGGCCAAATTGATATAAACTCGACCAGTCTCCCAGACGTCATCAAAGTAGCATAACATTTATAAATTCCTCAAAAATGTGTGTATGAACATCATATTTAACACATAATCTTCCATATCTTAAACGTTTTCTGCATTTGAGTTTTCGCAAAATTCTATAAACTCCGCAATCGTAATCTATACGAAGTGACGTCATCAAACTTTAAAAACATGCATAACTAAGAATATACTGTGGTGGTATCTAAACTTCGACCCAGTCGAAGATAATTCCTTCTTAGCTTTTATTTAAATTAAAGTGAATTTGTTTTTAACAATTCAGTTCATAAACCTTATAAAAAATTACAAAGGTTTTTATTTATTTTTAATTAAACACAAAGTTTTTCACAATCACAAAAAGCAGCACAAGTTGTCTTATAATATTTATAAAACGAAATCAATAAAATCTATAAAAAAATCTTATAAACAAAAAGTTTAGAGGTATTTTTATAGTTAAAACAACAAAAAACGTTCTAGAAACGTGCGAATTTCTTTCGTTACCTTAATATAGAAAGGCTACTAACATTTTTTCAACAATCCAGCCGAATATTTTTTAAGTTTTAGTCAGGTCCTTTCTATGTTAAGATAACGAAAAAAAATAATGGAAAAATCTTTCAGTCAAACAATTCTTCACTTTCAGTCAAATTTTAGAAATTTTTTCATTCGATATGTTACTTCTGAAAACAATACTATGGCATTTAGTCCACAAGATTTTAAAAAACATTTTGCTTAAATTAAATGAAATAAATTGCTACAATCTGCAGTATGTTTCTATAATTGGTTTTCATTATAATAGTAATTTTCTGTCCCTTCTCTTACTTTGAATTAAGTGGCGGCTAAGGTTAATTTATAAGGTTGTGGCACTCGAGAGAAATGCGCTCTTATCCGCCATTGCTCAAACTGTCAACTGTTCATTTTTTCTTCTCTATGCATTCATTTTGACAATGTCTTTTCATACACTCTGACAGTTCGACCGAGCTCGTTCTAAAGTGCGATATCCTTATAAATGAACATTGATGGTGACTGGGGAATACTAGAGAGAGTGCGTTACCCATATGATAAAGAACCGCGGAAGCCCGAGTTCAATTCCCATCCGAGACACAATAGGGGACAGATAGCCCGTTGCACGGTGCAAGAATAGGAAATATGCAATCCGTGCTCCGCGGCAAAAACAAAATACAAGTAAAAATAACCGTGCACTATTTCCTATGTATGCTACACTGAAACCCATGTATACGGTGATGCTATGAAGAATAGTTTATGAAATGCAACCCTGTGATTGTAATGAGAGAGAAGAGAATGAAAGAGCAGCTAAACTGAAGGTGAAATGAGCGTAAAGTGCAGCTCTTTGAGCTGTTGATTTTACTATGCTACGCTTGTACGACAGGTCGCTCTCAATCCATTGGATTTTTTAGTATAGGATTGTTGCAATCCGTGCACTCATGCAATTATGCTAGACACATAGAATACCCCTATTATTTTTAAATTTTATTAATATTTCTGTTCGGCTGTCACAAAAAAGTTTATTTTTTTATAATATTAAAAAAAATTAGTTTATATTTATAAATATTCATTCGAAAATGTGCATTTGTGAAACAGTGGAGACGATTTGACCATCATGGCAAATGAAATTATGCATAATATAACTAACCAAGTAGCCGCAAAACTTTAGCTGCGTTCAACGAATGTCAAACAAAAGAAAAAGTTTCTATTGAAAAAAAAAACTGTTATCGAACGCTCGCTTAATTTGTTTTCTTTTGTTTGACGTTCGTTGAATGCAGCTCGTGAGAAAGTAGCTTGTGTGTACGGCTACCCTACAAATAGTTGTATCATGAATTTATGTATAAATTACTTTAATTGATAAAATAAAAATGTTTTTCTTAGATAATATCATAAAATAATAAGGCTTTGACAAGGTTTAATTTTTTGTTCACGGTAGACTTTTCTGAGGAAATGCTCATATAGAAATTAGTCGTTAGCCAATCAAGTTTCAACACACACTTTCAGTGCACTTGCCACTTAGTTCATAGTAGAACTAGACAAGGTAGTGTCAGGGCTGAACGTGCTCTCTCTCATGGTGACCATAAATGTCAAACTCAGCCATTTTGCTATTGTTGCTTATTTTTGCTTTATCATTGCATTCTTATTGGTATGAGCTGTCAACAGTTTCGGTCACCGGCTCTCAGCCCTAACACTACCTTGTCTAGTTTTGCCATTGTGCAGTTGAAGACTTGTGCACTTTACAAAAACAAAATACAGGTACGTCAAAAATTTGCACAGGTGCTTTTCTATTGTAGCCTAAAACTTGAAGACTTGAGGATTTAAGCAGTTGTGCACTTGTGTTCATTGAAAAGTTTTACAGCTTTGAAAATTTGATAGTGGTGTGTTCACGAAAACCTAACTACACAACAGCACAAGTCCTCAACTGCACAGACATATGCACTGACTCGTGAATACTCCTATTTTGCTTAATAACTATGCGGCCATTTTGAATACACACGATTTGGGGAGTTGTGAAGCCAATATTTTTTGACGTTTTTACGCATCTTTTATATGTATGTCAAAATGTTTATGCATTTTTTGAATATTCTATTAAATTTTAGAGTAAATTTGATAGCTGTTTTTTAACATTTTTAGTCTCATCTCAAAAATTGACTCATTTTTCTAATTTTCCATCTTAAATAAGAACTACGTATTTTTTATTGTTTTTCAATAGAGTCTTCCCAAAATTTTCGAAATTCGAAAAACTTATGTTTTTTTCGTGTATTTTAAATTTTTACAAAAATTATTATTTTCAATAAAGAGAATAAACTTATAGCTACCATTATTGTCCAACTAGAGTTAAATGCTTTCAGATATGCAGAATGTTGTGATTTGGAGTAGTTCAAGTTCAAAAACAAATTCCTTTTCACAACTCCCCAATCTCCCCTACCTCATGGCAGAATAATCAGTTACCCAGTGGTAAATAGACACATGACGTAACCAATTATTTCTTAAATACAATAGGGATATTCACGATGCAGTGCACTTGCCTGTGCAGTTGAGGACTTGTGCAGTTAGGTTTTCGTGAACACACCACCACCACCATTTCAAAGCTGTCAACATTTTTCAATGCACACAAGTGCACAACTGCTCAAGTCCTCAAGTTGAAGGTAATAGTAGAAAAGCACTTGTGCAGATTTTTGACGTACGTACAATTTGTTTTTGTAATGTGCACAAGTCCTCAACTGCACAGGCAAGTGCACTGAATCGTGAATACCCTTAATGTAGCTGCGGGGCCTCCGAAGTGTGTTTACAATTCTCAATTACATTTGTTCGGACATGGCCGCTAAAAAACTGATGACATTTACCTTACACAGTAAGCGACGATGGGAGTAGGTATGCACAAGATAGGAGAGAACAAAAATTACGACGCACAAAATTGGAAAGAACACAAATAAATTTAACGAAAACGCTCTCTATGCCAAAAACACAATGAAAACGAAAGAAAACTTACCGAAAAGAAGCAAACAACTGCAAATGACGCCACAATTTATTTCCACAATAATTTTTACAATTTAATGAACGAATTAATTATCTTTTATCTAGCACTTCAAAGTTAATGTTTAATAATACTTTATTTTATACATAAACCTATGTTTTGGTTTAAACATAAAGATTAATAGTTTTCACAAACACAATTCACTGCAAAACTTCCTGTTTGAAAACACGATTTTACTATACAGATGAACAAAGTCAAACTGTTGTTTGAACAATGAAAATAAACTAATGTGAGCACAAACAAGAAGTGAGCACAAACAAGATTTTGTTTCCGCTTACAGTTCTGCATTACAATGTCATAACCGAAAATTTTTACAAGCGAGTAGGGCCGACTCGGTGAGAAATTAAGTAGAAAGCAGAGAAGAGCTAGCTAGCTGTCGTCAAAACCAGCTGTTCATCTCGAGGATCTCGAGTTTCTTTACACTCATGTTTCGCAGTTGATTTTAGGTTAAATTTGTTTGCTTTTTTGCAAATTGAACACTTCCTCGGCATTTTATAGTTTTATCTGCACTATTTTTATAATATTTTCACTAAAATTAACACAAACTTAACACACGCGTCCGCACTGTTTACAATTTGAAAACATAGGCTGTGTGCGAATTGATCTAAATGCGGCCTAAACTAAATTGTGTCGGTAAGGCAGTGCTTTTGAAATACAGTGAAACTTCCCTAACTCGAAGTGTCAAGGGACCAGAATTTAACTTCGAGTTACGGAAAATTCGAGTTATAGGGCCTTACCAATAGTAATTTTAATGTCGACTCTAAATTTAGTGTAGGATTTTTGACAGAAAATTTTATAGAAATAATGTCAGAAAAGCTCACACTAAATTTAGAGTAGGCATTAAATCGACTATTGGTAAGGCCCATAGAATAAAATAATCAGCACTATCATGAATAATTTTTCACGCGGAATCGGAAAAGGGAGTTTTAATTTTTAAGAAAGCTCAAGAACATTTTGGAAGTTTTGAATGCAAATTTGTTCATCAACGGTGTAGCAACAAATTTGCATTAAAAATTTCCAAAATGTTCTTGAGCTTTATCTTTAAAATGAAAACTCCCTTTTTCGATTCCGCGTGAAAAATTATTCATAATAGGGCTGATTATAGAAATAAATTAATTTTTGTCTGCAAAGTGATTTCTTTTGAAAATGGTTGGTGGTGGAATATCTTCACTTTATCAAGAATAACTTCTTGAATACTGTAAAATTAGCCACACTTACCTTGCAAATTCAAAAAATCTCTTTACTTACACAAAATATATACCAACAAAATACACATAGGACAAGATACAATGGCCCATAACTAATGTTACCAACTATACTTACTTTGTATACTTATTTTCAGCTTCATATACTTACTAAATTTCCATGCTTATAAGTATACTTACTTTTAAGATTTATACTTATTCATGCTTACTTTTCAGCTCTGGTTGAACTTTTGCTTGCAAAACCATAAAAAGTTTGGAAATTGGAGTCAACAGCGTTAAAAATACAGACACTGGAGTTAATTTTATTTGCAAAAAATAATATTGAATACAGCTGTATCGAATTTTACAAATTTTTAAAGACAAGACTGGACATATTAAAGAACATTTCCAGCCAAGACAAATATGATTTCAAGCAAAAAGAAAACAAGCTAGTTAATGTAGCTGAGGGCGAATAATGATAGCTTTGCTTTGATCTCTGTATACAATTTAGGCTGGGTTGATTTGTATGAAGGTAAAAAAATTGATGTTGCCTGGGCGATTTTTGGATCAGGCATGAAAAATTATAAAAAAATGAGGGGCCATAGGGGTGCAATTTACCCTATCACATCTTCAATTTTGTAAATTTTTTCTTTGGGAATTTTTTTCCAAAAATGTTTGTACATAAACGTGCACAGATAGAACAATACTGATGCCAGAAATGAAATTCTCATACCCGACTCAACCAAAAACCGGTCTCACATTTATACGTTTTTAAACAAAAATTTATCGTAAAAAATTCCTAAAGAAAAAATTCACTGAATTCAAGGTTTTTGACCATCACGGCTGAACCACAAGAGCTTTCCACCTTATATTCACATGTGTTTGTGACCCCGAAATTTTTTTCTTTTTTAGATCCCCCTAGGTTGCGCTGTGGTCGATTTTTATCGGTTTATTAATACAATTTTTTTTAAAAATCGACCACAGCTCCACCTAGGGGGATCTAAAAACCAAAGAACGATAAATTTTTGTATTAAAACGTATCAATGTGAGACCGGTTTTAGGTTGAGTCGGGTACGAGGATTTCATTTCTGGTATTAGTTTTGTTCTAGCTGTGCACGTTTTTATACAAAAATTTTTGGAAAAAAAACTCCTAAAGAAAAAATTCACAAAATTGAAAATGTGATAGGGTTAAGTGCACCTCTATCGCCCCTTTTTTAATAACTTTCCATGCCCGATCCAAAAATTGCTCAGGCAACATAGGCTTGCAAATTGACCCAGCCTAATTCATTTGAATCTGATTTTTTTATTTTATTTTTATTTCACTACTTTGAAAGTACGTATTACTTTTAACTTTTTGTTATGCTTTTGTTTGTTTTAAAACTATTTTATATATATGAAACATACCCACCGAACCATATGCGAATGTTTTGCGTAAAGTGATAGTTTTGAGTACGTTTTCAGAAAGAAATTTTTTTTTTGTAAATTTTTGTTTTTTTTTTTAATTTTCATGATCAATGTTCCTGCTAGAGAAGATTAAATTCGTGAAAAATTATTCCATAACAAAATGTTAATTATTAAAAAGTGCATTTCTATAGTTAGTTTTTTTAACTCATTTTCGAAAAAAAGGTTCGTTTTTGAGAGGCAATTCAGTGCGGCGAATGAATTAATGTTAAAAATTGTTAATGTATGAGTACCGAAAAATAACTTTGATGATTCTTTTATAAACTCACTTCTGAAGAAAAAAAGGTTCGCTTTTGAGAGACATTTTAGTCAGGCGAATAAATCCAAAAGGGTTCATTTATGAGTGTCGAAAATGAAGTTTTTGTAAATGATAGTTTGGGTTCACTGGGTATATGAACTGCAAATATATAACATTAATTTCTGAAGAAGATAATCTGAAGAATTTCGGTTTTAGTTAGATTGCCTACACAAAACTCTTCGAGAAGAACAAAAAGAGGGCGTGATAACACTTACGGAATATTGTGGGTTCTATTGGTTCTTATGTTAATAAATAATATCAAGAAAATATTAAAATTTTTTTTAAGGTGATATACTTACTTATACTTATTTTTAAAAATTATACTTACAAATACTTACTTTTCAGTGTTCCAAGTAGCAAATATACTTATTTTTTAATAAAATGAGTTGGTAGCATTACCCATAACCATAGTCAAAATAAAAGTCTACTCTAAATTTAGTAAAAGCATTTTTGACATTTTTTTTAATATAATATGTTGTCAAAAAGCTTGCACTAAATTTAAAGTCGACTTTTATTTTGACTATGATTATGGGACAATAACTTTTATATCTTTGAAGTTGATGTAAGTGAGAGAAATTCGAGTTATGGGAATGAATATGCATGAAAGTCTTACGGCCGATTTCTTCACAGAGTTTTAATGCTAGACCGAGTACTAAACCTATTTTTAGTTCTCTCCCGAGTACTTAGTCATTTCTTCACAGAGATCTAAAGCATAAAAACTTCAATTTGAAACTCGGTTCTAGCTGATACTGAGTTTTAGCTAGAACCCCGAAATCGGAAGTCTAGCAATCTTAAAACTCGGTCTTGCGCTCTTTTTATTTCTTCACATCAAAAAATAGAACTTTGTTTTGACTATTGTGTCAAGTTTTTGATTTTAATAATAAAAAATATTTTAAACAAATTTTTTGCTTTTATAATTTCTTTTCTTTTTTTAATTACGCTTTGTGTTAGTTGTGTTAAAAAGTAAGCTTAAAAATATAAATAAAAGCAAGTTCGTTGCCGATGGCATGTTTAAGTCTAAATCGAACGAGTTCCTCACTCGCAAACTTGCTGAAGTTGGTAACTCCGGAGTTGAGGTGCGCGTCATACCATCGCGCACTGAAATCATCATCATGACAACAGAAACCCGCTGGGAGAGAAGGGACATCGCATTCGATAGTTAACTGCAATGGTACAGAGGTGTTTCAATTTTGAACCCGGCCGTATTGAGTTGTGTGCCGATAGTCGCAATCCGTGGTCTTTACGCCATTGTTCAATCCGAGTCACTGCGCTACAATATTACCGGTTGATTGGCTTCGCGTCGCGCTTGCTATGGTGTGCTCCGTTTTATTTTTGAATCTGGAGCAAAGGGCTGTGAAAACGTAGTCTCTGGCAAGTTTCGTGGTCAACTTGCAAAGTCTATAAAGTTCGTCGATGGTTTGATGATTCACTCTGGTGATCCATGCAACGACTATGTCAAAACTGCTACTCGTCACGTCTTATTGCGCTAGAATGTGTGGAGTATTAAGATCAAGAAAATGTTGCCTTATGATCCCAAGAGCAAGATTGGTCCTAGGAAACCATTGCCTAATAATGTATCTGTTGTTGAGCCAAAGGAGGAGAAAACCTACGATACTCCAGAGATGGAATACAAAATTCCACCACCAGCACCTAAAGTATTGTAAATTTTTTTATTTAAAACAAAAACTTCAAATAAAATGATAAATTTTAAATAACTATTTATTTGGTGAGTTTTGTATATAACTACCACGTTTTATTAACTACTAAGCCAATCGGCCGTAAAAATTACTTAAACGATCTTTTAGCATTTAAAATTGTTCAGTTTAAACGCCTAGGTCTAATGGGTTAATTGATTGCCATAATCACTAAACTAAAAAACTCTACCCGGCGAATAAATGCCCTTTTAGTGGACCGTTTAGTAAGAAATTTTTGGAAGGATATTTCCCACTCGTCTCAGCTCAATTATTTCACGCGAATTGCGTGTCTGCTCCAGCAATCACCAGTAGACATGCTTCTCCACTTTACTTGGCAGGCAATGACAACAAAAGTGTCACTGTATTTTAAGCGACTTTCGTGGCAGACTTTAATTTTGGCTTTGTCGGCAACTAACCACGAAGCACGGTCCATATGTACTTTTTATAAAACCTCTCCTTTGTAGGCGTTTTCAGCACCTCGCTGATAGTCTATTTAAATGTTTAAACTCATGTGTTTCTGCATTCATTTTTAAGACAGCGGAGGGCAATTTTTCCCTCTAACGACATCATGTGCAAAAAAAATGGCGTGTTCAAAGGAAATGCTTCCTACATTCTATGGAATGTTTCCTGCTTAGATCTGGGAATGTTTCCATTTCCTAGAGGGTTGGTATAAACTCGATCCGAGTATTAGTGTCTAACACTCTCTTTTAAAAATGATCCAAGTACTATATAAGTGAAGAAATGACAGAGTTCTAACTTTTTTTTGAACCGAGAATCAGTTTGAAACTGAGTTCTAAGCAGAACTCGAACTAGCTCGATTTGATACTCGGTGAAGAAATCGGCCGTTACTAATACAAATGAGATTTCAGTTCCAGTTGAAGAAAAATTCGAGTAAGGGTAATTCGACTTATCGATATCAAACTATAAGACAAATGCCTTGAAAAAGAAAAAAGCACAAATTCTACTTCGAGTTATGGAGAATTTCGAGGTACGAAAGTTCGAATTAGGGAAGTTTCACTGTAATTTAGATAATTATCGAGCTACCTAAAAGGCGTTACACATTAGCGAACTTGTTCCTCAAACAACATGGCGGGTCTAACTTGTTCGAAAGAGTTAGCGTTCAAATTAAAGCAACGTTTTCGTCATACAAGTGAAGCATTTTTTGTATTTCGCCATAATTTTGTTGTACAACCCTGGTTTGAAGGAGAAAATCAAAAATGTTTGACAAACCATCAAATTAGCTTCTTACAGGCATGCTACACAGGCCAGTATACTGGCTCTGTAGTTCGAAAAACTCAACACATTCATACTATTTTACAAATACACTCACACTGGATTCACTTCCACCCCACTTTCATCGCTACTGGCAACGAAATTTCAGAGCCATTGAATTTTGACAGCAGCGGCCAGAGTATGTCAAAAAGGGGGATATCAGTGTTGTTTTCAATTACTTTTGGTGGGTTTATTTCGGGTTTTCGTCGATTTCGTACAGGAAGCAACACTGATAGATTGTTAACAATTAAAAGAAAAAAAAAACAACAAGTAAAGCACATGCAAACTGCAATAGCAGCGAGAACCTTCGCATTCGATGGAATTTTTTAATGAACTTTCGCGTGCATGTGTAGCACCTCTTGCTACTAGCATGAAAGTTCGAAATTTTTCGAATCATTCGAACAGTACACGTATTCTTTCGCACTTTCACTGCCACAGGCCTGTGTAACCGGCCTGTTAACTATCAACTTGGTTCGAACATTGCCGCCGTATGACGAACAGGTTCGCTAATGTGTAACCCCTTTAAATGTTTCCTAAATTAGGATGCACTGCCTTATCGACACAATTTAGTTTAGGCAGTGATGTGCGGCGTAGACATAGAAATAAGAGATAAGGAAGTGGTGTTATACTCACACACACTATACGCGTGTAGAAGGAATTTTCGTCGCTGAGGAAGCGAGATAGAGCGTCGTTTTTTGACATAAGCCCTTCCCGAGCAAAAAAAAAATTGTTGCCCGCCATTTTTGAGGAAGAGCATCTGTCAAAACAAAAGTTCTGCTTCATGAGACCATTCATTATTTAGGGTGGCAAGGGCCTTAATTTTTTTCATATTGGGATAAGCTTTAATAGTTATTTATTTGTTTACAATTTTTTTGAAAACTTGACATGAAATTGAAGTGGATTAGCGACCTAAGTTTACAAGCTATAACTAGGTATTTTTATATAAAAAAAACAAATTAAAAGCCGACAGTTCGGTAAAAACTACACAAAACTATTTATTTTAAAAGAGTTTAATTTGGTATGTATTTTAGTTGTTTAGTTTTTGTGTTATTTTAATGTCAATTAAATAGTTTATAAAAAATAGTTTTTTGAAATGAATTTTTAAAAAATCACTAAAGTAACTTTTGTCGTTTCAGTCTTATTCTGAGTTCATGTCTTTTACTTTATTTTAGCAATGCTTTTCTCTGTAAAAAAAATGGTAACGCAACATATTATACAACGGTGCTATATAAAAATTGCATAGTAAGCATGCATCTAAAAAATAAAAAATAATTTACGCCTTTATTTACTACATAATTGAATGCGGCCCTGTTTGAATATTTTTGTGTTTGTGTCAACTTCACTATGTTTGTAAAATACTTAATTTCACTTGAACTATACCGCTTCCTTATATTTTACTTCTATGGGCGTAGACAATTTGATGTAAGCAATACTATTGTCGACAATGTCGTGTAGACAATTGCTTCTAACGACGTGTAGATAATTAATGTTAGAGGCTGCATGTTTATTATGGTATTTATTTTAATTGAATCCAAGTTCGGAGTATTCGTTATTTTTACACATTCCAGACATGCTTTTTCTTTGTTTAATTTTTTAATTTGTGTTAAATAAACGAATTTTTCAAAAGAATTTAAGAATCAGCCCAATCTAATGAGAACTTGCATTTTTGCTGTGCTGCATTTTGTTGACATTGCTTACACAATTGTCGACTTGCTATAAAATAAAGCTTTCAAGCAACTTCAAGCTACTTGTATTGAGTGCGGGAACAGACCTATTGTCGACAACGAGAACATTCTCTACATTATCGACAATTATTAAGTAAACGTCGACAATTAAAGACGACGTGTCGAGGAACATCACTGAGTTTAGGTCACATTGATACAATATAGAGCCTGAACAGAATCAAAAAAATCGTTGCGGCCGACGATTCGTTGTTGTTGAAAAATACATGCAAAATGTAGAAAAAAACGCAGATCATTTTCCGCAACGATAAATCGCAGACTTAGAATCTATGCTATTTCAATCGTCGGTCGCAACGATTTTTGATTCTGTTCAGGCTCATACACGTCAGTCAAAGTTAGTGATCAGGCAAAATTTGTTGTTGTTTTCCCCACTAAAAATTAAATTAACTCTCTGCGAGAGCGAAAATTAACTTTTTACAATTCATCGTATCAGTCAAATTTTTAGTGAGCCTAAAATCTGCATCACTCAGTCAAACCGTTGCAAACTTTTACTTGTCTACTGCCTTGTAGCAAATAGTTCATAAAGTAGTAAATTCAGCATAAAAGTACTTTTATTGTATCTTAAATTTTCGGCGTATCGATTGCCAGAGTGATCAGTTTCAATCCTAAAAGATCAAAAATGTTTTCATTATCACACTCCATTAAATTTAAATTTATAAATAACTAAAATATTTGATAACACTTCGATGCACCCAGATCGGCTCAATATCACAAAATAGTAGGCAGTAGGAAAGTAGTAATAAATGCTTGCAACTGCCATCAGTTAGAAAAATCACGTGTAAGCGGTAGTTCAGTCAAATATCTCAGGGAGAGTAAAAGGGAGCAAAAAATGTGATATGCTTCAGTCAATTTCACTGACATGTAAATTGCCCATTTAGGCTGTGTGCGAATTGATCTCAATTCGACTTAAACTAAATTGTGTCGATAAGGAAATTTAAGAAGAATTTAGGTAGCTCGAGAATTATAAAGAAAACACTGCCTTATCGACACAATTTAGTTTAGGTCGCATTTATATCAATTCGCACTCAGCCTTACATCAATTCGCACACAGCTATAATATTCTTATTTCATTTGACGTTTCTATGAACACAGTCATTTTGACAACTACTCAACATTTTCCACTCTTCGTTGACGCGTGAGGGCACTAAGCGAGCCGACCATACATGGTTATTTTGCCCTGCCTCACCTATGCACATAAAGCGAACTCGTTCCCTAAAATGTGCTACGAGGAATTACTTCTCATGCAAAACATCTTATAAACACCCTGCTGTGACCTTCAGTCGATAAGGCAGTTTTTGCAGTCAATAAATGCTCTCTCGGGCTCTCTGTTTCCTCTGTTTATATATCTCGCAATGTTTACATACGAGAAATGTCAAATATTTTTTGACTTTTAATAGCTGCACGTGCAACATTTTAGTTCATTCATTTGTGCAACTGGTTGATTGTTAAATTTAAAATTAATTCTTAAATAGATTAAAGTTGTGTGTCAAAGTGTGAAAAATCTAGAAAAGAAATGGGCAGAAAGGTTTATAATGCAAAAGCGCGACAAAATCCACAAACAGTGGTCGACAATTCAGACGTAAAAAATGTAAATATGAGTAGTTGATAATGCTCCTTGATTCAATGATTTGTTAAAAGACCGCTTTTAATTCCAGATACAAGTGGAACTTGGCGATGTTGGAGCTGGCTATGATGAAGCCAATGCACTGGTACTGCCATCTAAAAAACGTGAAACCAAGATTAAGTTAGAGAAGAAACAAAATGTAAAGATTTTGTCGAAAAAACAGCGCAAGCATCTACAGGCCATTGTGGACAAGAAGAAGAAAAAGGAAGGCGTAAGTTGATCTTGATGACATACTACATTTAAAAGTAAATTTGCTTGACAAATTAATTTTAGCGCGCTTCCCTGCTAGACGCTTTAGCCACTGTACAAATTCCTGAGCAGGAGCTAAAGCATTACACATCGATTAGTCAGGCGCAAACAGTGGGTGTGAAAAATCTTTCCATACTTGACGAAATCTTAGCCAAGAAAGAGAAGAAAAAGCAAGAACAGCAGGAGCGCGCGGCAACGAGAGGCATTAAAACTATTAAAGGTGCACTGAAAAAAAGACGTTTGGCTGGCGAGCTCGACACACATATTCCAAAAAAGCCTAAGATAACCGATCCAAATGTAATAGGCACGGATATGACAGATATTGAAGATGACGATGACGATGAAGAGGATGGCGACAGCGCAAATAGCAATAATTTGTCTGAGAAGCAAACAATGGAGAACATTGCCGAAATTGAAATGCCTGAAGTCAAACCTAAACTAGATTCGAAAGTTGTTATAGATGACACAAAAAAACCCTCACCGTTGGCACCTCCACCACGCACTACAGTCTTTGTGCCCGTACATCGAGATGATGCCATACAAACAGCACGTCTGAAATTGCCCATTCTCGCAGAGGAGCAACAGGTGATGGAAACCATAAATGAAAACTCCATAATTATTGTGGCAGGTGAAACGGGCAGTGGTAAAACTACACAAATACCACAATTTTTGTACGAATCTGGCTATGCTGAGGACGGCATGTTGATTGGCGTTACAGAGCCACGTCGTGTTGCTGCCATCGCCATGTCCAAGCGTGTGGCGCATGAGATGAATTTATCGGAACGCAAAGTGTCCTACCTGATACGTTTCGAAGGAAATGTAACGCCGGATACACAAATAAAATTCATGACTGACGGTGTGTTGCTCAAAGAAATTGAAAGCGATTTTTTGCTACAAAAATACTCTGTCATAATACTGGATGAAGCTCACGAACGCAGCGCTTATACCGACATCCTAGTTGGGCTGCTATCACGCATAGTGCCACTGCGCTTGAAGCGTGGCAAACCACTGAAATTGATTATCATGTCAGCAACGTTGCGTGTAGAAGATTTTACAAATAATCCACGTTTATTTAAATATCCGCCACCGCTGATTCAGGTCGAAGCTAGACAATTTCCAGTTACGGTACACTTTCAGAAGCAAACGCCGGAAAACTATTTGGAGGAGGCATTCAAGAAGACAGTGAAAATACACTCAAAATTGCCAGAAGGAGGTATTTTGGTGTTCCTCACGGGTCAGCAGGAAGTCAACCAATTGGTAGGTGTTATATATAATTTCTGTTTAGTAATTTAAAGTGAGTGGAATGCGGGAGCCACAGAAGTCTACTGAAGAGTTGATGTAGCTATCAACGAAATAGCTGTCTAGTGTGCTTGGTGATTGGTTTGTTCAGTAAAGAACTTATTGTTGTTTCAACCTGTTGCTTCATAACCTTATTTAGCATAAAGCTCCAATTAAAGTCTGAGTAAAGTATGAGTAAAAGAAATTATATCATAGCTAAAAATGCTATTTTTGTAGAATTGAAGGGCTTATTGCAGAAACACTTATTTCCAATAAATTGCGAACTTATATGTGTAAGTGTCTTTTTGCAATTAAATATTTTATTAAATTTTCTACTCAAAAACTCGATAAGCTACATACAAAAGCTACCCCTCAAATAGCTATTGTGAATTTAACTGCGAGTTATAACAAAATTGAATATTTTGTTGACTAAAGCGATGACGGTATGATAGACGAATATTTATTTATTGACTTTTTCTTCTGTTGATAATCACGTTGTTTCTAAGAAAACTTGGTTGCATATTTGGATGGCTTATCATGTTTTTACAGAAATAATTTTTACTTTAAAATTTGTAGTACCTTATCACGGCTTTGTAGTGCAGTAGTTTGCTGTGGTGGCATCTAAAATCAAAACTTTTGCGGATTATACTAAATCAGATAATTATTTTGATGTTTAAATCTTGTTGCATAAGGTTATGCAAGAAACACCGATATTTGTGTCCTATCTATAACTTAATAATAATTAAGTAAATCAGAGTATATAGTAGTAATACTATTACTTATAAAAAGTAAGACCGCGTGAATCTTTATTACCCTATTTTCCACCATATGCCATTCCATTTTCCATATACCATTCCTTTTATAAAACATTAAAATCAACAAACATAGAAAACGAAAAGGAAATTCCAGAAATTGTTAAAAGATTATACATAATTAGTATGTATACATATATTGTTTCGTTTTTGTTAGAAATTTTTTTTTATTAAAATAATTTTTTTATTTTTATTAAATTGTATGCAAAAATATGATAAGCCGCATTTCTTTCAAATGATTGGTTTCCACTATCCTTTCTTCGTTAATTTTTGGACATGTTCCATACCGAATAATTACAAGTATTAAAAGTACGATTGCATTTTTTTGATTGCATGAAAGTCTATTTTATACATTTTTTTAAAGATTCCAATGCGATTATTTCAAAATTTTTATTTTGTGGCTTATCGTGTTTCTGCAATAAGCCCTTCAATTATAAAACAAAATAACAATTAAAAATGCCATAATTAATTTTTAATTTTAAAGGAAAATTAAAAAAAAATACTCTTTAAATTGTCGAATTAGAGTATTTTTTTTTATTAAACAATTAATATAAATTTATTATTAATTTCACTAAATTAATTGTTAGGTTCGCAAATTGCGTCGCTCTTTCCCTGTGGCTAAAAAGAAGGAACCAAAAAGCCAACATAAAGATGAAAATTCCATTGAACAAAAGCACGCTCCAGCCAAAGATGACGATTCCGAAATCGAATTCGATATGAAGCGCGCAATACGCAATGTCAAAAAGTCAAAGAAACGATTTTTAGCCCAAATTGCTTTGCCCAAAATTAATTTGGATGACTACAAACTACCTGGTGATGACACTGAAGCTGATCTCTTGGAAGTAGATGATGATGATGATGCAGCGGAGAAAAATTCTCTAGCAGGCGACGATGATGAGGAAAACTCCGATGACGACTTGAATGCAGTAGAAAATGTAGCTGCCACAAAACAACCTCTCTGGGTACTTCCACTCTATTCTCTGCTTTCGACGGAGAAACAAAATCGCATTTTTGAACCAGCGCCCGAAGGCTATCGTCTGTGTATTGTTTGCACAAATGTGGCGGAGACTTCGCTGACCATACCGAATATCAAGTATGTTGTTGACTGTGGCAGACAAAAGACGCGACTCTATGACAAAATCACCGGTGTCAGTGCATTTGTGGTAACCTTCACTTCCAAGGCCTCGGCAGATCAACGTGCTGGACGCGCTGGCCGTGTCAGTGCAGGTCACTGCTATCGTCTTTACTCAAGTGCCGTTTACAACGATGAGTTTGAAGACTTTGGCATGCCGGATATACAAAAGAAACCTGTTGATGATCTCATGCTGCAAATGCGCTGCATGGGCATAGATCGCGTCATTAATTTTCCCTTTCCATCGCCACCTGATGTAGTGCAACTGCAAGCAGCCGAACAGCGTCTTATGATACTCGGTGCATTGGAAAAGTCACAACAAGTAATGATGCCAGGCAAAGAGTTGCCTCCAAGTGTAACAAATTTGGGACGTGCGATATCGCGATTTCCAGTTGCGCCACGTTTTGGCAAGATGCTGGCTTTAAGTCATCAACAGAACTTGCTGCCCTATACCGTGTGTTTGGTGGCGGCTTTATCCGTGCAGGAAGTACTCATTGAGGTCGGTTTCGACAAGCAAAGTACTGATGCTGCTTTAACAACAAACAAGTGGCAAAAGAAGCGTCAAAGTTGGGCTTCAACAGGTATATGAAGTTGTTTTCATCTAAAATTCATCTAATGTTTTGGTGGATAACCGTAATTTTTAGGCAATTTTCAACTGCTGGGCGATCCGATGGTGCTGCTACGCGCTGTTGGTGCCGCTGAGTATGCCGGCTTCGAAGGCAAACTTTCCCAATTCTGTCACGATAATGGGCTGCGTCACAAAGCCATCACGGAGGTGCGCAAGCTACGTGTGCAACTGACTAACGAAATCAATCTAAGCATCAGCGATATAAATCTATGTGTAGATCCTGCCATGCAGCCGCCTAGCGATGCACAGGCTCGCTTCTTGCGTCAAATTCTCTTGGCTGGCATGGGTGATCGCGTGGCTCGCAAAGTGCCACTCACCGAAATAAGTGATAAGGAAGAAAAGCGACGTCTCAAATATGCCTATAATTGCGCGGATATGGAGGCGCCTGTTTTTATGCATTCCTCATCGGTGTTGAAGCAAAAAACTCCTGAATGGGTTGTGTATCAAGAAGTCTACGAGATACAAAATGGGGATGGGACCAAAATGTTTGTACGTGGCATAACGGCTATTGAGCCCGAATGGCTTTTGCTGTACGTGCCGCTGTTATGCAACATACGTGCCATCAAGGAAGATCCCTTGCCCAAGTACAATCCGAAAGATGGAAAAATTTATTGCTTTGTGGATGCCACTTTTGGCAAGGCAGGCTGGGAAATACCGCTTGCAGAGGTGGAAATGCCTTTGGGCGAGAAGGCCTGCAGGTTGGTATTTTTTTTTATATTTACTCAAATTTCTTTTTATTTTTAAATTTTTCTCCTAGCTACTTTGGCATGTTTCTGTTAAATGGCGATGTGTGTGAGAAGTTAGCCGAGCTTAAGCCGAAACTTAAATCTACACCTACTTCTTTGGTCAAGAGCTGGTCTAGTCTTAATGAGAGTATCGTGAAATTTAAGCGTGCCTTGTTGGCAAAACAAATCAATACCAGGCAAAAGTTATTCGACGTTTGGAGAGACACTCCAAATTGTAAGTTACTTTTTCATAAAATTTGTAACATATTTTGTTACTCATACTTTTGTTTCTTGCTGCAGATATGTTGACGGAGTATAAAAATTTACTTTACGATGTTACTTTAGCAGAACTGTCAGTATTTTGGCCGCCAATAAATAAGTAATGTTTGCAAAAAGTTTATTATTAGTTCTTATTTAAAAAAAAACACTTAATTTCAACCAAATAAAAACATGCAGAAAAGCAATAGAAATAAACTAATAAGTGTTCTTAGCGTAAGTGTTGTTAAAACACTAAAAAATGAAAGGTATGAAACAATGTGGGAAAAATCTTGAAATCAAAATCTTGAAAAAAAATCCTTAAAACAAAATCTTGAAAAAAAAAATCTTGAAACGAAAATCTTGAAAAAAAATCTTGAAACTCAAAATCTTGAAAAACCTACGCATAGAATGTATTCTTAAATCCGTACGCGCTAATTAAAGAATACATTCTATGCGTAGGTTGTTCAAGATTTCTTAATTGCAAATTTGACACTATTTCGAAAAGTGTCCAATTTCGAAAGAAGTATCAAATTTTTCGAAAATAATCAAAATAATGAATCAAGTCATAGAAATTGTCAAATTTTTAAATAAATGTCAAATTGTCCAATAATTTCAAAAAGTTTCGAATTTTAAAAAGTATCAAATATCGAAATAAGTGTAAAATTTGGAATAAGGTGCCAAAATTCGAAAAAATTGTCAAATTTTGAATAAGTGTCAAATTTCGAAATGTACAAGTTTTGCAAAAATCTCATATATAATTTTGAATAAGTATCAAATTTCGAAAAGTGACAAATTTTGCAAAAAATATTCATAAATGGACAAAAAACCACCACGTCCTAATCGTTTGTCTGGATGACGCTAAGTGTGGGAACATAAATATTTAAAAAATTTATAATTGTGCCAAAATTTGACATTTTTGTTTTCGAAATTAGACACTTTTCCGTTTTTTTTCTCGAAATTATAAATTTTATTCGAAAGAACATCTTAAATATTCAAGATTTTTATCAAGATTATGCATATTTTGTATTTTCTAGATTATTTTTTTTCCAAGATTTTCGTTTTAAGACTTTTTTTCAAGATTTTAATTGTTTCAATATTTTGACCTTCAAGCATTCGGACCGCTCCCGTGGGAGTCGGCTTGTTTTGGAAGTTTTAATGAGCATACGTTATAAATATTCTAAACATTCAATTGTCAGTGTTGTTTAACCTTACCATAGTAGAAGAGGGTAGGAGATCACTCTTATATAAATTTGAGTGATATTTTTGATCTAATCCATGACCAGCGCCTGTCCAACCGCATGTGCAGACCGTGCAAGTTACAAGGGCGCGATAGTAAATTGTATTTAAAAATACTAGAGTTATTTGCATACATTTTATATCTATTTATTAAAGAACATATTATTCGAAGTTATGCCTAGAAAGTTGTAGAAATTTTCATAAGGCGCAATAGTAATTAAATAAATTTTGTTTTCAATTTTAAAAGCGCTCAAGAAATGCGTAGTTGTTCTTTTTTAAAATGTCGATAGTTTTTGATATCGATAAATCAAAATGCATTTTTTATAAGTATATTAATTAAATATTTACTCAATTAATAGTCGATTTGATATAAAACTAACGACTGTATCGAAAAGAAACTGCACACTTTCAATTCAATATTTCTCGCAGTGTGTATGTTTGATTACAATGTGGTAAGCACCGTTAGAAAGTATAGTAAATCTATTATATTTCCTCTATTCCTATCTTGGTTTTTGGAAAAATTACAAAAATTATATTTAAACAAAAGTATCAAAGTATTTTACAGACAAAGTGGATCACCACAATACACCCTTCCTAGTTTATTTTACATCAAACGAAACAGTTCTACACAATTTAACTATGAGATGTTTAAACGATTTGCATTCAAGTTGATTACATTTGTTGAAGATTCAAAAAATGTAGTTTTTAATCGATCAATTGAAATAGTATCAGTTTTAAGATCAATTAATATTTTAAAATATTTTCCACATTTCTCAATGATTTTAAAAGGACCAGAATATTTATAGTCTAAAGACTTTTTCATTTCTTACCGTATCCAAACATGAGTACACGTTTCTTAATCCTTATGAATAAAAAGTTTTGATTCCGAATGGTTGCTGTCTAAAATAGGTTTAACTTCAGACATTGAACGTTTCACATTATTCAAAAATAAACTCCGATCACCAAAATCTTCTTTTGAATTGTCCATGAAAAAAATCGCCTGGTAAACGTAAAACATCTCCACACACCAATTCAGCCCCTGATGCTTGGATATCTTCCTTAAACGAAGTTCGCAATCCCATTAGAACAGTTGGAAGAGTTTTCGTACACTGACAATTTGCATGTGCAATGAGAGCGCCTTTAAGAGTTCGATGAAAACGTTCCACCATTCCATTTGCTTGAGAATGAAACGCAGTTGGTTGATGAACTTCAGCTCCCAGAAGCTTATCTGTCTTTTGAAAAGATTGAGAAGTCTTCCACGATCAGTGTAAATATGGAAAGGACATCCATTACGAGTCACCCACGTGTCGTAAAACGTACTACAAACTTCTTTTGCCGAAATTGTTTGCTGTGGAATAGGTTCAACCCACCGTGTAAAAACTATCTATAATTGTAAGTAAGTACCTGTTTCCTCCTGAAGGAGGCTAAGGTCCTACAATATCTAGCGATTGGTTACAGGAGGGACGACTGAATGGTAAAGTAGAGAGATCAATTTGTAACGTGTCTAAGTAAAGATCCCAGTTAAGTTTTTTGAGGTTGCAAGTTTTGTAGCAAAATCATCAACATTAAAGAGAACATATCTATGGTCTGAAAAGGAGTGTTCTTTTGAAACTCTCTAGTTCCTTATTCTATTAGATATATGGTCAGAGGCAAGGGTAATATCTAAGACTTCTTGCCTATTACTAATAATGAAGGTCGGTTCACTACCTACATTACGACGACCCTTGTAAGGCCGAGAAAATTTTTTAAAATTAGGCCTTGTTCGCCCGCTGTTTGCCTTAGCTAACAAAAACTTTTGAACAAAAAATACCGTCTTCAAAACCACTACAAAGTAAAAAATAATTTGAAATTACTTTTCCTTTTAATTTCTTTGTCAAATATGATAATTTATTTATATTGTACATTATTATATTGGAAATTTTTTCTAATTTGTTTTATTATCATAAATATATTAATTTCTTTATGAATATAAAGCCTTTACAGTCGACGCCAATATAGACTTTTATAAAATTAACGCTTTCGATTGTTAAAAACACTCGTTTTCAATAAAATCAACGAGCGCTTTTGCTTGCTAGGAAGTGCACCTGTTACTTGCTGTTCTTAACTTCGGGACTTAAATATCGTTCGTATTGGCAGTGCAGGTATGATAAAAAGATCATGATTGTGTGGCGAAGATAAGCGCCGATTTGAAAGCTTTTATATTCATAAAGAAATTATTATATTAATGATAATAAAACATATTAGAAAAAAATTTAAATACGTAATAAGATCTCCAATATAAAAATATACATAAAAAAATTATGAAATTTGACAAAAAAAAATTAATAGGAAAAGTAGTTTAAAATTATTTTTTACTTTCTACTGATTTTGAAGTTGGTTTTTTTTTGTTAAAAAGTTTTTATATCTTCCTTTTTAGATAATATGATCAATTTTTGAAATAGTTCTACCCATTCTTATACTGAATTTTAGTACCATAGTGTCAATATTATTCGAGATACAGTACTTTTCAAATATTGTTTTTTCACGCCCCTTTGTCCAACAGCGCCCACTTTGTTGACCGCAATTTATCATAATTCTGGCTACCCCTGTATTAAATTTCAATACCCTAGTGTCAAAATTATTCGACATACAGTGTTTTTTTTAATATTGCCACTCCCCTTTGTCATTATTCCAATAACCCTTTCTTGACTACAATTTGTCACAATTCTGATTACCCCTGTTTTAAATTTCAGTACCATATAAAGAAAGAAAATTTATTTGGTTTTATTCACCAAATAAAACACAAAACAATCCTAATACACAACATTTTAATTTCGCACAGAATTGTTTTTTTAATGAATTGTAAGGTATTACAATTTTTGGGGCGCATGATTGAACTCGAACTCGAGGGCGCCTTAAGCTCTTGGACAGGCGCTGTCCATGAGTAACACAAGAATTCAGCACTTGCAAAAAACAAGTTCAAAACTGCCTTTTGTTTAAGTTAAAATCAACAATTATAAACAAAAAATTCAGATAAAATGATAAAGGAGTGCTTAGAGAAACAATTTTTTTGTCTTGCTTGGCATCGATCTGCATCAAGTGTCATATAAAAAGCAAATGCATTTCGTACTTGAGGTAGTAACTAGCAATAATTACTAAAAAGTTAATTTTCCAAAACAATCGAGTAATAACTTTGTATTTATATTAATTAATTCAAAAAAGTATTTATTTACATTTCGTTTATTTTTCACAAATGTCTAATGTTAATATAAGCAATAAACAATATTTTATATGTTATAACAAGTGATAAAAACGCTATTTTACTTAATATGTATGTTATTTAATTTGTGGAATCTCTTTGGGTAGTTAGTTTGTTGGCTTAAACAACTGCTTAATTAATGCTAAGTTAAAAAAAAAATTAAAAAATAAAAATAAGATGGGGTGGCTTCAACCACTTGTTTATAATACAACACGTCGTCCATCATCCTCATATCAGTTGAGTGGCTTAAGAAACTAGTTAAATTTTGTTCAGTTTTGGTTTTTTGTTTTGTTTTAATATAATAAACGTTGTAACGTTGTTTGAAGAAGAGGGAGGAGCATAGCATTTATTCATTGTTGAAATTTAAAATATATTTTTTCAAATTTTCTTAATAGTTTTTAGTGAAATACTTTAAATATTTTACAATTTACTATATATGTGTGTGTCTGTGTATGTGTGTAGCAGATATAAGTTTTTCTTTACTACATACTTTTTTTTCTAAAATGACAATGAATTCCATTTAAATTATTTATAATATATATAGAAAATCAGTCTAACAATTTAAGGCAACATGAGAGCTTTTGTTTTTTATATATTTATTTCGTTTTTTATTTTTTTTTATAACATATACAAATTGTTTAGAAGCAAACGAGCATTTTCATTAAATTACTTTAAAATGTGTTTGTTGACATTATCATATATTTCATTTTACAAAACTAATATTGAGAAATTATATAAGTTTAAGCTAAACTTCATGAATAGTTGCTTAAGGTAAATTTTTTGTATTTTAATATTTTATTTAATGCCATTAAAAAGCAGAGAAACTACAACAAATGCTCAAATTTTGCCCAGCATGTTAAAACAATTTGTACATTAGTGTTGTTTTTTTTTTGCAATAATTTTTTAACTACTTAATAATATTTTGATAGCTTAACCCATTTTATCATTTTTAACAGAACAAAAAACTACACAAGCATCATTTATAAATACTATGTATGAAACTCTTCAAAAATAAAAATATAGTATAATATAACTTAACTGCTATTACAATTCAATGTACTTCATTTACTATAATTAGAATCTTATGCTAAATTATAGTACAAACTTATATATATTAGTAGAATATATTTACATTTGACCATAATTGTTGAAAATGGTCGGTTCGGCTTTTGTGTTGCGAAAGTGTGTAAATAAGAAAATTTCATAAATTATATGAATGCTGGCTGGGATTGAAACAGCTAGGTTTTGAGTAAAGTTAAGAGCAGAGATAAATTCTTTGATCAAGTTGAAGAAGAGAAGTTTTTATGAATATATTCTCAAATGTATTCTGAGGAAATGAAATGTACGCTCAATCTGCTTTCTTTAAACTTCTGAGTTGCAGTGATACTCACTACTCTCATGAGAAATGGTTTTAGAAAATGATAAAATGATAAAAATACCAGAAACGAAATAGTTTTCGTCTTATTAAAATTGCAACGCAAAACCGCTAACTTACAGCTGTGCTAAACATCGCTTATTTCCCCTATTGTTTCTTCGTTATCATTATTTATGTTCTCTTCAATTGAAGTTTCCATTTCCTCTTTCTTTGTTTCACACTCTGGCTGCGAAATATCTTCCGCCGTGCAACACTCCTCCTCCTCTTCTTCTTCTGGACTCTCTATATTAGCTGGCGGTGAGGTGGTGGCATCATCGCTTTGCTTTCTCGATGTTTTCTGAGCATCTGTCTGTAATACTTCTTGTGTTTCTGACACACTGATGTGTTCCGCTGGTGGATCCACAGGCGGTTCATCTGGCGTCTTATCCTCTTCATCGCGTTTGTCAGACTTGAAATCTTTTTTTTTCTCCGACATTAGTTTCATCATGTTGATTATTTCACGCCTATGCATATTCATTCTACGCTCCAAATTGCTTAGCTCTTCATCGTCTGAACTGCTGCTGCTTACTGCAGCTATCTTAGATATTGTGCCTAGGCTAAGCATGCCAGCACCTACCCCCGCTCCTATTCCTCCTCCTCCTCTAGAAGTCCTTGCATAGGTTTCGCCAAAGCTGCTTGATGCTGCCATCGTTGTCGGCGATTCGAGACTGCTACCTAAGATAGGTGTTAGTCCATTATTGCGTTCTCGCTCACGCTCTACATGCTCATCAAACTCGCGTTGCACTGAGCTGCGACTTGAGCTACATGCCAAATTTTCCCTGCTGTCAATAATTTGATTATATTCACGTACCCCAAACTCACCCACAGGCACGTAGTGTTCACCAATTTCAATAAGGTACAAAGTGCGATTAACATGCGAACGAAAGCGTTGATCGGCATGGTTGGGCAGCCAGTAGTGCACTACATAGCCAACCATACCCACACGTGGCGTCCAATCTTTCCACGAAAGCCGCCCACCATTGGCGCGCATTTTTTCGCTAGGCCAGACCACATCTATGCGGCGTCCCAGATCAAGGCAATCGTAGATCTGCAAGTTAAGCAATTAAATGTTGAGCATAAGAACACTCTTTCGAATTATCTCACTCACCTCTGTGCCATCCACAATGATGACTTTTTTAAACAACTCGATTGTTGCCTTTCCCCCACTATCCATATTTTCCGCTGCTCCAGTGGCGGATGCAACTGCCGCTGTTAAACAGATCGGTCCCTTCGACTTTCGCGGATATTCACCTGGTGTGGTGATAATATTTCCAATGCCCAGATTGCCGGAAGAACAGGAGATTTTAGCATAACGTGGGCTGCTATTTAAATGCATGTCAGAGGAGTTATTTTTTACACTGTTGCTGCTTGGTGTGCCTGCTTCTTCCAACAACTGTAATGAGGGTTCTGTGGAACCCTCCATGTTTGAGCTACTGGCACCATTTATCACACCCAAGCACGAGCTAGTTATAGGCAGCGTAGCGCGGCGTTCACGATCACTACGACTGCCTCCCAAGGGCGTTTGCCCTTTGCGTTGTATGCGTGGATCACGCACAGCCTCGCGCTCCTGATCACGCTCGCGGTTAAGCAAACCAGCCAGTAATGTCGTAGATGTTGGTTTGTTCATTAGCGGTAGGCCAGTACGTGTTGTTGTCACACCTGTCAGACTTTGACTGCCGTATTGACCGCTTAGGCTGCTGCTCAGGCCCGCCACATTGGTTGAGCGTAGACCAAATGAGTTGCCCACCGTGAGTGTGTTATATAGTGGTGCCGATATATAGACGGGTGCCATTTCGCCAGTGTCGACTGCAATGTTGCCGCTACAACCAGTGCCACCAACAATGAGGCCGCCCAGATTGGCTGGTTGATCAAGCGCCGAACCGGAACTGCAGCCTTGGCGACAACGTTCGCACAAGCGCTGCCACCAATCTATTACATTCGCCTTAATAGTTTCCGGCGTGATGGCTCCACCAATAACCTTACACAATTGCTCATTGGTGTCGGCGTAGGAGGTGGTCAGCGGTGAGACATAGATAGGATAACCGATTGGTTGATCGCAACTTGAGTTAATAATGTTGCGTAAAGCCTGCTTGGCATTTTGAATACTACCGCGTTCAGGATTCCGGTTGCGCAAATAAATCAATTCTTGCTGTTGACCCGCCCACAGACCACGCACACACTCGCGATTAAGCTTTATCACGCGGAAACTGAGAAAGCGTTTGGTCAAGCGTATTATGCGGTATTCATCAGAACCATCCTCCATGACATGACGTAAGGCAAGCAAATTGGGAGCACCTCTTAAAACAGCGCTACGCCATACAGGATCGGCTTCGTGCGATATGACTAGATCTGTGGAATATGTAGCAATAGCCGCGTAAAGTACAACAGGATCGAGGAACTCATCCGGATTCGATATGTGATCTTGCTGTAGCTTTAGAGCCATTTTAACGGCAGGTGCCACCACAGCATGCAGCAGTTCCATGTCTGCAAACACCCATTCATCGCGAGGCGATGTTATGCGAAAGTCTCCCTTGAAGAGTGCGTGCAAGCCATGCAGGAAAAACTCCACACCCGTCAGCGAACTATGACTGGCGGTGGCGAGAGAACGCCGTGCCAACAGTCCTAGCGCTAAGCAGAGCGAGACAATAGGTGAGCTTTTGGCTATTGGTGCGGTGCTTGGACCGCTACTCTTTGGCTGTGTTGTGGCGCTGTCGGTTGTGGGCGAATCGTGTTTGTAGTAACGTTCATATGTTTTTGGTGGCTTTTGTGGTGCTCGCGCTGAAGCTCTTGTGTAGCCACCGACTGTTGCGGAGCTGTTGTCGAGACTGCCATGCAGCGGAATTTGTGTGCTGATTGAAGCATTACCCAGCGCCAAGCCAGGAGCACTCTCTGAGGTCTGACGTGAAATGTTCGCATAAGATTGCGATGTGGCCATTGTATGCTCGCTCGAGCTGGCATTTGCACCCGTGCCACTCATTGTAGCGCTCTTTTGTGGACGCGCCCGCAACTGTGTTTGCGACTGTGATTGAATTTGGCTGCTGGTTAAATTCGTTGGATTATTTTTCGTCGTTGCAGTATCGTCAGCCGCTGATGTTGTATTGCTTGGAATATTTGGCTGGGTTTGGTGCTCTTTGCGATTGTCGCAACAGTACTGCACCCAGCCAAGGTAGACAAAGCAAAAACTTGTGCGCGTAATGCCCAAAGCGCGAAAATCAAAGTCCTCATCCAAGTTATAGTTAAATATTGGATCAAGATCTACAAACTGCCGACTGAGAGTGTGTTGGAGAGCATCCTGTATGGGACCTGAAGCAAGCCACTTATCGAGTTTTGGGTTTTTTATCACATAGTAAATTATGCTCTGAAAGAAAAATTAATCCTTTTTAATCTTGTTTGATTCTAAAGAAAACACCTAAAGCTTAATCACCTTGATGTAATATGTAATGAGCACCTTGCGATATTCAAAGACTTGCAATGTGGCACTGGCCAAATTGTCTGAGATCGAATAGCCTTCTAGCACATATTGTGCAGCAACAACTTGCCAAGCTAGCCAACGCGTGGAAAACATGGCATTAGCACTGAGTAGACGTGGTAAATGGCCTGGATCACAACAACAGCAGCCATCATTGTCTTCAACATCTTCAGTTATAGCCTCAACCTCGCGTTGCTGGCAGTAGGTGCCGCGAAACTCTAAGCCACGCATTTGAAAAGTACACAGTCCATTACCCAGCTCAATTATGTGCACCAGACAGTTGAGGTAGTCCGAGGCGAGCACTGAAATTTGCATTATAAAAATTGATGTAGCAAAAACATTGCTAAAAGTTTTAATTACCAAAACAATCGCCCTGATTAACATTGCCCCAGCGGCCCATCAACAAATCACCGCACAGCGAATGTTGCAGAGAGCGCGTCAAGTGCTCATAAAATATGCTATTCAAGTTATTGTCATCAGCGCCCAAATCACGCTCCAGTTGTGAACTTAGACGGGTGTTCGAATGATCGATGCGGCGTGTGTTGTAATCACGCTCCCAGAATTTAATAGGACGCACGTAGGATGTGAGAAAAATGGCACTGCCAAGGAATGGATTCAACGGTGTGGAGAGTAAAGCTGAGACACCAGCTTGCAGGAAAAGCATGGCTGAATGTGGTACACTAAAGGGTTGTGCGAATGCATGGAAGGCTGAGCCCCAAGTGATCTGCCACGGCGCTATGTATGTGACTATAAACTGCAGCTGGAAGAAGAAAAAGTGGTGTTAACACACGTGTTAACATAAACAGTTAATATAAGTAGGTTATTATAAGTAAAATAAAAAAAAAAAACAAAGTAAATGTAAACTTATGTGCCATATAAGTAGCACAATAATGCGGAACTTAAATTTTTTGGCTTACATGACACTTTATATTAAGTAGTTCACTAGAATAATTTTGTTATACATACATAGCTTGTACAACAATGCTTACACTAGCATTTATGTAGATACATAAACAAGTTTATTTTATCAATAAAACCAAAGTAATTTCAGCAACTCAAAAGAAAAGGTTTTTATTATTCTACTCTCATCAAGCAGTTACAATAAGTTCAAGTGCTTATTGTAACTCAACATTGCTACAAGTTCAAGTGCTTGTTGCAATAACAAGAGAAACAGAAAAAAGGGTCAAACACAACAAATTCATGTCTTTGTTGGGCCATAGGTTAGGTTAGGTTAAGTTAAGGTGGCGGCAGGTCTTTAGACCAGCCCACTTAGACCATATTTCTGGTCTGTTGTGATACCACAGAATGGAAGAATGGAGTAATCAAGTGAAACTTTTGTGTAGGATGTTCTTAATGTGGCAGAAGCTGTAGAAACATGTGATAGTAAATCTGAAGCAAATGTTATGCCTTGACCTCAGTCAAAACAAGTTACTAAGCGTTCCTCTACACACACTTTTCCTACCATCACCAACTACAACTTTTCGTCGTAAACTGATGTGTTTTAAGTTCCTTTGATTAGGAATAAGGAAACAAAGGTTATAGCGTAGGACCATGGCCCAGCCAGGATTCGAAACCGGGACCCCTGAGCGATAGTCAATTGTGCTATCACTATCTAGACTATCGAGGCCGCTTTATTGGGCCATATGGTTAATAGTTTCAAACGGGCAGATAAAATAATCTATCCACAAACATTCGGCGACCGTGACAGGACCCTGCAATCTTTAGATATCATCATCAAGGCAACGAGTATTGTAACCAGCAGACGACATCAAACAGATCATCAACTACATTCATCAACGATGACTACATACTCGGATTTAGTAGCAGCACAATGACTTTCTGACTTTGATTCTTTCTTGAAAGTTTGGCACTCATTGAAGAAACTGACATGAAAATCAGAGAGTCAGAGACAGAGCACAACGACCACGACTAATTCATTACAAACTACTACGGCGAAATAGAAGCATTGGTCTCGAAATACATTCAGGAATGCATTATCACAACAACTCCTGCCAGACCCTGAGTTGGAAGATCACAATCAACACGATACCAAAGCTGTTTCAAAAACCAAGCCAGAATTGGAAGTGCAAAACGAAGAACTCAGAAATATACTTCGTAATCAGATGGCACTATTAAGCATCATTTTGAAAACAATTAACGAAATTGATGCAGATGATGAGCCACAGTCCGAGACGTACTGTATTTTAAAGGTATCGCTACTCCAGAATAACCAAGTAGATTTCGACAATAATTGGATTTCGTCAAAAATCTTAACTAGCGAGGCTTTTAACTAGCTTCGGTTAGAAGCAATTCAAATTGTCTTTCACTGTTGTTTCGCTTAATCAATAATTCACTTATGGTTCCAATCAATTTCTCTAAATAAATCTATACCTTTCCTTTCAGGTCAAAGATCAAACCTTGTTTGTATAAGGCGCATGCCTTGGTTCTTTGATCTTTAAAAAAAAATATGGAATTCTACTCAGCTGCACAGTATTGTTTAATGAGTGGTCATGAGGCTTATAAGTGTACCAGCGCAACATGCAGCAAGTGCAACAAAAGACACAAAACTCTTCTAAATCAAGAAAGACATGAGCCGGCAGAAAAAAGAGGCTCCAAATCCAGTAGCATTGACATCATCAGTCAAGGAAATTTCCAGCTATGTGTTGTTGAGTACAGCAAAAAAAAAATACTTGCAGAAAATGGCAAAACTACTGAGCGCAGAGCATTGCTCGATTCTGGATCCCAAATAAACGCTATAACATCCAAAATAGTGCAGCAGCATGGGCTAACACTTAGAAATTCATCCCCATCTGTTGAAGGTATAGGCAGACAGAAACAGTTTGCAAGTCATCGGATTCACGTCACTTTTCATTCTCGCAATAGTGGATTCAGAGCGCCAAAATGCACTGCCTCAGAAATTTCGTGGACAGTAGCGCTGAAAGTGAACCGCGGACAGTGAAACAAATGTGTACACAGCTAGCATGGCAGATATTAAAAAAAACCATTGAAAGATTTCAAAATGTTTCGTCAGTCATGGTTTGGGGCCCTTTCTCCGAAAAAGGCAAATTGCTCCTTCTTTTCATCGAAAAAGGCGTTCAAATAATTCGGAATATTACTTAGAACATATTTTGAAAAACCATCTTATGCCACATGCCAAGCAAATTTACGGAGAGGGTAACTTTTGTTTTCAGCAAGATTCTGCTCCAGCACACAAGGCAAAAATAGTTCAAAGCTGGTGCAGATCAAATTTGCCATGTTTTATTTCTGTGGACGAATAGCCTCCGTAATCCCCTGCCCTAAGCCCCCTGGACTTTTCTATTTTGGGTATAATGTTGAGCTAATTAACGAACATAAAAACATGTCTGTAGATAAATAAAAATATAAGGTAGATAAATAATATAAGCGACGATTAATAAAAATATGGGATGATATTCCTGAAAACCAGGTGCGTGCTGCATGCTCGTCTTTAACAAATCTTGTAAAATTGTTAAAAAAATGGAAGGTTAAATATTCCAATTGAATGATTAAGGGTTGTAAAGAATACTTAAAATAAAAATTGTTGTTTAATAAAATGTACACAGTGCTTTTGATTTATGGCATAAAACAAGTGCGACAATTACTTTGATTCACGCTGTATTTATTGTTTGAATATATTATGAAGTATATATTTACTTCTTATACCTCATTTTGTTAATTTGATTACATAAAAGAAACTTACCTTTAGGAGGAAATCACAACACTTTCGGAAGGCAAGCGAAACAAAAAAGTAATCAATCAGAAAAGTCTCACTGGCCACCATAAAATCTACACGAAAGAACAGCACTGTGAACATGACAATTAAATACTGGTTTGTTGGATCCGAGTAAGCATTGCGTATAACTAAAATACAAGTTGTTAGATGTTATATTGTTTGCCAACATTAAAACTAACAAGTTTAAACTTACACTTTAGTGCGCAGGTGGCTACAATTAAGGTGCCCCAAGCAATGCCAAACTTATTGGCAATTATTTGCGCATCCGCCGTCAAAGCAGATATAACTAGCAACGGGAAGAGTACATTACGCTCCACCATGGACAAATATATGTACACCTTTTCGAACCACATCACCTTGGCGGCATTGGCTACTTCGAATTGACGAAATTCCTTTTGCCGCAATAAAGGACGCGCAAAGCATAACCAAGGCATATGTTTGCGCATTTGCGGTATGATATAGTGCAGTAATAGACCTAAAGCGCCAGCCATGGCATACAGTACTATATTCAGATCTGGTTGCAGAACGGTGAAAACAGTGCTGCAGTGGAGGCCAAAAACAACAACTGCCAGCAGTGTAGTTACAACAAAGTCATTCTTTAAACGCGTGTTTACAGTGTTTTGTAGTTTTCTTGGCAGTGGATCGGGCGATTCTGTTTCGATGTCAGCAGCATTGCCAGTTGTAGCACCGCCAGCGGTTAGCGTTGATATATCACCAGGATTTGTTGTAGACGATGATGAGACTTTGTCTTCGTCATTGGGTGAGGATTTCACTGTAGTGCTGGCTTGATGACGTATACCCACTTTGGCGGCGAGAGCGTCGTCGGTACTATCGTTGCCAGCAGTATGCAGTTCATGTCCAGTGCTTGTACCACCAGCAGCACAGCCCTGTTCCTCATCCACTGAGGTGAATGAATTGGAGGCTGTAACAGCCTTTTTGCCGGTCGACAGATTCTTGGCCAATGTTTGACTGCTACTCGCCAGCGAAGAAGGTTTGGATTTACAGCTCTTGTCCTCAGTATTGGCTTGTTCTTCGTTTTCGTTTGTGGGCAGCTTTTCCAAGGAAGACATTTCGATTTGCTCGCCACCATTGCTGGCGGCACCAGCTTTGCCACGCTTTGGTGTTGATGTGGCCACTTTTTGACTTTGGCACTCTGCACTCAAGGTGGCCGCACTCAATTCATCATCATCATCGCGATAGGTGCTCACAATGCTGTTCTTTATCAGCGCCCACAAATGACTAAAATCACTGGCCGAACGCGAAAGATGATAGCCAAGCGGAATGAGCATAGCACAGAATATGGAGAAGACTATGTATTGGGTGCCCTTGCCCTCAGCCAGAGCGGCATAGAGTGGGCCATAGAGTATGAGTACGCCAAGCACAGAGCGAATAACACACAAGAAGGAACCTGTACGGAGGAGTTAAGGACGAGTTTTATAAGATCAAAAGATAATGTGATGAAAAGTCAGTCACTCACCCAGCAGGCTGCCAGCAGCATTGCCGCCAAATACATGCATATCGACTTGTTCCAGAAAATACATCATAAACGTATTTATTTGCGGAAATAGACCCAGTGAAAATATCAACGGAAAGCACAGCAGTAGCACGTACATGACATGCAGCAGCATTGTCGTTAATTCTAGCGGCACATAGCTAATACTAAAGAACACAAGCTGGATACTCGGCTTCTGCTCGTAGTTAAGCTTCATATCCTGCAGCAGCAGCAGCAGGCCGCCACAAAAGCTGAAATATATTGCTCGCGAGTAAGCCACCGTTTTATTGAAACCATGTATGGGCGAAGCGGCATCTGGTTGCACACTTTTTACCAAAGAATACTGAGAGCCCGCAATGACGGCACAGAAGAGAAACGCAAACAGATCCTTGTAGAAGCCAAGTTGCAGAATAGTGGCACCCAGATAGGATACCATAGCAGCGAGCAGCACGGATAGCAGTATATGCACCCAATGCAAATCCCGATCGAAGAGAGCCAACAGCTCCAGACGATCCATGGAGATTTTAAATTCATGCTCATACCCCAACAACTTGAAGCAGTATTTGTAGAAGCTTTTAGGCGCCATGGGCGTTTCAGTAGACAACATAGCGGGACGCCAATAGTCGCAGTAGTTCTCAATTTGCTGGCTGTCTATGTTGAGTATGGCAGCAGAAGTGTTGGGGCCGCCACCGCTGCTACTGCCTCCAGCACCAAGGCGTGTCTGCGCTGCGCTATGTCGGCCATCGTTGATGACATTTATTAATCCCTGTATGGTGAGAGGAGCAGCAGCATTGCTGGCGCTGCGTGTGGCCCCACCGCCAAGTGTTGATGACGAGACAACTGTGCCAATGGCCGCATCATTTATGGATGAGCGTCCGTGTGAAGCGCCGGCGCTTATTAAAGCCGCTGGCAAGTCATGTGCATGCGAAAATTCGCCAATGGAAGAGTTACCGGGTTCTGACATTTGCTTGGAGCTACGTCGCAGTTTCTCGCGCAAATACATACGATCCGATATGGAGAGTCCTTCGACAGAGTTGGAAGGATGCGAATGCAATGCATTGAGAGCGTCCTGATAGAACTGAAAGTGCGCAATGGACATACTAGAAGGCACTACATTTCCCTGTGCATTTATGGATTGACCATCTTCGGGTGCACCTACTGTTATAGGGCGTCCAGTATCATCTACAGCACCTCCAGACATTAACCAGAGCATCTTGTGAATGTCAGCGGAGAAAGAGTCGGCGCTGAAGCTGCGCGAAGATGTGGAAGAAGAGGTGCGTGAGTCTGCCTTTGAAGTGGAGCCAGCAGCGTTGGTGTTGCCATTGTTCGTGGCATCCTGTGCACTGCCGCCGCCGCTATTATTAAGAACACGTCGCTTGTGCAGCTGCGGCTGAGCAGCGTTGCTTGCGCCATTTGTCCCGGACATTGCTTCCTTGTGGCTGCGCGTCTCATCCATTTCACGATATTTTACCACTTTGGGAATAGCACCTAGATTTTTTGCAGCCGTTGCGGCAGCGGCAGCCGAAGTACTGGCGGCGCTGGTAGACTTTAAGTCCTCCTCCTCCTCCTCCTCCTCATTGCGCTTTCCCGCACCTTCGTCTCTGGTGGAGTATCTTACTTTAATAGCAGTGGTTGGCGAAGTGCAGGAACTCATCGCGTCCATGCCGCTCAGCAGCATATCTTTGGAGCTGGCACTTACCTGCTCGCAATCACTAGACGGACAACCTGAATCACCCTCCCCCTTAGGATGATGGTGAAGACGCGCTTCATATAAATGCTGCGGCAGCATAGTGCTGAGTGTTGGTTTGTGCTGCTGCACTGTTGCTATTTCCAGCTTTAATGCCTTGTCAGCGGTAGTTATGGAAATGGAACGATCCCTGCTTTTGCTACCACTTAGTAGAGGCGAACGTGAACCATTATTATCAGTCTCAGAGTCAGTAGAATGAAGACGTTCTCTCAGAGCTTGCGTCGAGGTTGCACCTGCTTCAACGTCTTGCTCATCCAACATATCTTCCGAATCTGACTCTGAGTCATTGCTCAATCGTTGCTCATGCGCGGGCTTCTCAGTATTCGATTGCAGTTCGTGGGCGGGGTTATCCTCCAAATTGAGATCGAAATCTTTGAACGCCTCATCGGCAAGCATTTGGTAAGTATCTGGCTCACATGTTGCGTAATCTTGGCAGCTCACTTTCAGGTTGTTTTGATCTTTGTCACACTCGTCCCTTCCATCATCGTCACACTCAGAGCCATCATTAGCTTTGTCTGGCACATTTGTCACATCTTCCACATCCACATCTAAGTCGTTTATGACCAAATCTATGTTGCTGTCGTTTTGTTGTTCACCCAGCTCTATGTCGAGTGAAGCCTTCTCATCTGCTTGTTCTACAATTGGATAGACTGGATCGATTAAAGCTGTTGTGGAGCCGCTGGCGCTGGTGCCAAAATTTAAGCTATTAGCGCTGCTGCTAAAGTATGTGGGACATAAGTTTAGATGCGGGTTGCGCACAAGCGATTTGCTAGGAGGAGGCAGCAACGCCGACTGTGGATTTTTTATCTGCTGTTGCCCACTAATGGCTTCTACACTATTCGGATGTGGCGTTAAATTAGATACTGAAGGATGTGGACAGCCAATTTCCAGAGCAGCACTTTTAATGCGCCGCACTGTGGGCTGCTGACTTGCACCGAGTGCTGGTGTTAAGCTTATGCCGCCACCACCGCCGCCACCTGCTGTGCCACTTTTGTAGAGTGATGTAGCATTGGAGTGGCGTCTACGCTTCATATTGGTTGCTTGCTTGCTGCTGGATGGCGGTGCAGCTACTGGCAGTTGCAGAGCAGACATTGTGCTATTTGAATCTTTGCGTATGTTTGACGCATGATGATGATGATGATGTTGACGGAATTGTTGCTGGTGCTGGTAGTAATGGAAATTAGGATGTTGTTTTTGCTGCAAAACGATAGCGGAACGACTTTTTGGACCCGAAGCATCGGAGGAGTTACGCTTGTCTAGCTGTTCAATGCCCAAGTCGGATTTTGTGAAGCTATCGTCTTCGAGGTAGACATCGGAAGAGGAGCCTGCGCAGAAAAAACAAATAAAAAGTTGTAATGGTACCCAAATTTAAATGAATTTTCGTAAATTTTACCAAAAACCAGCGAGAGCAGTCCGTGTCCGTGGCGTCCCACATCTATGCTGTTGGCTCCTACGCCGGCACTGCCACCCAAACCTAATTCCAACTCATCTGCATCATGAATGCCAGCCAAGGCACCGCTGCTGCCAGCACCACTTGAGACATGATGATTTTCATGATGTATAGGCAGAAAGAGCCCACGATTTTGCTGTTTTAAGCGTTCATCGTGCGTCTCGGAGCTGCGATGACGTTGCAAGCGTGAAGTTTTGCTTACGTTAGAGGTGGCATGTAACGGCATATAGCTGGTGCTGGGAGAATTCGTTGTGGTGGCTGCTGTAAGAGTAGCAGCAGGTATCGTTGTTGTTGTTGTTGTTTGTGTATTAGTGGCATTTAATGAGGCTAGTCGTTGATGCTGATGTGCGTTTGTTGAAGTTGCTGGCGACAGAGTCGCAGTCGTTATCGTCGTAGTGTTTGCGTTCGTTGTTGTGCTGTTGACTTTAGAGGCGGAGATAGATTTAGGCAAGGCGTGCGCCTGTGTTTGGTGTGGATGCAAGAAGGTTTCATTGCAGTAGCTGGCAAATACAGAGGATTGTGGCTCCGTTTGATGGTGGTGGTGGTGGTGGCCCAACACTTTCGAGGCAAGATTAGAGTCCGCCGCAGCATCCATGCTATTTTGTCTTTCCAGCCGCCGTCGCTGATGACGCTGTATAAATTCCTTATTAGACTTGCGTTGTAAGTGAGGTGCAGGTCGTGACATTATGTGGTTAGTACTGGCGGACATAAGGCTGGAATGGGGCATTTCATTTTCGTGTTCGGGATAGACAGTTAGATATTTGGTATTCATATCGGGTGCCGTGGCTGAAATGTTGGCGGCCGTTGCAGAGCGTAGAGATTTTGAGACACTGTTTGAGCCGGTGGTTATCATTGATTGCTGATCCTGCTGACTAGCTGAAGACATCATTGAGGGTGCATAAAACATGAGTTCAATGGATTCCGAGCTGTTCTTGCGATGCACATCTACTTTTAAATCTGTGAAGAGAGATGTAATGTGAGAGCGTGGGAAAATGGTTAGTATTAAGTTGGAAAATAATAAAACTTATTTTGCCTTTACCAATGATGCTGGTAATGTTTTCAATTGACATAATGCTGTTCTCTTCACTGGCTTCATAAATCGCCTGTTCCACCGAGTTGCGCGAAGGCACATCGTTGCTTATAACCTGCATTTCAATGCCAACCTCATCATCTCTAAAGAAACAAAAAATAATTAGTGAGAAGAATGAAAGTAGGAAAGTAGATATATACAGAGATCTGGCACAGACTGTGTAAACATATAGGAGAAACAAGTTTATTATACAAACATGTGGATGTTATATGCAAAACGATATTGAATTTTCAAATTGCACACAACAAATTATTCGGGAACAAAACGTAAAAATTCTTTAATGCGTGTTCTATGTGCATTCGAAAAAAATGTGCTTCTCGATTTTTACAAGAAGATTTATAAAAAACGGGTTTGAGAAATTCACACTTTCTCGAACCGAAATGGACAAAGTTAGTTAGCTATTTATAATAGTTGAGCTATTTGTTTCAAAAATTAACCCAAAATGCCAACTAAAACCTTTAAAACAAGAGTTATATATTAGCTCTGAGAAGATAAAATTATTCATTTTAGTAGTCTTTAAACAAAAGCCATAATAAAAACTGAGCCTAACACATTCACACCTACAAAGGTGAAGAGTCATTCACAGTGGCGAGTAATAAATAAAATATAAGAAAAATCTCTGACGAAATGTAAAATACGTTAAGTGGTTCAAACGACATAGAAAAATATCAAATCAATGCAAAATAAGAAAAAAATGTATTCCAATAACTTAACTCAAAATATGTTGTCAAAAAATAAGGGACAATGACAGAATTTTAAAGAAATTATATTTCTATTAGTATAAAAGCCCGTCCTATGACGGGAGGACGGCACATTTCCTTTTTGGGGCCATTTGTCGAAAGTACTTTTTTCTCTTTTTAAAGCTTTTAAAATTGTTTAAAAACAATTAATTGTTCTAACTTTGACCTTAAGCTCAATAAACGATTTTAAACTATCAAACAACTAGAATTTGTATTTAAAATCAAGTATGATTTAAACTATCAAACATTTAGAATTTGTATTTAAATCATATAAAATCAACATAATAAATAACGAGGTCATTTAGGAAAAAAACTAATAATAAAAAACATTTTAAGTTTTTTATTATTAGTTTTTTATTATTAGTTTTTTCCCATTATTTTTTTTATCCCATATTTGGACCTCCATCGGAGATCATCTTCGGGGAAAGAACCAGGGTTGCCAACTCATACCATTTGTCCCGGAGACTGCGGTTTTGAAGGGTCGATCTCCGGCTTTCGCACTTAAAGATTTATTTTTTTTAATAAAAAAAATTACAAAATTACAATTACATATATCTGTGTCGATAAGCAATAATAGCTTAAGTCGATTTAAGACAGAACTGACTTATTGATATAGTTGTGTTCCATGTATATATCATTATGAACACACAAAATTTAGACCTTCTAGCATGGCCTTAGCCAAAGATATGACGCAAAAACAAAAGACTCTTTCATATGACTTATATGGCGATTGAAAACTTTGAAGCAAGATTTCTGGAAACTTTGAAATAAGACTTAAGCTGTTATTGCTCATCGACACAGATATATAAAAATTTAATATGAAATTATTTTCTTTGAAAATTTTTCTGGAGCTAAAGTTTGTATGCACTTAAACGCTTTAAAAGCATGCCAACAAAAAATGATTCTTAATAACATGGTCATGAGTGGTCAAAGTATAAAAAAATCTTACGGCCCTATTCTGGCAAATTAACAATTGTTTACCAGTATTTTTTATATTTCTATGTGTTTGTTGTAATTATTGTTTTCAAAACAAAATTTAAAGCGCAAAAAACAAAATTTTTGTATGAAATTCTTAATAACTGAAAAGCAGTTGACAATTTTTATCAAAATGTATTATTGTTGAGCTTAAAATTTTGTTTTGAAATAAAAAAATACAATAAATACTCAAAATACTGGTTACCAATTGTTAATTTGCCAGAATAGGGCTGTTAGTGTATTTAAAAAACACTAAACGGTTTTAAGGAAAGCCCTTTGGAAAATCTAAATTATTTATATGTTACGAAGCACGAACTCACACTCGAATGTGTATTAGAAGTCCCGAAAATTATTAATGTTTAATTAGATGTTAACAAACTTTTTGATAAAGTTAACTTCATCAAGAAAGCCTTGCCAACAAAAGAAAACCATTTCATCGGTAGCTGATATTTAGATAGCAATTTAAAAACAAATTCAAGTAATTTTTCAAAAATAATATTCACGTTAAACAGATCATAATACTATGCGGTAGTCTTCTATCTTCGAGAGAAGATAGACCAATAAGCAATCGACGTGTCCTATATGAGGGAAAAGGCTCCAAATAAATTAAGCATATTCAAGGCTAGATCTAACAAGGAGAGTATATAACGTTTTTAGCATGAAAGGGTCAGCAAATCCAGCACTGTTTCGCCTAAGAAACGCTAAAAGATAATATGATATGGGGATAATTCGATTTAAGTGAAAGCTAAAACTTTGGAAAAAAAGTCAAGTTTCAATAGCTATTACAGTAAGTAATGTTTATAACGACATCGCTTATTGCGAACTATCGGTTATAACGAACAAAAATTCAAGTCCCGGCTGAAACTCATATAAAATAGTAAAATTTTAATTGCTTATAACGACATCGTTTATAACGAAGTATCGACTATAACGAACTAATTTCCACGAAAAAAAAGGAATCAATCATCGTTTATAACCGTATCAGGAAAACCTCGTTGTGTGTCAACTCAATCTACACCATAGTAGGGCAGCATCAGCAATGATGATGCGTTGCATGGAGGAGGATGGAATTGACATAGCAATGCTTCAGGAACCTTGGATTTTTCACAATAGAATTAAAGGTCTCTCAGAGCGAAAGGCCACGCTGTACCAACCAGTAACAGATGGCAGACGACGGACTTGTATCTTAGTGAGACATGGTATACTAGCGGTACATATGCCACACCTATGTTCCCCGGATCTCACCGTTGTGAGAATTGGGGATGGTGCAGGTGCTTGTATGGTAGCTTCAGCGTATCTTCCCTACGACTCTCCAGACCAACCACCTTCAAAAGAGGTGGAGAATCTGGTAAAGTACTGTGAGGAAAGGAACATTGGAGTGATGATAGGATGTGATGCTAACGCGCACAATACTGCGTGGGGTAGCACCAACAACAACGACAGAGGAGAGCAATTGCTTGAGTTTGTGGAGAGGTACAATCTGTTGGTAGCAAATAGAGGAGCACAACCGACTTTCGTTGATGCGAGGCGAGCGGAAGTGATTGATGTAACTCTCATCTGCAGGAAGATTCTGAACAGAATAAAAATTTGGAGGGTCGTGGATAGGCTAACCATGTCGGACCACAGATCCATACAGTTTGAATTCAAGTACGGAATCCGACGCCAGCGAAATAGCAGGAAGGTCAGGATTCCCAAGAATACAGATCCTGTGAAATATAAGGCGAAGTTGAGGGAAACACTGACCCAAAAAGCGATAAAAGTACCAGGGAATACGGTGGAAGTAGAAAGTCATGTCAAACACCTTAGCTCGGCCATGGTCGAAGCCTACGAGGTGGCATGCCCAATACTTTCAGTAGACGATGGTGATCCAACGCCATGGTGGTGCACGGAACTCGAATCTCTGAAGAAGAAGGTTAGGAAGGCCTTCAATCTGCACATGAGAGGGGGAACCCCAGAAACATGGGCAAATTACAAGGCACGGAAAAGGGAACTGAAGTACCTCATACGACAACGGAAAAGGCAGTCGTGGAGAGACTTCTGTTCTGGGATGGAAACTATATCAGAAGCATGTAGGCTTCAGAAAATGGTTTCAAAAGACCCATTCTCCAAAGTGGGACTGATCCGAAAAAAGGATGGAACCATGGCAGAGAACCTAGAGGAGTCCATGGAAGTTCTGATGGAGGTGCATTTTCCTGGAAGTTTTAAGTCTGATGACCCGTGGACACCCTTGAAGAAAGGAATGCACAGGTTTGACAGGCTGGAAGCCGAAAGGATGATCACTATGGACGGGGTGAGGAGTGCTATACGCTCATTTGCTCCGTACAAAACATCAGGGATGGACGGTATATTCCCTGCTATGATGCAATGGGGGGAAGATCTCATTGCACCTAGGCTGTGGGGTATATTCGTTACTTGCCTAGCGACTGGGTATGTTCCGAGAGTCTGGCGAGAGGCGAAAGTTGTCTTTCTTCCGAAGCCCGGAAAAAAAGATTATGCGGAGGCGAAGTCGTTCAGACCGATCAGCCTAACATCTTTTCTCTTGAAAACGATGGAAAGAGTGATGGTTGACTGTCTTGAGAGCACCTCGCTGATGCAAAATCCTCTGAGTAGATGCCAACATGCATATAGAGCAGGTAGGTCTACGGAGAGTGCTCTTCACGAATTGGTAAGGGTGACTGAAAAGGAGGTATTTTCAGGAGGCATTGCGATGGCCACATTTATGGACATCGAGGGTGCTTTCGACAAAATATGCTTTGGAAGGCTGCGGCAAGCCCTGACAGAACGCAATGTAAGCCCAATGATAGCAAATTGGGTGGACAATATGCTCAAACACAGGGCTGTCAACATGCAGAATGGTAGAGTAAAGACTAGAGGTAGAGTAAGTAGAGGATGTCCCCAGGGCGGGGTGTTATCGCCAACCCTGTGGAACATAGCTGTGGACTCACTACTGGTTAGACTGGATGAATCGGGCATACACACGATAGGGTATGCAGATGACATTGCGTTGGTGGTCCGCGGCAAGTTCATTGACACCATCTCTGACATCATGAAGGGAGCACTCCGAATGGTGGAGGAGTGGTGTCGAGAACAAGGCCTTACCGTAAACGCAGGCAAGTAAGACAAGAGGGTTCTGTTCCAGTGCAGACGCGTTTGTGGTCTCAAATGGGGGCTAAACCCAGAGGCTATGAAATGGGTTTACACTATGATGGTTAGACCTGTTATCACGTATGCTTCGGTGATTTGGTGGACAAAAGTCAGCCAGAAAACCATTAAGAAGAGACTGGACAGAGTCTAACGGCTGGCGTGTGTTGGAATAATAGGTGCAATACGCACCCCTCCAACAAGCGCAATGGAGGTTCTGTTAGGTATGCTGCCGTTGGATTTAGAAATAAAGAAAACAGCGGCGCTATCAGCCCTCAGGATGTTGCGAAATGCTACGTGGCATGGAGCAACGGCCCTGCATGGTCATATTCGCATCCTTGATATTGTACAGAGAGATGTCAGGGAGGCGTTTATGCCTATGGACGGAAGGCAGAGAGTAAAAATAACAGAAAAATGTTATAAAACTCTTATAACGGATGGAGCCGTTTGTGAAGAAATCGCTGGTAGCGATATCAGTATATTCACAGACGGCTCTCTGATGAATGGCCGGGCCGGGGCAGGCGTGTACTCAAAAGAGTTAAGCCTATCCTGTGTACTGAGGTTGCGGAGGTTTGTGTCTGTATACCAGGCAGAAATGCTTGGCGTAGTGCATGCGCTGGACCACCTGATAGATGGCCGGATCAGTGGCAAGAAAATTGTCATCGCTCTCGACAATCAGTCTGTGATTAGGTGTATGCAACGGAGAGACATCACTTCCAGGTTGGCCATAGAATGTCTTACAAAACTCAATAGGTGCGCCCAGACGAATGAGCTCACACTTATGTGGGTGAGAGGACACTCTGGCATAGAACAGAATGAGGAAGCTGATTCTTTAGCAAGAGCAGGATCAGCAGAAGAATTATGTGGACCAGAACCATGTATCGCCATAGGCGACAATATGGTGGCAGGCCTTATTAAACAATGGACGGACTCGGAACACAGTAAAAGGTGGGAAGAAGCTGTTAATTGCAGGCAATCAAAGGCGGCCGTGAAGTGGTCTCGTAGTGAGGCAGCAAAAGTTATCCGATACAATCGAAGGACTTTAAGCTGGCTTACTGCACTGGTCACAGGACACGGTCCCTTCATGTACCATCTCGGGAAGATGACTCTGACCAAGGACGATGCGTGTAGGTTATGCCTAGAGGAGCCGGAAACAGCAGCACACATTCTGTGCCAGTGTCCGGCGCTGGCAAGCATAAGATTGACCACTCTGGGACGCCCATTTATTGGCGAAGCCGAGATTGGTCAACTAACCTATAAGGATATGCTTACACAAGGAGCATGCTCACATACGAGTACTCCGAGCAGTAGTACCTTTTGTCCAATGGGGGACGAAAAGGGACCCACTGTGGTCTGCTTCGGCAAATCCCCAAATTATTATATATATCGTTTATAACGAACAAGTGTGATTTTTCGGCTGCAAGCAACTGGCATTTTCCTAAGAAATTTTGTTGAGAAAGTTTTTGATGCTAAATGAATGTTATTGGTTTTGTTTTTGCAATTGCTTTTGGCAGCGTCGTCTTCCAAAGAAAATTTGTGGCATACGTCAAGGAATTGCTTTGCTGCTATTTTGCAGAATTTTAAGTCAAGAAAGCTTAATCAGATTTAGTCGTTAATTGATTGTGAAAGCAATGAGTTGCAAAACAAAGTTTTTTAGTATAAAACAAAAAGCCTCAATAGTAGAGAGGCTTGAAAGTGGCGAGACAAATAAATGTTTGGCTGGTGAATTTGGTGTGTCGGCTTCAACAATATCTACGATCTTAAAAAACAAAGAAAAAATTAGAGATGCCTTTGAAACGTCTCGTCTAAAAATCAAAAAAGTAAGGTCAACTCAATGCCCTGATGTAGAAGCAGCCTTATTGAAATGGTTTAAATTTCAAAAAATGAATATTCCCATTAATGGACCAACCCTTCAGGTAAAAGCAAACGATTTTGCAAATAAACTTGGTATACAAAATTTTTCATGCTCCCCCGCCTGGATTCAGCGGTTCAGGGAGCGAAATAATATAGTGATCGGAAGAATAAGTGGCGAAGCAATAAGCGTATCTTCACAAACTGTAGACAATTGGTTGCAAACAATGTGGCCAAAAATACGAAATGGATATGCTGATGATGAAATTTTCAATATAGACGAAACTGGACTTTTCTATAAAATGATGCCAAATAAAACACTAAAATTTAAAGGAGAACCTTGCAGTGGAGGAAAAATGTCTAAAGAGCGTCTTACGGTTCTGGTTGGAGCCAATATGACTGGCTTAAAAAAATAGACTTACTTGTCAATGGAAAATCGAAAAATCCTAGATGTTTTAAAAATGTAAAAAAGTTACCTATTTTATACGAAAACAATTCAAAGGCATGGATGACATCCGATATTTTTGAAAAGTTCTTACGAAACTGGGATAGAAAACTAAAAAAACAAGAAGATTTTGCTCTTAGTAGATAACTGCCCAGCACATCCAACGATCGAAGGCCTTGCAGCTATCAAGTTGGTATTTTTACTTAAATCATTAAAATAACACTATAGAAAAATTCAAATCCTATTTTTAATTCGAGATATTGAAGCCCAACAGAAAACATGTGCTATAAGCGTATTGGATGCAATTTTAATGCTCTCGAAGGCATGGGAAAGAGTGACGAACACGACAATAGCAAATTGTTTCAGGCATGTGGGACTTTTCATGCTTCAATCTGAAACTGTCAACGGACATTTTGATGCAGAGGATGAAATTCCTGTAAGTGAATGGATTGCTCGCATTCAATTGATAGAAGATATTGTTAGTCCCTGTACATTTGAAGATTTTGCTCAAGTTGACGACAGAATTGTTACCAAAACGCTTCTTACAGACGAAGAATTTGTAGAATCAATCACCAAAAACGATGCTGAAAGCGATACTAGCGATGCAGGCTATGAGCGATGAAGCGATGAATAAAGCTTTAATTTTACTTAATAGCTTGGAGTATGTTTTTTATAATTTTTTATATTTATTTTCAGAGACTGAAGTCGAGGCAGCAGCAGTAACAACTATTGAAGAATTTCAAGCAGTAAATAAGCTGCAGCGCTTTATGATTTCGCAAGGAACATTCGACGAAATGGCTTTGACTTACTTACAGTAAATTCAACATAAAATTTAAAACGAATTTATGTATCAAAGAACCAAACAACAACAAATTACAGATTTTTTTCAAATAAAACTAATACGAACGTAAATATAGCCGGTTTTTGTTTATTTTTTATACAAAACTGAGAAAAAAACAAGAATAAATAACCAAAATTTTAATATCGCTTATAACGATCTATCGCTTATAACGAACAAAGCTACCCTTGAACCCTTGAAGTTCGTTATATACATCACTTACTATATTTTGGTATTCGAATTTTGGTTTTTTTAATTTTTTCCACAAAATTGCTCACAACTATTCTTTATCCTTTTCTCGGTGATTTTTTCAAAACTTAAATTTTTGGGAATTTTTTTTTTGTAAAAATACCCAAACTCGAAATTCCAAAAAGTTGCAATTCTAGCAAAAACTTTTATACGGAAAAGTTATTCAACGTAATCACACATTTTTTGTACATGTTTTAAGTATAGTTTAAGAAAATATTTCCAGAACATTTCAATGACATATTTTTTAAATTTGGGTTTTTGGGATTCTTTTAATACAACAAGGCAAAAAATTATTTCTAGTAGTTTTTGTCTAATTTTAATGTTTTATAGCTCATTTAAAAGAAAAATGAAATTAAAAATGAGACGTTTACCAGTTTTTTTTTTTAAATTTGCACTTAAAAAAGTTATTGGGACTTTTTGAAAAAAGAGCCCTTTTTCCTATATATATCAAATTTTCAACTTTAAGGTCGCGGCACGCTTAAGTATCAACATTTTTTTTTAAATTTCACAGGTTACTTCTGTTTTGTAAAGGAACAAAACTGAGGCCCGTAATTCGTTACGTTCGAAAAAAATAAGGACCACTCAAGTCCATAATTTAGAACAGCGATGCCCAGCGCCTAACTCTTTCCACTCTTTTACAACAACTTTAATATTTTCATGATTGTTGTAATTCGCCGAATTCTGTATGGACTATAAGCCTCGCTTGTTATTGTTTTTATTCTTTCACACCATTGATAGCTGTCCTGCGTTTGCCTGTTGTTATTTTTGTTCTTTGATACCATCGATCGACGCTGTTTTGCACTGTGTTTGGTATTTGCATTGTGGACGTCAATGTTTTGCTTTGATAATATACGCTCATTTCAACTTTCATTCTTCAGTTAATGTTGTTTTATTATCAGCAATGTTTTTAATAATAGTTTTTAAAAATAGAGTTAATGACGACTAAACCCTGAATATTTAATTGAATTTAGTATATTATTGATTTTATGACAGGTAAGCACAAAAGTGGCGGCCGTAGCCTAGTGGGTAGAGTGCGTGGCCCCTAAGCTAAAGAACCGCGGTAGCCCGGGTTCAATTCCAAGCTCAGACAGAATGTTTTTTCGATTGAATTAATTTTTCTGTTCGGTCGTCACCTCTCTGCAGACGAACCTTAGAGGGTACAAACTGCCAAGTAAAGCTTTTTGAGAACATAAGCCGTTCGGAGTCGGCATTAAACTCTTAGGCGGGATTCACTGACCACCTTTAGCAAGGTTTGCAAGTTTTTTTTATATGAAGTTTTGAAAATTTTTGTTTTCTATCTCTCTCCAAACTCAATGAGAGAGCAACAAAAGCTTACTGCACTCTCTTTGACTTGATTAACTTAATTTCAATTTTCTTGCTGAATCTTTTTGAGTAGTGTTGTCAGAATGGAGTTTCTTGAGTTGAAGTTGGCATATTTTATTATTAAAGCTTCAAAATAAACAAGCATTGAGTCCGGCAATATTGAATATGACAAAGAAAAACAGAAAACTTGCTGAAAATTTTACATGTCAGTGAATCCATCAGCGGCACATTCCCACAGAGAGAGCAAGAAAGCTGTCACAAAAAACTTGCTGAAGGTGGTCAGTGAATCCGCCTTTAAGTTCAGTTCTCGATCATTTGTGTTCAAACATTTTATAACATGCACAACACAATTGATCAATAGAAGCTCAGTCAAAGTCCTTTCTAGAGCTGAAATGGCCAATTTACTTTGTTTATTTTTTAGCACAAAAGTGACAAACATTCATCCAATGATGCTCGCCACTGAATATATTTTCTATTCAGCTTTTCAGCTTTCTACAAAGCTAATGCTACTATTTGTAAAGTTTATAGAAAGCCTATGTTTATACGGGTGAACATTTTTAATACAAAACATAATTTGTTTTGATTTTGACTTATATTTGATTGAAATATTTCACAAGCATTTTTGATGCTTTATTAACTTCATTTAAGCACCCTTGCTTAAGGGACATTTTACCTAATTTTGTCAAAATTTTAGGAGTTTTTTAAGTAAGGATTGTGAAAAAACGGTTAGAGATATTTGAGAAAATATTTCTTTATTGCTTTTTGAGATATTTTAGTGACGTCACTTCCACGTCACACGTGCATAAATGAAGCATTAAAAAAATAGAAAAACGGTGAGCAGGAAGGATATCTCGAGTTTGACTTATCGGAAACAAAAAATAAATTTGGTAAGAGTTGAAACCTAATGTGAAGGGCTGACTAACAGCCCTATTCTGGTTGTTAGCTTAACAAACAATAGTTAAGAAGCTCTTGGTAAGCTGATTGTTATGTTATGGAAATGTTGGTATTCTTAAAAATCATTAACAACATAAAAGCTTAAAAAGCTTTTAAAGTTCACCATGCATGGTGAAAATCAATATGCCTATTGAAAGAAGAGATGCGCTATATAAACAGATGCTTCGAGTGCAGCTTGTGACCAGGATTGCCAGTTTGGTATTTAATTACCAAATTTGGTAGAAAATTTTTGACTTGGTAGTTTGGTAATTTTTTTATAGTTTTGGTAAATTTTTTTCATTTAGTTTTTCTAAAAAATTCAAAATAATCAGTTTGTTTGCAAGATTTATATTTTTTTTTTCCTTATGAAGTTTCCTGAATGTTCTTGAGGTTTATTTTAAAAATGAAAACTCCCTTTTTCGATTTGGCGTGAAAAGTTATTCATGATAGGGCTGATAAGGTCTAACCATTTTTGTAAAAAAATTCTTTTTCCTTTGATATCTTTGCGTGTTTGGGCTGTTTTGGTCAATATGATTTTGAATGATATAAATTAAAAAATTTTTTACATTGTTTTTTCCAACTTTTCGTAGGTAGTTTCCGTTGTTTTGAAGAGAATGGCCTTTAAAAATCATAAATTTTAAAACTTTTTCATAATAAACATAATTGCTACCGTGAACTTTTGGTCTTTGGAGTATAGGCATACATTTTACCTTTGCAAATATTGCGGATAATTCCAGATATATTTTAAAATAACGAAAATTGATTACAACGAAAATTTCTAAAGTAACTTACTGAAAAATTAGGGTTTTCTAGCCGCTTTAAATTGCTTTGAATAAATTTAATAAAATTTTCGTTTCCTTCACAATATATTTTTTTTAAACGTAATAAGATATCAGCAAAAGCTTTAAATACTATGTAATAGTTTGTGCTTAGGAGCAGTTATTGGAACAAAAACTTTATATCATATTTTTTCATAACTCCTTAACTTGAGGTGATGGTGAAAAAGTAACCTTATATTTAAAATCAGTGCCCGTAGTTAGAATTGATATCCTACAAAACAAACGACCTGAGTAGTTTCTGATTTTAGTTATTAAAAAATGCTTAAAATTTAAACTTGAGGAAACCGATCATTTTTTGAAAGCATTAAATGCCATATCTTTGTATTTATTCATTTACTTTCTTAAAATCGATATTCATGCCAATGAATGCGGTATACTTTTTAGTTCCTACTTATTTCAAATAAAAAAGTTAGGATATCAATTAATGGTAATTTATCATTTTTGTTTTGTGACAAAAAAAAATTACGTTATCTTAAATTTACTACTTATTTGTGATTTTTATATTAATATAATAATTCATTTTAAACAAGAAAAAGTTCTACTTTTTCTATAAATGTATTATTTTTTATTTAGTTCAAATAAAACAGATATACGTCTGATTTTTGAGCTTATGAATTTTACTTATTTTGTGATTTTTAGTTATTAGAAATAAGAAATTTTAAACAAGAAAAATGTAATACTTAATATTTACAAAATTTAATTTTCCACTATTTCTTTTTATTTATTTCAAGTATTTTAATGTTGAATAAATGTTTTTTACTAACAAAAATTATAATTTTATTGATTTTCCTTTTTTTAAAAAATGTTTGTTTAGTTTGGTAATTTTTATTTCATTTTGGTAACTTTATTATCACATTTTGGTAACATAATTTCTTTACGAGTGGCAACCCTGCTTGTGACTTTGCAAGCGCTTGAAAAATTTGCTACGGCTACTGAAAGATTTCATTATTAACACTCAAAATAAGTAAAAAATTCTTCCATTTTTCAGTTTAATGTATTTTAACTCAATATTATATCATAATTTGTATTTTTTTATTATTTTCACAACAATTTTCTATCTAAGCAGCACATGCATTTCATTCGTTGTTAAGACTCTTTCTGTTATTAACAAAATTTTAAGGAAAAGAGCTTTTTAATTTGCAGCAGAATACGAAACCTTAGCAAATTGTCAATATTAACTATTTTGTTAATGTGGTGACAATTTTCTATCTAAGCACATACATTTCATTCGTTGTTAAGACTCTTTCTGTTATTAACAAAATTTTAAGGAAAAGAGCTTTTTAATTTGCAGCAGAATACGAAACCTTAGCAAATTGTTAATATTAACTATTTTGTTAATGTGGTGAGCTTAGTTAAGCTGCCAGAATAGGGCTGTGTTTTTAAAAAAAAAAATAATTACAAACAAAATGACGGCTACGCAAACTTAAAATTCAAAAAAGTCCTAAAATTTTAGGGCAAAAGTAGCTGTACAAATTTTTTGAGGACTTTAAAAAAAACAACTCGAAGTCAGCCTCTCAAAAATATATTTTTTTAATTATTCAACAATTTTGGAGTACAATCACACCAATTTGATTTGACACACCAAGACGACACGAAAAACATTTTTTTTTGTTTATTTTAGTACTTATGTAAAACAATAAAAACATATTTACTCAAATATCTCTAACCGTTTTTTTTACAATCCTTACTTAAAAAACTCCTAAAATTTTAACAAAATAAGGTAAAAAATCCCTGAAGGTAGCTTTCTAGTGTAGAAAATTGATTTGTATTTGTATTTGTATTTGTATTTATTTATAAGACATTAGTACAAATAAGAACTAAGTTCTTTTACAGTACAACCAGTAAAAATACCTATAAATAAGTTAAGATAATAAACAAATTGTTTAGAAATAACAACAAATGAATAACAGTGACTATAAATAAGATAATGAATTACATTAGATAATGATTAAGAGATTAATAATAATAAAATCAAAATAAAAAATATTGTATCAATAAAGATAAGAATAATAATATGAATGAAGAAAAAGATTATGTAAAGATAAAAGAGAAAGGATAGAAAAATAAATTAAGTTGAAGAAGTTAAGAAGTTGAGAAGTGAGTAAAAATAGATTGCCTAAAATTTTCCGCCCGTTCGATTTCTCTTAAGTTACGTGGTAACGCATTCCACAGTCTTATGGCATTAATGAAAAAAAGATTGGAAGAAGTTAGAGAGCCATGTCTTGGAACTATAAGTATCTTGCATCTTCTAGACAAACTGAACTGCAGTTTTTCATATAGGTAATAAGGAGTTTTACTATGTATTATTTTATGAAGGTAGATACAGTTTCTAGCATTTAAATAAGCATTTGATAAAATCAAAAAATTTTTTTTTTAACTTTTCGATAGTTTATATATTCAAGAATATCTCCTTAAAAGGATTTTTCGGAATTCGAAAAAGTTATAGCCATTTTAGTGTCGTCACTTAAAAACCGAGTATCAGACTCAATTTTATTTTTAAAAGCTACGAGTAGCAACGTAAAATTGCGAAGTTTTTGCGAACTGGACCCGAGAGCAAAATTCATACATCGTGTCAAAGTAGCTGATATGTATCGAAACTAGCCCGAGTCTTAACTATAACCTCTTCAATCCTGCACCAAGAAATACAATGAAAAAAATGTTGTTTTAAGGCATTATTCTTACTAAATAGGGTCGAATTAAGACATTTTTGCAAAAAAAAATTTTAATTTAAAAATTGAAAGCAAAAGTTTTTTCACTAAATTCATTATTTATTAACACTTTTCTACTTTCTAGACATATTTGCGGAGCCTTCTTACGCGACATTTTTGCATTTTGCATTAAAAAATTTAATAGTTTTTAAATGTGCAGATATGTGGATATTTTTTACAATAATTATTATTGAGTTGATATATCATTATTTATCAACACTTTTTACTTGACATACAAAGAAGCCTTCTTACGCGACATATTTGAGAAATTGAAAGAGAGCTAATGAGGAAGAATATATGCTCTATCCATTGCGCCAATATTTAAATGAAATAACGATAAATCAGAAAATATTGCAATACAAAAACTTTTGTCCACATATGTTACCATTTTACCCGAAGAGAATAATTTACCCGAAACATACCAAAAAAGTACATCGAAAGTCACCTTAAATAGTACCGTAGTAAGTCTGTGTTATGTCAATAGATTGCTCAAAAACGAGCGACTGTACTCGGGCACAATACACTGACGAGTGTACAATTTGGTCTTCGTTCGTACATTGTGCCTGCCGAAGGTGTTCCAGAACTATCACTTCTTTCGGTGCAGAGGTCGGACATTTACCGACACGGGCACGGGACATATATCAGCTACTTTATTGACACAAAATATGAAATTGTTTCTCGGGGATATCTCGGGTTTTAATGAACCGATTAACTTAAAGTTTGATGAGGGCCTTTTTATAAATCTCTCTATGGCTCGGACTTGAATTATGTAAAAATGTTGTTTTTAATATTTTAAAAAATTCGAAACCTTGAATAAAAGGCCAAAAGATTACTTTTTTTAACAGTCGCCATTTCGCGAAAAATTCTTACTATTTAAGTATCCTTTTTCAGATGACAAGGAGGGTTAAAATCGTGTCAAGATGGACACGGTATTTGCCCCCCTTCCACCTTCAACAGCGTGTAACTTCGTTAAAAATATTTTTTTTTATAATTTTTGTATAAACTCTTAAGATATGAATAAATAAGTGGTGAAGAAAATGGATAGTAAAAATTAATTGGCTCTTTTTGTCGACCGTCAAAAGAGGCCCGAAATTCGGTCTTTTACACTAGAATAGTACTGCCTTAAACAATTCAAATTCAACAAAAAATCTACATTTTTATTTTGATAGAAGCTAGATAATGGTTCTTTAAACAAATTTGCTTCCCCATCTTTTGTATTGTTATATACAATAGTATAAAATATTCTTCTTCTTAAGTTCCTAACTGGAGTCTTAAGTTGGCAGCAAAATCCCGTTAGTAGGTTTGAACTTTTGACTTGATGCAACTGTCTGCAAAGCAGTCGCAGAAGGCAGGGATCGAAAATAACGCTTATTTTTTCATTTTCAGATTACTAGATCATGCCACAGAGGCTATATTATGCAGAGGTGTCAGTTCGAAGATCACTCAATTTACGTTGTACAAGCGTCAGGATGATAGAAAAACAAAAAAAAAAATAATTATGCTTTTGCCTCAGCAGTTGTTTCATGCGCACCTATAGAAAAGTCAAAATGAATGCAGCGTCAAAAGGAACGCTGTGGCAAAGCATAATTATTTTCGTTTATTTCTTCTATTCTTCGGACGCTTGTACAACGAAAATTGAGTTCGAAGAGAATTCGAAGTCGAACTGGGACCTCTACATAATTTATACTCTCTGCTCTCTGTCTGTGGTTTTTCCTTCTACTCTCTGGACGCTTGCACAACGAAACTTGAGTACGAAGAGCATTGGAAGTCGAACTGGGATCTCTGTATAATAAAGTTTCTGTGATCATACATAAAAAGTTGATGTAAATTACTTTTCAATACAGCGATGTGATGCTAGAAAACTATAAATTACATTTTGGACATGATGCTCTTTCTTCGTGATTTTTAATATAAACATACACTTGTGCTCATACAATTAAGACAAAAAAGAATTTGCAACTATAATTGTTATAATATTTCTCTGCTTTTGTTTTTTGGTTTCGCTTTGTGATTATTAACTTTCCCATTATATGTGTTTTAAATAAATAAAAAATTTTTTAAAGGAATTTGTTGTTATCCATGCATTGCAGGCAGTGCATTTTTTATTGCGAAGCAATCAACTTCTAAGTGCTCACATAATTAAGATATTTGATTTAACAACGGTAAATAATAAATCTTTATATTTTTTCTTCATTGGAGTGTACATAAAATAATAATTGTATTAATTTTAGCAATATTAAAATTTGATTTGGTCTAATGGGGAAAAAAAGAGCTCGACACCTTGTAAGAGGAAACTGATTTGGAGTTCCTTCCAAAACTCTGGAAACGTTGCCGAAGTAGCTAAAAATTTGAGTGTCTCGCGAAGCAGGGTTTATAATGCCTTAGAATATTTTGAGAAACATCAAACTTTTAATGATTTGCCACGAAATAAGCCCCCAAAAACCACAGCAACTTATGATCGCAAATTGATTAGGTTGAGCAAATCTAACCCTTTTTTAACCTCCAGCGAATTAAGGGCTCAGATGGAAGCAGATTAAATTGTTAAAATATCCTCGCAAACAGTTCGAAGGCGGTTAAAAGAAAATTCGTTAAATGGGCGAATTACACGGAGCAAACCAAATACATAAAAAAAAATTTGCGAAAGAGACTTGAATTCGCAAAGAAACATTTGGGTAAAGATCAAAAATTTTGGGATCTAATTGTATGGAGCGACGAATCTAAATTTAATGTCTTCGCAAACGATGGAAGACCGTATGTAAGGCGTCCTCCGTTGAAAGAATTGGACCCAAGGTACACCAAAAAGACGGTCAAGCATGGTGGCTCTTCCGTAATGGTTTGGGGTTGTTTCACTTCATCTGGCGTTGGTCCAATACAACAAATAAATGGAAAAATGACAGGTGAAATGTAAAAGGGTATTTTGGCGGAGCATTTGGACGGAGACTACGTTGAAAATTTGCCACTTGCTTGGATCTTCCAGCAAGACAACGACCCTAAACATTGCTCACAGTTAAATCTTGGCTCGAGTCTAATCGTATCCAAGTCTTCGAATGGCTAGCCCAAAGCCCGGACCTAAGCCCGATAGAGAACCTATGGGCTATAATTAAAAGAAAGGTTTCAGCTCGAAAAACAAAAAATAGGGCTGATCTGTGGGATATCATTCAACAGAAATGGTGAAAGATAACTCCTGAGCAATGTCGGACTTTAGTATGCTCCATGAGCAATAGATGTGCAGCAGTTATTCGTCAAAAGGGTTCCCAACTAAATATTAATATCGTTGAGACATTTGGTAAAAATAAAACACATATTATAAAAAACATATGTGTAATATTTTAAATTCTTTTCAGATGTCCTAATTATATGTTGCTTTCAATGATGACGCTATAAACTATTCATATTAAAGATAAATGTTTAAAAAAAACTACTCTAAATTTCTTCAAAGCATATATTTATGAATTACGGTCGACGTGTCTTATTTGTATGAGCACAAGTGTAACTTTTAAATATTTAATCAAAAATGTACGGGTGGCTCAAATTTTGTATCTACCTAGCGATTTTTTGTTTTTGGGCTACAACTATTGGGCTCTCATATGTGCATATCAAATGCTCCAATAGTGTTGAAAAGGAGCTTAAAAATTATAACATTTGATTTTTACTACTACATAGTTAGCAAATTATATTAAATGAATTAGAATCAATTTAAATTGCATACCTATAATAAATGCACCTTGTTATATCAATTAAAACTTCAAAGCTTGTCTTTTAATAAAAATATCAATACTGCTGTTCCATTGACGCTCTTAATGACGTATTAATTAGGTCATTGTGTTTTAATAACCTTTTAATTGCAAGTTGTTTTTATAATTGCAAGACTCTTATCGCGATTGCACATAATGTTTACATTCCTTAAATTAAAAATAAAATCAACAAGTTGTCTTGGTACTTTGATGATTTATTGAAATGACCTAAATCTACGTACCCAAATTTATAGAAGGGTCTTAGGGATATATTTGAAAAATCAAACTTTTTAAATCTTGATAGGTTTAGCATTTTAGAGACTTAAAGTTGTTTGGCATTCTTTTTGATATTTCGTGAAATGTAAAAAGGATATTAAAACATCCCTACATCCCTTTTACATAAATAATAAGGAACATTTAACTTTTAGCGAAAATGGTATTTTACCATTTTTTTTTAAAATGTGCTTTTAGAGCTAAAAAAGTTAATAGTGAAAAAATTAAGGGCCGCTCTCAAGTCGTTAGAAAAAATGTTAGAAAAAATGGCCCATAAACATGTGATGTTTTGTTCAATTTTTTAACAAAACTAACATTTATGGTTATTAAAAGAAAAGCAATGCAAGTATCTATTCAACGAAGTATAAAACTTGAAAATCCATGCATATCTCTTGAAGATATAGCTCTTTTTGGACTAAGAAAATTTTACGTCTGAAGATTTTTTTGTGATATTAAATTGTTGTCCTTGAAATAGTCCTAAATTGATGTAAACCCGAAGTTTTTTCACTAAATAAGGTTAGTGTATAAATAGCATTGTGATTTAGAAAATAAGAAGTGTTTTTAAAAATTGGTCTATTTTGCCTAAAAATGTTTCAAAGTAATTGCATTCATACGTAATATTGAGATTAATGAAATTAGCAGAACAGGGGAAAAATTTGTATAAAAAATCGCGCGAAATTTTGTGAAAATTTTTCCAAGTAATTGTACTCATACGTAATGTTTAGATTAACGAAATAAGCGCGATTTTTTATAAAAATTTTTCGTGTTTTGATATATTAAGCTGAAAGTAATCTTCAAAAGTAATGGAATTCTATAATTAATAGCTTATGAAGTAGGTAATAACATAGCCTTTTCTGTAACCCATTTTTATAGTTTAGTTTTGTTTATATATAGCAAATATATAGCAAGTTTTAGGAGCCCATTTGTTAAAATTTGGGCCCCTATAACTTCTAAATCAGATGAGCGCGGCCATTAATTTTTTCGGATTTGTAATTAGAAGCCCTAAATACATACGTTTCACAAAAAAAATATATGAAAAAAAAATCATTTTTGCTGAAAGTGTCCAATATGTCAAATAATGCATTAAATTGTAAAAGGTGCTAACATTTAACAATGCATTCATTGGCTCCGTTTACAGAAATCAACATGTAAGTATCACTTTCGAAACTTTGTGTGTCTTGTGAACAGTGATTTGCATTTTCTGTCAACACAGTTACAAAAATTGACAAAAATTCCACTCAATGCAAATATCTATTCAACGTTTTCAAAAGTAGTAATTAATTAAAATGTTGATGAATTGTACTTTTCACCTAATTTTGTGTTATTCGAAGTTTTATACTTTCACTTCCAAATGTCAAACTTTGCAATTGAAAGTAGCGGAAAAATAAAGCGTGGCGAAATATAGACAACATGTTGTGAGTAGCGAAAATAATATATGCCGTTCACAAGACTTTTATCCAACAGTTGCAAACAATTTAGTTCTGTAAACGCAGCCACTGCAAGATTTCGTCTACCAATATTTTCAGACACAATGAAAAAACGCCCTCTACTTACGGCTCATCGCCATCCTTGGTGATTTTGAAAAACGGATTCTTGAGATTCGACTCGGACATGGTTTGTGCGTGATCGTATAGGCGATGCAATGCCATATTGGTCATTTTTACGCCCAATATGGTAAGCGTCGTCAGAACACAGTAAATGCTCCATGTGAACACAGTTGCTGGAAAATACTAGAATGACAAAATAATTAAATGAAAAAAAAAATTAGTGTCAGCAGTTAATTTGTCAGTGTCAAAGGTCAATTAAGCTGTTGTATAACTTACCAAATATGTGACGAATGGAGAGCACAGCAGAAAAAGCCATACATATAAGTGAACCACGTTGCAAAAGACACCTTGATGCGGATCGTAAAACCAGCCACCAGTTAGCGAAGCCCACACGCCTTGGCGAAGTATCTCCAAGGTTTGTGAACCCATTGTGGGCTAAAAATCATTGCCTTTAACGTGCTGTGTTTTGGGAGACGGTGTGCAGGATGTTGTTGCAGTTATCAAGGACGAAGTTGCATATGGACGACTATAATGATGCCGCTGATGATGATGATGTTGTACTTAAGTTGACTTCCGTGTTATTCACTTGTTATTGTTGCTTGTTTTGGTTGTTGTTTTTCCAATATGTAATGCAATTATTTTTGGCACGATTATAATTGGTTTTTTTTTATATTTTTCTTACTAATTTGCAATGTTTTCCTAGAAATTTCATAATCAATTTTGTTTGGCATTAACTTTTATGGAATTTATACTAAAAAAGAATAAGTGAATGAATGAAAAAAAAAACAAATAAAAAACATGAGTCGCCTTGACGACTTCTTTGCGCTGTTTATTTTATTCATTTATTTGTCGTACATCTTTCGTTTCATACTTTTACTTATAGTATTTCTTTTGCAACTTTTAGTTTTCATTTTGGAATTGCAAAATATATTTTTTATCACTACCTATTTGCAAACACTAGTATTTTTTACATATTTTCCAACTTCGATTTCTTCAATTCATTTCATTACAGCCTTTATTTTGCTGCACCCACCATTATTGGTATCATATGGCTTGCACACACTTTGATTTGATTAATTTTCCTTAGTTATCTTTAATCAATTGGTTAAAATTTCTCTCTTTTTTGAGGCGAAAGTTATATTTTTTCGTGAAAATTAAGGTCGCAAAACTTTGCCAGTCGTCGCACTGTGGAAAAATTTTTGCTGGTACGAATTTTTCGCTCGGTTACTTTTTGACAGCTGTCAGTAATGACAGTTATTGTTTTTTTTTCTTTGCTGCAATTGCTATTGCAATGAGTTTTGTTGTTGGAAGTTTTGTTCGATTTGCTTAATGTCGATAAGATTGTTTGCAGAGGCATGTAAGACAGGTTGTGCGAGAGGTAATAACTATTGAAACTATGAATGTATGATTCGTATGAAATTATTTGAGTTTAGTTTAAGGGAGGTTTTAGGCAAAAGCGATTGAAATTAAAAGATATTAAAGAATTTGTTTTCTAAAAAGTATATTATAAAGACAACAATATTAGGCATATTTTACCTTAAGCTAGAATGATTTTTTGTTCACTTTTTCGAGAAAATTAAGGCCTTCAAATTCCAAATCTGAAAAAATTAATGGTCGCTCTCATCTGGCTTAGAAGTTATAGGGGTCCAATGTTAAAAATGGGCTAAAAAAGTCCTTTATCTTTTGTTTAGCTATATATAAACATAACCAAGCAAAATGGGTATTAAAAGGAAGTCTATTATATTCCCTACTTAATAAGCTATTAACCATACAATTCCATTAATTACTTTCTAGCACATAACTCTTTTTATGTACCTACTATTTTGCATAAAAATTTTAGATGCATTTCAGATTCAAATAAAAACGACAACAATTAATTCCATGAATTCGAATGTAAAAACGACAAAAATCAATTCCATGAATTTGAATGTAAAAATTTAAGGATAATTTAAAAGACAAGAAAAATTGTTATATAAAATCGCCGCGATTTTTAATTGCCTGCGCGCGCTTTATTTATTCACCGTTTATTTAATAGTTCCTAAATATTTAAAAAATTCTTGAAAAATTAATATTTTATGGCTTTTAACTGCATAATTTACTCTGTAAATGTTTTAAAAATTTCTCGAGTGTGGGCCTTTCTTCCTCAATCGTTCATGTAACTATTTAACTTCGTAAATATTCCTCCATCATATATGTTACATCGTATATGTAACTAGTTATACCTTAGTTACATAAATTGCAATTATTCCTTTTTTTATATAATTTGGACTTCCAGCTTAATATTGTTTTGCCCTTGTACGGAATATTGTTTTTAGCACTACAAAACGAAAATATTTGAGTATAAAAGAAATTAAATCTTAAAAAGGTATGCATGGATTTGAATGTTTGATACATCGTTAAATAGATACTCGTATTACCTTTCTTTTGATACCCATAATGCTTACTTTTCTAGGAAAATTGAAAAAATTACAGCATGTTTTTAAGGCCATTTTTCCTAACTTTGGAAATGTTATTTGGAAAGGCCATTTTCCCTATAACTTTTAAACGTCTTGAGAGTGACCTCTAATTATTTCACTATTCGCTTTTTTAGCTTCAAATACACATTTTGAAAAAAAATTTAAAAAATCCATTTTAGCTAAAGGTAAAATTTTCCCAAATTTAATTTACATGTGAATTTTACATGATCAATTTACATACATTTTTTGCTGTAACATTTAGTTTTTATATATAAAGATGGTGCTAAAGTTGGTGTACTTAAAAAAAGGTGAAAATGGGGCCACATCATAGCTTGAATCAGATCGTCTGAAAAAACAAAATGCACTCAAAAGCAGACCCTTGAATACACATCACTTACCAAAATGGAATATAAATATGGTAAATTAAGAAAATTATGAAGCGTAGAAAAACAAAAAAATTAACTTATTTTTGACCATATTGTTGCGTGTAAAAACTAGACAAATTTTCCAAAGCCGCTATTTTTGGTAAATGATGATTTTGGTGTAGAATTACATTATAGACACTTAAAATATAAAAATATTAAAATCGGTTGATTAGTTTGCTTGCAGTACTGTTGCCCGTTTTGAAAAAGTATGCTAACGCATATGTCTGAATGCGTTTAATGTTATTGTGCTCAGTTAAAGCTGCTCTTGCAAACCGGTTCTTAATATTCTTGAGTAGTTGTACAATAGCCATTAAAAAAAATTTACCCAAACTTGTTTGCCTAAAAACTCTCTTAAAATGATCCATTTTAATGATTATATTTTCAAACTAGCTGATTCAATTAAAACATAGGATAAATTAGTTTCAAAGCCACGATTTCAAATACTTATACATAAAAACAGAGAAAGACATACAAATATTACGATTTTTTAATATGAAAAACTGATAGATAAAAAGTTATAGAAATATATCCATTACACTTAAGACCTAACGGCTACTCAACGAAGCTATAAAGTAAAAAATCGTTATTAAAAGAAGGTGTTTGTTCTGTACGCAAAATTGTTAAAATAATTTACTTGTCTTTCTTCGTGTTTAGTTTTCTTCATTATTTATTTTTTAAAAAAGGTTAAACAAATTTTTGATTTTTGTGTTGCGATCAACATCTTCTGTTGACACTGTTACTTGTATTCATAACATTTGAGTAAAATGCTTCTCCTGACCACATTTGTATAGGTAAAAAATCCTTAAAATAAACCTCTTTTTTGTATATATCAGGAACCGAAAATAACTGTTATATTAACATTTTGAAATGAAAATGGCATGAAAGTTCCGGTGATTCAAATATATCGTGACGATCGTAATGGCTGGAGCCTCGTGAATAGTAAACACATATATTATTTTTAACAGCTATTATAGAAGTTAAAATTAAATGGCCCTTTTATTTTTTTCGGCATAAAATAACAGTTACTTTTATTTTAGAGGTCAAAAGTAGCTGTTATTTTGTGTTTTTTATGTTTTTGGTCAAAAATATCAGGCAACATTAGGTGGTTATTTTTTCAAAGGCCATTTCACTGACTAAACATTTATTAAAACTATAAAAATATTTGTTTTCAAACTCAAAGTCAAAAGGGGCGTTTCATTGAGACTAAAATCATATAATTTATTGCAACTAGTGCTCAAGCTACATGGTTTGATGTCTTTTATGCAAATAAAATATTTAGTTCATTGCTAGATAAAATTAAATTTTCCTGAAGAAGCTGACGAATAACCAGCGAAACGTTGGAAAAGAAAAATTACATAAATTTTTTATTTGCATATAAAACAACAGACCGTTTAGCCTGAGTACTAAGTGCAAGAAATTGTATAAATTAAAAAAATTTCTCACATACATTTATTTAAAAAAAATGGTATTAATACTTCAGTCAAGCATCCTTTAAAAAATTCAAATTTCCTGATACTATTGATCGAAAAATAACAGGCACAAAATAACTGTTAGTTTTGATCTATAAAATACAAGTAAAAAATAGCCGCTATTTTTGTCCGAAAATATAAAAGGCACAAAATAACTCGTATTTTTGTCGGGAAAAATTAAATTTAAAGACAACTGTTTATATCTGATTTAAAAAACCATAACCCACACTTTCCGTGATATTTATAGCTTCTGTTTGAAGTGCCATACATTTTAATACAATAGTTATATGTGCTGGCAGAAATGGTGTAATCCTAGCAAAGTAATGGTTTCATCTATATTTTCGGTTTGCTTTTTAGTTATTACTCTTCACTCATTTGTCTAGTATCCAATATAATTATAAAATGATAAATTTTACTGTATACTCGTACTTTAGTTTAAATACCTGATTGTCTTGTTTGTAGTTTGACAAAATTATAATTGTTTTATAATAAAAAGTAACTTTATAAATAAAAAAAAAAACAATAAAAGATAGCATAAATGGCTTTGTTAAATCAAACACCTTAAAAAAATAGTATTTCTGATACCATTACTACTTTCATGAAATTTATAATAAACTAGAATTCAATTTAAAAAATTATTTTATTCCTTGTCTAGACATTCTAATTTATATTGCATCCTTTCTTATCAGCGTATCCTTGCATATCCATCACTCTCCTCAGAATGTTTGTGCTCGTAGTTGTGATGATGGTGAAAGTGTTCCTCCTCTTCTTCTACCTCCGCATAAGGAATAGCAGAATGAACGGAATGAACTGGATGATCGAAATGGAGCGGATGCACTGGATGAGCAGGGTGAAGTGGAACTTGCTCATAGAAATTATGGTGTTTCTTATCATGCTCGTATTTCGGTTTGTGATCGTGATACGCATGATGCTCATGTTTCGCTTGGTGTTCGTGCTTTGCTTTGTGATGATGGTAAGCAAGGTGTTTGTGTTTCTCCTCATGCTCGTGGTGGGCCTGATGTTTATGTTCGTCTTTGTGCTCGTGATGAGCATGATGTTCGTGTTCAGCTTTGTGCTGGTGGTGGGCATGATGTTCATGTTCATGTTTATGTTCGTGGTGCCCATGATGTTCGTGTTCCTCTTTGTGCTCATGGTGGGCATGATGTTCGTGATGCGCAAGATGCTTATGTTCATGTTTGTGTTCATGGTGACCCTGATGTTCGTGTTCATGTTTGTGCTCGTGGTGGGCTAGATGTTTATGTTTCTCCTCGTGCTCATGATGCGCAAGATGTTTGTGTTCATGTTTGTGCTCGTGTTCGGCATGGTGTTTGTGCTCTTCGTGGTGTTCATGTTTTTGAACATGTTCGTGTTTTGCGTGATGATGATGCTGATGTTCATGATGCTGATGCTCCTCCTTGTAGACGGGATGATGTTCCTCATGTATGATTTTCTCTTCTTTGATTATAATCGGCTTGTGATGATGGTGAACATGTTTGACAATTGTGTGAACATGTTTCTCGATCTTTTTGTGGATTGGCACATGGATAATGATTTTTTTCTTTTTTTGGTGACTGCTAAAATAGAAGAAATGCACAAAAAAGTTGTAAGCAAGAATGTATAAAAATCTAAGAGCGGATTATTCAAGTGCGGTTTTTAGAAATTCGATGTAAAATAACCATTTTCGAATCTATGATAAGTGAAGTTAATTTCTACAGCATTTGAGAGCAATTTAGAATATTTATCGAGCCACATCATTCAATTTTATATATTTTTCTGCAATTTATGCACAGCGATAAGCTTGACTCAATGTTACAAACTGCGGTCGGGTTAACTATTTTTGAATTCAACTTTGGTGACATACCCCGCAGCTGAGTCCTGCACACAAACGCTTAGCAGCACCAATCCAACAACAACGAGTGTTTTAATCAACTTTAAGAAATTAAAAATAAAAAATTGTTATCTCGAATTATTTTTTTAACACAACTTCTTACTCCCAGTCGACTGTCCATGGCTTAAGAAGATTCAAGCAAATCACGCGGTTCTATACACTACTTATACAAATGGGAGTTTTCGATATCACGCAGCACTCTATTGTCCGGTGAGTGAATAAGGAATGAACATTTTTTAAGGTACTACAAATACTTTTATAATCTACAACTTGTAGACTGTGCATGCGTACCATACTGAGCAATTGCATGGAATGCAAGCACTGCGCTTCCTCACCTTCATAGCAGCGGCGTCTAGAAAGTGCACCCGTTTGGAACGCTGCAAGCAAAAAGTAAGAAACTCCAGTTGCCTGCGTCTGGCATCTAGCAGCATGTTAGTGGTGCTGCCGCCACCGCCGCTTGTGGGTGAAAAACGATTGATAAGCGTGTGCGCAGCCGGAAATAGCTTAATATCAGTCAACGGAAATAAAATTGAGTGAATTTGAGACGAAGAAAACTAAAATAAACATTGTTGAAAACTGAAAATGTTACAAATATCCGATTATTAACGTGAGCGTCATGTTATAAAAATCATGCAAATTTTCATTTATAGTTTATTATTTTTTAAACGAAACTCAGATTGTTTCGTGTGAAAATAATAATTACGTCATGACATTGCACAATTTATGACTATATACTTAGGATGACATAATAAAGTGAAAAATTAGACTGCTATGTATTGTTTTGCATCAAACTCCTTACTATACTGTTTATTAAAAAACAAAATTTAAAAACAAATTTCTTTTCACTTAATCTAATTTTAGCGAGACTTAAAATTTTTGTTAGTTACATTGCCTCGTGCTTACCAAGTTAAATTATAGACTATAATGTATTATTTAAAGCGAGCTGGTAATAATATATAGAAGCCACGTGCTTAGGATAGAATGTTAATAATAACAAAAATCTTATAAGGAGTTTTATAATTGAGACAATTAGAGTGACCAAGTTTTGCTCATAAATTGCATGTTTATTTTGAGGAAATATTCTCATAATCAACTATGTACAACTTTAAACTAAATACAAAAATACTAAAGATTAAAATACTATACATTTATAATGTTTGTATTTGAACATGAAGAGTAAAATCACATATCAATGAGAATTATTAAAGACAATAAAAATTAGCCTCTATGCATGTTAGGCAGTTAAATTCAATAAAATTCGGTTAAAGCGGTGGGGGAGTCGGAATAAGGCAATATCTCATTCAAGATATTAATCGTAGAAAAGTAATAGTAATCAGACCAATTAAATTTCTTTTCCCGATTATAAATTTCATTAACAAGATAATTTTCGTGAAATTCAAGTTTGTCAACAAATCTTTTTTTAATATCGAAAGTACAGCTACAAAGAAGAGTTACAAGAGCTTTATTGTGTATGTAATTACTGGAAAATCTTTTAGTAGGCAATTCAAAATTCTTGTCAACGTAATATCTAAGTATTTTTTTCGATGATTTGTAATTCCTTAGCTACTGATGGAGAGATTTAGTGTTTTGACTTATCAATTTAGTATTTAGTAAAATAAATAGTGAATAGTAAAATAATCGGAAAATATTTCTTTAATTTAATTATTTTTTTATAGTTATTCTAGCATGTTTATTAAATTTGAAAAATTTATTGAATGTTATTCCAAGGTATTTTATACAGTCTTAAGAAGGAATATCAACCCAATTTAAACTTAATTTGAGACTTTTGCTTTCTGGAACTACTTTTCTGTTGAATTTAACTGAAGCATTTCTCATATATATAGCTTGTGATTTTTTGGCATTAATAGTTATACCCCAAGATTTGTAATAGTAAATTATTACTCTAAGATGAGAATTATCATGAACGTAAATAAGAGAATCATCCGCATAAAGATTGCTTTTTGACCCATTTATTTCATGAGGGAAATCATGAATTAATATATTAGAAATATGGATAGCTAAAACAGCATCTTGTAGTACTCCACTTTTAAAAGAACCAAATCCTATCACTGAGAAAACAGTTTTATAATGAAAGGATCAAATCCAATATGAATTAATTTGTAAACAAGTCCTTTGTGAAAATCATTATCGAATGCTTTCTCTTTATCAAGTGATACTGCAACTGTACAAGCTTTTTTCTCTAAAATTACTTTTTACGTCATCATGTTATTTTTCTAAAGCGTTAACAGTTGAGTGACCAGGTTAGAAACCAAACTGATGATCAGGGATAAAGCTAAAGTTCATATTAGAATAAATCTTTCATTTAATAACCCTTTTGATCAGTTTACCTAAATTAGACAGTAACAAAACCGGTCTAAAATTGTTTAATACAAAAGATTGTTCCATTTTAACGGAAAATAGTCACTATTGAAACAATTATTAAAAATAATGAATAGAAAACTTTATGCAAAATTTAAAATTTTTTTAGTTATAAAATTTTAAATCATAATAATTTTGGTTAAACTTTCATTAAGTAAGCTTGATTCGTTTTAATTTGATTTTTTATCATTATATTAGGAATTTGAATTTGTGCTGAAAGCAATAGATATTCTGAGTTTTTTTGTTAAAATTTTGAATATACATTTTTTTTAAAATTTTTGCCATTATTATTTTAATTTGTAAAAAACTTTGATAATATCTGGAAATATAAGTTTTTTATTTTTTAGTTTGTTAAGATTTATATTTATTATTTCCAATTATTTCCGAATGAGAGTTCGATGTGGAGATGACCGCTGAGGTGAATAATTAAATTGAATTATCTATTTCAGAGTTTGAATGATTTATATTTAAAGCTGAAGTGATTCCCTCAAGAGCATTATTTAAATCTTAGCGAAAATTAGACCATACTGTATTGTTATATAATAATAATTTAATAATAATATTAAACAATTTTATAATAAAATGTTTTTGAGAATTGATAATAAAGTCAAAATCAGGTCAACTTATTTTTATCTTCAAAGAAATGTGATCAGAAAAGGAAGGCAAGGTAGAAATTGTAAATTAATATTTATAATATCAATTAAATTTCTACTATTTAAAAAATTATCCAGAAATGAATAACATTTTGGAAACGAAAGTTTTATATCGCACAACCTGTGAAAAATAAAGAATGAAATCGCAGTCAGTTATTTAATGTTTTACCATTTAAATTTTTCATGGAATCGCCCCAGTTTTCAAAATTTTGACAATAATTTGTAATTTTGAAAAAGGAATCAGACATTTGTGATGTTGAAGCATTGGAAGGAAAGTATAAGCTTCCTAGTAAAATTATAAAATTTGTGATTATGTTAATGATAACAAAACTATTCTAACTAAGAAAAATAAGATTTGGAATGGATGTTGTTACACATTTAAAATTTCTTTTAATAACTATCCCAACTCCAAGAGAAGAACTGTCGCGAATGAAATTATAACTGTCCAAAAATATTTTATTATTTAAGGAAATATGAGTTTCTTGTAGAAATGCAATATTGATGTTATTGCGATTTATGGTTGTTAATAAATCAACTCGTCTGCTTTTATCAATTAAAGATCTAATGTTAAAAGTAAGTAATGAAAGTAAATTATGATCCACAATTGATTAAAACCAGAGAATGTAAATAATAATTATATTTAGATTTTTAAACAAAAAAAGCATTATGAAAAAATTGTCACACCGTCGTTTTGAAGGTAGAATTAGAATGCTCTCACATTGTAGAACTTGATTTCATATTGATTTTTAAAATTTTGATTTTTACAATTTTGAGCAAAAAATAATAATTATTTCTGCTTTTTATTCTTATAAGGCAAAAATAAAAATCAAAATTTGCCCGTTATTTTTTTTGGTCACAAAATAACTGGTATGTTTTGATTTTTATTTTTTAAAGCAAAAATAAAAAGTAAAGTTTGCCCGTTTTTTTGCTCACAAAATAACTGGTATGTTTTGATTTTTATTTTTTAAGGCACTTATTTATGCTGATTTTGTTTAATAGAGTCGATTTGACTCTATAAATAGCATAAAATCCGAACAAAAAATTTTTCTTTAGCAAGAAAAAATAAAATCTTTGATTGAAAATTCTAGCACGTCTGTATTATTCAACTTCTCGTAGCAGACTCCAAATCTGCTTTGTATAATTTCGGTAAACAAATATATTTTCGGGAGTATATTATTCAAAGTTTCTGAAATTAATGGCCTTATTTTGTAAAAAGAACGCGGTCACTTGTGTTACATTTTTGTACCTGGCAGTATATCATGGTATAATTATTGACAAGGTAGTAGCGTCAACTGACTTTTTTCTCACGAGCGGCGATCGAAAATTGTCAAAACTACCTGTTCATGCAAGCGATCAAAGAAAAGTTTAAAACTAAGAACCGACTTAAATATTCTAATTCATATGGAAGTAGAACTGCCAGACAACAAAACCCCAAGTGAGGTGATTGCGTGTGCTTTACAAAATAAGGCCATAAGTAAATATCTAAATACCAACATCAATATATATTCGCCCGCTGAAATAATTGGTCTGTTTAAGACACTCATCAAAAGTTACGGAAAAAATCAGAGTTAAATTTGTCTCATGCTTAATTTGTAAAATAGAATTTAAGTCTTTAGAATTTCAAAACTTAAATATTAATAATTTGTTTCAAACTTGCTTCCGTGTAAACTCTGTCTTATTATAATTTGTGGTATGTGTCGATAAAGCAGTTAAAAAGAGCAGAGCACTCAACTGCAACCCTGAGCTTGCGAAAAGTAACGTTATATTTTATTCTTGTGAGTTGCCTTTAAAAAGTGTTTTAATTTGTGCGTTGAAAATCGCGAAAAACTTTATAAATTAATTTTTAAAGTACGTTTCAATAAATAAAATAATTTGTGAGTAGCTATTATTTTATATTTGTATATTTATTTTAATTCAGCTTCATAGCAAAATCTGATGAAGTCATCAGACTACTCTCTAAAACTTTATAATACTATGCAGGAATATGAGCCTGAACATAATCAAAAATCGTCATTTTGCAAGCATTTTCCAACAACAACGATTGTCGTCCCCAACGATTTTTGATTCTGTTCAGGCTCAGAGCGATCGACGATTCGTTGTTGTTGGAAAATACATGCAAAATACGCAGCTCGTTTTCTGCAACGATAAATCGCAGACTTAGAATCTATAAGGGTATTCAGAGGTAGTCTTGTTATGGTGTTAGATTGTTGAAATTTTGATGTACGTGTGATCACCCTCAATAAATTATTTTGCTACACCTAAACTTCTGTCAAAATTAGATTTTTAGCTGACAACAAAACTATTCAACACCGTACCAACACTCATAACAATAGGGTCGAGGTATTGTTAGAGTGTTGCGTTGTTGAAATATGACAAGACGTGCATTTTGTTGTTGTGTTGTTGAAATAATCAACACTTCAGCAATCTAACACCGTAACAAGACTAACTCTGAATACCCTTATAGATTTTAAGTCTGCGATTTATCGTTGCAGAAAACGAGCTGCGTATTTTGCATGTATTTTCCAACAACAACGAATCGTCGATCGCAACGATTTTTGATTCTGTTCAGGCTCTCTATGGCGTTGCTTCTTCGATTAGTCCTCCTTCTCACTAGTCAGGGAATGATAGTCGTCAGTTCTTAGTTTTGCAATTCTTTCCAAATCAACTTTATTCAATAGTTGCGTTCCGTCTGTTTCGCTGGATTCTCCTGTATATGGTGTCTTGTCTTGCTTTTCTTTCACCAACTTTGCTTCATCCTCTTCTAGAGGCAATTCCATATCCCCATCGTCATTATCATCATCCACGCTTTGACGCGATTCACCCATAAACGAGTCCATACCATTTTTGTCATCAAGTCCAGGGGCTAGACCAACACTTATGGGACACATACAAGGCACGAATTGTATATGTGACGAGGAACGCCTTCCAATCGTGCCGATATTCATGGTAGCAGGATTAAATGTTGAGTATTCGGGAAAAGGATATGAAGGTCGAAAATATTTTTGTTGATTGAAGGCGGTAGTGTAGAAGCGACGATTAAATGTAGGGTAATCACTGCCATAGTTAGAAGAAGAAACACCTAACAGAGGCGGGGTAATTTCTTTAATCAACGTTGTTGTTGGTGCTACAGTCGTTGTTGTTGTAGTTGTGCTGCGAGTCGTTGTTGGTGGTGGCGTTGTTGTTGTCGTTGTTGTACTTGGTATAGTTTTCGCTGCTGCTACTGCTGCAGGATGCGGAGGTGCATATCTGCTCGCGTAGGAGTCATAGCGAACACCCGTAAGCAGCGGCGTTTGTGGTTGAAATGGTGGGGCGGCAAAACCAGCTGCGCCACCAGCACCAAAGAATGGATAGGTAGCTAGCGGTTGATACGTGTACGTGCGAAAGTAGGTGAGCGGAATGTGCTTTAGCACTGTTTCGGGCGCTTTCCTAAAATGAACAGTGTCAGCCTTGAATTTGTTGGTTTGGGTTTGGTTACTTACGTTGTTGTTTCTTGCCACCAGAATGTGTGACCGAATTGAAGTAGGGTGGAGGTAAGCTGAAATGAAAAAAGAAGCTGTAAATGAATAAATAAATAATATAGAGTTGTTTCATTGCACAGAATAGGTTCTTAAAAAGATCTTAAATATTCTTAAATATTCTTAAATAGTTAAAATTTTTACAAATTCTTAAATAATTTTGCTTAGACATGAAGGAACTGCACAATAAAATATTACCTTAAAATATAGCTGTGTTGTTTTCTATTTTCGGAGATTACAAAATTTAACACTAAAAAAAAGAACAATGAATAAAAAAGTCTTTAAACTACAGAAAACGCCGAGCCAAATCTCATCATTTGAAAGATAGGATAGTAGATTCTGGAAAAAATACACAGGAAGTGTAGTGATTGCTATAATCAGATCGCAAGAGAAAAGGGTAGAGTTTTTTCCCGAAAATAAGCAAAACAAACATCTTCTTTCCGTGAGAATTGAACAAACCAACCACAAATGTGCCGAAAATGCTTCAACCTCCACCACTAATTGAATTTTTTAAACTAATAACAAAGAATAAATGTGCCTTAGTTTTTATACTATTTTTATTTTTTTTTAAAAACCAGTATGTATTTCCTTAAACTAAAACTAAAGTAAATTGATATTAAGTTATAAAAATTATTACATGAATTTAATTGCAAGCTTTAGGTCAAGTGCATTTTTAAGAAGGCAACAACAACAACAACTCTGCATAGAGTATAGCTAGCTTTCAGTTACAACACTAGCTTCTAGCGAAGCAAAAACTCGTTTCTATGGTGCATTTCAACAGATTGTCGAACACCAATGAATATTGAAATAAATAAGAAGCAACTAAAACAGATAGCAACATTGGTAGAGCTGATGGCTATGATCTATAAATAGCTTACTATAAATAGCCTATTTGAACGTAAAATCCTTACGAATTTGTTCAAACATGAGTGAAATCATATACGACTTTAACAGTGAGTTGAAATAAACAGCTTAATCACTCAAAGACTACTGAAGAATTAAATGTAGCGATTTTCGAAACAGACAGCTAAGTGATTGACTCTATACAGAGTTGTTGTTGTTGTTGTTGTTGTTGTTGTTGTTGCCTTCTTAAAAACTTATTTGATCTAAAGCTCGCAATTAAATTCATGTAATCATTTCAATAATAGATCACAAATAATTAACTAACGTTATATAAATCAACAAAACTAATAAAAAAATTGTAATGGGCCTAAGTTTATATTTTATTATTCGCCCTTATTCTTGAAACCCCCGCGCTCGCTCTCAAAACTACGTCGAAACAAAATTGTTGTATTCTGAAAACTTTCAATTTCGACGTTGAGATCTGCAGTGATTGTTCATGTTAATTGTTGAGCAAACGTCGTCAAATAAATATTAAAATTTTTGATCGTTGCAACGATCTTCGACGACAATTCATTGGTGAAAGCAAGCTCTCGATATTTACTTGATATTTACTCGATATTTACTCGACGCGGATTCAAGAATAGGGGTGAATATTTTTTTTTTAAATAAAACGGGAGTATTCACTTTAATTCTTAAATTTCAGAAATAAAAAATTTTCGCTGAGCTGAAGTGAGCGACAGTTTGGAATTTTTCGTTTTTTTCACATTCATCTGGCAAGCTTAAAATTGCCATTGCTTCATTTCGTTGGTGCGCTTGTTACCAAAACAAATAATTTTGTTAATATTTTTTTGAAAAACTTGTGCTTTCTGTCTTTTAAAACTAAATTACATGAGTCATGAGTCGGCTACAATAAAATGAATGATAATTTTAACGATTAAACTGAATGCTCTTCTTCTTATCGAAATTGTCATATCCACAATGACTCACACTCATTAAACATATTTGCCTATGGTTACTGAACAAATCTTTCCTTTGCAAATTTCCGAAGATTATTTTTCATCAACTCAATAGGTGATTCAATTTAAGCAAACTTCGGAAAATGAAAACAAAAACAATCGCACGGAAGTTTTCGTAAATTTCAGCATTTCGGAAATTTCAGCAGTGAAGTGAATACCCTTATTGTATTTTAAAATTTCGAAGCTTTTTTATTGATACTCCAAACAAATGGCTATAAAATCTAAACACATAGCCTACTGTTCAAACCAAGTTCACTTTGAAATACGTTTTCATTGAAATAAGTTTTGGTCACAGTGGATATTAATCTTCATTGCCTAGGCAAGACACGAAAAAACACCTGACTATCATATCGAGAGCCTATATTTATTTTCCTATATCTGCAAAAATTCAAGTTTTCAGGAGAGTGAAAAAAACCGTTTCATATTTTTATTTAACAATTTCTTACAAATCAATCTTCTACAATGTTGTTCAAAAGGGTCCGCGGACCACTGTGCATAATTAAATTAAATTTTGCGGTACTTTAGCTGCTATGGCAGATAGTGGGTTATGTAAAAAAAATTACTATAAATGCAGATAGAGGTATTTGTATAGTAGTAAAACACACCATTTTCAGTAAAAGATCAACAGTTAAAACTTTGCTGTTTTTATTGTTGATGTTTTTTTTCGACAACTTTCGAATTTAATAAAAAAAAAAGAAAGTTAAAAGTCAAAGATACTGATATATTTACATGGGAATCTCAAGTAAAGTTATGTTTTTATATTATTTGTATTTGATGTTGTCACAAAAATTTTGATATTCGTTTGGAATTGCGGCTTACAGTTCCTGTATATGTTTCCACTTGTTCGATGCCATTGAAAGTTGAGTTGTGTACAACTGGGCAGGTGTCGTATGTCCAATGTATTTTTTTAATTTTAACAGCGAGGTTGGTATAACTTGTTGGCATAACAAAGTTGACTTCGGAGTTTGAAGTCAACTTTGAATTTAACGGTGCCGATGGGCTCATATAAAAAGTAGTTTAAATGCGAAACTGTTGGATTACCATTTTTGCGACCAGGTCGAACATTTAAAAATCACAAATTTTGCTGCCCATTTTCATAAACTTCACATTGTTGGTAACAACAGTATTCAACGGAAACTTGTTTAGCTAACAAAATCGGAAATCTTTTGTTATTAACGTGGAATCCATAAAAAAAATCTAAAACTGGAAAATATTTGTATCAACATAGGAAAATGTTAAAAAAAATTTCATAAAATTATTCAAAAATACTTGTTTTTATTGCAGTTAGTATAAAGAGGCTCAGTTTGATTGATTAAAATAAGGTGTTAGGATTGGTTTTTCGCCCTAATATTAATGCCATAGATGCAACCGAGGCCAGCCATCATTTTGGCATTAAAAAGGAAATGCCAAAAATGCAGATAGAGGAAAATTAATATAGGCCCTCGGTTATATGTTGTGGCTATAATATAGCAACAACACTAAATGAAACCGCACTGGCTATCAAAAATGATACCCATGGCAGTCAATGTGTTAAGAACACCAACTTTAGTGACATCTTTATTTATAAAAAATGTATGTTAAGAAAAAAAAAACAATTTTTTTTCAACACTTTCCTCAGTGTAGCAACAGCGGAGCGAAGTTTTTCTACACTGCGATTATTAAAAACAAGTCAGCGTTCAACTATGCAGCAAGAACAATTGATTGGACACGCATTATTGCATATTCATAAAGAAATTAAACTAAATATTTGCGAACTTATGAAAACTTTGCCGAAAAAAAGAAGTGCTATGATAATTTTTAACCAAATAATTTTTATGATAATTTTTTTTGATAATTTTTAACCAAATAAAATTTAAACCAAAGAAATATTGCAATGCTGAAATTCAATATTAGGCTAGTAGATTCATTTGCTTGTTTATTGCTTTTGTTTCGTATAGCGCAATATCCCATTGGTTAACGTAGTGAGCTTACAAACTGGATGTCCCTGGTTCGAATCTCACTGTGTTTGTTATTTTTTTTTGTTATATGCGCATTTCCAGGGTCCCCAACGCGACATTCGCACGGCTTTGAAGTGAAAAAAGTAAAGATTTCTTAAGAATTTTTTTTTCTTGTTTCCATTTTTAGATATAGTTTTAGGAGCACTATGTTTAGTGCAAAAGGTAGGCTTTGTCAATTTGTTGTTTCCAATATATTACCAGTAAACATGTGATTCCCAACGCGACAAAAAATAGAAGTCGTTTTCAACTGCATCTACATAAATTCAAAAATCTGCGAATTGGAATATAATTTCTTAAATTGATTTTTTGTAAACTATAATAGAATAATGTGGCTTTATATTGATAGTTGTCGTATTGAAATATTTGCATTCGTTTTTTTGTTACAACCTCTAGGATGATTCCCCACGTGACATTCCTAACGCGACTTATTTTCCCGTCACTTTTGTAATAAGGATTAGTTCAAGTAATTTTAACTCAAAATTGCACTAACTGGCATAAACTTCAGATTTATTATTTTATTTTATATATACAAACATATATAGAGTAAAATTATCTCAAATAATTTTTCAATGAATACGCCGTTTGAGCAGCTTTTATATAATTTCGACAATTAGTCTAAATGATAATCGTCTACAAATTGTTGACAAAGTCAAAAAATTTAGGATTCTATGTCAATTCAAAACTTACTTGTCTTGACCATGTGAATAACATAATAAAAATAATATATTATTCGCTAAGATGTCTGCGGTTAACTTCTAAATTTACCCCTACTTTGACTAAAAAAAGACTTGTTGTTCAACTCATTTTGCCTATAATTACTTACTCTGAGCTAGTTTATAGTAACCTTGACTCTCATTCTGAGCACAAAATTCTTGTTGCGTTTAACAACTTGACTAGATATATATTTGACTTAAGACGTTTTGACCATGTAACTGTTAAAAGCAAAGAAATTCTAGGATGTAGCTTGATTGGATACCTAAATGCGAAAAACTGCATATTTCTGCACAAGTTGATTATTAATAAAACTCCGTTATACCTTTTCAAAAAACTGCGTTTCTGTGTGTCGAACATAACCTTCAACCTTATAATACCAAGATATACTTCTTTACAATCTAAGCGGTTCTTTTTATCAACGCCATTAAGCTCTGGAACTCACTTCCTCTAAACATCAGAACCATAACCAGCTCGAACAAATTTAAGCTATCAATCAAGTCCTATTTCTCTAACCTTTCATTCTTCTACACTTTAATTTTCTTCTCCTTTCTCTTCTTTAATGTTTTAATTACTGCCTTTCCTCCTTCTTTTATTTTGTTAAGTTATGATAAGCTAATATTTAGTTAAGTTGAAATTAACTGTAATTTTTTTATTTCTCCAAATTGGTTTGTTTTGCAAAATTATAATTATATTTACTAGTTTTAAGTTTTATTCTCATCGTTTTCTGTTGACTATTAATGTTTTTTGTTGTTGTACGCTAAAAGACCATTTAAGATCTTACTATACTAATTCTTAATTTAAATAAATAAATCGAAATAAATAAATTATATTCAAATGTTCGTCACAGGAGAAATAATGCAATTTTCGGATGCCTGAAATATTTGGTATTTCCTTCCATTTTTCTGTTAATGTTTTAAATATATCTTTGATTATGTCAGCACCAATATACATTATTGTAATTCCAGTTATGTGCTCCAGTGCGGAATTGAAAAAATAAAATCCATCACTTAAAATAATATTCTTTTTTTGGTTATACCCCAAATTTTTCTTTTTATAACCGCTCCAACTCCATCGGCTGCACCTTTCCCATGCGAAGTTGCGAAATAGTTCCATTTAATTGTTTTGCAACCGAATTGAATTAAGAAATCAGATAAACTCGAAATAATAAATTTGTTTTTAAATTGGCTGCTACTTCCGTCCGAGAATAAAAATATATATTGAAAATTGCCGTGTTGAGTTTTTATGTCCTGAACAAGTTTCGTTATGAAAACGTAAACGTCGATTTTGCTGTGACTTAAACTACCACTGATTATAGGAAACGATTTCGATTTTTCAAACATCCACGCAACGCAAGTAAAAATCGTAACTTGCCTGTAAGTGCGCGCTCTGAACTTCATTTTGGCAGATCAGCCTCTAATTTTCTGCAAAATCAATTTGCAAGACTAGACTTCGAGCTAGAATAGTTGTAAAAAATCTGACATTACCAAATAGTTACTATGAGTAACATAATTGATAAAGTAGTTAATATCGAATAAAGTCACTTGTTAAATGTGCCTACAATACCAAACGCGACGCGAATAAAAATTAAATGTTTAGTGTGATTATTATATGCAGTTTTATTTTTTTTCACTAATGTCTCTAAATTTTGATTTGAATTAAAATTTTCAGCCAATTAATTAGAACGATCGCGGAGTTCTGATAAAATATGATGTTTTAAGTACCCTAACGCGACATTACAACATGAACAAAAGAAAATGAAAAATTTACCGTTAATCGAGCTTTGTTTGGTATGTTTTCATTTTTTTGTATTAATTTATTATTGATACAAAGATTTCATAAGGTGTGTGCACTCATAATATAAATATGTCCACAATAAATACTAAAGAGAAAATGTCATTTAAAGTACCTAAGAACAAGAAAAAATATATTTTAAGTTTTCAGGCGAATTTTCTCATCATAACAACTGAGATAAGCTGCAAATACATTATATTATAATAATTTTGATATTATTTTATTATAATGTTAGAAAAAATCATTGGTTTATTAACATTCTACTTTTTGGTCCCGGTTGTCGTTTCTGTGGAAATACCCATATGTCAATTCAAGCTTGTACTAAATTTTAAAACAAAGCTTAATTAAATTGTTTTTTAGTATTTTGCAAATACTACATTTGAAACCAAGGCTGGTGTGGTCAAATATATAAAGTACAGAAAAGTTTAAATTTTATTCCAATATTTTTAACCATGTATTAGTATTAATCCTTCAATATCACTGCACAAAATCAATCCAACTGTTTAAGTCCGAGTTTAAATATTAAAATTTTAAAGTTTAAAAGTTTTGCTTTTTATATAGCTTTTGTACATTATTAGTTCTATTTTTTTGTATGTGAATAAAACCTTTTTTTTCTGTTTATTTTTAAAAAAACCATTTAAAGTAAATATTTTTTATATCGCTTTTAAGCACTTTTTATTTAAATTTTCATTATATTGCATTCTTTTTTTGGCATCCTTATTAAAAATCACTTTTGAAAATATCCCTTTCGTAGATTTCCAGAATTATTTATTAAATAAATTGATTGTGTTTTATTTCTATTTTTTTCAACGTACCACAAATACACACAAAACTTTGGTCAGCATTTTTTAGGAATACTCTTTTTTTTTATCTCAGCTGAGTTTACTTGCTCAAAACTACTTGCGAGCTAGTTAGTTTATTAAAGGATCCTTTACAAAATATTTTCACATTTATTTCTCTTTTACGAACGCTCTTAAGTCACTCTAGGTTGGAAATATTCTAAAAGAATCTCGGCCAGGCAGTTGATTTTATAGGTTTCCAAAAATTTATGCTATGCCTCTATTCTATTCCAGACAAAATTAATTGACTTCAAAACAAACGAAAAAAAAAATAAAAAATAAAACATGACAATAACTGAAGATCAATAAAAGGAAAAACACAAATGTAGCAAGGTGGGAAAAGAACAAGAACCGAACATAAATAAAAGTATAAAGAAAAGCCCTGCGCAGCGCAGCTAAACCCAAGGGCGTTCGTACAGCGGTGCTTAAAAAGCAGAAAGCCCAAAAATCATCAAAGTTTCTTTCCAAAATCGTTAAGCATTTAGAAAAAAAATATAACGAAGATTAACTGTCCATCAGAGCTCAAGATTGTAATATTAAGTTGACAATGCACACGCAGCTTTGCTGGAGTCATTATTCCCCCTCCCTCCCCAATATTTTTTCTTAAGCTCAACTACACAAGTATGGGTTTATGTGGCTCTTATGTATATACTGACTGTTTTTATTATGTCATAAAATCAAAAAATCTTCAAATAATTACAGCCGATTGCATGCCGATGATGATGATTGGGATGATGCACGTTTTAATTGCTTGTTGAAATGTGTTTTGCTCTATTCCAATTGAATCTTTTTAATGCTCTATTATTAATTTTTTATTGTAGCTAAATAAGAAAATAATGCTCTGTTTTGATATGCTTTTTGACTTTATTGCTTGTAAAACGACATGTAAAACGAAAGACTCAAGCGACAAACTTGCTTCCAAGCAAAACAAAAGGTTTTCGTAGCTCAAAGTTGTGCAGGCCACGAGGTTGATTCTGATTATTAGGGTAACGGAAGAGGTTTACTGTGCTACAATGACAAACGAAAAGACGATCGGAAGCTGTGTTGTAGTTGTTGTTGTGCTCTTCAGATATGTGTGCATTAGCTATATAATAATCAGAAAGTCAAACACTTTTTTCTTCTTTCTTGCCTTTGATATGAATATGAACTTCCAAATTTTTAGATCTTGGTAAATTTCCAATGTTTTTTATTGTTCTAAAATAATTTTATAATACATTCAATAAGTGTTTCAACACAATAATAACGAAAGACTTAAGCAACAAACTTGCTCTTAGCACAATAATAACGAAAGACTTAAGCAACAAACTTGCTTTTATCAAAGTAATCTCTTGGTAGCTTGTCATCGGCTTTTGAGCTCGGCAAAGCGTCTCTGGCGAAGTTTTGTACGTATTTGGAAGACAATCGATGGTTATTTAAATGCTTAACATGCCCTTTATATCTGTAAGAATTAAACAAAAAAATTGATATTTAATTAATAAAAATAATTTCATATTACGATAATATTTGGAGAAAACGTTGGAAAAATTAAATTTAGTTTTTATTTGAAAAAAAAAATAATATAAATTAATTGGACATTTCAGCACGTGGAAGGACTTTGACCGAGCTTCTATTGATCAATTGTGTTGTGTGTGTTTATTAAATGTTTGAACACAAATAATCGAGAACTGGACCTACGAGTTTTATGCCGACTCCGAACGGCTAAGTTCTCAAGAAACTTTACATGGCAATTTTTACTCTCTGAGGTTTGCCATTGTCTGCAGAAAGGTGGCGGCCGAACAGAAATATTAATTCAATTGAAAAAACATTCTGTCTGAAGTGGGGTTTGAACCGCGGTTCTTTTCCTCACAGGCAACGTACTCTACCAATAGACTCCGGTCACCTCTCTTATTTAAAAGGTTTTAATATCGACACATATTTAAAATTGATAAAAGATAAATGCATTGCACAACCAGATTGAACACTTTTGCTCTTGTAATTTTTGTTGTTTTTGGTTTTTCTTTTGCTTTCGCCTTTGTTTTTCTTTTCACTTTTCTAGTCTTTGCTTCTGCTTTTGTTTTTGATTTTACTACTGTTTTTTCTTTTGTTTTTATTTTTTATCATATTTACTCATCCTCATCCATATCCATACTATTATATAAAATTGAAGTTCAAATTTAATGTTACCATTTTACTCAAAAAGTACCGTGCCGATTTTTACAAAAAATGTTTTGAAATATCATATTTGTGCCGCAGCACGTCATAAGGGTATTTTAACACGTTTTTATTAGCTTTACTTCATGTCTGTCCCGTACAAATCTTGGAATTAATTGGAATACATACATACAAACATACACATCACGGTTGCCACCCTTAGTAGAAAAATATCATATTTGGGAATTTTTAATTCCCACGGCAATTCCCATGGTATTTTTTAATTCAGCATGGTATTTTTTAATTCACGTGGGATTTTTTTGGGAATTTTTAATTGCCGTGGGAATTAAAATTTCTCATGGTATTTTTTTAATTCACGTGGGATTTTTTGGGGAATTTTTAAGTTTTAAGCATTTTTAATCAATATTTGCGCAAAACTTTGTTTCCTTACAGTTTTAAAATGTTATTTTTGCACAAATATCTCCGCACGCTTTTTCACACCTGGTTATATATTGAATGTGTTATAAACGCATCCGAATTAAAAAAAGCGCACGCATCAACACATTGAACGTATTAAATTTAAATAAAACTACACTTAGAAACATAGCTTCGACGGATTTGCTCGCCGTTATTCTTCATGCAAAACGCTTATCACAAACAAAAAAAAATTACAAGGTTGTATTTAACAAAAATCATTATAATTTGTTTAAAAATAATATGTACGACTTTAAACATAATGAACAAAATTAAGAAATCGACAGCTAAATGTAAATACAACTGCAGTCAAAATAATAGCAGTGCGTAAAACTAATTCATAAAAATTAAAATCAGACACAAAAACAATTATCAGGCATGTTCTGTATTCCACTTCCGAGTGAAAGTGAAAATAAATCATAGTTGAATTTGATTTTTGGTGTTCTACATATAATTTTTTTCTTTTTGTACTGTATTTAATTTATTAATACAATCAATTGTATAACCAAAAAAGTTATGTATATGTTATGATACTGGACTTTATTTATGAACACCAAATATCGAATTAAATTATGATTTATTTTAACTTCCACTCGGAAGTGGAATGCAGAACATTTTTTCTTATGTATTCTTTTATTATTATTTATTTATATCTTTGCTGCTAACCACGGTTAATTGAGGTATGCTACTTGAGTCGCACAATTTTGAATGAAATAACGGTTCTGTTCTGTTCAACCTTTGAATTCAATCAGTCAGAATAATAGTTATGTTTTAAGAACTCTATTTTGAATTAAATTTGGCATATTTTGAAAATAAAAACATGTATGGACTTTCTTAAAAACGCTTTAATTTTAATTTGTTTGTCTTACTGCTATTTTTGAGCACAATTGTACAGGTTTTATTTATTTAACTTGTAATATTTGTTTGCGTTTCAATGTAACAAGAGTATGCAATATTTACATTTTTTATAAATTTTGTGGTATTTTTAATTCGTATGGTATTTTCTGTGGTATTTTTTAATACGTGGTATTTTTGTGGTAATTTTAAATACTTGTGGTATTTTTTGTGGTATTTTTTAATCCGTATGGTATTTTCTGTGGTATTTTTTAATGCGTGGTATTTTTGTGGTAATTTTAAATACTTGTGGTATTTTTTGTGGTATTTTTTAATAGCCGTGGTATTTTTTTAGTATTTTGGTATGGGAATTGTTGTGGTAATTTTTTTTTGTTCTCGTGGGAAAAAGGTACTTTTTATGGGAATTTGAGGTGGCAACCGTGATACACATTAAAAATCAAACAATTTATTACCTCATTTAGACAAAGGTTGGGTGTGCGTTTTGTAGCTCGTAGCGTGTAAAGCGATTGATTTATAAACACAAGGTAGTGAGTTCAAGTCTCAAAAATTTGGACGATTTTTTTTAACAAAAAATCCCCGCTAGGGTGAAAAAAAAATTCTAAAAAAGTTGTTTAAATAATTTTTTTTTTGTTTTATAAAAAATAAGTTTGATTTATTGCTATTTAGAATATATTTCTTTGTGAGTTTTGTAGCTCAGAGTACGGGGCGCTTGCTTTATAATCGTGAGGTTATGAGTTCGGGCCTCAACAATGTCAATGGATTTTTTTTTTTGGTCTTATATTTAATATTTATTGAACTATTTAGGTTTCTTGAGCAAATTCTATTGTCTCCTTCAGTGGTGAGTCTTTGAATATTCAAATTTTTAAAGTTTTTGACGAAGAATAAAAATCAGAAAATAATTATTTAAGAGAAAAAAATTGTAAATATAACACGAACTAAAAAGCATAAAATAATTTCTCCTAGAGTGGGGCTTTTAGTTCTCCTAAAAACGTGGGGCGCATGCTATAGGTGTCCCTATTTATTTTCACATCTCTGTATATATAAATGCATAGCAGCGCGCAGTGGTGTTTTGGTGGAAAAAAGCAAACTTACGACCACATAATTCAAAAATCCAATGATGCAAGCTTACTTATAGAGAAATAATTCACCAAATAAAATTAATAATTTATTTTATACTTTTTTTTTTTAAAACAGTAGTTTTCCGATTTAACGAATACAATGATTGTAGGACAACTCGTTAAATAGATTTTTTCGCTAAACCAAGTACTAAAATAAAATGGACTAATTTTATATTAAAATGAATGGAAGTAGTATTTTATAAAATTTTATTGAAAAAAAACTTAAAGTAATACTAACGTAAAAAGGTACACAGTTGAAAACGCGTTGATATTATCATCCTCAAAGGATTCTATGGCCGCTGCTACATCAGCCGCTCGGTTAACGAAGTATTTATTCTGACAGTTGGCCCACCTGAGCCGGGTCCGCGAGTAGAGAACCATTTTCTGCTTCAATTTCTTCTACTACATTTTCTTTATGCTTCCTATTTAGAAACATATTTAGAGCCTTCCAAGTTCCTCTTATGTCCCCTTCAACCTTTGTGATTTTATCAAGATAATAGCTGTCAGACAGAATTTTTTCGCTGCTTTTATAACTTTGTTTAATTCTTGCAGACGCAGAATAAAATCGCGCCTATGAGGCTGTTTTTTCAGTTTTTTCTTGTTCGATTTCAATTTCTATTTCTAGTTCGATTTCTATTTCTATATCCATTTCTATTTCTATCTCTATTTTATTTCTATTTTTATTTCTTTTTCTATTTCTATTTATTTTTTTATTTCTGTCTATTTCTTTTGTATTTTTATTAAAATTGTTTTGCATATTTTTTTAATGTTTTTATTATTATTTATTTTTATTATTTTGTTTTATTTATATTTTTAATTTTTTCTATTTTTATTTTTATTTTTTTTATTTTTATTTTTTTTTAATTTTTATTTTTATTGCTATTTTGTTTTTTTTTATTTTTATTTTTTTATTATATTTTTATAATTTTTTTTTTATATTTTTATTTTGTTATTTGCTTATTTTTATTTTTTTTATATTAAATTTTATTTAATTAATTTTATAATAGCTGACTTAGTCAGCTAAGTGATTGACACTATACAGATTTGTTGTTGTTGTTGTTGTTGCCTTATTAAAAACTTACTTGATCTAAAGCTCGCAATTAAATTCATATAATTAATTTTTATAGCAACTTGAAATTGGTTGTGATACGAAATACCAAATGACAGTTCGGTTGCTTTAAAGTTGGGTTGCTTACTTGGCTACGCAACTCTGTTTGGTTGCCCTACGCAACAGGCCTATCCGTTTTTCTTTTGTTTTTGTCTTTAAGTTATTTTTTTCAAGGCTTTGTCACCAACCTTTACTGTGACACACTAACATAAGTGGAATTCAATATTTTTATACATCGATGGTGCATTAACGTTACAATCAGCTGCTGTCTCAGCGGTCTGATGCCATACTTGTATTACTTTTTTTTAACTCCAAATTGTATTATTAACCCCAAAGAATTGACCTTTATTATCACACCATAGAAATTACTGTAGTGCCTTTCGTCACCGAGATATAGTTCCATGCAACGCGTTTGCATATTTTTTGCACTTTGATACATTATTCGGCTACTGCACGGTCTCATGCCGTCATAAATTTTATAGCTGTTTTTGTCATGAAAACAATGAATTGACTGCCATATAATAATTTTTATCGTATCACTTATACTCAGCGAGTAAAAAATAGTTCCATGCAATATTCCATTCTTGTTACCTAGGTGACATTATGACGTCATCCTTTTTTTGTCACTTAGCAACGTACCCACTCTTCTTTTTTCTTTCATGACATTTACCGTAGTTCATATACTCATTAAGTTAATTATTATTTAAAAATAATTCCCTGTAACGCCATTGTGCGTGTTTATTGCATTTTCGAACTTAAAACGACTTCTCTCTTCACTTCTACATGACATTATAAATTTTTCGTGAGGATGACATAAAAGCTAGTAATAATTCCATGCAACAATTGTGCAGTTTCGTTACGTAAGGGACTCACTCCGCGTTCTGATGACGTCATATTTTGTATCTTTTTTTATTTTTTCTTTATCATAGAGTCAAATAATCAACCTTTACAGTCGTACTATAACTTTAATTGTACTTAACGCTTGAGCTATAATTCAATGCAACTCCGTTGCATTTTTAATTGAAATTTTGTTTAAGAGTTTTTTTATGGTTTGACACATACCTTGAATTTAATATGAACCAAGTATCGCTAGTTGCCTCATCTGGCCTTACATTGACTTTAGCAGCTTGCTGTAGTTCTGGCTGCTCTTCCTTGGTCTCCATCTCAGCTGTGCTCTGTTGTGGCTTTAAAAGCTTCGCCAGTGTAAACACTGGAAATGCATATAATTCCTGTGACACCGAATAACGGGAACTTTGCACTGACTTTGATGGGGATTCGGTAGCTCCGATTCCCGATCTTGCCTCTGGCTTTTCCAGACTCTCGTCAGTGTACACAATTTTAAAGTTGTTCTCATTCCCATCCTTAAAGGTTTGAAGTTGCTCTTCCAAGGGCATGTCAGTTGTGGTCGCATCCAACTCTTCGAAACGATGATTTCGTAGCGGACTGGGCAACGTCAGTGGAAATGGTGTCGTAGTATGAAGCAGGTCAATGCTTACTGTTGGCTGCCACCTCACTTCATGCTGCGAGTGATAAGCTTTGTAGTCTTGCCATTTGCTGCGCCGCTTCTTCTTCTTCTTCCTTAATGGTGTTTTGTTCCTGACCGTGTCGTGCACTGGTGCAGCATAGAGCACAGTTGCAGATGCTGCTGTTGTGTTCACAACAGTTGGATTGGGCTGAAGCTGCAACGAGTATGGGTCGAAAGCCTCATGTGCGTAAAATGGTATCAACGTCAAATTCAGCGGCTCCGTTTGGCTACTGTGTCGATAGCGCTGTACAATAGGCTTGGGACGGAAGAGAGGTGCTGTCGGTGGATAGAGAATTTGACCCGGCACTGGTTCTTGCATGGGATATTTATGCGCACTAAGCATAGTGTTTAGCAGCAGCTCGCCTTTGGGTCCATTATAGATGAATACCGGCATTGGATCAGCGTTATCCTCTCCAGGTAGATTGTCAAAGTGTGGCATAAGCCAAGTGTGGGTCATATCTAAAGTTTGTAGCTGTTGTTGTTCGTTTTCGTGCAGTCCCACAAGACTCGTGCGTGGTTGACGAACCACAGCATTTCCCTTGCCTGGTTGCATATAATGACTGGGCAGCTTAATGCGTTTGGGTAGCTTGTAGTTTCTGCTATTAGCACGCGTTAATTTATCCTTTCGTTGCCTGAAAGGTCTTCGAAACGGTTTAGTTGTAGTAAAAATAAGCCTTTGCATCTCATGTTGCTTCGAGCTATCCTCTAAGATCCATAATGGACGATTTGCATTGAGATAAACGCTGCCGCGCTTGCTTTGGTTCCATAGGAAAGGTATCATTTCGGGCTGTCTTGTATTTGTTCTGTATGCTATACTCTGTTTCAGCTGTACTATGATGAGTAGCTTGACAAACACAAAACATTGCAACATTTTTGCGCACTGGTAACAACCTTTTGTATGCTGCTTATATTAAGCTTTTAAACGAAGTTGCTGACAATGACTAGGTTTTATAAACTTCACTGGCCCAAAGCGGTGTCATAAAATATCACACCATGTCATGCGCTCGATTCAAATAAGAACACAATATTTTGCTCCCTAGTTGTTAAGCACTTTCATTTCATTGCTAGAGTATGAAATGACACAAAATGACTCTAGTTCCAGTGACCCAGTAACAAGTTTAGCGGTCAAAGATATTCTTGCATGTGTTCTTATTTTGTGTAGCGCTGAAGTTTTCTCAAATCTTAACTCATTTTGCTAAACATTGACTAAGGTTTAATGTGTTTTAGCTATTCAGTTGATTCTTCATTCCTTTGATACTCGAAAATGGATTGAAAAATAAGTAAAAATGAAATGAAAAGTAAGCAAAAGGTGTGTAAGAGTTTTATGTGTGTCAGAAATCAAAAGAATTTAGTAAATTGTAAACGGAGGCCAGTTATTTGCCACAGCCGCCAATTCAAGTTTATTAGCTTTCCTTTCGAAAAGGTTAATATTTATATTTCCTAATAAGAAATAAAGTATACCACGGCCTCTTTTGTAAAACTGCCCAGTTTTGCTTTGTACCAATCACTGTTCTGTCATTTACCCATTGTCCCATAAAATAATTTTACTACCTCAAGTATCTAAGAAATTTTAGTAAATAAATTTTAGAAGTCTATTGTCCAATCTGGCAAGCTATTTCATTTTAAATTAAAAATTTTCTGAAAAGATGACCACTTCAAGTTTGTCAAAAAGTAATGATTAATAGTTTTAAATCATGGACTGAATCTCTGAATTAGTTGGATTCAAGTTGGATTGAAAGTAAAAAGTTTAGGTATGAAAAAAATTCAGGGTTCAGTTTAAAAACTTAATAAAGAAAGAGTGTGTGTGCGCCACGCATAGTAGTAGAAGTGAAACCCTCAGAAACTAGAAATTTTAAGTACAAAGACTTTTTCATAAAACATCTTAACCTAAGAATGAGCAAAAAATGACTTGAAAATCAAAGTTTTGGCTTTCCATACAAATATCTCGCTTATTTCAATTAAATTTATTTAATTTAAATGTTTTTTGTTCAAGAGTCTAATAAAGGGACTTAACAAAAGTAGTTTGAACTGGATCATTAGTTCAGTGAATATATTTATTATCTTTTTTAAAAAAAGGTCCGAAATATTGACTTTTCACACAAAAAATCACTCAAAAATTGCTTTTGTTTTAAAAATAAAAACAAGTAAAAATTAAAATTCTGATTAAAGTTTAGCGCAAAAATTGTTCAATTGTTTTTGTCACTTTTTGGCACTATGATTTTTTTTGCGAAATTTATTATTTTCATAATGTTTTATTTTAAATTCTTCAAAATAATTGATGTGAACATATGACTCCAATATATCTTTCCAATCAAAAGTTGTGACTTAAAATCTATTTGTTTAAGTTGTTTAGTTGATTTTTGACCTCTTCTTTTATAATAAATGATATTTTACGGGCTCAAGGTCCAATCTTTTGGTTGAAAAATAAACGTTTTGTTTAAATTTTTATTAAAATTTTTTATTTTCAATATTTCGCTCGCCGTCGGCTAGCAAATCTATTTTTTATACCATTGACTATCTAAGTATATTAATAATACTAATTTTTGTTAAATTAAAAATAGTTTTAAATATCAAAGTTACCTAAAAGTAGACACTAAATTTGCCTGGGTTTGCACTTAAGCTGATAGTTCAACAGATACTGCTACGTTTAAAGATGTTTTTGAATTTGGTTTGTGTACATGCTAAGTTCTAAAAATGTGAATGTTTGTCTATTTTTAATGTAAATTTTTGTTTCATCGATTTTCAATTCACAAAGGTGCTAAAGAAGTTTCACTTCAAAGAGAACAAATGTTTTTACGTAAGAAATTTCGTTTGCATTTTTTGGGTTAAACGGATGCAGGTTCAGGTTTTATATAAACAGTGAACTTAAACCCGTTCGGATTCAGGTTAGGGTTCGACTTTAGTTTCTGTTGTAAAAACTCTTTAAATAAAACTATGCACAGCTCCAAAAATTACATTAATGTGCCATTTTGGTTTCAAAAGCTTACCGGATGCAGATAAAGTATAACTATACAGAGAATTTGTAGTTTATATAAAAAATTACGGTAATTTCATCTCTAATTAATTCCGGATTTAAACTTCTGAATTTTCTTTTCTATTTACTAAAATTCAATTAAAATTGCTGATTATCGTATTTTTATAATAAGAGAGAAACATTTTTCGCATCCAAAATGTCGCGTCCGTTATCATATTTCGATTTTTAATAAATACATCAATAAATGGAAATTTTTTTTAAAAAAAATGAAGACAATTTTAGATTTGATTTCCTTAAGCTACTTTAAAAAATATATAAAAAATATCTTAAAAAAACGCTCAAATTTTGCTAAATATTACAAATTTAGACATGTGCTCGAAAATCTCTTCCGGTTTTTGTCGCGTCCGAATCATTTTATATTGTATATATTATTTTATATCATAATATCTTTAAATCGACTAGCCACTTATGCCTTATATCATATTTGGACAAAATAAAGTGGTCGCCTAAACAAGCTTCATATCGTTACATTAGTTTTCGTTTTTGTTCGTGCCTAATGGTTACGAATGTCGCGTCCGCAACTCTAGAAATACTTATATGCAAAATTGTGTGTACATTTATTATTTTTTGTGGAATTTGAAGAGATTTTACCTTATTTTAAAAAGTCACTTTGCAACAAAAGTTGATATTTATTTTTGTAATTGAAGCATATAAAACCAACTCAGAGGGTGATGCTGATCTGGAATATACAGTGTTGCGCAAAAGAATAGCAACAAAATCAGTACGCTGCTACAAAGTCGTGTATCTTTTTAAATATTAGGTACACACAAAAATGATTATAGGAACCAAAGCATATATTTATACATCATATTAAAAACAAATCATATTCAAATTTGGTTTTGTTTTCTTTATTAAATTTAAAATTAATGTGATTTCATTCAGTTTGTCTGAGAGCAAAACAAAAGCAACATTATTAATATTTGATGTAAGATTCATTATTCTTCATAACCGCTGCACATCTGAGCGACATCGACTCTATTAAATTAGATATGTTGGTATTAGGTATATGTTCCCATTTAACTTTCAGGGCTTCATACAGTGCAGTCTTATTGGAAAACCTTTGACCAGAAACTTTTACCTTCAAAATCCCAAAAAGATTTTCAATGGGATTCAAGTCATTGTGACTGTGCCGGCCAATCAAGGACTTGAATCACATTGCCTCTAATGTAATCTTTGATGAGCTTTGAAGTGAACTTCGGGTCGTTGTCGGGCTGAAACGTTCACTGAAGCGACATATCCCACTCTGAATGTGGTTGCATCTTGCTTTCTAAAATGTCATAATATACAAATCGATCCATAATTCCATCGATTTTTTGAAACGGTTCAAAATCATTATAGGAAAAACAAGTGCATACCATAATGCCACCGCCTCCGTGCTTAAAATTAATTTTGCAGTTTCGGACTTCAAGTCGTGTACCTGGGTGGCGCCGTACCGTGCACATCCCATCTGAATTAATCAAGTTGAACTTTGATTCATCGCTAAAAAAACGGTTTTCGATTTTTGAACGGTAAAATTAAGGTGCAATTTTGAGTCTAAAAAACAATAAATTGCAACTTGTTGTCACAATTTCAGACAGAATTGTTTAAATAATAACACCTCACCTTGTTTTTTGTGCTAAGCTGTAAGCAAAGGTTTCTCTGCCGGTCTGTAACTTCTTAAATCGTTCTCAACGGCTCGTCTTCGAACAGTGCTGTGATGGACATCTAAATCAAGTGTCCGAACAAACTCTTTGGATGTGGCAAATGCATTTCGTTTGAACACGCCACAAATCATAGATGGGCACTTTGCAGTACCAGTAAAATTGCAGTAAAAATAAATTTTTACTGATAATGAAATTCAATTTGCATTACCAGTAAAATTTTACTGATTACTGAAAAAAATTGCAGTAAAAATAAATTTTTACTGATTACTGGGAAAAAATTGCAGTACAAATAAATTTTTACTGATAATGAAATTCAATTTGCATTACCAGTAAATTTTTACTGATTACTGGAAAAAATTGCAGTAAAAATAAATTTTTACTGATAATGAAATTTAATTTGCATTACCAGTAAATTTTTACTGATTACTGAAAAAAATTGCAGTAAAAATAAATTTTAACTGATTACTGAAAAAAATTGCAGTAAAAATAAATTTTTACTGATTACTGAAAAAAATTGCAGTAAAAATAAATTTTTACTGATTACTGAAAAAATTGCAGTAAAAATTTATTTTTGCAATTTTGTTCAGTAATCAGTAAAAATTAATTTTTACTGCATTACTAAAAAAAATTGCAGTAAAAATAAATTTTTACTGATTACTGAAAATATTGCAGTAAAAATTTATTTTTGCAATTTTATTCAGTAAGCAGTAAAAATTTATTTTTACTGCAATTTTTTTCAGTAATCAGTAAAAATTTATTTTTACTGCAAATTTTTTCAGTAATCAGTAAAAATTTACTGGTAATGCAAATTAAATTTCATTATCAGTAAAAATTTATTTTTACTGCAATTTTTTCCAGTAATCAGTAAAAATTTACTGGTAATGCAAATTGAATTTCATTATCAGTAAAAATTTATTTGTACTGCAATTTTTTCCCAGTAATCAGTAAAAATTTATTTTTACTGCAATTTTCTCTAGTAATCAGTAAAAATTTACTGGTAATGCAAATTGAATTTCATTATCAGTAAAAGTTTACTGATTACTGCTTCTAGTAATGCAGTAAATATTTACTGCAGTGTGCCCATGTATGCCACAAATGTTCCTGTCATCACGCAGCGATGTCTTCCGCGGCCGCCCTCTTTAATGTACCGTTGTTACATTTTTTGTGATGGTATATTTCTTTATTAATCTGCAAACTATTGACTAATTAATATCAAACTGTTTCACGTTAGACATTTGTGAATTTCCGTTTTTATATTCGGAAATAATTTGCAATTTAAGAGTTTCACAGTACTTAAAACGAGCCATTATAAATGCAACAGTCAATGTCACAACTAAAACAAAATTAAACAGCAAAAACAAAATTAAACTTAAATGTTTATGACTTACAAACAACATGTGCTTTACAATAACGTAACTTTTACCGGTAATTCTTGGAACTTCTGTTCTCTTTTTACATTTTTCAAGTTTTGTTGCTTTTGTTTTGCTCTCACACAAATTGAATGTAGCCACATTAATTTGAAATTTAATTAAAAAAAACAAAACCAAATTTGAACTTGATTTGTTTTATTTATGATGTATGAATACATGGTTTGATTCCCATAATCATTTTTGTGTGTCCCCAATATTAAAAAACATACACGATTTTGTTGCAGCGCACTTATTTTGTTGCTATTGTTTTGCGCAACACTGTATATGAGTGGCCATTCAAAACTTTTATTTAAATTAAATGGCTTCTTTACTTAAAGTGTGCGGTTGTGCCCCAAGTCAAATGGGTTAAAATTTCAGAGCGATCAGAATAAGCTGTACTGTGCCTACACTCTAAAAACTGATTGAAAAATCACTACTATGTTGCTAAATTTCACGACATTTATTGGCAATTTTGTAAAATATCACGCTATGTAGCGGGTTTTTTCAATTCTGTCTAAAAACTCAGCATATTTTTCCAAATTATGTAAAGGGTGTTTTTTTTAGAGGTATAGAACTTCGAATTGAAATAAAGCACAAGAAAATCGTTTTAATGTCCATCAATTTGGCTTTATTGGAAGGATCATTTTATGCCATTAATGTTTAAATATGATTTCGGGCATGTGGCCGCCACGGCTGGCTCGAATAAAGCCAATTCTACAGGTCCAATTTTCAACCACTTTTTCGAGCATATGGGGCCGTATGTCGGCAATAACGCCACGAATGTTGGCTTCCAAGTCCCCTAACGTTTCTGGTTTGTTGGCGTAGACGAGCGACTTCACATATCCCCAAAGAAAATAATCCAATGGAGTCAAATCACACGATCTTGGTGGCCAATTGACAGGTCCATTCTGCGAAATTATGCGCTCATCGAATGTTTCCTTCAATAAATCGATTATGACGTGCGCTGTGTGGCATGTAGCGCCGTCTTGTTGGAACCACAACTCATCCACATTCATGCCATCCAATTCGGGAACAAAATAGTTGGTTATCATGGCTCTATACCGGTCTCCATTAACGGTAACTGACTCTCCAGCATTATTTCGGAAGAAGTATGGCCCAATGACTCCACCAGCCCATAGAGCACACCAAACAGTCAGTTTTTGTGGATGTAATGGCGTTTCAAGGGTCTCATGTGGATTCTCTTCACTCCAAATGCGGCAATTTTGCTTGTTGACGTAGCCATTCAACCAAAAATGAGCCTCATCACTGAACAAAATTTTGCGATGAAAATCAGCATCGAGATCAATCTCATTTTCGGCCCATACACCAAAATCACGACGCATTGCATGGTCTCGCGGCTTTAATTCTTGCACAAGCTGGATCTTGTAAGGTCGCAAGCCAAGATCTTTGCGCAAAATCTTCCATAAAGTTGATGGACAAAGCTCCAATTGCTGTGTACGGTGGCGAATCGATTCATTCGGGTCCTCTTCAACATTTTGGTCTACAACGGCAATTGTTTCTTCGGTGCGCACTGTTCGACGTCTCTGCGGATGCGTATTATCACATAGAGTAAACGTAGTGCGAAAACGACCCATGGTTAACCGAATTAATTGCTCTGATGGACGATTATGTCGACCATAAAATGGACGGAGCTTGCGGTAAACTTCGCGAACTGAACCATTATTTTCGAAATAAATTTGCACGATTTGCAAGCGTTGTTCTTTTGTCAACCTGTTCATGATGAAATGGCAAACCAAACTGAACATAAATGACATAAGAGTTGCCAGATTTGACCAAAAAATGCCAGTTTTATCTCTATTCGAATATAAACCTCTAAAAAAAACACCCTTTATATTTTCTTTACTTTTTACGCTATTTCAGCGTGTTTTTGCTCAGAGAGCCCTAAAATATGTATATTCTCTTTACTTTTCACACTATTTCAGCGTGTTTTCGCTCAGAGAGTCATAAAATGTGTATATTCTCTCTACTTTTCACGCTATTTCAGCGTGTTCTCGCTCAGAAAGTCCTAAAAATACTCCTGCCGCGATATTTTACGCAATTGAGTGTTACGCTTGAGCTAAAATAAAAACCTCTGCTTTTCAATGTCATATGATTTCGAAGAGTTTGTTCGAACAATTGTCAAATTATATAAAACTTAAACAGTAGATTGGTCACAGCTTATTTACTCAAGCCTACTGAAGTTGGAAAGAGAAGAGCCTTCCTCTGTGTGATTGACTCCATACAGAGTTTTTGTTATTAATGTTGCGTTGTATACAAAATTAAAAAAAAATCGCGGCTAGTTATGACATAGCTTTGAGCTATTTTTTACAAAAACTAAAATTCTGAAGCGAAAGTAAGTCAGGTTTAACTTTTTAAAATCCTTCAAAGTGCCCAATTCTGGCCTATCGAACACAAAAAAAAAATTCATAAAAAATGAAAAACCTATGTGTCTTACTCGAAATCCTGTAGGAAAATCAACTAACTTAAAAGTAGTTGAAAAAGTAGTTTTTTGTCAACCACTACTAGTTGAAATTCTGACTTTTTTCCATAGAACGAACTAACATATTTTGTATGGTGATGTCCGCTAAATAAGTCAATTGACTTTCGTCTGCATATATTTTCAACTACTTGTTAAATTAGTTAAATTTAACCTATTTTTTTAATTACTTTAAAATAAATCACTTGAAAACTAGTTAATATTTAATTTCTATACATCAAAGATATTTTATTGTTTTGAAAAAAAATATACATAAATTCATATTAGTGAAAGCCTAAAGTTAATAATATTTGATGAAATAGCATGGTTAACTATACACAAACTAGTAATCTAATAAAAATTTGCAATAAAACTTGTCAAAATCAGAGTAGTTGCCGCCTTAATATAATTCAAAGTAGTTCTTAAACCACTTGTTTTGAAGTAGTTTTTCAATTACTTCATATATAATGCAATAAAAACTATTCAAAATTGAAGTGGATGCCGTCTTAATATAGCTCAAAGTAGTTTATAAACTAGTTTTTTAATTAGTTGTTTTTAAAAACGAGTTAGTTTGTTCTATAGGGAATAGCTTTAATAGTTTTTTATACTATTTTTGATTTTTGTGCGGAAAAATTTTTGAATTCCAGAGTTGCCAAAATACCAGTCCCTAGTTTAAAGGTAAACAAATAATAAAAAAACGAAAAAATATATATTTTGAAATTTAAAATACATTATTAATACAAAATCGCCATCTATGAAGCAAGTTTTTTTATCAAACATGCGTTTGCAACGTTTAAGGAACGGAACTTGCGATTGATTTGACGTTTAAATGTTGTTAAAAGCCGCCACATTCCCACAATGATGTTAAAAAATTGCATTCGGAAATTTAACAAATTATACGTGGAATGGCGAGTTATACATAAAAATGCCAATTCACCGTATGAAAAGTATCGAATAAAGGAAAATGGTTTTCGTGAAAAGATCAAACTTTTCATATTTGACATTGCATTCGAAACGAATAAAATCCAAAAAGACAAATATTTTCTTATACACAAAAGACAAAAGAGCCGAAAAAAATAAAAAATAATTGATTTGAGAGTACTTTGAAGAATTTTGAAAAAAAGTCAAGTGTGAACATCTGAAACTTTCGTTACAGAATTTTGGTTTTTTTAATTTGTTGTAAAAAATAGTTCAAGACTGTGCCATAACTAGCCGAAAGATTTTTCCTGCATTTTTGATTTTTGACAATTTTTTATGTAATATACCCAAACATTATATATTCGAAAAATTGCACTTTTTGCTAAAAATTGCACAGCAGCTAGGTTCTCTAACGTAATCGCTAAATTTTTTCTGTGTATATTTTTGATTTGAAACCCGTTTGATTTGAGGCACAACCGCACACTTCAAGGAAAGAGCCCACGGAATTTTCGCATTTTCATTTTCTCAAGCGCATTTGGTGCCCACTCTAATATATATATGTATTGACTTTTCTATATATCCCACGCTTCCTTATGGGCGTTACAAACGAGCTGACAAAATGACTCCCTTGCAAAGTACGCATGGGGTATAAAAAATTCTTCACAAGAATACTTTTCTGTACATAAGTAAATAAGTTAAACAAATAATTTAAGAATTCTTAAATTTTTTCAAGTCATAGATATTTACAAATTAAACCGTTAAAAATGAGGAGAGGGAGGGGCTATAAAAACAGCTAGGAAAATTCTTTAACAACAAACCATATTTATTTGTCCATTAATAAAAAAAATAGCTAAGCCAAAGCGAAAAACTTCTCAATAAAATGTTGTGCTGTTGAAACATAAAACAAAAGACTTAAGAAACAAACTTGATTGGATGCCGCTGTCAAGACGATTAAAAAAGCTATCTAGAAATGCTGCCAGTCACAAAAAAAAAAAAAAACAAACAAAAAATACATATGAAAAAGTGTGAATTTTTATTGTACGCCTTAAATTTGAATCAAATTTTCTTACAACAAAGTTTACAGCTACGCATTCTTACATTTAAACTATGGACAGCGACAAATTGTTTTGTCGTTTAAGAATTTTTCAAAGTTAAGCAGCAACGATGGAAGTTTATATCACATTGTTTTTATGTATGTTTATATTATTGGCTGCTCTGACGCCACTTCTGTCTATCGCCATAGATGACCACGCTTGTAGACAAGCGAACCATGACAACAAAATGTAGAAGACTTCAGCTACACATCAAGCATGAACTAACCACAGAAAGAAATGCAGCGCGTGCATAAGATTTATAACAACCAGCATTTCGAGCATGCGTGCTGCTATCTATCTATCTATCCATCCATCTATGTATCTATCCATCTAACTTAGCAACATTCTTGATGAGCGTGCAATAACAGATACTTCAAAAAGCTGGGCTTATATAATTCTAACAAAAACAGCGTCATTAGTTTAGTTTTTTTTTAATGATTTTTTTCTTTTTCAATTTTCTCAAACATTTTTCATGACACCCGCGCGACCCGTTATGGACTAATTAGCATGAATGAAAAAATAAAAAAAAGATTTTTGTTTTTATAACAACTTAGTTTTTATTGCATTGCTGCTTTTTTTGTTGATGTTGTTATTGTTCTTGTTGTTTGTTTGTGCAGTATTCATGGTGATGGTTTATTGACTTTGTAAATTGTCATGTTTTTGGAATTTTAAAAAATGCCTCACATTTTTATTTCCATTAATCTAAAGCTCAGTGTCACAGGCGGTTTATTTAATTCTCTTGTCTTTCCGAGCAGCTTGCATTAATATATTTTTAGTTTAGTGTTCTTACTTTTCGATTTTTTTTTATACTCAAATGAAGTGCTTTTCTTTGAAAGAGTGTTAATTATGTTGTTACAAGAAATTTTAATTGGCATTCATTAAGAGTTGTTTTGTTCGGCTTCCCTCTACGTTTTCGTGAAACACTGCTTCAATTGAATGGCTGTTTTATTGGTCAGCTGGACGAAAGCTAACGATTATTTAGCATGCAACACTATCGAAAATTATGTTTTCATTTAAGCAAAACGACAGACACTTCATAACTGGGACAGTTGAATGCAAAGTGTTCATTGTATTACCACGTAACTTGAGTTTTATTGTGTTTTTCTTTTTATTTTTGGCTGTTATGTGAATTTTGTAGACTCTACTTTTATAGGAAGAGCTACGCGCTTCAATGATTGTAACGAATTTTAAAGAAAAAAATCATTAAAAGTTAATATTAATAATAATGAAAATCATTTCAACTGCTTGAAGTGTGTTTTATAAAATAGTTTTCCCATTTAAAAATATTGTAAAGAAAAAGAAAAATAAAAGTTAATAAAAAAGATAAGTAAATAGAAGTAAAAATTTTCCACTAAAAGTAAATTTATTACAAAACCATAAAAACATGCATCAGGAGCTATGTGGTACTCAAGCATGGCTGCAAATCGACTACAATTTCTTAAATAAGTGAACTGCGAAACTCACCCAATTCTTCTGTTATCACTCAAGTTAAAGTCGTCTTGAAAAAATGAAAGCATTTTGCAATTTATGTTTGTAAATTTATTTTAAATTTTATTTTATTAATAGCTTGTTTTTATGGTTGAAACTACTTGTTCTTATGATTTTTTTTTAATCGGAAAAATATTATTAAAAAAAAATTTTGTTTCTGGTCGAAAAAAATAACAAAAATACAATTTTTATTTCTGGTCAAAAAATATCGATTAAGAATATTTTATTTTTCTGATGAACTTAAAATAATCTTATATCTGGTCGAAAAACAATGATAAAATAATTATTTAAGTAAAAAAAATTTTAATAAAATACGTTTTTAACCCAGATATGCCGACTGTACTACATGTAGCACACTTTTTATTTTCGAGATACTGCGTTAACAAAGGTTTTAATTTGTTAACCGGTTTGTTATTGTGTTACAAAACATAGCGGTAAACAAAGCGCGCATTGAAGTTATTTGTCTAATGTTGTTCTTTATGTGTTTTTTTTATTCAAAGATTTTAGTTTTGTGAGATTTGTGATGCCACGTCACGTGATCGGTAAGAAAAAGTTTTATAAGCATATTTTATTTTTGTTGTTTCTTTTTTTTTATTGAAAATTGTTGTAAAAATTACTATGAAGCAAAAGTACATGTGGAAAAGTTTATTTTATGTGATTTTCGTTGATGTATTTGCTGACGACTTCATGTAGAACGGCTTCAAAATCCAAGTAAAAAAAATATTTTTTTTTAATTTTTCATCACTTTTGCAATACACTGTGTCAGATAAAAGGAATTTAGAAAAAACTGCAAAGATTGTTACGCTAATAAGCCCGTTGGCATATCTGGGTTAAAACGAACTGCAGAGTATAAAATAATTTATCCTAGAGTGGGGCCTTTAGTTCTCCTAAAAACGTAGGGCGAATGCTATAGAAAATAGTAAGTAGTGTTATTAACAATTGTGGTACGTTAGTGAACAAATGATTTCTTAACCCAGGTCCCTTGACTATCAGGATAGAAGTCCTTGCATTGATGGTAGATGCAAGTTAGCTAAGGTTAGTGATGCAGGGTTAATATTCTCTACAGCAGGCGTCCCACGTTTTTAGGAGAACTAAAAGCCCCACTCTAGGAGAAATTATTTTATACTTTTTAGTTCGTTTTAAAAAAGTAGTATATTGAAATTTTTTTACTTAAATAATTATTTTCTGAATTTAGTTTATGTCAAAAACTTTAAAAATTCGAATTTTAAAAAATTCACCACTGAAGGTGACAAAAAATTTGTTTAATTAAGAAACCGAAATAGTTCTTTAAATATTAAAAATTAAAAATTAAACCAAAAAAATAAAAATCAAAAAAATCCATTGACATTGTTAAGGCTCGAACTCACAACCTCATGATTTTAAAGCAAGCGCCCTGTGCTCTGAGCTATAGAACTCTTAAATAAATTTATTTTAAACAACAATAAATCAAACTACTTTCTTATAAAATATATAAAAAATTATGTTGACTTTATATGATTTAAATACAAATTCTAAATGTTTGATAGTTTAAATCATACTTGATTTTAAATACAAATTCTAGTTGTTTGACAGTTTAAAATCGTTTATCGAGCTTAAGGTCAAAGTTAGAACAATTAATTGTTCTAACGAATTTTTCCAAAGAAACAACAACAACAACAAATTTTTTCAATATGAAAGGAAAAAAACCACTAGCAATTGATTTTATTGTACAATTTCTGCGGTGCTAAACGCGTCATCAGAAATCTTTGTGATTGCCCGTGCAAGCGCGTTGACGCACTGCACCATCGGGGCGATGAGATTTTGAAGCTTCAATTTCTCATTTTTTTCCTCAATTTCATAATGTCACATTTGTTGTTGTATTTCTGTTTTACTTTAGTTTCTATGCTTATGTTATTATATGTAGTCCAACAGCCTGCTGGAAGTCTGCACTAACAAAGCATGTTTACTGAAGTTGTTTTTAGAATTTTTGCTGATTTTGTTTTCAGCTGTTTCCGTTTGGTCGAGCTCTACCATTTGATTAAAGTTTTTTCTAAATGACCTCTATATTTATTATGTTGACTTTATATGATTTAAATACAAATTCTAAATGTTTGATAGTTTAAATCATACTTGATTTTAAATACAAATTCTAGTTGTTTGACAGTTTAAAATCGTTTATCGAGCTTAAGGTCAAAGTTAGAACAATTAATTGTTCTAACGAATTTTTCCAAAGAAACAACAACAACAACAAAGTTTTTCAATATGAAAGGAAAAAAACCACTAGCAATTGATTTTATTGTACAATTTCTATTTAAATCATTTTTGATCAAGAATTTGTATTTAAATCATATAAAGTCAACATAATAAATATAGAGGTCATTTAGAAAAAACTTTAATATATAAAAAATTTTATTTAAACTACGTTTTTAAAATTTTTTTTTTTACTTAGGGCCAATTATTCAGTGTGAGCTTAAACTCTAGTCAAATTAAACATGGCTTAACTCACCAAAATGGACGTTAAAACTCGGTTTAGGCAAAAAAGAAATGCATTATATGATAATGTTAGTCAATTTAACTTTAACGAATGCTAAAATATATAGTTAAACCGAGTTTAAACGTCCAATTTTGGTGAGTTAACCTCAGTTTAATTTAACTGCAGTTTAAGCTCGCACTAAAAAATTGGCCCTCAGTGGTGAATTTTTTAAAATTTGAATTTGTTTCATAAAAAAAAACCAAAAAATTCGTCAAAATTGTGGAGGCTCGAACTCACTACCTTGTGGATATAAATCAATCACTTTACGCTATGAGCTACAGAACTCACACCAAAACTTTTTCTAAATGGGACAATAAACTCACTTCAGTTGTGAATTTGTGAATGTATTCCAAGATTTGTACGGGACAGACATGAAGTGAAGCTAATAGCGTGTTAATAATTAACGTGTTAATATTTTTTTTTATTGAAAAAAAATATTGAATAAAAAATATCTTAAAATAATTGATTAATAGCAAGAATTGACACTTTTTACTCAAAACTGAGGCACAATTTAAGAATTTAAAGTGTTCTTAAAATTTTTGATTGTTACAAGTTTTAGTAACAAAAAGGTGAACATTTTTGAAGGCTACCCCTCATAAATACTTTCCTAAAGCTTAGTATGCTGTAGGAGCGAAAATTTTTAAGCATTTAATTCTACACGCGAAATTTTGGTGTAGACTTAACACTGGCACATACTGACCATAACGTTTTTGTTGAATGTGTTAGTTAAACATTCTTGTTGAATGTCGAATTTCCATGCCAATTAAATGCACGGACATATAAAAGACAGCGAAATTTTGGAATTTTAACTCTCCAATCATGGTTGTGAACTTTGTCAAAAACTCAATGCATTTCTTACGGAAGATTTCTTTTCGCTTCTACAGCATACTAAGCTTAAAACTTTAATTGCATATCTTATGAAAAACTTAAAAGCAAAAAATGGTGTTGCTTATAAAAACCGCGTTTTGCTTCTAAATCCATTTAGTTTATTTTGGCTTTAATAACAATACAATCTATACATATTAGATCTATAGTTAAAATTATTGTATTGCACCTAAGCGCTGCCCAAGTTAATTTCGCAACTGGAGCAAACACTGCTGTTTTTGACGCACTGATCAAATGCAATATTATTGATAGTGTTAGTGCAATGAGCTTTGATACCACTTCTGCCAATACAGGTCAGAAAAATGGTTCAACATCTTTCATGCAAGAATATTTCGTTTGGACATTGATCCAGCTTCTATGTCGCCATCATATACTATAGTACACTAAAGACTATGAATTTGACCATGTGCTTTTCTTATATGCATTCCAGCACAAAAAAAACCTACTTAGTACGCACAAAATATTTAAAGAAAACCACACCCATTCTAACAATATGTTTCGGTCACTTAAAATACAATTGATAAACATAGCTACTCTATCTTTTAGCTGTAAATCCGTCGATTGATCATCGTATTGCATGTTTTCAAAATGACTTTTTAATGTTTCGTATCTATTGAATGAGCTTGTGAGTGGACGACCTCCGTGCAATGATTGATAATTCATGGAACCCAAAAACTAAAGTGTTACGAGAGGAAGAAATGCTTAAAGAATATTATATCTTCAAAAAAATAGAACCAAATTAAAAAGCAATATAGCATGAAGTTCAATTTACGTTAATCAGCAGGAATTGTGCGCACCACACGCTCAAAAGCGTAATTTTGTTTTTTAGAAAACTCTTAAGAATTGCTTGATTCTATGTTGAGTAACAAAACGAGGCACATATAAAGACATTTAAGAAAATTGCTTACGTTTTTAGATTTTTTAATAAAGTTATAAATTTGTTGAATAAAAAAAAAAAATGTGTTACACTTGAAAGAGCTTTAAAGCGCTAGTTTTATACGATGCTCGCAAAAGACGGATTCAAGTTTGTTGCTTAAGTCTTTTGTTTTGCCTTTGCACTATGGTCCAAGAACCCAATTTTTGTGGCATTAAATCAAGCAAGGCACATAGAGTGCCCAAACTTCGCACATTTACTTTTGGTACTGCAAACAAAGACGTGTGCAAAAATTAGCATCATCCGCCCGAGGACACGCTCACCTCCCATTACTTTCACAGATATTTTCACAGAAAACATCTGGGTTTTTCGTCGTAACTCCCAAACCACACATCCTACAAGGACGATTTACGCATCAAAATGTTTGTAATTGCAATACCCACACGACTGCATTCTTAGAAAAATATAATTTTTTCAATAATTTTACATAGTTTACGTCATTTTCGGTGATTATCCACTTGTTTTTTGTTTTTTGTCATAACTCCCTAACCATACAACATAAAACGACGATTTATGTACTAAAATGTTTGTTAAGCCTCTGTCTACAAGACTGCATCCTTGAAAAATATAAAAATAATATTAAATTGTTTTCATTTGTCCCTTTTTTCTGAATTTTTTATCTTTAGTGGTTTTGAAATATACCGATATATCATTTTGCTGCAAATTGCTGCAGAAAAATCAATCAGCACCATAAAGTGTAATAGTCAAGCTTTCACCACATATATAAAACTTTGACAATACCTCACAATATCATTACTTTTCTTCTACGAAAGACAAACACGATTCTTAAACTGAATCAAAAATGCCTGCACATTTTAGTCTATCCCTAAAAATTATAACATATACAAAACAATTTTATTATACTTTATGACAAACTTACTTTGATGTTGATTTTCCTTACCGAAATTTTGTTTTTTATTTGTGAATTTTGAAAATATTTAAAGTTTTGTTACACTTTTATTTTAAGCACAATAGGCTGGGTCGATTTGTATGGAGGTAAAAAAAATTGATTGAAATGTTGCCTGGGCGATTTTTGGATCGGGCATGAAAAGTTATTAAAAAAAAGGGGGCCATAGGGGTGCACTTCACCCTATCACATCTTCAATTTTGTGAGTTTTTTCTTTATCAGCTAGAACAAAACTGATGCCAGAAATGAAATCCTTGTACCCGATTTAACCTAAAACCGGTCTCACATTTATACGATAGTCACATTAAAAAAAATGTTTTTATACAAAAATTTATCTTAACATATTCCGAAGGAAAAAAATTAACAAAATTCAAGGTATAATCTGAACGTTGCACAGTGCACTTTTTTCGTTTTTAGAATGACTTTTGCATTATCTTAGAAACTCTAAAAGATAGGGCCATGAAATTTTGTACAAATGAGATTTAGGCTGAATTAAATAACAGCACTACTTCCCAAATAAACCATATATTTTTAATAAAAAAACCTGCATAAAATTGCTTATTTATGTTTTTAAAGAGTAAATTTAGTTTATTTAACTTCACTTAAACGTCATGCTAAAAATATTTCAAATCGGATAACTTTAAGATATATATCCTATAAAACAATATTACCAAATAGACGAAATTAAAAAAAAATTTTTTAAAAATGGTTGCTAATACGAAATAAGGTCACAACTTGTTTTAAATTATGAATTCTATTTTATTTATCTTTAAATTTAAGAGTACCTACAAATTGTCTTGAAAATCAGTGCATTTTAGAGCAAAATTTGATTTTTAAGACTTTTTAAATGAAGTGGTTTTTGTTAATAGCAGCTAGATGCAGCAGGTTTTTACAGAAACAGAAGGTAAAAGTACGATATTTTATGATAGTTATAGCCTTCGACTTTAATACTGCCTAATTAGTTAGATATTTTCTACTAAATTTTACTATAATTTTCATTCCTTGAAAAATTTACAGTCATATTTCAACGATTTTTCTATTTTTATTTATTAACATTTCGTATTGTATTTTATATCAAATTCAATGGCGATTAAGACATAAAAAAGTTAAAAAAACAAAACCTTGAAATATACACACCTGATTAAATTAATAGATACACCTTGAAGATTTCACGTTTATTCACCATAAATTCACATTTAAGTAAGTTTTTGTATACAGCGGTTATTTTAATTTAAAAAATGCAAACTGGTAACGCCTTTGATCGAAGAATTTAGAGTGTGCATCCCTGCTTTTTTTATCTTCCTAAGCTTTTGTGTAAAGTGCGAAAATTTGCATGATCAAAATAATAGATACAACAAAAGTATAATTGGTATTTTGAGCTGGTATTACAAATTTTGTTACACTTTTTTAAGGAAACGGTAAGTGTTCTCAATAAAGAATTTAAATTTTATAAAATATCGAAAAACATTTAATGTAGATGGGTCGAAATAAGCATTGCACCGCTGAAGAGAAGATCTTGGCATCGAATCTTAGAAAATATGGAAAATCTCTGCGAGACATTGGCAGATTATTAAATCTATCATTGCATTTCGTACAAAATATTTTTATAAACAAGCCATCCAAAGAAACGCGTGGTAGACCGTTAAAAACAAGCCTGGCAGATGATCGCCACATAGTAATGCTCTCAAATAAGGACCCATTCAAGTCTTCAAAAAATATTGCAGCCGAAATGGGCAACATAATAAGCGCTCCAACGGTTAGACGTCGTCTACAACAAGCAAAACTGCCAGAACGAATTGCTAAAAAGGTACCTTTGCTGCGAAAAAGAAATGTGGGCATGAGGTTAAATTTTGCAAAAGATCACGCCAGCTGGGTAGGACCCGACGGTAAGAAGAAGTGGCAAAATATACTATGGAGTGATGAAACCAAAATTAATTTGTTTGGAAATGATGCACAAAGGAATGTAAGACGACCTAAAGGCAAGGAATTTCACGTCCGTTTTACTAAGAAAACTGCTAAACATGGTGGCGGAAATATGGTGTGGGGATGCTTTTCCTGGCATGGTGTAGGTCCGATTTACCAAACGTCGCATAAAATGACAGCAGCAGAATATTAGAGCATCTTGGAAGACGTTATGCTTCCATATGCCGAGGAGAACATGTCTCTTCGTTGGGTCTTCCAGGATGATAACGACCCAAAGCACACCTCAAAGCTGGTAAAAAAGTTCATTGCGGATAGCAAAATAAATGTGCTCACCTGGCCAAGTCAGTCCCTGGATCTAAATCCGATTGAAAACTTATGGAGTGACTTAAAGAAAAAATTGGCAGCAAAAACTTTCGCTAATAAGAAGCTACTGTGGGTATTTGTCCAAAAAACTTGGTACGAAACTCCAATAAAGACCTGTCAGGACCTTATTAACAGCATGCCCAATAGAATGGCAAAAACAATTCAAAACAGAGGTGGATACACAGGATATTAATTAAATAATGAAATTATTATAAAAAAAGTATAACTTCTTTAAGTTTTTTTTAAGTTTTATACAGCGTTGTAAAGTGTATCTTTTATTTTGAGCAGTAAAAATTTTAACAAAAGTTTTGTAATTGTTCTTATATCTACTCACTTAAACATTGTCATTGAAATTCTTTGTTTTTTGATTTACCTTCTATAATAGAATAAATGTGTTTGTAAGTTTTTTAATTACTTCAATAAAAACGTATTTCTGTTTTGTTTCATAAAAAACTCTTAAGTGTATCTATTAATTTGATCAGGTGTGTAATTTGTGCTCAAAGATATTATTGTTTAAACTTGACTTTCTTGGGTTTTATTGAGCTTATTTTTGTTAAAAAAGTTCCAACTTTGACTAATTTAAAAAAAAAACACAATACATCAGGTTTTTTATACCACATTTATAACACATGTTTTATAATCTGACGAATGAAAATATATAATATATAAAAATCTCGTGTCACGGTGTTTGACGCAGAACTCCTCCGAAACGGCTCGACCGATTTTCATGAAATTTTGTATGTATATTTGGTAGGTATGAGAATAGGTCGTTAAGTATATTTCACCCTCTTACCCCCAGTAGGCGTGGCACCTCCCATACAACTCAATTTCGCGATAATCGAATAGCTTTGGAGTTATGAGCCGCACAGCCTCGGAACTCGGTATTCGACCACAATTTACACTCTCCGTTTCACTGAAAACATTTTATGGGCGTTAAAAAACAACTGGGAGTGACACCTCCCATACAACCAAAATTTGCGATATCGAAGAGCTTCAGAGTTATAGGCCGCACAGCCTCTTTAATTCGGTATTCGACCACAATTTACACGTGGCGTTTCATTGATAACATTTTATGGGAGTTGGACAAAAGGGCGTGGCACCTCCCATACAACCCAAAATGCGATATCGAATAGCTTTGAAGTTATAGGCCGCACATCCTTGGAATTCAGTATTTTAACTCAATTTACACATGCAGTTTTACTGATAACTTTGTACGGCGCACAGTGGGTTGAAATCCCAAAAAATGGATATTAATTCTCCTAGAAGTCGGAGGGAATTTTTGACTTTTGTTTTAGTTAGATTGGGTACAAATAAGAAAAATAAATTCTGTCCGTCCGTCCGTCTGTTCGTCTTTCGATATGATTAAAGTCGTAATTTTGAGCTATCGTCATGAAATTAGATATTTAAGCTTGTATCTAAAATGAAAGATTAAGTTCCAAAATGAGCCAAATCGGATGAAAACCACGCCTACCTTCCATACAGAGTGACTTTATTTTAAACGTAAAATCTCTTCAAAATCTACAAAAATTAAAAAAAATGATATGAACTTTGCACGTAAGTTTTTCTCTTCAATATAAATTCTAACTATGAAATTCGGCAAAATCAGATTAAAACCACGCCTACTTCCAACACATAATGACGTCATCTAAATACAAAAACCTTCATAAATTCTTCAAAAACGAATTCATTGCATTACATAAATAATTTTAAAAATTAAAATGCATTTCTTAATTTGAAATTCGGAGAAGTTGGAAAAAACCACGCCTATCGTCCATACAAAGTGATCATCAATATAATAAAAAGTTCAAAACTTCGGCCCAGCCGAAAATCATTCCTTATTACTTTTTAAAAAAAAAAAATTCATAACAATCTTATATACGAGTAGCAAAAAATTTATGAATTTGTTAATGTTCCTCCTGAAAAAAATATTAATTTTTGAACTATGTCAAATTTCAATTTGAACTGATCGCAAGAAAATAAAAAATTTCTCAACTTTAAAGCTATGCAGCAGAAAAGTAAACAACATATAACATTGAAATTTTCAGTAGTGATGTACAATTTTGTGCTCTTTAATCGAGTAGTAAAATTTTTAAAAAAAATTTTAAATTTTTCAATTGATCTTTACTTTTTTCAATTTCAATCCTCTGTGCGGCGTTGGACAAGGGGGCGTGTCACCTCCCATGCAACCTAAATTTGAGAAATTCAACAGCTTTTGAGTTAGAGGTCGCACAGCTATTCAGTATTCGACCACAATTTACAAATACAGTTTCACATATGACATTTTATTCGCGTCTGGCAACGGGGCCGCAGCAGCAACGTGCCGGGCTTAAGCTAGTTTTTTTTATAAAATTTAACAAAAAAAAAACAAACCCAAATGTATGTCATCCTAAAATTAAAAAAAGCTCACTGTGCGTTGGTGCGTTTGTATTTTTGACCATCACGGCTCAACCACTGAAGCTATCCATTTAAGAATATAACAACATGTGTTCGTGTGGTCCTCCGAAATTTTTTGTTTTATTTTTAGATCCCCCTAGGTGGCGCTGTGGTCGATTTAAAAAATATTTTATTTATAAACTGATTAAAATCGACCCCAGCGCCACCTAGGGGTGATTTAAAAACCAACATGTTTTGGGTTCTTTGCTTATGTTCGTTCCTATGTGTTGTATTCGGTTTATTTAAAGAAATACATAAAAAAATCAATTAGTTCTTTATATACCTAGTATTTTTTTCTTTAATTTCCTAACATTAATATTATCTGACTCACAATTTTGCTTCCTGCTTTGACTTTACGCTTAACATTGCCTAGATTAACTCTCATTTCTGGAATTTCCGTTAAATTTTCTTAGACAATTTTCCGTTCATAACCAGGTCGCAGTGACCGACAGCTGTCAAAATAGACATTAATCATAAATTCTAAGCGCTCAAACACGATCGACAAGTTTCTATCTTTTTTGCTGTAGTTTTCTTACTCTTTGAGGGCTTATATTAATTTCTTTTTCCCTTTGATAACTTTTTTTATAACGAATTTTTGTTTTGTTTTTTAATTTCTCATTGCTTTTGTTTCTAGCTCAAGTGCTGTGTGGTCAAGCGATGGAGGTTAATAGCCTTTGTTTCTTGTTCTTGTTGTTCAAAAACATTTTCATTGTTCCTATGTTTTTGGCTACCCAAAAATGTTCTCATTAAAGAACACACAAAACGTTGTTTTGGAAGACAATGGAAGAAGCCAAATTGTGGCGGTATTCTTCATACAAATTGCTGCAAGTGCAATGCAAAGCGCCGCATTCGTTCGCTCACAACTAACCTGTTGCATCTGCCTATGGCATATATTTTAAGATTATACGTATAGTGAAACATCTCAATAGGCTCAGGCATTTAAAACCATTTTTCCAGCAGCCACAGCAGTCGCAGCAGCAACGGTATCAGCCCCCACAGTGAGTTGGATTCAAAGTTGAGAAAATGATTTATGATTCAAATGTTTTGATCGATCAATTCGACCACATATTAGCTCTAATAACACTCAATTACAATGGCACATTAAATATACAATCATATTTGTTGTGATGTTTGTCGAAAAACTCAACAAAATTTTAAAATAATGCATATCATGGCTGATCTGCTCGGAATAATAATTATGCTTTTTGTGGTATTTTCTTAGGAAATTTGTGCCGTCCAACAGCTATTAATGTTTAACTAAGTGAAGCATCTTCCCAAGAAAACGCTGCACAGTGGTTGAGCCCAATATAAATATTGTAATCAGTTTCATTCATTCAGCATTCATCATAGATTAATGAAGAATAAGGTTTCCCTTTCGGTCAGCCTTTTGAGACCCCTCTACAAAAAACTCAATAATGAAGGAGTCAAATGTTTAGTATGAAATAGTCCTATTATGTTTTCATCCTCAACATTTATTTTAAACACATCCAAAATAGTTTTTAACTAAAATCAGAAATATTTTTTGCAATTTTTGAAGTAATTTTATTTAAGAAATATAGTTCTTTAGATAAATTTGATAATTAATTGTGATCTAATCTTTTAATTTTTATATGAATTTAATTGTATGCTTTTTATTAAGTAAAACTTTCTATGGTAGAGCCAGACCAAATAAGTTAAATTAATGTCATATTAATTAAACAGTCTAAAATAATTGATCGATTTCGGTCAAGGTCATAAATAATTGAACATTTGGTTCTGCAAATAGCCACCTTTGAGTTAAACACTAGCTTCTAGCGAAGCAAAATTCGTTTCAATTCTATGGTGCACTTCGGCCGACTCGTCGAAACTCTAATGAATATCGAAAAACTTTTTAACAAAAAATGAAAACCAACTTCAAAACCACTACAAAGTAAAAAATAATTTTAAATTACTTTTCACATTAATTCTTGGAAATATTGATAATTTATTTATACACCCAGCGACAAAAAAACCCTCGCACACAAATAATTACAACTTTTCACCTTTTAGCAAAAAAGCTTTAAGCTTTTAAAGCTTCTTGGGTTCAAATTTAAAAAAAGTTTTTATTGTTATTTGTTTTGTGCTTTATTTGTTAAAAATTGGCGCCAAATTTATTGAAAAACAGCTGCTACCGGACGTTTTAATAAGAGTTCAACAAATTAAATTTAAAATAAAGGTCTGCAGCGAACCATCCATTCTACTTGTTCAAACAGATATAACAAGTAAAAACCTGATAATATTGGTACAAATACAACAAGGAGTAGAACTGAACATATGCTTACATGCTTTGGAATGAGCAGAGAGCTAATCATCTCTTTCTCTGGCTCTCATTGTAGTGCTAGCTTTTTTTCTCTTTATCTGTTCCACTTAGTGGAGTATCTGTTTTAACTCTTTTTGGAATGGATATATCCATTCAATATGGATATTCCAGATCGTTCTCTTTGTATTGACGTTGTGCTTTTCTATTTCTATTCTACTAAAAGAAAGTAATAATAAGTGCCTTTCTGTGAATGGACGTATTTCGTATTTTTGCCAAATTTAAAACATAAAAAAGTACTTAAAAGCATTGTACTTATATAAACTGTTTCTTCGCTGTTTATTCTTTATGCTTGCTATGTCACATACTACAGATGTTCCAAATAAAGATAACAGTATTATCGATATATCTGTTTGTTCTGTATGTGCTCAAACTAGTATTTTTGATACTTGGTAATTTCACTCTCTCATACCTATTCCATCGTTATCTAAAAGAGAAATATTCCATGCATACTCAATGCTTAGAGAGCGAAACAGATACAAGTAGATATAAGAAAAAATAGCAACACACAACTGGTGTACTTAAATGGTTCTTTGCAGAGCTTTAATTTAAAAGCTATGGTTTTGTCATTGGAATTAAAGGGTGAAATTGTAGCTTTACATAAGAAAAATGTCTCCAACAGGAAAATAGCACGTCGCGTTAATACAAATGAATGGAGTGTACGTAATATCATAAAAATTACAATGCTGGTTTGTCCAAAAAGTGGTAGCGGAAGACCTAAAAAAAACCGGGAGAGGAACGCCTTATAAAAATAATTACACTTCGTGATCGCTTTCTTCATGCTGGTACCGTCAATAAAATATTAAATTCGCAAACTGGAATAGAAATCAATGACCGAACAATGTAGCGTCAGCTAGATTGGGATTCGGCCTGCAAAAACAACCACTATTAACACCGAAAATGAGGTCTCAGAGACTCCGATGGGCTAAAGAGTATAAAAATTGGACATCGGATGACTGGGGACAAGTTATATTTTCCGACGAGTCCAAATTTAACTTATTTGGACCTGATGGTGGAGCCATCGTACGTCGCAGAAAAGGCGAACGCTATTCGGAAAAATGTGTATTACCAACAGTGAAGCATTCTTCCTACATAACGGTATGGGGAGCCATCACAAAGTTCGGAGTTGGCGAAATTTTGCTTTTAAGTGGATCTGTTAATGGCTCCAAATACGTTCAATTTATTGACGATGGTGTAATTCCAACAATTGAGACATTATCCGAATATGTGGAAAATGTAATTTTTCAGGATGATTCGGCTCCATGCCATAGAGCCAAATTGGTAAGTAAAGCAGTGTCAGCAACAAAGTAAATAGTATTTTTAATAAAATACAATGTATTTTTGTCATTTTAGGTACAAAACCACAAGGACTCACTGGGTATTTCGTCACTGCCCTGGACCGGAAACAGTCCAGATATGAATCCCATTGAGAATTGTTGGCATATAATCTGTCAAAAAATTAGAGAACAAAGACCAAGTTCTATAGAAAACATGAAGAATGTGATAAAACATGTATGGTATAACAATATCACATAAAAATATTTGGAAAACCTGTATGATTCAATGCCAAGACGTATCAATGACGTCATTACTAACAAAGGCGGCGCAACAAAGTATTGATATACCAACATGTTTTTTTTGCGTTTTCATTATTTTTTTAAACTTATTTTTATGATAATTTTATGGTTTATCTTTTTAAAATAAAATTTAAAATGTTTACGAAACTTTAAAATAATTATCTTGTCATGTCCAGACTTTTCAAATTTGGATATTCTGCTAATTTTTAAACTGTAGTACTTTGCTTTTTAAATAACATTAAAAAATAAGTCTATATTCAACAAAATTGTCCAATATTAAATAAAAAAGCAAAATCGTTTAAAAAAAACCGCATATAGATTCTAATTTCTAAAACATTAAAAATATTTTACTCTGCGAGGATTTTTTTGTCGCTGGGTGTATATATAAGTATTATTAAATTGGAAATCTTATTATTATATTTTTTTTCTATTTTGTACTATTATCATAAATATATTAACTTCTCCATGAATATGAAACCTTTAAAGTCGGCGCTAATATAATCTGAATTTTATAAAATAAAAGCTTCGGCTTTAAAGGTTTTATATTCATGGAGAAATTAATATATTTATGATAATAATACAAAATAGAAAAAAAATATAATAATAAGATTTCCAATTTAATAATATATATACACCCAGCGACAAAAAAACCCTCGCAAAGTAAAATATTTTGAATGTTTTAGAAATTAGAATCTAAATGCGGTTTTTTTTAAACGATTTTGCTTTTTTATTTAATATTGGACAATTTTGTTGAATATAGACTTATTTTTTAATGTTATTTAAAAAGCAAAGTACTGCAGTTTAAAAAATAGCAGAATATCCAAATTTGAAAAGTCTGGACATGACAAGATAATTATTTTAAGGGGGTCCTCTGGTAATCCGAAAAATTTTTTTTCGATTTTTTTTTCATATTTCTATTGCTCAGATACTCAAAAACATTTTCCCAAAAGGATTTTTCAAAATTCGAAATAGTTTAGGAGATACAGGCATTTTTGTGAAGGTATGTTTTCGTCAAAATAACGCATCAGCAAAGTTGTTTATTTGCCTGCAGTCATTAGTCGAAAATTCTGTGGAATTCTTCCAAAATATGTATTGATATTACAAAATATACACACACAGTATGTATACATGCAGTATGTATACATGCATGTTTTGATTTAGGGGTTGAAATGATTTTGAGCCCAGGTGTTCACATGAAAGAAGCAAACGAACGAGATTCAGTTTATTTTCGAACGCTGAAAGCTACGCGTGCGCGATAACTGCTGTTGTAAAATAAAAGAAAAATCGTTTTGTGTTTTTTTTTTTTGCTATGGATAAAAAAAGCCACCCAAACGCGCCTCGTAAGTACGCGTATCGAACAAAAAAGAGGCATTTCCGTGGAAACCAGCACTCCCAAGTAGAGGACACCGACTTTGCCAGCACATCGGCCAAAAAATTGAAGAAAACGCAAGACAATGAAGTCATCATCGAAAACACTGCACTGGAGGTGAAACGCAAAATTGTAACGAATCGTTCAACTCGCTTTTGTGGACCTTTGCGCCGAAACATATCCACTGTGGTGCTACCACAGTCGAAATCGCAAATTTTCTGGCAACCTGCATTTTCAACGAAGGCTTCACAAGTATTTTAAAAATAATGTCAACAATGGGTATTGTCATCGGCCCACAAGCCGAGATGTATGCTGAATCTCGCGACGGAAAACGACTTCAACGCTCAGAGCTAACAACGTACGCATCATCGAAAGAGGGTCGCACAGCCCGCAGAGCCCAAAAAGCCATGGAAAACTCGTTTTATGAGATGGAGGAAGGCACTCTTTATGGGGCTGGAATTGCCGATTAATATTCGTAAGTATTGTATTAAAAAAATATGTGTTAATGTCATTTGTGTGCCTCAAAATTGAAGTCAAAACTTTAAACGCGTTTTTCTCGAAACCATGTTTTTCAAAACTTTGCGCACGATAACTCAAACAGTTTTTGACCGATTTTGATATATGAGGCATGAAACGACGCAGAATTTACGCCGCTATAGCCCCTACCTCAAACTTGCCGAAAAAATAATGTTTACTATTTTTTTTCTACACTAGACTACAAAAAAAAGGTCGAAATTCGATTTTTCATTTTCAAAGTGGCGCCTCCCCCCCTAAAAAAATTTCGATTTTTGTTTCCGAGGTAGGGGCTATAGGGACATTCATTCTAAGTAACTGAATATTTTTTTTTTTTTCAGACGATGTTTACTCTTGGAATCGTGCGCAATTTGGACCCACCTTTTTTCCGGAGAACCTCGTTACCAGGCCGAGAACTTTCTGAACGGTCCATAAATTCACTTTTTCAAAATTTTGTATTTTTTCAATAAATTAAGCTACCCAAATCAAAAAACGGAACTAAAATATCTTTACTCGTTCTCTTTCCACAATATTTTGAAAAAAGGCTAAAATTTGGCATAGATTACCAGAGGACCCCCTTAAAGTTTAGTAAACATTTAAAATTTTATTTTAAAAAGATAAACCATTAAATTATCATAAAAATAAAAGTTTAAAAAAATAATTAAAAACACAAAAAAAAACATGTTGGTATATCAATACTTTGTTGCGCCTCCTTTGTTAGTAATGACGTCATTGATACGTCTTGGCAGATAAAATATAATAATAAGATTTCCAATTTAATAATATATATAAATAAATTATCAAATTTTACCAAGAATTAATGTGAAAAGTAATTTAAAACTATTTTTCACTTTGTAGTGGTTTTGAAGTTGTTTTTTTTTTGTTAACCCTCCGTCAATGAACATTTTTTTAGTTACACCGCCAATGAACTGGGTGTGTTACACCCGAGAAAAAAAATTAATATTAAAAATAAAAACTACACAAAATAATTTTTTTTTAATGTTCTCTATTAAGTCAATAATATGTTAATTTGAAAAAGAAAACATATTCTGTTCCTTAGAAATATTTTTTGTTGTTATGTAAATTACAAAGCCCGGGTGTAACACACCCAAATTCATTGACGACGGGTTAAAAAGTTTTTATTTCTTCCTTTTTACAGATTATGATAACAATTTTGACCATTCTTGTAACGAATTTTGGTACCCTAGTTTCAATTTTCGAGATACAGTGTTTTTCACATAGTGGCACGCCCTTTGAAAAATTCCGCCTACTTTCTTCATTGTGCTTTGTTATAATTCTACCTATTCTTGTACCGAATTTCCGTACCCTAGTGTCAATATTATTCGAGTTACACTGTTTTTTCAGATTTCCACGCCCTTTGCCGAATAACGCCCACTTTTTGAACCATTATTTGTAACAATTGTGCCTACCCTGTACTAAATTTCAGTACCCCAGTGTCAAAATTAACTGAGATACAGTATTATTCTAAAAATGACACGCCCTTTGTCTATTACCACCCACTTTCTTCATAGTGTTTTGTAATACTTCTACACATTCTTGTAATGAATTGTATTGCCCATAGTGTCCATATTATTCTAGATAGAGTGTTTTTCTAATATTGACACGCCCTTTTGTCCAATAACGCCCATTTTCTGGACCGTAATTTGTAATAATGTTCGTACCCCTGTACCAAATTCCAGTACCCTAGTGTCAATATTAACTGTGACACAGTATTTTTCTTATATTGCCACGCCCTTTTGCCCAATACCGCCCACTTTCTTGACTATATTTTCATAATTATTCCCACCCCTGTACCTAATTTCAGTGTCCTAGTGTCAATATTATTCGAGTTACAGCGTTTTTCTAATGTTGCCACGCCTATGTCGAATAACGCCCACTTTCTTGACTGTAATTTGTAATAATTTTTTCTACCCCTGTACCGGTTTCCAGTACCCTAGTGGCAATATTAACTGAGATACAGTATTTTTCTTTTATTGCCACGCCCTTTTGTCCAATGCCCACTTTCTTGACCGTAAATTTTCATAATTAATTATGCCTACCCCCGTACCTAATTTCAGTGTCCTAGTGTCAATATTATTCGAGTTACAGCGTTTTTATAAAATTGCCACGCCTTCTATCAAATAACGCCCACTTTTTGACAATAATTTGCTATAATTGTTCCTACTCCTGTACTAAATTTCAGTATCCTAGTGTCAATATTATTCGGTATGCAGAGTTTTTTTAATATTGCTACGCCCCTTTGTCGAATACCGCCCACTTTTTTAGACGGCCACCTCCGCGCTCAATGTTTCTATCTGTTGACTAAAAATTGCGGCAATCGGGAAAGTACTTTAGGAGTTATCGATGTACATACATTTAAAAAAAAAAAACCAACCAACTTGAAAACCTCCTTCTTTTTGAAGTCGGTTAAAAAACAAGAAGCGACTAGGACAGACTGCAGCCCTAGTAAAGTTAAAGGCTTGATTTAAAAATAGTTACTGCCTTAATGTTATATGATTAAATGGCCGATGAGAACGTTAAAGTTCATACGTCAAATCATATAAGATTTTAACAGTGGATTTCGAGTCAAAAGAACGCATACAACAGTCATTCGCTTTGGAATCCTATTAAACTGAAATCTTTCTTTCTTTTTTCTTTTCTTTCTTTTTAATTAAACTCGAAACTACTCCGTTCAACAACCTCTTCCAAGAGTGGTTTAGATCCCTGCTTTTCTTCGCTTAATCTTCGAATATGTTTTACGAATAATGTGCAGCATTTCGGCATTCGAAAACCACCCTTAACGGCTTGCTTGCTCTACGTCGTCACTAGGGGCAAATGAACCTGCACGATGATACACTTATCGAATGTCCTTTGCTGTGTTGATGCCTCGTAATGAGTGTTGGTTGTAAAAAACAAAAATTACCCCCATCATACATTGATGACTATCAACATTTGTGGTTGTCAGCGCATACTCACCATTTTGAAAATTTTAGTATAAATATAGTCACCTTTTATCTAAGAAAATGACGTTAAGAGAAGAGCAAACAAAATTACATTGTGTATAAAATTGGGAAAACAGGCTTAAAGCTCAATCCACACGTTAGAGGAAAGCAATACATAAAAACAAGAGATGAATATTTAGTGAAAATGCTGATATCGGGAATCAAAGCTATCGAAAGACAGAGTTCGAATAGGCAGCTGGAATACATTCCATTTATGTATACCATAAAAACAGATACATATAATTTTTAAATATCTTGTGACCAAAGCTTTCAATAGTAAAGTTCATTCCCATTCAGGGATAGTGTTAAAGAGAATAAACATTAAAATGAAATACTGACAATAAAGGTAGATATGCATATTCCATATATGTTTATAATGAAGCAGATATGCATATTTTTTGTATATAAACATGAAAATGAATGATATTATGAATACGAAAATATATATGCATATAAATATGGAAATGAGTATAAAAATGAGTATGAAAATTAATATTAATATTAATATGAACTGAAAGGCGGCCGTAGTTTAGTGGTTAGAGTACCTGGCCCCTAAGCTAAGGAACCGTGGTAGTCCGGGCTCAATTCCCAGCTCAGACAGAATGTTTTTTCACTTGAAGTAATTTTTGTGTAAAGCTTCTTCAGAACATAAGCTGTACGGAGTCGATATTATTTAAAACTCGTAGGGCCAGTTTTCGATAATTTCCCAGTGTGCTAAACGGATCTGTTTCGAATTCGAGACGGACTTAATTTTCTTCGTATTTTTTATCCAAAACGAATTGCGTTTCGCATCCGTAACTAATACTTTTTCGTATGAAATTCCTCTCGAAAATACGAATTGCGTTTTACACTTTTTCAGATTCGTCACAGACTCGGGACGGACTTCATATACGAATCCGTTTCGGACTTTCTTTTATATAATTTGAATTCACAACAGACACATAAAACTCAAAAATATGCTCTCAAAACAGGTAAAATATGCTCTCAAAACAGGTAAAATATGCAAATAAAAATGTTTTTGTAATAATATTTTATTATCGGTGCGAAAATAAATATTACATGTTATTTAACAACAAAATTTTAAACAATTAATTTTAAATTACATATTAAAGTAATATAAAAGTAATAACTATAAGTTATCTTTTGCCAAAATATGTCGCACTAAATTTCAAATCAAAAAAAGCAAAAATATGCAAAATCCACATGCATTTATTTCAAAATATGTGACCTTCTCCGAGAAAAGGGACCTAGTGTGTGAAAATTAAGTTTTGAGAAAAACGCATTTAAAGTTTCATAACGCATTATCACTGTGAACACCTCCGAGAAAAGGGACCTAGTGTGTGAAAATTAAGTTTTGAGAAAAACGCATTTAAAGTTCCATAACGCATTATCACTGTGAACACACCTTCAGTTGGGAGATGCGATTTGGTATGGTTAGTTAGGACTCGGAAGAAGAAAGATTTAATCTGCGATTACCAAACGAATTACCTCCGCTCATTGCACCAGCGGTTTATCGTAAGATCGCAAATGGTATTTGTATGAGAATGTCAGGGTCCGAGAATTAATTCACAGAAACGGGATTTTGTAGCTCCTAAAGGTGCCCCCAGACTATATGTTTCATACATATGACATGTCAAATAAAATTACATACCGAATTTCATCTGTGTGTCAGAATTAAGTTTTTGTCAGACAGCTTTTTTCTTTTGTCTCCACACTATCGACACGTCATTTGAAAATAAAAAACAGCTTTTGAAATTTTTGTAAACCTTAAAGCTCTTAAGTGTCCTCTTGTAGCCATTCAAACTAAGAATAAATTAATTATAAATCAATTTATTGAATAAATATCTTAATATTTACCTTTTCTTCCATTTTCAAATAAAAAATTTATCAAACTGACGTTTTGTACAGATAGAAAAACATACGAAATTAGAGACGGTTCTAATTCAAAAATTTACAGACGCAAATACAAACGACATTTCAAAATCACATTTTCATATGTTCCACACTATCTGTAGCTAAAAACCATTTGTAATTTTTTGACGTGTCATATGTATGAAACATATAGTGTAGAGGTACTTTAAACCGAGTGAACCCAAAGCGAAAAAACAATCGAAAAATAAATCTGAACCTGGCAGCAGGAAAAAAAATTTAAGCACCAGATCACGAGAAAAAGAAAGCTGAAGTCAAAGCGCCTAAAAAAGAAAAAACTGAAATTGTCAAACGGAAGAAAATCGAAGTGCCAGATCACGAAACACCGAAAAAAAGTCCAAACTCCAAAAAAATGCGAAGACTGACGAAAAAAACAATTTAAAACCAAAATATCAAAAAAAGTAAAATTTTAATTTTTTTCTCATTTTTATCGATTTTCCCAAGTTCGTTTTGTACGTTTTTGTGGGGTAAATAAAGTTTTATCAGTAATCTAACTCACAACTAACATTTTTACCCCTTAATATTTCAGCTATAAAGCATAAAAATAGAATTAACAAAAACTAGCATATCCTGAGTTTTTATCTACCACTTTTTTCATCTTCCTACATACCCTTTCGTCAGTTTCACCACGCGCAGAGCTTTTTTGTCGAGGTCTATATACAAAGCTGCTACTTTTTCGAAATTTCATGTTTTTGATTGAAGGGACTCTATTTTTAAAGGAATATGTTTAAAAATTTACATTTTTACATTTTTTAGTACAAATTACACTAAAATGAACCAAAAAATGCTCTAAAAATGAAAAATTTCCTAAAGTGACAGTAAAATACTCTAAAAAAAACGCTAAAAATTACCAAAAAATGCCCTAAATCTAGTAAAAATGACCTGAAAACTAAAACCGATGAAAAATTACGAATAAATGACCTAAAAACTTTTCATATCTGGAATTTAGGAAGCATAAATGGACGTTCTAAATAAGTAGGAAATGTCTTAGGAGCAGCAGAAAAAAGATGACATGTCATCGAAATCCTAGCCTTGGTTATTATGAAGGAGAACAATTAAACAGTTTCAATGTTTCTATAATGGTACTCCAATCTATCTATTTGGCACTTTGGACAATGGCCTAACAGAACACAGAGTCGCCAAAATCAAAGACTCAAATTGAAAAACCGTCTTTTTAAAAACAATTTTAAAAGCAATGATCAGATAATACCATTCTAAACTGCGATATAACAGTCATTGAACGCTGCTTCATCAGACTTCAAATTAATAGTTGAATACAATCAGTGGCGTAAATAGCTTTTGGTTATGAGGGGTTCGTAAAATATATAATCTATAGTAATAAAACTCATTTTCTGTTTGTTTGTTTGGTCTTTATACAAATCTAAACGGCTCAAGGATTTCGCTCAAAGTAAGTGTACATATTAAGTGCATCCCAATTTAAAATTTTACATACTTAGTTTTTGCCACGCCCCCTCCGAAATTTTTTAACTAACGGTAATTTCGTTATTATAATACTTTTTACCAACGGAATTTTTTGTGTATTAAATTTTAAAAAATTTCTGTTATTTTGACATCAAAAACCCTCACATAAATTCAAAATTGTAGAAATTTTCAGTACAAAGACTTTTTCATAAAACATCGTTGGCTAAGAATGAGACAAAAACGACATGAAAATCAAAGTTTGGTCTTTCGATGCAAATATCTCCGCTGTTCATTAATATATTTCATTCAAATTTTTTTTGTACAAAAGCTCAATAAAATCACTTCACTAAAATAGTTTGAACTGTACCGTTAAGTCGGTGTAACTATGTTTTATAATTATGTCAAAAAGGTCCAGAATATTGACTTTTTATTCAAAAAATGACTCAAAAATTGTTTTTGTTGTAAAAATTAAATCAATTACAAATTGCACAGCTGGCCTACCTTTCATATGACATAGGATTTATTTGCAAAAATTCTTTCAGCTAAACGCAAAAATTATTTTACTGTTTTTGTCATCTAAACAACATACCCTCTTCGATTTTTTTCGCAAAATTTATTTTTTCCAAAATGTTGTTTTTATATTTTTTACAAAAAGCCTCAAAAATAATTTATGTGAAAAAATTACCCCAATATCTCTTTCCAATCAAAAGTTATGGCTAAAAATATATTTTTTCATACAATTGACTATCTATAGTAATAAAACTCATTTTCGGTTTGTTTGTTTGTTTGGCCTTTATACTTAGTTTTTTGCCACGCCCCTTCCGAAATTTTTCAACTAACGTTAATTTTGTTAATATAATAATTTTTAGTATAGGAGTTTTTTGTGTATTGAATTTTAAAAAATTTCTGTTATTTTGACACCAAAAACACTCACATAAATTCAAAATTGTAGAAATTTTCAGTACAAAGACTTTTTCATAAAACATCGTTACCTAAGAATGAGAAAAAACGACGTGAAAATCAAGGTTTGGTCTTTCGATGCAAATATCTCCGCTGTTTTTAATATATTTCATTCAAAATTTTTTTTGTTAAAAAGTTCAATATTTGTTTTAATATAAATTTTGTTTAGATGTTAAAATATCCATATCTCAAGAACCCATTGAGTCCCACCATAATTTTTATATTGTTGAAAGGGTAATTTTGCTAGCTTAAGATAAAATTAATATTTAAATTATTGTTCTTTTTTAAAAATGTGTTTTTCGTACCCCTTCTTCGAATTCAACTAGCTCACAGCAAGGGATGGAACCCCAAACACCAAAATTTTTCAAAACTATTTTTGGATTAAAGTCCGTCCAATTACCTTGCTAACGGTAGCTCAAACTTAAATTTAAACACGTTTTTCATTATTCCAGAATTTAAAAAACCATTTAACCGAAAAGTGTATATTAAAATGTTATTATACACACACGGTCAAAAAAAAAAGCTGACTTAATTACAAATATTTCTTTTCTTAAATTATAACACATTGTGACGATCGGCAAAAAAGCACAACCAAATTTTATTGAAATTTTCAAAGAGGTATATGTTAAGAGTCCATCGCACCTAATTTGACCTCTCAATGTCTTCATAATTTTTTAAATTTATTTTTAAAGTTGAAGTATTCGAATTTTGATGTGCCGACATTCGTTTAATTTTTACAGCCATTTTCCTTGTTGGAAATGAAAAACAAATTTCACTTCATTTCAGTATAACTTTGAGTAGAATAAGGATTCGTAAAAGATTTGACAAAATGGGAGCATTTTGTATGGTAGTAAATATATAGATAGCACTCAGTTTTTGACGAAAAAAAAGAAAAGTTAAAATTGGCGCCATTTAAGGAATTCTTAACCGATTTCATTGTTCTCAAGTTCAATTGAAAGGTATTTTTACGTGCAATTATTTTTTGTGAAAAACAAATTTTATTAATGGAATATTTTTTATTAAAATTTACAGAAGCACAATTTTTTTTTAGTTAAAGAAAAGTACAAGAATTTGCTTCGCTACACGCTTTATTTTGTATTTTATCACAATTCTTTTTACATAGTCTTATTTTAATAATTTTCAATATTCTACAAGAGTGTTATGCTGCTTGCGTATGCTGATGACATCGATATCATTGGCCATAATACGCGCGAAGTCAATGCAGCATTTTCCAGATTAGAAAGAGAGTCAAGTCGAATGGGTCTGGCAGTGAATGCAGATAAGACGAAATACTTGGTGTCAACAAACAAACAGTCCCATCGTCTTGGAACCCACGTTACAGTTGACAATACCTTCTTCGAGGTTGTGAAGGGCTTCGTTTATCTATTATCAAGCATAAACTCAACCAACGACATCAGCATTGAGATCAAACGAAGAATAGCTCTTGCCAACAGGTGTTACTTTGGGCTCAGAAGGCAATTGAGTAGCAGAGCCCTCTCGCGACGAACGAAAATCACGCTCTATAAATCGCTCATCATGCCCGTCCTACTTTACGCATCACAAACCTGGACGCTGAGCAGTTCAGATGAAAAGACTTTAGGAGCATTCAAGAGAAAGATTCTTCGTAAGATCTACGGACCAATCTGCGTCAATGGCGAGTACCGAATACGGTGGAATGATGAACTGTATGAGCTGTACGCTGACATCGACAAAGTCAAGCGCATTAAAATCGAGCGGCTTCGCTGGCTCGGTCATGTTCAGCGCATAAAAGACGATTCTCCAGTGAAGAAAACATTCGATTCGGTACCCAGAGGCGGTCAACGCAGAAGAGGACGACCGCATCTTCGTTGGAAAGACCAAGTAGAGGACAATCTGACAAAGCTTGTAATTTCCAACTGGCGCCAGCAAGCGAAAGACAGAAATGGCTGGCGCAAATTCTTAGATGAGGCCAAGACCGGCATACGGTTTTAGCGCCAACTAAGTAAGTAAGTAAGTAGTCTTATTTTACGCAAAATTCTAATGGATTTTATTTTTCATTTCCAATGAAGCAAATAGCTGTAAAAATTCAATGAATATCGGCACAACAAAATTCGAACACTTCATCATAAAAATAAATTAGAAAAAATTGTGACGAAATTTGGAGGTCAAATCAGATAAGATGGACTCTCAACATGTACCTCTTTAATAATTTCTATAAAGTTCGGTGTTGTTTTTTTGTCGATTTCGGCACATGTGTTTTCGATGTGTTAAAATTCAAGAAAAAGAATATTTGTTACTAAATTATTTAATCGGCTTTTTTTACCGCGACTGTAAATAAGTCTCGATTAATACTAGGTATATCAGCTAGTTAAATATAAATGTAATATTAGAATTAGAAAAAAGTCGTCAATTTCATTATAGGAATTATAATTGGTAATTGGGCATCTTAATTCCTCAGGAATGGAATTGGAAAAAATCGTCAATTCCATTACAGAAACTGTCATTGGTAATTGAACACTTCAATTCCAAAGAATGGAATTGAAAAAAATGTAAATTCCATTACAGGAATTGTTACCAATTGCAATGGAACACTTCAATTCCTCATAAATGGAATTGCAAAAAATCGTCAATTCTATTACATAAAGGGCTATTTAAAGTTGAAATTTCAATTTCTTTTTCATTGACTCAGTACTATTTCCTTATTTATTATAAAACTTTATTTGACTCCCACTGTCAGTCGGTTAATGAAATATTTACAAATAAATGTATTATCGAAGATACCAATTTTTTAATTTAAAACCACATTTTGAGTTAGAACAAAATATATAGCTGCTACGCTACCTGGTTAAGTCTCGCCGACTTTTTGCAAGGTGCTTGGTATACAACTTCCACACCCCTGTACAAAATTTCATTAATCTACTAACATAGCGATGTTTTCCAATTCCATTCTTGAGGAGTTGAAGTGTTCAATTACCCATTACAATTCCTGAAATGGAATTGAAAATGTTTTCCAATGCCTTTCCTAAGGAATTGAGATGTCCAATTACCAATTACAAGTCCTGAAATGGAATTGAAAATGTTTTCCAATGCCTTTTCTAAGGGTATGTACAATTACCAATTCCTAATTCCAAGGAAAGCTTTATCAGTGAAGCTATTGTCTGTGGCAGGACAATGTCTGGCCAGGAATACTAGAATTTTATATATAGATTTTCACTATATAAACAAAAAGTACTAAAACATATCCTGAATACTACACTTTTTAGGAGTTCTTTGCAAAAAGTGCACAAAATAATGTCTTTGTATACATTGTTATCGATAACCGTAAAACGCACTTTATTTTTATCTTTCGCACACTTTTTGGCACTTTCTCACTCTCTCTCTCTCTCTCTCTCTCTCTCGTGCGCTCCGGACAGATACACGCAGGCGAACTTCGAAGATTCGAACTTAATATTGGCTAAGAATAACGTTCGAATACATTTCATAAAGGTTAATGGAGAGTGCAAAATTTTTCAATACAACACACTGTCGTAGACTTCAGCAACCGTTATAACTGCGTGCGGCAACCATCATCATTCTCTAGATATTTTAAATACGGTCTTGAATAAGAAAAAAAAGTTTCATTTCAATTAAAATCAAACAAATATGGCTGCTTATCCGAAATTTATTAGCAAAAACAATGCATTATTCAAAATATACTAAGCATTGTATGAAATAACGTTGAATACTTAAAAAAGAAAAAAAAAAAACCAAATTGAAAGAAAAACTCTGACTTTGCATTTTTTTTTCTCCCTTACGTGCTGCTCTCCACACTCCGCTCTAACTGTGGCTCCTGCACTGCAGTCAAAAGTTGAGTCTTCATTTTAGGGGTGTGACTGTAAGTAAGATTTCGATTTTTTCGTGTTGAAAAAAATACCGAAAATCTAGCGAAACATTACGGTGTAATTTGTAAAAAGTGTTTTCACACAAGTATTTGCAACGAATTGTGAAATAATTTTGAAGTGTAGAAGAAAAAAAAAAAGAAAAGAAGAAAAACAAACGAAAAATATCAGAATATAAAAATAACGGCAGACATCTTGGATTACGTTACATTTCAAGCGCACACAATAACGTAAATACGACGTAGAGAATAAAGAACTTATTTGTGACATTTGCTTTGATTTGTGCAGAAATTGTCGCAAACAGCTTAAAAAAAACATAAAATGATTCTAAGTGGAAGATTTTTTGTCTGTCTGACAACCTTTGTAGTCATCAGCACGACGAGTTTGACAAATGTGCAGGTGAGTGGAACAAATCAAAAGAAAAAAAAAACAATCGTCCTTTTTTGTAAATTACGTCGAACGTAATGTAATCGAATACAACTTCTAAAGGTTGTATATCATTTTGGTTTACAGTTGCAATTATATCCTTAACTTTTTTCATTATTTGTACCTAACTTTTTACCCATTCTCTCTTGCTGTCAACTTCCTTTCTCCCCACCTTGCTACCATTATTAACGAGCCCTTAAAAGTCTTCGCTCGTTTGTCTGCTTTGTTAACGGTTTTTATAGGTTTAAGCTTAATGCTTACCTTTCTTGCTTTATTTTTCTTTATTCATCTAAGGCTTTAACCAGTTTCGCTCGTTTTTGAGTCGTTTTCATTTTGTACTTTTTTCGGGTATCTCATTTTGTAATGTTTCTTTTGCATTTTTTTGTTTAATATTTCGTTTGTCCTTTTTAAGAATATTTTTTCGCTAGTACGCATGAATTCATTATTTCGATTTTTTGGCTTTTTGCCTGACAGTGTCTGTGTATATTTCTTGGCTTGTTTTTCGTTTCATTAGTGTTTTTTCTTTTTTAGCTGAGTTGAAATTTTTCACTACTGCGTAGAATGTACTAAGAAATAGTAGTAGCTTAGTACTATTTGCTTACTTGTGATTTATGGGCGGAGACAAAGGGTGCGAATGGGTTGAAGGTAAAACACTTCGTGACTAATTCCGCTTTTGAAGTGTTTTCGAATTAATTAGTATCTATTACAAATATTTACCTTAATATTTACAGTGCAATCGATAAATTGTCGTGAAGACGTGTAAACATAATTAACTCGTTGAGAACAGGAGAAGAAAAGCTATAGAAAAAAGGTCAGGGTTATTCTTAAGTGACACGACACTCCTAGCGGTCTGATGCAGACATTAAAAGTACAAAAAATTAAACGATTTCTCGGGATTAAACTATAAAAGTTGCTACTTTAATTAAATTTTATCCAAATTTAATATATTTTTTTTTTAAATAAAATTTGAGTAATACGCATTAGCTTTCAATTTAAGCTTTTGATGGGTATACAATTTGAACTTTTAAGCTATTTTTAGATTGATCCAAAGTTAAATATGTGGAGTCGTTATAAATTTTAAGAAACTTTTTCTTATGACTAATGTATTTAGATCTTTATTTGTATTCCAATTTTATTATATAAAAATTATTAAAACATAAAATTATTGAAACAAAATTAAAGTTAAAATTGAACAACAAAATTTAAATTGATCAAGTATAAAATAACACGTATAAATAATAACACATTGATATACATATTAATAAGAACACCAAGATAATTATAAATGTTGTCGTATACTTTTTGATATTTATTTTAGAATGAGGTTAATGAAACGTGTATCAGTCGAAAGGTACTGCTGCATAGATGTACCGAATCAGGTTAGATTTTAAATCGATGACCTCTGACCCGAAATAGTAACGTTGAAATTTTATATTAGTTTTAGTAAGGAATCTCAGGGCTAAGATGAGCTAGAACAGTGAACGTGATGAAAGATCAGGCTGCACAGTATGATTGGATTTTAGATTAGTGACCTTTGACCTGAAATATGAGCGTAAAAAGAGCATTTATTAAATAAAAGCTAAACTGTAAGAGATAGAAAACATGATGTAAGAGAAAATTTTAGGCATTGATGAGATGTGAAAATAATACTTGAGACATTTTTCGGGATATGAAAAATGTCTCAAGTCTCATTCTCTTAGAGATACCCTACAATAAGCATTTCTTTATAACAAGTGTGAATATATATTGTGATGGTGAAATTTCTTGAAAATAGTAAATTTTCTGTTAATTTGAAATAAAAACTATTATGATATCTCGAAAACTCTAGATGTTTTCAGTACAATGTATTTTTGTATGACGCCGTATGACGTCGTTGCATACGGATAGTATGTTAAAAGCACACTAAGAGCTAACTGTTTTACGTGAGGTAATTTAAAATGAAAAAAGTATTTATGCTTGCATTGAGTACTCAAGTACTATGGCAAGATCAAAAACCAAGTCAATAGAAAACTTTACCATAAAATAATTGCATCATAAAAATTATCAAAAAATTTATTTAATAATCGAGATATTTGTTATAAAAGTTGAATTAAAATTTTTTTTAGAATTTAGTTTCTCATAACTTTCTTAATTGTGACTTTATGCAAAATGTTTTATAAGCAATTTAATTTAATATTGATTTTCTTCTTAACAAGTTGTAAACTTTGGAAATCGGCTAAGAGATACATTTTCCTAAGAGAAAATTTCCAAAGTACATTTTTTTATGCCACCTAGCAGAGAATAAGATGAACTTAAAAACAAATAAAGAATTTATTCTTGAATATTTTTTGTATATTATTTACACTGAGAACTGAAACATACTTTAAAATTAAACAAAGAAATTAAACGCATTTGCGTTAATTTTCAACTGTAAACTAATTTATTTTATTTTGCATAATTTTCTCTTATTATTTCCTTGTAATAACAAAAAATACGTAGCTATCTGAGAATGAATTGAAAAATTATGTGTAGTAGAATCATTGACCCGATTTTAAATTGGTTTCACAAAAAATGAACATTAGATGAAATAAACACTAATTTATTATATTAATATTTAAAATATTTCAATATTTTAAGCTGCAATGAAATGCAACTTCATCGAATGGAGTTAAAATTTGGTATTCGAGGGGTCCCAGGGGTCGCTGAACACAAATATGACGTCAAAAACTCGAAAAAATTACAAAAATGGCGGGGTTACTTGTTTTTAATTTAAGAACAATATTTCAAAATTATGTTTTAAATTATTTGTTTTCAATGTTAAAATTTATTCTTTAATTTTTTTTTAATTAAATTTTTTTAAACTGTAAATGTTTACTATAAAAGTAAATTTTTTTTTTAAATTTTGATTTTTTTTTTAATTGAACTGATCATTTTTATTTTTTTCTAAATTTTTTTAAATATTTTTTTATATAAAATAATATGAAAAGACTCCAAACCTTCTAAAGGTAGGCCTTACAGAAGCACTCATCAATACAGCGATCATGTAAGGAATATTGACGCCAATAAGAGCACTATTAGCATGCTTTCTTTTGCGTAAAGCTAGCTAAAATGCCCAATGCGCAGAGCTGTAAAAGAATGCATTTAATTTGATTTTATTCACATAAAAGTGAATCAGTGAAGAACGAAATAAGAATGCTGAATGCAAAATTGATTTATAAATAAAATTTTTAACTCACATTCATTTTTAAAAAATGATTAGTTATTCATTTCAACTATTCATTTTCGTTATTCAGAATAATGAATCAATTTTTCCATTCACAAAGAATGCAATTCACGAAGAATTTCAGAATTTTCAATTATTCTTTTTATTCGTTATTCATTTTTAATTCGTTATTAATTTTTTATTCATTATTCATTTTTTATTCATCACTCATTTTTTATTCATTACTTATTTTTTATTCATATAAAAAAAGAGTAAAAAAAGAGTAATTTTTTTATTCATATAAAAAATGAGTAATGAATTAAAAATGAGTAATGAATAAAAAATGAATAATGAATCAAAAATTAATAACGAATTAAAAATGAATAACGAATAAAAAGAATAATTGAAAATTCTGAAATTCTTCGTGAATTGCATTCTTTGTGAATGAAAAAAATTGATTCATTATTAATTTTTTATTCATTCATTTGTTATTAATTTTTTATTTATGGCTAGTACTAAGTTGAATAAAAAAGGAATAATGAATAAAAAATGAATAATGAATAAAAAATGAATAATGAATAAAAAATTAATAATGAATAAAAAATTAATAATGAATAATGAATAAAAAATGAATAATGAATAAAAAGTGAATAATGAATAAAAAATGAATAATGAATAAAAAATGAATAATGAATAACGAATAAAAAAATTAATAATGAATAAAAAAAGAACAATTGAAAATTCTGAAATTCTTTGTGAATTGCATTCTTTGTGAATAGCATTCAAATGAATAAAAAAATTGATTCAATATTCTGAATAACGAAAATGAATACCCAGTAGTTCCAGTCTTGAAGAAATCTCAAATGAATCATGTACGATATTTCTTGATCCTTGACGAAACATGCTGATTTGGCCATACATTTCATTGACGAAAATTTCATATAAATTTTCCAAATTCGTGCACGACGCAATGCAGAAACGTCGGGATTTATCATGCACGAACCCAATTTCGAAATATTGAGGAAGTTTCGTTAACGAAAAGTAGACAGTTATATAAAGAAAATTCGTCAAGGAATTAAAATCGAAACGTGCTTCTAGATTGTCCAAGCCCATTCCTTTACCATTGCCATGATGCCACACAGAACCTCACGTTGTTGTGATAATTCGTTCTTTAGTCGTACGGTAATGTTGTGGAATAGTCTCCCTGCGAGCGTGTCCCGTCAGTTTTGAGTTGTGCAAATTTAAAACAAATCTTCACAGAAACCACTCCATCTTTTCAACCAATCTAATTAACTATCACCTATCTTCCAAATCAACACAATGCTCATGCATTTATAAGAAACATCACCTGAGCCTTCACTCTACAATACAAAAAAAAACTATACCAAATTTTGCCAAAATCAAACGAATTCGACAGCAATGACAATAACACCTAAACAGTGGTGTCAATGAATATTTAAATACTATCGAAAACAATCGATAGTCAGTCCAAAACTATCGGTAGTCACGATAGTGAGAAATTATCGATAGTGTCATCTTATAGTTTGCGAACTCTACAGTTTAGCCTCTGAACGATTCGACGAATTAAAACAATCATAAATATCTTGAAGTTGTCGTAATAGAGTGGAGAAAGTTAGGCGCTGACAACCGCTACTTTGCATTATATTTTGTATAAATTTTTTAAGTCCAGCAGCTCATGCGGAAACTTCCTTTAAGAAATCATCAAGAAAAGTTCGTCACTGATGCCGCGAACTACTGGGTAGTTGAAATGAATAATTAATCATATTTTTAAAAATGAATGTGAATTAAAAATTGTATTTATAAATCAATTTTGCATTCATTGAATGCTTTATTATGTCGTTATTCAGTAGTACTTAAAATTTTGAATATGAATGCCGATTTTAGAACTCTGCCACTGGGAAAGGAACCTAAACTAAATTGTGTCGATTAGGCAGTTGTTGTATTCTTAAAGCTTGAAATGTCATTTCTGGGTTCCTAGTGGACGCTTTGGCTGATGCTGATTCATAAAGCAGCTTTGTCGAGCTTTTTTTTTTATCAAAGTGAACGCTTGCTTGTTCAACGCTTCACAAAATAGCTTTTTGAGCTTATTGGTGTTTATAGTGCGCGCTCTCTGCTTGTGTGAGCAAGCGAGATGGAGATATAAGCGCTGAAAACTATTTGAAATGTAGCTTTGTGCTCGGAGTCAGCTTGCACTGTGAACACTTTGAGCTTTTTCCATATCGTCCGCCTAATTCTAATACGACGTAAGTCAAAATTATCTATTGTTCAGGAGGCAAAGGAAACTTTTTATTATTTGTATGAAGTTCATACGATAATGTATTGTTTCAAACGTTCTACCTCCCTTTTTTTCATACAAACATTAAAAACTAAATAAGGGAATAGATGTAGTTTTAACCAATGTACCTAAACCGCTAATAAACGTTACTTTGACCAATTTTGACATACGTCCTATTAAAATTAGGGCGACGATATGCTTATTTGAAAACAGGAGAATCCTCAGCAAAAAGCGTTCGCGGCCTTAGAAATGAAATTTCAAGCTTTAAGAATACAACAAACTTTGTTGTATCAAAAACATTGAGATCTTAATATAAATAAAAGTTCAAAGTATTAATATTAAAAAATGTTCAGGCGTACGAACTGATTGTTGTTGGGATAATACATAAATAAGACTTGAATTTTTCCAGAATTTTTTCGAAAACCAAATATATGACTAGTGAAAAACGTGAGGTTTGAGATAAAAACCAACATGTATTGAAATAGGAGTAAGCCGAGTGGCTGCAAGTTAATCGTTTTGTTTTTATATAGAAAAAATTTAAAAATATATTGACTGTTCATACATATATCTCTTTTTTTTTGCTCATAAAACATAATTTTGTACAAAAACTGGTGTGTACTTGGTTTTTTATTTCATTGTTCCTTAAGCATAGTATTATGTTTGTTTGCGTGAAATTGCACTGAATTGAATTGTTGATCATTGTTGCGTAAAAATTCTGACATATATTTTGTTGCGAGGAGTTCCGTTTGCAACGTTTCTCAGAGAGACTCAAAGAGTGAGTTGGGAAATTTCATATGATCTCTCTCTTTTCACTTCAAAATAAATAAATAAAAAATAAATTGTTTTGAAAAAGTGTTGATCAGAAACATGTTGCGATAATTTCACGCAGCGCACATTGGGCCAAGAATTTCAATAAGTGGCAAAAAATCAAATATGTTATGCATACAAATGATTCTTATGATTGATAACGGGACACATTTAGGCACCCTTAGACGAAATATTATTAATAAAAAATTAAAAATAACAAATTAGGAAAGATTTGTAGCCAAAAATTGCAATTTTTTTATTTACTTCTAAAATTTGAAATCATCGACAGTATAACTATTTCTTAAAGATCTAAATTTTTAGCATTTTTTAAAGACTTTGAATACAATATTGAAAAAAAGAAAATATATACATATTTTTTTATTTTTAATCCATTTTTCCTCATACTAAATACACAAAAATAGGGTTTAAAAAAAATTGCTGGTAATAGAAATAATTTACATGCTATAACTTTCTTTAAGATGATTACTTGAAAAGGGGTATGCAAACTTTTCCACGTTTTTAATAACCTTCGAGAATTTTATAGAAAACGAACGTCATGCAGTACTCTCAAATCGAAAAAAAATGATCTAAATCAAAAAACAGATAGTAGGCAGTAAAACTACTGCAAAGGAAAACTCTAAGCAAACTAGATCAAAAGTTTAAAATGCAATTAAATTGCGATAATTGAACTTTTTTGTGTGTTGCCAAAATTGAGGAGAATCTGATTCATTCCATTTCAGATTCAAAAAACGATGAATTGGACAAAAATGAAAATGATTATTTAAACAATTTGTTTCTTTCGGACGTAAAATAAAAATTTAAGGTAAAATAAAAATAAAAAAATTAAATGAAGAAAAAATTTAAGCAATAGTGGGTTGGTCACAGCTGAATCACTCAAGACTACTGAAGAGGAAATGCTGCGATTTCCGAAAACGCTGTCTAGTCTGCTGTGGGATGACTCTATACAGAGTTGTTGTTGTTGCTGTTGTTACCTTCTTCAAACTTACTCGATCTAAAAAGCTCACAATTAAATTCATGTACAAATTCAAAGAATAGATCACAATTAATTATGTAATGAAAATATTAAAAGAAAAAAATATAAAAAAATATAAAAAAATATAAAAAAATATAAAAAAAATATAAAAAAAATATAAAAAAAATATAAAAAAAATATAAAAAAAAAATATAAAAAATATAAAAAAATATAAAAAAATATAAAAAAATATAAAAAATTTAAAAAAATAAAAAAAAATATAAAAAATATAAAAAATATAAAAAATATAAAAAAATATAAAAAAAATATAAAAAAATATAAAAAAATTATAAAAAATATAAAAAAATATAAAAAAATAAAAAAATATAAAAAATATAAAAAATAAAAAAAATATAAAAAAATAAAAAAAATATAAAAAATATAAAAAATATAAAAAATATAAAAAATATAAAAAATATAAAAAATATAAAAAATTTAAAAAAAATAAAAAATATTCAAAAATATAAAAAAATATAAAAAATATAAAAAATATAAAAAATATAAAAAATATAAAAAAATATAAAAAATATAAAAAAATGTAAAAAATATAAAAAAATATAAAAAAATATAAAAAAATATAAAAAATATAAAAAATATAAAAAATGTAAAAAATGTAAAAAATGTAAAAAATATAAAAAAATAATAAAAAATATAAAAAAATATAAAAAATATAAGAAAAAAATATTAAAAATTATAAAAAAATATTAAAAGCAATAATTAATAAATAAAAAAATATTAAAAGCAATATATAAATAAAAAATAAAAAAATATTAAAAGCAATATATAAATAAAAAATAAAAAAAAAGTAAAAGCAATATATAAATAAAAAATATTAAAAGCAAAAAATAAAAAAACAAGAAATAAAAAATAATTAATATTAAAAAAAGCAAAAACATGAGGCTCTCCCCGCAACCTCCACGTGGTGACCCTGGAAACTATAACTGTCATTTATGTAGGCTAATTGCGGGTTTTTTGTTTCTCGATTTTATAGCATATTTATCGTTCTAAAAGTGCTATTTGCTAAAATCTTGTAAATTTATTTTTAGTTCACACATCACACGTCAGATTCGGTTAAAACGTCCCCTTATTCTCTCTAGCATCCCGTCTCCTTTTTTATACCGCAGAATCAATAATAAGCTACATTTTTCATTGAATAGTGCCACGTCCATTTGTTGAATTTCGCCCACTTCTTCTAACATGCTCGGAAGAGATCCTACCCACCCCTATACCCAATTTCAATAAGCGAGTGCTCATTAATGGTGTTTAATATTAGACGAGATACAGTAATGTATTGAAGGTGACACGCCCTTTAGTTGAACTCCGCCCACTTTTTCCATCGCACTTGGAAAATATGCTTTTTTCCAAGTATTCTGCACCAAGTTTAATTAAATTATGTCTATTCAACGCCTAGATATGATTTTTGGCCTCTTTTCCAAATTTCTAGCCTAATGTGCAACGAAATAGAGTACTGCTCTGACGAAAATGTGAAAATTTCCACGCTTGTTGCGCAGCTATCATATTTTGTATAGATATTTGAGTGGAATTTCACATGAAACTGAACAGAGTACTATGCTTAAAAATAAGTTATTAAACATAAAAAATCGCCTTAGAAATACCAGAGTTGTGATATTTCACTTTTCGAAAAAATTTCATTTTCTTTCTTGTAGTAATATTTGTATACTAATATTAAATATTGAAATACTGAAATAATAATATTTCCTTAAAACTCATATTTGAAAAAATTGCAATTGAAATTTTACTGTTTTCTGAAACAAACGAGCGAAAAATCGAGAAATATGTAAAAAGTCGATAAATTTTTGCGTTTTTTTCAGGGAAATTTCTATTCAAAAAGTCAAATGGAAAGAGTAAGTCTATTCGATATTTTAATATAGCAATCTGATGCTTGCTAGCTAAGGAATAATAATCTTTAATGATTTTAATTTTTCTGATTTTTTTCGTTATTTTTTAACCAATTTTGATTCGATCAAATATAACAGTTAAAATTTCACTTTTATTTTTTTGATCAAATATAAAAATTAAAATTTGACTTTTATTGTTTTGATCAAAAGTAAAAGTCATATTTTAATTCTAACATCATTTACTTGTAGCCACTGTCTCAGTCGTTTGCGAAATGAATGAACACACAATGTGCAATGATAAGCAAATAAGCGATGTCATTTAAATAACGATGTACAACGATATGAAGATCGTTAGTTATGTTTTTTTTAACTTTGCAAAAATGTTACGAATAGGTGTAAAATAATAATAATTATTAAATTATATGATAGATTTGATTATATGAATAATTATAATTATAATTAATTATAATTAATTAATAATTAAATAAATAATAATTGAATTAAATTTTTATTAGTAAAGATCAAAAATAAAAATTATTTCTTATTTCAATAGAACAGACATTAAGCAACATATTGTTTATTTTTATATCGAAAAAATAAAAGTAAAATTTTAACTTTTATTATTGATCGAAAAATAATAGTAAAATTTTAACTGTTTTTTTTTTATCGAAAAAATAAAAGTCAAGTTTTAACAGTTATATTTGATCGATTCACATTTTTTATTTGCGAAATATTGAATTCTTACTAATGCCTGGCTAGTCTTATTTATTTAAATACTCATTAGTTTTCAACAGCATTAGTCAGCACTTACTTACTTAATCCTTACGTAATCCTTTGTTTTAAACGGTTTTTTTGGCATTGCATTTACTTGTAAAATATTCTATTCAACCAATCTAAACACTTTTTACAAACGAATAAAGGCAAAGAATTAAAAAAAAACAGCTGTTGTAAAGTATTTGCAACATCACAATAGATAGGGCTATTCACAATCTGATGCAAATGGTCTTGCATCATAGCATTTGCAAAAAGGTAGACTAAATTTTTACTCTACACTAACAAAATATACAGGAATGCATTAACAACGCAGTTGGAAATATGCAACACTAAAAACACTATACATATGAAATATTAAATTGCAAACTGACAGCTGACTGTCGGCCTTTGTAGTCTAGTGGAGACTGCGCTAGACTATCAACCCAGAGGTCTCTGGTTCGAATCCGGGCTCGGGCATAGTTCTTTTCACTTTCTTTGTTCTTTCCTGCATTTAAGAATTACGGAAAACTAAAAATCCACAAATTAATTGTAGAAAATGTAGAATTAAAGGAAAGGAACACAACTAAGGGCTGGAAATGCTTGCCGAGGTTAAGGCATAAGACTAGCCTCGGTTAAATGCAATTAAAATAGTCTTTCACAGTTTTTTCGCCTAATCAGCAATTCAAGTATGGTTCCAATCAAATCCTCTAAATAATCTATCCCTTTCTTTTCAGGTCAAAGACCAAACCTTGTTGTATAAGTCGCATGAATTGGTTCTTTGATCTTTTTTTAAAAAAAAAAAAAAATGAAATTAAGCAAAGGCGAAAAAAACAAAAGCGAAGACAAGCAAATAAAAAAACGAATTCACTCTGCCTTGAAGTTTTTCTTCGATATAAAATTGCTTTAAGGGAAGGTTTAGGCAAACAATTTTTTGAAAACATAATTTTTTTAATTTATTAAAATTTTTTTAATTTGTTTTTACTGTAACAACAACTATTATATAAGCGCTTATAATACAGATTTTACAGCGTTTAAGACCCGATGCGCTAGAGTAACTTTAAACGCGTTTTTCTCGAAACATGCTTCTTAAAAACGGACTAATCTACTGCAAACAAACTAATCGACTGATTTTTTTAATCTGTTTGCAGTGCAATTCTACACATCTTTTACCAAAAGGAATGTCTAAGGAAAATTTTTCTAGTTTTTACACGCAACAAATAATCAAAAGTAGCGTAAATTTTTCAATTTTTTTTTCACATTTTATAATTTTCTTAATTTTCCAAATTTTCATTCCATTTTGGTAAAAGAAAAATTCAGGGGTCTATTTCCGAATACATTTTATTTTTTTGTTTTTGGACTATCTGAAGCCGCGCTACGATATGGCCCGATTTTTCTTTTTTTAAGCACACTAACTTCAGCTGCCTCTCTATATATAAAAAACATATATGTTCAAAAAACACATATATTCTTTTCAATTAAACTGATGTTTAATTAACACGCAAATTAAATTTTTTGTATATATAATAAGCTTATTTAAAAAACATCTAAAATATGTTTTACTTTTAAGCGCTTTTGCCTAAAATCTCCTTAAGCAAAATTTCCTGTAGAATATAATTTTGCTTTTCATCAGTCAGCTGTGATTTTAATGTTTTGCAACAAGTGTAGTAAATTAAACTGAAAAAGATCGTTCACAATTGATAGGAAATTTTTACAATTGCTCAAATTTGTAATCTCAAATCATACATGGGCACACTGCAGTAAATATTTACTGCATTACTAGAAGCAGTAATCAGTAAACTTTTACTGATAATGAAATTCAATTTGCATTACCAGTAAATTTTTACTGATTACTGGAGAAAATTGCATTGCAGTAAAAATAAATTTTTACTGATTACTGGGAAAAAATTGCAGTACAAATAAATTTTTACTGATAATGAAATTCAATTTGCATTACCAGTAAATTTTTACTGATTACTGGAAAAAATTGCAGTAAAAATAAATTTTAACTGATAATGAAATTTAATTTGCATTACCAGTAAATTTTTACTGATTACTGAAAAAATTTGCAGTAAAAATAAATTTTTACTGATTACTGAAAAAAATTGCAGTAAAAATAAATTTTTACTGATTACTGAAAAAAATTGCAGTAAAAATAAATTTTTACTGCTAACTGAATAAAATTGCAAAAATAAATTTTTACTGCAATATTTTCAGTAATCAGTAAAAATTTATTTTTACTGCAATTTTTTTTAGTAATGCAGTAAAAATTAATTTTTACTGATTACTGAACAAAATTGCAAAAATAAATTTTTACTGCAATTTTTTCAGTAATCAGTAAAAATTTATTTTTACTGCAATTTTTTTCAGTAATCAGTAAAAAATTACTGGTAATGCAAATTGAATTTCATTATCAGTAAAAATTTATTTGTACTGCAATTTTTTCCCAGTAATCAGTAAAAATTTATTTTTACTGCAATTTTTTTCAGTAATCAGTAAAATTGTACTGGTAATGCAAATCGAATTTCATTATCAGTAAAAATTTATTTTTACTGCAATTTTACTGGTACTGCAAAGTGCCCATCTATGTCTCTAATACACAAGATTGTGAATTGCCCTAATATTAAAGGTGTACTTACAAAAAACTATTTACCTCAATATGTCTTTATTATTTTTTTTGTTGTTGTTGATCTGAGTAATCTGTCTTTAACTTCGTAAAATTACTTTTATTAAATATCTTTTTCCTTCATAGTCGTTAAAATATGCGATAATAACTTTTTAAAAACTAATACTCTTTTCTTATAAAATTTTTAAATATTTCCACATAATCATAAAAGCACGTCGGAGAATTTATTTTTGTTTCTTTTTCACGATAAACCGCTTTCGAAACCATATTAGACGAAACAGTGCTAACGAAGAATTTAATTTAATCTCATGCAGCTACTATTTTTAGTAGTAGTAGCTCGCCAGCTTTTTGTTTTTTTTTTTGTATTTTTGCTCCCTACCACAAACACTCAATAATAAAGTTGCACAACAGCAACACTGAGAATATCCTGCATCGACTGACGACCGTTGCTGATGATTCACACAATCAAGCAAATGAACTGGAATGAATAGAAATGTTGGCAAACGGAAGTGGGGTCTATTTTTAAAGTGCTTTTGGGGAGCATAGTGAATGCTTTGCTTTTTGTTCGGTGCTGTGTTATAGGCGAGTGTGTTTGTGTGTGTTTGTATTGTGTGTGCGATTGTATTGTGAGTAAGCGAACACAAGAGTGAGTTTGAGTGTTGTAGAGGCAGGTTTTGAAAAACTTTAACTAAAGCACTGCACAGCGGTATACATATACAAATTTTTTAAACGTACATGTATGCGTATGTTAAATAAAAAGCTACGAGTACCTTCGGTGGTGGCAAGGCAACCTTTTTTTGACTTACGCTACCAACCGCGCGAGTCCAACAACGATGACGACAACGACTTGGCCAAAGCTTTGAAGTGGATATCTTTAGAATACTTTTAACTACGATTTGAGCACCTTGCCTTATGGTAGTAGCTGCTACTACAACGCAAATCGGTGGAAGATATCGACCCATCAAGCTACACAAACGCTAAAGGAAGAAGCACAAAGACGACGTGGGTGCTGTAACGGAAGTCGATTAAAACATGATATGGTGAAGCAGCTGAAAGGCACACGTGCATATCAGAGTTGGAGCCTAGCAAAGCAAATGGCATAAAAGAAGAGAGAATAAAAAAAGAAAGGACCAGAAGGATTTAACATCTAGAGCCTGCCGCTATCATACAAAATATATTGACTTGCATGACGACAATGCAGATAGATAGATGCTGCTGCTGATGTCAACGGGGACGAGTATGAAGATGATGATGATGATGATGATGATGTTGATGGAAATGTTGCTGATGGCTTAACTCTTGGATGCTGATCAGTCGATAGCGGACTGACTGTCAGATTGTTAGGATTCATGAGTTTATTTGTAGGTGTGAGTTTGGGTGACACCAACAACAACTGTCGTTTTATATGCGTTTCTGGCATCCGCTAATAAAAAGTGGATTGCTGTTGCTTTTTACGAGTTGCTGGCGTGTGCAAAAGAAAAAGTGTCATGACACAAAATACCAAAAATAATCAAAAAAGAAAAATGTTAGTAAAAACAGGCAAATAGTTTCATTAAATTGAGAGACGTTGTCGTAGAGAGCACATCGTTAATCATTTGAACGGCACAAAAAGCAAATCAAAAAGTACACACATTTTTTAACCACCACTATAAGTGGTGGAATTTGACAATGCAATTTGGTTTGTGTTTATCCTAATATTAGGGTGATCCAATAAGAGCTTCCTACTTTGTTTTCTAAATAAAATTCATAAAAATCAGTGTATTGATGCAAATCTTTATTTGGAATGATAGTTCTACAAGTCAATGTTTAAAAATTATTTCGTTCAAATGTTGCCCACGACTAGCTCTTAATGGTCCATTCTGTGGGTCCAATTTTCGACCACACTTTCGAGCATATCGGCCGGTATACCTTAAATAGGACGATTTATGTTGGTTTCCAAAGCGTCAATAGTTTCGTGTTTGTCGACATAAACAAGTGATTTAACATATCCCCAAAGAAAGTAATCCAATGGCGTCAAATCACATGATATTGGTGGCCAATTAACAGGACCATTTCTTGAGATGATGTTTTCATCGAACGTTTCCCTCAATAAAGCAATTGTTTTTTCAGCTGTATGGCATGTTGCGCCATCCTGTTGAAACCAGAGGTCGGCTACACCAATATTTTGAATTTTTGGCAACAAAAATTCATTGATAATTGCTCTGTAGTGAGCACCATTGACCGTAACACGGGCTCCAGCCTTCTGCCCATAAACTATGCCAAACAGTACATTTATTGGGATACATTGGAAGCTCTTGGATTGCTTCTGGTTGTTCATCGGCTCAAATACGACAATTTCGCCTGTTAACGTAGCCGTTCAACCAGAAATGAGCTTCGTCGATAAACACAATTTTTCGATAAAATAATGGATCAATTTGAAGTTGTTGTAAGGTTCATAAACCGAAATTAAAACGTATACCACGATCAGCCGGCTTCAATTCTTGTACGAGCTGTATTTTATAGTCCTTCAGACCAAGATCACGCCTCAAGATACGCCACAATGATCCATTACAGATGCCCAAAGCCTGAGATCGGCGACGAATCGATTGCTCACGGTTTTCACAAACACTCTCTGCTACTGCAGCAATATTCTCCAAATTCGGGGCTCTATGCACTCTGGTTGAATGATGAATGTCCAATAGTGTAAAATTGGTTCGAAATTTGGTGATGGTGTTATGAATAGTGCGCTCAGTTGGACGCTAATAACGACCAAAATAATGTTGAAGAACTTTATAACATTCTCTAACTAATGACTGATTTTGGTAGTAAGTTTCCACAATTAATAAACGTTTTTCAGGAGTAAGTCTATTCATGATTAAGTCGTATTGAATACTGAACACAAATGTCATATGGACAAGCCATTTGGCAAATAACCGCTGTCAAAACAACGTATCGTATGTAACGTATGTAACGTATCATTTTTGGTGGCTTCTATCTGAGAGCCGAATTTTTGACAACTCTTAGCTTTTGCACCTTGTACAAAGCGCTTAGTAAACTATTAAAAAAAAATCATAATCAAAAAACTGTAAGTTGAAATTTTCTTTGTTTTTCTACTCATAAAAGTCGTACGACTGTCACGTGCGTAGCTACGGAAATGCCCATATTTATCTGTACTTACCATAATCTGCTAATTATTCTTACTAGCATCGCACGTGGTCGAAATTCGGCCAACTTTCTGAAATTTCGATCTTTTTTTTTCATTCTGAGGCGTTTACCTTGTTTAAGAAAATATGTTATAATAAAAAAAATCTTAAGCATCAAAATATCGCAATAACTTTGATATCAAGTAACTGAAATATTTTTAAATATAATATCTGTTGAAACATTACCCAAAACAACTTTCGTGTACCGTTCTTTTTTTCAACCAGGGCTTTTCATAAAAAAATACGTTGTACTGAGAAAAGATATAGTTTGGGAGATATCGTCATAACTTTGATGTAAAAAAAAAAAAGATAATTTTTGAGAATTTACTATTTGTAACAAATTTCACCATCACAATATATATTCACACATGTTACATTAAAAAATGCTTACTGTAGGGTATCCGTAAGAGATAGCGAAAAATGTTTTTGTACATTGTATTAATGTCTAAAATTTTCTCTTACGCCATGTTCTTCCATTTCATATAGTTAAGGTTTTACTTCAGAAATATTATTTCAACGCTCATATTTCAAGTCAAAGGTCACAAACATATTTGGTGAACTCTTTCTCTCCAATCTAATTCATTTAAAAAATTGTCAAAATCGGTTCAGAAACACGGAAGAAAAAATGGTGCCGAACTGTTTCGCCTACGCCTATTTATAAATATAGTATCGCCTGTGGTCGAAATTCGACAACTTTCTAAAATTTTAATAGTTTTTTCTCATTCTGAGGCGTTGACCTTGCCTTAGAAAAATATGCTGTACTAAGAAAATCTTAAGTTTCAATACAAAAATACGTTGTACTGAGAAAAGTTACAGTTATCGAGAGGTCGTCACATCTTTGATGTCAAAATAAAGGGAATTTTCAGAATTTACTATTTGTAAGAAATTTCACCATCACAGTATATATTCACACATGTTACCTTAAAAATGCTTATTGTAGGGTATCCGTAAGAGATAGCGAAAAATGTTTTCTGTACATAGTATTAATGTCCAAAATTTCCTCTGACGCCATGTTCTTCCATTTCTTATAGTTTAGGTTTTACTTTAGAAATATTCTTTCAATGCTCATATTCCAGGTCAAAGGTCATAAAAATATTCGGTGAACTCATTCGCCCTACTCTAATTTATTTAAAAAAATTATCAAAATCGGTTCAGAAGCACGGAAGAACTGTTTCTTCTACGTCTATTTCTGTGCATAACAAAATGGCTTAAAGCATAGATTTGTGTATACAACTTTGGAGTAGTTTGAAATATTTGAACTTTTTTTTTTACAGAATTGTTTTTTTAAACTGTAGAACTTTGTGAAAAATAAAAAAACAACATTTTGAAAAATTAAATTTTCATCAAAAAATTACAGTAGGTAGGTACATGATTTTCGATGATAGAAACTGTTTTTGAATTATGTGTCAAAATTAAGAAATTTTTGCAAATAAATTATAGGGGTATTCACGGGTTGATGCGAAACGCAGTTGCGACGATGCGAAAATGCAAGATTGCGAACTTTCGCATCATTCGAACAACAAACACATTGGAAGCAATTTTGCAACTCTTCTTGAATTACGCACTGCTCAAACCAGTTGCGAGAACGCACAAGCAGTGATGCTAAACAGATGATTCATGTTTTGGTTGTTTTCGAACGTAGTTGCCACCTGGGTAAAACTTTAAAAAGGTTAAGTTTGAACGTCGATTTTAATTACTTTTTATGATTTTGAAATAAGGTGGCAATATATTTACTGTTCATTCGACATTTAATTTTATTGCATAATTAAGTTGCAATATTGATGTTCACGCGTTAGTGTGCAAATTATCTTGCATTTTCACACTCTTGCAATTCACAACAACCCCTGAATACCCCTTATGTGTCATATGAAAGAATGTGAATAAAAATATTGTATAAAAAAAAGTAAAAAAAAAAAATTTGCATATTTTTGGACCAAAATCTGATTATTTTTATAGTTTTATTTAAAACAATATTAAGCATTGAATTAGTGAGATAACGGCAAATCTCCAAAGTCATTTAATTGTTCTTTCAGACAAAGAAAATTCAAGGAAAATCGATTGAAAGAGATATTTGGCAGAGATATTTGCTTGCAAAATCAAAACATGAAATTTCAATCGGTTTTTTTTATTTTGAGGTGATGACCTTGCTTCACAAGAAAATACGTTGTACTGAGAAAATCTACATTCTTTGAGATATCTCAATAATTTTGATGTCATTATAACGGAAATAACATACTAACCGTGAAAAATTATACCGAAAAGCTTTCGTATGCCGTTATATTTCTGAAGCAACGACGTTTCATACAAAAATACGTTGTACTGAAAACATCTAGAGTTTTCGAGATATCACAATAATTTTTATTTCAAATTAACGGAAAAGTTTCATAATATACTATTTTTAAGAAATTAGAAACCGTCACAATATATATTCACACTTGTAATAAAGAAATGCTTATTGTAGGGTATCCCTAAGAGATGGCGAAAAATGTCTAAAGTATTTTTTGCATATCTTATCAATTTCTGAAATTCCCTTTTACATCATGTTTTTCTGTTTCTTACAGTTTAGAATTTATTATAGAAGCAGCGGTCAGGCAGATAGACAGGCGCAGGCAAACTATGTGAACAAGCAAGACAAAAGTTATTTCTATCTTGTTTCTCTGCATGTTACTGCCTGCGCCTGTCTGCCTGCCTGTCTGAATCGGCGTTAACTCTGTCCGCAACCTTAGCCCTGAGATTCCTTACTAAAATTAATATAAAATTTCAACGTTGATATTTCGGGTCAGAGGTCATCAATTTAAAATCTAACATGAGTCGTCACATCTATGGAGCAGTTCCTTCGACTGATATACGTTTTATTGCGCCCTTATTCTAAAATATATATCAAAAAAGTGTACGACAACATGTGATGTTTGCGTATTAATAAACAAGATGTGCAATTTTTAAATTCTAAAAAAATTAATAGGGGAATTCTCTATGTCTAGCATAATTGCATTAGAGCACGGATTGTAACAATCCTATACTTAAATATCCAATGGATCGAGAACGCCCTATTGTATACTCTATAAACTATACTCTATTGTAAACTCTATAACTAGCTGCACTTCACGCTCATTTCACCCATGGCACAAGTACTGGCAAGGTAGTAGCGTAGACTGGCTTTTTTCTTTAACGAGCATCGATGGGTAGTTGTCAAAATTAGCTGCTCATGCAATTAATCAAAGAAATGTGAACAAATAAGCAACGACTTAAACATAGCTAGTCAATTGCAGCAAACTAAAAACATTCCAGTAAACTTCGCGAACAAATTTAATGAATCAAAGAAAATTTAAAAATAAGCACATAGCTATTCAACAGCAGCAAACTACAACTTCTTTAGCTGGTTTTGACTACTACCAATCGCCAAAAAACTGTCACGGCTACCTTGTCAAATAATTATACCATGATTTCACCTACTACTGGGCTGCTCTCTCATTCTCTTCTCTCTCATTACAAACACTGGGTTGCATTTCATAAACTATGCTTCATAGCATCGCCGTATACATGGGTATCAGTGTAGCATGCATAGGAAATATTCTACGGTTTTTTTTACTTGTATTTTTTTGTTTCGGCGGTGCACGTATTGTATATTTCCTATTTTTGCACCGTGCAACGGTCATATCCTAGACATAGAGAATACCCCTTATATATTTATATTATTTATATGCTATGATAAAACAAGTTTTTTACGAATTATAAAATAGCATATAGTAATAAATAATGCCATTATTAAATTTTTGTGGAAATTTTACTTTCACTATTGACTCTCGCAATCGAGGAGAGAAAAAACCAAACACGTAATGCTTTAATTATGCCTAAATTTGTGTAGTTGAAATATGTCTTGTAACTATTTTACATCATCAGACATTTTTCATTTTATCAGAATATATTAAAAAAAGTTGAGCAAATTGAAAAAAAAACCAAAAAATTGGTAAGGAATATTCTTCGACTAATTGAGTATATTCAAAGTTTTGAATCTTGTATTATTTTGATGACGTCATTTTTATAGCGACTGGTTCAAATTTTAAACTCAGAGTACATTTTTATTAGCAAAACTTATGCATAAAATACCAAGTATAAACATTAGTGCGATTCATGTCACTTTGTAAGTTTTCGTAAACCGTGTATCGGAATGTTTGTAACATTTTTTGACATGAACGCACTTATACGAATTTTCGTAAACACTATTTTGGACGGCAATGATACACAAAATAAAATGGAGATTATCAAAGTGAAGTGAAAATCTATTTATGCTATTCACATGGTTTGTCCATTTATTTTTATTTGCTAGAAAAACGATTAAAAAATTAGAAACACAAAACAGCTGATATTTGCAGTAAGACATCGTGCAAGTTATGCAGGCTTATTTACGACACACGAGACAAATTCAGTGCGTAAAATGTTACGAACTTCGTATCTCGATGTTCATATAAAAAAAGTGACGCTTCGTAAGTTTTAACGAAATACAAGCTTACGAAGCAGTTACGAAGTAACATGAATCGCACTATAATTTTTTTTAATTTATAAAGGTTTTACTATTATGATGATGACGTCACTTTGTATTGGAGTTGGACGAAGTTTTCATATTACTTTTTTACCAAATCCCAAACCGTTAGGTAGGCGTGGTTTTCTTTTGATTTTTACAAATTTCAAGCAACTAAAGAAATAGCAACTTTTTCACAAACTTTCTATGCAATACATTTAAAGAACATGTTTAGATATGCGATGAATTTAAAAACATCCCAGTGTGCCAAACGGATCCGTTACGAATCCGTAACGAACTCACTTCTTCGTACATTTTGTCCGAAACGGATTGCGTTTCGCATCCGGAACGGATCCTTTTTCGTATGAAATTCCTCTCTCCGTTACGGACTTCAGTTACGAATCCGTTTCGGACTTCAGATACGAATCCGTTTCGGACTTCAGATACGAATCCGTTTCGGACTTCAGATACGAATCCGTTTCGGACTTTAGATACGAATCCGTTTCGGGCTTCAGATACGAATCCGTTTCGGACTGCAGATACGAATCCATTTCGGACTTCACATACGAATCCGTTTCAGACTCTTTTTTTATATAATGCGAACTCACAACGGACTCGTTTTTTAAAAATAGTTCTTATTCAAAAAGGGACAATAATGTTTATGTATTTTCAACATTTTTTTATTTTTTGGCTAATTCAGTTCTTACATTCTACAATTACATTTTAAAGAAGGAAATTTAAAATTATATCAATGTATAATAAAAATAAAAATAACAACAAAAATGAGTACACAATTGTATTTTGTATCCCTAATCTACTGAAAATAAAATAAGAAATTGTAAAACAAATTTAAGATTGTCTTTTATGTTAACGTTGTGGAAATTTTTTTGAAGGATTCGTAACGGGTTCGTCAAAACATAAGATTCCTCTCAAAAATACGAATTGCTTTTTTCATTTTTTCGGATCCGCCTCGGACTCAGAACAGACTTCAGGAACGAATCCGTTTCGGACTTCAGATACGAATCCGTTTCGGACTTCATATACGAATGCGTTTCAGACTCTTTTGGCGGATTCGTAACGGGTTCGTAACGGGTCCGTCGAAACATAAGAAAGCGCAGTGCGTACTGACGGACTCGTAACGGGTTCGTAACGGATCCGCATCCGTTTTTGTGCACATTGGGATAGAGTAAGTATGTGAACAGCTGCCGCGCAGGCACCGGATGTGCTGTGTTTAATAAAATATACACGTAAAAAATATGTTTATACATACATACATAAACACGTAAATACACACGCTAACACACACACACACACACAGAAACATATACAATAGCTGTGTATGTAACCTAGAAGTGGCGCCTGTGTGTAGACTTGACATATTCATGACACTCGTACAACTCATATAACGTTTACACTGCAGCGGCCGCTGATAGCCTGCTGGGAATTGGGGACTCGGGGACTACAAAAGCTGTTCTAGCGAAATTCAGGGGCTCATGTCAGTGAGTAAAGCTGAGTAGAACAGTAATTGGAAGTGAAATGCGAGAGGAGCTAGCGGCCAACGCCATAAGGCGAGTCATGCGAGGCATGTGAGGCATGAGAGCGCATATAATGAAGTTGCACGAACGTGTTAGTGTGTAAATGTGATTTTAATAGTTGTGTTTGTGTGTGACAAACAAAAGTTGGTAGTGTTGTTTTGACAGCAGCTAGTTTTGGTGGGTTGCCTGGAATTTGTTTGCATTACTTTTTTTATAATTTTTTTTTCCCCACTTAGAGTACATAGCCTTTAATGGTCGAGCTAGAGCTGCACGTTGCCAAAGTTTGACTTCATTTGTAGTGGAACCATTTTTTATGTTTGGTTAAAAAAAATTTTATCTAAAACATGCATATATGACGATGCATAAATAATCCTCTACACTAAAACTGACACAGCCATAAAACCAATATGACAAAAACATTTTGCACAAACGTGCGCTAGAAAACATAAAGGAAAAATGAAATTTCATATAAATAACAGCAACAAGGACAATTTAAAAAAAAAAAATACACAAACAGCTATGTTCAAGCGAACTGCAACAAGCTTAAAGTTGCACTGAGCGGCGACAGCATGTTGCGCTCAAAAAGTTTTTCTTGTTTTTGTTGTTGAAGTATTAGTAAAAAGCTTAATATTTTTGCCAAGTATTGTATTGCTTTGTGTAGAGTTCTGTGGAATATTTAATTTAAAATATTTTGCACTTCATATAAAGTGCATATTGCAATAGGATTTTGGAGCAACAAAATAAATAAAAAAAAAATATCTACTGCACTTTTAGCTAAGCTTAAAAGCGGTTAAAATTATAAGAAAAAAAAATATATTTTTTTAGATACAAAAATTATTATATTTTTTAAATTTATAAAGATTTTTGTACTTAAAAAATACTTTATAAATTTTGTTTTTTTTAAACAATTTTCTGGCTTTTTTATAGACGGCGCTGAAGATGACATTGAAAAAAAAACACTTTTTAACAAAAAAAAAAAAAAAACAAAAAATACCAACTTCAAAACCATTACAAAGTAAAAAATAATTTTAAATAACTTAAATTTCTTAATTTTTAATTACTTAAATTACTGTGATTACTTAAATTACTTCATAACTTAAATTAGTTTCACATTAATTCTTGGTCAAATTTCATAATTTATTTGTACATATTAATAAATTAGAAATCTTTTTATTATATTTTTTTCTACTTTGTATTATTATCAAAAATATATTAATTTCTCCATGAATATAAAACCTTTAAAGCGGGAGCGTTAATTTTAAAAAATTTGATTATGTTAGTGCCGACTTCAAGGTTTTATTATATTCATGGAGAAATTAATATATATTCATATTAATATATTAATATATTATATATTATAATATAGAAAACAAATTATAAAAATAAGATTTCCAATTTAATAATATATATAAATAACTTATCAAATTTGACCAAGAATTAATGGGAAAAGTAATTAAAAATCATTTCTTACTTTGTAGTGGTTTTGAAGTTGGTTTTTTTTTTTGTTAAAAAGTTTTTATTTCTTCCTTTTTAGAGATTATGACAACAATTTTGCACGTTCTTGAAACGAATTTTGGTACGCTAGTGTCAATATTCGGGACACAGTGTTTTTCTTATAGTGACATGCCCTTTGAAAAATTCCGCCTTCTCTATTGATTGTGTTTTGTTATAATTCTACCTATTCTTGTATCGAATTTCCGTACCCTAGTGTCAATATTATTCGATTTACACTGATTTTTAAGATTTCCACGCCCTTTGTCGAATAACGCCCACTTTCTTCATAGTGTTTTGTAATAATTCTACACATTCTAGTAATTAATTGTATTGCCCATAGTGTCCATATTATTCGAGATAGGGTGTTTTTCTAATATTGACACGCCCTTTTGTCCAAGAACGCCCATTTTCTTGACCGTAATTTGTAATAATGTTTGTACCCCTGTACCAAATTCTAGTACCCTAGTGTCAATATTAACTGTGACACAGTATTTTTCTTATATTGCCACGCCCTTTTGTCCAATACCGCCCACTTTCTTGACTGTATATTTTCATAATTATTCCCACCCCTGTACCTAATTTCAGTGTCCTAGTGTCAATATTATTCAAGTTACAGCGTTTTTATAATATTGCCACGCCCTTTATCACATAATGCCCACTTTTTTGACAATAATTTGTAATAATTGTTCCTACCCCTGTACCTAATTTCAATATCCTAGTGTCGATATTATTCGAGTTACAGCATTTTTCTATTATTGCCACGCCCTTTGGCGAATACCGCCCACTTTTTTAGACGGGAACCTCCGCGTCTAATGGCTCTATCTGTTGACAAAAAATTGCTGCAATCGGACTAGTACTTACTTACTGTACATACATCACGGTTGCCACCTCAAATTCCCACGAAAAAACCTTTTCCCACAATAGCAAAAATTAAAAACCAAACAAATTCCCATGGTAGAAAATTGAAAAAAAAATCCCATCGCAATTAAAAAAAAAACCACTAAAAATACCACTTTATTTTATTTTTGGTCAAAATGAAATTAAAAAATATAAAAAATTATATGGGTAACTTAATTCAGGGTGGTTCTTGTCTTCGGAAGCCTAAATTAAAATTTTCCGGGGAATATTTTTTCGGAACACCTTAACCCCGTAACTCCTTCCAGTATGGGTCAATTTGACTCTTTTTTTTTTAAAAAGACCCTATAAGTCAACTTTGGAGGGAGTTCAATGGTTAAAACCTTACAAAAAATTTTCCCCCGAAAATTTCTTTAGGAGTCACCCAAGACAAGCAACCTCTACGAGATATTCATTTTTGATCATAGTATTTTTCATACGCTATAATCAGTTCCTGACTGGAATGACCTTGACTGCATCGGGATGGTGTGAAATGACCGCAGATATAACAAAATTTCTTTAAGTTTCCTCAGAACTCCATTGAAAATAAAATTTTTCGAAAAAAGACCACGACACTTTCACTTTCACAGTTTTGATGAAATTATTCAATTCCCACTTACAGCTATTTTGACAAATTAACAAATTGTTAACCAGTATTTTGCATATTTCAATGTGTTTGTTGTAATTTTTTGATTTCAAAACAAAATTTGAGGCTCAAAAATAATAAATTTTGATAAAAATTCTTTTAGCTTTTCAGTTATTGACAATTTCATTCAAAAATTTTGTTTTTTGTGCTTCAAATTTGGTTTTGAAAACAACAAAAATGTATAGAAACATAAAAAATACTGGTTAACAATTGGTTATTTGCCAGAATAGGGCTTTTAATTGAATTTCTAAGCTAAGCCACCTTAATACAATTTACGTAATTTGTTACTATAACTTATAAAGTATTACGAATTTAATTATAGCTTTATACCGTTACGCCGGACCGTTATAATATTACAAATTTATTACTAAATGAAGATATTATTAAAAATAAATGTATTATGTTTTCGATCCATTTTTTATGTGAAACCTTTAACTCGTGCAGGTTACTTGTCTTGGGTGACCCCTAGTGAAATCTTCTGGAGAATATTTTTTGGTTGGTTTTAACCTTTGACCACCTCCCTCCAAAGTTGATTTATAGGGTATATTCCAAAAGAAAGGGTCAAATTGACCCATACTGGAAGGAGCTAGGGGTTAAAGTGTTCCGAAAAATTATTTATCGGAAAATTTTAATTTAGGCTTCCGAAGACAAGAACCACCCTGAATTAAGTTTAACATATAATTTTTCATATTGTTTAATTCCATTTTTGACCAAAAAAGTCAAATTTAAAACCACTGTAAAAAATGACGTAGTGGAGTAAAAAGGAACTTTGACTTTTGGTATTTATGTAAAATACTATCGTTTGAGATTGGTTTGGTTCAGCCCCGAGGCAATAACCCTCATTTTGTGTCATAGTGTTACTTAGAGAAATTGATTGGAACCATACGTGAATTACACGGTGCGACAGTCCAAAATACCTGGGAAGTGTTACAATTTTTCTTGTAGGTCTTGATGAGTATAACAAGACTGCATACCAGAAATTCGCCAAACACCCTCAAAATCTTGACTTACCGTTAAAAAAACAGGTTTTTGTACCTTTGCGCACTTATAAGGCTGTTACATAGCCAATGTTGCACCGATTTTCAGTTTCTTACCAGAAGAAAAAACTTAGACTTTTCCAATAATATCCATATTGTTTATAAAAACTTGATAAAACTATGTGTATTTGTCCGGCAAACTCAATTTTTTAATTTTTTTTAATATATTCCAACTTTCACGATTTTTGTACACACCATTTTATATAGACACCACACTTTCTGTTAATGTACTAAGCAAACACGTTTATTAGCAATTACGACGCAACTCAGTTTTTAAAAATCGGCTAGTAATTGACTGAGTTATTGATGAAAACAAAATTTTTGCAAAAATGCTTGCACAACGTTTTTCGTGTTCTTTTGCACATTTTTTATAGGAGCACACAGATAACTTAATATGATATCTTTTGTTATAAGACTGATATCTATTGAAAAGTCACAAATGTAGCAAATTTATTAGGTTTTTCGCACATTTAATATTATGTGCACACTATTTTTTATTAAATAGCAAATTTTTTTATATGAAATGGTTTTCGAAGTGATAAAGCTGTGAGAAACAAAACGTCAAATGAAGAAACAAAATTACACATTCTTGACATAAGTTAAGCTCTCATTGCATATTGCGGTTGCAATTCTAACATGTTCTCATTTTTTTTTAATGCAGCATTTTTATAAGCTTTACTTTAGAGATGCATTTTTTTTGTGGACTTTTTCTCTCGCGAATCATCAAACAGCAGGTTGCGCTGACGAACACTTTAGCTACAATCTCTTTGCTTTCTAATCTCTTTGCATTCTCTTAAGTTAAGCTTGAAAAAATCGAAACATTTCAAAAAATAAGAAGAAGTGGAAGAAGTAGAAATTACAACAATATGCAATAAGAGCTTTTCTTATGCTTGACTTATGTATGACGTTTTGTTTTTCACGTCTTTATAACTTTGAGATATTTTGTATAAAAACTTAGGCCAGTTCAGCGATGAGCAAGGAGAACATTTTCACCAAGAAATGGCAATAATAGAAAAATATTTTGAAGGAAAAAATGAAATTAAAATGATTTCGGAGTATTGCTGGTCATTACAACGCGAAACTAATGGTGCCAACTTAAAAAGAAAACGGGCAAGCAAACATTTTTGAGTAATGCTGAAAATGGAATTCGCCCCGAATTCGTAAAACTAAAAAAATTAAGGTGGCAACCCAATCCACTTTCTTGAATTTTAAAATTCTGACTTCAGATTCGAAATCAGTGACTCCCTAACACTGTTAAATGATGTTTAAAATTCTTAAAAATACATATTATCAGGTGGCAACATTATTATTTCAAAATTTTATAATTTTAAAAATTCTGACCACGGAATCGGATTCAGCGACCCATTTTTGGTATACCATTTTTTTTGCCAGCCCCGAAATTCATAAAAATACAAAAAATTAAAGTGACAACCCTATCCACCATCTTGAATTTTAAAATTCTGACTTCAGATTCGAAATCAGTGACTCCCTAACACTGTTAAATGATGTTTAAAATTCTTAAAAATGCATATTATTAGGTGGCAATACTGTGGTAAAAATTTAGGTGGCAACCCTAACCTTCATCTTAAATTTTAAAACTGTGACATATTCGAAATCAAATCCGTTGTCAGAATTTCAAAATAAAAAGAATTCGCAAAAATACCCAAAAATCTAGGTGGCAACTCTATCCGCCATCTTGAATTTTAAATTCTGACATCAGATCCGAAATCATATACCCCCTAAAACTGCCAACTACGGAGTCCACAGAACCCTTATACAGCCACATAATACGGCTAAGCTTTTCCTACACAAGATCATTGAATTTTTTGGATACTTGTCTTCAATTTCAAGCTTTTTGCCGAAGGCATCAAGCTTTCCTTTACTTGAAACTTCATGCCGTTCACTTGTAAGCTAGCATACTTGCAAGTCGCAAGCTTTAGTGGGCTTATTTATATTATATTACAAGCTATACTTGATTCAAAATTATCAAGGTCAAGCTTGCTTGAACTTGTTTTTTAAGCAAGTACTTGAAATAGACTTCAAGTAGGCTTGTGCAGTTCTCTGGCATGCAACTCTGGACAAACTGGATAGTTGTACTCTAAAAATAAATAGCAGGGCGCTTTTAGAAACCTTCGGGCGGGCGCATAAAATATAGTTACGCTACTGTCAGCTGCTATACGCAACCCTCTCATATTTTGAGCAAATGGGATTTTTTCGGGTTCAACTCTTCTTTTATTTAGGTCCTTTTTTTGTCGTTCATTCATCGTTGAGTAAAATATATAGATAGATGGATAGAGCTCCAGTCTTTCAAAATGGCAAAAAGTGTATGTTGAATATGCAGATAAAAGATTTCTATCGAGCACTTCAGCGACATGGGCTTATTTCTAGTTTTTCGTTTTCATTTTGTTATAATAGTAGTTTTTCATTTTTGCATGTATTTTTATGTCGTTTTTATAATTTGTTCTATTTGCGTTTTTTTTTTGTCCAGTTCTTTTTGGTTCTATTTTGTTTTGGTTATATTATAAAATGCTATGCTAAGCTGCTCATACCAACTTGCTCACAATATTTTATGGACGCAAAGTATTTTTTTTTTTGGTTTTTTGTGCTGTATGGCACACGTTTTGACGCGCTTTCAATGATGCAGACTAGAAAGAATTTAATAAACGGAAATGGGTCAAATTTATGTGTTGCGTTGATAAAAACATTTTTTCACTTTGAATTATCTTGTTGTTGCTGTTCTTGTTGTTTTTGTCTTTGCGGCTATTTGTCGTTGTTGTAAAACTGTGAAAGGATTTTATGGCAAAAAATGAAAAATGGTTTTGTATGGCGTTGGTTTGAAGTAGGAGAAGGGCGTGTTTTAAATTTTAGGCTGCTGACTTTATAGTTTAGTTAAAAATAAAACTGATGGCTGGGTTGTGGGCGGCATTTAGCTAGTAGGTCCTTTCAAAATACAAGCAACTCATTGTGAGCTACTAGTTTTTAATTATAGAAAAATCTAAATGGGAAAAACCAAAAATGTTTGCGAGTGTGTAGAGGGCTTGAAAGTTTTTTTGTCAAAAATTATTATGCATGTGACAAGGATTTGACAGTTGGTGCTAGTAGTTTTTATGGTAAGTTGTTAACTTTCTATGCATGATACTTAACAAATTTGAATGCTTTTAAAGTTATTGCAATTATGCTTTAAAAAAATATGCTTTAATTATTTTTAACCCCAAAATATGTGCTTAAAAAGTTACTGACAGTTTAACTTTCCACAGGTTTTAATTTTTGAGATTCTATGGGGTTTGACCCTAATTTAACTTCTGAGAAACTTGTAAAAAGAGTTACGAAATTGTCTCTCTTTTAGATAACACAGAGTCTTTAAGATTGAGTTTCTTTTTGAAATTCAAATGAAACATACATTTTGAACGGAACTTTATCATCTGTTTATTGATATATGATGCAAAGGTTATACCTTTTTGTAATTATAAATGATATCTTCCAAAAGTCCCCCGCGTCGCGTACACGTCTACAGATGTGTATTCTTTTGATGTAATTTTCGATCGTATTACGGCATATTTGGGGCTCTATCTCGGCAATTTCTTGCCCAACTTTGTCTTTCAAGGCTTTAGTTGTTTGCATTAACCCTATCTTTGCGATGGGGCTTCACAGAAAATAGTCCAAAGGCACTAAGTCGGGCTTTCTTGGCAGCCAAACTGCTTTTTGTGAGACTATTCTTCCCGAAAAATTTGCTTTCAATAAATTCCTTGTTTTGTGGCTGTGCGACATGTTGCACCGTCTCACGGTGAATCGTGTAGAACATGCTAGCTGGAAAAAGTATTTTCTTGTATTTTTTCATTCCTACATGCATAACGATTATTTTAATTGTTAAAAATTTTTAGTTTGCTGCACATCCGAAACTTAGATACCCTCCACACTTAATTTGTGCTTTATATGACAGCTGTGCCTACCGTGCCCCTGTTTGATATGGTTACATTTATTTAAACTTAATTTTCCTTTTTTACTCATTACAGCATAAAATTTAAAAAAAAATTGCTAACTAAGGGCGTTTTTCCGATAAGGGCTCTGCTAAGGGCGCCGATTCCAATAAGAAAAAATTACGCGAAAAACGTTTAAAGAAAAAATAAAATTATTTCCACTGTCAAAGTTTGAATACCCAGCTAGAACAGTAACTGTTACATACGGCGTATATAACACGAGCGGTCACACGATTTCCGTTACGTCCATATAAAACTTTTCATACAAAACTTGTGACCATTGTTCAAGCGGTGATCAAAATGTCACAAGGTTAACATCTCTGATTCTAATTTGTGTGACCTGGCATCCTTTTCTGCCACCATTGTTTTAGCCATATGAAAAATGTATAGCTAAACTGCTTTCACCAATTACAAATTCAATTCTGCGCTATTCTACCCCCCCCCCCATCTCCCCGATATGTTAAAGCGCTGTCCTGCTGTAAGAAATTTCTAAAAAAAGTTTAATAGATTTTTTATTATTGGTTTATTAAAAAATTTACCCTTTAGCCAGAATATAAAAAATACAATTTAAACCAACAAACAATTATACTATGTCAGCATAAACAGCGCATTACAGCAATACTACATAAACAGCAATGATATTGCTTTTCGCCAGCAACGGTTGCTTGTTTTAGAAACAATTTGTCACAAGTCTTCATAACTATTCAATTATTTAATCTGCAAAGAAAAATGCTTAAATTACTTATTCACTATTATTAATTTATTTTTGCCATCAGACTTCACCGCTTTGTGTTGCATGGTTATGTTTTCAGTTGAGTTTATTTTTTAACCGCAAAAGAGCAAGACATATGAACACATATAACTTTCCTTGTTTCCCATGAAATGACAACGTAAGAATGTGTTGGTGAACATCAAATTTTGTTTAGTTGTGTATGTAAACTTGTTACAGCTGTCCAGCAGGGTAGTTATATTGCGGACAGAGTGAACGCCGATTCAGATAGGCAGGCACACATGCGCAGGCAGTAACCTGCGAAGAAACGAGATAGAAATAACTTTTGTCTCGCTTGTTCACATAGCTTTCCTGCGCCTGTCTGCCTGTCTGTCCGCTTCGACGCTTACTCTGTTTGCAACCTTAGAGATGGTATTATTGCTATTGTAGCTGTCAAATAATGTGAGTAAGCGTTGCAATTCTTAAGAGAAAGTACAATAAGTACTACTACGAATTTTGATACGATATGAAAGAATACTTTGTGAGAGTTAAAATAGATAAAAAAACCCTAAAAATGTTGATTTTAGCGCCCCTTAACATTTGGCGCCACAGTCGTATGTATACAAATGATTCTTATGATTGATAACGGTACACATGATGAAACCATGAGATGAAATTTTAATATAAAATTAAAAATTAAAATTTGGGACAGATTTGAAGTCAAAAATTGAAATTTTTTTTTACTTACACCTAAAATTTGAAATCATCGACAGTATACCTATTTCTTAAAGTTCTTTAAAATTTGTAGCACTTTATTAAAGTCATTGAATGCAAAATTGAAAAAAATATATATATACATATTTTCTTTTATTTTTAATTCATTTTTCCTCATACTAATACACTAAAAAGGGGTTTAAAAAAATGCCCACTTCTGCACGTTCTTAATAACTTTCGAGAAATTTATAAAAAGCGAACCTCGTGCGTTACTTGCAAATCGAAAAAAGACGACCTAAATTAAAAAACAGATAGTAGACAGCAAAACTACTGCAAAGACCTTTGTAGTCTAGTGGAGAGTGCGCTAGACTATAAACCCAAAGGTTCCTGGTTTGAATCCGGGTTCGGGCATGGTTCTTTTCACTTTCTTTGTTCACTTTCTTTGTGCTTTCCTACATTTAAGAATTATGGAATACTAATAATCCACAACTAAATTGTGGAAAATGTGGAATTAAAGGACAGGAACAACTAAGGGCTGGAAATGCTGGCCGAGGTTAAGGCATAACATTAGCCTCGGTTAAAAGCAATTTATATTGTCTTTCACGTTTGTTTCGCCTATAAATAATTCACGCATGGTTCCAATCAATTTCTCTAAATAATCTATCCCTTTCCTTTCAGATCAAAGACAAAACCTTGTATAAGGCGCATGCCTTGATTCCTTGATCTTTATTAAAAAAAACAGGCAAACTCTAAACAAACTCTGTTTAAGTGTTGAAAAAAAATCAAGGAGTTGTGTTCATAGTGCTGCGTTAAGCGAGCTCGTGATGTAGTTCCAACTTTGAATCTGTGTACTATTGAATCGAAATTATTAAATTTTCAAAAAAAAAAAAATTCTAAATTAAATTAGTTCGTATAACGACGATGTTAATTTCGCAACTGATTATATTCTACAAAAAAATACATAGAAGAAATTAAAAAAAAAATAAAATAAAAAAATAAAATAAAAAAAATAAAAAAAAATAAAAAAATAAAAAAATAAAAAAATAAAAAAATAAAAATAAAACCATTAAAAAAATTAAAAATAAAAAAAAAATAGAACAAATTGATTTTATATGATTTAAATACAAATTCTAAGTGTTAGATAGTTTTAATCATACTTGATCTTAAATACAAATTCTAGTTGTTTGATAGTTTAAAATCGTTTATTGAGCTTTAGGTCAAAGTTTGAACAATTAATTGTTCTAACGAATCTTTCCAAAGAAACAATAACAAAGTTTTTTCATTATGAAAAGTAAAAAATCACTAGCTGATTTTATTGCAATTTCGGTCCTGCTAAAGGCTTAGAATCAAACACTTAGAATTTCTATTTAAATCATATGAAATCAACATAATAAATAACAAGGTCATTTAGAAAAAACTTTAATAAAAAAAAAATTAAAATAAAAAATAAAAATAAAAAAAAAATTAAAAAAAAAATAAATAAAAAAAACTAAAATAAAAAAATCAAATAAAAAAAATTAAATAAACAAATAAAATAAAAAAATTAAATAAGAAATCAATTAAAAAATAAATAAAAAAATAAAAAATATAAAAAATAAAATAAATAAAAATAAAAAATAAAAAATTTATTTTAAAAAATAAAAAAAAATTAAAAAAAATTAAATAATAAAAATAAAAAATATAAAAAACAAAAAAACGGAAAATGTAAAATAAAAAACATTATCCTCTCCCTGCAACCTCCACGTGGTGGCCTTGGATACTATATGCAGTGATGGAAAGTTACAACTTTGACCTAAAGCTCAATAAACGATTTAAAACTATCAAACAACTAGAATTTGTATTTAAAATCAAGTATGATTTAAACTATCAAACACTTCGAATTTGTATGTAAATCATATAAAAAAACAATAAATAAAAAGGTCATTAAGAAAAAAATTAATAAAAAAATTAAAATAAAAAATAAAAAAAAAAAATAAAAAAATAAAAATAAAAAATAAAAAAAAAATAAAAAAAAATAAAAAAATAAAAAAAAAAATAAAAAAATAAAAAAATAAAAAAAATAAAAATAAAAAAAAATAAAAATAAAAAAATAAAAAAATAAAATAAAAATGAAAAATAAAAATAAAAAAATGAAAAAATGAAAAAACAAAAAAAAATTAAATAAAAAATAAAAAAATTAAAATAAAAAATTAAAATAAAAAAAATTTAAATAAAAAAATAAAAAAGTAATTAAAAATAAATAAAAAAATCAATTAAAAATAAATAAAAAAATCAATTAAAAATAAATAAATGAATTAAAAAAAATCAATAAAAAAAATAAATAAAAATAAAAAATAAATAAAAATCAAAAATAAATAAAAATAAAAAAAGAAAATAGAAAGATAAATAAATAAAAATATAAAAATAAAATATAAAAATAAAATAAAAAAATTAAAAATATAAAAAAATTAAAAATATAAAAAAAATTGAAAATATAAAAATATAAGAAAAAATTAAAAAAAAAATAAAAAAAATAAAAAGCAAAAAAGCGGAAAAAAATGTAAAATAAAAAACATGATCATCTTCCTGCAACTTCCACGTGGTGACCTTGGATACTATAAGCAGTGATGGAAAAAATAATAGAAACGGTAAGCGTTTCAACATTTCGAACAATGCTATCAAATTTTAAAGCAATTTATATCAATGTCACCCACCGTGCAAGACAGTTGGATAACATTACTCTATTTTTTTATGCTTTTGAGCATATTTTGACAAAAATATCAGTTGTGTCTGCGCATTTATGAAGTTAACACGTTTTAAGTTTGGGAAAAAAATAGAAAAGCAATTAAAAAAAATTGATAATTAAACTTTCGAACGAATTCTGTGTGTGTAGAATAAAGGAAAAGAAAACGAAATATTTCTATTTTTATAATACTAAACCTTTAAAAAAAAAAAAAAATACTTTGTTTTGTAGTTCAATAAAAATGTACATTGTAGGTGCATACTATTTTGAGTGTGTACTGAAGATAAAAAGTATGCAATGTTTTTGTAATAAAAAATAAAATAAAAAATTATCTGAAAAAGTGAATATTATACACTTCAATATTCAAATAATACTTTTTTAAATTAAATTGTTCTCTTATGTGTATGAAAGTACTTTTGTTTCCATTTTTTGTTTTGTTTTGTTTTGTAAAAACTTAAATTTTCATATTAATAACCAGTTTCGGTTTCTGCCGAATATTATAAAATGACCGAATATTCGGTTTCGGTTTCGGGCAAAATTCCGGTTTCGGTCGGACACTAGTTATGACGTTAAAGAAAAGTTCAAAATTTTTTTCAGAATGAAAAGAAATATTTTAAAATATCAAATAACATTTCAATTTAATATAAAAAAAAATATAAACGTTAAAAATTAATCAAAACACACCACAAAAATTTATCTTTTAAAAAAATTTTAAAAGGTAACAAAATTTCAATCTTCAAAAAAGATGTGAAAAAATATTCTTTTCATAGTAAAAAAAAACTATAGTATACTAATAAAACAATTGCTACTTTCAAAATGCCATGAAAGTTGAACAGCCTTGTAAACAGTATTTTAAGATAACAACCAAAACAAATTAAAAAGTAGTCTTTCAAAGTGTATAGAGAAATAAAAAAAAAAACAAGGTGATTTCGAGAAAAAAAATCGCTTAAATTGCAGTTGCATTTATTGTGGCTGAAATTTTTTATATTTTCTTATGAAAAAAATTTCGGGATTTAGGGTTTGGAATCCTGGGATTACGGGACTAGAAATTGGCTCGGGATGCTGAGATTTCGGGATTGAAAGCCCTAGTTCACACATCACACGTTAGGTTCGGTAAAAGCGTGCCCTATTCTCTCTCGTATCCCGCTTTTTTTTAATATCTCAGAATAAAAAAAACCAAGCTTAAGTTCTTATTTAATGGTGCCACGCCCCTTTGTTGATTAGCGTCCGCTTCTTCTAACATGCTCGGAAACGATCCTACCCAATTCTATACATAATTTCAATAAGCTGGTGCCAATATTAGACGAGATACAGTATCTTACTGATAGTGCCACGCCCTGTTGTTGAATCCCGCCCACTTTTTCCATCACGCTTGCAAAAAATGCTTTATTCCAAGCATCCTGCACCAAGTTTTATTAAATTCTTGATGCCTATACAAGGGACGTCCCTGAGTATAGGCATCATGTCGCTTTATTGAAATGTATATTTCAATGACTTTTTACATCTGATCTTTTCATTTAAATATTTAGAAATATCGATTATTTTGGGTACCTTAATATTTATTTTTAGTACTTTTAGCTTTTTAGAATTTTTATAAACTCAAATCCGCACAAAAATTTGTTTGTTTTTGAAAAACAATTGAGTCCTGCAAATAATTCAAAAATGGTTAATTTCTAGATGTCAAAAACGTACTTTTCCACCCGAAAAAGTTAATATATTTAAGGTATTCACAAGGTGTGCTATCATGTCATATTGTCCTTAAACTTTACAACTAAAACTTTACAAAATGCAAATACAGCTGTTTGATAACGACACTTCAATAAACATAGCTTTCAGAATTGTAATATATTAGTACTTTTTTATATGGAAGGCAACAATAAAATGTTTAAACTAGTGTAAAATCTTAGTACAATATGACATTATGACATGAAAGCACACCTTGTGAATACCCTTATTTTAAATGAATTCTAAGAAGATAGGGTTTACTGCGTTTTAATGAGAGGAAGGAAATCAAGAATCTTAAAATCCCTTCTTTGCTGCAGCACTAAAACAAATTTACAAAAAAAAAAAAAATGTGGAAAACTAAGATCCTTGCATGTGACAGCTTCGACTACTGCTTTGCTTAACTTTATGAGCGTTGTTATTTACACCGTCAGTTTATGCCGTTAAGTGCGCAACCCTGTTTTTACTGCACTATTTCACAACAACGTACCTTGTTTATATTTTATGCGCTGTCTCATGTGGGAAATTTTTTGTTGTATTATTCATTCTTTTTTTTAACCTGGCACCTTTGACCCCCACGGTGTAGTGAGCTAGTGAGTACAGGTTAAAGCGGTTGATTGTCTTTCTATTTCCGTTTCCGTTTACCATTTTGGCAAACAAAAAAAAACTGCCAAACACCCCCCACGCCTTGCGCCCCCTCCAAAACTCCACCAATGCAATCAACATTGTGCTATGCGCACACAACATATTCCATTTTTTATAGGTATATTCTTTTTTTTTTGCTTTTTGTTGTTGCTGTACCTTTTTGGTTTGTTTTTTGCCTTGGATTTTTTTTTTTAAATTTAAATTCGTTTTAAATTTATTTCATACGCTTTTAATTTGAATTTTCGTAGCGAAAACTTTTGCCCAAAAGCTATCAGCACCACACAACGTGAAGAAGCGTAGCAACAGCAGGAGCAGCAGCAGCAGCAGCAAAGGTAGAAACGACAACAACAATGAATGCTGGAAAGCACTAAATTTCAGTGCCTTCAGCGCATTGGCAACACTTTTCATGGAATTACAATATTACGCTTCGTTGGGTTTATTTGGCAAGCTCTTCTTGTTGTTGTTGCTATTGGCGTTGTTGTTGCTTCGTAACATTGCCGCATAGAGGGCGAAGCTGAAGTTTTTAATGCTGCTTGTGTTGTTGTTGTAGCTGTTGTATTCTTAGCTTAACTTCATGCATGTTTCGCATACGACTTTGAAAATTTGGCAAGATGTTAAAGCTTTTTGTTGCTGTAATTTGTTTTTTTTTTTTGCTTTTACCCAAAAAATTTCTCAATTTGTGGGGGTGTCAAAAAAGCACGAACGATCGACAAAAACCACCCCAGCTCTGAATAGAAGTTTCTTGGAACGTCCTTTTCAACTTTGTCGTTGACGTTGTCGATATCGTTGGTCCTAGGCAGAGGTGCAGCGTAGCAAGTTGGGTTAGGTAGGGGGGAGAGAGGAAGGGCGTTCAGTCGTCTGTTCGCTGCTATATTTGGCCGCTCCTTTGTTGATGCCAACTGTCGATATAGAATCGATATTTTCATTTTGTTGGGTAATTTATACCACTTCTTGGGAACTACTTGTTCGTGTGTGTGTGCGATTGTGTTTTGTGAATACAACACCAACACAAATGCATACAAAGCGTTGTTTAACCTGCTTCATTGTGGTGGTTGCTGGTGTTTAACAGGGCGTTGGGGTTCACTTGCCACAATTTACAATAAAATTTTGTTGTTTTCCAAGGATTAATTTACTGTGTGTTCGTGTTTCTGTTTGTGTTTTTTTTTTTCCTTTGTCCAATCTGTCGATTTTGTAATAATGTTTTCGGTATTGTTGTGGTTAATCGAATGCGCCACATATTTTTTAGAAGTTTAATAAGATTTATGGGACAATTTTAAGTTTTGTATATACAGGGTGTTGTAACGGAAAAAATTCTAAGATAAGCTTCATCTGGAAACTCACTTTGGAAACTCACCACACCGTAAAAACTAAAAATGGAGAGACATTTGACAAAAGCGCAACAAATTTTTAGGATTTTAAGAAAATTCTAATATAAGCCTCACCTGGAAACTCACCACACTGCAAAAACTAAAACTGAAGTGACATTTCAAAAGCGCAACAATTTTTTAGGATTTTAAGAAAATTCTAAGACGAGCCTCACCTGGAAACTCACCACACTGCAAAAATTAAAACTGAAGTGACACTTCAAAAGCGCAACAAATTTTTAGGATTTTAAGAAAATTTTAAGATAAGCCTCACATGGAAACTCACCACACCGTAAAAACTAAAACTGAAGTGACATTTCAAAAGCGCAATAAATTTTTAGGATTTTAAGAAAATTCTAAGATAAGCCTCACCTCGAAACTCACTTTGGAAACTCACCACACCGCAAAAACTAAAACTGAAGTGACATTTCAAAAGCGCTACAAATTTTTAAGAATTATAGGAAAATTCTAAGATAAGCCTCATCTGGAAACTCACCATACCGTAAAAACTAAAACTGAAGTGACATTTTAAAAGCTCAACAAATTTTTAGGATTTGTCAGCTTATCTTAAATTATCTTAAATTATCGCAGAACTCACCACCTTGCATAAATTCACCCTGCATATTAAATATTCGTTCTAATAAGTTTTTTTAGCAACTATATTTGTTGTTTTTTTTTTAGTATAAACTATATTTTTAGTACAAACTAAGCGAACGCTCTGGGATGTCTCCTATAAACGTGTAAACATTTTACCCATTTTGTTGATTCGGAAAATGGGTGATAGTTAGTTGTGGTGTGGTAGGATGTAGACAATATTTTGTTAAGACTAAAAATCATCCCAACATCATCCCCAACATCATCTTTATCTTTTTTCAAGAGTTTCTAACAACTTGAGTTTTTGTCCTATTTATTTTTAATTAAATTGGATGTAATAATTTTTAAACAACCCTCAGATTTTTAATTTAATTCTTAAATTGACCACACTACACGATGAACACGGCTAAAGATTTTTCACACAATTTCTTATTTAAATTTATAAATAGCATATAAGAGTTTATAAATCGCGTAATGTGGGAAATTTTCGCCTGGCGAAATCAATGCCAGATGCTGAAGTTACTCTCCCCCAACTCAATATTGTTAAAATTGAAGAAAGGTTTGTTTTTAGTCATCATTTAGAAAGTTTCAATTAAACAAGCTTAAGTATTTGCTAGAACTGTGCACTTTTGACAAACTACAAAAACTCACCACACCAAACAAAACAACATTTTTGAAATTTTTAGCGTTTAGCTAGCAATATGCTGATGTTTTCTACTAAAATTGTCTGAATTTTAGAATTCACCACACTAGTTAATAAAGCAAGTTTACGGAAAATTTTCACACCAATTACAACTCTTTTCCAAAAATTTCAAAACAAGCAAATGTTACTTAAACATTGTCACCACTTACAATGAAAAACTCACCAGAGAAAACTTTTTTACAAGTAACATGGTCTTCTTAATAGGATATTGAATTTCAGTTTGATTTGACTTCTCATATTTAAATTTTATCAAAATTTTCAACAAAAATGTAAATTTTTGTTATGAGAAAAAAAGTGCATACATACATTTATTTTTCACGACACAACTCTAGTTATTTTGATAGTCTGAAGTTCTTGTTGTGTTTCGATGGTAAAACAGTTATGAGAGCCACAAGACAAATCAACAGAATTACTTTAATACTGCTTATGGGCCAAAAATGTTAATTGTCTACTGACAAAAAGAGAAAGTAATTTTTAAATTCACCTCGGAATTCTTTCCTTAATTTATATTCGTTATACAGGGTGTCCTGAAGTGACATTTCAAAAGCGCTACAAATTTTTAAGGATTATAGGAAAATCCTAAGATAAGCCTCATCTGGAAACTCACCACACCGTAAAAACTAAAACTGAAGTGACATTTTAAACGTTTCAATTCGAAGCTGAGTAATTCCTTGGATCAAGACAAGAAAAATATTGTATGGCAGGGGGTCTATCTCCCCCTGTTTCGAATTATAAACGGAAGTATAGCAAAAAATCACATTCATAGGTGACATCACTTTTAACGCAATAACTTGCAAAGTATTACATATGGAAACCAATTTGAAACGGTTATTTAAAGCTTTTTAATTTGTTTACTAATATCTGTTAAATTTTTTTGTTATTTTAAACCACGCAATATTTTAAAGTCACTTAAATATGAAAAATATGTTTTTTATTTTATTTTTTTCACTTTAGCTCATTTTCCAAAAAAAAGTTATATTTTTTTATGCAGTTTTAATTTCCAAATAATTCTCTACAATATTTCATTATGAGACTTGGTATTTCATCACCAGAGCATGGTTATTCGGATAACAATTGTAAAACTGCTTCAAGCATTGTAATAATATGTGATAAGAAATTTTATGCAAAATCCACTAAGTTGTAAAGAAAATAAATAGTATGTTTGCACTTCTACACATTTCTCCACTTTCAATAGTTAGTTTTGTTAATTACACATTATTTTGTGTGTATTAAATAAAAAAATAATTTTGTTGCATGCATTTTTAATAAAATATATTGTATTTTTTCGAATACTCAAGTAAAAAGAATGTTTCTTAATCATAACAGAGCATCGGATGAACAAGGGCCGGATAAGGGTCAAACAGCTGCAGTTTTTAAGTAATCTCGGCCAAACAAGGGTCGAACAGCGTTCGCACAACCATCGTATAAATATCAAAACCTAGACTCCATTCAAATCGGTTTTTGATGTTGGATAAAAGGCTTTTATATATAGCTTACTTTATTTATTGTTATTTCATAAGACTCCGGCCAAAATATGATATTAACCCACCTTTTGCCGCTGTTCGTTTCATTTTATTATTTTGAATAATAAAAAATTGCTGGGCATTCTGGCACTAGCAAGCCATGATTAAATAACAAAATCATTTCGATGATAAAATAACAAACTCATGTTGGCAGAGAAAGCTCTTTGCCCACAAGCAATAGCATGTCCCGCAATGCATAAAAAGACCCAGATACAATAAATGGTCACAGCCAACTAATCATATAAATATAATATGTATTTGTAAAATAACTACAACAGCACTGAATTTCAATGCATAAAAATAACAAAATATGTAACGCAAGTAACGGGAGCATCAGCGTCAATATCATATTATATATATTAAAGAATTTTTTTGCTTTTTGCGCATGAAAATGTTGTCGTAAAAGCGCTTAAGCAAATTTGATGATCAACGCGTATGATTGTTTCTGTTGTTGATTATGTGTTTGTAATGGACATCGAGTAATTTTTGTGTTGTGGATCGTCCACTGTTCGACCCATGTTCGACCCATGTTCGACCCATGTTCGACCCATGTTCGACTCATGTTCGGCCTCTGTTCAGACGAGTTGGCTGTTCTGATTATTTTTAGACCATGTTCGACTTTTGTTTGTGCACGGGGCCTTGTTAAACCACTGCTAGGCCAGCCGAATATATTTTTAATCATGTCTTAATCGGAAATTAGTGTATTTGAAACAAAAAATTTGAAATATATCGATAGTCTGGATTAAATGTAAAATAAAGAATAAACAATTTTCGATTTAAATTGTAAAAATTTTTGTTTAAAATTAAACATCTTATATATTAATATGCAAATATCAAATGTCGTACACTTTTTTTATATATATTTTAGAATAAGGGCAATGAAACGTATAACATTCGAAAGGTACTGCACCATAGATGTGCTAGATTATGCTAGATTTTAAATTGATGACCTCTGACTTGAAATATTAACGTTAATATTAATTTTAGTAAAGAATTTCAGGGCTAGGAAGAGGTGGAATGGTTAATAAGGTATCAGATAAAAGGTCTGGCTGCACAGTAAGGCGCCTCACAAAGAAAAGTTGTCCGGGTTACCTCCTCAAAATAAACTTTGGTTTATGCTATGATAGTTAACAAAATATTTCAGCTTTAATTATAGCCGTTAGGTAGCTAGAATTGTTCGAAAAAACCTCTAAAAATAGCATTTTTTATGGATAATTTTTTTGTTATGATATTTTTAGTAAAAAATTATCGCAAGTAGTGTAAATCGAAGAATTACAGAGCTCTGCATCAACATTTTTGGAAAATTTGCCCGAACACAAAAGATATTAATTTTTTTTCAGTGATTTTTTGAATATTTTTTTTAATTTGTATTCAAATTCCTTTCCTTTTAAAAAACTCCTACATTTTTACCCTGATTTACCATTTCGAGGTATCATTAGAAAGGTGCTGACTGCTGCTTTTCATTCCTGTCACTTATATACCCTTATAGGCCCATTTTTATGCTGTGGGATATTAGCCTGATTGAATTTGTTCAAATTTTAGAATAAACTTATTGAAATCGTATAGATGGAAAATGTATCAAAAAGTTTATGATATATAAATATATTAGGGCGCGTCAATTTAAAAATCGCCCATTGCTCAGTGAAAATCATATTCTAGGGATCAAAATAAGAAACTTTGCCCGAGGAACTATACCTCTAAAACGAATTCTAATGCCCCAACTTTTGACTTTTGTCCCGTAGCGTCAAATTTTGAAAAATCCCTCTTTGACCCATTTAAAGTGCCCCAATCGGGTCCAAATGTATGACCGACCCCCACTAACTTTGGAGGGCCGATCCACCCATGCCAGTGGCACACCCCCTGTCTGATTTTTTCATGTAAAGTGCCAAAAATGGCGATTTTTTTAAATGTTTGTATGGGGAACCCCCAGGGGGTTTCAGGAGGTGTGCCACTGGCATGGGTGGATCGGCCCTCCAAAATTAGTGGGGGTCGGTCATACATTTGGACTCGATTGGGGCACTCTAAATGGGTCAAAGAGGGATTTTTCAAAATTTGACCCTACGGGACAAAAGTCAAAAGTTGGGGCATTAGAATTCGTTTTAGAGGTATAGTTCCTCGTTCAAAGTTTCTTATTATGATAACTAGAATACGATTATCACTGAGCAATGGGCCATTTTTTTGCCTCCCCACAAATCGACGCGGCCTAATATATCTATGATATCTATGAATTCTCTCAGAAAAAAAGGGGAATTTAGTTTTAGAGCAATCGCGTCGGAAGCGAATTTCATCTGGGGGGGCAGTACAAATGGGGGGGCAGTACAAATGGTGGTGCAAAAAAAGTTCACCAAAATTTCTTCACATGAAACATGAAGAAGAGAGAAAGAAGAGGAAAATATATAATACAAAAATATTATCGTTGTAAAAAACTGATATTTTGAATAACTTTTCCTTTTAAATTGTTTATCTAGCTAAAAAAGTGGGGGGGCAACTGCCCACCTTGCCCCCCCGCTTCCGACGCCAATGTTTTAGAGGTATAGTTCCTCGGGCAAAGTTTCTTATTTTGATCCCTAGAATACGATTTTCACTGAGCTATGGGCGATTTTTTTGCCTTCCCACAAATCGACCCGGCCTAATATATCTATGATATCTATGAATAATCTCAGAAAAAAACGGGGAATTTAGTGTACTTGGTAACTTTTACCAAGAAACCGACAAGTTATACTCAGCACTTTCTTTGACTTTAGAGTTCATAGACTCTTTGGTGCATCGCTAAAGCAGAAATATTTGGGGAATCATCATAACATAAACCAAATTTTATTGTGAGGTGGTGACCCGGACAACTTTTTTTTCTTCCATAGAGAGTGAGGCGACTTAACCCTAATTTACATGACTTTTTCTCCCTTGGCATAAAAATTTAGTGTGCTACTATGTGTGATTGGAGTGGTTTAGAGAATGTATAAACGAAATTTGGATGCTCTGAAATGTATAAGAACGAAGTATATTGCATGTATGCAATTTCGTGCAGGAAAGCAATAGAAATTACTGTATGAAGGTTTAAATATTACTTTTTATTTTACATGTTCAATATAAAATTATAAGCTTTTAATAACTTAAACTAAGAGATAATTTCAAATTTTTTTTATATATTCAATAAAAATATTGTTATAAAATATATTATTTATATCTAAGATAATTTTAAACACAGGATAGTAAAAATATATAAAATATAACATTGATCTGTAAAGATTTTTGTTTTTTAATTCGAAGCTCATTGCAATTTATTAGATACAAAAATTATTCATTATGAAATCGTTTCTAATCGAAGGGAAATTTCTAACTTGATTAAAACATAGTCTAATTTTACATTTTGAGCAGCTAACATAAGTGTATCTATTGCACCTTGGTAATTGGCATGTAAAAATATTGTTTTCTCATTGTGGGCAGTGATTAAAATGGTCTAACCGAACTTCTGTTTGAGGCTGTGAGAAATTTCTCTGATGTTCCCTCTTTTGTTCAAGGTTTTTCAATAATTCGGAAGGTCTTCCATGTCTTTCCTACTTTGCAAAGACTTTCTGCCACTTGCAAAACGAAAATTGACTAATGTTATGTTTCCATGATTATCACTTTGTTGTTCTGAACGTTTGTACAATAGTCTTGCATTTATTAATGTGGTATCTATCAAATGATAAAAAATCTCATACACCAATTTTTTGGGACGTATTTTTATCTTGTAGAGTCCAATAAATGAGTCTAACAAATCGACTCCCCCATTAATTTGTCGTATTGCGATACAATATTCGGACACTCAATGGATATGTTTTTACAAAATTTGTTGTCAAGTCGTTCAAATATGATCTCAGGACTTTTACTACAATAGTTTGACATCATATTAAAAACTGTATTACCTCTCTATGAAACCAAAGAGACTCCAAAATCATTCTGGGTGGCTACATATTCCACAGACACTCCTCGAGAATTCTTCATTAATATTGGAACACTCGGCAGTTTTAAATTCGGAAATCTATTCCGACGGAGTGTACTCAATGAATGTATTCCCCTTTTGACAAAAATTTTTTAGAATTAAATACACAAAAAAAAATCCAATAATAAAAAGTATTATAATGACAAAATTGCCGTTAGTTGAAAAATTTCGAAGGGGGCGTGGCAAAAACTAAGTATGTATCAATTTAATCTTAGATACACTTAATATGTATACCTAGTTTGAGCGAAATCCGTTAACCGTTTAGATTTGTATAAAGGTCAAACAAACAGAAAATGAGTTTTATTACTATAGACTAGCTGATATACCCGGTGTTACTCGAGAGTCATTTATATAAAAATTTTAATATACACTTTTCGATTAAATGTTTTCGTAAATTTTGGAATTTTGTAAAAACGTGTTAAATTTAAGTTTGAGACCACTATAAAAATATTAGTTAAAAAATTTACCAAGCTTTTTTAACGAAGAAATAATTTTATCACTGTTTTTTCACAATCAAAAACTGTTTTTTTAGTTCTAAACTGAATTTACTACTGGTAAGCATGTTACTTGCACTTCGCTAATTAAAATCAAATTTATAAAAATCTTCCTAAAATTTTTTAGTAGTTTTTCCAGTTGAAAAAAATAACAATTGGATTGTCTCTAAATTAAAAATTAATATAAATTGAGTCTGATAGTTGATGCAATATCTTAAATCTTCTGAATTCCTATTTTATACGAAAAATTGTACAGTCGTTTTTTAATGTAAATTAGCAAAAAAGTGTAAGTTAAGAAAGCAGACGCTTTTTAATTTTTATTATAGTATATACAGCAACTTGTAGCAATATTATCGACGTTAACAGATCGACATAAATCCAGCTGAAAAATCTGCAAGAACAGTGCAAGAAGTGCCATTATGTTATTTGCTGCAAGTTTACGCTTTGTGCGAAAAGAACTAAGGCTGTGTGCGAATTGATCTAAATGCGACCTAAACTAAATAGTGTCGATAAGGCAGTGCCTCCTAATTTAGGAAGCATTTAGGTAGCTCGAGAATTTCCTAAATTATTTAGGAAGCACTGCCTTATCGACCCAATTTAGTTTAATTCGCACACAGCCTAAATTGGATAACAGTTACATACTTTTCTAATATATTGGAATCGTGTCGGTAATGCAGTACTTATTTCTAATTTATAATATTTTCCAGCATACTTTTCAGCATATTTTCGGTTAGTACGCAATTGAACCGAAAAATTTGTTCAATGCAGCCAAGCTTACAACCATGATTGGAGAATTAAAATGTCAAAATTTCGCTGTCTTTTATATGTCAATACATTTAATTGGCGTGGAAATTTGACTTTCAACAACATTGTTCAAAAAACACATTAAACATGAAAGAATTAACTTTTACAACATTCTTATTCACAGTCATCTTTTCGATGATACAGTGATATATATAGAACATTTAAAGTACCATTGATAAAGAACTGAATGACAACGGTGAAACAATAGTGAGAAAAATGACAAATCACAACAAAACAAATTTAACAGGAGGGGGGGGGGGACGGGGGGTGGTGGGCAAAAAGTAAGTAGACTACTATAAGGAAGATAATACTTGGTATACACCAAAATGTTTATAAATACTCTAGACACACATCTTCATTCTTATACAGAGAATTTCAAAACAAAACTCAGTTTTATTAATAGTCTGGTATGAAAAAATATATTTTTAGCCATAACTTTTGATTGGAAAGAGATATTGGGGTAATTTTTTCACATAAATTATTTTTGAGACTTGGCCTTTTTGTAAAAATATAAAAAGAACATTTTGGAAAAAGAAATTTCGCAAAAAAAAATCAAAGGGTACCCTTGTTGTTTTAAAGACAAAAACAGTAAAATATTTTTGCGCATAGCTGGAAAAATTTTTGCAAATAAATGCTATGTCATATGAAAGGTAGTCAGATTTGCTATTTTTAATTGATTTCATTTTTACAACAACAACAATTTCTGAGTCATTTTTTGAGTAAAAAGTCAATATTTTGGATCTTTTTTGACATAATCATAAAACATATATACACTGACTTAACGGTACAGTTCAACCTATTTTTGTGAAGTGATTTTATTGAACTTTTGAACAAAAGAAATTTGAATGAAATGTAGTAATGGACAGCGGAGATATTTGCATCGAAAGACCAAACTTTGATTTTCATGTCGTTTTTTTCTCTTACTTAGGTAACGATGTTTTATGAAAAAGTCGTTGTACTGAAAATTTCTCCAATTTTGAAGATATGTGAGTGTTTTTGATGTCAAAATAGCAAAAAAAAATTAAAATTAAATATACAAAAATCTCCGATGGTAAAAAGTTTTATAATAACAAAATTACCGTTAGTTGAAAAATTTCAGAGGGGGCGTGGCAAAAACTAAGTAAGTAACATTTTAAGTTGGGATAAACTGAATATGTGTACCTAGTTTGAGCGAAATCCGTTGAGCCGTTTAGATTAGTATAAAGGTCAAACAAACAAACAAACAAACAGAAAATAAGTTTTATGACTATAGATAATAAACATTATATTATTATTATAGTTATTGCTTATTGCTCGTTGCATTCTTAATTTGCTAAAATGTTTAATTTGCCGTCAACAACTTGTTGGCCTTTGTAGTCTAGTGGAGAGTGCGCTAGACTATTAACCCAGAGGGTCCCTGGTTTGAATCCGGGTTCAGACATGGTTCTTTTGACTTTCTTTGTTCTTTCCTACATTTAAGAATTATGGAAAAACTAAAAATCCACAACTAAATTGTGAAAAATATGGAATTGAAGGGCAAGAACAACTAAGATGTCTTCTTTAGTTTACAAAATAGTTGTTTTTTTAATATTTTGTTAACATTCAACATAACTAATATTTCAAATTGGTTTGCAGTTTCTTTTTATTTTAACGCACAATTTAATATTAATTTGTCCTAAAAATACGCATGTAAAATTATTGTAACATATTTGAGTACTTTTAACTACTGTCCACTACTACTGTGCTTGAATACTCACACACACAATTTTGTTTATGCTTTAAATGATCAGTTGCCGAATGCTCGCAGTCACTCGCAACGTTGACGCCGAGGTCACTCGTTGTGCATCCCTACTTTAGATAGTCTAACAATTTATAAGAAAAAAATTGTAAATGAATTGAAAGAGTACATTTAAAACAGAATTAATTTCATTCAATATTAAGTAGCAGAGAGTTTTGTCTACTTCAGCTACTAAGAAAAGTTATGCTTTACTAAAAAGCTTTTCCATTTGCATTTTAAGAAATTTAATTTAAATTTCTATAATGAAAGTTCAACAAATTTTTCCTAAGTTTATGTCATGAGCTCGCTCGTTTTAATTAAAAAAAGCTCAAATTGAAATAGTTTGATTTTTAATCGAAAATTAATTTTTTCTTCAAAGTCTAATGAATACGCTATGAGTCGCATTTTTCGAATGCCCTTTGAATTTTTTACATTTTTGCCATTCTACGCTCTACGCTAATGTGCTACCTCAACCTGCTTCTATTGCAGCTGCCTTCTATAGCAACGCAGCCTAGGCAAAGCTTTTAAAACTTAGGCAACTCATCCTTGCTACAAAAAAAAAAAAAACAACCGTGCTACATTCATTCGCATCTTATGAAAATTACCGAACAGCACCTGAGTTTTTGAACTTTTATCTGAGTTTTATATTTCTTTCTGTTGGTTTTTTTTGTTTTTTGTTGTTTTGTTTTCTGCCCTCATCCAATTCATTGGAATTCGGTTTTACTCGCCAAGCAGGCAGCCGCCATGTTTGTTTCTTTGGCGCTTCATGCTGTGCCATCTTGCTTTGAATGTCATCAGCATTTAGTGGAGTGAGCATCATTTAGAAGTGCTCTTCTATTTTCTTTAATGGATTCGCCACCAGACTCTGCCAAATTAGGATTTCTTACAATTCCATCATGAATTTTATTTGACATAAAACGTAAAAGAAGAAACGAAAAACTTTCAATTAAATATAATTGCCAATTTGTTAAAATATATTTTGAGCATTTTGCCCAATAGCACAGAGAAAGTTTTCGTAGATCATCGATAAGTTTTCCCAAAATTATAGCTTTAAGAGATAAAATGTTGCTACGATTGATTTTTGTGCACAGACTTTAGTTGAAACTTCTAGTTTAGTTGCACATCTAGTTTAGTTGAAACTTTTTATAGTTTTATTTGTTTTATAAAAGTCTTGAAAAACGTTTGATGTGACCTCGTCATATATTATTTCAATGTCTAATGGTGGCAAAATGTGGATTCTGACTTTGACCCTTCTTTGTGGTTTTCTCGGAGTCTGTGAAATATGTTAAGTGACCAGTTTTCTTGTAGGTGGATGTAGAAAGGGCGTAGCATATTTATTTTTAGATTTAAATTAAACAGATTCAGCAATATACTGTGAAACATTTGTTTGTTTTTGTTTGCGCATGCCAATGTTGTCATGTATGTCATTATATATTGTCATAATTGCGTATGAGTTTGTCATAGACATCGAGCTAGTGCTATTTTTTTTCTGTAATTTTGAAGGCAAACTTGATGATAGAAAATTTTTTCAAAACGGCCACTGTTCGACCCATGTTCGACAATTGTTCGGCCGCTGTTTATGCATGTGGGTTTTTTTATTATTCTTACACCATTTTCGACCCTTTTTTCGCCGTTCGGCTCTTGTTCAACCACTGTTCGGTCGGTTTTATTTCAACTAAGACAGTGTAATCTATTAATTTTATTCAGTAATCGAACAATTTTGGTTCATTGTCGACATTATTACAATACATAATATGTCTATAAATGATATGACTATACGTCAAATAGCGAGGTTTCAAGAAATCATCATTCATGTTTTTTATCTTCATTCGCGTATACATAAGATGAATGAAGCTCCTGAATGAGAATGAGTTTTTTCTCATAACTTTGTTTCGGTTCAAATAAGAATCTCTATATTTTTGTGTGTATCTTTCATCATAGATACTTAAAGACCACAGCTCAACTGTCTCAAGTCGACTTATGCGGTTATTGCTTCTTGCCACAGATCTATGAAGCCATATAAACTTTTGTTGTTATCTTCTATTCGCTGCTTTATTAAGGAAATTGAAAGTTTTTTTAATTGCCTCTTAAAAGTTTTCGCAGAAGGCTTAAATCATTGATGCTCAAAAGCGCACAAAGATGCAGATAAGCTTTTGTGCTTCCCCACGTTTATAAAGCTCATTCATACAAAAAATCACCCCAGTTCGCTCTTTCATTTCAAGCGGTAAGGACTGCGTCGCTTAGTTTCTTCCATGCACGCAAAAAAAATTACGCATGAACTATAAAATATGTTAATTACGACAGTAAATATGTTTTTCGTGTAGGTAATTTTGTTAAAAATGATTTCTGCTAATGATCAAGTAAAATATTTTTTAATTATGAATGCTTTTAATGAATCGTAATTTTTTTTTTGCTACACATCATTAGTTAGCACAAGAAAATAAATCAGATTATAAAATTTTAATAAATAAGATACATCAAGCAACAAAACAAAATATCACATCATAAGTATTCAGACAAATAACGGATCATAAAAATAAGAGCTCAATTAACAGTATACGTGAACACCCTTAATAGTTTTGATCAATTCAAGACTAAACCATTTAAGAGTTTCATTTGTATTTAATAAGAAGATGCTGTATTTATGCATCGAAGAACTGTGCAGCAAAAAGCTTAAACAGCTGATTTCTCTCAGTAAAGAAGCTCTCTAACACAGACGCAAAAATGTATATGTTGTAGAATGAGCACCACTCAATGGGCATTTTAGTGAGTGCTCCGCAAAAAAAGGCATGCTAGCACTGCTATTATTGGCGTCAATACACCTTCCATGATCACTGCATTGATGAATACTTCTGTAAGGCCTACCTTTTGAAGGTTCTGATTCTTTTCATATTATTTTATATGAAAAAATTTACAAAAAAAATTCCAAAAAAAATTTTTAAATACACAGAAAAGTTTGTAAAAAATGTAGATTTAAAAAAGAACAAAAAAATTTTTTTTGTCCGAGTTGGGTCTCGGACCCCCCGGGCTCCCGAAAACTTGAAAATATAAAAATATTTATATGGAAAAACTCAAAGTCTTTTCTTATATTTTTGTATGAAGAAAATTTATAAAAAAATTAAAAAAAAAAATTAAGAAGTTTGTAAAAAATGAAGATTTTAAAAAAAAAGTTTTTTTGTCCGAGTTGGGTCTCGAGCCCGGGCTCCCGAAAGCTTACTTTCATTTGTATTGATGCAAAATAAGCTGTTGATTCTTAACAACCACGATAGACGAGACGAGTGGGTAAGATGTCAGACCGCCACATGAGAGGACCATGGTTCAAATCTGAAATTGTAAGACTTTTTTTATTTCAAGGTCTCTTTTGAGCAAGGAGAGCGGAAGGCCTGACAAATTTTCCCATTTCATACAAGGCAATAAAACGGTGTTTGCAAGGGGTGTGGAAGGCTTATAAAAACCTAACTCAGGCCTGTACGAAGGCCTTCGGACTCCTGTCCACTGGGTACTGGCTTAAATGCAAAATGGGCTTTAAAGCTGGAGTGCGCAAAAGGCCGCCTATGTGCGAAGAGCTTTCACACGCATTTGCTGACCTGAAAATAAAAAAGCTTTCAGTAGCTATTCAGATTTCAAGCAGGCAGTTTGCGGTTGCTCACTGCTTAAAATTGTTTTGTTTTTACGTAAATTATGCACTAAAAAAAATATATACAAACTTAACAAATATGAAAGCTTAGAAATGCATTTTTAGTAAAAAAATTAAATAAGCTATTTTTTCTTTTTATTTTTTGAAGCATATATTAATGAAATATAAAAACATGGTGTCATAAATGCAATAAAGTAAAATTTATTTTTTTTTTAATAGGGCTTAAGAACGGTTGAAAAACACAAAAATAACTCTTAAGTTCAAAAACTCTCGTATGAATAAGAATTAAAAATTTTTGAATACATTTCATTTTCGGTTACAAAAATAAGAGTATAAAAAAATATAATTCCCAACAAGAAATGAATCAGAGATACATAGTTTGTTGAGTTTAATTTTCGACTGAAAATTTAATAATGATTAGATCACGAATGCAGAAAAATCATCATCAACTCATGCTTTCCCATAACATGCGAGCGTCGCACAGTGCGCTTTTTTAATTTTAGGATGACATTTGGGTTTTTTTATTTGTGAATTTTTATAAAAAAATATTTTTATTCGTCAGATTATCAAACATGTATTATGAATGTGGCATTAAAAACTTGATGTATTGTACGGTTTTTTATAAAATTCGTCAAAGTTGAAACTTTTTTAACAAAAAGAAGCTCAATAAAATCCAAGAAATAAAGTCAAGTTTAAACAACAATAATAACTTCGAGCACAAATCATATTTCAAGGTTTTGGTTTTTTAATTTTTTAATGTCTTAATCGCCATTGAATTTAATATATAATACAATAAAAAATGTTAATAAATAAAAATAGAAAAATCGTGGAAATATGACTGTAAATTTTTCAAGGAATGAAAATTATAGTAAAATTTAGAAGACAATATCTAGCTAATTAATCATTATTAAAGTCAAAGGCTATAACTATCATAAAATATCGTACTTCTACCTTCTGTTTCTGTTAAAACCTGCTGCATCTAGCTGCTTTAAAGAAAAACCACTTTATTTGAAAAAAGTCTTAAAAATCAAATTTCGGCCTAGAATGCACTGATTTCCAAGACAATTTGTAGGTACTCTTATATTTATAAAAAAAATATAATTCATAATTTTAAACCTTTGTGACCTTTTTTTGTATTAGCAACCATTTTTTAAATAATTTTCTCTTTAAAAACATAAATAAGCAATTTTATGCGGGTTTTTTTATTAAAAACAATATGGTTTGTATGGGAGGTAGGCGATGCAGTTGACCTAGATTCTAATTTTTTGTGCTGTTACTTAACTTTGACTAAAACTCATTTGTACAAAATTTTATGGCCCTAGCTTATATGATTTCTGAGATAATGCAAATGTCATTCTAAAATCGAAAAAATCGTACCAGTGTTGTCACTTTTTAATACCCAAATTCTTCAAAAACTCCTCAAATTTCAATAAAATTCCTCACATAATTTTTTCAACGATATTCTATTTATCAAGTAAACATAAACAAATATATTTTTTCCTACATATTTTCTATCTTATTGGATATCTATACTAACCCTTTGAGGGCGACAAGCAAACCGCTGTAAATTTTAAAATTTCTTTTGTGGAATTGTCATCACCCACCGATGGCATATTTCTATACAAAAGTGAATTTGAAATTTAAAATTTTTTAAATTTTTTTTTACTTGTATTGAAAAAATCCGGAAAAATCCATCCGGAAAATTTATTTTTTACTTTCTTGGAGTAGCTTCATAAAGGTTTTTACATAATTTGTCTGAGAAAATATATCCGCTCGTATTTGAAAATCCTTTGTTTTATCTATATCTGTAATCTCTGATAAATCGGAATTAATATGTACCTATTAAAAATAAAATATATATATTTTGACTTCCTAGTTTTTTCTTTCTCTTAAAATGGAAACAAGTTCGAAAAATGGCACACGTGTATAGCCACATTGATTTCTCATACTTTATATGAAAATATCTTGAAATTTGTGCTCACAGGACCTTAAAATGTTAAAGGGTTATTTTTTATCCAGTCGTCGTCAAAGGGTTAAAACGCTTATGCTTTCCTTAAAAAATTTTTAGGATGTTTTAGTTTTAAAGTATGTTTTGTTAAAAAAATTTTAGTTATAAACATAAATTATTTATATGGAACTTTATTTTTCCAATTCAATTCAAACATGTTTTTATTTGATTTAAATAGAACATCACTATTTTTATTAATTCCTTCTTTAGTAAAAATAAATTATAAAACTGTTTTTGTATCGAGTCGAATTCTAAAACTAGTGTTATTATTTTCTAAATGCTCGCTAAACTGATGCATTAGAGTAAAAAAAGAATAGTAATGATATTATTTTTTCTTAATTTGAAAACATAAATATATCTACTGAATTTTTTATATTAAAAACCCGTTTTTAATACGACTCTGGATCTAAAAAATAATCGAGGTAAAAATAATCTCTACTCATTATCGAGATCTTAAACAGCCAAATTTGATTGAATTTATATGCTTGTTTTTGCTGGCTTTTACTTGACGGCTTTTACTAAAATATCTTTTAACCCAATAAAGACGATGATGTAATATGGCATCACTAAATCAGATTTCGCAAAACTAACGATATCACATAAGAATTAGTCAAAATAGAAATATGGTCAAAATTTGCCAATGTGTAAAAAAATTTTTCTTAATTTAAAGAGTTAATCGATAATTGCTACAATAGAAATAATAGTCAAAGCATACCTTTGCTTCCGATGCAGACTGCAACCATGTATCCTTTTTCTTGTATTTATTTTATGTTTAAACTGACTTTAGCTAAAACCGTACGCCAATTACTAAGTTCGTTTGCACTTGTTTAAATTTTTTTAATAGTGACGGGAAACGTCATCGAAAAGTTCAGTGTTCAGTTTAATTTAAAGGTATGTTTCTACCAACCAAAAAAGGTGCTGTCAAAGTTTTTTTTGTATATGGGCATTTCCAGAAAAAAGTCAACCGTGACCCAAAACTTAAAACTTATAAAAATTTTATTTTATGATATTATCTAAGAGAAACATTTGAAATTTATTAATTTAAGAAATTTCTATATAAATTCATTAACCATAATGATCAAATCGTAAATGTTTAGTAAATGTTTTGTATACTTTTTGTTTTAGTAAAAATGGAAGGCATTGGCTAAAGATAATAGAAAAATGGTTGAGGCAAGAAAAGGACAATATATTAAATTTGTTTGTTAATTACTAAATTACATAATTCTTTATTACCTAATATAAATTTAAGGAAATTTTGTCGCGTGGGTTCTTTCACGCGAGTTACGGCAAATATTTTTTGGAAACTCAATATATTTTTAAATAAGCAAAGTCCATAGGTAAAGAGGGTTTATAATGAAACTTCACTGTTTTCCCATTATTTAAGAATTAAAAACAAAAACAAATTTTGTGGGAAAATTCGCTGAGTTTTTACATTCTAAACACACTTCCTTTTTTTGTGGCGTGAGTTATTGTTATGATTATACTATGACTATACTATATGACTATACTATATATGAGTTATACTATGATACCATAGTTATGATACCATAGTATCATGATATTTTTACCTATTCTGCACAATCGTATGAAAAATTCTTTTATTCGGTTATGATTTCCCATACAAATTTTTGAGCTGTCAAAAAATCTGTTACGCGACCAAAATTCGTATTCTGCACGACAATTTTTTATTAAATCTGTTATGAATCAAAGCAGATTTTTCGAACTGTCAAAAAAAATTGTACAAAATCTTTTATTTGGTATTCTGCATGACAAAATCTGCTTGAAATCTGTTATGAAAGACAACAAAATAACAGATACATTTTTCTGTCTTTTATCGTAACAAATTTTTAGAAGGTCTGAAAAATTGATGTCTATTTATGAATTTCATTAAAAATGGCTCATAAAAGGATTCAAATGTAAGATTATATAATTAATAAATGTGTGTTTTAAAGACAAGTTTTAAATAGAAGAAACCATCGGGCCACTATACTGGAGTTACGCCTAAATAGCAAACCGTTCGATCTTCCTGACGTGCGTTTCACACGTCAGCTTTTTAGGTTGGACAAAGTGAATGTGCGCTTGAATTTTACATGCATGTCCAATAATTTAATTTTATTGACAGCAAACAGCTGTTTCATAACAGAAGTTAACGGAACTGTAATACATTTTTGTTTTCGAAGATTGATAACAGGGTGCCATAAAAGATCGAAAGGCAGAACACCAATTTTAACAGATCTTTTATGGTCGGCATCTTTTATGATTGATAACAGAAAATGTGTAACAGATTTCGCCGAAATTATTATCATGGTATAAATCACATTTTTTTGAGGTCGGAAGAAAAATTACAAAAAAAAAAGACATTTTTCATACAAAATACAGAAATTTTGTCCATTCTTTTTTTAAAAATTGTTTTTTTGTAAATTTTTCTACGTCGATACTTTGTAAGAAACAATTCTTTCTTTCATATTTTATAATAGAGTGCAAATGCAAAATATGTTATCTATAAAAAAAAACTTATATTTTCGGTCTCAATACTAGGCCTAATAAAAAAATTAAAGCATCGGAAAAACATCGATATATCGGTCTTATAACCGATGTTTTTAAGCATCGATAATTGTCAAGTGAACATCGATGTTTTTAAGAACGATGTTGCATCCCTAGCTGAAAGTTTGTTGCTTTCGTTTCATTAAGTTTGTTCACGTACTTTACTTGTTAAAACTTGCAGGGAGAGAGCAAGGTAGATTAATATAGGTTAAGCCACTTGAGAGAAAATCACTCTTTTTTCGTCTTTGTTCGAACTGTCAAACAGGGCCGCCAACTCGGGGGAATTCCCCCATTTGGGTGGAATTTTGACTCGATGGGGGAGTGGGGGAATGAGTTAATTTTTGGGGGGAAACTAATTTCATTTTACTTTTGTTTCTAAATTCATTTAAAAAATCATAGCAATTTTAAAACTTTTCCTTATTATTATGCTTAGAAACTTATGCTAAGCTTCTTTATTGCTAAAAATTACCATTGGATTAAAAACCTCAGTAGGCAACATGCATTTCTTCAGCTTTTTCAATTTTTGGCATTCGCTTTGACTGATTTAATCAGCTAATTTAGGATCACAAAAAGTGATTACAAGAAGTTAACTTGTTTTTAATCCCCACGCGTACTGCGTAAAGGCTATATTAACTTTGTCACTCTGTTTTTTACGCTAATAAGAAGGCGTGGTAGGTATAAAAAAGTATATTTATTGTTGATCAACATCACCTTTGGAAATATTTATCACATATTTAAAATTTGTCAAAATTTGATGAAAACCACGCCTTACTCCCATACAAAGTGACTTTACTAAAGTGGAAAAATCTCTTTAAATTCCAAAAAAATTAACTTAATGACTTAAATTTTGCACTTAAGTCTTAACCGTAAATATGCAATATATGAACATATATAGCTTTTATAAAAAAGTCAATAATACAAAAATGCTTTAAGAAAAAGTAAAACATTTTAAAACATGTGTATTAAGGTGACTCGACTTGTATGAAGGAAAAAAAAGTTCCATTTGTACCCATCTAAAAATGAACCTTGATATTTTTTATGGCGACTCGAAAAATATTTTGGCTATACCAAAATCCATTTTGCAAAAACCTCCAAAAATCATGTTTTTCGTAAATATTTTGGCTAGTGTAATAGTTGTAAGGAATTAAACCGTCAAAAATATTAGACCTAAAAGAGTTCTTCTAATCTGCATCAAAACTTTTTAAATATTTGCAATCAGATTTCCAATAATTATGTTTTTTATTCGTTTTTTAAAAAATTTTTTTTTATTATTTTCACTTAAATTCAAATAACTTTATTATTTCTTATGCGATCGTCGTTTTCAGGACATCGTTGGAAAAGTATGGAGTGCTTTCATTTATTGCTTAAACTTAATAACATAAAAAGTGAAATATTTGACGAAGTCTTTGCTGCAGGAAACTCCTTCTGTGAAAAATACTGTAAGCAATGGAATAAATTATCAAAAATGAAAACGACGAATGATAAGGAACGACTTCTTCTATTTCTTTTTATGTTCTATTGCTCCTTGTGGATTCTTGCTTGATTGTCCTGTGGACTTAATTTCTTTATCTAGGGTTAATGTTAAAATGTTAAAAAAACGAATAAAAATCATAATTATAGTAAATTCGATTGCAAATATTTAAAAAGTTTTGATGCAGATTAAAAGAACTCTTTCAGGTCTAATATGTGTGACGGTTTATTTTCTTACAACTATATTACACTGGCCAACATATTTACGAAACACATGATTTTTTGAGGTTTTTGCAAAATGGTTTAGGTCACTGACGGATTTTGGTATATCCAAAATATTTTGGGAATCGCCATAAAAAATATCAAGGTTCATTTTTAGATGGGTACAAATGGAACTTTTTTTGAGAGCCACCTTAATGCTTATACTTAAATTTTCAAAGGATGCATTTTAGTCGTTTCTTATAACCTATTTTATATTATGTTTTTATGTTCTTTTTTAAAAATTTTTAGTCAAATTTTTTGTGGATGTTTGCATATGGGCTAAAAAATCTTACTTATTATAATATGAACTGAATAGAGACTGTTTTGAATAACATGTAGTTTTTGGGGGGGAATCGTTTGCAAAATGGGGGAAATTGATGAACAGAATTGGGGAATTTGATTGGAACGAGTTGGCAGCCCTGCTGTCAAAGTAGCTGTTAGCTAAAAATTGTACAGATTCAGGTTTTTTTTCTTGATGTCCTTTCATCCATTCTGACAATTCGACCGAGCTTCTCTCAAGTGACTTAACCTATATTAATCAACCCTGGGAGAGAGTAAAAAAAGACTTGAGAAAAATAATGTCACAAAGAAAAAAATAGCAGAAAAATTACGTGAACATAAATCTAGTAAAAACTTGCAAAATCACAGCTGATCGAACGACTTGATAGCTTATTTGAAACCTAAAAGAATTGTGTGAATTTGTTTTTGTTTCCAAATATTTAAAATTATTAAACACTAAAACTAGGCCATCCATAGTCAAACAAATATTACATGAGAAAAACATCAGAAATACATATTTTCCTACTTATTTAAATAGATAGCTTGTGTTTATTTTATTTTTGACAAGCAGTTTTTTTTTGGTAGCTTCAAATTCGTGCAAGTAAAGCTGGATTCATTGACCACCTTCAGCAAGTTTTGCAAGTTTTTTTTATATGAAGTCTTGAAAATTTTTGTGCTCTATCCCTCTCCACCAGCGTTGCCATATGGTCCGATATATCGGATATGTTACGATTTTAATACTTGAATCCGATATTTGACCAAAATTCTTCAAAATGTTACGATTTCAGAAAAAGTAGATCCGGCGTCCGATTTTATATATATTTTTATATATATATAAATATGAAAAGAAAAAAATTAGTATAATAAAATTGATGGCAACTTTAAAATAAAAAGATGCGATGGTACTCCTGCATTTCCAATCTGGGGAAAATTTATTTTTGAATTGTTGAGCTTACTGAATTTTTAGCCAAATAAATATTAATAAAACTTAAGTTCGCAATAGATTAGAGTTAGAAACAATGGAAGAAACTCTGCATACAAAAGATTATCTGCGTATGAAATATTTTAACTGTTTTAGTCTTGAAATTGATAAAGAATTGATAAACAAATTTAATAAAGCAATGTATATATGATCACGAAAAAATTATATTTTTTAGGCTTGGGCATTTTAGTTCACTAAAAATATCGCTCTTTTTATTGAGTTTAATGAACTAGTTCGTTCATATAGTTCTTTTAGTTCAGTTGAGTTTAATGAACTAGTTCGTTCATATAGTTCTTTTAGTTCATTTAGTTCATTCGCTCTTTTAGTTCGTTTCGTGCACTCGTTCATGTTGTTAGTTCCTTAGGTCTTATAGTTCGTTTGGTGTTTTAGATCGTTAGGTATGTTAGCTCCTTTTATTTTTTAGTTCAATAGGTCTTTTAGTTTATTTTGTTTGCTCGTTCAGCATGATCAGATCTTTAAAATGAAACGAACTATATGACCGAATCAATCATTAACTGTGGACTAAGAAGAAATTTACATAAGAATACTACATATGGGGCATTCCACGCAATATTTGCCACAAAAATTTGTTTTTGCAAAAAGTTTTTTTTTACCGTTCATAAGTGAAAAACTGTATCAGTACGGACTCAAACCATTGTTGAGTGAAACGAAATTTTTTCTAGTTCATTTCGATCTGACTTGCTGCAAAATCGATTGAATTAAAAGAACTAAAAGAACGAGAATCAACGAACTAGTTCACATAGTTCATGAGTGCGAATAGTTCAATTCAAAGCGTAATATTTTTTTCACTAAATTCTAATTTTTTGTAGTTTTTGCTGGCTTAAAACAACAACATTTTTTCGTTAATTTACTTGAAGCAAAAGCGTTACATTTATAGAGTTCAAATTGAAAAATTATGTATTATAGCTCTATGCATTTCATTTTTACCGATTTAAGAGATCAACATTAAACCAAACTGTATTGCAAATGTATTTTTAATTTGATTTTTACTCTTTCTTTGTGTGTTCAAAAATATTTTTAAAATGTAATTTATTATATTTTCTATATTTATAATGATGATTGAATTGACTTTTGAAAAAATGTGATTTATTTAAATAAATTAACCTTAAATATACGTCATACGTCTAATAAAATGTAATATTTTTTGTATTCTTTGTTGTAAAATGCGACTGAAAATTTCTTAGTTCTTGTTTTCAGAGTTTCACAAATCCGATGAGCAGAGTGCAAAAGTTACGCTGTAAAAAATTTTTTCAGGGCAACACTGCTCTCCACTCTCAATGAGAGAGTAACCAAAAATTACTGCACTCTCTTTGACTTGATTAACTTAATTTCAATTTTCCTACTCAATCTTTTTGCGCGGTGTTGCCAGAATGGAGTTTTTTGAGTTGAAATTGGCATGTTTTATTTTTTGAAGCTTAAAAAAAGGAAGCATTGCGTCTGGCAATATTGAATATGCGGCATTTTCTCACAGAGAGAGCAAGAAAGCTGTCATAAATAACTTGCTGAAGGTGGTCAATGAATCCGTCTTAAAAATTTTACTAGCAGAAACTTGTAGCCAGCGTTGCCATATGGTCCGATATATCGGATATGTTACGATTTTAATACTTGAATCCGACGTTCCGATATTTGACCAAAATTCTTAAAAATGTTACGATTTCAGAAAAAGTAGATCCGGCGTCCGATTTTGCATATATTTTTATATACATATATATATATAAAGAAAAAATTAGTATAATAAAATTGATGGCAATTTTAAAATAAAACGATGCGATGGTACTTCTGCACTTCCAATAATGGAAAAATTTATTTTTGATTGTTGAGCTTACCGAATTCCTCAGCTAACGTTGAGCGAACTTTTAGTCAAATAAATATTAATAAAACTAAAGTTCGCAATATAGATTAGAAATAGATGCAATGGAAGGAATTCTGCATACAAAAGATTATCTGCGTATGAAATCTTTTACCTGTTTTAGTCTTGAAATTGATAAAGAATTGATAAACATATTTAATAAAGCAATGTATATATGACTTTGAAAAATTATATTTTTTACACATAATTTTTTCACTAAAATCTAGCAGTTTTTGCGGGCTTAAAACAACAACATTTTTTCGTTAATTTACTTGAAGCAAAAGCTTTACATTTAAAGAGTTAAAATTGAAAATTTATGTGTTATAGCTCTATGCATTTCATTTTTACCGATTTAAGAGATCTACATTAAACGAAACTGTGTTGCAAATGTTTTTTTAACTTGATTTTTACTCTTTGTTTGTGTGTTCAAAAATATTTTCAAAATGTAATTTATTATTATATATTTTCTATATTTATAATGATTATTGAATTGACTTTTTAAAAAAATGTGATTTATTTAAATAAACAAACCTTAAATACACGTCATACAATAAAATGCAATATTTTATTTGTCTTCTTTGTTGTAAAATGCGACTTCAAATTTCTTAGTTCATGTTTTCAGAGTTTCACAAATCCGATGAGAAATCCGACGATCAGAGTGCAACAGTTACGCTGTAAAATTTTTTTCATGGCAACACTGCTTGTAGCTACTTTTTCTCTCTTACTTTTTGACGCTCTCGTTGTACTCTCTCGTTGCAAGTTTTTCCGAGTACTAGAAAAGCGTTCTTCTAGTAAAAACTTGTAATAATTTGTAAAAATTTTTTGTTAGTGAACAAACCTTTTGTAGAACTCGTGCTTTTTTTCAAATGCAAACTTTAAAAGCAAAAGCTTTACAATACAAACACAAAAATGTGTATGTATATTAGGGCGGGTCGATTTAAAAATCGCCAATTGCTCAGTGAAAATCGTATTCAGGGATCAAAATAAGAAACTTTGTCCGAGAAACTATACCTCTAAACGAATTCTAATGCCCCAATTTTTCCGTAGGGTCAAATTTTGAAAAATCCCTCTTTGACCCATTTAGAGTGCCCCAATCGAGTCCAAATGTATGACCGACCCCTTCTAACGTTGGAGGGTCGATCCACCCATGCCAGTGGCACACCCCCTGGAACCCCCTGGGGTGTTCCCCATACAAACAAAGTTCCCAAACAAACAAATGTTTGTATGGGAAATCCCCCAGGGGGGTTCCAGGGGGTGTGCCACTGGCATGGGTGGATCGGCCCTCCAAAGTTAGAAGCCCTACGGGAAAAAGAACCGGTTCTGAACCTATCACGTGATAGATTTCAAGAGATAGGGACCGGTCCCAATTCTGCCACCAACGTATGAAACCAACCGGTCACTTTTACATGGCGCTGTCATTGACAGGGGTCGATGAAAATGTTAGACTAAATACAACAGCCGAGCGCTTGGAGAATTTGCCTTCGTTGTTCAAGAAGAACGGCATGGTGACCGTTGGCAATGCTTTGACTATTTGAAATGCCGCTGCCTCTGTTATACTTGCCTCCGAGTAGGCTCTTAAGAAATATAATCTTAAGCCCCGGTTGCCTACTCGTATGTAAACGTTTTGACAAAATGTTCTGCAGGTGTGTGGCAAGTAGCTAAAATACATCGATCTTATTGATATTAACGAAATTTTTGGTGCACAAACTTTGGCCTGCGCCTATGCACTTGGCTTGGACATGGCCATATTAAATGTTAACGGGGCTGCCATTGCTTTTGTGTTATTCACTTAGTGCCAGTGGCTGACTTGTCATTTGGTCATTTGGTGCACGACATGCAACGCAAGAAGCTGAAGTATTTAACTCTAATACTCACTTTTCTGCGACTGAATAAAATTTATTAAAATTTGCATGAAATTTAAAGATTCAAATAATAAAGGAGGAGGAAAAGTAATGAAATCACAAAAATTAAGTAATCGGTCGATTTTGCCCATAATTATTCTGTGACATATGCAAATTTTTTCTTAACAACTTTGAATTTTCACACAATACGAACACAGGTTTGAGTTTTAATAGATCTGTCTCCACTTTTATCATTAAAAATCGGTCCCGTGCCGAGTAAAATGAAGTCTGTCCCGTAAAAGGCACAAAAAACCTGTTCCGTGACGAGTTATATCAGACCTATCCTGTGATAACTGTTCATTTGAGCTGTCACGGGACCAGTCTTTTAAGGGCAATTGAATCTGCTTTCCCCGTAGGGAGGGGTCGGTCATACATTTGGACTCGATTGGGGCACTCTAAATGGGTCAAAGAGGGATTTTTCAAAATTTGACCCTACGGGACAAAAGTCAAAAGTTGGGGCACTAGAATTTGTTTTAGAGGTACAGTTCCAAGAGCAAAGTTTCTTATTTTGATCTCTAGAATACGATTTTCACTGAGCAATGGGCGATTTTTTTGACTCTCCACATATCGACCCGGCCTAATGTATATGTGTGTGCACCCCTGCTTTAAAATAATCTTTTACAACAACAGCAACGATGAAAGTGATGTTTTTCGAAAACTATGTTTCGCTGCTAGCTGGCAATCCTAAAGGTAGCACATTAAAACCATTGCTGCTGCTGTTTCTCTGCCTTCCTTCATCACCGCTGCAGCAATGGCAACATTTAGTAATTTTATCCAAGTTTCTGCCTTAGGAGCTCAAAAATGCTTTTGGCTGATGGTAGCAAACCCATTTAAAAAGCAGCAAAAATCTTCTGTCATGAACGCGCGCTCTCAACGAAACTACACAAAATGTTACCCGAATGTCTTTTTCATTCGATTTTGTTTCAAATAAAAGTTTCTATTTGCTCTTTAGAGCAAAAGTTTAAATTTAAATTAAATTTTTCGAACATTTAATTAAAGATGATGACAGGAATGAAGTGTATTTCCAAGTGTGTGTGTGTGTGCATTTTTTGCTGTGTTGTGTATGTGCAGCTTTTAACAGTATCTAAGCTTAGTTTGAGATACTTTACTGAAATCACCAAAACTATACGCTTACCTTTGGGTTGAACAATATACACATTTCAACATATCTACACTTTAATTGACTCACATATTTTTTGGCATAAAGTTACAAAAAAAAAAACAATATAAAATCTATGAAAACTTATTTCAAAAGTTTTACTTTTCTTATTCAAGTTGTGTGAAAATTGAATTTTTCAAGTAAGAGGGAAAAATGTCAATGTCTTAAAAATACTTTGTAAGCGCAAAGTTAAACAATATATCACGTTTTTAAAATAAAATTGTTATTTAATGAGTTGATGATGTGAACTCAATATTTGCTTTTCGAACCAAGCTGTGTTAAGCTTTTTGCTACATCACCCAGTAGGAAAAAAAAATGAGAACAAAGTAGAGTGAAAGCGCAGACAAGTTGGACCCAAAAAAAAAACGCGATCGAATACTGAAAATATATTGCTGGCAATTATAATGCTGGTTTTTTCAAAGCACCAAAAGCTATACCAAATTATGCCAGCCTATAAATTCGTTATCTCACAAAAATTTCCATAGTGCTCGAATAATTTGCTATAAAAACAAATTGGCCGAAGGAAATAATTGCCTACAGCGCATTTTTAGCGTTGTAGTGATAAAATGAAAATCAATATAACAGTAATTAAATATTAATTAACACAACGAAATGCTTTACAAATGTTTCATTTCGCATTGAGTGTGAATAAAATTGGTTGTTTTATTTCAAATGCGATTTTATGCATGAAAAAATATACAAAATAAAATTTAAATTTTGCAATTTTTACAATAATTAAATTTTTGACAACATTTTACAAAAATACCAACAACAGTTGCACAGCATCAACAACAACAACAACAAAAACAACAAATTCAGCATCATTTACAGAGCAGCAGCAACAGCAATATTGTCTATCATCAGCTACAACTACATTTGTTATAATTCGATGTTAATTTAATTTATCTGCCAAATTGTTCTCACTTTAAGCTTTTTTCATTGTTGTTGCTTTGTTGCTGTCACTGTGCTTTATTGCTTTGTGCTGCAACGAAATTCAATTAAAAACAACACAAAAACTTTTAATGCTTCTATTCGTAGCATAAAAGTTGAATAGATACCTGTATCGAGAACAGGCGCAAGGGGCGTATCTTTTTTTCTACTACTTCTCAAGTGGTTACGCCCACGTCTAAGCATGCTACGCCACCAAAACCACTGCATGTCGTAGCTATTTCAGTAAATTTAAGTTTTCCAAAGTTTTGCTCATTGCAACCGAAGTAAAATAAATTTAAATCGTATCGAATAGCTGTCGCTGTCACCAGCAGCAAAACCGAACTTTATTGCTGGCACCGAAGATTTTGGTTTTAGCTGTTTCAACTTGCTTTTCATTGTAGCAAGTTTTAATGATATTGCTAATGATAGCAGCAATAAGTAAATAAATAAATTAAGCAGCTTAAGAGCCATAAAAATTAAAAGCACTCATGCTAAGTGAGCATTGCTCTATTTTTGGCATAAATTCTTGAAAGAAATTTCACCCCAAATGTACGGATACGAGGTTGTAAAGCACACAATTAAATTGAAAGCTGTTTTATAAGCCACTAATGCTAATGCTGTGATAAAATTCTTGCATGTAAAATATATTTTTTGTAGGTAAACGTGCTGAAATACTGACCCATTCCAACCGATTCAAACCCATTCAAACCATTTCAACCCATTCGAGTAAAAACATTATTATGAAATTTTATTTATTTATTTTTTATCACTGACGTTTACTACTACTTATTTTCCGACAATATATCATAACATTTCTTTTCACATAACAATGGAGGACAATATCCTAAATGAAATGAGAAGAAATGAAAAGACACGCAGTTATCGCCGCTTTACACGCAGAGCACAGCGATCTTGAAATCAGCCAATTTTTGAAAGTCGCCAGATCGTTTGTTTATAAAGTTCGTCAGGAGTTGGAAGCATCTGGTGACAATGTGGAAAGTATTACTAAACGCAAAAAGCATAAAGAACGTTCGGACAGTGTTAAAACCCCACAATTTGTTCAACAAGTTCAAGACGTTATTGAGCAGGACCCTTCAAAGCCCCTAAGGGCCGTCGCGAGGGACCTCAATGTTTCTGAGGGCTTAATCCGAAATATTGTCCACGAGGACCTCCGGTACAAATCTTATGTGATGCGCAGGGGTCAGTTTATGTCGCCACAAACTCAGGATCAGCGATTAGTCCGTGCAAAACTACTTTTAAACAAATTAAAACATCCTGAAAGTTCGGATATGCTCTGGTTTTTTTCCGACGCGAAGATTTTTGATCAGGATCAGAAAACAAACCGACGAAATAAAATCCTCTATGTATTTAACGTAGACCCCTGCCGCGAAGGCTTAATTCTACGATGCTCCAAAGCTTGGGACAAATATGAAGCGTCGGCCAACGCCCCTTCGGAATTCAAAAGATCCACCAGAAAGGTTCCCCTAATTCCACAGCACAGACCAACCATTAACCATCAATTGACTATACATGACCGTGACACATCCGGCCACTAAAATTGTACTTGACTTGGTTATAAAATAACCATAGGTCATTATACATACCGATAATTTAACCCATTTTTTGGCACGCAACTTCGCTCACACGATCAAAGAGGGTAGTCTTTGTCATGAAGACTAGGAAGCGATACCTACATAAAACCTATGGTATTTCTGCTATTTCATAAGGTTCCCTAATCATTTGTGGACACAACTCAGACTGTTTAGGTTTCCCCGTCGCCTGTTCTCAAATTCCAAATGTAACATTATATTGATCTGGTAGTTGCTTACCTTCCTAACATTTACTGTTTGAAATAACGAGAGTTTAATCTACTAACATTCTCTTAGTAATTTAAGGGAGTTACCAACCCGAGTTCAACTTAAGTGTAACTCACACCGACCTTCCTGGTCTAACCACTGCCAGAGCGAATGAATCCCGAAGGACCTTTCCCACGACAGTCAATAACCGGGCTCAAGGCTCCACCAGACAGGGCTCTTCAACATCCCGTCAACAGACCAAAAGTTCTTAGAAAAATTATATTTGACTGTGACACCTTCAGCAATTGTACATGACTAAGTTAAAAATAACCATTGGTTTTCCAGTAAATACCGAGAGAACCACAATCCTACTTACGCAACTTCGTTAGGGGAAAATTAAGGCTTCTTAAAAGCCTCTTTCGAAAAACAAAGAATCGTGAGCCGTAGTATACCAATTGGCTTATACTCGGTCGAAGGATTCAATGCTTCTTACATAGAACCCTCATTCTAAAACAAGGTCTGCAAAACAACGATAGATCAGGTCTCCTCATCATTGAAGGGTGACTGCCCCCGCTCTTCAAGTTATATTAAATTGATCGTCCATCGAAAGCATATTACAATAACAATGTTATGATAACTTCATACCAAAACAATGCTTATCCAAGATTTCGCGCCAACAACCAAGGCTCTAGGTAAACCTTTTTATTTTACGGAAATCAGATGAACATTCAAGAGCCGTGCCTCAAGAATGAACTCATTTTGAGATCAATTCATGGGCCGTGCCCCAAAAATTGTCCACCTAATAGCCAACCATCACCCTTAAGACCTGGCTTTGGACAGGCAGATTTTCCCCTAACGTCATCTGGCGGGTTTACCGACGAAATGACAAGTGGTTATGTTAGGCTCCTTCAGATGTTCCTCATATTATGCACACAAAATTTCCTGCGACCGTCATGGTTTTGGGTGTAGTAAGCAATAAAGGGCACGTCATGCCACCCCATTTCTTTCCTGGGGGGCTTCGAGTGAATGCTGCCGCCTACATTGAGGTTTTAGAAACAGTTGGGAAACCCTGAATAGATAGCGTGCGCGCTGAGAGGCCATATGGATTCCAACAGGACTCTGCGCCATCACACAAAGCCATGACGACTCAAGATTGGATGTCCCAGAATTTGCATGACTACGTTATCCCACACTTGTGGCCACCTAGCTCACCAGACCTTAATACTCTGGATTATTACGCATCCTCTGGATTGATCTGAGCGTACTTGAACAAGAGACCTATAAACATCTCCACAACACGCTTGCTTCACTTCGAGCTAGTATGGTCAGAGCTATAAGGAACATCTAATTCGGGCATGCAGACGTTTCCGATCGAGAATTGGAACTGTAATTGCCGCGGATGGGGGTTTTATTGAATAATTGTTTAGTATAAGAGTCAATTAACTTGCTGCAAAAATTTCATTTAATTTTTAAATTTAAATTTTTAAAGTTAAAATATGAACAATTGAGTTTTAATAGCAATATGTCCTCAAATACCGTACGCACCCTCTGTATTATACTATGGAACCAAAAGTTATGAATAAAAATGAAGATTTGAATTGAAAAACTGCATCTCTTATTTATTTGTTGTTTTTTTTTTTTTTTTTTTTTAAGATCAAAGAATCAAGGCATGCAACTTATACAAACAAGGTTTGGTCTTTGACCTGAAAGGAAAGAGATAGATTTATTTAGAGGAATTGATTGGAACCATACGTCAATTATTGATTAGGTGAAACAACCATCAAAGACAATTTGAATTACTTTTAACCGAGACTAGTGTTATGCCTTAACCTCGGCAAGCATTTCCAGTCCTTAGTTGTTCCTGTCCTTTAATTCCACATTTTCAACAAATTAGCTGTGGATTTTTAGTTTTCCATAAATCTTAAATGTAAGTAAGAACAAAGAAAGTGAAAAGAATCATGCCTGAACCCGGATTCGAACCAGGGACCACTGGGTTGATAGTCTAGCGCACTCTCCACTAATTTACAGAAGCCGACATTTATTAAAGTCTAGTGGATCCTTCATTTTTATCCTGGGTCGGCTGAACTACCTCAACTTTCGCTAAGACCACGCAACGACTACTTTTAGGGGTTTTTTCTAACGATTCTTGGAAAGCGGCCAAAAAGATCCATATAAAAGAGTGATGTGGGGTTTAAATTTCTACACCATTATATACACATTTAGGCGGGTAAAATTTTACGGACATTTTTTAGCAGTCCGGCTCCGTGACTTAGTATTAATTTAAAAATTCGTATTTAAGAATTTTTCGCCAAGGAACCATATATTTTTGGTAAGCTTGGGTCCTCCGGATTTTCGAAACTAGATAATGACATCAAAATAAATCTCAATGTAAACAAAGCCTCCGCCCCGGACGGCATACCGCCAATTGTGCTTAAAATGTGTGCTTCTTCACTGGCTCGGTCTTTGCGCAAGCTTTTCAATATCTCCTACAGAACCGGAATATTTCCATCTTGTTGGAAGGTGGCAAATGTCCAGCCGGTACCTTAAAAGGGTGATGCCACGAACCATGCAAACTACCGACCCATTGCGATATGCTCTACGCTTTCCAAAGCTATGGAGAGTGAAATAAACTTCAACGTTGTGAACTATCTGGAGCACAACCAACTGCTCAGTGACCGTCAATATGGTTTCCTTAAGGCTCGCTCTATTGGTGATCTTATGTCGTTCTTAACCGAAGAATGGAATAAATGTGTTCACTTGTTCGGCGAGAGCAGGGTTGTTGCTCTGGATATTTCAAAAGCATTCGACCGAGTGTGGCATAAAGCACTCGTGTCAAAACTTGTTGCACATGGTTTTGGTGGTAACTCTGCCCGATGGATCACGTGTCAACGCCATCAACGCAGGAGTACCACAGAGTTCAGTCCTATAGCCCACCTTGTTTCTGGTTTTTATCAACGACCTTCTGTCGTTGACTCATACCCAATACATTCGTTTGCGGACGACAGCAGCATTTGTCATTCATATTCATTCAAAAAACGCCCAATCTCTATGGAGATTGAGAGAAAGAGGCAAAATATGAATGACACACTCCTTAATGATCTACAAAAAATTTCCGAGTGGGGTCTTGCTAATAGAGTAGAGTTTAATGCAAGCAAGACCCAGTGCTGTCTGTTGGCCCACAAGCGTGTGGATTGCCCCTTAGCTTCTCTCATTATGAATGGTGTGGATTTTGTGGAATCAGCCGCTCCTGACGTTCTGGGCATATCGATCCAATCTGATCTTCGTTGGAATGATCATATTTTCGATGTGTCGAAGGAAGCTGGCAAGTGCCTAGGTTTTCTAAAACGGTGCAAAAATATTTCACTTCTGCAGATCTTCGCATGATCTACACCTCATATATTAGACTGAAAATGGAGTACAATTCGCACATTTAGGCAGGGGCTTTAAGATCTTATATGGAGCTTCTGGATCGAATTCAACGCGATATATATGATAGGGGATGAAAGTATTTCATCCTCGCTCTACTCTCTTGAGCATCGACGAAATGTTGGTTGCCTAGGCCTTCTGTATAGGTATTACCATGGGAAGTGTTCAAAAGAGATACATGGTCTGACGCCACCAGCTCGTGTTTTTCCCGGTCCACTTGGACAGCTGTCGAAGCCCACCCCTTTACCATTGCATCGGTGCCCAATAGAACCTCGCATTGCCATGATAATTCGTTCTTTAGTCGCACGGTTAAGTTGCGGAATAGTCTCCCTGCGAGTGTGTTTCCCGGCAGTTTTGAGTTGTGCAAATTTAAAACAAATCTTCACCGACACTACTCCATCTATCCACCCTCCAACTAACTATCACCCATCTTCCGAATCAACACAATGTTTACACATTTATAGGGGGCATCCACTGAGCGTTGGTTCAGTCTAAAAAAAATTTTAGCTTAAAGCTTAAGGGTAGTTTTGTATTTATTTTGTTTCCAAACCGCTTCTTTAAGAATGCATGTGGAAACTTTTACTGATTGTCAAGCAATGACTACACAAAATATTAATATCATTGTTTTCCAGCCGCTTATTATAGAATTCGATAGTCTAGTGGTAGCGCGCTTGACTGTCGCTCAGGGGTCCCGGGTTCGAATCCTGGCTGGGCATTTTCATAACAAGGGAGTGGAGTGTTTCCACATTTATTCTTAGAACAGGGGAGATGACTGCTTCCAATTCGCTTTTTAAGACAGCGGAGAGGAATGTTTTCACATACATTTTTAAGACAGCGGAGAGGAATGTTTCCCTTTAATGACATGCTATGTAAAAAAAGAAATGGAGTGTCCAACGGAAGGGAATGCTTCCTACATTTCAGTGAATGCTTCCTGTTTATATCCGGGAATGTTTCCACTTCGTTTAGGGTTCTTTCTTGACAGTAAGATTTAATGGTGGTATACCAAAAAAAATTTCCAAAGCAGCAGTTGGAGCAATACGTACCCATCGCTCGTGTGATACAGACACAAGCTAGTCGTTGCAGCTTGCTGAGCTTGGCTTGAGCTGTTTTTTGGATCGTCTAACTCCACCAGATTGGTACAGCAAATAAAACGATAGGTCTCGTGATGGAAGTATACATCCACATGGCTAGTTTAGAGCTTAGGCCCCAGTTTTTACCTATAAAACTTCTGCTGACCCATAATGAGGCTCTTGCTTTATTTATGGTGTTGTTTAGGTGTGGGTTCCAAGTGAGTTTATCATCAGGCGTCACACCTAACACTTTGACTTCTTTTGAGAAGTTTATAGTTTCACCGAAAGAGCAGGTTCAGTTAGATTTTCTCTAACTCTTTTCCTTGTGAAGACGATGATGTTGGTTTTCTTAGGGTTGACATTGAGCCCTGTTTCCCTGCACCATTGAGCTACTATGTTGAGTGCTCTCTGGAGGAGATAGATAAAGTATCCTCGTATTTTCCTCTGATAAGAATCACGATGTCATCAGCGTAACCCTGTACACCGAAGCCGAAACTGAGCTAAGCAGTTCTAAAAGTTCATCAACTACAATGGACCACAATATTGGAGAGAGAACTCCTCCTTGTGGACAACCTTTTGCGGCAAGTACTCTGACTTGTACGACTTGTGAATGAAAACCAAGCTGAAACATGATAGAAGAAGGAGGTTGCTGCATAGCGTTAAATGGCTGTTTTTGTATTCAAACCAGGGATCGCATTAAAACTCTTAAGTAAATAATTTTTTTGTTCTCATTGTTTTTTTTTAAGATCACAAAATTTTTGTATTTTTGTTTTTTTTTATATTTTCGCTCCTTTATTCAAGTAGAGATGAGAGAGAAAAGCAAATTAAAATGTACTGGAAAGAAAAACTGTTAATGTCATCGTATTTGGCGTTCTCAAATCAAACAGAAACAATTTTCAGACCTCTCTTGCTATCTTCGCTATAATTATTTTACTTAAAATATATAAAAATATTTTTGTTTCGATGTGATGATCTATTTTCCAACATCCGTAGGACCCAAGCTTACCAAAAAGATTTGGTTTCTTCGCAAAAAATTCTTAAAATAATATGAATTTTACAATTTTCACTGGGCCGTGTCGATTTAAAATTTGACCCGCCCTAATACACTTACTTTATACATACATATTTGTATTTGGTAAAACTAACCGAATTTTTTTTTCATTAAATACCATAACTTCGTTGGCCTGTCTGCTTTTCGGGTTATGATTTCGGGCGCTCCAAATAAATGCTTACGATTGCGGCAAGAACGTTTCCTGTTTCGCATGCGTGATTTTATCGTATACAGCATATTTTTGCATTCGCTATGTTTTTTGGTGTTTTATCTTGCTATTTTGCTGACCTTAAAATGCTACAACATCAAAAACAACAACAACAACAACTACATCAACTCTTTCTCATTTCTAGTTGGTATCAGATTTTTCTGCTTTTTATGCTAAACCTTAGAAGCTCATAAATTAAAATGACATAAATTTCAGTTAATTACGGTCTAGCAAACATTTCCATTATGCATTGCTTCTGTGTGTGTGTGTGTGTGCTTGTGTGTTTTTGTGTGAGTGTCACTACGTGTTCAAGTGTCCTGAAAACGATGTTCCACACTCATTTTTGTTGTCAAAGTGGGTAGGTATGTATTTATTCTGAACTCATTATTTATTTTGACATTAATTTGTATGAAATTTTTATAGCCGTATTTATGCATATACATATATTTTTTTATTATGATTAAAATTAAAACAATCGCTTGATTTTTTTAAAAAAGCACTTTGGCTTAGTATATGGTAGTACTTATAAATTATATTTCTATATACATTATAATGTGACACCCTAATTAGGGTGTCCCAAAAAAAATCGTCTCTTATGACCGCGGCTTTTCCACTTCCAATTGACCTTAGAAACACCCTCTGTGTAGCGCATCTGAATTGGTAAAGGTTAAGAGGTCGGGAATTCATTTTCTTATTTTCCCATACGATTTGTATGGGGGAAAATCAGTTTTGCTGGTAAATTGAATTTAGAGCCATCTTTTAAGCAAAGTGGTTAAAAAAAGTGTTGCCTCGAATTTTGTCTGTTATGACATATTCAAATTTTATTTTCATCTGATTATTATTTGGTGGTCTGTGGCTCACTTTTAAGAGCTACCTTTATAAATAAATACATTTACTTAGAATTATTTCATTAAAAATCAATATCTCTTAGAGTACTCAATTTTCATTATTGTTATTGGTCTTAAATGTCAGATAATGAAAGTTGGAATGCACAATGAAGAAAAAATTCATAGGATTGTTATATGTTTTTGGATTAAAAGTTACAACAAGTAGCTTTTTTGTATTTTTATTTTTATTTTTTAATCGTTTTGGGCAACCACCAAATAATAATCCGATGAATTTGAAATTTGGATATGTCATAACGGACACAATTTGAGGGAACACGTTTTTTTAAACCATTTTGCTTAAAAAATAATGGCTCTAAATTCAATTTATCAGCAAAACCGATTTTCCCCATACTAATCGTATGGAAAAAGCAGAAAAAGAATTCGCGACCTCTAAACCTTTATCAATTCAGATGAGCTTCACAGAGGGTGTTTCTAAGGTCAATTGGAAGTGGAAAATCTGCGGACATCTGTCAAAACAAAAAAAAAATATTTTTGGGACACCCTAATATACATACCCTAATATACAGTGTTGCGCAAAATAATAGCAACAAAATCGGTACGCTGCTACAAAATCGTGTATCTTTTTAAATATTAGGGTCACACAAAAATGATTATAGGAACCAAAGCATATATTCATACATCATATTAAAAACACATCATATTCAAATTTGGTTTTGTTTTTTTTATTAAATTAAAAATTAATGTGACTACATTCAGTTTGTCAGAGAGCAAAACAAAAGCAACATAATTAATATTTGGTGTAAGATCCATTATTCTTGATAACCGCTGCACATCTGAGCGGCATCGACTCTATTAAAGTAGATATGTTAGTATTAGGTATATGTTCCCAATTAAGTTTCAGGGCTTCTTACAGTGCAGTCTTATTGGAAAACCTTTGACCAGAAACTTTTGCCTTCAAAGTCCCAAAAAGATTTTCAATGGTATTCAAGTCATTGTGATTATGCCGGCCAATCAAGGACTTGAATTCCATTGCCTCTAATGTAATCTTCGTCGGGCTGAAACGTTCACTGAAGCGACATATTCAACTCTGAATGTGGTCGCATCTTGCTTTCTTAAATGTCATTGTATACAAATCGATCCATAATTTCATCGATTTTTTGAAATGGAATTTTTTCAACTTCATTATAGGAAAAACAAGTCCAGACCATAATGCCACCACCTCCGTGCTTAAAATTTATTTTTCAGTTTCGGGCTTCAAGTCGTGTACCTTGGTGACGCCGTACCGTGCACATCCCATCTGAATTAATCAAGTTGAACTTTGATTCATCGCTAAAAAACGGTTTTAGATTTTTTAACTATCCAATTTAGTTGCTCTTTTGGAAGACTGAGTCTAAAAAACAATAAATTGCAACTTGTTGTCACAATTTCAGACAGAATTGTTTGAATTGTAACACCTCACCTTGTTTTTTATGTGTAGCTGTAAGCAAAGATTTCTCTGCCGGTCTGTAACTTCTTAAATCGTTCTTAACGGCTAGTTTCCAAACAGTTCTGTGGTGGATATCTGAATCAAGTGTCCGAAAAACCTCTTTGGATGTGGCAAATGCATTTCGTTTGAACACACCACAAATGTTCCCGTCATCACGCAGCGATGTCTTCCGCGGTCGCCCTTTTTAATGTACCATTGTTACGTCTTTTGTGAAGGTATATTTCTTTATTAATCTGCAAACTATTGACCGATTAGTATCTTTTATATTCGGAAATAATTTTTAATTTAAGAGCTTCACAGTATTTAAAACGTGCCATTATAAATGGAACAGTCAATATCACAACTAGCACAAAAAACTAAACTTAAATGTTTATGACTTACAAACAACACGTGCTTTACAATAACGGAACTTTTACCAATAATTCTTGGAACTTCTGTTCTCTTTTTACATTTTTCAAGTTTTGTTGCTTTTGTTTTGCTCTCAGACAAATTGAATGTAGTCACATTACTTTTAAATTTAACAAAAAAAACAAAACAAAATTTGAATTTGATCTGTTTTATATATGATGTATGAATATATGCTTTGATTCTTATAATTTTTTTTGTGTGTCCCCACTATTAAAAAAGATACACGATTTTGTTGCAGCGCGCTTATTTTGTTGCTATTATTTTGCGCAACACTGTATGTATATTAAGCCGGATCGATTTGTATGGAGAAAAAAAAGTCAGCCGGACACTGACTCAAAATTTAGAGGGGCTCTTAAAAACTATTTTGGCATAATTTTTTTTGTTATCGTAAAATCCCCAAATCCCCATGGAGCGGTTTTGGTTCTCCTAAACCACCCCTTTTTTTCCAAAAAATCATGTTTTTTTGCATTAACTTTTTTTCTTTAGAATACTTACCCAAATAGGCAAAATAATAAAGATTTTGATTGTACACATATTTTGGTTAAAAAAATGTTGAAATTTTTGTTCGTTACATATTCTTTTGATACCCCAAAAAGTCGATATTTCTTCATTATCCACCCTGAGAAACACATATTTTATAGGTGTTTAAAAACATTTTTAAACGAAAATGACAAAATATCGATTTTTTGGGGACTCAAAAGGGTATGTAACGGGCAAAAATGTCAACATTTTTCTTAGTCAAAATTTTGTACAACTAAAATCTTTATTATTTTGCCTATCTTGGGTATGAATTCTGAAGTAAAAAAAGTCACATGCAAAAAACATGATTTTTATACCCCCACGTTTAAAAAACGTAATGGGGGTATATTAATTTTGTCACTCCGTTTGCAACACCGATAAGGAGGCGTAGCCGGTATAGAAAAGTATATATATTCCTGATCAGCATCACCTCCTGAGTCGATTTAGCCATGTCCATCTGTCCATCTGTCCGTCTGCCCGTCTGTCCGTCTGTGTCCACGATAGCAGCCGTAATTTTTGAGCTATCATAACGAAATTAAAAATATAAGCTTTTTATACAAAACTGGAGGTTAAGTTCGAATCTGAGCAAAATCGGATGAAAACAACGCCTACCTCCCATACAAAGTGACTTAACCAAAACGGTAAGATCTCTTTAAATTCCACAAAAATCAATTTAATGACTTCAAATTTCGCACAGTGTCTTAAATATTTAATATTTATTTTGAGTATTAAATTTGTAAAAATCAGATGAAAACCACACCTACCTCCCATACAAAGTGACTTAACCAAAACGGGAAAATCTTTTTAAATATATTTAACAGTTTGCTTAAGACTTTATATATACCCTAATTCGGCCGTGGGGGTATTTTAACTTCAGCCGAGTCGAAGATAATTCTTTACTAATTTTTACCAAAAAAGGGTTCAGGAGAACCAAAATCACTCCATGGGGATTTCTCCGATCCAAAAAAAAAAATTATGCCAAAATAGTTTTTAAGGTACTATTACAGTGTGTAGCTATAAAAAACACATTTTTTTATTATTTTTATTTTAACCTAGTATTATTAATTTTAAATGATTCAAATTTTTTACATAATCAGCCCTATCTTGAATAATTTTCACGTGAAATCGGTAAAGGGAGTTTTACTTTTTATGATAAAGCTCAAGAACATTTTGAAAATTTTTTATGCAAATTGGTTCATCAACGGTTCATCAGCAAATTTGCATTAAAAACTTCCAAGTTCTTGAGCTTTAACTTAAAAATAAAAATTCCCTTTTTTGATTCCGCGTGAAAAATTATTCATGATAAGGCTGAACGAAGAAAATTATTCATGCGGAAATAAAAATTTTTTTTTTGTCTTTGTAGTTGTTGTTAATTTTCTACAGGGCGTTGAAGTTAGCGTGTTAAAAAAATTGTTGCAATTGGCTTCTCGTCTCCAGCATTTACAAAGCGTCTTAAAGTAAAAAATCAAAGTGTATTCTTGGGTTAAGGGTTGTAGTTGGGCACTCAACCTACGCAAATAAAAAAATATAAAAAAATGGCATGCGTTGAAAAAAAAAAAATTCACAAAAAACCACCTTTTTTGCCGAAACTTTCAGCCACCTAAAAAAAAATATAGAACTTGGCTTTTTACAGGTCTAGTGCTTAACCCATTTCCGGCGGCTCCTTAACTACCGGGCCAAAATCGATGAAACTTCGTCCAGAGTCTATATATGGCCCTAACCTTTATCTGGCAAAATTTAAAATTTGTACCTCCACAAGTAAGGGCTGGGCGGACTGGTGCATTTTTGCACCACTAGCTGCATCACTTATCCTTACAGTCGTATCTGCCCATTTTGAAACAGCAAACAGGTTCTAAATTTATTTTAATATAAAATTAAAAACTTATAATAGTTACTATGGAAAAGCAATTTTTGATATTGCGATTTGAAATTTTTGCGGAATTTTCAAAAATCAAACATAAATAAAAAAGCCAAAGATTGCGATGTGCCGTGGGCGTAAAATCCAAGTAAAAGACCGAATCGACTCAAATCAAAAATAATGTATATTGTTAAAGGTCCATACTAACATAATCCCTACAGTGCCAGGTAATATCACTTTCGCGCTCATCTGGAGAAAATTTTAAAGTTACTGGTGCAAAAATGCACCAATAGCTGGAAATGGGTTAACTGAGTCTATAAGAATCACAATGAATCAAGATTCATCAAAATGGATTAAGTAGAATTCCAGATAGCCGATTCGAAAAACCTTGTTACGAGAAAAACGCGTTTAAAGATTTAAAGGTTCTTGAATATCACGCGACATACGAATACAGTATATGTTATAACTTTTTTCTGTCTGATATTTTTTTCTAAAATTTTGTATACGTATTCTTAAGAACCATATATAATAAATAAACTGGCTATTTCAGCCCTTGGAAGGACTTTGACTTAGCTTCTATTGATCAACTGTGTTGTGCGTGTTATTAAATGTTTGATCACAAGTGACTGAGAACTGGACCTACGTGTCTTATGCCGACTCCGAACGGCTTATGTTCTCAAGAAGCTTTATATGGCAATTTTTATTCTCTGAGGTTTGCCATTGTCTGCAGAGAGGTAACGACCGAACAGAAAAATTAATTCAATTGAAAAAACTTTCTGAGCTGGAATTGAACCCGGGCTACCGCGGTTCTATAGCTTCGGAGCCACGCACTCTACCCATTAGGCTACGGCCGGCACTTAAGAACCATATTCTAACGAAAAACCAAAATTGATTTTTAATTTTTTACACACTGTAATAGTACCTTAAGAATCCCTCTTACTTTTGAGTAGATGTCCGAAAAAAATCTAAATTTTGATCCGGCTTCATGTACAGTGATGTGCAAAGAAATAGGGACACCTGTGCTTTAATATTTAAAGCTGCATGAATTATATACAAGGTGGTGCCCCAGATATAGCATTAATTCCCAGGGTGGTGATTTCCATGGAATTTTCCAATTCCATTCCTAGCAAGTGACGTGTTCAATTACCAATTACAATTCCTGTAATGGAATTGACAATTTTTTCCAATACCATTCCTGAGGAAATGATATGTCCAATTACCAATTACAATTCCTGTAATGTAATTGAGAAGTTTTTCCAATATATATTATAGTTTTTCCTGATGAATTGAAATGTACAATTACCAATTCCTAATTCAAAGGAATTGGAATTGAGGTGGAATTAAATTAAAAAGGAGTCATTACAACCCAGCTCTGCATACAATTAAAGCCTTGCAGCTAGTTTTTTTTCCTTTTCAATAATATTCCAACTTTGACAAATTAAAAAAAAATACTCAAAAATTTATTTAACTTTTAGGTATTGTTTTTCTAATAAGATAAGCATATTACTTTCCGGATTAAAACTCATTTTTAACAAATTCAATTTTGCTCTGTGAGCTGTATAACTAATTTAGAACGCTACAAAAAATCTTCTAAATTTGCTTAAATTTCTTTTAAAAATAGCATAATAAGCTTAAAAGTCTAAAAACTGAATGCAACTTTTTGATCAAGCAACGTAGTTATCTTTTAGTTATTGTTGTTGATGTTGTTGCTGTGGAATTTTCATCAGTCGCCTAAAAGTATGCATTAATTTCGTTAAAATTTGTTACTGCAGCGTTGAGAGAGCAGCAATACACAAAGGTAGCGAAGCAATGAGTGCAAGCATCCCTGCAGGAAAATAAACTAATTTAAAAGTAGTTCAAAACTATTTTTTTTTTTTCAACTACAACTAGTTGAATTTCTAACTTTTTCTCTTGTCACCAACTGACTTTGTTAACATGGGGTTGTCATTGGAGTAAGTCAATTATCGTACTGTGCATGTATTTTCAACTAATTAAATAGTACTTTATTTTCAACTACTTTAAAAGTACTTTAAAAGTACTAGTTTAAAAATGCTTTGCTTTCAAAAACTTTAAAAGTAGTTTGGAGTCAACTAATTTAAAAGTACTTTATTTTCAAAAACTTTAAAAGTATTTTTAAATTATTAAAAATTGTTTAATGTTGACTTTATATGATTTAAATACAAATTCTAAAAGTTTGATAGCTTAAATCATACTTGATTTTAAATACAAATTCTAATTGTTTGTTAGTTTGATTGATAGTTTGATAGAAAATCAAGTATGATTTAAACTATCACACATGTAGAATTTGTATTTAAATCATATAAAGTCAACATAATAAATAACAAGGTCATTTAGGAAAAAACTTTAAATTAGTTAATTTTACACTATTTGACTACTTTGAAAGTAATAGTCTTTAAAACTTCATATCGTAGATTTATAACAATTGTAACAAGCTCTTTTTTTCATTTGTGCAAAAGATTCCTTTAAAATAAATGCAAAAAAACAAATTTAGAGCTGTTTTCTTTAAAGGCACTTTGCGTAAATTTACGCTTTTTTTCAGTCTGGACAGCTTTTCGAATAATGTCTTCTGAGTATGTCTCTTCCATAGAACAGAAGGCGTCTACACAGTAAAAAAAATATGAGAATACATTTAATACTATTTGGTATACATATAAATCCAAACCAAAAATGTTTTAAAAGTTATACCATAAAATCATATACATTTTTTCAGACCATTTTTCTCGTTAATTATTTGGAATAAAAAAGTTTATACCACACAAATGTTATAAAAAAGATAAAATTTACCCTCAAATTTTTTTACTGTGTAGTGAAAGGAAAAATTATAAATTCTTGTAAATAAATAAAATAACTTTCTTAAAAATATTTACCTTTTAAAGCTGGGTAAAAGCTTGTGAAGTCCTTAAGCCTCTTTTTACCGTGGGTTCTATCGATGTTGTAATTGGCAATTAAAGACATGAGTGGATGAAGGTGATATGTCGCATTTTCGGATTTTCGCTGTTTTATGCATCGCTGCACAATAAAAAATATGAGCATAAATTTTATACTATCTGGTATACATATAAATCCAAACCAAAAATGTTTTAAAAGTTATACCATCAAATCTTATAAATTTTTCCAGACCATTTTACTCGTCAGGCCAATCGAAAGCATATTTTTAAATTTCCCGATTTCAGTGAATTTTTTCTTTCGAACCAGAATATATTTTGATTTACACATGATATCCATATAAAATTTTTAAATAATATTTGTTTTATTTTTATAATATTAAGTGGTATAAAATTTATAAATTATTTGGAATATAAAAAGTTAACACCACACAAATTCTATAAAAAAAATAAAATTTACCCTCAAATTTTTTACTGTGTGAAGATGTAATGTACATACATACAATTTTAAACCTTAGAACAGCCATGTTTTTGGCTATTTTAGAAAATAACTTCTTCACAAAGTTTGATTTAGTATAGATTTCAGTATAAATGCGAGGCTTTGAACTGGCACGGCGTTTCCACGCCCGGGTTTAATCCCAGGTGGTGGCATCACAAAGATTTCTGATGAAACCTGTAGCAGGGCCAAAATTGCAATAAAGTCAGCTAGTGATGTTTTCCTTTTCATTTTGAAAATGTTGTTGTTGTTGTTTCTTTGGAAAAAATCGTTAGAGCAATTAATTGTTCTAACCTAACCTAAAAAGCTTAATAAACGATTTTAAAATATCAACCAACTAGAATTTATATTTAAAATCAAGAATGATTTAAACTAGCGATGCCCACGAAAATTATTTTGAAAGTGCAATAATAATAACAACAAAAATTTTTTAAATCTGTATGCAATGAGAAATTACCCAAAACACGAGTGCTGGCAGAGTCTGCGACAGCGAACTTTTATGCACACTGTAAAAATAATGGATCAAGTGATTCCAAATGTTTCAGTTATTTGCTGTCAGAATACATTCTGATTTACCCAGCTTTAACTGCGTAGAGGTTTTCAGATACCCTTTTTTATACTTTTTTATTTTTTGTTTTTAGTTTTTAATTTTTAGTTTTTTACTTTCTTTTTGATTTTTTTTTTGTGAACTTTTTATTATTATACATTTTTTTTTATTTTTTAATATTATAATAATTTGTATTTGCTTTGACCTTAAGTTTTAAATTTTTTATAATCTTACTGTTTTATTTTTAACTAAACTGTTATATTATTAAAAGATTAAAATCTTTTTAATCTCTTATTATTTATAAAAAAATAGGCATCTTCCCAGTTTTCCGCAAATTCTTTTCTTGCCATCTTTCAAGGGTAACCCCCAATAACTCCTACAAAAATAATTTATTCTGATGCAATATAAAAAAGTAGCTTCTTGCAAATATTCAATAACTTTTTCTCAATACGTATTCGCACAACGAAAAATATAAAGAATACGACGCATGCTGTTAACACGTATACAATGCGAATGCCAAAAACAGTGACAAAACAGCGCCGATCGATGGTGCCAAAAAACAAAAACAACAACATGCAACCTTAGAACAGCTAGCGATGGTTCGAAAGAACAAAAACAATAACATTAAGAAACGAGGCTGAAATTGCAAACTGAATTCGGCGAATTACAACAATCATATTGAAATATGAAAATATTGAAGTTGTTGTAAAAAAGTAGAAAGAGTTAGGCGCTGGGCATCGCTGATTTAAACTATCAAACATTTAGAATTTGTATTTAAATCATAGAAATTTAACACAATGTGAATTTTGGCCAAACTGACGCATGCTGCATGTATTTGAAACTAATTTTAAAGTACAGCTGTGTGCAAAAAATAGTATCAAACTTCGATAAAAAATTGTAATGCATCATACTTATATTTTTCAATTTGCAGAACACATTTGGCAATTATCAGTGTTTTAAAACATTAACATTTTTTATTCAAAAAATTTTAGAAACAAAATTAAATGAAAAAACTTCAGCCTTCCCAAAAATTTGCTGTGCAAAAAAATTCTGCAAATGGAAACCAAGACGATTATTATGAAAAAAATATTTTAATTCTTCATAATTACCTTAATATTTTGTTGAATATCCCTTGTTGTCTATTACAGCAGAACAGCGCCGTGGCATTGAGTCAATTAGACCCCTGCATCTATTCAAGGGTATAGCTTCCTACGCGAACTTCACTGCATCCCATGGACCCGTTACACTTGTGGGTTTTTTATTGAAAACTGCATTCTTGACATCCCCCCATAAATTTTCAATGCTGTTTAGGTCTTGGGATTGAGCAGGCCACTCTAAAACGTCAACCCTGTTGTTTAAAAACCATTGTTTCGCCAATATGCTCGTATGTTTAGGATCATTGTCCTGTTGGAATGTCCATTTAAGTGCACAGTAAAAAATTTGAGGGTAAATTTTATCTTTTTTATAACATTTGTGTGGTATAAACTTTTTTTATTCCAAATAATTTATAAATTTTATACCACTCAATATTATAAAAATAATTAAACATATATAATTTAAAAATTTCATATGGATATCATGTGTTAATCAAAATATATTCTGGTTCGAAAGAAAAAAATTCACCGAAATCGGGATATTTAAAAATATAGTGGTTTCGATTGGTCTGACGAGAAAAATGGTCTGGAAAAATTTATAAGATTTGGTGGTATAGCTTTTAAACCATTTTTGGTTTGGATTTATATGTATACAAAAAAGTATAAAATTTATGCTCATATTTTTTACTGTGTGGCATATTCCACTCAGCATATGGTAGCACGATTGTTACCAAAATCTCAACATACTTTTGAGCATCCATGTTTCCTTTTGTGCAAAATATCGGGCCTGTGCCGTTGTAGGAAAAACATCCCCAAACGTTAATTTTGCACCGCCGTGCTTAACAGTCCTAAAGACAAATTTGGGGTTATGTTCGGTTTTTAAGGGACTTCGAACATACTGTCTGGACCAAGGCGTGCCAAAAAGTACAACTTGCCTTCTGATAACAAGTACAAACAAAATATTACTCCATTTTGACATGGGCCACTCCAAATGCGTACGCGCAAGTTTCAATCTATTTTGGACGTGTCTTGAAACCAATAAAGGCACTTTTCTAGGACATCTGCCAAACATATTTTGCTTTTGTAGACATCTGCGTATAGTTGAAGTATGAACATCCAAATGCAAATCCTGCTTAAGCAGCTTGGTAGATGTCAGATCTCGTTTCTCTTTGCTTCATGCTCATAACCTCAAAATGCTGTATTTTAGTCTTTCGACCGCGTGTGGCTTTTTTTTCCACTCTTTGCAATTGGCCATCACTGTTAGCGAGCACTCTACAGTTTCCTGAATGATTTTGTACGTTTTGCCTTCTGATAACAATTTTTTTATTAGTTTTCTCATATCAAGAGTGCAGTGTTTTCCACGGCCCATTTTAACTAAAATAAATTGTTTTAAGTTGTGGTTTATTTTAATTTTGGGCTTTTTTGGTCAAGCTGTTTTAAAAAATAATGTTTTAGAAAAGAATAAAAACCTTAATTTACATTATTATTTTCCTCCGACGTTTCGCATATTTCTTTTCTGCTTCTTCAGGGATTCTGCGAACATTTTTTATTTAGCGTTTAAATATATAACAATATTTTTACAATTAAACTTACATAATTTAATTGAAAAAGGAATTCAACTTTACATTTTGCACCAAACCATTAATAACACGGTGTTACAAAAAATGAATTTTTTTCTGTCCTATGAACCAAATGCACATATTCAGAAAGAGGGGAAAAAATAAAAATACACGTGTATCGTCGATTTTCATGTACACGTCAGAATTTTTTTTTTTTAAGTTTGAAGTATAAAGCTCGTAGTGGCCTGTGTGGAAGCCTTTGGACCGATTTTTAACCCTTTTTCAGTGATCTAATCGAGATGATTTTTTGCAGGTAGACTCGTGGAAATGTCTGTAGCACGTCAAATTTTTTAAAAACAATTTTTATCAATTCTCAGATTTTCCCCAATTTTTATTATTTTTGAAAAAAAAAATATTTTTTTCACTTTTCTTAGCATAACTTGAAGGGACTCCAAATTTATAAACTACTAAAGCGTTAGGAAAAAATAATGTTTTTTGACCCATCCTACTCGATATAGTTGTATTAATCAATAGTAACCTTCTAACACTAAACAGTTTTTGACTTTTACAACACTTACAACTGGTCTAGGGGCCCTCAAACGATACTACATGTCCATCCAACTTCCATCGGACATGTCCATCCGCCTTGATTTCTTGCACACGAACGATACTACATGTGTGATGACTTGACAGGTCGGATGGACATGTAGTATCGTTTGAGGGCCCCTTCTGACAGATGAAATAAGGAATTGCAATATTGTTTTAAGTTCTGTTGTGCGCGAAAACGTATTTCAATATATTTCATCTAAAAAATATTACTAAAACAGTGGTGAATTCGTTTCAGAAAATATTTAAGACTGCTTATGTTCCTTACTTGTGGTATACTCCGGAAGTCGTGTGCGACTATTGCTACAGAAATTTGTGCAAGTTTACTGATGGAAGGTCAACAATAAAGTACGCTGTACCAACAATTTGTGAAGATCCATTTTCTTCACAATCATTTAGATTTTTTCCCTGATGATTTAGGAGCTTGTAGCGATGAGCATGGCGAAAGATTCCATCAGGACATTGCGGCTATTGAAAAGCGCTTTAAAGGAAAAGACATTACGCATATGCTTGGCGAATACTGTTGGTCTATTTGTCGCGATACTGAAGCAAATGCTTACAACCGCAAAAATAAAAGGCTTAAATTTCTTTAAAAACATTAAAATTACATTTTAATGTAACAATTCTTTATTTTTATAAAACAAAAGTAATAAAAAAAATTGTTTTTTTTTAACGAACTGAAACCTTAAAAAAACGATAACCATTAAAAAATATATACTTCAAACTTAAAAAAATAAATTCTGACGTGTACATGAAAATCGCCGATACACGAGTATTTTTATTTTTTATCCCCTTTCCGAAAAAGTAAATTTGGTTCATAGGACAGAATGTGTGTAACACGGTGTAATTAACATTTAGAACAACTTATTAAAATAAATATTATATGATCAACAGTAATGACTTACCAATTTAATAGAAATATCTTAGCTAAAATAGTTAAAGAAATATGATTTTTAGAAAAAAACTCTTGACACTACTATTATATTGCACAGATCTCAAACTATTAAATTCCGAAAAACTAACGGGGATTGGATAAAGTCGTTGGAAAGAGACAACAATACAATTACAATTACTGATCACAGATGCAGTGTTGCCATATTAGAATTTTTTTAATAAATTCAGTAACGACTATTTTTAAATATAATTTTTGAAAAACTTTGATGCACTAATTATTTTGCACACAGCTGTAGTTCTTTTTAAAGTACTTTTAAACTAGTTCTTATTGGGCAATTGACTTTTTCATTCCGATAGGGATACTATGAAGTGCATATGTGTGTGTGTGTGTGTTTTGCTTTTGAGTGTATGTGTGAGTAAGTGACTTTTTCTTCGTCCTGCTGACTGTGTATGTAATTAAGTTTTGTCATTTAGCAATTTGTTCATTCATATCGAGAGCAGCCAGAGCTGAGTCCTTGTATGAATGTGTGTATGTATGTGTGTGTGTGTTTCTTTGGTGTTTGTATGAATTAATTTTTTTTTTGTTGTTTATATTTTCTTATGTTGACATGTGTGCCATTTCATATGGATGTGTGTGTATGTTTGTTTGTGTTTGCTGACATATCCTTGTTATTTGCTACATTATATCCTGCAGCAAATATTTGTGCACTACTTATGAGCTCTTCTGAATACTCTTCGATCCAGAGTCAGAGCCTTAGCCACTCGCTTGGTGCTATCCTGACGGCTTCCCTGCTTCTCAACTACATGCACATACAAGCACATATACACACACACACATACACATACACACATACACACACACAAATTTTGCTGCAACAAATCCCTATGCTGCTGGCTGACTTAATCGCCGTCATTGACTGCATGCAAGGACTAGCACTTTGTTATTGTCGTTCTTTTTGATAGTCGAAGTTTTTGTTGTTTTTGATTTTGTTGTCGCCTAGCACTAAAAGTCAATATCCTGTTGAGTACTTAAAAAAATAAGAGCAAGAAACTAAAAAAAAAAAAAAAAATTCAAAAATATTGAATGTTCATATGCCACGCTAGCAAACGAACCAAAACGAATTGTAACGAAGTTTAACGGGCTTTTTTTATGTTCTTTTGTCACTTGATTATATTTTTCGCCTCTATACTAGACGAGATGTTGTTGTAATATTTGTTGTTTGTCACCAATTGCGTTTGGGGCGTTTTAGCAATTTTCATTACATGTTGTAGTTGTTGCAGTTGTTGTTGCTTTTGGCACTGCAGTGTCTCCTCTCATACTTGGCTCATATGAACTAATGCTCTTATTGCAATGTGTGTGAGTGTGTGTATGTTACACATGCTTACAAAATATGTTTGTCTGCATGTTGCTGCTGCGCTTAAATCCTGCTGCAATTGATTGCATTGCTAAGTGTTTTGTTGCTGTCTTTATTTGTTTCATGCTGTGTTCAAATTTTTCCTTTTAGTCGCCATTTTTTGCTTATGACTCATGACTTCAATGTTGCAGACACAGAAAAATAATTTTTTTTTACGTCTTCATGCAATAGCAACAAACTTTGGATATTATTTGGAATAGTGATTTCATATAAAATATTCCATCGTTTACTTAAACTTATAACAATACTATACATACATTTATATATACTTCATACTACATGGTCTAAAAAGTCTCCGGATTTTTAATGGAAACAAAATTAAATACGTTTCAAGTAATTTTTTAGTCGTAAAACTTACTGCTTTATTTTGTATATCGAAAACGCAAAACAATAACAAGTAAGACACGAAAACCAATACTTTTTTCTACACTAAACTCTATTGTTTCTCGTGTCTTGCTTGTGGTTGATTTGTGTTTTCGATATACACAATTAACCCATTAGTGCATGAAGTTCCCTGGCGTACCCATTCTATTTATTATGATTTACTACAAAGTAAAACAATCAAAATAAAGCATTTTTAAATAAATTTATTATTAAAAACATATTACTTAGGTTTTACAGACCGTCCGTTTTAAGGGACTCTATGCGGTGGGAACACTTGGCGTATGATTAATTTTAAAGCATTCTTTAGCGTGAAGACCTTTCTCACATTTAGTGCAAACGAATTTTGACTTCTTGCCACAACTGTCCAACGTCTGTCGGTTTCGGAGTAGTCTGTTGGTTTCGGGGCACTCCATACCTTTCCAAGTAGGAAGTCGCTATAAAGCGGCGGAAAATAAGCAAGCTGGCACAGTTTGCGTTATTTGGATGCAGTTTTCTCATAAGGAGCCATGCATTAACAACCGACGCATCCAGTAGATAAGCGAATATAGGCCACCACCACTTACGCTGCCTGATACGCGACCGGTAGACGGCGACCAACTGATCCATCTTATAGCGTGTGCATGAACCGTTTTCATTGTTATCAAAATTTATGCCAATGGTGTCCACGTTCTTATCCTTCCATCTCACAAGCAATATGTTACGGTAGTCATAGGATCCTCTCTGTTCCTTTCTCATTTCCGAAATAGGTCTTAGTGGGCACTTTTCAGTTCGGCCTTCTCTTATTGTACCAGATAAGCAGATTCCCCAGCTGGAAAAATGACGGAGTATTTTCGCACATGTAAAGTAGTTATCGATGAAAAGCTTGGGAATAAAATAGATCAGATGCAATTGGACATATGTAATAAATTTTTTCTATTACCTTGTACTCAGAATTGTGTGGAACATTTGCTTTTGTAAGGAGATCAATAACCTTATCGCTTCCTAACTCGAATCCTTAGGTAATGGACTCTGCATTTTTACCCGTATATATGTCAAACTGAATCATATATCCTTCACTTGAGTTGAGTGCCCAGTTTTTGAAGCCAAATCTAATTGGCTTACCACGAATATACTGTTAAGAATAGTGTTTTCCGTAATAAGGAATCATACTTTCATCAATGGAAAGATTCTCGGCTAGTCCACCATGTTTCACGAACGCTTGATTGAGATGAGTAAGTATAGGTCTTATTTTGTAGAGACGATCAGTGGCCTGAATTGCGGTGTTATCATTTAAATGAAAACAGTTTAAAATTTTTTCAAATCGGTTCAGGCGCATGCTGTTGGCTAAAAGTTTTGGAGCATCTGATTTTTCTGACCAATAAATGCGTTTATTCGTGTATTTTGCGTATCCTGACATCAACATGCCACCAATAAATACCTTAATTTCATCCAAAGTTACTTTCAAATCAACATTTTTTTGAAGAGCGTACAAATTAGTTTGCTCAACACAAGGAATTACTATATCTTCAGAAAAAAAAAGTTCAAAAAATTCTGTTGGAGTTTTGGCAGATTGAGCTTCGACGCTAGGTGGAACTATTTCGCATTGAGTCTCAATTTTGTAACTTGGATCTAATTTACGCCAACTAAATCCAGCTCGAACACTCCTATTAGAAATATCAGTTCGTTGATACTGTGTTAGTGGTTCATCGTCACTTTCATTCTATTCATCATTTCCCTCTTGTGCTATTTCTCCTTCGGTTGTTAGCAATTTTCTCCACAGACGATTTAGATTTGCCTCATGTTCGTCATCACTTAAATCAGAATCCTGGTCTGTATCATTTCCATCTAATGGCGGAATGGCATAAATATCAGTGTCCTGCAAATTCCCATAAAAATCTTCCAATTCTTAAAAAATTTCGGTAACTGTAAGACTATAAAAAATATAGTTTTAATCTGCCCTCATAGCATAGCGTCCGTTATAAGGGACACTTCATAAAACACCGTACATTTCACAAATTGTAATTTGTTTACCACTTGTTTCTCCTTATATTTATTGATTGTATTTATTTTAAACGGAATCTACTCACAGAAGTTATAACACCATAATTATTTTTAGTTTTATTTCATTTTTACTTACCCGCGACGTGCTTTGAGATTTTTTTTTTAATTTGTTCTCCATGTTTTCAACTAGAAGACCACACTTAGCACCGCACTCGCAACAAATAACTAGATAACTGTTTTTTTGATATGCCGACAACTCTGCAGAACACGTGCTTCAAGTATTTATGTCTAAATACGGGCGTGAAGTGTTAAAATGTTAGCGTCCGTTTAAACGGACTATATGCACTAATGGGTTAAAGCGGTTGGTACATTAACAATTTTATTTAGTATACTTTTAGGCATTTCTTTACAATATACGAGCCATGTAAGCTACACAAAGGTGGCCCCCCATATTTATTATTATTATTATTTATTTTTCATTATTGTACATTAACTGCATTATTCTGTATCACGAGGAAGCACACCAACGATGAGAAAGACACGAGTGTCATTAATGCAGTAAGACTTATCTTTTATAGTACATCAAAGGAGGAAAATCAAGTTGATAGATATTTACTTATATACTAACATTTATCTTAAAATATGTAAATAAATTATTAAATTAAAATATTAAAATAAATATAATATATATAATTTCAAAGTTATTAAGTTATCAGTTTTAACAGTTTATTTAAAAAAAGTAGAAAGAAAAGAAAGTTTTAAAGCAAAGAAAATAATGAATAGATAAGAGAAAAGAGAATAGCATAGAAACTTAATTTAATGAATAATTATTCTATTTCTGAAAAGTATCTAAAAATTTCCCGTTTAAAGCTGGTTATAATATTTATTTGTTTCAAATAATTGGGCAATGAATTCCAAAGTCTTATGGTGCTAATAAAAAAGAATCTGCTACTGTTGAGGTAGCTGTGTCGCGGAACAATAAAGTTGGTCGAACGATTAGATTGGAAAAACTGTAATTTTTCATAGAGATATCGCGGGTGTCGAGTATTGATGAGTCCGTGTAAAAAAATTATATTACGCATATTTAAATATTGAACTAAATTACAACATTTACAATATTTATGGGAAAACAATTTTAGCTCTAACTGTTAACCTGATAGACTAAGAATTATCTATTTGATATAAAATTAGTTAAGTTTCTTGCCGATTGATGAACCTTTAGAACTCGCTAAAGAGCTCGATAGTTGCAGAAGCGTCTTACAAGAGATTTTCTTTATATTTAATCAAAGCAGTAATAAACACAACGCTTTAAGTAAAGTTAATATGCACTTCGTTTTCTATTTAATTGTTCATTAAATTGAGCTATCAAACATAAAAATCAAATAAAAAGTAAAGGGTGTTTTTTATAGAGTGATGCAACTTTGAGTTGGCATCACTGCTTTATTTGACCACCCATTTAACAGCTGATAGTTGCTTTTTGTTTAGTTTGCTTTGACATTTCATTATGGATCGACTTACACCAGAGCAAGGCGTGCAAATTGTGGAAATTTTTAATCAAAATAATAGTTCTGTTCGTCAAACTTATCGTGCACTTCGTCCATTTTATGGCTTACATAATCGTCCTTCAGAGCTGCTAAATCGAATAACAATAGATCGTTTTCGGACCACATTTACTGTTACTGATAATGTGTATCCCGTGAGACGCCGAACAGTGCGCACTGAAGAATCTGTAGCCGCTGTACAGGAAAGCATTGAAGATGATCCTAATCAATCAATTTTACGCCGTTCTTATCAACTGGGGTTGTGTCCTTCCACTTTATGGAAGGTTTTACGAAAAGATCTTGGCTTAAAACCTTTCAAGATTCAATTTGTGCACAAATTAAAGCCAAACGACCATCGTGTGCGCCGCCGATTCGGCGAATGGGCTGAAGCACAAATTGATATTGATTTTGAATTTCCATGGAAAATTTTATTTTCCGATGAAACCCATTTTTGGTTGAAAGGGTACGTAAATAAACAGAATTGTCGTATTTGGAGTGAGGAGAATCCACAAGCTTTTGTCGAAACACCATTACATCCACAGAAAATTACTGTTTGGTGCGCTTTATTAGCCCGCTGGCGGAGTCATTGGCCCATATGTCTTCAAAAACTATGATGGTCAGAATGTTACTGTCAATGGTGAACGGTATAGGAACATGCTTCCAAGTTTTTTCGTACCTCAATTAGCTGGCATTAATCTTGCTGATAAATGGTTCCAACAGGACGGAGCCACATGCCACACAGCGGGCGCTACAATTGATTTACTCAAGGAAACTTTTGACAAAAAAATAATCAAAAAATAATTTTCACGAAATGGCCCAATTAATTGGCCCCCAAGATCGTGTGATTTAACCCCGTTGGATTATTTTCTTTGGGGTTATGTAAAGTCACTTGTCTACGTCGATAAACCACAAACAATTGAACACCTGGAAATCAACATTCGAAGAGTTATCGGCGAGTTACGGCCGCAAATGCTGCGAAAAGTTTGTGAAAATTGGTGTTCCAGATTGCACCTTGTACGCGCCAGCCGTGGCGGCCACATGGCCGAAATCATATTTAAACATGAATGTCATAAAATTTTCTATCCAATAAAGCCCGTTTCATTGATATTAAAAATATATTACTATGTTTTATTATGATTTAAACTTGTATCACTCTATAAAAAACACCCTTTATCAGAGTTGTAATGTTTTACTTAAAAAAAAAGTATAGCAGGGAGGGGACAGCCGACCGAAGCGAAAAACTATTTATAAAATATTAGTATTCCCTGGAAAACTTTGTCCTGCCACGGATCGCCTTACTGCTTTATAAAAATTTTCATGCTAATCGGAAAAACTTTTTATATTTTCACTTCCTCAGACTTTGATTATATCTTTCAAAATATTTTTTATTCAGACAGCATTTATATTTTATAATTACACCAAACTATATTATTACATTTAAATTGAACATTGTTGATATAAAAATAAAATACAGGGAGCACTATTGAATGAAAAATAATCCTCATAAAATAAAATAAATTTTCTATTTTTCATATACGATATTTTGTTTGATTCGTCTTGAAGTCTCTTTTAATGCCTGCATTTGAGATCTTGCTACAAGGAAAACAGAAAACATAGCCAGCAAAGTGCAGTTTATTTTCTGCCTCCGATTCGGTTCATCCGTACATCCGGTTCATCATTAATGCACATTATTTTCGTATTTTATCATTTCATGTTATTTTAAATTATGGGTTTTAGTATAAAAACAAAGTAAAACATAAACAAAAATATAAATTTAACTTATTGAAATAATTAATATACACTTAAAATACGTATACATAGAATTTATATTTACATAAATTTCATTGCATTTCATTTACATTATTTTCACTGTTTGCGTCATTAAGCATTGCATTATATTTTTTAAAAAAGATACTATAGGCTTATGGTAGCTGACATAAGAAACAAAAAATTTTTGGACCAGTCATGATAAAATTATTATCAGGTAGCCTTGACAACTACTTATTTTCGCATGAGCTGCGACCATCGAATTTCACACAAAAGAGAACAATATAAAGTGCGTGTGCCACACATTGGCAGCTTTCAGCGGAGTCAATAGTTGGCAATTGTTCTTTTAACATTTAAGTAAAAAACCTTTGCAATGAAATGATCCATTCACAACAAGTGACTCCTCTGAATGCGGCCAATGTGTGTGACACACGTTCCCTATTTAGTTTTCTTTTCTTTGACATTCGATGGTCGAAACACAAAATATCACTCCTACCTATTAATTATTATACCATGGTCCCAGTCAGAGAATATGCTGGCGACATTTATAAAACTACCAATGTTTTTAATGTTGGTCATGAAACTCAAATACACTCTCTTGGATCTTGGCTACCAGGCGCTCAGCAAACGCAGCAAGCAATCATCAATAAGTTCGTCTGCTGACAAATCGGTCTATCATTAAAAAATAATCCTGAAGGATATTGACTGTTTTTCTTTCAATGTATATGTAGATCTGTAGCTGAACTAAAATAAAGGGTGTTTTTTTTAGAGGTATAGAACTTCGAATTGAAAAAAAACACAAGAAAATCGTTTTAATGTCCATCAATTTGGCTTTATTGGAAGGATAATTTTATGCCATTAAGGTTTAAATATGATTTCGGGCATGTGGCCGCCACGGCTGGCTCGAATAAAGCCAATTCTACAGGTCCAATTTTCAACCACTTTTTCGAGCATATGGGGCCGTATGTCGGCAATAACGCCACGAATGTTGGCTTCCAAGTCCCCTAACGTTTCTGGTTTGTTGGCGTAGACGAGCGATTTCACATATCCCCAAAGAAAATAATCCAATGGTGTCAAATCACACGATCTTGGTGGCCAATTGACAGGTCCATTCCTCGAAATTATGCGCTCATCGAATGTTTCCTTTAATAAATCGATTGTGACGTGCGCTGTGTGGCATGTAGCGCCGTCTTGTTGGAACCACAACTCATCCACATTCATGCCATCCAATTCGGGAACAAAATAGTCGGTTATCATGGCTCTATACCGGTCTCCATTAACGGTAACTGACTCTCCAGCATTATTTCGGAAGAAGTATGGCCCAATGACTCCACCAGCCCATAGAGCACACCAAACAGTCAGTTTTTGTGGATGTAATGGCGTCTCAAGGGTCTCATGTAGATTCTCTTCACTCCAAATGCGGCAATTTTGCTTGTTGACGTAGCCATTCAACCAAAAATGAGCCTCATCACTGAACAAAATTTTTCGATGAAAATCAGCATCGAGATCAATCTCATTTTCGGCCCATACACCAAAATCACGACGCATTGCATGGTCTCGCGGTTTTAATTCTTGCACAAGCTGGATCTTGTAAGGTCGCAAGCCAAGATCTTTGCGCAAAATCTTCCATAAAGTTGATGGACAAAGCTCCAATTGCTGTGCACGGTGGCGAATCGATTCATTCGGGTCCTCTTCAACATTTTGGTCTACAACGGCAATTGTTTCTTCGGTGCGCACTGTTCGACGTCTCTGCGAATGCGTATTATCACATAGAGTAAACGTAGTGCGAAAACGACCCATGGTTAACCGAATTAATTGCTCTGATGGACGATTATGTCGACCATAAAATGGACGGAGCTTGCGGTAAACTTCGCGAACTGAACCATTATTTTCGAAATAAATTTGCACGATTTGCAAGCGTTGTTCTTTTGTCAACCTGTTCATGATGAAATGGCAAACTAAACTGTACATAAATGACATTAGAGTTGCCAGATTTGACCACAAAATGCCAGTTTTATCTCTATTCGAAAAACAAACCTCTAAAAAAACACCCTTTACATTTACAACAACAATTACAAAGCAAATCTACTACAACGACGAACAGAGAAGAGCAGTATCACATCAGTTGCGCAACGTTAGAGGGGATGAACGGAATCGGCGGCGGAAAATAAACAACACTTTGCTTGCTATGTTTTTTGTTTTCCTGGTAGCAAGATCTCAAGTGGAGGCATTAAAAAAGACTTCACGACTTCACAATTGTTGTGTGAACACTCATCAATTTCCTTCTCGGTTCGGCTCGGCAAAGCAACAAGTCGTCACTATAAACACGCCCTTAGGCTAAAATTGCTACAACCATTGCAATGATGGATTATAAGTTTTTCTTATCTAAAAACAATGTTTGATCAAGAGGTGTTTTTTTTTACAAAGGCAAAAGTAGCGTCACTTAAGCGACTGTAGCATGTAAAGGAATAGAGAAAATGTTATAAAACTTCATACATTAACTAGTGACAGATGAGTTTCTCGAAATAAGTGTTAAATAATAGTCGACTGATTTGTGAAAAAACTGAATAATGAATATTTTTTATTTGAAGAAAATTTTCTAATATTTCGAAGATTGAATTGAACAAAGTTTTTATAAGAACAGTGGAATAAAGTAAAGTACCAATTCACGTAACAATATATTTTTCAACAATAAGTAAGGTTAATTTTCCAGGTCTTTTCAGTTAATTTAGTATGAAGGCATTGCTTTTAATATTGTTATTATAATAATTTTAATGGCAACACATCGATTTCGTCGACAGTGCATAAAGCTCAATAATTAGCTCAATCGCTAGTGCTGCCAGACAGTTGTTTTTTATTGTTTGTTTTTTTTTCTGTCTCGTTTATTACAATTGCTTGTGCAATCAAATACATGTCATAAAATCACATTTTGACACCCGTCGTTTCGTAAATATGTATTTTTTTCCATACAATATCCTGCAGCTTCATTGATTACTCACTTCCGTCTCCTGCTGTGCATTATTATTTTCTCTGATTGCAATGTTTTATGGCCTGGTAGCCGCTCCTGGTGGGTTGCCTTATTTGATAGCTGAGGCTCCGCCTGTTGCTACACAAAACTCACTCGCTGTTGGCCTAGATTTTGTTTATTAAAATATGTTTTAACAGCACAATTAAAAAAAACATATACATGACTTCAACAAAAAACAACAGGAGAAATAGCATAAAACATCAACAGCAAATTAATATACATAAACATAACTTACGTAACTGATTAAAACAAAAATGAGCAGCCGTCATTCAGCAGGGAAGGCATTTAGTCAGCTACGTTACCAATGTACTAGCTGAGCTTTCCGAAAAACTTAAAAAGTTGCTGAAAGGTTGCATACATATAAATACGTGGAGAAAACTGTTTCCCAAATTTGTATTGTGGCTAAGCAAAACTTGCGCTTGAAACTCAGCTACTTAAAAATTATGCTAGATTTCAGCAAAAACTAATCAAAATTTGCTATTTCAGTTTATAATAACTGAGCCAATTTTTGATTAAATTCAAGCAAAATTTTGCTTAGTTATCATGAACTGCAAAAGCAAATTTCTACTTAATTCAAGCAAATATTTGCTAAGTTATTATAAATTGGAATAGCAAATTTTGATTAGTTTTTGCTGAAATATAGCATAATTATGAAGTAGCTGAGAATCAAGCTCAAGTTTTGCTTAAATACAATACAAATTTAGCAAACAGTTTTCTCCGTATATTTATGTATGCAACCTTAAATAAATAAATAAAAATCGCCCAACAGGTGTCAATGGGCCCGAGTGACGTAACCAAGCCGAGTTGTGGACATTGAAATCGCCTGCTACAATGATATTAGTCAGGAAGCAATCCTAAAATATGCGTAACCGAATCAGAGAGAGAGAGAGAGAGAGTGAGTCCAGTTTGTTAAAAGTTAGCTCCCTCCCCAAATTAGGAATTCTGTTTTGAAACCGCCTGAACCTTACCCACATTGAACTATACAGTAATGTTCGATTTAATGTAAACATACCATAATTGTAATAATTTAACTATTTTTTCAAAGTTGGCAATACTTTTATATCAAAGTAGCGGTCAATTGATTTTATTGCTATGACAGTCAGTCAGTATTGAGACACATTAAACCAAGAACGCGTTGCATGTTGTTTTTTTTTCAAATTATTGTGCTTTTGATGAATAAAGCTAAGTTTGCTCTTTATTTCTGAAAATGGATATTACTCCCAAGAAACGAACTAAAATTGTAACTTTGAGTGAACACACATCGATGACTCAAAGAGATATTGCAAAGGAGTGTGGCGTGAGTTGAGGAGCTGTCAACAAGATTTTGAAGCAGAAAAAGGACACTGGGAAAAAGAGTGAGGTAAACAGAAAAGGGAAATGTGAAAGGAAAAGAAAGACAACAGCAAGAGATGAAGCTTTCTTAATAAGGAAAAGCAAATTAAACCCAATAAAAACCAGCCAAGAACTTCAGCAAGACTTAGCGCATGCTGGAGTTATTGTTCATGACTCAACTGTACGAAAACGCCTTATAACACATAGTCCAATAAGTCCCGAGACTAACTACTAGGTGGCACCTCTAACAAAATAACGATATAATATTTCGATAGTTCCAACCTTCAAACAATACGTGCCAAAATTTCATGACAATGTAACGGTTAGTTCAGAAGTGCAGTGATTTAAGTGACGCTACTTTTGATATTTTCAAAATAATAGATTCAAAGCAATTCCGTGTGTTGATTTATCACTGTTTTTTGATGGGAAAAAATGCCGTCCAAGCTGAGCAATGGCTTCGAAAGTGTTATTCGGACTCTGCTACGTCAAAAGCAACCATTTGCTGATGGTATGCTGAGTTTAAACTTGGTCGTACAGACGCAAATGGTGCTGAACCTTCAGGACGCCCAAATGAGGCAGTTGTTCCACAAAACATAAAAAAAGTACAAAATATGGTATTGGCCGACCGTAAAGTGAAAGTGCGCCAGCTAGCTGAGGATCTGAAGATATCGAAAGGCAGTGTGGGAACAATATTACAGGAACATTTGTCGATGAGAAAGCTGCTTTCGAAATGGGTGCCGAGTTTTCTCACACCGGACCAAAAACAACATCGTGTCGATGATTCGGAGAGCTGTTTGGCACTGTTTACAAAGAATAAACATGAATTTTTGCATCGGTATGTGACAATGGATGAAACATGGATCCACCATTACACATAGGAATCAAAACGGTCGTCAGCTGAGTGGAGAGCAAAACACAACAGTCGGCTGGAAAGGTTATAGCATCTGTATTTTGGGATGCGCATGGAATTTTGTTCAACGACTATCTCGAAAAGGGAAAAACAATCAACAGCGATTATTATATAGCCTTGTTGGAGCGTTTGAAGGATGAAATCGCGAAAAATTGCCCCCATTTGAAGAAGAAAAAAATTATTTTTCACCTAGACAATGCACCGTGTCACAAATCAATGAAAACGATGGCGAAGAGCCACGAATTGGTCTTCGAATTGCTTCCTCATCCACCGTAATCGCTAGATTTGGCCCGCCCCCAGCGACTATTGGCTCTTTGCTGGCCTCACAAAAATACTTGCCGGCAAGGATTTGGCTCCAATGAAGAGGTGATAGCTGAAACTGAAGCGTATTTTGAGGCGAAGTACAAATCGTTCTACAAAACCGGTATTGAAAAGTTAGAACAGCGGTGGAATGAATGTATTGCTCTTGAAGGAACCTATGTTGATGAATAAAAAAGAATATTTGCAAAGAAAGTTTTTTTATTGCTTAGCCTCGGGACTTATTGGACCATGTGTTAGAAGGAGGAAGAAAAGCAGTCAGACCTCAAAAAAAAAAGAAATTTTTGACTCCTGCCATGATGAAACAAAGATATGATTGGGCAAAAAATATGTGAGCTGGAATGTTGAAGACTGGAGAAAAGTTTTATTCTCAGATGAGAACCATTTTTTGGTAAAAACTATGTGAGCTGGACTGTTGAAGATTGGAGAAAAATTTCATTCTCAGATGAGAGCCATTTTTTGGTTCAAGGACAGCGATCTCGTTTTTTCAGAAAAAGTGATAATGAAAAACTAACGAAAGATTGATGAAACGGTTAAACATCCGTTAAAGAAGATGTTCTGGGGCTGCTTTTCTCATAAAGGTACCGGATGCCCTGTGACGATCGAAGGCATCATTCCTTCTCCAACTCGCAAAAATACAGAGACTTGCTAGAACAGCAATTGGAAGCTGAACTAAGAAAAGTGGATGCCAAAGGTGAAGCAGTCTTTTAAAAAGATTCGGCTCCATGTCACGTATCCAAGATCATGATGAAATATTTCAAAGACAAAAGTATGTCATGCTTTCAATGGCCAGAGAACTCACCGGACCTAAATCCTATCGAAAACCTGTGGGCTATTGTAAAAGCTAGACTTCGCAAAATGGATTGCACAACAAAAATAAAACTAATTGAAGCTGTAATCCATGTATACTTTCGGGACCAGCAAATCTCAGAAAATTGTAAAAAACCTGTTGATTCTGTGCCAAAACGTCTTGAAGATGTTATAAAAGCTATGGGAGGACATATTTCATATGAAAATAATTTGAAATATATTTTTTTATCTTTTTTTTTTTTCATTGTAAACTAACTAGTGTTCACATTAATTCTAACAATACTATAATCTGGATCGGTCATATTTAGACAAGGGACATAACTGTTATCCAACTTTTTTGGAATTGGTTAAACTTAATTATTAAAATGGGTTAAAATATTTTTTGGTTGCCGGATAACTTTTATTCTTAAGGAATAACTTCTTAGGTAGGCTCATAACAGTTACTTTCTTTAATGAATTTTTTCGGTCATTAGTGTCAAAAATCAAGAAAAAATATGACTTTTTCCTTTAGAATGGACTCACACCTCTTAGCCGTGGTCGATATGGGGTAACCATCTAACGTCATCGTCGTGATGTTAGAATTTTAAAAAGTTTTTGACATCATAGTGGACCCTAAAAATGTGTTTTTTTGTATTCGCTTCCCTTTTTAGAATGTTTCCCAGAGAAACCGGCTACCACATCGATTACCGACGACTGATTACCTAACCGAATACAAATTACTGAAGCGATTACCAAGCGATTACTAAGCCGAATACCAATTACTAAGCGATTGCATAACCGAAGACTGATTACTGAAGTGATTACTTAACTGAATACTGATTACTAAACGATTACATAACTGAAAACGGATTACTGAAGCGATTAACAAGTTATTACTTAGCAGAATACCGGTTACTACGCGATTACATAACCAAATACCGATTACTGAAGTTATAATCAAGCGATTACTTAACTGAATACTGATTACTGAAGTGATTACTGAAGTGATTACCAAGTGATTACTAAGTCGAAAACCAGTTACTAAGCGATTACATAACCAAATATTGATTACTGAATTGATTACCAAGCGATTACTTAGCTGAATACTGACTAATAAGCGATTACATAACCGAAGACTGATTACTGAAGTGATAACCAAGTGATTACTAAGCCGATAAAAACTGTTCTTTTTACTTTTTTTTTTATTTTTCAATGAATTTGTGCTTCAATTTAGTTATTATAACATTATTTTTTTCAAAAACACACAAAAAACTTGTTCGAAAGTTCAATTAAAAGTACAATAAAAGAAGTACTTATTAAAAAAAAAATTTAATATGAATTGCAATATAGATGATAAAATCGAAGATAGCATCGAACGCATAAAATTAATCAAAATGTTTTGCGTTTGCACGATAAATAAAGTTTAAACGAATTCATAATTTTTGCTTTGCTTAACGCGTTGTAAATATTTTGATTAAACTAAACTAATATATTTAAATTAAATAACTGATGGAAGAAATTTTAAGCAAAATTTTTGGTTTTGGTTTCCGAAACCGAATATTTGGTCGGACACTAGTTAGTTGTAACGTAACGCCAGCACATATTTTTGCTTATATCTTCAAGTCCTTAGGGTCGATTGCTGTAATTTTTTTTACTAAATATAGTGCTACTTAATAACTACGCAAATATAAAACAAGCCTTTTTAAAAGTTAGAGTTTTTCATTCCTTTTTTATATTTCTTCGCACAAATCGTCCGTAACGCCAGTTTGGAAATGCCCATAAATATAAATTGTCATGGGGTAAATAAAATTGTACATTTGCAAACATTTTCTTTATAACAATTCCAAACTCTTGAAATTAGGTGTAAATTATTAAAAAATCTCCTTTTTTTTTTAAACTGAAAATTTATTTATAGTACGACTGGCAAATTAAATTTAACTAAAATGATTTAAACCTCCATAAAAAAATGCTAACATATTTTTTGTAAAAGTACGAAATTTAATAAAAGTAGCACCAAATGCAACTTTAATTAATAAAATCATGTTTTTACATTCCAGATTTAATGTCAGATGCATTCAGCATCAGCAATAAATTAAAAACGATATGACAAATTAATATATTTATGAACTATAGAAAACTATTGAAAAAGCTGTAAGAGTGTACGTCATAAAAAATTATTATTTAAAATTTTTTATTACAAATTTTTTTATTTTTTTATTATTTAAATTATTAAAAAATTTTAAGAAATCGATTTTTTTTTAATAAAAAATGTTTGCTTAGTATTTAAAGAAATTAAATAATGTAATTTTTAATATTAATGCTTTGTTTTTGTTAAATATAAATGTTTGCTTAATCATTATCAAATGCATTTTAATATTAATAGGCCCTTTAATGTGTGGTTTAATTGCAAAATGTTTTATGTAAGGTAGATACTTACATGAAATGAACTTTTTTTAATTCCAATATCAGATTCGAAATGACCAACCAGCAAAGATTATAAAACAGTCAACACTTTTTTAGTGTCCACCTTAATTTCAAAAAGCTTTTAAATTCTTAAATGAGATTTGAAAGCAGTGACCTCAAAATACTGGCAGAACATCTATCATATCTGACATAGTTTTATACACATGCTGAGGTAAAACTCAGCCGCTCCAGGATCCTGTGAAGGATTCAGTAACTATAAAAATGATTTAATATGTATTATGTCTTTATTAAAAAATGTGTTCTTATGATAGTATCTTATGTATGCAGTGTTAAGTAACAGGGGCGTGGGTTAATCGTGCTGTAACTTTTTCACCTGTTCAAGATGATCCTTTTTTCTCGTTGCCACTTTAGTAATCGGTATTTAGCGAAATAATAACTTGGTAATCACTTCAATAATCAGTCTTCGGTTATGTAATCAATATTCAGCTAAGTAATCACTTCAGTAATCAGTTTTCAGTAATGTAATCGCTTAGTAGTCAGTATTTAGCTAAGTAATCGCTTGGTGATGACTTCAATAATCAGTCTTCAGTTATGTAATCGCTTGGTAATCAGTATTCAGCTAAGTAATCACTTCAGTAATCAGTATTCGGTTATGTAATCGCTTAATAATCGCTTAGTAAGCACTTCAGTAATCGGTATTTGGTTATGTAATCGATTGGTAACCGGTATTCTGCTAAGTAATAACTTGTAACTCTTAAGTAATCAGTTATGTAATCGCTTAGTAATCAGTATTCAGCTAAGTAATCGCTTCAGTAATCAGTCTTCGGTTATGTAATCGCTTAGTGATCGGTATTCTGCTAAATAATCGCTTATGAAATTTGTATTCGGTTAGGTAATCAGTCGTCGGTAATCGATGTGGTAACCGATTTCTCTGGAAAATATTCTAAAAAGGCAAACGAATATAAAAAACATCTTTTTAGGGTATCAATAGTGTCAAAAAAATTTTTGAAATTCTAACATCACGACGATGACGTTAGATGATTACCCCATATGGGGTAAGAGGCGTGAGTCCATTCCAAAAGAAAAAGTCATATTTTTTCTTGATTTCTGACACTAATAACCGAAAAAAATTAATTTCAGAAAATAACTGTTGAGCCAACGTAAAAAATTATTCCTCAAAAATAAAAGTTATCCGGCAGCCAAAAAACATTTTTCTTAAAAACAAAAGTTATTTATAACGAAAATTTGTGTGTGTTGAAATTGCCCAACTTTTTCTGCTGTGAAATCTAGAATAAAACTTATTTTCGGTCCCTGATTTAGACTCCTCTCACACTGGTAAGCTACATCTGCTCTTATAAAAATGTTGATGTAGCCGGATAAATTAAAAATGCGCATTTGAGAAGCTTAAACTTTAATTGGAACAATCTCTATTTATCTAACAACCATCAATATTATTGCTTAATCGTATTGTTACTTACACTTTTAAGCTTATATATTCAGAGTTTTTGAGGCAACAGTTTGAGAATCACTGCATTAAACGTTATGTTTTGGATTACAAATGATTTTTCTCGTTTTCCCTTCGCCCCTTCCTTACTCACGCAAATGTTGATATAATACTACAAACATAATTATGTGGAAAATAGAGCAAGATTCTTTTTAACAAAGTCATGCGTTCCCATTTATTGTGCTTCTTGTCTCGATTCACAACTCATGGCTCATTGTTGAAACACTCGGCTAAGGGTACTCAAGAGAGCTGCTCCTGGCTTATGGCTTCATTGTTGCTCTGCTGCTGCTGCTACTGTTGTTGCTGCTGATGCTTACATTATCATTATTTAGTTAGTTGCAAATAAAGAGCACATAAAACGTACCAATGCAATATTGCACTACAACAAAAGCAGTTTGTACCAACACGCACACACACACATACTCATTTATTCTCACTCTTGTGTGGGTGTGTTCAAGTATGTCTTTAAATCTTCTCTTGTACTAAAGTAGTTTTTGTTCTCGGCGAAGAATTGTTCATCAGCGTATTTCTACTTGATTTTTTTTTGTTGCCTTTCATTACTTTTTTTCGCCCTCTTGTTTGATTATAGAGGAACAACGAAATAATGTTTTCGGGCAAAGTTTTGCATTTGAAAAGCAGCAAAACTAACAAAAACCAACAAAAGCTATAACAGCCACAACACAGAAAAAATGTAATAAAAGCCATGGCAAAAAATAAATAGCTGCTAAGCAGCTTGTCTTCGGTTTTATCTACATAAAAATAATGAAGGCAACACAACTTTTCAAGTGTACCAGATACTAAAGTGCGAAAAGAAGAAGTGGCAGAGACAATGAAGCTAAATTAAAGTTATTTGAAATTGTTTGCTTAAAGCGCACCGTTTTCAAGGTTTTCAAAGAATATGTTTTTTTTTCTTTTTTCTTTTTTTCTTTTACAAAAGACGCTAAAAGGAAAAATTCCACCGAAGTAAGTGACTTAAGACTAAAAAAAGCTTTTATAAAGTTCTACTATTAAGTTAACTTGTGAATAATAAAATTAATACGAAAAAAATACTTTAGCTCAAAGCCTACAATGAAAAGCTTTGAATAAAGCATGGCTTTGTTCTTAATATTGCTCTTAATATCGAAGTTTTTTAAAAATTTTAGAGCACAAATAAGGTTTGGTTTATCGTATTAAATATTTGGGGTTTTTGTACAAGATATGAATAGGGTTTTTCTGAATTAGGGCGAAATACGGATTTTGTATAAGTTAAAATGAACTCAAACGAATAAATTTATTTTCATTTTTAAGTTTTTATTGTAAAAGTTTTTTTTCTATAAAAATGTTATTTGGTATCAGTAAACATAAAATATCCGTATTATTAATCAAATACAACACAAAATAATCTGAATATACAAAATTCTCATTTTGTACACAAATGAATGTTTTTTTTTTTAAATAAATTGAAGGATATTACAATTTTTGGGGCGCATGATCGAACTCGAACAGAGGCATCTTCCATCTTGGACATTCGCTGGTAAGAGATATAAAGAAAAAGAAAACTATAAATAAAATATGTTTAAAATAAAAGATTTAATTGTATTTCAAAATAATTGTACTTTGCACGTTTCAAGCAGGTTATCAACACTATTTGTTTTAAGCAATTCTGAAGTGAACTCCAAAGTCTAATGGTGCTTACAACAATAACTTTTTAACAACAAACAAAAAAAAAACAAACTTCAAAACCACTACAAAGTAAAAACTAATTTTAAATTACTTTTCACATTAATTCTTGGTTAAATTTAATAATTTATTTATATATATTATTAAATTGGAAATCTTATTTTTATAATATTTTTTCTATTATGTAATATTATCATAAATATATTAATTTCTCCATGAATATAAAACCTTTAAAGCCGGAACGTTTATTTTATAAAAATCTGATTATATTGGCGCCGACTTTAAGGTTTTATATTTATTTATTTATATTTAGAAATTAATATATTTATGATAATAATACAAAATAGAAAAAAATTACAATACTTAGATATCCAATCTAATAATATATATAAATAAATTATCAAATTTTACCAAGAATTAATGTGAAAAGTTATTTAAAATTATGTTTTACTCTAGTGTTTTATTTCTTCCTTTTTAGAGATTATGATAACAATTTTGCCCATTCTTGTAACGAATTTTGGTACCCTAGTGTCAATATTCGAGATACTGTGTTTTTCTTATAGTGACACGCCCTTTGAAAAATTCCGCCTACTCTCTTGATTGTGTTTTGTTATAATTCTACATATTCTTGTACCGAATTTCCGTACCCTTGTGTCAATATTATTCGAGCTGTAGTGTTTTTCTAAGATTTCTACGCCCTTTGTCGAATAACGCCCATTTTTTTGACCATAACTTGTAATAATTTTGCCACCCCTGTACTAAATTTCAGTACCCTAGTGTCAATATTCACAGAGATACAGTGTTTTCTAAAAGTGACACGCCCTTTGTCTATTGTCGGCCACTTTCTTCATCGTGTTTTGTAATAATTCTACACATTCTTGTAACGAATTGTATTGCCCTAGTGTCCATATTATTCGAAATAGAGTGTCTTTCTAATATTGCCACGCCCTTTTGCCAGATAACGTCCACTTTTTTAACCATAATTTGTAAGAATGTTCCTACCACTGTACCAAATTCCAGTACCCTAGTGTCAATATTAACTGAGATACAGTATTTTTATTTTATTGCCACGCCCTTTTGTCCAATAAAGCCTACTCAATTGACCGTAAATTTTCATAATTATGCCTACCCCTGCACCTAATTTCAGTATCCTAGTGTCAATACTATTCGAGTTGCAGCGTTTTTCTGTTATTGCCACGCCTTTGTCGCATAACGCCCACTTTCTTGACCGTAATTTGAAATAATTGTTGCTACTCCTGTAACGATTTCCAGTACCCTAGTAGCAATATTAACTGAGATACAGTATTTTTCTTTTACTTGCCACGCCCTTTTGTCCAATAATGCCCACTTTCTTGACCGTAAATTTCCATAATTAATTATGCTTACTCCCGTTCCTAATTTCAGTATCCTAATGCCAATATTATTCGAGTTACGGCGTTTTTCTAATACTGCCACGCCCTTTATCAAATAAGGCCCACTTTTTTGACCATAATTTGTAATAATTGTGCCTACGCCTGTACTAAATTTCAGTACCCTAGTGTCAATCTTAACAGAGGTACAGTGTTTTTCTAAAAGTTACTCGCCCTTTGTCTTTTACCGCCCACTTTCTTCATAGTGTTTTGTAATAATTTTACACATTCTTGTAACGAATTGTATTACCCTAGTGTGCATATTATTCGAGATAGAGTGTCTTTGTTATATTGCCACGTCCTTTTGTCTAATAACGCCCACTTTCTTGACCGTAATTTGTAATCCTCAGGCAGCTTGTCTTCTACCTTCAATGGAGATTCTCGAACGTCCACAATTGAGAGCGCGGTGAGGTCTACTCCCCCTGTCTGATCCTCTAACGAAGGAGTTGCCGTGATTAAAGTAGACGGAGGCAAACTTCTCCGTGCCAACTTCTTCCGCCAACAGGTTCTTATGTTGGCGGCGTTGCGTCCTTCACTTCGCTAGAAGTTACTGTTGACGTTGCTGCTGTGAACGTTACTGCTTGTGTCGTTGGGGGCGATTTTTTCCCCAACACCGGGTTGGTCCCAAAACGGAAGCTAATGGTGGATCCCCGTGACTTAATAGTCTGGAGTGACTCCCTGTCAATTGATAGGGTGAGCATATGTCCGCTTCCCTCATCCTTAGAGCTAAGGATCTTCCAGTATTTTTTATTGAGAACGTCATTCTGGGCGGCAATTAGTCCCATCGACCTGTTGATCTCTTTACTGGAGCTTTTTGACAAGAACATCCGGATCGTGTGCCTTTTTGGGACCTTCTCCCCTAGGCAAGCCGTGAGTTCTGGCCCTTTCCACTGCTCGAGTTTTGGTGCTGATGCTCGTAGCCATTCTACTATTGAGGGGTTCGAACAGAGTACTAGTAGCATGCCCGGTCGGAAGTGAATCCACTCAAATTGTAGCTTGGTGGTCCAACCCTTCACTACTTCACTGAGTATTGCCTCTTCTAGCTCCGTGAGCTCATCCGGACTTAGCATTTGCCGGTGATAATCTTTAAGTAGGACCGCTAATTGTGTGCCCTTGGCATAGCTGGCCTTCCTATTTTGTGGTTTAGGCTCGTGTTTCTTGGCCCCAGGCTCTAAATTGCTATTAATTCCAGGGGCTGTTTTGGCCTTTTTACTCTCTGGATGTTGAGGGGGCGTGATAACGTTGCATCTCCTCTTTGCTGTTTCTGGTATCGTTACCTAAGAATGAAAAAAAAAACGACATGAACGTTATAGTTTGTACTTTCGATGCAAATATCTCCGCTACACATTAATATATTTCATTCAAATTGTTTTTGTTCAAAAGTTCAATAAAAGCACTTCTCAAAAATAGTTCAGTGTATGTATGTTTTATGATTTTGTCAAAAAAGGTCCAAAATATTGACTTTTTACTCAAAAAAATGACTCAAAAATTGTTTTTGTTGTAAAAATAAAATCAAGTAAAAATTGCACTTCTGACTACCTTTCATGTGACATAGCATCCATCTATTTGTAAAAATTCTTCCAGCTGAGCGCAAATTTATTTTACTGCTTTTGCCATCAAAACAACAAGGGTTTTTTTCTCGAAATTCATTTTCTCCAAAATATTGTTTTTATATTTTTTTTACAAAAAAGTCAAGTCTCAAAAGTAATTTATGTGAAAAAATTACCCCATATCTCTTTCCAATCAAAAGTTATGGCTAAAAATGTATTTTTTCGTACCATTGATTATATATTAATAAAAGTGATTTTCGTATTAAAATTTTCTATACTCTGAGCTCCTCTCCCCATTTTTAACTAATTTTTCTCTTAGAATGCAGTTGTGTGTCTTGAGTTATTTTCCTAATATTAGTACTATAGTATTGAATATTAGTATTGAATATCTTCCTTATATTAGTACGTCTACTTCTGATTTCAATGTGTAAGATTATGGATTGTGTATGATTGTGGATTATATAAAGCAATTTGTGAGTTTCCTAAAACTTCTTTGAAAATTTTTAGAGAAAACAAAGATTTTAATCCGTTCAAAATCCCAAACACACTAAACTGTTTGATTTCAGTTAGCCGAGTCTATGAGGTCTATAATGAATTCCTTGGCTTGCTTAGAAATTTTAAGCTTACTTTAGCTTATAATCTGCCCTTGTTTAGCAAGCAATAATAAATAAATACAAAAACTTTAAACTACACACCAAAACTTAAGACTACTCAAATGAAGCATCCAAACAAGCCGTTGTTTTTTCCCCTCATTTCTCTCGCCATTTCGGTTAGATTCCAGCTTTATCCGATTTTTATGATGCTATTAACTTTCATGCCCAATATTACAGTTATGTTTAATCCTGTTCAGCTCAGCTTTCTCTCTTGAGCACACACACACACACACGACACTATATTCAACCATCTTTTGCATTGCTTATGCATACATTTACATAGTTGTTTCATTTCTTCTTTTTTTTGTCCATTTTTCAGGCTGCTTCACCACGATGGGAACCACAAATTGCAGTGCTGTGCGAAGCCGGTCAAGTTTTTCAACCGCAGTATTTATCCGAGGAAGGACGATGGGTTACGGATTTGAATAAGAAGACATCGAGTGCAACTTGCTTGCGAGATAAAATGGAGCTGTTGGATTACTGCAAGAAGGTAGGTGAAAAAAGTACTCAGAGTAGTAGTAGTTGTGCAAATATAGTAGTAGCTGCTGCATCATAGCATGATTGAGCAGTACGTTAGAATGAGCTGCCGAATAAGCTGCAGCTCAGTGACGGCATTTATTTAAGCTTTATCTCGTCAGTGCTTCAGTGCTTTGAGGCTGGCAACAACAAAAACAACAACGAGCTACCGCAAAAGCCAGTCAAGAAAATTTAGTTTAGCTCAGTGCACTGGTCAAAATCATGTCCAAGGCAGATCAACAGCAATTATAGTAAATTTTATATGCATCTTTGATGAAGCGATGCGATTTGGGCAGCACACAAACACACTAGCTTGCCCATGCACACAAAGAGTGATGCTGACAGCTTAGGTTTTGGTTGAAATACATGCAAACAGGCACTCAAGGACATGTCCATATGAGAAAATTTTTAAATCTTAAAAATCTAAATCTATGCATAATCTAAAAGTAAAGTAAAAAAAATATCTATAAAAATCAAACATAATTAACTTGAACTAAAAAAGCGTAAAAAATATAGATTCCATTAAAGGTTTTATTAATTTTTAAAGTTTTTGCTTAGTTCAGTGCGGTGCAATAAATTAAGCTAATCATACAGGCCAACAACCAAAAAAGTTACAGACGACTTTGATCAACGGACTGAAATATATTAAAAAAAATTACGTTTGACTAATTTTTAATGTATGTACGTTATAAGTTTACACTTAATTAAGCAATTTACTCACAGAAAGTGCAAGAAAACATCTTTGACATAGTTGTTGTGTGTACAGAGCTTCAATAAAATTTTATGTAAAATATTTTTGTAGAATATTTTAACCATCTAGCGCGCTCTTTTTTATGGGTCTTTTTTAACGTATGCAAAAAAGTTAAAAAAAAACCATTTAGCGCAATCGTAGAGTTATAAAATATTTTATGAAAATGTTTCTTGGAAAATATCACTGAAAGTCTCTTTGGAAAAGATTTGTCTGAAACGCGATTTTGAGACGGTCTTTCGCTCTTATTCACTCACTCACACCAACAAAGAGTGAAAAGAAAAAGATGATAAAAAAGATTACAAAAACATAAATTGAAAGCATATTTAAAAATATTATAAATATTTAATATGTATGAATATAAATACGAGGGAGCGAGTTTTTATGTTTGCGGAATGAGAGGGCTGGAGAGGGTTGATCAGGCTCATTAGGATCGTTAAGTGTTCAGTGACTCATAACTAGTATAAAAACGCGGTTTCATTGTTATTAAACAATTACGGCCGTATTCATTACATTTGTAATGCACTCGTAAAAAACTGTTTTAGTTAGAACACAAACTATCCCTTAAAATGATGTTTATGCATAAACGTATTTTAAGAGCATTTTAAGCAATATGAGAATTTTAACAGTAATCAACATTTCATCAGCTTACAGCTTAACGGAAGAACTTGACGAAAAACAGACTTTTTGTCGCCAGATAGCTGACAAGTTATGTTAGGTATTAAAAAAGCAAAAAAAGTGAAGTGAAAAGTAAACAAAAATATAAAAACAATGGACATGTTCAATATTATGATTATATGCGCCTTAGTGGAAGAAGAGGATCCTGTTCCAAAGCGCCGAAAAATGTATAGAGCAAGGATTAACCCCTTTGAAAAAAACAACGACAAGGAGTTCCGGAAAAAATATAGATTCAGCAAAGACAGAGACTACCGGAGTTGGAAGTTCTCTCTGCAATTAGCTGTTCGAGTAGGAACGACGTCAAGGATGATTTTGACGATCGTTAAAATACTCTTAGAACGTTGATGCTAATATACGTAAATACAAAAATAAAAGTTTTTCACTGTTTTCACTGTATACGGGAGTTAGTCTTTGAGCTATCGCCAACCAAGCAACATAATCGGGGTTGAAAAGTAAAATATGGAAAAAATCGAATATCGTGCCGTTATAAATTTCCTTACCAAGCAAGGTAAATCAGTTGCGACCATAATGAATGAGATGTCATTGGTTTACGGCGACTCTTGTCCAGAAAAAACTATGGTGTACAAGAGGCACAATATATTTAAACAATGAAGGGAATCCCTTGAAGATGACCCGAGGCCGGGCAGGAGCATCGAGGTGACCACCCCAGAACTTATCCAAAAAGTCGAAAAAATTGAACTCGACAATGCTCGACTAAAGAAGAAACAACTCGCAGAAATGGTTGGAGTATCCGATCAACCATTTTTAAAATGCTGCAAGATAATCTTGGTATGACTAAGGTCAGATAGGTGCCGAGAATGCTCACGCCGCCGCAAAAACAACAGCGCGTAGAGTGTTCACGTGCATTTTTGGACCTCTGTAATGAGGACAAGGATGGTGTATTGAGTCGAATTGTTACTAGAGACGAAACTTGGGTTCATCATTATGAATCTGAGTCGAAACAAGACTCCATGCAAAGGCATAAAAAGGGCACAGCACCTCCCGAAAAGTTTAAGGTGTCACAGTCAGCTGGGAAACTCATAGCAACGGTCGATTGTTGATTGATCGATTATAAAGATAAAGGTGTTTCTATAATCGGAGAATACTACGCTTCAACATATGTACTAGTATTAAAAACAAAAACAGACAGTTTTAGGGTCCACCCTAGCTTCAAACAAGTTTTTTTTAATTTTGGCATAAAAATCAAAATCTGCATCCACATTATACTACCAAAACATGTAAATCTACTGAAAAACAAAAAACATTTTTAGGGTCCACCCTAGCGTCAAACACATTTTTTTATATTTTTGAGTCAGACTCGAAATCAGCGACCTCTTTATACTGACAAAACATGTTCTCATACTAAAAAAAAATAAAGACATTTTTAGGATCCACCCTAGCGTCAAAAAAATTTTAAAAATGTTGGTATAAGATTCGAAATCAGCAACCCTTTTTTACTGTCAAACGTGTAAAAGTACTGGAAAACAAAAAAAAAAAATTAAGGGTCCACCCTAGCATCAGACAAATTTTTTTATACTTTCACATCAGACTCGAAATCCCGCACCTTATACTGTCAAAAAATGTACTTATACCAAAAAACATGTACACTTATAGTAAAAATTAACATTTATTGGGTCCACCCTCAATAACAAAAATTTTTAAAATTTGAAAATGTGTGTCTAAGTAAATACTCTAAGTACTTAATTATTTTATTAATATTAATGAGCATGACCTCAAACAACTCTACATCATATGAATATTTATATTTAATTCATTCTATACTTATTTGGTTCACTTTTTTCGAATCAATCATACATTAGTACTACTTTGGACACTATTTATACTTATTCATACTCAGTTCTGAGTAAGTGACTCATGATTCAAAAATATGATTCACTTTTTTCGAATCAATCACATATGAGTACTACTTTGGAAACTACTATTCATAGTCATTTTTGAGTAAGTGGCTCATGATTAGAAAATGTGATTCACTTTTTTTCAAATCATTCACATATGAGTTGTACTTTGGAAACTTCTTATACTTATTCATACTCATTTCTGAGTATGTGGCTCATGATTCAAAAATATGATTCACTTTTTTTCGAATCAATCACATATGAGAACTACTTTGGAAACTGCTTATACTTATTCGTACTCATTTTTGAGTAAGTGGCTCATGATTAGAAAATGTGATTCACTTTTTTTCGAATCAATCACATATGAGTACTACTTTGTAAACGACTTATACTTATTCATACTCACTTTTTAGTAAGTGGCTCATTGATTCATAAATGTGATCTACTGACAATCTCTGATTCGAACCACTGAGTTTTCAACGAATAATACACGAGCACTACTTAATTTTTAAGTATTCGTTGCATATCTCTGGTTTGGCGTTTGTACTGAAATCTATACTAAATCAAACTTTGTAAAGACGTTATTTTCTAAAATTGCCACAAACATGGTTGTTTCAAGGTTTAAAATTATTTGTGTGTACATTCCATCTTCATCCATGCAACAGTGAAAATCCGAAAATGAGACATATCACCTTCATTCACTCATGTCTTCATATATGTTTGACTCAGAAGTTGCATATTGTTTAGGCTCTCTTGAAATAAGGCCCCAGAAAATAAGACCCCAAAACAAAAATGAAATAAGGCCCAAAATATGGGCATTTATTTCATTATGAAATATTACCCTACGAAATAAAGCCCCAATTCGAAGAAATAAAGCCCCAACCTAAAATTAAGTCAGGCCCTAAAATTGGGGCTTTATTTCATTATAGAACATGTTCTTATGAAATAAAACCCAATATGATGAATAAGGACCCAAAGTTAAATATGCCACTTTTTTAAAAGGCTGCGCGAAAATGCATCCCAAAAAAATAAAAGGCCTCAAATCTTAAAACGGAATCACCCCGAAATTGGGGTATAATTCCATTGGGATAAAACACCCCAATATTTAAGAAATAGCACCCCAAAATTTATGAAGAATGACCCTACAATTAATAAAAACACACCAAAATTGTTATTATTTTTATTTGTAAACATGAATGACACATAATATCTTTAAGAATTCATTTATCTTATCAAGAATTTGAAGAAATAGTATTCTTCTGTAGGAAATATTTTTATAAATTTGTAATCCAAATCGTTTGAGCTGAGAGGATATAATTTTTGTTTTGTTAATCTATCTTAATTTACAAATATGTATTTATTAAGAAAACTTTTTTAGCTCTCTTACATCTCGTACCTAAATTTTAATGTCAATAGAGTCCAATTTAAGTTCAAAAAGTTGTTTTCCAATTCGTAAGAGATCTTGTGAAGTTCGAACGTCGTTAAATTTTCCTTCGGGCAAAAGGTTAACTAACTCATGCCTTACAGGCCTCTTGCTGGCATTCATATTTTATTATAGTTTTATAAGTGGATTTTTTTCTATATATAATTTTTTGATCGAGGACATAGAGAAATTTTACCATGAAATTTTTCACAATTTATTTTATTTTGAAATTTTTTATTATGTCGTCTCAGTACGCGGCAAAAATATCAAAACTTAAAATATTTTTTAAAATTTTTTCAATTGAGAAATTCAACCGTTATAACAACCGTTATCTTGTTATAACAACCGTATCCCTGGCCCTCAAGGAGTGTTGAAATATTTGGTGACCTATTTTACACTGAAATAAAGCCCTAATTTAAAAAATTAAATAAGTCCACAAAATCGAAATGACACCCCAAATATTCATGCTTTGATTTCCTAATTTCATTTTTGGGTCTTTATTTCACTTTACTCTTGGGGCCTTATTTCATTATGAAATAATGCCCTATTTTCAAAGATGCAATAAAGCCCCAAAATAGGAAATAACATCCCAATTATTTGTTTTGTTGTTTTGTATAGAAATGTTTGGGGCCTTATTTCATTTGTAGTTTGGGGCCTTATTTCATAGAGCCTATTGTTCACTTATATTTAATAATATTGTTTTTTTTTTGAGTGTATAAAAACATTTAAGACTTTAATAATAGCAAGGTATAACGATAATTTCTGCGTGATTATATATTTTTGTCTTATACTTAACTTTATGTTCTCACCATTTTGTGTCCATATATTAAAAGTGGAAATGCCCATATATTAAAAATTAGTCAAACGTAAATTTTTGAAATATTTCAGTCCGTTGATCAAAGTCGTCTGTAGCTTTTTTGGTTGTTGGCCTGTATAATTAGCTCAATTTATTGCACCGCACTGAACTAAGCAAAAACTTTAAAAATTAATAAAACCATTAATGGAATAAAATTCTTTTATGTTTTTTGAGATAGAATTTCTCAGGGCGCATATCTGTGTCATCAAAATTGTTTTGTGACCATTCAATACAAATATGCAATGTCATATTTTCCGCTGTCTATGAGACATATATTAAAAAATTCTTTGAAAATATAAATTTTTTTCGAAATTGGGTTTAGTTAAAATTAAAAAAACGAAAGTGATTTCCACGGTTTTCCCTTTCCATTTGGTTCCTTTGTGGGATTTTTTATTAAACTAATAAAAAAAAAATAATAATTCGATGCCACCTTGTGCCACCCACGTTATGTTTTGAGAAACACTAAAATGGCAACGGATCCAAAAATATTTTTTTTTTGTTAAAACTGTTTATTTGTATCTATTTGTACTTTATTGTATTATATCTTTTTTATTTGTGTTGAGCATAGATGCATTGAATTATTAGTGCTTTAAAAATATCATTGCCACTTTGTGGTTACACAAAAATTAAGCGGTAATGAAAATTTTTAATGGCAATGATAAAATTTGCAATTTTAGTGGAACTGTAAATTTCTCTCATTACCATTAAAAATTTAATGGTCATGCAAATTTTTTCCATTACCATAATAATTTATTTTTTTCCATTGATCCACCTAAAGACAATACATATCAAACAAAATAAAAAAAACATTTGTTTATACATACATACAGTTGCGGTCAAAATAATAGCAGTGCTCTTATATTCAAACATGTTTAGATAAATAATAAAAAATAAAAAGTATTATTATTATTATTATTATTATTAATTAATTAAGTACAATAAGACTTAGCCTTTCATAGTTCATCAATGAACATATTATAACAACATTAAAAAACTTAAATTAAAAATGAAAAAATTACAATAAAAATTATATTACAATAATAAAATATTCAAATTAATAAACATTATAGTTAATTTAAATCAAATCAAATAAAATGAAAGCTGAATTAAGCTATCAATTAAAAATTTAAAAACTAAAATGTAAGAAAGGATAGGGTACGGGAAAGAAATAGTAGAACGGAACATCAGAATAGAATATAAATTATAAATAGGAAAGAAAAGAAGAAAAAGACATTTAATTCAAGAAACGAAATATTTAAAAATGGCTCATTTGAAGTCGTTGCTCGAAGTTATTTGCTTAATATTAATTGGCAAGGAGTTCCAAATTCTAATTATGCTAATAAAAAAGTACCTACTTGTGTTAAAATAATTATGCCTAGGGACAATAAAATTAATACATCTTACGGACTGAAAAAAATTAAGTTTATCATAAAGATATTCTGGACGTTTTATATATATTAGTCGATGCAAAAAAATGAGGTTATGAATTTTAAGATAGTCTAATAAATCACATCCCAATATATTTTTACTTTTCGCAGAAATGTGATCATACCGATGTACACCATAGACATATCTTGCTGCACTGTTAAACGCTACTGCAAGTTTGTGTAGTGACTGTGAGTCAAGTTGACAAAAAACAGTTTCAGAAAAAGATATAAGAGGCATTATAAGTTGCACAACAAGTCTGTGACGAGTTTCAATTGGGGTATAGGCAAAGGAGAGTCGTAAATTTCTAAGGGTTCCATATATTTTTCCTACAGTATTATTTATATGGTCAGTACAAGTTAGATTAGAGTTCATTATAAAGCCCAGATTTTTAGTCTTTTCAACAATTTCTAATTGGTCAAAACCAATATATAATGGCGGAATGTCTACAAAGCTAGAGCAATTTCTAGCAACTGCCATAACTTTGGATTTTAAAGGGTTTATTACCGGCGAGTTAGCTACAGCCCAATTATTAATAAATAATAAGTCTGAGTTAAGTCTAAAGCTTAAATCTTCTAAGAGGCCAACAGGACGAGACAGGTACAGCTGAATGTCATCAGCATATGCATGAATAGAAGCATATTTACTTACTTCAAAAATTTCATTTAGAAAGATTGAAAATAAAAGAGGACCTAAGATGGATCCCTGTGGAACACCAGTGTTAATGGTTTTGAAAGATGAAAAATTATTTCCTACTATAACTCTTTGTGTTCTTCCATTTAAATAATGTCTTATTAGACTAGTTGCATTATGACTAAAATTAAAGTACATAGCTAGTTTCTGACAAAGCAAAGTGATTGAAATGATTAACAGTATCAAAGGCTTTCGAAAAATGGGCTATAAATTTTGAATCTTGTAAACCCATTATTATTCCTATATGTACGTTTCCAACCCTGGTTTCAAATCTGTACTCAGTTTCCTCCTATATTGTAACATTTTAAATTTACAGGGTGTTTAACATTTTTGGCACGTGTTTAGTATTATTGATCTAGAATCTGAACTACTCACCATAAAATAAAAAAATATAATTTTGTATTTAAGAAAAAATATCAACTTTTCCATCAATATATCAACCACTTTCGTGTCATGTGCTGTAGCGGAGCTAAAATTTTCAGATTATCCAACGAAATATCAACAAATTTTGTATCTTTCATTTTAGCAGAGCTGTTATCGTCCAAAGTTAGAATTTAGAAAAAACCTGTTGATTGAGTGTATTTTTACATGAAAAACAGACATTTTAAATTTGGACGATTACAGCTCCGCTAAAACAAAAGATACAAAATTTGTTGATATTTCGTTTGATAATCTCTAAATTTTAGTTCTGCTACAACACATGACACGATAGTGGTTGATGTATTGATGGAAAATTTGATAATTTTTCTAAAATACAAAATATTATTTTTTATTTTATGGTGAGTACTTTAGATTCTAAATCAATAATACTAAACACTTGCCAAAAACGTAAAATACTCTGTATCTGGAAAATTTTGCAATATAGGAGGAAACTGATGACAGGTTTCGAACCAGCGATGAAAGTACATATAGGAACGATAATGGGTTTACCGGATCCGAAATTTGTAGACAAGTATTGTTTATACAAACATGTGTGAATAAAATAGTACTGCTATTATTTTGACCACAGCTGTACCTCACTTGCACTATTATTAAGACGATACATGTCAAACGAAATAACATAACAATGCCAGTAGGACGTCACAGCTTGCCACAAATGAAGATGTTTTTTTTCCATAGTGGCTTTTATAACACTACGCGCCACCATTTTTGTGATCGCTACGCCACTATTTTTTTCATATTTTTTTCATATAGACTTCGGCCGATTTTATTATAGAACACGAAAATCGCAATAAAATTTTTTCAATGGATAGGTTTTCGAGATATATTTTTTTGAATTTTTGACCCGATTTTTTTGGATATAAAGGCTGGTTAAATTTTAAGGGCCGATTTCAGACTAATTCCATTTGAACCATGGAAAGATACACAATCGAGCAACGCGTAAAAGTTATTCAGGCTTATTATGAAAATGGACGTTCAAATCAAAATGCGCTTCGTGATTTTTTCGGTCAATTTAATCGTCCAAATGTGCGTACAATCGGAAAAATCTTGCAAAAATTTGAGCAAACCGGGTCTGTAGGAGATGTGAAAACACCAGTGCATGCTCGTACAGCTCGTACTGCAGAAAATATTGCTGCTGTTCGCGATAGTGTGGCTGAAGAGCCGTCCACCTCAACTCGTCGTCGTGCCCAACAATGGCACCTCTCACGCTCGTCGTTGATGAACATTATGCATAAAGACTTGCATTTACACGCTTACAAGGTGCAATAGACTCAAGAACTAAAGCCTCTGGACCATTTCAAGCGTCTTCAATGGTCAGAATGGTGGCAAGAAATGGCAACAGTGGATGATCAATTTTCGAAGAAAATCATCTTCAGTGATGAGGCACATTTTCACCTCAGTGGATTCGTCAATAAGCAGAATTGCCGTATTTGGGCGAATGATAATCCAAGAGTGATTGTCGAAAAACCAATGCACCCACAAAGAGTGACTGTTTGGTGCGGTTTATGGGCGGTAATGGCGGCATCCTCGGACCGTATTTTTTCCAAAATGAGGCCGGTCAGGCAGGTACTGTGAATGGTGTTCGCTATCGTGAGATGATAACGAACTTTTTATGGCCTGAATTGGAAGATATGGATGTGGATGATATGTGGTTTCAACAGGACGGTGCCACTTGCCACACAGCCAACGAAACAATGGCTCTTCTGCGCGACAAATTCAATGGCCGTGTTATCTCACGTGGTGGCGATGTCAATTGGCCGCCAAGATCATGTGATTTGACACCGTTGGACTTCTTTCTTTGTGGTTATTTGAAAGAAAGCCAGCCAGAAAGTCGATAAGCCAGCACCAATTCCAGATCTAAAGGATGAGATAATTCGGCACATTAACGGCATAGAACCTCAATTATGCTTCAGTCTCATCGAAAATTTGGACCATCGGATGGAGGTGTGCCGCCGAGGTCGCGGCGGCCATTTGGACTATATTTTGTTCCATACATAATTGAACCATACCAATATTATCATAATAAAAAGAAACGACAATAATTTCCTAAATACTTTGTGTTTTATTCAAAATCAACATCGGCCCTTAAAATTTAACCACCCTTTAGCTCCATATATTTTACCATATCTTTTGTTTTATTGTCTGATTTGGTTATAATAAATATCCAATAAAATAAAAATAAATTTACTTGAAATTTGATTTATCCCATTTGCTTATCTGTTGAGTAGTTTCCGCAGAATCGATAGAAAAATAAAAAAAAAAATTTTTTTTCAGTGAAAAATAAAATCGAAAAATCCTTAAAAAATAAGCAAAAATAGAAGACACCGAAATATGCACAGTTTATTATTTTATGCATGAAGATGGCTTTTTAAGAAAAATAATGCGCTACTGATGAAGAAAATTTATGGAAGAATAACGAAGTTAGAAACAACAAGGTGAAAAAGATACCAAAAATTTAATTGTTTCAACAACAAGGTAAAGGTACCAAAAATTGAATTTTTTCCGTTTTTTTTAATTTTATTTAAATAATTTAATTTTACTTATTGTTAAGTAAATGTTTAAGTTAAATTTTATTAAAGTAATAGTAAATGTATATTTCAAAAGTGATTTCGGCTCCTTTTTTTGTTATCGATAGTCGATGCCAGAACATGCCAATGACTTTTAATCACAAAAACCTTTAAACAATTTGAAGTTTGCTTTATGTCCGATGCTGTACAGAGTTTGATTTGCATAATTTAATTGTCCGAAAACTTTAAATATGAGCAAGAGATCGCGAGTTTTTTGAGCCATCCCGACGATTTTTGTTACGTGAATATGTCGCTAATAAAAAAAACATATATTTACTTATAACCTCCAAAAAAAATATGAGCGCTGTACTTTGGAATGGCAATTAAATTATGCAAATTAAACTCTGTACATCGGATATATAAGCAAACTTCAAGTTGTTTGAAGGTTTTTGTGGTGTAAAAATCATTGGCATGTTAGGTTAGTCGATAACTATCGACTATCGATAACAAAAAAGAAGCCGAAATCACTTTTGAAATATACATTTACTATTACTTTGATAAAATTTGACCTAAACATTACAAAAAATAAAATTAAATTATTTTAAATAAAATTAAAAAAAACGGAAAAAATTCAATTTTTGGTACCTTTACCTTGTTGTCTCTAACTTGGTTATTTTGCCATAAATTTTCTTCATCAATAGCGCATTTTTCTTAAAAAGCCATTTCCATACACATAAAATGATAAACTGTGCATATTTCGATGTCTTCTATTTTTGCTTATTTTTTAAGGATCGATTTTATTTTTCACTAAAAAAATTATTTCATTATTTATATTTCTTTCGATTGTGCGGAAACTGCTCAACAGATTAGCTAAATTGAAGTAATTTGAAGTAAATTTATTTTTCTTTAATTTTATAATATTACTAGCTGAACCCGGTGTGCTTCGCTACCCCCTCGTTATAATATAATATTAAAAGTATTTATATATTTACAAAAATTTATTTATTTAATTTAATTATTGCAATGCTTCTCCCCTTTTTTTGTTGTAATCCAATTATAATTCAGCACTGAACCGCATGTAATTTGCTTCATGCTCTCCCTTTTTATTTTAAGACCAATCAAAAAGCAGCAATTATACAATCAGCTGCCGCCGTTGGTAAAAAAATGCCCGAGATATGACGATTTTAAATTTTGGATTATATGGGCAAGGCCACGCCCCTTTGTCCATTCACATCTTTATATAGGCAAGAATTAATTATTTCGTAAGAATATCCTATTGTGAAAATTTAATGGCGATCGGTCCAGTAGTTAAGACTATATTACGATTTTTAGTTTTCCTGAAAAGGGGCGTGGTCCACCCACTTTTCTCTTGGTACGTATTCCTAATTATGCCAATACCATATGTACCAAATATCATCGACGTAGGTCAAAAAATGCCCATAATATGGCGATTTAAATTTTTGGGTCATATGGTCTGTGCCACGCCCCTTTGTCCAATAAAACTTCATATAGCCTATTATTACTTCCAGAGGCATAGTAACATGCTGTGAAAGTTTCAGGAAGATTGGTCCAAAGGTTTGGCATCCTATAAAGTACAAACAAACAAACAGACAGACAGACATTCATTTTTATATATATGGATTGAAAGCAGATTAATTATAATTAAAGTAAAATGGGGCGAAAAAGGGGGATTTGGTAATAAAAAAATCTATGGCTACCTTACCTGTAGATAAAAAGTATATAAAACTTTAGGTAAATACATATTACAAAAAAAGTATTTTGTATAGCAAACATTGTTAGTGGTATAAGTAAGTATCTGAATTAAAAAATGGGGCGGTGAAGTGGGCGTGGTTCATAGTAATATGGCGACGTTAACAGTATTAAGAGCAATATACTACCAAATAAAAAATAATCCGTTGAAAGGAACAAATTTGTACAGAGAACAAAAAGTTTAAAACTTAAATTTGGCGTGAAAAGGGGCTTGAAAGGGGCGTGGCGTAAGAAAAGTTTATTTCTACCTCGCCTGGAGTATAATGTGTATACAATTTGAAGTAAATCTGTTAAAAACTATATGGGAGCAATTACATAATTTTAAAAAAGTGGGCGAGGCCGAAAAAGTACCCTATTAATCATGCCAGAGTCCCAGTTAAATGCTGTGAAAATTTCAGGAAGATCGGTCCAGAGGTTTGGTCTCCTATAAGGTACAAACAAACAAACAAACAAATAAACAAACAAATAAACAAACACACATTCCATTTTATATATATAGATAACCAAATCGATCAATTACAATTGAAGATATGGTAAAATGTAAGGAGCTATACATCAGGTCAAAAATTCAAAAATATATATCTTGAAAACCTATCCATAGGAAAAATTTTTATTACAATTTTCGTGTTCAGTGGGCCGAAATCTATAAGAAAAAAAAAAATAGTGACATACCGATCTCAAATTTTTTTTCCATTTTGGCGCATAGTGTAATTCAGACTCGAAAATAACTTTGTCGGGAGGTATAAAAAAAATGAAACATTAACCTTAAGATGTTTTAATAGTGCTAGAAAAAAGTTTATAATATAAGTTATGTAGACAGAAAAAAACTAATGCTTCCGTTATTTTTTTTATACTGTGGACCATTAAAAACGTTATAAAAAATAGCCCCAATGTTAGTTCACAGTAGCCATTTTTAATATTTGACTTCATATTCGTGATAGCGACCCCTATGCACCAAATTTGAAAAGCATAAGATATTAGAAAAGTGATCATGTTTATGTCTGCCCTTCTGAAGCTATTTTTTTTTTTTTTGTCTTTTAAAGTTCAAAGAACCAAGGCATGCGTCTTATACAAACAAGGTTTGTAATGCGTAAAAAATTATTGACCCATTACATAAAACTATAAATAATTGTATGTAATGAGTTTTGATGTACGTAGTAATGGGTGTTTTTTATAGAGTGACACAACTTTGAGTTGTCATCACTGCTTTATTTGATCACCCATTTAACAGCTGATAGTTGCTTTTTGTTTATTTTGCTTTGACATTTTATTATGGATCGACTTACACCAGAGCAATGCGTGCAAATTGTGAAAATTTTTAAATTTTTAATCAAAATAATGGTTCTGTTCGTCAAACTTAGAGTGCACTTCGTCCATTTTATGGCGTACATAATCGTCCTTCAGAGCTGCTAATTCGAAAAACAATAGATCGTTTTCGGACCACATTTACTGTTACTGATAATGTGCATCCCGTGAGACGCCGAACAGTGTCCACTAAAGAATCTGTAGCCGCTGTACAGGAAAGCATTGAAGATGATCCTAATCAATCAATTTTACGCCGTTCTCAGCAACGGGTTGTGTTCTTCCACTTTATTTAGGAAGATTTTACAAAAAGATGTTGGCTTAAAACCTTTCAAGATTCAACTTGTACAGGAATTAAAGCCAAACGACCATCGTATGCGCCGCCAATTCGGCGAATGGGCTGAAGCACAAATTGATATTGATTTTGAATTTCCATGGAAAATTTTATTTTCCGATGAAGCCCATTTGTGGTTGAATGGGTACGTAAATAAACAGAATTGTCGTATTGGGAGTGAGGAGAATCCACAAGCTTTTGCCGAAACACCATTACATCCACAGAAAATTACTGTTTGGTGCGCTTTATGGGCTGGTGGAGTCATTGGCCCATATGTCTTCAAAAACGATGATTTTATTTATTTTATTTATTTATTTATTTATTTATTTTCATATAGCATTAGTACAAATAAGAACTAAGTTCTTTTACAGTACAACATATAAGTATAAATTAACAACATTATTTATATATGTATATATTTGGATATAACAACAAGTTAATAAACATTAGAATTAAACAAAATTAAATAATTGTTTGAAAAAAAAAAAACAAATTTATCATATTAATTAGTTAAGAAATCTTAAAATATTAGAACTTAAACATACAAAAGGAAATATTGAAGAAGAAAACAAGGAAAGAAACAGATTTTAAGTAGTAGAAAAGTGAGCCATAATAGATTGCCTAAATTCTTCCGCCCGAGTTATTTCTCTTATGCTACGTGGTAGAGCATTCCATAGTCTTACGGCATTAATGAAGAACAGATTGGAGGTATTAAGAGAGCTATGCCTAGGAACTATAAGAACGTTACATCTTCTAGAAAGGCTGAATTGCAGTTTTTCATAGAGATAATGTGGTGTTTTTTTATGTATAATTTTATGAAGAAAGATGCAGTTTCTAGCATTAAGATAGTCAATCAAGTTGCACCCAAGTATTGCATTTCTGAAAGTTGAGAGGCGGTCAAATTTTTTTAAGCCAAATACAAAACGCGTGGCATAGTTATAAGCAATATTTAGTTTTAGTTGCGAAGACGAGTCGAGTCTACTGTAAACTACTTCCGAATAAGTAATAACTGGTAAAACTAGTTGCTTCACTAGCATTCGCTTAAGATCAATAGTACAAAGATTTGCAGACATTCTTAAATTTCGAAGGATATAATAAACTTTACGGACAACACTATTTATATGATCAATACATGATAGGGACGAATTCATACAAAAACCAAGATTTACGATTTTCGATACGACACTAAGCTTATTTGTACCAATGTAGAGGTCAGGAATTTTATCTAGGTAATGTTTGTTTTTACAAATAGGTAGTACATATGACTTGGCAGAATTTAATTGTAGTCCATTACTAATAGCCCATTGATGAATGCTTCTTAAATCCTCATTAAGTCTGTGGCAGAGGTTATCTAGAAGGTCAGTACTACTTGATAGATAGATTTGAATATCATCCGCATACGCATGCACAGAAGAATGTTTGCAAACATCAAATACGTCATTTATAAAAATAGAAAATAAAAGAGGGCCAAGTATTGAACCTTGTGGAACACCACTTAACACAGATTTATGGTTAGAGAACGCAAGTCCAACTTGAGTTCTTTGCAATCTATTTGACAAGTAACTTGCTATTAAATTCACTGCACTTTCACTAAACCCGAACAAAGTCCTGAGTTTCTGGCATAAGTATTGGTGACTAACCTTGTCAAATGCTTTCGAAAAATCTAATAAGCAGAGTAATGACACATAACTAGTATCAAATGCAGGCCGTAGGTCATCCATAACTTTAACTACCGCTGAAGCACACCCATGACCTGCTCGAAAACCAGATTGAAATGAAGACAGAAGGCTATTTTGTTTTAAGAAATTATTTATTTGTTGGCTCATTATTTTTTCGCAGACTTTAGATAGGGAGGGCAATATGCTTATTGGCCTAAAATCGCTAGGCCCAGAAGGGTTAGACTTTTTAGCAACAGGTAAAACAATTGCAGATTTCCAAGTTGCCGGAAATGAAGAAGATATAAGGCAGTGATTAATAATATGCGTTAATGGACAGATTATGTGTGGTAGAATTAATTTAATAAACTTAATTGGAATACCATCTTCGCCAATTGCATTTGATTTTATCTGCATAATACACTTTCCAATATCAAGTTCACTTACAGGGATAAATTCAAAAGGTTGGTTAACATAGTTATTTGTAAGGGAAATATTATTATTGGTCGAGTGAACAGTGTTTTCAATGAAAAAATTGTTCAACAAGTCCGGATCAGTTTGGCACTCTGAGGCTGTCTTTTTACTTACTCCAAGTCTCTTAATATTGTTCCACAGGTTTTTAGTTGGAAGGGAAACATTTAATTTGGCAGCGAAGTATCGAGACTTAGATTGTTTTGTTAAAAGGACGGCATTATTCCTGGCCATTCTGTACGCTTCCCAAGTAGTAGAAGATGGATTAATTTTCCAGAGCTTGTGTAAATAGTTTCTTTTCTTTATGGCATTTAGGACACCCTGAGAGAACCAGGGACATGATGCATTTTTTAACCTATTTGTTCGTAATGGAACATGCTTTTCAAACAAGTACTTGACAGGGCTTAAAAGGGAATTAAGTTTATCATCAACTGTGGTGAGATGCCAGCAGTCATTGAGTGAAATCATAGACAAGTCATAAAACAAGGACGAGTAATTAATATTTTTAAAATCACGATACGAAAACGAGGTAGAAATTACATCACGAGAAAAATTAACATTTAACGAGCAAAAGATTAAGTCGTGATCAGAAATGAAAAATATTTGGTCAAACAGAGAAACAAGAGAAGGGTCTGACACAATAAAATAATCTAGTAGACTGGGGGTTGTATTATTAGAGAAACGAGTGGGCACAGTATTGTTGACAACAGATAGACCTACTGAAGATATCTTGTCACACATTGAATGCTTTACTGAATCATTGTTTAGTAGATTTATATTAAAATCACCACATACTAAAATCAAGTCATTATTAAGAATATAGTTAGACAAGTCAGAGAACAATGGATCTACAGAATGACATTTATTGGGGTTATACACACAAGAAACTACAATTTTAGTACTATTATCAGAAATACATATGGTAAGATATTCAATTCCAGGGCCGCTTGATTTACTCAGAACTTTGGCATTTAGGTATGATTTGTAGTAAACAGCAACTCCACCACCTTTTTTATCAGATCTGTCATTTCTAAAAACATTATAACTATTTACACTACAGATTGCATCGCTTATATTACTAGATAGCCACGTTTCAGAAATACAAACGATATCAACTGATGACTCTTCAAAAACATATTTTATAAAATCCAACTTAGCCATGTTTAGGCTTCGGGCATTAAAATGAACAACATTAAGACCGACATGTTGTCTACACAACACCTGAATTAAAGTTTTCTGGTTTTCATTAATGCCAAACAATAACCTGCTAGGTTCTGGCATAAAAAGTCATAAAAGGGGAGAAATATTTAGGCAAATAAGATGAAGAAAGAAGAAAGGTAAAAAATAGATAGAAGTGAAACTTAAGATTTAAAATAATAACAAATATAGAATACAATAAACTAGTTCTGAGGAGTAACAACATTCGATATATTATGCAGTTCATCAATACTACATACACGAATACCATCGGCATCTTTTTCCATCCTGATAAACACTGAACCCCGATAAGCGAAAGCATTATAGATTCTCTTTTGACGCTTAAGAGTAATCGCAGCTTGTAGAATTTTCCGTGTATCAGCATCCAAACTTTCATGAATAAAGACGTTGCTGTCAAAATTAAACCCAGCATCTCTTAAATTAACAGCTAAACTGGTTCGTTTTCGATACGCTGCAAAAGCTTTTAGAACGCGGTTGCGATCATAGGGGCAGAAATATTTTATCACAATTAGCGCATTAGGATTTCGTGGGCTTGGTCTAACACGAAAGATATCTTTAATATGTGGAGGCTGAAATTCAATAAAAAGGCATAACCGATTGAAGATACTTTTTAGATTTTCTTCTTTTTCATATGGCACTCCAAACAAGACAACGTCAGACAAAAATGTTGAGACTGTGTTTGTGGTGTTGTTGCTGGTGAGCTGCTCTGTTTTTAATTTTTCTAGCTCATCACATCGAGAGGCTAAAGCACAAAGTTTGGTGTTGAGCGCAAGAATTTTAGCATCAAATTCGCTTATTATGCCCTTTAATGCACTGACTTCAGTATCAATAACAGTCAAAAGCTTTTTTTCGATACTAACAATTTCTGCGGAGAGACGGGTAAACGAGTTATCAGAATGATGAAATAGACGATCTTTTAACTGCTGAATCTCAGTTTTGGTGTTCTTAGTGAGACGTTCTTCCAGTTGCTGAAACTCAGTTTTGTTGTTCTTAGTTAAGCGTTCTTCCATTTCCATAAGGTGAGCGCGCAGTGACCGAGATAATACATCACCACTCTCAAGCTTTGGCGTGCCATCATATTTGTTGGTATTCCGATTAGAGAGAAAATTTTGGCGTGTCACTCTGGGGGCGTCATGTGAAGAGGAGATCACTGCTTAGAATAAACACTGCTTGAGTTCAATGAGTAAAACGAAGATTAGCACGGTAAACGGCACTCAATTTAAGCTTCGGAGGTAATGTTTTGTTTATTATTAGTTTTTAGTTTTAAGTTTGCTTACTGCAACCAAAACGCACATACAATAAAAGACCCGACGTTTTTTGAGTTAGTTAGCTCGTCGGTTTTGCGGTAAATGTTTTTTGCTTGTTTGTGCGTGTCTAGTTTATATTAACACACATTAACACAGTATTTAAGATTTATATTTTTTTTTTTGTGTTCTTTGTTTTCGAGTGTTTTTAATAGTGCGTCAAAATACTATTGAAAAAGCATTACTTCTTATTAATTCAAAGACATATTAAATAAAACATGCAAAAAACATGTGATAGCCAATACATGTCCCGATTCAGCTCACACTTCAAATACACAAGGACTGTTTTTCGATAATTGCATTTGGACAATAAGTTATGTACTTTGATTTATTATTTCTTTTTCAAGAGCAACACGTCCGACTCAGGCAAAAGTGCACATGCCAATGATAGTCAGAATGTTACTGTTTATGGTGAACGGTATAGGAACATGCTTCCAAGTTTTTTCGTACCTCAATTAGCTGGCATTAATCTTGCTGATATATGGTTCCAACAGGACGGAGCCACATGCCACACAGCGGGCGCTACAATTGATTTACTCAAATAAACTTTTGACGAAAAAATAATTTCACGAAATGGCCCAATTAATTGGCCCCCAAGATCGTGTGATTTAACCCCATTGGATTATTTTCTTTGGGGTTATGTAAAGTCACTTGTCTACGTCGATAAACCACAAACAATTGAACACTTGTAAATCAACATTCGAAGAGTTATTGGCGAGATACGGCTGGAAATGCTGCGAAAAGTTTGTTAAAATTGGTGTTCCAGATTGCGTCTTGTACGCGCCAGCCTTGGCGGCCACATGGCCGAAATCATATTTAAACATCAATGTCATAAAATTTTCAATCCAATAAAGCACGTTTCATTGATATTAAAAATATATTACTATGTTTTATTATGATTTAAACTTGAATCACTCTATAAAAAACACCCTTTAAATGTAACTTGTAAGCCAAAAATGATAAAGTGGCTACAAACTGTTTTGGATGCTTCACAAGCAGCAACAAATTCTCCAGAAGAAATGCCAAGCACATCTTCTGGGAGATCGTCATCTTTAAAATATTAATATCGTCATCTTTAGCCGACGGACAGAAGTTAAAAAAAGAAGGTTCTGTGCGGACTATATCAAATTCGGATTTTCATTCTTAGGTGACGAGGACTTCCCTCTTCCTCAAGTGCGTTGTATGTAAAAAGGTCTTATCCAACAACAGCGTGAAGCCGTCTTTACTTTTGCGGCACTTGAATGAAAAGCATCCAAGTTATGCAGGCAAGGATAGTGTTTTTTTTTTCAAAAGCTAGCAAAAGCGCAAAAATTGACTTCATATATGACGTGTGCCAGAACTGGCATAGAAATGGCCACCGAAGCATCATATCGAGTTAGCTATCGAATTGCAAAATCAGGTCAAAGTCATACAGAAGCTGAAACTTTACTTTCGCCTTGTCTAAAAGACGTTGTTCTCTCTTCCCCTGAGGCACCATCCCTCTTTTAAGCAGTACAATATCTCGACTCATATGATATGGCTACAGATGTTGAGGCCCAGATAATAAGTGCCATTAAAGAAAGTGAACATTTTTCCATACAAGTTGACGAAAGCACTGACGTTTCAAACCTTGCTGTTTTGCTTGTTTTTGCTAGATATATAAAAGTTTTCGATGTTGAAGAAAACCTTATATTATGTCTTGCTCTATAAAAAACATCCTTTAAATAGATTATTGGCTCATTACATAAAACTATGAACAATTATATGTAATGAGTACAGTTGTTATGTACGTAGTACAAAAATTATTGACCAATTACATAAAATAATGAATAATTGTATGTAATGAGTAGTTTTTTTTTTAAGATAAAAAAACCAAGGCATGCACTTTATGCAAACAAGTTTTGGTTTTTGACCTGAAAGAAAAGTGATTATTTAGAGGAATTGATTGGAAGAACCATACGTGAATTATTGATTAGGCAAAACAACCTCGAAAGACAATTTGAATTGCTTTTAACCGAGGCTAGTGTTATGCCTTAAACTCGGCAAGCATTTCCAGCCCTTAGTTGTCCTAATTTTGCATTTTCCACAATTTAGTTGTGGATTTTTAGTTTTTTCTATAATTCTTAAATGTAGGAAAGAACAAAGAAAGTAAAAAGAACTAGGTCCGAACCCAGATTCGAACCAGGAACCTCTGAGTTGATAGTCTAGTGCACTCTCCACTAAACTACAAAGGCCGACAAATTCAATTTCAAACTTTTGACTTCAGATTCGTGATCAGTGACCACAAAAACCTTCATATCTATACTTTTATGCCTATTAGGCAACTCCTTGAGTTTTTAGCCGTCTTTTTTCGATTTAGAACCAATGTGGTTCTAATAGCCCGAGTTCATATCCCAGCTCAGACATAATTTTTTTTTTTCAATTGAATTAATATTTCTGTACGACATGAATATCGTAGGTCCATTTCTCGATCATTTGTATTTAAACATCTTATAACGCTCACAACACAATTGATCAATAGAAGTTCGGTCAGAGTCCTTTCAAGGGCAAAAATGGCCAATTCGTTATTTTTTATAAAAATACCGATATATTTTATAATAACCACAACCAGAAAAGCTTTCAAGTCGCTTAGCTAAATTAAACTTACTCATTTAAAACTATCAATGTCTCGTTAGAAACACAGTCATTATTTTTTCTCTTTAAGCTGATATTGACTTTTTTATAATTAATGCTGCGCTAATGAACAATGCTGGTCTGCTGCCTTAAATAAGCTCAAGGCATTGCTTGTTTGTTTTACTGTGTGTGTGTGTGTGTGTGTGTGTGTGTGTGTGTGTGTGTGTGTGTGTGTGTGTGTGTGTGTGTGTGTGAGTGTATTTATGCATGTATAACAATAACAAAGGGCAGTTTTTTTATAATTTTTACTTACAATAACGTGAGTATAATTTAGTTAAAAATGCTTTAACAGCTCAATAAGCAAGCATAATTAATACGAAGGATAAATAGGCTAAGAGTAAAACATACTTCGCCACAATAACAATAAAGCCAGAACTGATTGGTGGCAGTGAAGAGTAGATGAGCGTGCGGTTTGTGGATAAGATGAGTGGATAATGTAAAAGGGTTGCCTTGGCTGCGCTGCGCTGTGTATGTGGGTGTGTGTGTGTGTGTGGGTATGTGTGTGTGAAGTGGCTACCTAACATAAATGAGGCAGCAGAAAAGTTTATCTAATGGTTCAGCTTGACGTACACACTACTTCTTCATACAACAACGTTGGTGCAACGGGGCGTATGAGTAACATACGCTAAATTAATTCTCAGCATACAACCAGAAGCAGCACAGCAATACAAATGACGTTGTTATTTTTTGTGCCAATGTAGACGTCAGCATGGCAAGTTTGTTGGTGCCATTGTTGTTGTTGTGGTTTTTGTTATGAAAAACTCAAGCAATATGTTACAAGAACAAGCTGCAAATAAAAAGAGAAGGAACAAAAAAAAAAAAATAATAAAACAACGCATTCATGTTTGCGGAAACAAGCACAAAATGTTTATTTAATTTGCCAACGCAGCGTTATATAGATAGAGACGAGAGATATAAAAAATAACAATAACAAAAATTACGAAGCAAGTCCTGTTTAAAAAAAAAATCAATAAAAGGATTCTGTTGATACTGTAGGGACACAAACACACACTCTCGTATGTGAAGCATATACACTCGAATAAATGAACTCGCAGTCATAGTGTACGCATGCATGTAAATGCAGAGCTTGATTGTGTGTGTCAGTGTGTTTATATTTGGGTGTGTGCATTACACATGAATATGCATGTCCTTATTTATGCAAGTACATGTATACTCATGCGTGTATCAGTGCGTGCGTGTGTTTGTGTGCGTTTGAGTGATTACAGTTTTAACCTTGTGAGTCACCCACAGCAACAAACCGCTCCCCCTGCCTGCTCTCTATGTGTGCTGGAGCTTGTATGTGGGAGCAGTTTACTGACTGTGGTATTTGTTATGGTTTACGTCGGTCGCTAGGCAGCCTGTCTTGTTGGACACATTTGATTGTTTTTTTGATAACCATTAAAATGCAACATACCAGTCTTAAAATCATTTTAAATTTCAAACAAAACCAAAATCTAGTAGAGAAAAAAAAACACATTTTTTGAAGGTCATAAAAATTCAAGCTCATTGCTCATTGAGTGCTGAATTTAATTGGTTGGAAAAAGAATTCATTTTTATGCTGCACTTATTTTTATGGACTGCAAATAGCTTCAAAGGTTTTAATTGTTTTATGTCATAAAAATTAATCACAATAGCTTCACCCTTCGTTGCACAAAATAACCACTAAATAAGTTTTTATGTGTATATATTCCATACACACACACGCACACACACATATGTATATACAAATGACCCAAGAGAAACTGCGAATTTTCTTTGTATTTGGCTTTTTAAGAAAAAAACTTCAAGGCAAAATTCCACTCTCTGCGGCTTGACTATGTTTGGAAGGAAGTTGACAAAGAAAATATTTTTGTATTTTTTTTAAATCTACTGGGACCTAACATATGCGTAAAATCTCAGCCAAGGACATTTTAAAAATTACATATTCGGATGTGATTCACTGTCATTGTAAGTTGTTTTCCCATAAAATATTTTTAATACAACTAGTAAGGGACATGTTTTGATTATTATAACCTTGACATCATTTTTTTTTCTTAACTTGTGTTTTAATATGTTTTACCTTTTTTTCTACTTTGGCGTTTAAATTAATGCACTGCTAATATTGCAAAAATGTATACATTTTTTTTTTACCTAATCAAAGCATGTGGCTCTAAAAAGGCCAAACCCAAAGTTAGTCTAGCAACAAGGACAGCGATCTTATAACAAAATAATGAATGAACAAAATTACAGTCGTAACTAAACATTGTTATAAACCATTTGTGAAGTATGGCAAGCAATAGGTCATTAAATACAAATTATTACTAATTCATTTCCTGCCATCAAGACAATTTTATAAAATATACAAAATATTCTATAAAGGGCTTACACATTAGCGAACTTGTTCGTCGAACAAAATAGCGGGGCGAACCTGTTGGAAAAAGCTAGCGTTAAAATTGATCGAACGTGTTCGTCGAGCATGCGATTTTTTCTTGTTTTTCGCCATCATTTTGTTATAGATATTGATAACGCAGCAACATGAACAATAAACTCATGTGCTTTCATTATTTTAGCTCTTTGCAACTTTCATTTCATTAGGTATGACGACAACTTTCAAATTATCGTCGAACAACTCTTGTTCGACCGAGAAAATCAAAAAGTTTTGCCAACAAGCCAACAGGTTCGACGAACTGTCGAACTAGCTTCTTTACTAGCGAACTGGCTCGAACATGGCTGCCGCTCGCAGACCTGCTCGCTGATGTGTAGGCCTTTTAAGTTAGTTCAAACAAAACTAACAATGGAATTCGTCAAAGTAACAAGAAATTTTTTAAAATAATATAAAAAAATACAAATATTTTTCTTGCCAGTAGGCGACTTCAAGTAAAGTTGTTTTTTCTGTGTACACATCTGCATCATCCTACACTTCCGTCGAAAATAAGAGGTTGAATCGTCCTCCAATAAAGAGGTTGAATCGTGCCAAATTGCTCTAAGTTTGCTTAACCCATTAAGCGCCACTGTACTCATTTCAGTACAGCAAAATATTTTTAACTTTTATAGTTTTCTTTGTTGTTAAGCATAAGTGAATTTTTTTGTTAATTGCTAATTGTTAAGCGGGTCAATTCCATTTGTTTCTCATCTTTTTTAAATGTTTTCTTAAAAAAAAAAAAAAATAAAAAAAAAAATAAATAAAAAAATAAATAAAAAAATAAAAAAATATAAAAAAATAAAGTAAAAAAATAAAAAAATAAAAAAAAATAAAAAAAAATAAAAAAAAATAAAAAAAATAAAAAAAATAAAAAAAATAAAAAAAATAAAAAAAAATAAAAAAAATAAAAAATAAAAAAAAATAAAAAAAGTAAAAAAATAAAAAAAATAAAAAAATAAAAAAATAAAAAAAAATAAAAAAATAAATAAATAAATAATAAATAAAAAATAAAATAAAAAATAAAAAAAATTAAAAAAATAAAAAAATAAAAAAAATAAAAAATAAAAAAATTAAAATAAAAATAAGAAAATAAAAAATATAAATTTTTTTGCTATTTTGGTTTGTTTTCTATTGTAAAATAAACATTTTTTGGACTTTCCACTTTTAGTTTTCATTTGGCTGTTAATGGGTTAATGACTTTGTTGTTGCAAGTTCGGCTTCAAATGATTCTTTTGAATTCATCTTTTGTTTTAGATTCACTTGTAACCTTACCATTCAGTTTGAATTTTCCGCGGTTAGTGAAAAGGATGTACGATGAATAAAACGAAAATTTAGTCGAATGCTTTCGAATGTCGAATTTGCATAAATAGTGGCAAACTTATATTGCCTTGTGTGCTCACCTCTATGTAAAATGGTCCCATTTGCCAAGTGTTGTCCTGAGAAATTAGGTAGACAGTGACATAAAATTTTGGACAAATTATGTTTAAGTGACAGCTGAAATATCTGGTCACAAAATGAGCGAGATCGAATAACGACCACGCCTACCTATCATTATAGCCTGTCCAACCGCATGTGCAGACCGTTCAAGGCACGGGGGTGATAGTAAATTTTATTTAAAAATACTAAAGCTTTTTGCGGACATTTTATAAATACATGCAAAATATTGAGAACATGTAAAAACACTTATTCCAAATTTATGCATAGAATTTTGTAAGCATTTTTCATAAGGCGCAAAATGTAATTACATAAACGTTTTATTCAATTGAAAAAGCGCTCAAAAAATGTTAAACTTTGAACAAAAAAAAGTTGAAAAAAGAAGTTGTAACTATTCACAAGCTATTCTTGATTATAATTCTTAAGGCGCGCACAAATCTTTATCAATAAATAGACCCATCTAATATATTTGACTAATTTCACTAATAAATCTTAATATTTAAGAAAAGACTTTTTGATTTCCGCCATTTTTTGATATCTTTGAGCACTCATCGAAAAAACCTCCCTCCTAAATTTTGTGATTTTTTGATCATCCGTTTCGAAGATATCGAATTTTCAAAAAAACAGCTCTTTTTGTGGTTTTTTGCCACCAACTTTTTTAAAACTCATTTAAATGAAAATTGTCATTCAACATAAAAGTTTAGTTTTTCAATTTAATTTTCGAAAAAAAATTCTAAAAAATTAAGTTGATTTTATATGACTTAAATACAAATTCTAAATGTTTAATAGTTTTAAATCATACTTGATTTTAAATACATTTAGAATTTGTATTTAAATCATATAAAATCAGCATAATAAATAACAAGGTCATTTAGAAAAATACTTTATTCTAAAAAATTATTTAAAGTGTATTAATACGTAATTTTCGATTGTTAAAATTTAGATTGCATTTTCTAAAGTGATTGCATATTCTGATTTTCTACAAAATTTTTTACAGCAAACTACTACTAATTCCACAACTCTTAAGACCGGTCTGGTTGTGGGCCTTCGATAACTACTATTTTTTTCGATTTTTGAAAATTTAAAAAAAAATTATTTTATTAAATTTTGTGTATGTCTCTCTTTTGATAAATTTTTCGAAAGAAAATGACAATAAGCAATGTTGCTTTTGTACTGAAAACAAAAAAGGGGCATTTTATTTTTTAATGGCACAACTAATTTACATTTATTTTCAAGATTTTGGATTTATTTTAAAGAAAATACTCGAAAATATACCATTTTATTAACCCTACAGTAAAAAACAGCAATGAAAAATAGCATACTCAGAAATTAATCAAAAGAGAGAAATACACAAAATTAAATAAAATAAATTTTTTTTAAATTTTCAAAAATCGAAAAAAATAGTAGTTATCGAAGGCCCACAACCAGACCGGTCTTAAAAGTTGTGGAATTTTCAGAAAAACCACAAAAAGAGCCGTTTTTTTGAAAATTCGATATCTTTGAAAAAGATGATCAAAAAAATCCCAAAATTTAGGAGAGAGGGGTTTTCGATGAGTACTCAAAGATATCAAAAAATGGCGGAAATCAAAAATAATTTTTAAAACCGTCCGATTTGGCGTGAAATGACCCACATATCGCTCATTCCAAAAAAAAGTCAACCACACAGCCGAATTTTAGAATACATATTTTATATATATATGTATGGTATATGCTAAGTGCAATATGTAAGTGTTACAAAAAAAAATTAACACTTGTCAAAAACAAGCTCAATCATGCTTGAACACTCAAACCAATCTTCTATGTTTTATTGTTTGCTGAGTAGGTCATCTATAGGTAAAATTGGAATCAGTCCGTGAGAGCATATGAATGAAGGCAGATCGCTTAAACATTTTTGTACGATTGTTGTGACCTTGAGCATTACATATATCAATATAATTCATTAACGGTATGTATCAAACCCATTTTTTTAAAAACTGTTTCTAATGTGTCACAGCATGTCCCAATGCTTGACAAAAAACAAGATTTTTTAAATTTTTAAGCTTAATTTTATTTTTGGTTCTATAAAAATTTAAAAAAATTTAATACATTCAATTATGCTATAATTACATTACCCTTTTATTTTTTTGCAAATTTTTCTTAGTATAAAAAGCGTCAGGTATTGGGACATAAAATATTCAACAAAACAGTAGTTTGATAATACAATTTTATAGAAAAAAAATGAGTTCCTGTAAACGGCAACAAAAATACTATAGGCATTTAAAAGAAGATCCGGAACGTTACAAGCTATATTTAGAGAAGAAAAAAATCGTGAACAAAAAGTTTCGTGGTAAGAAAAAAGATGAAGAAAGATCTAACGCAAGTTTACAAAAGATACGACGAGAAGCTGAAGCAAAGAGAAAGAGGACATACAGACAAAGATTAAAATTGGGTAATAAAGATACAAGTTTAGAAGCATCAACACCGATGAATGGTTATAAGTCTAAACAATCACTTGGAAAAGCTGTTAAGAAACTTCGCCAGGCTCTGCCACTATTAAAAGCTAGACAAGAAACTGTTGTTGCCCATTTGGTTCGTGAAGTTTTCTCTATGCACAAAACTTTGGTTGGAGAAGTCAAAACGCAAAAATGTCTCACAGTATATAGAGAAAGAAACCGTAAAGTTGATTCTTACTACCGAAGGGACGAAATAAGTCGTATCGCTCCTGGGAAAAATGACGTAAAATCAGTTAAAAATGCTGAGACAAAAAAACGAGAACTAAAAACTATTCGGTACATGCTAATGACAGTATCCGAGGCGTATGAAAATTTTTGCACTAAATATCCAGATATAAGAGTAAGTAAGTCTACATTTTTTAATTTACGCCCAAAAGAGGTATTGCCGATATCCAAAACTCCCCACAACATGTGCGTTTGCCCACATCATTGCAATTTCGAATTTTTAGTAACTGCATTGAACAAAGCTATTCCTGGATTTCCAAAAACGTATAAAAATGTCCTCGAAACAACATGCTGCGATACATTGAATGAGCATTGTATGACCGGATGTTGTCAATCCTGTTTTAACGACATTCGGGATATTATACCTTTATCATATGATTTGAACGATGTTTCATGGAAGCAATGGAACATTGAAGATAACAAAATGCGTCTTGTTACTTACAACGGCACGATTGATGAACTAATAGATAATGCACAGGCAAAATTCTTGAAGTTTAAGAAACATGCATACATTCGTAAAGTACAGTATAATTATTTTGAAAATAGGAAGGATAGTTTGACAGAGGACAACGCTGTATTGCAGATTGATTTTTCAGAAAACTACCATACGATTCACCAAGACGAGATCCAAGCTGCTCATTGGAGCTATCAGCAAGTAACAGTTTTTACAGCCTGTTGCTGGACGATGCAAGGTACATCATCTTGCGCAATAATACGTGATGAATTGTCACACGATAAATACACCGTTTGGACATTTTTAGAAAGCATTCTGAAAGATTTAAAATTAAGAAATCCAAATGTAAAAATGGTAGAAATATTCTCCGACGGTTGCATTGGCCAGTTTAAGAATAAATTTAATTTATCCAATTTACTGTACGCTGAACAAGATTTTGGAGTCAATTTAACATGGAATTTTTTCGCCTCGTGTCATGGAAAAGGGGCAGTGGACGGCATCGGGGGCACTGTTAAACGAGTTGTTAGCACACAAGTCAAGGCAAGAGCATTTAACGTCTTCTCTGCTCAAGATTTCTATCACTGTGCATCAAATAAAGTTAAAGGCATTTCTATAATTATGGTACCGAAAGTCAAAGTTCAGTGTTGCAAAGAAAGATTGACTAAAAGATGGGAACACTGTCAATCGATTAAAGGTATTGCATCCTTACACTATTTTACAGCAACCAATTCATCAGATTTAGTCGGTGGCTTAACATCTAACTCGCAAAAGAAAATAATTAAAATAATTTAATTTATTTTTAATTAATTTTTATTGTTTTTATGTTTAAACTCTTTAATTTTTCTTATATTAAACTTTGATATGTTTATGAAATGAAGTGATATATAATTAAAAAATGTATTTTCTAATAAATAATTTGAAATTTTTCATGAAAAACGGAAAAGTCCCAATGCCTTACAATCTATGTCCCAATGCCATACGAGATAAAAAAAAGATATTATTTTATTGAAATTACCTCTTAAGATTATAAAGGTATATTATGAAGGGGTAATGCTTTACAAAAAATTCGTGGGAAAACTTTTTTTTCTAAAAGTATCCAAAATGCAGAAATTTCGGTTGCAAAATTTCATCTCACAAAAAAAAAGTTGTCCGTGTCCCGATGCCTGACGTTTTCTGAATGCATTATTCTCGAAAAGAGTTGCATATTTAACTTTGATATAAGTGTATTTGGTAAGGACATAAGTAGTACTATTGTAGAAAAAATTAAAAAAATTATTCCACAAATATTTCTTCACTAAAATGTATTATCATTTGCGAAATATGTACTCCAAATGTCCCAATGCCTTATTTGGAATGAGCGATATATAAAAAGCAAACAGTGTCTGTCTGTCTGTGTGAAGCCTATGGACTCCAAAGCTCCGGGACCAATTGATATGAAATTTGGACAGTCGATTTGTTTCAGATAGATATGGTTTAAGAGGAAAAATGTTTTGCCACACCCATTTTATCACCCCCAAATCAATTCAAATACTTTATTTCACACGGTATTAGTTTCGGACGTTTACACCTAATATTTCTTTTTGTAATGTACCTCTTACTAAAAACAAATTTGTTAAATAAAACGAGAATTAACAACAAATAATAATCTATTCTTAGAAATCAATTTGAATGAATTCTTAGTTTAAATTACTACACATTTCTATCAATATTAATATTTATAAAACGTTCAGTGACAATCAGTCTTTGAAATTTTTGGTATCGAGAACTACCATGCTTGCTTTTCTTTACACTAGTAGACATAATTTTTGAAAAGCATCTTTATCTTTTATGAAGAGAGCTTTAAAGTGCAAAGGGTTTGTCTTTCCTATTTTTATTTAAACCAATTTGAGCTCTTTACTAAGCCTAGGATTCGGTAAACCGAAGATTCTAAGAGTTCGTCAAGGTCATTGAAGAACCAGTTGCCTAAGCGGAGGAAGCATTTTTGAGCCAGCGCTGGGCAAGTGCAGAGGAAATGTACTGTAGATTCATTCTCCTCCTCATCTCTACAGCTTCTGCAGAAGTCGTTGTGGGGTATGTTTAATCTTTGAGCGTGTCTGCCAATAAGGCAGTGATCTGTAAGGATCCCTACAATGGTGCTGATGTGGTCCCTACTGAGAGAAATGAGCTCTATTGAACGCTTAAGGTTAAGTTTGGGCCAGATTTGCCGCGTTACCTGCTGACCATATATTGTTGGATTTGATGCACTATAACTCATGTGTAAGGAGATTGCATGTGGTGAGAGGAATACCAAGGCTTGCCTTGTCTAAAGATAGTTGTTTGGTAGTACTTGTACGAGCGAGTTAATCTCCTTTCAGTTACCTAGAAAACCCTTATGTCCAGTAATTCAGCATAGTAGAATTCTGAGCTGCTTTGCCATCTCATTTAGAGATCCGTGGCAGTTGAGAACTGTTTCAGATGTTATTTCAACAGTTCCTAGGGCTTTCAAAGCAGCTTGACTATCGGATAGTATGCAAATATCCATGGAAGATATCTAATTTACCTGAAGCCAAGTTAACGCTTTATGTATAGCAGCGATTTCAGCTTGAAATACACTGCAATGATCAAATGCTAAGAAGGTCTTATTTCAGATTATCCCGTGCCACCTCTCAATCTATCCATTGCTGGTGCTAGGAAATGGTGGAATTGCAAAAACTTCGGCTTTAAAATGATTTCTTAGAAGTGATTTTATTGAATTAAAAGATAATTCATTGTCGCATACAAGTGTTTTTGTGTTACTGAAAAAAATCAAAATCTGCAAGATAAGATCTTTAACCCATTAACAGCCAAATGAAAAGTAAAAGTGAAAAGTCCAAAAAATGTTTATTTTACAATAGAAAACAAACTAAAATAGCAAAAAAAAAATTATTTTTTAATGTTTTTTATTTTTTTTTATTTTTTTTTATTTTTTTTCATTTTTTTTCATTTTTTTTATTTTTTTTATTTTTTTATTTTTTTTAAGAAAACATATTTTAAAAAAAAGATAAACAAATGGAATTGACCCGCCGCTTAACAATTGGCAACTAACAAAAAAATTCACTAATGCTTAACAACAAAGAAAACTTTAAAAGTTAAAAATATTTTGCTGTACTCAAATGAGTACAGTGGCGTTTAATGGGTTAGCGTCTATGATAGAACGCGATTGTATTGGGAAAACTATTACAAATTTAGAAAATTTGTCCGAACAAGTTAAGAAATGATGCTTATCAGTGGAGAAAATATCTTTATGAAGTATTTCAACTGGATATGATGGAATAAGGCTTGAGCCGATTTCAGCATATTGGGACGTCTTTGGTATTGGGCTTCATTACAGATTCTACAGTTTGCTACTAATTCTAAACTTCTGGAAAAAAATACTCAGATAGGACTTGTTTCAAATTCTCTTCCACAAATTGATGGGCTCTAGTATGTTCTTTATACAATACTAGTATAAAAGCCTGTCCTACGACAGGTCCTTCGCACACTTCCTTTTTAGAGCCATTTTCTGAAAGCACTTTTTTCTCTTTTTAAAGCTTGATTTTGTATTCAATTGATTCAAAATACAAAATTCAATTGTATTCAAAATACAAATGTACCATTTTAAATAACACTTAACGTATTGAAGCAGTGTTGAAAAGGCAGTTAGATCAAAAATGTTCTATTGTAAAAACCTAATATTGGATGCATTCTATCCGAAAAAGCGCTCAGGTAGCGAAGTAGCATAAAATAATTTTGCTATATAAATTGTGACAGCTCAAGAAACATGTTCTGTGAGCGCATACCATTCAGCCCGAAAGTTGTGGAACAGTTCCTTTCAGAACAGAATGCAGGCAATGTCACTCATAAGTATCAAATATATTTTCTGTGCATACTTTCAGGCTGAGCATTTTTGAGAACAGTATGTCTTGTAAAAGTACCTTACTGTCAAAAAATAATTACTTAGTTTGAGAAATACTGTGGGCGGAGCAGCATGCTTGCTTTTTATATATTAAGATGTGCATACTTTCAGGCTGTACAGTTTGAGAGAAATTGGGCACGGAGCAGCGTGCTTGCCTTTTATATATTAAGATTTCTACTTGGTCCTCTTTATTAAAAATATCTATTACTTGCTTTTGCGTGTGGCGGAATTTTACCAAAAGAAATGCTTGTTGAATTTTGTCTTGAATTTGTGCTTAGATTGAAATATCACATAGGATGGCGTTAACTACCTTTGAGTTAACTGACTTCTTAAAGGTCTGCAAAGGGTCACTTAAAATAACAAATGTTATGTTGTGTCTGACACGAAACTGAAACAAAATTTTGGTTGTTTTACTTGGGCTTGCGCCTATCTCTAAGATTATTTGATTACGGAAGCAATTTACCGGTTTTTGTACTGATGTAATTATCTTCGATAGGGATTCCTCGCTTTGTGCAGGTAATGACTCGGATTCTAAAGCCTTCATGTGTTGTCTTGAAAGAGCATCGGCTACATGATTTTCTTTGCCGGGCTTATAGAACCATTTGGCGGCGAACTCTTCTATAAAACTGCTCCAACGCTTGATTTTCGAGTTGGGATTTTTCTCAGAAATTGAGGAAATAAGCGGTTGATGGCCTGTATAGATATTTAAATCTGCAACCCAATACAAATAATTTCGTAATTTTTGCAAGGCTCTAACTATAGCAAGAAGTTATCTTTCATTTGTTGCATAATTTTCTTCGATTAAGAAAGAGTTCTTGAAATTCTTGTAAAAGGACGACCACCATGTGACAAAGTAGCACCGAGTGCAATCGATGAAGCGTCGGCTTGGTCTGGATACAACAGCAGCACTTCCTCTGAGGCCAATATTGTTTTAATTTTATCAAATGCAAGCAAAACATCCATATCTTGAACTATTAGAATATTTGGAATATTTGGATCGATTAGTGCCAATATGACATTTGCTCCTTGTAGACATTTAGTGAGAGGTTTTGCAATTGCCGTATAATCCTTTACAAATCGCCTATAGTATCCTGTATAAAAATGTTCATCAAAAGCCCCCAATGGGTAAATCCTGGCTACGGCCCTGTACCTATATACCCCATATACAACCACTTTGGAGGCAAATATAATACACATACATACGAGCATACATATAATTAGTAAAATGAGTAAGTACTCATAGTTACTCATAGTCTTACTCAAATTTTTCCAAGTGCCTAATAAGTCTGTAGTACAATTATAGGCCTAACATCCTGAAACCATGCTAAAATCGGAAATTTCTCAAGTCAGGATTTGTAGAGAAAATGTTAAGAGTGATTAAAAAAAAAACACTAACAGCCCTATTCTGGCAAATGATCAATTATTAACCACTATTTTTTAAATTTCTATATGTTTGTTGTTTTCAAAACAAAATTTTAAGCTCAAAAAACAAAATTTTTGTATGAAATTGTCAATAACTGAAAATCAACCCCAAACAGCTCAACTGCTTACTCAGTTCTGTTCTGTAAAATACATAACAGAGATGGATGCAAACTAGTTCCAACAAATTGGAAAATAATATTTATCAAGTAAAAAGTTATACTTTAATAAGTTTAGGCACTCATCATTATTCATATTCTTTAATTACAAACCATACCAGCCTTAGTTTGTTTTTTTTTATTATTTGTTTGTCTCAGCTATCCAATTAAGTGCGTACTTCAAATTGTGGTAAAAAGGAAACTTTCCACTCCACTAGAAACTTGGCCAGAGGTCGTTTTGTTTCTTTTTTTGTTTACTGACGTTGTTGACAAAAACAGCAAACAAACAATTTTCACCACATTCGCTGTCAATGTCATTAACAGAAAAATAATATGTATAGAAATATTCTGTTTAACATAAAAACATTCTCGATAGCATGAAAAAAAAAACGAAATAAAATAATTTTTAAAAAAAAATGAACATGGAAAACATGAAAGAAGTGATCCTTGTGTAGGCGTTTCAAAGGCGGACGCCACTACATAACGTGTCCTTAGTCAAAAGTTCAAACTGCTTTTGCTGGTGAAACCTTCATTTATTCTTTTATTCGGTGACTCATGATGAGATGGTGATGTTGTACGTTGTTGTTGTTGTTGTTATAATTGTGCCCGCAGCATCGTTGGCGCTGTGTTGATGCTGGCCCAACGCATCAACAGCCTTGAACTATGAACTAACGAACCCAATTCGGCCAACAAAAACAACACACTCACGTACACACACACACACACAATCACAGGGAGCCTGACGTATCCTTTTACACGATGCTGCTGCTAACCAGATTTTTATATTTTTATTTTTTTATATATTTTCTCAACTTTGCTTAAGCGAAATTTGCATGGAATATTTATATTAAAAGTAGCACAAACTCACACAACTACAGCTACTACAGCGTGCAGTTTAAGCTTTTTAAGTGAAAAATAATTCCAAATTCAATGGATATGCACTGGTTCATTTCAAATTCGTTTCGTCATTGAATCGTAGTTTTGCGTAGTTTTTAATTTTTACCAATGCTTGTGAGGGAGTGTGTTTTGTATCTAGGTCCTCTGACATACAGCCAGCGAAATGCACAGAGTGACGGGGGGTTATGTTTTTTATACTAGAAGTATGTTTCTTGTAGATAGAAGATAAGGGGGCGTCCATTAATTAAGTGAGGTGATTTTTGCGATTTTTTTATCCCCCTCCCCCTTGTGAGATTTGGCTCTACCCCCTCCCCCCCTCTAATCAAACATAAAATGGTTCAAAATGAGTGTTTTCAGTGTAAATATCTGTGCTTCATTGTATTGGATTTATTAAAAAAATAACGTAATTTATTTAATTATTTTTATTTAGGACTAGTTGAGAATAGCACGCACTTAAGACTACTGAAATCGTAGTTTAAAATCACAATGAAAAAATCGAACAATAAAATACTTATTAAGTAAAAGTAAGTAAAACTAAATCATTTAAAATGATAAAAAATTACGTCATCTTTGCGATAACCCCCATCTCCCCCACGTGAGAGATAGTGAGATTCGGCTTAACCGCAACGCTTCCTAAACGCCTCACTTAATTAATGGACGCTCCCAAAGTTGAAAAATTCCCGAGTAAAAATAAAATATTTTTAACTTAAATCGAACAAAAGTCGAACAGCTGCTGCTTTGAAATTATCTGGGGGCGAACAAGGTTCGAACATTGGACGCACAAAGGCCAAACCATTAAAAATTTTTCAAAATCGTCGAACAGTCGAACAGCTGCTGCTTTGAAATTATCTTGGGCGAACAAGGTTCGAACATGGGAAGCACAAAGGCCAAACCATTAAAAATTTTTCAAAATCGTAGAAACCGTTCTTGGTTTGTCTAATCTCACATGAGATAGTTCAAAATGCGTTTTTTCAGTGTAAATATGTTAATCTATACTTCATTGTATTGGATTTATTAAAAAAAAAAACGTAATTTTTTTAATTATTTTTATTTAGAACTAGTTGAGAATAGCATTTAAAACTACTAAAATCGTAGTTTAAAATCACAATGAAAAAATCGAACAATAAAATACTTATTAAGTAAAAGAAAGTAAAACGAAGTCATTTAAAATGAGAAAAAATTACGTCATCTTTGCGAGAACCCCTCTCCCCACGTGAGAGATAGTGAGATTCGGCTTAACCCCAACGCCTCCTAGACGCCTCACTTAATTAATGGACGCTCCCAAAGTTGAAAAATTCCCGAGTAAAAATAAAATATTTTTAACTAAAGTCGAACAAGAGTCGAACAGCTGCTGCTTTGAAATTATCTTGGCGGAACATTGGACGAACAAAGGCCAAACCATTTCAAATTTTTCAAAATCGTAGAAACCGTTCTTGGTGAATATTTAATTTAACCGCTACATCTTTTTATTTCTCTCCTTTTTTCACTTCTTTTATAAAATTTAGCTTTTCTTCAATCGAAAATTAAAAACGCGTTTCATATAGATTACCAAGCGCGACAAGAGTCGAACAGCTGCTGTTTTTAAATTATCTCAGGCGAACAAGGTTCGAACGTTGGACGTACAGAGGCCAAACCATTTAAAATATTTCAAAATCGTAAAAACCGTTCTTGGTGAATATTTAATTTAACCGCTACATCTTTTTAGTTCTCTCCTTTTTTCACTTCTTTTATATGTAACGAACTTCCGTTTTCCGGATTTTACAGCTGGGGTATACTCGCCGGTGTCCAGCGTTCGTGACAGAAAATTTGTAATTAAAGACCCTTTCGCTTTGTTCTCTTTAATATTTCCTTAGTTTATTCACAATTCAAAATTGGCGTTACTCTAATATCTTAATGGTATAGGACCTTACACACACACACCTATGCGCCGATGTTTTGACCTGAATCTTATTTTTGATGTCTGACGCCCTTGAGAAGATGACGTGACGGAGCCTTATCCTTGTGACAATGTACGTAGTTCCGGAGAAAAATGTTGCGATGACGACGAGCGACGCTAGCGTGTTTCCTGGGGCTGTGGCGTGGTTGAGATAGACGACGTTAGCGCGCTCCCTGGAGCTTCCGATGTTGAGTGGCAATTGGTCACATGTAAGGCGTTGGTTAGGATCGGATGGTGGAACGTGTAGACTGGGATATGGTCCGCTGAGTGGTGTTACCTTGGCTTACAATATGTCTACCGGGGTACTTACGAGGTGGGGCGTGGTGCAAAATATTAACGTTGGAATGAGACCTTAACCAACGGAAATATGTCTACTGGTGTATTTACAAGGTTGAACGTGGTGCAAAATATTAATGTTGGAATGAGACCTTGACCAACAGAAATATGTCTACTATGGTATCTACTAGGTTGGGCTTGGTACAAAATATTAACGTTGGAATGAGACCTTAACCAACGGAAATATGTCTACTGGGGTGTTTACGTGGTGCAAAATATTAACGTTGGAATGAGACCTTAACCAACGAAAATATGTCTACTATGGTTGGGCTTGGTACAAAATATTAACGTTGGAATGAGACCTTAACCAACGGAAATATGTCTACTGGGGTGTTTACGTGGTGCAAAATATTAACGTTGGAATGAGACCCTAACCAACGAAAATATGTCTACTATGGTTACTACTAGGTTGGGCTTGGTACAAAATATTAACGTTGGAATGAGACCTTAACTAACGAAAATATGTCTACTATAAATTTAAGGAGTTCTAACTATGCCAGGTAACACTCACCACTTCCTAGGCACGAGCTGTTGAATGACCACGTCCGACCACTTCAATTGCACGATGACTACTCCGATGTTGAGAATTCTCTACGTCCGTTCACTTTGGCTGCACACTGAATACGTCCGGTGCCTTCAACTTCACACTGAATAAGAGACTGCACGTCTGTTTCCTTCGCCTGCACGCTGAACAAGAGACTGAGTTAATGCCACGACTCGCCTTTTATTGCTTTGCTCGTAGCTGCTTGCCGCACTATGATTTTGAAACCGGTTCTCCCTCTCACTGTGTCGTGTGGTTGTGTATGTATGTGGCGTGATACTAAAACTTGTTTGGTTGTGACTAGTTTGTGTTGCTATGCCAGAATGATCTCGGTACCAGCTGCCTATGGCGTGATGACGCCAAAACTGGTTGTGTTTTGTCTTCTGTTGCTATGTGCGTATCATCTTGGTAGTTGCTGTATATGATGTGATCATGCTACTTTTTCCTGTTGCTATGCGTGTATGCTGTCTCGCTTCCACTGCTTGTGCTGCTCTATATATGTGTGTATGGGTGAATGTGTGTGTGTAAAGCCTAGCGTAGTGGGTAAAAAGTATAATTTAACAGTGAAAAATTAAAATTAAATTACATTCTATAAAAAAATTATGAAACTCTATGTTGTATGGCGAAATTCGAACACCCGCGAATTTCGTCGTTACATATAAAATTTAGCTTTTCTTTAATCGAAATTTAAAAACGCGTTTCATATAGACTACCAAGCGCGACAAGAGTCGAACAGCTGCTGTTTTGAAATTATCTTGGGCGAATAAGGTTCGAACATTGAACGTGCAAAGGCCAAACCAATTAAAATATTTCAAAATCGTAGAAACCGTTCTTGGTGAATATTTAATTTAACCGCTACATCTTTTTAGTTGTCTCCTTTTTTCAATTTTATAAAATTAAGCTTTTCTTCAATCGAAATTTACTACTTCAATTAAAATAGACTACCAAGCGCGACAAGAGTCGAACAGCTGCTGTTTTGAAATTATCTTGGGTGAATAAGGTTCGAAAATTGGACGTACAAAGTCCAAACCATTTCAAATTTTCCAAAATCGTAGAAACCGTTTTTGGTGAATATTTAATTTAACCGCTACATGTTTTTAGTTCTCTTTTTTCACTTCTCTTATAAAATTTAGCTTTTCTTCAATCGAAAATAAATCACGTTTCATATTAATAACGACTGACACTACAACAATATACTATATCACAAAAAAAAAATAAGTTTAAGGACAAACATGGCCTTTTTCGAAAAAATTAAAACAAAAACGGATTTTTTTGAATGTTTCGATTTATGGAATGGTCGTGCCAATATTTTTACTCGTGTTATGAAGGAATTCGAGTTATGGAATTTTGACTTCTGTCATAGAGGGATTGTAATGCAATTAACTTTTCAAACACTACTATCACTTGACTTATTTTGAATTAAAGAATTATAAAAAATTCGAGTTAGAGAAGTTCGAGTTGTGAAAGTTTGACTGCAACTTTTTTCGGACGTAAAGAAATTGAATTTTGCTGTTCTGGAAAATAACCAGTTGAACACAATAATAATAAAAAATGTAAACAGCCACGAACAAAATTTTTTTTAAAAAAAAAATAAACTGGCCATTTCAGCCCTTGGAAGGACTTTGACCTAGCTTCTATTGATCAATTGTGTTGTGCGTGTTATTAAACGTTTGATCAAAAATGACCCAGAACTGGACCTACGTGTTTTATGCCAACTCCGAGCGGCTTATGTTCTCAAGAAGCTTTACATGGCAATTTTTTTTACTCTCTGAGGTTTGCCATTGTCTGCAGAGAGGTGACGAATGAACAGAAAAATTAATTTGATTGAAAAACTTTCTGTCTGAGCTGGAATTGAACTCAGGCTACCGCGGTTCTATAGCATAGAGGCCACGCACTCTATCCACTAGGCTACGGCCGCCACAGTATTTTCTGAAATACTGCAATTTAAAGTTTATTTTAAATCTGCAGTTTTTTAATAAAAAATTTTTTAAGACGATCAATAAAAATTTTTAAAAATGGTATTAAATCCAACATTCTTAAATGAGTAATGCGAGTGTTAAAAGAAAAAAAACAATTATGAATATTTTTAGTACAAAAAATTTCATAAAACAAAAAATGATTAAATCTACCCAAAACTAATCTAATTTTTTATTTTTTGTAGACATTTTTTGGCTAGTTGCACATTTTTTTTGTTTGTTTTATAAAGTTTCTTTATAAAGTCAATTCTTTTTTAAGCAACAAAAAAAAATAAGTACTTTTTTCATTACACAACTTTCAAATTCAAAATCCCAAAAATGGGATCACACAATTATTAAGCTACTTCTTAGCATTTTTTGCTGTATAAAGCCTTTGGTAAATTCTGTTTTTTTTTTGAGTGAAAAATTTGATGATTTATTTCGTAATTTAGCAGACAATTTCAAAAATCTTAAAGCGGTTGAAAATATCTAAAAAACATTAAACAATGCTTTAGCTAGTTTTAAACATTTTTTGTTTTCAAACTTTTTGGTCATTGTAAAAATTTTGTAGTTAAAATTTATTTCATAATAAAAAAAAACTAGTAAGGAATTATCTTCGACTGGGCCGAAGTTAAAATACCCCACGGCCGAATTAGAGTATATATAAAGTCTTAAGCAAACTGTTAAATATATTTAAAGAGATTTTCCCGTTATGGTTAAGTCACTTTGTATGGGAGGTAGGCGTGGTTTTCATCCGATTTTGCTCAGATTCGAACTTGACCTCCATTTTTGTATAAAAAGCTTATACATATTTTGAATTTCGTTATGATAGCTCAAAAATTACGGCTGCTATCGTGGACACAAACGGACAGATGGACAGACGGATATGGCTAAATCGGTTCAGGAGGTGATGCTGATTAGGAATATATATATACTTTTCTATACCGGCCACGCCTCCTTATCGGCGTTACAAACGGAGTGACAAAATTAATATCCCCATTACGTTTTTTAAACGTGGGGGTATAAAAATATTCTGAGGCTAACAGCCCTATTCTGGTTGTTAGCTTAACAAGAAATAGTTAAGGAGCTCTTGTTAAGCTGATTGTTTTGCTATGTAAATGTTGGTATTCTTAAAAATCATTAACAACATAAAAGCTTAAAAAGCTTTTTAAGTTCACCATGCATGGTGAAAATTGATATGCCTATTGAAAGAAGAAATGCGCTATATAAACAGATGCTTCGAGTGCTGCTTGTGACTTTGCTAGCGCTTGAAAAATTTGCCACGGCTACTGAAAGATTTCATTATCAACACTTAAAATAAGTAAAAAATTCTTCCATTTTTTCAGTTTAATGTATTTAAACTCAATATTATATTATAATTTGTATTCTTTTATTATTTTCACAACAATTTTCTATCTAAGCACATACATTTCATTCGTTGTTAAGACTTTTTCTGTTATTAACAAAATTGTAAGGAAAAGAGCTTTTAAATTTGCAGCAGAATACGAAACCTTAACAAATTGTTAATATTAACTATTTTGTTAATGTGGTGAGCTTAGTTAAGCTGCCAGAATAGGGCTGTAACTCAAAGCCAATTTTTAATAAAAATTTTGTAAAGGAAATCTTTTTAACCCTCGAGAATGCGCGCTATGAGCATTTTGCTCACGCAATTTTTAAATGGATAAAATTCATATTTTTTATTAATATTTTTGCACGCATTATGTTGAGTATCTTTGGTAATGGTTGTTCTCCGCGTCTTGGCAAGCTTTTCCTGAGGTCAGTGCACGGTTGGATCTGTAGCACCATGCTCACTCGCGACAATCCATGCTACTCTGCGAGGCGCGACTTTTCCAGTGTTAATATTACTAGACTTAGCCAGTAGTCGAAATTCGACCTTTTCGCATACATTCTCTGTTGATTCGATACAAAATTAATGTCACGCTTTTAAGGTGGACTAGGAGATTCGCCGAAGCGAGCTTGGAATGACGAAGGCTAATCTGGAGTACCTTCATACGCTTCAGATTTTTGGCTGGCCATCATCCTTACGTCAGCCCCCTCTTCTTCGGACGTCTCTTCAGCTAAGAGATCATCCTTGCAATAGAGGTCTGACACACCGGTGAGGCCAACCGATCCCTTCGACTTCAGATGAAAAAAACATAACGAAAAAGTTGCCGGAAAACTTTTTTAAAAAACCATTATAATCGTAATGGCAGCAGCTTCGAGAATATTAAACGCCTTTTAAATTTTCGACTGTTACAATAAAAGTTAAATTTAACTGTTATATTTTGCCTTTTATTTTTCGGGCAAAAATAGCTGTTAGTTTTGACTTTTATTTTTTAGGTCAAAAATAACAGTTATTTTGTGCCTGTTATTTTTTCGGTCAAAAATATCAGGCAATTTGTATTTTTTCAAAGACCGCTTGACTATATAAAATACTATTAAAACTAAAAAAGTGTTATAGCTCAAAATGTGCGCGCTGATGAGACAATGAAAATTGCACTAAACTTTTTTTTCGTTCAAGCGGCCTTTAAAAAAATTCTAATTGCCTGATATTTTTGACCGAAAAAATAAAAGGCACATAAAAACTGTTATTTTTGACCTAAAAAATAAAAGTCAAAACTAACAGTTATTTTTGGCCGAAAAAATAAAAGGCATAAAATAACTAATACTTTTGTCGGAAAAAATAAAAGTTAAATGATAACTGTTAGCATCTGATTTTTTAAAAACCATAACCGGTACGGTCCCTGATAGAAACTCGTGCGCACACAGCTAGCTTATAGTTTGCACAAGTGCATGAAGAAAAAAATTTATTTTTTTTAAAAAATATATTCATATGCAATTCCATTTGGAATAAGGAAACAGTTAAGATTTTTTGTTTTTTCCAAAAAATTTTCAGTTTAATAGGGGAATTCACCTCAAATTACTTGAATAGCTGCTCAGGGGACATTTTTTTTTGGATTTACCCATTAATATTTGTATATTTTTCGACTAATCTTGGTGCGCTGATTTCGAAACTATTATTACTTTTGTTCTGGCGTCACATGTTTTTGAGATAAACGTCAGTGAAATCGTTTAATGATGTTTATCTCAAAAATAGGTGATGCTAAAAAAAGTAATAATAGTTTTGAAATCAGCGCACCAAGATTAGTAGAAAATAATACAAATTTTTTTGGGAAAATCTAAAAAATAAAAATTTAGTCCCCCGAGTTATTCAAGTAATTTGAGGTGAACACCCTTATTAAACTGAACATTTTTTGGAAAAAACAAAAAAAATCTGAACTGTTTCCTTATTCCGAATAGAATTGCAAATGAAAATATTAAAAAAAATTTTTTTTTCTTTCATACTTTCATACTTTCTTTATATGCAACCAATCTCACTAAAATTTTACACGAATTTTTCTTCCATCCATTAGCTCAGTCTGAGCCCTTGGGACGCTCCATGAAGTGCTTGGAAATTTTCCCCATACAAATAAGGTCCACTCTAATATATATATTCAGAATCTAAGTTAAAAAAATTACATTTTTGAATTACAAATTTAAAAAATTTTTACCAAAATTTTTTATAATCCTGTTATGCAGGACTTATTAAAGAATCAAAACACAGAAAAAGCCAAGCAACTTTATGTCACCATAACTATGACTGTAAGAAGATAATTCAAATTAAATAATACAAATATTTTTATATTTTGCATTTGAAGATAAAATAAAATACTTAAATTTTAAGATTTAAAATTTTTACATGACATTTAATATTTGTATCGCAGGCGAAGCAGTGGTTATTTGCTAGTATAACATATATTTAAAGTCGTTCTCAATTGAAAGAACTTTTAAGCATTTCTTGTACTGTTACTGTTATCGCTGGCGACAATTTTCTTCATGTAAGCCGCGGCTATACGATTGTGTTGCATTTTGCCAACCCCTTTAGGAAATAAAGCGCTTTGAAACCACTTTGAAAGCACTTAACGAAATCTTAATAGCGCTTTGTTCTCGTTTAAAATAGCGCCTTTTTTAACATTGCCATGTCATTGGGAAAAAGACCTTTGCTCTTGCAATGGATGGTGATTTGTAAAAGCGCTTTGCTCTCGCTTCGGAAAGTGATTCCAAAAAGGGCTTTGTTCTAGCTTCAAAAAGCGATAAAAAAGTTCTTTACTCTCGCTTCGGAAAGTGATTCGGAAAAGGGCTTTGTTCTCACTTCAAAAAGCGTTAAAAAAGTGCTTTGCTCTCACTTCGGAAAGTGATTAAAAAAAGAGCTTTGTTCTCGCTTTGAAAGGTGATTAAAAAAAAATTCCCCTTGCTTCGGAAGGTGATTAAAAAAATCGCTTTGCTTTTGCTTCGGAAAGTCGAAGCGTTTTGCTCGCGTTCTCATACCTACCCTGTGTTCCCGTCGCTGGCCTGAGCAAATTCCAAACAAGAGACCAAATAAATTTGTATTATTTTTACATACATTTATTTTGTTGGTTTAATTTCTGTTTCGTTATACTTTTAATTAAAAATTGCGTATAATAAAGAATAAAAAAAGAGATCAAAAGCTAAACCAATTCATTTGTGCTCTGATTTTATCTTAAGCTAACCTTAGAAAGTTTTTGTTTTTTCAAGAAATTATCGCGGTAAATTCTGTTTTTGCTTAACCGGAATCCAATCTTCACATTTCTTTCGAATTCTGTGAAGCCAATTTCTGGTCCATTATCGGCAACTACGGAAACAAATATGATTGAGTTAAATTATTTACTATTTATATTAAACTTTTTACTTTTTCAGTTAATTATTTATTTTTCACTATTCTAATACACTTTCTTATACTTTAAACTTTTCGAATGCTAAAATGCTAGTGATGACACGAATGCTAGTGATGGAGTGTCAGTAGTATCGAAGTAGATATCGAATTCGACAAGATATTCAAAGTAATCACAAAAACTTTTTTGAAGCACTAAGAAAAACGAAAGCAAAGAGCTTTTTTACAGCTCAGCTCGCAGCGAGAGCAAAGCGCTTCACAAAAGCACTGTGCAAAGGTAGAATAAAGCACTTTTTATATGCTTTTTAATAAAGTGCTTTAAAATTTCCTATAGGGACTTTATCCAAGTTTGAGTACGCGTATTTGGCTGTGTATTTATGCATTTAAGTCAATATTCGCACACACACACACAAACACCCACGCATATGCAGTGCCCTCAATACGAGTACTAGGCTTAAGTCAAACATAATTAAAGCTCAAAAAAATAATTGACTTTAAGGCAAAATGTTTGCCAACTGAAGCTCAATAAATAATTATTTTAAAAACAGAAAAAATGAGAAAAACAGATGCGCATCTTCATGAGCTAACGATCCAATATCTGTATTTGCAGCTTTTGTGTGCATGTGGGAGAGTGTGTGTGTGTGGGTGCGTGGGCTTGCATGCACCTGAGTTGATTTATAATTAAAATTTTTCTTTGCGTCAACAGCTTGTGTTGGACTCTGGTGCTTGTGTTTAATAGACTCACAGGAAAATGTTAGTTGACTATGAATAAAATTTGTTTTATATAGTTTAACAAATTCATTAAAATAACGAAAAACTAAAATTTTTTATACTTGTATTATTTTGCAAGCAAATACGTAAGTTCTTACAAGCAAATAAGCATGAATCTAAGAATAGTTATAATTTAAAAGCTTAATTGAAAACAACGAAATGTTCTTATGTTATATTTGTAAATAAAAAAGTTTTTAAATTTTACAGATATTCTATTAACATATCTTCAAATAATGATACAAATTACTGTATCTTTGCAACCAAAATTAAAAATTCTCTTTTGTAATATTTTTCAAATGCAAGAATCATTTGTTTGAAAACAAATAGATAACATTTTTTTTTAGATATTTCAGCAAAATTCTATAGCACTTTAAAAGCGGCAGCCCTTTTGAACTTTCTTGTGCCTTAATTTTTTCCGGTGCTATTAAGTAACCCGTAGAATGACTAACGGAAAAGAACAACGTTAAATCGGAAGTGGCAAAACGAAAGATGTCAGGAAATTAAAAATTCGTTTAAAAATACAAGCGACACTAGTTTGATGTTGTTCTTGTTGTTTTTGTTGTTGTCGAGTTTCTGTGGTGGGTATAACCATAAAATATTGTGACCTAAAAATAATGTTAATGAAGGACTTTCACGGTGTGCGGAAGTGTGCTTGGAATGTACGAAGGATTTGTTTTGACAGGAAATTAGAAAAATACTATGCTAAAAAAGGAAGAAAAAAAAATAGTCGTGAAGACTGAAACATAAAAAAAGATACGCTTTGAGAGAAACATGAAAGTTGAGAAGAACATTTAATATTAAGTTCTTTAATGCAGAGGCTGTAAATAAGAATTATTTTTAGATGTAGAACTTGATTTAATATTGATTTTTAAAATTTTGATTGTCGAAATTTTGAGCAAAAAATAATAATCATTTCTGCTTTTTATGTTTTTTAAGCAAAAATAAAAATCAAAATTTGCCCGAAATTTTTTAAGCACAAAATAACCAGTAATTTTGGATTTTAATTTTTTAAGGCAAAAATAAAAAGCAAAACTTGCCTGATATTTTTTGGCCACAAAATAACTGGTAATTTTGGATTTTCATTTTTTAAGGCAAAAATAAAAAGCAAAACTTGCCCGATATTTTTTTGGTCACAAAATAACTTGTAAGTTTTGATTTTTATTTTTTAAAGCAAAAATAAAAAGTAAAGTTTGCCCGATATTTTTTGAGCACGAAATAACTGGTAAGTTTTGATTTTTATTTTTTAAGCCAAAAATAAAAAGCAAAATTTGCCCAACATATTTTCGAGCTCAAAATAACTTGTAAATATTGATTTTTATTTTGTAAGTCAAAAATTAAATCAAAATTAGGGTTTCAGTTTACAGTTGAACGAAAATTGAAAAATTTAAAATAAGGGGATTTATGTCATTTCGTAAGTGCTTCGTAAAGGGCCGTTCAAGTGTTACGTAAGCAAATTGGCTGAGTTCCTAAATGGATTTATGCAATGCATCAGTGTGTTTTATTTTGAATTGGTCCGAAGCTTATTAACCAAAACTGCGCAACTATACCATTTTTAAGAATATCAACAGAGTTGCGCAGTTTTCGTATTGAAACTTAGCACCAACTGAAAATAAAACACACTGATGCATTACATAAACGCATTTAGGAACTTAGCCAATCTGCTTACGTATTTTTGGGTTGGGGAAAAAGTATTCGGCGTTTTCGAGTTCGCTTGATTTCTAAGTGTCATAACATTGAAACGGTAAGCTGCATCTGGCTACTCTTTTTTTTTCTCTTAACAGAAGACAAATCAGCTGATTATTTGTGATCATTTTGCTGAGATTGGTGCATCGTGTTAAAAATTATTGCAAAGCAAAGCTGAGTGAAATTTCAGAAAAAATACGTCATATTTTACAATTTTACTACGATAAAGGGAAAAATGCGTCACAGGCATGTGAAAAGATTTGTGAGGTTTATGATGAAGGTACTCTACCCCAATCAACTGCCAGGAAATGGTTCGCTTGATTTCGTTCCGGAAATTTTGAAGTCAAAGATGATCCTCGCTTTGGTCGGCCCATCACCGAAAAAGCCGATGAAATAAAGGATAAGGTTCAAGAAAACCGTCATGTGAGCAGTCACGACATCGCTTAGGAAATGAAGATCGACCACAAAACAGTTTTAAGCCATTTGAAGAAAGTTGATTTAAAAAAAGCTTTATGTTTGGGTGCCTCATGAACTTAGTGCAAAAAATGTAATGGACCAAATTTCTATCTGCGAATTCGCTACTAAAACAAAACGAAATCGAGCCATTTTTGAAACGTATGGTAACAGGTGATGAAAAGTGGATCACGTACGATAATATTGTTCAAAAACGGTCTTGGTCGAAAAAAGGTGAAGCTCCAAGAACGGTGTCAAAGCCGGGATTGACGACAAGAAAGGTGATGCTGTGCCACACACATCTTTATTGACCCGACAAAAACTTAAAGAATTTAACTGGGAAGTTTTGATGCATCCACCGTACAGTCCTGACATTGCACCGTCATATTATCATTTGTTCCGATCCCTTCAACACTTCCTTACTGGGAAGAAACTAACCTCAAAAGATGACTGCGAAAACCACCTACGTCAGTTTTTCAACGATAAAAGTCCGGAATTTTACAACAAAGGAATCATGGTCTTAACCCAAAAATGGCAGAAGGTAGTTGAAAAGAATGGACAATATTTGGATTAATAAAATCATTTTTTTTTTTTAAATAAAATAATGTTTATTTTTACTAAAAAACCCCGAATACTTTTTCCCCAAACCCAATACTTGAACGGATCCTTACGAATCACTTACGAAATAACATAAATCCCCTAATTATAAATTTTTCAATTTTAGTTCAATTGTAAGCTGAAATCCTAATTTTGCTTTTAATTTTCGACTTAAAAAAGTAAAGTTCAATATTTACAAGCTCGAAAATATGTTGGGCAAATTTTGCTTTTTATCTTTGCCTTAAAAAATAAAAATCAAAACATACCAGTATTTTGTGCTCAAAAAAATATCGGGCAAACTTTACTTTTTATTTTTGCTTTAAAAAATAAAAATCAAACCTTGTTATTCGTGCTCAAAACATCGGGCAAACTTAACTTTTTATTTTTGCTTTAAAAAAATAAAAATCAAAACTTACCAGTTATTTTGTGACCAAAAAAATATCGGTCAAGTTTTGCTTTTTATTTTTGCCTTAAAAAATAAAAATCCAACATTACTGGTTATTTTGTGCCTTAAAAATATAGGGCAAATTTCGATTTTTATTTTTGTCTTAGATAAATAAAAAGCAGAAATAATTTTTATTTTTTGCTCAAAATTTAAAAGTCACAAGATAATTATTATTTGTTTGCTTTTTATTATAAAAAAGCATACTTAGTGCAGTCTCTGCTTTAAAGGCACTTTAAAAATTTAAAAAAAAAACAATTCAACAAAATGACACGAAAACTTATTTCTGCATTTTGTCCTAAGCAAAGCTTCAGATTGTTCGATTTAATTCTTTATTGTAATATTTGATGTGGAATAATATTGAAATATAGAAAAAATTAAACGATATTTGTTATTATTAATTTTAATTAATTATTTTTTTAATTAATTTTTTAATTAATTAATTTATATTTTTTATTAATCCTGTCTTTCGTACATGTTAATATAACTCTTAAAGTATAAAAGAAAATTTTTTTAAATAATTTTACAACAAAATGGCGGCGATGTGCTTGATTCAAGAAAAATCCTGTTTTTAATTTAATGACCTCACGGGCGTCCCCTGGAAGTGTTAGGGAGTCACTGATTTCGAATCTGGTGTCAGAATTTTAAAATTCAAAATTGAGGAAAGGGTTGCCACATTAATTTTTTGTATTTTTATGAATTCGGGGCTGGCAAAAAAAAGGTATGCCAAAAATGGGTCTCTGAATCCGAATTCGTGGTCAGAATTTCAAAATGATAAAATTTTATAAAAATAGGGCTGCCATTTAATATTGTGTGCACCCTATTATTTTAAAATTTTATTATTTTGAAATTCTGACCATGGATTCGTATTCAGCGACCCATTTTTGGCATACCATTTTTTGCCAGCCCCGAATTCATAAAAATACAAACAATGAAGATGGCAACCCTATCCTCAATTTTGAATTTTAAAATTCTGACACCAGATTCGAAATCAGTGGCTCCCTCAAACTGTTAAATAATGTTTAAAATTATTAAAAATACATATTATTAGCTGGCAACCCTATTATTTCAAAACTTTATAGTTAGGAAATTTTGACCATGGATTCGTATTCAGCGACCCATTTTTGGTGTACCATTTTTTTTGCCTGTCCCGAATTCATAAAAATACAAAAAATTAAGGTGGCAACCCTATCCACCATCTTGAATTTAAAAATTTTGAACTCAGATTCGAAATCAGTAACCCCCCAATACTGTTCCCTCAATTTTAAAATTCTTAAAATAAAACATTTTTAGGTGGCATCCCTATGTGTAGAAAAATTTTCGAATTTTGAAATTCTGACAAAGGATTCGAATTCAGCGACCCATTTTTGCCCTTCAGTTCGCGCCAGCCCCGAATTCATACAAATAAAAAATTAAGGTGGCAACCTTATCCAACATTTTGAATTTTAAAATTCTGACACCAGATTCGAAATCAGTAACCCCCAATCATGGCAGAATAACCAGGTAGGCTCACTAGAAACATGCTCTCTACGACAAATAAAACAATAACAAATGCGTAGCTATAATGTCAAAATATATTTTGTCAATTCAAAGCAGCCGTACATAGCGACACAAACAAATTGGTTACTGAACATTCTAACTAGTAGTCAAATGAAAATTTTATTAAAATTGCATTTTTATTTGATTTGTTTATAGCCAAAATACAATTAATTCTGTATTATAACTATAAAAACAGCTCATTTTATTAAATTTATAATGATTTTAATAATATTTCTTATATTTTCACACAAAAAATCTGGGTACTCGCTTTATTTATACGGTTACGAGTAAATTATACATCCATATGGCTGAACGAATAAAAATAAATTGTCAATAGTGACATTATAGCTACGCCAATGTTTTGCTCTCGTTTTTTGCTCTCCGAATTGCATCTACCTGGTTATTCTGCCATGCCCCCAATACTGTTTCCCTATGTTTAAAAATCTGTATTTTCAATATTTTGACACCAAGTAAATAAAAAATATTAAAATGAGAGTGAAAGCGAATTAAAAATCTTAACTCACCAATTTTCAAGAGTTAAATATTTTGGGGGTTAAGCTATCTCGCCACCATTTTATCTCCCAGCTTGAAGAGTTAAATGCTTAACTCACTGTGAACAGAAGAAAAACTGGAAAAATCATGGAATTAAGTCGGGGATAAATTTATCTCTCTGTGAACAAAATGGCCCTTAAAGGACAGGAACAACTAAGTGCTGAAAATGCTTGCCGAGGTTAACGCATAACACTAGCCTTGGTTAAAAGCAATTCAAATTGTATTATCGGTTGTTTCGCCTAATCAATAAATCACGTATGGTTCCAATCAATTCCTCTAAATAATCTATCCCTTTCCTTTCAGATCAAAGGCCAAAACTTGTGTGTACAGGGTTGTCCATATTCGAAGCGCCCATTTTATTTTTAAATACATCAAAGAAACCACAATTTTTTGTCTGTTCGTCATGAATATCATTTAATTGGGTTCAAGTAGATTTGCTTACATTATTTCTTGAATATGATATCTCGTAAATGGTCGCCATTGGCCTCTACGACATATTGTGTCCGTTTTGCAGCATTTTCCATGGTTTTCTTCAACATTTCGATGGGAATGGCGGTTATTTCTTGACGGATGTTGGTTTTCAGCTCTTCTAGGGTCTTTGGCTTGTTGACGTAAACCTTTGATTTCAAATAACCCCACAAAAAGAAGTCTGGAGGCGTTAAATCTGGTGATCTTGGCGGCCAATCGAAATCACCATTTTTTGACATCAAACGGCCAGGGAACAATTGCTTCAAAAAATCGATTGTAGTGCGGCTTGTGTGTGGTGGCGCGCCGTCTTGTTGAAACCAGTTGTGCCTGATACGCTTTCGACGAACGATTGGCATGAAAAAATTGTTTATCATATCGCGATAACGCTCCTGATTGACAGTTACTCTGTGGCCATTATCATCTTCGAAAAAGAACGGCCCAATGAGCATTTTAGCACAAACGCCGCACCAAACAGTGACTTTTGCATCGTGAAGAGGTACCTCTTGAATCTCTTGTGGATTTTCAGTGGCATAAATACGGCAATTTTGTTTGTTTACCGTTCCGTTCAACTGAAAATGAGCTTCATCGCTCATTGAGTTGAGTTTTCACTATTGACTTGTTTTGTTGAATGTAAATTTCAACAATTTTAGAGCGTTCGCGTGGCGTGTACTGTTCCATTGTAAACATTTGCTTGGAATGACGCTTCAAACGCGGTATGTCATTAGTCGATTTGGCATCACTGCGGATAGTTACAGTGTTACAGTGTTACAGTGTTACAATAGCAACAAGTTACAGTGTTGCCAGATGGGCGCTTCGAATATGGACAACCCTGTATAAGGCGCAGCTTCGGTTCTTTGATCTTTTAAAAAAAATTTTTTTTAAAAAAATAAAAAATAAATAAAAAATAACTAAAAAATAAATAAAAAATAAATAAAAAATAAATAAAAAATAAATAAAAAATAAATAAAAAATAAATAAAAAATAAATAAAAAATAAATAAAAAATAAATAAAAAATTAATAAAAAATGAATAAAAAATGAATAAAAAATAAATAAAAAATAAATAAAAAATGAATAAAAAATGAATAAAAAATAAATAAAAAATAAATAACAAATGAACAAAAAATAAATAAATAAAAATGAAAAAAATAAAAAAATAAAAAATAAATAAAAAATAAAAAATAAAAAAATAAAAAAAAAATCGGAAAAGCGCACAGTGTAACGAGCTTATATAGCGAGTGGCCAAAAATAGAATGAGTTGCTCAAGAATCATGAAATTTTGTGAAATTAAGTTTTATGGTAGAGGAATTATTTTCACAAAATTTCTTTCGAATTGAATGAATGCCGCACCCACCACCCATATAACCTAAATCGGTAATCGGGAATAGTTCCAAAAAAAATTATCTTAGATCAGTAAAATTTGGTACACATAGTTCTTTCGCAGCTGTAAAAAGTTAATTTGAAAATTAACTAAATCGGCTGACTAACACGCCCACCTCCCACGCCCACCTCCCACATAACCGAAATCAGTTATCTGGTATAAATACTCAGAAAATAATCCCAGATTATTAACATTTGCTACACATTGTTCTTTTGTAATTATAAATAGCTAGTGTGAAAATGAATCAAATCGGCCGACTAGCACGCCCAACTTCCATATAACTGAAAGCAGTATTCTGGTAAAGTACACCAAAAAATTATCCTACATCTGTAAAAATTTACATCTGTAAAATCTGTAAAATATTAGGGCTATGTTAAGGAAGTGTTTTATTTAAAAGTGTCTGCGATAAGAAAAAATATTTAAAAAATTATTTTTATTTGAAAGCTTGTAAAAATTAGCTTTATTTTTTCACATAATATTGCTTATTATCGCCAAAACATGCTCCACAAAAGTAGGCGTTAAGTCGTTATAATTGAGTTTCGGCAAAGCAAATTTTGGGAACATGTTGAGAAAATATTGATAATAGATGTGTTAAGGTATAAAAAAACAAAAATGCTGTTTTTAACCGACTTCAAAATGGAGGAGGTTCTCAAGTTTGATGGTTTTTTTTTAATGTATGTACATCGATAACTCCTAAATAACTTGCCCGATTGCCGCTATATTTTGTCAACAAGAAGCAACATTAGACGCGGAGGTGCCCGTTTAAAAAAAGTGGGCGGTATTCGACACAGGGGCGCGGCAATAAAAGAAAAACTCTGTATATCAAATAATATTAACATTAGAGTACTGAAATTTAGTACAAGGATAGGCACAATTATTAAAAATTATGTTCAAAAAAGTGGGCGTTATTCAATAAAGGGCGTGGAAATATTATAAAACGCTGTAACACTAGGTTACTGAAATTAGGTATGGGGGTAGGCATAATTTTGAAAATTAAAGGTCAGGAAAGTGGTCAGTATTGGACAAAAGGGCGTGGCAATAAAAGTAAAATATTGCATTTCGAATAATATTGACACTAGGATACTGAAAATAGGTACAGGGGTAGGCATAATTATGAAAATTTGCTGTCAAGAAAGAAGCCGTCGTTGGACAAAAGGGCGTGGCAATATAACAAAGACACTCTATCTCGAATAATATGCACACTAGGGTAATACAATTCGTTACAAGAATGAGTGGAATTATTACAAAACACTATGAAGAAAGTGGGCGGTGATAGACAAAGGGCGTATCACTTTTAGAAAAAACACTGTATCTCAGTTAATATTGACACTAGGGTTCTGGAAATTGGTACAGGGGTTGGAGCAATCATTACAAATTACGGTCAATAAAGTGGGCGTTATTCGACAAAGGCGTGGCAATATTAAAAAACGACGTAACTCGAATAATATTTACACTAGGGTCCAGCAATTAGGTACAGGTGTAGACATAGTTATGAAAATTTACGGTTAAGGAAGTGGGCGTTACTGGACAAAAGGGCGTGGAAATATAAGAAAAATACTGTTTTGCAGTTAATGTTGACACTAGGGTACGAAAATTCGTTACAAGAATGTGAAAATTGTTATCACAATCTCTAAAAAGGAAGAAATAAAAACTTTTTAACAAAAAAAAAACCAACTTCAAAACCACTACAAAGTAAAAAATTATTTTAAATTACTTTTCACATTAATTCTTGGTCGAATTTGTTAATTTATTTACATATATTATTAAATTGGAAATCTTATTATTACACTTTTTTTATTTTGTATAATTATTATAAATATATTAGTTTCTCCATGAATATAAAACCTTTAAAGTCGGCGAGAATATAATCAAACTTTTATAAAATAAACTATCTGGCTTTAAAGGTCTTATATTCATGGAGAAATTAATGTATTTATGATAATACATACAAAATAGAAAAAAATTATAATAATTAGATATCCAATTTAATAGTATATATAAATAAAATATCAAATTTTACCAAGAATTATTGAGAAAAGTAATTTAAAATTATTTTTTACTTTATAGTGGTTTTGAAGTTGGTTTTTTTTTTTTTTGTTAAGTTTTTTTCTTATTTTGTGTTTTGAACTTTTAGAAAATGTTATTTTGTCATATAAAATTACTCATTTTAGGCAAAACATACTCCAGAAAAGTAGGCGTAAAGTCGTTTATTTTTGAGTTTTGGCAAACCAAATTTCGGGAATATGTTGAGAAAGAGTTGTTATAAAACATATTAAAATTAAAAAAAAAAACAAAAATGCTGTTTTCTTTTTATTGTTTCACAAAGTTTTCGTTTTTTTTAAGATTTCTAAGACCTATATTTGGTTGTACAAATTTTTTTGTATGTTTGCTATCAATTAATTTTTTTTTAATTTTTTTCATTTTTAATTTTTTTTTTAATTGTTTTTTAATTTTTTCAATTAATTTTTAAAACATAAAAGAAATATAAGTTAATTTTTTTGCATACTTTAATTACTAAAATTTACGTCTTGTTAAGAAATGTACAGTGTCAAACTGTAAAAACAAAAAATTATCATATATTCAATTGAACTTTGGAAGAGTGGGGAATGCCAGTGAAATGTAACTGAAAAGATATCGAAAAGATATTGTAAAAGTCCTTTTACACTGGAAATATAAATGCTCTAAGCTATGATTCTGCATATTTAGATTTACTAATAAATTAATTTTTTTTCAATTTATTTTTGGCCGCACTCGTTACACTGTGCAGCGTCAGTAGCTGCTGCTTCTGCAGAGTGAAGAAATTGAATAATTTTTTCTAATTTTGAGGGCCGCGTTAAAAGGCTGCAATTCGAAACAAAAAGCCATTTTTAGTCCTTTACTGGTCATAAGAAATAAAGTTGTTCTTAATTTGTTAACAGAAACAGTTCAAAAATATACTTAACTTTTGCATTAAACTAAAATAAACCCAAGAGTGTTGAAACATATAAAAAAAAAACAAAAAAATTATAATTAAATTCAATAACAAGTAGATTATTTTTCAAGAAACTGTAAAATCTCGTTGGAGCAAATGGGATGAAAATTTGCAGTTCTATGTTTTTATATCCAAGAAATTGATTAATAAGCTTGATTTTCTGTTCAAATCAATCTTTATTGGGTCTTCAGCACAAAAGTTCAGTACAAAAATGCAATTTGGGGGACGCCAAAATTGGTTCAGACCAAAGAAAAGTACACCAATCGAAAGGATTTTTTTTATATACTATTTAATTTTTAAAATTTCCACACTTGGAAAGTATGTACCAGAGATCTGCAACGAATCTTATTTTTGAATCAATGAGCCACTTACACAAAAATGAGTATGAATAAGTATAAGTAGTTTCCAAAGAAGTATTCATATGTGATTGATTCAAAACAAAGTGAATCATATTTTTGAATCATGAGCCACTTAATCAGAAATGAGTATGAATAATCATAAGTAGTTTCCAAAGTAGTACTTATATGTGATTGATTCAAAACGAAGTGAATCACATTTTTTAATCATGAGCCACTTACTCAAAAATTAGTATGAATAAGTATTTTTATTTATTTATTCCTTCGAATTACCGGCACAACAAGATTAAAAATCTTATGAACAGTACCGGCATTTAAAATGTACATAACACAAATTATATATTTAACTAAATACAGAATTAGCTTAATAATATGGACAATATAATATTTAAATGATTATTTTATGATTGTGGTATTAAAACATAACTTAATAGTAAAATATAAGTATTAAAATTAAAATATTAAAATTTGATTTTGATATGCAACTTAAAATGAAACAAAATTTAAAATGAAACAAAAATTTAAAATAACGTTTAAACAAATATTTCTTGAAAATCTTTTACACAGAAGAAAAGTATAATGATAAGTGTTTTTTAAACAGCACGGCGTTACTTAAGGATCTTAAACTATTAGGGATGTCGTTCCAAAGACGGATAGATTGTACATAAAATTGTCTTTCAGACGTGAGACAAGTATGACGTGGATTATTAATTTTGTTTGTGCGACTAGAGCGAGAAAAAGTTAATCTTGAATACAGATAAGTGGGTTCAGCAGTATAGATTATCTTATGCAAAAATATAAGTGTGCGGTAGTTTAATAGATTATCAAAGGTCATATTGTAGATTTTTTTGGCATAGATTGAAACATGGTCTCTTCTTTTTAGTCCATAAACATATCGAGCAATATTATTGAATAAAACATTTAGTTTATGCTTATCAAAACTGTCGCAGTGTGCAAAAATTTCACAACCGTAAAGCAATGTTGGAACAAGATAGCTTTTCGCAAGTAGAAGCCTGATATGGAGTGGCGTGAAGTACTGGGTTGTCCAGAGTGCGCGGAGCATACTGTATACCTTACCGACAGCAATATTAATATGATTATGCCAGGTTAGAGTTCTATTAAAAGTTACACCTAAATTTTTCGACGTCTCAACATAGTCAATATTGCATCCATTTAGTGTAAGCTGAGGGACTGCAGAAATATCAATGTGTTTTTTTGAAATCACTAGGCATTTGGACTTCTTAGGATTAAGGCTCAAACTGTTATTTCGTGCCCACGCTCCTACACTCTCAAGTGCGTTATTAAGATGGATAGTAAAGTTGCTTATGCTGTCTTTTTTACAAGATGCATACAACTGTACATCGTCAGCGTAAATATGAATTTTAAGATTGTCTAAGACACTGGGAAGGTCATTGATATATATACAGAATAATAGAGGACCCAATACTGACCCTTGGGGGACACCCTTCCTGACAGGGAGAAATGGCGACGAAACATTATTGACAAAGACAGCTTGCGATCTATTAGTAAGGTACGACGAGATAAGGTTAGCAGCGGTTACAGAAAAATTAAACATTCGATTAAGTTTGGTCAGTAAAATACCATGATCGACAGTGTCAAAGGCTTTAGAGTGGTCCAAGAGAACTAAAAAGCTCACTTCATTGTCGTCCAAGCTAACTCGTAAGTTCTCAGTCACATCAACAAGAGCAGTTGCACAGCTATGCTTGGCTCTAAATCCAGATTGTCTATCAGTCAGAAGGCTGTACTTGTCAAGATAAGCATTAATTTGGTGGCACATTATCTGCTCCAGCGGTTTCGAAATAAATGGAAGGATAGCAATTGGACGGTACTCATCTTGAGTTTTGGGTATGGGTATTATTTTAGCCCTCTTCCAGCTCTCCGGAAAAGCAGACTTAGTAAGCACAGTATTAAAAATATGTGTAAGAAACGGCAGAATGCGAGGGAGAAGAATTCTCAAAAAAGTTGGATTGATTTCATCACAGCCAACAGCATTTGACTTGATTGAAAGAATACTTTTAAGTACGTCAGTTTGACTTACACATTCAAAATTGAAATTATGGTTAGCATTATATGAGCTCGTTAGTCGCTGATATATATTTTCACATACATATGGCAGTGATGTCCCAATGAACTTTTCATTTAAATCGTCAACATTAACATTATCACAGTCTCCATCGCTTTTCCTGCCAATACCAATACTACGTATTTCTCTCCATTTCTGTTTACTGTCTACAGCAGAACTAAACTTTCTACCATAATATTTATGTTTTGCAGTTTTAACTTCCTTCACAACTAACGCACGCAAACTTTTAAACTCTTCATATAAAAATGGTGTCTTAAAGCGTTTCCATCTATTGTAAGCATTGTTGCGCTGTAGTATTCGATTTTCAATTAGTTTGTTAAACCAGGGCCGTTGCTTATGCTTGATCTGAGCATGTTTAATAGGAACAAATTCACTAAAAAGTTTATTTATATTGCTTTGGATGTATCCAACCTGATCGTCAGCCGAGGTCATATCATATATTGAAGTCCAGTTTACATTGGTCACAGCAACTTCAAGACGATCATAGTCGATGTTTTTAAAGTCACGATAGCTAAAATAACGTATGGCATCTGTCATTTGGAAATCATAAACAAGAAATATCAGGTCATGCTTAGAAAAGTTTGGAACAGATAGTTGGTCATATAAAATAATTTTTGTTTTTACGCTCACTAAGAATAAGTCAAGTAGAGTGTTGTTTGTCTTTGTGTAGTGAGTTGGCATAATTGTATTTACTGGAAAAAGATCTAAAACTTCCATGCTTTGCATTAATATGCTTTCAGTGAGTAAGTTACTATTAAAATCACCGGATATAACAATTTCTGTGAAGGGTAAGGCAATATTCACAAGCATGCTTAAAAAGGGAGTAAAATCAATAGAGCGATTCGGTCGGTAGACACAGCCGAGAAGCAGGTTACTATCACCGTTTGTAATTACCACAAACACATATTCAATATTACTGTCCGATGACGATTTAAGTAGTATCTTACACAAAACATTATCTCTAACATAAATTGCTACCCCACCAGCATGTCCTACCCTGTCCGCACGAAATATTTTATAACCATTTAAATTAAAAAGAGAATCTGGTGTATCCGTCTTAAACCATGTTTCACTCACACATAAAGCATCAACTCCAGAACCTTCAAAAACATATCTCAGCTCATCAATTTTGTTAACTAGGCTTTGCGCATTAAGATGGCATACCTTGAAACCACTTCTTTGTCTAGCAAGAATTCGAATCATGTTGAAATTGCTGTCTTTAGAACGAACATTGACATTGCTATGAAAATTTGACATGGTTGTAAACTAATATAAGAATTAGAATTCTATATAACGCGTGCATAATATAACTTAAGATTTCCTTCAAAATTGTAAAATACAGAGGAGTAACATAAAAATACATAGTAAAGAGATTTAAAATTTTAGTTGCATATACTACATGCTTTGTGCTGATAAAAACAAACAAAGAAATATTATATGAGTGGCTCACGAAAAAAAATATCGGTGATTTCGACATCGTTCTCACTGTTAGCAACATGAGGAGAGAGAGGATTGCTGTTTGAGGCATTTTGTCGATCAATGCTGGGAGCGTGCTGAACATTGCTGTTACGATGGTCTGTATTAGGAGGAAATCCAGCAACTTCATTAAGTTTTTGCAGTGTGTCGACATTTATAGCGCTATCGTTGGCAGTGCGCTTGACGTGCACAGTACCGCGACGAGTGAATGCTGCAGTAAGCAGATGCTGCCGTTTGAAACGCAACGCATGCTGTAAAATTACCGAGTTCGCTTTGGTAAGGCCTTCGTTTACATAGATGGGTTTTGTTGAGTTGAATCCCGCATGTTGTAATCGCAAGAAATCATTACATGAGCGTCGAAATTTAGCAACAGAGTTGAGAACAAAGTTCCTGTCATAAGGAGTCTCGAATTTTGCGATGATGGTAGTGTCTTTGTTGTTATTCATTGATTTGTGATTTAGACGAAAAATGTTTTTTATATTGGGAGGTTTGATGTTTGTAGAGGTGCAAATTTTGGAGAGTATACCCCGTAGATTCTCTCCTTCAGAAAAGGGAATTCCATTTATGCGAAGATCGCAAGCAACAGCTACATTATCATGTCTGGCCAGCTGTGCTTTCAAGTCTTCTACCTCTTTTCTAAGAGCAAAAACATCACCGGCATTAACATCGGCTGCTTTGAGTGTGTTGAGCTCAGCTCTAAGAGACACAATATTAGCAGCATTTTCTTCGAGCTGAGTAACCCTTTTGGTGACATCGCAGAGTTCCGTCTTTATTTCCGTAATATTGCGGCGAAGCTCATCTAATATTCTCTTTTCACTTGCATAGATTGCAGTAGTGAGTTTATCATTTAAGAGCTCAATATGTTTACTAAAACGAGAGTCCAACATTTGGTTCAGCTGGAGCATCAACGAATTTGCGCCGTACTCATTCTTTGGTGTCGATGACTCACGCTTATGAGGAGTGTTAATATTCACCGCTGGATGGTTCGCGGGTGCTTGTGGGGGTGCGGGTGGAGTTAACACTGCATTTGCGTTTGCTTGTGCTAATACAAGAGAAGGATTAGAAATAGGTGGAGAAGAGTGGAGAGATAGGCGTCGAGCCGCAAGACATTCTTTGCATTTATATGGCGTATTGTTTTTTTGCATATATTCCAGATCACTTTTTTTTAGTTTGACGCAGTGACTGTGGAAAAATACATTGCAGCTCACGCATTTAACCTTCATATCGTCGTGACGTTCAACTTTAGATGAGCAAACACACGGCATGTTTAATATTGTATAAGTATGTAGTAGTATAAGTATGTAGTTTCCAAAGTAAACAGTTCTCATATGTGATTGATTCAAAACAAAGTGAATCACATTTTTGAATCATGAGCCACTCACACAAAAATATGTATGAATAAATATAAGTAGTTTCCAAAGTAGTACTCATATGTGATTGATTCAAAAAAAAGTGAATCATATTTTTGAATCATGAGCCACTTACTCAAAAATGAGTATGAATAATCATAAGTAGTTTCCAAAGTAGTACTTATATGTGATTGATTCAAAACGAAGTTAATCAAATAAGTATAGAATGAATTAAATAATAAGGGTTGCCACCTAATAATATGTATTTTTAAGAATTTAACATTATTTGACAATGTTAAGAGGTCGCTGATTTCGAATCTGAATCAGAATTTAAAAATTCAATATGGTTCAATATGTATTCAATATGTATTCAATATGTACTGAAGACCCACATATGAATACTACTTTGGAAACTACTTATACTCATTCATACTCATTTTTGAGTAAGTGGCTCATGATTAAAAAATGTGATTCATTGCAAATCTCTGATTTGAATCACGAATAGTACTCGAGTATTAAGTATTTGTTGCAGATCTCTGGTATGTAATTACAATAAAATTAATTAAAGAGATTCTTAAAACAATGTGAAAGTCATCAAAACTTTGATGTAAAAAATTCGTTTAATTTAAGGTACTGTTATAACGTTTTATGGTTCGTTTTTTTCTTTTTTTTTACTTTTTTTACCATTTACGTAATAGTGGAACATATTTATATAATATATGTAAAAATAAACTATTTTTGAACACTTTTTTCCTTTTTGTACGCCTAGATTGTTAAAATTTCGCTCTGTGCAGTGGGCAAAGTTTTTTAAAAATTTAATATTAATGTGTGTTTTAAGCTATATATATGAATTATAAAAAATGTTGGTGTTTTAATGAAAATTCATAGATCTAAAAATAAAAACAACGTTAAATTCAACATGTTGCATTCGCTAATAACGCAACATGTTCCAATTCTTACTTACTTCCAAATACGATAAAAACTTGCGTAGGAGACATTTAAGTAACGAAATGCATCTCAAATCAAAAACATTTTCAAATGTTTATGCAAAACCTGATCTGAAGTACTCAGTAGTAAGTTTTTATCTAGAACGGCAATATTTTTTTAGAGCACCACGAATTTTTAAACAATGTTTCACTTGAAAAAACTTGAGAACTGATTCCGTTCGAAGTCAGCAAAAAACTCAAATCATGCATCCTTTTGAAAGAAGCTACTACAAGTAGTTATTCTAAGCTAACAGTTATTTCTAATGACTTCTTTGAGGAAACCCGAATACTGCATCGGATAATCGACAACATCCTGACCAGCAATATAAATGCAAATTTTTTTGCTTTTGCCCTTTTTATACTTTTCCCCGCTCTTACTTACCATTGCTTGTCGCAAGCATAAATTGCAGGAAAAGCTGTATTTTTTAGATTTCCGTTTAACTGTGGTCAATATAGTTCTGGCTTAAACAAACACATATGCATGAGTGTTTGTATGTTTGTATGTTTGTCTTTATGATACAAAAAAATATTTATCAGCAGGCGAGTGTGTGAGTCTGTCCATGTATGTGTAATTATGTATTTATGTGTGTGTGTCTTTGATTAAGTGGTTGGCAGCATTGGTTACGAGCTAATTTTAGTTGGCTGCTATGCAGCGCACCCTTAACGCTCATTCAACACTTGCCTACACTCATCAACCCAAACCGGCTCAGTTCGGACCAGTTCGTTGAATACCACAACCCATCAAACCAAATGCCAACCCAGATCCCAGCCAGCCATGGTTGCCATTGTGATTTATTTTAACAGGTACCTACATGCATATGAGTGATTGTAGTTGACACAAAAGTGGTTAAATAAATAGTTCAAGTGGTTTTGCCTTGCGAGATTAATACAAAAAAAAAACGGAGAAGAAAAAAGTAACTGTACCGAAGGAACAATAAGCACCGAAGAACACACAGGAGAGGCAATAAAAAAAAACATGTTGAACATTTATGTTAAGCTAGGCCCATATACGTAAGTATAATGAAAAAATCATGAGTGAGTCAAAAACCGAACGAGGTGGAAGTCCTCAAACATGTTGGCCAAATAAAGGTAGTCATTAAGAGGAGCAACATATTTTTGCTTACCCAATTTAATATGAACCATGAATGGTTTTATTCAGCACAAAGCAGCATAAAGCTTTTATTGTTTTCAATGATTTAATTATAGATTTTATTGTAAACTAGGCAAAGAGAGCGCGTTGGTGGAGCGAAATGTGTCCGGAATGATGATCAGAAATGTGCAGAACAGGCAATATTTAATGATTTCAATGACTGGGACGGAAATTGAATTAAAAACTTTTTATGCAACGTTAAACTTACGAAAGTATACGTATACGAGTACGATTCGATATTGAATGTGGAAAGTTCAATGTCTATTCTCTGAGAATAAATTCTGAGAATAAATTCTCTGAGAATAAATTCTCTGAGAATAAATCTTTTTGACAAAAAGTCGCGAGGCATAACATTTCGCTAGGAACGATAAGACACAAGGTACAACATGTTTAAAGATACAAAAAGTCGTAAAATAAACAATTCCATCAGGCCCTGGTGACTAAGAAGGTTTAAAGCTATTGATGACCCATTCGAGCTTTGTTTGTGAGAGTATGTGGCACTCAGAACTTTCTGTACTGAAAATACACTTGCTGTATTAATACTTTGAATTTCAAGTTTTGATCATATTTTCATTTTTAGAAATTTGATATGTAAAATTTTCTAAAACAAATTTTCATTCGTTTTTAGTTTGTTCAAAATAAAGGTTTTAGTTTTTATATAAAATTGTGTTTGAATTATAGCTATCAAGACAACATTGGTGACCCCGATGCCTGACTCTGAAGAATACCAGTCATTTCCTACTGCGGAAATTTCGCGCGTAACAGTTCGAGTTCCTCCATTTTGGCGACAAAATCCGAAGTTATGGTTTCGCCAAATGGAATCACAGTTCGTAACATCGGGAATATCCTCGGATCTTACGAAATACCACACTCTGGTAGGATCGATTGAGAGCAGTGTGCTTAACCACGTCAGCCACATCGTCGAAGAACCGCCGTCAGAAAACAAATACGAGGTCATGAAAACTGCAATTTTAAGCGTATTTCTCGATTCAGAAGAGAAACGCTTACGTCAGCTGCTCGAAAACGTCAGCGCAGGAGACAAAAAACCATCGGTGTTGCTACGAGAGATGCGCGAGTTATCCAGCGGATAAGTGTCTGATGATTTATTAAAAACACTTTGGCTTCAGCGACTGCCAGCAACAACAAAAGCAATCTTATCAGTCAGCAACGATGGTATCGATAAATTGTCATTGATGGCTGATAAAATACATGACCAAACCGATGGTTTAGGTATCAATGCTGTCACAAATCATCCATCGGAAAAAAAAACAAGTATTTTTAGGGATATGTTCACAGATGGTAACTGATCTTCCTGAATTGGAGTATTACATATCTCTGAACATGGGCGTTCACAGGGGAGAGGACGGGGGTGCTTGCCCCCCTAGGCAGTGCATTTTTTAAATATCTTCATATTCAATCAAAAAGCCGTAAGCTGCAGTTAAAAAATCTTCCTGAATTGGAGTATTACATATCTCTGAATATCCCGGAAAATGAGTTTCTACTTAAACATTCAGGGATTCCGCACTACTGGAAAACCAAGCACCATCTTCCTTTTTCAAGAAGCTTGCATTAGAGGGAACCGTAGCTAGAATTTTCCTAAGCCTTGACGCCTCTGTTGCTTGTGTTACTTTTTCACAATGTATGGATAAATAATAGGGAAAATTAATAAAAACATTCAATAGTTATATAACAAAACAATATCGGTGTCCAACAAAAGTAGCAACATAGCATTAGCTGCGTTCCATTCGCTTCAAAATAATCCAGATTATTTTTTTTACACGCAAAGCGAAAAGAAAAATAATAATCCTATAACAAATAGGATTATTTTTGCTATCCATATAAAATTGTGATACAGCCCTTAAAAAACTTGAAACACAGGTGCCGCGCACCTGCATATTTTTATGAGCTGTCATTTCATTTTTTGAATTAATTGTTTAGATGATACAATCACTATTAGGTAGCCTTGACAGCTACCTATTTTCTCACGAGCTGCGACCATCGAATGTTAAACAAAAGAAAACAAAATAAACAGCGTGTGTCACACACATTGGCCGCATTCAGCGGAACAAACAATTGCACTTAAACTATTTATATAATTGCATAATAATAACAATATTATCATTTTTTTTGACCTTTGGAGTAAAACACATTCAAAAAAAAAAAAACACCGTTCACTAAGGTATCGCTACCACAATAGTTCACAACAGTTGTGAACGATACACGTTCTCATGACACCTAATAGTTATTGTATCATGATTGTTTGTTTGAATTTCATTTTGACTGCAACTGACTGAGAAAATTTGTTATCGCGATTATATTAAGGCGAAAGGAACGCAGCTATTATATTGAAAATTAATGTCTACTTTATTTTTCTAAGTTTTTAAAATTATACTTTTACATCAGTCTATATTATTACCTTATAAATTGTAAGTAAATCTTAAAAAATGTATTTGTCCTTAATTTTATGGGCAATAAAAAGTAAGTAGTAAAATTAAGTATACACTTCAAAAAAAGATCTTACCAACTAAATAAGATTTTCTCATTAAATTCGCAAAATTGTTCTTAATAAATCTATTACTTACTTAGTTGGCGCTACAACCGTATGTCGGTCTTGGCCTCATCTAAGAATTTGCGCCAGCCATTTCTGTCTTTCGCTTGCTGGCGCCAGTTGGAAATTCCAAGCTTCGTCAGGTTGTCCTCTACTTGGTCTTTCCAACGAAGATGCGGTCGTCCTCTTCTGCGTTGACCGCCGCTGGGTACCGAATCGAATGTTTTCTTCACTGGAGCATCGTCTTTCATGCGCTGAACATGACCAAGCCAGCGAAGCCGCTCGATTTTAATGCGCTTGACTATGTCGATGTCAGCGTACAGCTCATACAGTTCATCATTCCACCGTATTCGGTACTCGCCATTGACGCAGATTGGTCCGTAGATCTTACGAAGAATCTTTCTCTCGAATGCTCCTAAAGTCTTTTCATCTAAACTGCTCAGCGTCCAGGTTTGTGATGCGTAAAGTAGGACGGGCATGATGAGCGATTTATAGAGCGTGATTTTCGTTCGTCGAGAGAGGTCTCTGCTTCTCAATTGCCTACTGAGCCCAAAGTAACACCTGTTGGCAAGAGTTATTCTTCGTTTGATCTCAATGCTGATGTCGTTGGTTGAATTAATGCTGGATCCCAGATAAACGAAGTTCTTCACAACCCCGAAGGAGGTATTGTCAACGGTAACGTGGGTTCCAAGACGCTGGGACTGTTTGTTTGTTGACACTAAGTATTTCGTCTTATCTGCATTCACTGACAGACCCATTCGACTTGACTCTCTTTCTAATCTGGAAAATGCTGCACTGACTTCGCGCGTATTATGGCCAATAATATCGATGTCATCAGCATACGCAAGCAGCATAACACTCTTGTAGAATATTGTGCCACTACGTCTCAGATCAGCAGCGGATGATCTTTTCCATCATTAGGTTGAAAAAGTCGCACGATAAGGAATCACCTTGTCTGAAACCTCGTTTGGTAATAAATGGTGGGGAGAGGTCCTTCCCGATTTTAACTGCGCTGCTGGTGTTGCTCAGTGTCATCCTGCAAAGTCGTATTAGTTTTGCAGGAATACCAAATTCAGACATGGTGGAGTACAGGTGCTTCCTTATTGGGCTGTCGAAGGCGACACCATATTCTGCATAGAAGCTCGTGAATTCATTTAAGTAGAGCTTCGCCTCCGTTCTTAAACAGCTCAGCAGGTAAGCCATCAGCTCCCACGGCTTTGTTATTTTTAAGCCGAGCTATAGCTGTCAGAACCTCATCATAGTCGGGCAGCGGAACCTCAACGCTGTCATCCAAAATTGGGGTTTCCGGAATATCATCTCTATTGGCGGGATTGTTGTCAGCGTCGCCATTTAGAAGCTTAGAGAAGTGTTCCCTTCATAACGTCAGTGTACTCTGGACATCTGTCACTAGATTCTCGTTTTCATCCTTGCAGGAAGAGGCCCCGGTTTTAAAACCATCGGCAAGGCGTCTTATTTTTTTGAAAAATTTTCGGGCCTCATTCCTGTCACCATACATCTCAATCTTCTCTTGCTCGCGCTTTTCTGCCTCTCTTTTTTTCCGCCTGAAAATATGTCTCTCTTCCCTCCTCTTTTCTTTGTATCGCTCCTTAGCGATACCATACATCTCAATCTTCTCTTGCTCGCGCTTTTCTGCCTCTCTTTTTTTCCGCCTGAAAATATGTCTCTCTTACCTCCTCTTTTCTTTGTATCGCTCCTTAGCAGCGCGCGTTACAACCGACTGCAGGGTGGCTTTGCCTTGGAAACGTGATCAATTTGATTTTTGGTTTTTTGATCACGTTTCCATTTGATTTCGTTACGGGGGCAGCGCTCGTAGAAAATTTCCTTGATCTCATCGTCCTTGTCTTCTGTCGGAGCGTGCGCACATATTAGGCTTATATTGAAAAATTTAACCTTGATGCGGATTATGGCAAGTCGTTCGTTCACAGGTGTGAATCGCAGGACGTGGGGCCGTAGATTTAGATAAATCTATATGATTTCCTAATTAAGTATCAAGAAGGTAACTTTTCAAATTAATAAGAAAATCACATATTTTCTATAAGACGTTCTTATGGTTTTAAAAAGGTTTCTTATAAAATAACAATAAGATTCTTCTTTAAACTATGTGATTTTACTAATAAAAAGACAAGGTCGTAAGAAGATTTTCTCTTTAGTTTAAACAAGGTAGTCTTTTTTGATGAAAACCATAAAAAAATCTTATTGATTTGTTCTATTTTCTTAGGTCTTTTTGGCTCTGTGCATTCATCTTATGAATGTTTAAAAACTCTCTGTTTAGAAACATAAGTTTTGCTAAGCTTGAAATAGATTCAGCTGTCTTGTTCTCAGGTAATTTGTCTTTGAGGATGGGTTCTCTAAAGTTATCCGACTTAATTTTGTCCTTTTTATGTTGTTCATTAAAGTCAAAAAACGCTTGGGCTGAATACCAAGGTAGTGTGTTTAGCTTTTTTATTGCCTTATGCTTATTCTATCCGTAGTTAAATATTGGCCCACGTGTATAATTTGAGAGCTAAGGTGGTGAGTTAAACTTTGATACACCAGTTTAAATTTGAATTTAAAGTGAAAATTGAAAGTTTTTTTTAATAAAAAACCATTAAATGGATCCAAGAGAACTATTTTTGTATTATATAAATTTGCCGTGATTCTGGTTGTCACCTCGCCTATGTGAGAGTTTTCGCACTCGTGTCACGTCACTAGAAATCTGGTATTCTTGTTGTCATGTGACATGAGTTTGTGAATTACGTCACATGACAACAAGAATACCAGATTTCTAGTGACGTGACACGAGTGTGAGAACTCTCACATAGGCGAGATGACAACAAGAATAAGGGTAATTGTATTCAGATGGTCAAAAAACCACTTTTTTACATATATGTTTTAGTTAATACCACAAATCTGCTTTTACCAAACTCCATCTACTATTTATTATTTTTTTGGTTTTAATATTGCAAAGGACGCGAAATAATTTAAAATCACTGGGCCCCATTCATAAACATTTTAAAGTAGAGTTTAAATTTAGTGTGAGCTTTTTTGACATTATTTCTATAGAATTTGCTGTCAAAAAGATTAGACTTAATTTAGACTCGATTTTAAAATGTTTATGAATAAGACCCACTGTATTTAAGTCATTTAGGTATTTAGCACAAAGCAAAGGAAATTGAAATTTTCCCTTCCATAAGAAATAATTGAGATTACGCCATGTTGTCGTTTTTCCCATTTTTAACCACTGATTTGCTTTCAATTTTTCAATTACTTGGCATAAAATATCCAATTACATTGTTGCTTCCGTTTCAGGCTTATCCCAATCGTGACATCACCAACATTGTTGAGTCATCACACTATCAGAAAATTGGTGGTTGGTGCCGTCAGGGTGCATTGAATTCGGCCAAATGCAAAGGTGTGCACCGTTGGATTAAACCGTTCAGATGCTTGGGTTAGTATGATAACATGAAATGAAACAAATAAAACATAAAAGAACACCAACAACAAACAGACCAACTACTCAAAAACAAACACACATTTGCACTTTTGACCCTTTGTTTTTTATTGTTTGCTGTTGTCGCTGTTTCATTTGACTTTGATTTGAATTTTTTTGCGTAGAAGGACCTTTCCAGTCGGATGCTTTGTTGGTACCCGAAGGCTGCCTCTTCGATCACATTCACAATGCCTCACGTTGTTGGCCATTCGTTAGATGGAATCAAACTGGAGCCGCTGCGTGCCAGGAACGTGGCATGCAAATGCGTAGCTTTGCTATGTTGTTGCCATGTGGTATATCATTGTTCTCCGGTGTGGAATTTGTTTGCTGTCCAAAACATTTCAAAAGTGAGTAGAAATAATGAAATGCTTGAAAGATGAGCTGGGATGAGGGGGAGGCTAAACGCCCTTGGCTATAGGGGGTTAAATGGCTTTTGGTTATGTTGAAAAAGGTGACAGTGCAAATAATGCTAAAAGCATATCGAGGTAATCGAGGAAATCTAGCTAATCTGTTATACTCACCAAACAAAACGAAACAAAATGGTGCACCAGAAGCTACTGTAAATAAATCTGGTCAAAATAGAAATTTAATTATAAAACTAAAAATAGAAATGGTTATTTTAAAAAATATCTCTATTTAAAAAAAAATTCTAAAGTAAATGTTGAATTAATATCGAATTGGGGCAATTCGGGATATCAGTATATGGTTAATAGAAATGGTTATTTTAAAAAATATCTCCATTAAATAAAAAATTCTAAAGTAATTGTTAAATTAATATCGAATTGGGGCAATTTGCGATATCAATATATGGCAAATTTACAATAGAAAAACAATTTAATGACCTGATTTTAAGCAAAATTCCTCATCCTCAGCTTTTTTCTTTAAATAATTTTCTTCTAACAATTCAATGCATTTCATAGCCGACGAAATACGTGTCAAGAAAACCGATTTGCCCGTAGTTATGCCAGCAGAAATCGCTAATGTAGCAACTGAAGATATCGCCATGTCTGACGATGACAATGACTCCAACTACTCCAAGGACACTGATGATGACGATGAAGACGATGATGATCTCTTGAGCGATGACGAGGAGGACGAAATGGTTGCCGACGAAGCTGCTGCTGCTGCAGCCGCTGCTTCCAATGCGGGCGGAGAGACCAACAGCGAAGCTGTCGACGATGCCAATGCCGATTATGACTCCAATGAAGATCTAGACAATTATGAGGAAGAAGGTGGAGCCGAAGACCAAAGTGGCGATAGTTGGGATCAACAAAACGGTAGCTCTAGCGGTGCGAAACCATCAAACCTCAAGTCAAACAACGAAGCCAAGGATGCTAAGGCAACCGCCACAGCCGATGCGCAAAAGTCAGCTGATGCTGGCAACCTGACACCACCATCTGCATCAGCGCCAATTTCATCGACCAGTCAACCCACCGCTGATCCCTACTTCACCCATTTCGATCCGCACTACGAGCATCAGAGCTACAAAGTAAGTCAGAAAGTAAGTGATCTCCATTCCATACAATTTTACCCACAAAACAAACATATTCTAAAACAAGGAAGCTCAACAGCGCCTCGAGGAGAACCATCGCGAGAAGGTAACGCGTGTAATGAAGGACTGGTCCGATCTGGAGGAAAAATATCAGGATATGCGTTTGGCTGATCCAAAGGCTGCGCAAAGTTTCAAGCAACGCATGACAGCGCGTTTCCAGGTTTGTGCGAATGTTGCTGAATGTTGTTGTTGTTATCGTTGTTGATGTTGTTGCTCTTGCTCATGTCACTGTTGTTGTCGTTTTTAAGTAGTGTAACTTTTTGGTTCATTTTTAATTTGTTGTTTTATTTAATTGTTGTTGTGCAGCATTAAACTTCATAACATTTCCTAACATTGTTGAATGCAATACTTTTATGAGTTATTTTTTTAAATTATTTTTGAAGCATTTTTTTTCCTCGCTCTTTCGAATGGCAATGGGAGGGAAAGACATTCAGATGCGAAGCTTTATCTATTAGTTTGAAGTGATTAGCTTTATGTAGATTGATGCTTTTACTAACCAATGCTATGGCTTTCTTACACTAACTGTGCCTACGCTAAGGCGATTTTGTCGATTTGCTAAAATATTGAGTGTAGTTGTATTGTAGGTTGAAATATTTCCTTATACGACCAAAAACTATATATTTTCCAATTTGACCCTAATATTTTTGTACAACTATCATGGTCATGATACATATGGTCAATTTTTTCTGTAGGAGTAACGGCCGAAAAAATAATTTTGCTATGTATCGACTATATTCCGTTCATTAATAAACCATACCATTGCAAAACATAAATATCAAACCAGTGTGCTTTTGTCACGCTTCATGCAGATGCAGATAAGTTCATTTCGCCTGTGTCGAGCACCAGATCGAAATTGCAAAAAATTTAGATGGGAACAAAAAGTAACAAAATGTAACGTTAAAGACCACAAATTTTAGCTCCTAGAAGAGGTGTAAGACAACATATTTTCATTATTTCGATTTAAGTCGTTTATTTAATTTCTCTTTTTCGATATGGTTCTTTTATTTAGCTGTTTTCATTGTCAACTTCGGTAATTTTTAAAGAAATGCAGACCTACCTTGAAACTCACTTCGAAAAGATGTGTAACCACACATTTTGGCTCTTACAAGTGCAAGATAAAATTGTTTTGTTCATTATTTAGATTTTAGTCGTTTACTTGATCCCTCTTCTTTGATGTAGTCCTTTAATTTAGGTGTTTTCATTCCCAATTTCGCTCATTTTTATTAAATGCAGATCTACCTCGAAACTCACTTCTAAAAAATGTAACATTAAAGACCACATAAAACTGGTTATATTTTCGAAACAAGAAAAGTTAGTTTACATAAAATGCAAGTCTTGAGCCCTGCATTCAACATTTTTTGGTTTCATGAAATATTTTCAATATATTTGCAGAAATATGCGTTCGAATGTAACGTTAAAGAGAAAAAAATTTACCATATGCGAAATAACAGTCATGTACGGTGACTACTACCACAGATCATATAATATAAAGATGTGCCACCGCCATACAAGCAAGTGGCACAGTAAAATTTGAATGTGGATTTATCATTAATCCACATTAAAGCTTTATGAGAGTCAGCGAGCGAACGATTTAAAGCTTTTGAGAGCGAGAGAATAAGTAAGCGACAATGTGAGCAAATGTGAGCATAATATTGAAATGCAATAGAAATGATATGAAAAGATTTGATGCACGAAACATCTCAATAAAAAATGTAGCTGCCAACAAAATGTAGCAGAATTTCATTAGGTTTTATTTAAAAATGTAGGCAATTTTTTTACTAAACTACCCTACGAACATTATATAATTTAAAGTTATTATATTTTTTGCATTATCTCTTATCTTTTTGTTTTATAATTTCAAGATTATAATATAAAGATGACATAATCTAGGTATATTTTGTGTGTTGACTTGGTTTTTTTTGCCGCCACATCATATTCTTAGTATTATATTATTGTAAGGGCGATTCCATCAGTTGAAACTTAGCCGCGAATAATGTTGTAAACAATATTTTGTAAGTTGTTTTTTAGCGGAAATTTTTTTTATTTAACTACTTTTATATATTTTTATATTTTATTGCAAATACATGCTTTACTATATGAAAAGTACTCAGAAATGCAATTTTCAATTGTTCTTATACAACAAAAACATTTTTTGAGTCATTTTTTGGACCGTTTTTGAAAAAAAAAATAAATATATATAAATAAATAAAGAATATATTCACTGACCTAACGCTACAGTTGAAACTAATTTTGTAAAGTGCTTTTATTAAAACTTTGATCAAAAAAATTTGAATTAAATATATTTAAAAATAGCGAATATATTTGCATCGAAAGTCAAAGTTTTGATTTTAATGTCGTTTTTTCTCATTCTTGAGGAACGATGTTTTATGAAAAAGTCGTTGTACCAAACATTTCTGAAACTCTAAAGGTGTGTGAATGTTTTTGGTATTAAAATTACTGAAATTTTTTAAATTTAATTTGCGAAAAAAATTTTTCAAGAAAGATTTTCAATATCAAGATTTACGTAAGTGAAAATGGGTGGAATGAGCGTGGTCAAAACTAAGAATATTACAATCTAATCTAGGATGCACACAATATGTGTACTTAAATTGAGCGAAGTCCTTAAATTGAGGAAATTGCTATTACGTTAGACAACAATACAACTGAATGTATTCCACGGTTGTCTGTAAACAATGCTGTGTCTTCAATACACTTACTTTGCAACACAGCAGTTGTGCTTTAATGTCTTGTTATCTGCCAAATTTTGAAGACAGCTTATTTGGTCTTGTGTTGAAGAAACCAAAAATGGATTCAAAATTAAAATTTTATTGAAACATGGATTTCTCTTAATTAACTATTAAAATATTCACAGAAAATTGATAATACGACTTCCTTGTCAGCAGAATTGTATAGAATCCCACAATTGAATTGAAAATTATTTGTTTGTTTTTTTTTTTTTATTTCGACAGTGATCACGCCACAGTTGCATCGGAACGTACTAATAAGAGAACGTTTTTATTTTGACAGTACGAAATATTTCTATGTTGTACCTTTTCATTATTTTGGTAGTTTTATGGTAGAGAGAAGTCCTATTTTATTAGTTAAGAAATACGTTTAATGGTGAAAGGCAGTACTATTTTTTATTAGAGCAGGGGAAATTACGTTGGCTGAAATTTCGGCATAAATGGAATTAAATGAAAATGCTGGAACTTTAAAATGTTGTTTGAAAATTTCCAAAATGTTCTTGAGCTTTATCTTAAAAATTAAAACTCCCTTTTCCGATTCCGCGTGAAAAATTATTTATGATAGGGCTGAATATGTATGTTAAATTTGCCGTAATTCTTAAATTATTTTTATATTATTGGCACTATAAAAATGTATTTTTTAAGACTCATAGCAGATTTTGTAAAATATCTAGTGTCCGACCGAATATTCGGCTTCGGTATAAGGCAAAATCAGCCGATTTTTTTAACCTTCGGCTGCGGCTTAAAATAGCCGAATATTTGCCAAATGTTTTTATTTTATAAAGCAAATCTTTGCTATGTGAATATTTTCCATTATTGGCATTCCACGAACTTTTTGAATACTCTGTAGTTTTTCTCGACTAAATCGAAAATCGACTTGACAAAAATGTTAGTATTCGGCTTCGGCCGAAAATTCACATTCGATCGCACACTGAAAATATCCCATTTTTAAGATTTATTCATATTGCAGATGTTTTTTGGAGTACTTCAAGCAAATTGAAATAATGAAATTGGTATAAAAATGCTATACCTTCTAACGTAAGATATGATATTAATATGTTAGAAAGGTCATAAATAATTCCGTATATTGCTAGTAATATTGATATCCGTATAATAATGTAAGAACTATAGCCAATGTAAAAGACGTATTGTGTTTTACTGGAAACCCCTTTCTCGGCCAAAGGAAGGGAGAGCGGGATTTTTTAACACCATTTTAATCTACTTAAAAAATTATACCTTAAAAATATTTTAAAATCCAGTTATTTATTTGATCCTTTTTTTATCGCCAAACGAAATGAACGAGTTTAAATATAGGCTCACCATTTAAAGTCTATCAGTTCATATCGCAAATTTTTTTATCGTGGTAGTACATTTTGTTATTTAGAAAATACTTTTTAATGAGTACGTTTTTATTTTTCTCCGAAGAAACCCTGAACCAGCCAAAGCAACGAATTCTGCATACGTTCCACAATCAAACGTGACAACAACGTATTGTTGTGAATCATAATAGCTCGAAACTGTTGTATCTTCTTGAATGTTGAGTCTACTCGTAAGAAGACAGCAGTTTATTGCTGTGAACCGTAATAGGCCTAAAAGATAATGTTATATTCCAACGACGGACCAACCAGAGTATGGCGCAAGCCAGTGACAGCTTTAGAAAATCGAAATATAATTCCCACTGTCAAATTTGGTAAGATGTCCGTTATGGTTTGGGGGTGAATTTCAACAAGAGGAGTATTAGACTTTGCGTTTATCGAAAGCACTATAGACGCCAACCAATATTTAAACATTTTGAAAAACAATTTAGTCAGCAGTGCCATAAAATTTGGGCTCATCACTGAGAACAAACCGTATTTTAAATTATACCAAGATAACGACCCACAGCATAAGAAGCATAATATGCATTTGTAGCTTCTCTATAATTGCGGCAAATAAATACACCGGCCCAGAGTCACGACATAAACCCAATTGAAAATTTGTGGGCCTATTTGAAAAAAAAGTCGCTAAAAGGCAGCCAAAGAATGTAGCAGCCTTAAAAACTGCAATTATGGAAGAATGGCAGAACATACCGAGCAGCAATGACTTAAAAAATTGGTTCATTCGATGAAAAAGCGGCTCCAATGCGTAATTGATTCTAACGGTTATCATAAAAAAAAATAAAAATAAACTGGCCATTTCAGCCCTTGGAAGGACTTTGACCTAACTTCTATTGATCAATTGTGTTGTGCGTGTTATTAAATGTTTGATCACAAATGACCGAGAACTGGACCTACGTGTTTTATGCCGACTCCGAACGGCTTATGTTCTCAAGAAGCTTTACATGGCAATTTTTACTCTCTGAGGTTTGCCATTGTCTGCAGAGAGGTGACGACCGAACAGAAAAATTAATTTGATTGAAAAACTTTCTGTTTGAGCTGGAATTGAACCCGGGCTACCGCGGTTCTTTAGCTTAGGAGTCACGCACTCTACCCAGTAGGCCACGGTCGTCACGGTTATCATACCAAGTATTAATTTCATCATAGATTACGTATTTACCTAATATATTAAATATAAAAGCAAGTATAGTTTGGAAAAACAGTTTCTTGACAGTATTAAAAAAGTGTGTCTTTGTTTTTGTTGCCTTAATTGTTTTTTTTTTTCAAAGAATTTGCATTTTTCTATGAATGCTCTTTAAATGCTGTATATATAAATGAATAAGTTCAAAAAGTAAAAAAGAAATAAAAAGTACTATTTGTTGCAATTGAAATTGAAAAATTGAAAAATTGAAAAAATTAATTTATTTTCTATGTAAAACTCATACTTGACAAACTGTATTTATCAAGTAATTGGTACAAAAAATCTCAAATGTTGCACAACTGTTCAAGTCCTCAAGTTGCAGGTTATAGTAGAACTGCTGATGTGCAGTTTTTTGCCGTAAGTGTATTTTGTTTTTGCTTTGTGTACAAGTCTTCAAGTTCTCAAATGCGTTGGCAAGTGCACTGAATCGTGAATACCCCTATTGACTTCAGTGTAATGGTTTGAATGAACGGATTATAGGAAATTTTAGTAACATTAAATTTGATGTGCCGCTCTTGTTTTATCAAACTGAAAGATCGGAAAATATTTCCAATTAATTAAAAAATATGTCTGGGTATATCTTGTAAATTTCGTGACAGAATTAAAATAACATACCTACAGGTTTATTTGTTCAGGTGACTTGTTGGGAATAAAAAGATATAGGACCAGCTGCTCATATGTTTGATCCCGCAAGGCATGAATTTTGTAGAGACATGAACTATTTTGACATACATCCATTCATTCTGTCAAGAAAGTACTGGGGATCGATTATTTAAAGAGCTAAGTTTGGTAGAGATATAAACTATTTTGACATTTTTCTTCGCTTTTGTGCTAAGAAAAAATATTGACGGCTTAAAAATAATAGATCCCTCTTATATATTAGGCCCCTTTAAGAGTGAATTTGGTAGAGATGATTTTTTTTTTTGTAATTTTTCAATAAACTTTGCATTTTTTTTATGGGGACCCCCCGAAATGGTGGCAGATAGGAGCGAATGTGCTCAAATGAAACTTTGGAGGTGGAAAAATAATAAAGGGTGATCAAATAAGAGCTTCCTACTTTGTTTTCTAAATTCAATACATAAAAATCAATGTATTGATGTTAATCTTTATTTGGAATGATAGTTCGGTTCCTACAACTCAATGTTTAAAAATCTATTCGTTCAAATGTTGCCCACGACTAGCTCTTAAATTGTCCATTCTATGGGTCCAATTTTCGACAACTCCTTCGAGCATATCGGCAGGTATTCCTTGAATAAAACGAGTTTTGTTGGTTTCCAAAGCGTCAATAGTTTCGAGTTTGTCGACAAAAACAAGTGGTTTAACATATCCCCAAAAAAAGTACTCCAAATGGCGTCAAATAACATGATCTTGGTGGCCAATTAATCTTGAGATGATGTTTTCATCGAGTTTCCCTTAATAAATCGATTGTTTCTCCAGCTGTATGGCATGTTGGTAGTAAGATTCCAACAGTTAATAAACGTTGTTCAGGAGTAAGTCTATTCATGGTTAAGTCGTATTGAATACTGTACAGAAAGGTCATATGGACAAGCCATTTGACATATAACAGCTGTCAAAACAACCTAGTTGAAAAGGGACCTCGTATTAGATCACCCTTTAGTTAGAACCGGCTAATACACTTGACTCCTTTAGGGGGCAATTTAAAAGAGATATGAACTATTTTTGACTTTATTCTTGTTTGTGTTTTGTAGGGGGGGGGTTCCCTCCAGAATAGGAACAGATATGGTTGTTTTTTTAAGAAGAAATGTTGGCGGTAAAAAAATAGGACCTTGTGATACATTTGACCCCAGGGAGATATGTCAAATTAGCCCCATTAAGAGCCAAGGTGCATGGAGCCATTGTTCAGTTATTTTGAAAAAATCTATTCAAGAGGGATAAAATAGCTTTGATCAGTCTCACCATTTAACGAAAGAGCCAGCAAAATAAAATGATTGAAAACGAAAACCCACAAATGAGTTTTTGCAAAGTATGACAACCAGTTTACTGATAAATGAGCGAGCTAGACAGATGATTAAGAAAAAATCCAGCACTTTCACTTTACTTTTTTTCTATATAATCTCTAGTGAAAATTTGAACCGTTTTACTATTTTTATCTTCATTACAAATATATTAATACCTATTCGTTTTTCTAAGAGCTTTAAAAAACAACTTACAATTCTTGAACTTTTTTAACATTGCACAGATACAGTGGCTCACAACGAAAGTCGGCTAGGTATTTCTTAGCACTTTCGCATTGGTTTCAGAAATGAAAATGTGTGAAGAAAATTGCAATATATATATTTTTTTCAAAACGTTATTTTTGAACAAAATTAAACAAAAACATAATTAAAAAATTAGAACACAACGGTGAAAAAAATTTATTTCGAAACAAACCCATAAAAACGGCAAGTAAAGAGAAAAAATGCAAATCGTGGTCCTTAAACCGTCATTCCTGCTTAAAACGTTTTACTACTGTTGGAATAATTTCAACCAAACGCAAAACTTACAAAAATAAACATTTCTCTAAAAGTGAATCAATCAACACTGGCAGCAAGGCTGCTCGTGATAGATCATTATTTGAAAGAAAAACCCTAGCAACAAATTTCTTAAATCGTCTAATAAAGTAAATCAACAGTGCACGATATAATCAAGTGCTATATACAAGATAAGAGAAAATGCAATAAAGAACGTACAGTAGCTAAAAATAAACTTAGCTCCAAAGATGAAAGGTATGTTTTAAGAGAAATTAAAAAAAGACCCATTCTTATCTGCACCAAAACTAGAGGTCATGCTTAAACTTAATTTGAAAAAGAGTGTACACTCAGAAACAATTTGAAGAGCTTTGGAAAAAATTGTTTAAATTGAGGAGTAGCACGAAAAAAGCACTGTATTAGCAAGAAAAATGTAAAAGAACGCTCCAATTTGGTGCATGAGCAAATGGCCAGACTTTTCATTCTGGAGCAAGGTTAATAAAACAATACACACTAGGATCTTTAGCACTTTTAAACTATAAACATTTATTACAGGTTTTGTTTACCGATGAGAGTTTATTATATACATGGAAAGCGAAAACCGAATGAAGAATACAAATTTTAAACATACGCTTAAGCATGGTAGAGGATCAGCCATGGTTTGGGGCTGCGTCTGATGTTGGAAAAATCAATTTTATTGAAGGTATAATGGGCAAAATATGTTCCTTGACATTCTCATTGCGCACGTAAAAAAAAGTGCGGGTAGATAAGGAATTGCAGAAAATTTTGAGTTTTACCAAGACAATGACCTGAAACATATGACGCTCTTGGTAAAGAATTGTGTATTTGATATTTGTCCAAATGTCATAAAAACAACCTCACAAAGCCCAGATTAAAATATTGTAGAACATCTATGGAATGAACTTGAACCTGGAGTGTCGTATCAGAGATGGGCTACTAAAAATCTATTAAAAAGTATCCTATGTGAAGAGTGGAATCAGATTGGAGCTGATGTTTGTAAAAATTTGGTTGTACCCATGCCAAAAAGACTGCAGGCAGTCATAAAAGAAAAAGGATTGGCAACAAAATATTAAATTCTTAGTTTTAGCATTGAGGCCCTATCTGCCCGACTTCCAATCTGATCTCGTTTTTAAAGCTTTGGTTTGACTTAATTTTGTTTTACCGTTGTGTTCTCATTGTTTATGTTTAATTTTGCTCACCAATAAATAACGTTTTAAAAAAATATTTACTTCAAGTTTCTTCTTACATTTTCATTTCGGAAACCAATGCGATAGAGTTAAGAAATGCCTGCCTGAATTTCGTTGTGAGCCACTGTATATGATCTCTATTGAAAATTTCAATCGTTTAACTATTTTTATCTTCATTAAAAATATATTAGTACCAATACACTTATTCGTTTTTCTAAGAGCTCTCAAAAAAAAAACTTACACTTTTTGAACTTTTTTAACATTGCACAGATATTATTCAAATATCATTCAAATCAAATGATCATATCATTTCAGAATACCATATAAAGTCGTTCAATATCGAGCAACATTCAAAAATCTTTAGAGTGCATGATTTTTCTATTAATAAAGTCAGTCTAGTCTCTATTAAGCTAAACACGACCAGTGTAATCAGTGTTTTATTCAATCAAATGGAACTGGCAGAACTAAGTAGTTACGCGAACATGTTAAAATTGGAATGAACTAAACTATTAAAAGATATATATTTATGCACATTGTGTTGTGAACTTAGCTTGAACATTCAAACATGCGGAACTAGAGAGTTTCGGGACACGTTTTGCTTCCGAGAAAACTGCTACATACGAACATGTTTAAATAATTTAAATATGTAGAATGAAATTGTAGATAAAGAATGTAGAATAAGGTTTGTTATTTTATGCATAGGAGTATCGCATTTTTGAAGAGCTGATTTAATAATATTTATTCATACCCTAGCAGATTGTCTTATGAGTTTAATACACAAACATAATTTATCCTTCCACAGTTCAAAGGTCCTTCGAAGTTCCATGTTCGTTCCGATCGCGGATCTGTTTAGCACAAGCCTAAGTTTGACTATAGTCCACATAACTACCTGTTTCTCGCAGCTGTCTTAGCGAAAAAATGCTACATCTGATTGTTTAAACTTTTTACAGCCCAACTTCTAGTTCAACTTGAAAGTCAGAATCCTGCCTTTTAGCGCAAACATTATTCGTACTCCGCTAGTCTGCATGTCTTCTGCTTCGCCATTACAAAACAAAAAAAAAACTAGCCACTTAGTGGAAGCTACTTTATGTTAGTCAATATAACTTTTAGTTCATAGTAGAGTCTGGTATCAAAATGTGGTAGCAAAGCGAGGATCCTTTGTTAGCCATTCGGTAATGTAGCTCGTCAGCCATAACGTAGCGTGCACTAGTTGTAGTTCACATCCTTCAAACTCTCTTCAAATCAAATCGTTCATCTAACTCACCAGGCAAAAACTTCCTTCTCTCTGATATCTTTCTCTCTTGATGTTCAATACGTCTTTATATGGGAATGTAATTTTAGACTTCTGTTCAGGCACTCGAGGAGGAAGGCAACGCTGAGAAGCACCAGCTAGCGGCTATGCATCAGCAACGCGTACTGGCGCACATCAATCAGCGCAAACGGGAGGCGATGACTTGCTACACACAGGCTTTGACTGAGCAGCCACCAAATGTAAGTTAGATCTCATGCGCACCAAAGTATTCCATTGAATTTTATATTTCTGTTTTGGCCCTCCGTTTAGGCTCATCATGTTGAGAAGTGTTTGCAGAAGTTGTTGCGTGCTTTGCACAAGGATCGCGCTCACGCCTTGGCTCACTATCGGCATCTCTTGAATTCGGGAGGTCCTGGTGGCTTGGAAGCCGCTGCCTCTGAACGTCCACGTACCTTGGAGCGTCTCATTGATATCGATCGTGCTGTCAATCAGTCGATGACAATGCTTAAACGCTACCCTGAACTTTCGTCCAAGATCGCTCAACTGATGAATGACTACATTTTGGCATTACGCAGCAAGGACGACATTCCCGGCTCATCGCTGGGCATGAGTGAAGAGGCTGAGGCCACTATACTGGACAAGTATCGCATTGAGATCGAACGCAAGGTGGCCGAGAAGGAGCGTCTGCGTCTGGCAGAGAAACAGCGCAAAGAACAGCGTGCTGCTGAACGTGAGAAGTTGCGCGAAGAGAAGCTACGCATGGAGGCTAAGAAAATCGATGAATTGGTCAAGTCACAGGCTGAGCAGGAGGGCTCCGCCGATGCTCGCTCGTTAAGTAGCAAAGAAGTCGTTGGAAACGCAGCCATGGGTGCGGCTGATCCCACGAAAATTGCTCAAAATGATAAGGATATCAACGGTGGCGAAGAGTACTCAGAGGTTACAGCTAGGTAAGTTTTAATTGAGACAGCTGCGTCGGGCACTACTAAATGGTTTCCATTTCAGCACCAAAACCCAAACCGTCCTACCCACTGTGGATGATGAGGCTCTGCAGCGTGCTGTCGAAGATGTTGCCGCTGCTGTTGCTCATCAGGAGGCCGAGCCACAAGTGCAGCACTTTATGACGCACGAGTTGAATCATCGTGAATCGGTATATGAGTTGGATGCATTGCGATCGCTTTTTGTCTAATCTATCTTATTACTCTTTTCTTTGCAGAGCTTCTCTGTGCGTCGAGACAATTTCAATACGCATGCGGAGAAAGAGGGTCGCAATGTGTACTTTACATTGTCCTTCGCTGGCATCGCTTTGATGGCTGCGATCTTTGTGGGTGTTGCTGTTGCCAAGTGGAGAACATCGCGTTCGCCACATGCGCAAGGATTCATTGAGGTTGATCAGGTGAGTGTGTCGGAGGGTATACAACGGTATAACTCAAATTTTAGATACGAATCATTCCGAGACACATTTCGGGCATGAATAAAATAACTGAAGGTTTCATAGCAAAAACATGTTATTTCACATATCTATGATTCCATATCAATTCGACAAATTTTGAGCAAAATCTGAACTTTGTGTTTTCGATTTTTTTTTTTAAACTTTGTATGTTAGTAGTGCCCATAAAAATAACTTAAACTGTGTTTTTTTTTTTGCGAAAAAATGTTTTTTAAAAGCTATACACTCTCAAAAAATATTGAAAAACATAAAAAATACAATTTGTGCATGTATTCAAATAGCTGTATCTTTGAAACCATACGTCGCACTATGGTTTCTTATCAGAAAAAAGTCTGTTTTTAACTTCAAAACTGTTAATTTCTTAGAAAAGTATTCGTCAGAGAAATTATCAAGTATTAATAATCCGTTCATTTAGATTTAAAAGAAAATGTAAAGTTTTTTAACATTAAAAGTCGCGCAATTTTTGCATTTTGAAATTGTCCAAATTTAGTGTTAAATTGAATTCAGTACAAATCTTATATTCAAACTTTTTTCGTTGTTTTTTTTTTTGTAATAACAATTAATGTATATTTGTTTTTAATTCAGAAAAAAAACATTTGTAATAATACGATTCGTTTTTAAAATATTCTTATATCATTGGTTTGCTTAAAAGTAAAACAAATTTAAATTTGCGAGGAGCATTTGTGTTTATTGGTGTTTATTATTGGTGTTTATTGAAAGATTAGAATGTCTTCTTTTAATTATGAAAAAAAGCAGCTGCCAATATTTGCTATTTAGTGAATTATGTTCATTTTCCTTCATGTTAGTTTTATGTTAATTTTTCAAAAAGTGTTATATAACTCCTAAACTAGAAGAGATAGAGCAAAACACATTTCGATATCGAAGTAACCCGCCTTAAGGACAATGTTATGGCAATCATTTTAATGCAAGAATCGTCATTGTCCGATGTGTAGTTTGGACTTTATGGCGAATTTTATGTCGAAAAACGAAAAAAAAGTTCACCAAAAGAGACATGAAAATAAAATATTATTTTAAAAATGTTTCCAAGGATGCAGTCTTGTAGGTAGCGGTTTAACAAAAATTTTGGTGTATAAATCGTCATTTTATGATGAAAAAATAAAATAAAAAAACGAAAAATATTTCACCAAAAGTGAAAATGCACATTAAAATTAAGTTAACATTTTTTAAAATAATTTAATTTTAAAGAACGCAGTCATGAAGGTATAGTAATTACAAACATTTTGGTGTTCAAAACATCCTTGTAGGATGTATGGCTTGGGAATTATGACGAAAAAGACAGGTGATTTTTACAGATTTTAATTTACACAATTTAAAAAAAAAACTGATAATTTTAAATTTTTACAAAATTTGTTTTCAAAATCTGGTAAAAAATTTCCAATATCTCAAATCTGTCAAAAGTTCAATTTTTCCCAAAAAAACTACATTTTGACCACTGTGCGTCGTACAGAAAAAAATAAAATATATTTTAAATACCTTAAACAGGTCTTTTTGATGATGTTTTTTATCACTTTTATGCAGGGACAGGTTTATGCTTTTTTTTAAAAAAGTCAACAAATAATCGTTTTTTTTTTTGACCGACTTTATTTCGATAAAAAAAAGTTAAAATTTGACTTTTATTTTTTTGATCAAAAATAAAAGTTTAAGTTTGACTTTTATTTTTTCGAAAAAAATAACAGTTGAAATATTACTTTTATTTCTTCGATCAAAAATAAAAGTTAAAATTTTACTTTTATTTCTTCAATCAAAAATAACAGTTAAAATTTTACTATTATTTTTTCGATCAAAAATAAAAGTTAAAATATGACTTATTTTTCCGATCAAAAATAAAGATTTAAAACTTTTCAATGCTATTTCTTACTAACTATAATAATAGCTCAAATTTTTAAAACAATTAAAATAGCAGATTTTTTTATTCGGTTACACCTATATTGGTAACATTTTTGCATATAAAATAAAATATCATTGCTATCAATCTTCACATCGTTGCATTGCATCGCTTAGTTGCTTATCATTGCACATTCTGTTTTCATTTATTTCGCAAACGACTAGAACAGAGACTCCAAGCAGATGATATAGGAATTAAAATATGACGTTTACTTTTGATCGAAAAAATAAATGTAAAATGTAACTTTTATTTTTAATCTAAAAAATAAAAGCCAAATTTTAATTTATATTTTTTATCGAAAAATAAAAATCAAAAAATAAGTCAAATAAATCAAAAAATAAGTCAAATTTTAAATTTTATTTTTTATTGAAATAAAATTGGTCAAAAAATAACGATTATTTATTGACTTTTTTAAAAAATTACAAAAATTCAAATCATTAAAGATTATTATTCCTTAGCTAACAAGTATCACATTGGTATATTCAAATATCGAAAAGACTTATTCTTTCTATCTGACTTTTTCAATAGAAATTTCAAAAATAACTGTTATTTTAGGTCCCAGCTTTTATGACATTTTTTTCATGATCTTTGCAAAAAATTTTTAATCTTTTTAATATAGTGTCGTATTGAGGCATCAATTCTTATGGCTTATACAAATCTATAGGTTGGACCTATCATGATTGCTGTTTTTAACGAATTTTTTAAAAAATGACTACTAAAGATTTTCTTTTTTTACACCGAATATTTCATATTTTTGATGTTAATACCAATGAACATCTGGAACAACAACTTTGCAGGAGAACCTATAAAGTTAACCTATAGAGTTAAAAAATTTTTAAAAATAGTGATTCCAGAAACGATATGTATGTATCACAAAAAAAAACCGAAATAGTCGACTTTAAAGTTTTGAAAAGGTGTTTTTTGTGTGATTTTAAAAGGAAATGAAGGAAATAACTGAAACCTTTCAGTGTATGCTGGTATCAAAGATTTGAAATGAATATTTCGACCTTACTTTATCTTCGCACATTCACTCGGCTTTTTGATTGAGTATGATGCACCGTATCAAATTACATGTTCCTGCAAAATTGTACACTCCAACAACTAAAACCGACTTTTTTTAATAATAAAATTTAAAAGACCCTTAGTGGATGCACTTGAGAAATTTAGAAAGTTTTTTGATTCTCCTGTAAAACTTTTTATATGTAACTTACGGCTTTTTCGATTTCATATGACGTCATCATAATAGTAAAACCTTTATAAATTCCAAAAACAAATTAATATTTAAACTTGCACTCTTAAGCTTTAAAAAATAAAAATGACTCCCAGTTTCAAATGTGAAATATTTTGGATAAAAACCACGCCGTATAAAAGTTACGTCAATCAAAATAATACAACATTCAAGACTTCGAATAAACCAAAGTAAGGTCGTGGTGTATTTTAACTTCGGTCCAGTCGAAGATAATTCCTCACTACTTTTAATTTATATTTGAACTTTTTTGTTTTGCCTTTTTCAAAATAATAGGAAAAACATTAGGGGTATTCACGATGTGGTGTATTTGTGACAAATTTTTACTAATTTTGTAATATTGACAACTTATTGCAAACGAAAAGTCTTTTATTTTTAAAATCAGCTGTTTTTAGTACGTACTATTGTTTGGAAATATAAATTGAAATCATCATTTAATTGTAGGAATTCATAAAAAAAATATAAACGAAACACTAAATTATTTTATGTTTTTTTAAATAAACTCACAATGCACCCGGTAGCTTCCTCTATGTTGAGTAGAAATGCTTTTGCGATCAGCTGATCAAATACACAACGAAATTTACAAAGAATACAATAGGGTTTCGTTGTTTTTTTTAATATACTAGGTTGTATTTTGAACACAGCGCATTTTGTTTTTGTAATTTTACAAAATTTTCTTCAAGTATCGAATTTATCAAAAATACCCAAGACAAGGGCAAATTCACCATATTAGGGGTATTCATGATGAGGTGTATTTGCCTTTGTATTGTGTATTTTTGATAAATTTGATATTGGTAGTAAATTTTGTAAAATTACAAAAACAAAATGCACCGTGTTCAAAATACAACCCTGTGTCAAAAATACAACGATGGAACCCTATTGTATTCTTTGTAAATTTCGTTGTGTATTAGATCAGCTGATCGCAAAAGCATTTCTAGTCAGTATGGAGGAAGCTACTGGCTACACTGTGAGTTTATTTAATAAAAATTAATATGATTTCGTGTTTCGTTTAAATTTTTGTATGATTCGCTTTAGTTAAATGATGACTAAATTTCCAAAAAAAATTACATACAAAATTCAGCTGATTTTAAAAATAAAATACTTTATTGAAGAGTTCGTTCACAATAAGTATTGTTAATTTTATAAAAATTTATCACAAATACACCACATCGTGAATACTCCTATTGTTTTGATTAAACTGAAGTTGTGCGTATAGGCTTTTTAAGTCGATGGACCGCAGAAGACTACTGAAGAGTTGATGTAGCGATTAACAAAACGCCTACAACTCTGGCAAAGTAACTTCACCAAACAGAAAATTTTTAAAATTCGGCTGAACCGAAGTTAAAATACCCCATGGCAGTGTTTTAGTATTTTCGAAGTGGACACATCACTTTGTAAGGCGGATATGTGTAGTTTTATCCAATGTTTCTAAATTCTTAAGTTAGATTTTTAAACAGTTAAGCTTATGTGTATGGAATCAAGTCAATTCATTAAGTTTTGTGGAATTTATAGAGGATTTAATAATTTGATGGGTCACTTTGAATATTTTTGAAAAATTTCATACTCAGAGTGCAAAATTAAAAATGAAGCTGTAAGTGCTAAATTGAAAGTGTCATTGAATTAATTTTGTAGAATTTACAGAATTTTACATATTTTTTAAGCGTAATTTTTATTCAATTTTACTAAACTTAAAAGTCAGCGTTAAAATTATTAATCAAAGCTTATAGTATGTGCAAAATTTCAAGTCATTACATTACTAATTGTAGAATTTTAAGAAATTTTTCCGTATAAAATCACTTTGTATAGGAGGGAGGCGTAGTTTTCATCCGATTTGGCTCATTTTCGAACTTTATTTTTTAGAATGAATAAATAATCAAATTTTGTGTCCACAGATACATGAACAGACGGACATTGTTAAATCGACTCAGGGGGAGGCATAATTAATATAATTAATTGGACCCGAGTAAAAATATTAGCTTTCGAACATGGGCCGTACAAGGGTCGAACATAGCCTTAAAACAATCCGAAAAGCCTAGCGGCCGATAGCTAATCGCACAACGGCCATACAAGGCCTACATTAAGTTGTACGGCCACTGTACGCCGTTGTATGCAACCAAATTTTTCAATTCTCTTATTCAACAACAAACGTATGAGCAGCAACAAAAGTAAGCCTCACTCGGCGCTGCTAATGTTGATAGTATCGGTTCTTGTGTATGGCGCAAAATAAATTTGTTGGTGTTTCAAGTTAGTTAAAAACAAAGCTGCTTATTTTCATTGTAGAATAACCACTGCTAGACCGATTTACGGCTGCTGTACGACTCTTGTACGGCGGAGAAAAATATTTAAAATTAGTCCTTGTTCGGCCGCTGTTTGACCTTTACTAACATTTATAAAAACTGTTTTTATTTTTACACGGGGAATTTCGCACATTTAGGTACAACTCAGGTAGAGGCATAATGAATATAATTAATTGGACCCTAATAAAAATGTAAGCTTTCGAACATGGGCCGCACGGCCGTACAAGGGTCGAACATAGCCTTAAAACAATCCGAAAAGCCTAGCGGCCGATAGCTGGTCGCACAACGGCCATACAAGGCCTACATTAGGTTGTAAGGCCACTGTACGCCGTTGTATGCAACCAAATTTTTCAATTATCTTATTTAACAACAAACGTATGAGCAGCAACAAAAGCAAGTCTCACTCGGCGATGCTTGTGTTGATAGTATCGCCACTTGCGTAAGGCGCAAAAGAATTTTTTTGGTGTTTAAAGTTAGTTAAAAACAAAGCTGCTTATTTTCATTGTAGAATAACCACTGCTAGGCCAATTTACGGCCGAGAAAAATATTTAAAATTTGTCCTTGTTCGGCCGCTGTTCGGCCTTAGCTAACATTTATCAAAAATGTTTTTCTTTTTCCAATCGGGAAATTTCGCACATTTTCGCACATATTAAAAATTTTCCTGCAATTTAAACTTATAGGTCAAAATCGAATGGAAACCACGCCTACCTCTCATTCAAATTGACTATATAAAAAGCTTAAATCTTTTAAAATTTCACCAAATCTAATTAAATGCCTTCAAATTTTGCACATAAGCTTTGATTTTCAAAAATCTCTCTGAGTTTGAAATTTGGCAAAATCGAAATACATTTCTGCCTACTTCCCATACAAAGTGGCGTCATCAAAATTGCATAACCTACATAAATTCTATAAAAATTCGTGTATTGACTGAATATTTATCACATAATCTTAGATATTTTTAATTCTTATTCTTCAATTGAATTTTGATAAAATTGGATAAAATCCACACCCAACCATCATGCGAAGTGACGTAATCAAACTTATAAAATGCGCATAACTTTGAATAAAATGTGGGGTATTTTAACTTTTTAGCTAATTTGAAGAAAATTCCTTTATAGTTTTGGCTCACTTTTGTGATGGAAAATCTTCGACTTTTCTGGTACTAAATATATATAAAAGAGGTATTAAAAGTGTTTCAAAAGTTTTGCAAATAAATTTTGGAGTTTTTTAATATTTTTTTAAAAAAAATTTCCAATAATTTTTGGTCTCTTTTTTTTCACCAGACCGCTACAACACATCATCCAGTTGCACCGGAAGAAAAACTTGTGGCGAACATGCAAATCAACGGTTACGAGAATCCAACCTACAAATACTTCGAGGTCAAGGAGTAAAAATGCAGCAGTTGCACACAACAACAAATTTAATGCAAATATTATAAATTAATACAAACCCAAAAAAAAAAAAACAAAACAAAAGCAACCAGAGTAAGCAAAAAGCCAGTAAAAAACGCTCTTCAAAAATAATAGCAAAAACTTATATGTTTAAAGAACAATTAAAGTATCAAAAACTTTTTCAAGTACTCATCAACAACAACAACAGCAACAACAATAACAAAAACACACGGAGCGCAGTTCCACTTAAAAAATTAATTAAATTACTAACAAAAAAATAAACAGCAAAAAACAAACCACAAGAGCAAAGTATGATAATAAATTTAAAAAATAAAACAATTCAAGAAAAGAAATAAACTAAAATTAAATAAATTAAAATTAAGCTAAATCAAGAACAAGCAAACATTTGAAAACATTTGCAATGCTTAAATTTATTTCAAAGCATAAACAAATCAATTACATTTAAACAAAATTAAGAATTAAAAATTGATATGAATGAAATTGGAGGAAAAAGAAAAAGAAAAACCAAAAACGTTTTACTTTATTTCTACGTTGTTCTTGTTTAGAAGTATTATGTGTAACGGTACAGAAGTAAAGAAACAAAAAGAAGAAAAAAAATTTAAGAACTTAACTTAGTATTTTTAAGCAAAACAAAAACAACAAAAACAACAAAATCTTAAAATTAAAAAAAGTAAAAACTAAATTAATATAAAACAATTAACAGAGAGAACAACAGGCGTTAGAAACAGAAAGAATTAATTCTAATTAAACAAAAAAAAAAACATTTTCCTACAGCAAACTAACAACAACAAAGAAAAACGCAGATATATTATTAAAAAACTAGAACTAAAACAAAAACAAACCAAAGAACAGTAAAAAGATAAACTAAACCAAAATCAAACAGAACTAGAAATACACTGAGCAAAAAATATGAAAAATACTTGCTTGTTTATTAGATAAGTCTATAAATAAACACACACACACACAACAAAAAAAAAATACTTACAACAACAAAGTATAAAACTGCTGCATATATACATACATACATATATTTACATAAATAGACGCCTATGTTATGAAAATATATCCAAATCTATGCTTTATACAAATTTATTTGTTTATATTTAGTTAAAATTAAAAAAAAAATCTATTCGAATTTATTTTGTATCAATTAAATGCTAAATGCAATGCAATGCTTTGAAAATCAGTTTGAAAGCCACTTAACAAAGTTTGTGTAGTTATGTTAAAGTAGAATTGTAGACGAAACCCAAGACCTCCAAATTTAGAAGACCTCCAAAATGTTAACTAAACAGAATTTCGCGAGAGAAGGTGACGGCTCAACGAGAAGTGAAACAAGCTTTGTTCTCAAACACGGAACGAGGGACGAAGCCAGCTTCACTGCCCGTTGGCAAAATTATGTTAAGTTAACATTTTGAAGGTCTTTTAATTTTAGGTCTTTGGTTGAAACATGTTGCTGAGCAGTAATCGCTCAAAGCAACAAGATAACGAATAACTAACAGAGCTAAGAAAAAATAGAATTTATGGTAAAACAAAAGAAAAAAAAGATACATCGAGGCTGATCGTGCTCTCTTTTTCATTGTCAGAATTGTGAAAATCAATACAAATAACTTCCTCTCTAGACAAACTGAGTCTCCGCTCTGCGATTTTTATTTATAGTCCTGACACTAGGCTCTCAGCCATGCAGAGCTACCTTATCTTATTCTGTTTCAATATTCAATAAGTTTTCAAACATTGGTAATACGAAAACGAAACAACTTGCCACTTTGCATTTTTTCGAATTGTTACCTGAAGATTTCTTAAAGAAATTTTTCGAAAAATCAATGAATTATCTATTATATTTTGATGTTTACATTAATTTTAAATATTACATATCTGAGAAATTAAGTTTGTAAAGAAGATATCTACTACATTTCTTAACCGATTATGACGGTTAATATGTCAAACTTTTCCTTTTTTGAAGTCAATGTTCAATTATAAGTGGCATTGTTAATAATTGTATCATATTACAATATTGAAGTAATGAGGGGCTCTGTAGGTGCAAGGATCAGAAAAGCTATGCCGGTAGTAGCGTTGCCTACTGGTAGGGCCTCCCTTGCCGGTAAGATTTTCAAGGAGTACTGAAACTAAAAGTAATCTACAACACTGTTGCGTCTGTTCTTCTAGTTCTAACCGGCAGGTGTGCTCATCGAACCTGAGCTTTATTCTTTATTAACTTAATCAAAAATTTTAAACGAACCCGAGCCAATTCGCCTTCACCATACCTCAAGCCATATTCAGTAGTTATGTTTCTCTCGAATTTAATGTTTTCATCACGACGCCTTCGTTTTACATTTTTAACTTTCAGCATGCTATCCAAAAATGCTCTCTGTTTTCACTGTTTTCGAGAGCACGATACTCATCATTAACTAGTTCTTACTGATGCTCCACGTTGAAATTTTTGCGACAGTTATACCTACAGTGACAATCTTCAGAAATCGTGGCTTTAGCTCGAATAGGTCGCTGGTCTATATTGATAACAGCTTTCCTTGCCAAACGCTTTTTTGCTAAAAATTTTTTTGCCCAGGAACTTTGATCTCGCCTCACTCTTTTAATTTTCGGTGACTCAACATTGATAGCACCTCATATTATAAAAACATGTAAACATTCAATAAAAATAAACTGATAAATAAATAAACTAAAAACTTGCTTATCGTTCAAGAAACTGAAAACTTTTTATATGAAAATTGAAAAAAATTATTTATTTCTTATACAAAAAATGGAGAAACTACATTTGGGCACAAGTAAATTTTTCATCACAGGATATAAAACGAATAAGTTTTAAGCTGTGGTTTAAGCATTTTTAATTTCTAGAAGAAAAAAATGATTGTGTTAAAGAGAGTTTGAATTACCCTTTGCAATGTCATCAAAAAGTCAATTTCAAAAAAGTATGGATATACAACAAGTGTGCACTAGGCCGACGATATATCCTCAAAGTGGTAAAAAAGTTATTTGATCGAATAGTAAACCTCAAATATCTCAAGATCCTTGATTTTTTCTTAGATATGGAATCTTCGAAGAAAAATTTAGAAAAGAAATGACTCGTCAAACTTCCCAAAAACAAAACTGCGTATACTTCTTGCCAATCTTTGCCAGTGTAAACTGGGACATGAATTAGCAACTAAGAAGTAAATATTGTTATATTTCATGTCTTATTTTTAAAAAAACAATAAATTTAAACAGTGTTTAAGTTCACTCACTCCATATTTTTTTGGAGGTATAAAATTTAAGCAGTGAAAAAACATGATTTTTCAATAAATTTTCATGTGTAAAAATTATTAAGGATAGAAAGAGATAGAAAGAGATAGAAAAATTAGGCAAATGTTTCTGATTTTTACTTTGTTAACAGTACAAGTTCACTGTATAATACATTATAATTGATTATCTGTGGCCACAAGGAATAACGACTAAACTCAAAGTATTGTAAAAAACGATATTTTAATTGCACGAACTACGACCCATTTTTTTAAATATATGAACCGTTACAAACAAAATACATGCATACATAAGTGATGATCAATTCTATATATCTGTGGCCGCAAGGAATAATGACTAAACTCAAGATATCGTAAAAAAGCGCTATGGAATTTACTTTATTGCCAATTTTTGGATGTATGCAGATATTTATTTTTTGCCCAGAATTGATCATCACTTATGTTTGCACATATTTTGTTTGTAACGGTTCATATATTTCAAAAATATTGGTCATAGTTCGTGCAATTAAAATATCGTTTTTTACTATACTTTGAGTGACCACAGATATATGCGGAGTACAGAGTAGACACAGCAATTTTTTCATTTCTCTTTCTACTTCATCTTAGGATATTTTTGATGTTGAAAATGTCAACAAAAAAATATCACTAAGAAATTCAGTATTTTAGTATATAAATTTTCCTACGAAAACTATTATAATTTTTCATAGAAAAAAGCGTCATTCATTTCGACCAGCTACAAACTAAGATTACCACATGAAAAATTTACTATAATAGTATTTTTAAATAACCAGTTACTGGCGCTAAGATTACAAAAACAAAGACATCGAGTGGGGAAAACACAAAAAAAAAATCGATACTCTGGAAGCACTGGATTATTAGAAAATTTCATTTTCTGCATCCAATCAGTTATTGTGGCAACTTAGCCGATGCCAGAACCTATGTTAAGCAAATGTTTAACTCTCTTCATTGCATTGCATAGCATTTATCGTTCCGGTATTTGCTCTCATGTTAGAATAGTAGAAGGTAAATGCATCAAAGACAGAAAATAAGACCTAAAAAATGTTAACTTTGTCTTGTTAAATGTTAAATATCTTTGGGTAGATAAATCAGAGAATTATCTTAGGAAGATTTCTATAATGTTAACTTAACAGAATTTTGCGAGACTAGGTCAAGGCTCATTTATAAGGTTGTGGCACTTGAGAGCGAGCTCGGTCGAACTGTCAGAATGGATGAAAAGAAAGCAAGAAAATGATTGCATAGAACAAAGAAAAGCACAGTTGAGAGTGCAAGCAAAGGCGGCAAAAGAGCTCATTTCTCTCAAGTGCCACAACATAAATGAACCTTGGCCAAGGTGAAAAGCCTATAAAAAGTGAAACAAGATTTGCTCTTTAGCACAAACCGAGAAACTAAGCATATTTTATTCCTCATTACTTGTTACATTCGCTTGCGAAATCTGTTATCTTTTTGAAATCAATGGCTGCTTTCTGTCCGAAAAAACGCTCTGGTAGCGAAGTAGCATAAAATATTTTCGCTATATAAACTGTGACAGCTCAAAGAAGATGTTCTGTGAGCGCATACCATTCAGCCCCAAAGTTGTGGAACAGTTCCTTCCGCTAAATGCAGGCAATGACATAAAAATAGGGATCTAAAATTTGAACTTTGACTTGTTAAATACTATCTATATGTTTTTGGGTAGATGAATCAAAAACATAACATAGGAAGACCTCTAAACATATTTAATTGCTCCTTGACTCAGTGCCTCCGCTTTGTGAATTCTGTTAAGGTAACATTTTGGAATCAAGGACATAAAATAAGATAGCTAAAATGTTAACTTTGTCTCGTTAAATGTTATGTGTTTTTGAGTAGATGAATCTAAGACATAAACTAAGGAGATATCCAAAGTGTTAGCTTAATAGAATTTTGCGAGTCAAAGTGAAGAGCCAATAAGAAATGAAACATTCTTTGTTCTTTATCCCTGAAACGAACCATATTTAATTTTTCATTGGCTTGTCACATTCGCTCGCGAAATTATGTTAACATTTTGGAATCAAGGACATGAAATAAGATATCCAAAATGGTAGCTAATGCCATTGTTAAATATTAAATGTCTTTGGGTAGATGAATCAAAGAAATAAAAGAAGAAGACCTCCACTAGGTTTAACTAAACAGAATTTTACGAACGAGCGAAAGTGTCAAACTAATAAGAAGTGAAACATGCTTCGTTCTTAAGCACGGAACGAGAAACGAAGCCTGTTTCACTGCTCGTTACCTTCGTTCGGAGTCTTCTGTCTTATTTTATGTCTTTAAGCAGCATGGATCGAGATCTCTACACATTATCAGAAATGTCAAAATCAATGCAAATAATATGTTGTCTTTTGACAAGTAGAGTCTCCGCTCAGTGCTGTTCTGCGTTTGTTTTTTTTTATAGTTCTGTTAGTTCGGCTCTTAGCCATGCGTCTACATACCTTCTTTTATTCTACCATCCGAGTCCATACATAAAAGTATCATCTTCAGCACTTCACTTTTTTAGTTTTCGTTTTCAATAAATTTATTTCACAAAAAAAAACACAATTAAAGCTACAAAACCATTAATTAATTGTATAACGTGATTTTATTTATATAAAAAAAAAAAATATATATATATATATATACATAAGGAAAAACATATTTAAATCATGCTGTTGCTTTAAAAAACAAAAATATATAGAAAAGTTTTTCATTTAAAACAATGCTCGATTAAAATTTGGTTCGTATAAATTACTATCAACTGTATTATTAATTTTATTTTATTAATTATTTTTTAGAAAATCAAAAGAAAAACCAAAACATTTAACCTAGTCAAACTTTAGTTTTAGTGCAAGAATGTATAAGCTTCTAAACTAAAGTTTTAAAGCAAACCAAGCGCTGCTCTTGTTAAATCAAGCTCATTTGTTTTAACTTTAGGAGCGCGTTTTTTTAAATTAAAAGGAAAATGTTTAGTTGTGGTTGTCACTCTTTCTAGATTTGACTTGATCAAAATCTATGATGTTTGCTTAGTATTGAATTTCGCGAAAAAAGTTACATATAATTAAAAAGAAATTATTTGTGCTTAAGAAACAAGTCATTACAAAAACCAAAGAACAAATACTCACCACTCTTATATGTTGCTTAAATGTTGAATAACACAATTTTTTGAATATATGTACGAATACTAAAAAGAAAAACTGCTTCGACGCTAACTGCTCTAAAGTCAAAAATACTATTTTTTATGATCATAAAAAAGAACAAATCAATAAAAAAAAAACAATTAAAAGAACCTGGCAACTCTAGGTAATACATTGCTACTAGTCAGTCATTATGTTGGATTATGTAAGTTTCGATATCTAACGTTATCATTGTAATATTGAATAAGAAAGCCCCGTCCTTAAAAAACAAAAAACTGAATTAAAAAACAAAAAACAAAAACAAAAAAAAAAACAGCAAGTAACAATATACATAATTAATATCAGCGTATGCAAAATTTCATTTCATTGTAAGAATTTTACTTTTCTTATCATTATAATTATGATTATCATTATGATTAATATTTTAAATGCTATATAAATACAAATATATATATATACAAAAATATATATATATGTAATATTGAACAGAAAAAAGAAAATTAAAAAAAACCATAAAATTAATATGAATGTATGACAATTTGTAATTTGCAACAATAATATGTACGCTAAATTTATTAAGCAAAAATTTGTAATTTATTATTAATAATAATTTAATAAATATTTATTTCCATATATCAAAAACAACAACAAAAATTCGATTTCTTTCTTTTCTATCATTTTGAAAACATGAACAAGCATGCTAGCATAACTGCTACTGTATATATATAGTATATATCTAGGAAAAAGTATCAACGTCGTTAAAAAAGGCATTTATAGACTTATAGTTCAACCTGCCTACGCCTCTGCTTATTGATAAATCATAGAAAAAAGCTCCGCCACCGAAATTCACAATCGCACCTTTGCTGCAGTAAAAAACTTATTGGTTTTAAAGGCTTTTGTAAAAAAAGCAAATTCTATACTTAAATTTTAAAAAACAATAAATTGTTTTCTTTGTTTTAATTTTAAAAAAATTATCTTTTTACTGTTTATACAAGCAATTTGAGCAGTCAACTTAAAACCGCATTTTGCGCAAGTCAGAATTTTTTAAAGAAAATGTTTTGGAAATATTTTTCAGAAAAGTTTTAATTCTAGCCTCAGATTTCGTTAATTTTTTAAATGACATACTTAGTATTTTCTTATATATGCTCTTTTGAATATTCGAAATAAAGTCCTCTTGTATTTATCCTTGCTTGTTGTAGCTCTCAAGTAATGAATACATTTATGACACTCAGTTAGTTCATTAAAGTTCATTCCATATTATTTGAAAATCAAATAATATTACTTCTTCTTTGCAGTTTACAATCAAATTAAATTTTGTGTTCTAAATATGTTGTAAATAAGATCATGCGTTGAGTTTTACTTGACATCTTTTGAACCCAATGAAGGATATTGAAATTTAAATTGCTTTCAAATAAAATAAAAATGATAATTCTTCTATCTGCACAGTCTGATGTCGTTTGGCAGAACGTAGTACAAGACGCACAGTGATACAATATACTTTCACCCAAATACACTTTCACCCAAATTAATTTTTTGGGTGAATACAAGACACACAGTGGTAATATACTTTCACCCAAATACACTTTCGCCCAAATTAATTTTTTGGTATTCGAATTTTTTTATATGCGGTAATTTTTTGGTATTCGAATTTTTTTTATAATTGCGGAAATTTTTTTTAATGTTTGTTATTGTATTATTTAGCAATTTGTCTGGTAAATTTTTGGATTTTCATTTCCTATTTTTCACAATTATTATTGAAAATGTGTATTTTTTTAAAAACCACATTTTTTTAATTTAAAATTCAACGCTAAGATCTAGCTCTTAAAAAACTAAAAAATTCACGTGTATTCTTTGGCTAATTCGAAGTATTTTTAATTTGATTATATTTTTTAAAATTTAATTTGATGCTTTTGAAATAAAAAATCATCCAACAAAATATTTTTTAAGAACTTTTTCACAAATAATTTTAAAAATAGAAAATCCAAAATTCCGCTTGACAAGATTGATAGATGATTCAAATACAGAGATTTTCAATAGAAAAATTAATTCGCTAACTGAAACTTTTTTCGTGCTTTATGTTAAATTTTAATGTGGAAAACTTCATGGAAAATTTCAATAGAAAAAGCAAAGTAGGTACTGAAAATCGAAAATCTGGCCAGATGGATTGATAGATAACACTGCGCTTTTTTGTACCTTTTTCTCTGTATTTCATAATTTAAACGTTTTTTTACTTAATTTTGGTATAAGGAATATCGTGACATTTGTTTTACCACTTTACCGAACATTTTAGAACATTTTTTTTGTAGATATATCAAAAATTACTCAAAATATGCACTCATTTTCATGTAGATAACTCTTGAACCATTATGATTTCATTTTGGTTTCTTGGGCAAAGTTCTTTCTATAATTCTGGCCAACAACTTTGCTGATCAAATAAATATGTAAAAATCGTTTCCAGTGGGTCTTCTCGATTGTGATTCTTACAAATAGTCAAACGAAAAAATTCGAACAACATTGCGTATGAGTAACATTTTTTGCTTTGAAGCACTGAAAGCGGGCAAGATGTATGTGGCTTATTAACGGTTTAAATTTTTCAAATGATTTCAATGATTTTTCAAATGATTCAATTTCAAATGATTTTTCGTTATATATTTGTTCGACAAAGTTGTTGGCAAGAATAATAGAAAGAACTTTGCTGAAGAAACCAAAATAAAAATCCTAATGGTTCAAAAGTTCTCAACATGGAAATGTGTGCATATCTGGAGTAATTAAAAAAAAAAATTGCACTAAAGTCAAGTCTTCGGTAAATTGGCAAAACGGATGTGACCACGAGATTTCTCATATTAAAATTAAATGAAAAACGTTGAAATTATTAAATTCAGATTTTCGTGCCGCACAGTGTAATTAGTTTCGAAGATTAAAACAAAAGTTTCGCCAGCTCAAATTATACTATCAGAAGTACTTCACAATAATTTGGATGGGAGTAGGGATGGGAGTAGGGAACTTCTTCACTCATCAACGCCACTTGTCTTCAAAAATTAGTGCTTATTATTGGTCTATTTCTGAAAGAGCATAATATGGGGAACATTCAATTTGAGACATATCTAAAATTTAACGTCTCACATCTTCTTTTTTTCCCAATTTTCGAAGACTCCAATTCGAGCACATCTCATTTTTCTTCTACATTTTTTTAAAATTATGAAGAAACTTTTAAAGAAATTTAACAAAAAAAACTCACTCATTAATAAAAGAAAAAATTGTCTAAGATTCGGCTGCAAATACTATATAAAATAAAATAATAAATAAATAATTTAAATAAAAATAAAAAATAAATAAAAAATTTATGTAAAAAAAAATCGAAATTTCCTTAAACCAGTTCTTTTAAAGTGCCCCTATGGTCATATACAAATATTCCAAAACTACTAAACCGATCTTTTTCATATTTGACAAAGAAAACCCTCACTTCAAACTCTAGTAATTAGAAGAAGAAGACTTTTGTTTTAGTTTCGACCCCGGTTTTATGATCGTTGATCGAGCAACGATGGTTTGGTGACCAAAAGTTTACAAATTAGTTGATTAGCTTGAAACTTGGTATATTTGGTATGGAAACTTGGTATGATGGAAGAAGTGGACAGGACTGGACAGAGTTCGAAATCTTGTATTATTGTTAAAGTACTAAGTCCCTAATAATATTGGAACTAGTGTACTGAGATCGGGTATAGATGTGGGTAGGATTTATTCCAAGCATGATGGAAAAACTGCACGGAATTCAACGGGGCGTGTCATTTTAAATAAAGTAATATAATAAAATAATTAAAGTACAACCAACAATTAGCCTACATAAATAATATATGTACACGGTTAGAAATTTTGGCATAAATTTTGATACAAGCAAAGTATTACAAAGATTTTAAATTCAAAAAGTATTAAATTTAATACTCCTTAATTGATTAAATACATTTTAATATATATTTTGTTTTACATTTTAATACAGTTCAAATATTACAACAATATTTTATACTCTTGGAATTAATTCGATAATATTGTGATATTATATTTATTTTTTAAGACGTGTTTTCATGAAATTATATTGAAATTATATTTCAATTATATTGAAATTATATTTCAATATAATTTTGTATTAAATGTTAATACATTTAAAATATTACAACAAAAATCAATACAAAATCAATATTAAAAATTAATACAAACTGAGCATTAAATTTCAATACTTTTTTTTTATTAAAACTGCATTTTAATATATGGCCAGTATTTAATTTTAATACAATTTTGGTGCGGTTTATATGTAAGCCCAAAAGTATTAAAATTTATTCCAAGATTTCTAACCGTGTACTTTCTGGGGTCCTTCACGTGGATTTTTTTAAATTTTTCAAATTTTTTTTGTATTTTTTTATATTTTTTTTAAAATTTTATAGATTTTTTTTAATTTTTTCAGGTTTTTGTTATTCTATTTTTATTATTCCCCCACCGAAAAGGGTTTGCTGGAAGAGTACTACTGGAACAGAACTTTATATAGGAAAAATGGTCTTCATAACATCCTCTTCAGGAATACTAGTGTTAGAAAATACCTCCTATGTTGAAAAAATGTTATTGGGCCGTGTTATTCAAAATCTTTATGTGCTAGTAATTGTAATTTTGCACTCAGAAATTTCTACAACGCTATTAAATTTTTTTTCATATATAATATTGAGCTATTAAATGCTCTAAATTGCCTCATTTTATGATGCTATGATAACGCACTTAAAAAACAAAATGATCATATCTTTTTAAAATAGCCAGAATTTTACAAAGAAATGTCAATAATGATAATTGAACCATTTATTTTTAAGAAGAAGAATAAGCAAATAGGCTAGCTGTAGTCTACTGGGTGGAGTGTGTGGCCAGTATGCTAAAGAACCGCAGTAGTCTGGGTTCGATTCTCATCTCAGATAGAGGGAGCGGTCCGAATGCTTGAAGGTCAAAACTTTGAAACAACTAAAATCTTGAAAAAAAGTTGTGTTGAAAAAAAAAATCTTGAAAACGAAATCTTGAACAAAAAAATCTTGAAACGAAAATCTTTAAAAAAAATAATCTAGAAAACACAAACTATGCATAAATGTTGAAAAAATCTTGAAAAAATCTTGAAATATTAAGAAATGTTGTTCTCTCGAATAAAATGTATAATTTAAAAAAAAAAACGGAAAAGTGTTTAATTTCGAAAACAAAAATGTCAAATTTTGTCACAAGCGAGCATATGTTTATGCCTCCATGCTTTGCATGGTATTTATGAAAAGGAATTTAAAATAGTTTTACAGTTATGGTAATCCCTTAACGATTACAATTTTGACACTTATTCGAATTTGACACTTTTTAAAAATTTGAGACTTTTCGAAATTTAACACTTTTTTAAACTTTCACATATTTTTAAAATTTGACATTTTTTTTGCAAAATTTGTCGTTTTTCGAAACTTGGCATTTATTCAAAATTAAATATGACATTTTTTTAAAACTTGTACATTTCGAAATTTGACACTTATTCAAAATTTGACAATTTTTTCGAATTTTTGCACTTATTCCAAATTTTACACTTTTTTCGATATTCGACACTTTTTAAAATTTGAAACTTTTTGAAATAATTGGACAATTTGACGTTTATTTCAATATTTGACAATTTCTGTGACTTGACTCCATTCATTATTTTGATTTTTTCGAAATTTGACGTGGTGGTTTTTTGTCCATTTATGAACATTTTTTTGCAAAATTTGTCACTTTTCGAAATTTGGCACTTATTCAAAGTTAAATATGACATTTTTTGTAAAACTTGTACATTTCGAAATTTGACACTTATTCAAAGTTTGACAATTTTTTCGAATTTTTGCACTTATTCCAAATTTTACACTTTTTTCGATATTCGACACATTTTAAAATTTGAAACTTTTTTAAATAATTGGACAATTTGACATTTATTTCAACATTTGACAATTTCTGTGACTTGACTCCATTCATTATTTTGATTTTTTCGAAATTTGACATGGTGGTTTTTTTGTCCATTTATGAACATTTTTTTGCAAAATTTGTCGTTTTTCGAAATTTGGCACTTATTCAAAATTAAATATGACATTTTTTGCAAAACTTGTGCATTTCGAAATTTGACATTAATTCAAAATTTGACAATTTTTTCGAATTTTGGCACTTATTCCTAATTTTATACTTTTTTCGATATTTGACTCTTTTTGAAATTTGAAACTTTTTTTAATAATTGGACAATTTTACATTTATTTCAACATTTGACAATTTCTGTGACTTGACTCCATTCATTATTTTGATTTTTTCGAAATTTGACGTGGTGGTTTTTTTGTCCATTTATGAAAATTTTTTTGCAAAATTTGTCGTTTTTCGAAATTTGGCACTTATTCAAAATTAAATATGACATTTTTTGCAAAACTTGTACATTTCGAAATTTGACACTTATTCAAAATTTGACAATTTTTTCGAATTTTGGCACTTATTCCTAATTTTATACTTTTTTCGATATTTGACTCTTCTTGAAATTTGAAATTTTTTGAAATAATTGGACAATTTGACATTTATTTCAGCATTTGACAATTTCTGCGACTTAACTCCATTCATTATTTTGATTTTTTTCGAAATTTGACATTATTCGAAAAGTTTGATAATTCTTTCGAAATTGGACCCTTCGAATAGTGTCAAATTTTCAATTAAGAATACATCGCGCGCGCGAATTAAAGAATACATTCTATGCGTAGGTTTTTCAAGATTTTGAGTTTCAAGATTTTTATTTTTCAAGATTTTCGTTTCAAGATTTTGTTTTCATGATTTTTTTCAGGATTTTTTTTCAAGATTTTTGTTCAAGATTTTGTTTTCAAGATTTTTTTTTAAAGATTTTTTTAAGATTTTTGTTTCAAGATTTTTTTTCAAGATTTTTTTTCAAGATTTTGTATTCAAGATTTTGTTTTCAAAATTTTGTTTTCAAAATTTTTTTTTCAAGATTTTGATTTCAAGATTTTTTTTCAAGATTTTGAAATTCTGCGAAAAGGACCCAACCCCTCAGATAGAATGTTTTATTAATTAAATTATTTTTATTTTTATTTAAATTATTATTATTTCTATTCCGTTTCCACCTTTTAGCAGATAATTACTTCTTCAGAATATGAGCCATTCAGAGTAGGCATTAAACTCTTTGTCATTGGCGTAGCAAGCGGGGGTAAAGGGGGCAGTTGCCCCCCACTTTTAGCTAGATAAACAATTTAAAAAGAAAAGTTATTCAAAATATCAGTTTTTTTACAACGATAATATTTTTGTATTATATATTTTCCTATTCTTTCTCTCTTCTTCATGTTTCATGTGAAGAAATTTTGGTGAACTTTTTTTGCACCACCATTCGTACTGCCCCCCAGATGAAATTCGCTTCCGACACGCTTGCTCGTTGATGCAGTTGTCGATCATTTGTGTTCAAAACTTTAATAATACACACAGCAAAAATTTATCAATAGTAGCTCTGTCAAAGTCTCCTTTCAATGGCTTAAAGGGTCAAATCGTTTTTTTTTTATAAAAAAAAATTGATACCTAATTAATGATACTGATAAATGCTAAAAAGATTAAATAATTTTTTTTTCTCTATTTTAGTAGCGGAATTAAAGAGACTCACGATAAAATTCCCATTGATCTAGACATTTTGTATTTTTAATATAAGGTGTTTTACTAAAATTTTCCCATTATTTATTATTTTTAACTAAACTGATTATCTTTATTGTTAAATTAGTATTTTTTTTGCGCGGTTATAGGATAACATCTCAAAATTTGGTTAACAACATTTTAATGGCTTTATGCGTCCTGTACATTAGGCATGGGTAACGTAGCGCTGCGTTGCGTTATTGAGTTGAAGCGCTAAACTGCGTTATTGCGTTGATACACTTGATTTATTAAAAGTAACGCAATAGCGCAGTGATACAAATAGTTCTTCTTTCTCTGCTTATTGGAACATATTCGATTTCAACTTGAGTCCAACTTTAAACTTCCAACTTGTTTTGCAAAATCATAAACGTGTATGCATACGTATTTGTTTCACTGCTCTGTATCAGCCATAAACCAAGTACAATTTTTTTTTTTAAACAATTTGGCTTCACGACACAAATTTAGGTTCGTTAATTTTTCTTTTTAATTCAATAGATTTCAATAGATTTACAGCCCTATTCTGGCAAATTAACAAATTGTTAACCAGTATTTTGAATATTTCTATGTGTTTGTTGTTTTCAATACAAAATTTAAAGCTCAAAAAACGAAACTTTTTAATGAAATTGTCAATAACTGAGAAGCAGTTGACAATTTTTATCAACATTTTTTATTTTTAAGCTTCAAATTTTGTTTTGAAATAAAAAATTACAAAAAATACATAGAAATATTCAAAATACGGGTTAACAATTTGTTAATTTGCCAGAATAGAGCTGTTAGAATAGAAAAGTTATTGGTGAAGCTTATTCTAATGAATTTTTTGCCAGTCTTTTTTTTTATTATAATTACATTCTTTTGATGAAAAGTATTGCTACAAGGCTTTGATTAGATTTGTTGTATTTTTTGTAAGTGAGCCTTAATGGCGCTTACTCAAGTACATAATTCAATGCGCTTTCCAACTCACCATACATAAAGCATTTATCTCATAACTCAACGCAATACCAAATTACTGCGTTGATAAGATTCCTGTTGATACAGGAATTATAGCATTTTTAACTACTTTAAGGCGCAATTGAGTTAACTCATTTCGCTGATACAGTAAACTGCGCTTGAGTTGGTGTATCAAGGCAGAACTTTTTGCTGCGTTACCTATAGCCACTATGCATAACATGTAAATTAATTCAAAAAGCCATTTCTCGGTTGGATCTCAAATATCTGAAAAATCTGATTAGTCCAGGAAAGTTGGCTTTTTCTGGGAACTAAGATCGAGGAAACTAAAATTTTGCATGGGTGTAGGGTACAATTAGGAAAGCTTAACTCTAAATTTGCACCCTCCTCGCTACCTTAACTGCAGCGCCATCTGGAATCAAAGTTTTTAATTTCTTTTTTTAAATTCAATGTTTTGACTATCGCTGCAAATATCTCCGCTGTTTTTTGAACATTTCTATAAATTTTTTTTTCTGAAAGATCAATAAAATCAATAACATTCTAGTTCATTCAAAGACTGGAAAAATCGCTAGACTATCACTAATATAAGATAGACTAGAAAGATCTGCTAGACTAACAAACACATTTTTTCAGCAGTTACTTAAAGTTAGTTTTTATATATACATTTTTTTTTTCTTAAATTGCAAGAGATATAAAAAGTTTTCCAACAAGAGTGAATTAAAAGCTGCATTTTCTTTTCTAGTTTTAAATTTTTTTTTATATATTTTATTGAATTCTTTTTTAAAAAATCAATCACAAACTAAACAATACTGTAAGCTAAGCATTTATATTAAAGAATATTTCTTTCAAAAATTGTCTAAAATATTTAAAATTTTCTAAAAAAAAATGCTCAAAAATATTTTTATACCAAAATAAATTTAAATTCAATAATGAATTTTTAGCTACATTTCATAAACAAATTTTAAAACGTTTACATTTTACTCAAAATTTGTTTAATTTTTCTTAACTGTTTTTACTTTTAAAAAGCAAAAATTTAAAATAAAACTTTTTTAAAAATGCCCTTTTTATGTTTTACAAAAAAAATTAAGCTTTATAAATGAAAGGCTTATTGCAAAAACATGATAAGCCACATAAAAAATATTTTGAAATAATCGACTCTAAGGTATTGAAAAAATGTATTTTTGTATGAAGAAATGGAATTTATCTTGGAAACTTTTACAAATAGGTTACAAAATTAATAAGATATAGTCAAAATCTCTTCAGTGGTTGTTGGAAATGCATTGAATAATGTTTTCAGCTAAAAAAATTTTTTAGATCATGTGGCTTATCACGTTATTGCAATAAGCCCTTCAAATGTTTCTGTAAAGAACTATGACAATATCTTTTACCGATCAGAAGCTATCGCTAAGAATCTATTGAGATATAAATAATAATGTACGAAAATAGATTTTTGCGATAACTTTTGATCTAGCGTGAAAAATATAAAATAAAAGTTTTGAAAAAAAGAAATAAATTTATTTTTCTGTAAGCGCAAAAGTTTCTTAAAAAAAAATTTTAATTCAAAATGACATTTTTGATAACCTTTCATACGAAATAGCTTTCATTATCAAAAACTTTAGCAGTTACACAAAAATTAATTTTTTTTATTTTTTTTAAAACTTTTTTTATACTTTTCACGCTAGATCAAAGTTTATCGCAAAAAATCTTTTTTCGTACATTATTACTTATATCTCAATAGATTCTTGCGATGTCTTTTGATCGGTAAAAGATATAGCGATAGTTCTTTCAGAAATATTTATAAAGCTTAATTTTACAACATAGAAAAGAGCATTTTTAAAAGTGTTTTATTTTAAATTTTTTTTTAAAAATAGAAACAGCTAAAAAAAGTTAAAAAATTTTGCGTAAAACTGAAAATTTTTTAGTTTTGTATATGAAATGTAGACAAAAATGCAATTTTGAATTTAAATTTATTTTGGTATAAAAACATGTTTGACCATTTTTTAGAAAATATTAAATATTTTACACTTACATTTAAAAATTTACCGATCAGAAGCTATCGCTAAGAATCTGTTGAGATATAAGTAATAATGTACGAACATAGATTTTTTGCGATAACTTTTGATCTAGCGTGAAAACATAAAATAAAAGTTTTGAAAAAAAAGATATAAATTTATTTTTCTGTAAGCGCAAGTTTTCTTTAAAAAAATTTTAATTCAAAATGATATTTTTTTTCATATGAAATAACGTTCATTATCAAACACTTGCAGTTCAACAAAAATAAATTTATTTATTTTTTGTCAAAACTTTTTTTATATTTTTCACGCTAGCTCAAAATTTATCGCAAACAATTTATTTTCGTACTTTTTTATGTCTCAATAGATTCTTAGCGATGTCTTCTGATCGGTAAAAGATATAGCGATAGTTCTTTACAAAAATATTTATAAAGCTTAATTTTACAACATAGAAAAGAGCATTTTTAAAAATGTTTTATTTTAAATTTTTGCTTTTTAAAAATAGAAACAGCTAAAAAAAGTTAAAAAATTTTGCGTAAAACTGAAAAATTTTTAGTTTTGTATATGAAATGTAGACAAAAATGCAATTTTGAATATAAATTTATTTTGGTATAAAAACATTTTTGACCATTTTTTTTTAAAAAATATTAAACATTTTAGACTTTTTTGAAAGAAATAATTTAAAATATACATGCTTTTATATGATTATGATTTTAAACTATAAAACAACCAGAATTTGTATATAAAATCAAGTATGATTTAAACTATCAAACATTTAGAATTTTTATTTAAATCATATAAAAACAACATTATAAATGCTTAGTTTATGGTATTGTTTAAGGTATTACCTCCTGCGGCTAAAAAAATTTTCGATTTTTTTTTTTCATAAATGTCTTCTAAAATCCTTCAAAAATAATGCCTTAAAAGGATTTTTTAAATTCGAATTATTTTTGGAGTTGCAGAGCTATATATGTATATTGCATGTATCGCGCCGAAGTGCAGTAATAAAACTTGAATTAATTTTTTTCAAAATCACTTTTTTCTAACTGGGGAGTCATTTTTCTCAAAAAACCAGAAGTCGGATGAAGATGCGGCGGGAGGCGTTTTGTAGATAATCACGCCAGGCAAGTTAGGAAAATTGGGCTTACTCTACTACCGGGGGTAGGGTGGTACGAAAACCCTCAAAAAACAGCTAATTTTTGAATTTTTTTGTTTAAATCGCGCCATTTTGTCAATTTTTATATTTTGGAAATATCTTAGTTCAGGACCTACCTGACGTGATAATCAGCAAAATGCTACCCACAGAATTTCGATATGATATCTGGTTATCAAGAAAAACGACACGGGTTGGGGTCGAAATTGCCCTTATACAAAATTTCATTGACAAAATTGTACTTTACAAAATTGCCCATTTTAAAATTGTCCTTTACAAAATTTCCCCTTCACAAAATTTCTCTTTACAAAATTCACCTTTACGAAATTGTACAAAAAATAAATAAAAAAATAATATGTTAATACTATATGTTAAAAGCGCGCGGTTTTTCGTAAAAGGGGCAATCTCGTAAAGGGTAATTTTATAAAGTACAATTTAAAAAAAAGGGAAATTTCAAAAAGGGACAATTTTGGAAATGGAAATTTTGTGAGGATGAATTTTGTCAAGGGCAATTTTTGAAATTGAAATTTCGACCCGCTCCCAAACGACACCCCGTTTGCCTTCCCAGTTTTACGTACCCATTTTAATCGCTATGGGAGGGGAGATAGAAAAACATCGAAACATAAAAAAGTACGGAAAAAGTTAGAAAATTACGTCTACTTTCGTAAAAAACCCCCAAAGTTTATAAATTAAAAAACGACTGAGCTACAGCAATTTTAAAAAACTTTATTTTTTAGGTCTTGAACCGCAGGTCATACCTTAATTTGTGATTGATTTTGCAAAAAAATAATTGAACGAAATATAAAAAAAAAAATTCATGAAAAAATTAAGCTCTTTAATTAATGACAGCACCGCAATCAAAAGGATGAGGAAAGAAATAAGCACAGCTGATGATACCCAACACTCATGCCAAATTTAAATTTTTTCGGTTTTTTTTTCTTTTTTTTTTTTTGGAATATCAAAGAACATAGACATGCGCCTTGTAGGTTTTAGTTCTATGTAGTCATAGTCTAAGTATTGGTTCGTTCAATCAACTTAAAACGAGTGTCCTGTGCAGAAAATATCTTGAGCCCTTATTAATTTTTATTTTTGTGTGTCTCAACTCATAACTGTATACTTTTTATTGCCTATTCGATTGAAGCAAAATCGCGAATAACGTTGTAAACGACATTTTTTAGTGTTTTTTTTGCGAGTACCTGTTAGAATCACTCTCTTATATTATATACAAACAGAACTGAGTAAACAGTTGAGCAGTTTGGTGTATTTTTATCGCATACCCAAAAAAAAAACTTAATAAAAATTAATAAAAATGCTTGTAAATTAATAAAAGTGAACAATTACAATATTGTCGTTTACAACGTTATTCGCGAGAACGCTTCAATTATATATGTTATTTTTCTATAATTTATTATATGGAAAGATATATTTTTATTTTATTTTTTCTTAAACTCTATACAATTATTTAAAAAAATTTATGGACAAAGGTTGACGGCCATGAAATATGCCTTTATTATATTTTATTTAATTTTCTTAAAATTCTTTTAAATATAGTGTTAAGCAATGATACATAAAGCTTTCTCTAGTAAGCATAATTTTTTATTCATTGCTCATTTTTTATTCATTTTGGTCCCAAGCCATAAATAAAAAATAAATAACAATTGAATAAAGAATAAAAAATGAATAATGAATAACAAATGAATAATGAATAACAAATGAATAAAAAATTAATAATGAATAAAAAATTAATAATGAATAAAAAATGAACAATGAATAAAAAATTAATAATAAATAAAAACGAATAATGAATAAAAAATTAAAAATGAATAAAAAATGAATAAAAATTGAATAATGAATAAAAAATGAGTAACAGATGAATAATGAATAACATATGAATACTTAATAAAAATGAATAATGAATAAAAATTGAATAATGCGTAAATAATGAATAATGAACAAAAATGAATAATGAATAAAAAATTAATAATAAATAAAAAACTATTAATGAATAAACAATGAATAATGAATAAAAAATGAATAACGAATTAAAAATAAAAAATAAATAGTGAATAAATGAGGAATAATTAATAAAAAATGAATAAAGAATAAAAACTGAATAATGAATAAAAAATGAATAACGAATAAAAATTGAATAATGAATAAAAAATTAATTATGAATAACATATGAATAATTAAAAAATGAATAATGAATAAAAATTGAATAATGCGTAAAAAATTAATAATAAACAAAAAATGAATAATGAATAAAAAATGAATAATGAATAAAAAATAAATAATGAATAAAAATAGAATAATGAATAACAAATGAATAATGAATAAAAAATGAATAACGAATAAAAAATGAATAATGAATAAAAAGTTAATAATGAATAAAAAAAGAATAATAAATAAAAAATTAATAATGAATAAAAAATAATAATGAATAACAAATTAATAATGAATAAAAATTGAATTATGAATAAAAAATTAATAATTAATAACAAAAGAATAATGAATAAAAAATGAATAATAAATAAAAAATGAATAATGAATAAAAAATTAATAATGAATAAAAAAAGAATAATGAATAACAAATAAATAATGAATAAAAAGTGAAATATGAATAAAAAATGAATAATGAATAACAAATTAATAATTAACAATGAATAAAAAATTAATAATTAATAAAAAATGAATAATGAATATCAATTGAATAAAGAATGAAAAATTGATCATGAATAACAAATGAATAATGAATAAAAAATGAATAATGAAAAACAAAAGAATAATTATTAAAAAATGAATAATGAGTAAAAACTGAATAATGAATAAAAAATTTATAATGAATAAAAAAATAATGAATAACAAATTAATAATGAATAAAAAGTGAATAATAAATAAAAAATGAATAACGAATAAAAAATGAATAGTGAATAACAAATGAATAATGAATAAAAAATTAATAGTGAACAAGTAAATAATGAATACAAAATTTATAATTAATAAAAAATGAAAAATGAATAAAAAATTAATAATAAATAAAAAATTTATAATGAATAGCAAATGAATAAAGACTAAAAATAAATAATGAATAACAAATTTATAATGAATAAAAAATGAATAATGAACAACAATTAAATAATGAATAAAAAATTAATAATTAATAAAAAATGAATTATTAATAACAATTTAATAAAGAATACAAAATGAATAATGAATAAAAAATGAATAATGAATGACATATGAATAATTAATAAAAAATTAATAATGAATGACATATGAATAATTAATAAAAAATTAATAATGAATAAAAATTGAATAATGCGTAATAAATTAATAATGAACAAAAAATGAATAATGAATAAAAAATTAATAATGAATAGAAAATGAATAATGATTAGCATATAAATAATGAATAAAAAAATGAATAATGAATAAAAAATTAACAATGAATAAAAAATGAATAATGAATAAAAAATGAATAATGTATAACAAATGAATAATAAATAAAAAATTAATAATGAATAAAAAAAATAATGAATAACAAATTAATAATGAATAAAAATTGAATTATGAATAAAAAATTAATAATTAATAACAAAAGAATAATGAATAAAAAATGAATAATAAATAAAAAATGAATAATGAATAAAAAATTAATAATGAATAAAAAAAGAATAATGAATAACAAATAAATAATGAATAAAAAGTGAAATATGAATAAAAAATGAATAATGAATAACAAATTAATAATGAACAATGAATAAAAAATTAATAATGAATAAAAAATGAATAATGAATATCAATTGAATAAAGAATGAAAAATGAATTATGAATAACAAATGAATAATGAATAAAAAATGAATAATGAAAAACAAAAGAATAATTATTTAAAAATGAATAATGAGTAAAAACTGAATAATGAATAAAAAATTTATAATGAATAAAAAAAATAATGAATAACAAATTAATAATGAATAAAAAGTGAATAATAAATAAAAAATGAATAACGAATAAAAAATGAATAGTGAATAACAAATGAATAATGAATAAAAAATTAATAGTGAACAAGTAAATAATGAATACAAAATTTATAATTAATAAAAAATGAAAAATGAATAAAAAATTAATAATAAATAAAAAATTTATAATGAATAGCAAATGAATAAAGACTAAAAATAAATAATGAATAACAAATTAATAATGAATAAAAAATGAATAATGAACAACAATTAAATAATGAATAAAAAATTAATAATTAATAAAAAATGAATTATTAATAACAATTTAATAAAGAATACAAAATGAATAATGAATAAAAAATGAATAATGAATGACATATGAATAATTAATAAAAAATTAATAATGAATAAAAATTGAATAATGCGTAATAAATTAATAATGAACAAAAAATGAATAATGAATAAAAAATTAATAATGAATAGAAAATGAATAATGATTAGCATATAAATAATGAATAAAAAAATGAATAATGAATAAAAAATCAACAATGAATAAAAAATGTATAATGAATAAAAAATGAATAATGTATAACAAATGAATAATAAATAAAAAATTAATAATGAACAACAAGTAAATAATAATGAATAAAAAATTAATAATTAATAAAAAATTAATAATGAATAAAAAATTAAAAATATATAAAAAATTAATAAAGAATAAAAAATGAATAACAAACGAATAATGAGTAAAAAATTAATAATGAACAAGAAAATAATGAATAAAAAAATTTATAATTAATAAAAAATGAAAAATGAATAAAATATGAATAATAAATAAAAAATGAACAATGAATAATGAATAGCATATGAATAAAGAATATAAAATGAATTATGAATAACAAATTAATAATGAAAAAAAAATGAATAATGAACAACAAGTAAATAATGAATAAAAATTAATAATTAACAAAAAATTAAAAATTAATAATAAAGAAAAAATGAATAATTAATAACAATTGAATAATGAATAAAAAATCAATAATGAATATAAAATGAATAATGAATAAAAAATGAATAACGAATAAAAAATGGATAATGAATAAAAAAATAACTACTGAAAATTCTGAAATTTAATGTGAATTGCATTCTTTGTGAATAGCATTCAAATGAATATACAAAAATAATTCATTATTCTGAATAACGAAAAAGAATAATTGAAATGAATAAATAATCATTTTTTTTTTAAATGAATGTGAATTAAAAATTTTATTTATAAATCAATTTTGCATTCAATGAATGCATTCTTATTCCGTTATTCACTGATTCACTTTTTTGTGAATAAAATCAAAGTGAATGCATTCTTTTGGATAGCTCTGATAGGAGATATATCTAAAAGTTATCCGATTTGAAATATTTTTAGCATGACGTTTAAGTGAAGTTAAATAAACTAAATTTACTCTTTAAAAACATAAATAAGCGATTTTATGCGGGTTTTTTTTTTATTAAAAAAAAATATGGTTTGTATGGGAGGTAGGCGATGGAGTTGACCTAGAATTCAAATTTTTTTTTTCTGCTGTTACTTAATTTAGGCTAAAATACATTTGTACAAAATTTCATGGCCCTAGCTTTTATAGCAAATGTCATCCTAAAATTAAAAAAAAAGCGCACTGTGAGACGGTGCGAAACCCAACAGGTCCTATAAGGTTGAACTTGGACTCGTCCAAAAATATGATACGTGACTAGTCGGATTCTGTCCAATTGTGTTTGCTTTTAGTCCAATTTGAACGATTTTTCTTCATACTCTTGTTAAAAAATGCCCTTTTCCTTGGGCTTCCTTGCCTTCATACCAATATCCTTCAGGGTATTTTAAATAGTTTGTTTTTAGATAATCTATTGAAATTCTTCTAGTACTATTAACGATAACTGAGTTTTAAATGTGTAACTATCAGCCCTATTCCAGAATCCGTCGTAATGAATTTCCGGACGTAAAGCTACGCTACGAATACGACAAATTTGCTAATCCAAAATCCGAACGAAACTTCCCTTTTTCGAACTTACTTTCGGGAGTTCGAAAACAACTGGTTTCAACAGCAGACAAATAAATAAAAGGAAAAATTGAAAAACTGAAGTGTTTTTAATCAACATTGTATTTTTTAGCTGTGATTTTTAATGGATTTCATTGCAATTTCAATTTTCGCACAATAAAAGGAAGATTTCTCACATAGAGAATCTATGAAAATTCGTCGAAGAATATTGCGAGATTCCATCAACCCTTTGGAAATGGATTACGAAACGTAGGAAATGCACTAAATAAATTTCAACTAACATTTTCACAGGTTTAAATAAAAATAATTTAACTTTATTAACCAAAAATTAATTATAAGTTTTATTTTACGACCTAATTTTAAAAAAATTAAATTGTTTTCTTTTGTCGTAAACAAATCCGTCGAGGCAAGGCTTTCGTGAAAAAATCCGAAAAACAGCTATCAAAAGTTGATACGTTCGGAATGTGTAGTTGCAATGCTACGAATGTAAGAATGTTCGAATTCGATTCGGATTGTAGAATACTTCATACGAATCCGAAAGAAAATTTACGCTACGACGGATTCTGGAATAGGGCTGTATAAAAAAAAATTTCAGAAAGAAAAGAAAAATAAATAAAGAAACAAACACTGGCAAGCATCGAAATTAAAAAATTTGTATGTGCGACTTTTATTTTTTGTTGGGTGTGTTTATTTTTATAAATCCAATATTTTTTTAACAAAAGAACATTTCTAAAATTTCTTACAGACTTTAAAATGAAAATTGTTAAAAAATTATTAGGTAAAAAAATTATAAGTTAAAAAATCAAAGTCATTTATAATTATAATAATATTTAAAAGCAAGCTTAAAATCGTTTTTTAAGCTTATTATAACTAAAAATTATAAAAACTAAAAATCTGCTATTATTTGCAACATTTTATAGTTGTTTTTTTTTGCTTGATATCACAAACAAAATTGCATAAATATTATATATATATATATATATATAAGCAATTACAAATTTATAAATAGATCAAATAAAATAATTTGCAAAAACTATGCATTAATATTTATATACACGGTAAAGCTTTTTATAACAAATCAGAACAACAAATTTTTCCTTTATATATATATTCACAGTAAACCCTATAAATATGCTATATACGATATATGTACCCTTTACACAAAATTTATATAGCTTCTTCTTATATATCTACATGCATAACTACTATTTACAGATTTATATACACACACATGCTTACAATTTATTCAAATACATATAATATTTTTATATATTTAGAACAAAATAAAAGCAAAAAGAATTTTGTATGCTTTTGACATTCATAAAAATACATCAGCTATATATATATAAACCGATAAATATTTACTGCAATACATGTAAAAGTATCTCACAACTATGAGAGATTGCATGTTTTTGTGTATGTAGCAAATAAAAAAGGACATATATATATATGAGATAAAAAATATTTACAATGCTGCCCTCCAATAAAAATATAAATTAGTTAAAGAAATACACACATACATACATACATATATATATTTAAATATATATATATATAAAATGTTTAACAAATAAATAATTTTAGTAAAGATATAAGTGCATACGTATAACTGTTTTATATATTATATACGCACATACATGCATGCATACACACACACACACACACACACCGCATGTGTTGCAGACGGAAAACTTAACGTTATTTAGCTTGCTTTGCATATAAAACAAAAAAGCATAGAGCTTTTCTCTCAGATAAATATTAAAAAAAAAATAAACTATAATGATATACTTAATTAAAAAATCTTATATTCATAAATAATGCATAAGAAATACATGTTCTTATAAATAAATACAATAAATAATTTTTTTGTGGAAAATGTTCTGATTTTAAGTATTTTTTTTATTTTTTTATTTTTTTTATTTTTAAGTTTAGTTTTTAGAAAACATTAAAATTAGTAAAAGTAAATTTTTTTATAAGTTAAATTTTGTATATAAGTTATATTCGTAATTTTTTTATTATAAGTTTTACCTATATATTTTGTTCATAACATTATATTGATTGCGCTAGAATTGAGTCTATTGAAAGTAAAACATCTCATTACTTAGAGATCACAATTCGCTTTACAGAACAAAAATGTTAAAAAAAATAAAGCACCCAAAATTTTTCAAACATATGAAGGGTATTCACAAGGTGTGCTATCATGTCATAATGCCATATTGTCCTATGATTTTACACTAGTTTAAACATTTGATTGTTATCTTCCATATACAAAAAAGTACTAATATATTACAACTCTGAAAGCTATGTTGATTGAAGTGTCGTTATCAAACAGCTGTTTCTTATGTGCATTTATTTATCTTGTAAATTTTAGGACAATATGACATGATAGCACATCTTGTGAATACCCTTATGATATAAAAAGTTTACTTACAATCAAAACCATCTAAAATAATTTTATATATATAATATAAAAGAAAAAAATCAAAGAAATTGTCTTCATGCAAAAACAATAAAATAAAGCAGTCTGCAAAAGTTAGAAAGCAAAACAAAAATTTATAAACAACAGCAAAACGATTTCACAAATTAAAAAAAAATAAATACAAAACTCAAATTATTACCTACTTATTTATGTATGTAAATTCTAACAAAATATATAAAATAATATTTGCAAAATAAGAATATATAAGGAAATAATGAAATTAAAATTAAACCTAGTTATAAGTGGATACAACTAAACAAAAACACACAAATAAAAAAAATATAAAAAAAGAAAAACTTAGAACAAAACATGTGCTGGTGAGAAATAATAAACAATAAAAAGTTAAAAAAAAAACAACAAAACAAACAAACACATGTGTTTTATTTTTAGAGCAGATTAAAATATTTCAATGTGAAGGCAATAAAAAACACAAAGTTCCTATGGTTTTATTTTAGACACGAAAATTTTAAGCATACATTTTTAAGAATTGCTTCCCTTGCGAAAAGACTCCGTGGCGCAACGGTAGCGCGTCTGACTCCAGATCAGAAGGTTGCGTGTTCAAATCACGTCGGGGTCAGAATTAAATTAATTTTGTATGAAATTTTGGAGAATTTTTTTTTATAAAAAATTATTTAAGTGTTTTTTTTTTTTTTGGTTTCTGCAACTTGTTTTTGATTAACACTTTTGATAAGGTTGTGTAATGTTTTGCCACGAAGGCTAAGGAATATCTTATTTTATCTTATATCTCTTCTCTATATTCTCTTACTTCTCTAACTCATTTTTTTTACTCAAGTATTTTTATATGCCTCTAATCAATCCTTACATTCTTTTATTATAGCTGCGTTCCTTTCGCCTTAATAAAATCGTGATAACAAATTTTCTCAAAGGAACGGCAAGAAAAACGTTTCATAGAGGGCACTACCGTTGCAGTCAAAATTTGATTCAAACAAGCAATCATGATACAATAACTATTAGGTGTCATGAGAACGTGTGTCGTTCAAAACTGTTGTGAACTGTTATGGTAGCGATACCTTAGTGATCGCTGTTTTTCTCTGAATTTGTTTTACTCTAAACGTCAGGAGAAATGTAAATTATTTAATTTAATTATTAATATTATGCAACTATATAAATAATTTAAGTGAAATTGTTGGCTCCGGTGAATGCGTCCAATGTGTGTGACACACGCTGTTTGTTTTGTTTTCTTTTGTTTAACATTCGATGGTCGCAGCTCGTGAGAAAATAGGTAGCTGTCATGGTTACCTAATAGTCATTGTATCAAACAAACAAATAATTAAAAAAAAAAGAAATGCCAGAAAACTGTGTTTCAAATTTTTAAAAGTCTATATCACAATTTTATATAGCAAAAATAATCCTATTTGTTATAGGATTATTATTTTTGTTTTTGCTTTGCATGTAAAAAAAGTGATATGGATTATTTTGAAGCGAATGGAACGCAGCTTATATTTTATTTTTTTTTAATAAAAAAAGTAAGATTGTCCAAAAACTAAGGTTTTTATTTTTTATATTTATAGCTTGTAAGTTGTTATAATTGTTAAATCTTATAAAGTTTAGACAAATCATCGTTATTTCGACATAGCATCCTAATCCATACATCATACAAGGACGCTTTATACCCCAAAATATTCGTAATTACAGCCCTATTCTGGCATATTAACAAATTGTTAACCAGTATTTTGAATATATCTATGTGTTTGTTGTATTTTTTTTTAAAGACAAAATTTGAAGCTCAAAAATAAAAAAAATTGATAAAAATTGTGAACTGCTTTTCACTTATTGACAATTTCATTAAAAATTTTGTTTTTTGAGCTTTAAATTTTGTATTGAAAACGACAAACACATAGAAATATTCAAAATACTGGTTAACAATTTGTTAATTTGTCAGAATAGGGCTGTAACTCTATATACAAAACTGCATCCTTGGAAAAATTAAAATTTAATTAAAAATAAGCGTAACCTTTTGGTGCATTATTTGGTTCGTTTTTTCGCCATAAAAAGCAAACCATATATCGAACAAGGATGATTTATGCACCAAAATACTTGCAAATGCATTATCCTTAAGATGATTAAAAGGCGTTTCGCTCTAACTCTTATAGTTATTTGAATTTTTTAGGGTTCAAAAAACGCAAAATATATCATATACCATTAGGGTATTCACAAGCTGTACTATCATATTGTCATTATGTCCTAAGATTTTACACTAGTTTAAACATTTTATTGGTGTCTTCCATATAAAAAAGAACTAATACATATATACAACTCTGAAAGCTATGTTTATTTAAGTGTCGTTATCAAACAGCTGTTTCTTATTTGCATTTATTTATCTTGTAAGTTTTAGTTGTCCTTAAGACTTTAGGACAATATGACACTATGACATGATATGACACCTTGTGAATACCCTATATATGTTTACAAAATGCGTCATACTAAGCTTAAAACTTTATTTTGGTAATAAATTAAGCGTATTTTATCGGTATCTAGCCTTGTTGTCGGCTTATCGAAAAAAAATGTTGGTCCCAAATTAAGTTCCTTTTCGCGCTAGCTCTTCGAGTTTCGAAGTTTGAAGTATTTTTCTCAATATTTTATATCGTTTTTCGACATAACATACAAGACATATATGCAAAACTACATCCTTGGAAAAATAAGCGTTGCCACCTTAATTGAAATCTTTGTTTAAGGTCTTTGTCTCCACTTACAATATTTGATTGCATGCGAGCTGTCAAATTGAATTTCATGATATCCAGATTTTATACTATAATATTTAGGTGGGCACTTCATCTCATGAAATTTCATTTTGGAATTGTTTGTAAAAGTTTATTAACCAAATATTGTAAGTGGAGACACTGTGTTATTGGTGAATTATTTTTTCGCCATAAAATCCAAACCATACATCGAACAAGAACGATTCATGCACCAAAATGCTTGCCATTACATTATCAATACACCATCAAAAATATTGCACTCATTTTTAATCCAATCGTTGAAATCATGCATATTATATATTATTATATATTATTATATATTATTATGCATACATACTTGTTCTATTAAAATTTAAACTCTTCAAAATATGAGAAGTTTTTTTAACTAAACCTCTATTATTAAAATCTTTATATAAATAGGTGTAGGCAAAAGAGTTTGCTACCATTTTCTCCCGTGTTTCTCAACCGATTCGGATAATTTTTCTTTTAAGTGAATATGAGTAGCGAGAAAGAGTGTACCGAACACTTTTTGTGACCTTTGACCTGAAATATAAGAGTTCAAAGATAATTTCTTAAATAAAAGCTAAACTAAAAGAGATGGAAGACACGGTGTAAGAGGCAGATACATTTTCGCTATCTCTTACAGATACCCTACAATAAGCATTGTTTTTATGTTTTCACTGGGATGGTGAAAAATTTTCTTTATTGACCTTTGACCTGAAATATAAGAGTTCAAAGATAATTTCTTAAATAAAAGCTGAACTAAAAGAGATGGAAGAACACGGTGTAAGAGGCAGATACATTTTCGCTATCTCTTACAGATACCCTACAATAAGCATTGTTTTTATGTTTTCACTGGGATGGTGAAACATTTTCTTTATTTTGACATCAAATTTTTTACGATTTTACGATGAGAAAACCATTCCTTTTCTCAGTACAATGTATTTTTGTATGAAAAGTCGTCGATTAACACTGAGCTGCAAACTTAAAATAGAAATACAGTATTTTTTTTCTTCTTTCTACGCTCATCTGAGAACGTAAGCGATTTCATATCACAGTGTAGATCAAAAAGTCACAATGAAAATTTCGAATTTCGGCCAGTGGCGAACTCTAATAATATTTAATACATGTTGGAATTAGTGTCCGACCGAAACCGGAATTTTGGCCGAAACCGAAACTGAAACCGAATATTCGGCCATTTTATAATATTCGGCCGAAACCGAAACCGAAACTGGTTATTAATGTGAAAATTTAAGTTTTTACAAATAATTTTTTTTTTGTTAAAAGGTAACAAAAGTACTTTCATACACAAAAGAAACAAATTTAATTTAAAAAGGATTATTTGAATATTGAAGTATATAATAATTAATTGAAATTTACTATAATAATAAATTAGATAATTTTTTATTTTCTTTTTTATTGCAAAAGCATTGCATACTTTATATCTTCAATACACACTCAAAATAGTACGCATCTACAATATACATTTTTATAGAACTACAAAACAAAGTATTTTTGTTTTTTTTATAGGTTTATATTAAAAAAATAGAAATATTTCGTTTTCTTTTCCTTTACTCCACACACACAGAATTCGTTCGGAAGTTTAATTATCAATTTTTGGCTTCAGTACCTATAAAATTTTAGTGGTAATTGCATTAGAGATGATTAAATCGAAAATGATAGCATCGAATGCATAAAATTAACCAAAATGTTTTGCGTTAACACGATAAATCAAATTATAAACGAATTCATAATTTTTGATTTGTTCAATGCGTTGTAAATATTTTATATTTGAATTGCATGACTGATGCAAGAAGTTTTTACCAAAAGTTTCGGCCTGTTTCGGCTATTCGGCCATATTGAGGTAGGGACGTCAAAAAAACACACGAAAACGCCAAGAAACGTAAACTTAATTTTTAGTCGTAGAATTTAGTAGCATACTCAGTTTTTCCCAATGAGGTCAAAATCTCAAAACATTCGCGATTCAAGTTAACACGTTGACGGACAGTAGAAACAAGTGAAATTCGAAAATTGACACTATATGTTTTCGAAAACATGACACTAGGCTTCTACTTGTACGCTGGTAAATGCACATTTGTGCTGCTACAGCCGCAGTGTCTAAAAACGACCGTTTCGTATTGGACGGCTATTGCCGTCATGTCACATAGTGAACTTGAACTTGACGGCTATAGACGCAACTGTCCGTCAACGTGTTAAGTCACTATTGGACCTATTTTTAGTTAGTTAAGTCGAGTTAAGTCAAAGTTGAGCTAATGATGCAGTTGTGTTCCACGCATATAGTTCTATACACACACACAATAGGGAGATTTAGTGTGATTCCAGCTAAAATCTATAGAAAATCTAAATAAAACTCATTTTCTGTTTGTTTGTTTGTTTGTCTTTATACAAATCTAAACGGCTCAACGGATTTTGCTCAAACTAGATATACATATTAAGTACATCCAAACTTAAAATGTTACATACTTAGTTTTTGCCACGCCCCCTCTGAAATTTTTCAACTAACGGTAATTTTGTTATTATAAAACTTCTTACCATCGGAGATTTTAGTGTATTTAATTCTAAAATTTTTTTGTTATTTTGACATCAAAAACACTCACATATCTTCAAAATTGGAGATGTTTTTGTCATCAAAACAACAAGGGTACCTCCTTTGATTTTTTCACGAAATTTATTTTTTCCAAAACGTTGTTTCTATATTTTATACAAAAAAGTCAAGTCTCAAAAATAATTTATGTGAAAAAATTACCCCAATATCTCTTTCCAATCAAAAGTTATGGCTAAAAATCTATTTTTGCATACAATTGACTATCTATAGTAATAAAACTCATTTTCTGTTTGTTTGTTTGTTTGTTTGGCCTTTATACAAATCTAAACGGCTCAACGGATTTTGCTCAAACTAGATATACATATTAAGTGCATCCCAACTTAAAATGTTACATACTTAGTTTTTGCCACGCCCCCTCCGAAATTTTTCAACTAACGGTAATTTTGTTACTATAAAACTTTTTACTATCGGAGATTTTTGTATATATAATTTTAAAAATGTTTTGTTATTTTGACATCAAAAACACTCACATATCTTCAAAATTGGAGATGTTTTTGTCATCAAAACAACAAGGGTACCTCCTTTGATTTTTTTCGCGAAATTTATTTTTTCCAAAATGTTGTTTTTATATTTTTTACAAAAAATTCAAGTCTCAAAAATAATTTATGTGAAAAAGTTACCCCAATTTCTCTTTCCAATCAAAAGTTATGGCTAAAAATCTATTTTCTATCCCAAATATCTTCCTTATATTAGTACGTCTATATTTTTGCCAACCCAAAACGTGTTTTGTGATGATGGCATCATTTCTTCTCACCACATTATTAGCGTTGCCACTCTGTTTTTTATCAATGTTATTTTAGTTTTTGTATATATATCACCATTTCATCGAAAAGATGACCGCGAATAGAATGCATTAAAAGTTAATATTTTCGTGTTTAATGTGTTATTTGAACAATATTGTTGAAAGTCAAATTTCCACGCCAACTAAACGTATCGACATATAAAAGACAGCGAAATTTTGACATTTTAACTCTCCAATCATGGTTGTAAGCTTGGCTGCACTGAACAAATGTTTCGGTTCAACAGCGTACTAACCCACAAAAAAATAATATTCGACTACATTGTTTGTAATTGAAAATGAAATTACTAAAAATTTTTAAGCTTTAAGCTTAGAATGCTGTAGGAACGAAAAAAATTTCCAAGTGTTGAATTTATTGTTTAACAAATTTTTTGTTGCATTTATATAGTTTATTAGTGTGTAGTCTTGCATTTTATAGGATATAAAATTGCAGCAACAATAATATGAATCAGTCAACAAGAACAGCAAGTGCTTTTTCTAAACACAAAAATTTTGACTCTACACCAATATTTCGCGTGTAGAGTTCTATTTTTCTCACTATTGGAGTCACCGTTGTTACTCAGTTCTTTATCAATGGTACTTTAAATGTACCATGTTAACAAACATAAATGTATGTTTATCACAATTTTATCGAAAAGATTACTGTGAATAAGAATGCTGTAAAAGTTAATATTTTCATGTACTCAGTTTCAGCTATATGGTGATATAATAAAACATATGCGCATCTGGTCAGTACAATTATTTCATTAGTTTTGATCTGTGCGTTAAATTCACAGATAGATGGCGCCACATTTGTAAGTACTGTGGGTACAAACTATAAGCCTTGCGGTGAATAGCAGAATGATGTCTATCAAAAGTTTCTTCAAATTTAACCCCATACGTTTGGGATTACAGGCAGGTGGCGCTATTTTCTGCTTACAGAAGAATATCTGATGTTCTTATTTAGCTAGCAGATAAGTTTTGCGAAATATTTTGCAAAAATGCTATTGCTACCAAACTTTTAAAATGTCAAATAATGCAGTAATGCCAGTTTTTTCAGTCGCAGCGTCATCTAGCCCTCAATAACGGCTAAGTGTTAGCTACTTTTACAATTGCGCTTTCACACTTAAAAACATAAGGGGTATTCACGGGTTGATGCGAAACGCAGTTGCGACGATGCGAAAATGCAAGATTGCGAACTTTCGCATCATTCCAACAAATTTGAAGCAATTTTGCAACTCTTCTTGAATTAGTTCAATATGTTTTATATAAATCTTTGTTTAGACTTTAAAATGTCCGTATCTCAAGGACGCACCATAATTTTTATTTCGTTGAAAAGGTTATTGTGCTTGCTTTAAGATTAAGTAAATATGTATAAAAATTATTTTTTAATTTTTAAAATATGTTTTTCGTACCCCTTCTATGAATTCAATTAGCTCACCGCAAGAGATGGAACCACCAACAACAAAAATTGTCCAAAACCTTTTTGGATTAATGTTTGTTCAATTACCTTTCTAACGGTAGCTTACAAATAAAATTCAACATGTTTTTCATTATTCCAGAATTTAAAAAACATTTAATCGAGAAGTGTGTGTTAAAATGTTTATATAAATGACTCTCGAGTAACACCGGGTATATCAGTTAGTTATCATATAAAAAGTAAACTTCCTTTCATAGAACTTATATGGCGATCGAAGATACTTTAAAGCAAAATTTCTCGAAACAATGAAATTACACTTTAGCTGTTATTCCTTGTCGACACAGAATTGTTTAATTAATTTTCATCGATATTTTTTTTCTTCAAAATAGTTAGAAAACAAAATAGTTTTGGACACTATTTTTATTTAAGCACAAAGGTGTTAAAATACACCTTTTGGTCGTGGTAGAATATATAGTGGGTTAAGTTACTACGCGAACACCACATTTTTAAATACATTCACGTTTCTTCGTTAAAAACTATACTCGCTTGATTATATTCGATCAGGGTATCAAGTTTTTAACAATATGGATGGAGTGCGGTGATAGGTGTTTGCAGTATAATCAGCTGTTGTAGTGTAAATGTTGATTGTTTCATAGCAACTATTTTAGAATAATCAAGATTTTCTGTGCGTAAGTTGTACAAAGGTCACCTATAATGTGTGTTGTTATGACAACAAATCAAAGCAAGATTAACTATAAATTGTTTCAAATTAGCACCAAACTTAATCATGACGTTTAATTTAGCTAATTCTAAGTGACTCCGTGGCGCAACGGTAGCGCGTCTGACTCCAGATCAGAAGGTTGCGTGTTCAAATCACGTCGGGGTCAAGATAAGATTTTTTTTTAATTTTTGCTGTTAGCAAATATTGCAAATACTGTTTTCCTCAAGCATAAGCAGCTGAAGTTGAATTAAATAAAAAAAATTTTCAACAAATGTCGCCTGAGAAAATAAATTTCGTATGTGAAAATTTTTACTTTTGAGATTATTGAAAAAAAGGCGGCTATAAATTTCAAAAAAATAGCGGTAAGACCACAAAAATTTCGTAATCTATTGTGAAATGTGTCTGCAAAAGATAGGCCTGAAGTTCTGAAGAATATTGCTCCGATAGATTTTGAATTATAGCCCCTTTTTCCCAATAATCTCAAAAGTGAAAATTTTCACATACGACATTTATTTTCTCAAGCGGCGAAATATTAAGATTTCCATTAGGGGCATTCATTATTTAAGTGAGGTGATTTTGACAATTTTTTGACCCTGTTCCTCCCACCCCTAGTGAGATATCGCGAGATTTGGTTCGACCTCCCCCCTCCTCTAATCTCACGTGAGATTGCTTAAAATGCCTGTTTTCAGTGTAAATATGTTAATCTATGATTCGCAGCGCTCGTCGAATCGTGTGTTCGGCTAGCCGGCTACTATGCTACTTTGTGGCGCTCGCATTACCGCGATAAATATTATTGTGTAAAATTTAGTCGTATTTTAGTATAAAAATACGTTTGACTCAATTTAACTCAGTTGTCTCATAATTTTACATTGTTTCTTGCGGATAAAAAATTACGAAATCTATGCTAGAACCCTCCCTCTCCCCCACGAGAGAGTGAGTGAGATTCGGCTTAACCCCCCGCCCCTCTAAACGCCACACGTAATTAATGTTCGCCCCCTAAACTGGCATTTCATTCGTTCTGTACTAAATTAAATGCATTTAATTAGTAATGTTTTAGAGATAATTTTTATTGCTCGCATTTGTTAGAAGTGTGAATGCTTTTGCTCAAGTGCATTTTCAAGTTTTCTCGTATCAATGTTGCGTGAATGACACAAAAACATAGTCAAGACAACAGCAGCAACAACAACAACAACAACAACAACAACAACAACAACAACAACAGCAGGATTGCATTGTAGTATTGGAGAGAGAATTCATTATTCATGGTTGACGAACACTTGATTTTTGCTATTATTTGTCAAACAATTGTCGGACTTTTTTTTCCATGACAGCTAAAATCAACAAGATTTTTTTTTAAATTCATAAAAAGCTCTATATGTATGAATGCATCATAATTATCAGTATTTAAGGGGGCACAACCAATTAAATTTTTGAAGAAAAAAGTTTTTTTCCATTTTTCACAAGTAAAATATTTTAAAAGTAGGTATTCTCTAAAAAATTCAGACTAATCGGATTATTATTTATGAAGATACATAACTACTAATAAGAATTTTTTATCTGCATGCACTGCGTAGTCAAAACTTTAAACGCGTTTTTCTCAAAACCATATTCTCGAAGTCGGTGATCACTGTATCTTTGGAAAGGCTTGGTTCTATGATTTAAAAAAAAAAACCGATCAGTTTGAAATTCTTTCAATTCTTTTATACATAATGAAAATGTACTCTTGAAGTGACATAGTATAGGTTGTAGATCTGGTCGAGTATAATATGGCACCATGCTTGAAATTGTTCATACACCCCCAAAATGTAATTTTGCCGTTAAAAAAAAACGATTTTTAGGTACTTAAATCTCAACTCAGCAATTTTTCAAACGATTTTAAAACGAATTTTGGAAAGATAAGAGATAAAATTTCAAAATATTTACATTAGAGTGGGTTGGCCTCCATACAAAAAATAAGTGTCTGAAAAAACCACCCCCTATATTAAAGCTGACCTCGAGAGTATTCCAAAAACAAAAGAAATTTTTTTTTGGAGATTCGGAAAAACAGCCGAAATAGTATTATATTATTATATTAGTATTACTTGTCCTATCTTAAAAAAACGTATGTCGTTAACAAGGGCTGAACTAAAACTACATTTCCTCTTCAGAGCGTTTTCACTTCGGAAGTCATATTCGACTAGTTAGACACGTTGGCCCCACTTAGCCCCCCTTAAATTTTTTTCTCATAAAATTAAAAACCGTTCAAGTTTTTACCACATATTTGCCAAAAAAAATTATTAAATAAGCACCTCCGACCAAGGGCGTTGGGAAGGGAAAAGGGGTTAATTGCCTTCCTAAATCTGAGATTTTTTTAATTGATGTCTTTTGTAATAGTTTCTATATGTGATCCTTTTTTTTATTATCAACGACTTGACAGTTTATTTGAAACCCAAATAAATTATTTAAAATAGTTTTTTTCTCAAATATTTAAAATTATTACAAAAAATAAAACTAAACCATCCCATTTTTAATCATCGTGAAAAAAATATAAAAAAATGACAAAAGAAAAGCATCAGAAAGATATCTTTTTCCACTTATATAAAAAGATTAGTTGTCTTCTTTTTTTCTTTTTTTTTTTGACAAACATTGTTTTTTGGTAGCTGCAAATTCTTGCAAGTAAAAATTTCACTAGCAGAAACTTGTAGCTACTTTTTTCTCTTTCACTTTTTTATGCTCTCGTTGTCCTCTCCCGTTGCAAGTTTTTCTAAGTACGTGAACGCTTTACTAGTAGAAACTTGTAACAATTTGTAATAATGTTTAACAATTTTTTGTTAGCGAACAAACCTATTGTTATCTTTACTTGGAAGATCTGGAGAATGTGACGTCGCACAAATAAAGAGCAAAAAAGCAACAATAAAACAAACACTTTATATAAGTAAAATACATTTAAGTAGTCTACTTATTTCATAAAAAAAATAAACAACAAAGGCATATTTTTGGGAGCGGTTTGGGAATGGTTGAAGGCCAAAATCTTGAAAAAAAATATTGAAAACGAAACCTTAAAAAAAAAAAATTTGAAACGAAAGTCTTAAAAAAAAATCTAGAAAAACCAAAATATGCATAAATGTTAAAAATCTTGAAAAAATCTTGAAATTTTAAGAAATGTTGTTCTTTCGAATAAAATGTATAATTTCGAGAAAAAACGGAAAAGTGTCTAATTTCGAAAACAAAAATGTCAAATTTTGGCAAAATTATAAATTTTTTTATATATTTATGGTTTCAAACTTAGCGTCATTCAGACAAACGACGAGGACGTGGTGGTTTTTTGTCCATTTATGAACACATATTTTTTAAAATTTGACATTTTTTTTTTGCAAAATTTGTCACTTTTCGAAATTTGGCCTTATACAAAATTACATATGACATTTTTTGCAAAACTTGTACGTTTCGAAATTTGGCACTCATTCAAAATTTGACAATTTTTTCGAATTTTGGCACTTATTCCAAATTTCATACTTTTTTCGATACTTGACACTTTTTAAAATTTGAAAATTTTTGAAATAATTGGAAAATTTGACATTTATTTAAAAATTTAACAATTTCTGTGACTTGACAATTATTCATTATTTTGATTATTTTCGAAATTTGACATTATTCGAAAAATTCGATACTTCTTTCGAAATTGGACAGTTTTCGAAATAGTGTCAAATTTTCAATTAAGAAATCTTGAAAAACCTACGCATAGAATGTATTCTTTCATTCGCGCGCGCTGATTAAAGAATACATTCTATGCGTAGGTTTTTCAAGATTTTAAGTTTAAAGATTTTTTTTTCATGATTTTCGTTTCAATTTTTTTCAAGATTTTGTTTTTAAGTTTTTTTTTTAAGATTTTTTTTTTAAGATTTTTTTTCAAGATTTTGAAATTCTGCGAAAAGGACCCAACCCTATATTTTTAAATAACTTAACAAAATTAAAAATTATTGCACATAATATTAAAAAAAGAATTTAAAAATTACTACAATAAAAAACGTAAATCGCGTTCAAGTTGACATTTTTACTTAGGTACATATGACCCTAGGATTGACATGCGCTCGTAGAAAACAACAAAAAAGACCATAAACACAAAGAGAACATTCTGTAAAATTAGTATTGAATGGATATATCCATTTAAAAAAAAGTTAAAAGAGTTACATCCAGTGTGACCAGAAGATTTTTGAAAAAATATGCTTTTTGTTAAAAAAAAATATGCTAAATATTCCACTTTCAATTTTTATGTTCCACAAAAATATTCCACTTTCAATTTCAAAGACATATATCTAAATAAGTCTAAATATGCATACAAAAAAGAACACAGAAGCAAGTTTAAAAACATTTATTTATTTGATTACTATCGCACTTAAATTTATTTTCTTCTCCTATAAAAAATTATAAACATTGTTATGGTTTTTTGAATTTTAAGTAACGATATACAATATACAAAACTAAAATTCAGGCACATCTTCGAGGTCAATTCTTAAATTGTTGCTTGTATTATTATCATAGAAATTCGCATTTCTAAATTTTTTTATTAAGCTTTCTGGTATTTAATAGGTATTACAACACTTTTTTAAATATGTAGCCATGTTTTTACATTCAACATATTATTTAAGAGTTTTTCTTGCATTCCATTTCGAATTTTCGTTTTAATAAGATTCATATAACTAGAAATTTTCTCAACCTCAGCATTGCTAAATGGTAAACTAAGCGAGAAAAGCACAAATTTTGATAAATCTTCAGATTTCGAACTTTGATCAATAACTTTTTTCTGCTTTATTGTTTTGAATCCACATTTTAAAATAGTTAAAAGAAATAGCTTTTGTTAGCAATAATAGTGGTATTCACGATGTGGTGCATTTGTGATAAATTTTTGCAGAATTTACAATACTTACAACTTATTGTGATCGAACCTTCAGTAAAGTACATATTATATTTTTAAAATCAGCTGATTTTTGTATGTACTTCTGTTTGGAAATATTAATTTAAATCAACATTTAACTAAAGGAAATCATACAAAAATTGAAATGAAGGAATAAATTATATTAATTTTTATTAAATAAACTCGCAGCGTAGCCTTTAGCTTGCTCCATGCTGAGTAAAAATGCTTGTACAATCAGCTGATCCAATACACAACGAAATTTACACAGAATACAATAGTGTTCCATCGTTGTATATTTTCCACAGGGTTGTATTTTGAAAACTTTGCATTTTGTTTTTGTTATATTACAAAATTTACTACAAATATCAAATTTATCCAAAATACACAATACAAGGGAAAATACAACACATCGTGAATACCCCTAATGTTTTCTGAAAAAAATTCCTTACTGCTGTAACATAATCCATAAAAAATCTAACCAAACAAACATATAAGCAAATTTACTTCACTTTTTAAGCTGCGTGATGTTATTGAATGAATTGCAATAAAATTGACAACGAAGAAGTTAACCACAAGATGAATTCCTTATATTGCGTTTTACAAGGTGGTTCAGATATAAAAAATATAAAGTGTCGATAGCCAAAAAATAACCATTTCGTAACCAAATAAACATTTTTTATTGCAATTTTTGTGAATTTTGAAAAATATAATCATACGAAAAATATTCCACTTTTTATGCTGCATATTTTTATAAAAAAATATGCTTCCTGAAGTTTAAATATGCCAAAGTGGAATATAATATTCCACTCTGGTCACACTGAAAACAGTTACTTCACTTAGAGGAACAAATAAAGAGAGAAATAGTTTACATTACAATGAGAGCCAGAGAAAGGGAGATGATACACTCTCTGCTCATTCCAAAGCATATAAGCATATCAGAGACCTGCAGCGATGAACTGCAACTGCTTTTACACCCAGTACATACTTGGTTTTTGTATGACTTCAATATCATTAATACTATGCAACATATTGTACGCCATCGAGCTCACTTACAACATCAAGCATGTTGCATTAGCCAATTGTGCCAAAGTCAAACACTGTGTGATGTGTGCTTCGACTTCAGTGGAAAGTATAGATGTTTGCATAAAATAATTATGTGTATAAACAGCGCACGAACGGCAATCGTTATAATTATGCATTATTTTGAGCTACTGCCTCGTGCACCATTGCAGGTTGATTTCAACTTCGGCTAAGCAGTGATACAAAAGTAAGCTTACGAACGATGAAATCAGCGCGTACACTGCATTTTTACTCAAGTGTTTGTAGATTACTTCAGTATGAATAGAGTAAATAGTTGTTATACTTATTTCGAAAATTATGTCAAACTTTAAAATTTAAGATAGAGTTGCCACCTATATTTTTTTTTTATTTTTGCGAATTCTTGTAATTTTGAAATTCTGACAACGGATTTGATTTTAAATATAATGTCACAGTCTTAAAATTTAAGATGGAGGTTAGGGTTGTCACCTAAATTTTTACCACAGTATTGCCACCTAATAATATGTATTTTTAAGAGTTTTAAACATCATTTATCAGTGTTAAGGGATCGCTGAATTCGAATCTAAAGTTAGAATTTTAAAATTCAAGATGGTGGATAGGGTTGCCACCTTAATTTTTTGTAGTTTTATGAATTCGGGGCTGGCAAAAAAAAAATGGTAAACCAAAAATGGGTCGCTGAATCCGAATCCATTGTCAGAATTTCAAAATTATAAAATTTTGAAATAATAGGGTTGCCACCTAATAATATGTCTTTTCAAGAGTTTTAAACGTCATTTATCAGTGTTAAGCGGTCGCTGAATTCGAATCTAAAGTTAGAATTTTAAAATTCAAGATGGTGGATAGGGTTGCCACCTTAATTTTTTGTAGTTTTATGAATTCGGGGCTGGCAAAAAAAAAATGGTACACCAAAAATGGGTCGCTGAATCCGAATCCATTGTCAGAATTTCAAAATTATAAAATTTTTAAATAATTGGGTTGCCACCTAATAATATGTCTTTTCAAGAGTTTTAAACGTCATTTATCAGTGTTAAGCGGTCGCTGAATTCGAATCTAAAGTTAGAATTTTAAAATTCAAGATGGTGGATACGGTTGCCACCTTAATTTTTTGTAGTTTTATGAATTCGGGGCTGGCAAAAAAAAAATGGTAAACCAAAAATGGGTTGCTGAATCCGAATCCATTGTCAGAATTTCAAAATGATAAAATTTTGAAATAATAGGGTTGCCACCTAATAATAAGTCTTTTCAAGAGTTTTAAACGTCATTTATCAGTGTTAAGGGGTCGCTGAATTCGAATCTAAAGTTAGAATTTTAAAATTGAAGATGGTGGATAGGGTTGCCACCTTAATTTTTTGTAGTTTTATGAATTCGGGGCTGGCAAAAAAAAAAAATGGTACACCAAAAATGGGTCGCTAAATCCGAATCCATTGTCAGAATTTCAAAATTATAAAATTTTGAAATAATAGGGTTGCCACCTAATAATATGTCTTTTCAAGAGTTTTAAACGTCATTTATCAGTTTTAAACTCTTGAAAAGACATATTATTAGGTGGCGACCCTATTATTTCAAAATTTTGAACAATTGAACAAAAGTTGTAGCTTTATTAAAGATCTGCATGCATACAAAATCTTATCAAAATCAGTGATTAAAGGTGTTTTATAGTAAAATGGCGTCTGATATAATTTCTTAAAAAACTAAATTTAATAAATATCTTTAAAAATTTACTAAACAAATTTTATTGCTCACTCAATTAAACTTTATAATTTATTTTAAAAAGGAAATCAGCTCAATTGAACCATTAGCTTATGAGCTACAAGCTTTTAAAAGTCACGCAAAGTAACTGCAATATTACTGCAATGTTACTGCAAATACTTTGTGTTCGGAGAACAAAATAAGCGCTGGTTTTTTTATGCAGGAGTTACGCTTTATGTCTTTGTTTTGTTGCTTGTAAATGACCATACTTACCATTGCATACCAGAAGTTGAAAAGACCCTGCGCTGGTTATCAAACCAACAACTCGAACATGCATTATTGTGGTCTTACGACACGCTCACACACAGTTGGCTTCAATGTTGCAAGTATGTTCGACACAACAATCGCAGCGCTTGCGTAGTGCGGTCAGACTGTCACTGCATTTGTTGAGGGTAGATTGCAAGTAGCGAAAATGCCATCGCTTGCAGATCACTGAAGCATATGTTAAGTTCTACTCTTTGTTAAATTGTACCAGTAATATTAGGTACTTTCTTGCTATATCTGTTTGTACAAGTAGAATGGATGGTTCGCTGCAGATCTTTAGTGTGAACATAGTATTATAGTGGGTTATATATAAAAACATCTAAGACACCATACATTAATTTTGAACTACTTTCATTGACTCGTAAAATTCAAGAATGAAAGATATGGTAAGCAAATTTTTATAAGGTCTTGCTCCCCCCTAATTTTCGTCCTGCCTATGCCCTTGTCTCCGACCCGTTGTTTTTACCACTATCGTGCAAATGGTTAAACGTTACCACATTTACTGAAGAATTTTTTCAACTTTTGGTGTAATATAATTCTTTATTTTACAATTTTTTTGGGTGAATTTATTGTAACGTTTCTTGGTAATTTTGTTTAAACAATGTTATTACTGCGTTTTTATACTTAAATATTTTAAGAAAAATTTTTAATTTAATTTCATTCTTTAAGTTTTGAAACTATTTCAGTAAATTTTCCATTTTGTTTGATTTAAAAAAAGTAAAAATTGCTAGTTTTGAACTCTTATAACTTCTTTGTTTAGAGATTTATAAAATAATTTTTTTTTGATAAAAAGTAAAAAATTTAACGAAAAGTGAAATTTTTCGAATAAAATTCGAAAATAACGAATTTTATGAGAAAAAAAACATAATTTAAGGCGGGGGTAAATCGGGCTAGCGGGGATAACTAGTCGAATATGACATCGAAAGTGAAAACGTTCTGAAGAAAAAATGTAGTGTTTGTCAAACCCTTTTTAACGACACACAATTTGTTAAGATCGAAAATGTTATACTAAAGTTGTGATAAAAAGACTATTTCGGCTGTTTTTCCGGTGGTCCAAAAACAATTTCTTTTTTTTTGTTTTTGAAATCTTTTTGAGATCAGGGTTAGTTTTTCAAACTTTTTTCGAACCACTCTTATGTACATGTCTTTAATATTTACATAAGAACATTTTGAGTTATAATTGACCAAACCTAACATTTTTATCTTTTTTTTCCAATTTTGTCAACTTTGACGATTATTTACTGACAAAGTTTTGTTAAAAAATACTATAAACGTAATATTTTTCTGAAAGTACATTTTATTAAGAACAAAATTAATGTTAATTTTTTAATATCGTATGTAAGAAACATCGACAGTTTCGCGCTAAAGCGACTAAGTCAGCTTACATTTTGATTAACTTTTCCCTTTAAAAAGCTTTTCAATTGATAGCATCTTTTGATAAAATTGTTCACCCTGTCTGTCGCTCAATTTACCAAGATTCTCTGGGAAAAAGTTCAAATGAGAATGCTGAAAATTAATTTTGATGAACATTCTGCATCCCATTTCTCCGTAGAAATTCGTTTATAACGTCGCACAGTGCGCTTTTCTTAATTTTAGGATGACATTTGGTTTTTTTATTTTTTAAATATTGAAAAAAAAATATTTTATTTCGTCAGATTATAAAACATGTATTATAAATGTGGTATTAAAAACTTGATGTATTGTATGGTTTTTTTATAAAATTCGTCAAAGTTTAAACTATTTTAACAAAAATAAGCTCAATAAAACCCAAAAAATAAAGTCAAGTTTAAACAATAATAACTTCGAGCACAAAGTATATTTCAAGGTTTTTTTCTTTTGACTTTTTTTGTCTTAGTCGCCATTGAATTTAATATGAAATAAAAAAAAAACGTGTTAAAATAGATATAAAACTATAAAAAATGTTACTAAATAAAAATAGAAAAATCGTTGAAATATGACTATACATTTTTTAAGGAATGAAAATTGTAATAAAATTTAGTAGAAAATATCTAGCTAATTAAGCATTACTAAAGTCGAAGGCTATCACAATCATAAAATATCGTACTTCTACCTTCTGTTTCTGTAAGAACCTGCTGCATCTACCTGCTTTTAAGAAAAACCACTTAATTTGATAAAAGTCTTAAAAATCACATATTGCCCTAAAATGCAATGATTTCTATCACAATTTGTAGGTACTCTTAAATTTAAAAATAATTAAAATAGAATTCATAATTTAAAACAATTTGTGATCTTATTTTGCATTAGCAACCATTTTTAAAAAAATTTTCTTTACATTTTTTTTATTTTTTTTTTTTCAATGGTTTATAAAGAATTTAGTTTTAGACCACTGTTTTAGTTAAATTAATTTTGCTAAGTAACGGCTTATTAAAATTTTATGATATTTTGGTCAATTAAAATATAAATAATTTTTTAATTTTTTTTTAAATTAATAAATTTTTTATAAAAAACTAAAAAAAAGGTTCTCGGTCACCTAAAAAATTGTTTGTAAATATAATTAGTAAAGTTAATTAGTTTTTAAGATCTATTAAATAATTAGTAAAATTAATTTTGCTAATTAACAGCTTGTTAAAATTGCATGATTTTTTGGACAAGTTAAATTTACAACATGTTAAATTTAAAAATTATTTTTTTTAAAATTTTTTTCATTAAAATTAATAAATTTTTAATTAAAAACAAAATAAAAAAAACGTTCTCGGTCACCTAGAGAATTTTTAAAAATATATTACATATATACACATTTGAAAAAAAGTTTTTGTATTCTCCATAAAAAATTATGGTTTGAAATGTTTTAAATACGACCTACCTGTCTTGTGCGAGCCATACAGAGCACTGCACAATGGAATGATTAGTACAAACTAGAGGGAATAAATCATTTTGATAACGTTTTTAGTGCTTTAGGCGTAGAAAAGTACAAAAAAAAGATTTTGAAATATTTGGACCAGTTGGTGTGGCACCTCCCATACAGATGAATCACATTTTTCGCAATATCTGAAAAACTATTAAAGCTATAAAAACAGAAACTTGGGCAGTCATAAAATACGTCATTTGAAAGACTTGTGCTAAAATTGGGCGCGATTGGCCAAGTGGGCGTGGTACCTCCCATACAACGGGAACACATTTTTCGAAATACTGGATAACCAGTAAGGCCATGAAAACAGAAACTTAGGAAGTCATCCAGTGCGTCATTTAAAGAAAATGTGCCAAAAATTATTGGACAAGTGTGGGTGGCACCTCCCATACAAATGCATCACATTTTTCGCAATATCTTTTTTTGTTTTTTTTTTTCAAATTTGTATATATTTGTAATCTATTTTTCTATTTTTAAGAAAATTTTTAAATTTTTTTAAAGCATTCTTATATTTTAACATGTATTAAGAATACTGAGCAAAAATTCATGAAATTTAACAAGACGTTGCTTAGCAAAATTAATTTCAAATTAAAAATTACAGAACATTTTTGTTTCATTAGCACTTCAAAAATATCTATTATATATATAAAAATTACGACTTTCTGTTTTAGGTGGCTAATTTGACGAATTTTCACGCACTTAAATTTAAACCAAAAAGGATAAAATTTTAACCAAAAAGCAAAAATGAATGCTGTAATTTTTCTTTTGGTTTAAGTTCTAGGACGGAAGAGTTAATTATGAGTTAGTATTTGCAAAGTATTTTTCAACAAAGCTTCAATACGTAAAGTGCTACTGAAAGTTGCACATTTGTATTTTTCAAAAATCAATGGAATAAAAAATCGAGAAAAAAGTGCTTTCGGCAAATGGCTCCAAAAATGAAGTGTGCGTAGGATCTGTCGTAGGACAGGCTTTTATACTAGTTTGTAATAAAAGAATGAATATATCAATGAATAAATAAATAATAAACAATAAAAAAATTTTTCTTCAAATATATAACTTTCATGTAAAAAATTTTTTTTTCAATTATTTTAATGTGTGGCAAAAAATATCCTAAACAAGATCATTTCTTTTGCGTCCCAACGGGTTGTACCCCTTAATTTTATATTGTGTTTTTTTACTTTAAACAGTTAAATCAATGTCAACCATTTGTTATTACAGTTTCGCCAAAATTTTCAGCTTAAGCCTTCAATTATTTCAATTGTCCTCTTAATAATGCTCGCACTCGTATTCTAGAGCTTAATTAATCAAAAGCATAATCTTTATTTTTTTCGATTCTAACATTTTGTTTCTTTTTTTTTATTAAATTTATTATTTGGCATGTCATATTTTTTAATGACGCAATTTCAATCGAGCGATACTCGATACTAGACACTTGAAGTACCTTACATTGATTTATTTTTTTTACTTTAATTTATTGCCAACTTCAGTGAATTACAAAAATACTCAAAAAATATTAAGTATTATTGTGATAAGGCACTTAAATATATTTATATTTTTTTTATTCTTTGCCAACTTAAATAAAAAATAAATTAAATTAGATAAATTATAGAGACAGTTAGTAGTCGAGATCTCGAAAGTGCACTCGAAAGTTTCGAATTTTTCAAGTAAACAGAAATAACGCATAACATAGTAGCGTAAACATAATTCAAATGGTATTCAAACAAACTTTATGAATTCGAATATTGAATCTTGTAACATTATTATAACCATATCGCTTCTAAAACCACTGACCTCTCTGTGAGGTCAAAATTATGCACACAGCACTTCAGCAAAAACTCAATTCTAAATCCATTTAAGGGTTAGACAAAAGTTTGTGAGTCTTTCACGTCCAGGATTGTTTTTTTTTGTTTCGAAAGGCAGCGCAAATAACAACAACGTAATCTGAGTTTAAACAAATAAAATGAGTATTAAAGATATTGAACAGCAATGGACAGGTAAATATTTTGTATTTGGACAACAATTCCTAAGCCCAATCGCCCTCCCTCTTGCCTCCTTCTGTCCGTAACACCTCTCTACAGTGTTTGTTATATCAAGAGATAAGCGAACTAAACTCTTTTTTTCACTGCAACATCTGATAAGAAGGCAAATAAATGTTTTAGTTAAATTTGGTATAACAAAAATAACAAAAACTATTAGGTTGATTATAACTATACACAATCATATATAAAATCCGATTTCGATGGCACTATAACAAATACGGACGGACGCACGGACGTTATTGATAAAAAAAGAAAGATTGGAACTCGAAAAGAGTTAAACGATTGAATTGAGTTTGCCTACGTAAGTGAGCGAGAGCGCGAATAAAATCGAAGAAGACAAATAGTGTGTGTGCGTGTTTAGAAGCTAGACGGTGAACTATGAGTTCCTGGCAAAATTGAGCGGGTCGTTGGGCTATATTATTGTGCGAAAGATTGTTCATAGAGATTCTCAAACATTTATTAAAATGGTATGTTTTTTATATATATATCGACCTTTTGTTTGTATTTTTAGTTTTGGTTTAGCGTGCTCAAGGTCAAAAAATATTTTTAATTAAAATACAACTTTTAATTTTAATTAGTTATTTTTATGCCGATAATTCGATCGCCGCCGGAAATCATCTTCAGGGAAACTAAAAAAATTACAAAATATTTTACTATAACAATGAATTTACTTAAGTGACATTTTACTCACAAATTTTCAATTAAAACATTTTCAAATTATTTGAACTAGCATCGCCTGTGGCCAAAATTCGTCCAACTTTCTGAAATTTCAATCGGTTTTTTTTCATTCTGATGCGATGACCTTGCTTTAAGAAAATGTGTTGTACTACGAAAATCTTAAGTTTCAAATTATAGCAATAATTTTTGATATCAAAATAGACGAAAGGTTTTTAAATATTACATTACCAAAAAGTTCGTACACCGTTATTTTTCTCAACCAGGGCTTTTCATACAAAAATACGTTATACAGTATAGTCTCGCTAATCCGGACACTCGCAATACCGGACTTCCCAGTAATACAGACATCTCTACACTTCGGAAATTTTTGATATTTTACTTCCATAGTTCGGACTGAAAACAAAATCGAGCATGTTTGGTTTACACATTGACTGTCGCTATGTAAATCAAGTCAACGTTGTCGTTTCAAATGTATTTCGTTAAGTTAACGGGGCTTTTTGTGAGAACAAGGCTTATTTGCTTCCATATTGTCATTTAGTTAACTAAGTTTACGCCGTGAATTTTTGTCTAAACGTTGATAATAGTAGGGGTATTCACTTCATTTCTGAAATTTTAGAAATCGGAAATTTCCGACGAGTTGAAGTGAGCGACCGTTTTTAATGTTTCGTTTTATTCACATGCATCTGTCAAGCTAAAAATGATTATTGCTTCATTTCGTTGGTGAGTTTGTTACCAAAACAAATAATTATGTTAAAAAACTTATGCTTTCTGCCTTTTAATAGAAAAATAATGCCAAAAAATTGTAGTAAAACATTCAAAAAGTAGTAGATCGGCTTCAATAGTATTAATGATAATTTTTTCTTGCTCGCATACATTGCATCAGCTTTTAGGAGGGATTTGACAGAACACTCTTCTTTTTATCGAAACAGATTTTCTTATGGTTACTGAACACATCTTTTCTTCGCAAATTTAAGACGATTATTTTTCATCAAATCAAAAGGTGATTAAATTTAACCAAAAACCAGAACAACAACAGTTGCACTGAAGTTTTCGTAAATTTCAGCATTTCAGAAATTTCAGCAGTGAAGTGAATACCCTTTAAATATTAAAATTCAAAAAGTTTTAGAGGATTCATAGAATTACAGCGACAATAAGGCAACATAAAACGGTAAATCTTTCGGACGTGTAAAATTTTAAATTTTATTGAAACTGTAAAAATCAATAAGATGTTCAGCTGAAAAATTCAAACAATCAAAATATACAATTGATAGAATAGAAAGAAAAATAAAGACTAATTTCAAAAATATGTGTAGCAAACATTCCAATGATCGGGTAAAATAAAATTTAAGCAAAGAAAAGGCAAAATGATTGAACCAAGTTTTTTCCAGGGAATAAAAATTATCAGGCAAGGCGAGCATCTGCAATTATGTAAATGTATTTTTGTGAAACAATGTTCATTTGTTATTATTCATGTTCTTAATTCATTTTCTTTACAAAGATTTCTAAGACAAAGCGTTTGAATTAATACGGCTAAACTATGCATTCATATATGCTCAAATTTGTTTAACAAATTCTTAGACTTTCTGTATTCCGGACACATCCAGTAATACGGACATACACCGAAACTATATGTGTCTGGATTAGCGAGAGTGTACTGTACTGAGAAAAAGTATAGTTTACGAGATATCGTAATAGCTTTAATGTCAAAATAATAGAAATTTTTCAAAATTTACTATTTGTAAGAAATTTTACCATTACAATATATATTCACACTTGTTACATAAAAAAATGCTTATTGTAGGGTATCCGTGTAAGAGATGGCGAAAAATCTTTCAAGTACTTATTGCACATGTTATCAATGTCTAAAATTCGCTCTTACATAATGTTTTTCCATCTCTTACAGTTGAGCTTTTATTTAATAAAAGCTTTTTTAACGCTCATGTTTCAGGTCGAAGGTCACCAATCAAAAATGCAATCATACTGTGCAGCCAGACCTTTCAGCTGATACTTGATTCACTATTCTACCTCTTCCTAGCCCTGAGATTCCTTTCTAAAATTAATATAAACTTTTAACGCTAATATTTTGGGTCAGAGGTCACTAATTTAAAATCTAACATGATTCGGCACATCTATGGTGCAGTACCTTTTAAATGATGTAAATTTCATTGCTCTCATTAAAAAATAAATAACAAAAAAGTGTACGACAACATTTGTTATTTGCGTATTAATATATAAGATAATAATACCCAGCAAAAAAAGTGATTCCAAAAGAAGGAAGGGAAAGTCTTGAATTCCATCCTTTCCACTTTCATACCTAGAAGGCATTCTTTTAACATATGCATGTCATTGGAAGGAACATTGGAAGGAATTTCCTTAATCTTCTTTAGAAGTGCTTCCAGAACTTTTTCAATGGAAGATTTCTTTGAGCCCTTCAATTCGCTCTTACACAACGCCGTAGATATGAGGGGATTCAGGCGGTTCAAATCCCCTCTTAGCAATTAAAAATTTTTTTTATATATTAAACAATAGCACAGATATTCCAAATTTTTTAATTAACATAACATGAAGATAAATTGAAAATTGTTCAATGTACATGCTTAGTTTGTTCAGCAGACATTGAGTTAAATATAACACAATATAAATGGTTTTCTTAATTGTTTTCCTATGTATTGTTGCTTACGTACTAGCGTTTGCAGAACGTATACATATAAATTGAAAATTATTCTAACCCAGCCTGTGAAATTCAAATGATGATAAGCAATGCTTCATTGTTCGTTAAATTACACTGTAGGTAAATTTTCAAAAGACACAAAAAAACACTGTGACACGTAAACTTAATTTTCGGTCGTAGAATTTAGTGGCATATTCAGTTTTTTCAAATTTTATCAAATTCTCGAGATATTCAGAATTTTGTTATTTGACGATCATTTGACCTTCATTATAATTTTTTTTTTTATAGTATTTTAACAATCACTTTTTATTATATTTTCGAAAATAACTCCAACCTGAAAATCAAATTAGCCTTGTGTAATCTATGATTTTTCAAAGGTTAAGCAATTTTGCATTTCTCTCCATTTTGGCCAAATTTAAATATTAAATCTAAAAATAGGTCTAAAAGTGACTCAATTTCAATCGTTCAGTGTTATTAAATGAACGTAAAAGTGAACTTAGTTCGTACATTTGTCAGTTTCACAATTTTTTAAGCTGAGTATCGCAAAGTGGTTTTAAAAAATGTTCTCCTCAAATTCTTGCGGTGACACTTCCTCTCAAGCACACCAATTAATGTTTGTAGTTACGAGTCCAGAATTTTTTGTTGCAATTTATTTAATGCATAAAATATATTCATTTACGTCAGCTTTGACTTTACTGTTGTAAAAAATCGATAAATATCTAATAGTATGATGTTATGGTTTAGCGCTATTAAATATTCATAAGGTTATTTCTATGAACAGTTTGTCATCGATAAATTGGCTTCGCGTTCCATAAAAATTAATGAACTAACTATGTAAGTATCTGCAACTATGTATATTAAGGCGCCTTGTGCTCCATAGAAAAGAAAAAGGTTGATCGAGTCTTTCCTTCAAAATAAGCCTGGGCTTATGTTATGATGATTCCCAAAATATTTCGACTCTACAGATAGCCATCCGTGAGCTGGAATGGTTTGAAATAACCTCTAAAAATAGATTTTTGTGTAAAAATATTGGCTGGCGTAATAGTTTTAAAAAACAAACTATCAGAAATTATAGGCCGGAAAAATCTCTTTCAATCTGCATAAAAATTTTTTTGATATTTTTTATTTTATTGCCATACAAAAACTTGAAAAATTTAAATAACTTCATTACTTCTTTTTTTTAATTTCTTACAATAGCTTTTCAGTAGGTGTTTATTTTATAATTAATATTTTAGTCTTAATTTTTTTTCAGTTTATGCAATTCTGGCCAGCAACTCTGATCATTAGAAATAATTAAATTTTTTTAACTTTAGTGAAAATAACTTTAAAAAAAATTATAAAATTGCACGAAAACTTTTTCGGCATTTTTCAAAAATATTATTTCAGATCATTTCATCTTTTCTAACTACCACACCATCTAATATTTTTTACAAAAAACTCGATTTTAGAGGTTATTTCAAACCATAGCAGCTCAAGGATGGCTATCGCTAGAGTCGAAATATTTGAGGAATCATCATAACATAAGCCAAGGATTATTTTGCGGAACTGCCCCGTACAACTTTTTTTCGTGAGGCGCCTTAATGTATATATGTGTTTTTCTTTTTAAAATGTCTGTTTTCGTTATCTTACTTAAATAAATACTTGTCGTCCTGCTCCAAATCCAGCAAATGCATTCTTAGGGACACTGCTTCCAGAAGACATTCTATAGATCCAATTGTGCTTCTTAGCCTTATCGACAAGCGCTTTCAAGAAGCATTCTCATAAATTACTTCTGGAAGATATTCAATTAGCATTTAAATTCAATAAACGTAAAAAAGTGCATATAATAATAATAAGTATTATAGACATTTCCCGTGGGATTTTGTAAAAAACAAAAAACCCAACCACTTTCCACACAAAAATGCCGTAAAAATCGGAAAAAGCGTTATTTCACGTGGGATTTTTTGAACCCCCCAACAAAACCCAAACCCTTCTCATTTCCAATACAAAATCGCGAGAAAATCGGGAAAGGGATATTTTCCGTGGGATTTTTCAAACCCCCCTAACCATTCTATGGTATGCCTTCTTAAAGTTCTCCTGGAAAACACCTACTAGAATCCTTTCATTGAAGGATTCTGGAAGCACTTCTAGAAAAGACTAAGGGAAGCATTCCTTCCAATGACATGCATATTTTAAAAGAATGCCTTCTGGGTATGAAAGTGGAAGGGATAGAATTCAAGACTCTCGTTTCCACTTTACCATCTTTTGGAAGCCCTTTTTTTGCTGGGATGAAGCGATTGGATCGATTTTTAATATTTTTTGCTTCATAAACCCCCCGACCCCCACACCCATCAGAATTTATAGCTTTGTAAACAGCTCACATTAGTTCAAATAGAAATTGTGTAGGAAAATTAACCCTATGGTATCACAATGAGCCTCATTAGCTTAAGTGTGTCTCTGAAAAGTAACAGCTACTTAAATCTAGCCTAAAGCCCCCCTTATAAAACACCTTTCTACTGCGTTGCTCTTACATAATGTTTTTCCATCTCTTACAGCTGAGCTTTTGTTTAATAAATGGTCTTTTACGCTCATATTTGAGGTCGAAGGTCACCAATCTAAAATGTAATCATACTGTGCAGCCAGATCTTTCATTTGATACCTCATTCACCATTCTACCTCTTTCTAGCCCTGAGATTCCTTACTAAAAATAATAAAAACTTTTAACGTTAATATTTCGGGTCAGAGGTCATAAATTTAAAATCTATATTTTGCAAATATAGGGCGCAGTACCTTTCGAATGATATAAGTTTCATTGCCCTTATTCTAAAATTAATATCGAAAAAGTGTACGACAACATTTGATGTTTGCCTATTAATATATAAGATAATATACATAACAGCATTGTTGCTATTAAAAGTGCTTCAACGAAACACAAAGATTGGGCGAATTACAACAATCATGAAAATATTGAAGTTGTTGTCCCTTAAAATTATCCGGAATTTTGCATTAGCAAACATGATACCTTTGCTTCCTAACTTAGCATTAAAATTATAACCTGCCGCATTCCTTCCATCGGCAGGCCTGCTTTGTTTTTCATCTGGGATGGCTTTGGCTTGTTTTTGTATTTGTGAGAGAGCTCAACAGAATTTCGTATTGGAGTTTGAATTCTGTCCCGACCATCACAAAAATTACTGCACTTGAAATTTCTGCTGTCATGAAATGTTTCATGCGAGATATATGGTGTGGGCATTTTAAGTGCAGCAGAAATCTCTCCAGGAGTCGTGTTGATAACATAATAGTGGAGTTCACGATCTAGTGCAAATGGTCTTGCATGAGTGCATTTGCAAAATATTATTGCATATATTTGCACTACACTAACAAAATACACAGATTTGCACTTGCTACATTCTTGCAACAATGCAACACTAAAAACCTGTAGCTTACAAATGCTACGCATGTGCAACACTGGATTGCAAGCTCAATCGAACAATCAGCTGATGGCCGGAAAGTAGACAAATTAATTTTGTGTGAGAAACCAAAATAGTCTATTATTGCCTCTTTTTCACTTTTTCTCGGCATAATATTGCAGATTTAAACAAAATATAAGAAATTATTACTTCACAAAGTAATTTTTTTTTTTATTTTCTTTTATAAATCAGCTGGGTATTAATTTTGCCAGAAGTGTTGCAGAGTAATCCAAAAAGAGCTGTTCACAATTGATTGCAAATGTTTGCAATTGCATAATTTTGCAATCTGGTGCAAATAAGATCGTGAACTGCCCTAATGTTAATAAATTAAGTGGTAATATTTTTATATAGAATGCAACGTCGTAGATAGGTAGATACGTAGATACAGACAAACAAACAGAAAATCGTTTGTTTTCGGCTTTTGTAGTCTAGTGGAGAGTGCGCTAGACTATCAACCCAGAGGTCCCTGGTTCGAATCCGGGCTCGGGCATGGTTCTTTTCACTTTTTTTGTTCTTTCCTACACTTAAGAATTATGGAACACTAAAAATCCACAAATAAACTGTGGAAAATGTGGAATTAAAGAACAGGAACAACTAAGACCTTTTTTACATTGATCAAGACTTGATGTCAAGTTTTTTGGACGTTCTCTTTTGAACTTGACGAAAGCTTTCACATTGGTCAAGACTTGAATTCAAGTTCTTGTCTTCTTTCCTTGTTTTCTAAAAATAAAATGAGATAGGTAGCAAGCAAATGAATTATAGTTTATAGAAATTTGCAAAGTGAATTTTATTTTTTTACCACGATGGAAGTTATCAAAACGTTTTTGCTTAAAAATTTAATGAAAAATTAAATTATATTGAATGCAAAAAAATTTTAATGCAACCAAAGTGTAACAAACTCACATTGATATGCGAAAAATAAAATAAAAAGCACTGTCAACAACGCGAAAATAGCAAAAGGAACACGAAAAAACACGAAAAATTGCCGGTACAGCTTCAAGTTTCTTTTTCCCTTCCGTCGCTTCCGATGTGCGGCGAATTGCCTACAAACTCTGAAACTTGACTTCAAGTCTTGACCAATATAAAAGGGGTCTAAGTGCTTGCCGAGGTTAAGCCATAAAACTAGCCTCGGTTAAAAGCAATTCAAATTGTCTTTCGCGGTTGTTTCGCCTAATCAATAATACACGTATGGTTCCAATCAATTCCTCTACATAATCTATACTTTTTTTTAAGGTCACAGACCAAACCTAGTTTGTATAAGGCGCATGCATTGGTTCTTTGATCTTTGAAAAAAAAAATGAAATGAGTTTTATAACTATAGATGAAAATATAAAATGATTCAGATATGTAAAGTTACACAAGCACCTTTACTTTTAAATCTATCAACCTTTAGCCTTATAATTATGAGTAATCAAAAATTACTATCTCACTTCTCATCTGAAGATATGTAATTCACTTTGCAAATTGAAATAATTTAAATGTGAACTTTAAACAAACCTCAATTTTTTTCTAAGTGCTTTTCAATATATTCGAAAGCTTTCGAATAATTTCTAATTAAATTTTATAGCCATTTCAAGCTTCTTAATATTACGAGATGTAGAAATTTTTCATATAAAAAAATTTTAATTTTTCTTCTAAGCCTTTTCAATATTTTAATGTATCACAAGATATCAGAAAATCTTTTCAAATAAGATATTTATAATAGTATTATATAAAATTAATGCAAAACATAATTAAATAAAACATTTCACAAGTTTTTTTTTTCTATTTTTACTATTTTCAAAAACAAAATGCAAAAAATAATATATATCCAGCAAAACTTTCTAATTTTCAGACCATTAATTACTTGGTTCAAGCAAATGCTTCTCTTTATAATATTGAGAAAATTGTTTATTTGCATGAAACAAATTTTTGTCAATTCTAGGAATACAAATTTCTCAAATCTAGGAAATTATTTTCGTTTTCAGCAACATGTTTACTTGGATCAAGCATATTCTGCTCTTAATTAAGAAAATAAGTTTGAAATATGAAGCCAAACATTCTAGTATTAAGAAAATTATTAATTTGAATCAAGCAGATTGTTTTCAACTGAAAGAACATAAATTTCTCAAATCAAGCAAATTGTTCTAGTTTTCAGTAAATTGTTCACTTAAATCAAGACAATTTTTTCACTTCAAGCAAATATTAGACTTGAATCTAGAAAAAATATTCTGGAGTTTTAAGTAAATGTTTCTTGATTTAAACCGTTTTTCTTGAGGGGGTGGGAGGAAAGTTTTTCCAATTGTTTTTGTTTTATTTGTCTGAATGTACAGCATTTCAAGAGTATTGTGTCAAAATTTCAAGTAAATCGGATCAAAACTAACGAAGATACAGCGTTTCAAGCGAGGGCCGGTCGCGAGGGCCGGATGTTCGAGTATAAAAAATTTTAAATAGATTTTCCCAAACATGTAATTTTTAAAGTCTGTGACCACAATTCCGAAAAAAAACTACTGAACCGATCGTTTTGAAATTTTTTACCCATGTTCTACCTACAAATAGCTATCAACTGACGTTAAGTTTTTTAATTTTTCAATTAGTATCAATCTTACAATAACAAATAGGTAAACTTTTTGTCTAAAAATCGACATTTCAACTTAAAAATTATGCAAAAAATTTAAAAATTGATTAAGTCAAAAAACTCGACGTCAGTTAAGAGAGAAATTTATTAACTAATCAATGCAATTTTTTTTTTATTTCAGATAATCCAGTGCTGAGGAATCGCGGTCATCGCAAAAAAAATTTTTTCGAAGCACCAGCGGAAAACTCCAATAACTCCGTTATTTCTTAACATTTTTTTTCCAAAATTTTTTAAATATTATCTAAATAATGTGTTATATTATCTATATGTTTATTATTATTAATTTTATTATATATGTATTATTATATATGTATTATATTATATCTATAATAACAAAATGTTATAAAAAATTCTTGAAAGTAGGCCTTATTTTGACCGAAAAAACTTTACCAACCCCCCTCCCCCCACCCTTAATATCATGTGTTTTAAATTTGCTCAGCTCAAGCAAACTAATGCTTGAATTGAGAAATTTACGCTTGATTGTAGGCTAAATTGTTTTTTCTTGATTTAATGCTTGATTTTTTTTTCTCAGTGTATTATATAAATCCTAATATTAAAAAAGAAAAATAAAAAGCTTATGACAAATTATTGATGGCATTCTTTTATTACTACTTTGCGTTTTATAATTCTTAAAATTAGTATATTTCTAAATTTTTTTTTATAATTTAAATAAATTATATGTTTTCAAAATGACAAAACACAAAAAATAATATATTTTCTCTTATTATAGAGCCAAGTATGGAAGCCCTTCTACTAAAATTATAAGATTTCTTTTAAATGTTTAAGAATCACTGCCTAGAGGTAATCGACGTAAGCATTATATTTTTTTTTGTGATTATCACAAAAAAGTACCACAAAAAATTAAAAAATATTTTATTATCGTCCTTTCATATCAATCATATCAATAGCGATACAAGCAATACACACACACACAGACACAAACATATATTTGAATGTTCAAATACACGTATTAATGTGACAACACCAACTAACTGTTGTTGTTGTCATTGTTGTTGTTGGTACTCTTTGTTGCTGGAAAATATAAGTTAAGTACACAAAACTGCTATCTGTGCTGCGTATCTGTAAAATACACAATCGATATACGATTTAATACTTTATTACTTAAATATTCAAGAGAAGAGACGACTTCAACAACTTTAACAACTTCAACGACCACAACTGGCAATCAGCACGGATCCATCCACAACAGTTTCTACGCGCGGTAGGATCAGTACGGAGCTTGAGTTGGTCGAACTTTTTCGATTCGGCGGCATTCGTCGGTTAAAAACGCTTAACGATCGCTTGGATTGAACGAGTACGTGCAGCAGCAGTTTGAGACCGATATCGCCGCAAACGTAAAATTCAAAAGCAATCGATTTTTAAGTACCCAACCATCATTAATATTATTAGTTGGCATTAATTGGGTAAACTTTACGACACCCTCGAGTCTCAAAATTTATACCAAATCAATGTCAAGCACCCGTGTATTGGCTCAAAAGCCAAAGCCACAATAATATCATAATAATTTATTAATTAGCCAATTATAACAAGAACTACAACAATTTATGCTACACTTTGATACTACAATAAATAGCGTTAGAAATCGATTACTTTTAGTGAAGCTTAAATCGGTTTAATTTGTGGTTTTTAACTAACTTTTTATAATCCAAGCAACTGCAAAAAAATAGCGTTAATTGGCAAGTTGCAGTACTTTTATGTCCAGTGTTTGTTTTATTTTTAAATTTACTACCATAAATTGTTTTATTTGAAGTGTGTATATAGTTAAAAAGAGTGTAAGAATTATGACCAATTATAACCCAAATTGTGGATATTATGAGGATTATAGCAGTTATGGCGGTTACACGAATAACTTATATCAACAGGATTATTACATGCAGCAGGAATGCGAGTACAACAAACATGTTTACGAGTGAGTATTGCAACACAAAGATATTATTAGGTGCTTAACTGCGCATTGGCGATTATAAAATTTTTTCACAGCCGACGGCATTTTATTCCCTCGAAAACTGAACTTTTTTAGTTTTAATGTAATTTAAAAAATGCATAAACGTTTGTTAAATATGGCAATGCTAAAAATTACTTAATAAATTAAAAAACCAAATGCCATTTGAGAATGTTAAGATGTTCACATAACAATACACTACATAAAGCCTAAAAAATTTATTTTTATTTTAAAATTGTACGTACTAAAAAAACCCTTAAATAACATTTTTTGACACTATTATTGCTCATAAAAAGTAATTGCAACAACGTTTGCAGCAAAATCTAGTGAACTCTCTTGTTGGATATGTAAACGGATACAAAATGTCAAGATTTACCAAAATCGGGCCAGACAATCCGTAGATTAAGAACTACCCGCAGTATGGAAAAAATGTCATTTCGATAAAAATACGTTTAATGTTTGTGTTTTGTTCTACATCGTATGAAATTTATATAGCACTAGAGTAAATTTTCGCATATATCGCCACCCCAGTGCCACCTACCGGGTCCAACTTTCTTCAAAGACTTATTTCTTATTTAAACAAAATATGATGTGAATTTGAGTTAAATATGTCCATAAATAAGAATTTTCAACCCAGCGCCATCTAGGGGAATCTAACATAAACAAAAACCATCCGGAGCACCTCATGAACATACGGTGTGAGTTCAAGGTGGAAAGCTTAAGTGGTTTCGGCCGTGCTGCTCGGACATGCATGCGCTCCAACGTTTTTATATACATATGTACTAAGATAATACATTACTTTTGGTTAAGCGTAAGTTTTGAATGAAAATTAATATACATACTTACAAGGAAAGGTCTTCACGTGTTACTCTCCGATTTGAATGAACTTTAGATATGTGATAGAAGACAAAATTCTAAGGTTGACGTATTTTTTTATATCTGCTAAGTTCAAGGTGAAGGCTTACAAAATAGCTTTCGAAAATTTGCGAAAATTACGTTTTTTCGCAATAACTTTAATTTTACATATTGAAACATACACAAATTAGGTACCAAATGAAAGGTACTGAAATTTCACGTCGTTTGGTGTATATTATAAAACTTTTTTGTTGTTGTTTTTTTTTGTTGTTGGTTTTAACAAATTTTTACTCATATTGTATTGATAACGTAACCGTTTCTTTACCATACTTGTGTATGTGAATCCTTATATAATTTAGTTAGTTACGTTTTTTTTTTTTTTTTTTGGTAACTTAAAGTTTTTTGGTAACTTAAAATTAAAAAACGACAATTGTGTAAATATTAATTATTAAAATGCAATTATTATTTTAAATAAATTATACAATATGTGTATAAAAAATTTTGTTTTTTTTTAATAAACTTTTTGTATTCAAACTTAACGATAAATGTTAATATTTTATAGGGCTGCCATATAATAGTGGTTTTATTTGAACATTTTATTCCCTCAAAAAACCTTAAATTTTTTAAAATCATTCTTAATTCACCCAATTAATTGTTCTAACCTTACCCAAAAGTTCAATAAACGATTTAAACTATCAAACAACAAGAATTTGTATTTAAAATCAAGAATGATTTAACCTATCAAACATTTAGAATTTGTATTTAAATTATAGAAAATCAACATAATAAATAATAAAGTCATATAGAAAACTTTAATTTTTTAAAATCTTCATAATAACTATTGTAAACATATTTTAAGATAAGCAATATCATTTAAATACATTTTCTGAATTTTTTTTTACAAACTTAATTTTGCAGAAAATCAAAGGGGGTAGCCTTGTTTTTTTATGACAAAAACAGTTCATTATTTTTTATGTAAAAAAGGGAACATTTTTTTAATGAATGAAGTGACAAAAGATAGGCAAACAAAAACAACTTTTGGTCTATTCCCAGTGAACCAAAACTACCGTTTTCGAATTCATTTATAAACCTTTTCGGGTAGAAACGTTCATTTTCGACACTCATAAATGAACCCTTTTTGTATCATAAACTAAATAGACTAAAATGCCTCTCAGAAATGAACCTTATTTTGTTCGGAAATGAGTTAAAAAAGAACCATAAATTGCATTTTTGTGGTCAGAAATGACTTACCATAGAAAAGTTATTTTTCGGCACTCGGAAATGAACCCTTTTTGAATCTATCGCCAAACCTTATTTTCTTCGGAAATGAGTTAAAAAATGAACCATAGAAAAGTTATTTTTCGGCACACGGGAATAAACACTATTTGAATAAATCACTGGACAAAAATGCCTCTCAGAAACGAACCTTTTTTATTCAGAAATGTGTAAAAATTAACCATAGAAACTCATAGAAGTGAACAAAAATGGTTCATTTACGAGGAATTTTTAGCTTCTAAAATGAATCTTTTTCGACTAAAAATAAGTTTTTTACAAATTTAGCAAGAAGTATAGTTTTTAAGTACGGGAAAAGTTTTCACGAATTTAATCTTCTATAGCAAGCACTTATAAGCGACAAAAAAAATTTATAAAAAAATCTATCTAAAAACATTCGCAAAACTCTCACCTTACGCAAAACCTTCGCTTATAGTTCAGTGGGTTTTTAAGTAAAACTGAATATTTTGGACTTTTTTTGAAAAAAAATAAAAATATAAATGCTACGCTAACAGTACTATTGAAATAGTTTTTGTTAAGTCATTTTATTAAGCTTTTAGGGGAAAAAATCAATGAAATATATTCAAAAACAACGGAGATGTTTACAACAAAATTCAAAACTTTCAATTATGCCAAAAAATGCATTGTACTAAGAATTTCCATAGTTTTTTGAATATGCTAATGTTTTTCGGGTCAAAAGAACAGATTTTTGTCATTATTTGCACAAAAAAAATTTAATTACCTTGAAAGTTCATTCTGTTTTCATATGAAATAATTTTGTATTTAACATTAGTTGTATGAAGAACTTCTATACTTTTCAAGATATGTGCAAAATTTTTATGTAAAAAAAAAAGAAAATATTTTTTCATTACACATGCCTAAAAAAAATCTAAAATTAGCTTGAAATGTCGTTTTTTAAATAAAAAACCATTGTTTGAAATGAATATTGTAGTATTTTTTAATTTTTTGTGCAAAATTTATGTACTTTCGTAAAAATTTCTAATGGCACATTTAGGAAAGCTATAATCGTACGTTTTGTATTACAAAAAAAAATATTATAAAAATTTTGATTTAGTAATGATTTTTGGAAAAATTTAATAATTTATAAGTTTATTTAGGAAAGAAAAATATATATACGTAGAGTTAGTAAAAAACAAATAAGAAGACTTATTATCAATCTAAATTAAGTAAAGTTTTATATAAAATTTAAATGGAGCAAATCCATTTGATATTGAAGGAGCTATTCACTTATTAATTTGATTTTAGGGTGATTCTTCAGATTTTTCGCAAAAAAAAAAAAATTATATTTGTAAGTTTTGAAAAAAAGTACAGAAAATATATTTATATGATATTGTTTATCATAAAATATATATTTAAAATAGTTTATATAAAGATTTTAAAAAATGTAGGGTGCTTTGTGGGAATAAAATGTACATATAAAACCACTTTTATATGACAGCTCTATAAAATATTAACATTTACCGTTAAATTTGAATACAAAAAGTTTGTTCTAAAAAACAAAATTTTAGATAACTATAAATAAATAATAGCTACATTTTAAAAATCAATACTTACACAATTGTGCATTTTTTAAAATTAATTTTTAATAACAATTTTATTTAAATTAAATTAAATTAAAAAAAAAGCCAACTAAATTATATAAGAATTAACATACACAAGTATGGTAAAGAAACGGTAACGTTATCACAACAATATGAGTAATAATTTGTTTAAATCAATAACAACAAGAAAACAACAACAAAAAATGTTTTGTAATATGCACCAAACGACGTGAATTTTTAGTACCTTTCATTTGGTGCCTAATTTGTGTATGTTTTAATATGTAAAATTAAAGTTATTGCGAAAAAACGTAATTTTTGAAATTTTCGAACGCCATTTTGAAAGCCTTAGACTTGAACTTAGTAGATATAAAAAAGCACGTCAATCTTAGAATTTTGTCTGCTATCACATATCCAAAGCTTATTAAAATCTGAGAGTGACACGTGGAGACCTTTCCTTGGACATATGGGCACTTCCAAACTGGCGTTACGGACGATTTGTACGAAGAAGTATTAGAAAAAGCAGAATGAAAATGTCTAATTTTTAAAAGGCTTTTTTTATATTTGTGTAGTAATTAAGTAGCACGAAATTAAGCAAAAACAATGACAACAATCGACTCTAAGGATTTTAAGATATAAGCAAAAATGTGTGCTGGCGTTACGTTACAAAAAACGAAAGTGATTTTTGACTTGGATTACAAAATTTGCAAAACTCTTTAAATTGGGCAAGACTTTTTGCATACAACTTTTTTTACAAGGACTTAAAATAACGAAAGTTTATTTTCCAAGTGATCAAATTTTAAAATCTTTTCTGTATTTTTTTTATTAGGCTTTTTGATCTGGCGTTACGTTACTTAAATTTCCATTGTAGTTTAATTGGTTAATTAGGTAGTTAAGTAATTATGTAATTTAGTTATTAAAAAACCAATTTAATATATTTTTTTTCTTTCCTTGCCCCAACCATTTTTTCATTATCTTTATCCAATGCCTTCCTTTTTTACTAAAACAAAAAAGCTTGCGAAACATTTACTAAACATATACGAAAAAGAAAAACTACATTTGTGAAACAGTGCAGCCGATCATGGTTAATGAATTTAAGCAGAAATTGCTTATATTAACAAAATTAAAATGTTTTTCTTAGATAATATCATCAAATAATAAGTTTTTAATAAGTTTTAATTTTTTGGTCACGGTAGACTTTTCTGTGGAAATGCCCATATATACTGTTACAATATTGAATGCACCCATTCCAATAGAAAAGTTTAACATACCCCATTATTACCACATGGCTTATGAAATATAACCTGTAAAGCGTTTGTCTGTACCGGGCATTCAAAATTGTTTCATCTTTCACCATGGAGTGGTTTTAGATTTTATATTTTGTTCCATTTTTTTATTGACTAAACATTATTATTAGGGTATTCACGATGTGTTGTATTTTGCCATTTGTAGTATACATATTTGTGATAAATATGACATAAGTAGAAAACTTTTGGCATATAGTAAAACAATATTGATGTCGACAAAATTTTTCCGTTTTTAAATTTAAAGTATTTGCAAAAATGTTTTTACATACTATTTTAAGACCATTAACATAGGCTTACTTTAAAGCTAGAACTCGGATTTAGTGTACTCCAACTTAAGTCCTAAGGTCGATCGAGATAAAAATAAATATGTTACACTCAGCTTAAAGAAAACCCAAAAATTGCACAAACGTTGGATAACAATACTCTACACATGAGTGAAGACATCGATAAGCAAACCACAAACAAACATTACAATAACGAATATTCTTAAACGTAAGCACATTTCTATAATTTACATCCCATTTAGGAACGCTGAAAAACGTTAAGAAAACAAAATATTTTACCTGAACCAAGCCCATCGCTGAACTGCTGAACCTGTGCACATGGTGAGTGAAGACGAAAAGCCCGAAACACAAACAGGCGGGATGAAAGTGACATGCGAAACCATGTTTGATGCAAAACTGCCAACATTTTGAAAGAAGAAAAAAAAAACAAACAAAATACAACAGCATCCACGCTTAAAATCTATTATGGCAAACAGCATTAGCAGAGATTATCCGGAGGTTCAGCCGACGATTAAAGCCAAACCAATTACAATTACAACTACAGGCCAGCACATAAAAACCCAACCGAGTGTAAGGACATTTTGCAGTTTTTTAAGACATAACCTGGTAATATGGGATGGTATCGTTGGCTTGTTTGTTGCTTGCCAAAGGTGACAAAGTGGAAATAATTCCCATTGTTGCTGATTTATTTTCTGTGCCTAAGCATTTATTTTATTTATATTGTTTCGAAGCGTTATTGTTTACAGCTTGTACAGAGCTCTTTACTGTATTTTTTGCTATCAATGACGCATGCGTACAACATTGGATTAAAATCAACTTATAAAAGCAGTTCATTATTTTTTGCAATATAGAAAAATTAATTTTCTTCAATGAAATCCTGTCTTGCTTTAGATCTGCCGAGATTTTTTTTTTTTCCTTAGTGCGAATTATTTCTCTTTCCTTAAGTTGTTTTTCCAGCAGGTTTGCTTTGCTTTTGTTGCACGGTTTGGCTTTTCTCTCGCAATATTTTCCGCATTACTTAGTGTGGTAATAATTCCTAATGCATCGAGCAAATACAATTATTTTTTGTTTTCTCCGAAACCGAATTCTCAGAAATATTTTGACAGTTTTGTGTTACGGATCGTGACGTTTGTGTGACATTGGATCTAATTATTTCACGAAACAAAAACATATTTGATAAAATATTTCAATTGGCAAAATGTACTGAACCTTGAGCCGACAATGTTTGGAAGAGATCAGTTAATTTCATAATTTAAAAGAATTGTACTGGTTGCACGGTTGCCACCTCAAATTCCCACAAAAAACCTTTTTCCCACAATAGCAAAAATTAATAACCACAAAAATTCCTATGGTATAAAATTGAAAAAAAACCATCGTAATTAAAAAAAAAACACGACAAATTCCATTTGTGAATAACAAAGTAATACTGTAAATAATACAGACAACAAATTGTCAAAAATGAAACAAAAAAGTAAAAATTAAAAAATTAAAAAAAAAACAACTTAGTAATAATAATAAAAAATATTTGTTTAATTCACCTTAGACCTGTATAAAGTTTACAAAAAGAGTTCCAAATTAGTTTTTAGTCTTTAAAAAGCAAAACACAATTACAAAATTCTTATCTTTTTAACAATTATTAGCTAGCACACACCGCCATCAAAAGCAAAATTCTATTCGACTGAAAATTCGATGAACAACGAACATTTCGACAGGGTTTGACATTCGATGCTCGTTGTTCGATAACCAGCGAAGATTACGTCGAAAGCAACTCGTAATAAGGGCATATCACAAATCAATTTTAAGATATACTTATATTGTTGTATATTGATAAAAAAAGAGAAAAAATTCCCCGAAACATATTTTCCCAATGCATGTAATTATGTCAAGAGTGAAAGAACTTCCCACTAAACCAAAGTAACCGAAATCTTAACGAATTCGTTGCGAATATCATATAGATGGGTTGCGACGATTTTGACAATGAAAAAAATATGAAAAATATACACTTTTATGTAAACATATATTTATACATCTTTTAACTTAAAAATAAAAATAAATCCTTCAAAACAAAAAAATTCCACAAAACAAAAAATTCCATGTGAATTAAAATAAAAACACAATCAATTAAAAAATCCCATGGGAATTCCCATTTCCCACGGCAATTAAAAATAACCACAAATGGGATTTTTCCCACAAAGGTGACAACCGTGATTGGTTGTTCGAAAAGTAATGTCTTTTGTTTTAGCTTTGAGAATAAATCTAGGCATTTCAAATGATCATGAACGGTCGAATTCGATAAATTTTATCTCTCAAAGATCTCACGAGCTGTTATGCTACAGTTTGCATCAATAAATTTGCATCATCAGCTTCAACTGAACTATCAGAATCAGGCCTTGCTATATGAGCTGTCAAAATATAGTGGCGCCAAATTAAACATAGAAGATATACCAATGCAAAAATCAGGAAAAGCTTTTAGAGGTTTTTTTTTATTTTCAACACTTTTTTATGTTCTCTCTTTTCCGATTTTAAATATGTATAAATTGTTTTCGTATCTTCACCAGAACCAATCTTGTAACAATTTTTAAGACCGCAGATCAATTATTAAAAGTCAAAATAAATAGGACCAAAAGTAACAAAATATTTGTTAAAAACCTAGTTTCAACTCAACAAAAACCTTAGAAGAATATTTAGTACTTGGTTGAAAAGTCATTCACTCTGAAAAGAGTTCGAGACATAGATTAAACTAGGGTTTGACAACGTTCATTTAAAGAGGTAGCTAAAGATCGTTCTCAATCGAATTTAAATCCGGGAACTGTGCTGGCCAATCTAAAACATTTCTTTTTTTTTAACTCGTACGGAATGGTTTCACTGGGTCATAATCATGCTGGAATTTCCTCAGTATTGGCATTTGTTCACTTGCATGTGAAATCATTACCATAGGGGTATTCACGATTCAACGCACTCACCTGTGCAGTTGAGGACTTGTGCACTTTAGAAAAACAAAATACACGTACGTCAAAAATCTGCACAAGTGCTTTTCTAATATTGCCTCAAACTTGAGGACTTGAGCAGTTGTGCACTTGTGTACATTGAAAAATTTTGACAGCTTTGAAATAGCGATGGTAGCGTGTTCACGAAAACCTAATTGCACAACTGCACTGGCAAGTCCTCAAGTCCTCAACTGCACTGGCAAGTACACTGAATCGTGAATACCCCTATTGTTAAAAGGTTCTTTTATATGGTTTGATCCATAATACCTTCAATTCTGTGAGCCCCGTGAATCTTGCGAGTACCGTGAACGTAAAAAAGTTATCTTTAGATTTTACTCAAACATCTTTGACTTAAGAGTAGTCAGACAAGTCAAGTAATAATACTCGTATACAAGACATAATATTTATTACTAATATTATAGGAAAATTTTTTATGATTTAAATCTTTTATAATTTGTAAATTTAGCACCTTCCGGTAATCATTGTAGCACGTAAAAACTGGAAAATTTTTCTTCTTTATTTTGTCACAAGCTGAAACTAGCTGATATTAAGTTGCTGCCATGCCCCTTTGTTCAACGCCCATAAAATGATATCAGTTAATCTTTTTTTTTAATTTAGTTTTGTATTTGTATTTGTATTTATTTAGTTACAATATGTTGACATTTAAGACTTAGTCTTTTACATGCCTCATTTATAGCATACATAACAACATATAAGATTAAAATATTTTGTGAATTATTTAACATTAGAAAGACAAAATATAGAATTATAAAAAAATACAGAATTATTTAAACAAATATTAATATCAAATGAAAATTTTACATTCGAAAGACAAAATATAGAATTATAAAAAAAAAAACAGAATTATTTAAACAAATATTAAAATCATATTAAAATCAAATTTTAACATACATTAGTTTTTGAACAAGAAAAATATTAATTATAAATATATATTGAGATATTAAATGTAAATATTTTAAATTGCTTTCTCAGTTTATAAAATAAAATTTGAGAAAAAAAAATTAGTTGAGAAACAGATTTAAGAACTGAAAGGAAAATTTAAAGAAAACAGATAGAAAAAGAGAGTTAAGAGAAGTGCTCGAAAATTAAATTAAAGTTTTAATTTAGTAATTAAAAAACAAGTTTAATATATTTTTCTTTCCTTGCCTCAACCATTTTTTCATTATATTTAGCCAGTGCTTTTTATTTTAACCAAAACAAAAAGTTTACGAAACATTTACTAAGCATTTACGAAAAAGAAAAACTACATTTGTGAAACAGTGTAGACGATTCGATCATCATGGTAAATGAATTTATGAATAAATTTCTTAAATTACATCCTTAAATCACGGTAAACTTTACTGTGGAAATGCCCATATCGCTCATTTGCTCGAATAACGACATAACTCAAAAAAAGTCATTTTGCATAAAACACATTTAAAGTTTTCAACTGACTCAGACCTTGTGTGAAGAGATATAGGCATTTTATCTTGTCACGCGGAGAATATTCAAAATAATAACATGAAATTTTTACACAATATGAAACATGATATTAAGAACATTTCTGCATTATTAACCCAAAAACCTTGTTTTTTGAGTTATGACGTTATTTGAGCAAATGAGCGATATGTATAATGATTATGCGGCTTAAGTGTAAAGCTGGCTGTGAAAAAAATAATTTAAGTTCTCTGTTTAAAAACACGAAATTACTTTCCAAACAACCCAATAATCTTCTTAATATATAAAAGGCAAGCACGCTGCTCTGTGCCCAAGATCTCTCAAACTGTTCAGCCTGAGAGTATGCCCATCTTAATACATATAAGGCAAGCATGCTGCTACGCACACAGTATTTTTCAAACTGTAATTATTTTTGGACAATAAAGTACTTTTACAAGACGTACTGTTCCCGAAAATGTTCAGCCCGAAAGTATGCACAGAAAATGTATTTGATACTTATCACTGACAGTATTGGGTTTTTACAATAGTACGTTTTTGATCAAACTACCTTTTTTTCATCCTTTTATAAAAAATTTATGATGAATTTCATGAAACTCTTTTGATTCGATTTGAGTCGATTGTGCCAAAAAAATATAATTATATCAGCCGCAAAACGACACCGGAGTTGCTACATAGATGATAGTTTCAAGGCCAGTTTGCAAAGTTGTGTATGAATATGATTGTTACCAAACTCGACTTTTTGCATTTTTACATATGAACTAATTTTTCAACACTGCTTCAATACGTAAAGTGTTCTTTAAAGTGGTACATTTGTATTTTTCAAAAATCAATTGAATAAAAAATCAAGCTTTAAAAAGAGGAAAAAAGTGCTTTCGGCGAATGGCTCCAAGAAGGAAGTGTGCGGAGGATATGTCGTAGGACAGGCTTTTATATTAGTATTTCATTAAAGATTTCTACATTTTACATTTTAAAAACTTTTAAAAAGTGCTTTTAAATGTGTTATTTATTTCCCTCAAATCATCTCAATGCTTAAAAATCATTTAGATATTCACATTTCTTCATTAACAGAACACTAAATTTTATTGCGCTGCGGCTTAAGTTATATCCATTATTCTAATACAAGTAAATAAAAAAAAAAAACAAACATAACAAAGCCGGAAAAAAATTCCCACATGAAGTTGGTACCAACTAGAAAGTGGTACCCTCTTTTCGATACCCCAATTCTCTCTTCAAATGCACAGTGAAACATTAAATTAAAAAAAAAAAACTTTCCCCTCTTACTAGTTCTGCCATGAAAACTATTAAGACAGTAAAACTGCAAATCGTGAAACATGCTTTCTCGAAATGACATTTCAACTTTATGCCTCGCACTTGTCACAAGAGTGTCCTCAATTATGCTGAAGAGTTGGCAAACTTTTTTTTTTGTTTTTATATAGAAAGTTTGTGACTGAAATATGAAGTTCGAAAAACTAATTTCTTTCTTTATTTCTTTGATGTTGGGAGTGAGAAGTAATGTTGTAGTTCAGGACGAAAAATTAAATAGGCATGCAATCACGACAGAGCTGCATTGTATATGAAAGTTTGGGATTGAAAAGCAGAAAAACAAAAGGTTGGTTTTATAAAATGTGCATTATTATTAAATGTACGTATAATAACTATACACTGAGCAGCAAAAGTCATGGTACTCCAGCCACAATGGAAAATCTTTCGTTTTTTCTTAAAAAAACTATATCATAAAAAAGTTATATGATGCTTATTTTTATTTAATGCATCCACATGTATATTATAAAAAACCAAAATTACATTGCAACTTTTTAACAAAATAAAAAAATAAATAAAAATTAGAGATCATGTTGGCTTCATTTTTTTGCACAGAAAAAGTCTTGGTACTCCAGGAAAAGCATTAAAAATTTATATAAATTAATTTTATAATTTATGAAATTATAGCATGAATTAAATTGCGAGCTTTAGATTAAGTAAGTTTTTAAGAAGGCAACAACAATAAATTGACAACTTAATCGTATGACATTTAAAGCAGTAGGCTCTGTGAAATATATGTAATTTTCTTATGTGCACAAGCGTGTGTCAACCGGTATATCGTGACAGGGCCGTAGCCAGGATATTCTCATGGGGGGGTTTTGATGAAATTTTTTTTTTTTAAATTAAAAATTAAAATATACAAGTATTTGTTTTATTTCATTTTAAACTTAAGTTTTTTATGTATTATATATGTATATTAAGGAAACTCGACTGGCGGGGGATAGCCTAATTTGCATCACTCTAAGAATCAACCTTGGTCCATTTTATAACGATTCTTAAAATATTTTGCCTGTTTCGATAACCGCCAGTGAGCTCCTAACCATTTTACAAAAACCTCAAAAAAATCATAATTTCTTAAGTATTTTGCTGGTGTAAAATTTGTAAGAACAAAAAGCTGCCAGAAGTTAATGGCCGGGAAAACCTCTTCCAATCTTCATAAAAAATTAAAAGTTTTGAAATAGGATTAAAGATAATGTAGTTGTTGTCCATTTTATAACGATTCTTAAAATATTTTGCCTGTTTCGATAACCGCCAGTGAGCTCCTAACCATTTTGCAAAAACCTCAAAAAAATCATAAATTCTTAAGTATTTTGCTGGTGTAAAATTTGTAAGAACAAAAAGCTGCCAGAAGTTGATGGCCGGGAAAACCTCCTCCAATCTTCATAAAAAAATTAAAAGTTTTGAAATAGGATTAAAGATAATGTAGTTGTTGGTAAATTTTTTTTAATTTTTTTAAAGTTATTTTCACTAAAATTAAAAAACTTCATTATTTCTAAAGCGATCCTCACTTTCAAGATATCGTTGGAAAGGTTTTGTTTATTATATATAACTATATAATAAAATAATTAAAAGTTTTCTATATGATCTTGTTATTTATTAGCTGGTTCTCTGTGATTTAAATGGAAATAGAAATTCTAAATGTTTGATAGTTTAAATCACTCTTGATTTTAAATACAAATTCTATTTGTTCGATAGTTGTGCGCTAAAGTGCGCTTACATACAGCGATTACGGCTCGGGTTCGATTCCCGGCGGCATCACAAAGATTTCTGATAAAGCCTGTAGCAGGGCCGAAATTGCAATAAAATCAGCTAGTGATGTTTTCCTTTTCATATTGAAAATGTTGTTGTTGTTTTTGTTGTTGTTTCTTTGGAAAAAATTCACTAGAGCAATTAATTGTTCTAACCTGACCTAAGCTTAATAAACGATTTTAAGCTATCAAACAACTAGAAGTTGTATTTAAAATCAAGAATGATTTAAAATATCAAACATTAAGATATATTTCATCCTTCCAAAACCGTTTTTAAATCGAAAATCGATTAAAAAATTGCTGAGTTGCTGATTGCGTAATGTGTCAAGTACAAAAAATCGGTTTTTGAAAGGTTAAATTAAATTTTGGGCGTGTATTAACAATTTCAAATATGGTTTCGTGTTGTACTCGACCAGACCTATAACCTAGACTTTGTCGCTTAAAAAAGTGTAAAAGTACATTTTCACTGTAGCACTGTGTAATTAATTATCATAATAATCTAAATACTATAAGAGCGAAAAAAATATTAATTCGGATATATTGCGTTAAAATCGATAAAATTTGTAAAAACGTTAACCCTACGCACTCTGGATTTAAAATATCCAGAAATAAAAAATGAACGTTCGCAGATCTGAAAAAATTCTAGAATTACAAAATATTAAAAGTACTATAACTTTGATGCCAGAGCACTTAGAGACTTCTAAAAACTCTTAAATTGAAGGTGTTGAATAGTACTACTAAAATATATACTAAATACATCACTTTTTTGGCTCACTCTTTCAGAAAGTGCGATATTCTCACGAATTTGAAAAATTTTTTCCTAAAATCTATTTTGAACAGAAAAACATTTTCGTCCTGAAAAACAGAATTGTATCGACAAACTCCAGCGACAAAACCATGGGTGCTGACATTTAAATTTTCAAGAACCGCTCGATGGAAAATTAAAGTCATTTGGTGGCTGAAGTATACTTTAAAATCTCTCGAATCAAAAAGGTTTCATAACAACTCATAACACAGACTTTTACACGTAGAAGCAACTTCAGTATATGACTTGTTAAGTTTTTTAGAATATATTAAAGTGTTTTAATGAAATAATTGCTGAAATGCATTAATTTTTGTTAATATGTCGGACCTCTGGGGGGTTTGAACCCCCAAAACCCCCTTGTCTAAGGCCCTGTATCAGAATAACAAAATTAGTACCAAAAATCTCAGAAAATAGAATTATATAGGTTACATTTTTTTTGCTCCCCCTTAGAACAAATCCTGCGGACGCCCTTGCTGTTGAAAAGCTTGATCATTTAAGAGACTGTGAGTAACATTTCATTTTAAAAATTCCAACTGTACATTTTTATTTTTGGCCTATGGCAGCAACCACTGTGTAAAGGTTGGTATTGAGAATTGTAATACGTTAGCCCATTTCTCTACTGATAACTTGGACAATTTTTAATAACTACGTGAACTTCACTCCAGGTTTGTGAAAGGAGTGAGTTTGCCTTCGAGTGCTACACAAAATTTCCAGATTTCTTGGTAGAAAAGCCAAATTTTGATGTAAAAGTTGCGGTAGCTGTTTTTTTTTTAATTCAATAACATTAAAAATTACTTTTAGAAACCATTATTAATCATTTTTGGTATCAGAAATGCAAATGATCTCAGCTTTTTTCAAAAAAGCAAATTCATTTAAAGCTTATTAACAACCTAAACTTAGCTTGGTTTTGAGTAAATATATAATAATACTAACTGAAACCCGGCGCTTTGCTGACACGCCCCCCGTTTCCAAACGCCCATCAAATATAATCTTGCTTGTGTAAATTGTTGTCGAATACTGAATTCCGTGACTGTGTGCGACTTTTAACTCAAAAACTATTCAATTTCTCAAAATGGGTCTGTATGGGAGGTCCCTTGTCCAACACCTCTAAATCAGTGAAACAGCACGTATAAATTTTGTTCTAATACCGAATTTGGAAGCTGTGCGACCTCTTATTCCAAAGCTAATCGATATTGCACAATGATACTGTATTGGAGGTGCCACGCCTCATTTTCCAGTGCAAAAACCCTCTTTTAAATGTGTTTAATAACTTCCTTAACTTTCATTAAAATCGGTAAAGACATATAAGCTGAATTACCAAATTTTTGTTTTCTACGGTTAAACCCGTTTGATATATCTGTGGTAGAGCCCCCCATTACCCGGTTTTACGATCGACCGGTCTAAACCGGTTCTAAACCGGTCGACCGGTCTTTACGGTCTACCCGGTCAGACCGGTTTTTAGTACTTTATACAAAAGAGTATGTTTTTTGGTACTTTTTGGCAAAATATGCTAAAGACTAGAAATAAATATAAAAAAAAATCCATGTTTTTGGAAAAGTACTGAAATTAAAAAAAAAACTGAAAAAAAGTTCAAAAAATCAAAAAAATTTATAAAAATCGAAGAAATTTTTAAAAATTTTATAATTTTATAAAAAATCTAAAAAAGTGAAATTTTCCAAAAAAAGGTAATTTTTCAATTTTTACTCTAGCTCGACACAGCTGTGCGCGCGACAATGTCTTTACATCTGTTGAGCAGTGAAGATGTACAGACGTGTAGCGGAACTCTGTCGCCAGATGTTATGTTATTATTATTAATATAAAAAAACAAATTATTATTATTAATATAAAAAAAAAAACAAATTAATAAAACCACGACGTCAACTGTGAATTGAATTTTTTTCGAAATTCAATTAAAAAGCATTCTAAATGTATTGCGCAAGCAAAATCAAACAATTTTATATCACTTTTATATATTTATATATATATATTTGGTGTGAGCAAAGAGACGAGAGCGTAGTTACATATTTATTCTCTTTTATTTAATGTTCTCTATGCAAAAGTACCAAAAACAACCCTTTTAAAAAAACCGTTTAAAAACCCTTTTTAAAGACCGGTTAACCGGTCGACCGGGTAGACCGTAAAGACCGTAAGAACCGGTCGACGGTTATGACCGTAGGCTCTAATCTGTGGTCACAAGGAATAATGACTGAACTCAAAATATCGTAAAAAAGCAATATGGAATTTACTTTATTGCCAATTTTTGGAAGTATGCAGATCTCCATTTTTTGCCCAGAAGTGATCATCACTTATGTCTGCATGTATTTTGCTTGCAACGGTTCATATATTTCAAAAAAATGGGTCGTAGTTCGTGGAATTAAAATATCGTTTCTTACGATACTTTTAGTTTAGTCGTTAGTTGAGTGAGTTTATTACTTGTGACCACAGGTATTGCATTTTTACTAATTTGTGGGCGATAAAAGTGGGCGCAGATATAGTGAGACCACACCCATTTTTTGGAAAGTTGTCGAGAGTAAAAATATGAACTCAATTACCAAATTTTAGTATTTAGATATATTTCGCTCACGCCCATTTTTTGTACGGTTGCCGACAGTAACCATCTGAACAAAATGAGTACATTTTAGTTTTTACGATCAAAACCGTCTGATATATACCCTTTTTTTTGGCTTGTGGGCCTTCTTGTCCAATCGAAACCAAATAACACAGGAACATTTTCAAAATGTGGCTTCAGTTTCAATGAAAATTTCATAAAGATGTTTCAAAATATGTGATTGTTTTTTTGGTGTCAAAATAATAGGAATTTTCTAAAATTAAATTGGCCAGTATTTTTTACAGTAAAACGTATTTTAACAACTAAATTAACGTTAGTTAAAAAAAGGAGTAAGAGGCGAGGTCAAAACAAAGTATGTAAAAATAAAATCTATGATGCATAAAATATGTGAACGAAGTTTGAGCGAAATCCGTCGAGCCGTTTAGATTTTCATTAAAATCATATTTGTACTGCAGTGCCCTCTGCCGTTAAGGATAAATCAAAATAGATGGAGCATCAAGATTGATTGTATCTGGAAACCCCTAAATTTTCATTGTAATCATAGGAGCTGTTTAGGAGTTTCTGATAACTTGTAAAATTTTTTTACTGCATTTTTATTGATTTGTGGGCGGTTAAAGTGGGTGTGGCAAACTTGTTTTCTACCTAAGCCATCGCATCTTCGAAACAAATCAACTGCCAAATTTTCAGATTAATTAAGTTTATACCTGGTGCACTTTGCTTTACTCCACGCTCATCCCATAAAAAAGGATCGTAAATATAATGCGACCAGGCTTATTTTTAAAATAAGCAACCATATGGACTAAATTACTAAATTTTGGCCTTATACGATCAAAAATTCTGAAATATAGAATTGCCATTCAATTGTGGGCGGTAAAAGGGGGCGTGGAAACCCATTTTGAGTACAGTTGCCAACAGTAAGTATACAAATTTAATTACCAAATTTTAATCTAATACGATAAAAACCGTCTTATATATAGAATTTTTGCATAAAATGGGCGTGAAAAGTAGGCGTGACAAATCTTACATAGCCTAGCACGATTCAGTTAAAATTAAAAATGGTTTTGTAACATTATTGTCTAAATAGCTTCAGTGGTTCTCGTGTGATTGCGGAACATCCGTACGTGTCACAAAGGCTTTTATAAAATAGTATAGATGCACAACTCGGGAATTGTAATCGCTTCTGAAAAGTGGGCGAAGTTATAGTTCGACCACGCCCATTTTTTGCTGAATTGCTGAGAGTAGGCATACAAACTTAATTACAAAACTTTAGTCCAATACAGCAAAATCCGTCTGAAATATAGCATTTCAATTGGTCGTGGTAAAAGTGGTCGTGGCTAAATTTATGTATAAAGTGACCACTAGAGATGGCAATATTTGGAGTTTTTTCGATCCCGGGATATTCGGGATCTGAAAATACAATCCCGGGATCCCGGGATCGTTCCGAAATTCAAGAAGTTTTTATTTCGTTATTTTTTTTCGCCAAAAAGTGCAACACATTCACTTCTATTCTTTTATAGTACATACTCTGTATTAAATTGATATAACAAAGAAGCACAATTTGTACTTATTCAACAAAAAAAAAAAAAACCAAACATAAAATTTGACCAATCATATATCTTCAGTAATTTATAACATAGTTTTTGTAATACATGCACAAATAAATATTTTCGGTTTAAGCTTAGTATGCTGTAGAAGCGAAAAAATCTTCCGTAAGAAATGCATCGCGTTTTTGACAGCGAAAAAGTAGCGAAATTTTTTTTCGTTGGTTAGTACGCTGTTGAATCGAAAAAATTGTTCAATGCAGCCAAGTTCACAACCATGATTGGAGAGTTAAAATGTCAAAACTTCGCTGCCTTTTATATGGCCGTACATTGAATTGGCGTGGAAATTTGACATTCAACAATAACGTTCAACTAACACATTCAACAAACACTTTATGGTAAATATGTGTTAGTGTTGAATCTACACCAAAATTTTGAGCGTAGAATTAAATGCCTAAAAATGTTTGTTCCTGCAGCATACTAAGCTTTAGCAGTAACTGCTTACATAAAATTATTTTAAATCAGTATTTAAACAGCAACTGTTTTAAAATTAAATTTTTTTTAGATTGATTATTGTTCAATTATCCTTCAATAAATCAATTACGCTTATAATACAGATTCTACAGCGCTTAAAACCTGGTGCGCCAGAGTAAGTTTAACTAAGAAGAGCACTATTTTTCTTGAAACATACTTTTTCAAAACTGGCTACACTACTGAAAACAAACTAATCGACCAATGAAAATTTATTTTAATCTGTTCCTATTATAATTCTACACATCTTTTACCAAAATGAGCGTCTTTGGAAATTTTTCTTGGTTTTACACGCAACAATATGGCCAAATATAATGTCGATTTTTTGCACTTTTTTCCACGCTTCCTAATTTTCTAAATTTTCCATTTTGGTAAAAGATGTGCATTCAAGAGTCTTTCTTCGAAAAACATTTAATTTTCAGGCGATCAGCGTGATGATGTAAAATTAACACGCAAATTAAATTTTTTGTTTATGTAATAAAATTTTTTAGAAAACATCATCTAAAATATGTCTTAATTTAAACCGCTTTGATCTAAAACCTCCCTTTAATTATATGCTATAGCACATTCAAATTAAAATAAAAAAAGTCAATACATTTAAGTAACAAATAAATACAAAACTCTTTCTATTTAGAGCTTAGTAAAAATATTCCTTCTTTTGATCAAAATACGATCTTTATGAAATTTAAGCATTAATGGTATTATCCCCCAATTAAGACCTTAATTTATTGCATATAAGACCTGCAGAGAAGAAGCACCGCTCCGCCTCAACGCTTGTATGTTCGATCGTTGATCGTTGAAAGGGGGATATATTTATTTATTTATTTATTTATTTATTTAAATCTACCGGGTCGAGCCCTTACAGATTACAGTAGTTCCTTAAAGCTAGGGATGACAAAGATAACTTATAAACTAAGATTTAGACAGAGGCACAGTGAAGGCTAATATTACTTCAAACATTCATTCAAAACTCTAATTAAAGCTGGTCTTTCAAGGTCTTGATCAAAATTAAGAGAATTACATAGAGTAAGGCACCTAGAGACAGGATCACTACGACCATAGTTTGTCCTATGAACCTTGATGAAAAATGCACAATGTTCTCTAAGTGGTCTGGCGGGAGCATGAAAAGGGATAAGAGATAGGAGTTCGGGTGAATCAGTTTTCCCACTAAGTATATCTTTAATAAATAAAACACTCGATATGTTGAACCTAGTTGAAAGCTTTTGTAAGAGAAGCAATTGACACCTCACTTCATATGATGGCATATTATCTTGTGAAAAAGTCCGACGAGTCGCAAATCTTGTGAAATTCCTTTGTATTTTCTCAATCCGATCAATATCTTTTTGATATATCGGGTGCCAAATTACTACACCATATTCAAGAACTGATCTAACTAGGGAGATGAATGTAGTTTTAAGTGTGAATGCATCTTTGAATTCCTTTGCGTTTCGTTTGATAAAACCGAGTAATGAGTTTGCTCTAGAGATTGCATAGTCCCTATGGGGGCTAAAAGTAAGCTTAGAATCAAAATAGACTCCGAGATCTTTAATTAGGGATACCCTGGCAAATTCGAGAGTCTGATGCTTATAATTAAATAATATTGGCGAGAGATTTCGTAAAAACGTTAAGAGCTTGCATTTCGAGAGGTTCAGTTTCATACCGTTACTAGCACACCAGGATAAGAAAGCATTGATATCTTTTTGAAAGCTCGTGCAGTCGTGCAACGTGCTTATAGCTGCATATATTTTTAAGTCATCGGCGTAAAGCAACACAGAGCAGTATTTAAATATTTCGACTACGTCATTGATAAATAATGTAAACAGTAGGGGTCCCAGATGACTGCCTTGTGGAACCCCTGACTTAGCATAAATAATGCGCGAATAGCAATCATCAACCTTAACCATAAGTTTTCTATCTGCTAGATACGATGATATCCATGCCAGTAAACAAGAGTGTATTCCCAGTTTTTCCAACTTCAGTAAAAGGGTTTTGTGTGGAAGGCTGTCGAAAGCTTTAACGAAGTCTGTGTAGAGAACATCGACTTGCAGGCCACGTTCTATCGTATTAATGGTAAAATTTGAAAATATTGACAGATTTGTACTAGTGGATCGCCCGGAGAAAAATCCATGTTGGTGGGTTGAGATGTAGTTTTTTACTTCAAGAAAGAGTCGTTTATTTACAATGGCATCAAGCACCTTAGGGATGGCTGATAATTTTGTGATTGGTCTGTAATTTTCAATCATTCCTTTTTGACCGGCTTTAAAAATAGGTGTGATAAATGCAGTCTTCCAATCATCTAGGAATATGCCGCTATAAAGGGACATATTGAAAATAGATGTCAATGGGATAGATAAAGATGATGCACAGCATTTTAGAAGCCGCGGTGGAACCAAGTCAAAGCCTGCACCCTTGTTCGGGTCTAGACTTTTTAAAGCATTATATATTTCATCTTCAGAAAACTTTAAAGAACCGATATCTAAGGATTGCTGTAGTTTGGAGAAGTCGAGAGAACTTACATCAGGGTCGTGATTATTAAATACTGAACCGAAAAAATTCGCAAAAAGTTCACATATTTCTTGTGAATCTTTGGCTAAATTCCCTTGGAATTCCATCACTTTAGGAATACCTGAGCTTTTTCGCTTTGAATTATAAAAGGTCCAAAATGATTTTGGATTTTGTTTAATGTTAGATTCGACGGAATCCATATATTTTTTATGTAAAAAGTTTGATAGAAACTCATATTCTTTTCTTCGCAAAGTAAAAATCGACCAATCCTCAGGCAAATTCGTTTTTTTATATCTTTTGTTTGCCTTGTTTTTCTGGTTTTTTAAACGTAAAAGACTTCTATTGTACCACGGCAGGTTGAAATTATGACGTTTACGTTTTAAAGGTACGTAAAGAGAAAAACTTTCGCTTAGAACTTTTTCGAAAATGTAATACATTGAGTAAATGCTTTTCTTGTCAAAGACTATCATCCAGTTAATGCTGTTATAGAAATTATTCAGGGCTGGATAATTGGCGTTGAAAAAGTCATAAAAATGGATGTTGTTTTCGAGAATTCTGTATTGATATGAATAAAATGAAAAATTTAAGGACAGAGCCTTGTGATGCACCGACTCACTTGTGAGTGGCATGTCGCACCTAAAGATATCATGCTTAATTTCATTGCTTATAAAAACCAAATCTAAAATTCTGTATAAATCGTTCTCAAATTTGTTGATTTGAAGAAGACCGAGAGAATACAAAGTATCGCAAAGCTTATGTTCAATTGAACTTTTCAAATTAAAAGGAATTAACATTTTTTCATCCGAACAATACCTCCACTCAATATTCCCCAAGTTAAAATCTCCCAATACACAAGGAAATTGATTTGAATTTAAGTGTGAAATAATAGAGCTTACGTTAATCAAATGAGAATCATAAACATCAGCATTACTATTAGGTGGAATATAACTTAGAATAAATATGATTTCGGAAGAACTACAGCTGGCGGCTACGCAGATTTGTTCGATACTATTGTCACAAGTGGGGAGTTGGATTTCTCTGCTAGCGTACTTAGATGAAATGGCAATCAAGACACCTCCACCTCTAGATACATCAGGTCCAAGTATACGGTCTCTTCGGTAAACCTCATAATGATTGTCAAAAAGTTCTGAGGATAAGAAATGCGAGGTCATCCACGTTTCAACTAATAAAATCGCTTCAAAGTCATGGCTAGAAGCAGCGTTAAACAGGGCGCTCGTTTTTGTACGAAGGCCGCCAGCGTTGTGGAAATATACTGAAAAATTTTTGTGCTGATTTAAAGCCAACTGAGGTGCGCTGTTGGATTGTAGTGTTTGCTGCTGTTGTTGTTGTTGTTGTTGTTGCTGATACACGGAGAAGCTATTGTGCTGATATAGAGCCGACTTAGGTGCGCTGTTAAATTTTTGTGTTTGTTGTTGCTGGTACGAGGACGCTCTGATAACTCGAGGGGTGGGCAAATCGAGCTGGAGCTTAGAAGTTGACGAGCAGAAATTAATAGGCGAGAGACAAGATTGTTGGAAACTATTGGCAGCAACATCATCATCGCTAGTGATTATGTTGAGTGTGTTGTGTTGGAGCGTTGAAAGCGATAAGTGATCATTTTTCAGCGAGAGACATGAAGGTTGTGCCCTGGTGGCGGCAGCAAACTTATTGCTTCTATCTACGTTATTTGCAATACGTTGACCGGCTTTTGAAAATTTTCAAAAGGACGAATTTTGATATCAGATGGCCATAAAGTGGGATTAAATAGCTTTTCATACAAGCTGGGTGATACTCCCAGCTTATATGTGATGGTAGTTTGAAAAATTTTAGATTTATTTAGATTTTAGAAAAATTAGATATTAAAAAAATTGTTTTCAACAATCCCGGGATTCGAATCAAAAAATCCCGGGATATTCGGGTCTTAAAAAAGATCGGTTGATTGATTGAAATGATTTCTGAAAAGTGGGCGTAGTTATAGTTCGACCACTTCCATTTTTTGTTGAGTTTCCGAGAGTAACGATACATACTAAATAACAACATTTTAGTCCAATACAACCGAATTCGTCTGAAATATAGCGTTTTTATTAATTTGGGGGCGGTTATAGCAATTTTTATTTATATATTATTTGAGATATGGGCCTTGGCAATAAATGTTGCAAATTTGATGCCCTTACCGTTCCTGAGATCCTAAAGGACACCAACCCGCACGAACGATTTGTATGGGAGTATATGGGAAAATTTCTAAAATGCCATATCTCCGGAACCACTATACCGATTTCGTGCAAATTTAATCCGAATCACCCTGAGTAATTTTTTTTTAAATTTTCAGAATGACCTGTTAAAGCAAATTTAAAATGGTTGAAACTAAAATAAGCACATTTTAAGTGTTTATAAAGGGTGTTTTTTATAGAGTGATACAAGTTTAAATCATAATAAAACATAGTAATATATTTTTAATATCAATAACATGAGCTTTATTGGATAGAAAATTTTATGACATTAATGTTTAAATATAATTTCGACCATGTGGCTGCCACGGCTGACGCGTACAAGGTGCAATCTGGAACACCAATTTTCACAAACTTTTCGCAGCATTTGCGGCCGTATCTCGCCGATAACTCTTCGAATGTTGATTTCCAGGTGTTCAATTGTTTGTGGTTTATCGACGTAGACAAGTGACTTTACATAACCCCAAAGAAAATAATCCAATGGGGTTAAATCACACGATCTTGGGGGCAAATTAATTGGGCCATTTCGTGAAATTATTTTTTCGTCAAAAGTTTCCTTGAGTAAATCAATTGCAGCGCCCGCTGTGTGGCATGTGGCTCCGTCTTGTTGGAACCACATATCAGCAAGATTAATTCCAGCTAATTGAGGCACGAAAAAACTTCGAATCATGTTCCTATACCGTTCACCATTGACAGTAACATTCTGACCATCATCGTTTTTGAAGACATATGGGCCAATGACTCCACCAGCCTATAAAGCGCACCAAACAGTAATTTTCTGTGGACGTAATGGTGTTTCGACAAAAGCTTGTGGATTATCCTCACTCCAAATACGGCAATTCTGTTCATTTACGTACCCATTCAACCAAAAATGGGCTTCATAGGAAAATAAAATTTTCCATGGAAATTCCGAATTGGCGGCGCATACGATGGTTGTTTGGCTTTAATTCCTGCACAAGTTGAATCTTGAAAGGTCTTAAGCCAAGATCTTTTCGTAAAATCTTCCATAAAGTGGAAAGACACAACCCCAGCTGCGGAGAACGGCGACGAATTGATTGATTAGGATCATCTTCAATGCTTTCCTGTACAGTGGCTACAGATTCTTCAGTGCGCACTGTTCGGCGTCTCACGGGATGCACATTATCAGTAACAGTATATGTGGTCCGAGAACGATCTATTGTTCTTCGAATTAGCAGCTCTGAAGGACGATTATGTACGCCATAAAATGGACGAAGTGCACGATAAGTTTGACGAACAGAACCATTATTTTGATTAAAAATTTTCACAATTTGCACGCATTGCTCTGGTGTAAGTCGATTCATAATGAAATGTCAAAGCAAACTAAATAAAAAGCAACTATCACCCATGGTAGAAGGATAGAGGTATGTGCAGCGCTGACTGTGCTCTCTTTCCATACTGCCATGTCTGTCAAATTTAGCTGTGTGGCGAATGGAAACAAAAGAAAAAAAAGAAAAAGTTTTGCTTCGTTTTGAGAATTCCGGCAGTATGCTCTCATCTGGTGCGTATACCTGTATTCTTCTACCATGCTATCAAATAAAGCATGGTCAAATAAAGCAGTGATGCCAACTCAAAGTTGTATTACTCTATAAAAAAACACCCTGTATTTGCGTTGCCATATGGCAACGATAGGGTGATTTGGGTTAGCATAAACCATCTACGGATCATTCCCAACGTATTATGAAACTTTGGTTTAAATCGGTCGACCCGTTTTTTCAGTTAGTTACGACATCAAAATGTACACTTCTTTTTATATATAAGATTATATTTTCCTTAATGAAAACCGGGCAGTCATTTTTGATGGGAAAGTACTTATTTATTTATTTATTTATTTCAATTCATCTACCGGGTAAAAACCCTTACAGATTACATATTTTAACTTAGAAGCTAGTACTTATATTAAATACATTATATGTATGTTAAACTCATAGTATCAATTAATTTCAATGCATATACCAGGAAACCTTAACAGATTGCATGGTTTAAATTAACTCTAAACTTATAGTAAAAATCTTATAAATAACTTCTATGTACAGAAACAGAATGATGATAGAGTAGATACAATGTATACAATGTTTAATCAAGTTACACCAAAAAAGAGAAATTTAAACAACGTGATTAATTAACCAACTGCAATAATTTAATAAAGTTAAATTAAATTCACTGAATACTTTATAAGATAAAAATTAACAGGATTGATAAGGGGAGGTTTTTAGTGATTATATTAAAGCAAGATTACATATTTTCAATAATGTCTAACAGCTGTCTTTTATAATTATGACGATCGCTGGAGAAATCCAGCTGATCTGCAACCGTGTTGCAATGAGACAAGCATCTATTAATAACTTCATTAAGCCCATAATTAGTTCAATGGTAAGATGTGTGGAATAAATCAAAGTTTCTAAGGGTACGACTAGGTATATTGAATGGAATGACAGAAAGCAGCTCTGATGAATTTATTCTGCCATCAATTATGTCCTTTATGAATAGAACGTTTGATACAACACGTCTTTGTGAGAGGTAATTAGGGCACAACAGTCGACAACGCAACCAGTAAGTAGGCATGTTTTCCCAGGAGTACAACTGACGCAACGCAAACCTTGTGAAGCGCTTCTGGATATTTTCAATTCTAGACTTAGAACATTCATAGAAGGGGTCCCAGATAACACTTGCATACTCCAGAAGAGATCTCACGAGACTAACAAAAACTGCTTTAGATGTATAAGGATCTAGAAACTCCTTAGAGTTTCTTTTTAAAAAACCTAATTGAGAGTTGGCTTTTGATATAACGTATTCGACGTGAATATCAAAAGAGAGCTTATGATCGAAGAATATGCCTAGGTCCTTATACTGACTCTACTAAACCCACGCGCAGAATCGTAGGTGTAGTCGTAATTGATTGATATGCTTCTTCTGGAGAACGTTAAGATTTTACATTTAGAAAAATTTAGCGGAAGCTTGTTGATATTGCACCAATGATTTAATGTCTTCTTGTAACTTGGCACAGTCATTCAGGTCACAAACTTTAATAAACAGTTTTAAATCATCAGCGTATAATAGTGTTTTGCAAAACTTCAATATATGTGGGATATCGTTTATAAAGAGAATAAAAAGAAGGGGACCCAGATGACTTCCTTGCGGAACTCCTGTCTTGGCGGAAATTGGATAAGAAATTTGGTCACATGCCTTTGCATAAAGAACTCTATCGCGAAGGTACGATTCCATCCATCTCAACATTTGCGAGTGTACACCTAATTTTTCGAGCTTCAGAATTAGTATTTGATGAAAAATGCTATCGAAAGCTTTAGAGAAGTCTGTGTACAATGTGTCAACTTGTGCACCGCCCTCGACAACATTGATACAAAAATTCGAGAAGATAGCAAGGTTCGTGGTAGTAGATCTACCCGAAAAGAAACCGTGCTGATGCGGAGATATATAGCTTTGAACTTCGGCAAACAAAAGCTTCTCCACAATTTTGTCCAATACTTTGGGAATAATTGAAAGTTTTACGATAGGGCGGTAGTTTTCAACAAGATACTTCTGGCCAGATTTATAAATGGGTGATATACAGGCAGTTTTCCATTCGTTTAAAAAAATACCTGTAGAAAGTGACTTGTTGTATATGATACTTAGGGCGGAGTGCAATGATAAGGCACATTTTTTTAAAAATAAAGGTGGAAGCAAATCAAAGCCAGCACCCTTGCTGCTATCTAGACTGTTCAGTATATCCAAAACGAGCTCATCGTGTATCTTCAGTAAACCTATATTGAAAAGTTGGGGAATGTTACAAAAAATATTCGGATCTATTGGATGAGAATCGGACTTATAAACAGAGCCAAAGAAATCTGCGAATAAATCGCTAATTCCTTTAGGGCTTTCCGCACGAGAATCATTGAATTCCATTGAATTAGGGAACCCTGATGACTTTCTCTTAGAATTAAAAAATATCCAGAATGACTTCGGATTTGATTTTATATCGTGTTCAACCGACATAATATATTTATTGTATAAAAATTTTGAAAGGACTTCAAACTCCTTCCTTCGCAAGACAAACATTGCTTTATCCGTGGGTGATCCTGATTTTTTAAACTTTAGATGCGATTTATTGCGTAGGTTCTTGAGGTGAGTTAAGCGCTCATTATACCAGGGATGCTTGCATTTACGCTTGCTTGCTATAGTAGGCACATATTGATGAAGACCATTATTAATAACCGTCTTGAATGCTGCATACATATGAAATAAGTCACTCGAATCATTTAAAGAATTCCAATTTATAGAGTTGAAATAACTATTTAGAGCCGCATAGTTAGCTTTATTGAAATTGTAAAAAGAAGGATGTTTAACTTCTAAGTAATGGTCAAAAGTATAAAAATAAAAATCCAAAATAAGTGCTTTATGGTGAACAGATTCATTCGTGAGCGGCAAATCACATTTAAACAGTTCATATTTGAACTCATTACTAATGAAAATAAGATCTAAAATTCTATTGATATCGTTCTTTACGTTATTAATCTGAGAGAGATTTTGCGAGTATAAAGAATCACATAAGAGAGATTCAATACAATCTACGTTTCTTGGACGATTCAATACTAGTAAAACGTATTAAATAATTGCAAAAACATAATACATAGAAGTTTAACAGAAAACTGCTTTCTAAAGAAAACTTTTTTAAAATTTGCCGACAGAAAGATTGACAGAAAGAAGGCATTTCCTTCGGGATACAAAAAATAATTGAACGAGACACAAATATGATATAAGGAAGTAGAAAAAACAAGTATCGAGAGGCTGTCATTTGCGAAAACATGCATCACTCATTCACTTATTCATACAAATGGACACACAAAGGACAAGGCATGCGTTTGCTCGGAACTAGTAAATGTCAATTGTATTTGCAGCTGAACAAAGTAAAACATGATGCTGCAACACACAGATGCAATCAAACAATATAAATAAAAACATGAAATATTCTAAAAACATGGATATCCTTTTCTCAATACAATTGGAAAATCATTAACAAGAAATTGTATAACAAGCATATTGTACATTTTGACAAAATGGAGGTTATATCAACAACTTACGTAAAGAGACAGTACAGATTTGTGCTCATTAAAAATAAAAAAAAAATTAATCACTTCCGAAAATTTCGTATAAAACCATGACAGGCGTTTACAAAAAGTACCGGAAAAAAATTAAAATGGATGACATGCAGCTAACTACATACTACTAAAGACACAATGGCAACGCGTAACTGATGTATCTGAGCGTTACAGCTTCAACATGCGCTGTGCACAGATGCATAGATTTGAATTGTAGGGATTTACCAGCCGCCGCCATTGTAAGCCGTACACCTTTACCTGTAGGTGTGTGTTTTTTTTTTACTTTTTCTATTAATGTATTACTTTCCCTTTTACTCATTTTGATATTTTGTCGTATAATCCCAATGAGTAAAAAGTATCTTCTGGATTGCTTTAGGGTTGGCATTGTTTAATTGAATTCGTTTATTGCAACCCTTAAAGCTACATAGCTACTCAAGCGAGCTTGTTTTGCTACACTTCACGTTCAATTCACATAATTCAATTAAAGGAACGTTAATGAGCTACGGTTAATACTGCAAAAATGAACTTAGATTTGGTACTACATTCAAGGTTATACATTTTTATGCTTTAAGATAAAATTTGAAACGTAGTTTTATAACACTTTCTCTAGAAGAATAGAATAGAGCTAAGAAAAAGCTGTCTAAAAAGGCTATAAGCCATACTTCAGACTTGTAGATACATTGGTTATCCATTTGAAACGGAAAAAGAAGTGCAAACTAAAAGTAAGGTTAATGTCAAACTGATAAGAACAAAATACATAATTTCGTAACTCATTTCCAGTTTTAGAAACACCTTGCAAAAAACTTCCCTTTAAGAACTTTCACTTCAAAAACTTCAAAATAAACCTCACCTTCTTAAAATCTTTCCATTTTTTGATATTTTTAAATGCCTACCCATTTTAAGAAAATTTTTTTATGTATCGTCACTTGAGAATATAAATGTCGTGTGCGAAAATTTTCACTTTTGAGATTATTGAGAAAAAGGGGCTATAATTCAATATCTAGCGGAGCAATATTCTTCAGAATTTCAGGCCTATTTGCAGACACATTTCACAATAGATTACGAAATTTTTGTGGTCTTACCGCTATTTTTGTAGAATTTATAGCCCCTTTTTCTCAATAATCCAAAAGTGAAAATTTTCACATACGAAATTTATTTTCTCAGGCGACGATATGTTAAACATTTCCTCATATTTTACTACAGTTATTACCCAGCAGCGGATTTGCCAGTGGCTACCATAGAACTAATACAGAATAAATTACCAGGTAAGGAAGCATTACTTTTTTCAAAAAGTAATGCGTCTGCATATAGCAGAAGTAATTAACTCATACCTCATTACCTGTAATGTAGCATACAAGGAAAAGTAATGCAGTGATTTTTATAACTTAATACAAGTAGTATGTTACTCCATAACTTCTAGGTAATGCTGAAGGGAGGCGATCACTTACCTCCTGTCTCATTCAATGTTAAATGTAAGGCCTTTTATGCATAGTAAGGTAATATAGTCGGAAGTAGTGGTCATTACAAGGTAATTGATGCTTCATATATTCGGAATATATTCTATCCGCTACTGGGTATATTTTTGTCTTCCATTTCCTCTTTCAATACAACAAACTGCACTGTTTGCACTGTTTAAAAAAGAATGGCAATCCTTAAAAAAAGTTTTTCATTTGAACACCTTTAAAAACAGTGGCGCAACAGTGTAACAAATTATTATTTAAAATAACACTAGAAATATGACAAAAAAAAAAGGCCCAAAACATACAAAAATTTTCAAAGAATGTAAATCGCGTATCTTGAAGGACTCTTCATATATCAATTTCTACTATAATAAAGCAGAAATTTATGACCGAATGTCACGTTATGATAGTGAAAAATAATGTTCTTTAATAAAAAAAGACTTACGATATGTATAAAAAAATACCCTCCAATCCTTTTTTTCAACTTTGTTTACATTTGATTGACAGCAGCTTGACATTTGTTTGAAGCTCATCAGGCAACGTTATTATGCTGCTTGAGTAAAAAAACTCATTTAATAATACAACAAAAAAAAAACTCCACCTCCCCACACCATCTATTCCAGCTTAGAACCCACAAAGGCAACTCTAGAAAAAATTATTTGAAAAAATTTGTTTGGTTTGGTTAAATAAAAATATCACGATTTAAACGCATTTCAACATGCAAGGCGCGCAACATTTGCAAAAATTCCCAGCCGTAAGCTTCAAGTGTATACAACTTAACGCAGCACGCAGGCTCATCCATGCTTAATTTCCCAAAAGTTTTTATATTCGGTTGAATTAGAAGAGGTTAGAATAGAGGTTTATGTAAAAAAAATAATAAACACATACTCGTATGCGACTCTTACAGCTAGTCTCAACAAAGACCAGAAGAGCTCAACATTTAAAAGGAAAGTGATAGTATTTCTAATTAAAATTTCACAAGTTATACTTTTGATAACATGGTAGCAGTTTCAGCCACTAAATTTTCAAAAACAGCACTCTTTACAATCTATATATATAAAAATGGATGTATGTATGTGGGTATGTGGGTATGTGGGTGGGTATGTGGCTATATCACGTATAGACTCCAAAACCGCTGAACCGATCTTTATGAAATTTTCAGGGAAAATAAAGCCACATCTTGAGAGTGTTCCTGTGTGAGAGTGTTTCGTAACGATTGGAGAAGGGGGCGTGGTACCTCCCATACAAGCCAAATTTGCTCCATCGATCAAAAACAAAAAAAAAGAAAAATATTTCACGGTTTCAATCGTAAAAAACTAAGATTTGGTGATTTTGTTCAGATAGTTACTGTCGGTAACTGTACAAAAAATGGGCGTGGTCGTTATATAAATACGCCCACTTTTTCGAAATCATGGCAATTCCGGAGTTCTGTACATTTTTACAGTGAAACTTGCTGTTTAGGTGCTCCAAGAGACGAACACAATTTATAAATGTTTTCACGCCCACTTTTAACGCCCACAAATCAATATCTATATATATATATATATATAAAGCAAAACGATGTGTGTCTGGCAGTGTGATGTCTATAGACTCCAAAACTACTGAACCGATTGACCTGAAATTTTGGCAGTCGATTTGTTTCAGGTACGAGATGGTTGAGGAAAAAATTTGCCACACCCCCCTTTTACCGCCCCCAAATCAATAAAAATGTTATATTTCAGTCGGTTTGGGTCGTATATGGCTAAAATTTTGTAATTTAGTATGTACGGTTACTGTCGACAACTGTCCTAAAAATGGGTTTCCACGCCCCCTTTTACCGCCCACAAATAAATGAAAATGGTTTATTTCAGACGGTTTTGGTCGTATAAGACTTAAATTTGGTACTTTGGTTTGTGAAGTTACTGACAGTAACTGTACGAAAAATTGGTTTCCACGCCCCCTTTTGCGCCCACAAATCAGTGAAAATGCTATATTTCATGCAGTTTTGGCCGTATGAGACTAACATATGATACTTAAGTTTGTATGGTTACTTTCGGCAATTGTACTGAAAAAGGGCGTCATCGCTATATAGCCACACCCACTTTTTAAGAAACCATCAAAATTGACTACTGGGTCGATTGAGCTAAAATGTTGGCTTAGTTTGTACGGTTACTGTTAGCTACTGTACTAAAAATTGGTTTCCACGCCCCCCTTTTACCGCCCACAAACCAATGAAAACGTTTTATTTCAACGGTTTGGGTCGTATTAGACAAAAATTTTGTAATTCAGTACATATGGTTACTCTCGGCAAGTGCACTATCAATAGGCCTGCCCTACTTTAGTTAAACTCACTTTTCGGGGAGTTAGCGTCCAGTGAAGTAAAGTGCGCCAGGCTTAACCTAAATTGAGCTGAAATTTGGGCAGTCGATTTGTTTCGATTACGAGATGGCTCAAGGGAAATATTTTACCGCACCCCTTTTTACCGCTTGCAAAACAACAAAAATGCTATATTTCGCACGGTTTTGATCGTATTAGACTAAAATGTGGTTATTTAGTGCACATGGCTACTTTCGGCAGCTATACTGAAAATGGTGAATATATTTGACATTTCTTGACATTTTCGTGTATGGCAGTAAGGCGGTCTGTGGCAGAACAACGTTTGCCGAGGAGATAGATTGTTCCTGTGAGGTTTGGTAACGTTTGGACGAGGGGGCGTGGTTCCTCCCATACAAGCCAAATTTGCGCTATCGACCACAAACCAAATAAGGGATATATATCAGACGGTTTCGATCGTAAAAACTAAGATATTATCATTTTGTTCAGATGGTAACTGTCAGTAACTGTACAAAAATCACTTTTTCGTCGCAATATATATACGCCCACTTTTTCGAAATCATGGCAATTCCGGAGTTCTACACATTTTTATACTGAAACTTTCTGTGTAGGTGCTCCAAGAGGCAGTCACGATACATAAACGTTTTCACGCCCACTTTTAGCGCCCACAAATCAATATCTGTACATATAAAAATGAATCGTGATTTGTTCGGATGCTTAAAACTTGAAAACGACTAGACCAAATAGGATACTTCCTTCTACTGGTTTGTTCGTAACTGCTACGCAAAGGTTTAGGAAAAAAGTAATGCCACACCCCTTTTATCGCCCACAAATCAATAAAAATGCTATATTTAAGAAGGTTTTGGTCGTATTAAATTAAAATTTGGTAAATAAGTTCTTATGATGACTGTCACTAACTTTAATAAAAACGGGCGTTGTCACGCTTCATATACGCCTACTTTTGGAAATATCACAATACTCCTATACTATTGGTCCGATTGAGCTCAAATTTTGTAAGTGGCTTCGCTTTGAGTACGAGATGGTTTAAGAAGAAATGCCACAACTTCTTTTACCTCCCATTAATATAAAAACAATTTGTGTTATCGAATAGCGTTATGGGTTGCACAGCTTAGAAATTCGGTATTCGACCACAATTTAGACGTACCGTTTCAGTGATGAAATTTTATGGGAGTTGGACAAGGGGGAGGGGCACCTCTCATACAATCCAAATTGGTGATATCGAATAGCTTTGAATTTATAGGAATTCAGCATTGGAATTCAGTTTTTGACCTCAATTTACACATGCAGTTTCAATAATTTTTTTATGGGCGTTGGACAGGGAGGCCTGACATCTCCCTTACATCCCAAATTTGCAATATCGAATTGCTTTGAAGTTATAGGTTGACAGCGTAAGAAATCGGTATTCGACCTAAATTTATACATGCACTTTCATTTCTTTCATTTTATGGGCGTAGGGAAAAGGGGAGTGACACTTCCCATACAACCCAACTTTGTGCTATCAAATAGCTTTAGAGTTATAGGTCGCACAGCATCGGAATTCAGTATTTGACCAAAATTTACGCATGCAGATTTACTGATAAAATTTTTTAGAGTTTGTCGGGGGGCGTGGCACCTCTAACTTAACCCAAATTTGCGATATCGAATAGCTTTGGAGTTATAGGTCAGCCTCGGAATTCAGTATTCGACCTTAATTTACACATGCAGTTCATTGGTAAAATTTTATGGGCGTAGGGAAAAAGGGAGTGGCACCTCCTTTACAACCCAAATTTGTGCTATCAAAAAGTTTTGGTGTTATATGTCGCACAGTTTTCGAATTCGGTATTTGACCTCCATGTTCACATGCAGTTTAATTGATTACATTCTATGAGCGGTGATCAAGAGGGCGTGACACTTCCTATACAACCCAAAATTGTTATATCGAATAGCTTTGTGGATATAGGTCGCACAGTCTCGGAATTCAGTATTTGACCTCAATTTAGACATGCTGTTTAACTGATAACATTTTATGGGCGTTTGAATAGGGAGAGTGGCAGCAACTCGCCGGGTTTCAGCTAGTAAATTAATAAATATTAGAGAAGAACTAGTTTTTAGCTGTACGAACTCTTATTCTATGCTTAGAGCCAGTTTTTCAGTACGAGTTTAAAATCTAGTCAAATTAAACAAAGCCTAACTCACCAAAATTGCACGTTTAAACTCGGTTTAACTATATATTTTGGGATTCGTTGAAGTTAAATTGACTTAAATTATCATATAATATGTTCCTTTTTTGCCTAAACCGAGTTTAAACGTCCAATTTTGGTGAGTCAAGCTCGGTTTAATTTGACTAGACTTAAAACTCGTACTGAAAAACTGGCCCTTAGAAAAGATTTTGGCTTCATTAATCCATTTAAGACTTATGCTTGGTTTTCACTATGTCATTTTCAGTGGTCAGTTGTTGTCAATCAAATTGAAAATAACAACATGTTGACATTTTTTTCTAGCTTTGACAATCTTGGAAAATTAAAAACAAATAAATTATTAAAGTGAGCTATGTAGAAAATGTTCTAGAGTCTTATTAAGCTTTTATTCAGTGGTCATTTTCAGTGGTCAGTTGTTGTCAATCAAATTGAAAATAACAACATGTTGACATATTGTCTAACTTTGACAATCTTGGAAAATTAAAAACAAATAAATTATTAAATGGAGCCATGCAGAAAATGTTCTGTAGTTTTATTAAGCCGAATATTTCAGGTGATAAACTTTTGTGTCGTCGTAAAAATGGCATAGTGAAAACCAAGCATAATGGATATTTTTTAACCCTAACTTTTAGTCTAAATATCTTCACTTTTATTTCACGAATGTTAAGCAAATAACACATTTAAACTAAAAAAATAATATATTTTAAAATCTCAAATGATTTGAGGTAATTTCGTAAAAAAAAACAATTTGTTAATCTGGCTTTAGAAAAATATTTATAGTAATAAAACTTATTTTCTGTTTGTTTGTTTCTTTGGCCTTTATACAAATCGAAATGACTTAACGGATTTCGCTCAAACTAGGTATACATATTAAATGCATCCTAGATTAAATTGTAACATACTTAGTTTTTGCCACGCCCCCTTCGAAATTTTTCAACTAACGGTAATTTTGTTATATTAATACTTTTTGGTATCGGAGTTTTTTGTGTATTTAATTTTGAAAAATTTCTGTTATTTTGACATGGAAACCATTCACATATATTCAAAATTGTAAAAATTTTCAGTACAACGACTTTTTCATAAAACATCGTTACTTAAGAATGAGAAAAAAAACGACATGAAAATCAAAGTTTGGTCTTTCGATGCAAATATCTCTGCTGTCCATTAATATATTTCGTTCAAATTTTTTTTGTACAAAAGTTCAATAAAAGCACTTTACAAAAATAGTTTGCACTTTACCGTTAGGGCAGTGTATATATGATTTATGATTTTGTCAAAAAAAATCCAAATATTTACTTTTTTCTCAAAAATGACTCAAAAATTGTTGTTGTTGTAAAAATTAAATCAATTAAAAATTGCACATCTGGCTACCTTTTATATGACATAGCATTTATTTGCAAAAATTCTTCCAGCTAGACACAAAAACTATTTTACTGTTTTTGTCATCAAAACAACATGGTACCCCCCCTTTGATTTTTTTCGCGAAATTTATTTTTTACAAAATGTTGTTTTTATATTTTTTACAATTAATCAAAGTGTCAAAAATAATTTTTGTGAAAAAATTACCCCAATATCTCTTTCCAATCAAAAGTTATGGCTAAAAATCTATTTTTTCGTAACACACTATTAATAAGGCTGAGTTTAGTTTTAAAATGCTCTATATCCTTTGAAAGCCTTCGCCACCATTTATCTCTAAAAATGCAGTTGTGTGCAGTGTGACCAGAGTGGAATATTATATTCCACTTTGGCATATTTTACCTTCGGGAAGCATATTTTCTTTATAAAAATATGCAGCATAAAAAGTGGAATATTTTGCGAATTCCTATATTTTTTAAAATTAACAAAAATTGCAATAAAAATGTCTATTTATTTGGTTACTAAGTGGTTATTTTTAGCTATCGACATTTTATATTGTTTCATCTCTGAACCACCTTGTGAAACGCAATATAAGGAACTCGTTTTCTGGTTAACTTCTTCGTTGTCAATTTTATTGCAATTCATTTAATAACTTGACGCAGCTTAAAAAGAGAAATAAATTTGCTTATATGTTTGTTTGGTTGGATTTTTTATGAATTATATTACAGCAGTAAGTAATTTACTTAAGAAAACATTAGGGGTATTCACGATGTGTTGTATTTTCCCTTGTATTGTGTATTTTTGATAAATTTGATATTTGTAGTAAATTTTGTAATATAACAAAAATAAAATGCACAGTTTTCAAAATAAAACCCTGTGGAAAAAATACAACGATGGAACACTATTGTATTCTGTGTAAATTTCGTTGTGTATTAGATCAGCTGATTGTAAAAGCATTTCTACTCAGCATGGAGACTACAGGCTACGCTGTGAGTTTATTTAATAAAAATTAATATAAGTTATTCTTTCATTTCAATTTTTGTATGATTTCCTTTAGTTAAATGATGATTTTAAATTAATATTTCCAAACAAAAGTTCATACCAAAATCAGCTGATTTAAAAAATAAAATATGTACTTTACTGAAGGTTCGTTCACAAAGTTGTAAGTATTGTAAATTTTGCAAAAATTTATTACAAATGCACCACATCGTGAATATCCCTATTATTGCAAACAATATTTATTTCTTTTAACTATTTTTAAAAGTGGATTCAAAGCAACAAAGCAGAAAAAAGTTATTGATCAAAGTTGGGAATCTGAAGAAGATTTATCAAAATTTGTGCTTTCCTCGCATAGTTTACCATTTAGCAATGCTGAGGTTGAGAAAATTTCTAGTTATATGAATCTTATTAAAACGAAAATTCGAAATGGAATGCAAGAAAAACTCTTAAATAATTTGTTGAATGTAAAAACATGGCTACATATTTAAAAAAGTGTTGTAATACCTATTAAATACCAGATAGCTTAATAAAAAAATTTTGAAATGCGAACTTCTATGATAATAATACAAGCAACAATTTATGTATTGCTCTCGAAGATGTGCCTGAATTTTAATTTTGTATATTGTATATCGTTACTTAATATTCAAAAACCATAACTCTGGTCTGGTCACACTTAGTTATTTAAGAAAGCTAAATTTTTGTGATAATAAATAATCAAATAAATAATAATAATAATAATAATAATAATAATAATAATAATAATAATAATAATAATAATAATAATAATAATAATAATAATAATAATAATAATAATAATAATAATAATAATAATAATAATAATAATAATAATAATAATAATAATAATAATAATAATAATAATAATAATAATAATAATAATAATAATAATAATAATAATAATAATAATAATAATAATAATAATAATAATAATAATAATAATAATAATAATAATAATAATAATAATAATAATAATAATAATAATAATAATAATAATAATAATAATAATAATAATAATAATAATAATAATAATAATAATAATAATAATAATAATAATAATAATAACTAACAACGTTCATCATTTTTTATAGGAGAAGCCAAAAACGTTTTAGAATAGCACATATAGTAGATTGTAAAGTGATAATTTCTTCATAATTTCGTTTATTAAGTAGTCATTTTTAGGCATTTGTCCAAAAAACGGCTTTTAAATCTAAAATTTGTCCCATTTAAAAACGTTTTTGGCTTCTCCTACAAAAAATTAAAAATGTTGTTGGGGTTTTTATTTTTTAGATGACAATATGTAATACACCTATAAGTTTCTGATTTAAAAATTAAGTTTTCTCTGTAAGAAAAGTATTTGACTATTTTTAAGAGAATATAATTCTTGAAAAGACTTTTGGTAAGTACAAATCAACTGATATATGCTTTGTTTACGTCTTATTAATATAATTTTTTTAAAATTAACTTATGTTTTATAATTTTAAGTGCGATAGTTATCAAATAAAAAAATGCTTTTAAACTTGCTTCTGTGTTTTTTTATATGCATATTTAGTCTTATTTAGATAAATATCTTTGAAATTGAAAGTGGAATATTTTTGTGGAATATAAAAATTGAAAGTGGAATATTTAGCATATTTTTTTTTAACAAAAAGCATATTTTTTCAAAAATCTTCTGGTCACACTGGTTGTGTGTCTAGAGCAGTGGTCATCAACCAGTGTTGCCAGATTAGGGGATTTCCCCCTAGATTTAGGGGTTTTTTAACTGAGTTGTGGGATTTTAGGGGTAATAAATCTTCAGGGGTTTTTTAGGGAGATTTAATGTTTTTTAGGGGTTTTTAAGGGTATTTGAAAAGTTGACATTTGGAAATAAAGTTTTCTTACTTTTATTAAAATTATGCTAAAAATTTAAGAAAATAAGATATTTGTCTTCTTGGGTATTTCAACAACACTTTATTAAAACAGCTGAATTGGCAGCTCTTCAAATAAATTATGAGTAATTTCCCATTTCACTTCAAACTTGCTTCGCGCTTTACTTGCAATTGATTGATTCCGTGCACTGTTAAAAATCTTGGACTAAATTTTAAACTTTTTTGAATTACATATAGGACAACATCAAAGAAAGATTACTTTTTAACCCAAGGAAAAGCTTAAAATTTTTCAATACAATAAAGAATAGTTTTAAATCCTGACTTAAACTTTTCTGACCAGTTTATGATTTGAACACACGTCCTCTGTTGTTCTGGTCCAACACCTTATCTACTCGTCCATCTCATTTGTTAAGAAAGTTAAGCTTATTTTGCATTATAACGAATGCAAGTAAGCTTGCAGTAAGTAAGCAAGCGAGCAAAAACGATGGTTCGAGACCCAGCGAAATTAAAGTAAAATAAAAAAATGTTCTTACCAGTTCGTGATTTGAACACACGTCCTCTGATGTGCTGGTTCAATACCTTATCGACTCGTCCAACTCAGTTTTAAACATAGTTTCGCTTAGTTTGCATCATTACAAATGTAAATAAGTTCTTTTCAGGAACGTGGGTTTGAGATCCAGCTAAACTAAACTAATGTTTGGATTAAAAAGTAGTACGTTTTGGATTAAAAATTCCTTTAAACCAAAGCTTGGATTAAACAGAAGTCAAAAATTAGGACCGTGTGTAAAAACTAAAAGTAAAGCACGTATGGAAAAAACAATAGACAAAAAAGATATGCCCAAAAATATATCAAAAAGTGGGAGACGGAGACTCCTTTCAAAAGTAAGACTTCATTTTAAGATCGATTTCACATTGGACAATTAAGTTTAGAAAAGTTTACAAGGAACAATTAAGTTGTTTTTTTTTCAACAACTGATTTTTGCTTCATTTCAACTCAGTTGTTAGCTTGTGTTAACGTGTCGAGACTGGTAATTACAAAAATTTAACTTTTATTTTGTTATTAAAAATTCTATATATGCCTGCCATTACCTGTAAAAACTCTACAACAGAAAGAAAACTCTACAAAAGAGAACGAGGATATTGTTCTCCAATTGGTATGTCTACCTATCTATATCTATCTACATCTTTTTATATCTATTTATATCTTTTTCAGAAGTGCATCCTTGGTGAAGTGAGTGGCGACTGCACCAACTCGTTTGTGAGGAATTAAATAAAAAAAAAATCCTGAGCCATGATGTGGGTGCAAAATTGAGCTGGCGTGGAACAAATAATAAGCCCAGTATCCAGGAATTTAGTTTTCCGAGAATTATAACAACAAAGTACTTTTTATTTCATGCTCTTACAGTTTCCAAGTTTGTTTATCTTTAATAAGATGTCTGTTATTCAAAATTCAAAGCTGTTTTTAAATTTCTATATCAAACAGTTTTTAAATCAAATTAAATTAAATTTTTTTTTATTTAACAGTTGAATTAATTTTATTTTTTATATATAAACTTATTACTTCTAATATTACAATAAGAAAATAAACAAAACAGAACAATCCTTTTCACTTTGAAGTATTTAGGATCAATTAAAAATAGTCTTGGCAATAGTTTCAAGACCCTTCAGCGATTGTTTTTGGCGCATCTTAGACGACTCATTTAGGTGATTGTTTCAAGGATCGTTTGAAGTAGGAATAAAAGTGCCTCACACGATTCTTTTCTTCGCATCGTAGACGACTCAAATGGAAGGGTCACCGGCTTGACACAGTTTCTCCCGTTGTACTCAACTTGCGCGATCGAAACAGGACATCGTCGACGATTTATTTAATCGACTGGTCCGATCGCGGAAGAGTCGTCTACGATTGAAAATGCTAGCTGGGTAAGCCTGGTATTTGTAAATAGCATTTCTTATCGCGCCCCTTCCGAGCTCGATTAGAAGCCTCAAATATATAAGATTTATTTTCAATACCCAAACATTTATTTTGCCATAAGCATTTATGCCGTTTGCTAGAGATAACCAATTTTTGGTTTATAGACAGAAACTCTTTTCTCAGCGTAAAATATAAAAATCTTTAAAAAAAAGCAGCACTTGGTTTAAGGATACCCAACTGTCCTAAGATGTCAGGTTTAAATACATTCTTTTTGAAAAAGATGAAATTTGAATTCTCGCTCAACCACTTTTGAATTTGATCATTTTTAAATCCTAAGATGACATTCGATTTATTGGAAAAATCTAAATAAATTTTAAAATGTCACTTACATAAATCAGGGTTATATTTTTTTTTTTTATAAACAACTTATTATGCCGGATGACCGGATGCCACTTCCTAGCATAACTAAAGAACCAACAACAGTGAAATTCACAGATCAAACACCTCAGCAATTGAAAAATAGTTGAACAAAAAAACGAAAAAATTAAATAAAATCAAATCTCATTGACAAATAAAAAGAAGAAAAATAAAAAAAAAACAAACAATTAAGAGGATGCATGGACAGACATACGGCTGTAGCTACATTCAGTTGCTGCCATTCATTCAACGGGGTTCCTTAAGCTGCCTAATAATAATTGAATCCTGACAAATGGTTTTTCATTCCAAGGCAATTACAGAAATGTTTTATGTTGAAGAAAAAAACCTCTAGCTGTGTTCGGGCTGCTTCCTTCCGTTGTTGTTCCGCATGCACAGCAAGCGGATACGGAACGTTTACAAGTCTAATGAGTGGCCATATAGAGATGTGAGTACCTTGCATTTAACAGATACTCCGATACAATTGCAATTTATTTCGAATACGTTTCTTTCATTTGGTTAACTTTAGATACGAGTAGGTCGTGTAATTTTGAGGTTCTGTACATTTTGATTGTTTTTGTTCGTGGATGTTGTTACGGTTGTTGTTGTTGTTGTATCTGAGTTTCAATTTTTCACCTTTTGGCACTATTTATGAATGATTTGTTTGTTGTTGCTTGTGTCGTCTATTTCTGTATCTACACGAACACCTTTTGATTGCTGGAGTATCTTTAGCTTGTCTTTGTTATTGTTGCAGTAAATTTGCCTTGTTTTTTTTTGTGTTCGCGCACAATTGATTTTGCTTTTTCGTCCTTTCACTATTTCTTCCTTTTGTTCCCAAACGATTTGTGCGTCGTCTTAGAACACATCTAAGTGCCGCAGTTTCATCGCATTACGATTATATGTTCGATCTAAAGATGTTTTTATAAATTTATTTTATGTTAAAAAATAATTTGAAAACGAACTTAAATCCTTTCCTTCAAAAACACATTTTAGCCAACATGTTAGAAAACATGAATGTTGAAAATTTAACTACTTGTGAATATAATATTGTTTTAAAATTGATAAAAAACTCTGTTCTCTGCCTACTTAAGAATCTTTGTTTTTGGCATTATGGTTGAATCTTACATGAAAAACTTAACATACGAGGATTAAGCTTGAAAACCCTGGAAAATCTAAGAACTTTATTATCCCTCTTATTTGTTTTCAATATTATTTCTGGCAACACGGATTGTTCGCATCTTCTCAATCAAATAACTTTTAATGTTCCTTCCAGAACATTAAGAAATAGTGCACCATTTAATATTGGAGTGCACAGAACAAAGTATGCTTCTAATACACCAATCGTGAGCACTTTGCGAGAGTTTAATAACCAATCAAATGTATATTCTATTGATTTTTCAATCACTAAGACGATAATGTTCAATCAATTAAATTTAATTTATTAAAGTTTAATATCTATTTCTTTGCATGTTAAGGTTAAGGTTAACATACCATTGATTAAATAAATAAATAAATAAAAGATAAATAAAAAAAATAAAAAAACATAGTTTCTCTTACCTGTTTTTACTTCCGAATTTTGAATTAAACTTGTTTATTTTTCGAGAGCTGCAAAAAAATGAAAATGAAATCATTATCAAATAATTTTTTTTAAATATTTTTTGTAAACAAAACTGTTAATTGATAATTTTGTAGGAAAATATTAAACAAATCATTTAATTCGTTTAAAAAATATTGCAAGTAGAAAGGAAATAACTTTTAAAATCAGAGAGACAAAAAATAATTCTCTTTGTTTGTTTGTTTGTTTGTTTGTTTGGCCTTTACACAAATCTAAACGGCTGCATGGATTTCGCTCAGATTTAAGGATGAGTGCATCCTAGATTAAATTGTTACTTAACTTTGGCCACGCTCCCTCCGCCCTTTTTCAACTAACGGTTCTTTTGATATTGTAATACTTTTTTATTTTATTTAAATTCTTTTGTTCAAAAGTTCAAGAAAAACACTTCACAAAAATATTTTGAACTGCAACGTTAAGTTAGTGTATATATTTCTTATATTTACAAAAAAAAAATCCAAAATATTGACTTTTGAGTCAAAAAGTCACTAAAAAATTGTTTTTTTTTATTTTTTTTTATTTAGTTGAAAAATTTTTTTGTTGGCATATAAGAACAATTCTTTTGCATGCCGAATTTCCAATGGATATAACAACAAATAAGATTCAAAATGCAAATAAATATTGCAGACTGCTATTAATAGTAATTGTACTTAATAGGACTTAAATTTAGACAATGGTTATTTAGACAATTTAGTATTCATTAAAAACTAATTAGAGAGTGAGAGAAGAAAAAATGAGAGTAAAAGACAATTGGGAGCTAAGAGAAGTGTTTGAAAATTAAATGCTTAAAATTGTTTTTATTAGAAACGCTTTTAATACTATTAGGAAATGAATTCCACGACCTAATAACGCTGACGAAAAACAATCTACTGGAGTTAAGAAAATTGTATCTAGGGATCATGAGATTCATATTTCTACTTGATCTGCAAAACTTCAACATTTCAAAAAGATATGTGGGACTACGTGTATAGATTTTACACGGATGGCTCCAAGATGGAGTGCGGAGTGGGAGCGGGCATATACTCTGAGAAACTGGGGGTGGCGGACTCGTTTCGTCTACCAAACTCAGCCAGCGTCTTTCAGGCCGAGCTTTTTGCGATAAGAGAAGCTTGTCGCACCTTAAGGAGAGCTAATACCAACCACCTTAACGCAGCTATTCTGACGGATAGCCAAGCTGCCGTTAAATCTTTAGCTGCGATCAGTACCAACTCCAAACTGGTAAGGCAGTGTAAGGATGAAGTGGCCCGGCTAAGTCACCAACTTAGCATTACCATAATCTGGGTTCCCGGCCATAGGAACATTTATGGTAATGAAAAGGCGGATGAATTGGCCAGGCGGGGTTCTTCCCTTGACGTTTCCAGAGCGGAACCAGTCGAAGTTCCACTGAACACAGTCAAGGGAGGAATTCGTTCTTACTACTTAACCTTAGCCGGTCGTAGATGGAGAGAACTACCAACCTGCAGCACATCAAGAAAAATATGGCCCCTCTACAATATAGGCAGAACTCAACAGTTGCTATCAAAGCCCCGGAGCGACATAGCCAGATTAACGGCTATTATTACGGGTCACTGGTGCATCGGAGTTCATGCCGAGAGAATCGGACTACCTTTCAACACCCACTGTCGCAGCTGCGATGACCCAAATGAAAAAGAAACACTAACACACTTTCTGTGCACCTGCCCGGCCCTGGCCAGGTCCAGACTAGCAACGCTTGGCAGGCCCTTCCTCAGCAACCTAGAGGAACTCTCAACAACAAAAATCAACAATCTCCTAACGTTCATCAATCGCACCGGATGGTTATAACCTAGCAGTGCGCTGCCCAGCCAACCAACAGAAACACGAGGTTATGGTATCAAAACGGCTCACTAGAGCTACTTGGATCCTGCTTGCATGTAGAGTCACCATCTAAACCAACCAACCAACGTGTATAGATGATCCGGTGCCAGAAAATGCAATGTCTAGCTTCAAGGTAACTTGGTAAGTCACGACCAAGTAATTTCTTACAACAGACAGAGATATGATCAAACTTTCTAAGACCGTAAACATAGCGAGCTGCATTATTAAAAGCGACAAGGAGCTTATGTAAGGACCTAGAGTCAAGTTTGCAGTACACGACTTCAGAGTATGTTATGATCGGCATAAAAAAGGATCTTTTTGTTGTTAAAATCATTGATCGACCAACTCGTCGTGACGATCGATCAAGTCAGGGTGGATCTTGATACCTATGGTGCTCACGTCAGGACTAAACATGTCTCCCTTCTTCAAAAATCGCGTAAAGAGTAACAACAATATTATCGTCCCTAACTAACATTTCTTAAATATATTTTACCATAACTATGGCGGCATTGGTAACTTTGGTATCCTATTTAGTCAAGTCTAAAAAGTCTTTTTTATTTTGTGGTCGTGAAAGCCTCCTAGAGTGAATGAGCTTAGAAAACGAGCAAATTTAAGGATGCGGTTTGGTTCTTTTGTGCATATTTTTAAAATTTTTTTAATTTTTTTTTGGCAATCTGCTAATTTTATACATTAATGAGCCCACAATGCACTATGTGAAAATATTTAATTTTTATTTTTTAACGTAGATATGACGGAGATAAGGCCCACTGAAGGCAACCCAGTTTAAAACTAAAACATGCTTTCTCAGCTCTGGAAAGTCTGAAACAAAAAAATTCAAAATCCTTTTTTCAATATAAGTGACAATATAAAATGTGCGGTAATAAAATCGAGTATTTTGGGCAAAAAAACAAAAAACAAAATTTACAACAAAAATAACTTTTGGCCTACTTTTTGAGCAAAAATTAAATATTTTAGAGGTTGCGTGAAAACCATATAAAAAATTGAATTGGTGAGGTAACAGAAAATATTTTCTTATTTCTTCATAGTCATTTAATTTAACTTTTAGACAAAGAAGATTTTATGAAAATCAATTAGAATATGGCTGAGATATGTGCTTGCCAAATCAAAACTTGAAAATTCAATCGTTTTTTTTCTCATTCTGAGGCGATTACCTTGCTTCAAAAAAATGCATTGTACTGAAAAAATCTACAGTTTTTGAGATATCGCAATAATTTTGATGTCATAATAACGGGAAAATACTATCCGTGAAAAATATTAACAAAAAATCGTTCGTATCCTGTTATTTTTCTCAACCTATGACTTTTCATACAAAAATACGTTGTACTGAGAAAAGCTACAGTTTTCGAAATATCGTCATAATTTTGATGTCAAAATAGCGGGAATTTTTCAAAATTTACTGTTTGTAAGCAATTTCACAATACCAATATATATTCGCACAAATAACATAAAAAAATGCTTATTGTAGGGTATCCATAAGGAGAGGGAGAAATGCACACCTCAGCAATGTCTAAAATTTCATCTTACACCGTGTTTTTCATCTCTTATAGCTTAGCTTTTATTTAAGAAATTCTGTTTTGAGCGCTCATATTTCAGGTCAAAGGTCACAAAAAGTATTCGGTGCACTACTTCTTCCTACTTGAAAGAGAAATTATTCAAATCGGTTGAGAAACACGGGAGAAAATGGTACCGAACTATTTTTTCGGCGCCTTTTTATTTTTTTTTTTTTTTGTCTAATTGTTTGCTTCTTTATTATTTTTCGCCTTATTATTTTCCAACTGAATCTATTTTTATGAGATTGTCAAGATTTTCTCAACAAATCCTTTTTTAATATTTCGAAAATGGCTACTTTAAATATATTCTATTGGCCTTTTTGCTCTTAATTTTTATTACACACTTTCGAAAACATAAAAATTTTCTTTGCGTTATTTTTTTATTTATTTATTATTTTAAAAAATATAAAATTTTTCCTAGCGTTATATTTTTTATTTATTTAATATTTTAAAAAAAATGAAATTATTTTTTGCGTAATTTTTTTTATTTATTCTTTTTTCCAAAAAAGAAAATTTTTATGTGCGTTATATTTTTTTATTTTTATTTATTTAATATTAAAAAAAATTTTTTTTTTTACGTTATATTTTTTTTATTTATTTTGTAATTCAATATTCATTGAAATGCGTTGTGAACTGGCCCCTTTCTTCTCGCCAGAAAATTCTACTCCTTCATTACGATATACGTATGAAACATTAAAACTTTCGAGGTCGAAATATTTATTATTATATCACTTTCCGCGAATATCTAAATTTTTTCTGGTTTTGTAACCACAGCTCACTTTTAATTACTATTCCACGTATTCATTACATTAACCTACAAAAACAATTACTTCCCACTAGGTGTATGTATGTATGTAACATAAATCTTTGACATTTGAATAAGTGTCCTCAATTTAATATGGTGTACATGTAACAAAAACCAACAAAAACAAAAAGTGTATTAAGTACAAAAACACAGAAAATCCGCTAATAATAAACGTAATAATAATAAACGACACTGGAACCCCGACTCCTCAACTTAATGGCTTTTCACACTGACACACAACTCATTCTTTCTCGAATGCTGTTCAGAAAATAACAACAACAAAAAATAATAAAAAACTCTTGCAAGCTACTTATACTTCCGCTTTTAAAAATCCGAAATATACCACTTCCTTAATTACAATAACAAAAAGTCCTACTCCAAAAACGTATTGGGAATTTTTGCACCATAGAGAATAGCAAAAAAAAGCAACAATTGAGGGCGTGTTCAACATGCTGAACGCGTTCCTCGTCTAGTCAAAGTAGCAGAAAAAAAATTAAGAAGAGCATATAAAGTACCGAACCCTCTTGAAGCTAGAGTGTCGGCAAAAGAGTCCTTGTTTTCTTCGATACTCTGCCTGCCTGGGAAACGACATAGCTGCAGCGTGCGCAAGTCTGTCAACAGTTGTTGTTTTTGTTGTTTTTGTCTACCTGTTCCAGCAGAAGCCTTCTTTTGAAAAAAAAAAATTTGGCTTTGCCAGCTGCTGATTGGCTGTTTGGCCAATGAAATACTTGACACAGCCAGCGGAAACAGGGAAATTTCCACAAAGCCTCTGCTGCAGGCTCTGTCCGTGCTGCAGCGGCTGCTGTTGCTGCTACCTCGACATTTGGTCCTCAGTACACTTCATTGTCGGGTCGTTGAGTTGTATTGAGCTCAGACGAATAGTCGTGGTTGTAATCCTTGTAGTTTTTTTTTTGCTTTTTTTTTGCTCCTTGATCGTTGAAGCTGGCAGATGCGCGCCTGTGTTCGACATGTAGAACGAGTGGAGTGCCTCTTATGTGCACAAGAGCCAACGCTTATTGTTAGGCGTTTGTTGGGTTCATGTAAATAATAGCTTATGTAGAGAGCTGCTGCTGGCTGATATCATGTTTACTTACCTTCGAGGACAACAGTGGTGGCAAGAAAATATAAGTCTATGTTATAAGTGCAGATATGAGGAGCTTGTAAGGATTTTTTTGCTGGAAATTGGGAAATAAAAATGTTTGTAGGGCACTCAAATTTTTAGAAAATATTTTAAGATAATTAGGGACAGTATCACAATCAAAACTTAAGTTTTTAGTCATACTTCAACAAATTTTTAGACTTAACATAAACTTGAGTATGGCGAAAACACTTAAGTTTTGATTGTAAAACTGGCCCTAACTATGTCAATTCTTTAGTATCCTATTTCTATAAAATTGCCGTTTATAAAAAATTCGGAAGAAAATGAGACAACAATTTTTCTATTCAGAATTATTAATGGAAACATTTATAAGAAAAATATACCATAGCAAAATTATTAAAAGACAACAAAAAATAAAAGTAGGATTTTCAATAAAACTTCCTATGGTTGCAGTGAAAGTTATTCTTACAGTAAGTTAACAGATCCTAAGAGTCGAACATCTTAGGTCTTTGCTTACTTATATATATTTTGACGAAACGATAGTGTTTCGATATCGAGATATTACTGTTTTCGATGCAAGACGACGTATCGTTAACGATATTGAGATTGATGAAAATTTCAATATCATAACTAAACACATCGAGGTTTACTTAAATTCCGATATCAGAATGATCTCGAGAAAAACAATAATTTCGATACTGTCAGATTTAACAATATTTCAATATCGTAACTATATCGAATCTAGATAATATTTCAATGCCCCCACTGTTGAAAATTCAAGGGAATAGGAGGGAAAACACCAAAAATTTAACCCTATGTAAATTTTGTATTACTTTGCAAGCCTAGCAGGAAACCTTTTTGGCAGGCTCTGGAATACCCTAACATAACATCTGAATAAAAAATTAATTTTATCAGACTCACCAGAAACCAATAGAAATTTAGTTTTGCTTTCTTGGCGTCTTTTAAATATTGGATAAGAAAAATTTTAGTGGAAAACAATTTTTTTCTTTAATAGAGCATGGTCCATAAATATTTTTTTTTGAATGGATTCAATGGATTCAACAATAATTTCTTTGCAGAATTACATACATGAGCTTTCTTAAAAATACTCATCTTAATATATAAAAGGCAAGCACGCTGCTCCGTGCCCAATATCTCTCAAACTGTTCAGCCTGAAAGTATGCACATCTTAATACATAAAAGGCAAGCATGCTGCTCCGCACACAGTATTTCACAAGCTGTAATTATTTTTTAACAGTAAAGTACTTTTACAAGACGTACTGTTTTCAAAAATGTTCAGCCTAAAAGCATGCATAGAAAATATATTTGATACTTATCAGTGACAATATTGGGTTTTTACAATAGTACGTTTTTGCTCAAACAACGTTTTTTTTCATCCTTTTATAAAAAATTTATGACGAATTTAATGGAATTCTTTTGATGGATTGTTCCAAAAAATAAAATTGTACCAGTCGACATATGAAACGACACCTGAGTTGCTACGTAGTTATATGAAAGTTACAAGGCCAGTTTGTTAAGTTGTGTATGAATATGATTGTTACCAAACTCGACTTTTTCCACTTTTACACTTGAACAAATTTTTCAACACTGCTTTAATACGTGAAGTGTTACCCAGTAGCGAAAGTAGACGTTGTCATTGAAGATAACGGAAAAGCAATACGGATTTTTTTGGTGATATGTATTCATAAATTTAGGAGCAAAATAAATCGTATGAAATGTTTGTGAAATAAAATTTTTTGAAAATATATTTTCACTTATAGATCGATCCATGAAAGGAATAAAGGAGAGTGGAAAGACAGGGAGAGTGGAAAAACTGGGAGAGTGGTCAGCATAAAGCAAGAGAGCGTGATGGGGTAAACACAAGCAGAGGTGTACTGGTTTTAAGCGAACCCGTATATTGTATAGTACGTGGATCCCATCCGTCGTCAAAGACATGGCGAAGAACAGTCTTGCAAGTCGTTTGGCTAATTTGTTTGAAATGGTCTTCGAGCACAGCTATAGGATTGGATCGATCTGTCCTCGAAGACTGAGTGCTGTCTTGAAAAACGTCTTCGAAGACGGATGCATCCGTTCACCACTGGGTATTTAAAGTGATACATTTGTATTGACTCCGACCACTATCATTGCATTGACTCCGACCACTATCTTGTTGCAGCATACGATTGTGCAGCGCGAAGAACATACCCTTTAGGAAATTAAGCGCTTTGAAACCACTTTGAAAGCACTTAACGAAATCTTAATAGCGCTTTGTTCTCGTTTTAAATAGCTCCTTTTTTAACATTGCAATGTCATTAGGAAAAAGACCTTTGCTCTTGCAATGGATGGTGATTTGTAAAAGCGCTTTGCTCTCGCTTCGGAAAATGATTCCAAAAAACTCTTTGTTCTAGCTTCAAAAAGCGTTAAAAAGTGATTTGCTCTCGCTTCGGAAAGTGATTCGGAAAAGGGCTTTGTTCTCACTTCAAAAAGCGTTAAAAAAGTGCTTTACTCTCACTTCGGAAAGTGATTAAAAAAAGAGCTTTGTTCTCGCTTTGAAAGGTGATTAAAAAAAAATTCCCCTTGCTTCGGAAGGTGATTAAAAAAATCGCTTTGCTTTTGCTCGCGTTCTCATACCTACCCTGTGCTCCCGTCGCTGACCTGAGCATATTCCAAACAAGAGACCAAATACATTTGTATTATTTTTACATACATTTATTTTGTTGGTTTAATTTCTGTTTCGTTTTACTTTTAATTAAAAATTGCGTATCATAAAAAATAAAAAAAGAGATCAAAAGCTAAACCAATTCATTTTTGCACTGATTTTATCGTGCGCTAACCTTAGAAAGTTTTTGTTTTTTCAAGAAATTATCGCGGTAAATTCTGTTTTTGCTTAACCGGAATTCAATCTTCATATTTCTTTCGAATTCTGTGAAGCCAATTTCTGGTCCATTATCGGCAACTACGTAAACAAATATGATTGAATTAAATTATTTACTATTTATATTAAACTATTTACTTTTTCAGTTAATTATTTATTTTTCACTATTCTAATACACTTTCTTATACTTTAAACTTTTCGAATGCTAAAATGCTAGTGATGACACGAATGCTAGTGATGGGAGTGTCAGTAGTATCGAAGTAGATATCGAATTCGACAAGATATTCAAAGTAATCACAAAAACTTTTTTGAAGCACTAAGAAAAGCGAAAGCAAAGAGCTTTTTTACAGCTCAGCTCGCAGCGAGAGCAAAGCTCTTCACAAAAGCACTGTGCAAAGGTAGAATAAAGCACTTTTATACGCTTTTTAATAAAGTGCTTTAAAATTTTTTATAGGGATACGCACAGGAATGCAACGAAAGCTACATATCGCTTAGCTGCAATTGCAACGGACTGCATATTTTTTTTTTAAAAAAAGATCAAAGAACCAAGGAATGCGCTTCATAAAAACAAGGTTTGGTCTTTGACCTGAAAGGAAAGGCATAGATTATTTAGAGTAATTGATTGGAACCATACGTGAATTATTGATTAGGCGAAACAAACGTGAAAGACAATTTGAATTGCTTTTAACCGAGGCACAGTGGGGTATTTTACCCTGAAAATGGATATCAATGCACCTAGAAGACGGAGATAACGTTTGACTTTTTTTTAGTTAGAATGTGTTCAAATAAGAAAAAAAATCCATCCGTCCGTCTGTCTGTTTGCCGACACGATTACAGGCGTGATTTTGAAGCTATAGTAATGAAATTTGGTATTTAAGCTTGTATCTAAAATATAAAGATCAAGATCGCAAATGAATCAGATCGGATGAAAACTACGCGTACCTCCCATACAAAATGACTTCTTATAAACGATAAAATCTCTTGTAATTCTACGAAACTTAATATATGTACTTGAAATTTTGTATGTGATCTTTGATTTTTAATATCCGCTTTTAGTATGAAATTCAGCTAAATCGGGTGAAGGCCACACCTACCTCCCATACAAAGTTACTTTATCAAAGATTTTAAAATTCAACAAAAATTAATATACGGACATAAATTCTTCACATAAATTTTAATTTTTATTATGCATTCTGAGTTTGAAATTTCGTACAGTTAAATGAAAACTCCACCTACCTCCCATACAAAATGGCGAAGTGACCTTTTTTATAATTTAAACATTAATTTTTAATCACTGCCGTTTGATAATACTCCATCGTATGGATCATGAAAATTGACGTCACAACTTTCGCCATTCTCTTCATCGGTTTTATCAGTGTCTTCGCCGTTGTTTTCATTTGTTGGCACCAATGGCGGTACAACCAAATTTACGGCCATTTGTGGCAACTTTTTCAACTTCTTTTGAGATAATTTTCTTTTGCTTGAAATTATAGGATCAAAACTTATCAAAAACCTATTGAAAACATCTTCGAGCGATTTTTCTCAGCTGATTTTTCTTGAAAAATCCTCCCTGAGTTTTTTTGAATAAGCAGCGCAGTAATAACAAACACACTCTTTAGTAGTTGCACTTGCTTAATTTGATAAAAGCGATTGCAGTTCGTTTGCAAAAAGTTTAATATTTTCTAAAACGCACAAAATAGCACAATAAAATTCTATACACTTTATAACAACAGTCCATATTAAAAGAAAATCATTATAAGATGACAACAGAACACAAAAAAATAATCTTTAACTCCACATACATAGCAAAATATCGGAATTTTTGACACATTTTTTAATAGGCACATAAAAATTATTTCCAACACTTTATATAATAAATTTTGTTGGCGTTAGAACAATAATAAACTGAAGTTGAAGGTTCCATTAACCCATTAATGACTAATGGGTATTTAAATACCCATAAAACAGAGTTTACGAAAAAGGCCATATCTCCAAAGTGGTAGGAGATATCAAAATATTTTTTTTTAAAACATTACGGAAAAATGGAACTATTTATTGTCTTTAAAATGTGAAACAAAGTTCATACAATTACAATTTTCAAAAATGACAAAATCCATATTTGTGGAGTTTTGACAAAACAACTTAAGTCTATCTGAAATTCATAGACAAAAAACTTAACTCTATATGAATTTCATATCAACTTAATGGATTTTGTCTATGAATTTCAGATAGACTTAAGTTGTTTTGTCAAAACTACACAGATATATAAAGCTATGTAGAAAATTAGAAAATGAAAAGATCGAGGGAAAAATTCGTGGTCAGTTTGCCTCTAGTATCCTCTATTTATCAGGTATTCATTGGGACAAAAGAAGGTTGCCATGCAAGTTTTTATTAACACCAAGAACCCGGATTAGCCGATTGGGTATTTAAATAACTAACCAATGCAGATCTCAAATACGGTGACAGTTACAAACCTGAAATTTTGCAAAGCAACTTCTATGGCCTATATAAGCTTCCTGATAAATTTTGAAAAAATCGTACGGCGGAGTCTATGAGCAGTCTTTAATAGGTTAAGAAATATTGCAAAAAAAAATTTTTTAAATAAAAATGTTATACAAAAATGCTGAAAAATTGCGATTCTCCAGGGCGCGCGAGCGAAAGCAAAAAAAAGTTAAGTTTGACAGCTTGTAACTTCTGAACTAGTACTCTCAAAGTATAAAGTTTTTTTGCTTGTGACGCAGAATTTTATTAACTTAAAACCGGTATCCAAAAAAAAGTTCGTAGCTTCCATTTGATTTTTTGAATTTTAAGCCAAAAAACCGACCCTCTCTGTGTGAGGCTAGTGTTATGCCTTAATCTCGGAAAGCTTTTCCACCTCTTAGTTGTTCCTGTTCTTTAACTCCACATTTTCCACAATTTAGTTGTGGATTTTTAGTTTTCCATAATGCTTTAATTTAGGAAAGAACAAAGAAAGTGAAAAGAGCCATGTCCGAACCCGAACCCAGGGACCTCTGGGTTAATAGTCTAGCGCACTCTCCACTAGACTCCAATGGCCGACAAGGTGCTCTCGAGCGTACTGTGCGAAAGATTAAAGCCGATTACAAAAACAGTGATTGGACCTTTTCAGTGTAGATTTCCACCTGGAAAATCCACAATACATTAGATTTTCACACTACGAAAAATCCTGGAAAAAAACCCACGAAAACCTGCAAAGTTAGTAAGACTTTGCAGTATGACGTTGAACAACACATACAGATCCGTCAAAGTAGGAAATTACCTCTCCTTGCAAATAGTGCTGTTTGTATAGCGCTATATTTGTAGCACTTTCCGTAACGATAACGTTGCACCTGGAAAAAGTATTGGATTTAATGTCGAAAAAAAATTAATTTTAAAAAACTACAAAAATTCATCAAATCGTATTCAAACTATGTTTTCTGTTTTTCCTTCATCTAATAAAAAAATCAAATAAAATGCATAAAAATCATTAATTTTTATACTGTCGCCCTAATTCTAATAGGATGTATATCAAAATTGGGCAAAGTAACGTTTATTTGCGGTTTAGGAAGATCGGTCAAAACTACATTTACGTCCTTTTTTAGTTTTTAATGTTTGTATAAAAAAAGGGAGGTAGAATGTTTGAAACAACACATTATTGTATGAACTTCATACAAATAATAAACAGCTTTCTTTGCCTCCTGAACAATAGATAATTTTGACTTACGTCGTATAAGAATTAGGCCGACGATAGGAACTAATAAAGGAAACAAAGCGCTCGGTTCTAGCTACATTTTTCTTCCAACTGCAAGGAGAACAAAGCGCTCGGTTCTGGCAACGTTTTTATATTAGATATAAGCAGAACAAAGCGCTCGGCTCTCGCTACGATTTTATATTTTCTACAGCGGGAGTGGAGCACATACATCTGATGACATGACTATGTTAAAAAATGCTATACAAAAGGAGAATGAAGCGCTTCAGATGCGGTAATGGAGCGCTCGCTTCCCTGCTGGGTATTTAAAAAATCATTTTGAAGCAAACTTTTGGAATAAAAGAAACTTCCGACACACTTAGGCAGCTGTTGTTGTTTTACAGATTCACACAGGATTTTAGTGAAATTCAATGGGTTAGAAGGAAACCCTAAAAAGAAAATATATATTTTTTAAATAAAGTTTTTATGTAAACCGGAAGTGGGTAATACAATTTGGTTGGCTACCCACCCGCAATAAATTTGCTTCATTGGTAGGCATAAAATACAGATATTCGAATGTTTGGGCCCAAACGTTTGAATTTTTGAATAGGACGTCTATTCAACATGGTTTGCTTTAATAAAACATTCTAAAGCTTTAAAAAATTTTTGGGCTTCACTGTATTTTTGACGTACAGCTAAAGTTTCTACATAAATAACGCAGAAAGCAACAAATTTTAACATTTTTGTTGTTGCCTTTTGAGATGACAAACATAGAAGCACAACTTGCTGACGACGATGATGATGATGATAATGGTAATGATGATGGCTTTGATAATAATGATGATGATAGTGTTGATGACACAACAATAAAAACAACAACAAAACACCAAAACGATGTAGTACATTATATGCTCCAGGAACAAAGACAGGGCCACGCATGGGCCACGTAGGCTGCACTTGAGTTGAGTTCTTGACAACGAGTGGTGGTTCAGGCCAGGCTGAATGATGGTTGGCTGCAGTGGCATGAATGGCCAATGTATTCAACAACAACAACAACAACAACAATGCGTTTACCTACTTAGGCACAATGGTGCCGCCACTCAAGTATCCGGCTTCAATGAGCGAACGAATGCGTTCAAGGATCGACTGAGATGGCGTAACTAAGTTGTGCTCTTTTACGCATACAGCGCGAATGAAGGGTGTAGCTCAAGGATATGGTTGGTGAACGAGTGGTGCTGTTGTTGCTTTTGTTGTTGTTGAAAAGGACATGAGAAGCCACTTAGGAAAATCGATCGAATGTTGAATGGTTGCACGGGTAGCTAGATGAATGGTTGTTTGGTTGGCCGACTGGCTGGTTAGCTGCGATGAGTTCTTGCTGTCTGAGACTCGTTAGTTGTCGATGACACTTCAGTTGGGCATGTAAGAGCGCTGAAAATTATTACTTTATCCGGGATAAAAACAAGTGCGATCCATTGAGTGCGATCCTTGAACCACTCATAAAAAATATATTAAAAGAAAAACACACAAACAAATAAACAAACATATCTGGTGTTGAAAGCAATGATGTTGTGTAACAATAAATAATACAAAATATTTAAAAAAAGTATATCTTTTAAATTAGTTAAACAATAAAAACCGTTGTGAACACCATTGATTGTGTTGTCGCATCGCCATCACGTCAACATATTAACCAACACCATCAGGATTACTTCGCCAGCGCTAACAACAAACACCATCAAAGTGGCAGAGAAACGCAAACGTTCGCCGTCTCCAACACGGTCGCCGACGCGTCGAAAAACCTCAACACCGTCGTCGCCAAAGTCCACGCCAACGCGAGCGCGAACGCCATCAACGCCGCCACAACCACCACCACCGCCAGCGACGGCATCTACACCAAAGGCGAAAGAAAACATCTTGCCGCTGCCAAAAACCGCTACCACCAGTGTACCAACGACCACGCCCAGCATAACTATGGCCACAGAACATCTGCGCATACCTACTGGAGCGGCAGCTTTCAGCGGATTTCCCTCACTGACCAGCATGAGCAATCTCATGATGCCATCAGCAGCCGCTGCAGCTGCAGCGGCTCCTTTTCTGCCTTGGTCGCCGATTCTGTTACCGCCCTGGGGTCACGCTCTACTGCCAGCGGCTTTCTATCCGGCGGCATTACGTAACGCGCTACCCGGGTAAGCTTTTCTCATAAACTGTGTCAAAACTACTGTGCGGCTTACCTGCGTTTGTGTGTCGTTGTTAATTGAAATAGGCATAAAACTATCGCGGATTAACTCGCGTAAATTTCGCGCAAAGTCAAGTATTTCCCAAACAATCAAGATTTTCCCAAACACTTAGCAGGTCAAACCTGCTGGGAATTTCCTTGATGAATACGGCGGATATTCCCATTTTTAAAATGTGACACAAGCTAAAGACTATGCGATCACCATAAATGTCAACCAAAAGTGGAATAAGAGTATAGGATTTTTACAACCAATCAATGACAATTTAAGCATGAGCCTTACCAGTTCTTAGCTTCCAACTTTGTGTCTTTCACAAGACACGTTTTGATATTTTCCTTTACTCCTAAACATAATTGTGATAAAAGTTATATCACGCTAGCTATGTGATAAAAATTATAAAACTAGAGTTACGAATACTTTAAATCAATCCTCGAAGAATATTTAAAAAATTCAAATTGAAGCATGTTTTTGGACAAATAGAATGAGTTAGATAGAACTTTTTTGTTTTTGCAGAACCAACATCAAGTGTTCAGCAATCACTTCATCCATGAAGTAAATCATGGCAAGAATAAATCTATAGTAATAAAACTCATTTTCTGTTTGTTTGTTTGTTTGTTTGGCCTTTATACAAATCTAAACGGCTGAACGGATTTCGCTCAAACTAGATAAAGATATTAAATGCATTCTAACTTAAAATGCTGCATACTTAGTTTTTGCCACGCCCCCTGCGAAATTTTTCAACTAACAATAATTTTGTTGTTTAATAATTTTTATTATCAGAGATTTTTTTGTATTTAATTTTAAAAATGTTTTGTTATTTTGACATCAAAAACACTCACATATCTTTAAAATTGGAGAAATTTTCAGAACAACGACTTTTTCATAAAACATCGTTAGCTAAGAATGAGAAAAAACGACATGAAAATCAAAGTTGGGTCTTTCGATGCAAATATCTCCGCTGTCCATTAATACATTTCATTCAAATTTTTTTTGTTCAAAACTTCAAAAAAATTTTTTCACAAAAATAGGTTAAACTATACCGTTAAGTCAGTGTAACTATGTTTTATAATTATGTCAAAAAAAGTCCAAAATATTGACTTTTTACTCAAAAAATGACTCAAAAATTGTTGTTGTTGTAAAAACGAAATCAATTAAAAATTTCACAAAAATAGGTTGAACTGTACCGTTAGGTCAGTGTATATATGTTTTATGATTATGTCAAAAAAGGTCCAAAATATTGACTTTTTACTCAAAAAATGACTCAAAAATTGTTGTTGTTGTAAAAACGAAATCAATTAAAAATTGCACATCTGGCTACCTTTAATATGACATAGCACTTATTTGCAAAAATTCTTCCAGCTAAGCGCAAAAATTATTTTACTGTTTTTGTCATCAAAATAACAAGGGTACCCCCTTTGATTTTTTTCGCGAAATTTATTTTTTCCAAAATGTTGTTTTTATATTTTTTACAAAAAAGTCAAGTCTTAAAAATAATTTATGTGAAAAAATTACCCCAATATCTCTTTCCAATCAAAAGTAATGGCTAAAAATCTATTTTTTCATACAATTGACTATCTATAGTAATAAAACTCATTTTCTGTTTGTTTGTTTGTTTGTTTGGCCTTTATACAAATCTAAACGGCTCAACGGATTTTGCTCAAACTAGGTATACATATTAAGTACGTTCCAACTTAAAATGTTACATACTTAGTTTTTGCCACGCCCCCTTTAAAATTTTTCAACTAACGGTAATTTTGTTATTATAAAACTTTTTACCATCGGAGATTTTTTTGTATTTAATTCTAAAAAAATTCTGTTATTTTGACATCAAAAACATGCACATATCTTCAAAATTGGAGAAATTTTCAGTATAACGACTTTTTCATAAAACATCGTTGCCTAAGAATGAGAAAAAAACGACATGAAAATCAAAGTTTGGTCTTTCGATGCAAATATCTCCGCTGTCCCTTAATATATTTCATTAAAATTTTTTTTGTACAAAAGTTCAATAAAAGCACTTCACAAAAATAGTTTGAACTGTACCGTTAGGTCAGTGTATATATGTTTTATGATTATGTCAAAAAAGGTCCAAAATATTGACTTTTTACTCAAAAAATGACTCAAAAATTGTTGTTGTTGTAAAAATTAAATCAATTAAAAATAGAAAATTTGACTACCTTTCATATGACATAGCATTTATTTGCAAAAATTCTTCCAGCTAAGCGCAAAAATTATTTTACTGTTTTTGTCATCAAAACAACAAGGGTACCCCCTTTGATTTTTTCGCGAAATTTATTTTTTCCAAAATGTTGTTTTTATATTTTTTTATTATTAATTTTTTAATTATTAATTTTCAGACGTATAGAAGGTCTTGATTTTTTTTAAATAAGCTGGTGTTGAGAGGCACAAAACGACTTTTGCGGAAATTTTTACTCCAAGTCAAAAAAGTTATTTTATAACATCTACAAAAAAACACAATTTCTTAGCCTCCCCTTTAAAAATACACCTTCTTTACTTCAAGACATTGTTTTATTAAACAAAGAGGTTGGAACATATTCCAACAGTATCAATTAAATTGTAAAAAGTATATATAAATCAAACTTTAAAGAAAAAATATTTCTAAAAATTAAATATGCATTTCCAAAACTTTCACTTGAAAAAATTCGAGAAGGTTAATATTTTGTTATGAAAATATTCTATTTCAGTTTATTTAAATATTCCCCGATTCATTTCGTACAAATGGTCTGGTTATTCGGGTACTTCTAAATGTTGCGAGTTTCAAAGAAATACTGGACTAAACTGCATTTAATACATAGGAATCAATACGTGCTACGCAATAGTCGTTTTACAAACTATCGCGCTTTTCATTTTCCCAGTGAAAAGTGGATCATCCTATGAGTGTTCTGGAAGTGTTCCCTGAGGAGCAGTGGAGTGCTCCTTATTGATCCAAGCCAGGTGTATTTTGTGTTCTCTTTTAACATTGCAAGTCCTAGGAAGGGTAGCGCTCCCTTTAACATCCCAGAGGAGCTCAAAAGGAGCGATCAATAAATGATCCAAATGGAACAGAAAAGGGACATTATTTTTAGGTTTACTCCGTAAGCTAGGCTTGCCTAGCTCAAGTAGACTGCTCAAGACCCTAAGGTGGCAAGGAAATTATTTGTCTAAATCTTGAGATTTATAACGTCATTACAAATTCCAGGGCTCGGATTTAATGACCTAAAAAACTGCAAAAAAATTACCTTAAAAAATTACAAAAGTGACCTAAAAACTGCAGAAGATGACCTAAAAACTGAAAAAAATTACCTAAAAACGCAAACAATTGCATAAAAAATAAACAAAAAATTTTGCCTCAAAAATAAAACATTACTAAATTAAAATTTATTTTATACTTGAATATCCTGAGTTTTTATCTAACACTTGTTTCATTTTTCTAGTGGTCAGTTCGACCACTGAGAAAGATCTTTTTTTTTTAATCGAAGTCTATAAACAAAGCTCTAGTACTCTAGTGTTAAAGAATATGTTTAAAAATTTGCATTTTGGCATTTTTTAGTACGAAAAAAATTGAAAAAATTATTTAAAAATTACAGTAAAATGACTTCGAAAAATTCTCTAAAAATTAAAAACATATTTTTTCGACAATATTTTGGATAAAACAATCAAAGGTTTTTTTTTTAACAAATTCCAAAAAATACGGCATTATACGAAATTTATCTGGCAGCACTGGTTGTGTGTGCAAACAGTCACCATATGTCATGCATAACTTTATGTCTCAGGATATCTGAACACTTCATGTTGGTTCTGGAAAAACTAAAAAGTTTACGTACTGCAACTAATAATATATTGAAGAATTACTTGTCATAGTATCTCGATATTTGGGAACTTCAATAGGTTCGTCGTTTATATTTTGAACGTCAACATACTGTTTACGTAATTGCTTACAACATGCACTATATACACGGTCATCACGTGACAAATTGTAGTGAATTGTCAAAAACAATATTTACTTTATAATGCACAAAAAATATATATTTTAATGCATCAAATGAAAGAAGGTCAATGTTTAAGTTTTAAGAATACAACATATTTGTAGTACCTTAATAACGCAAAATTTAGTAGAAAATAACTGTTCTTTCAATTAAAAAATTAAAATATGATATAAATTTGCCTATAAAATTTAAAATGTTTTTGCAGTGATATTTGTATTGTATACCATTAAAAAGGTCATTTAATTATCTTTCAAATGACATATCGAATGAATATGAATATATAGATGTTTTTTTAAACACAACTTTTAATACGAAAAAAATTTCAAAAATCGATAACTCGATAAGTAGTTGAGTTATCAATTTTTTGTTAGGTGAAAAAATTTTTTTCTCTTCTAGAAAACATTTTTAAATCGTGGCGCCCAAGACATCGTAATGGTGCCTCAGAAGTTTTATTTTTATCACAAATAAAAGAGAAGTAAACACTTAAGTTCGAAATTCGAAAATAGAACTTACTTGAAATTTTTATTCATACCAAAAGTAGTGTTCACTACTGACCTTTTACTTCTTAGTAGCAAACACTACTTTGCAGCATTCACTCTTTTTTATGCATACCTGCCAATATCTTCAGACAAATTTTGAGACATTAAATATATGTCTCTCGTCTTAGAGCGTATTCAGTTTTTTTGAGTTTGACGGACAGGTTGAGTCGTCCTTTTAGACTTATTCTTAGGCAAAAACTCTGGCAGAAATGCATACTCAGGCAGGTTTCGTAGAGATGATTAAACTTTATTTTTTTCAAAATTTATTGGATTACAAGAACTAATTTTGTAAAAATTTTGGCACTGTTATCGTTTGCAAACAAAAATTTTATATTAAAAAACCTATAGGCTATGTCAATAGCTAGAACGTAATAAAAATAACACTTTTATTTACAATTTTTACAATCAATGCGGAAAGTTAATTTATAAGCAAGATTAAGACACAATATTCTAGTTTAACTGCTTGGCAACAAGTTTTATATTTTTTTGGACGATATTTTCTTAAGATTAGAAATTATAGATAATTCAATTAAAAAAAAAATAGAAAAATTTGTGATTCCATCGTAAAGTATGGCTTAAAAGTTGCGTAAAAAAAGTGTAATATTTTGGAAAAAATTTAACAAAAAGCGAAGGGGTTGGACTTTTTGGAAATGTTGATTTTAATTTTTAAACTTTAATTACTAAAAGAAATTTACTTTTTTTATTATCTTTTATTTTTTCTGAAACTACATTAAAAGATGAATAAAATTATACCTTTTTTTTATTGATGTCAATATTTGTTAAGAGCCTATAATTAATTGAAAATGGTTTCTTTTCAAGAAGTAAACTTTTTTACTTAACCTTTCAACTTACAGGTTTCGACTGTTTTTTTATAACTGTGATATTGAGAAATTGATATTGAGATAATTTGTGGTCTATGAGCTCTGATACGGGCAGTAATTTTACCCATGATTTGAGTGATTTAAAAAATGTATGTGGAATTTAAATAAATTTTACCATCTTCATATAGTCACTTTGTATGGGAGGTAGAGTGGTTTTCAACCGGGTTGACTCATTATCAAAATCGAAGTAGGTAATTCAGATTTAAGCTCATTCGCTAAATTTAAAGTGATTAAGTTAATTTTTGTGGAATTAAAAAGATTTTACCTTTTATGTAGAGTATGGGAGGTAGACGTGGTTTTCATCCGATTTGGTTTTTTTTTCAAAATGAAAGTGCCATGATTAAAATTTAATATCATTCGCTGAATTTTAAGTGGTAAAATGAATTTTTGTGGAATTTAAAGAAATTTTACCATTTTTATATATAAAGCCATTTTGTATGGAAGCTAGACGTGGTGTTCATCCGATTTGATTACTTTTTAAAATTGAAAGTGCATAATTAAAATATAAGATCATTCGCTGAATTTAAAGTGGTAAAATGAATTTTTGTGAAATTTTAAAAAATTTTAACCGTTTTTATAAAGTCACTTTGTACGAAAGGTAGAAGTAGTGGTTTTCATCCATTTTGGCTTTTTTTCAAGCTCAAAGTGTGTAATTAAAATCTAAGCTCATTCGCTGAATTTAAAGTAATTAAATACATTTTTGTGGAACTTAAAGAGATTTTAACCGTTTTATAAAGACACTTTGTATGGGAGGTAATTGTGGTTTTCATACGATTGGGCTAATTTTAAAACTCAAAGTGCATATTTAAGAAGTAAGCTTATTTTTAAATTTAAAGTGATTTTATTAATTTTTATGGAATTTAAAGAGTTTTTACTGCTCATTTTTTATAGGCTAAAATATATACCTATCACATATATGGGAGGTGTTACGCCTACTTGTTTAATCACTTTGAAATTTAGCAAAAATTTTGAAGATCACATATTAGTTATCCACCGATAATTCTGTTAGTGTTGCTGTTAACGTACGCTTGAGATATTAGGTCTGTTTCCGTACTCACACTGTGTGACTTGTGAGTCGCTATTTTCTGTTTCCGTACTTTTTGTGTAAGAAATGGGAGAAGAAGAACAAGCATAAAATCGCTCTCTCGAGCACAGAATGTGCACAGAGCGTGCTAGAACTCAAGACTTCGAGTAAATTAAGAACAAGCATCAATAAGAATAAGCATCAAGAAGAACAAGCAAATGTCAAATGTTTGTTTATGTTTTTCACAAATATTCACAAATTGTGCTGCTAAAAATAAATTTACAAATTGCAGTTTCTTTTGATCTTCCACTTTTAACTATAAATAAATTATTTAAAGTAATTTTATAACTTAAAACATAGCTTAAAAGATTTTATAGCTTAAAAAAATTTACTTCACAAACAAAATTACGACAATTTCAATTGGCGCTATTTACGCCTGACTCGTCTGCTGTCAGAATCAGCTGTTTTGTGCTCGAAATTGCTAGAAGCTGTTTCCGTACTTTTGCCAATATTCTGAAATTTCATTTTTACTCTCTCAGTTCGAGCTTACCAGAAGTTACACAAATCTTACACAGTGTAGAGTACGGAAACACACCTATTGTATGGCATCTGCCACGCCCACTTGTCAAGAAGCTTTACATGGCAGTTTTTACTCTCTGAGGTTTGTCATTGTTTGCAGAGAGTTGACGACCTAACAGAAAATAAAATTCATTTGAAAAAACATTCTGTCTGAGCTGAAATTAAACCTGGGCTACCGCGGTTCTTTAGCTTAGGGGCCACCATAATAATAATAATTATTAATCATAAAAAAATCAATAGTAATAATTAAAAGGCTTTATATTGTATGTTAAAAAAGCAAATTATCAGCATTTTACCCAAAGACCTTGAATGAGTTTTTTTGGTGGTATCGTTTTTTAAGCACTTTATTAAAAATTTATTTTATAACCTGAAATTTTCAGTTACATTTTTCATAGTCTTCGCAGCTTTTAAAATTTTTTTATCTTTTTATACAGTGTCTTGTTAAGGCATCAATTTTAAAAGCTTATTATTTTTTTTTTACAAGATCAAGATGCGCCTTATACAAACAAGGCTTGGTATTTGACCTGAAAGGAAAGCGATAGATTAGTTAGAGGAATTGCTTGGAACCATACGTGAATTATTGATTAGGCGAAACAAATGTGAAGACAATGTTTTGAATTGCTTTTAACCGAGGATAGTGTTATGCCTTAACCTCGGCAAGCATTTCCAGTCTTAGGTTGTTCCTGTCCTTTAATTCCACATTTTCCACAATTTAGCTGTAGATTTTTAGTTTTCCATAATTCTTAAATATAGGAAAGAACAAAAAAAGTGAAAAGAACCATGCCCGAGCCCGGATTCGAGCCAGAGACCTCTGGGTTGATAGTCTAGCGCCCTCTCCACTAGACTACAAAGGCCGATTGAAAAATTCAAATAAATTTGATGTTTCATGAAATAACAGCATTTACTAAGTTTAAGTAATTGAAAAATGGAAAATTTCCATACAAAATACACTACTGGTCTGTATTTGTCATCAAACTACTTTGTCATCAAAACAACAAGGGTACCCCCCTCCCCCTTGATTTTTTTCTCGAAATTTATTTTTTCCAAAATGTTGTTTTTATATTTTTTACAAAAAATTCAAGTCTCAAAAATAATTTATGTGAAAAAATTACCCCAATATCTCTTTCCAATCAAAAGTTATGGTTAAAAATCTATTTTTTTCATACAATTGACTATCTATAGTAATAAATCTCATTTTGTTTGTTTGTTTATTTGTTTGTTTGGCCTTTATACAAATCTCAACGGCTCTACGGATTTTGTTCAAACTAAGTATACTTATTAAGTGCATCCCAACTTAAAATGTTACATACTTAGTTTTTGCCACGCCCCCTCTGAAATTTTTGAACTAACGGTAATTTAGTTATTATAAAACTTTTTACGATCGGAGATTTTTGCGTATTTAATTTTAAAAATTCTTTGTTATTCTGACATCAAAAACACTGACATATCTTCAAAATTGGAGAAATTTTCAGTACAACGACTTTTTCATAAAACATCGTTACCTAAGAATGAGAAAAAAACGACATGAAAATCAAAGTTTGATCTTTCGATGCAAATATCTCCGCTGTCCATTAATATATTTCATTCAAATTTTTTTTGTTCAAAAGTTCAATAAAATTACTTCACAGAAATAGGTTGAACTGTACCGTTAAGTCAGTGTAACTATGTTTTATGATTATGTAAAAAAAAATCCAAAATATTGCCTTTTTACTCAAAAAATGAGTCAAAAATTGTTGTTGTTGTAAAAATGAAATCAATTAAAAATTGTACATCTGACTACCTTTCATATGACATAGCATTTATTTGCAAAAATTCTTCCAGCTAAGCGCAAAAATTATTTTACTGTTTTTGGCATCAAAACAACAAGGGTACCAAAATGTTGTTTTTATATTTTTTACAAAAAAGGTAAGTCTCAAAAATAATTTATATGAAAAAATTACCCCAATATCTCTTTCCAATCAAAAGTTATGGCTAAAAATCTATTTTTTCATACCAGATTTTTAATAAAACTGAGTTTTGTTTTAAAATTCTCTATATAGGAATGAAGTTGTGTGTCTAGAGTAATTATAAACATTTTTGTGTATGGTTAATGGGTCTAAGGTTAATAAGAGTGAGTTTTTTGAACCGTTTAAATGAAAAAATGGTTAAGTCCAATATGCTTAGTTCCAAAAGTGGCTATGTCCAAGTAACTAAGTTTTAATTTGCCAAAAAAATAAAATCAGGAAAACCTTAAAATTGTAAATTTTTCAGAAATTTTTTAAATATCCCAGTAAAAAAAATATGCAATCGCTCCCATGAGGAGCAACAAAGTAGCGCTCTTTTGATGTTTTATTGGATCAAAAAGTGAGCACCTGTGCACTTGTGCTCCTTTACAGTTTTATAAGATCAATAGTAGACCCATTTTTTTGACTTTTTCGAAAAGTTCTCGGGGCACGTTGATTTCTGATTCTACTCTTAAAAACATAAATTTTGGTATAGAACACTTTAATATTAACTAACGGTAAATAGTCGCGCAAATGGCTTAAAGGCTTTTTGGCTAAAAATTCATTTTGTCGAAAAAACAAAAACTTTCTTCTTCAGTGTTTTGCATATAACTACGAAAGTAATGAAACAATTTTTATCAATTTATACCTAATTTAAAGCTAATAAAATTTTCCATCTTATGCTATAACAAAAATTGCATTTTGTTCAGTACATTTTTTTTTTAAACTCTGCATATTTAAATTTTGATTAAAAATTTTTCGAAAATTTGATAACTTCAACTCACATTAACCCGCGTTAAAAGAGCATGAAGAATAACTTTTTGATTATGTAAATTTCGTATTTTGAGGAATTTTACGGCAATAATTTTTATTTATAATTCGAAGATATATGATACGGTATTTTTTCAAAAAAGCAACACAACTGCACAGGGAATTTTTTCAAAAAAATTCAATTTTTTTTTATTAAACGTAGCTACATAAGTAGGTATGTAAAGTTATATGTATATGATATTAGATTTAATTGCAAGACAATCAACTTTATTTTTGTAATGTGCATTTTTTCTGTGGTCACAAGGAATAATGACTAAACTCAAAGTATTGAAAAAAAAACGATATTTTCATTGCACTAACTTCGACCTTTTTCCCGAAATATATGAACCGTTACAAACGAAATACATAAGTGGTACTCTATTATGTGTAAAAAGTATTTTTCTGCATCCTTCTAAAGATTAATTAGCAATAAAGAAAATGACGTATTGCTTTTTTATGATAGCTTGGGTTTAGTCATTTTTCCATGTGACCACGGATTTTATGCTATTGATCTGATATTGATCATTCGTCGAAACAGCAACAATTCACAAAGGGCAATTCACAATCTCGTGTATTTTGGAAATTTGTGCTTTTGTAAAAAATTTTAAAAATTTACTTTCAATTGTGAACGGTCTTTTTGATATAATTTGCTATAGTTGTTGCAAATCATGAAATATACAGCTTATTGATGAAAAGCAAAATTTTGCTTAACTCAATTTCATGTCGAAAAAATCTTTAAGCACAATTACCCTATCGGGAATTTTAAAGTGCATTATTAAAAAGCAAGTAAAAAGGTCTTCACTCTGCCTATGAAAAGTGCTTTTGAAAAGTGCTTTGCTCCCGCTACAAATTAAGCTTAAAAAAAGCTGTTTGCTTTCGAGATTCTTCGTTTTTTTTCGTTATCTACTCTGCTGACTAATCGTACTCTCATCACTAACATCGCTTGTTGTTTTCTCATCATTATTTATCACTAGTATGTGTAAAAAGTTTAATTCGTGAAAAAGTGTTGCAGCAAAATAGTGAAAAATATATGGTTAAAACGTTTATAAAGTGTTAAATTGTAATGTTTTCATAAAAAATGTAATAAAATTAGTGGCAAGTGGTTTGGATATTCAAAACGTTAATGTAAAATATTACATCGGGCAAAAATATACGCCATCGAAATTGAAGTCGCGAGTGCAGGTGCGAACAAAGAAGGCGCTCTTTCCGAAGGGAGAGCAAAAGCGCTTTTTTGAATCACTTTTCATAGCGAGAACAAAGGTCTTCTTTCCAATGACATGACAATGTTAAATAAAGCTCTATTTAAAGCGAGAACAAAGCGCTATTGTGGTTTTGTAAAGTGCTTTAAAAGTTGTTTTGAAGCGCTTTGTTTCCTAAAGGGTAATTGGTTTTTTATTTAAATATCAGTTTTTTCGCCTTTACTTTTTTTTATAATCAGCAATCAGTTTGCAATTTAGTATTGCAATGTATAGTAAATCTTATCTATGGATTTTAGTGTTGTGTGCAATGGCGTAGTAAATGCATTCCTTTTTATTTTCTTAGTGTAAAGTTTATATTTTAACATTTTGCGAATGATATGGTGCAAGACCACTTGCACTGGATTGTGAATAGCCTTAGTATATTCTCAGCAATACGATGCATTGTATTGCATTTTACTGTTATTTTTTGTTGCTATACAGCGTTTCTGCTATGAGTTGGCCTTTGAGACCTTCGCTGGCTTTACTATACTATACTATACAGTTTTTCAATAGGGCAGTTCACGATCTTGTTGCATCGTTGCTTTTGCTTAGACAAAAACAAAAAGCACATGTTGCAAAAGCTTTTCAATGCTTTTTGTTTTTGTAAAACCTGTTTATTTTGCATTTGCAACGTTGCAACAAGATCGTGAACTGCCCTAATATTTTTTCTTGTAAGGAATTTATTAAGATGCATCCTTCTTTGTGGAGTACGAATGAAAATTTTTTGGATATTAAAAAATTGTTAAAAATTAAATTTTTTTAAATGATCCAGCAAAAAGAGACATATTGCTTCTAAATAAGGTAAATAATACGTAGACAATGTATCCAGGACAGCAAAATTGTGTTATCCAAGTAATTGCACATAACAATAAAAAATCCTCCGGACAACAAGGAGAGGAACTAGACATTTTCTGTTTTTCAAGTTGAGTCAGTGTGATTCTAATTGAGCTCTTCATGAACCTTTACGATGTATGTACAGTGATTTCAATAATAACTTCAAAATGATTAATTTTTCTGATGCGGTAGACGTCCTAAAACGGAAAATTATATTACATTTAAATAATTAAATCAATTTAACTTCATCCTATTAAACCTAACGCAGTTTTATAACAATGTAATATCGGTAATTGAGATTGTTCTGTTTCTCCTTTTTGTCTCGATATTATGTTTTATAAAGTAAACACCATCAAATATGAATTGTTTTTAAAACTTGCTTTTTAATTATTGAATATTTTAATTTTAAATCGAATTGTGATTTACGTGGTTTCCTGATTTAAAATTAGACTGAACTCACTCTATCACCTGTGGCAACATGTTGTAACTTCGAAAGTTTCGAAGTTGTCGAAATTATCGAAAGTCGGTATGTTGGAACCAGGGCTACCAACTCGTTTCAATCAAATTCCCCAATTTTGGTGATCAATTTCCTCCATTTTGCAACCGATTCCCCCCCAAAAAATATATTTCCTTCAAAACAGTCTTTATTCAGTAAATATTGTAATAAGTAAGATTTTTTAGCCCATATTGCAAACATCCGCAAAAAATTTGACAAAATTTTTTTAAAAAATAACAAAAACATAATAAAGAATAAATCCCTTTTAAATTTAAGTATAAACATGTTTTAAAATGTTTTACTTTTTCTTAAAGCATTTTTGTATTATTCACTATTTTCTAAAAGCTATACACATTATGGGTGACCTTATTTTTCTAAATTACTTTACTTAAGATAAATGACTGAAAAATCGTTCCTTTGATGTAAAAACAATAAAAATATCAAATTGTAAGTAATCGGAAATTATCTACCCGACCATTAAAGCGATTTAAATTTTAAATTGAAAAACATATTTGGCCTTTGTAGTCTAGTGGAGAGTGCGCTAGACTCTCAACCCAAAGGTCCCTGGTTCGAATCCGGGCTCGGGCATGGTTCTTTTCACTTTATTTGTTCTTTCTTTGTCCTACATTTAAGAATTATGGAAAACTAAAAATCCACAACTAAACTGTGGAAAATGTGAAGGAATGGAACAACTAAGGGCTTGAAATGCTTGCCGAGGTTAAGGCATAACACTAGCCTCGGTTAAAAAGCAATTCAAATTGTCTTTCGCAGTTGTTTCCCCTAATCAATAATTCACGTATAGTTCCAATCAATTCCTCTAAATAATCTATCCCTTTCCTTTCAGGTCAAAGACCAAACCTTGTTTGTATAAGGCGCATGCCTTGGTTATTTGATCTTAAAAAAAAAAAAAAATATGAACATTTTTTGACTTTTTACATATTACTCGATTGTTTGCACATAAAACCTTATTTTGTGCCTAAAACTGATATGCACTTTGTTTGTTATTTAATTGTCCCTAAAAATGAGATGTAAAACTTAACAATCGGATAAAAATTGTTAGAGTTGTGATGTTTTACTTTTTGAAAAAATGTCTATTTTTTCTTGTTTTAGTAAAAAAAAAGCTTACAAATTCATTTTTGAAAACATTGCAATAAAATGCTGTCAAAAACTAAAAATTATGTGATTACGTTGAATAACTTGGTCGTTAGGAAATTTTTTACTAGAAGTGTAACATTTTGTAAATTTCGAGTTTGGGTATTTTTACGAAAAAAATCCTCAAAAATCCAAAAAAGCCGAGTTAAAAAAAAACGACTTAACAAGTGACTCTGACATAGTCTTAAGCTATTTTGTGCAAAAAACTAAAAAAACCAAAATTCTTATGAAAAAATTATAGGTGTTGAAACTTAATTTTTTGATTGATTCTCAAAGAATTAGCTATGATTTTTAAATGAATTCAGAAACAGGAGTAAAATTGAACTAATTCCCCCCAAAAATTAACTCATTCCCCCACTCCCCCATCGAGTCAAAATTCCACCCAAATGGGGGAATTCCCCCGAGTTGGCAACCCTGGTTGTAACACTTTCGACAGGCGATATTTGCGATAAAATAGCACTTTATTTTGGTGGCAGTGATCGAGAAGCGAAGTAAATATAAATGGAAATATTTATCCATTTAAGCATGGTTTTGTTTATTATATATTATTTTTATAACATAGAAGTGCTAAATAATGATTTTAAGTTAGTGAAATGATAAAAGTAGTGACTTTAATTAAAGTATATATATGATTATCTTAGAACTGCTTGTTCAAATTAGGTTGACTTTATTTTTTCTAAACAATGTTATATGTTGAAAATAATTAATTTATAATTTTTAGTTTAAATGACATTTTTTATTAATAAAACAATTTTTAAAAATATTGATTCATGTTATTTAGCATGCCAAGTATCAGAAAAAAGCTTGTATGCAGCTGTTAAATATTCGAACATAACTTCGAAACAAACCAAATCGCCTGTCGAACGAAAATATTACAACATACTGCCAGATCGAAAACTTCGCTTCGATGTTCGCTTCGATGTTCGCTTCGATAGTGAAGTTACAACATGTCGCCACTGGATTGGTGTGCCAGAGTATATCTCTTTTCCACACAAGTTTATGCCTGCGTTGGCCCAAATGCATATCCAACTAATTGGGATTTTGATTTGGCGGATATGAGATTTATCTCATTTCCACGTAGGTCCTTGGGTTGGACAATGGCCGTAAACCAGTTAAAATGAGTATAGTGTTTTGGATTGTCTTTGAACTCAGGATTGTTTTTCGAGTACCTTAAATTGATAATCACTTTAATTTAATTCGATGTTGTTTATTTATATAGAATTAAATATACTTAAATACGCGTTTGATGTATATAAAATTTTTAAAATCTGCTGAAATGCCAATTCAGTAAAATTTCTCAAAATGCGTAAAATTTACATAATCAAAACCATCTTTCTCATGCTCTTGTAACGCGGGGAAATGTGAGTTGAAGTAATCAAATTTTCGAAAAAAATTTAAACAAAATTTCACTTTGCAGAGTTTTTAAAAAAAATGTACCAAACAAAATACAATGTTTCTTATAGCATACGACGAAAAATTTTATTAGCTTTTAAATAAGTATAAATTTATAAAAATTGTTTCATTAGTTTCATAGTTATATGCAAAATACTGAAGAAGAAATTTCTTGTTTTTTCGAAAAAATGCATTTTTAGCTAAAAAGCCTTTAAGCCGATTGCGCGACTTTTTACCGTTAGTTAATCTTAAAGTGTTATATACAAAAATTCATGTTTTTAAGAGTAGATTCAGAAATCAATGTGTCCCGGGAACTTTTCGAAAAACGTTGAAAAAGTGGGACGGTCTAATCAATAGGCGAGCAATTAATGGAAAAAAAAATCACATAAAGTGGAGCATGTGCTTTTTAGGAAACTCTATCATTATTTTCTGTGAAAAAAATATTTATTTATTTATTTATTTATTTATTACAAAGTAACTCATAATTAAAATTAATAGTTACAAAGAAAAGGACAGACAGCAATAGCAGCAATGGCCTTCAGCTGATCATTTAATTAAATACATTTTGTTTTATTATGATATATAATTAATATATTATAAGCAATTGTTATTTGAGAAATACTTATAAATACATATTTATATATTTCATGAAAGAGGAAAAAAGAAAAGGAAGAAAGAAAAATTAAATATTTTATAGTTATGTTACGAAAAAGAAATGAATTTAGATACGGTGGAAAATTTGGGAAGTTTTTAGGAAGCAGATTATGTTTTCAATGTTATTTTTGTTCGGGTTAGATAGCGCCAGAAGGGGGCTAGAGTTGCAAAATGCTTGATTGCGTTGGTTGTTGAATCGAGGACAATAAACTATAATATGTTCAATAGTCATAATAGCATGATAATTGCAGAATTGACAGAGATTAGATTCGGAGTGATCGATAAGGTATCCGTGTGTTAGCCTTGCATGGCCTAAACTAAGACGAAAGTACTTTAACATATCGAACCTGCATAGCCCGATGTCGCATCTTGTTTTAAGGTAGTTATCTATTGTTAGCTTAGTTGTGTTGATTTTGCGATACCATGTGGGATGTGAGAGCCCATTGTTGGGTTTGTTTCATTTGGAAATGAGATTTGAGGTGTTTTGAAATGTCATTAGAGTTCAAATTCATATTTGAAGTAATTGGTGCTGAAGTTGCAGACTTTGCTACTTCGTCAGCCAGTTCGTTTCCTGTTATATTTACATGGCTGGGAATCCAAATTAATAATATTCTCAGGTGAGATTCTAAAAGAATATTACGAACCAGGGTGGGGTAATCTATAGTAATAAAACTCATTTTCTGTTTGTTTGTTTGTTTGTTTGACCTTTATACAAATCAGAGACCTGCAGCGATGAACTGCAACTGCTTTTACACTCAGTACATACTTGGTTTTTGTATGACTTCAATATCATTAATACCATGCAACATATTCTACGCCATCGAGCTCACTTACAACATCAAGCATGTTGCATTAGCCAATTGTACCAAAGTCAAACACTGTGTGATGTGTGCTTCGACTTCAGTGGAAAGTATAGATGTTTGCATAAAATAATTATGTGTATAAACCATAGTAGAAGGATAGAGGTATATGCAGCGATGACTGTGCTCTCTTTCCATACTGCCATGTCTGTCAAATTTAGCTGTGTGGCGAATGGAAACAAAAAAAAATAAAGAAAAAGTTTTGCTTCGTTTTGACAATTCCGGCAGTATGCTCTCATCTGGTGCATATACCTGTATTCTTCTACCATGGTATAAACCACAGCGCACGAACGGCAATCGTTATAATTATGCATTATTTTGAGCTACTGCCTCGTGTACCATTGCAGGTTGATTTCAACTTCGGCTAAGCAGTGATACAAAAGTAAGCTTACGAACGATGAAATCAGCGCGTACACTGCATTTTTACTCAAGTGTTTGTAGATTACTTCAGTATGAATAGAGTAAATAGTTTTAGGAAGTTTTAGGGGTAACTTATTTCGAAGATGATGTCAAACTTTAAAATTTAAGATGGCGGATAGAGTTGCTACCTAGATTTTTTTCATTTTTGCGAATTCTTGTAATTTTGAAATTCTGACAACGGATTTGATTTCGAATATAATGTCACAGTTTTAAAATTTAAGATGGAGGTTAGGGTTGCCACCTAAATTTTTACCACAGTATTGCCACCTAATAATATGTATTTTTAAGAGTTTTAAACATCACTTATCAGTGTTAAGGGGTCGCTGATTTCGAATCTAAAGTCAGAATTTTAAAATTCAAGATGGTGGATAGGGTTGCCACCTTAGTTTTTTGTAGTTTTATGAATTCGGGGCTGGCAAAAAAAAAGTCGTACACCAAAAATGGGTCACTGAATCCGAATCCATTGTCAGAATTTCAAAATTATAAAATTTTGAAATAATAGGGCTGCCACCTAATAATATGTTTTTTCAAGAGCTTTAAACGTCATTTATCAGTGTTAAGGGGTCACTGATTTCGAATCTAAAATTAAAATTTTAAAATTCAAGATGGTGGATAGGGTTGCCACCTTAATTTTTTGTAGTTTTATGAATTCGGGGCTGGCAAAAAAAATCGTACACCAAAAATGGGTCGCTGAATCCGAATCCATTGTCAGAATTTCAAAATTATAAAATTTTGAAATAATAGGGTTGCCACCTAATAATATGTCTTTTCAAGAGTTTTAAACGTCATTTATCAGTGTTAAGGGGTCGCTGATTTCGAATCTAAAGTCAGAATTTTAAAATTCAAGATGGTGGATAGGGTTGCCACCTTAATTTTTTGTAGTTTTATGAATTCGGGGCTGGCAAAAAAAAAATCGTACACCAAAAATGGGTCGCTGAATCCGAATCCATTGTCAGAATTTCAAAATTATAAAATTTTGAAATAATAGGGTTGCCACCTAATAATATGTCTTTTCAAGAGTTTTAAACGTCATTTGTCAGTTTTAAACTCTTGAAAAAACATATTATTAGGTGGCGACCCTATTATTTCAAAATGTTGAACAATTGAACAGAAGTTGTAGCTTTTTTAAAGATCTGCATGCATACAAAATCTTATCAAAATCAGTGATTAAAGGTGTTTTATAGTAAAATGGCGTCTGATATAATTTCTTAAAAAACTAAATTTAATAAATATCTTTAAAAATTTACTTAACAAATTTTATTGCTCACTCAATTAAACTTTAGAATTTATTTTAAAAAAGAAATCAGCTCAATTGAACCATTGCTTATGAGCTACAAGCTCTCAAAAGACACGCAAAGTAACTGCAATGTTACTGCAAATACTTTGTGTTCGGAGAACAAAATAAGCGCTGGTTTTTTTATGCAGGAGTTACGCTTTATGTCTTTGTTTTCTTGCTTGTAAATGACCATACTTACCATTGCATACCAGAAGTTGAAAAGACCCTGCGCTGGTTATCAAACCAACAACTCGAACATGCATTATTGTGGTCTTACGACACGCTCATACACAGTTGGCTTCAATGTTGCAAGTATGTTCGATACAACAATCGCAGCGCTTGCGTAGTGCGGTCAGACTGTCACTGCATTTGTTGAGGGTAGATTGCAAGTAGCGAAAATGCCATCGCTTGCAGATCACTGATACAAATCTAAACGGCTCAACGGATTTCGCTCAAACTATATACACATATTAAGTTTATCCCAACTTAAAATGTTACATACTTAGTTTTTGCCACGCCCCCTCTGAAATTTTTCAACTAACGGTAATTTTGTTATTATAAAACTTTTTACTATCGGAGATTTTTGTGTATTTAATTTTAAAATTTTTTTGTTATTTTGACATCAAAAACACTCACATATCTTCAAAATTGGAGAAATTTTCAGTACAACGACTTTTTCATAAAACATCGTTACCTAAGAATGAGAAAAAACGACATGAAAATCAAAGTTTGGTCTTTCAATGCAATATCTCCGCTGTCCATTAATATATTTCATTCAAATTTTTTTTGTTCAAAAGTTCAGTAAAATCACTTCACAAAAATAGGTTTAACTGTACCGTTAAGTCAGTGTATATATCTTTTATGATTATGTCAAAAAAGGTCCAAAATATTGACTTTTTACTCAAAAATTGTTGTTGTTGTAAAAATGAAATCAATTAAAAATTGCACATCTGGCTACCTTTCATATGACATTGCATTTATTTGCAAAAATTGTTCCAGTTAAGAATTATAAACATTTTGGTTTATATAAAATCCTCCTTACTTTTTGCCTCCCCACCCCCCCCCCCCCCTCCTGTTAAATTTGTTTTGTTGTGATTTGTCATTTTTCTCGCTATTGTTTCACCGTTGTCACACATTTCTTTATCAATGGTACTTTAAATGTTCTATATATATCACTATAACATCGAAAAGATGACTGTGAATAAGAATGCTGTAAAAGTTAATTTTTTCATGTTTAATATGTTATTTGAACAATGTTGTTGAAAGTCAAATTTCCACGCCAATTTAATGTACCGACATATAAAAGAGCGAAATTTTGACATTTTAACACTCCAATCATGGTTGTAAGCTTGGCTGCATTGAACAAATTTTTCGGTTCAATTGCGTACTAACCGAAAGTATGCTGAAAAGAGTATGCTGGAAAATATTATGAATTATGAATTAGAAATAAGTACTGCATTACCGACACGATTCCAATATTTTAGAAAAGTCGGTAACTGTTACTCAATTTAGTTCTTTTCGCACAAAGCGTAAACTTGCAGCAAATAACATAATGGCACTTCTTGCACTGTTCTTGCAGATTTTTCAGCTGGATTTATGTCGATCAACTGTTAACGTCGATAATATTGTTACAGGTTGCTGTATATACTATAATAAAAATTAAAAAGCGACTGCTTTCTTAACTTACACCTTTTTGCATTACAATTTACATTAAAAAACGACTGCACAATTTTTCGTATAAAATAGGAATTCAGAAGATTTAAGAAATTGCATCAACTATCACACTCAATTTAAATTAATTTTTAATTTAGAGACAATCCAATTGTTATATTCCAACTGTAAAAACTACTAAAAAATTTTAGGAAGATTTTTATAAATATGATTTTCATAAGCGAAGTGCAAGTAACATGCTTACCAGTAACCAGTAAATTTAGTTTAAAAATAAAAAACAGTTTTTGATTGTGAAAAAACAGTGATAAAACTATTTCTTCGTTAAAAAAACTTGGTAAATTTTTTAACTAATATTTTTATAGTGGTCTCAAACTTAAATTCAACACGTTTTTACAAAATTCCAAAATTTACAAAAACATTTAATCGAAAAGTGTATATTAAAATGTTTATATAATTGACTCTCGAGTAACACCGCGTATATCAGCTAGTATTGAATATTGTCAATGTTTGATATTGCTTGTATGGAAGAGAGAGAATCACTGCATATAGCAAATTTACCAATATTTAATTGTGCGTGCTTTACTGCTTCAAAAATCGCAATGATTTCAGCAGAAAAGACAGAGCTGTATGATGGTAGAAGTGATGTATGAATGATGTTTGATTCAGATGTGACGGCGTAACTGATGCAATTTGCCTGCATTGACTCGTCAGTGTATAAAAAGAAATGGTCGCTAAGATTTTCTTTAATTTCTTGGAATTTGGCTCGAAATAAGTGGGGTAATGTGGTTGACTTATTGTGGATGCATAACGAGGTATTAAAAGTGGAGGGGTTGAAATGCCATGGTGGATAGTTGCTGTAAGGGGGTTTAATTGGGTTGTATGGAATGCTAAGATCTTCGCAAAGAGCGATTGTTCTACTTATTACAGAATTTGTGCTAGGATAAATGTTTGCAGTGCTTGTATTTTGGATGAGTTGAGAGTATGGCTATTAAGTACTCAAGGCTATTAATGAAAGATTTAGAAAGGTTAGAGGTAAGAAGGTCTCTTTGGTCTTCAATACTTTTAATGTTAGCTTCAAACAAAATATTTTTTATCGGAGTAGTAGTGGAAAGCTCCAAAAGCAATTCTGAGAGATGAATTGAATATAGTTTTTAACTTATTAAGTGCAGATTTAGGCGAGAAACCGTATAAGAACAGTCCATAGTTAATTTTTGATAAAACTAATGATTTAACGACAGATATGATGGAATATGTGCTTGTATTGAATTTAGAACTTGAAAGACACTTAATAATGTTTAGCCTATTTGAAAGAGACGAAAGAATATGTTGGATATGATCAAGCCATCTATATTTTTTGTTAAAAATCACACCTAGTATTCTTAATTGGGAAACTGCTTCAATTATAAAATCATTTGATCGTAAATTGCAAACGCATGCTATTTTTCGGCAGATATGTATTTGTTTACATTTTGAAATTGATAATTGAGCCCCAGAGTACTCGCACCAGGATTGAATATCACTAAATAAGCTGTCGAGGTTAATATCTACATTTTTCCGTTTGGTTAATTGTTTTATAATACAAAAGTCGTCAGCATAGGCACAAAATTTAATTTCTTTGTGGAACGAGATTATGTTACATAATTTGTTATATGCTATTAAGAAAATTATAACCAACAAGGGGAACCCTTGGGGGATGCCGTTAAACAACGGTAGCGAATTCGAGTAAGAATTACCAACTCTAACTTTAATCTGCCTTTTAGACATAATTAATCATTTTAGGCCCTACTTTCCAGTTCCTTAGTTGATCTAAGATTGTATGGATACCAACCCGATCGAAGGCTTTAGCGAAGTCTAAAGAGATAATAGATGGGTGCTTTTTTTGTCGATAAAGATTCTGTAATCAAGGAGTCGAGGTATACTAGATTGTCTGAAACAGCTTTTCCTCTTTTAAAGCCCATCTGTTGACTATTGATAAGTTTGTCTGATAAGACAAACAACCATAGTCGATTCGCAATGATTTTGTCTAAGACTTTTACGCAGCATGGATTGAGTGATATGGGTCTATATGATCTAATTAATGTTTTATTTGCATTTGGTTTCAATATGGGTATAATAAAGGGTGTCCCAACAAGAACGCAATTTTTAAATTTGGCGTTATTCGAAGTGTCATTGTTTGACATTTGAACAATTGTTATTGTTTGCTAGTAGAAGGTACAAGGTTAGTAAAAATGGAGCGCTACACGAATGAACAACGCAATCTCATTGTGAAATTGTTTTACCAAAATGGTGAAAGTTTTGCGGCTACAGTTCGCAAATTGCGATCAATTTGGGGTCACAATAATGCTCCAAAAGAGTCAACTGTAAAGAGATTAATGGATAAATTTGCCGAAACTGGGTCTGTTAGTGATGTAAAGACAACAACGCGCCTTCGACCAGGTCGATCGACCGAAAATGTCGCAGCTGTACGTGATGATGTCGCTCAAACTCCATTCACCTCAATTCGACACCGAGCTCAGCAAATTGGTGTCTCCAAATCCACTATGCAGCGAATTTTGACGAAAGATTTGCATCTTCATGCATACAAAGTTCAATTGACTCAGGAACTGAAGCCAGCTGACCATGGACAGCGAAGGGAGTTCATTAATTGGGTATTGGAGAGACAACATGAAAATTAGAACATTTATTTTTGAAAATAGCCACCTTTCAGTTAGAACACTAGCTTCTGGCGAAGCAAAAACTCGTTTCATTTCTATGGTGCATTTCGACAAACAATCGAACACCAATGAATATTGAAATAAATGAAGAAGCAACTAGAACAGATGGCAACCCTTGATAGAGTTGATGGCGGTGATCTATAAATAGCCTACTGCTTTGAAATGTCATATGATTAGCAGCCATACATTTCATAAGAATGAATTCCAAAATCTGCACATTCATATGCTAGTTTAAACAGTGAGTTGATCACAGCTTAATCACTCAAAGACTACTGAAGAGGAAAATGTAGCGATTTCCGAAGCAGACTGTCTAGTCAGCTAAGTGATTGACTCTATACAGAGTTGTTGTTGTTGTTGTTGCCTTCTTGAAAACTCACTTGATCTAAAGCTCATAATCTTAATTCATGAAAATGCTGATTTTGCCGCTAAAATCATCTTCAGTGACGAGGCCCATTTCCATCTTGATGGCTTCGTCAATAGGCAGAATTGTATTGTAGCATTTGGGGTGAGGAAAATCCTCGAGTGATTCACGAGAAGCAAATGCATCCTCAACGTGTCACTGTGTGGTGTGGTTTTTGGGCTGGAGGAATCATTGGACTTTTTTTTTATGAAAATGAGGCAGGTCAAACGCAAACAGTCAATGGTGTTCGGTATCGTGAAATGATAACCAGTTTTTTCTTGCCTAGAATTGAAGAAATGAATGTGGAGGGCATGTGGTTCCAACAAGACGGCGCCACATGTCATACAGCCAGAGAAACAATTCAATTGCTGCATCAGTCATTTCCCGGTCGTGTTATTTCGCGTTTTGGAGATCAGAATTGGCCGCCCAGATCGTGCGATTTAACACCATTAGATTTTTTTCTTTGGGGTTTTTTGAAGTCGATGGTTTACGCGAATAAGCCGACGACGACTCAAGCCTTAAAAAAGGAAATTGGACGCTGTATTAATGAAATACCGCAGCATTTATGCAAAACGGTCATTGAAAATTTCATTAAAAGATCGCGTGTATGCCAGCAAAGCCGCGGCGGTCATCTGCACGATATATTGTTCCATACATAACCTCATTCTGTCTACTTTACGATATAATAAAGTTTCACGATTTTTTTTTAAATATCTGTGTTTTATTTAAAATTTAAAAATTGCGCTCTTGTTGGGACACCCTTTAGTACTTGTTTTATATGATTGAGGAATATAATAATTGAATATATTATTGTATAGCTTTAAAAGCCTGTATTTAGTGTTTTTAGAGAGGTTTTGAATCATAAGGTATGCGATCCGGTCAACACCGGGAGTTTTTCCCTTAAACTTTTTTAAAGACATGTCAAGTTCGATGAAAGTTATTTCTTTTTCTAGTAATTGGGCTCTTATGTTCGGTGTATAATTTGGTGAGAGGAGATTTGCTGATTGCTTTTTTACTTGAAATAGAGGTGGAAAATTATTCTCTGAGGATTCATTTGACCAATGGTAGCACAAATTTTGAGCAATTTGTGATGAGTTAGTGATATATTCGTCCATGTGAGTGGGAGAGGCTATGCTTTGGATGTTTTTGGTTTTGTTAAGTCCACAAAAACGTCGTATATTGCACCAAATTTTTCTTGTTGGTGTGGAGGGGTTACTTTTAGCTGTAAAATTCTGAATAGAAACTCGCTTAGCTTTTTTAACTTCTCGTTTGAATGCGGCGTTCGCTTTTTTGTAATTGAGTATATTTTCTGTAGATATGTTTTGCTTTAATAGATGCCACAGTTCAATTTTTTTTATCCTAAGACTCTAAGTAAGTGGCTATTCCACCAAGGAACATTGTGAGTTTGATTGTGAAGAAAAGATTGTGGTATACTTTTGTTAGCGCTTTGTAATATTATTCTATGAATAAGTGCAGCTTCTCTATTTATGTTATCACTTGGCGTGCATAAATATTATTGCATTTTTGGAAAATTTTCCAATCAGCTAATTGAACTTTGAAACGAGGTTTAGGTTTTTGAAAATTTTGTGGTGCGTTGAAGGGAAACAGGATATGATGATTGGAAAGTGATCGCTTCCGAAGAAATCGTCTTCAATTTGCCAGTCAGAATGTAAAGCTATGGTAGGAGAACAGATGGTGAGGTCGATGTGTGTAAGAGTCAGAGAACTGCAATGAGTATCCGACAGAATTCGGATACCCAAATCATACCCGAGTGTCGTGCTGTTCTGAACTCTATCCATACTTAATAATATGTGTAAAATACTTATAGGCATTCGGCTCATTAGCATTTTTTCGGTTATAAGTACATTCTCATATCCGAGAGCGGCGTGATCCGATCCACTTCGAGCCGTTTACAATGAGTGCGTTGAGTCAGTTTGTTACAAAAGCGCTCGATCCGAATGTATTTTGAGTGTACTCTGAGTACTGCTCCTTCTCTGCCAACGTCTCTTAGCGTTAATTAGTCTTTTTTTTTGTGTATGCACTTTTCGTAAGTATTTGTCTGCAGGCCATGTGAGCTCTCATTTTTTGTTTGTTTTTTCTCGAAAACGAGTTTTTGGTATTTTATTGTTGCACTCTATGGAGAAAGAAACAATAACAACGCTTGTGATTTTGGTTTGTTAGACATAAACAAAAATAAAACAAAGCCAAAAGGCCGGCGCACAGTGGTTAAAAGTTGGAAATAAATACCAAAACTGATGATCTCTTTTTGTGATTTTTTTTTCTTTGCGTTGCTTAAGAATATTCAAACTCACATGATTCCAAAATATTTATCAGAAATATATGTATATAGGTTTTCTGTGTAGACGCCTTAATATACGATTGATGTAAAAATGTTGAAAAAATTTCGTAAAATATTGATATTTTTCAAGAGTTATTACAGACAATTGAGAAAACGTATTGCAATCTGGTTTTTTTAAGTACACAAAACATTATTGAAAAAGTTTTTTGCATTCTTGAAATATTTTTTTTTTATTTTTGCAATAAATTTATTATGCAAAGTTGATATGAAAAAAAACGTAAATTTATTTTTTTGCAGAATAAAACATTATGATCTATGGATGTCGACGATATTTTAAATAAAGAAATGCTTTTATTGGACTGTAAGTTGAGCGATTAAAAAAAACTGACAGACATTTTTGAGTCCTTGAACAACATTTGGTAAATGCGTTTAGAAGAAAATATAGATATGTTTAGTCTCAAGGTTTATTGCTATAGTAATTTTCTTTAGTATTATTTGAGGCATTTTTTGTTTAACGATCACTTCTTACGAGTTAAAATCGTTAAATTTTTAATGTAAATAGTGAAAGCATTTACTTACTAAATACGATAAATGCTTTAAAAATGTTATTATTCTTCTTTTGCAATACTTTATATTTGCAGAGTACTTAAATATTCTATAGTGTGTTTCTCAGTCTATTAATTTACTATGTTAATATATATTAAATATTTTTTTAAATAATTACAACTAAATTGAATTAGTAAAACAGTAATGTGATATGTATAAAGTTAAATTAATTCACATTATCTTATAGCTTACTATGAAACATTTTAATGAATTTCGCAATTTCAAAACTATTCAAACATTCAAATTCCCTTGTCAAGAAATGTTCTTCAAACATCTTCAATTAGCTGAAAGTGAAATATATATTCTTTGATTCTAAACAACAGAATTAGAATACGTACACGGAGAAAATTAATTTGCTTGAATCAAGCAAATGTTTTGCTTAAAAGCAAATCAGCAAAACTTTGCTCAATCACAATGTGATTTAAGAAAAAGATTGCTAAATTGCAATCACTCCTCGATTATTTAGGAAAAAGCAAAATTTTGATTACATTCAAATTTTTACTTAATTTCAGCAAAAATTTGCTAAGTTATTATAAATGGGAGGAGCAAATGCTTACTTAATTCAAGCAAATATTTGCTTAGTTGTTATATATTACAAACGCATATTTTGATTAGTTTTTGCTAAAATTTTGCATAATGTTGAAGTGGCTTAGAATCAAGCGCAAGTTTTGCTTAACCACAATACTAATTTTGCAAACAGTTTTCTCCGTGTATGCAAGCCATGTTTTTATGCTACACGACCTGTGCTCACTTTATCACAATGCTAAAAAGTATGCTATTATCTTTTTTAACTGTTGATAGTATCACATTTACAACCAGTGCCAATTTGTGGCAAAAAGCATGAGGTTCACTCCTTTTTTTGGAATTCAAACGAAACGATAAGCTTTTTTTTGATGATTTTTTTTTTTGTTTTTATAAAAAGCAAACAAATAATATTTTTGAATACTATAAACCTTTAATTTAAACAGTTTAGATGCAGCGCTTCATTGAACTTGGAATACGGAAAAACACGTGAAGTGGAAAATTTCGTATGGGAGGTGGGCGTGGCAGAAAATAATTTTTTTATAATAGACATATATTGAAGATTTCTGACAGAATGGTTCTTGTATTGGTTTAAGACAAAAAAAATATGGCGTTTTAAATATTTGTGTTGTATGGGAGGCAGGCGTGATAGAGGGCGGATTTAAAAATATTTTTTTGTGTATTCTAATAAGGCAAATTCCAAATAATACACAAAATTTAATTGGTTTACGATGAGTCCTTCTATTTATTGACAACTTTTGTATGGGGCTCAACCACTGTGCGGCGCACATGTCTGTTTGCTTCTTTTGCGTAAACACGTGCAATAGAAGTGTAATTTATATTATGCGCATGTGATTTGGTAACTGAAGGCTACAGAAAAATAAAAAAATACTTTACAAATTTAATAATAATTGCTGATTGCAGAAAATGAATGACTTACGATACTATCGAAACTGCGTATTATTTTTAAGCCTTAACAACGTTACCTCATGCGCAGCTTTCACTGTGCACGATAAAAACAAAAAGCAACACAAGAATAACACATCTGTTATTCAGCATTTAGATATGCGTAGGAAAAAATAGCACAAAACAAATACAAAAAACTCGCTCACTATTTACTGCTGCGCTCTACTGCGCTCTCTTTCATATCCGTGGCAGATGAGCCGAGTGATTCGGCTACTTGTGTCGATTATGAGTATTTGGGCAAGTAGGATAAGTATCAGCAAGACGACAACAACCATAAATATTTATGAACCGAAAAAACCCGATCTTTCCTGATCCGACTCATGACTTAGGATACTCATATTTATTTGAGCCGCCGCATTCTAGCTTCATAGAAGAGAATATGAGTCGAGTTGTGTGCGCTTAGGGTGAGTAGGTTTTTGTACTTATTTTTTTCGGATATACTCAGAGTCGCAAAAAAGCTATCCGTTGCAGATCTCTGGTAAGAGTGTTGTGGGTGCTGAGGTGTGTAGGGGAACCATTATTCATAAGAGTGAGGGGGGATTGATCTATGAAGCGTGAAACTATATTGTCTCTTTTGTTGTTCTTTGCTGAGCCCCATGTCTGGTGCCAGCTATTAAAGTCACCGGTGATCATACATGAGTTGGATAAGTTCCCATAGACGTTATGTAAGTTGTGGAGGTTGAATGTTTTGTGGAGGGGATATAAGAGCAAAAAATAGTAAACTTGATTTTGTAGAATATAGTAGCAGCCATTGTGTCAAAGTCTTGATTGGTGCTGATTATTTCATGTTGTAAAGTTTTATGAATAAGTAATGCAACACCACCGTTCGAATTATTTGAGTGGTTGATCGAGTAATTTTGGAAGTTAATTGAGATAGGTATATTATTAAGGGATTGCAAATGAGTTTCCTGAAGTGCTATTATTTTTGGGTTATGAAATCTCAAAAGAACTTGTAACTGGTCGTAATTGTTAATATATCCATTGATATTCCACTGTACAATATTCAAAGCCATTGCTGTAAATAACATAATTTAAACAAATAATAAGGCTTAAGTAAGTGAATTCTTATTTTGATTATGGATATAATGCTCAGAGCAGAATTTGATGAAATTTTAACAAATACAATAAATACCATAATAATGATCTGCACAATCTCGCTATTCGACGGGGTCACACCGAGCAAGCTTTTAAGGTTCTCTCTCTCAAAAATATGCGAGCGAGATTTACATAAAAACCCAATCGATGAGCGCTTAAAACTAAAAAGAGATATTAAAATTTTTTTGACTCTTAACGTTTACTGCTAGTTTTACTCTTAGTTTTACTGTGTGATTTGTTTTTAGCTTTCAGTTGAGATTTAAGTCGGTTACTGGTAATCTTCGGAAATATTTTGACTTTACTTTCTGACGGTGTTGTGGACATCGGTTCGTCTTCAAGAGGTTCGTTGTCTTCTAATGGTTTGATGGAGTGGACAAAACTCGTGGTAGCTGTAAGTGGTTGGTCGTCGATGTTTTGATTTTTTGTTGTTGATTCGGAGTGAGGAATTTTATTGCTGCAAATGGATTGGGATTCATCTACGGAATCGTTAAGAAAGTCTAAGAAAGGATTTTGAGTGTCGGGAGCTGATCTTAGTCTATTAGCGTATGATGATTGTGAATTTAGTTGGCGTTCGTTGTATATTTTCAGGGCTGTTCTGGCATCAGTTTTTTCTAAAGTTTTAATAGCTTGAAGTTCCTTGTGTTTGATAAAAATTGGACACTAATTTGCACAGAGCTTAGTGTCTTTACAGAATTTAAATGTGTGTCCGAGTCGTAAACACATCTTACACCGCAACGGGAGAGGGATGTAGGGGCGGACATGAACTTTTTGATAGCCAATGTTAATGTCGTTTGGAGAAGCTGGGAGCGCAAAAGTTAATATAATGAGGCCGGTCTCTTTCAATATTTCACCGTCTTTTTTAAGAATTTTTTAACCTCTGTTATATTTTGTTGTTTAAGCTCGTTCAAAATTTCATCTTCGTGTAATTCTCTTAAATCATTTGAATAAATGACTTCTTTAGAATAATTGAGTGTTGTGTGTTCTGTTACATCAACAGTGATCATTTGACCGAATGATGTTAGTTTAATTAATTTTATTGCTTGTGTTATATTTTTTATTTTAATTAGTAGAGTACCGTTGCGGAGTTTTTTGCCGGTGTCAACCTCGCCTCCACAGACATTATCAATACAGGGTTGTCCATATTCGAAGCGTTTTGAAGACAGTGGTGAAAGAAAGAGAATGGGGCTACCCCACTATTTTAATTAATATGTATTTTAAATTTGTGGTAAAGCCGTTGATAAACGTAGTAAAAAAGTAGGTGCAGAAGTGTGCATGGTCGAAAAATATTATCATGTAATAAGTATTCCTGTGTCAAAGATGAACGCTGTGAAAATTTAAGATCGGTTATCAGGTCCAGCCTCCAATATATCGCAAAAAAAGGGGCGTGCTCCACCCACTTTTCTTTTGGTACGTATTTCTATTCATGCCAATACCATATATAGCAAATACTGCCGCCGTTGGTCAAAAAATGCCCAAGATATGACGATTTTAAATTTTGGGTTATATGGGCGAGGCCACGCCCCTTCGTCCACTCACAACGTTATAAAATCAAGAATTTATTATTTCGTAAGAATATCCTATTGTGAAAATTTAATGACGATCGGTCCAGTAGTTAAGACTATATTGCGATTTTTAATTTTCCTAAACGGGGGCGTGGTCAATACCATATGTACCAAATAGCATCAACGTAGGTCAAAAAATGCCCAAAATATGGCTATTTAAATTTTTGGGTTATATGGGCAGTGCCACGCCCCTTTGTCCAATAAAAACTTCATATAGCCTATTATTCTTTTCAGAGTCATAGTAAAATGCTGTGAAAGTTTCAGGAAGATCGGTCCAAGGGTTTGGCCTCCTATAAAGCACAAACAAACAAACAAACAAACAGACAGACAGACCTTCGTTTTTATATATTTAGATTGAAAGCAGATTAATTATAATTAAAGTAAAATGGGGCGAAAAAGTGGGATTTGGTAATAAAAAAATCTTTGGCTACCTTAGCTGTAGATAAAAAGTATATAAAACTTTAGGTAAATACACATTACAAAAAAAGTATTTTGTATAGCAAACATTGTTAGTGGTATAAGTAAGTATCTGAATTAAAAAAGGGGGCGATGAAGTGGGCGTGGTTCATAGTAATATGGCGACGTTAACAGTATTAAGAGCAATATACTACCAAATAAAAAATAATCCGTTGGAAGGAACAAATTTGTACAGAGAACAAAAAGTTTAAAACTTAAATTTGGCGTGAAAAGGGGCATTAAAGGGGGCGTGGCGTAAGAAATGTTTATTTCTACCTCGCCTGGAGTATAATGTGTATACAATTTGAAGTAAATCTGTTAAAAACTATATGGGAGCAATTACATAATTTTAAAAAAGTGGGCGTAAAAGTGGGCGTGGTCGAAAAAAGTACCCTATTAATCATGCCAGAGTCCCAGTTAAATGCTGTGAAAATTTCAGGAAGATCGGTCCAGAGGTTTTGTCTCCTATAAGGTACAAACAAACAAATAAACAAACACACATTCCATTTTATATACATGTATAGATTACCATATAAAACTAAAAAATTCGTAGATACTACCACATTAAAAAAAACTCCCATCCTATGGAAGAAGTTGACGATCGCTAATACTTTGCATGCAACAGAACACCAAATTAAAATTTTATGTATTTATATAAAACTAGTTGATATACCTGGTATTTCTCGAGAAGTTAAACATAAAGATAAAATAACCCTCTGAATCGTAACAAAATTATCCCAATTTTTCACGCAATTATTCGCAAATTTTGTGCTTTTTTCTATACATAAAATCCAAAACAATTTAGCGATTTCAGCTCTTGAAAGGACATTAACAAAGCTTTTTATTGGCTATTCTGCTTTGCGTTTTATTAAATTATGTACACAATGGATCAAAAACTGGACCTACTTGTTTTATACCGACTGAAAAAGGCTAAACTGTATGTTCTCAAGAAGCTTTTCATGGAGTTTATAATTATCTGGGGTGTGCGATTGTCTGCTATAATTTCAAAAATAGAGTCTCTTCAGAGGAAAGAAATATTTTAACGAGTAGATAAAATTTTTCAATTTGACTGATTTTACAGGGTCGCCAATATTCGAAGCGCTCATTTTATTTTTAAATAAATCAAAGAAACCACAATTTTTTGTCTGTTCGTCATGAATATCATTTAATTGGGTTCAAGTAGATTTGCTTACATTATTTCTTGAATATGATATCTCGTAAATGGTCGCCATTGGCCTCTACGACATATTGTGCCCGTTTTGCAGCATTTTCCATGGGTTTCTTCAACATTTCGATGGGAATGGCGGTTATTTCTTGACGGATGTTGGTTTTCAGCTCTTCTAGGGTCTTTGGCTTGTTGACGTAAACCTTTGATTTCAAATAACCCCACAAAAAGAAGTCTGGAGGCGTTAAATCTGGTGATCTTGGCGGCCAATCGAAATCACCATTTTTTGACATCAAACGGCCAGGGAACAATTGCTTCAAAAAATCGATTGTAGTGCGGCTTGTGTGTGGTGGCGCGCCGTCTTGTTGAAACCAGTAGTGCCTGATACGCTTTCGACGAACGATTGGCATGAAAAAATTGTTTATCATATCGCGATAACGCTCCTGATTGACAGTAACTCTGTGGCCATTATCATCTTCGAAAAAGAACGGCCCAATGAGCATTTTAGCACAAACGCCGCACCAAACAGTGACTTTTGCATCGTGAAGAGGTACCTCTTGAATCTCTTGTGGATTTTCAGTGGCATAAATACGGCAATTTTGTTTGTTTACCGTTCCGTTCAACTGAAAATGAGCTTCATCGCTCATTTTTTGAAAGCACGTTGAGTTTTCACTATTGACTTGTTTTGTTGAATGTAAATTTCAACAATTTTAGAGAGAGCGTTCGCGTGGCGTGTACTGTTCCATTGTAAAAATTTGCTTGGAATGACGCTTCAAACGCGGTATGTCATTAGTCGATTTGGCATCACTGCGGAAAGTTACAGTGTTGCCAGATGGGCGCTTCGAATATGGACAAACCTGTACATTTTTTAATTAAAAAAGGACAAGCATTAGCAAGTGTGTTTTCATTATCTTTTCTTGATATGACCAAATATTTAGGTCCGGGATTAGTTAAAGTTAGAGTTTTTGATTTGTCTATGCACATCAAATGTTGGCTGTTAACGTCAGGTGGTTTATTCATTTTTAGGCACTTAAGTGTCACTAAGAGTAATAGATTTTGTAACAAAGAATTTTGTTATATTTATTTAGTTAAATTTATTAAGTTAAGAACAATATAAACTATATGAAAGAAATTAAACAGAAAAATTGTTGATTGGTTTCAGACGAAGCACTAATTAAACGTTGTATATAAGGCACAATGTTTACTCAATGAGAGAAAGCACAGAACTGGAAAAAAAAATATTTTAAATGTTCGCGAATCATTCGATTCGCGTAGTTTCAACACCGAGGTCGTGAAGTGCGCCCAGCCAACGGTAATTGGGTCTTGTCCATCCACTAATGCGACTGACGCAATTGAAGTACAGTTTTTAAATAGAATCAAAAACGATTTGTAAAATCTCAAGATTTGACCAAATAATTTCTTCGCCACCTTAGGCTATTGAGCAGTCTACTTGAGCTAGGGAAGCCTAGCTTACGGAGTAAACCTAAGTCCCAAAAAAAAAATTTCCTTTGCAGATCCATTTGGATCATTTATTGATAGCTCCTTTTGAGCTCCTCTGGGATGTTTCAGGGAGCGCTAGCCTTCCTAGGACATGCAATGTTAAAAGAGAACACAAAATACACCTAGCTTGGATCAATAAGGAGCACTCCCCTGCTACTCAGGGAATACTCCCAGATCGCTCATAGGATGATCCACTTTTTTACTGGGATGTATGTAAGGCCGAGAGCCTGAACAAAAAGCAAAAATATCATAAATTTATATAAATAAATTTTTTATTTTAATATTCATAAATATTTTGGTTTTGAGTCCGAATTATATCGCTTCGCGTGAAATTACTTTCATTCCCTAGTGCAGAGCTGTCTACAAAAAATATTTGAAAAACCAAACAATTATTAACAAAAAACTGATTGTGGTTCAAAAATGGTCAAGTCCACCTGCTTTAGTTTCAAAAGTGGCTAAGTCCCTGAGTTGATTTTCAAAACTGGCTAAGTCCAATAAATTTTTTACAACAACTCTTTTAATTAATAAAAATTTCGACTTTTTTGGAAATATTCGATACTATTCATAACAGTAATCGCTATATTGTCTTATATTAATTTTAATGCACCTGGGGCCCTATTCTGTAACTGGAGTTTTAAAGTGTACACGGGCTGTTACAAAAGCTCATTGGTTTTCAGTTACTGAGTTCAGTCAGAAAAAGTGTACTCTTTAACACTCACAGTTAGAGAACAGGCCCCCCCCCCAGTGACCCTGTGTATAAATTTTTTTCTCAAAATTGAAAAAAGTGGACTTGGCCATTTTTGAATGAAGACCCCTCATATATACATGGGCTTTTACAAGTTGAGCCTAAAGTTTTGTAAACCAGTATGGAATATTTCTGCCTAGTAAAAACTTTATATTTTTATTAAAAAGAGCTTAAAAAAATTCAATTGTGTAGAGTTCTGCTCCTTAGAGATAAGTTAATTTTTGAAAGTTCACAAACAAGCCTGTTCACATTGTTTGCCCTTTATGAATATTAAACATATTCTGCTCTCAACGCACCTTTAGACAGAGTATTGACAAAAATTCCCCACAACAACACTTACTTACAAATATTGTCCCTGATAATCGCTTGGATTTTCACAGTCATAAGGCGCGATCTGCACATTTTTCTAATAAAATAATAATAAAATTTATTTTTATGTAAGGTTTTGTCGATTGTTGGTTGGTTTGTTCAGCTTGGTTGTTGTTTTGGACAGAAGTTATGTTAAAATCGCTCTTTATAATCACCTTACATGGGCTCGAGAAATGCCGCTGCATTGCTTTGCTAAATTGTTTTGGAAATTTTCTAAATTTCCCATAGGTGTCGTCAGGAAAACCCCAAGCAAAACAAAGCCAAAGAAAAGAAAACTTAGCGCACATGTGTGCAACAGACTGTGCAGCACAACATCATGTTGCGCGTGCGCACAACACAGTTCTATAAAACAGCCATCTCGGCGACACACTGTCTGGCAATGTCGATGGTGGTGAACGCTGGAAAATCCCTCTGCCGAAGGTGAAACCCAGCGTTAAGCAATGGTGTAGAGAGCAAACCTGTGCCGTATTCTGAGGGAATTTCTTTAAGATTGCTGGCCAATAACACGGTTGGGTGCACGCACAATGGAAAATGTGTTTGGCAATTACTATGCGGGAAAATCCTTAAACTTGCAAACATTATGAGAGAGCCAACAACATTTAAACATGTGGTCACAGGTATTCAGGTTCAGTGCAATATTGAAATCTAAGCGGATTTTCTTTAATTGTTGATGGTATTAAATTAAATTATGAAGGAGGAAAAAAAATACACAAAAATTTAATTTGTCTCAACGGTAGCATATGACTAAGTCGGTCAGTGTTTTAGTTTAGACCAGCTAAGATGAGACTGTGTCTTGGCTACTTTCACTATGTTTAAAATGTGTCAAAAGGCGCAGAAGCGGCTTAAATCAAAGTTAATTTTTTTTTATAAGTTTACTAAAAATATCAGAATGAGGCACAGCTAAAGGCTTTAAGAGCTCAGAGACAGGAACCAAAGATGGCTATAAAAAACCGGAAATACCAATAACATTGTTTGACAGAGATGAGTGAGAAAAATAGTGTTGTTAATGATGTTTGAAATTTTCACGCTTCATACTAGGGCAACAGGTAGAAAATTGGTAACGAAAAAATTGGTCTAGAAAATAAAGTAGTGACTGTCGAAAAAAGCAGCGACATTGTTTAGACTTCCGGTGTATAATTTGTCAGTTTTTCACTATGAATGATAGCATTAGAAAGGCTTCTGCCACTTTTTTGTAAATAAAATTCCATAAAAATTCGTTTTTTTTTTCGTAAAATCAACATCATCCTCATCATCATCATCATCCTTGTATGAATATTTGCACATCGAAAGTTGTCGCACACTTCTATAGTGTTTATTATAAAAGGGAAGGATCGAAACAGAATTTTCAAGATTCTGTTCATTAAATAATGTTTTTGTTTTTTACGGAATTCTAAGAGATGTAACCGTTTTTATACAGTCACTTTGTATGAGAGGTAGGCGTTGTTTTTATCCGATTTAAACAAATTTCAAATATATGGTAATGATTATGGTAATGATATGGTTAACTCTAATGATTATGTGGAAAATTCTAGGTCATTATATAAATTTTTTTCGTGGCATTGTAAGAGATATTATCGTTTTGATGAAGTCAATTTGTATGGGAGGAAGGTGTGGTCTTGAACCGATTTTGCTTACTTTCGAAATTGGTCATAGCTTTTTGAATATAAACATATTTAATGTACCGAATTTAATTACGAAAGCCTTAAAATTGCGGCTGTAATCGTGTCGACAGACGAACTGTCGGACAGACATTTTGAGATGGTTTAATCGACTGAGGGGGTAATGCTGATCAAGAATATATGGGTCATTCCATAAGATATGATTTGCTGAAAATATTTTTTTTCTATTTCTAATGAATGCAAGACTCAAAAAATTTCATTTATAAATATTAAGAACGGGGTCAATTCTACGAATTTAATCCGTAGTTTTCAGCCACGAATAGGATACGTAGAATGTGCGTAGTTTAACGCAAACTATGAATATTTTATTTGAATTCGTACAAAAACATACGTACATTGAACGAATACTATTGTTACATTTACGCACGGTCCCAATACTCATACGTACATTGTACAGTTCAATGCGTATATTTTACGAATAATATTACAACTTCTAAATAATTTAAATATGGTTATACGGGAAGGTGGGCGTTTTTGTGGTCAGATTGCAAGATATTTTTTGTGCAAAACTTGGTATTAATACCATATATACTAGGGCGGGTCAATTTGTATGGACGAATTTTTTGGAGGTCTGGCTCAGCGAAATTCGTAAAATACATGTAATTTCAAGACTTTTTCTCCACTACAGCATATACAAATTCTGAAAAAAAGCTGTGCGGACTTTCGTAAATAGATTTTGTTCTCAATTATAAAATATGAATGTATGAATGTATGTGTATGAATCTATTTACGAAAGTCCGCACAGCTTTTTTTCAGAATTTGTATATGCTGTAGTGGAGAAAAAGTCTTGAAATTACATGTATTTTACGAATTTCGCTGAGCCAGAATTTGACCCGCCCTAATATATACACATACCAAATTTTAAAATGTAAGCCTATAAATTGGCGATTTCACTTTTTGGGGAAGCATGGGAGGTGGGTGTGTCCTTCGTCGGATTCCAAAAATATTTAATGGAGCATATCCTTGGATGTGATTTTACGTAATTATGTGTACCAAATTTTATTTAATTATTTCAACTCCTTGTCTGTTAAGGAGTCTGTTTGAAATTTTTTTTAAAAATTTTTTGGTGAAAAATTAAATTTTTTGGTTTTTAGGGTTTTTTTTTTAATTTTTTCCCCCTTAACTTGCCGTTAGTGTGGTGGGGTATGACATATCCCAGAGACCTTATTTCCTTCAATATCTGGTAAGTAGTATTTGTAGGTTTCAATAAAACTATTTTTTTTTTAAATTGCAACGCAATAAAAATATTATTTTTCAATAGCAATTCAATCAAGAAATCAGAAGCGATCTGAACTTTTTCGATAAATTTTTTTCTGTAGTATTTATACAACTTTTACTTTTGGGGTGACATACCCCACCACACTAACGGCGGGTTAAAACCAGGGTATGATATAATGGCATCCCTGGAATTTCAAAATTTTTTCTAACTAAAATCATTTATATTTTTTTTTAAAATTATTCAAGTCATTTTAAATCAGAAACATAGTTTTTTGGATTTTTATGATTTTTTTTTTTTTTGTTTTCGAAATGCCAGAAACAGGCACTTAGAGAATTTTTGGAAGCTATAACTTTGGTATCAGAATTTCAGTTTTTGTAATTTTTTGCACAAAATAGCTCAAAACTATCCTTAATATATTTCTCGGTGATTTTTTCAAAATTTTTATTTTTAAATTTTTGTTTTATTTATTTTTTTTTTTTTTAAATATCCAAAACTATGACTTTGGTATCAAAATTTTTGTTTTTTTAATTTTTTGCACAAAATGGCTCAAAACTGTCCTTAATATATTTCTCGGCGATTTTTAAAAATTTTTATTTTTTAATTTTTGGGGGTTTTTTATTGTAAAACTACCCAAAATTAAAATTTCCAAAAAGGTACACTTCTAGCAAGAAATCTCATAACGACCAGGTTATTCAACGTAATCACAAACGTTTTTGTTCATGTTTAAGTATAGTTTAAGGAAATATTTCTACAACATTTCAATGAAATTTTCCAAATTTTACAACAAGGCAAACAAATAGATTTTTGAAAAAGTAACTAATCACAACTCTAGTAGTTTTTGTCTAATTTTAGTGTTTTATAGCTTATTTAAAAGAAAAATTAAATCAAAAACAAAGCACGTACCAGTTTTTTTAAAATTTGCACTTTAAAAAAGTATTGGAATTTTTTTGAGAAAATAGCACTTTTTCCATAAAAATCAGATATAGGCATTTCCGCCAAAAGGTCTACTACGACTGAAAAATTAAGTGCTACTTAAAATTCGTTTAAACGTCCATAATAGAGAAAAAATGTTTAAATTTATATAGCAAGAGTACTGAGAGCTGATCTCAATTTGAGTTTAAAAAAATGGCAGCAAACATGATGAAAGGCAACAAAAGTTAAAAAATGGTGACAAAAGTTTAACAATTTTAACAAAAGTTGAAATTTTATATGTATAATAAATACTCGTATAATACAAAGTTTGATTAATTTTTTTCAGTTTTCGATTATAACGGTCCTGAATTACACTTTACATGTTTTTCTAGTTCAATTAAATAAATAAAACTATAAAATATTTACACTTCTTTGAAGGAAAAATTTGTCACATAACGTATCATACTATGGTTTGTATAAAAATAATTAAAAAAGATTTTTCAACGAAACAATTATGAATACGTAGCAATATTATTCCAGATTATATTAAAAAACTTTCATAAAAAACTCGAGCACACTTCGCAGATTTTTTCGTTTATATTGATGCAGGTAAAAACCACTTCTATTTTATGTCACGTAACGTATCATATCTGAGAGCCGAACTTTTGACAACTCTTAGCTTTTACACCTTGCATAGTGCGCTTAGTAAACTATTGAAAAATCTTAATAAGAAAACTGTTAGTTTAATTCTTCTTTGTTTTTCTACTAATTAAAGTCGTAAGACTGTCACGTGCGTAGCTACGAAAATGCCCATATTCAACTTTAAGGTCGCAAGCGGAACGTGTAAATATTAGTAATTTTTTCTAAAAATTTCACAGTTTACTTCTTTGTTTTGTAAAGGAATGAAACTCCGGTCCATAATTCGTTACTTTCGATAAAAATAAGGCCCACTCACAATACGCTATACCAATATACAATGTACACTGATACAAATTGTTTTATTTTTATTTATGAATATAATTACCATATCAAACTAATTAATTCGTAGATAATCAGGCATGTTCTGCAGTCCACTTGTCTGCAGAAGGTGACGACCGAACAGAAAAATTAATTCAATTGAAAAAACCATCTGTCTGAGCTGGAATCGAACCCGGACTACCGCAGTTCTTTAGCTTAGGGGCAAGCACTCTACCCACTAGGCTACGGCCACCAATTCGTAGATAATACCACATTAAAAAAAGTTGCACCCTACAGAAGAATTTCACGATCGTTAATACTTTGCATGCAACAAAACATCAAATTAAAATTTTATTTATTTATATAAAATATCTACAAGGATTAGCAAGGATTTGTATAAACCAATTAAAATTTCTCCAAAATGATCATCTTAATATTGTTAATTTCTCCAATAAAATTATTAGAAAAGCTTCAGAATGGTAACTTGAATAGTTTTTGAGATATAGTAAAGAAAATTTTCAATTGCCCCTGCTCTGAGTGACGTTTTTAGCAGAAAGCATTTTTAGTCATTTTTCTGACTTTAATAGGTCAGAAGTGAAAACAAAAAATTCGAGAACGAGGCAATTTATGTTCATTTATCTTAGTGACTATTACCTTAAATTTGAGAGGCTGCATATCTCGAACCGACTTATTTTATCAAAGTAATTGTAAATTTGATAAAACCGCGCAAGATTATATTTTTATACCTCATTACCTAATCGATCCGTATATCTGGCTTTGGACATGATAATTTATTTGATTTTGGGTTATAATCGCGCTCAAGGTCACTTTTTAATATTAACCAAAATTGTATTTGTTTTTATTATTGATTTTATTTCGTCGAATATTTCGAACTCCACCGGAGTTTATCTTCTATTTTTTTATATTTGTGTTATACTATGCTATAATTGTAAAATATTTATATTTTTGTTAAAATACAGTGAGTGTCCCTGAAGATGAACTCCGGTGTACGAAATAAAATTAATAATAAAAACAAATACAGTTTTGTTTTCAATTAAAAGTGACCAAAGTCCGATTATAACGCAAAATCAAAGAACTTCAATTTCATTATCTTACAAAAAAACGATAGAATTTCGTTTACAAGCGATGCTAGTTGATTATAAAATTAACCCTAAAATTATCTTTTTAAATAAATTATCCAAATGCACTATTTTAATCTCACTCTCTCTATCGTAATTCTCCAATTTTAGCCTCTTCGATGCCAAAGTGCCATCCTCTCAACGTTCCTCAGGCTTTCACATATCCGATATACTCAATCTAGATAGTGCGGATTTAAAGAATGGTGTCGTACCAGCTCCCAACGCCCACAATGGTGCGCATAGTGATATTATTAGCAACAACAACAATAGCACCGATACTATAAATAGCAATCATAGCCATATTTCGTTGACACCTGGCACCAACGCAACAACAACCCCAACTGTGTTGCCCTCAGATGAGACGACACAATCCACGCATGCATCCAGCCTACCCACCAACGTCACCAACATCGATCAACAACAGAGTCAACAACAGCAACAATCGCATCAACACCAACATCAACATCATCATCATCATCATGCAGCATCGGCGCATGCAGCCGCTGCCCATCTGATAGCCAGCCATAATGCGGCAACGGCAGCCGCAGTTGCTGCTGGACAGTATCTACCAAAGAATTTTGCGCAATTCAGCGAAGAAATGACACCGTATCAGCATATGGCGCACACCATGTTGACACATCCGGCGCGCAGTGCGTGGATTAAGGAGAACGAACTGTATGGTAAGTACAGCTTTAAGCTTTTTTTTTATATTGAAAGAATTTAACCCCAAAAACTCTCCAGAATTTCGTCCCACAATATTAAAATCTAGCTGAAAGCCGGTGCGTAACTGTCATGCCCCCTTTTTCAACGCCCATAAAATTTTATCAGAGCTGTGCGACCCTTAACTCCAAAGCTATTCGATATCACAAATTTTGGCTGTATGGAAGGTGCCACGCCCATTTTACAATACAAAAATCTTCCTTGATATGTGTTAAATAACTTCCTAAAATTTCATAAAAAATCTGTTGCGCCGTTTTCGAGTGAAGCCGTAACATACAAAAATTAGAAGTATTCGTAGTAAATAAACTCCTCTGCTTCAACGTCATATGATTTCGAAGAGTTTATTCGAACAAGTGTCAAATTATATAAAACTTAAACAGTAGATTGTTCACAGCCTAATAACTCAAGCCTACTGAAGTTGGAAAAAGCAGCGCCTTCTGCTGAGTTATTGACTCTATACCATAGATCGGCACTCCATACCACAATTGTGGAAAACCAATTCACACAGACGCTTACGCTCTTTCGTATTTTGCGCTCTTTCGTTCAACCACACAGCGCAAAATATGTTATTTTGTTCATTCGCCTTTGAGCCACCGAAGTGAGAACATCGTGCGCAAAATGGAAGCTGAAAATGGAAGCTGAAAATATATGCGAAAAATTTTTCTTATTTAGGAATGCCTTTAATGAAATGCAATGCTTAATTTGTAACACAGCATTCAAAAGTCCACGCGAAGACGCTTTTAAAAGGCATTATGAACATTCTCATAATGAATTAACTAAATTGAATAGAGTTGAAAAATATAGGATTTTTAGGGAAAAAAGAGATTCTGTGTTACAAAAATTCAAGTTATGGCTTTCTGATATGGAAGCAACAGATAATGAAATGAACCATCTGGAAACCCAAAAGAAACTTAAAGTGACATTGCCAACCATAATATCTCTTCATATAGCAAAACATGGCAGACCTTTTACTGACGGAACTTTTATTAAGAACATTTGCACTGATATTTTGAATAAAATAAATTATAAAACTGATGTTGTTCAATCCATTCCCTTGTCCGCGAGAACCATAGCTCGACGTATAGAACAAGTAGCTCACTCTATTGAGTTTGAAATTTTGAAAACGGTGAATAACTGCAAATATTTTTCCATATCATTAGATGAGAGCACTGATATTAACGATCTGTGTCAATTAGTAATTTGCATCCGAAGTGTAAGTTCTGATTACGTAGTTTTTGAATCAATGATCTCCATGGAAACATTACATGGAAATGTTACGGGAAAAATTTTGTTTGATATTCTAAATGAAAACGTTTTCTCCAAATTAGATATGAGTAAATTAATTGGAGTGTGTACGGATGGTGCTAGCGTTATGGTTGGTAGAAATGATGGATTTGTGGGTCAATTGATAAAGCACGGGATCGAAATGTCATCTCTTCATTGCATCATCCACCCGGTTGCACTTGCTTCAAAGTTTTTGAGCACATTTCCTGCCATGAAAACAGCAGAGAAAATTATTAACACAATAAGAGGAGGACATCATTCTCTAACCCATAGGAAATTTGTTCAATTTCTTAAAAATACCGACGCCGAACATTATGACCTGAAAATGTTCACAGAAGTAAGGTGGCTCAGTCGTGGCGATTGCCTTTCCAGGCTTTACGATCTAAGGGATAAAGTAATGCAGTTTTTGAAAATCGAAAAAATAGATAATACTGAACATTTAATAGATGCTTTACAAGACAATAGCTTTAATTTGGATTTTGCATTTTTAACAGATATAACCAATTTCGTAAATAAGCTAAACCTTCAGCTTCAAGGAAAAAATAAGACTGTTTACAATTCATACAATAGCATTTTTGAATTCAAAACAACACTATTTTTACTTTTAGCTAATACTCAAGAGCTATTATTCAAGTTTCCCAAGAGCATCATTTTTTGAAAATATTACAAGCGAACAAAAGAATGAACACATTGACATAATAGAAACCCTTATAAATAATTTTGAAAAGAGATTTAAAGACTTTGAAGAAATGCAGCCGTTATTTAATTTATTTGAAAATCCTTTAAAATGTGATGTAACGAAGTATGAATTCCAGATTCAATCTGAATTGATAATTCTCCGAACCGAAATAGAAATGATCGATGAACAGCATATTGTAGAATTCTGGAAAACCATTAATGGCAGCTTTTACCCAAAACTAAAAGCAGTTTCTTACAAACTGTTAGCTTTTTATCCTTCCACCTACTTTTGTGAACAAATTTTTTCCGACCTGAAATTCATATGCTCAAAGCAGCGAAATAGATTAACTAATTCTCCTCTAAAAAGCATTCTTTTAATAAGAAACTGCGATAACAAAATTAACATTTCTGAACTTATTAATAACATACCTTTGCCATAGTATGTTTGAAATAGTTTCATTAAATCACTTTTGTGTGCAAGTGTACAAATTTTAAAATCATATGCAGCATAAATTTTTTTCACTGCAGAATATTTGCTCTCACCAACACACACTCAGCTTGAGTTTTGCCGACCTCTGCTCTATACAGAGTTGTTGTTGTTGCCTTGTTAAAAATTTGCTATAGAGACTTCACGCGTTTTTTATAAGCGCAGACAAGATTAAAAGAGATAATTTTAGAAGAGAGCTTTTACAAGAGTGCATAAGAGATAATTGTAGGTGAGAGGATTCACGTATTTTTAGCTGGAAATATTTATAATTTTTCTCTATCTGATTAACTAAATGCTCTAAATTCTTTAATGATAAGATCATAGAAGGTATTAACGATATAAAAGGAAGTGATATTGTTTCAAAACAACAACAAACAACCAGTTGTCAAACGAAATGAGATACTTTCGCAAAAAAAAAACAATGTAAGTAAACACTCTTGCATGACTCATTTCAAATTAGTCATTTGGCCTAATGTAAATGTAGTATTATGCTTTGTTCACACTGAGAGCTAAATGCGCATTTAGAGCATTTACTATATATATTTGTCCCTGTTATTCCTACAACGGGTAAAGCGCCGTTTGGAAATGTGGATTTCGTAAATGCGCATTTAGCACTCAGTGTGAACATAGCATAGGACAAGATCCTAGAAGGTATTAACGATATAAAAGGAAGTGATATTGTTTCAAAACAACAACAAACAACTAGTTGTCAAACGAAATGAGATACTTTCGCAAAAAAAAAACAATGTAAGTAAACACTCTTGCATGACTCATTTCAACTGAGTCATTTGGCTCAATGTAATATAGTATTATGCTATGTTCACACTGAGAGCTAAATGCGCATTTAGAGCATTTACTATATATATTTGTCCCTGTTACTCCTACAACGGGTAAGGCGCCGTTCGTAAATGTGGATTTCGTAAATGCGCATTTAGCTCTCAGTGTGAACACAGCATTAATGTGTTCTCTTATTTCTTGTCTGTAAAAGCATTTTTATCTATAGATTTTGGCAACTTTATAGAATCAATCCATCAGCTAGACCCAAATTTCTGGTCAATTTATTTAGATTCCAAGGGCACATAATAACTTAATAAACACAGCAGTACAGCTGTGAAAATTCCCAAAACAAAAAAAAACAATCACAAGAAAACGGAAGTTCGTGCCATAACTCATAAAAGCGAAGAACCTTTCGATATAATCCTCAAGTGTGAAGCACACATAAAATATTAGTCAAGATTATGTGTAGTTAAAAAAAGGAAAAATAACAAAATTTATGAAGCACTCGGTGTGGGGTTTGTTATTTTTTCGAAAAAAAACACAATAAAAAATGTACCGTTTAAGGGTTGCCCATCATCATTATAATTTGTATCATTCAGAGCCCTACGCAATGCTAACGAAAAACTAGTTGCGAATAACAACTATACCAACAACAAAAACAACAACAACAACAACCACCATGACTACAAAAAGCTAAAAAGTAAAAAAATACGTTACAAAAGAGGCAGTATTTATAAAGAGGCAAATAGTAGTACATGCCTTAGCGAAACATCTGCCTATTTAAGGGCGCAACGAGCAATCACTATGTTATGCCAAAGCCTAGATAGATGTTCACACAAGCACACACACACCACTCACTCACATGTATCTACATAACTTTTTAACTTACAATTAATGACATGAAGCTCAGCCAGCAGCGGGCTAAATAGTTGTATTAGCAAACAAAAGGTTAACACGGAAAATTTGTCTACACACCCTGTGACCCAGCAATTTGAGTTCTCCGACAACAGCCTCAGACGAGTGGCTTACCGTTGTTTTCATTTGTGTTTCAAATGTACACATTTCAGCCGTATAATAGACAGTTTCGGGATAGTCAAGATAGACAACAGCAGAGTAGAGGAGAGTAGAGGAGAGGAGAAAGGAGACACACAATTGGATTATTAGTTGACTCAATAAAATACTCAGCCCGTTTAGAAGTTCCGTTCCAACAACGTTGTTTATGCGGTTACTCCCAACATTTGACGCTGTCCCAGATCGACACCAACAACAACGGTCTCAAATAAGGGCGCGTTTGATTTTCCACTTTTGCGGCACTACATGGAACAAGATCTGTACTTTTTTCGTGTTTTTTTTGCATAGCAATCTAAGCAAATAGCTACGAGCTATAGAATGCAAAATTTTTATTGCTTGCCTTTTACACCTCTTTTGATTCCATAAATATACCTTTGTGTGCGTGTTACACAGCTAAAGTATTTCCTTAATAGTTTGTTCATTCCCCCCGTTAAAGCGAAATACTACGTACCTGAGCAATAAACATACATATATGCATTCATTCATGGTTTCATTTTTACAACAATCAAAATACAATTTCAATAACTCTGCAGGCAGTTTATTGGCTTTTTGTGTAGCTCATCTTGTGTGAAGACTGAAGGTCATCGTTGAATCTTCCGGCTACAACAACAGCCGGAATGCCTTTTATAATAGTAAATATCTGTCACTTTGTGTATTACGCTGACTGTCTGCCTTTTACAGCCTAGCGAGGGGAAACAACAACGAAGCAAAAAAGTGCAAACCTCAAATAGAGGTGTGATCAAATAGACCATCCTTCCGGTTTGTCTAAATTTGTTGTCTATGATTTATTTCCGCCTCAGATTTTTTTTTTTTTTGTTTTTGAAATTTATAATCAATCATTTGGATGTTAAGATACTATTTTAAGATTCAATTTCATGCAATACTCGTTTCACATTAAGGGAAAATGTGTTTTGAGTTATAAGCAATTTATGGCAAATCTATATATTAATACGCAAACACATATCTTTAGCCCCCTTTTTACCGACTTTTAGACAACACATCTGTATGAAAGGTATATCGGTTGAAAGCTCTGGCTCATAGCAAGTGCACAATATAGTTTTATTCCGATGTTTTGTTATTAAGATAGGTAAAAATTTGAAATTAAAAACACTTTTTTCCTATATAAAAAGCAGCAACAAGAAACCAACCCAATCAGCCAAACAAGCTTGGAATAAGCTTAAACAAGCTTAAAATCGTAAGCATCAAGCTTGGAAAAAGCTTACGATTACTATTGGAAAATGCTTACAAGTAATTGTAGAATAAACGAAAACGATCCCGTGGAAAAATATTCCTTACTATAAGCTTGATCCAAGTGTTTCTTTACCATTGCAATTAGTATTTGAATAAGATTTTTCCAAGTCTTACTTTACAATTGCAAATTAGTATTTGAATAAGCTTTTTCCAAGTCTTTCTTTACAATTGGAAATTAGTATTTCAATACGCAAGATTTATGTATAAATATATTTACCAAACAATGCGCAGCCATCTTTGACAAATAAGAATAAAAAAGAAAAATCGCCGGTACGAGAAGCTGTACCGTCCTCATTTCTCACTATCAAACTCGACTTGCCTTCAAGAAAACTTGCCTTGTTGCATTTTAAGCCCTCAGTTGTGGTTCTTGGCCTTTAAATTCAATATTTTTCACAATTTAGTCGTGGATTTCTATGTTTAGTTTCCATAATTCTTAAATGTAGAAAAGAGCAAAGAAAGTAAAAAGAACCACGACCGAACCCGGACTCGAACCAGGAACGTCTGGGTTGATAGTCTAACAGTTAACAGCAATCGCAACTTTGAACAGTTGCAAAATTATTACCTTGGCTAACATTTTGCAAGTATGATTGGAAAACACTTACTTAAAGCAAGTCTTTCCAAGTATTATTGTACAACACTTACTTTTTGTTTTTTACGCATAAATTCTACAAAGCAACTTGGAAATTTATTACCTACGCTTGGTAAATTATTTAAGGCTTGGTTTTTGCATTGTATATAAGCTTTATTCAACCACTAGGGGTATTCACGGGTTGATACGAAACGCAGTTGCGACGATGCGAAAATGCATGATTGCGAACTTTTGCATTATTCCAACAACAAACACATTGGAAGCAATTTTGCAACTCTTCTTGAATTACGCACTACTCAAACCAATTGCGAGAACGCACAAGCAGTGATGCTAAGCAGATGATTCATGTTTTGGTTGTTTTAAAACAAAGTTGCCACCTGGATAAAACTTTAAAAAGGTTAAGTTTGTACGTAGATTTTAATAACTTTTTGAGATTTTGAAATAAGGCAATATATTTATTGTTCATTGGACATTTAATTTTATAATTAAGTTGCAATATTGTTGTTCACGCGTTAGTGCGCAACATATCTTGCACTTTCACACTCTTACAATTCGCAACAACCCGTGAATACCCCTACTATTTCTAAATGGCTGATTGGGAAGCCCCATATTCTACCCACAAATTCGCTTTATTGAGAGTCGTGAGAGTGAAAAAAACAGAGCTGTGTTGTAGCTTTTTTTTCTCTCTCTCTTTTCCGACACGTTCAACCAGAGTTGCTGTGACAACAAAAAATAAAGCGAGTTCTAAATAAAAGTACACGCTTTAAATGTAAAATAGAACGCATAATAATTAAGCCAGTGTTGATATTTTTATTTTATTGTAAAGTAGATACAGTGGCTCCAAGCCAAAGTCGGACACCATAGAGAAAAAATTTCCTGCCAAAATATATTTTAACTAAGAAAGTTTAAAAAAAATGCTAATAATTTTTAAATACATATATTTATATACTGTCTGAAAAAAAACATAAAATAAGTAAAAAAAATTATTGGTTGAAAATAATTATGCTATATATACAAATAGTAGTAAAATCATGTGCAAGCTAAACTCGGAAAGTAGCAACAGTGCGTTAAATAAATGCAACCGTGCAGAAGAATCGTAACCTACTTCAAGTAAAATGCAAGTTTAGCAGCTAACGGGACTTTTTACGACAGGTTTTATATGAAGTTTAAAAAAATAAGCATTGTAATTTTAAAATGTCAGATCAAACGAGCATAGAGCTTAGAAAATGGGTCATAAAGCATTCCAACAATGGCAAATCTGTGCGCGAGATAGCTAAAATTGTGGACAGAAGTCATTCTATTGTGCATGATAAAATTACGCACTTTTAAACTAATAAGCAGATAGAAAACAAGCCTAAAACTGCACCCAATAAGATTTTTACTGAATCGTATAAGCGATATTTACTGCGAAAAGTTAAAGCCGATCCCTTTCTCAGGGCCAATTTTTCTGTGCGAGTTTAAACCCTAATCCAATTTAACCCGAGATAAGCTCATCAAAATTGGACGTTTAAACTCGGTTTATGCAAGAAAGAAACACATTATATGATCATTTAAGTCAATTTAACTTCAACGAATGCTAAACTATCTAGTTATACCGAGTTTATACGTCCAATTTTGGTGAGTTAAGCTCGGTTTAATTTGACTAGAGTTTAAACTCGTACTGAAAAATTTGCCCTTAGTGAACCGAAGCAAGCTATCATGGCTGAATATGAGTTGGAAATGAAATGCAGTGCCTCAAATACACACGGAAAGAAAAAAATCAAGCATTCCGTGCTTGAATCAAGCAAATAGGCTGTCAGTTTACACTCAAGCGTAAATTTTCTCAATTCAAGCATTGTTTTGCTAGAATTGAGCAAATTTAGAACATATAAAAAAAAATACTCAATCCAAGCAACATTTGCTTAAAACTCAAGAATATTTTTTCTACATTCAAGTCTAATATTTACTTGAAATGAGAAAAATTTGCTTGATTCAAGTAAACAATTGGCTGAAAACTAGATTTAAGTTAACAATTTGCTGAAAACTAGAATAATTTGCTTGATTTGAGAAATTTATTTTCCTTGAATTGAGAACAATTTGCTTGATTCAAGTAAACAATTTACTGAAAACTAAAATAATTTACTTAATTTGAGAAATTTATTTTCCTTCAATTGAGAACATTTTGCTTATTTCAAGTAAATAATTTACTGAAAACTAGAATAATTTGCTCGATTTGCACAAAGAAACAGCACTTTCGCATGCTTTATTGGCACACATTGTCGACAGTGATCTTGAATGCAGATGTTGTTGTCTAGCGACTCTTTTACAACAACTTCAAGATTTTCATGATTGTTGTAATTCGCTGAATTGTTCAAAGGCGACCACTCTTACTTACTTCCTTAGTTGGCGCTACAACCATATGTCGGTCTTGGCCTCATCTAAGAACTTACGCCAGCCATTTCTGTCTTTCGCTTGCTGGCGCCAGTTGGATATTACACGCTTCGTCAGGTAGAGGACATCTAATTGGTCTTTCCAACGAAGATGCGGTCGTCCTCTTCTGCGTTGACCGCCGCTGGGTACCGACTCGAATTTTTTCTTCACTGGAGCATCGTCTTTCATGCTCTGAACATGACCAAGCCAGCGAAGCCGCTCGATTTTAATGCGCTTGACTATGTCGATGTCAGCGTACAGCTCATACAGTTCATCATTCCACCGTATTCGGTACTGGCCATTGACGCAGATTGGTTCGTAGATCTTACGAAGAATCTTTCTCTCGAATGCTCCTAAAGTCTTTTCATCTAAACTGCTCAGCATCCAGGTTTGTGATGCGTAAAATAGGACGGGCATGATGAGCGATTTATAGAGCGTGATTTTCGTTCGTCGAGAGAGGGCTCTGCTTCTCAATTGCCTACTGAGCCCAAAGTTACACCTGTTGGCAAGAGTTATTCTTCGTTTGATCTCAATGCTGATGTCGTTGGTTGAGTTAATGCTGGATCCCAGATAAACGAAGTCCTTCACAACCTCGAAGGAGGTATTGTCAACTGTAACGTGGGTTCCAAGACGCTGGGACTGTTTGTTTGTTGACACCAAGTATTTCGTATTATCTGCATTCACTGACAGACCCATTCGACTTGACTCTCTTTCTGATCTGGAAAATGCTGCACTGACTTCGCGCGTATTTTGGCCAATGATATCGATGTCATCAACATACGCAAGCAGCATAACACTCTTGTAGAATATTGTGCCACTACGTCTCAGATCAGCAGCTCGGATGATCTTTTCCATCATTAGGTTGAAAAAGTCGCACGATAAGGAATCACCTTGTCTGAAACCTCGTTTGGTAATAAATGGTGGGGAGAGGTCCTTCCCGATTTTAACTGCGCTGCTGGTGTTGCTCAGTGTCATCCTGCAAAGTCGTATTAGTTTTGCAGGAATACCAAATTCAGACATGGTGGAGTACAGGTGCTTCTTTATTGGGCTGTCGAAGGCGGCTTTGTAGTCGACAAAAAGATGGTGGGTGTCGACTTGTTTTTCTTGAGTCTTCTCCAAGATTTGTCGTAGCGTGAAAATCTGGTCGATGGTGGACTTTCCAGGTCTGAAGCCACACTGATAAGGTCCGATCAGTTCGTTTATAACGGGCTTCAATCTTTCACATAAAACGCTCGACAGGACCTTATATGCGATATTAAGAAGGCTTATCCCACGGTAATTGGCACAGATAGTGGGATCGCCTTTCTTGTGGATTGGGCAGAGCACACTGAGATTCCAATCGTTCGAAATGCATTCTTCCGACCATATTCTGCATAGAAGCTCGTAAATGCATTTAAGTAGAGCTTCGCCTCCATTCTTAAACAGCTCAGCAGGTAAGCCATCAGCTCCCGCGCCTTTGTTATTTTAAAGCCGAGCTATAGCTGTCAGAACTTCATCATAGTCGGGCAGCGGAACTTAGTAGGCAGCGATACTAGTACTAATAAATATCCCATAATTATTCTTTAAGTCTAAAAGCAAAATAGTCAGTTCAGATATTGAAATATTTCTAATCTTTTCAGTTAGATTTTTAACTTGATTTTACCGGTCTTTTTCTATTTTTTCCAGGCATTCAACAACCAGCCAGTCCTGACAGCACTTCGCCCGTCACCTCTGAAGTTTCCTACACCTACATCGGCTCAAATTGTCAAACTTCACCGGCGCTATCCTCTGAATACAAAACCTACAGCCGCTCTGCCGATGATACACTTTCCGTCGGCGATTCGCTGCACATGCATCCAAACGTCGCAACGCATCAGCAACAACAGCAACAGTTAAACAAGAGCGTCGGTGACAATGCCAGTGGTTCATCCAATCCGCACGACGACAGTCTCATTGAAGATGGCATCGACGAGGACATCATGGACGATGAGAATGATAATGATGGTGGTGGTTCCGGCAATGGTGGCGACTCGATGCCCAATAAAAAGCGCAAGCGTCGCGTGCTCTTTACCAAAGCACAAACATACGAGCTCGAGCGACGTTTTCGCCAGCAGCGTTACCTTTCGGCGCCCGAACGTGAGCACCTAGCCAGCCTCATCCGACTGACACCGACGCAGGTTAAGATCTGGTTTCAAAATCATCGTTATAAGACGAAGCGTGCTCAGAACGAAAAGGGTGTCTACGAACATCTGCCGGGTATGCATCCAACGCATCCGCATCATCCATCTGCGTTACCCTCACCAAGACGCGTAGCTGTGCCGGTGCTGGTACGCAATGGCAAGCCGTGCTTGAGTGATGGAAGCAAAATGTCGCAGGATTGTGTGACGTCATCAATGCAAAGTGCCGCCGCTGCTCATCACTTGGTATTAACGGCAAATGGTGCCGCTGCCTATCAGCATGCGGCGGCGGCTGCTGCGGCTGGTCTACATGGACATCCACATCAACGTGGCTGGTGGCCCTAATATTGTTAATAGGCCGGTTTGTGCAAAAATGTATGTGAATGTGTGAATGTTTGAGTGTGTGATGGCTCGTGAATGTGTGCGTAAATGTGGTCAAATGAGAGGAACCCAATTAGAGAAAAACAACAGCAGCAACACAAAAACATTAAAAGCTTGAGTGCGGGATACCAGGTCAAAAATTTGGCCGTATTCGCTCAGTGAAAGGCATTCTAACACTAGCAGACAAGCACATAAGACCAAAACACATAGAAAACATGCCTGCCTCAAGCATGCATCATGTCTGTAAAGCATACTTCATTAAAGCTTTGATGCCTGCAAAAAGATAAAAGTTGATCAACTTCTGGCATGCCGCAAGCATCATGCATGCATGCACGCACGCTTTTGATGTAGGCAACTTCATAAGAATATGTATATGCAAACTCAAATGTCAGATGCTTGAAGCATGCATGCCTCCTTTGTGTTTGGCCTATTGAAAGGCATAGCATCGAATATTAAAGAAATGTCAAACATGTAAACTTTTTAGCAAAAAGTAGCGGAAATGCATAGAATTCAATTTTAAATAATTCAAGCAATAAGTAAATGCAATTATATGAGTTAACATTAGGGGTATTCATGATTCAGTGCGCTTGCCTGTGCAGTTGTGGACTTGAGGACTTGTGCAGTTGTACAGTTAGGTTTTCGCGAACACACCACCATCACTATTTCAAAGCTGTCAATATTTTTCAATGCACACAAGTGCACAACTGCTCAAATCCTCAAGTCCTCAAGGTTAAGGCAATAGTAGAAAAGCACTTGTACAGATTTTTGACGTACGTACATTTTGTTTTTGTAAAGTGCACAAGTCCTCAACTGCACAGGCAAGTGCACTGAATCGTGAATACTATGTGTTTTGGGCTATACGGAAAAGCTTTCAATGCTGTCATAAGCAACGCATACTCTTTGCCCGCAAGTGGCAGAATGCCACTCACCATGGTTATTATCCATGGTGCCATGGTTATTATTCAAGTAGCATTGACAGTTGTTATGCTCACCATCTCCTGTCAAAAAATATACTTACAAAAGAGAGCGCTCAAAATTCTTAATGACCGCATTCAGCAAAGTCAATGGTTGTAAACAGTGCTGCCAGAAAAATTTGCTAACAAAAGAAGCTAAAAAGAGCTAACCAAGTTGTAAGTTATTTAATTTAATTATTAAATTATGTAAATAAATTAATTGCAAAGGTTTCACTCTTAAATTTGCTGCTTTATTTATGTGTTAATTAATTTAACAGCACAACAGTTGCCAACTGTTGACTCCGCTGAATGCGACCGTTGAATTTTTGTTATGGTTGTTTTTGACATTTTCTTTAATTTTTGCTTCGTTTCACTAAGGGCCAGTTTTTCAATACGAGTTTAAACTTTAGTCAAATAAAACCTAGCTTAACTCACCAAAATTGAACGTTTAAACTCGGTTTAACTAGATATTTTAGCATTCGTTAAAATTAAATTGTTTTAAATTATCATATAATGTGTTTCTTTTTTGCCTAAACCAAGTTTAAACGTTCGATTTCGGTGAGTTAACCTCAATTTAATTTGACTAGAGTTTAAGCTCGCACTGAAAAATTGGCACTGACAGTTGGTTTTCACAGGAGATGGTTAACATGTAGAAGAGAAAATAAGCAATTGTCAATGCTACCTGCTTCCTTATACCATGGATGAGTGCGAACGGACTGCAGTGTGAGCAGCTCTTTATAAGCAAAAAACTGGACAATAAAAACAGAATTGGTGCAATAAGCAAGCAGAAATGTAAAACGTTAAAAAATTAATAGGTATTCAAAGTTACCATAAAGTTACCATAAAGTTACTTTTTGCCAAAGCTAAATATTTCAAAATTCTTGAAAACTTAAACTATATTGCCACTGTAAATATTAGAAACACAAGCAATTTCAGAAAAAAAAAATCATACAAAAAATTACTTAAGGGCAGGTTCTCATCTAGAGGTCCAAAAACACGGTGATGTTCTCGAGTTTTTTTTTATAGAAGGAAGAAAATGAACAACTTGAGTTTTGACAGTTATGTATTGATTCTTAAAGTGTAAGAAAATATTTTTTTGTTGCATAAAAGTGCAATGTGAAGTGTCAACACGTCTTCAAACGTCAAGTTGAAAAGGTAGCCAAACGGTCTCCATCCCACAGCACGTTCATGTCATCTGATATGAAAAAACAAAAAAAAAATTTTAACTAAATTATATAAAAAAATTTATAAATTATATTATATTTATTGGAGCATGGACCTATAATATCAATAAGTAGTTAAAAATGAAAAACTGAAAAAAACCACTTCAAAACCACTACAAAGTAAAAAATAATTTTAACTTAATTTTCACTTTGATTCTTGGTCAAATTTGATAATTTGTTTATATATAATATTAAATTGGAATTCTTATTATTATAATTTTTTTCTATTTTGTTTTACTATCATAAATATATTAATTTTTTATGAATATAAAACCTTTAAAGCCAGAACGTTAATTTAATAAAAGTCTGATTATATTAGCGCCGACTTTAAAGGTTTTATATTCATTAAGAAATTCATATATTTATGATAATAAAACAAAATAGAAAAATTAATAATAATAATATTTCCAATTTAATAAAATATATCTCTAAATAAATTATCAAATTTGACCAAGAGTTAATGTGAAAAGTAATTTAAATTATTTTTACTTTGTAGAGGTTTTGAAGTCGGTTTTTTTATTAAAAGAGATTATGATAATAATTTTGCCAATTCTTGTAACGAATTTTGATACTCTGGTGTCAATATTCGAGAATCAGTGTTTTTCTTATAGTACGGCCTTTGAATAATTCCGCCTACTTTCTTATTTCTTTAAAAAATTCCGCCTACTTTCTTGTTCGTGTTTTGTTATAATTCTACCTATTCTTGTACCTAATTTCCGTGCCCTAGTGTCAATATTATTCAAGGTAGTGTTTTCCTAATATTGCCACTCCCCTTTGTAAATAACGCCCATTTTAGTGACCGTAATTTGTAATAATCGTGCCTACCCCTGTACTAAATTTTAGTATCCAAGTGTCAATATTATTCGAGTTACAGTGTTTTTCTAATATTTCCACGCCCTTTATCGAATAACGCCCACTTTTTTGACCATAATTTGTTATAATTGTTCCTACCCCTGTACTAAATTTCAGTACCCTAGTATCAACATTAACTGAGATACAGTGTTTTTCTAAAAGTGGCACGCCTTTTGTCTATTACTGCCCACTTTCTTCATAGTGTTTTGTAATAACTCTACCCATTCTTGTAACGAGTTTTATTACCCCAGAGTCGATATGATTCGAGATAGAGTGTGTTTCTAATAATTCCACGCCCTTTTGTCCAATAACGCCCACTTTCTTAGACGTCATTTGTAATAATTGTTCGTACCCATGCACCAAATTCGAGTACCCTAGTATCAATATTAGCTTAGATACAATATTTTTCTTATATTGCCAAGCCCTTTTCTCCAATAACGCCCACTTTCTTGACCGTAAATTTTCACAATTATGATTACCCTCGTACATAATTTTAGTATCCTAAAGTCAATATTATTTGAGTTACAGAGTTTTTCTAATATTGCCACGCCTTTGTAAAATAACGCCCACTTTTTTGACCATAATTTGTAATAATTGTGCCTACCCCTGTACTAAATTTTAGTACCCTAATGTCAATATTATTCGATAGACAGTATTTTCTAATATTGCCACGCCCCTTAGTCCAATGTCTGTATTATGGTTGATAAAACATAACAGGAAATATTTAAAAAGCAACTTAAGCGACCTTCGGGTGAAATTTCACCCATATTAAAAAAAAGGGCCGAAAAGCATATTCCTTCCTTCAGCAAATATATATGAGGTGAGCATAAAACAGCTTTCTACTTTTGCACAAACTGTTACTAATAAACTGTAATTAAATGAAATAAACGTATATGCATAAAATAAAATTAATAATTTTTAGTTAATTAGGCGTACAAAATACTCATGGGTGAAATTTCACCCATTAGGGTTTTATTTGTGACTTTTTTTAGGGTCGGATGAGGGTTAACAAATGGTGGACATTTGAATTTTAGGTCGATTTTTTCACATTTTTCGCTCTTTAAAGTTCTCTAAAAAAGAAAAAACTGGCCAATACTATCTTAATTTAGGTTTGGGATCCAATAAATTTTATCTACTTTACAATAATAAAAAAAAATCCAACTCAATCCATAGAATAGTTCTTGAGATATCGTGGAGACCAGTTTGTAAAACAAGATTTTTCAGAAAACTCGTTTTAAGATTTGGTTTACGGTTGTTTCGAGTGCGTTTATGAAAATATGGGTTCCTTTCGTGTGCGATACCTTATTTATGCAAATGTTAACGGCTAAACCGCATTGGCAACATATGCTAAACATCATAAGCTATCGAAAAATAAAACAAATAAAAATTGAGTTTTCTGGTCGAGCTTCATGAGATCCTGCCCTTAAATATAACACCGTACGACAGCACTTTTCACACACGAAGTAAATCATATAGACGTGAAACTAGAGACAAAAGATAGTAAAACTTCGCTCTCACTTTTTCTCTAGAACGTCAGGGTTTTTTTTAAATAAAATAAAATAAAATAAAAAATAAAAAATAAATAAATTTTCAAAAAGTAATTGTTTAAAATAATTTATTTCAATACATAAAACTTTCAAAACATGATAATATGGGTATCAAATGAAAGAAGACAATCTCTTTAAAAAAAAAACTAACAAAAAAATTTAAAAGCTTTTTTGGTTAGGTATTAAAAGAAATGAAATTTTTTACTTAAAACAAATTAAAAATTATATCCAAAAATTTCCAAAAAAAGCAGAAGTCAAGGAAACTATTCTACATATTTGGTATGAATGTACTGTCATTTCGTATTTCTGTTTAAAGAGATTGTCCTCTTTCATTTGATATCCATATTGTCGTATTTTGAAGATTTTAAGTATTTAAATAAATTTTTTAAACAATTCCTTTTTGTAACAAAAGTCATTTAAAAAAAAATCTTGACGCTCTCGAGAAAAAGTGAGAACGCGGTTTTACTATCCTATAGTTTCACGTGTATACTTATAATAATTGTTGTACAGTGTAACATAAACAAAAACTATACACTCAAACCTGTTTGTACGCGGCTTTTCCAGAGCGTTTTTTGTTGTGCGGTTTAGTTACAAGGTAAAAACAGGACTAAGTGTATACTTATTTCTTGATTTTCAACAATTTTAAACTATTTGTAAATAAAATTCACTCTATTCTGCATATCCTGTAAATTTCTCACCCTCTCAAAATATTGTTATACCCTGTAAAATTATATGAAGTTCAAATAAATTCCTCTTAGCTTTACCTAATACATATATTTAAGTTATTTCAACCCAATGGGATAAATAGCGCCAATTTTTTAAACTAACATTCATAACTTTATAAAAAAAAGAAATTGGTAATGAACAAATAATATTTGAATTTATAGTTATTAGCGTGTTTGTATAAATTTTAAAAAGTATTCCTTAAAAAATGTATGGAATTAATATTAATTGTAATTGTGTAAAATAAAGATTATTATAATTCTAATTAAATAAAAATATTATAGAAAAAATTCTAAACTTGGACATTTGAATTGTATCGAAAGCTTTAAAAGCATACTTTTTGAATATATGTAAGTATAAATTAGGTTGGATTAATTTCGTACCTAAATCATGGATTTTCGTATTCTACGTAAAAGTCTTGAAAAATAATACTTGAGCCTACAGCTACGGTGCACAGTAGAGCGTACCACCTTACAGGCAAAAAAAAAAATAAAATTCGCTGCACACTAGCTTATCCGAAGCTTTTTTGAAAAGCAATTCCGACAAAAAAAATTTTGTTTGACCGAACGTAGGGGTCGCCCATTTACGTTTTTCATCATATCTTCGGCATTAACAATCCGATCTTAAAGTGTGATACATCGTTTTTTTGTGTCTCAAGAAGGCAAATTTATTTGCTTTAAAAGTCATTGACCTCAGATACCCGATTCTGGTACTTACCCACCAAATCTCAATTTGTACCACCCTAACGTGCCACCCCAATGGCAAAAATTAAAGCTCACAAAAAATCTTTAAACTTTTATGAAATTTCGCATTGACTATTTGTTTGTAAGGATTGAGAAATTATAAAAAAACTGCTAAAAACGGGCCATAATCGCAGATATGGGCATTTCTAAACTGTCGTTACGTACTAAAAAGTACCAAAAAATGCCCTAAATCTAGTAAAAATTACCTGAAAACTAAAAGCTGAAAACTTACTTACTTACTTAGTTGGCGCTACAACCGTATGTCGGTCTTGGCCTCATCTAAGAATTTGCGCCAGCCATTTCTGTCTTTCGCTTGCTGGCGCCAGTTGGAAATTCCAAGCTTCGTCAGGTTGTCCTCTACTTGGTCTTTCCAACGAAGATGCGGTCGTCCTCTTCTGCGTTGACCGCCGCTGGGTACCGAATCGAATGTTTTCTTCACTGGAGCATCGTCTTTCATGCGCTGAACATGACCAAGCCAGCGAAGCCGCTCGATTTTAATGCGCTTGACTATGTCGATGTCAGCGTACAGCTCATACAGTTCATCATTCCACCGTATGCGGTACTCGCCATTGACGCAGATTGGTCCGTAGATCTTACGAAGAATCTTTCTCTCGAATGCTCCTAAAGTCTTTTCATCTAAACTGCTCAGCGTCCAGGTTTGTGATGCGTAAAGTAGGACGGGCATGATGAGCGATTTATAGAGCGTTATTTTCATTCGTCGAGAGAGGGCTCTGCTTCTCAATTGCCTACTGAGCCCAAAGTAACACCTGTTGGCAAGAGTTATTCTTCGTTTGATCTCAATGCTGATGTCGTTGGTTGAATTAATGCTGGATCCCAGATAAACGAAGTCCTTCACAACCTCGAAGGAGGTATTGTCAACGGTAACGTGGGTTCCAAGACGCTGGGACTGTTTGTTTGTTGACACTAAGTATTTCGTCTTATCTGCATTCACTGACAGACCCATTCGACTTGACTCTCTTTCTAATCTGGAAAATGCTGCACTGACTTCACGCGTATTATGGCCAATGATATCTATGTCATCAGCATACGCAAGCAGCATAACACTCTTGTAGAATATTGTGCCACTACGTCTCAGATCAGCAGCTCGGATGATCTTTTCCATCATTAGGTTGAAAAAGTCGCACGATAAGGAATCACCTTGTCTGAAACCTCGTTTGGTAATAAATGGTGGGGAGAGGTCCTTCCCGATTTTAACTGCGCTGCTGGTGTTGCTCAGTGTCATCCTGCAAAGTTGTATTAGTTTTGCAGGAATACCAAATTCAGACATGGTGGAGCACAGGTGCTTCCTTATTGGGCTGTCGAAGGCGGCTTTGTAGTCGCCAAAAAGATGGTGGGTGTCGACTTGTTTTTCTTGAGTCTTCTCCAAGATTTGTCGTAGCGTGAAAATCTGGTCGATGGTGGACTTTCCAGGTCTGAAGCCACACTGATAAGGTCCGATCAGTTCGTTTACAATGGGCTTCAATCTTTCACATAAAACGCTCGACAGGACCTTATATGCGATATTAAGAAGGCTTATCCCACTCACAGTAATTGGCACAGATAGTGGGATCGCCTTTCTTGTGGATTGGGCAGAGCACACTGATATTCCAATCGTTCGGAATGCATTCTTCCGACCATATTCTGCATAGAAGCTCGTGAATGCACATAAGTAGAGCTTCGCCTCCATTCTTAAACAGCTCAGCAGGTAAGCCATCAGCTCCCGCGGCTTTGTTATTTTTAAGCCGAGCTATAGCTGTCAGAACTTCATCATAGTCGGGCAGCGGCACCTCAACGCTGTCATCCAAAATTGGGGTTTCCGGAATATCATCTCTATTGGCGGGATTGTTGTCAGCGTCGCCGTTTAGAAGCTTAGAGAAGTGTTCCCTCCATAACGTCAGTGTACTCTGGACATCTGTCACTAGATTCCCGTTTTCATCCTTGCAGGAAGAGGCCCCGGTTTTAAAACCATCGGCAAGGCGTCTTATTTTTTCAAAAAATTTTCGGGCCTCATTCCTGTCACCATACATCTCAATCTTCTCCTGCTCGCGCTTTTCTGCCTCTCTTTTTTTCCGCCTGAAAATATGTCTCTCTTCCCTCCTCTTTTCTTTGTATCGCTCCTTAGCAGCGCGCGTGACAACCGACTGCAGGGTGGCTTTGTAGGCGGCGTCTTTCTCTGCAGTGGCGTCGCGACACTCCTGGTCGTACCACTGGTTTCGGCGAGGGCGTTGGTAGCCAATCACCTCTTCAGCAGCCGCACGCATGGAGTTGGAAATGTGTGTCCACTGCACGCATATATCATCGATTGGAGGAGTGCTTTGAAGCAGGAGTGACAGTCGAGTGGCGAAAGCATCGGCTGTCTGTTTCGATTGCAGCTTGTCGACGTCTAGCTTTCTCTGTGTAGGGTTGCGTGTATTCTTAGCTGCGCACAGACGTGTACGAATCTTGGCTGCAACAAGATAGTGATCCGAGTCAATGTTTGTACCACGGATCGTGCGTACCAATACACTGGAAGAGTGCCTTCCGTCGATCAAAACGTGATCAATTTGATTTTTTGTTTTTTGATCAGGGGACATCCAGGTGGCTTTATGAATATTGAGATGCTTGAATCTAGTGCTACTTACGACCATGTTTCGTGCTGCGGCGAAGTCAATCAGCCTCATTCCGTTATCGGAGGTGTTGTCGTGGAGGCTGAACTTTCCGACTGTTGGACCAAAAATATTTTCCTTGCCCACCTTAGCGTTGAAGTCACCAAGCACGATTTTTACGTCGTGGCGGGGGCAGCGCTCGTAAGCATTTTCAAGGCGCTCGTAGAAAATTTCCTTGATCTCATCGTCCTTGTCTTCTGTCGGAGCGTGCGCACATATTAGGCTTATATTGAAAAATCTAACCTTGATGCGGATTATGGCAAGTCGTTCGTTCACAGGTGTGAATCGCAGGACGTGGGGCCGTAGTCTCTTGCCAACTACAAATCCGCATCCAAACTCGTGCTTCTCCGCATGGCCGATGTAGTAGATATCACAGGGTGCATGCCGAATGCAACCCTGTCCCTTCCATCGCATTTCTTGGATAGCAGTGATATCAGCTTTGTATTTTTCCAAGACATCAGTCAGTTGGATAGAGGCACCTTCCCAATTAAGGGTTCGGAAATTCCAGGTGCATATCCGTAAATCATTATCAGTTTTTCGTTTGCGGTAGTCGTCATCAGATTTGGGGATCATTTTTCTTCTTTTCTTATATGTTTTCATTGAAATTGGTTTTTACTGGTGGGCTTCAAACCCGACGCACAACCTATTTTAAGCCTAGGGAGGCCCGCCACTCAGATTAGCCGCCAAACTAACGGTTGTCAGTTTTGACGTTGCCCAGGAAACACATAGTGGAGGTTTGAGTCGACTTGAGGCGATTTCACAAAGATTATGCTGGCCTCGCCAGGTTGAGACAGTCAGACATGTTACATTGTTCCATCGCCCCCAATTTCCCCAAAGCTGAAAACTAGAGAACAATTAAACAGTTTCAATGTTTCTATAATGGTATTCCAATCTATCTATTTGGTACTTTGGACAATGGCCTAACAGAACACAGAGTCGCCAAAATCAAAGACTCAAATTGAAAAACCATCTTTTTAAAAACAATTTCAAAAGCAATGGTCAGATAACACCACTCTGAACTGCGATAGAACAATCATTGAACGCTGCTTCATCAGACTTCAAATTAATAGTTGAATACAATCAGTGGCGTAGATAGCGTTTGGTTATGGGGGGTTTGTAAAATATACTTAAAAATACCAGTAGTGGAATTCTCAAAAATTTAACGATAATAATTGTTGTTATCGGTTATTGTGCGTGCCACTTTCATAGTAAATGACAGTTTTCTCTAACTAACGGTATCGAAAATCGTCGTTAACGCGTTTGAGAATTTCAGTACTGATATACTTTTGAATACCTGATTACATGACAGTTTTGTAAAGCCAAATGTCATGTTTCACAGCCTTACTTTGCTGACACGTCGAAAAACGGTAGGTAGGTTAAAAAAAATTATGGGCTTGTTGAATTGAATCTAAGCAACATTGAATTTCTGAAAGCTCCACATGTAACTATATCTCTAGTAATTGTTGACCGATTTAGAAATATTAAAGACTGAACTAAGTCAAATTCTGGTAACTTTCTTGAGAATAAGAAGAATTTTTGGGAATACATATACATTTGGATTCATGCTTAACTTATATTAGAATCAATTCACAATAACGTAAGATATTTGGCAATGTTTCCATGGCTCTGGAGGGGTCCAGACCCGTGGTCCAGCCCCATATCTGCGCCACTGAATACAATTTAACACCAAACCGGATAACTTCGACATTAGTTCACAAATCCTACAAGAATTTGATAAAATATTAGATTTAAAAAAAGTATCCAAAAACTACCGACGGTTTTGTTGGCAAAAGTTTAAAATTTTGCCGACGCTATTTCCGCATTTTCTAATTTTTACAACTTGTTAGCAATTTTTACTATTTTGAAAAATTATCGTAACTGAAGTGTTATGCTTAATGTGCCTTTCCAACGGCTAAACAATTGATTGAGTTACTCATCGCAACACTTGAATTCCACCAGAAGTGCTTTTCCTTCTTGAGAACAGTTGTATTTTTTGTTTATGGGGCACTACAATCACCTGAAGTACCATAAATTTTCAGTTTGATTTATCATAAAAAGAAAAAAAAAGTCATGAACAACCGTTGCAGTAGGAGTGGCGGTGGGGAGACAATCGATGAACACCGTTTAGAACATACAGAAATGAGCCTCGAAATTGGTAATTCACTTAAGGTACTTAAGCACCAGCAATAAAAACACGCTGTAACAAGTGTATCAGCCGTCGCAGCACGCTGCATGGAGTTGGCGTAGCTGCTCTGCTGCTGCGACAAGCAGCTCCGGCGCTGTTATCGGAGGCACTACGTTATCGAGTGATATGCGCCATCATATAATTTTGGAGCAGCAACAACAGCACAAACTATATATATATATATATATACTTAGTTAGCCATTCAGTTAGCAAACTTATCGCTTCAAAAATAAATATTATTTTTAGTTTTTTTTTTATTTTTTATTTTTTTATGTTGTTGTTTTATTTTCTTTGGCTGCTGGTGATAACTACTTGTATTCCTTGAATACTTTGTTCATTTGAACGTTATCTCGTTATTTTGATTCGGCGCACGATAATGAACAAACGTTGTATTTTCCAAGTTAAGTAGAACATGTGTATTTGTGAGTATTTCGGTGTTTGAGTTTGAGTTGGCAAAAGAATAAAATAAAAATAAAAAAATGGCACAAGCACGAGGTGCATTTATTCGAAAAATATCAAGAGCGCTTAGTTCAAATTTTAAAACGTGAGAATAAGCTACGAATAAGCCAAGAGCTAATGTTGAACTTTTTCTAAAGAAAAACTTTAAAGTTGTTGTAGGAGGACAACGACTGCATTTTAAAAAATTTGTTTAAATTTGATTTTAAATAATAATAATAATAATAATAATAAACACAAAAAACATGTATTAGGCATAAATTATTGACAAATTCTGCACCGAAAAAAAAAATCGCGAATGCAACAAATTCCTACTTAATTCAAAGTAAGCTTTAAATTTTAGTGAGCTTTCACTCACTTGAGTAGACAAACTAGGAATTTCAAAACTGTTAATGATTGGATTCGGCTGATTAAAAGACTTTAAGTGCTCAGCAAAGGCAAATGCTTTCTCTTCATCACTTCTCGCCCATCTCCCATTTTTTGCTCAAAAGCGCGCTTTGCATTCTTTTGTAATTTTTATATTTTTATTTGCCTTCTATAGGGACCTAGCTGAACCCGCTGTGCTTCGCTACCCCCTCGTTGTAAAATAAAATTTAAAGTATTTATGTACAGTAGAATCGCGTAAAAGTTAACCGAAATGTCCCAAGGATAATTAACTTTTTCGAACTATTAACTTTTCTAAGCAGCTTTCTAAATTAACAAAAATGCCTTAAGAGACATATATTTTTCGAATGTAACACACTAAATTTATTTCAATGACTTAGTTTTCTTCACTTCAAAAAAGAAGCTTGGATTTAATTCGTACTGGATGGCTTAAAGTTCACAGTAACTCCTAACCAATTTCATGCGCAGGAACTTAATATGTATTAATTTGTTTAAAGAAGCAGTCGAGACATTTTTGTTTCTTTTTTATAAAAACTCTTGGCAATTTTCGTGCGCATTTGTCAAAGTCTGCACATGATTTTCATCGTTATTGTTTTCATACCATTTTATCAAGGTATTGATGCTTTGAACTGTTTGAAAAATTAATACGCTCAGAAAAGTTAACACAAAAGTTAACTTTTTAGAGCAGTACGTGGAAGCTGAATCTCGGTTAACTTAATTGAGCGATTAACATTTTCGCGAGTTAACTTTTCCGCGATTCTACTGTATTTACAAAAATTTATTTATTTAATTTTAATTTAATTATTGCAATGCTTCTCCCCTTTTTTTGTTGTAAACCAATTAGAATTCAGCACTGAACCGCATGTAATTTGCTTCATGCTCCCCCTTTTTATTTTTAGACCAATCAAAAAGCAGCAATTACACAATCAGCTGTTTCGCAGTCAGTTGTGGGAGAATGAGAATGGGGTTACCCCACTCTCTGTTTTAATTAACACATATTACAAAATCAGCTGTTTTGCAGACAGTTGTGGGAGAAAAAGAATGGGGCTACCCCACTATTTTAATTAATATATATTTTAAATTTGAGGTAAAGCCGTTAATAAACGTAGTAAAAAAGTAGGTGCAGAAGTGTGCATGGTCGAAAAATATTATCATGTAATAAGTATTCCCGAGTCAAAGCTGTACGCTGAGAAAATATAAGATCGGTTAACACGTCCAGCCTCCATTATATCGCGAACAAAGGGGCGTGCTCCGCCCACATTTCTTTTGGTACGTATTTCTATTCATGCCAATACCATATATAGCAAATACTGCCGCCGTTGGTCAAAAAATGCCCAAGATATGACGATTTTAAATTTTGGGTTATATGGCGAGGCCACGCCCCTTTGTCCACTCACAACTTTATATAGTCAAGAATTTATTATTTCGTAAGAATATCCTATTGTAAAAATTTAATGACGATCGGTCCAGTAGTTAAGACTATATTACTATTTTTAATTTTCCTGAAAAGGGGCGTGGTCCCACCCAATTTTCTACTGGTACGTATTCCTAATTATGCCACTACCATATGTACCAAATATCATCGACGTAGATCAAAAAATGCCCAAAACATGGCGATTTAAATTTTTGGGTTATATGGGCGGTGCCACGCCCCTTTGTCCTTTGTTCAAAAACTTGATATAGCCTATTATTCCTTCCAGAGTCATAGTAACATGCTGTGAAAGTTTCAGGAAGATCGGTCCAAGGGTTTGGCCTCCTATAAAGCACAAACAAACAAACAAACAGACAGACATTCATTTTTATATATTGTATATAGATTTTTAACTTATTGTACAATGTTGCACCTTAGTAAGCGCGGAATATCTTGTGTTATGGAATGATGCAAATATTTTGTAAATAAACCGAAAACTCGGATTTTTGAATGCAACATTTCGAAAGTTTTAAAATTATGATATTGGATCATTATTAACATAGGTTTTTTGTAAATATCTTCAGAACTACATAACCGATTTAAGAGTTTGATATCTCGTTTTGAAGAACGTGGCTTTAAAAAAAAAATAAAATTATATAAAAAAAAAGCCAAAAAAATTAATATATGTATATGTCATTGGTGGTACAATATGAAAATTTGATTTTGCCACGCCCCTCCTCCCACAGACCGAAAATCAAACATCAGACTTAACAGTGTCACCCTGAATATTCTGAAGATTCCCTGTAAATTTCATCAAGATCGGCCCAGCCGTTTTGGAGTCCATACGTTACATACATACACACATCCTGTTTTATATTGGGGGTTGGAATTAGTTTTAAAGGTTTTCTAAGAGATGGCGTAACTATCAATAGATCGCATCGGGCACACCTGTGACTATATTCATTTCAAAGCACATTGTCTAAAGGCGAATTTACACGATTCACTATCATCGTTCACTTTGGATGAATCATCTGATTTGTAAAATGTAAATTAAGTTTCATCTTTAAAATGAAGATGATTGTCATCTTCATTGAATAGTGAAAGAAGTAGAAGGTCTTCCTTCTTTTGATGAAAGTGAAAGCAAACTGAACTGATGTGTCATTCGTTCTGAAACACATTTGAAAGGTGTTAACATAATTTCAAGCAGAAAGTTTATATTTTGTTTTATTTAATTGCTGAAAAGCTTTTATTTACTTAATTTTTTTAAACGTCAATAAAATTAATCAGCCAACGAATATATTTGACACTCAACACCGAATGATCCATCAAATTTCAAATTTACACTTTGAATAATGTAAATTAAAAATTGATTCACTTTCATCGATCAACGTTCACTATCATCGTTTAGAGTGAAATGTGTAAATTCGCCTTAAGCTTCATTTTTTAGTATGTGTCATTCCACTGAAGTGTAAACAACATATATTTTTTCTCTGTGAACATGTCGACTTTCGTTCCAACAAAACGCAATTTGCGGGAAGGTTTACTTTTGTGCTTCCATTTGAAGAAAAAAGCGGTTGAAGCACAACGCACGCTCACTGAGGCTTACGGGGACTATGCTCCATCGATTTCTACTTGTGAGTACTGGTTCCGTCGGTTTAAAAGTGGTGATTTTGATACGGAAGACAAAGAGCGTCCGGGCCAGCCGAAAAAGTTTGAAGATGAGGAATTGGAGGCTTTGCTCGATGAAGACCCGTGTCAAACCCTTCAAGAATTGTCAGAATCATTGGGAGTCGACTTATCAACGGTCGGCAAACGCTTGAAGGCCATGGGAATGATTCAAAAGCAAGGAAATTGGGTGCCGCACCAGTTGAAGCCGAGAGACGTTGAACGGCGATTTTGCATGTGCGAACAACTGCTTCAACGGCATAAAAGGAAGAGTTTTTTGCATCGTATTGTCACTGGCGATGAAAAGTGGATCCATTACGATAATCCTTAGCGAAAAAAAACGTGGGGACCACCCGGCCATGCATCAACATCGAGGGCCAAGCCGAATATTCATGGCGCCAAGCTTATGCTGTGTATTTGGTGGGATCAGAAGGGTGTCGTGTACTATGAGCTGCTAAAACCTAACGAAACCATCACTGGGGAACGCTACCAACATTAATTGATGCAATTGAGCCGAGCATTAAAGGTTAAATGGCCGGAATATGCCAAAAGACACGACAAAGTGGTTTTTCAACATGACAACGCACGGCCACATGTTGCAAGAACCGTCAAGGAAACGTTGGAGGCGCTGAATTGGGATGTGCTACCCCACCCGCCTTATAGCCCAGACATAGCCCCTTCCGACTACCACCTATTCAGATCGATGACGCATGGCTTGGCTGAGCAGCGCTTCACTTCTTACGAGGATACCAAAAAATGGGTCGATTCGTGGATTGCCTCAAAAGACGAATCGTTCTTCCGACGCGGAATCCATATGCTGCCAGAAAGATGGGAAAATGTTGTAGCTAACGATGGACAATACTTTGAATAATATACATTGTACCGTTGTTTCTAAATAAATGCTCAAAAACCGAAAAAAACCTTTAAAATTAATTCCAACCCCCAATATATATAGATAATTGGTTGCTCCTGTTGGAGTTAACTATTGCGTATATGGTTCATTCTTTCACAAATCGTACATCTTCCAGAATTTTATGTCTCAGATTTGGCCAAAATTATCTTCACGTGAAATAAATTTACACGTGTATCGAGATTTCTTTCGGAATATATTTTTACGGAATAACGTAAGGCCAAAATTACGAAAACAGATAGAATGCGGTACATAAATCGCATGTGTTAATATAATGCGTTACTTAAATCGGAATATCTTGTGACTTTTTTATGCATGTCCACCAAGTAAATTATATTTTTTACAGCACCAATAAACGCGCCATACATTTCTATGAAATTCAAAATAGTCAAAACCATCGGGCGATTTTTTTCAGATTTAATTGATCACTATCATTATCACTATCATTATCATTATCACTATCACTATCACTATCATTATCACTATCATTATCACTATCATTATCACTATCATTATCACTATCATTATCACTATCATTATCACTATCATTATCACTATCATTATCACTATCATTATCACTATCATTATCACTGTCATTATTATCACTATCAGTATCATTATCGCTATCATTATCACTGACATTATTATCACTATCACTATCATTATCATTATCACTATCATTATCATGAATTATCATTATCGCTATCAGTATCACTATCATTATCACTATCATTATCACTATCACTATCACTATCACTAACACTAACACTAACACTATCACTATCACTATCATTATCACTATCACTAACACTTTCACTATCATTATCATTATCACTATCATTATCATTATCACAATCACTATCACTATCATTATCACTATCATTATCACTATCATTATTCTCTATAATTATCACTATCATTATTATTATCATTATCACTATAATAATCATTATCACTATCATTATCATTATTACTATCATTATTACTTTCATTAATTATCATTATCATTATTACTTACATTATTAATATCATTATCACCATCATTATCACTATCATTATTATTATCATTATCATTATCACTATCATTATCACTATCATTATCACTATCATTAATTATCATTATCATTAATTATCATTATCATTCTCACTCTCATTATCATTATCATTATCATTATCATTATCATTATCATTATCATTATCATTATCATTATCATTATCATTATCATTATCATTATCATTATCATTATCATTATCATTATCATTATCATTATCATTATCATTATCATTATCATTATCATTATCATTATCATTATCATTATCATTATCATTATCATTATCATTATCATTATCATTATCATTATCATTATCATTATCATTATCATTATCATTATCATTATCATTATCATTATCATTATCATTATCATTATCATTATCATTATCATTATCATTATCATTATCATTATCATTATCATTATCACTATCACTATCACTATCACTATCACTATCACTATCACTATCACTATCATTATCACTATCATTATCGTTATCATTATCATTAATGATCGTTATCATTATCATTATCATTATCATAATCATTATCACTATCATTATCACTATCATTATCACTATCATTGTCACTATCATTATCATTATCACTATCATTACCACTATCATTATCATAATCATTCTCATTATCACTATCACTATCATTATCCTTAATTATCATCATGATTATCATTAATTATCATTATCATTATCACTATCACTATCATTATCACTATAAATCATTATAAACGACATGAAAATCAAAGTTTGGTCTTTCGATGCAAATATCTCCGCTGTCCCTTAATACAGGGTCCGCCATCTAACGTTTTTTTTTTTCAACTAGTGCTTATTTTGTGAATGGTAACACTTAGCTCATGTCTGATTTGACACATAATTAGTTTTATCTTTCCGCTGAACGAATATGGTTGTGTATACGCTTGAACAACGCTGGGAAATATTGCAACATTACTTTGAAAATCATGATGCCGATTTTGCCAAAAAAATCATCTTTTCAGATAAAACTCATTTTGATCTTGGCTGGTTCGTAAACAAGCAAAATTGTCGCATTTGGGGCACAGAAAACCCGCACGCATACATTGAAAAGCCACTGCATCCAAAACGAGTCACTGTTTGGTGCGGATTTTGGTCCAGAGGCATAATTGGGCCATTTTTCTTTGAAAATGAGCAAGGAGTGGCCGTTACAGTCAGTAGCGATCGTTATCGGGCCATGCTGTTCACAAAAATTGAAGAGGAAGATATTGGCAACATTTGGTTTCAACAGGATGGCGCTACGTGCCACACAGCCGAAACTACACTCGATGTTTTCGCATTCGATGAAGATCGCATTATCAGGCGCAGAGCTGATGTCGTTTGGCCACCTCTGAGCTGCGATTTGACACCGTTGGACTATTATTTGTGGGTTGCCCTCAAAGATTAGTGTTACGCCGACAAGCCAGAGACAATTGACGCTTTAAAGGACAATATTCGTGAAGCCATTGGTGAAATACAGCTGCACACAATCGATAATGTGCTTAAAAATTGAACCGATCGTGTAGGCTACTGCATGGCCAGCCGAGGCAGCCATTTGAATGAAATTATTTTCTATTATTAACCGGAAGGATTGTACTTTCAATTAAAAAAAGAAATTTGAAAAATATCTAGTAGTTTTTTTTTATAGAATTTTCAAAAAAAAAAAGTTATTTGGCGGACCCTGTATATTTCATTCAAATTTTATTTTACAATAGTTCAATAAAAGCACTTCACAAAAGTAGTTTGAACTGTACCGTTAGGTCAGTGTATATATGTTTTATGATTTTGTCAAAAAAGATCCAAAATATTGACTTTTTACTCAAAAAAATACTCAAAAATTGTTTATGTTGTAAAAATGAAATCAAGTAAAAATTGCACATTTGGCTTCTTTTCATATTACATAGCATTTATCTGCAAAAATTCTTCCAGCTAAGCGCAAAAATTATTTTACTGTTTTTGACATCAAAACAACAATTCGATTTTCGAACCTTCCGATTTTTTTCGCAAAGTTTATTTTGTCCAAAATGTTGTTTTTATATTTTTTACGAAAAAGTCAAGTCTGAAAAATAACACAGTGCTACACACAAAATATGCAGGGGTTCTCATGCAGCAATTCTGTTTTGCTGGAGTCCATAGAGTACGAAAAAACTTATACTTTTTCTCAGTCACTTCGTTAAGTAAGTTTTTTTATAACAAATGTAGTGATATAACGATATTCCCAAAATTACAAGTTCAAAAAATCATAAGTTTACTCTGCATTAACCGATTTTCAAAATTTTGCTTTTATTTTACAGATCTGATTTGTACCTTTTAATAAAAAAAAAACATTTTGGCAATCAGCTCAAAAATGGCTCAGTTACGGTCGATAAAGTAAAAAAAAAAAAAATTAAAAAATGTTCATTTTCATCTCGCTCTAAATTGACCGTTAGGCAGAAAATTCTGCTTTTTTAAAATTTATTGACAATCATATTAAAGTTGGTTTCTAAAACAGGAAAGATCATAAAAATCGGTTACAAAATGAATCAGTTACGCCAAGTTTTGTGATAACATGTTTTTTGCTTTTTTTTGTGTTTTCTTAGAAATGTAAATATTTTTCAGGTTATTTCAAATATTAGAAATGCTTGCGTTTCATTTGTTTTTTATAAAGATCGCTGCTAGTTTCTCGCTTTATAGACCAGCAGTAGTTAGACAGCATACTGACTTTACTTTTTCCAACATACCGCTGTTCAATTTTTGAAATGTCCTGGTTCATCACTCATCTGCCCTAAGTTTGATGGGAACATATTCAAATGAGCATGGAGATGGTGCAATTTGATAGACATTTTGCAGCCCATTGCATGCAATGGTAGGCAGACAGCATTTCGTGTACTATTTCCTCATAATTTACACTTCTTGTGTTTCTATGAAAATTCTATAAAAAAAAACTACTAGATATTTTTTCAAATTTCTTTGTTTAATTGAAAGTACAATCCTTCCGGTTAATAATGGAAAATAATTTCATTCAAATGGCTGCCTCGGCTGGCCATGCAGTAGCCTACACGATCGGTCCAATTTTTAAGCACATTATCGATTGTGTGCAGCTGTATTTCACCAATGACTTCACGAATATTGTCCTTTAAAGTGTCAATTGTCTCTGGCTTGTCGGCGTAACACTAATCTTTGAGGGCAACCCACAAATAATAGTCCAACGGTGTCAAATTGCAGCTCCGAGGTAGCCAAACGACATCAGCTCTGCGGCTGATAATGCGATCTTCAAAAACATGGCGCAAAACATCGAGTGTAGCTTCGGCTGTGTGGCACGTAGCGCCATCCTGTTGATGATTTCTGATGATTTTTTTGGCAAAATCGGCATCTTCTGCATCAAAGTAATGTCGCAATATTTCCCAGCGTTGTTCAAGCGTACACACAACCATATTCGTTCAGCGGAAGGATAAAACTAATTATCTGTGAAATCAGACATGAGCTAAGTGTTACCATTCACGAAATAAGCACAAGTTGAAAAAAAACGTTATATGGCGGACCCTGTACTTTCAATAATTCAGCACTAGTGCGGTTGTGAGTAGGAAAGGAAAAAACAAAAATCGTGTTTGTTGTGATGCAAAATGTCACCCACGCAAAAGACGTGAAAGGGGAGAAAGGGGAGAAACGCATGTAAACATGTGGATAATGACTCCAATTAAAGCGAAATGTAAACAAGCGTTGGCTGAGACAAACAGTGTAACAATCATCCAACTATGATTTTGTATATTAGGCGTTTTCTTGTTTTATTACCTGAAAAATATTTACATTTCTAAGAAAACACAAAAAAAGCAAATTACATGTTATCACAAAACTTGGCGTAACTGATTCATTTTGTAACCGATTTTTATGACCTTACCTGTTTTAGAAACCTACTTTAATATGATTGTCAATAAATTTTAAAAAAGCAGAATTTTCTGCCTAACGGTCAATTTAGAGCGAGATGAAAATGAACATTTTTTAATTTTTTTTTTTTTTTACTTTATCGACCGTAACTGAGCCATTTTTGAGCTGATTGCCAAAATGTTTTTTTTTTATTAAAAGGTACAAATCAGATCTGTAAAATAAAAGCAAAATTTTGAAAATCGGTTAATGCAGAGTAAACTTATGATTTTTTGAACTTGTAATTTTGGGAATATCGTTATATCACTACATTTGTTATAAAAAAACTTACTTAACGAAGTGACTGAGAAAAAGTATAAGTTTTTTCGTACTCTATGGACTCCAGCAAAACAGAATTGCTGCATGAGAACCCCTGCATATTTCTTTTTTTCACTTTTGTATCACTGTGTAATTAATGTGAAAAAATTGCCCAATATTTATTTCCAATCAAAATGTATGGGTAAAAATCTATTTTTTTATACCAGACTATTAACCCTCTAATGTCCCATTTTTTGTTTGAGCTCCAAATCAGATTATACTAATCAGATTATACTAATTTGGGGACGAGAAAAACTAATCTGAAGCTCGTTTTCTATTTTATTTAATCGTTAACTTTTTACGGGTGAAAACGACCAAAACAGGTGAAAATGTTAACGGTTTTTTTAACACCTTTTATTGTTGTTTTAAATATTTTTTCATCTCAATTTAAAGAAAAAACAACTTCTTACTAACTAGTATCTTTTTTCACTTCGATCTCACTTCAATTAATGTTTTTTTTTTTTATTTACCGAAAATCGAGCTAAAATTTTCGAGTAAAAAATTAATTGATTCCTAAAAAAATGATGAAATTTAAATTCAAATTGACGTAACTGTCAAACAGAGCATACTAGCTCCAAGCGAGAAAAACTGAAATATAGCTTAAAGATTCGTCTAGACTCTGAAGGAAACCATTTAATAAATTTCCCACAGACTACGGTTTTATAGCGATCAGGCTTGGGCATTAGGGGGTTAATAAAACTGAGTTTTGTTTTAAAATTCTATTTATCCTTTGAACGCCCCCGTTCCCATTTATCTCTAAGAAGGCATTTGTGTTTTATGTAAAATCTTCCTTATCTACTTTGTTCTTGCCTCCCCACCTCCTCCCCCTCAGCTATAAGAATTGTTTTGAATTCTTAAAAGGTGTTTTTCGAACCGCTTCTTCGAAATCAATTACCATACCGCAAGGGATGGAACCAAAAATTCCAAATTTTTTTTTTTGGATTAAAGTCCGTTTAAAATTCGGTTAAGCAATTTATTTGTTATGGTAAAACTAGCATATCTCATTAGCCTATTGAGTCCCCACCCTAATTTTTATATTGTTGAAAAAATTAAAATATTAATGTATAAATAGTGTTCTTCAAACTCTTACTACGAAAGCAATCACCTTACCACAGGAGATGGAGCCCCAACCATCAAAAAAACTCAAAATTATTTTTGGATTAAATTTCTTTCAATTACTTTTCCATCGGTAGTTCAAACTTAACATTAGGTTTAGATGTGTTTGAGATATGAATTTTCATAAAAATCGATTTTCAACGTTTTTGCCGATTATTGTCAATTTTGTGCTTCCTGTAACTCCGCCATAAATCACACCAATTTTTTTTCATCGAAATTAAGTTTTTTATTTCCGTGAGTGATGCTCCCTGTAAAATTTCATTCAGTCATGCCGTAAGTCCGGTACGTTTTAAACGGAATTGCTGAATAAATATATTTACATATTTTTTTTAGGTCTCTGTAATTCTCGACACAATGCATGTTCACAATAAACATTTATTTTAGAAAAAACATCAACTCGTACGTTCGCACAACTCTTACTTCACACATTAGTTGTAGTAAGTAGAGTTCACACAAGTAGAGTTAAAATCTTTTTAAATATTCTTTATAGTATGTGCAAATTCATTTTTGTTAGAAAAAAACCATATCATTTCATTTATTAAAGCGATTGTTCAATACATAATACGTATCCAATAAAGAAGAGCGTCCAATTAAATTAAATTATTTTTTTTATAATTTTTAATACAATGATAATATCAATTATAGGCGTGTCAAGCAAACGTTTTGTTGATAATATGTTAAAGCCCACCCACTTTGGATGAAAAACTTTATGCGTTTACTAACCTCCCATTAATTGTAAATTTTTGTTTTCCTTTCATTCTGATAAGAATTTTTTTTATATATTTTTTTTTTGTACCAACATATAAAAACACATTTAAAAGTTTATTGATTAAACAAACAGATAACATATTAAGAAAAATATAGAAAAAAGATATTTATCAATATTGTTAAGCAAATAATGGAAAAACATTTTAAACTGATGACCTGAAATACAGCTCGATAAAATATGTTAAGAAAAATAAATATCATGGCAAAAACAAATTCCTCCTCAAAACACTGTGAGGAGCATAAAAATTTGCGATAAGCAATTGTAGGCCGATCTGAATTGAGTTCTTGCAAATACAATAATGCACAATAGTGGATAAAATTATGATTAAGAAGATGTAGATAGCGAAACCTTGTAGTCTGAGAATAGTGTGTATAATATTCATTAAGAGTTTTGTCAACGCAGCAAATGTGTATGTGTAAAACACAGTTGAAAATAGAAAACCTGCAGAAAAAGTCCCAAAGTTGAAAAAGTTCTAAAAAACAATTTCAAAATGACCAATCTAGTCCCACTGAAGAGCATTTAACACTGCTCAAACCAACGCATATTGCGAATGGAAAAGGCAATTGCCCCTCTTATTATTCTTTCTTCAAAATCTTCATATTCAAAACTGGTACTTTGAGCTACAGTCAAATTTTATTTATTTTACATTTATTAGCTTTGGCCTACATTTTAACAAGGTTTTGTATGAACTATTTATGAACTAAATTAAAAATATTTCACAATTTTATCTATATCAATATCTATATCTACATCTATATCTATATTTATATCTATATCTATAACTATACTATTATATAAAATTTAAGTGCAAATTTAATGTTACCACTTTTCTCCAGAAGTACTGGACCGATTTTTATGAAAAAAAATTTGAAATATCAAATTAAATTAAAATATCAAAAAAAATTATTTAAATGATATTGTTTATCATAAAATATATTTACAATAGTTAATATGAAGACTTTAAAAATTGAAGGTGTTTTGTTGAAATAAAATGTACATATAAAACCACTATAAAATACTAACACTTACCGTTAAATTTGAATACAAAAAGTTAATTCTAAAAAAAAAAAAATTTATACCCATATTGCATACATTATTAAAAATAATAATTACATTTTAATAATCAATATTTACACAGTTGTGCATTTTTTAAAATTAATTTTTAACTAAAAAACTTTAAGTTACAAAAAAAAAAATAGGTAACATAATTATATAAGTAACGGTTACGAAATCAATACAATATGAGTAAAAATTTTCTAAAATCCATAACAACCAAAAAACAACAACAAAAAATATTTTATAATATATACCAAATGACGTGAAATTTCAGTACCTTTCATTTGATGCCTTAATATGTTAAATTGAAGTTATAACGAAAAAACGTAATTTTTGCAAATTTTCGAACGCCATTTTGAAAGTATTAACCTTGAACTTAGTAGATATAAAAAATACGTCAACATTAGAATTTTATCTTCTATCACATATAAAAAGCTCATTAAAATCGGAGAGTTACACGTGGAGACTTTTCCTTGTTAGTGGAAAAAGTAGAGAGCTTTTGCCTTGGCAAATTTAATACAAAATTTTTTTTTCTGATGAAAAATGTTTCCACTACAAGATAGCCACAATCAACAATACAATCGAGTGTATGAAGTAAGTCTCGCAGATGCTCCCAGCGATTAATTGGCCGTAAAGCGGTACCAGAGTTCTTCATCACACCGGGCAAAACGCACTCAAGACTGGTATTAGCAAAGTTTGCCCTATTTTATATCAGCCAAAGAGAAGCTTGCTGTGTCGCCAGATTTTAAACATCACGACTTCTGTGTATGGGGCTATATATAAAGCAAAATTGGCATCACGAAAGGCCTTAACATTGATAATTTTACAGCTTGGCTGATGCAGATTTGGAATCAAATGGATCAAGATATATGTTTCGTGCCACTTTCAAATCATTCTTCAAACGTTTGTGTCAAGTAATCAAAGAGATAGCGAAAGATTTAAATTGAATACCTGATTTCGGTAATATTGTAAATATTATATTTTAACAAATAAATAGAAATCATGATATTTCATTGATAGCTTGAGTATTTACTGCACTTTATTTTAGTGACACTTATTCTGGGTTACACTGTTTTTGGAGACCAAAACTTTTAACAACCTCCGATTTTGCCTAGACTTTCAGAATGTAATCATCTTCTGAAATAAAAACACTAATTTTAAGGTGTTTTTACGCAACCCTACACAGAGAAAGCTAGACGTCGACAAGCTGCAATCGAAACAGACAGCCGATGCTTTCGCCACTCGACTCTCACTCCTGCTTCAAAGCACTCCTCCAATCGATGATATATGCGCGCAGTGGACACACATTTCCAACTCCATGCGTGCGGCTGCTGAAGAGGTGATTGGCTACCAACGCTCTCGCCGAAACCAGTGGTACGACCAGGAGTGTCGCGACGCCACTGCAGAGAAAGACGCCGCCTACAAAGCCACCCTGCAGTCGGTTGTAACGCGCGCTGCTAAGGAGCGATACAAAGAAAAGAGGAGGGAAGAGAGACATATTTTCAGACGGAAAAAAAGAGAGGCAGAAAAGCGCGAGCAGGAGAAGATTGAGATGTATGGTGACAGGAATGAGGCCCGAAAATTTTTCGAAAAAATAAGACGCCTTGCCGATGGTTTTAAAACCGGGGCCTCTTCCTGCAAGGATGAAAACGGGAATCTAGTGACAGATGTCCAGAGTACACTAACGTTATGGAGGGAACACTTCTCTAAGCTTCTAAATGGCGACGCTGACAACAATCCCGCCAATAGAGATGATATTCCGGAAACCCCAATTGCGGATGACAGCGTCGAGGTTCCGCTGCCCGACTATGATGAAGTTCTGACAGCTATAGCTCGGCTTAAAAATAACAAAGCCGCGGGAGCTGATGGCTTACCTGCTGAGCTGTTTATGAACGGAGGCGAAGCTCTACTTAAATGCATTCACGAGCTTCTATGCAGAATATGGTCGGAAGATTGGAATCTCAGTGTGCTCTGCCCAATCCACAAGAAAGGCGATCCCACTATCTGTGCCAATTACCGTGGGATAAGCCTTCTTAATATCGCATATAAGGTCCTGTCGAGCGTTTTATGTGAAAGATTGAAGCCCATTGTAAACGAACTGATCGGACCTTATCAGTGTGGCTTCAGACCTGGAAAGTCCACCATCGACCAGATTTTCACGCTACGACAAATCTTGGAGAAGACTCAAGAAAAACAAGTCGACACCCACCATCTTTTTGTCGACTACAAAGCCGCCTTCGACAGCCCAATAAGGAAGCACCTGTACTCCACCATGTCTGAATTTGGTATTCCTGCAAAACTAATACGACTTTGCAGGATGACACTGAGCAACACCAGCAGCGCAGTTAAAATCGGGAAGGACCTCTCCCCACCATTTGTTACCAAACGAGGTTTCAGACAAGGTGATTCCTTATCGTGCGACTTTTTCAACCTAATGATGGAAAAGATCATCCGAGCTGCTGATCTGAGACGTAGTGGCACAATATTCTACAAGAGTGTTATGCTGCTTGCGTATGCTGATGACATCGATATCATTGGCCATAATACGCGCGAAGTCAGTGCAGCATTTTCCAGATTAGAAAGAGAGTCAAGTCGAATGGGTCTGGCAGTGAATGCAGATAAGACGAAATACTTGGTGTCAACAAACAAACAGTCCCAGCGTCTTGGAACCCACGTTACCGTTGACAATACCTCCTTCGAGGTTGTGAAGAACTTCGTTTATCTTGGATCCAGCATTAATTCAACCAACGACATCAGCATTGAGATCAAACGAAGAATAACTCTTGCCAACAGGTGTTACTTTGGGCTCAGTAGGCAATTGAGAAGCAGAGCCCTCTCTCGACGAACGAAAATCACGCTCTATAAATCGCTCATCATGCCCGTCCTACTTTACGCATCACAAACCTGGACGCTGAGCAGTTTAGATGAAAAGACTTTAGGAGCATTCGAGAGAAAGATTCTTCGTAAGATCTACGGACCAATCTGCGTCAATGGCGAGTACCGAATACGGTGGAATGATGAACTGTATGAGCTGTACGCTGACATCGACATAGTCAAGCGCATTAAAATCGAGCGGCTTCGCTGGCTTGGTCATGTTCAGCGCATGAAAGACGATGCTCCAGTGAAGAAAACATTCGATTCGGTACCCAGCGGCGGTCAACGCAGAAGAGGACGACCGCATCTTCGTTGGAAAGACCAAGTAGAGGACAACCTGACGAAGCTTGGAATTTCCAACTGGCGCCAGCAAGCGAAAGATAGAAATGGCTGGCGCAAATTCTTAGATGAGGCCAAGACCGACATACGGTTGTAGCGCCAACTAAGTAAGTAAGTAAGTAATTTTAAGGTCAAATATCAGAAATCTGAATATCTCGAGATTTTTTTAAGGTCAGGGAAAACCTATTCTGCCACTAAATTTTACGACCGAAAATTAAGTTGATGTGTATCTTTTTCAAGAGTTGAAAATTTATCTTCAGTTGAGAATTAAAGTAATTTTCAAAAATATCTTTTCTTAAAGGACCTTCTGCAGCTTGATACTTGGAACAAATCGTTATGAAAGTTTTTATTATATGTACATAATCACACCGATATTTTTCTATTACCTTCATTAGAAACTTTTTTATAAATCGCTTAAATAAATATCCTATTTTTGGCTCAAAACTGGGGAAATAAGATGAAGTGCAATCCATTCAATATTTTGGTGCGTTAATGTTTGCCATCATATCTTTCGATACTTTTACATATAAATTCGTTCATACTTAATTTGCTTGATTTATGCAATTTAAATTTAAATCCTTGCTGCAGACTTCATAGTTATTTCGTTCAGTTGGACGAAAAAGCAATATTATTTTAATGTTCGAAAAATAAAAATTAACGAACTCAGCGACATATCACGTCAGAAAGCTACAAACACAACTTGCAATTATAAAACCGATTACGCACGGCTTGATTAAACCTTAAACGTTCAGTTTTATTTTTGTTTTTCAAAGAAAAATATTTATATTAAAATTACTTCTCTTAAAAAATTTGAGATCTTGGGTGGGGATGTCTTTCTTTTTACCCCACGTGGATCTGCGCCTGCATAAATGCACATTCTATAAAAATTCAGTTTTGATACGAAAAAACGGAGAAAAACTTTCCAATGCTGGAAATATTTTTTGTTTTGGAAATGTTTATTTAATTTATGTTTAATTAAATTTGATTTTTTATTTTTTTATTTACTTATTTTTTTATTTTTTTTTATTTTTTTTAACTTTTTTATGTTTTCAATTTTTTTATTTTTTTTATTTTTTTATTTATTTTTAATTTTTTTATTTTTTTATTTATTTCTAATTATTTTATTTTTTAATTTTTTAAATTTTTTTAAATTTTTTTAAATTTTTTTAATTTTATTTACTTAACTTAACTTAACTTAACTTAACTTAACTTAACTTAACTTAACTTAACTTAACTTAACTTAACTTAACTTAACTTAACTTAACTTAACTTAACTTAACTTAACTTAACTTAACTTAACTTAACTTAACTTAACTTAACTTAACTTAACTTAACTTAACTTAACTTAACTTAACTTAACTTAACTTAACTTAACTTAACTTAACTTAACTTAACTTAACTTAACTTAACTTAACTTAACTTAACTTAACTTAACTTAACTTAACTTAACTTAACTTAACTTAACTTAACTTAACTTAACTTAACTTAACTTAACTTAACTTAACTTAACTTAACTTAACTTAACTTAACTTAACTTAACTTAACTTAACTTAACTTAACTTAACTTAACTTAACTTAACTTAACTTAACTTAACTTAACTTAACTTAACTTAACTTAACTTAACTTAACTTAACTTAACTTAACTTAACTTAACTTAACTTAACTTAACTTAACTTAACTTAACTTAACTTAACTTAACTTAACTTAACTTAACTTAACTTAACTTAACTTAACTTAACTTAACTTAACTTAACTTAACTTAACTTAACTTAACTTAACTTAACTTAACTTAACTTAACTTAACTTAACTTAACTTAACTTAACTTAACTTAACTTAACTTAACTTAACTTAACTTAACTTAACTTAACTTAACTTAACTTAACTTAACTTAACTTAACTTAACTTAACTTAACTTAACTTAACTTAACTTAACTTAACTTAACTTAACTTAACTTAACTTAACTTAACTTAACTTAACTTAACTTAACTTAACTTAACTTAACTTAACTTAACTTAACTTAACTTAACTTAACTTAACTTAACTTAACTTAACTTAACTTAACTTAACTTAACTTAACTTAACTTAACTTAACTTAACTTAACTTAACTTAACTTAACTTAACTTAACTTAACTTAACTTAACTTAACTTAACTTAACTTAACTTAACTTAACTTAACTTAACTTAACTTAACTTAACTTAACTTAACTTAACTTAACTTAACTTAACTTAACTTAACTTAACTTAACTTAACTTAACTTAACTTAACTTAACTTAACTTAACTTAACTTAACTTAACTTAACTTAACTTAACTTAACTTAACTTAACTTAACTTAACTTAACTTAACTTAACTTAACTTAACTTAACTTAACTTAACTTAACTTAACTTAACTTAACTTAACTTAACTTAACTTAACTTAACTTAACTTAACTTAACTTAACTTAACTTAACTTAACTTAACTTAACTTAACTTAACTTAACTTAACTTAACTTAACTTAACTTAACTTAACTTAACTTAACTTAACTTAACTTAACTTAACTTAACTTAACTTAACTTAACTTAACTTAACTTAACTTAACTTAACTTAACTTAACTTAACTTAACTTAACTTAACTTAACTTAACTTAACTTAACTTAACTTAACTTAACTTAACTTAACTTAACTTAACTTAACTTAACTTAACTTAACTTAACTTAACTTAACTTAACTTAACTTAACTTAACTTAACTTAACTTAACTTAACTTAACTTAACTTAACTTAACTTAACTTAACTTAACTTAACTTAACTTAACTTAACTTAACTTAACTTAACTTAACTTAACTTAACTTAACTTAACTTAACTTAACTTAACTTAACTTAACTTAACTTAACTTAACTTAACTTAACTTAACTTAACTTAACTTAACTTAACTTAACTTAACTTAACTTAACTTAACTTAACTTAACTTAACTTAACTTAACTTAACTTAACTTAACTTAACTTAACTTAACTTAACTTAACTTAACTTAACTTAACTTAACTTAACTTAACTTAACTTAACTTAACTTAACTTAACTTAACTTAACTTAACTTAACTTAACTTAACTTAACTTAACTTAACTTAACTTAACTTAACTTAACTTAACTTAACTTAACTTAACTTAACTTAACTTAACTTAACTTAACTTAACTTAACTTAACTTAACTTAACTTAACTTAACTTAACTTAACTTAACTTAACTTAACTTAACTTAACTTAACTTAACTTAACTTAACTTAACTTAACTTAACTTAACTTAACTTAACTTAACTTAACTTAACTTAACTTAACTTAACTTAACTTAACTTAACTTAACTTAACTTAACTTAACTTAACTTAACTTAACTTAACTTAACTTAACTTAACTTAACTTAACTTAACTTAACTTAACTTAACTTAACTTAACTTAACTTAACTTAACTTAACTTAACTTAACTTAACTTAACTTAACTTAACTTAACTTAACTTAACTTAACTTAACTTAACTTAACTTAACTTAACTTAACTTAACTTAACTTAACTTAACTTAACTTAACTTAACTTAACTTAACTTAACTTAACTTAACTTAACTTAACTTAACTTAACTTAACTTAACTTAACTTAACTTAACTTAACTTAACTTAACTTAACTTAACTTAACTTAACTTAACTTAACTTAACTTAACTTAACTTAACTTAACTTAACTTAACTTAACTTAACTTAACTTAACTTAACTTAACTTAACTTAACTTAACTTAACTTAACTTAACTTAACTTAACTTAACTTAACTTAACTTAACTTAACTTAACTTAACTTAACTTAACTTAACTTAACTTAACTTAACTTAACTTAACTTAACTTAACTTAACTTAACTTAACTTAACTTAACTTAACTTAACTTAACTTAACTTAACTTAACTTAACTTAACTTAACTTAACTTAACTTAACTTAACTTAACTTAACTTAACTTAACTTAACTTAACTTAACTTAACTTAACTTAACTTAACTTAACTTAACTTAACTTAACTTAACTTAACTTAACTTAACTTAACTTAACTTAACTTAACTTAACTTAACTTAACTTAACTTAACTTAACTTAACTTAACTTAACTTAACTTAACTTAACTTAACTTAACTTAACTTAACTTAACTTAACTTTACCTTTACCTTTACCTTTACCTTTACCTTTACCTTTACCTTTACCTTTACCTTTACCTTTACCTTTACCTTTACCTTTACCTTTACCTTTACCTTTACCTTTACCTTTACCTTTACCTTTACCTTTACCTTTACCTTTACCTTTACCTTTACCTTTACCTTTACCTTTACCTTTACCTTTACCTTTACCTTTACCTTTACCTTTACCTTTACCTTTACCTTTACCTTTACCTTTACCTTTACCTTTACCTTTACCTTTACCTTTACCTTTACCTTTACCTTTACCTTTACCTTTACCTTTACCTTTACCTTTACCTTTACCTTTACCTTTACCTTTACCTTTACCTTTACCTTTACCTTTACCTTTACCTTTACCTTTACCTTTACCTTTACCTTTACCTTTACCTTTACCTTTACCTTTACCTTTACCTTTACCTTTACCTTTACCTTTACCTTTACCTTTACCTTTACCTTTACCTTTACCTTTACCTTTACCTTTACCTTTACCTTTACCTTTACCTTTACCTTTACCTTTACCTTTACCTTTACCTTTACCTTTACCTTTACCTTTACCTTTACCTTTACCTTTACCTTTACCTTTACCTTTACCTTTACCTTTACCTTTACCTTTACCTTTACCTTTACCTTTACCTTTACCTTTACCTTTACCTTTACCTTTACCTTTACCTTTACCTTTACCTTTACCTTTACCTTTACCTTTACCTTTACCTTTACCTTTACCTTTACCTTTACCTTTACCTTTACCTTTACCTTTACCTTTACCTTTACCTTTACCTTTACCTTTACCTTTACCTTTACCTTTACCTTTACCTTTACCTTTACCTTTACCTTTACCTTTACCTTTACCTTTACCTTTACCTTTACCTTTACCTTTACCTTTACCTTTACCTTTACCTTTACCTTTACCTTTACCTTTACCTTTACCTTTACCTTTACCTTTACCTTTACCTTTACCTTTACCTTTACCTTTACCTTTACCTTTACCTTTACCTTTACCTTTACCTTTACCTTTACCTTTACCTTTACCTTTACCTTTACCTTTACCTTTACCTTTACCTTTACCTTTACCTTTACCTTTACCTTTACCTTTACCTTTACCTTTACCTTTACCTTTACCTTTACCTTTACCTTTACCTTTACCTTTACCTTTACCTTTACCTTTACCTTTACCTTTACCTTTACCTTTACCTTTACCTTTACCTTTACCTTTACCTTTACCTTTACCTTTACCTTTACCTTTACCTTTACCTTTACCTTTACCTTTACCTTTAATTTATTTTATTTTATTTTATTTTATTTTATTTATTAATGTAAGTACACTAAGAACTGAGTTCTTTTAACGTACAAAGTACGAAAAATTTCACATATTGAATACATAAACTATAAATATTTATAATTATTTAGGCTGTGTGCGAATTGATCTAAATGCGACCTAAACTAAATAGTGTCGATAAGGCAGTGCTTCCTAATTTAGGAAGCATTTAGGTAGCTCGAGAATTTTCTAAATTATTTAGATAGCACTGCCTTATCGACCCAATTTAGCTTAGGTCGCATTTAGATCAATTCGCACACAGCCTTAGTAAAAATTAAAAAGAAGATACAAGAACCGGTATGCATATATTTACCTACATCTCAAAAACTTGACCTGATAGAAAACGGATTTGAGTTTAGCGCACGCAAATACATACATATGGAACAACTTTTGTTGATTTGATTTAAGATTCGCCTGAACAATCGCAAAATAACTTTTCACTCAAAGAATTTATTTTGGCATGCAAATTCTGACTTTTGGTAAAATTGTTTCATTACAATATCTGTCGAATGTGCCCACTTAAATCCCAAAAGCATTTCTTGGCTACGGGTCTGTCAGCTTAAGAAAGAAATATAAGAAAGAAGCAAAAATTAAAACGGCCAAAAATAATGCATAATTTATGTCTTCTCCTAATTAGTTGCATTTTTATTCCATTTCCTTTTTTTATGATCTCCACAAAATCAACTCTAATTAGTTGCGTAAGGCAACAAAAATGCAACACCCTCTTTCGTTACCGCCACCGTAACACGTAACAGATTTTCCCACAATTTTCAATATTAACAACAGAATCAACAACAACGTGAAGAACAAACAAGCCACAAAATTAAAAACGCAGAGTATTAAACGGCCGTCTGAATGGCTTTTAAAATGTTTTACATTTTCATTATCATTATTCTGATGCAGTGCAACCCTGCAGCTAATATTAATAGCCAAGCTAGTATGTGCGAGTGTATGTGTGTGTGTTGTACAGCGCAGCGTCAGTCTCAAAGGTAGAAATAAGTGTGCGAGCTGGCTCATTTCGCTGGCTTTTATTATATAATTTCTCATTTTCATAGTCAATTAAGTCAATCACACGCCCCCTTAGCGATTGCCAGGGCGCGAATTAATCGCTCAACCAAGCTGCTCACAAGCACACACACAAGCACTGACATAGGCATTGTTCGCTGTTGGATGGTGTTTCCGCTTCCGCGTCTTCAAACTCATTATGTTGAAAAATAAACAACAAAAAAATTAAAGCAAGAATGAAAATCCTGCGCCAACGCCATGTAAGTTGTTTCCTTGTTCCCCCTTTCGTCGATTGTGCTTTTTTTTCAAACAATTCACACCACGAGCGAGCCGCTTTGCTAGGCCAAGGATATTAAATTCAAATTGCAACAACAACAAGAAAATACACCAACGCCATTATTTAGCAAACAAAAGTCAAGTCAGGACTTTGCATTCAGGAAACATGCGTTTCAACACGCCAATAAGAGCAACAACAACGCCAACAACTACAAGAGTCAAAGCAACAATCTTGTCTACAACCATTTCGAGCACTAAAAGGACACGTGCCAGCTGCTTTTAAAATTGAATTTCCGTCCACACAGCGGAGGGTCCAACGCTCTGACGATTTGTTGGTCGTTCGTTTGGTTTGTTACATGCAAACTGTGTGGCCAAAAAAGGCAATGCAAGGATGTCAGTCAGCGTGATCAATCTGTGGCTGATTAAAATTGTGTAACATTTTATTGTATTAAGTGCGAAAAATAGAGATAGCTAATTGTATGACAGCAAGAATTGAGGGCATAAGAATAAAAAGCATTTTAAAATTAAAAAAATATTTCCAAGTCCTGGGTTGTGATTCTGGGTGAATCATATTACCTATATCTGTGGTCACAAGGAATAATGACTAAACTCAAAATATCGTAAAAAGGCGATATGGAATTTACTTTATTGCCAATTTTAAAAGTAGGCAGATATCCATTTTTTGTTCAGAATTGATTATCATTTATGTTTGCACATATTTTGTTTGTAACGGTTCATATCTTTAAAAAAAAATGGGTCGTATTTCGTGCAATTAAAATATCGTTTTTTGTGATACTTTGAGTTTAGTCGTTATTCTATGTGACCACAGATATATTGATTTTATATATATTATATAAGTATATAATAGAGTGTATCGAAAATCGGACACCAAATTTCGGTACCAGAATTAAAAATTATATAAAAAATCCTTTCGATTGGTATCCTTTTTTTGGTCTGAACCAATTCCGGCGTCCACTATGCAATTCCGCTATGCATCACGAGGGCACTGAAGTCAACTCCAACTAAAGCGCTTGAAACCATTCTAAGTATGGACCCCCTGGACATACACGCAAAACTAATAGCCGGAAAAACGGCACAACGCCTTACGGCAGCAGGCAACATGCACATTCAAAATTTTGGACATTGTACTATCGGAAAGGATCTACCTAGTAGCACGGACTACATGGTGCCTCGCACGATAGTCAATTCCAAAGCACGAACTCTTCTGAGACCAAATGACTGGTGCAAAGGTATAGAACAAGCACAGCAGGCGGTCAACATATTTACCGACGGCTCCAAAATGCCTACGGGGGTAGGTGCGGCGGTGTATTGCGCAGAGCCTTATATAAGGTAGCCATATAAACTGTTGAACCACTGCAGTATCTTCCAGGCGGAAATATTTGCCATAAGGAAGGCTGCTGAGATAGCCCTCAGCATGGACACACAACACTCTAACATCAACATTTTCGTTGACAGTCAAGCGGCGATCAAATCCATGCGCTCCGCTAGCATCAATTCCGAAAGTGTCTTGGCTGGCAGAAATGCACTAGATGCACTATGCGCTTCGAAAAGAGTGCGCATCTACTGGGTCCCTAGCCACCAGGGCATTGAGGGAAACGAGATAGCAGATGGTTTAGCAAAGGAAGGCGCCGGGCTGGAATCAGAACTCGCTGAACATGTACTTACTCCGCTACAAGAGTTGTACAGGAACCTCGAAAGAAGAGCCACACTAGCAGTGAATCGTAGATGGAGAGATACGACATCGTGCAAAATCTCGAAAATCATGTGCAATGCACAATGCGAAAAACGAACTCTGTTCATCTTGGCACGCCCGCGCAAAGATTGCAGGACACTAGTGGGCATGCTCACTGGTCACTGCATGACGGCAGCTCACGCGAGGAATTTTGGCATCACCGCGGATGACAACTGCAGGAAGTGCAAGGAACCGGGCACAGTGGAGACCCTGGAGCACCTATGCACCTATGCACCTATGCACATGCCCCGCCCTACTTAGATCGAGACTAAAATACCTAGGCTCATCGACATTCCCGTCGCTTAAAGATGTAGCCAGGGTGTCTCTGGAATCCCTCCTAAGGTTTGCGAATTCAACGCAAATCTTTAAAGACTTTTAAATAAACACAAAGGTTCCTTTTGTTCGCTACCGGTACCACTAAGGACCTGAATTGGTCTATGTGAGCCTTCACGAAGGCATCCGGTCTTACCTAACCTAACCTAATTCCGGCGTCCAACAACATGCATTTTTGTGAATTTTTAAGCAATACTGAAGTACTGAAGACGCAATTATAATTGATTTAAAAATAAAATCAAGCTTATCAATTAATTTCTTACATATAAAAACATTGAGCTGTAAATTTTCATCCCATTTGACACATGCTCTAACGAGATTTAACGGTTCTTTTTCGAAGTGAATCCAATTGTTATTTTATTTTAATTATATTTTTGTGTTTTAAATGAAAGTCTTTGAACACTCTAAAATTTATTTTAACTTAGAAAATGGCGATTATTTTGGGAAACCCGTGTAATGATGAGAAACTACCAACAGAGGAAGATGTTTTGCAAAGGCTAAAGATTAGATTCGATGAAGCTGCCGTGGCGACAGCGTGTACCAACAAAATTTATTTTGCACATTTTGGCGATACTAATACTAATATTAGTACTAGTACTTATACTAATACTCATACTAATACAAATACAAATACAAATACACATACAAATTCAAATACAAATACAAATACAAATACAAATACTAATACTAATACTAATACTTATACTAATACTAATACTAATACTAATACTAATACTAATACTAATACTAATACTAATACTAATACTAATACTAATACTAATACTAATACTAATACTAATACTAATACTAATACTAATACTAATACTAATACTAATACTAATACTAATACTAATACTAATACTAATACTAATACTAATACTAATACTAATGCTAATACTAATACTAATACTAATACTTATACTAATACTAATACTAAAACTAATACCAATACTAATTTTAGTACTAATACTAACAATAATAATAATAATAATAATAATAATAATAATAATAATAATAATAATAATAATAACAATACTAATATTAGTACTTATACTAATAATAATTATAAAAATAACAATACTAACACTAATACTTATACTAATACTAAAACTCATACTAAAACTAGTACTAATACTAGTACTTATACTAACAATAATAATAATAATAACAATACTAATGCTAATTCTAATACTAATACTAGTACTAATACTAATACTAATACTAATACTAATACTAATACTAATACTAATACTAATACTAATACTAATACTAATACTAATACTAATACTAATACTAATACTAATACTAATACTAATACTAATACTAATACTAATACTAATACTAATACTAATACTAATACTAATACTAATACTAATACTAATACTAATACTAATACTAATACTAATACTAATACTAATACTAATACTAATACTAATACTAATACTAATACTAATACTAATACTAATACTAATACTAATACTAATACTAATACTAATACTAATACTAATACTAATACTAATACAAATACAAATACTTATACTAATGCTAATGCTAATACTAATACTAATACTAATACTAATACTAATACTAATACTAATAATAATACTAATACTAATACTAATACTAATACTAATACTAATACTAATACTAATACTAATACTAATACTAATACAAATACAAATACTAATACTAATACTAATACTAATACTTATACTAATACCAATACTAATACAAATGCTAATGCTAATACTAATACTAATACTAATACTAATACTAATACTAATACTAACACTAATACTAATAATAATACTAATAATAATACAAATACAAATTATAATACTAAGACATACCAATGCCAATACAAATGCTAATACTATGACTAATACCAATACTAATACTAATACTTATACTAACACTAATACTAATACTAATACTAATACTAATACTAATACTAATACTAATACTAATACTAATACTAATACTAATACTAATACTAATGCTAATACTAATACTAATACTAATACTAATACTAATACTTATACTAATACTAATACTAATACTAAAACTAATACCAATACTAATTTTAGTACTAATACTAACAATAATAATAATAATAATAATAATAATAATAATAATAATAATAATAATAATAATAATAATAATAATAATAATAATAATAATAATAATAATAATAATAATGATAATAATAATAATAATAACAATACTAATATTAGTACTAATACTAATAATAATTATAAAAATAACAATACTAACACTAATACTTATACTAATACTAAAACTCATACTAAAACTAGTACTAATACTAGTACTTATACTAACAATAATAATAATAATAACAATACTAATACTAATTCTAATACTAATACTAGTACTAATACTAATACTAATACTAATACTAATACTAATACTAATACTAATACTAATACTAATACTAATACTAATACTAATACTAATACTAATACTAATACTAATACTAATACTAATACTAATACTAATACTAATACTAATACTAATACTAATACTAATACTAATACTAATACTAATACTAATACTAATACTAATACTAATACTAATACTAATACTAATACTAATACTAATACTAATACTAATACTAATACTAATACTAATACTAATACAAATACAAATACTTATACTAATACTAATGCTAATACTAATACTAATACTAATACTAATACTAATACTAATACTAATACTAATACTAATACTAATACTAATACTAATACTAATACTAATACTAATACTAATACTAATACTAATACTAATACTAATACTAATACAAATACAAATACTAATACTAATACTAATACTAATACTTATACTAATACCAATACTAATACAAATGCTAATGCTAATACTAATACTAATACTAATACTAATACTAATACTAATACTAACACTAATACTAATAATAATACTAATAATAATACAAATACAAATTATAATACTAAGACATACCAATGCCAATACAAATGCTAATACTATGACTAATACCAATACTAATACTAATACTTATACTAACACTAATACTAATACTAATACTAATACTAATACTAATACTAATACTAATACTAATACTAATACTAATACTAATACTAATACTAATACTAATACTAATACTAATACTAATACTAATACTAATACTAATACTAATACTAATACTAATGCTAATACTAATACTAATACTAATACTTATACTAATACTAATACTAATACTAATACTAAAACTAATACCAATACTAATTTTAGTACTAATACTAACAATAATAATAATAATAATAATAATAATAATAATAATAATAATAATAATAATAATAATAATAATAATAATAATAATAATAATAATAATAATAATAATAATAATAATAATAATAATAATTATAATAATAACAATACTAATATTAGTACTAATACTAATAATAATTATAAAAATAACAATACTAACACTAATACTTATACTAATACTAAAACTCATACTAAAACTAGTACTAATACTAGTACTTATACTAACAATAATAATAATAATAACAATACTAATACTAATTCTAATACTAATACTAGTACTAATACTAATACTAATACTAATACTAATACTAATACTAATACTAATACTAATACTAATACTAATACTAATACTAATACTAATACTAATACTAATACTAATACTAATACTAATACTAATACTAATACTAATACTAATACTAATACTAATACTAATACTAATACTAATACTAATACTAATACTAATACTAATACTAATACTAATACTAATACTAATACTAATACTAATACTAATACAAATACAAATACTTATACTAATACTAATGCTAATACTAATACTAATACTAATACTAATACTAATACTAATACTAATACTAATACTAATACTAATACTAATACTAATACTAATACTAATACTAATACTAATACTAATACTAATACTAATACAAATACAAATACTAATACTAATACTAATACTAATACTTATACTAATACCAATACTAATACAAATGCTAATGCTAATACTAATACTAATACTAATACTAATACTAATACTAATACTAATACTAATACTAATACTAACACTAATACTAATAATAATACTAATAATAATACAAATACAAATTATAATACTAAGACATACCAATGCCAATACAAATGCTAATACTATGACTAATACCAATACTAATACTAATACTTATACTAACACTAATACTAATACTAATACTAATACTAATACTAATACTAATACTAATACTAATACTAATACTAATACTAATACTAATACTAATACTAATACTAATACTAATACTAATACTAATACTAATACTAATACTAATACTAATACTAATACTAATACTAAAACTAATACTAATACTAATACAAATACTAAGACTAATACTAATAATTATACAAATACTAATACTAATACTTAGACAAATACTAAGACTAATACTAAGACTAAAACTTATAATAGTACTAATACTAATGTTAGTGCTAATACTAATACTAATGCTTATACTAATGCTAATACTATTCGACTTCTGGTGACATTATCGACGATGTCGAAATTTGACAGGTAACTTGCCGCATTCAGACTGAGAGCCATGTTTAGTTCGTCACGGAGGAGTCAGTGGCAGCTGCTTCTGCAGAACGAAGAAAGGAAATAATGTTTTCTATGTTGGAGGGCCGTTCAAAAAGGCCGAAATTCGAAACAAAAAGCAATTTTTTGTCCTTTACAGGATCAAAAAAATTAATTGTTCCTGTTTTTTTAATACTAACTAGTGTCCGACCGAATATTCGGTTTCGGTTACGGCAAGTTTCGGCCCTTTTTGGCAGTTTCGGCTGGTTTCGGCTATTTGGCCTCAATAACCGAAACTAGCCGAAACTTTTGGTAAAAATTTCGGAACATTTCAAGAATAGCAACTATAATTTTGAAATTTTTTTTTTGCAGATTATATGGATTTTGGCCTCCTCGCAATTGGTTTAGAAGTCATAGGCCTCCAAAGTTGAAAAAAATAGCCTACAAATCTTGCTATTTTCTAAATTTTTCAACAAAACTACACTCTATGGGTATCATAAGAAAGGTAATTTAAGTACCTATTCAACAAGGTACTAATTGTAAAACATGAAAATCCATGCAAAACTTTTAAAGATATAATCATTTTTAGTGTAGTGCTTTCGTAAAAGGGAAACCACTAGTTTTCCAGACAAATTGTAAATACAATAATAGGTATATCTTAAAAAGTTATGAATGAATTTTCAAGTTTGATACCTCGTACTCGCATTACCTTTCTTTTAATAACCATAACGCGGAATACTAAGAAAAACAGAAAGATTTGTAGCCTATTTTGCAACTTTGGAGGCTTATAACTTCTAAGCCAATTGCCAGCGGCCTGAAATTTGGATTTGGATATAGGTGGATAAAGTCCGTATAATCCAACAAAAAAATATTAAAAAAGAGAGTTTACGCTAGTCTTGACTTATACCAAAATTTTTTGCATCAGTCATTTAATTCAAATATATAAGTTTGGTTTAATAAAAATATTTACAACGTATTGTACAAAACAAAAATTATGAATTCGTCTATAATTTGATTTATCGTGTTAACGTAAAACATTTTGGTGAATTTTATGCGTTCGATACTATCATTTTCGATATTATCATCTCTATTGCAATTACCATTAAAGTTTTATAGATACTAAAGCCAAAAATTGATAATTAAACTTCTGAACGGATTCTGTGTGTGTGGAATAAAGGAAAAAAAAACGAAATACATATTTCTATTTTTATAATACTAAACCTTTAAGAAAAACATAAATACTTCGCTTTGTAGTTCTAAAAAATGTACTATTTTGAGTGTGTACGGAAGTGTGTAATAAAAAATAAATTAAAAACTTATCTCATTTATTATTATAGTTAACTTCAATTAATTACTATAAGCTTCAATATTCAAATAATACTTCTTTTAAAATAAGTTAAAAACTTATCTCATTTATTATTATAGTAAACTTCAATTAATTACTATAAGCTTCAATATTCAAATAATACTTCTTTTATACTAGTAGTACTTTTGCTTTCTTTTAATAAAAACAATCATTTGTAAAAACTTAAATTTTCATATTAATAATCGGTTTCGTTTCGGCCGAATATTAAAAAATGGCCGAATATTCGGTTTCGGTTTCGGCCAAAAATTCGGGTTTCGGTGGGACACGAATAGTAACAGTTCCGAAATATACTTTCATTTTGCATTAAACAAAAATAAACCTAAAAGTGTTAAAATACAAATAAAAATTTAAATAAAAAACAAAAATATAATTAAAATAATATAACAAGTAGATTCACTTTGAAAAAAAAAAACATTAAATCTCGTTAGAGCATGTGTCAAATGGTATAAAAATTTGCAGTTCTATGTTTTCATATGTAAGGAACTAATTGATAAGCTTGATTTTTTTTAAATCAACCATAGGTTGGCCTCCAGTACAAAAGTTGCTTAAAATTACATAAAAATGCATTTCAGGGGACGCCAAAATTGGTTATACCAAAAAAAAATATACCAATCGAAAGGATTTTTTATATACTATTTTATTTTGGTACTGAACTTGGGGATCAGATTTTTCCTATACAAGTCCATACACTCTAATATATAGTATTATATCTTAAGGACATGTACCTATTTTTTATGCTTATTGCATGAGCATCTCTTTTGGCGTCCGATGATGTCAGAATTTTTTATATTTTATCATGAAATCAAAGAATCAGCCTTTACAGTCGTATCATAACTCTAAACAAAGTTAGTGTCCTTAGCGAGTTATAACTGCTAGCAACGCTGATAGGTTTTCAATTGTACACATTTTTTAAGGCCACAAGATAAGAAGTAATGTTGTCACATCAAAAATGCCATATATTCCCTTTTAAAAAAAGTGACTCCCTTTGTGTCCCACGAAATGCACTCCCACGCTCTAAAATTTCAATATTTGCTTCAATTAATTTTAAAAAAAAATTTAAATAAAGTTGGCGTGCGTCGCATGAAACATCAATTTCAATATGCTTTTACATGATTTGCATACAACAGTAGAAAAAAATTCCTAAAAATAACCATTAATAAATAAAACCACCAACTCTCTCATGACCTTAAGCACTAATTTGAATATCGTATAACAAAAGTCTCACGATATTGATGAATGGATGCCCTCGCTTGCTGAACCACAAAATCACAGCCAGCTGAATGAAACCACCAGCAACATGCATCCATCCATCCATTAGAAAACCCAAACAAAAGCCTGAACTTATGACAATGGAAATGTTTACATTTTATTGACTTTTCGAATATTTGAGCAAATAAAAATTAAACTACGCGGTAGCACAACAATTCGTCGTCTAACACCCTCAAAAAAACAGAGAAAAGAAAAGATTGCTTTCAGCCTAAAAAACACCCATCCATTAAGCGCTAAAGTTCAAAACCCACACCGTCGTTTGGTCTGACTGGCGTTAGTTGCGGCAGCCGCTCGATACCGTCTGCTGCCAACGCGGGAACACGTGAACACGACGCGTAGGTGAAAAAGAGCAAATAAAGCAATCATAAAGTTATGATAGCACCTTGTCTCATATTTCACCACAGTAGCCACCAGGAGCCCTTGGCTGTTACCCCTTTTTTTTTGTATGACTTCCGTTTGTGGTTCTTCAGCTTCTGAATTGTTGTAGTGTTAATTATAGTTGTTGATGATGTTTTAGTTGTTGTTGTTGTTGTTTGTTCTTTTGTTGTATCTTCGATTGCCGATGATGTGGGTTTGTTTGCTGCTGTAATGGGCGAAAGGGTTGTGTTTATACAACAATTATTCATCAAAATAACACTCAATTATTTCAAATGGTATTATTTAACGAATAGTACCGAATAATCTATTTTAACCCTTTATTGCGTCGCATTGCAGATCTGCGACAAAGAGAATTAGATGCTAAGCAACAACTTCATGGTTTTGTTGACATTAAATAAATTATTTTTGCACAACAGCCTCAAAATAAGGACAATAATTTTAAAGTCAGACAGTAAAAAAGTTAATCACATAAAGTTACCATATATATATAAAAAAAAATCGTTGTGAAAGAAACTTAAGCCTGGTTTTCACTAGGTCAATTTCAATGACAACAATCACGGATGTCAGTAGGCGTCATTTCCACCCTAAAATTGACATAAAATCGAATGTCAAAGACTGACGTTGAATTTGTGTGTAAATTGATTGCCATACTCTTTTCAATTTCGATGTTATTTGTGAAATGTTGTGAAACAAAAATTATCACAGTGGCCGGTGCCGCCTCCAAAAGATCCATCCATCTATCACAAAGATCTATCACAACAAAAAGTGCACAAACTCCTGGTAAAGCGACCCCATTAACGCAAATCCCGAAAACGCATCTTGCGACAAATCTCTTGGAAGTGTAATTTTCATTCTTAACCAATAAAAATAACAATATTTTATAAATTTCGCTAGCAGTGAAAAGAAAAAACTAAAACGAAATTTTTTTAGGTAACAACTAACGCAAAATGCCAACATGTTGGCATTTCGATTTTTCTTGTCATACAACGATATTTTAATTGACAAGCAAAAAGTATCTATTCTCACTTGTTTGTGATTTTATGGCAATCAGTGGTCATATGTTACAACAAACGTAAATGACAGTACGTTTCCTAGAATGACATTTGTCATTGAAAACTGACCTAGTAAAAACCAGGCTTTAGCCTTAATATACTTTAATAAAATTTTCGGGAAGTCATTTCAAATAGTTATTTTAACCTATTATTTGATAACTTTAAATAAAATGAAAAATTTCAAATTTTTGGGTCACTTAAATAAGCTAAAAATAAATCAAAAACTATCATTTTAATGTGTCTATTGTTGTAAATTTGCTGGTTCTGCCCTTAAAATGTAACTATTTTTCGACAAGATAGTATTTAAAAATAGAATGCAATGCTTGGTTTTTACCAAATCAGATTAGGTTAGATTAGGTAGAGGCCAAGAGTTCAAACCCAGTTGGTCCATTACCGTTGTTAATTTAATGACAACGCATGAGCTGTTCAGAGCACAAGTGGCGAAAGTCCATTTTTCAGGGAAATTGAGTTAAGTACATAGAAGTGAAGAGGAAAATGTAACCTATTTATGAGTTCGGTTTAGAAACTCCTAGCTTAGGTAGTAATGTCTGAATAAAATCCAATAATTTGTTACTGTTCTGACAAATTACATAATGGTTTTAGAGCACAAGTGGCGTACGTCCAAAATTTACGGACAGCTAATTTCTGAAGGAAATTATCAATGTATGTGTCTTGCCGCCTTTCATGTGCAAACTATGGCATTTCCTATTAAAGCAATGATGAAAATAGCGTATAATAAGATAATTTTTATATATTAGCATACAACTAGAATATTTGGCCAAGATCTCGTCCAAGCTCCAGACATGAAAGTAGAAGAAATCAAACACAAATTCATGGTTCCAGGTCACAGCTTTCTTAATTTACTATTCGAAAAAAGCAGTTAATTTACACACCTAACGATTGGTTGGAAATTGTTTCACAAAGTAAATGTAAGAAGCAATTTATAGTAAGAAATAAGAAAAAAGAAAATTTTGCGTCCGCAATGGAACCAACGGGAGAAAACAGTTATACGGAAAACAGCTTCGGATGGTCACCAATTATATTGGCTTAAGTTGAGATGAATGCAGTATAGTATCCACGAGCAGCCCGATATTTATTAAACATTAAAGAAAATTTAAATTTAATGGATTTAAATTGTGAGCTTTAGATCAAGTAAGTTTTTAAGAAGACAACAACAACAACAACAACTCTGTATAGAGTCAATCACTTAGCTGACTAGACAGTCTGTTTCGGAAATCGCTACATTTTCCTCTTCAGTAGTCTTTGAGTGATTAAGCTGTGATCAACTCACTGTTTAAACTAGTATATGAGTGCGCAGATTTTGGAATTCATTCTTTTGAATTGTATGCCTGCTAATCATATGACATTTCAAAGCAGTAGGCTATTTATAGATCACCGCCATCAACTCTATTAAGGGTTGCCATCTGTTCTAGTTGCTTCTTAATTTATTTCAATATTCATTGGTGTTCGATAGTTTGTCGAAGTGCACCATAGAAATGAAATGAGTTTTTTTTTGCTTCGCCAGAAGCTAGTGTTCTAACTGAAAGGTGGCTATTTTGTAGCGATTTCCGAAACAGACTGTCTAGTCAGCTAAGTGATTGACTTTATACAGAGTTGTTGTTGTTGTTGTTGCCTTCTTAAAAACTTACTTGATCTAAAGCTCACAATTTAATTCATTTAATGGATGATTTTATAAACTAGACTTTAAAGTCGGTCTTTATAGCCTAGTGGAGAGTGCGCTAGACTATCAACCCAAAGGTCCCTGGTTCGAATCCGGGTTCGGGCATGGTTCTTTTCACTTTCTTTGTTCTTTCCTATATTTAAGAATTATGGAAAACTAAAAATCCACAAATAAATTGTGGAAAATGTGGAATTAAAAGGACAGGAACAACTAAGGGCTGGATATGCTTGCTGAGGTTAAGGCATAACACTACCCTTGGTGAAAAGCAATTCAAATAGTCTTTCACGGTTGGTTGTTTCGCCTAATCAATAATTCATGTATGATTCTAATCTATTCCTTTAAATAATCTATCCATTTCCTTTCAGGTCAAAGAACAAACCTTGTTTGTAACAGGCGCATGCCTTGGTTCTTCGATCTATAAAAAAAGCAGGCAGACCTCAAACACTTTCCGAAGTCAAACAAGAAGCGCTTTATAAAAACAATAGGACTGTGACAGCAGCAAAGAAAAAGGATATACTGGATCTGCTAAATATATTCCATAAGTAATCCACGACTTTTTTCAGGGACCGCTAGTAACGATTATCACTATCAATAAATCATTTAATAACAGTTATTTTTTTATCGATATTTTATCGACCAGAAATAAAAGTTATTTCGTGGTCGTTATTTTTTTCAATCAGAAATAAAAGTTATTTCTTATTCATTATTTTTTAATCAGAAATAACAGTTATTTTTTGACCATTATATTTTCAATCAGAAATAAAAGTTATTTCTTGGTCGTTATTTTTTCAATCAGATATGTAAGTTCTTTCGTGGTCGTTATTTTTTTTTTTAATCAGAAAAAAGTTTATTCTGGATCTTTATTTTTTCGAGCAGAAATAACAGTTATTTTTTACCGTTATTTTTTTCAAAAAAATAATGAATGAAACTTAAACTTGGAAAATGGTGACTAGAGTTGAAAAATTTGAATGAAAGCTTGAATTTTATAAGTATAAGAAATACTCGTATAATACAAAATTTAATTCGATTTTTTCAGTTTTCTGTTTTTTCGGTCCTAAATTACAGTTTAAATTTTTTTCTAGTTCAATAATACAAAAAAAACTTATAAAAAGTTCTACTGTTTTGCTGTTTTGAAGGAAAAAGTCTAACAGTTTGTATAAAAAAAAACCAAAAAAGATTTTTCAACAAAACAATTAAGAATATGCAACAGTATTCCAGATTGAGATGTTTTAAAAAAAATTTATTCCTAATAAAGATTATGTTATAAGAAGAATTGAGTTGAGAAAAGAAGAGAAAAGAAGAGAAAAGTAGTGAGTCTAATCGAAAAAATCGATCAAAAAATAACTTTTATTTATGATAGAAAAACAAACAACCACGAAATAGCTTTTATTTCTAATTGAAAAAAAATAACTACCACGAAATAACTGTTATTTTTGATTGCAAAAAATAACGACCAAGAAATAGCTTCTATTTCTGATTGAAAAAAATAATGACCAAGAAATAAATTTTATTTCTGATTGAAAAAATAACAACCAAGAAATAGCTTTTATTTTTGTTCGAAAAAATATCAACCAAAAAATAATTGGATTGAGATGATTTTAATCTTTAAAATCATGAAGAAAAAAAATATGTAAAAAATTTAATTTCTAGCTCCCTGGCGTCACATTGCTATATTTAAAAGAATTATACAACTTTTTATACATGAACTATTGATCTAAAATTTCAAAAATAATCGTTATTTTCGGTTCCTGATTTTTTATCGATTTGGCATGAACACAGCAATTAGGAAAATGAGTTTTCAGATGAAGACAACGATGAAAACTTATATTTGTAAAGATTTTTTATTAACTTTTTTAATATATCCCTTTCAGACCGTGATGCATCAATTGTGCGGGCAACTTTTAGTCTGAATATCTTTACTGCTATTTCACGAATGTTTATCACTTTTACATGTATCGATTGCGCAGGTTATTGTTTATGTTTGCCTTTCATATTGTTTAGCTGTTGATTTTGTCGTTTCTTAAATTTTCACGAAATTCTTGCGTTAATTTTTTTTTAAAATGAGTCGTAGAAGTTAGTTTTTTTTTTCATATACTAAAATACTAATAGCGCAATTTTAGTGAAGTTGACACATTTATACTAAAAAAGTAATATATTTTAGAATTTAAAATGATTTGACAACATTTGATGCAAAAAAAAATATTTTCAGTACAAGCTTTCGTTTCTTGAAAATCCTTGAAGGATATAAAAATTTTCAAAATTTAGGCATTGAATATATTTTTATATCATATAAAGACCATTTACTCCAAAAAACCATAAAAAAACTATCAGTAGCTTAGCGTCAGGTCTGAAAGGGATAGGGCCAGGAATTTAATGCAAAACAGGGCCGTAGCCCTGTTTTCGGGGATCAAACCACCCCCCAAAGTGTCAAAATTTTAATAACAATGAATGCATTTAAATAATTATTTCATTGAATCATTTTAATATGTTCTAAAAAACTGAACAAATCATAAACTGAAGTTGCGTTTACGTGTAAAAGTCTTTGCTATGAGATGAATCGTTTAAAACAATAGTTAAAGCCAATGTATCGTGGTTCATCGAATCAAACGTGATACATTCAAAATTACTATCACTATTGTTTTCACTACCCTTGACATCGGCAGTTGTGGTTGATGGTAGTGAAGCCAACAGGGAAGCCAACAGGGAAGCCAACAAGAATGTCAGACACATGTATACTGAAAAAACCTTTGTAATTCGAACCGTCAAGAAAGATTTTAAAGTATACTTTTAGCCAACAACTGATTTTAATTTTTCCTCGAGAGTTTCTCGAAAATTTAAATTTCTGAGGAAAAATTTTCAGTAAATCGTAATTTTGTGAATTTTAAGGATTTAGAATTTATGTTTATGTACAAGTTTTTCTGTCTCTAAAATTTTATTAATTTGAGATAAATCAGATATCGTTCTAATAACTAAAATTTCTTAAAACATATCTTCTTAGTTCTATGGGCGAGAACCGTTTGAACGAATGTGCATTCCTTAGCATACAAAAAAGAAGACTTAATTTTTAGTATTTTTGTATTTTATTTCCTTTATTTTAAATTAAATTTAATTTCTTAGATGAGGCCCAGACCGTAATACGGTTGTAGCGCCAACCTAAGTAAGTAAGTATTTTATTTCCATACAAAAACTTTCAAAATTCAAATAACTTAATATTAATTCTTTTTTTAATTGCTTACAAAATTTTTTGAGAAAGTGTTTATTTTATAATTAATATTTAAGCTTTAATATGTATAAATTTCAGAAATTCTGGCCATGAATGCAAGCGCTCAAAACTTTTCCAACGATATCTTGAAACTGAGAATCGCATTAGCAATTATGAAGTAATTTAAATTTTAGTGAAAATAAATTTAAAAAATTTAGAAAAAGACACGAAAACAGTATTATCTTTAATGCTATTGCAAAACTTTAAATTTTTTGATGCAGCTGGAAAGAGACTTTTCCCAGCCATATATATCTGACTGTTTATGTTTTACAACTATTCTACCAGCCAATATATTTACGAAAAACCTGATTTTTTGAGGTTTTTTCAAAATGTTTTGGCTCATTGGCGGCTATCGTAACAGCCAAAGTATTTTAGGAATCGTTATAAAATGGACCAAGGTTAATTTTTGGAGGTGTACAAATTAAACTTTTTTCCATTTGAATAAAAAAATGTTCATCGAAACCCCCCTCCATGGGTTAATCGTGGCTACGGCCCTGATGCAAATGCATGTTTTTACTGGACATCTTAAAATAGAAATGGTTATCTTACGAATCATGAATCTTTATTTTCAAAAGGCATTCAACCATTAGTGCATATTTTGCAATAAATGCATAATTTTGCAAAAATCCTGTTTTTTATATTTTTTGAGCATATTTTTGTATATTTTACAGTAAATGCATGTGGTTTTTGCATATTTTTGCTTTTTTTTATTTGCATCCATTTACATTTAGTGCGACATATTTTGGGAAAAGATAAATTATAATTATTACTTTTATGTTCACTTCATATTTTTGTTGTTTTTGATACATTAATTTAATATGTATTTTAAGATGAATTGTTTTTTTTTTTTTTGTTAAATTACATGCTATATTTATTTTTGAACCGATAATAAAATATTAAACAAATATTATAAATTGTATATTTTACCGGTTTTTAGCGCATATTTTAGAGTTTTAAGTGCATATTTTCGATTTTTAGTGCATAATATTCCTAGCGCTATGTATTAAGATGTGCATACTTTTAGGCTGAATCTTTAAGAGATATTGGACACGGAGCAGCGTGCTTGCCTTTTATATATTAAGATACTATAATAGAAACAACTGTGTTTTATTTCGATGAATATTTTAGGGAAACTGGGGGCGTTGGAACAATATAACATGTCTGACTGTCTCAACCTGGCGAGGCCAGCATAATCCTTGTGAAATCGCCTCAAGTCGACTCAAACCTCCACGTGGTGTTTCCTGGGCAACGTCAAAACTGACAACCGTTAGTTTGGCGGCTAATCTGAGCGGCGGGCCTCCCTAGGCTTAAAATAGGTTGTGCGTCGGGTTTGAAGCCCACCCGTAAAAACCAATTTCAATGAAAACATATAAGAATAGAAGAAAAATTATCCCCAAATCTGATGACGACTACCGCAAACGGAAAACTGATAATGATTTACGGATATGCTCCTGGAATGTCCGAACCCTTAATTGGGAAGGTGCACCTATCCAACTGACTGATGTCTTGGAAAGATACAAAGCTGATATCACTGCTATCCAAGAAATGCGATGGAAGGGACAGTTCGGCATGCACCCTGTGATATCTACTACAGCGGCCATGCGGAGAAGCACGAGTTTGGATGCAGATTTGTAGTTGGCAAGAGACTACGGCCCCACGTCCTGCGATTCACACCTGTGAACGAACGACTTGCCATAATCCGCATCAAGGTTAGATTCTTCAATATAAGCCTAATATGTACGCACGCTCCGACAGAAGACAAGGACGATGAGATCAAGGAAATTTTCTATGAGCGCCTTGAAAATGCTTACGAGCGCTGCCCCCGCCACGACGTAAAAATCGTGCTTGGTGACTTCAACGCTAAGGTGGGCAAGGAAAATATTTTTGGTCCAACAGTCGGAAAGTTCAGCCTCCACGACAACACCTCCGATAACGGAATGAGGCTGATTGACTTCGCCGCAGCACGAAACATGGTCATAAGTAGCACTAGATTCAAGCATCTCAATATTCATAAAGCCACCTGGATGTCCCCTGATCAAAAAACAAAAAATCAAATTGATCACGTTTTGATCGACGGAAGGCACTCTTCCAGTGTATTGGATGTACGCACGATCCGTGGTGCAAACATTGACTCGGATCATATCTTGTTGCAGCCAAGATCCGTACACGTCTGTGCGCAGCTAAGAATACACGCAACCCTACACAGAGAAAGCTAGACGTCGACAAGCTGCAATCGAAACAGACAGCCGATGCTTTCGCCACTCGGCTCTCACTCCTGCTTCAAAGCACTCCTCCAATCGATGATATATGCGCGCAGTGGACACACATTTCCAACTCCATGCGTGCGGCTGCTGAAGAGGTGATGGGCTACCAACGCCCTCGCCGAAACCAGTGGTACGACCAGGAGTGTCGCAACGCCACTGCAGAGAAAGACGCCGCCTACAAAGCCACCCTGCAGTCGGTTGTAACGCGCGCTGCTAAGGAGCGATACAAAGAAAAGAGGAGGGAAGAGAGACATATTTTCAGGCGGAAAAAAAGAGAGGCAGAAAAGCGCGAGCAGGAGAAGATTGAGATGTATGGTGACAGGAATGAGGCCCGAAAATTTTTCGAAAAAATAAGACGCCTTGCCGATGGTTTTAAAACCGGGGCCTCTTCCTGCAAGGATGATGAAAACAGGAATCTAGTGACAGATGTCCAGAGTACACTGACGTTATGGAGGGAACACTTCTCTAAGCTTCTAAATGGCGACGCTGACAACAATCCCGCCAATAGAGATGATATTCCGGAAACCCCAATTGCGGATGACAGCGTCGAGGTTCCGCTGCCCGACTATGATGAAGTTCTGACAGCTATAGCTCGCCTTAAAAATAACAAAGCCGCGGGAGCTGATGGCTTACCTGCTGAGCTGTTTAAGAACGGAGGCGAAGCTCTATGATCAGATTTTCACGCTATGACAAATCTTGGAGAAGACTCAAGAAAAACAAGTCGACACCCACCATCTTTTTGTCGACTACAAAGCCGCCTTCGACAGCCCAATAAGGAAGCACTTGTACTCCACCATGTCTGAATTTGGTATTCCTGCAAAACTAATACGACTTTGCAGGATGACACTGAGCAACACCAGCAGCGCAGTTAAAATCGGGAAGGACCTCTCCCCACCATTTATTACCAAACGAGGTTTCAGACAAGGTGATTCCTTATCGTGCGACTTTTTCAACCTAATGATGGAAAAGATCATCCGAGCTGCTGATCTGAGACGTAGTGGCATTGTGCCACTAAAGTAGGACGGGCATGATGAGCGATTTATAGAGCGTGATTTTCGTTCGTCGAGAGAGGGCTCTGCTTCTTAATTGCCTACTGAGCCCAAAGTAACACCTGTTGGCAAGAGTTATTCTTCTTTTGATCTCAATGCTGATGTCGTTGGTTGAATTAATGGGATCCCAGATAAACGAAGTTCTTCACAACCTCGAAGGAGGTATTGTCAACGGTAACGTGGGTTCCAAGACGCTGGGACTGTTTGTTTGTTGACACTAAGTATTTCGTCTTATCTGCATTCCAGACCCATTCGACTTGACTCTCTTTCTAATCTGGAAAATACTGCACTGACTTCGCGCGTACTATGGCCAATGATATCGATGTCATTAGAATACGCAAGGAGCATAACACTCTTGTAGAATATTGATTCTACAGACTCATTCGACTTGACTCTCTTTCTAAACTGGAAAATACTGCACTGACTTCGCGCGTACTATGGCCAATGATATCGATGTCATTAGAATACGCAAGGAGCATAACACTCTTGTAGAATATTGTAGAATCTTGTAGAATCAATATTCTACAAGAGTGTTATGCTCCTTGCGTATTCTAATGACATCGATATCATTGGCCATAGTACGCGCGAAGTCAGTGCAGTATTTTCCAGATTAGAAAGAGAGTCAAGTCGAATGGGTCTGGCAGTGAATGCAGATAAGACGAAATACTTAGTGTCAACAAACAAACAGTCCCAGCGTCTTGGAACCCACGTTACCGTTGACAATACCTCCTTCGAGGTTGTGAAGAACTTCGTTTATCTGGGATCCCATTAATTCAACCAACGACATCAGCATTGAGATCTAAAGAAGAATAACTCTTGCCAACAGGTGTTACTTTGGGCTCAGTAGGCAATTAAGAAGCAGAGCCCTCTCTCGACGAATGAAAATCACGCTCTATAAATCGCTCATCATGCCCGTCCTACTTTACGCATCACAAACCTGGATGCTGAGCAGTTTAGATGAAAAGACTTTAGGAGCATTCGAGAGAAAGATTCTTCGTAAGATCTACGGACCAATCTGCGTCAATGGCAAATACCGAATACGGTGGAATGATGAACTGTATGAGCTGTACGCTGACATCGACATAGTCAAGCGCATTAAAATCGAGCGGCTTCGCTGGCTTGGTCATGTTCAGCGCATGAAAGACGATGCTCCAGTGAAGAAAACATTCGATTCGGTACCCAGCGGCGGTCAACGCAGAAGAGGACGACCGCATCTTCGTTGGAAAGACCAAGTAGTAGTTTGAAAGACCTGACGAAGCTTGGAATTTCCAACTGGCGCCAGCAAGCGAAAGACAGAAATGGCTGGCGCAAATTCTTAGATGAAGCCAAGACCGACATACGGTTGTAGCGCCAACTAAGTAAGTAAGTAAAGTGTTTTATTTCAACTGTGGAACTTTTATAGTTGCATTCTGGCCTGATCAGTTATTCAGAAAACCAATCCTACTCTTTCAACTAAATACAGTCATTCCTTATCAAAAAATTCTCAAAAATATCTCTCATTAGACTTCTGCAGCAGAAAACAGAAATTTAAAAAAAATTTCAGTGGACAAGTGGCGTAAGTCCAAATTTTTTACTAGTATGCAATATTCTGCATAATTTTTGGGTATTATTTAGTTTATTTTTTACGATATGAATAGCTCCATTTATGCTCTAGCTTATAAGCAAAACTGAGTTTTTTATACTTGGAATTTATTATAAGAATTTTTCTAAATGTTCGATTTTCTCAAAACTATAAAAAATGGACTTACGCCACTTGTGCTCTGAGCAGCACATATAACTGTGTCATCACCTAAAATATAGCCTAATGCAAATATACTTTTTCTGTATAGCTCAATTTAAGAATTCAGCTGTTTTGAACTGTGAACCACTGTCAAAGTTAGAAAAATTACCAGCAACTGACCATTCCAAATGACATAATGAAAACCAAGCCTAAGTCTTCATCAAATTTTGCTTTCATTTTTTCGACTAAATATGACATCTTGTCAAGATTGATACAAAGTGATCATATGATTAATTAATCTATACAAAAAATTGGGCACACGAAGGATTTTTATAATATTGAAACTAAGGGAAACGGAATAAGTTTTTTACTTTCTAGAAAACTCTAACATAATTTTTAGTCCTCGGTTTCCCATTTTATTAGGTTGTTAATAAAGTCTGTTAATTAAATAGAATTTTAAAATTTACATTTTCGATGCATATTAAAAATGCCATCAATCACAAAGAATCACCTAAATTAAGTTATCCCTTTTGTTAGGCCGACAGACAGAAAGACAGAAAGACAGACAGACAGGAACAGGAACATCACAGCCAATGAAAGGGAAACCACAAGAATTTCGTTCACAAAATCTACACGGATTTTTCACAACAACTTAATCCTATTTGCCGCAATGCGAACATGGAACAATGGCTACCGGGAAAATGGCGCCCAATACGATTTAATTTAAAAATTTCCCCGCCTCACTCTTATGTTATGCGCCTAAATTGGTAGCGCGTAGCTGCGCATTTAATCAGCTACTTACCACAAACTTGCTCCCTTTTTTTTATTTGCTATTTATTTTTTCTATTCATTTTATTATGAATGTAATATTTTTAAATTAAATCAAGCGAATGATTGATGCGATGATGCGGCGTTGTGAGCAAGATAGAAAGTAGGAAGGATATTTTAAAAGGGTGGATTTTGAAGTTGAACAGAAAGGATAAGAATGAAAGTAGTATTTACAGTGCTTTTTAAGGTAATTAATTTTACTCAAATCTCTAGATAGGAAAGGTTAAATTTTAACCAAATCTTATATTTTAGAAAAATTAAATTATTTAATGACAAAATGAGATTCTGAAACCATGATTTTTATATATCATAAGAGTTAGAAAAATAAAAAGTTTTTATAAGGGTCTATTTTAAAAGAGTTTACAGACTTAAAAACACAGACCGAAAATAACGATTATTTTTGAAATTTTAGATCAAAAGATCATGTATAAAAAGTTGTATAATTCTTTTAAATATGTCTTAAAATATCTTAAAAATACATGATTTTTTTCATGATTTTAAAGATAAAAATCACCTCAAGCCAATTATTTTTTGATTGATACTTTTTCGATCGAAAGTTATTTCTTGGTCGTTATTTCTATCAATCAGAAATAAAAGTTATTCCGTAGTCGTTATTTTATGCAATCAGAAATAAAAGTTATTTCTGGGTCATTAATTTTTCGATCAGAAATAACAGTTATTTTATGACCGTTATTTTTTCGATCAGAAATAAAAGTTACTTTTTGATCGATTTTTTTCGATTAGACTCATGACTTGTCTCAACTCAACTCTTCTTATAACATCTTATAAATATTACGCAAACGAAAATTTTGTACGGCGTGAGGCTTTTTAAGTACAAGTCCAATCTTAAGAAATTTAGTATGGTTTGATAGGTTTAGATCTGTAGCTGTGCAAACTGGACTTTATATTTCTAAAAAATTAATGTTTTAAAGTTATAGCGAGTTAAAGTTTGCATGTGCCTAAAAATATGTGAGGTAATTAGCGCCACCTATCGGCTAATAGCTATGAAACCGTTGTACTGACAAATAATCTTTTATAATTTCACAGCTAAAACCAGTGGTGCCAACCCGAGGAGAGTAAAAATTCACAAATGCGACATAAAAAATCCTTGTAAGTCCGTGTTTGAAAATTTATATTTTTTTTTTTTCAATTTAAAACTAACAGCTAATAAAATTACTTAATTGAAGTCATTAATAGTTGTTTACAAATTTTTTGTATATTTGATTTTTTTTATAAAATTTGCATTAAGCTTATAAAAGTTACAAACAACGTAAGACATAGATAAAAGTAAAAATAGTTAACAATTATTACTTTTAGTTATGTTACTATAACTTAAACTTAACATAACATAAAACGTGACTTTTATTCATTTTAAGGAACATTAGATTTTTTGAATCTGTAATTATTATAAACACAATAACATTGAAATACATTTTACAGACACTTTAAGTTTGTTATAACCCATTAATGACAACGTATGATGTGTCATATGCATTTTTCAAGAATTCGCAGCCACTGTGTGAGAAAGCCAAAAATATGCTTTTGCCATAAAAATTCTAAAATTTACCTTTAAAGCCTTTTTGTTTATTTTTTCCAGCCAGTTTTAAGTGCAGTATTTCAAAGAAAAGTGAAAAATTACCCTCAGGTGAGTTATTTTGTTTTTATAAACATCAAGAAAGAAGAAAATATATTTTAAAAAATGCATTAGGATCGAGTTGAACGGCTGCGCTACGAAATAAAAATTTTCCAATTTCTAACTTATTAAGTTTTTTTTTTTTTAACTTACAGACAGACCCCTTATACGTTTGTGATATTATAAGTTTGTACACTTTGCCACACTTAAATTCTTTGAATTTTTTTTAAACTTCAGAGTTTTTCGTCTTATATTAAAACAAATGAATGCCGAAAATTTCTAAAAATAAACTCAACGAGTTCTGAGCATTAATGGGTTAAGCTGTATACACTTGCCTCAAATGAGGCTGCCCAGTGGCTCACTTCGAGATTAGATTCCTTAACCCTCATCCGTCCCTCAATTCCATACACAAAATAGTTACTTTGTGTCAATTTGACAAAATGAATTTTCTTTCACCATTATAACTTTAGAAACGATTTGTGTGACCAAATATTGATTTAATTGTTTATATTATTTATTAAAAATTAGAGCATTTCAAGAAATAGGGGCTGATAAACTTATATTTTTTCTTAAATGTTAAAAAATTGATAAACAAAGGTGAAAAAATGAAATGTCATATTATTAGGAAATTATGTATTACAGATCAAAATTAGAAATATGAAAAGCTGTTCTAATTTTCGTTCACATAATATGAATCGATGACACACATGGCACACATATATTATATTATATAATACTATTACCTAAATTGTCACGAAACAGTGAAGAATGAGTTGGTCTTTGTGAGAAGCTCGGTGGCTCAAAGGAGATTTGAATGGTTTTGTCTTTCGACTGTAACGACGCATTTGACTCGGCAGCAACCTCTTGTCTTGTTTCTTGGCCGACAAAATCAATATCACTTCCACTATCATAAACTTGAGATTCGCTTTCTGGTACATAATTTGCATCCTCATCATCAGTATCAAACATAGCGAACCAATCATTTCATTGACTAGCCATTGTTTTTTTTACTTTTTTTGCAATCGCTTCTTATTTGAAATTTATTGTATGAAACTCAGAAATAAAATCACACATTCTACACTGAATGAAAACTGTAAAGTAAATAAGTTAAATAATAAAAAGCTATTTTGCAAGATTGTAGGCTAATTGCGGCGAATTGGTAGAGAAGAAAAGGGGAAAAACTGATGTTGCACATGCGTTTGTAATTCAATTCTTGACCAATGCTAAAGAGATATATGTTTCATCATACACTCCCTTCTACTTGATTAGACGCACTTGATTTATTAACAAAAAATGCTCTGCTCTCAATATTGGTTAAAAAAATAATAACAACTACTTGCAATACATGCTCATTGAGTGCACCAGTGTTTCGTCAGTAAAAACAGCTTGGCGCCAATCATTTACTCTCATATAATTTTGCACATCAATAACACTCAATTTTGCCCTCAAAAACACTTGAGAGTGCAGATTTTTGGTTGTTGTTGTTGTAAGTGCACTCAAAGAGCATTTATTCCTAGTAGTTGTTGCTGTTATTTTTTAACCAATATTGAGAGCAGAGCTTTTTTTGTTATAAGTGCGTCTAAGCAAGTGGGAGGGAATGTATTGTGTCAAATTGACACAACAGGGACTCTTGTAATTTTTCATATTGGCAGCACTGTGCTTATGTTTTTATATCGAGTATAGGATATTGTGAAGTTTTGCCGAAAAAAACCCATAGAAGCATTTTTGTTTTCGATTTGTCCTACAATTGGTAGCGCTGTCTTAAAATGTATTTGTAAATTGTATCGAATTGACACAAGGGACGGATGAGGTTTAAAACAGTTTTTTTATTTGCAAGTGTTGATAAGCGCAAAGTTTTAACAAATTATGTAAGCATATATTTTAGTGATAAGTACATTTTCTTACCATTCCAAAAATTTTGACATAAAATTTTGTGAAAAAAAGCGAAATCTACGAAAATTCTATGTGATGTTCTTAAAAATTCGTAGATTTGCCTTATTTTGCCGCTGTTGTCCGTTTATCTGTGCAAGGCTTAAATATCCGTATAAATCCGTAATTTCCGTGTTGTTGGCACCACTAGCCTGAACACAATGAATGCAGCATGCGTCCACGACAACCCGGCAGCTTGTCGCAGAGAGAAATGTTTCCATTCCCTAGACGACTTGATTATAATGAATGCAACAGTGGCAATCTGCATTTCATATAAAACATAAACAAACTGTGTAATGTTCGCTTTTGTCGTCTGTCAAATTAGAAATAGATCTAAGTGTGCGACAGCAGCAATGGTCGTCGCCTGCTCTCTTTGTTGTGTTGACATCATAAAATTCGCCTACATATGAAAACATGACTTCTATATTTTGACAATTGGAGTTTGTCGCATGTTGCAGTCATTGCGTTCAGGCTATCACTCTCCAATTATTGGAAAATATGCAATAGTCACATATGGGCATTTTCATGGTAGCGCAAGTAACGTTCGTACCAGAGAACTGCACAAGCCTACTTGAAGTCTATTTTAAGTATTTGCTTTAAATACAAGTTCAAACTTGCTTGAGCTTGATTATTTGCAATCAAGTATAACTTGAACTTGAACATAAATAAGTCCACGATAGCTTGCGACTCTCAAGTATGCTAGCTTACAAGCGAACGGCACGAAGTCCCAAGTAAAGGAAAACTTGATGGCTTCGGCAAAAAGCTTGAAAAGCTTGAAATTGAAGGCAAGTATCCAAATTAAAGCAAGTATCCAAATTAAAGCAAGTATCCAAATTAAAGCAAGTATCCAAAAACTTCAAAGAGCTTGTGTAGGAAATCCTTAAGCGTATTAAGACATTTATGGCTGGAACCAAATTACGCGGTTTTGCCGCGATCGCGAAACCACTGTCACGCTCTTTTTTCGCAAATGCGGCTTAAAAATACGGAATTTTGCATGCATTTAAATTATTAAATACATTCAATAAATAAATGTATTAAAATATATGCAAAATTCAGTATTTTTAAGCCGCATTTGCGAAAAAAGAGCGCGACATCGGTGCCGCGATCGCGGTAAAACCACGTAATTTGCCCCCAGCCTAAGGGCTCTGTGGACTCCGTGGTAGGCAGTTACAGAGGGTAGCTGATTTAGGAATTGATGTCAAAATTTAAATTCAAGATAGCGGATAGAGTTGACACCTAGATTTTTTTGTATTTTTGAGAATTCTTGTAATTTTGAAATTCTAACAACGGATTTGATTTCGAATATAATGTCACAGTTTTAAAATTTAAAATGAAGATTAGGGTTGCCAGCTAAATTTTTACCACAGTATTGCCACCTAGTATAATATATTTATAAAAGATTTAAACATCATTTAACAGTGTAAGGGGTCGCTGATTTCGAATTTGAAGTCAGAATTTTAAAATTCAGTATGGTAGTTAGGGTTGCCACCTATTTTTTTTATTTTTACGATCACTGGGTCGCGTAAAAATGGGTCACTGAATCCGAATCCGTTGTAGGAATTTCAAAAATTATGCATTTTTGTTATAATAGGGTTGAGACCTAATAATATATAATAACACTGTTAAATTATTTTTAAAACTATTAGCATCATTTAACACTGTTAAATTATTTTTAAAACTATTAAAAATACATTTTACTAGGTGGCAATACTGTAGTAAAATTTAGGTGGCAACCCTAACCTCCACCTTAAACTTTTAAACTGTGACATTATATTCGAAATCAAATCCGTTGTCAGAATTTCAAAATTACAAGAATTTGCAGAAATACAACAAAATCTAGGTGGCAACTACATCTGCCATTTTTAATATTAAATTTAGACATCAATTCCGAAATCAGCTACCCCCTAAGACTGCCAACCACGGAGCCCACAGAACCCTTTTTTCAGACGATCTGAAGCCAAGATATGATTTTCATCTTTATTTAAGCATATCAACTGCAGTGCCATCTTTTTACATAAAAAATTCATGTTTAAAACATAGCTTCTGAATTGCGATTACCTTAAGTAATCAATTTTATTATATTTTAAAAATAATTGCAATCATTATATAATCCTTGAGGTAGAAGTTTATTATAAGTAATTGATTACGATTACCGACGACTACTGAAGCCGACTACTTTTAGAAATTATTTAAATATTCAAAAAGAATCAAAAATAATTTCTAAAAGTAGTCCTATTATTTTTTTCTTGATTACTTTTGATTCTTTTTGATTATTTTCGTAGTCTGAAAGTAATTGAATTACTAATGATTAAGATTTGTTATCATTATTTAACACCGTTTAAAAAAAAAAATATTTTTTAAAAAACTGAAGATGTGAAATTAACATGCAAATGAAATTTTTTGCATATGCAATAAACTTTTTAAGAAAACATCTTCTAAAATATGACTTAATGTTAACCGCTTTTGCTGAAAACCTCCCTTAACCCATAAACGAAATATGTATCGACAGAAATATTGTTGGAAATAATTTTTTATTATTATTATCTAGTAGCTAATTATGGCATTTATTTTTTAAATATGATTTCCTGCATATGTCCGTCGCGGCTACGAGTTACATAGTCCATTCGATCAGTCCAACTTTTTCAGTACTTTTTCCAATAAATCTGGCCGTATGGCGTCAATGTTGGCTTGAATATGGGGCTTCCAATGCTTCAAGAGTTGCTGGTTTTTCGGCATAAGCCAATGACTTAACATAGTCTCATAAAAAGTAATCGAGAGGCGTTAAGTCGCACGAACGGGGGGCCAGTTAACAAGACCCACTTCTGGAAAAAAAGTTGTCACCAAATTGATAAATAGCTGGTTAAGCGCGCTGTATGGCAAGTTGCGCCGTCTTGTTGGAACGATTTTGGAAACAAAAAATTGGTCAGCATGGCTCGATAGCGCCTGCCGTTCACCGTAAGGGCAGCTCCTTTCTTATTTCGAAAGAAATAAAGGACCGATGATGCCACCAGCGTGTAAACCGCACCAAACAGTCAATTTTAATGGATGTAATGGTGGTTCGTTAAAGGCTTCAGGATTGTTTTCGCTCCTTATACGGAAATTTTGGTAATTGACGAATCCATTTAACCAGAAATGATCTTCATCACTAAATACGTACAATGGACGAATTTAAGTAAGAAATTGCCAAACCTTAACAGAAATGTCAACACAGTTTGACATTCCCAACTGTCAAACCATAGACAGCAACCATGGAAACTTCTCATGAAGCTAAAAAAACATCCAATACAAGATCACATATTCCATGCGCAGAAATAAAATCTACTGCATATGATCACGTCACGAGTACACGGTTTATTAAACACACTCACAAAACGTAATGTTAAAATAAAAATAAACAATCAAAAACTTAACAAAAGTTAATGTCGACAAAATTGACAAAAATCGGCAAAAATGTCGAAAACCGATTTTTACGAAAATTCATGCCTCAAATACTTCTTAACCATATGTTAAGTTTGAACTACCATTGTAAAGGTTATTAAACGTACTTTAATCTAGTTAAAAGTGACTTAAACTGTTACTTGGTTTGTAACAGCTAAATAATTCAAGACTACTGAAGATGGAAGAATAGCTTTTTTCGAAACAGTCTGTCTAGTCTGCTGTGTGATTGACTCTATACAAAATAGTTGTTGTTGTTGTTGTTGTTGTTGTTTTTATTGTTGTTACTTTCTTCTAAGCTTACTTGATCTAAATAGCTCTGAATTGTATCATCATCATGTAAAAATTCAAAGAGTAGATCACAATTAATTACCAAAAACTATTTTTGTTGAAAAATTTTTTCGATCAGAAATAAAAATTCGAAAAAATCGAAATAATATCGATTATCAAATAATTTTTTATTTCTGATCGTAAAATATTTATCAAAAATAATTGTTATAAAATAATTGTTTGACTGATAATAATCGTTATTTGCGAACCCTGGTTCAAATATTCTATATCATGCCCAACACAACCTATCAAGAGAGTCTCGGTCAAAGTACTTTCAAGAGCTGAAATGACCAATCCTGTTTTTTCCGTTTAATTTTTTGCAACTAAAAATATTTACTTCATTTTAATATCGTACTTCATCATACTTTATTTTAAGAATATTTATTTATTGGGGCAAATCTGGCCCAAACTCACCCTTAAGCGTTCAAAAGAACTCATTTCTCTCAGTAGAGACCACCTCAGCACCATAGTAGGGATTCTTACACTCAAAATATTTATTAGTAAAATTTCTACGAATGATATTCGTAAACAAAATATTCGTACATTCTACAAATATTCGTACAATATACAAAGTATTTGTATAAGTACCTTTATGAATTCATTCGTAAAGTGTTACTAATACCTGATGTAGTATTTACGAATATATAAGTTTTATATACTAATGATATTCGTAAAAAAAATAAAGCAATTCTAGTGCGTTGTCTGTAAGCTAAAGAGCTAAGGTTCAAACCCCAGCTCAGACATAATATTTTTATTGCATTGTTGAATAACTACAGAATATATAAGGAACTGTATGATTGTAAAGAGGCTGTAGCCTACTGGTAGAGTGCGTAGCCCGCAAGCTAAAGAGCCGAGGTTCGAAAGCCAGCTCAGACAGAATTTTTTTTTTTTTTATTATCGTACGAAACCTTGACGAACTCTCGGAATCTTCGGTTTACCGAATCCTAGGCTTAGTAAACATCCCAAATTGGTTTAAATAGTGATAGAAAAATTTAACCCTCGGTATCACAATGGGCCTCATTGGCCTAAGTGTGTCTCGTTTGAGGAAGCCACACTAACCTAGCCTAAGATCATAATTTAAGGAAGCTTTAATTGCTCAAGAATCATTCTGGCGACAATTTTAAGACCCTTTTTGGTGAGTCGTTTAAAATTTGTCTATAGCTATATTAGCAAAAATGTTTTACTCGTGAAAGAGTCGTCAGAGAAACTCGTTAAATACGCTTCTTGAAAAGTAATCTCGAGTCACAAGAATTAACAAACTCTTTTCAGTAATATAATAAGAATGCGATACCGTAGATTAAATAGAAAATGACTACTGGGTCTGTATTAGGGCTTTCAATCCCGGGATTCTGAATCCCGAAATCCCGGGATCACGAACCAATGTCTGGTCCCGGAATTCCGGAATTCCAAACCCTAAATCCCGGGATTTTACTCATAAGAAAATATAAAAATTTTCAGCAACTATAAATGCAACTGCAATGTAAGCAAGCAAATGGTTTTTTAATATCGAAATCACCCTGTTCTTTTTTATCACTCTACACACTTTGAAAGTCTACTTTTAGCTTATTTTGCTTGTGATATTAAAAGGCTCTGTTTACTAGGCTGTTCAACTTTCATGGAATTTTGAAAGTAACAATAATTTTATTACTATACTATATTTTTTTCATAATAAAAGGATTATTTTATTCACATCACACTTTTTACTAACAGCAAACTAGTTTATTTGAATAAGGGCCAATTTTTGAGTGCGAGTTTAAACACTGGTCAAATTAAACTGAGGTTAATTCACCAATATTGGACGTTTAAACTCGGTTTAACTAGATATTTTAACATTCGTTGAAGTTGAACTGACTTAAATTATCATATTACGTGTTTCTTTTTTGCCTAAGCCGAGTTTAAACATCCAATTTTGATGAGTTAAGCTAGGTTTAATTTGACTAGAGTTTAAACTCGCACTGAAAAATTGGTCCTAAGAAGTTTTTTTTTTTTTTTAATTTATTAAAAGATAAAGATTGTGTTGTTTAATTTATTTACATACATATTTTTATGTTTATAATAAAGTGAAATATTGTTTGATATTTTAAATATTTTGGGTTTTCATAAATATATGTTGAACTCTTTTGAAATATAATAAATCATAACTTTTTTATTAAATATACTTATTTTATAATTTAAATATTTAAAAATTTAGAAAATATCTTTAATTAAAGTCCTTAAAAGCTATGATTTTTATTAAAAAAATTTGTAAGTTTAATGATTGAAAAGAAATACATAGCCTGATTAAATCAGATCAAAATAAAATTAAATTAAAAAATGACGATTATGGTATTTAAAAAATTTTAATACCATAATCGTTATTTTTTAATTTAATTTTATTTTGATCTGATTTAATAAAAAAAAAATAATACCATAATCGTTATTTTTTAATTTAATATTATTTTGATCTGATTTATTCAGGTTATGTATTTCTTTTCAATCATAAAATTTACAAGTATTTCCTCTAAAAATACAAAATGGGATTTCAGAATTCGACTTTTTCTTCTAGTTATTGTTGAATTTTTTTTCCTTGTATTCTTCTTTGTACATTACAACTGTAACTTTTGTCTTCATTAGTAATGAAGATTTCGTCTTGGTTTTGTCTAATAAACTTTGGAGTTTTTGAATATTTTAAGTATGAATAAGGATTAAATTTGGAATTTAAAAAAAAAAAGAAAAGATATGCAATTGTTTTTGCTAAAACGCAGAAATTAAGAGAAAGAGTTTTTGACGGTCCCTGCTTTTAGAACAGCTTAATGCCATTATTTTTTTCAAATTTTGGCATTTCGAGATACTGAAAAATCCCCGAATCATAAATTTCAAATCCCGAAATCCCGGGATTTCTTTGCCAAAATATTTGATTATATTTGCCAAAATCCTTCGGGATTGAAGCCCTAGTCTGTCTGTATTCTCCTGTAACACCTAGGAGGAGCATGAGGCCGAAACGAAACGTCTCCATCTGGTGCGCTCCTTAGCGATAACTTTGATCTCCTTCCACGTTATCCCGGATTCTGAAATTTAACTCTTCAACGAACTTTTCAGGTTATTTTGTGTCTACCAGGTACTATATTGCCTTGAGGATTCCACTCAAGGGCATGGCGACAAACTTCGTTGTCTGGTTTCCAGATAGCATGCCCTATTCATCTTCATGTGCATTGGATTTCGTTTGCAAAAGTCATCTGATTCCATTTTTGGTTTGCAATGGAGCCAAACCTTAGGTGGTAAAAGTATTTTTAGAAATTATCTCCATTTAAATGTGTAAAAACTGTATATGTATAGTAGGCCGGGCCAATTTGTATGGAGCCGAAAAATTCGATTAAAGCCACCCCCTGGGATGATTCTATGGACAATTCTAAGCAACTTTGGTGAAGGAACCATAGGTCTATCTCGATTTTCGAGTCTCCCACTTTTCAAAAAATGATTTTTCCCCTATAACATCATTGATTCAAAATTCGATTTTTTATTCATCGTTATATTATCTTTTTTATGTGTTTATGGGGCGTTTTGGGGTCGAGAAATTCATTTCTGATCTTTATTTTTACCTATGACCACCGCCAGAGGGCGTTTCATGCCTATTTTAACCAAAATTATTTCTGCTGCTTTGCGGACTTTTTATCTCTGACATTTATTGTTCTTAATTTTAAGTAAGTCAATTGTTTATATCCGCACTGAACAAACTCGTCGCCCACCGCAAACTGCATTGATGTGTATTGACGGTCGGCGATAGGTTTGTGTTGTTGATGTTCAGTGCGGCCTTTTGACACTTGCTGTCGTTTTAGTGATTTTTCTCCCGTTTTGGCTTTTCTCTCGCATTCCTTTAACCGCGTTGGTTCGTTTATTTGCGTATGGAATTTAGTTGGTTTTAAATAAATAAAATTAAAGTAAATTAAGTACAGAAATTGTGTTCGTATTTATAATTGTTTAAACGCGTCAGTTTTTTCGCATACTCCAGAGTGCATTACCCGGCATACCAACAGCACCACCAGACGGCACATCACCAGACAGCCGCAGCAATTAACGACACAAGGCTCCGCCACCAGCAGCAACATCATCCCCACCGACTACCAACGCACCCAGGAGAAACCAGGCAACACCAGTAACACCCACATAGTGTGTAAAAACTAATACGTTCTAACAAGAAACGTAACTAATATAAATAAAATTCTCATCATTTTTACCATTGCGTTTTTACCAATTTGCAGGTGGAAAAAATATATTCGAACCAAATGTTTTAAAATATACTAATTTCAGTTATTTTTTAAGTCTTATGTATGCAATGGATCTAAATGCATTGCCGTCTACATCGCAAACCGCAACAACATCAACAAGTAACGAAACTCATTTGAAGCATTTGCCTTCGCACGATGTTGCTGTTTTTGGTGCATCTTGTGATTTGAGTGGACTCAATCTGCCAACGAAACAGGATATTTTAAGATGTTTTTTTTTCTTGGCCTAAACTCGAAAACAAAATGTTTTCGTATAAAACATTCGTACCGCACGTAACAGACAAATTGATTGAAATTTGGAGTCAACTTAATGTTGAAATTATAACAAAAAAAAGTGTTGGTAGAAAATTGGGTACATTGATTGACAAGTATCAAATCGAAACTAAACATCCAAAAATCGCCACATTCAGAACGTTCGTGCAATCTACAAAAGAGTTATTTTACATCGGCAAATGTCAATGTGACTTGAAGGCAGCATTATGCTCATGTGGATTGATTCCAGATCATTTGAAAGAGTTTATGCGAGATCAAAATAATGTCAGAAGATTGACGATACCGGAATTCGAGCCAGAAGTTGAAGAGCCAGCACCAACGTCAACAATAATAGCAAAAAGCGTTGAAGAGACCCATTTAGCATATGAACCAAGTACTGATGCAGATGAGACAAGTTCAAATCCACAAGATGTTCCGCCACTGATACGAGGACCGTATACTCCCAGATACGATGCTTCGAACTTCGCTGCGATGTGTGATCGATTTGGTGTGTCAGATAGAATAGCAGCAGCACTCGCAACATCCCTTATGCAAGGCATTGACGTAAAAGATGCACATGGCAATCCGATCATCATGGATAAAAATAAAGTGCGTCGAGAAAAAGCCAAATGCAGAGAAGAATTGCTTCGTAAGCAGTATGATGCATCCAATTTGATAGCATTTTCATTCGACGGCCGAAAAAATGATGCTTTAACAATGGAAAAAATCGATGAGAAGTTGCATCCAAGGATGGTGAAAGAACCACATCTAGTTGTTTTGAAGGAACCAAATTCTCGATTGATAGGCTACACAAAAGTCGAAAATGAAGATGCTGAACACAAATTGATGACATTGAATGGATTCTTCGTCGAAAAAGAAATTGCTCTCGATGCATTAATCGGCATATGCTGTGATGGTGAGCCAACAAATACTGGCGTAAGAAATGGGATTTTGCGTCGATTTTAATTGCATTTGAATAGACCGCTGCATTGGTTTGTATGCCTTCTGAACTTCAACGAGCTGCCATTTCGTCATTTGTTTAACACTTTGGACAAATCATCGACCACTGGACCACGAACAACAACCGGAACGTTGGGCAAACAAATTGAAACGTGTGAAAATCTTCCGGTATGTATCATTTTTCACATCGATTTTTTCCATTATTAAATAGTAAAATTGCATTTAATTCATCTAATTCCTTTTTTTTCAGTTTATAGATGAATTCGAGATAATCGTGCTAGAGAACATGCCACCTGATTTAGATCCATTTGAATTATCCACCGATTCAAAGTACCTATACAAAATGGCCAATGCAATTTCGAATGGTGTTGTTCCTGCGGATTTGTCTCACATTAAACCAGGACCAATAGCACATTCACGTTGGCTCACCAAGGCGAATAGATTGTTGCGGTTGTATGTGTCAACTGAAAATCCATCAAGGAATTTGAAAATTCTGGCAACATACATAATGAAAGTGTATGTGCCGATGCACTTCAACATCAAGTACTATAATTCGGTGGTCTTCGGTAGTGTATTATTTCACAAATTCATTCGTTGGACACAATATTTGGATACAAATCTACGCCAAGTTGTGAATAATGTCATTAAAGACAATTCATATTACGCACATTCCGAAAATATTCTGTTAGCGATGTTATTTGATGATAAAAAAGAGACACGAAACATCGCAATCAAGAAAATTTTACACTACCGAAGAAATCTGTACGACCCGGCACATCTAAGAGTTTATCAAAAACCTTTGATAAACTTCAATTGTACAGATTATACGAATATGATTGATTTAAATAAAGTTGATGTCTTATTCGAACCACCGTTTACGCATACCATTCCGTATGATCATTTGGAACAATATATAGAATACGATGATCCACCATTGCCTGATCCAAGAATTCCGGTACACATACAAGCAACGGAAAGACATGTTCAGTTGCTGGCTAGCGTTTCTAAACGTGTTTTACAAAAAAATCGAAACAGTGTTATGGCAGTTACATCAGAAAGCCGTGCAAAATACCCCAGACTGGAAAGCAAGAAAGACTTTCAAAAATAACTTATTTCGCTTTTCTTCCACTAAATTAATTTTTTTGTTTTTTTTGCACATGTTCTTAGTTTTTAGGTTGAATTTCTGTTGACAAAAAATAAAATAAAATAAAGATCAATATTACCGAAAAAAATTTTAATTTTTCTCAGAAAATAGACGAAAAATAGTTAAAATATGCAGGAAACGCCCTCTGGCGGTGGTCATAGGTAAAAATAAAGATCAGAAATGAATTTCTCGACCCCAAAAACCCCCCATATACACATAAAAAAGATAATATAACGATGAATAAAAAATCGAATTTTGAATCAATGATGTTATAGGGGAAAAATCATTTTTTGAAAAGTGGGAGACTCGAAAATCGAGATAGACCTATGGTTTCTTCACCAAATTTGCATAGAATTGTCTATAGAATCATCCCAGGGGGTGGCTTTAATCGACAAAAAATTTGGCCCGCCCTAATGTATAGGGTTTTTGAGACTTTTTCTTAGCTTCTATATCTAGAAGCTTCCACAATACATTGAGTTCTTCAAAAACTCTTCATAGTTACCAAAAGTACTAATTTATTCTATTTGAAATCTTATCTATCTCCAAAATTCCTAATTCCTAAAAAAACAGTTTATAACTGTAAAAATAACTTAAAATTAATTTCTATTTACCGAAAAACTTAACGAGGCTGCATACGAAGTGTTGGAAAAAAGACAACAATAAAAAATCCAACAACAAATAATACATCAAACCCACAAAGGATACCACAGACTCCACCTCCCAGCATTTCAAGTAAAAGTTTTTTGTTCTCCCCAAAAGAGAACTTTACCCGAACTAAGTCGGAGTATTTCCGACACAAAACATACAAATGCAAATAAAAAAAATTCAACAAAAAGCAGGAAGAGTGGGAGCACTGTATTCTAGTCCCTGCGCATTATTATATCAGCATCTAACGAGTTTTCGGATGATTTCATAGACTTTCCCCTTTTTTTACTTGTCCTTACGTTAGTGCTTTTTTCGTTCGAAGGCGGGTGGATGGTTGTGTGGGTCTTCAGAAACATATTGTCTGTGAAAGTCTATTAAATTAAAACAACAAATGCAGAAGGGTGGAGTAAGAACGTAGCCACAAACAGTCAGCAGAAGCTGCTAACAAGAGCGCAAATCCAGACGAAAACAAGCAGAACGAATCACCCAAAAACAACAACAACATGAAAGCAGAAGCATGTAGCTAAAATCAAGTGAATAGAGTTATCCGCACCCTTCACCCAAAAATAAGCCCAACTAAGAAAGTGAGGAAACGCATAAAAATCCCTGGGCATGAGGCGGCAGGCAACCGACACACGGCCATGAATACGAAATCGATGTTGGTTGAACAGCGTTTAAACCAGATTTCAATTTGTGCGCAAAGTGTTTATGAGTTTCTGTGTTTTTTTTTCCTTTTTTTCTAATTTTGGCACTGGCCTTGGTCGAAGGATTGAGGGTGTTGAAGGGCGCTTGCTTTGGATGGCTCACTTAGATTTCACTTGGTCTTTGGTGCGTTAGTCGTGGAACCCTTGGGAAAGTTTACATCTTTATTTGTTGTTGACTCTGGTGCAACGTGTTACGATTTGTGTTGCTTTGGATTTGACGAGATTTGCTGTTGACTTTTGAAGCTGTCATTGTTGTTATTGTTCTTGTTATTGACTTTTGTGCTGTAATTCTGTTGTAATGTGACATGATAGGCCATCAAATTGTTGCTAAATTTCGAGCTATGAGCCATGTTGATTTATCTGGGAAATTTACTTGTACATAGGAAAGGAGTGCAAAATAAATGGATTTCATCAATTGGTATTAGTTTGTTTAAAAATCCCAAAAGCTTAAAGGCACACATTTTTAAACATGTCTTCCAAAAACTTCCCTTTTTCCGTGTAAAAATATGTTATATGGGTGATACAGAGGGAAGAGGAAGGAAGAGAGACATATTTTAAGGCAGAAAAACGCGGATCATGTCAACAGGCACGAAACCAGAAAAATGTTTAACACATAAGACCGGAGCCTCTTCCGGCATGGATAAAGATGGGAATCTATTCACAAATATCCAGAGTAAAGTGAGTATATGGAGGCAACACCTATCTTGGATCCTGAATGGCAATGCCGACAACAAACCTGTTGATGGAGTGATGATATCCAGTGTTACCAACAATACCAGCTCGAAAAGCATCCCATCCAAAAACTAAACGGACATTTAATAAAGATTTACAAATAAAATGAGTTCAAAAAACTAAAACCCGACTACTAAAAATCACGCTCTAAAAAGTATAAAACAAGAAAATGTTCTCATCTGAAATTTTTATATATAAGCTATTCAATGTTTTTTGTTTATTAAATAAACAACTTACACATAATATTTTATATTGTATTTTATACATATTCGTAATGACATTCAGAAGATATCCGTAGTCGTATGCCACCTCATATGCCATATATGGTTACATGACGCCCTAGACGTATTGTAATATGTCGTCCTCTTGATGCACTTTGCCCTAAAGCTTACCCCTGTTACAATGTATTATTTTGTTAGGATAGGTGGCATACGACCACGGATATCTTTTGAATATCACTACGAATATGTATAAAATACAATAAAATATATTATGTGCAAGTTGTTTATTTAATAAACAAAAAACATTGAATAGTTTATACATCAAAATTTTGGATGGGAACATTTTCTTTTTTCATATTTTTTGGAGCGTGATTTTTAGTAGTCGGGTCTTAGTTTTTTGAGCTTATTTTTTTATTTAATTTTGGTATACAATTTTTATATAATCGAATGTATTAACTACTTTATTAATTATTTGATAATCAAATTATAAACAAAGATGTTTATTATGGCACTGAAAATTTTTTTTAGTCCATGACTTTGCATATTAATGTGAAGTCACATAATGAAAACGCTCCAAACGATATCTCATTTGTCAAATTATGATTAGTAGTTTAGAAGTTAGGGGTGTAGTTTACTTTTTGTCCTCTAGAGGGCGCTATGTTAACTTTTATGTGACGTCACATAACTTTTCTTCATCGGACAATCGAAACGCTTCTAACGATACCTCAATTTGCTTATGTCACTAAAAAAAATTTTTGTCTCATGACTTTATGTCCGCTAGATGGCGCTATATTAAATTAAATGTGACGTCACATGGCCATTAACAGAAGACAATCAAAACGCTTCTAACGCTACCTCATTTGTCAAATTATTATAGGTAGCTTAGAAGTGAGAGTGGAACAGATGACGCACATACATACAAACATACATACCGGTCAAACATATATACCTCTCCTTTTGCTTCGCCTTAGTCGGGTAAAAAATTGAGAACATGCAAAAATACAGATTCCGAATTTTGGCATAAAGTGTTGTAAGCATTTTTTACACGGAGAATACTGCTAAATTTGTATTGTGGTTAAGCAAAACTTGCGCTTGATTTTCAGCCACTTCAAAATTATGCTAAATTTCATCAAAAACTAATCAAAATTTGCCATTTCAATTTATAATAACTAAGCAAATATTTGCTTGAATTTAATCAAAATTTTGCTTAGTTATTACAAACTACAAAAGCAAATTTTCACTTAATACAAGCAAGTATTTGCTTAGTTATTATAAATTGAAATAGCTAATTTTGATTAGTTTTTGCTAAAATTTAGCATAATTTTGAAGTGAATTATTATTCACATTTAATTAAATTGAAAAATTACCACCATCTGTAGATTTGAACCTCGGCCGCGTGAGTGTAAGTGCATGTGCTTATCCATTCGACCATCGCAGTTGATAAACAATCGTCGCCTAATTTTCTTCATTTAGAAAAAACGTGTGCTAGTGTGTTTAGAAAAAATTGGCTTGAATTAAGTAAAAATTTGCTATTCCAATTTATAATAACTAAGCAAATATTTGCTTAAATTTAATAAAACTTTAATTTTCAGTTTATAATAACTTAGCAAAATTTTGCTTGAATTTTATCAAAATTTTGCTTTTTCCTAAATACACGAGGAATGATTGCAATTTAGCAATCTTTTTTCTAAAATCACATTGTGAGTAAGCAAAGTTTTGCTGATTTGCTTTTAAGCAAAACATTTGCTTGATTCAAGCAAATTAATTTTCTCCGTGTTATAAGGCACCAAATGTAATTAAATAAAATTTATATTCAATTGAAAAAGCGCTCAAGAAATCTGAAGTTGTGCTTTTCAATATTAAAAAGTTCGAAAAATAAGCTAGAACTATGATTTTTTTTTATTATAATTCTAAAGGTACCCCACAAATCATGAACAATAAAAAGACTCATCTCATTTGCATATTTTTGATTAATTTTACTAATAAATCTAACTATTTTAAAGAAAACTAATTTCTTGGTGCATGATGCTTTGATGTTTATAATGGCATTAACGCTAACGATATGGAGAATATGTTGCCCAATGCTGTAGTTGCATATAGGCATTTTCACAGTCGCGCACGTAACGTTCGTACCCCTTTTTTGTCGTTAGAAATTAAAAAAACGCAAAGAAACATTTAAATCTTTTTGTCCTGTTTTGATTTTTGGATAGCACTCTAGTAGCACTATATTTAGTGTAAAAGTTGGAAGTCTTAAGAGTCTTAAGAGTCTTAAGATATAATCAGACAAAAAAGAACGCGTTACAATACAACAAATAGAAGTGGTTTTTGTCTGCATCAATATAAACGAAAAAATTTGCGAAGTGTGCACGAGTTTTTTTATCAAAGTTATTTTAATATTATCTGCAAGAATGTTGGTATATATTCATTATTGTTTCGTTGAATGATCTTTTTTAATTATTTTTATACAGACCATAATATGATACGTTACGATACATACTCTACGATACAGATATTTTCCCTTCAAAGTAGTACAAATTTTTTATAGTTTTATTAATTTAATTGAACTAGAAAAACATAAAGAGTCTAATTCAGGACCGTTAAAATCGAAAACTGAAAAAAAATGTAATTAAACATTTTATAATACGAGTATTTATCTATAATAGAAATCGCCAGTGGTCGAAAATCGACCTTTTCACTGTGACCTTCGACCTACACTGTGATATGAAATCGCTTTCGTTCTTAGATGAGCGTAGAAAAGGGTTAAAAAGAATCTATTTCTATTTGTGGCGGCTGTGGCCTAGTGGGTCAAGTGCGTGGCCCCTAAGCTAAAGAACCGCAGTAGCCCGGGTTCAATTCCAGCTCAGACACAATGTTTTTTCAATTGAATTAATTTTTCTGTTCGGTCGTCACCTCTTTGCAGACAATGGCAAACCTCAGAGAGTAAAAATTGCCATGAAAAGCTTCTTGAGAACATAAGCCGTTCGGAGTCGGCATTAAACTCGTAGGTTCAGTTCTCGATCGTTTGTGTTCAAACATTTAATAACATGCACAACACAATTGATCAATAGAAGCCCGGTCAAAGTCCTTTCTAGGGCTGAAATGGCGAATTTATTTTGTTTTCTATTTCCAGTTTGCCGCTCAGTGCTAACCAACGACTTTTCATACTAAAATACGTTGTACTGAGAAAATCTACAGTTTTTAAGATATCGCAATGATGATGTCATAATAACGAGAAATTTTTTAATATACATACTATGCGTGAATGTAAATGTTACCAACAAAAATATTACCAAAAAAGCTTTCGTGTACCGTTATTTTTCTCAACCAATGACTTTTCGTACAAAAATACGTTGTACTGAGAAAAGCTACAGTTTTCGAGATATCGTCATCATTTTTATGTCAAAATAACGGGAATTTTTCAAAATTTACTTTTTGTAAGAATTTTCACAATACCAATATATATTCGCACATGTTACATAAAAAAATGCTTAGTGTAGGGTATCCGTAAGAGATAGCGAGAAATGTCTAAAATTTACTCTTACACCGTGTTCTTCCATCTCTTATAGCTTAGCTCTTATTTAAGAAATTTTGTTTTGAACGCTCATATTTCAGGTCAAAGGTCACAAAAAGTATTCGGTTCACTCCTTCTCCCTACTCTTATTCGTTTGAAAGAAAATTTATCCAAATCGATTGTGAAACACGGGAGAAAATGGTACCGAACTGTGTTTCCTACGCTTATTTATATATATCTATCTGTACTATTATAAAAAATTGAAGAGAAAATTTAATGTTACGACTTTACTCCAAAAGTACTGGGCCGATTTTATGAAAAAAATTTTTAAATATCATATTTGTGCTACAAATTTATTTAGAGGTATTTTTCTTTTGAAATTTTAATAATAAGTATATTAAATATACTACCTATAATTAATACCTTAGTTAATTAAGGTATTAAGTTTTTAAGAAATCATCCCAGCTGCCACGTATTGCTTATTCGTTGGCTTTTGACGCGTTTGTGTTGCGAGAATTTCAATAAACTTCATGTTAATTTTTATTTTTCTCTTTCTCTTCGTGCTCAGCTAGCACAGCGCAACAAAAAAAACTGATGAGCCTCGAGCAAGGAGAAAAGTGAGATACATATAAATGCAGAGCGGCGCTCCAAAACAAGACAAAAGAAAAAAAGACAATTTTTTATTTCTTTGTCTTAACCCAATAAGAAGAAAAATGATCCCCAAATCTGATGACGACTACCGCAAACGAAAAACTGATAATGATTTACGGATATGCACCTGGAATGTCCGAACCCTTAATTGGGAAGGTGCATCTATCCAACTGACTGATGTCTTGGAAAGATACAAAGCTGATATCACTGCTATCCAAGAAATGCGATGGAAGGGACAGGGTTGCATTCGGCATGCACCCTGTGATATCTACTACAGCGGCCATGCGGAGAAGCACGAGTTTGGATGCGGATTTGTAGTTGGCAAGAGACTACGGCCCCACGTCCTGCGATTCACACCTGTGCACGAACGACTTGCCATAATCCGCATCAAGGTTAGATTTTTCAATATAAGCCTAATATGTGCGCACGCTCCGACAGAAGACAAGGACGATGAGATCAAGGAAATTTTCTACGAGCGCCTTGAAAATTCTTACGAGCGCTGCCCCCGCCACGACGTAAAAATCTTGCTTGGTGACTTCAACGCTAAGGTGGGCAAGGAAAATATTTTTGGTCCAACAGTCGGAAAGTTCAGCCTCCACGACAACACCTCCGATAACGGAATGAGGCTGATTGACTTCGCCGCAGCACGAAACATGGTCATAAGTAGCACTAGATTCAAGCATCTCAATATTCATAAAGCCGCCTGATCAAAAAACAAAAAATCAAATTGATCACGTTTTGATCGACGGAAGGCACTCTTCCAGTGTATTGGATGTACGCACTATCCGTGGTGCGAACATTGACTCGGATCACTATCTTGTTGCAGCCAAGATCCGTACACGTCTGTGCGCAGCTAAGAATACACGCAACCCTACACAGAGAAAGCTAGACGTCGACAAGCTGCAATCGAAACAGACAGCCGATGCTTTCGCCACTCGACTCTCACTCCTGCTTCAAAGCACTCCTCCAATCGATGATATATGCGCGCAGTGGACATACATTTCCAACTCCATGCGTGCGGCTGCTGAAGAGGTGATTGGCTACCAACGCCCTCGCCGAAACCAGTGGTACGACCAGGAGTGTCGCGACGCCACTGCAGAGAAAGACGCCGCCTACAAAGCCACCCTGCAGTCGGTTGTAACGCGCGCTGCTAAGGAGCGATACAAAGAAAAGAGGAGGGAAGAGAGACATATTTTCACGCGGAAAAAAAGAGAGGCAGAAAAGCGCGAGCAGGAGAAGATTGAGATGTATGGTGACAGGAATGAGGCCCGAAAATTTTTCGAAAAAATAAGACGCCTTGCCGATGGTTTTAAAACCGGGGCCTCTTCCTGCAAGGATGAAAACAGGAATCTAGTGACAGATGTCCAGAGTACACTGACGTTATGGAGGGAACACTTCTCTAAGCTTCTAAATGGCGACGCTGACAACAATCCCGCCAATAGAGATGATATTCCGGAAACCCCAATTGCGGATGACAGCGTCGAGGTTCCGCTGCCCGACTATGATGAAGTTCTGACAGCTATAGCTCGCCTTAAAAATAACAAAACCGCGGGAGCTGATGGCTTACCTGCTGAGCTGTTTAAGAACGGAGGCGAAGCTCTACTTAAATGCATTCACGAGCTTCTATGCAGAATATGGTCGGAAGAATGCATTCCGAACGATTGGAATCTCAGTGTGCTCTGCCCAATCCACAAGAAAGGCGATCCCACTATCTGTGCCAATTACTGTGAGTGGGATAAGCCTTCTTAATATCGCATATAAGGTCCTGTCGAGCGTTTTATGTGAAAGATTGAAGCCCATTGTAAACGAACTGATCGGACCTTATCAGTGTGGCTTCAGACCTGGAAAGTCCACCATCGACCAGATTTTCACGCTACGACAAATCTTGGAGAAGACTCAAGAAAAACAAGTCGACACCCACCATCTTTTTGGCGACTACAAAGCCGCCTTCGACAGCCCAATAAGGAAGCACCTGTGCTCCACCATGTCTGAATTTGGTATTCCTGCAAAACTAATACGACTTTGCAGGATGACACTGAGCAACACCAGCAGCGCAGTTAAAATCGAGAAGGACCTCTCCTCACCATTTATTACCAAACGAGGTTTCAGACAAGGTGATTCCTTATCGTGCGACTTTTTCAACCTAATGATGGAAAAGATCATCCGAGCTGCTGATCTGAAACGTAGTGGCACAATATTCTACAAGAGTGTTATGCTGCTTGCGTATGCTGATGACATAGATATCATTGGCCATAATACGCGCGAAGTCAGTGCAGCATTTTCCAGATTAGAAAGAGAGTCAAGTCGAATGGGTCTGTCAGTGAATGCAGATAAGACGAAATACTTGGTGTCAACAAACAAACAGTCCCAGCGTCTTGGAACCCACGTTACCGTTGACAATACCTCATTCGAGGTTGTGAAGAACTTCGTTTATCTGGGATCCAGCATTAATTCAACCAACGACATCAGCATTGAGATCAAACGAAGAATAACTCTTGCCAACAGGTGTTACTTTGGGCTCAGAAGGCAATTGAGTAGCAGAGCCCTCTCGCGACGAACGAAAATCACGCTCTATAAATCGCTCATCATGCCCGTCCTACTTTACGCATCACAAACCTGGATGCTGAGCAGTTTAGATGAAAAGACTTTAGGAGCATTCGAGAGAAAGATTCTTCGTAAGATCTACGGACCAATCTGCGTCAATGGCAAATACCGAATACGGTGGAATGATGAACTGTATGAGCTGTACGCTGACATCGACATAGTGAAGCGCATTAAAATCGAGCGGCTTCGCTGGCTTGGTCATGTTCAGCGCATGAAAGACGATGCTCCAGTGAAGAAAACATTCGATTCGGTACCCAGCGGCGGTCAACGCAGAAGAGGACGACCGCATCTTCGTTGGAAAGACCAAGTAGTAGTTGGAAAGACCTGACGAAGCTTGGAATTTCCAACTGGCGCCAGCAAGCGAAAGACAGAAATGGCTGGCGCAAATTCTTAGATGAGGCCAAGACCGACAAACGGTTGTAGCGCCAACTAAGTAAGTAAGTAAGTAACCCAATAAGGGCGATGATGCCATATCGCATCACTAAGTCGGATGTCGCAAAACTAACCGTATCACAGAAAAACTAGTCAAAACCAAAACTAGGTCAAAATTAGAACATGTGTGGAAAAATTGTCAAGTCTTTAAGGCGTTAAGGAGATTGATTATAAAACATCCGTGGCAAAGCCGCGGCTAACAGTGGCCTGCTAGTAGACATATAAAATAGTTTGTCCTGACTGACTGACTCAACAGCAAAACGCCCAGAACCATAAGACGTAGCTAGATTCGGTAAGCTGAAGTCTTTAGTTACGTGGACGCGCACTAAGAAGGGGTTTTTGGAAATTTTAGCACCAATGGCCTTTAAGTGCTAAAAACAGGTTTATTTTGAATTCTTTATATTACCAAGAATTTTCAATATAAATATAAATCAATTATAAATGCTAAAATGTATTTCTAAAAAGCAGTTTGAGAATTTTTCAAAATTCATTAAAATTCGGGAGAGAAAGGGTTAAATATAAATAATATGGATATACTTTGAACTAACATAAATGCTGACATCCTCTAAAGAAATTAAACTTATTTTTGAGATTTTACACTTCAAATAATCCAGACTTCAAATTGTTTTTTTGGATTTTTAAGATGCAAAGGGTTAAAATGTGGCTATTAAATTTATCACTAAATTTAAAATAATTTCAAATCTATAAAATCCAAACCGCTCTATTAATTTCGTTCAAATTTGGTACACATATCATCTGCATTTTAGATTAGATTGTGACATACTAAGTTTTGACCACGCCTCTTCCACCCCTTTTTTACTAACGTTAATTTTTTTATTGGAATACTTGTTAGTAAAGGAGTTTTTGTTACATTTAAAAAATTTCTGCTGTTTTGGCACCAAGGACATTTACATATCTTTAAAATTTTACAAATTTTTAGTACAACGACTTTTTCAAAAAGCATCATATTACTTGAGAATAAGAAAAAAAAACGATATGAATATCAAAGTTTTGTTTTTCGACGCCAATATCTCCGCTGTTTTTTTAATATGTTTTGTTAAAATTTTGTTTGTCAATAGTTGCTTAAAATTGCTAAATACAAATATGTAGTTTCAACTGTACCATTAAAAAAAAGGTCCAAAATATTAACTTTTTACTCTAAACGTATCTCAAAAGTTGTATTTATTCTAAAAATAAAAACAAGTAAAAATGGCATTTCTTAATACCTTTTATATGATATAACACTCTCTTGCAAAAAATTTTCCAGTTTTGAGCTAAAATTGAAAAACGGTTTTTTATCATCAAAACAACAAGGATTTTTTTGGCGAAATTTGTTTTTCCAAAAAGTTATTTTTATATTTTCAAAAAAAATAATAAAGTCTAAAAAGAATTTATTTAAAAAAATTACCCCAATATCTCTTTTCAATCAAAAGTTAAGGCTAAAAATATATATTTTTATGCCAAAAAATAAACTTTAAAAATATAGTACTCCTTATCTGGAATTGTTGGAGGGAGGAATTACAGCCCATTTACTTTTAAACTACCTCTCAATCTTCTTACCGCCGAGACCTCGCTGTGCAATATTTTAAAACATAGCAATATGGCAAAAGTACTACGATATTGAAAGCTTATAGTATGGGATGAAAGTACTAGTAGGGCATCCAATTTCGGGACATTTCGACAATCCCGGGATTTCGGGATTGGAAAAACACAATCCTGGCAACTCGGGATTAGACTCGGGACCCATTTCATATACATAAAGACATTATATTTTGCAACATATCTACAGAACTAACAAAATATTTATTTAATTTTCGTCTTGACATGGAGTTAATAATTATACATTTTCTTCCACTCTTCCTGAAAAGCAACTTTTAGATCCTTAGTGTCCTTAAACTAGCTCCCATAATGGAAAACATTGCACTCAAATCTGAACTAAGTCGTGAGATGGAGTGCTTCGAGATTCAAAGAACACTTTTGAAGCCGATGTATTGAAGCGTTGGCCTGTTAAGAAATGAATTCTGGAACGGCCATTTCTTCTCCAAAGGCAAATAAAACTTCGTCCAAAAGTTGCATTTAATACTTTTAATCTATTTTAGTGGAAACAAAGCGAATTGAAGTGATTCTTCTGTAGCTAAAACCTGCCCAAACCATTAGCGAACCGCCACCGAAGTTTCGCCGCTGACGCCATGATTTGGGAGAGCCTGGGCGCCAGGATTTATCTATCTGGTTTACCTAAGACCTAACTTCTTTTCGCCTGAAAGCACGACTCTTTTCCTATTCCTCATCCCAGAATCTATTTTTCAGCGAATCGAAGTCTAGCCAACTTGTGGCTTGGCAAAAGAGCAGGCTTGTAATTTTTTTTTCTATAAGCACAAATCTTAAGCTGCAAACTCCATTGTTGAAATTTTTGCAGTTCCAGAATTTATTTTCAGCAGGTCAATGCTTGAATACATCGGTCGTAGAAGACAAAATAGTTCATGGAATCTCGAAGCATTCCAACTCTCGACCTAGTTCAAATTTGAATTCAATGGAAAACTCTAGGTCCTTATTATCGACCTAAGTTTTCCATCATGGAAAACTATTATACGTCATGCCAAGACGTCTCGAAGAGGTTCTTAATAATAATAGAGGTCATACGTCTTATTAAAAATAAATAAATATTTTGTTAGTACTGTAAATATATTGCAAACGATAATGTCTTTATAAATACATATTTCGCAACGTTTTTTAAATTATTTTTTGTTCTGTTTCCTTAAAAGTTAAAGATGAAGATTATTGTTTTAATATTTTAATATATTATTTTTGTCTTAATTTAAATCTGAAAAAATAAAAAATTTCATTTGACTTTCTTAAGAATATAAAAGTCCTATTTGCTTTTATAATTATTTAGCTAGGTGTAGTAGAAGATATGAACAAAGCCTGGAGGTCCAAACTCCAGTTCGATAGCATCCACTTTAGACCAAAACTCACACTGGTGGAATCTGCAGGACTAGACACGGGATAATGACACAATATCAAAGGTTTGACAGGAGATAATGCACAGGTAATCTGGTATGCGTATTAATAAAAAATGCTTTGAATTATATTCATCCCTCAGATTTTCTTACATTGCGGATTTTGGTTGCAATACAGATCCCGGTAATTTAAAGGAGACGATGCCATCGCTCCACTGAACATGGTCAATAAACTGGTGAGCAACAGCACAAAGAAGAAACTGTCACTTATACTGGGATGTGACGCAAATGCGCGCAACGAGGCGTAGGGAAGATCCAACACCAACAAAAGGGATGAGTACCTTGTAGCATAAATTAAGAAATTTTAGTGTGGGAACCACACCAACATATGTAGCCGTGGCGCGTGAAGAGGTCCTGGTCATAACTAGGAACTGGAGAGGCTTAAACGAGCCCTCATTCACTTTCGTTACAAATAAAATTAGACTTCGTTGCCTTTATAAGAAAAGACATTTTAACGATTTTTTTTAAGGGTTTTACTCTTTAATCTTTGGAGCTCAAAAACGAATTTTTTAGCCCACGTTATTTCTCATTGAAAAACGAAGAAAAATATACTATATAAGACCCTTAAATAAAATGGTGCTCCCGAAATTTAGAATTTACAAGACTGAGTTTATTTTCAAACTGCAATTCCCCGAATAGGTGAAAAAAGGGTTACCGTTCATGGGTTAAAGTTAACATTTTCGAATGAAACTGATAATCCAAAAAGTGATGTTTACGCTTCCGCTTCGAGTAACGTTATGCAATTTTATTTCAGTCCGATTGAACAAAATTTAAAAAATCTGCTTCACGCAGCAATTTTCTTTTAGTTGATGTAAACACATGGCATAGTTACAAAGGATCAGGATAATTCTCTTCCGCATCAGCATTTTGAAGGCTTACATTGTTAATTTATAAAAAGAATAAAGAAACAACCAAAACTAACTCATGTATATTCAATGTTTCCGGCAGTGAATGACCCCGAAAGACGTATCAAAAGACAAAACTCTGAAATAGCCAACAAAATGTCCAAAAAATACAACAATCAACAGTCAGTCCAAATTCGAAAGACTTTTCCGGCGCTGACATAACAAAACATGGATGGACAATAAATCAAATTGAAAAAAATTAAATACAACACAAAAATCAAGTTATAACAAAGCCAACAATAAAAAATGAAGAGCTAGTAAAATAAATAAAAATAAAAAAGCAAAACCTACACAAAAACGAAGACACAAGACGCAAGGGACACATCCTCCTACGCAATGGACAGACGACAGCAATAACAACAAGGACAAGAACAACGACAACTGTAACAACAAAACAAAGATGTTGTTCTAAAAAGTCAACAAGCATGAACCATTCATTGTCGTTTGTCCAGCACATGATGACCAACCGGATGTTGACGACGACCCTTTCTCCATTTGGTCCGGTTTTAACCAGTACTACTCGTTTAACGCCCACTCAGCTTGGACATTGCAATAATTTGTATTGATTGCGTTGCACTCACATAAACGTCACTTTCGATAGCTGACAGTTATTTAGGATGTTGTCAACATTGCGCAAAAAAATTACCCAGCTAATAGAGCGTTTTTTATGGAGCTATTCCTTGAAGCAGGGGTGTGCATGAGCGTAAGCTATCGGGGCGTAGTGGTCATTAGTGAAGGGCATTAATTGGACGTCTAATTTTTTTTTTATCTCAAAGCATTAAATAATTTATTGCTGTTCAAGTTATTGTTAGACGGAGGAGAAGATAGAGTTATGGGCCAATAAAAAGTGTCACAGTGAGTTAAGTTAAACTGTTTTTTTGCCTTGATTTTGGACAAAAGTGTGAGGCTGGCAACTATGCTTGGGGGCATTAAATGAGCAATTCAGTTGCAAATAATTCGCAAAAATAAAAGTTTTTTTATTTTTTGCAACGTACAATAGGGTAAATAATGGCAAAAGTGTAAAATCTTTAAAGAAATACATTTCAAGGTGCATAGTGTTGTTTGGTACCCTACGAAAGAAGATAAAATTCTGCATTAGGTGCACTTGGTGAAAGGATTGTAAAAAAAAAGTTGCGTCAGGGTTGCGCACTTTCGCGTTTTTCCCATTTTTTTACTATAACTTACATGTCACAAATCTATTAATTTTGCTAAAAAAAATACAAAAAGTACAAAATAATTGCAAATAATAAACAGATTTTGTTTTTTTTACACTTCTCTTTTTTTCGTTATGCGCTATTTTTTACCCTACACTACGGCAAGCGGCATATGCAGTTCACTTTTCCACAGTTAAAATAGATATATAATTGATGTTTCTTTCAAACACCGGCATTTCATATAATTTATTAAGGCAGTATTCTAGTGCAGAAAATTGAAACACTCAAAAAAAATTTCATTTTCCGATAGTTTATGCATATGAAGGGCTTATTGCAATAACGTGATAGGCCACATGATTTAGGCTGAATACATTACTTTTCATTTTCAATAACCACTGAAAAGACTTTGGCTATTTCTTATTAATTTTCTAAACTATTTTTAAAAGTTTCCGTATTCAATTCCATTTCTTCATACAAAAATATATTTTTTGAAAACTTCGGAGTCGATTATTTCAAAATATTTTTTATGTGGCTTATCATGTTTTTTGCAATAATCCCTCCATATATTCATGAATATCTCCTTAAAAAATTTTTCGAAACTTAAATTATTTCAAAAGTTATATCTTTAAACACAATTTTCTCGAAACTACTTTTTCCAACACGTTTGACATGATATGTCAAGTTCTAATGGACCGATTCCCTTTAAATTTAGTGTCGACCTTTTTTATTAACCCTTTATGGCCCGGATAGATTAGATAGTTAAGTGAGGAGGGAGCTAGGCACCCAGTTACTACGGCTTCAGGGGTCTATTGTTACAAACCTCTATAAGTTACAGTTCATCCTTAATCGTTAGGTTCGCCTAAAATAATCTCTAATGGCCAAAAAGTGATTTTGACTGAGGTGGGCCCATGCTGACCATGTGAGGGGGTTTATTAAAATTTTTCATTTTGATCTGTCGTCGGGGGCGATGGTTCTGGGAATGGGTTGGTTCCCTCAGTTCTGGGTGACTGGTTCATCCACTGTGGTGGAGCGGCGGTGGGGTGTTTATCGATAGTTATTCGTTAAACATTCTGTTGACGTTCGGGCCTCGAGCTATCGACATTCTACGCTGGTGGAACTATAATAAATTTATTTTAAGTTAGATTAAGATATAATGAAAAATCATTGTTAGTTACTAACACCAATTGCAACATTTTGTTGCATGGGAATGGGGTGGTAACCCTAAGTTCTGGGTTATTGTTCCATCAAATCTCCTTCTGAGATCTACCCAAATACTAACATATCCGTAGTAGGCTCACGTTACCGCGGGTCACTACATATCCTCCTCTGGTCCATTGGTCACCGCATGCTTGTGAGTGACTATGGATGCAAAAAATTAAATAATTGTCAACAGCGACAAATAAATCATATAGGGAGAGTGGGGGTTCACCCGTTTTTTAATTGTTTCCTTGTAGGTTTTTTGGGGGACTAAAGAGGCGGCTAAGGACAACATGTGTGATACTCCTTAGCAATAAAAATTATTGCCTTTCACACACAGCTTTTCACCTTTTTAGGTATATTTTCTTTGGCAGGCTCCATTGGGAGCTGTCCATTCTGAACGTTCAATGGTGCTAAATTCGCATGCCTCGGACAATTTGGTTAGTGGCGCTAAATAGTTGAACGGCAATTTAATCAGCCGTCGGAGGTTGTTTTTCTTGATTTGCCTTGTGAATTGGTTTTCCTCGAGATTCTATCTTGAATATGGTTATGTGGTTTTTTGGTGTCATACACTGACTTAATTGAATTTTGACTGCATATCGTGTGAACGCCATACTGACTAAATGGGTTTTTGCTGGTCAAAAAGGTTCATCCTTTTGTGTAGGTTACGATGTGTTGGGGATCATTTAATGCGATTTTTGGCCGTTTCGGTGGGGTTTGTTGAACAAACCGGTTGTTTTACGACTTCCGTTGGGAGCGGTTCATTGTTACAGTGAAGTTCGGCACACATGCCTGCACGTTAAGTGGGTTATTGTGTTGACTCTTTGTGAGAATCTTTGACCGTTTTCGGTAGGTTTTGTAAAGCAATATCCTTTATATATATATATGGTTTTCAGGTTTTAGGTTTTACTAATTTGAACTTTATTATTTGTTAGGTTTTATTTATTTTGTTAGGGTTTTTACTAGGTTTCTAACTAATTTTTGTTAAATTTTTATTTTGTAAGTTTTTTCTTGAATGTGCTGCATGAATGTGCTTTATATGTATGCATGAATGTGCTGCATGAATGTGTTGTGTGAATTTTCAATTGTTATTTGATTAGCTTATTTCGAATTAGAGGTTTGTCAGGTTTTGTTATTTTGTTAAAGCCTCTGATAAGACCACTTGGCTGTGGTAGAAAAACGTTTAAAGGTAGCCTTTAAGCCCACACGGCAAGGATTAGGTTTTAGGTTGATTTTTTCGCTTATATAGATGGAATGATGGAAGGTTTTTATATATTTTTTGTTAGGCTTTTTATTATATATTATGATTTGTGTTGTGTGGTGTTGAGTCAGGTTATTGACGTGACATTGTACGGCACGATCATACTTATGTAGGTTTTTAATTTTTATATTATGATTTGTGTTGTATAGTGTTATGTCAATTATTGATTAGTGACATTGTATAGCATGGTCATATTTCGGTAGGCATTTTAAAGGAAAAATTGTTTTCTTAAAATTAGCAATTATAATAGGAGTTTTAAGTATAAAACAGTCTGAAAAATAATTGTAATGCTTAAATTTGAGGAGGAGTTATTATCTTCAATTTTGAGTAATAGTAAATTCAAACATACGGACATAACAGGCACTTAGTGGTCAAAATACAAAATTATATTTTTACCCCGTCTCTAGCCCCCTGGCTTAGCGCTTTGGAATTCTGCTTCTTATAATTTTTTTCTGTCTTTTTGACATATTTTGTAAGTTTAACTTGCAAAATTTTTTCAAACAGTTGCAGAGATCTGAAACGCTTTGCCGTACAAAATCAATGTAGTATGAGTATGAGTAAGTCTGAGTATGAGTGAGTATGAGTAGTATGAGTATGACTATGAGTATGAGTGAGTGTGATTATTAGTGAGGATGAGTATAAGTGAGCATGAGGAGTATGAGTAGTATGAGTATGAGTGAGTATGAGTAGTATGAGTATGAGTATGTGTGAGTATGAGTAGTATGAGTATGGCAATGAGTATGAGTGAGTGTGATTATTAGTGAGGATGAGTATGAGTGAGCATGAGGAGTATGAGTGAGTATGAGTAGTATGACTATGAGTATGTGTGAGTATGAGTATGAGTGAGTATGAGTAGTATGAGTGAGTATGAGTAGTATGAGTGTGACAATGAGTATGAGTGAGTGTGATTATTAGTGAGGATGAGTATGAGTGAGCATGAGGAGTATGAGTGAGTATGAGTAGTATGACTATGAGTATGTGTGAGTATGAGTGAGTATGAATAGTATGAGTGAGTATGAGTATGACAATGAGTACGAGTGAATGTGATTATTAGTGAGTATGAGTATGAGTGAGTATGAAGAGTGTGTGTGAGTATGAGTAGTATGAGTATGTGTGAGTATGAGTATGAGTGAGTATGAGTAGTATGAGCAGTATGAGTGAGTATGAGTAGTATGAGTATGAGTGAGTATGAGCAGTATGAGTATGAGTAGTATTAGTATGAGTATGAGTGAGTGTGGTTATAAGTGAGTATGAGTATGAGTGAGCATGAGGAGTATTAGTGAGTATGAGTAGTATGAGTATGACTATGGTTATGAGTGAGTATGAGTATGAGTGAGTATGAGTAGTATGAGTATGAGTGAGTATGAGTAGTAATAGTATGGGTAAGAATGAGTAGGTATAAGTATGAGTGAGTATGAGTATAAGTGAGTATGAGTGATTATGAGTGGGTATGAGTATGAGTGACTATGAATATGAATTTCGGGATTCGAAATTCATGATGCCGGTGTTTTGTATTCCGTTTGAGTATGAGTAGGTATGAGTATGAGTATGAGTGACTATGAATATAAATTTTGGGATTCGAAATTCATGATTCCGGTATTTTTTGGGATCCCGAAATGATAAAATTTTCAAATAATGGAATTTAGCTGTATTAAAAGCAGGGACTGTTGATCCCGAAATGATAAAATTTTAAAATAATGGAATTTAGCTGTATTAAAAGCAGGGACTGTTAATAACTCTTTCTTGTAGTTTCTGCGTTTTAGCAAAAACAAACGCATATTTTTTTTAAATAAAAATCCAAATGTATGGCGCTCAAACGCTCAAAAGTTTATAAGACAACACTAAGACGAAATCATAATTACTAATGCAGACAAAAGTTACAGTTGTAATGTACAAAGACGAATACAAGGGGAAAAAAATTCAACAATAACTAGAAGAAAAAGTCGAATTCCGAAATCGCATTTTGTATTTTTAGAGGAAATACTGGTAAATTTTATGATTGGAAATAAATGCATAACCTGATTGAATCAGATCAAAATAAAATACCATAATCGTTATTTTTTAATTTAATTTTATTTTGATATGATTTAATCAGGTTATGTATTTCTTTTCAATCATAAAATTTACAAATTTTTTAATAAAAATCATAGCCTTTAAGGACCTTAATTAAAGATATTTTCTAAATGTTTAAATATTTAAATTATATAATAAATATATTTAACAAAAATGTTATGATTTTTTATATTTCAAAAAAGTTGAACATATATATATATATGAAACCCAAAATATTTTAAGTATCAAAAAATATTTCACTTTATTATAAACATGAAAATATGTACGTAAATAAATTAAACAACACAAGCAACACAAATTTATCTTTTAAAAAATTAAAAAAAAACAAAACTTTTTATTCAAACAAACTAGTTTGCTGTTAATAAATAGTATGATGTGAGTAAAATATTCCTTCTATAGTAAATAAACTATAGTATAGTAATAAAACTATTGTTACTTTCAAAATTCTATGAAAGTTGAAGAGCCTCGTAAACAGAGTCTTTTAATATCACAACCAAAACAAACTAAAAAATAGACTTCCAAGGTGTCTAGAGAGATAAAAAAAGAACAGGGTGATTTCGATATTTTAAAAAAAAATCGTTTGCATTGCAGTTGCATTTATAGTTGCTGAAAATTTTTATATTTTCTTATGAATAAAATCCTTATACTCGAAATTGGTCCGAGACTTCGGGATCCCGGGATTAAAAGCCCTAGTTGTTCTCTTTGCTTATTCCGCACACATTTTTTTAGTGATTAGTTTCTATAAAATTCATCGTTTTCCCCAATTGGAAGGCTTCAACTTTCATATATCGTGTTTAAGGTGTATGGGAGTTGCCACACCCCTTGGCCTTATACCACTTATATTATTTGTTGAAAATTGACTTTGATAACACTTTTGATTTGAATTTCAAGATCCTAGCTTTCACATGTGTTAAGTTATTTAGTTTTGTTGAATTTTGTTGTTAAGCGCCACCTATTGCAAAATTTTTGCACTATGTGCACAACCAAAAGCTATCTATACAGAAAGCTCAGTCTAAAGCGTTTGCAGAGTAACATTTTATACGCATGCTTGCATTTTCTGAGTTCGCTGAGCATTAACAATAAGTGGACGGATGTTTAAGTACCCAGTGGTAAATGGACAAATGACGTAACCAATTGTTTCTTAAATACCATCTATCTGCGAGGCCTCCGAAGTCTGTTTACAATTCTGAAATACAATTGTTCGGACATGCCCGCTAAAACACTGATGACATCTACCTTACACAATAAGCTGGGAATAGGTATGCACAAGATAGCAGATAACAAAAAATGACGCACAAAATTAGAGAGAACAAGAAAATTTAGCGAAAATCCTCTCTACACCAAAACCCAATGCAAACGAAAGAGACCACACCGAAAAAAGCAAACAAAGCAAATAAATTTCTACAATTCAATGAACGAATTATTACTTTTTATCTAGCATTTCAGAGTTTATGTTTAATAAAACTTAGTTTTTAAATAAATAAAACTATGTTCTGGCTTAAGCATAAAATTTAAAAATTTTAACAAACACACTTCACAGCAAAACTTCCTGTTAGAAAACACAAGTCAAACTGTTGTTTGAACAATGAAAATAAAATTATGGTCTTAAAGACAGAAACAAGATTTTGTTACAGCCCGCTTACAGTTCCGCATTACAATGTCACTACAACAAGTTTTTTACAAGCGAGTATGAAATTCTCTCTTGCTCATATATTAAGCGTGAGCGCAATTTTATTTAATTTCTCTTTCGCTTTTTTAAAATGTTTCTGAATGTTTTTAAAAAATTTTTTTTTTGTTTTATTTTCGTAACGTAATTATCATTAATATCAGTAACATTAAAAAAATTCCAACTAAATTGGTTAAAAATAACGGACAGCAGAGAGAAACAGACGCCACTTTTTTATATATATAGAATGTAATTACAATTCTTTGTTTTTGTATATAGTGTCGTTCAATGCTTGTTTTGTGCAATTTGTAGTAATATCGAAAGTGATGTATATAACTATTAGGCCTATTACGGTTCACAGCAATACACTGCTGTGTCTTATTTTAAGTATTAGCAATGTACACAATAAAAACAGAAATTACTGTTGTGTTGTGAACCGTAATAGGCCTATAAGTTATTCGGTTAAGAGTATACAGCTAATGATTACATATTTAAGGTTCTCAAAAATGTTGTCTTCCGTGTGTAAACGGAATCAAATGTATACTTTTTACACTTCGAAGAAGTCTTTATGTCATTTTGTATGGGAGGTAGGCGGAGTATTCATTTGATTGTATACAATTTTAAATTTAGAATTCATATTAAAAACCAAAACTTATGTGCAGAATTTCAAGTGCATATATTAACTTTCGTGGAATTTTAAGAGTTTTTACCGTTTTGATAATGTTACTTTGCATGGGGGGTGGGCGTGGTTTTCACTCGATTTGATTTAATTTCATATTCAGAGTGCACATTAAATATCAAAGTACACATTAAGTTTTGTGGAATTTAAAGAGATTTTACCGTTTTGATAGAGTCACTTTGTATAGGAGGTAGGCATGGTTTTCATCCGATTTAGTTAATTTTTAAACTAGATCTTAATTTTTTTAAATACAAGCTTAAATAACAAACTCCATGACGATAGGTTTAAAATTACGGCTGTAACCGTTTCGACAGACAGACGGACGGATGGACGGTCAGTTTTTTCTTATTTTTACCCATTCCTACATTCAAAATAAGTCAAAAGTTCCCTCAGTCTTCTAGGTGAATTGATACCCATTTTGAGGCTTCAATACCCCACTGTGCAACGCTTTGACTTCTTCTTCCTAGAAGTATTTACAGTAAAATTTCCCTAACTTTAAGTGAATATTTTAATATTTTCATTCCAATTTTACAATTTTGTCAAAATTGTTCGTATATTATTATTATTATGTAGCAAACGCATACAATATATTTATGTTGGTCATCTTCTGTGTGTCCAGAAATGCTTTTGTCAAAGTAAAAACTGCTGACACATAATTATTTGACCATGCATATAAATCATAAAAGAGATCACTAGCAGCGTCCTTGCTGCGGGTGTGGCAATTCAACTCATCCCCGTGCATATTCAAGCGAGTCAAGGAAACATCTTCATTTATGACTGCGCGTTGGTTTTTATCTATAGTTTCCACTTAAATGCACATTACACTCCACATGCCACTAACCGGCCAAAGGACTGCTGCATTGTAACCAACCACATACATACAGACATATAAAGCCCGTTCCAGTTTAAGTTAGTGACCATAAATTTCCAAAATATTAGAAAAAAATATTATTAATAAAGTAGCTACACATAGCTCCTTTTTCACTTACTCACCCCGTTATGATGGGACCAACTGCTAATCGGAATTTGGAAGCTAATCGAAACATATGCATAAATCATAAACAAATATTAATGGATAATGGTATCATCAGTGCATTAGGTAGTCATAATCTTGAATCGAGGCAGTCGATGATGGTTTGTGTAAAGGAATCAACTGTGTGGGTGTAATGAAGCGTTGTGGAACGAATAGAAAGGAAGAGCTAACGGAATAAGTGTCGCAATCTTTAATAGGTTTTTGAGGGAAGGGCCATGTGATTTTTTTAAAAAAAAATGTAAAAGCTGTTATATAATAAGACTCACTTAAAATTTTAATCGGAAAAATCAAAGACTTGATTAAATATCGGTGGTTTTTTTAGAGGCGTAAAACTTAAATTAAATAAAGGAAAATGTTTCTAAAATCCATAAAAAACTTTATATTAAAGATGATTTTTTGACATTAATGTTTGTTTATTGATATGATTTCGTACATATGGCCGCCAAGTCTGGCGAGTACATAGTGTTATCTGTCCAATTTCCATACACTCTTCGAAGTAAGTCCAATTGAGGAACGAAAAATTTAGCAATTATGTCTCTGTACTCTCTCTCTCTGTTCTGACCATTATTATTTTTGAACACATATGAACCAATGATTTCACCGTCTCATAAAGAGTCCATAAGAAATGCCCGATGTGTTTCTCGAATTGAACTGTGTTTTTCGAAATAAATTTGAATAATTTGAATAATTTGCAAACGTTGCGCCGACGCAGTGTTTGCTTTTTAAAATTTTAGGATCACAAAAATCCCTAACATTTTTTGTTGAATAAAAGCGTTTTTATTTCGAAAGTAATATTAAAAAACAATACCTAGAAAAATGGAATAATAAAGTCGCCCACGTGTAATGAACGTCAAGCTATTACTTAATATATAAAAAATTGAATTTCAGTCATTTATTTTTTAACTAAATTTGGCCGAAAACTTTACTAAAAATGTCCAAGCTCATAAATTGTAAACATTTTTGTACAATTTTTGGGCATGCTTTACGAATAAATTTTAGCAAACATAAGTTATGCGCTTCACTGAAATTCTGATTTTGAAAACTGCAAAAGGACATTTTAACACAGACAGACGCTGCTACTGATGTCCAAACATGGAATTATACGGTAATCTGACTTGAGTAAACAAGCAACGAAATTTGTTTGTTAGAAAAATAATAATAATAAAGTTGAAAAAGGATTCAGGCCATTAAGTTCCGGAAGCTCGTCTAGAAGAGCTCGAATAGGTTTGTACGTAAGCCGAAAGCAAAACTACAACCAGGACAAATGACTGCAGCAAAGAAAATGTTGAGTACAACAGCAGAAACAACAACAACCAGAATGAACCCTAGAAGTCGTTAAGCGAATTTGTAACATTTTTATTTGTTACGAATTAAGCAACCCTTCCGTTAAATAAATCAGCGCATTACAGAATGCAAAAAAAAAAATTTAGAAAAAAAACACAACAACGGAAAACATAGTCAAAAGTTTCTAAAGCAACAAATTAAGTGTAACTCGAGTTTATTTGAGTCAACTCTTCAGTGCCCAGCCCCTTAAAGCTTGCTATGGAGAACATTATCAACGCCATTTAAATGGCCACAACAACAATGGCCAAAAATTGTCGATTTTTTAAGTGCTTTAAATTTTAAAATAAGAATTCATTCAACAATTGTAGTGTTTTGTTTGAAAGGGGGTGCACACCCTGCACTGTTGCGGCCCAGCACGCATCCCCCTCTTTTAAATGAATCCAAACATTTATTACCGGATTATCCGGAATAAATTTTAAATTTATCACAGAATTGAAAATGTTTTTTCTCTTTCAATTTGAATTCGATTTTAAACATCCGTTTCCGATTGTCCTCGAAATGTTTGTAAGAACTTAACGAAATCAGGATAAAGCCAAATAATAAATAATTGATACTAGCTGAAAGTCGGAGCGTAGCTACGACGCTCCTTTGTCCAACGTCCATAAAATGTTATTGGCGAAACTGCATGTGTAAATAGGGGTCGAATACTGAATTCCAAGCCTGTGCGACCTATAACTTCAAAGTTATTCGATATCGACAATTTGGGTTGTATGGGAAGTGCCACGCCCCCTTGAACATAAAATGTTCTCAGTGAAACTGCCTGCGTAAATTGAATCCCAGCAAAATTTTTGATGCAAATGTGCGAACACTGCTTCCAAAAGGCATTCTATAAATCCAATTGTGATTCTTTTTAGCCTTATCAAGAAGCGCTTTCAAGAGACATTCTCATACACTACTTCTGAAAGACATTCAAATAGCATTTAAATTCAATCAAAGTAAAAAAATATATATATATATATGATTGTAATAATTGTTTTAGATATTTTCCGTGGGATTTTTTAAGCCCCCAACAAAACCCAACCAATTCCTACTTCCAACACCAAAATGCCGTGAAAATCGAAAAAAGCGATATTTTACGTGGGATTTTTTTAAGCCCCAACAAAACCCAAAAACTTCTAATTCCCAATACCAAAATCGCGAGAAAACCGGGAAAAGGAATATATTCCTTGGAATTTTTAAGCCCACCTAAAGCTTAGTATGCTGTAGAAGCGAAAAGAAATATTCCGTAAGAAATGCATTGCGTTTTTGACATCAAAAAGGCAGCGAAATTTTTTTTTCGTTGGTTAGTATGCTGTTGAACCAAAAAATTTGTTCAATGCAGCCAAGTTCACAACCATGATTGGAGAGTCAAAACGTCAAAATTTTGCTGTCTTTTACAGGCATGCTACACAGGCCAGTATACTGGCTCTGTCCCAGCAGGAATTGGATCGATCCGTCTTCGAAGATGTCTTCGAGACATGCCAGTTTATTGCAAGACGGATCGATCCATTTTCATGGCAGTCTTCGAAGACATTTTCATACAAAATTCTACTTTGACTAGCAAGACACTTTGTTGAAAAGTCTTCAACGACAGCGTCAAGCCACGTCTTGCTAAGCGGTTGCATATAAACAAAACCATGCGCTCTCAGTGGTAGATATTTACATTTTTACACTCAGAGAGCGTAAGAAAGAGAGAGGTTATAATATATATAATATATAAATTATAAATATATATTATAAAAAAATATAAATTATACAATATAAATTATAAATATATATAAATAAATATAAATTATAAGTTATACAATATATAAATTCTACCAAAAATTCAAATATAAATTAAATACGCACGCGCTTTAAACTCGCAAATTAAATCACAACTGACTATCAAACGTCTCGATGATTCCAAATTAAAAATACAATTTGAATAATGGACATATGATGAAAATATGCATACGAGTCTTGCAGAGCGTTTGCATTCACCTCTGAGCATTACAAAAACAATTTCTTGATGAGAGAACATCTGAGATGCTTGCTGAAAATATGCATACGAGTCTTGCAGATCGTTCGCATTGATCTCTAAGTATTAAAAAACAAATTTTTTATGAGAGAACATTCAAGGTTTTTTGGTGACTTGTCTTGCAGAGTGTCAGCGTTCACTCTGAGTATGCGTACTTGGTCTTCGAGACGGCTTAGAAGACTTTATCTTTGAGAATTCATAAACAGACTGGAGTAGTTCGAAAAACTCAATACATTCACACTTTTTTACAAATACACTCGCACTGGATTCACTTTTACGCCAATTTCATCGCTACTGGCAACGAAATTTCAGAGCCAGTGGATTTTGACAGCAGCGGCCAGTGTATGTCAAAAAGGGGGACATCAGTGTTGTTTTTAATTACTTTTGGTGGATTTATTTTGGGTTTTCCTAAATTTCGTACAGGAAGCAACACTGATTACTTGTTTAAAGCACACGCAAACTGCAATAGCAGCGAGAACCTTCGCATACGATGAAATTTTTTTAATGAACTTTCACTTGCATGTGTGGCATCTCTTGCTACTAGCATGAAAGTTCGAAATTTTTCGAATCATTCTTTCACACTTTCACTGTCACTGGCTTGGGTAACCGACCTGTTATATTTATGTCCGTACAATTTGACATTCAACTGGCGTGGAAATTTGACATTCAACAATAATATTCAACTAACACATTCAACAAACACGTTATGGCAAGTATGTGTTAGTGTTGAGTCTACACCAAAGTTTTGCGTGTAGAATTAAATGCCTAAACATTTTCGTTCCTACAGCATACTAAGCTTAACCACAAAAACCATTCCATTCCTTGGAATGCCTTTTTAAGGTTCTCCTAAAAAACCCCTACTATAATACTTTCATTAAAGAGCTCAAAAAATCTTACATTAAAAAATTCTGGAAGCACTTTTAAAGAGCAAAAAGGAAAGATTCCTTCCAATGACATGCATATCTTAAAAGAATGCCTTCTGGGTATGAAAGTGGAACGGATGGAATTCAAGACTTTCCCTTAAACTTTACCTTATTTTGGAAGTACTTTTTTTGCTGGGATGCTGAATTCCGAGGCTGTGCAACCTATAACTTCAAATCTATTCGAAATAGAAAATTTGGGTTGTAATGGAGATGACACGCCCCCTTGTTCAACGACAATAACATGCTATCAGTGATATGTCATGTGTAAATTGTGGTTGAATGCCGAATTCCGAGGCTGTGCAACCTATAACTTCAAAGCTATTCAATATAGAAAAGTTGGGTTGTATGGGAGATGCCACGCCCCTTGTTCAAAGCCAATTAAATTTTATCAGTGATATGTCATATACCGAATTCCGAGGCTGTGCGATCAATAATTCCAAAGCTAATTAGTATCGAAAATTTGGGTTGTATGGAAGGTGTCACGCCCCTTTTTTAACGCCCATAAAATGTTATCAATGAAACGGCACGATTAAATTGTGGTCGATTACGGAATTCCCAGGATGTGCGATCTGTATTAACAAACCCATTATTTTTCAAATTTGGGTTCTATGGGGTGTGCCACGCCTCCTTTTTCAATGCAAAAACCATTCTTGGCATGTGCTTTATAACTTTGTAAAAATTCATGAAACCGAATTCCGAGGCTGTGCGAACTATAACTCCAAAGCTATTCGATGTCTTAAGTTTTGGGTGCCACGCCCCTTTTATAATCGGCACCAGACTTCACAGGAACACTCTCAAGATTTTGCTACCATTTTCCTGAAAATTTTTATAAGAATTGGTTTAGCGGTTTCGTAGTCTTTACGTGATATACACACATACTAGGGACTCCAATCCTGGAAACTTTTCTCATTCCCGGAATCCCGGGATTAGTTCGGGATTGAAAACTTTAAAGAGTAATTAAATCAAAACGTTTTTAATGCAATTTGTTATTATTTATTACTTGAAACTAAAAAATGTACATTAATTCATTTATAAAGCAACAAAAACAAAACACATTAAGGGTATTCACAATTGCGTGAACTTTACCCAGCGCTTCTTATAATTTTTGTTGTTTTACATGAAATCTCTAAAAAGCAAAAGTGTGGTAATTTTAAGTAGCCCAATGATATGTTTAACGAGCGTGGTTTTTACAGTTCCATAAACAATTGATCGGTGTCCAGTTATTTTCTAATTGCAAAAATGGAAAAAGTTCAAAATGCAAGTTAAACTTTTTATGCCATATATTAGTAAAATATACCAAATTGGATAGTTCATTTATTTGCATAGTAACAAAAATATTTAGTAGGAGGTTCCCAACAACAAATTCTATTTTAAAGGGTGCACATTATTGTGGTTTTCAACTATAGAAAAAAACCACAATATCACGATACCACACAATTGTGAATACCGTTCTTGTTAATAAACACAAAAAAAAAACTTAAATAATATTAATGACTAGCAAATTGTATTAATTTAAAGTACAAAAAATATAAAAAAAATACTGAAGAGTTTAAGGCATTATTATATAAATCGTCGCTTGAGAAAATAAATGTCGTATGTGAAAATTTTCACTTTTGAGATTATTGAGAAAAAGATGCTATAAATTCTTTAAAAATAGAGGTAAGTTCACAAAAATTTCGTAATCTATTGAGAAATGTGTCTGCAAATAGGCCTGAAATGCTGAAGAATATTACTCCGCTAGATTTTGAATTATAGCCCCTTTTTCTCAATAATCTTAAATGAAAAATTTCAAATAAGATATTTATTTTCTCAAGCGACTAAATGTTAAACATTTTTTTTAGACACTGTTTTCTTGTTTGTTTGTGTTAAAGGCAAATTAAGGTTGGAAAAGACTTTTTCATATTAATTTTTTGTTTTAATTATTTTTAAAGTAATACATTAAGCAACGCGTCTTATTTTTCATTAAAGAGTTTTGTTCGGATATTATTACAAATATAGCCCTCTGATGAGAAGCAAGCAACGTTCTGATTCTATGCTAGTTGGAGAAATAGTTGTACCATAATCGTGAGCAATTTTTAAGTTTCGATCACTATTGCCTTCACCACAAAACAAAATTATTTCCTAAGTCAGAATATCTGACACATTTGGAAATACATAGCTGACTTCCCGATGTTGCAAATTCTTCTAAATTTTTGCAATTTTGCAAAGTCTTTGCTGCAGTGATTCACACCCTTTGTTTTTAAACAAGAAAAATTTTAAAAAACCTCTTTTCATTAGAATTTTTTATTAAAAATAAAATGGGGTCAAATTTTCCCCCACGTCACAGACTATGTCAAAAAAATTCACCTCCAAAGTTAAAGGGTAAAAATTCCGAGATCCCGGAACGAAAATCCCGAAATTTAAAGGGGCTTTAATCGCCCGGGACCCTGGGATTAGCTTCTTTAATACATACCCACATACAGTCGAGTACGCAGGGGTTTTTGGGGGTTAAAACCCTCCCGAAATGAACGAATTTTAACGAGCACCGAGAGCAACTCTCAGCACAACATGGCAGCCGTTGTCTTTTTATGGTCACGAAAAAGATTCTTAGATAACATTGTTATCTTATGACAAATAAAAAGACTCAATTTAAAACATATATTGGAAAAAGGCCATAATATATAGGGACTTAAATTTTGTAAGTACACCGAGGAAAATATGTGTTAAAATTAATGAAACTGTGTTCATATTAAACGAATTTATTTTTGAAATAATAGCCCAAACAGAATAGGCATAGCCAACACGTAGCGAGCTGTCGAAAATGTAGCCAACGAAATGTTGTGCACAGAATAGAATTTGTGTTGATAACGCAGATAGAGCTTTATGCTTACAATATTTTGTTATATTTTACAAAATTAATAGATACTGCCTTTTGCATATCATAATTTGTTTGCTTTTTTACTAATTTGGACTAATATGTTTTTAGTTAATTTTAAGTTTTATAATTTGAACTATGTATTTTGACATTTCGCTACCATTGGCTGCGGAAAAAGTTAAAAGTTCGTCAACATTTTTGTGTCGGCTGCGTTCGCTACATGTTGGTTATTTTTATTATGTTCATTTCATAGGGTTGCAAGGCAACTAACTTCTATGTTGACATTTCTTTTGTTGGCTGCGTGTTGGCTATGCTTATTCTGTTTGGGCTATAAAGCTTGAAACAATTTTATTTGAGTTGAAAGTTGAGTCAAATGTTTGTAGAGTTAAATTTAAAACAAAAGTTTTTGTTTTCAAAACAATAGGGGTATTCTCTATGTCTAGCATAATAGCATGAGAGCACGGATTGTAACCATCCTATACTGAAGTATCCAATGGATCGAGAGCGTCCTATTGTACAAGCGTAGCATAGTTAAATCAACAGCTCAAAGAACTCTATAATGAGATGCACTTCACTCTCATTCATCCTTCTGTTCGGCTTCTCTATTATTCTCTTCTCTCTCATTACAAACACAGGGTTGCATTTCATTAACTATGCTTTATAGGAGCATGTCACACGTAGCAGACACGGGCAAATTTGTTGTTGTTTTCACGGGTAAAAGAAGCTCTCTCAATTTCCAGTTTCTTATTTTACCCGCGAAAACAACAACAAATTTGTCCGTGGCCGCGCTAGTGTGACATGCCCCATAGCATCGCCGTATATATGGGTTTCAGTGTAGCACAAGAATTATATATTCAAGATTCCGCCTTGCGCATGTCCACTCTCTTTGGGAGCACGTGCATGTGACGTCAGAAGTGCAAGAGAAAAGAGAGTCAAACTGACTGAAAAAAACGTAGTAAAAAATTTTTAATAGGGGTTATCGATTTAAAAATCTAATTTTTTTATAAAATCTTGGTTTTTTAAAAGAAATAATTTTAAATAAAATAACAACGCTTGCACAGAAAAAATTTTAATATTTTAAATTACTATCTTTGATAAAAATTTTATATCTTATTGGGGTGTTAACTTCCGTATTGACCCCTTCACAAAAAAATAGCTCGATTTATTTTGAGAGCAGTTTGACTGTTTCTTTGTGTGTATTTCGTTTGTTTCCCAATTAGCCAATCAGATTCATTTGCTTAGTTTCGTTTGTTGTTTATGTGATTTTTTTGTTTGAATGTATTTTCACTTATGACGTAGACCTGTGCTGTAGATTGCCATTTCTGCGCACTTAAGGCGTGATCTTCTTTATATTGTTCTTGAGTGTAGCACACATAGGAAATATTTTACGGTTTTTTTGATTGTATTTTGTTGTTGCGACGATGCACGGATTGTATATTTCCTATTCTTGCACCGTGCAACATTCATATTCTAGACATAGAGAATACCCCTAATATTTTTATGTCAGTAGTGAAATTCCCAGAAACTAAGCGATAATAATCGTTGTCGTTACCGGTCATTGTGCACGTGCCACGTTCATAGAAAATGACAGTTTTCGCTTATTAACGACATCAAAAATCGTCGTTAACGCGTTTGGGAATTCCACTGCTAGTTAACTAGCAAGAAGTATTTAAATTTTTTCATATTTATATAGGTTTTCCGACATAACTCCCAAACCATACATCAAGCAAATACAATTAATACACCAAAATATTTGTCATTACTCCAGACAAAACTGCATCCTTGGAAAAAATAATCGTAATTGAAATTTTATTTTGATGTTTCTTTTGGTGAATTATTTTTTGTTTTTTCACTATACAATTCAAACTACATATCCCATTTTTAAGATTTTCTGATACTGCAGATTTTTTTTTTTTTTTGAATTAGCAAATTGAAATAATAAAATTTTTTAAAAAAATTGTATAACTTTTAAAGGAAGTTCGATCTGATAATATTATAAATCTTTAGTGAGGCTATAAATAATTCCCTATAGTGCCTATAATATTGATATCCCTATAATAATGTAAGAATTACAGCTAACTTAAAAGATGTTTTGTTTTGTTTTTTACTATAAAAAGGGCCCGTGTTTCCGGGGAGAGCGGGATTTTTTTTTTCAACACCATTTTTACTACACCATTGCAATAAAGGGTAGCGCTCACTTAAGTTTTTTTTTTTTTGAGCTGTGTTATGTCTCGAAAATCTTTATAAATTGTACAAAAAATCATGCGCTTATAATATTTTTTAGAAGGTTTTTCTCAAAAAAAATTCTCAAAAATCTTCGCTTGGCTGTATAATTTCAAGATTGACTGCTTTTTGTTTTGATGTTTTGTGATGATTTTTGGCTTTTACGTTTCATTTATTTTTTGGATTTCATTAGCTTAAGTGCGACTATCGACGACTTTTGAGCCGAATGCAAAATATTTTCACAATACTCTGTCTTGGTTGCTCGCTTGAGTTGCTGTCGCCATGGCCCAGGTCCAGTTTTTACCCGCTTAAGCATTTTTTATGAAGCAATTGGTTCGATATTGTTCGATGTTAGCTATTCTGTTGCCTGGATCTTAATGGCCATGTAGGGTGAGTTTGACTTTTGTCAATAACAGCGTGGGTTTTTTCTATTTTTTGCACATTTTGCAACGAGTATTTTTTATGTCGCTCATGTTTGGTATCAGTTTTTCTTTTATTTCATTTAATCGTGTCTTTCTTTTTATCGTGATTTGAGTTTGTTTTTCCGCTTAAAGTATTTTTATTATAGCCATGGTCTTTTGTGCGACAATTTTATCCCCTTTTTTATGGCTGCACAAGTATATCGGGCACATTAACGCTAATCTAAACAAATTTCTTCATTGATGTATCTTTATTTAGTGGTCTTCATATCAGTTTGGGTCAAGTATACGACAACATATTGACTGACAATCAATTCAGATCATGCAATTCAATTACAAGTTGGCATCACTGTTATAGTGATTTTGTCATGATTAACACGGTGTTGCTTTGAATGTAATTTATGTTTAGTATGTAAAACTACTGATTGAATGAGGTCACAAGAATTATGGGTTTAGTTGAATGAATTTTGCGCTTGTAACTTAAAGCTTAGTATGCTGTAGAATCGAAAAGAAATCTTCCGTAAGAAATGCATTGCGTTTTTTGACAGCGAAAAGGTAGCGAAATTTTTTTCGTTGGTTAGTATGCTGTTGAATCGAAAAATTTGTTCAATTAAGCCAAGTTCACAACCACGATTAGAGAGTTAAAATTTCGCTGTCTTTTATATGTCGGTACATTCAATTGGCCAAAATTTGACATTCAGCAATAATCAACTAACACATTCAACAAACAGGAGAAGAAAAAATTGTACTTACCAACTAACATTTTTAATAGCTTTTTGAATAAATTTTTTTAATTCACTGTATATACAATTATATAGAAGGCTTCTCACGTATCCACGGCAACGCTAAACTTAAAAACCACTGAATCGATTTTAGTATTTTTCACTGATATAAAGCTACATGTTTAACTTGAAATCATGAATCCTTTATTTTTTAAAACCACTCTTAAAAGTTATTAAAATTTAAATTTATACAGAAGCCAAAAACACCAAACACACAAATCATTGCATAAATACACACAAGTAGCTTAAAGCCTTATATCTCTTTTCCTCGCTTTAGTGTTTCTCATTGTTTCTATTGCGGTGTCGGATAGCTTCCCAATAAACCAAACGAATTTGAAACGAATCCGCATTCTCGGACATTTTAATCGTTAACGAGTCCGAGAATACGATTCGAGAACGAATAGTCAATTAAAAATATCGAAGCTTTCTCGAACTGTCTTTTTTATATGAAAATATTTTATTTTAATAAAACAATTTTTGCATTGATAGCTGCTAAAAATAGTCCATTAAAATAGAAAAAAAATTTCATCATTTTTATATGAAAAAATTCCAAGTCTTTTCATATAATTTTCTATGAGAAATTTATATGAAAAATTTCTTAAGTCTTTTTGCATAATTTTGTATGGATCCGAGATCTCGGGTGTTTTTCGAGCTCGTATACGAGTCCGAATTTTTTATTTAAAAATAAATAATTTTTTTAACAAAAAGTATATTTTTCATTGTTAGCTGCTAAAAATACGTTAATTAAAATCACAAAAAAAATCCATAATTTTTATATGAAAAATTTCTAAGTCTTTCACATCATTTTGTATGGGCCTGAGATCTCGTGTTCATTTCGAGTTCGTTAACGAGATCTTGTGTTTGTTTCGAAATCATAAGAAAGACGACTTTTTTATATGGAAATGTTTCATTTTCATAAAAACTATTTTAACATTGTTAGCTTCTAAAAATACGTCAATTAATATAAAAAAAATTTCTTTATATAATCTTTTCATATAATTTTCTTTGAAGAAATTTATATAAAAAAACTCGAAGTCTTTTCATATAATTTCGAAAATATTTTATTTGAATAAAAATTTGGTTTTCATTTTTATCTGCAAAAAATACACATAAAAAGTTTTCAAAATTGTTTTCATATAATTTTGTATGGAAGCGAGATCTCGTGTTCGTTTCGAGCTCGTTTACAAGTCCGACTTTTTCATAAAAAAAATTTTTAATTTTAATAAAAACTATTTTTTCATTGTTAGCTGCTAAAAATACGTCAATTAAAATAAAAAAAGTTTCATAATTTTTATATGAAAAAATTTCAAGTCTTTTCATATAATTTTCTATGAGAAATTTATATGAAAAATTTCTAAGTCTTTTCACATAATATTGCGTGGATACGAGATCTCGTGCTCGTTTACGAGTTCGACTGTTTTATATAAAAATATTTAATTTTTTCAATAAAAACAATTTTCCATTGTTAGCTGCTAACAATTAAAATCATAAAAAATTTCATTATTTTTATATGAAAAAATTCTAAGTCTTTTCATATACTTTTGTATGGATTCGAGATCTCGTATTTGTTTCGAGCTCGTTTTTTCGTCCGAATTTTTATATAAAAATATTTAATTTTAATAACAACTTTTTGCACTGTCGCTGCTTAAAATACTTCAATTAAAACACAAAAAAATTTTCATAATTTTTATATGAAAAAATTCTAAGCATTTTAATTAATTTTCTACGAAGAAATTTATGGATTTTTGTTTTTACATATATCATTTTATTTATTGTTTATTTTAATGTTAATCATTTTCACTGAAAAAATTTTCAAGTTTTTTTAAGGAAAAGTCACTTAGAAAAATTTGTGGATCCGAGATCTCGTCTTCGTTTTGAGCTCGTTTACGAGTCCGATACTGCGAGTCCGAGATCTCAGATTCCTTAGGGTGATGTTACGGTGGTCGTCATATGATCCCTGGTCATGACACTTTTTACTCTCTTTTTTCGATTGATGAGCTATGTGACGAAAGTATTTTATGCTGGTGGTCATATGATTCCTGAACACCAGTACACTTTTTGCTACTTTTAGTATTTTTTCAACCGATGAGTGTTGCTATTAATCAAGTTTCCTTACTGCTTTCATACATTTCGTACTAAAAATGTACTATTTTCATGCCTAAACTCAAATGCTGTGAATAATTCCACAACGCAACACTGTTTTGATCCCATGATTTCATATTTTTGTCGAATCATTTGGTGACCGTGGTGGTGAAAATTTACTCTCTTGCTCTCGCTCTCAAATTTTTAATTTACATTGAAACAACAACAATGCATGACCATGATGAGCCCATGACCGCCACCGTAACATGGGACTTAGTGAGCTCGTTACGTTTACGAATCGTTCTTTGTTTGGTGTTTATTGGGTTTGCACATTTATACTCTCCCATACTGAGTATGTATTAATGATCACTCTAAAGAGAACACTGAAAACAACCCAGTGGTAAATGGACACATGACGTAACCAAGTATTTTTTTAATACAATGTAGCTGCGAGACCTTCAACAATTGTATACAATTCTGAATTACATTTGTTCGGGCATGGCCGCTAAGCCACTGATGACATCTACCTTACACAGTTAACTACTTTTTGCTGAAATCTTATAAGACTTAAGGTGATTTTTTTTCTGCTCTGATTTATATTGCAAAATTACATAAATGTGTAATGGACGAACTGTAAAAAGAAAGCATACCGACATACAGATAATGTCGAATACAGGTAAACAGACGGACATGTAAAAATACAGACAAATAGTTAAAAAAAAATTTTTTTTAAACTTTTTAACTGGATCTAACTTTTTTAACTGGAACAAGAACTGACATATGAATTTACAGTAAGGTGGAGCGAAAATTATTTGTTTTTTGCAAATTCTATTTTTCCCGGCCACGGTAAAGTTGAGAATGAATTTAAAACTTATTATAAAATAAGTAAGTATAGATGTGGTGTCAGGAAATTTATTAGTAAAGAACAAAGGATCTTGTTATCCTTTACTAAAACTTAAATTAATTTTTAATTACTTTCTTAAAATTTTTTCTTTTCAATATAAATTTTTTGCCATTATTATCTTAATGATTTTGTATATATTTGAAACAGTTTTCTTTTGTATTTTTATCCTCGAATAATTGAATTGTATTCCGTTTTATATGATGACTCAGTAAAATAATTTAAACATTTTTTGAATTAATATCTTTATAATTATTTTAGTAATTATAGTAATAGTTTATTTAAGTTTATTTAATTAGTTGTTTTCTATTTTTATATGCGGCATGTAAAAGATTTAAGTCTTAAATGTCAACAATTTGTCTAAATAAATAATAATAATAATAATAATAATAATAATAATAATAATAATAATAATAATAATAATAATAATAATAATAATAATAATAATAATAATAATAATAATAATTATAATAATAATAATAATAATAATAATAATAATAATAATAATAATAATAATAATAATAATAATAATAATAAAAATAATAATAATAATAATAATAATATAAATAATAGTAACAATAATAATAATAATAATAATACAATCTTTAAACTAAAATCATAGGAACAATGTATAACCCAAAACTACTTATTCTAAAACATGATTTTAGAAAATTATAAATCTATCAAAAACTTTTTATTCGTGTATGAAACATGTATGAAACGAAAATAGATTCCTGAGAGAAAATATTATCGGGATATAGTATATCTTTATCTTTACTATTATATAAAAGGATGCTCACGAAATTGTAAGCCAGACAAGCTCAGCTGAACCGATTATTTTTTAATAATTATTTATATTCTTTGAAAATATATATAATGTATTTGAAATAAATTATTATTAATGTAATTAAATAATTATAATTTGATAATTCTTTGTATATTCAATTGCTATGATCATTTCCAGTGCCATAACTTACTAAGTTTTTCGAAAATTCTATTCTTTAATTATTACAAAATTTACGTATTTTATTTGATGCTTACATTCAACAAGCAGCACAACACAACAGCAAACAAAGGTTTCCTCTCTTTGTCGAGGGAGAGCTCAATAAAACACCGCAGCCATGTTGTGTAGTTGGTTTCAGTTGCTGAGGTCAGACCATGAAGCAACAAACACAGATGGCGCAGACATTTTTTCAAAACAGCTGTTTACTGCGCACCTACGTCATCAAAGACCCCAGCTACTTGTTCGTTATAAGAAATGTATGAGATTTGTGATGGAAAATTTAAAAAGTGTGAATAAACTAAGAAATATTGAATCAATTAATTTTATTTTTAATAAATCATATAGAAAATGCCTTTGTTTTTTAGTGCAGCATTTATGTTCATGCGATTAAATGTAACTTCTCAACTAACGGAGCTGCTATTTTCGGAAAGCCCCATTCAAAAAGCATAAGTCTTACCTCAAATTAGACTCCATACACAAGCTAATAAGAAGCGATATGGAGGCTGAGCCTCTATAATTTCAAAAATTAAACCTTCTGGCAGTCCAAATGTTAGTTGGGCTAGAGCTATAAACATCGTACATGATTCTTCTAAAACAGTTTTATCAAGAAAAACAAGAAAAGTCGAAAACAAAAAATATTAATTTAGTTTATTATTTTTGAAAATTTTCTTTTTCGCGATCTCGCACTATCAATAAGTTCTTCATTTAGTTTTCTTATTTTGAAGTACATTCTAGAGCGAAAAAATAGCATTTTAACTTTTTCATCACAATCGATGTGCTGAGCCTGCTCGATGTGGGATTTTAAAAAATCTTTTCCAATCAGGAGGCCTTCTCTATTGTTAGCTTCAAAAATCTGGTGAAGTTCTTGCATGTACTTCATAGTTTCTTGTGTTGGCTTCGAAAGACCGCCCTCAGACAAATGGTCAACCCACGAATATGTTGGCACTTCAGTTTGAGTCTCTGACACGGTCATATTTGGAAGATCGTCTTTAAGTCTATGACAAATGTAGCCCGCAAGATTTTCCAAACCATCATAATTCATATCAGTCAATTCTTGCTCCACTGGTTCTTCAATGTCAACATCAACATTAAAAGTTCCAATTATTTTGCCTGCAAAAAAGAAACGGGTGAAACTTACATCTAAGAATTTAAAAATTAAAAATTACCGGTAAGAGACTTTTCCGACTTTTCCAAATCGGGAGTATCGTCATTTTCAACATTTGCAGCGTCTGATATGACGCCATCGTTTCGTCCAAGAATATACGACCTTAATCGATATTTAAACTCAAGTTGATCGGGGTGGTCGTGCAGTCCACCCTTAGCGCGAATCACTCCGAAAAAATTTTCTAAAACGTCTTGATTAAGACGGTACGTGAGGATAAATTTCACACCAAATCGGTACTTCAGGTCTTCATATAGCCCTTTTAGGGCGTTATTTGATTGAATTATTCCTAAAAAAATATGTTATATATAATAAATCATATGCACAAAATGTTTGCAATTCATTACCTTTTTGAAAAGGCAACAAAGCTTGTCGTCCGATCGCTCTCATTTCCTTTACCATTTCCGTCATTTCATCAAGAATACGATTTTGTGTTTCAAGGGAAAGGCCGTAGGCGTGGCAACGCTCCCTGGCATCAGGGTAAGGAACTTTGACGTTCATGACGTCAAACCAATCATTAGTCTGAATTACACAGGATTGAAATATATGCATATACTATCGAATGAAAACAGTTTTACCAATTTAAACAATCGATGACATTCTTCCCAGTTTAAACCGTCAAGTAAACCATGACTGGCTGCCCTCGTAATAGCCTGCGCCACAGTATGAGAGAAAAGCTTTGTTGCTAGCTTTACTTTTTGTCTTTTTGCTTTCGTGACATTGAGGTTTGTTTGAGATATTTTATGAGCGGTGGTAAGATCTCCGGAAGTAATCTCTAACAGCTTTGAAATAATTTCAGCACGAACTGCTTTGCCATTAATAAAAAAACCTTGATCTACGAAATGATTTCGAAGAAGTTTGATCAGGTGGGGGACGTCTGCAAACACAAAAACCTTTTCTTCGTTGAACATAAACCTGAAAGCAGAAAAAAAGTAAAATTATGTTTATTTTTAATGCTTATTTTAATTAAGTTTGATTACCATGGCGTTTCCTCTGTTACTTGCAGTTCATTAAATAGTGCTCTGTTACCACCCCCTAGGTCACTTACAACAGCTGCAACAGTATAACCGCACGACTTAAGCTCAGATAAAATAGTGTTCAAAATGTTAGCAGTCATTTTACAATCATAATTGTAGAATATCGGTTGTTTCCATTTTGCTATTAAGCCTAATAAAGAATCATTGGTGTAATCATTTTAAGCTTAATCTCTTGGTTTACTGACCTCTTATCATTGCCACCTGGACATAGTTTGCAGGAGCTAGTGTAGTATCGACGGTCTTATCGTAGCAATATGTTTTTCGAATTTTTGCCTCATCGAAGCTCAAAACACAAATTTTATCGAGCTCTGTCATATGTGTCGAAGCAGAAAGAAGTTTGAAAACTGGCTGTAATAAGCCAGGAGTGATGTAAACTTTTTGAGCCCACGCTTGCAGCGTACGTACAGCAGGCAAGGGGAAATGCTTTCTATGTAGCAGCTTGTACAGTTTCGCGCTTGCTGCATACAAAGTAATGGCTTGGGTTATGTCTTCTTCGGTCCATTTAGTGCGCTTGATGCCTGCCTTCAGCTTCGCAATTTGGCCCTTGGTAAAAATACCTAAAAGTTTTTCTTCCAAGTTGCTCAATTCGTAGTTAGCCTTGGTTAAACGAGTTTTTAAAGCATCTAAGTTGTATTCATAAATTTTCGCCTCTTTGTCTCGTTTCTCCTCCGATGCTCTTAATTGAGCAGCTTGCTTTTTTGTAGCTTTCTCGAGGTATGCATTTTCTTTGCGAAGACGTTCTCTGAAAGTAAATATAATTATTGGAACCACGTTTGAAGTGCCATACATATTCAACATACATTTCCTTGTTTAAACATTCTATGTCATTTTTCTCATTATTTTTGTTAAAAATCGACACACTATTTTCCTTCTGGTGCTCCAAAAGCACTTTAGTTCCTTTAAACTGGCATTCCATGTTTACTTCAGTTTCTTCAGGCTGCACTGATAGTTGATCTGTATTTTCTAAAATTATTGAAATATAAAAGTGTTCTAGTTTTAAATTTTAAACATTTTTTTTACCATTGAGTAAAACGGATGCTGAATCGTGTTCTTTTATTAGAATTTCAACAATTTTTTTGTTGTCCCGCTTTTGGATTCTTCGTGCACGCTCCTTACAAATGTCTTCGTTCGCAGTAGATGCTTTGCGAATACTAGGCACAGCGCCGATCCTCAAAAATCGCCTTTTGGTAAAGCCTTTTGCAGAAATAATACAACTTAAACCATTTTATGATTTAAATGCTCATATCTTACCCATTTCATATTGCAAATTGTTTTCAAAATCTTCTGGTTTGAAGTGTTCCATACAAATTTGCGAAGTCTTTGTATTCATTTTATTGTCACGGCGACAAAAACTTTTCCATTGCTTTAAACAGGCAGCGTTGGACGGAAAGTTAAAAAAACTTATTTTGCACGGTTTTAGTTTATTGCTATTATTGCAATTTTTCACTGCGCACCTCATTTTAATTATTTATTTTAATTTAAATATATTTTTTTTATCCACTTCAATGTCTTTTTGCTTTTAAAACAAAACGCGATGGTCTTTGTCTACGTCACGCAAACAGCTGATAAATGTAAACAAACTAACGGACATGCGCAGTGCCAAATCTATTTTCTTTGATTCATGAGGTCAGACGATGTTCGTTTGCTCGGCGAACACATGGCCGAGCAATATGGTTGTTGTTGTATTCTCCAAAATTTTTGACAGTTTCGCATTGAAAGCAACAACAAAATTATCTGCTCGCCGAGCAAACGAGCATCGTCTGACCTCGGCAAGTGAGATTCTTGCTGTCATACAGTGAACGGTTTCGGTCGTATAATCCCAGTGGTAAATGGAAATTTATTGAATACAATGTAGCTGCGGGGCCTCTAAAGTTGGTTTACAATTCTCAATTACACTTGTTCGGACATGGATTGAGTTTTCAAACCATACAAAATCAACTTTTTTGTCTCTTTCAATCATTCACAAGTTTGACAACTTTAGCAAAAGATTTAGACGTCACGTTCACCTTGTTTTCTTACACCATGGTAACGAGCAGAAAATGGAAAAGGGAAATCCACAGAAAAATCAGAGTAGATTTAAAAACTTCGTAGTAAATTGGATTATTCAATGCGTACGGTTATCAAAAAGTCTCTAAAAACCCCTAAAAATATAAAACCCCTAAAAAATCCCATTCCACTTTTTTCCCCTACATATAGGGGGAAAAACCCCTAAGCTGGGAACACTGCAGTAAGGTGCATGTCACACTTAGCGGACACGGGCAGATTTGTTGTTGTTTTCACGGGTAAAAGAAGCTCACTCAATTTCCAGTTTATTATTTTACCCGCGAAAACATCAACAAATTTGTCCGTGTCCGCTAAGTCGCAGGTCACACTAATCGGACACGGACAAATTTTTTGTTGTTTTCTTGGGTAAAAGAAGCTCTCCCAATTTTCAAGTTTTTTATTTTACCCGCGAAAATAACAACAACTTTGTCCGTGCCCGCTAAGGGGCATGTCACACTGAGCAGACACGGACAAATTTGTTGTTGTTTTCACTCAATTTCTCAAGCTCTCTCAATTTCCAGTTTTTTATTTTAGGGGCATGTCACACTAGCGCGGACACGAACAAATTTGTTGTTTTCGCGGGTAAAATAAGAAACTGGAAATTGAGAGAGCTTTTTTTTACCCGTGAAAACAAGAACAAATTTGTCCGTATCCGCGCAAGTGTGACATACGCCTAGGTGTGACATGCCCCTAATGCAGTGGTTATGCTAGCCAAACATGTTCGGTGTTCATTTTTGTTAATTTGTTCTCTTCGCTGAAATGTTTGTTTGGTGGTTATGCTATGATTGGTGGCACAGTTGCATTACATGTAATAGTATGTCAAAACACAGAAAAGCACAACCCTAATTTGCATTTTTGTACTTAAAATTAACGAATTAAAATATACGAATTGATATTACTTGCTCTGAATTTTTATTGTAATATCTTAAACAAAATGGTTTGCATATATCTGACATGCTAACTAGCTGTTTATGTTAAGGGTTACTTGAAGACACAATCAACTTCACTTTTTAATACTTTTACCTCCTTTTTTGATGCTATTATACAAAATGACTACAGCCAACACTGGAAAGTTCGGCATGTTTGGCGTTTCAATCAGCAATCAAAATGTTCGGTCCGAGAGCGAGAAAATGAATATGAGAAAAAGTTCATTTCTTCATTTTATGCGTGAAACAATAACAACAAAAAATGTTCGGCAATCATGTTTGGCTAGCATAACCACGGCATAAGCGACGATGGGGAGTAGGAACCCAGTGGTAAATGGTCACATGACATAACCAGTTATTTCTTAAATACAATGTAGCTGCGAGGCCTCCAAAGCGGCGATGGGAGTAAGTATGCACAAGATAGGAGAGTACAAAAAATGACGCACAAAATTTAAGAAAACAAAAGCAATTGAACAAAAATCGTCTCTACGCCAAAAATACAACAAAAACGAAAGAGAGCACACCGAATGAAGCAAACAAAGGCAAATGACGCCAAAAATTTTTCAATTTCTTCACAATAATTTTTACAATTTGATGAACGAATTTATTGCCTTTTATCGAGCATTTCAGAATTTATGTTGAATAACACTTAGTTATTTTATTTGTTTTAGTTTAAACGTAAAGATTAATAATTTTGAAAAACCCACTTCACTGCAAAACTACCTACGGGGAGATTACGATTTGACAATGGATTCAAATCGCGGTTCAAATGGAGGTCTTTTAACAAAAAATAAGAATGGCCGAAGGAAAATTCAATTATTCGATTAGTTTTTTAGGTTCAATAGTAAGCTTTAAAAATAAAATATAGTCTTAGTACCTTAATAACGCAAATTTAGTAGAAAATAACGGTTTTTTAATTACAAATTTAAAATATGATATAGTTTTGCTAATAAATCTATAAATACGCTTGCAATGATATACAATACTCAGTGATATACAATAATCAGTGAAAATGTAATTTAACTATCTTTCAAATGACATACCAATCTTTTAGAGCCATTGGATAATGGCAAAGACATGGATATTTTTTTGAAGATATTTTAGCAAAAAAAACTAAAAAATCGATAACTCGATAACTACTTGAGTTATCGATTCTTTTGTTCGGCCAAACATTTTTTTTTTGTGTTCTCTATCAGAAAACACTTTCAAATTGCGGCGCCACGATGTTTCTCCACAGACGAGTAGTCAAACTATTGTTTGAACCATAGCTGTTAAATGCGATTACGATTAGTAATCAATTAGATTACCTTTTTAAAAAAGAATTGTAATGATTATATAATCCTAAAGGGAGAAGTTTATGATTAGTAATTGTTTACGATTGCAAATAATCAAAAAATAATATCGATTACTTGAGATTACGCAAAATAATCAAAAAGAATCAAAAGTAATCAAAAAATAATTTGATTACTTATCAAGATTATTTTTGATTCTTTTTTGCTTATTTTAAGAATTTCAATCGTATGCCGTGGGTATGCTAGACAAACATGTTGGGTGAGCTTTTTTGTTGTTAGTGTTTTCGCATAAAATGAGATATAAGCGTTTCGCTCCTGCTCATTACCTCGCTAATTACCTGTTTGAAACAGCAAGCATGTCAAACATTTCAGAATCGTCAGATTTCTGTGCCCGTTTTTCTTTTCTTCAAGAGTCAAGAAATCGTTTTTAATACATCGCATAATTTTAAACATAATACATAATTTTAGTAATCGCTTGGTATTGGGCTGTATATATTCCACATGTGTAATTTCCGTGTGATCTAAAATATTGCAAACAATTTTATTTTTTCTATATTTTTTTGCACAAAATCCAGAAAAACTTGCATTTCTTACGATTTTTTTTTAAATCTTCATAAATTTTTTTTTGTTTGCCAAACTTAACAATTTTGGTTCACACGATAACCATACTCATATTATTTAAAAAAATTTTTGTAATGTTTTTATTAAATACAAAACTTTGTTTTTTTTTTAATAAGATTTAACAATTTTGTACCTAAGACTGAAATTTTTAAAATAATCAAAAAAGAATCAAAAATAATCTCAAAAAGTAATCGGATTATTTTTTGATTACTTTTGATTCTTTTTGATTATTTTGCGTAATCTTAAGTAATCGTTATTATTTGTTAATTATTTGTATTCGTAATCTTTTTATTATTGAACCAAACAAAAAAGAATCGTACTTAATCAATTATTTTACCTTTTTGAAAAAAGAATCGAATAAGTAATGATTACGACGAGTAATCATTACTTAACAGCTACGGTTTGAACAACGAAAAGAAAATAATTTGAGCACAAACAAGATTTTGTCACACCCCGCTTGCAGTTCTTCATTACAAAGTCATCACCGACAAATTTTTGCAAGCGGGTATGCACGCACAACAATACTACGCACAAAATTGGAGAGAACACAAATTTAACAAAAACCCTCTCTACGCCAAATACACAACGAAAACAAAAGAGAACTTACCGAGAAGAAGCAAACAAATGCAAATGGCGCCACAAATTATTTCCACAGTAATTTTTACAATTTAATGAACGATTTTATTACCTTTTATCTAGCACTTTAAAGTTAATAATACTTTGTTATTTTACACATAAACCTTTGTTCTGGTTTAAACATAAAGATTAATAATTTTCACAAACACAATTCACTGCAAAACTTCCCGTTTGAAAACACGATGTAACCGCACAGACGAATAAAGACAAACTGTTGTTTAAACAATGAAAATAAAATAATGTGATCGCAAACACGAAGTGAGCACCAGGGACCGAAAATAACAGTTATTTCCGAAATTTCAATATTTGAAGTTCGATATTTGAATATAGCAATATGATGCTTATTAGCATGGGCGTCCACAGGGGGAAAGGGGTGGGGCGCTTGCCCTCCTAGGCAGTGAATTTTTTAAAAAATCTTCATATTAAATCAAAAAGTCGTAAGCTACAATTAAAAAATTTTACGGGAGAGTCAAAAAACTTTCTTAATTGTAATTGTATGTTGCGCTCAAACTTAAGAATTTTAGAAATTTTTTACTAAAAAGTCGTTTTTATTTGTAAGAGTGTGCAATTTCGCAGGAACTTATATTTTGATAAGGTACATTAATAATCAATCAAAAAGTCGATTTTGATTTTTATGTAACTTACGGCTTTTTTGATTTTCAATGACGATATTTTCATTAAACATATATGTTAATATATTTTGAAGAGAACTCAAAAAATACTTTTAAGGTATATTTATAAATAAAGCTGAGCTAAGCTATGCATACATTTTTAACTAGTATGCTGTACCCGTTTCAGTGATAAGTTACGATACCATTTCATTTATTCTTGTTTCACAGGCACTTTTCAATACGTATTCTTACACTCAAAAAATTTTGTGTGTAAATATTACTAAAAACTGCTTCCATTCTATGAATTTTATTCGTAGTTTTCAGTCACGAATAGGATTCGTAGGTTGGACGTAGTTTGGTACATATTACAATTATTTTATTCGTACTCGTAAAAAAATAAATGTATATTGTACGAACACATTTGTTACATTTACCAGAGCTGTAAGAAATTTGATCAATTTGATTTTGTCCACAAAAAAGTGAATCAATGAATAACGAAATAAGAATGCATTCAATGAATGCAATATTATTTATAAACAAAAAAAATTTAATTCACATTACCCACTGAACCATAAGCGAAGGTTTTGAGTAAGGTGAGAGTTTTGCGAACGTTTTTGGATAGTTTTTTTTTAATTTTTGATTTTTTATTTTGTCACTTAAAAGTGCTTGCTATGGAAGATTAAATCCATCTTATCTTATTTTGCAAAATTTATAAAAAACTTATTTTGAATCCAAAAAGAATCATTTTAGAAGATTCTTTGATAAAGAATCAAAATTTATAAAAATTGCTCGTAAATTAACCATTTTTGTTAATAAATGAGTTCAAGAACGAGTTCATAAATGAGTTCAGAAATGAATCATAAATGTTTTTTTGCATTCTTAAATAAGTTAAAAAAATAATCATTTTGTATCATATCAGTAGAAACAATATCTCATAAACGAACTAATTTTATATCCACAAGTCTGTCATAAAACTTCAACATTTCGATAAAAAATGAAGATCAAGCCCAAATAGAAAGAAAACCACGACAACATTTCATGCAAAAAAGTAATCAAATAAGTTCCCCAATAATTAACTTTACTAATTTGATATAATAATATACAATGAAGTGGCCATTTCAGCCCTTGAAAGGACTTTGACCGAACTTATTATGATCAAATTTTGTTGTGCGTGTCATAAACGGCCGATTTCTTCACCGAGTATTAGCGCTAATCCGTGGATTAGACCAGTTCATGGTCTTTAGTTTGTATACCATAATAATAAAATTTATAATTCAAAACGATTCATTTTTTTTAACTTATTTCTGAACAAAAAAGGTCCGTTTTCAAAAAGCAAATCAGCCTGGCGATTGATACAAAAAGGGTTCATATCCGAGTGCCGAAAAATAACTTTTCTATGGTTCATTTTCTAACTCATTTTCGAAAAAAAAAGGTTCGTTTCTGAGAGATATTTTCGTCCGGCGATTGATTGAAAAAAGGTTCATTTCCGAGTGCAGAAAAATAACTTTTCTATGCTTCATTATTTAACTTATTTCAGAAGAAAAAAAAGGTTCGTTTCTGAGAGTAGTTTTCGTCCGGCGATTGATTCAAAAAGGGTTCATTTCCGAGTGCAGAAAAATAACTTTCCTATGGTTCTATTTTTAACTCATATCCGGACAAAAAAGTACAATTTATGGTTTTTTTTTAAAAAAAATCATTTCCGAACAAAATAAGGTTAATTTTTGAGAGGCATTTTAGTCCGACGAATGATACAAAAAGGGTTCATTTATGAGTGCCGAAAATTAACATTTATACCCAAAAAGATTCATAAATGAATTCGAAAACGGTAGTTTTGGTTCACTGGGTTATTTTTAAAATATGATTCAATCAATCATTTTCGTTATTCAGAATAATGAATAATTTTTTTATTCATTTTAATTATATTCACAAAGAATGCTATTCACAAAGAATTTTAGAGTTTGCAATTATTCTACCTTTATTCATTATTAATGTTTCATTCATTATTAATTTTTTATACATTATTCATTTGTAATTCATTATTCATTTTTTATTCATTATACACTTGTTATTCATTATTCATTTTTTATTCATTATACATTTGTTATTCGTTATTCATTTGTTATTCATTATTCATTTTTTATTCATTCATTTTTTATTAATTTTTTATTTATGAATAAAAACTTGAATAAAAACTTAGTAAAGAATAACAAATAAATAAAAAATGAATAATGAATAAAAAAGGAATAATAACAAAATAATAACAAAAGAATAATGAATAAAAAATTAATAACGAATAAAAAATGTATAATTAATAAAAAAGAATAATTGAAAATTCTTATGTAGTTATTCAGTTGTACTTAAAATTTTGAATATGATTGCTGATTTTACAGCTCTGACATTAACTAATAACAAAAAAACATTCTATCTTAGCTGGGGTTTGAACCACAGTTTTTTAGCTTACGGCCCACGTACTCTTTCAGTAGACTACGGCCATCTTGCAATCATACATTTCCTTATATTCGGTATTTGTTACAAAAGCCAGGCTGAAAGATTTTGGTTGTAAATTTTTTAAACTCAACTAATACTTCGTACATTCTACGAATAATGTTCACCTACAAATCAATTTTTTCTACTAATATTAATTTTAATTCGTAAATAATACGAAGCCATTAGTAAATACTACGAATGTAATGGAAGAAATTACAAAGTTATTCGTACGAGAAATTGAGGGTTAATAAGGAATGATATCCCTATCTGTCGAAAATCATTCTTCGGAGCAGCAGATGATAAGGGGCATTTAAGCCAACAACGCATATGAACTTGAACGATAAGAAAATTTATGCTTTAAAGTAACTAAACACAAGAAGAAAGCAAAGTAAAATAAATTTCAATAACTAAATGCTTCCCCAAAAGTCAGCTTAAAAAGAATCGTTTTTCTGTCATAAAGATGATCCAATTTGGATAATTTTTTAATTTTTCGTAAACTCAATAAAATTGCTAACAATCTTGAAGCATTTAAATTTGAAAAAATTGCAGCGATCTAGGCGAGGAAAAAGCTTCCGATTAAAAAGCGAAAAAAATTAGGATATTCTGAATACAGTAGGCTAATTTTAAATCATGCACTAATTTTTTTAAAAAACTGATGGAAAATTATTTTAAAGAAAACGCTTTTACATTAGAATATCTTATGGTCAAAAGTTTTTATGACTAAAATTTAAATACGAAATTCGATTTCAAACATTTATTTTATATATTCATTAGACCGGATCAAAATGTGGATTCCGCCGTTCGGGGTCTCTAAAGTTAGAGGAACTCATAGAAACGATTTCTGCATACTTTTTTTTTTAAATCGGAGAAAATTTATCGGAGCGTTTTTGATTCTCCTGAAGGTCCTTTTTGTTAAAAAAACATGTTTTTTGCTTGTAACTTTTTGTTTTTCAAAAAACACATATCCAATTCTTCTAAAAATATAAATTCCTTACTTATACCAACATTTAGACATAAAAAATTTTTTAAATTATGTTTTATTACAACTCTTATTGATCTCCAAACATGTAATTTTTTTCTATTCTAAAAACACATTCTGTTAAAACCTCTGTAAAAAGCACATTTTTCATTGGATCTACCTAAAATTGGTCTTGTTGGAAAGGAATTAAATTATACTTTTTTTAACATATCGGTTAAAACAAATCTGTGTGTGAAAAATGACTAAACGTCAGTAATCGTCTTTAGAAATGTGCTAAAAAGATAAATTTATTTTAGGCATAAAAAATTTTTAAAATTAGATATTATCTTTTATGAGCTGAAACCCGGCATGTTTCGCCCCCTTGTTCAACGCTCATAAAATGATAAGTCTTACTGACCTATGAAAATAGATTTTTTTAATGTTTAAGAAACACATTTTGTTAAAACTGCTAAAAAAAATTCTTTTTTATTATTATAATAAAGTTTGAAGTGATTCCAATTTTGTGTACTTTTCAAGAGATTTTGAAGTGACTTTCTTTTTTTATTTTTTTTTTTTTAATTCCTTTCCAACAAGATCAATTTTACGTAAATCCAATGGAAAATGTGTCGTTTACAGAGGTTTTAACAAAATGTATTTTTAAAAATAGCAAAAAAATAAATAAATAAAAATGTTGGTATAAGTAAGGAATTTATATTTTTTGCAGATTTGGGTATGTGTTTTTTGAAAAATAAAAAATTACAAGCAAAAAACATGTTTTTTAACATAAAAGGACCTTCAGGAGAATCAAAAACGCTATGATAAATTTTCTCCGATTTGAAAAAAAAGTACGCAGAAATCGTTTTTATGAGTTCTTCTAACTTTTGAGACCCCGAACGCCTGATTATTTTTCCCCCCTACAAAAGCGATCCGGTCTAATATTCATACGTTTTGAGTTAAAAAAAAGAATTTTTTATTAATAATTCATATAATAGGTATGTTTGCAACATTTCAAGAACAGCGATTTTTACCTCCTAAATCCAAATGTGATAAATTTCAGGCCGCTCACAATTGGCTTATGAGTTATAGGCCTCCAAAACTGGGAAAAATTGTCTAAAACTCTTGCTCATTTTTAGTATTCTTATTTGAAAAGAGGAAAACTTGTGAGCTAAATAGTAATTAATGCGATTTTATTAAGAGATAAAGGAGATCTCACATTATTTAATTTACTAAATTACTAAGAAATTTTGTTAAGAAAAAATGTTTTAAATTGCATGAAAAAAAAAATTAAATTTGAAAATGTTTCGGGCATGATACGAGAAAGATTTTTACCCCATCTTTAAAATATATATAATTTTCTTATGTGTACAAGCGTGTGTCAGCCAACCAAAATTAGTACCAAAAATCTCAGAAAATAGAATTATATAGGTTGCATTTTCTTTGTGTGCATTCTAGACTCCTTTATGCCTTTGGCGCCCCCCCTAGAACAAATCCTGCGGACACCCTTGCATGTTAACTAAGGAATAATAATCTTTAATGATTTTAATTTATCTAATCTTTTTTAAAAAGTCAGTAAATAATCGTTATTTTTTACCAATTTTATTTCGATCAAGAATATAAGTTAAAATTTTACTTTTATTTTTTTGATCAAAAATTAAATAAAAAATTAAAAATTAAAAAAAATTTAAAAAAATAAATTATATAAAAATTAAATTAAATTTTTATTGCTAAAGATCAAAGATAAAAATTATTTCTTATTTCAATAAAACATTCATTAAGCAGCATATTGATTTTTTTTATATCGAAAAAATAAAAGTCAAATTTTAACTTTTTTTTATAAAAAAAATGTAAGTCAAATTTTAAATTTTATTTTTAATCAAAAAAATAAGTCAAATTTTAACTTTTATTTTTAATCAAAAAACATAAGTCAAATTTTAACTTTTATTTTTAATCGAAATAAAATCGCTCAAAAAATATCGATTATTTGTTGACTTTTTTGAAAAAAATCACAACCGTTACGGTCCCTGGTGAGCACAAGCAAGATTTTGTTTCCATTTACAGTTCTGCATTACATTGTCATCGCCGACAAATTTTTACAAGAGGCCCTGCAAACCAAAGTTTCAGAATTTGTCTGAATTCCGATAAGTTCGTAACTACTTCGAGAATTATTAACGAATTCGTAACTATTTCGCAACACTAATTTCGGAACATTTCCGAAACATTCGTTACGAATTCGGAAACTTTGGTTTGCTGGGGGGCTACTACGTTCTAATTAGGCCATTTATGATTCATTTAGAATCAGTCATTCAAAAGTGTTGTCATTGGTTTTTTTTGCGAGTCTTTTATTTCGTTTGACAAGTAGTTCTTTTTTTTTACTTTGACTGGTTGATATTAATGTATAAAATTGTATAATATTGGTGTATAAAATAACTTGTTATTTGCCGTTTTTCTTTGTTTATAGTGTGTTCGGTGTTTTTTATACACTCTCCATTGAATACATTCTCGAAATAGTTTGTAATAAGTTTTAAGAACGTATCCAATCTCATTCAATTGTTTTAAATGAGTTGAATTGCAACTGAAAATTTGTATGATAATGGGCGTGTCCCACTTTAGTTACGCCCACTTTTTAGGGGATAAGCGTGGTGTGAAGCAAAGCGCGCTAGGTTTAAGCTAAATTGGGCTGAAATTTTGGCAGTCGATTTGTTTCGAGTACGAGATGGTTTTAGGAAAAATAATTTCCACACCACCATTACAGCATAAAAATCATCAAAAATGCTATATTTCGGACGGTTTTGGTCTTATTAGACTAAAGTTTGGTAAATCAGTTCATATGGTTAATTTCGTCAACTACACTAAAAATGGTGAAAATATGTATAACGTTTTTTCCCGAATAGCATAAGAATGCATATATGGCAGTAAGGCGGTCTGCGTCTGCCGGAGAATAATTTAAATCAATAAAAAAGCTAAATATATAATTAAATGACTTAAAACATAGATTTATGTATATACATAACTTCGGAAATGTTTGAAATATTTGAAAATTTTTTCACAGAAAATTTTTTTTAAAGCCTTAAAAATTTTAAGAACATTTTAAACAATTTTATCCATAAAATAATAGGGGGTTGTAGTCCATGGTTTTTAATGATAGAAACTGTTAATTGAATTTTGTGTCAAAATTAAGCAATTTTTGTAGATCAATGATATGTACTATGAAAGAGTGGGGAAAATGGAAATTGAAAAAAAAAATACAACAAAAGTAGCTTTTGGCCTATTTTTTGAGCACAAATTGAATAACTTAGAGGTCTTGTGAAAACAATATAAAACATTGAATTCGTGAAGTAACGGTTAATCTTTTCTCATTTCTCCAAACTCACTTAATTGACCGTTCAGACAAAGGAAATTTGATAAACATCGATTTGAAAATGGCGGAGATGTTTACTTCCACATGCAAAATTCAAATTTCAATCGGTTTTTCGCACTCTTATTCTACAGAAAATGTGTTATATGGAGAAAATCTTTAGTTTTCAAGATATCGCAATAATTTTGATGTAATAATAACGGGAATTTTTTCAATATACTAGATATATGTACAAAATATTTTCGTAAAATCTTTCGTTTACCGGTATTTTTATTAATCAACAACTTTTCATAAAAAATGCGTTGTGCGGAAAAAATCTCGTTTTCTAGATATACAGCCCTATTCTGGCAACTTGACAATAGTCAACCAGTATTTGTATTATTTCTATGCATTTGTTGCATAGTAAAATTAGAGAAGGTAGAAGCATTTCAGAGACACACTGCCGAAACTGTCAAAACAAAATGGACAGCTTATAGAAAATCTGAAACCGATGAGAGAACGAAAGTTGGCCGCATTTAGAAAAGTCAACTGTTGTCAACTGTTATGGTAGTGATACCATAGAAAAGTTGACAATTATTTAATTCAATTGTTATAATTATTTCATTATGTAAATAAATTAATTTCAAAGGTTTCTCACTCAAATTTGCAGCGTTCTTTCAGCGTTTCAGCGAATTTTAACACTACAGCAAGTTACCAACAGTGTTGACTTCGCTGAATGCGGCCATTGATTTCCTTTTATTCTCATTCGCAGTGAGAAAAAGCACGCAGTCGGAAATGCATCTACCCTCTCTAGTTCTGTGATGGTTTGTTGTAACTTTTATCAAAACAAAATTTTAAGCTCAAAAAACAAAATTTTTTAATGAAATTCTCACTATCTGAAAAGCAGTTGACTATTTATATTTTTAATAAATTTGAATATTTTCAAAATGTTTATTGCTTCATTTCAAACAAGGTTTTTTAAAGGTAACTTAAATAATTAAATGTTAAACTTAATCATTTTTATACTGAACCTAAACAAAAACCTTGTGCGTTTTTCGAAAGAACATTATAAAATTTCTTAACTGATGCGACAATTTTTTGTACAAAAAATTCAGTTGTTTTGAGTAGTAACAAATATTTAATTTGCTTATTTAAACCTTAATTCATAGCTGATATTTGCTTTAGAAATCGTAGGTATTCACTTAAAATAGTAATGTACATTTGTAGGTCTGAAGGGGCAACATTTGTACGAAAAATTGTATGGCCTCGTTCATGTCTGTAAGGCCTAAATTTCGCAACCCTAAACAGTTATTACATTTTGTGCTAGATTTGTTCTTATAAAATCTTCTCATGGCCATTGAAAATTATAGAAAATAAATTCTACTAGAAAATTGCAATTTACTAGCCCAACCCCAAAAATTTTAAGACGAAACATTTTTTATTTCATATAATTTACAATAATTTTAGTCCTCATAGCTAAGATGTAATATTGAATATTGAAACAAAATCAAATTTAATTTTCAAATGTATATTGATTTAGAGTTCGCGCTCCTCTTAAAATGTTTACAATTCATTAATTAGACCTTTTGACAAAACAGATGCACTCTACCCACTTTCATCTCCATCAAACCCCACGTTTTACAAGTTCTAATGCTACACAAAATAGTCCATAGATTGCCCACAAGATCAATTGGAGTCTTATTAACAAGATATTATTATCAAGATTTGATAATTGACTTTTCTATTTTTTGATGAGTAGCTTACAAATCTTTTGTTTTTTTCGAAATATGTGTTTACGTTTATTTGCATTTGCCCATTCACCTATTACGTTTTTTTGTATTCATACATTTTATTTAAAATCTAAAATAAACAAAGAAGCAATTCAATGAATAACATCACTTTTGTTAATAAATCGCACTCTTTTAGTACTTTTATTAAAAACTTTATTTAATTTAATAATGGTAATTCGTGTTTGTGTGTTTCTGTATAATTAATGTTATAATAATATTTGTGTTTATGTGTTAAAAGTATTTGTTTTTATTCTCTACTCGTTCGCAATTGGTTTGAAATCGACACAATTTTTATGTGTCCAAATTAAATTATTAAAAAATTACTACTATTCCAAATTAAATTTGTATATTTTACAAAGACAAAAAGAAAAATGAAAACGGAAGACCAATGAAAACATTTTTGAAATGAAACGGCTTACGTTTAAATATTTTATTATACTTTTATGAGTTTTATGAAAGCATTACTTTTACACTCTAGCTTACCAAAGTTTATAAATCATTTTTTTTTTCTATTATTTTTAAAGTTAATTTTTGTTTGTGTAATTTTTTGCATTTTTTTTTCTTTCTCTATATTAATATATCATTAATTATGTTAGTAAAATTGTAAAATTCTTATATACACAGTTTAATTTCAATTCTGTTTTGTTGTTTTTCTATTTTCAATATTTTTTTAAAAAATAAACTTATAGGCTAAACTTGATCTTCAATCTTGTATGCAGAATATCAGCTGCTGTTGCTACACGTTCTTCTTCTAACTTAACTACATTTTTATTTGCTTACAGAGAGAAATAAAATATTAAGTAATAAAAAAAATAAAAAAAACAAAGAATAAGAACAAAACTTTAATCAGCACAACAGCTTATTTCGATTGAACGAAACGCACTTTTACATGATTTGCGCCAATCATTTGGTGGTGTTGCTGCTGTTGTTGTTGCTGCTGATGTTGTTGTTGTTGCAACTGCTGCTGCTGCATGTGCTGATTGATCTGCTGCTGAATCGAAAGTCCACTGGCATTGCTAATAACATGCTGATTGTGCAGAGGTTCATTCAATTCAATTTTGATGGGAGCTACAGTTGAATTTTGGGCTTTTTTATTTTTGGGTGGACGACCGCCTGGTGGAAGGACAAGATAAATTAAAGCATGCGCAGCAGTAGATATTAACTTAATTTTAAACTTAAAGAAGTAAGGCATTAATTACTTATATATCTGTGTCGATAACCAATAACAGCTTAACTGCTTTATTCCGTATAACGAAAATGCACACCAACGACAAGCAAGACACGAGAAGCCATAGAATTTCGTATAGAAAAAAGTATTGCTTCTCGTGTCTTGCTTGTCGTTGGTGTGCTGCTTTGTGATACAGATTAATGCAATAAGTCTAATTTCAAAGTTTCGAGAAAACTTGCTTCAAAGTTTTCAATCGCCATATAAGTTATATGCAAAGGTCTTTCGTTTTTGTGTCATAACTTTGACTAAGGTCATGCTAGAAACCCCAGATTTTGTACGAACATAATACTATATGCGTGCGTGGACAGCTACATCAATAATTCAGTTCTGTCTTAAGTCGACTTAAGCTGGTACTGCTTATCGAGACAGATATATATGCATTTTTTTTTTCATTTAAAACACAAACTCGATTTTTTTTTCAATTAAATCATAATATTTATATATTGGCAAAACAAGTTAAAGATAAGACACAATTACTTATTATATTTTAAATTAAAATAAAAATAAGTTCCTTTCTAAATAAAATTTTCAATAAAATTTCGTTCTTTAAATAGCAATAATTTTGAAATATATTAAGAACATTTTTTACATGTTTCTTTAAAAGAATTCAAAAAAATTAATCAAAGCACAAATTAATCAAAGCAAATATTAATAAAGAGGCTATTAATTAACATAAAAAAAGTATAAAAAATATATAAAGGATTTTAGTACCGGAAAATATTAAAAAAAACTTCAGATTTTTGGAAGTTTCTTTAGCAACTAGCTTAGCTAACTTTTGCAAAGATTAAGCCCAGGTTAATGTTAGTTAAATCATGCAACTACTTTAGTAATATTAAAACTTTATTTAAAAAACTACATACGTTGACCCGTTGTATGCTGTATGGAGAGTGGTTGGCCAATCATGGCCAGAGGCTGTTGTGGCGACTGCAACGATGAAGATTTTTTAGAGCGTTTCGGTGGCGGCAGCTCATCGTGCGAGTGACGCGTCAGCAAGTGTTTGGACAAATGTTGACGTACAGCAAATGCTTCGTTGCAGTTGGCCACAGGACAGGCCAAGTATCTATTTTAAATACATGAAACAATTAATAAGACTAAATAGTTTTCGCTCTGCGCCACCGCCTGAACTCACCTGCCCTCCACATGACGTTGCACATGCTTCTTCAGCAGCGACTCTTGATTAAATGATGATGGACAAATGTCGCATTTGAACTTGAATTCATCATGCATTTTATTGTGTTGATCAAGATGCGCTTGTTGCAGGAATTTCTCATCGCATTTGCTGCATTCGAAAGGAAATGCCAGACCATGCGATTTCATATGTGTGTGCAGTTGGGACTGTTGCTTGAATGTTTTCTCCGGACAACGCGGACAGTAGTAGCCGGTGATGCCAGCATGCGCTTGCAGATGTTGATTTAACGATGTGACTTGTGTGAATTTTTTCGGACACTGATTGCAACAGTACTGCTGTACTTTATGGTGTGTTTTCATGTGATTATTGAGATTTGTGACCTGGCAGAGGGTAATAATTAGTAAAATATAGATAAACAATCGAACAAATAATATAATAACTGCACTCACCTGCGCAAAAGAACGTCCACATTCAGGTTCAATGCAAACGAAGGGTCTTTCGCCAGTATGCAGGCGTCGATGATTGTTTAAATTTGTTATCTGCAATAAAAACACAATTCAAAATTCACAAAATATAAATTATATGTAAAATCAAAGAAGTGTTATATTTATCACACACCTGCGTAAACGTTTTGCCGCAATCAACACACACGTAAGGACGATCGTTGGTGTGAATCCTTTCGTGGTTGCGCAAATTGGCAGCTTGTGTAAAGCCTATCAAAAGAAAAAATATAGAAATTATATTACTGCGGCTACTCACGGCAAAAAATTAACTCCAAAAACTTACCCTTGCGACAAAAGTTGCATACAAATTTGCGTTCGGCAGCATGATTTCGAATGTGAGTCAAAAGCGATGATTTGCGCGAAAATGTTTTGTTGCAGAGAGGACAGGAGCCCTCCTCATTGAATATAAGATCCACCTAGATGGCAACAAATGAAATATTAGGCACATTAACTACAACAACAAATTAAATAATAATCAAAAGTTATTTCAAACAAAAGAAACACTTCTCCACTCTAAAAATTTTGTGAATTTTTATAACAAGTTAAAGATCAAAATAAACAAAAATGCCAAATATATCGAATTCTCTCTTCATCATTTGAGTATTTTTAAGAGCAGAGAAGCATTTAAGTGAATTTCTTTCTTTTTAAATCAAGCATTTTTGAAATTTTATTTTATGTTTTCTTTTTGTTTTTGCAATAATGAATAACTATTATTATTATTAAGATTATTATTATTATTATTAAGAATGTGAATAAATACGTCTAGATTCTGTATGGTTTTCTCCAAATCAAAGGACATGGTTTCGGTTTTTTTCACACCGTTTTGATTGGATTGGATCGAACCTAATCGCTGTCTAGAAATCTAGATAAATGCAAAAAGAGACAAGAGAAGAAGAATAAGAAGAAGAAAAAATACATGGAACGAGAATAACAAAAGAAGAATGTGATAGAAAATATTTGTTGCAGCTGTTTCAATGAACAGCAAATTTATAAATTTTTTATGATATTTTTTTTTTAAATACAAGAGAGCAACAAATTAAATAATTTGCAAAAATATAACTTTTCAATAATTTTTAACCTTTTCCAAATTTAGAGACTTTGATCAAAGGATTGTGATAGTGCAGCTAAAAAAATTAAAATGTTTAAATTAAACATTAAATTTTTAAGGTACTTTTTTATTTACTCTTAAGTAAGCTTTTTACTGACATAAAAAGTAAGAAAACTACTTAATATATCCTCTTGACGTAGTTGTTGTGTTCGCAGACTTACAGTCAAATTTCTGCCGTATGACCTAGTCCAGGTTCTTGACCTCTCATTCTCAATTGAAGATATTAAATCCGTTTTATTTAGTCTTACAAATAGCCCCATCGCAGGCCCTGATGTAAGCCTCAAATTGCTTTAAAAAACAGCGCCCTATCTATACCAGGCGACACTTGCAATTTGTTGCAATATTTAGAACATTTAGAAGCATTCCCACATAGTCCTCTCTCCATTCACAAATCTGATCCTAAACAGGATATAAAAAAATTATTGAACTTTTTGTAAACTTTAAGCCTAAAATCTTTGATAAGATCCCCACTGAACCATAAGCGAAGGTTTTAAGTAAAGTGAGAGCTTTGCGAACGTTTTTGGATAGTTTTCGTTAAAACTTTTCCCGTAAATAAAAACTTAACTTATTTTGCAAAATTCATAAAATTGATTAATACAAAAAGGGTTCATTTCAGAGTGCCGAAAAATAACTTTTCTATGATTAATTTTTTAACTCATTTCAGAAGAAAAAAAGGTTCGTTTCTGAGAGGCATTCTCGTTCGGCGATTGATTCATATTTTCATATCTATTAAATCATATCCGAACAAAACCAATACAATTTATGGTTCTTTTTAAAATCATTCCGAACAAAATAAGGTTAATTTTTGAGAGGCATTTTAGTCCGACAAATGATACAAAAAGTGTTCATTTATGAGTGCTGAAAATGAACATTTCTACCCGAAAAGGTTCATAACTGAATTCGAAAACGGTAGTTTTGGTTCACTGGGTTATTTACGACAAAATGTTTTTTCATGTCCAAAATATTATAACTCCAGACTAAAGCGCTGCAAAGAACCATCCAAGTACACCAGTTGTGTGTTGTTATTTTTTCTTATACCTACTTGTATCTGTTTCACTCTCTAAGCATTGAGTATGCATGGAATATTTCTCTTTTAGATAACGATGTAATAGGTATGAGAGAGTGAAATTACCAAGTATCAAAAATACTAGTTTGAGCACATACAGAACAAACAGATATATCGATAATACTGTTATCTTTATTTGGAACATCTGGAGTATGTGACGTAGCAAGCATAAAGAATAAAGAGCGAAATAAACAACAACAAAAGAAACAGTTTATATAATTACAATGCATTTAAGTACGTTTTTATGTTTTAAATTTGCCAAAAATACGAAAAACGCACAGAAAGACACTCACCATTACTTTTTTTAGTAGAATAGAAATAGAAAAACACAACATCAATACAAAGAGAACGATCTGAAATATCCATATTGAATGGATATATCCATTTAAAAAAGGGTTAAAACAGATACTCCACTTAGTGGAACAGATAAAGAGAAAAAAGCTAACACTATAATGAGAGCCAGAGAAAGAGATGATAAGCTCTCTGCTCATTCCAAAGCATATAAGTATATGTTGTGTTCTACTCCTTGTTGTATTTGTACCAATATTATCAGGTTTTTACTTGTTATATCTGTTTGTACAAGTAGAACGGATGGTTCGCTGCAGACCTTTACTCCAGACCAACATGGGTTAGTAATAGGTAAATCTACGATGACAAATTAAGTACTCTTTTGCAATTTTATTATTACAAACCTCGAAACTGGTTTTCAAACTGATGTTATCTTTACTGATTTTGCCAAAGCATTTGATAAAGTCTGTCATAAGCATTTTTTTTTAAACTCGCCTCTCTTGGAATTCACTCTTACTTTTTGAGCTGGTTGCAATCATATTTATCAAACCGCTTTCAACCTGTAAAGTTAGACAATAGCTTATTTAACTCTTTTGAAGTTACTTCTGGCGTTTTTCAGGGGTCATTTGGGGCCTCTCCTTTTTTTCGCGGATGACCTTTAACTATACCGGCCCATTAAATGCAATGCTGACGTTATTCTTCTTCAAACAGATATCGACTCAATTTTTACCTAATGTGAGTTAAATAAACTATCACTTAACATTTCCAAATGTCAATGTATCTCTTTTTCTAGATCAACATCTTCGTTATTAAGTCCGTACTTTATAAATTCTTGTCCACTTGAATGAGTTATCTCAAAAAATACCTTGGTATTCTATTAGATTCTTGTCTTCATTTTAAAGATCATATTAATCTCATCATCAATAATTCAAACAAGATGCTTGGCTTCCTAATAAAGGCTTAAACATAATAGGCTCGAGCTGGCTGCAGATAATGTCAAAAATCAACGAAAAGCTAGCTCAAGCTCTGCCAAATACTTAATTTGACCGAAATAACTCGAGCTAGCTCGTCTTAAAGGTCTTGAAAAAATTAACTAGCTCAAGCTCTGCCAAATACTTCATTTGTCCGAAATAACTTGAGCGAGCTCGTCTTTAAGGTCTTGAAAAAATTAGCAAAATTTGTATATGAATTCGTATTGTTTGGCATGTTCAGTTGAATTAGTAACAACAGGAATGAATTGCGAAAATTAGTTAATGTTAATTGAATTTAAATTCGCTTGAAAGAGAGAAACATCTATTTTCTAGCAATTATGGTTTGTACGCATCATTTATATGTATTTGTATAAAATTTAGCATTAGCTGGAGCCAGCTCAAGCCTATTATATTTGGACCTTAAGAAACTCGGTAGATTTTAATGATCCCTACACCCTCAAATGCCTATATTCTTCATTGGTTCGACCTCATTTAGAATACTGCTCCCTCTCTTATGGAACCCATCTTCGCCTTCACAAACTCTTACAATTGAAAGAGTTTAGAAAAAGTTTACAAGATGCATGGTATCCAAATTAACTGGAACCTCCATCAGCCATTACCCTACACCAGTAGATGTGCCTTAATTGATATCTATTCCCTTGAATCAAGACGTAAGATGCAGTCCGTCATTTTTATTCGTGACCTGGTTCATCACCATATCCAGTGTCCTTCTCTACTTGTTATGTTAGATTTTGTTACCCTGCCTCGCTTTCTATGTAACCAATTAGTCTTCAATATTCCTTTACACAGATCTGAATATGCTCAAAACGAGCCAATTACGCCTTGCATCATTAAAGCTAATAGGGCTTTGCCAATGACCGATATATTTGAGTCAATTCCAAGAAATTTCTAAAAAGCTCATCTCAACCTTCTCCAAGTCTTCCGTGTTACTTATTGCTAATAATTTTTTGTCGTTTTAGTTATGGTATTGGTCCGGTATTTTTGTTTTTATTGACCTCGATGATTTAATTTATGTCACATTTCTTACAAAACAATTTTATCTGTTACTCTTTAATCATTTATGATCTGTATTATAATATATTTGTTATTTACATAATTAACATTTCATTCAATTTTGTTTGTAAAAAACAATTATTATTCTTTTAATTTTTGTTACTTGTACTTGATCTTAAGGTATACATACAGTATGTCAAGAAGGAGTTTATACTTTCAAAAATTAATTGGATTTCTCAATTGCTTACCAAAAAACACTACTTTTTAATGCTGCACAATATGCTTTCTTTTAAATATTGGTTATTTGTAATATTTTTAAAGGTTTCATTAAAAAAAAATGCAAGCTCAAAGCAGAATATATGAAATATGCAGCAAATACCAATTCTTCTTAGTTTTGTTAGTGTCAAGAAACTCTTTTCAGAAATGTAAATCAATATTTTTTTTAAAAAATTTATTATATTAAAACTTAATCTTTTGGCATACATACTACATACTATACAGAGCTCGGAATCTCTTGCCACTATTCCAATATTGCTGTTTTGAGTGCTGTTTTTTGGTTGCCTCTTAGCCACATATTTCTTCAAATATACCTATTAATTTTCAATGAGTCTAAGTCGGGACTTAAGGTTGGTATATTCATATTTTTACCGCAGTTATATAGATGCCATATTTACCTTGTGCTTCAGGTTATTATCTTGATAAAATTTAAAATCTGGTTTGTTTTTTTTTATAAAGCTAAAGTAATTCGCACTATTTGACAAATGGGATTTAAAAATATTTAAATATTGTTGCAAGTGCATGGTTGTCTCTATAAAAGCCAAATCTCCTACCCCTATGCTTGAGCTGCACACCCAAAACATAATCGAAATTTTTCATAATCCTACGGTCGGAATTTTCTAACTATGTTAATGCTTTGCGCCACACTCTAGTTGGTCCATCACTGTAATACATCATGATTTTTGTCTCATCGCAGAATATGACGTCGTCCCCATACTCAGCAGGTTGAGCAGGAAATAAGCATTGTAGCGAAAGAGAAACGCTTTATATTTTTTTCTACAGAAAGCACTGGCATTAAACGAGTAACTATCAGTGAATATTTGTATCGCAGTATAGCCAGAGCTGGGCGATAAGGATTACGATTACTTTATGATTACGATTGTAGTAATCTTAAAAAAAAAAGAAATGGGATTACGATTTAAGTAATCCTCCATCGAACGATGTTAGATTACGATTGCAGTAATTGTAATTTTAAAAAATTTGAAATTACAATTACTGCAATCGTAATCTTAGCTCATTCGATGAACGATTACTGTAATTGTAATCCCATGTTTTTTTCATAAGGATTACAGTAATCGATTACAAGGATTACTAATTAAAATTACAACTTCTAGTAAATAAAAGTAATCCTTGCAATCGATTACTGTAATCCTTACAAAAAAACATGAGATTACAATTACAGTAATAGTTCATCGAATGAGCTTAGATTACGATTACAGTAATTGTAATTTAAACTTTTTTGAAATTACGATTACTGCATTCGTAATTTGAGATCACTCGATGAACGATTACAGTAATCCTAATTTAACAATTTTTGAAATTAGGATTAAAATAATCGCAATCCTTACCGTAATCAATTACATCTGTAATTCTTATCGCCCAGCTCTGAGTATAGCCTGCCGAACTGTTTTAGGGCAACAACGATATCACACTCTTACTTGAGTTTTGTCGCAATTGTTCTGGTGGAAACTTTGAGGTTGTGGTAGACTTCCTCATCATTATTCGCTCTATACGTTCAGTTAATTTAGGCTTACAGCCACTTTCATACTTAAGTTCCAGTTTTTCTTCGTTTTCAGCTCGATTTAAATTATTATAGACTAGTATGAAAACCTGACCTACGACAGGTCATCCGCACACTTACTTTTTGGAGCCATTTGCTGAAAGCACTTTTTTCTCTTTTTAAAGCTAAAATTTTCGAACTTATATGAAGATCGAAAACTTTAAAGCAATATTTCTCGAAACATTGAAATTACACTTTAGCTGTTATTCCTTATTGACACAGCTTTAATTCTCATACATTTAAACAATTAAACATATTTTCATTTTTTGCAGTTTTATGGCGTTTTCGTTTCTCGATGCAACATTTTTTTGCTTTCTCTGGAAATTCTGCCCTCTTGAGAAAAAAAATATTGACCTCTAAAATTGAATCGTGCTTTTTTCTCAAAAGTAGAAAAAACTCGGAATTCTCAAAGAGGGCAGAAAGAGGGCATACAAATTTAACATTTTTTCTAGAAACGAAAAAGTCATCCTTTGCTATCTTCATTCATAGATCCATACACTTCTCAAAGGAAAACTTATATTGTAATTTTTTTAGTTAAATTATCATAGATTATCTTAAACTTGAAAGTCTAGGTTTAAGCGTTAGTTTAAAACATGTTTTAATGAGAGTAAAAGAAAAACTAAAAACAGCACGCTAGAAGATTAAATATTTTACAAAAATATTTATCATACAATTTAACAACATGTTTGCGAACACAACAACTATGGCAAAGGCATATATTTAGTCTTACTTTTCTTACTTTTTATGTAAGTACATAGCTAAATTTATAGTAAACTTAAAACCTGTATTAAAAATTACTCATTATTACGCGTTTACCTTTAAAACGCTAATGTACGTATAATTTTTTATCCATTGGTCAAAGTCTGTAATTATTTCGGTTGTTGGACTGTGTTATTACTCTATATTTTGATATAGTGTTAGGGAGGAACAGAACGGAACGGAACGGAAGGGTAGTGGTTTTGATACAGGTAATAAAATTGAAATTATGTATAAAATATTTGAAATTTTTACAACTTACATCTTCAGAGTCGTCTTGAGATTGGAGATTTTCGGAAGAGCTTGTTGATTGAAGCTGTTGCTGTTGTTGAATTTGTTGCTGTTGTTGCTGTGTTTGTTGCTGTGTTTGTTGCTGCTGCTGTTGCTGTTGTTGGGTTGGCTGCTGTGTCAAATTATTACCGTTACTCAGTTGATTTGCAACAGCAGCCGCTGAGGTTGTTGCAAGATTTGTGCCGTCTTGACGCACAGTCTGATAAAACCCGTTAGTGGTCAAATGTTCCGAGCACTTGACACACGTTGGAATATTATAGCCTGGTACTTGAAACAACTGAAAATAATATGTATGAAAAAAAATTCATTTTATTATGCATAATTTTATTTTTGGACACATCATTATTTTTTGTATCATTTTTTTAGACTTTTTCCAAAATGAAAATTTGTCCAGAGAATTTTTATTAAATATGTGACCCAAAATAACAAAGATTTTGTAAGTAATATTTTTTTTTCAAAATTTGGTTTTGCTATTTTATAGCAAGTACATACTTGCTATGATTTAAGATACTTGCTTGCAAGTACATACTTGCTATAAAATAGCAAAACCAAATTTTTAAAAAATATTACTTACAAAATCTTAATCCAATAAAAAATATTGAATTTATAAAACCATACGCTTTTAAAATACATATTTTAAATTTTACTTTTAAGAGGCAAAAAATTTATTTTCAGAAATATTGTGGATATTCTGATATGTTCGAAATATCACTCTAATTCTTTTTACGAGACTAATTTCATTCATAACTTTTTATATTCTTTTAAATTTTATAATTTTTATTTAATTTAATTTATTTAATTTTTTTACCTTTATTTTTTATTTTTATTTTTTTTTAATTAAATTTTAGTTTTATATTTTTTTTATTTGTTTTATTTTTTTATTTTTTTATTTTTTTATTTTTTTTTATTTTTTTATTAAATTTTAGTTTTTTATTTTTTAATTAAATTTTAGTTTTTTATTTTTTTTATAAATATTTATTTTAATATTTAATTATATTAAAAAAGTTATCTTCGGCACGAATATAATCAAAATTAATTTTTACACATTTTTATATAATTTTTATTTTTTTATTAAAATTTATAAAACTTTTTATTTTTAAATCTCAATTTTGTATTTTTTATAGTTTTTATTATATTGATTTAAAATTTATAATCTGAAATATTTTTTAAACTTTATGTTTCAACATTTATTTTTGCTATAATATAATACTTATGTATTTAAAATTTTAGTTAAATGAAACCTAATATTAATTTTTTTTTAAATAAAAAAACTAGTGAGGAATTATCTTCGAACGGGTTGAATTTAAAATACACATATTAGGCCGGGTCGATTTGTGGGGAGGCAAAAAAATCGCCTATTTCTCAGTGAAAATAGTATTCTAGGGATCAAAATAAGAAACTTTGCCCGAGGAACTACACCTCTAAAACGAATTCTAATGCCCCAACTTTTGACTTTTGTCCCGTAGGGTCAAATTTTGAAAAATCCCTCTTTGACCCATTTAGAGTGCACCATTCGAGTCCAAATGTATACCCCCTTTTGCCAATGGGCAGTGAAAATATAAGTGAAGTTAATTCAATAAAATGCTTGGGTGTGATAATAGACAAACAATTTAATTTTAATGAGCATGCAGATTACATATGCAACAAAATAAGTAAAAAAGTGGGCATTATAAGCAGAATAAGAAACAGGTTAAACTTCCTAAATGCGGTAATGATTTTCAATACAATCTTACTGCCACATTTTGACTACTGTGCAACTATTTTATACATGTGCAATAACAATATTAAGAAAAGACTACAAATACTGCAAAATAAAGCAATGCGAGCAATAATTATAATCTTAGATAACTGATTATCCTTCGACATGCATATTAATAGGCTGAGCTCGAAGATAAATTTTATATTGAAAAATTTGTATATCCTTAATTTGCTGTTGCCCTATCATGTCAAACACAAATTGGTTCATTCCTTATTACTTTCCAATTTAATGTACTGCATTGAGGTATTCTCTCGAACGCTTGCATATAACGTTAAGAAAATTATACTTTTCTTTAATAGGATAATTCGTTTTTTGTATAATTTACGACCACGTGATCACGTCTCCGCCTGCAAGCAACAGTTTCTTGTGTCCTCCTTTCTTAGTTTTATTCAATGCAGACTGATGTTATTCTTTTTTAAAATTATTAAGAACCGACTGCCATCTTACTTGGTTAATAGCTTCGAATTTTCTCGATCGACTAGAAATCTACAAATCCTGTTTCCAAAAATCTGTACGTCATCATACGAGCGATCATTTCTAATACGTACTGCCAGAATCTGTAATAGTCTGCATCCAAGTCTAAAATCTTTTTCCTTATCGCCTAATGTATTTAAATTAAACTTTTTAGCGCTTACTTTGGCTTTTCCTTTCCTTTACTTAAAACTATCACTACGATACTATGGGCTAGTTACTACTTCTACTACTATATTTTTCCGGCTTTAACAATATTTATTGTTGAGGGCTTAGTGTGTGAATCGATTATAAAAAAAATTTTTTATATACTATTATTATTTTTTTATTTTTTTTAGTGGCTCACAACGAAAGTCGGGCAGGCATTTCTTAGGACTTTTGCATTGATTTCAGAAATGAAAATGTATGAAGAATATTGCAATATATATTTCTTTCGAAACGTTATTTTTTGGTGAACAAAATTAAACAAAAACATAATTAAAAAATTAGAACATAACGGTGAAACAAATTTAAACCGAAACAAACCAATAAAAACGAGCTCACATTGAAAGTCGGGCAAGTAAAGAAAAAATGCAAATTGTAGTCCTTAAAGCGTTATTCCTGCTTTAAACTCTTTATTACTGTTGGAATAACTTCAGTCAAACGCAAAACTTAAAAAAATAAACATTTCTCGAAAAGTGAATCAATCAACACTGGCAGAAAGGCAGATCATGATAGATAATTATTTGAAAGTAAAATCCGAGCGACAAATTTCACAAATCGCCTTAAAAAGTTAATCAACAGTGCACGATATAATCAAGGATTATATACAAGATAAGAGAATATGCAATAAAGAACGTACAGTAGCTAAAAATATACTTAGCTCCAAAGATGAAAGTTATTTTTTAAGAGAAATAATAAAAGACCCATTTTTATTTGCACTAAAACTAGAGGTCATGTTAAAACTCAATTTGAAAAAGAGTGTACACTCAGAAACAATTTGAAGAGTTTTGAGCAAAAAATGTTTAAATTGAGGAGTAGCACGAAAAAAGCACTGTATTAGAAAGAAAAATGTAATAGAACGCCCCAATTTTGTGCATGAGCAGATGACCAAAGACTTTCTATTCTGAAGCAAGGTTAATAAAATAGAAAACATTAGAATCTTTAGCACTTTTAAAAAATAAACTTTTAGTACAGGTTTTGTTTACCGATGAGTTTTTTTAATTTATATGGTTCAGATTGAAAGCGAAAACCGAATGAAGAATTTTGCAATAAAAATTCTCAACATACGATTAAGCATGGTAGAGGATCAGTCATGGTTTGGGGTTGCGTCTGATGTTGAAAGGATTCATTTTATTGAAGGTATAATGGACAAAAATATGTTCCTTGACATTCTCATAGCGCAAGTAAAAGAAAGTGCGGGTAAATAAGGAATTGCGGACAATTTTTATTTTTACCAAGACAATGACCTGAAACATAAGATGCTCTTGGTAAATAATTGTGTACTTAATATTTGTCCAAATGTCATAAAAACAACCTCACAAGGCCCAGATTAAAATGTTATAGAACATCTATTAGATGAACTGGAACGCTGAGTGCAGTATCAGAGATGGGCAACTAAAGATCCAATCCTAAAAAGAAAAGTATCCTAAGTGAAGAGTGGAATCAGATTGGAGCTGAAGTTTTTAAAAATTTGGTTGCACACAAAAGGGCTGCAGGCAGTCATATAAGCAAAAGGATTGGCAACAAAATATTAAATTCTTAGTTTTAGCATTGAATTCCTTAATTCCCGACTTTCAATGTGAGCTCGTTTTTAAAGCTTTGGTTTGATTTCATTTTGTTTTACCGATATGTTCTAATTTTTTAACTATGTTTCTGTTTAATTTTGCTCACCAATAAAGAACGTTTTGAAAAAATATTTACTCCAAGTTTCTTCTTACATTTTCATTTCTGAAACCATTGCGAAAGTGCTAACAAATGCCTGCCCGACTTTCGTTGTGAGCCACTGTATATTAAATTTTCAATTATATGTAATGTTATTAATTTTTTATTATTAGTTTTAAGTTTCTTACTCGCTTTATCTGCTTGTAATTTGCTTTATTGGCCCTTGTGGCTTTTGAATTACACATGAATCAATAAAATAAATAAATTAAATAAATAATTAAGTGCAATATCTACACCCCTACGTCCTATATGTTACAAATGCTAATGTGGTTAAATGTTAAACAACGTCTGTCCTTTAGAGTCCTGATATTTGTATTCAATGTAAAACACTGTATGTTTTCAGAGTACCTACAAGATGAGCTTGTTTATGTCAGAGACATACAACCGTACAACTTAAGAAAAGCAAATTACTTCAGACTTATGAGATTCAACAAAATTAGCACGCAGAACTCGACAATGTATAATGGCTTTAAGTTATTCATTACACTTCCAGATATAATAAAACATGAGCATACATTCATCAATATAAAAGGCTTATAATTTACATTTTTTAAAATTAAAAAATTTATTTAATTTTATAAAATTAAATATACACTGAATTTGTTAGTGCTGTACAAAAAATAATGCTGTACAGAATTATAAATGTTATAGTTATTTCTCAACTAATAAACTAAATAATAATAACAATAATAATAAAAAACTTTGTCTGAGCTAGAATTCAACCCGGGCTACCGCGGTTCTTTAGCTTAGGGGCCACGCACTCTACCCACTAGGTTACGGCCGCCACTTTAATAAAACTAAATACATTTATTGTGTTGCTCAATTTTATAATTTAAGTAACTTCAAAGAAAAAATTTAAACAATTTTACCTTTTTTATTTTTATTTAAATCAATGTTTTTTAGAATTTTTATGTTTATTCTCTATTTGTTATTTTTTATATATTTTTTAAGTGCTTAATGTTTATTTTTTAAAGTTATTATTTAATTTTTTATTATTTATTAGTTTAAAGCTTTATTGAAAAAATTTACTAAAACAATTATGTGTTATATTTTGTTTTAATTTATTTCCTTGTTTCTATTTTTTTGCTACTACTCTATTGCTTTTATCCATGTTTTAAGTTCTAACATTATCAAAAGTTAAAATTGAGTTAGAAATATGGGCGGGAATTATTGTAATATGGAAAAACAACAAAAACACTTATATTCTCCAACTCTTACGGTAGACTTGTGTTTCTTTTTGACATCAAAAGGAAAATCACTTTACTATAAAGGGAATACATTAATTTTTTTATCTTACTGTATTTTTACTGCACAAAACATTTATCTAGTCTCACTTTTTGAACTCATTGTATTTCAGAACTCAATGAGTGGAATGCATAACAAGTGAGCACTTGCTCCGACTTGATTTTTCAAGTAAAAAATTCATAAACTCACTGGATTTTACTTGAAAAATCGAGTCGAAGCAAATGCTCACTTTTTATGCAATCCACCAAATAACGCGCTTACCCACGATAACAAGTGACTCTGGCAAATGATTGCGATGCTGTGGCAACACTATCGCATCCCTCCAACGCATACAGCGCGCTTTCGCCATCGCCATCACAGCAACCTGATTTCCCTCAACTGCATTTGAGCCCCACTATTGTTTTTTCCACTTTTTTGTGTGCCCACTTTGTTTAGAACTCTTGGTGGTGGAGCCTACAGAACGCTCCCTAATTCTGCCCGCCATTCCACTGCATGCACCCTGCTAACGCTCTGCAGCCACCGCTGCTCTACAAGTCGAAAAATCAATAAGAATAACAAAATACACAATTTTTCGCAACTAGAAAATTTTATTTTATTGCCGCCTTGCATTGAACTTGCGCTAACTTTTTTGATGTTTAGACTCTACCTGCTTCACCGATCGCCTCTTCAGCAGTTTGTTTTTTTTAGAGAAAAGTTTTTCAGAAAAATGCGCCACTTACCGCTGCTGGTTGAAAACACAGTCTACAGATGCTTTCCATGTCGTTCCCTGACGGCGGCAGCACCAAAGGTATCCAACATCGAGGGGGTCTCTCCGCACAAACGCGTTTTCTATTGTATTTTCCGCAAACAGACTCAGATGCAATCAATAAAGTAGTCAAAGAATATGTTTTGCTTCAATGGCGCTTTTTTAATGGTGTCCAATCACTTTTTGACTTAACCAATATGTATTCCTCGCACAGTTGAATTCGATACTTTGCCAGCGGAGCGCCTTTTTCTACGTTCGTGGGGTTCCAAAGTTTTTCCTTTTTTCGAGTTTTATTTTACTGACGTACATAGATATTTAGCAGTTTTCTTCTCTATAATTTTTTGTTTAATTGCAATTTTAGCACTTATATTCGCTTTTGTTTATGTCGGCGCAATTAAGAGCGGTGCAACGGGCAGCAAAATAACAACAAGCGTTGGTAATTTTTTTTTCTCCACTCCACTGATTAATCAAAATATTAAAATTTTTTTCCTACCGAAAGTTGATGTCTTTTCACTATTCGTTCACTTTGAAATGAAAAAAAATTCTCTACTCGCTGATTTTCTTGACTCCTCTGGCAGTCGAGTTGGTATATTTTTGTTGTATTCGACTGTATTTTTTTCGTGCTGTACATTTGCTTTGCTGGCACTTATGGCTGCGTCTGTCTGTCATGTGGAAGTCGATGGTAAAAGAGGCGAAAAAGCAATAGTTACAACAGTCAATACAGATTGTTGTTGGAAATGCATTCAATCGTTGAAAAAGATAGCGAGTAGCTGCCATTCGTTGCTAAGCACCGTGGACAACATTCAGAGTTTACTTTTTAAAAAAATAATTGAAATAATTCAAGATTAGCCACAACTCTCTATAATTTTTTTGGATTACATAGGTTATGGGCTCCTCAACCCATTTTTGAAAATATTTCAGGCCGCTCCCAATTAGCTCAGAAATTATAGGCCTCCAAAGTTGGATAAAATGGCTCAAAACCATTTTCCTTTCTTTTGTTTATATTTGGTAATTCGTTGAATAGATGCTCATATTATATTTTTTGATACCCATAAAGATTAGTTTTGTTAGAAAACTGAAAAACCAGCAAGATTTATTTTCATTTTGGATTCCTTTTACTCCTAAACCAATTGCGAGCGGCCTAAAATTTTTCCGATTTCGATATAGGAGATCGACATCTATGTTCCAAATAATTTTGTCTGTGAATAATATGCTATTCCATTAAAAGATTATTATTATTATTTTTGTTTCTATTATATATCTTAATTTTGAAGAATTCTCAGTTGTTCGTTATGAAATCAGTCAATTGAGCCATTTTATTTACATTTAGAATATTATGATTGCAAGCTTATTGATAATTCTCGAATTTTCAAAAGTGGTTATATTTGGAAAACTGTAGTTGAGGAGTAAAGCCTAGATTTTGTATCTGGTGTGCCACAAGGTTCAGTTCTTGGTCCGCTGCTAGCTAATCATTTTGTTAATGTCCTTTACTTGAACCTATGTAAAATATTTATCTTTGCAAACGATATAATTTTATTATTTTCACAATTGTATAGTGAAAAACAATTTTTAGATGTTCTCGAATCTGTAGTGACTTCTTTTTCATGTTTTCTCTTAGGCATCTGAACACTTTCTTACCTTAAATGTTAGTAAAACCAAGTTTGTTCAGTTTAACCGTAGTAAGTATATTTATCAGATCAAACTTTTTTCCTCCAAATTAAGTTTTTTATTTCCGTCAGTTATGTTCCATGCAAAATTTCACCCAAATCGGATATGGTCATTCCGTAAGGCCGGTACGTTCAAAATTACATTGCTGTTTAATTTTTTCTCTTATAGATAATTTTTTTAATTTCTAGCTCAACGCAACACGGGTTAATAAAGTCCAATTTTTAAAATTTTTTTAAACATTTTTAATATTTAGGAACAAAATTAAATGGTGCTTAAGAAAAACAAACAAAAATCACACAAACGCATTAATTTATTTTCCATTTTTAAACAAAAAAAACAATCTAAATGCTGATTTCTATATATTAATTTAAAAAAAATATTTCAGCATTATTGTCATATTTTTTAAACCCTTTTAGTAAAACCGGATTTGTATTTTCACGAACAGTTTTCAAGCATTTAAATTTTTTGGTAAAATCGACTAAAAATGACAAATAGAGGGTATTGCAACATTTTTAGATTTCAAATTTCTACGTTAGACAAAGTGTTTGGATATGTTAATTAACATATACTGAAGGGGAGGGAACATTTTAAGAACTTCATATTACATTAATTTTTAACATTCTATTTAACATCTAATGATAAAATAACTAAATCATGTAAATATGCAACGATCTTAAATTTTTTTTAAATAACAACATTCCATGAGTTTATTTGACAGGAAGTTATGGTCAAATATGTTATAATGTGTATTTAAAGTTTCACTTTCTCTATGATTCTGGGTGAAATTAACTGTTGTTATTTTATTAAAGCAAGTAATTTATATTCTTACTATAAGAATTTTCGCAAAATAAATGCTATGTCATATAAAAGGTAGTCAGAAATGCTTTATTTACTTGTTTGTATTTTTATAACAAAAATATATTTTGAGTAAGGGAGAGTTGTCTACAATGGGACCGGTTTTCTTTTTCATAATAATTTTTCACAATAAAAATATTTTCAAGTACCAAATATATCATTGGATTGGTATTTTAAATGACTGTATTTTTGCTTTTATAGTTTTATTGGAAAATTTCATTGTATTTTTTCAAAAACCTGGAACGCGTAAAATCGCCTCCAAAAATTGTTGTCTTCCAATTAGGGCCTTTATCATGCATTCAATAAAACCACAGAAAGCTTAAAGTCATTGAAGTGAAAATGTCAAATTATGAATGTTTATTTATTCAGTTGACCTTTAACATGAACATAATTGATATTATTCTTGGCATCAGAAATTTATTTTTCCACTGATTTGAACAGAAATCACTTCAAATGCTTAAAGATAAAAGAAAAAAGAAAAGGCCTATACTTACCGTTCTTATGGAACAAAACATAATTTAAAAATGATCACTCCCAAAAATTATGAAAAAATTTTTAAATTTTTTTCTCTATGTTTGAATATAAACAACGCCAAATCAACATGAAAAGAAATGGCGCATCGGAGCTTCACTGTTAATGTCTTTATTAATCATTGGTGATGCTTGTGGAAAATATCGAAGAAAAGTTGTCCCACATTAGAAGAGGTCCCACTTTAGACAACTCTCCCTTATGCCGTGGTTATGCTAGCCAAACATGATTGCCGAACATTTTTTGCTGTTATTGTTTCACGTATAAAATGTAGAAATTAACTTTTTTTCATATTCATTTTCTCGCTCTCGGACCGAACATTTTGATTGCTGATTGAAACGCCAAACATGCCGAACTTTCCAGTGTTGGCTGTAGTCATTTTGCATAATAGCATCAAAAAAGTAGGTAAAAGTATTAAAAAGTGAAGTTGATTGTGTCTTTAAGTAACCCTTAACATAAACAGCTAGCTAGCATGTCAGATATATGCAAACCATTTCATTTAAGATATTATAATACAAATTCAGAGTAAGTAATATCAGTTCGTATATTTTAATTCGTTAATTTTAAGTACAAAAATGCAAATTAGGGTTGTGATTTTTTGTGTTTTGACATACTATTACATATAATGCAACTGTGCCACCAATCATAGCATAACCACCAAACAAATATTTCAGCGAAGAGAACAAATTAACAAAAATGAACACCGAACATGTTTGGCTAGCATAACCACGGCATTATAAAGACAATATAAGGTATAACGGTAAATTACACTTAGCTAACTGTGTAGTTAAATTTTTATTAAGTGCTTTTATTGAACTTTTGAACAAAATAAAACCATTTTTAAAGAAATATATATGAAAACGGCAAAGATATTTGCATCGAAAGTCAAAACTTTAATTTTTATGTAATTTTTTAATTCGTATATAACGATGTTTTATGAAAAAGTAGTTTAACTAAGTAATTCTACAAACTTTAATATATATATGTAGTACTCATATGTCAAAATAAAAGACTTTTGCTAAAAAATGTTGGCGAAAAATGTCGATACCAAAAAGTGTTTTAATAACCAATTTTAGGTTAATTGAAAAGAGGCTGAAGGGGCGTGGTCAAAGCTAAGCAAGAATCTTATCAAGGATGCACGCAATGTGTACCGATTTTGGGCGGAATCCGTCCAGCTGCTAAGATTTGTATTTCGGTCAAACAAACAAAGAAAATTAATTTTATCAATATAGTAAAGAAATATTTAGGCCCAGTTTCACAATCAATACAAAAGTACTTAAGTATAATCTCTGAAAATTCGTTTCGTCAGCCATACCTAAGTTTAGCTTAAAGTGCGTCACTTAAGTTATACTTAAGTCATCGACAGCAAACAACTGATTATATTTTGCAAAATATTTAAAATAATCAGCAAAAACTAATTGATTAAACTTAAGAACAACTTAAGTATAGCTGGTGATACCAGGCCTTATAAATCTTTAAAAAAAAAATGTTTTTTGCAAAGATCTTCTTGCTGTTGCAACCTGTTGCTTCATGAACTTATTTGACATTAAGATCATATATAATTCTAAGAAATTATATTTTTATATTTATATAAAAATTATATTTTTTTAGGGCAACTGGTGTGCAAATGGGTAAAGTAGCAGATTAGCTCTAAACAACAACAAAATACATTTAATGTAAATTAGCTACATGTTAGCTCTTTTGCTACCCACAAACTCTTGAGTAGATTTGAGAAGCTAATGTACAACAGCAAAATGAAACTCTGTGCCTGGCGTATTCATCGTCACTGCTTTCCATTACTGCAATGTTTTATTTCTAGTTAAATTAATTGTGTTGCTACTTTATATTATGCTAGCTACCGCCAATCCACATAGTTCTGTTAGCTGCATCTTCACTTAAAACTTCCAAAATTTCTTGTTTTCTACTTTTCCGTGGCATTTTTACTAAATGAGCTTTTTTCTTCGGAAATTATTTTTGTTATAGTAAACATCCAACAGCTGTTTTGGTAGCTCTTTAGCGGAGATATCACATTAGAGCTGTTCACAATCCTGTGCAAATGGTCTTGCATCATAGCATTTGCAAAATAGTTGAGAATATTTTCACTCTACCCAACCAGCAAAGAATGCACAAAATTAGGCTTATACAGCTAATTCTCTAAGCTGCTTTGCAGTGTATACATCCAAAAACTTAAGTAATTTCTCGTACTTTGAGGTAAGTAGTACGTTGCATAGACTACTAATCAAATTTCTTCATCGAACCTCGAATTTTTTTTTTAATAAAAAATAATAAAAAGTTTTATTTGATTTTGTATTATCTTATTTTTTTTTTGCGCGTACTTTCTTAATTGAGAGTTATTTCAACTGGTTTGCAGTTATATGAATTTAATTAAATTCTATTTACCATTTATTAATTGCCTTCGTCGGGATTCGATCCCTGGCATCCCCGATTTGTAGACCGCCACTTTACCCATTAAGCCATGTCGCTGCATATCGAAACGAAGATTTTTGTTTATTTATACACTTAGCTTGAAGTGCGAAATTAGCAACTGAACTATTAAGCAGTTTAGCAAAATTAGTCCAAATATTCTTTATAATTCCATTTAAAGCTGCTTACAGGGAAGAAATAAGGTCCATGGCACTTCAAAGCTGCTTAATGGTTAGCTGTGGAACTTGTCGCACTTAAAGCTGTATTATGGTACGTTGTGGTACTTGTCGCTGCTTTATGGGATCAATTTCAGGAAATAGGACCTACAGTTCCACAAGTACCACAACGTACAATAAAACAGCTTGAAGTCATGAAGTGCCTGTAAGCAGCTTTGAAGGGAATTATTAAGATTTGGAATAATTTTGCTGGTTGGGTACACTAAAAAATATACAGGTATGCATTTATTACAATATTGCAAATAAGCAACACTAAAAATCCATAGTTGATATATACTATACTCATGTAATACTGGAATGCACACTGACAGCTGAAAGTTTAAAAAAAAAACTGAAAAGAGAACTTATCTGGAAAATAAAAAAGCCTTCATGCATTTTTTCGACATTAAATTTGTTTAAGCACAATTTCCAATAAAATAATTTTACTTTTCGATTCGACTTGCGTCATTTCAACAGCGAGGTCGTAAAGTGCGGCCAGTTAGTAACAACTATAATCGTCCATCTTAAATTATGCGACTTTTACTGTTAAATATTCTGTTATAACAACAAATTGGAAGAAACCTAATACATACAGTTTTTACAACAAATAATTAATATATAATTAAAAAATTAATACACAAAAATGTGTATTAAATAATAAAATCACAAATTTCTGATCATCAGCTACAATAAGAACTTCGTGTTCATGGTAGCTTTTTATCGCTGTGAATGCTATTCTGTCGTTTAGCATTTTTTAAGAAGAATAAGAAGGGGAATTTTACTTTTCATCGATCACCTGTGAACTTTATGTTTTGCAACAAGGGTTGCAAAGTAACCCGAAAAAGACCGTTCATAATTGATGCCAAATTTTTAAAATTGCACAAAGCAGGTCTTTGAAGCGCTTCTAGTAGGCCATCATATGGATTTCTTAGCCCTTCCGTGCTCGTTTCCAAGCCCACAAGCTTTTTTATATGAAACGAGAAAATTTTCTAGGCCTTCCGCTCTTGCGACTCTAAAGAAGCCTGCTAGAAGCCCTTCTTTAAAATGTACATTAGAAAGAAAAGCAATATAAATATCAACTTGATATAAAATAAGTTTTGACAATTTCCAGATTTGAACCAGCGCCCTCTCATCTGGCGGTCTGGCATCTTACCCACTCGTCCACCTCAGTTGTTAACAAACTTCAGCTTATTTTGCATCATTACAAATGAAAGTAAGCTTTCGGGAGCACGGGTTTGCAACCCAGCTCTGCCCAAAAAAATTTTTTTTGTATTTTTTTTAAAATCTACATTTTTTACAAATTTTTCTGTCCATTTAAAAATTTTTTGGAATTTTTTTGTAAATTTCTTCATACAAAAATAATAGAAAAGACTTAGAATTTTTCCATATAAATGTTTTCATACAATGTGATATGCAATGTGTGAGATTTCGGAGACCTGGGTTCGCGTCCCAAATCGGACAAAAAAAAATAATTTTTTCTTGTTTTTTTTCTTTAAGATTTGATTTTTTTTGATTGATCTGATCATTTTTAATTTTTTAAAAACTTTTTAAAAATTTTATTATATAAAATAACAGGAAAAGACTCCAAACCTTCAAAAAGTAGGCCTTACAGAAGCACTCATCAATGCAGCGATCATGGAAGGTACCCAGTGGGCAAAAGCAGGTCTTTGAAGCGCTTCTAGCAGGCCATCATATGGATTTCTTAGCCCTTCCGTGCTCGTTTCCAAGCCCATAAGCTTTTTTATATGAAACGAGAAAATTTTCTAGGCCTTCCGCTCTCGCGACTCTAAAGAAGCCTGCTAGAAGCCCTTCTTTAAAATGTACATTAGAAAGAAAAGCAATATTAAATATCAACTTGATATAAAAGAAGTTTTGACAATTCCCAGATTTGAACCAGCGCCCTCTCATCTGGCGGTCTGGCATCTTACCCACTCGTTCACCTCAGTTGTTAACAAACTTCAGCTTATTTTGCATCATTACAAATGAAAGTAAGCTTTCGGGATCACGGGTTCGCAACCCAGCTCAGCCCAAAAAATTTTTTTTGTATTTTTTTTAAAATCTACATTTTTTTACAAATTTTTCTGTCCATTTAAAAATTTTATTTTGGATTTTTGTGAATATTTCTTCATACAAAAATAATATAAAAGACTTAGAATTTTTCCATATAAAAGTTTTCATATAATGTGATATGCAATGTGTTAGATTTCGGAGACCTGGGTTCGCGTCCCAACTTGGACAAAAAAAAATAATTTTTTTTTTGTTTTTTCTTTATGATTTGATTTTTTTTGATTGATCTGATCATTTTAAATTTTTTAAAAATTTTTAAAAAATTTTGTTATATAAAATAACAGGAAAAGACTCCAAACCTTCAAAAGGTAGGCCTTACAGAAGACCTCATCAATGCAGCGATCATGGAAGGTATATTGACGCCAATAAGAGCACTACTAGCATGCATTCTTTTGCGTATCGCTAGCTAAAATGCCCACTGGGTAGTTGCCCTTCATATTGAATACCACTAATGTATTATTTAAATTTATATAAAACCTTAAATACATACCTCCATTTCTTGTGCTAAACTCCGATCCGTCACTGGTTGCCATGAGAACGAGTATCAAGCTACTCGTTGCTTTTACCATGCCCAGCAAATTCGCTGCAACTTATTTTCTTTCTCTCTCTTTCACAACCATAACTTTTGTTTTTATTTTGCTCATGCTCGTCAAATTGCACTGAACGAGACGCAACGCGCAACGGTTCGCAGTTGTTTTCTTGTTTGTGGTCGTTGCAGAAGTAAAATTTTTAATTGAATTGAAAAAATAGATGAAGAAAAATAAAAGAAGTATTTATTATTTCTGTGTTTAATTGAGACATTTGTGTATGTTATGAATTGAATGAAAATTGAAATTAAAAGCCGAGTTAAAGTTCAAGCAAAGCACAGTAAAAAGAAGTGCAAAAAAAAAATGCTCCAGACATAAGGACAAAAGCCGCAAGGACAAACATGAAATAAAGTGATAACGCAGTGAATTCTATGAAGAAAAGAGTCAATAAATTGTAAAAAAAGTAAATTTCTTCCTCACCAGCTATGAATTTACCTCGCCTGAAATAGCATTTTCTTATATCGCCTACCATTTTCCTGTAATGTAATTAGATTTATATTTTCAAATCCCGTTAGCAGCATAAGAAGAAGAAGAAGCACTGAACAAGAAGGTGAAAAATGGCATAGTTAGAAAAAGTAAAACAAAAAATAAAAAGAAATTGTGAACAAGTGACTGCAACATTAGAAAAAAAGGAAATCTCCAAACAAAAAAAGAATAAATATTGGAGTTACGAAAAAAAAACACCGCAGAGCTGCAAAGTGTGCCTAGAAAAGCTGTCTGATATAACAGCACAACAGCAGCTGAAGCAGCAAAAACAAGGCAAGTCTTCTGGTCCGGAAATTGTCGCTTCTAAAATACATTTAAATCAAATATAAATTGAGGGCGACAGTTTTAAAATTTATTAAGTAGCTAGCTATATAAAATAACTAATTAAACCTCTTCATTTTATTTGATAAAAAAAACAATGCCGCTGCCGCATTTCTCAACTTTCGCAACAGCTTTCATTCAGCCTGTCACAAAGATCGCAAATCTTCATACAAAAACCATTTAAGTGGTAAGTTTCTATTTTTTAATACGTAACCATTTTCCATTTAATATGCATTAATATTTTAAATTTTACTTTGGAGTTTCATTTCATCGATATTTTTGAATTTAACGCAAAGCAATAATTTATGAGCTTCACAAGCGGCTACGACGAGAATTGAATAAACATAAACAATAAAAAAGTTGATACGCACAAACAAAACACACAACATAATAGAGCAAATGATAAGCAACATAAATGCCTGAATTATTAAAAATCATATGAAACACTATAAAAATATTTATAATTAAAAAGCTTAATATAAGTTGCACGCAAAAGTCAGACCTTAATGAAATGATATAATTATGCAAATTTATTTAAAATACATAACTAAAATGTTAAAACAATTTTACACTGAAAGTTTAGATAATGATGAGCTCTGAAACTTGACTCTTGCTTGATCTTTACACAAGCGCACCTGAGCTTGTAAAGCAGTTTTTCTCTAGCCTATTTTCAATATTTCTGTGGTCACAAGAAATAACAACTAAACTCAAAATATCTTAAAAAAGCGATATGGAATTTACTTTACTGCCAATTTTTGAAAGTATGCAGATATCCATTTTTTGCCCAGAATTGATCATCACTTATGTCTGCACATATTTTGTTTGTAACGGTTCATATATTTCGAAAAAATGCGTCGTAGTTCGTGCAGTTAAAATATCGTTTTTTACGATACTTTGAGTTTAGTCGTTATTCCTTGTGACCACAGATTTGTAATTGTTATATTATTTTGTGGTATTGATGGTAATTTTGTTAATTTTTACTTTGGTTTTATGAAAATAACGAACCGAAAATAATGATTTCTCAAATTTTAATGAAAAAAACCAGAATGTTCTACTTGTCGCAGAACACTTTTAAGTATACCAAATTGTTGCATTTTGTATTGCCTTTTTCAATCATTAATGATTTTTATTTTGTAAGCGATACAAATAAAATTAAAAGTATTTATTTTAAACTGTTTTGTGTTGTTTTGCTCAAAAATAAAAATCAGTTTTTCATTTATACTATTTTCCTCAAAAATAAAAATAGTTTTTGGATTTTTATTGCTCAAAAATAAAAATAATTTTTTGATTTTTATTTTTTTGCTCAAACAAAAAAAAAATCAGTTTTTAATTTTTGTCCTTAAAAATATAAATCGTTTTCTGATTTTTATGTTTTTGCTCAGAAATAAAAATCGTTTTTTGATTTTAATTTTTTGCTCAGAAATAAAATTCGTTTAAGGACTTTTATTATTGAGCTCAGAAATTAAAATCATATTTTGATTTTATTATTTTTTGCTCAAAATTAAAAATTATTTTATGCTTCCTAATTGAAGGGCTTATTGCAATAACGTGATAAGCCACATGATCTTAACAATAAATTTTTTAGGCTGAATATATTACTCAATGTATTTATTGCCAACAACTACTAAAGAGATTTTGTATATATCTTATTAATATTCTAACTTATTTGTACAAGTTTCCGTGCTCAATTCCATTTCTTCATACAAAAACACATTTTTCAAAACTTCAGAGTAGATTATTTAAAAAAATTTTTATGTGGCTATCATGTTCTTACCTTCAATTATTTACTCAGATATCAAAATTGTTTTGTGATTTTAATGTTTTTGCTCAGATATAAAAATGAGCTTGTAAAAACCAATAACTATTTTTTTGATCATATAATAAGGGGTATGTTTTTTTTAAGACTGTCAAAATTTGTTAGTTAATTGAGTTGTTGAATGAATAAATGGTTCCAAATAATACTCGCTAAACAGCACTGCTACCCACAGTTCCATAGTAATCTGCTAGGAAGCCATCTCTCATTTTGTAATTTGAACCTGTCTAATGTATATCCATATTAATTGTAATATTATTTGATTTCTAATATATTTATTAAATGAGTTTTCAATGAAGTTAAGCAAGTAAAAATAGTTTAAAAAGTTATTAATGCACAAAGAAAACGGAGCCTTAAAAGTATTAGAAAAAATAATTGTAGTGCCATTATAATAATATATAGTACCATTATAATAAATAATTGTAATACCAAATAGTACACGGTTAAAAATCTTCGACTAAATTTTAAACTTTTGTAGATTACATATAGGACAACACCAAAAAAAGATTACTTTTTAATCCAAGTAAAAGTTTAAAATTTTCTAATCCAAAAAAAGATTAGTTCTTAATCCGCTAAAAGTTTAAAAGAGCAATATAAATATCAACTTAAAATAAAAAAACTTATCTGACCAGTGCATGATTTGAACACACGTTCTCTGATGTGCTGGTCCAACACATTATCCACTCGTCCATCTCAGTTGCTTAAACGGTTTCGCCTATTTTGCAACATTACGAAAGCAAGTAAGCTTGCAGTAAGTTAGCAAGCAAGTAAGCTTGCAGTAAGTCAGCAAGCAAGCAACAACGTGGGTTCGAGACCCAGCTGAATTAAACTAAAATACAAATTTTTTTGACCAGTTCGTGATTTGAACACTCGTCCTCTGATGTGCTGGTCCAACAACTTATCCACTCGTCCAACTATGTTGTTGATAAGGTTTCGCTTATTTTTTATTACGAATGTAAGTAAGTTCCTTTCAGGGACGTGGATTAGAGACCCAGCTTAAGTCAACTTAAGTAGGGATTAAAAAATAGTACTTTTTGGATTAAAAATGAATTTAAACCAAAAAGTGGATTAAAAAGAAGTCCAAACCATGTATGATATTAAGGCAACCGTGTGCAATTTTCGCTCAATTGGCATTACTCTCATGCTCTCACTCTGCTCTTATTTTAAAATAAGCATTCCAATTTTAGAAAACGTAAAAAATCAAGAAATGATTTATATTTCTGAGCCAAAAAAAAAAAAAAAAAATCAAAAAAGAAAAACCATGGCAGAATAACCAGGTAGATGCAATTCGGAGAGCAAAAAACGAGAGCAAAACATTGGCGTAGCTATAATGTCACTATTGACAATTTATTTTTATTCGTTCAGCCATATGGATGTATAATTTACTCGTAACCGTATAAATAAAGCGAGTACCCAGATTTTTTGTGTGAAAATGTAAGAAATATTATTAAAATCATTACAAATTTAATAAAATTAGCTGTGTTTATAGTTATAATACAGAATTAATTGTATTTTGGCTATAAACAAATCAAATAAAAATTAAATTTTAATAAAATTTTCATTTGACTACTAGTTAGAATGTTCAGTAACCAATTTGTTTGTGTCGCTATGTACGGCTGCTTTGAATTGACAAAATATATTTTGACATTATAGCTACGCATTTGTTATTGTTTTATTTGTCGTAGAGAGCATGTTTCTAGTGAGCCTACCTGGTTATTCTGCCATGAGAAAAACAACAAGAAATATGAAAAGGAGAAAAACTGAGAAAATGACACTGAAATCTCACCGTCTCTGTTGGTGTAGTGCGCTAAAATGCGCTTGCACGGCGACCACGGTCCGGGTTCGATTGCCGGCGGTGGCATCACAAAGATTTCTGATGAAGCCTGTAGTAGGGCCGAAATTGCAATAAAATCAGCTAATGATGTTTTCCTTTTCATATTGAAAATGTTGTTGTTGCTATTGTTTCTTTGAAAAAAATCGTTAGAGCAATTAATTGTTCTAACATGGCATAAAGCTCAATAAACGATTTTAAACTATCAAACAACTAGAATTTGTATTTAGAATCAAGAATGATTTAAACTATTAAACATTTAGAATTTGCATCGAGATCATAGAAAATCGATATAATAAATAAGGCCATGTAGAAAACTTCAAACTATCAATCAAAAAAGATTTTTATTTCTGAGCAAAAAAATAAAAATCAGGAAACGGTTTTTATTTTTGACCAAAAAATAATATCCATAAAATAATACTGCTCATAATGATTACGGTCCCTGGAAAATAATTAACTTAGCTTTAAGTGTAAGAAGTCTAGACAGATCGGCTAAAACAACAAAACAGCGGGAGCCGATGGCTAATCTTCTGAGATATTTAAGGGGTAGTAAATAAAAGTGTATCGACAATATGACCCCCATTCCGGTACCAAAATTAAATTGTGTAAAAGAAGTACATTCGATTGGTCAGAAACAATTTTGACGATCCCCGAATTGCTTACCGTCGCTGACTTGTTGCAAATGGTTTCTGAATACTTTGTGTTGTTTGTATATATTACGTTTCTTTTTTGTTTATTTTTGCTATCGAAGCTTAAAAAAGTCACGTGATTTCGTGTGTGCCATTCGCTTTTCTCAAAACAGCGGACAACAAGTGAAGATACGAAAATGCGAAAGAACGATTCTGAAACGCACTTTAAGCCACTGTAAGTTGCTTTAAGTCACTTTACGTCACTGACTTTTTGTAGCTGGTTTTTGACTAATTTGAGTTTGTTTGTATACAGTACGTTTTTTTGTTTTGTTTATTTTTGCAATCGAAGCATCAAACAAGTCACGTGATTTCGTGTGTGCTTCTTGCTTTTCTCAAACCAGTGGATAACAAGTCAAGAAACAAAAATGCGAAAAACAATGCTGAAACGCACTTTAAGCCACTGTAAGTAGCTTTAAGTCACTTGCTGTTACAGCTTGTTTCGACTTTTTTTAGTTGTTTTGTGCTGTTTTTTGTGGCCTTGTTGCTTCGTTTTTATTTTGAATTGTTTTTGTAACAGAACAGGAAAATAACAACACAAAAAACTATGGGAAAAAAGTCAATCAGCCGAATAAGCGACTTATTAAAAGTCTTCCTAAACATTTTCCCGATTGCGGACTTTACACGGTCAATCATTGGGCATCAATATTTTTTTTTAAATTTTTTGTGATGATGTCAAATGATTGATTTCTGCACAACAAATTTAGAAAAAAAACAAAAGCTACTGATCGGTAATTTTGATTTCTTCACCCACTTGCATTTGATACGACGAAAACACGAAGAAAAGGAGCAACAGCCAAAGTAAAAAATAGATGAATGTATTTTATTGGAGTTTTCCTTGTTGCTCTACCTTTTTTATGTTAATTAATGAAAATACTCAGTAAGCATGGTGTAAAATAAAACTTAACAAATGCAAACCGTGCGAGCGAGCGAGAAACCAACAATCGGCACTGTGAATACCAGCGCACAAGTCGCTTTAAGCTGCTTGTTCGGCTGGCACTATACTCACTTTGCGCTTATTTCATATGATTGGCTCAGCAATAATATTCCACTATGTGGAATAAGTAAGTAAAACTTACAGATGCAAACCGTGCGAGTGAGCGAGAAACCAACAATCGGCACTGTGAATACCAGCGCACAAGTCGATTTAAGCTGCTTGTTCGGCTGGCACTTTACTCGCTTTGAGCTTATTTCATATGATTGGCTCAGTAATAATATTCCACTATGTGCCTATTGGCTCAGTTATAATGTTCAGCCTAAGGCTGCAAACAGATTCAACGCCGAAGCGGTAAAATGTACCTTTTCCGCCAGACAAAAGTTAATAAAACTGTAAGATAAAAAAATCTGTACATTGAATATTTTTTTTTTCTAAATTATTTTGCGCTGAATATTTTGAAGGATATGGATTCCAAAAATTTAATTTTTTCGTATTATTATCAGTCTGTCTGTGTGCATTCTGTATTGGATAAATTTTTCTCAAACTTGACATGTAGATTCCTTACATCTTTGGTCGGGACATAGGAATGCTCTTCACAATAACCGCACTTTTGCAAAAAAATTTAAAATAAAAACACCAAAAAGTGAGTTAATAACACTATACGCCAAAATCAGAAAAAAGTTCTGTAAACGGCATCCCACTATATTTTTCTTATAAATTTGGGGTCTCCAAACACGAAAATTGCAAAAAAATTTTATGGACAAAAATTTTATTCTTTTTATCATTAAATCAAATATATGTTGCAAATACCTTAAAATAAATTAAAAAAAATTAGTAATCAACTATTTATCTTTAAAATTTTACAAGTGTCATCTGTTGATTATGTTCTTTCTGTTTCTATTTTTATTTTTAATTTTGTTCTAAACTATAAATGAATTTTTTTTAAGTCCAGAGTTCAAATAATTATTATTTATTTATGCAATAAGTTGATTATTTATGTTACACCTTTGTACTTCTTAAAGATCTTTTTGTATCTTACATGGGGTTACACGAGACAGTACTGTTAAGACAGTAAAAAATACGTATTAGTTGTCAAACTTTGTGTCTGTGAATTAGAGTCCAGACAGTTGGTAAAACAGTTGGCAAGACAGTAGAGAAAATGGTAAAAAATTGTATTTTTTATGAAGAAATTTTTGTTAAAACTACGAGCACGCCAAAGTATTGCAAATTTCCAATTAATTGTATTAAATTTTATCATCTTCTGTCATTTGATATGCTAAATATCATTCTACTGTCCTAGATACTGTCCCGCCAACTGTCTACAAAAAAGTTAAGACAGTAGCAGACAGCTGCAAAAAGAGAGTGTGTGTGGATACAAATTTGTGAATGTGTTGCGACTGTTTTAACAGTACTGTCTCGTGTAACCCCCGTGTTACAGTATTAATTTATTCTCAAATATATACGAAATAGGAATACAGGTTTTTTTAAAATTAAAATTTTTTTTCAAATATAGTTGCATATATTTTAACATATCTTGGATACCACTTATCCAATTTTTATAATAGAGCCTTTCAAATTTCTTGACAGAAAGTCAATAGACGGTAAATAAAGAATATTATCAGAATATGCGGCGTTTGAGAAAGCAAATTCGTCGAAAAGGCCATATTTGTGGTCACTTCCACTCTTGGATTTTGCAATACGGTAACGCACCATCTCTTAAGGCTATCATTGTGAAGGAATTTCTAGCCAAAACTTTAACATGTACCATCGAACAACCACCAACTGGTATTCACGTGATATAGTTCATAAATTGATGCATATACAATAAAATATCTTCATGCATTTAATAAAACAATGTCTAGGTTCCAATAAAAATGTTGACAGTCCCCTAGAGTAATAAATTACCAAAAAACCCCATTCGCCCTTCACAAATCTGCGCCTGAATTCCCTGCTGTGCGCCAATGTTAAAACATAAATAGTTTATATAATAACTTAATCGCATTTCATGTTTGAGAAGTTTAAAATAGAAAGACAAAACAATAGAATAAAGTGCACAAAACAAATGCAAATAAAATATTGCTATCTAATAAAAACAACAGAGGAGGCAACAACAACAAAAAACAATAAAATGCCGAATGTCTGCGCTTGCGTACGCTTTGTGCTAGCTACAATCCAAATGACGCTTGACAGCGCACAAAGCTGGCCAGAAGCAGCTAAGTGCAGCCAGAGGCAGTCAGCCAACCGAACAACGGCGGTTTCATAGCCGTAGCGGCCAGAAGTGAAATTATTTCTTTTCTCATTGTAAACTTTTACATTTTCAATCATTATTATTTTGATTTTTTTTTTTCTCTTTTCCTTTTATAATTATAAATATTTTTGTGGCTTTGCTGATGGCAGTCAGCAATGCTTATGGCATAGCCAGTCCAGTGATGGCTAGAAAAAAGACAGCCAACTACAGTCAAGCGCTGACCAACGGAATAGTGGAGAGTCCGGCTAGATGTCTTTGGGCGCGTTTGGTCTGGCATGTTAATTGTTATTGGATAAAGCAGAAACAGCAACACCAACAAAGTAGCAACAATCCACAGCACATGAGTAGCTATAGAAATAATTGAGTAAAAGAATTTGAAAAAAACACCCTGTTGAAAAAAAAATTTATAAAACTATGCAGAAATAATAGAAAAGCTCTCAAATGTTATTGAAGTTGGTAGTTGTTTTATTTCTTTTTTCTTCCCGATACCTGTTCTTGCTAAACTTGCTCGGGATGACTGGCCAGCGACAGCAGCAACACCTGCTACAACAGCAATAGCAACAATAAAACATAATTAATTTCCGTTGCTTTGCTTTTTAGCAACGGTAATACAACCAGACCCGAAGTCATTTCATACTTTTTGCTTAATTTTTTATATGTACCTGCCTACAAATGTATATGTTATGGGAAATTTTAGACGAGTCTAAGTTGGGTGCGAATACAACTTATATTTGCCGTTATTTGGAGGAATAAAATTTAGTTGTTGATTTACTTAGTCGAAAATGATTTTTCAATTCAATAGGTTAGATTAAATAAATATTTCAGTGGAATACTCATGCACTATTTACTAAGTACAAAAAAAAACTATTCACTTTTCTCTCAAAAAGGAGGCCAAAAGTTTTTTGGTGTACAAAAATTATACTGAAATTTTCTTTTTTTTTTTAACTCTTTCATATCCAGGACCAAAATCTAGACCAAAAATGGGCAACCAGAGGAATCAAAAATACTAGTTCCAATTTCTTCATGAATGTGTAGGGGGTCCCCCGAACAAGAAAAAATAAAGTCCCTCCAAGTCCCGGTACCGCTGGTGTGTAGGGGGGCTTTAAATGTTCCAATTTTCAGTTCCTCTCTTATAAATCGAAAACGGTGCTTTGCAGAGAAAAAGCTCTTTTGTACAACATAAAAGCTTATTAAATTTGCTACAACTTTGGTTATATACATTTTTAAGAAAAACTGGACCGTTTACCGTCTCCGTAAAGATGGTAATTTAAAAAAAAATTCTACTAATGTTTTTCGTATATTTTTGTCTTCTATATCCTCACTCGTTCATTTTGGGAGAAAATGGACACAATAAAACTAACAGATAAACAGACTTACACACATTCTGCTTTATATCATTATTTATTTATTATTTATATATAATTATGTATCTATATAATGCATTTTATTATTTTACTCTAGCCTGTTTGAAGGATCTCGTCGTCGATATCTTCGTCAATGTCTTACTCGAGGACAGGCGGGCTGTTTAGACAGGAAATTAAATTTCCGTACTTTAAATTAAAGTACGTTTTTTCTTCAAATTTAAAGGCAATTTTTACGAAAAACAATCAATATTTTAACTATTTTTTATGAAGTTGTTTTTTTCCTTGGTTAATTCTCTATTAATCTGTTTTATATTGTTTTATTCTCAGAGCAGGCAATTATCGTAAAAAAACGAGTTTCGGATATAACCACTTTTTTCCTCACTGGAGCTCCTGGACCAACTTATAATAATAAGGATGCAAACGCTCTCGACGCAGCACCCGGTGAACATGGGATTTCGATGCTGGAACTCTGCTTGCAATTCTACGCGTACTAATAGCGGGATCATTGTGCACTATTCGTTCTATTTCGTCATCAACCTGTGCAAGCCGATTACCAGAGCCAAGCTCTCCTCTTAGGCCGCGTTCATAGTGGACGCTTTGGCTGAAGCTGATACATAAAGCTTCTTTGACAAGCTTTTTTTGATCATAGTGAACGCTTATTCAACGCTGCATAAAGTAGCTTATTGAACTTATTGGTGTTAATAGTGCTCGCTTTATGCTTGTGGCTGATATGCTTTGTTTTCATTTGTCTCTTTGGAAAATAATGAGTATGTAGATTCGCGATGATCACCAATGAAGGATCAAACCAATAACAAACAAAAGTTCAAACTTGAAAACACAAAGCATAACAACGGTGGAAAGTTCAGCACAAAAAGTACCCAAGAAGTAAGCAAGAACAACGAAAACTATGTAAACAAACGAGATAGAATACACAAGTGCATACAACTGAAAAGCAACACAAAAGGACCACAACGCAACAACAACACAACAACAACACAACAACAACAACAATAACACAACAACGGTTACAACTTCACCACAAAAAAATCAACGAAAATATTGTTAACAGGCAAAATAGATAAACATATGCCGAATAGCATTTTAAAAATGCTCTACAACAAAGCATAAAACACAAAATTATTTTTCTGTGTGAGCAAGCGAGATGGAAATATAAGCGCTGAAAAGCATTTGAAATTAAGCTTTATGCTAGCTTTATGCTGGCACTATGAACATTGTGAGCTTTTTCCATATGATTATACACAAAGCGTTTTTCAGCTAAACCTCTCGGCTAAGCAAAAAGCGTTTACTATGAACGCGGCCTTATTCGCTGGACAGAACCGCTGGTTCTTAACCTATTAAATTTGTCATTAAAAACGCTAACTGAGGGAAGTTGCCTGTTGGGAAACCGAGCCTCGTATTCTCTTCTGGCCTGGATTGCACTGCCATTTTCAAAACCGTAACAAAAAACAATATCTGCGTACTCTGAGTAGGAGAACATTATAACTCTACGATCGGTGAAAGAGTGCATCGATTCAGGCATGTCAAGCACTCAATAATGAAAATTAGCAACCAAATAAACTCTTTTTTTTAAATTTCCGTTAAATTTAACTGTTTTACTAGTTATTTTAATCAAAGTAAACGAAGTCGCAGTGCTTGAATTTAAAAACCTTGGTAGAGGAAAAAGCGGAAAGATTGAAAAGAAGAAAAAATAGCTGCTCTGAGAATAAAACATTGTAAGGCGGATTAATAGAGAATTGTCCAAGGAAAAAACTTCATAAAAAAGAATTAAAAATTTGGTTGTTTCCCGAGAAAATTGCCTTTAGATTGGATTTTTTTAAGAAAAAACCTTTTTTTTACTTTAGGTGCTCATAACTTTTTTAGTTGTGACTTTATGGCAAAACATTGTGCTTATATTGAAAAGAAAATTTAATTTCCTTTTCAAAAAATTATTAAGTTTGGTAATCGGTATGGAAGTATGTTATTTATGGATTAAAATGTAATGAAATCTATTATTATTGTTTTTCCCTCCTACCTTTCTAGGGAGGCATTTGCGACCACCCCCGCCCAGTCGATTTTTTGTTCGTCTCATCTCGAGGAATCACACCTGCATTATTGTCCTCTAAGTCTGGGACACCCTGTATTAAGTAATTTATTTATGTACTAAAATTATAAGCTTGTTAAATTATTTTTTTTTATTTTTTTTACGTATCTTTTATCGAAGTTTTTTTTAGTAGTTTTTTCTCCACAAACATTCAAATTATTGTATTATACATACACAATTTTTTTTTTATTTCGACATGACTGTGATATTCTATAGACGTAATGTATTAAACACAAATCTCTGTACATTTTATTTAGAAATTACGACCTTAAATATATTTCACTACTTCAAATAAAGATATTTCATCGTTCATCTTTTGGTCCGGAAGTTCCCGGAAAACCGGACGAAGTTCGTTTTAATTTTGACCATAGTTTTTCTGAATACTGTATAAAACAAAGAGATATTGAAATAAGTTTTTTTTTTAAACTGTATCAAAGAGATCGAGGAAATTGCTAATTTTTTTATTACTTCTTAATTAATATTTTCTAAATATTAATATTTTTAATTTAAACATACAAATTTTTAACCATTTATAAAAATTTTTAAATTTCTTGAATCTTTTAAATTCAAATGTATTTTATAAGAGGTTCATATTTCTCGTAAAGAAAATTTTATGAACATTTAATCAATCATCACTCAAACAGTCCACTCTTCAGCAGCATCATAAAGGGGTAATTTGTTTATATAAATTTATAACGTCATAAACATTTTTTTATGAAAAATATAAAGAATTTTGAATTGAATTGTGATAAACTTGATTAACATTAGGATGTGCGACTGCCAAGGAGGCGGTAAGTGACACTATCGGGCCTCGCGAGACCCATAAATCATGGCAAGCTGTCTTTACGATTTTCGTCCATCTAGATGTCCTATCACAAGCTGCTATTATTTAGATGTATTGTTGGACACTACATCTGTGTGTGGGTGTCATTTTAGGGGGTTTCTTAAGGGGTGGGGGTTAGGATGCCTTAAAAATAGGCCGCTTTTTAGGTTTTTGCCACTCTTGAAAGAGTAGCAACTGAGCATCTGGTCCATAGTACTGACACCTGTTTTATTTTTGTTGTCATTCAGAAATTTATAAGGGTTGTTTTTCCAAAAGGAAAGTCTTCTTCACTCTCTAGTTTTTTAGTAGCAAAAAATACCTGACCTCAGTGAGCTGCTGCCTGTCTATCAGCAGCCTAAAAAATTGAGAACTGGAATGCAAAGAAGAGAACAAACTGAGCATTTGCTCCGACTCGATTTTTCAAGTAAAAATTTCATAAACTCTCTTTATTTTACTTGAAAAATCGAGTCGGAGCAAAATCTCACTTTTTATGCAATCCAGCAAATATCAAGCTTTTCCCACACTTCGTCACTTATTCCTGACATTTCAAATATTACTTACAATAAAAAAATTAATATGTAATGTGACCATATGCACACAAGAGCTTTACACATATAGCGTAAAAAAGTCGTCGAACGTAATCGATTGTGTTTGAACATATTTTGCTTAGCAGCCTACAGACATTTATTTTCCATAAATTTAAAGGACGGGCCTCGAGAGGCCCAGTAGGTTCACTTTCGTCCTTATTATAAAAACAGATCAGTTTGTTCTACGTAAGTAATGCAAATTCTCTTTAGTTTGTTTAGTTACGTCTATAAAACATTAGCGGCAGTTGGCATAAAATATTTCGGCGCTCAGAGCCAAGAAAAAAATGTACGACTTCTCAAAGTCAAAATGGGCCTCAAAAAGCCCAGTCGCACATCCTAGGGTTAAATAATTAAGTTTGTTTTTGTAGTTTGTTATTAAAATTTCTGAAGAACTCTGAAGAAATAAACAAATTTATACAAACGTCAAAGAATAAAAGTAAAACATGATTCGAAAAAGATTTAATCTTAGTTTTACAGAGAACCGTGGCGACCGTAGCCTAGTGGGTAGAGTGCGTGGCTCCTAAGCTAAAGAACCACGGTAGCCCGGGTTTAATTCCAGCTCAGACAGAAAGTTTTTACAATTGAAATAATTTTTCTGTTCAGTCGTCACCTCTCTGCAGACAATGGCAAACCTCAGAGAGTAAAAATTGCCATGTAAAGCTTCTTGAGAACATAAGCTGTTCGGAGTCGGCATAAAACACGTAGGTCCAGTTCTCGGTCATTTCTGATCAAACATTTAATAACACGCACAACACAATTGATCAATAGAAGCTAGGTCAAAGTCCTTCCAAGGGCTGAAATGGCCAGTTTATTTTTATTTTTTTTTTTATTTTTTTACAGAGAACATAATCCTTTTTAACATGACCAAGTTTTTTCACTTTTTATGTTTGCGGCCAGTTGTGAACCAGAGATCTGCAACGAATACTTAAAAATAAGTAGTACTCGAGTACTATTCGTTCACAACTCAGTGATTCAAATCAGAGATTTAAAATGAATCACATTTTTGAATCATGAGTCATTTACTCAAAAATTAGTATAAATAAGTATAAGTAGTTTCCAAAGCAAATAGTTCTCATATGTGATTGATTCAAAACAAAGTGAATCACATTTTTGAATCATGAGCCACTTGCACAAAAATGTGTATGAATGAGTATAAGTAATTTCCAAAGTAGTATTAATATGTGATTGTTTAAAAAAAAGTGTACCAAATAAGTATAGAATGAATTAAATATTAAGGGTTGCCACCTAATAATATGTATTTTTAAGAATTTAAAACATAGTTTAACAATGTTAGGGAGTCGCTGATTTCGAATCTGAAGTTAGAATTTTAAAATTCAATATGATGGATATGGCTGCCACCTAAATTTTTTTATTTTTACGAATCCGTCGTTAGAATTTAAAAATCATGTAAGTTTCTTATAATAGGGTTACCACCTAATATATATTTTTTATAGTTTTAAACACCATTTAACAGTGTTAGGGAATCGCTGACTTCGAATCTGAATTCAGAATTTTAAAATTCTATATGGTTAATAGGTGGCCACGCTATTATAAACAAATTACATAATTTTGATATTCTGACAACGGATTTGGATTCAGCGACCCATTTTTGCCTAGTTTTCGCGCCAGCACCGAATTCGTAAAAATAAAAAATTAAAATTCGGACTTCAGATTCAAAATCAGCGACCCCCTAACACTGTTAAATGAGGTTTAAATCTCTTAAAAGTACATATTCGGTGGCAACCCTATTTTTAAAAATGACATAATTTTGAGATTTAGACAACGGATTCGGATTCAGCGACTCATTTTTACCTAATGGTTCGCGCCAGCACTAAATTCGTAAAAATAAAAAATTAGGTGGCAACCCTATTCACCATACTTAATTTTAAAATTAGGAATTCAGATTCGAAATCACCGATTATCTAACATTGTTAAATAGTGTTTAAAACTATTAAAAATACATATTAGGTGGCAACCCTATTATAAAGAAATGACGATTTTGAGATTTAGACAACGGATTCGGATTCAGCGACCCATTTTTACCTAGTGTTCGCGACAGCACCGAATTTGTAAAAATAAATAATGTAGGTGGCAACCCTATCCACCATATTGAATTTTCAAATTCTAACTTCAGATTCGAAATCAGCGACCCCTTTTCACTGTTAAACTATGTTTAAAATTCTTAAAAATACATATCAGGTGGCAACCCTTAATATTTAATTCATTCTATTCTTATTTGATTCACTCATTCATACACATTTTTGTGCAGGTGGTTGTGATTAAAAAATGTGATTTACTTTTTTTTTAATCATGAACACATGAGTATAGTACTCTATAACTACTCTAAAACTACTTGTACTTATTCATACTAATTTTTGAGTAAGTGGCTCATTGATCCAAAAATGTGATTCGTTGCAGATCTCTGGTGTGAACTTTATTTCTATCTATATATTTAGTTTAAGAAATTGTACCTTTATAATTATTGTAAAGTGCGTGAAGATAAATTCGTCAATCCGACGCTAACTTAGCAAAGACTCAAACCAAAATGTTTGATCCGCAAAAAGGCCCCTATTATGTATTACAACTCAACTTAAGTTGACTAGATTCAACTAATTTTTTTTCTCATAATTTATTACATACATTCCAGTTGAACTATGTTGTTTGAAAATTCTTAAAAGATTAAGGCAAACTACATGGTTCAACTAAAATAAATGTAATACGTTATATGAAAAAAATTTAGTTGAATCTAGTCAACTTAAGTTGAGTTATTTTACATAATAGGGGCCTTAAATTCGTACTTTGCAAAAAGAACGATTTTAATTTTGGGAGGAAATTTGCTCCTAAAATTAAATTCGTACGTAACTTTTGGGAGGAAATTTAATTCGTTCTATTTGCGAAGTACGACTTTAACTTTTGAATCGAATTTAGCTTTTGGCACAATTTTGAATGCACAATTCAGACTTTAATTAAAAGTTACATATTTTTGTTTAGCATATCACTGGAAAGGTGATTAAACCACCTTTATAACGATATATAGCTTGTAGGAGCACAATTAAGACTTTTGCCATAAACATTTTTCAAAAGTAGTAAAATTTACGCCCATGGTACTAATCAACTTTCATTTGATATGACGCACAGAATTTTTGCTTTGAAAATTGGTACCATTAGTACCATGAGCGCCAATTTCACTATTTTTAAAAACTGTTTATGACCAAAGTCTTAATTGTGCACTCAAAATTGTGCCAAAAGCTAAATCCGAATCAAAAGTTAAACTTGTACTTTGCAAATAGAACGAATTTAATTTCCTCCCAAAAGTTAAATTCGTACTTTGTAAAAAGAACGAATTTAATTTCTTACTTCGTACTTAGCAAAAAGTACGAATTTAACTTTTTGCGGAGCAAAAATTTTGGTTTGAGTCTTTGCTTAGCTAACGTCGGATTGACGAATTTATCTTCACACTTAATATAGTTTGCAATTACTTACAGCCATGAACTTAACAACATTCATTGATTTGGACAAGACGTTTACCACATCCTTGAATATCTAAGATGGTTGAATCTACAATTTATAACTGAAATAAGCATCGATTCGTACAGCCGCTTATTTAAAAATTAAATCTTAAATTTATCAATCTTTTCACGGCAGTTGAATCAGAACGTAATGAATACGGAGAATGATATTGCAAACAGGAAGACGACAATGTCTTGGTCAAAAGATTTGTGGATGTTTTTGAGAAAGTCCTTACGAAAATAGCAATAAAAATATATAATTCCGATTTTCCTTACATGTACAATTTTCAAAGAGGCCTTGATCTTCAGTGCTATACCCACTTTTTAACTATTTGTTCGGCAATTCGATCAATGATCAAATTAAAGATATTAAAAGTAAAATCTTCCAAAATTTGCGTAATTGCAATATATTCACGGAACGTTTCCGAGCCTTTACCAATGGTTACAAATTTTTTGTTATGCTTACTTAAAATAAATATAACTTAGTATTTCTTATTAATACAACAACAAAAATATTTTTAAACTTTGTTCATTTTGTATAGCGCGATATGAAGTTCGCCGGGTTCAGCTAGTTATTAATAATTCCAACTCTCGACATATCGACACAATAGCAAAATACTGCTTTTGCTGACTGCATTGTCTTCCAACCATTTCTCTCTGCCTTATCTTTATTCTATTTATACGATTCAATGAAAAATAATCAAGCCTAAAAATACGCAACATATTTTTAGTAATTAAAATACCAGCGACCTATCACCAAACGGTGGCAAGAAAATTTTTTAAAACAATTTAATAATAATTCAAGGTAAAATCAATTTTCAATACGTTCCCCTATAAAACTAAATTAGGAGAAAAAAAAAATTAAACAAAAAATATTTCAAACAATAGCATAAATTTAATGCGATTTTATCTGTGCAACTTCTTGTCTTTATACCCTTTTCAAACACAGCTGTCGCCTTTACGGTACAAAAATTGTTAATAGTTTATTTTGAGCAAAATAAAAAAGAAAAAATAAATCATGATCATGAAAGTATGTGAGTCCAAGTTCTTCTCTACCTAAACGAAGCCTAAGCAATTCTTTTTTAATTGTTTCTCTCTTGTGTCCAGCGACCGCAAAGTTTGTCAAGAACTTGCTGCAGTACTTGCTTTAGGTTGTTTTTTTTAGTACACCTTCAGCAAGTGTGCGTTTTTGTATGCTTTCATTACTTTTTCCTTAAAAAAAAAACTTAATAAAATAATCATCCATAAGGTGAAGAAGCCTGTTAAAAACGCATACGCTTCATTGGTTTTTAATTTTATTGACGCTCAAAAAGTCAGTTTGATGTGAATGATTCGACCTAATCGTGGAAAGCGTGTTATGTGTTGGCGTTATTCTAGTTAGTTTAATATTTATTAGAAATGTGAGCGTATGTACTTGTTGAGTGCTTAGAAAATAGGAGTATTCATTCATAAACAAGACGCATAGTGAGCATTAAAACCGGCTTTTACTCATTACAAATTCTATCGATTTGTTTAAGCGGCTTATAGGCTTTTTTAATGCTTACATGAAATATTTTTCTAATATTTTTGTGTTGTAAATAAAAGTTTTTGTTGGATTTTAGTAAGAAATAAAACAGTCACATTCTGATCGTTGAAATTAAACAATGTAATTATTACACTGGTTTACAAATAACGAAAAGTTTTATAATGAATTTGCTCTAACCATATTTCGAAAAAAAATTATCAAAAAGGTGTTTTTTTTTACTCTGAAACCCTTACTCCTCCCTTAAAAAGGCGTTAGCAGCGCATCGAAAACATTTTGAAAATTAATTCTAGCTGTGAATCATTTATTTTGTTTTCTTAAGTTTACTTTTACCTCAATCAAGCATTTGTCGCTTATTCACATTTTTTCTAAATTTTTATAAACAAATTAATAAAAATTAGAATAGCTTAATTATAATCACAATAGAATAGCGGAAAAGTTAACTCGCGCAAAAATTAATCGCTTGGTTAAGTTAACCGAATTTCAGCGTCCAGCTCCGTACAGCTCCGTACAGCTCCAGTATTGTAAAATTTTCAAATAAGAAAAATTCATAAATTCATAAAATTCAAAATACATAAACAAAAAAATTACCCGTTTTAATTATTAGCATACAAGAAGCATCATTCTATCCCTTCAATTCCCTACAAAGCTGCCACCTTAAAGTTTATTATTCTTGTGATTTCGAAGCTGAGGTAAACACTAAGTAAAAATGGATCGTTGATGTCAAGTCAAGTTTCACAATAGTGTTGCCACCTTTATTTTTGCGATTTCGAAGCTGGGGCAAACACTAGGTTAAAATGGGTTGCAGATGCCAAATCCATTCTCAGAATTTACGAATTCAAAAATTTATTTGACAAGAGGGTTGCCACCTTTATTGTTGCGATTTCGAAGCTGAGACAAACACTAGGTGAAAGGTATGTGTCGTAGATGCCAAATCCATTGTGAGAATTTACAAACTCCAAAATTTATTTCACAATAGTGTTGCCACCTTTATTTTTGCGATTTCGAAGCTGGGGCAAACACTAGGTAAAAATGTGTCGTAGATGCCAAATCCATTGTCAGAATTTACAAATTCCAAATTTTATTTGACAATAGTGTTGCCACCTTTATTTTTTCGAATTCGAAGCTGGGGCAAACACTAGGTTAAAATGGGTTGCAGATGCCAAATCCATTTTCAGAATTTACGAATTCAAAAATTTATTTGAAAAGAGAGTTGCCACCTTTATTTTTTCCGATTATGAAGCTGAGGCAAACACTAGGTAAAAATGTGTCGTAGATGCCAAATCCATTGTCAGAATTTACAAATTCCAAAATTTATTTGACAAGAGGGTTGCCACCTTTATTGTTGCGATTTCGAAGCTGAGACAAACACTAGGTAAAAGGTATTGTCGTAGATGCCAAATCCATTGTGAGAATTTACAAATTCCAAAATTTATTTGACAATAGTGTTGCCACCTTTATTTTTGCGATTTCGAAGCTGGGGCAAACACTAGGTAAAAATGTGTCGTAGATGCCAAATCCATTGTCAGAATTTACAAATTCCAAAATTTATTTGACAACAGTGTTGCCACCTTTATTTTTGCGAATTCGAAACTGGGGCAAACACTAGGTTAAAATGGGTTGCAGATGCCAAATCCATTTTCAGAATTTACGAATTCAAAAATTTATTTGAAAAGAGAGTTGCCACCTTTATTTTTTCCGATTATGCAGCTGAGGCAAACACTAGGTAAAAATGTGTCGTAGATGCCAAATCCATTGTGAGAATTTACAAATTCCAAAATTTATTTGACAATAGTGTTGCCACCTTTATTTTTTCGATTTCGAAGCTGGGACAAACACTAGGTAAAAATGTGTCGTAGATGCCAAATCCATTGTGAGAATTTACAAATTCCAAAATTTATTTGACAATAGTGTTGCCACCTTTATTTTTGCGATTTCGAAGCTGGGGCAAACACTAGGTAAAAATGTGTCGTAGATGCCAAATCCATTGTCAGAATTTACAAATTCCAAAATTTTTTTGACAATAATGTTGCAACCTTAAATTTTTTATTTTAGCAATTTCGAAGGTCTAGGTAAAAATATGTCGCAAAAAAAAACATAAAAAATAAAAATCATTTCTTATTTCGATATAACATGCATTAAGCAGCACATGAAGTTATCCAAAATGTGCTCCGACATTTGAAACATGTTGGTTTTTTTATCTAATTTTTGGAAATACAGTGAAAGCTCCCATAGACGGATGCTCTAATAAGCGGAAACATTCTTGGGAACGATCAATTTTTAGTTTTTTTCCCATAGAAAATGCTCTCCCATACACAGACTTTCCGATAAACGGACGCGCGGACACAAAAACATGTCTATTTATGAAAAAAAAATCTCCCATAAGTGGACGCGAAGTTCGAAGTATTTGTTTTTCTCTTTTTAAGAATTTACTCTGAATGAGAAATCAGACTCCAAGAAATTTACTTGCATCGCATTCAAGAAACTTACGCCAATAATATTTTATTATTAACAGCTTAGGTTAAAACTAAAACTATTCTATGTCAATTTGTCGGTGTTTTTTTTTAACTTCAATTTTTAAATTTGTGGGATTTTTTTTTCGTAAAAAGACCCGAATTTCAAATTTGCAAAAAGGTACACTTCTAGCAAAAAAAATTCATAACGACCAGGTAATTTAATGTAATCGCGTAATTTTTTGTATTTGTTTTAAATATAGTTTAAGAAAATATTTCCACAACATTTTAATGAAATTTTTTCAAATTTGCATAACTGCGATTTATTTTAATACAAGGAAAAAAATGAGATTTTTTCAAAAACTAAAAAAATACAACTCTAGTAGTTTTTGTCTAATTTTAATGTTTGATAGCTCATTTAAAAGAAAAATTAAATAAAAAACGGGGCGCTTACCGGTATTTTTAAAATTTGCACTTTAAAAACTCTTATTGGGATTTTTTGGAAAAACGAGAACTTTTTACCGATATAAATTATATTTTTCACTAAGAAGTCGCAAGCGGCACGTTTATATATCAATTTTTTTTTAAATGTGTCAGTTTACTTCTGTTCTGTGAATGAACAAAAACCCGGTCCGTTATTCATTACTTTCGAAAGAAAAATAAGGACCACACTAAGGGGTCGTCCATAAACTACGTTACCAATTTAGGGGGGGGAGGGGTTTTGAAATGCACTACGATAAGTAACGGTAGGGGGGGGAGGTGTTTAGATATTGTAACGTTACCAAAAATTAAAAAAATCGACGAAAAACCTCTAATTAATAACACAATCATTTCAAAAATGTTTAACCTTAAATGTTTATGTTTGATCGTCTAAATTGATGGTTAACTTTTGTTTTAACGATTTCTTCCACCACCTTTTCCCTCGACACAGGAATCTTTTGGTATTCCTTCACCATCTCAGCACACGTCTGAAAAATGTGGGTCTTTGCTTTTGCGACAGGCTTTGACGTTAAGTCCTGAATGTTCTTGATCAAAGGAGATACCGTATGACATGTACTGTCCTTCTCAGAAAGAAGAAATCGGTTCAAGGTCGTGTCCTACCTGCGGCTTGTATTTCGTTTTTAAAACTTCTATGAATTGCCATAAGTTTGTATTATATCGTTTACAATAAATCGGAATAAAAAATACTATTTAAATAAATGAATTTTCAGAAAGCATTTACACAAAAACACAGAACTTGGTGCAGCTCGGGTGCAGCCTTTAAGGGTACTCTGTCAAAGACCAGGTGAATTTCTTTGCGTTAGAAATGAGGATTCACCTGAATGGGTCGACATAGAATCCGATGAAAAATTCTATTTTGAAGAATCCTCAACAAAGCTACCAGCTTCTTCTATCCCAGTGATTGAGAGCATCGAATCTTGGATCGCAGATGGAATAGCTTTTACAGATGATATTAATTATTGAATTTTTTCCAATTGTTCCTTTAATGTATCTAGTCATACTAGTCACTAATACTAGTGAAAATTGTCAGAGCTAGTCAAAATATATAATCATTCGAATGAATTAATTTCAAATGTCACGTTACTTTATGGGGGGGGGAGGGGTTTTGAAAAGCACTACGAAAAGTAACGCAGGGGGAGGGGGGTTAAAAAAAAAACCGAAAAATCAGTAACGTAGTTTATGGACGACCCCTAATGTATATAATTAAATTTTAATTTATTTTGTTCTAGTTTTGTTTTTTGTCCATTGAAGAATAAAAATTATTTTAAATTAGAATATTGCAATGCCCATTTTTTAATTTGAATTTTAAAATAATTTTTACAACATTCCCATAAGCGAACATTTCTCATATGCGGACAAAAAGTAGGTAACCATCGGTGTCCGCTTATGGGAGCATTCACTGTACATAATCGTTATTTTCAGTCCTTGGTATAAAAATAAAAAACACATTTTTAGGGTCCACCCTAGTGTCAAGACACTTTTTTAAATTCTAACATAAGATTCGAAATCAGCTAGCACATTAATAATGCTATCACATATTTAAAGAGTATGAAACAAAAAGACACATTTTTAGGGCCACCCTAGTGTCAAAATTTTTTTGAAATTCGTAAATCAGATGCGAAATAAGCGACCCCTTATTACTGAATGCACATACACAAAGAATATAAAGCAAAAATACACATTTTTAGGGTCCACCTCAGATTCGAATTCAGCGAGTATAAAAGAGTATAAAAAAAAATTAGGGTCCATCCAAACCTTAAAAAACTTTTTAAAATTCTAACATAAGATTCGAAATCAGCGACTCCTTAATACTGCCTGCACATTTACAAAGAGTATAAAAAACATTTTTAAGGGCCACCCTAGTGTCATTTTTAGAGCCACCCAGTGCCATTTTTAGGGTTCACCCTAGTGTCAAAACACTTTTTTTTAAAATTCTAACATAAGATTCGAAATCAGCTAGCACATTAATAATGCTAGCACATATTCAAAGAAGATGAAACAAAAAGACTAATTTTTAGGGTCCACCCTAGTGTCGAAATTTTTTTTTAAATTCTTACATCAGATGCGAAATAAGCGAACCCTTATTACTGAATGCACATACGCAAAGAATATAAAGCAAAAATACACATTTTTAGGGTCCACCTCAGATTCGAATTCAGAGAGTATAAAAGAGTTTATAAAAAAAATTTTAGGGTCCATCCTAACCTTAAAAAACTTTTTAAAATTCTAACATAAGATTCGAAATCAGCGACTCCTTAATACTGCCTGCACATTTACAAAGACTATAAAAAAACATTTTTGAGGGCCACCCTAGTGTCATTTTTAAGGCCACCCCAGTGTCATTTTTAGGGCCACCCTAGTGTCATTTTTAAGGGCCATCCAAGATCTGACCTCAGATTCGAAACAAAAAAAATTATATGGTGTACCCTTGTGTATCCTAGTGCTACAACCCAGCAAACCATATCTCGGTCGAAAAATTGTACGATAGTCTGACGATATCGTTACGATATTTTAACACACAAATACGCGATATCGTCCCGATAGTACAGATAACAACAGCATTTCGATATCATAACGGTATCTACCGTTCTGGCCAGATAAAAATGAACACCATTAAAATATTTTAATTTAGCTTGTAAAACGGCACTTAGAACAATTTTTTTTTTATTTAAATAAGCAACAATTTAGAAATTAAATGACTTTGAGACATAGTGGCAGCCCTGTTATTGCATCATATTTTTCCTTTATTGCATTATATTTTTCAGTTTCAATTTCAAGTTCATGCGTTGTTCAATTTCCAGTGTTGTTGTTGCTCTGCAAAAAGAAGGGTTATCAACTCTGCAAATTGCAATTCGAATAGGCTGTAGCCATGTCACAATTGCTAAGATAATTAAAAAATTAGCATTTTTTGTACGAGCAAAAGAAAATCCGGTACAGGGGAAGTTAACAAACGCACCACGGAGCGTGAGGATCGCATTATCACAAATATTTGTGATAATGCGAAATTAAGTTTGACTTTCTTGAAATGACAAGTACAAGAATAAGCAATCGAACGGTCAGGAGAAGGCTTCAGAGTAGAGGATTATGCAAGACGACCATGTAAAAAGCCGGGGCTAACCACTAAAATACGATTAGCAAGGCTAGAGTTCGCGAAAGCCCACAGAAATTCGACTGTGGATGAGTGGAAATGGGTCATCTTCACAGATGAATTGAAGCGTAGCATGAACCAATCGGATGGGGTGCGGTATGTTCGGCGTAGAACTGGTGAAAAATTCATTGATGGTTGTGTGGTTACCAGGCACAAATTTCCGGTTAGTTATATGATATGGGGATGTCTTAGCTACTACGGAGTTGGTGGCTTGGCTGTCTGCACTGGCTCCATGAAGTCTGAGTGTTACCTGAAAATAATTAGTGACCACCTTATTCTCTCAATTGATAGACTATTTTCGGTCATAGTCGACCCAAGTTTCCAGGACGATTCTGCGCCCTGTCATCGAGCTTAAATTGTTTTATTAAAACAACAAAAAGAAAGAAATAAAAGTTCGTTCATATTTTTTTAATAGGTGAAGGATTTTGTATCGGAAGTTAAGTTTAATTAAAAGCCCTAATATGACCTGGAAATAGCCCAGATTTAAACCCAATAGAAAACTGCTGGTCACTTCTAAAGTTGAAAATCTCCAAGAAAAATTCCAGATATAAATAAGAATTCAAAATTGCCATCTCAGATTCTTGGAAAAATGACATTTCTTTGGAATATTGTCAAGATTTGATATCGTCAATGCCAAGACGAATAGAAGCAAGTTATTAAAGCTAGAGGAGGCCATACAAAATATTGATTTTATTTTTTTATATTTTATTTGTTATATTTTTTAAGTATTATCATTCTTTTCCATTTTAAAAATTTTTGACATAACATTTTTTTTTTTTACTTTTTTAACTTTTGGTTAGTAACTTTGCATTTTTTTACTTTATTTATTATTGATTGTAACTTAAGACCATATTATTAATCAAAAGGGCTTGAAATTAACATATTTTAATATACTTCTAAATAAAAAAAACAGGATTAAACCTTGGTTTATGGGATTTACTCTCAATTTCCGCACTGTTAACTTTTATCTGGCCAGTACGGTATATTCTAAAATTTCTAGATATCATCATGATAGTATAAAAACTTTTCAAAATAAATCATTTATTTTAAGTTCGCAGCTATTATAACATGTTTTAAGCAAAAAAATTTTTTGTTCTATAAAATAAAAAAAAATTATAAAAAAATTTATAAAAAAATAACATTTCGAACTTTCGTAAAAAAAAATTTGTATATAAAAAAAATATATGGGCATTTCAACGGTCAAGCACGCAACATACGTACGCCTTTGAGGTGCAAAAAATAAATAAAAAATTTTTTTTGTTTTTATTTTTCGATAGCATTTTCGTAGATTTTATGTTTTCAATATATTAGCAATAAACAAGCGATCTAGCACGCGACAAAAAATGGAACTCGTTTTCACCTGCAGCTAGAAAAATGCAGAAATCTGCGAAACGAAACATCAAATTTCAAAGCAATTAACTTAAAACTTAATTGAATTAATGTATCCTTCTAATGAAAGCGATCATGTTGAAATGGTTACCATCGTTGTTTTTTTTAAGCTTAAGTATAATCTAGCACGCAACTTATTTTTCCATTGCAATTTAATTGGGTAATTAAGTAATTAGGTAGTTAAGTAATTATATAATTTAGTAATTAAAAACAAATTCAATATATTTTCCTTTTCTTGCATCAACCATTTTTTCATTATCTTTAGCCAATGCCTTCCATTTTTACTAAAACAAAAATGTTTACGAAACATTTACGAAAAATCAAAACCACATTTGTGAAATAGTGCAGACGATTTGGTCATCATGGTTAATAATTTTATGAACAAATTGCTTAAATTAAAAAAATTAAAATGTTTCTCCTAGATAATATCATAAAATAATAAGTTTTTATAAGTTTTAATTTTTTGGTCACGGTAGACTTTCTTGTGGAAATGCCCATATTTTAAAACAGCACAACACAAAAAAAATTTTTTTTTCTGTTGGGGTCTGAACCCACGACCGAAGTCTAGCTTTCATTCTCAATGAAGCAAATAAAGCGACGATTAGTTAACAATTGCGATAATCGAATGGATAAGCTGATGGACTTATACGCACGCGGCCGAGGCTCAAATCTCCGGATGGTTATTATTTGTAATATCGTTTCGATATCAGGGATTAATATGTTTTAGATATCGTTAATGATATCTCCATTTTTATCGAGAACTGCCTTTTTTCGATATCATAACGATATCTTCTCGTTAAGCGTCAACAATAGATGCTATCACCTTAACGATACCATCTAGATATTGAAAAGACAGTGAAATTTCGATATTGAAATTAACATGTTTTCGATTTCGTTTTCGATATCGTTTACGATATGAGCATTTCCAAACTGGCGTTACGGACGATTTGCTCGAAAAAGTATAAAAAAAAATATAATGAAAATGTCTTAAGTTTTAAAAAGGCTTTTTTATATTTGCATAGTAATTAAGTAGCACTAGATTAAGTAAAAACAATGACAACAATCGACCCTAAGGATTTTAAGATATAAGCAAAAATATGTGCTGGCGTTACGTTACAAAAAACGGAAGTGATTTTTGACTTGGATTACAAAATTTCCAAAAATCTCTGAATTGGTCGAGACTTGTTGTATACAACTTTTTTTAGAAAGGCTTAAAATAACATAAGTTTATTTTCCAAGTGATCAGTTTTCAAAATCTTATCTGGTTTCTTTTTTATTAAAAGTGTCTCTACACTATATGTTTCATACATATGACACTTCAAAAATTACAAATGGTTTTTAGCTACAGATAGTGTGGAACATATGAAACTGTTTTTGAAATGTCGTTTGTATTTGCGTCTGTAAATTTTTGAATTGGTACTGTCTCTTATTTTGTATGCTTTTCTATCTGTACAAAATGTCAGTTTGATAAATTTTTTTAAAGTTTTTTTGTGAAAATGGAAGAAAATGTAAATTTTATGAAATTTATTAGCTGAATTGCTTTTTAATTAATTCATTTTTAGTTTGAATGGCCAAAGGAGGACACTTTACTCCTTACAAAAATTTCAAAAGCTGGTTTTTATTTTCAAATAACGTGTCAGATAGTGTGGAGACAAAAGAAAAAAGCTGTCGGACAAAAACTTAATTTTGACACACAGATGAAATTCGGTATGTAATTTTTTTGACATGTCATCTGTATGAAACATATAGTCTGGGGGCACCTTAAGCTTTTTGTTCTGACGTTACGTTACTTAACCCAGATATGCCCATTGCTTGAGCGTGATCTATTTAAAAGTACTTTTATATTATTTTGGAAGCAAATGAGAAATAAAAAACAGTGCTGTTATGGGTTTATAAAAGTTTATTGAAAAAAGTGGTTTTTGAAGCCGTCCTATAGATAGGTCACCAAGCTTTAAAGTATCACAAGAACAAAACTAATACACAATAATGAAACGTTCACGCATATAACTAACAAGCTACTCTTCATAAATATAAATTCAACCAAAATATAGTATTTATTCACTTGTAAATAATGTACAAAATTTTACTTACCGTACAAACGTGGCCCCATATTCAGTCATTTTGAAAATATTACAAATTAATAATACAAAAACTCAAAAATAGTAGCACAAAATAATGCAATCACACAACTTCCCACGAGGTATTGATGAGTACTGAGTATATGAACAAAAAAAAAAACGGTACTTTGATACACGTCACGTATCATGTAAACAAGTATTTTGGTGAACTATATATAGATCATTGGGCATATTTGGGTTCAATTTCCCATGCAGTTTCATTGGGTAATTAAGTAATTAGGTAGTTAAGTAATTATGAAATTTAGTAACTAAAAAACATATTTAATATATTGTCCATTTCTTGCCTCAACCATTTTTTCATTATCTTTAACCAATGCCTTCCTTTTTTACTAAAACCAAAAAGTTTACGTAACATTTACTAAACATTTACGAAAAAGAAAAACTACATTTGTGAAACAGGGCAGATGATTTCATCATCTTGGTGTATGAAATTATGTAGAAATTGTTTAAATTAATAAAATTTAAATGTTTCTCTTAGATAATACCACCAAATAATAAGTTTTTAATAAGTTTTTATTTTTTGGTCACGGTAGACTTTTCTGTGGAAATGCCCATATTTAAATTTTTATTGAAAACAGGACTTTTTATTGTTATCGACAGAAATTATCAGCTCGATATCGAAACGATATCGTTTGGTTTGCTGGGTAGAATTATCATTTGTAAATGATTTGGTGCGTTCGATTCATTCATTTCTTTTCGAGTCTTTGGCTGGAAAAAGCAAATCATATCATATTACTCAAAAGCAAAACATGCACATGATTTGTTTTGCTGCTAACGAGTACCCGGCAGTGATCGTTTGTTTTCGTCAAATATCTCGAATACGATTTGAATCGCTGTTACAGCTACAGTTGCGGTCAAAATAATAGCAGTGCTCTTATATTCAGACATGTTTGGATAAATAATACTAGGCTATAAATTTTGGATCTTGTCAACCCATTATTATTCCTAAATGTACGTTTAACCCTGGTTTCAAATCTGTACTCAGTTTCCTCCTATATTGTAACATTTTCAATTTACAGGGTGTTTAACGTTTTTGGCACGTGTTTAGTATTATTGATCTAGAATCTGAACTACTCACCATAAAATAAAAAATATAATTTTGTATTTTAGAAAAAATATCAACTTTTCTATCTATATATCAACCACTTTCATGTCATGTGCTGTAGCGGAGCTAAAATTTTCAGATTATCCAACGAAATATCAACAAATTTTGTATCTTTTATTTTAGCGAAGCTGTTATCATCCAAAGTTACTATTTAGAAGAAAACTGTTGATTAAGTGTATTTTTACACAGGGACCGAAAATAACTGTTATTTTACAATTTTCAGATGAAAAAGGCATAACGAAAAAGTTCCCGAAGGACTTTTTTAAATATACCCTTATTATCGTAATCGCAGCAGCTTCGCGAATATTAAACGCCTTTTAAATTTTTGGCTGTTACTATAAAAATTAAAGTTAACTGTTATGTTTTTACTTTTATTTTTTCGGGCAAAAATAACTGTTACTTTTGACTTTTATTTTTTAGGTCAAAAATAACAGTTATTTTGTGTCTTTTATTTTTTCAGTCAAAAATATCAGGCAATTTGTATTTTTCAAAGGCCGAATAAAAAACTTTAAAAACTAAAAAGTTTAATAGCTCAAAATGTGCGCTCTGATGAGACGATAAAAATGCATAAATCTTTTTTTTTTGCCGATCAAGTGGTCTTTAAAATATTCAAATTGCCTGATATTTTTGACCGAAAAAATAAAAGGCACAAAAATAACTGTTATTTTTGACCAAAAAAATAAAAATCAAAAGAAACAGTTATTTTTGCCCGAAAAAAATGAAAGGGATTAAATAACTAGTATTTTTGTCGGAACTTAACTGTTCATATCTGACTCTTTTGATAAAAACCATTACCGGAACGGTCCCTGTTTTTACATAAAAAACAGACATTTTAAATTTGGACGATTACAGATCCGCTAAAACAAAAAATACAAAATTTGTTAATATTTCGCTGGAGAATCTCAAAATGTTTGCTCCGCTACCGCACATGACACGATTGTGGTTAATATATTGATTGAAAAGTTGATATTTTTTCTAAAATACAAAATATTATTTTTTATTTCTACGTGAGTAGCTTAGATTCTAGATCAATAATACTAAACACAGGCCAAAAACGTAAAACACCCTGTATCTGGAAAATTTTACAGTATAGGCGTAAATTGAGTATAGATTTCGAAGCAGCGTTGAAAGTACATATAGGAATGATAATGGATTTACCGGATACAAAGTTTGTAGACAAGTATTATTTATACAAACATGTCTGAATATAAGAGTACTGCTATTCTTTTGACCACAGCTGTATGTAAACTACTGAACTCGACATTGAATGTACATTGCTGTGACAAAAACGAGTGTATTTGTTACTTCTTACTCTCGGTGTTGTTGGACAGATTCAAAGTGTAAGCAACAGTAAAACATTTTGAACGTCGTTCAAACGATCATCGTCCAACATGTGCCTTTACGATATGTGCTCTTAACTTTCTGAATGTACTCTTCTAGCTCTCAAAACTTTTCAACCTCAGCCGGTGTTGCTTTATGATAACAGGCAAGCAGTAAAAGTTGATTGGGTTTGTTAAATTTTACAATGGTAACTTGTACCTTTAGTTTTCTTTTTATATTCGTAAAACTTAAAATCAAATGCTCATTTTATAAAACGAAACGATTGAACTTATGTTATAAAATTAACTAATTTCCTTGAGATTAATACTGTATGAAAGTGTCTGACAATACGTGAAAACAATTCTATAATAACAAGCATATTTTTGTTAAACGCTATGCCGCCGCCCTTAAAGATCGTGCTTGTAAAGTCTCTCATTTGCAAACATCTGCTTTTTTACGCATTCTCTGTAAAAATGCTCTTCTGTGACATTGAGCATCATTAAATGCTTGCCTATAGTATAGCTTACTCGCAATAGATTCATTACAATTTTTCATAAATACTAATAAAAAAATATAGGTACTGCGTTGCATAAAATTTTGTTTTTCTTCTGGCTATTATGTTTTCTCTTTTTCAATTAAAGGTAACAACTAAATTCAGGTTTCTGTTTTATTATCTTGGTCGTAATTATGTTTTGATTTTGTTTGCTTTTTTTGGTTTGCTCACACATTTTGGTTTAGACTACATATTCGTCTCACTCGCTCAACATATATCCATCCATTGCTTTGCCAATACACGCTATCAGCAGGCAACAGTTTCTTCAACAGACAGAGTAGCGCAGACAGGCAACAGTTTGTGTGTTCCAAAGAGGTCTACCGACAACCGCCTTTTCAGTTTCTTCATTTCGTTAACGCCACGAAGTTGGTTGTTTTTCCCCGGTGTGACGGTGACCATAAATTTCCAGTACCTAGAGAGTGCAACGCCTTTTAATTCCACTTTAATTTATTTTGTGTTTAACTAATATTTGGTTAAAGTAGTTAATAAAAACGGCAACAGTAACATTTAAAGCACAATAAAGTAATGTTTATTAAGTGAATTGCTGCTTTAACAAGGGACGAACGACTGTTTGTTTGCACTACTTTGTTTGCCCTTTAATTTTCACTGATGTTGAAAGTTTTTCATATATCCAATAAAGCCTTGAAAATACATACATATTAAGTATTAACAACATATGTGTATTAAAAAAGCGAGAAAAGAAATAAAAAAAAATAAAAAAAACATGAGAAAATGTCCAAATGTCAGTCAGACGTAGACGTCGCTCAAGTGTCGTGACAACGTATACAAATGCAGCAAAAACAATTTTATTAAGAAACCCGATTGTTTTGTCGTAATAATGATGATAAAGATAATAATCATTTGTTGATAATAATAAATATTAATATGTACATACAAACACTAGTGTTGAATTCGCACATATTTGTTAAAAATTGCTTAAGTACGAATTAGTAAAAACATGACCATATCAGCAACAACAACAACTAGTGGCTTTAAATCAGCAAAATTTGACAAACATGATCACAAAACCTACGCAAAGCTACAGTATTCATGATTTCAAGGTGGAAAAGTAGCAATACTGCGAGTGAAAAAAAAACTACAATTTCTATAAACGTGTAGAATTTTATCTTACTTGCACAAAACTAGAATATTTATGGAGATTAGATAAGAATTATTCATTATTTTGTTTTTTACATTTTATAAAAAGTAATCCCCTTCCCCCGCCTTTTGCCAGCTTAGACCGCATACAAGGTTAAGATAAATAATCTCTGTTGCTGAAGCGAAAACATGTTATGAAAATCTGTCTGTCTCGACTGACTGCCGGTCTGTTTTAAGAGACGACAAAAACAGATTGATGTTTTAAGCAAATATGGCAACCCTTTACTTGGTAAACAGCTTATATCTCATGAGCAGAATATTAAATTTAATATAATAAATATTTTTTGGTTTTGCCCATATCTGTAATTTTTTTTTTAAATTAAATTTTTCTAAAAAAAGGATTACTTATATGATATAATTAATTACAAGTATAAAAAGCTAATCAAACTTTAATGTTTTTAAAAATACTTAAAATTATTAATCTCATGGTTTAATGACAGCAATTCGTAAGTTTCTGTAGTATTGTGAGCAAGTTTTTTCACAAAATGACGCTCCTCAGAATGCAGTGTTGCAGTACATAAATTTAAAGTAACAAAGATGGAAGAAATTACATATAGAAAAAAAAACTTACTTCCCTTTAATCAGATAAATTTTTAATTAAATTCTGTGGAAACAAAAGGGTTATTTTTATATTTATTAACTCTTCTCTTATGCATTCGTCATGAAAATAGTCAAGAACAAGTTCACGTCAAAAGAGAGAGAGAGAGAGAAAAAAAAACAAAATTCAACACCAAGTAAAAAAAAAAAATTCACATTAAACAGATAATTTAGGTTAGTATTTGATATCGCAACGCGACTGACAGACAAACATAATGAGTAATAGCAACAAGACAACAACTAACCACTACAACAGCAGCAACAACATGCATGCCCATGAATTATGAGAAATTTCGAAAGAGAAATGAGAAAACTAACTAAAAGAAATGAGTACTAAAATGGCGAGCAATTGAATGACATGCAGTACAAAAATATTACTGTTGACAAAAATTATAAAGTATTGGTACTATGTTGCTCAAAAAAATATCCAGTGTCAAAAGTAGTGTGTAATGATGATTAATTGAAAATTATTAATTTAAAATGAATACCCTCTTGTAAAAATTTGTCAGTGATGACATTGTAATGCAGAACCGTAAACGGGTTGCAACAAAATCTGAGTTAAGATCACTTATGTGAAGTAGGCAACCCACTTCTCGGAAGGGAATTTATTTTTTTTTTCATTCGATTGTACTCGGTGTGTACCTGATTGTACCACCTTAATTTTCGTTTGTACCTTAAGGGGGGAAAAAATATGGGGGTAAGAAAAATTGGTCCGCAACTCATGTTGAGATAAATTATTTTTGTTAACGCTATTGTGAAGGTAATCGTTTGTACCCGTTAGTACCGATGTTTTTTTTTAATTTTTTTTTAGACTTTAAAAAAATATATTTTTAGAAAAAAAAATTTTTTTTCTTAACAAGTACGAACGATGATACAAATACATAAATTCAAAGGTTATATTTATCGGTGGTTTTACAAAGTTTTATAAGGTTTTATTATTAATAATTATTTTTGAAATGCTCGCCAAAACGATAATAAATCTGTTCATTAACCCATTTCAGCCCAGTGGTCGAGTATTCGACCAGTCATTTTCAAAGGCATGTGCCAAAAATTTTAAAAAATATGCTCGTATTTGCTATAACACTTCCACGAAAATGATTTTTTGGAACCTCATATAAATTACTTCAACAGCTGCCAAAATCCTATTTTAATTAATTGATCAATTAAAAATTAAAAAAGCAAAATACTTTCAGCCATGACAGCTTCTTTTTAATTTTTCCTTTCTCATCGGTTTCAGATTTTGAATGAGCTGTCAGTTGCCTTTTGACAGTTATGGTAGTTCGCTCTCAGCCGTGCGACTACTCTATTCTTCTACCATGGTTCGGTAAAAATATTTATCATTTGTTAAAAATTAAATTTATTCCGATAAATAAAGCATCCTGCAATAGCAAAGTCGAATTTTCAGTTTTTCCTTTAAATTCGAATTTTCTGATGCCGTTACTTTTTAGGGGTTTTGCCAGGTTTTTGTTCTCCTGGATCAAACTTGAATAGCTAAAAATCTCAAATGCTGAAATCTAAAGCTGAAGTCACGTTTAATTAGCCTATTTGTAGTGCCTGGTAGAAGTTTCGTTGATTTTGGCCCGGTAGTTAAGGTTCGGGTTGAAATGGGTTAAAATGTATTGTGAAAATAAATAGTGGCGTCTTTCGATTACGTTTGTTTCTTTTTCGTTGCTTCCTTTTGTTGTGTTCTTTTTCGTTTTTGTTGGATTTTTTTCATAGAGAGGTTTTTCGTTAAATTTGTTTTGTTTTTTCCTATGTTTTCTCCTATTGTGCGTCATAACCTACTCCCATCGTAGCTTACTGTGTAAGGTAGATGTTGTCACTGTTTTAGAGACCATGTTCGAACAAATGTAATTGAGAATTGTAAAGCTTAGTATGCTGTAGGAACGAAAATTTTTGGGCATATAACTCTACACGCGAAATTTTGGTGTAGAGTCAAAATTTTTGTGTGGAGAAAAATCACTTGCTGTTCTGGTTGAAAGATTCATATTTTTATTGATGCAATTTTATATCCTATAAAAGGCAAGACTACACATTAATAAACTATATAAATGCAACAATAATTTTTTCAAATAACAAATTAAACACTTAAACATACTTACTGCTTGCTTTTTATTGTTGAATGACAAATTTCCGCGCCATTTAAATGTACGGGCATATAATTGACAGCGAAATTTTGAAATTTCAACTCTCCACTCCCGAATGGAAATTTTTCAACATAGCAATAATTTTGGCTTCTACAGCGTACTAGCTGACGAAAAAAATTTCGATGCCTGTTCGTTGTCAGAAACCTCAATGTATTTCTTATGGAAATTTTTTTCGTTCCTATAGCATACTAAGCTTAGACAGGATTTCGAGGCCTCACAGCTACACTATACTTAACCCATTAAAGGCTGCTCATAGATTCCGCCGTACGATTTTTTTTCAAAATTTATCAGGAAGCTTATATAGGCCATAGAAGTTGCTTTGCAAAATTTCAGGTTTGTAACTGTCACCGTGTTTGAGATCTGCATTGGGTATTTAAATACCCAATCGGCTAATCCGGGTTCTTGGTGTTAATAATAATGAATAATAATGAATAATAATGAACACCTGATAAATAGAGGATACTAGAGGCAAACTTTTGGGTATTTAAATACCCAATCGGCTAATCCGGGTTCTTGGTGTTAATAATAATGAATAATAATGAACACCTGATAAATAGAGGATACTAGAGGCAAACTGACCACGAATTTTTCCCTCGATCTTTCCATTTTCTACATAGCTTTATATATGGATTTTGTCATTTTTGAAAATCACACACCTTCGATCTCGAAAAGAAAAATTTGATTGAATGAATTTCGTTTTATATTGTAAAGACAATAAATAGTTTCATTTTTCCGTAATGTTTTAAAAAAAAATTATTTTGATATCTCCTACCACTTTCGAGATATGGCCTTTTTCTGGGTATTTAAATATCCATTAGTCATTAATGGGTTAAGAAAAAAATTAGTTACGTCATGTGTCCATTTACCACTGGGTGATAACTGTTCAGAAATATGAGCAAAGTGTTGAGTAAAATTCACAACTGTACTAAAATGAGCGAAAGATCCAACCTACCCGCTTGTAAAAATTTGTCGGTGATAACATTGTAATGCAAAACTGTAAGCGGTATTTGACAAAATCTTGTTTGTGTTTTTAAGTTCGATATTTTCTTTTCATTGTTTCATCGTGTTTTCTAACTGGAAGTTTTGCAGTGAAGTGTATTTGTAAAAACTATTAATTTTTAGTTTATTGTGATCTATTCTTTGAATTTTTACATGATTTTAATTATGAGCTATTTAGATCAAGTCATTTTGAAGAAGGCAACAACAATAATAACAAACTCTGTATAGAGTCAATCACTTAGCAGACTAGACAGACTGTTTAGAAAGGAGCTACCCTTCCATCTTCAATGGTCTTGAGTGATTAAGTTGTGAACAACCTACTGTTTAAGGATGTAGTCTGCTGGTCGAGTTTTAAAAAAAAAAATTTAATGGATTTCGAAGGGTCATTATTTATTACATTATTTAGTACACGCCACTTTGTACATTTCAGTACAATAGTACATTTTGAATAATTTTTTCATATATTTTTTCATATAAAAAAGACGCGATTTTTAGAAATTTCTGTTTAGAAGTCCGCCATTTTCATATTTTTTAAAGAAAATGTTTACTTTCTTCATCGACCATTTTCATATGACGTTAAATCAATAAAGTTATTTTATTGTCTTTACACAAAGCTTAAAGCTCTACTAAAGTTTGTGTCTGTTCCTTAGTTGCCTACTCTTCTTTGGAGCTCAACGAATTTGTCTTGTCGAATTTATCTTTATGTTTAAACCAGAACAAAATATTATATATAAAATAATCAAGTATTATTAAACATTAAATCTAAAATGCTTGATAAAAGGTAATAAATTCGTTCATTAAATTGTAAAATTTATTGTGGAAATAGTTTGTTGTGACATTTGCTTTTGTTTGCTTCTTTTTTGCAGTTTCTCTTTCGTTTTCGTTGTGTTTTTAGCGTAGAGAGGATTTCCGTTCAACTTTTTTTATAATTCCTATCTCGTGCGTCATAAGCAGCATACCTACTCCCATCGTAGCTTACTGTGTAAGGTAGATGTCATCAGTGTTTTAGCGGCCACGTTCGAACAAATGTAACTGAGAATTGTAAACAGACTTCAGAGTCCTCGCAGCTACATTGTATTTAAGAAAGAATTGGTTACGTCATGTGTCCATTTACCACTGGCTACTGCTATGGAAGAAAGTAAGCAACCATGGCCTAAAACTGGGACCAAGCATTATGGTTTTTTTTAAGTTTACATTTCAAATTATGAATTAAAAAATTACAGTTCTGTATTCCAATTGACAACTAAGATTCAATCCCACCATCATTCAATATGCTTTTTAAATAAAAACTACTTTCAATTTGGTAAGATGAAATGCACTTCTCTTAAATTTTCTACTCTTCGCCAAATAACATAATTTTAAATATTCTTACATAATATGATGAAGATTTTTGGGCTGATAAAATTGCATATTTGCTGCTGCAGTCATTTCGAATCTTCGTCGAACTTGTTATTTCGTGTTTTTAAAACAAATCTTATCTGCAATGACAAAATTTATTAAATTCATCTTCCTTCAGTTGATACAATGAATAATTCCTTTAATATTTCTAAATATGTATTAATTTTAAAATCAAATTAGAAGATAAAGTATAAGACAATTATTTTTTTACCTGCAAGAATAAAAAGTTATTTTCAATTCTAAATCTTATATGTATAAGTAATATGGATTAGCTAAAAATTTATTGATATTTTGAGTTTCAAAAGTTTAATTTTTTATAAACTTTTAAAATTATTAAATTTAATTTAAATTTAAATTTTTCTTAAACTAAAAATCTAAAATACAACTTTGTATTTATTCTCATGTTTTGGAGCAGTCCATTGGCCGCCAAGATCATGCGATTTGACCTCACTAAACTATATTTTGTGAAGTCTCTCGTATACAGGGATAAGCAAGCTACAATGGCAGCCCTGGAAGACAACATTACATGAAATAATCTGTAAAAAGTAAATGGCAGGCATTAATGTATCGCTCCAAATAAACATTTCATTTGCTATTGCAAATTTTTAAATTTTCCAAAACCAAACGCTTAAAAAATCATCTTTGCTAGTTCCTTTGCTCATTCTTCAAAACAAACTTATTGGCTGAGTCTTTCAACAAAATTTGATGCCAGCTTTTATAATTTACTTTTCCACTCACGTTTTGGTGATTGCGAACAACTCCCTCTCTCTCTCTCTCTCTCCTTTTTTACTTTACCCAGTGGTAAATGGACACATGACGTAACCAACTATTTCTCAAATACCATGTGGCTGCGATGCCTCCAAAGCCTGTTTACAATTCTCATTACATTTTTTTTGGATATGGCCGCTAAAACACTGATGACATCTACCTTAGACAATAAGCGACAATGTGAGTAGGTATGCACAAGATAGGAGAAAACAAGAAAATGACGCCACAAATTATTTTGACAATGATTTTTACAATTTAACGAAACCCGCCTTGCTGCCACACCCCCTTGTCATACAGCCAGAAAATGTTATCAGTGAAACTGCATGTGTAAATTGAAGTCGATTACTTAATTCCAGGGCTGGGCGACTTATAACTCCAAAGCTATTCGATAGAAAAAATTTCGCTAGTATGGGAGTTTCCACGCTCCTTGTTCCACGCCCATAAAATGTTACCAATAAAACTGCATATGTAAATTGAGGTCGAATACTGAATTCCGAGGCTCTGCTACCTATAACTCCAAAGCTATTCGATATCACACATTTGGGCTGTATGGGAGATGTCACGCCGCCTTGAAAAATGCCATAAAATGTTATCAGTAAAATTGCATGTGCAAATTGAGGTCGAATACTGAATTCCAAAGCTGTGCGACCTATAACTCCAAAGCTATTCGATAGAACAAATTTGGGTTGTATGGGAGCCGTCACTCTCCCTTGTTTTACGCCCATTAAATGTAATTAATGAAACTGAATTTAAAAATTGAGGTCAAATACTGAATTCCGACGCTGTGCAACCTATAACTTCAAAGCTATTCGAACTCGCAAATTTGGGTTAAATAGGTGGTGGCACAACCCCTTGACAAATGCTCATAAAATGTTATCAGTAAAATTGCATGTGTAAATTGAGGTCGAATACTGAATTCCGAAGCTGTGCGACCTATAACTCCAAAGCTATTCGATAGAACAAATTTGGGTTGTATGGGAGCCGCCACTTTCCCTTGTTCTACGCCCATTAAATGTAATTAATAAAACTGGATTTAAAAATTGAGGTCAAATACTGAATTCTGAGGCTGTGCGACCTATAACTTCAAAGCTATTCGAACTAGGAAAATTTTGTTGTATGGGAGGTGCCACGCCCCATTGTTTAACGCCCATAATATGAAAGCAATGAAACTGCATGTGTAAATTGAGGTCGAATACTGAATTCCAAAGCTATTTAATATCGCAAATATGGGTTGTATGGGAGGTGCACTCCCCCTTGTCCAACGCCAATATAATAGAATCACTGAAACTGCATGTAAAAATTGAGGTCAAATACTGAATTCTGAGGCTGTGCGTTCTATAACTTCAAAGCTATTCGAACTCGCAAATTTGGGTTGTATCGGAGGTGCCACGCCACATTGTTAAACGCCCATAATATGAAATCAATGAAACTGCATGTGTAAATTGAGGTCGTATACTGAATTCCAAAGCTATTCAATATCGCAAATATAGGTTGTATGGGAGGTGCACTCCCCCTTGTCCAACGCCCATAAAATTAAGGCCCTTATTATGAGTTGCTTTCGACGTTCGATCTTAGCTGGTTATCGAACAACGAGTATCGAACGTTAAATTCTTATTATGAGCAGTGCAACCCTATCGAAATGTTCGTTGCTCATCGAAATTTCAGTCGAATAGGATTTTGCTTTCGATGCGATGCGTGCTGAGCACAAGTTGTTAAAAATTTAAGTATTTTGTGATTGTATTTTCCTTTTTAAAGACTAAAAACTAATATTGAACTGTTTTTGTAAATTTTATGAAGATCTAAGCAACAAATCGCAGTTAGAAAAACTGGTCTCATTGATGGAGACAAACTTTGACTGCAAAGGATATTTGTTCCAAAGTTCAGGCGAAAAAGAAATGGGAAGAACTCACGCCAGAATTAACTTGCTTAGGACCACCAGTTAGAACAACAGCAAAGTGGCTAAAATTAGCTAAAAAAAGCATTGCTCAACAGTTTTCTACTTCTAGCCAGTTCCGTCAAGCTTTCATCCTCTTCTGACGAAACGTCGAATCGTATGGAAATTATTTTCGTCATAGTCATAACTTTTTTGTCTTATTTTTTGCAAAAACCGTGAACACACAATATGAACGAAATTCACAATAGCGCTACTATTTGTCGAAAGCACGTTATAATACCAAATGCAAATTCGTTCGATCAGGCCTTTCGACTACAGTCGAAGATCGAACGCAGCTCATAATAAGGGCCTAAATCAATGAAACTGCATGTGTAAAATTTGGTCGAATACCGAATTTCGAGGCTGTGCGACCCATAACTCTAAAGCTATTCCATATCACAAAATTTTTATATATTTGTGGGCGTTAAAAGAGGATGTGGCAATTTTTTCTTAAACCATCTCGTACTCGAAGCAAATCCACTGCCACATTATGAGCTCAATCGAATCAGTAGTTTCGAAGTCTTTTGATCTTTTCTTAAAAGTAGGCTTAGCTATAGTGTGACCACGCCCATTTTAATATAGTTTCCTAAACCTTCGCTTTGCAATTACGAACAAACCCGTAGAAGTATCCAATTTGGTCCAGTCGGTTTTAAGCATCCGAACAAATTACGATTAATTTTTATATATGGTAAATTCTTTTCTCTTTAACTTTGCATTCGAACGCATATTTCTGCAAATATATTGAAAATATTTCATGAAACCAAAAAATGTTGTATGCCTATATGAAAGTAGGCCTCAAGACTTGCATTTTAAGTAAACAAACCTTTTTTCTAACTTTTGTTGTTTCGAAAATATAACCAGTTTTATGTGGTCTTTAACGTTACATTTTTTAGAAGTGTGTTTCGAGGTAGATCTACATTTAAAAAAAATTAGCGAAATTGGGAATGAAAATACCTAAATTAAAGGACTATATCAAAGAAGAGGGATCAAGTAAACGACTAAAATCTAAATAATGACAAAAAAAAAATGTTGTCCTGCACTTGTTGAAGCCAAAATGTGTGGTCCTTAACGTTACACATCTTTTCGAAGTGAGTTTCAAGGTAGGTCTGCATTTCTTCAAAAATTACCGAAGTTGGCAATGAAAACACCTAAAAAAAAGAACCATATCGAAAAAGAGCAATTAAATAAATGACTAAAATTGAAATAATGAAAAAAATGTTGTCTTGCACTTCTTCTAGGAGCTAAAATGTGTGGTCTTTAACGTTACATTTTGTTCCTTTTTGTTCCCATCTCAATTTTTTGCAATTTCGATCTGGTGCTCGACACATGCGAAATGAACGTATCTGCATGATACAAAAGCACACTGGTTTGATATTTATGTTTTTCGATGGTATGGTTTATAAATGAACGGAATATAGTCGATACAGAGCAAAATTATTTTTGCGGCCGTTACTCCTACAGAAAAAATTGACCATATATAGATTTCAGAATTATTGTTTAATAAAACTTAGTTATTTTATATATATATAAAACTTTGTTCTGGTTTAAACACTAAGATTAATAATTTTCTCCAGCACACTTCACTGCAAAATTTCCATCGTTAGAAAACGCGATTCCGCCGACGAATAATGTCGAAAGACGAATAAAGTCAAACTGCTGTTCGAACACTGAACAGAAAATAATGTGAGCACAAACAAGAAGTGAGCATAAACAAGATTTTGCTTCCGCTTACAATTCTACATTACAATGTAATCACCGAAAAATTTTTACAAGCGGGAATCAACAGAAAATAATGTGAGCATAAACAAGAAGTGAGCACAAACAAAATTTTGTTTTCGCTTACAATTCTGCATTACAATGTCATATCACCGACAAATTTTTACAAGCGGGTAGGGGTTCCCTTGTTTCGGCAGTTTCTGGAAGTTGTTGCTTAAACATTTTCTTATTTACTGTATTGACTGGCTCTAAAGATTTCTCGATCGCTGCTTTACTTTGTGTGTGTGTGTACTTTGTGGCAAGCAGCTGCTGAAGCACAAAGCTATCCATTGTGTCTTCAATGCACGTCATCCACATGCTACTCTATTTGTTTTTTTTTCTTTTTGTTTTCTTGGTGAAAATGTATGTTATATGCTGTCGCCATAGAGCGCGACTCTCTTCACCCAATTGGTGTAGTTGTTGCATTATCCCCTACCCCACTTCAGCGCTATTACTCATTCAACTTCATCATTGTTTGAGTTTTACTGCAATTTTGCACAGTTTGTTGAGAAAAGTTGTAACCATGCCAGCTTAGTTTATCTGCTTTGATTCCAACTACCACGACGAGGGTCGCTTTAATTTCAAAAAGGTTTCACTTTGAAGACAAAGTTTTCTCCTCTATATTGTGTTTATTGTTTTTCCTTTTTTTTTTTAGAGATATCGCAAATGTTAAGCATTCTCGGAACAAAACCTGACCTAGTCTATTTCTTTCGCATATTGAATTTATATCAACATTATTATTGATTATCATCATTATTTGATATTTCATAAAACTGACTTAATTAAATCAAAATATAAATAAATGTGTTTTATAACGAATAGCATGAATTAAAAATAAAGAAATCTTCGAACAACAACGATCATAAACACTTTAAACAACAACGAAAAGCAAACTAAGAACGAACTTAAAAATAGAACAAACATAAACAAAACAAACATTTTATGCATCGGTTAAAGCCTTAAGTTATGCAATAAAAAACAATTAAGATTGATTTGACATCTACTGTTGGCCTTACTTTTAATTGAATAACTTTAAATGTACCTCATAGATAACGCCAGTAGTGCCTGCAAAAACAGAAATTACAACACCAAGTGACCATAAATAAAGTGCCTAAATAAAGTCTCAAAAAATAACCGTTAATTGCCTTCAATTGCTTTGCGTTAAATTTAAAATAAGTAAAGAAATTCCTAAGTGCATAAAGTAAACAGACAAAATGATTAAACTTAAGTCCCTATTCCGCAGAGGACCTGCACAATCCTCCTCCGGAACTTCTTCAAAACATTCCAGCGCACAAGGCAAGAACTCAGCCAAGACACGTTCAACGACATCACTGAACTCCACCGGTCAGGATCAAGCCTCAAATTCCGGTGCTATTACCACAAAGTTTTATCCAAACACCAACAACGACAACAGAAACATTCAAAAAACATCACAGTTTGTTGCTGCCGAACGTGGCGTTGATGTGGGCAATGACATAGAGACGACAGTGTTACAATCACTATCAGCGCACTCTAGTGACACACCAACAACAACGACGACGAGTGCTGACAACAGCACACCAAATAATTTTAATTCGAATACGTTGCCATTGAAATCTAAAACAAAAGCGGCAACAAAACGTCAAAAGCAGCCCAAACAACTGCCGATAGCGGCAACAAGTGGACACCACCAACAACAACAACAGCTAGAACAACAGCAGCAGCAAATTGTCACGAATCAAAATCAGCAACAACAACAACAGCAACAACGACAACAGCAGCAACAAATCAATGCAAATGTAATGACTACAATTGCTGTCGCACCGAGAAGCATCAATTCCGCAGCTTCACTTCATAGTTCAGCAGCAGCGGCCAACAATAACTATCACAGTCATTACATTGATAGTTCCTCCTCCTCAGCAGCAGCAGCAAATTCGTCATCATCTTTTCCCGGCGATAATGTAATAACCAACGACTTATTCAAGATGAACTCAGCTGCTGCTGCCAATTATAATTACAGCACAGAGCAACAGCATCAAATGCAAGAGGTTAGTTGGTGCTTTTTGTTGGCAACAAAAGTTTGTTGCACTCTCCTTCACTCTCTCTCTCTCTCTAATATATACTTTCTTCTTCTTCCCTTCCAGGCTACGCACAAAATGCAAGAACTACAAACGCAGCTGGAGCGTCTGGATCGTGAGAATATCATGCTAGAGGCTAAAATCGCTGAATTGATACCATATCAAAATGAAGTTGGCAAACTGAAAAACGAATTACTAAAAATGCAGGTAATTTTAAAAAAAATCACACCTTGTAAAATTAGGCATTTGAAGATTTTAAAAGAAATTAATTTAACTAAAGTGAATACTGTGTGAGTTAGTCAAAACTTAAAGCTTTTGCTTGAGTGCAACCTCCTTCAATTTTTTATGTTTGTTATCTCCATTTTTTTTTTTAATTTTTCAGGAGAACAAAATTAAGTTTCTAAAGTTCATAAAAATTTGTACACAGTATTCAGAGTAATTAAAGTGAATACTGTGTGAAATAGTCAAAACTTAAAGCTTTTGCTTGCTTCAACCTCCTTCAATTTTGTATGTTCTGTTTTCTCCATTTTTTTTAATTTTTCCAGAGAAAAACAAAATTAAGTTTCTAAAGTTCATTAAAATTTAATTAAGTTTTTACATGATTTACTTATAAGCTTTTTAGATCCAAGGCATAAGTAACCACCAGGTAGCATTGACAATTGCTTATTTTCTCTTCTACGAGGAAACCATCTCTTGTCAAAAACAGCTGTCAGTGAAACAAATCGAAAATTGAAGAAAGTGTCAAAAACAAACATTAGAAAAATTCAATGGTCGCATTCAGCAGAGTGAGCAGTTGACTACTATTGTGCTGTTAAATTAATTAAACTTTGGGAATGGAAACCTTTGCAATTAAATTATTCACATAATTTAATAATCAAATTAAATAATTTGCAACTTTTCTGACGTTTATTGTAACAAAAACATGGCTCACTAGGGTATCGCAAAAGCTGATTCCGTTGAATGCGAAAATGAAGAATTGTGAGCGCTCTCTTTGGGAGTATATTTTTTGACAGGAGATGGTTTACAGAACAACTGGCAATGCTACCTGAATAAATATACCATGATTTAGATTAATTGAGTTTTGAAGAAGGCAACAACAGCAACTCTGTATAAAAGCAATCACACAGCAGAATAGACAGAATGTTCCGAAATGAGTCACCCTTCCATCTTCAGTAGTCTTGAGTGATTAAGCTGTGACCAATCCACTGATTAAGCTTTATACCATTTGACACTTGTTTGAATAAACTCATCTGAATGAGTTTAAGCAAAGGGTTTTATTTTAGATAAAGCCTGTAACTCAAACAGGGATTTTGTTCGCTCTAGTTCTAGTTCTAAATAGCTCGTAATTTAAATCATGTAAAAATTATAGATCACAATTAATTATCAAAAATTAATTAATGTTGTTTCAGTCCAATGCTACGGCTACGGAATCGGAGTCTAGAAGTCAGAGTGGTTGGACAAAGAAGCTAGTGTTAGAGTTGTACAAAACCAATTGCCTTCGATTCTAATAAATAAAAAACATATTTAAAACGATGTTGTATTTTAAAAATCGATCTGGCCGAAGTTAAAATATCCCACAGCTTAACATTATAATTGAAGTTCTGATGGTTTTATTATTTTGATGACGTCACTTTGCTTAGGATATAGGCGTGGTGCGCATAAAATTTGTCTAAATTCCACGCTGAGTATGTTTTGAGTATATAAATGGAATTCGACTTCGTTCATATGGCCGCGGAGGCCATCTACTGAAGTGGCACGTATGCAGCCGTCGATTCTTTAGACCCAATTTTTGATGACTCGGCCGAAACGGCCGCTATTTCGCGTTCAATGTTGTTGGCTCTGAGTTCTTCCAACGTCGTCGGCTTGTTGGCATAGACCAATGACTTGACGTAGCCTCAAAGAAAATAGTCTAGAGGCGTTAAGTCGCACGAAAGAGACGGCCAATCGACTGGCCCATTTCTTGAGATAACACGCTCATCAAACTTACTCTTCAATAAATCGATTGTAACGTGGGCAGTGTGACTTGTTTCACCGTCCTGTTGGAACCACATGTCGTCCAAGTCCTAATCTTCGAATGTGGGCCAAAAATAACCGGTAATCATGGCGTGATAACGATGGCCATTCACAGTAACGTTACGATCGTTATCGTCGACGAAAATATGTGGTCCAATGACGCCGCCGGCATACAAACCGCGCCAAACAGTTATTTTTTGTGGATGAAGTGGTGATTCATGAAGCACATGTGGATTTTCACCCGACCAATAACGAATATTTTGCTTATTGACTGACCTATTGAGCTAAAAATGAGCTTCGTCACTGAAGACGGTTTTGCGATGAAATTCATCATCTTAGCGCATGTTTTCCAGAGCCCAATCGGAGAACGTATTTCGCTTCGAATGGTCTATCGGATTTAATTCTTGAGTCAGCTTGATCTTGTATGGGTGAAAATCAAGATCCTTGCTCAAAATTCGCCATAAAGTGGGCTGGGCGATGTCGAATTCTTGATAACGCCGTGGAATTGACTGTCTTGGATCGTTTGCTACGAACGCCTGAACGGCAGCGATATTTTCGATACTTCGACCAACCCCCGTTGTCTCACTGGCATGGCAACATCACACAACGAATATGTAGACTCAAATTTTTGCACTAAACTTGTCATTGTCTGTCTACTAGGGCGAGAATTTCGACCGAAAATTGAAGTTAACGCTCTTAAAGTTGCGATCATCGACTCCGAATTTCGGTGGAAAATTTTATAATTTGCAGACGTTGTTCGTAAGTGAACGTGTTTGTGATATATTTCATTCAATATTTACGATCATTTTTCACCGCAAGTTCAGAAGGATGTCTTACGGTATGACCTGCGGTTAAAAGTCACAAAAATAACGTTTTTTAAAATTGCTGTACCTCAGTCGTTTTTAATTTATCAACTTTGGGTTCTTTTATCTGAAAGTAGACGTAATTTTCTAACTTTTTCCCGTACCTTTTTATGTTTCGATGTTTTTTATTTTCCCTCCCAGTGATGAAAATGGATACGTAAAAATGAGAAGGCAAGCGGGGTGTCGTTTTTCTTGATAACCAGATGTCGAATCGAAATTCTGCGGGCGGCATTTTATTGTTAATCACGTCAGGCAGGTCCTGAACTAGGATATTTTCAAAATATAAAAAATTTACAAAATGGCGCGATTTTTAAAAAATAGTTAAAAAATTAAATTTTTTGGGGGTTTTTGCCCCACCCCTCCCCCGGTAGTAGAGTTAGCTCAATTATTCAGGACCTGCCTGACGTGATTACCTACAAAACGCCGCCAGCCAAATCTTCATCCGACTTCTGGTTCTCGAGAAAACGATACGCCGTTTGCCAGTACCAATACATATATTAAAATTGAAAAAAATTTTGTATTTCTTAACTAAATATGTTAATTAAAACAAAAAATTTCAATAAATATAACATTTTATTTGTTACCAGCTATGTAATAAATTAAACTTTACATTACAGGCTAAATTTATTGGCAATAGATATCCAAAGACCAAATTGTAGTAGCTGATAATTACGATTTGTACACAAAATATTGTGCGGCTAATAATATGGCCTGGGACTGCATATGGCTTGAAATCCTTGTTTTCATGAATTTATAGTAAAAGTATATTAATCAAATTTTAACCCATTTTCTACCGCGCTGCACAAATTGTTGAATTTTTTGATATAAAGTATATTTCTAGAGTATTATGTTGAAAATTATTCGGACTTCTATAAATGAATATAAAACTATAAAACTTCATCAGAGTACGCTGGCTTTAAGCGGTCAATTGAAATGTTGTCTTGTCGATTATTCATGAAGATCTTGAAGTATTTTTGATGAATTTCAAGTACTTTAAACGATCCAGTATATTTGGGCGATAATGTTTTTTTTTACTGAATCTTTTCTTATATACACGCGGCTGCATTGTTCCAAATTTCTATATACGAAGGGTTTTTTATGGGATTGATTATTAAGAAAATCGGGCGAAATTTACTATGTAAATGTTGAAGTTCTTGAACAATGTCGGATTGATTACTATACCACTTTGTTGAAACCTTTGGAAAAGTATTGCCAAATGTTCTAAATGTTTTGCTTCTGTTTTTGATGCAACGATATCGTATAGATATCTATATAGACGAATACAAAGCCTAGACCACGACATATATTGTCCATATGACGTTGAATGCTTTGAGCAGAATTATGAAGGCGAAATGTCATTCTAAGAAATTCAAAAAGACCAAAAGCCGTAATGATTGCTGTTTTCGGTATATCATTTGGATTCATTCTGATCTGATGATAAGCTCTAACTACATCAAGTTTCGAAAATACTGTGCAGCCTGGCAATTTTCCACTAAAATCAGTTATGAATGAAACTGGGTAACGGTCTTGTATAGTTAAACGATTCAATTGACGATAGTCTCCACTTGGTCTCCAATCTCCATTGGTTTTTGGAACCATATGAAATGGGTTAGCCCAATTACTCTTTAATGGCTGAATTATGCCTTGTAACATAAAATTTAACTCACGTTTTGCAATGTCTCATATATTAGGATCAAGACGTCGTGCCTTACATGAAATTGGGGGACCGGTAGTTTCAATATGATGAAATATATTAGAATTTGATGAGTCGTTTGTTGGAGTTATTGAGTATAATTCAGGATACTTTTCTATGAGTCAAGTAAAGACATCGGCACCGATTATTGGTCTGTTTACATCAGCCACTATAAAAACCCAGTTAAATTGACGTCGGAGTCCAAGATTAAGTTTGATTAGCTTTGTTTCATATGTCTTTATAGTAGAACCGTTTGCGGCAAATAGTAGAAAAGGGGTTGTAGAAATGTTTGTTGATTTGTTTCTTTGATTGGGAGGGACTACTGAGACATCAGCCCCTGTATCGACAAGGAATATTTTGTTTGAGTTTTTGTCTTTTAGAAATAGGCGACCGTTTGTGAATCGTGTTTCAGATGTCGCCAACTCTGAAACTGAAGTTAGTTTTTTTGTTGAAATGTGCATGGGGAGATGCATTTCGTTGATCGGATATCAAATTTATTGTGATACCAGCACCAAGATTCATTCCACTTATGAGTGCGGAAACGATTTCGTGAATGAGTATTGACTCGAGAGTTATGACGGATGAAAACGTTCACGATATCGATTATAAGAGTTTCTATTTAACATTTGCATTTATTTTTGCATTTCTTCTATTTCAGCGGACAAATTTTGTAGTAAGGATTTGTGCTAAGGACGTTTAGCGTTCGTTTAGTTATACATAAAGATGTAGTTAATAACACATGGTTCTTCGGGGGCGTACAATTTATGTGTGCCAAAGTTTGCATCGCAAAACGAAATATATTCATTATCTGCTGTTATATTCGCCCGTCTCAACCAGTGAATGGTAATCAGCTTGCAGTAGACGCAATAGATTCACTTTTGGATCTTATGGATCCATTTGACACCGTAAAATTTCTGGGGGACTTTAATCTTCCCAACCTTCGATGAGTCCTCTCTGATGACGAATCCTACTATTTTTCTTCAAAGCCTACCTCTGAAAAAGAAATTCCATTCACTAGCTGTATTTCAGACTGCGGCCTTAACCAGTTAAGCGGAGTTTCTAACAATTTTGGTAGACCTAATTTTTTCTTCGGATTCAGATAACTGTATAGTTTCCGAAAGTAACCATTTCCTTTGAACACTCGGTCAGTACCATCCACCACTATCCCTTACCTTATCTTATAAGATTAATATTAAAAATATACACTTCGAGCACTCGTACAGCTTCAACTTTCGGAAAACTGATTTTGTAAAACTAGAAATTTTATTCAGTAGAATCGATTTCCAAAATATTTTCGATAGTGCTCATGAAAGCGTTGATATTGCAGTTTCTCACTTCTACGACATAATTTTCGACTGCTTCACACAATCTGTCCCCTTCACCAGGCAGAAAAACTTTTCGTCATGTCATCCCTTGTACAATAAGGAACTACGTGTACTCCGTAACAAAAGAAACAAACTTTGGCGCGCATATTTAATTTCTCGTTCTTCTCTGGATCTCACAAATTATCTTCATGCCTATAACCTTTTTCCCGCACTCTGTGAAACGCTATACGAGTCTTATCGTGCTGAAAGCTTCTACAAGTTCATCAATATCAAAAGGAAATCTGACAACTACCCATCTACCCTTATTTTTTCCGACATCTTCTCAGACATTGCAAACCTATTTGCAAATTTTTTCAGTCAGTCATATACAAATCATAACGATGAGCTAGACTACGGATATTTTTCTTTGTTTAAGAACTGTCCTCAAACGTCGCTGACTTCTGTTGATATTACATTAACTGATGTGTTAGGAAAGATAAATAATCTAAAGGACGATTATTATCCTGGACCCGATGGTTTGGCTGCTATTGTTATCGAAAAATTCGCGAACTTGTTAGATCATCCCCTATTGACTCTTTTTCAACTTTATATTTATAATTCAGTTATGGAAGAGTTCGTACATAATACCTCTGCATAAAAAAGGACCTAGAAATGATATTTTCAATTACAAGACCTATTGCAAAACTGTCATGTACTCCCAAAATTTTTGAAAGTATTATCTATGACATTCTCTTTTTCCATTGCAAATCTATTTTTTCTCCTAGTCAACACGGCTTCCTCAAGGGAAGATCCAACTACCACTAACCTTACAGAATTTGTCTCAAACGCTTTATGCTTGTTGGAAAGCGGGTATGAAGTTGATGTAGTCTCTACCGACTTTAGTAAAGCGTTCGACAAAATTTCACACACCATCATCTTTCTTAAGCTCAAAGCCTTTGGTTTTCCATCACTGTTCATATCATGGATTAAATCATATCTCGAAGAACGCTGTTACAATGTCATCTTCAGATTTTCCAATTCAGATTCTTTTACAGATACATCTGGTGTCCCACAAGGTAGTCACCTTGGTCCTTTCTTGTTCGTCCTAACTATCTCTGATGTAGATGGAATCATCAAAGATTCCAATCTCTCTATTATACTGATTATATGAAAATCTATCGGCGCATACAAACCTACGCCGATTCTTGTAATCTTCAAGATGATCTGGTTAGTTTTTCCACGTGATGCCAAAAAATTTTTTTTGAGCTCAACGTCAGTAAATGTCAAGCAATTATAACATATTCACGCAACTTATTACTTACTCGGCAAGCCAGTTCCTCCTGTAAGTTATTAAAGGGACTTAGGTGTAATATGTGACAAGGAACTTAATTTTAGGTCTCATATTGATAATATCATTAGTAGAACCAACTCTGCACTGGGTTTCGTGAATATGCCAGCCAAAGAGTTCTCCAATCTTTACGTGACTAATTCTCTCTACCTTACCTTTGTTAGACCCATCCTTGAATATGCCAGCCAGGTTTGGTCTCCTATCTACAACACCCATTCTGTCCGAATCGAAGACGTTCAACGCACTTCGCGGTCTTCCCTATTCTGACAGTTTCAACTTACCTGTTTATGCAGACCGTCTGAAGTTTATTTTCATGCAAAGTCTTGCAAAACGAAGGGATGTTGCCGATGTACTCTTCATTTATCAACTTGTATGCGGCACCATTAACTGCCCAGCACTGCTCTAATTAATATCCTTTAATACCAACCTACGTAACCTTCGGTTTATTCCTCTTTTCCACCTCATATTTCACCGATCCGACTAAAGATGCAGTGAACCTGTAAACCAGGATGCTTCGTGTAACCAACAATTTGATGAGCGACTTCGATTTTCATCTGAGTAGATCTCGACTCCGAAATGCCCTTCTTAACTCCAACTCCACTTCTTCTTAACTCCTAAGCCACTTTTTCCCCCCTCCATAACGTTTTTCTTACATTTAAGAAATGGTACATATAATAAATGATATTTGTAAGTTCCCTTTATTAATTTTCTTCTCGTATTTTCTTTTTGATGTGGTCTTAAAATTACGTCACTCAGGTGGGCGGATTACGCCCACCACGTATTGGATATCTTTCGAACACTAAAACAAGGAAAAGAGAGTAAAAAATAAATAAACCCTGTTAGAATAAGTTTAGTCCTTAGTTAATCAGCTTGTATTAAGCTTAACGAATAAATAAATTAACCTTTTGTTCCACAAAAATCAGATGAATCATAAAAGAGACGTGTCTCAAAATTGAACTCATTTTTCGAATAATTCATGGTCCGTGCCCAATGAATTTCTCCGTCCAATATCCAAGCATCACCCAGGGTCGGTGTCATTAATTAGCCAGTTATAATAAGCTTTACTTCTGTGCAAATAATTTGTATCTTTTAGCTTAGCGTTAATAAAAAGCTTCCAAAACAGATAAACTATAGTTAAAAAAATTTTCTGGAAATTATTTTCCCGTCGAGTTGCGATTGCAGGGGTTAACTATATTATTTAAAGTATTGACGGTGTAACTTCAAAAATAGCATGTTATGAAAGTGCTCTCCATCCGTTTTTCTCATTTTCCTTTTCGAATGCACGTCTGAAGCAACAACTTGTTCGGTCGTTAGCACCATAAAGCAATTCTTTAATTGCATTTCTTCCTTAAATGGGTTTGGCTAATTTTAGTTATAAATATTTGAATTATCGTTTGGTCACACCTTTCAATTGTAAATTGACTAGAATTAACTGTAGCTGCATGCATTATGGCACAATATCAATCGAACCTGGCAACGTTGTGTTGTCTAATGCGTTGTTTTTGATTGTTTATCATTTTATTGGAAATACTTGTGTGATTCTACCGCTTGCTTGCCTGCTAGCATGCATCCCTTAACCAGTTAATAACGCCCGCTCCCGCCCATTAGTAACTTGATGAAATACGATGCGCGCTCGGTATTAAATCAGCTTTTTTGTAATATGAATTCAAACGTAAAACCGCAACTGCACACAACAAAAACAATAGCGGCGTCAGTTGTGGTATTCTCCACCTTTTTTTTGCCTATTAAGAGAAGCCACCACAATCCATCAAAACGCAAAAGACAACCGAACTGCATTAATAATAACAACAACAATATTAACAAACAACGTGCCGTCTGTAGCGATAATCATTGAATTTTCCGTTTGTTTTCCCTCAATTTTTCAGAGCCTTCAAGACAAAAGCAATCTGGAAATAACAAATCTCAAGTATGAAAACGAATCTTTACGTAATCGACTACGCGATGTTGTCAACTCACCCCTTTCCGATGCTGAGAAACATCAAATTATCCAAGACTCGCAACGTTTGCACAGTTCAGCACCAGCATCGATTGCGTTACCTAGTGTAAGTGTACGAAAGTAGAATATGTACCAAAGCAATTTATTTTTTATTTTTCAAATGTTTTTCTAATTTTTTTATTTTCTTACGACATGCGCTATTTTTGCATGCAGACAACTGAGCATGATGGCACTCCATGCGTTACACCAGATTGGGACAAGCACTCATCATCCAGTGAAATATCTGTAGCTTGTCTGCAAGACAAAATCATACAAATGGAGGAAACGCACTATTCGACAAATGAAGAATTGCAGGCAACACTGCAGGAGCTCGCAGATTTGCAGACTCAACTAAGCGAAACTCAGACGGAAAACGAAAGGCTGTCCGAAGAAAAAGATGTGCTATTTCAATCGTTGTGTCGCCAAACAGAGAAACTCAATGAGACGCGTACGCAAATCAATACGCTGCAGGATTTATTGTTACGCGATGCTAAACAGGCAGAGATTGGCTCGACGGAGCGCGAGAAAAAGTTGCTTGATTTGATTAAAACTTCACAGGAAGAACGCGAGGCTGTACTCGTCAAACAGGAGGATCTCAATACAGAATTGCAGGAGCTGCGTCAGTCCCTAGATACAGTCAGTCAAGATAATGTACGCTTTCACGAACGCATCTCGCTGCTGGACTCTACAGTAGATGCAGCCAATGCAGAACGCAAGCAAATGGAAGTCGCACTGCTGCAGGCCAAAGAAGAAGCCTCACAACAAAACATCGAAATTAAACACTTGACTACATTGCTCGACAATGCGCGCGCCAAAGTTGAGGAGCTGGAACAAGATCTAGCGCGTGGTGAGAAAACTGACCTATCTGAAGTTTTGGATGCTGCACGCAAAGAGAAAGATGCGCTAGAAGAACGTGCTGCAGCGTTGCAGGATCAATGCTCACGCAGTCAAGCTGAAATAAGTAAACTTAAGGATCAGTTATTGGTTATGGCCGAGGAGTGTAAGGTAGCCAAAAACAATGCCAAGTGTGCGTTATCGCGCTTAGAGTATCAATATGAGACGCTGCAGCAGGAGAAAGATAAGCTGGGCACTGACTATCAGCAGTTGCTGGAAAGCACAGCCGATTTACAGGTAACATTTGCATTTTCTGTGACGCATTATTTAAGGTATAGTTGACATTTTTTTTTGTTAAAAAGAACAGCTCTTCTTTTCTATTGATAATACAGCCTAACAACTAAAATAATTACACACTTCGATCAGCGGATTCTGATAGATTAATCTTTTTATTTTTTTTTAATTTACTCTAAATTAAAGCAAGAAATTCTATGAAAATATTTTTTTTAAATTTTTAAATTTGTCTCTTTAAATTTGTCTCTTTGAGAAATATTCAGCCCAATTCTGAATGATTTTTCCCAGGGAATTGGAAAAGGGAGTTTTCATTTTTAAGATAGCAGATAAAGATATCACATCTTTTTTTAAACTCATGAATGTTGACAGTTGATGAACCAATTGGCATTAAACATTTCCGAAATGTCTTTGAACTTTATCTTAAAAACTCCCTTTCCAATTCCCCGGGAAAAATCATTCAGAATTGGGCTGATAGTAAACTTAATTTAGGAGCTTAGTAAAATTATGCAATCAAAATGTTTTCCGATGATTCATATTGAATAATTTCTGCAGTTGATACATTTTTGAATGAATCAATTAACTATTTACTAAGACTACGCCTTTGACAATTTTGTCAAAAAAGACTTGTAGTGAAATTTTCCTTCAAGTAATGTAAAAGGACTTAAAGACATAAGCCATTGTTTTAGTTATAACTGTAGCACTATTCGTTATATGACTATTTAAAATCAGCATTTACTGCTAGTTTTCAAAAATGCTTATCTTTGAAGCTGCATTAGGAAAAAGGGATTGTTTCAATTTAAGTTTCATGAACATAAAATAATCAATTTGTATTGGAAGCTTAAATTGCTTTAAGCCAGGCATGCACGTTAAAGTTTTTTTTACCGATAAACAAAATTTTATTTTTTTCCTTGAAGCAAAATCAAAAAATAACTTTATCTCAAAAAACTAAACCTATTTGTTTTAGGTTAAAATATAAAATTTTTTTTTTTTTTTTTTTGTGAAACCAGTCCTTGAAACTAACGTTAATTTAAACAAAAACATTTCGGTTTTGGTTTTATAATTCGTTATATAATTTGTTGGTTTTATAATTCGGTTTTTATTGTATTATTTATTCTATTTTATCTTTAAATGAAATTTTTATTTTGTGATAATTTAGTTTTTCGACACAACGAAATTTGGTTTTGATATTTTTTTATCGTTTTTAGAAAAACGAAATAACTCTGATAATTTTTTTTTCATGATCAACGAAATAAACAAATTTTGTTGATTTCGTTGTGCATGTTTGCTTTAAGCCCTTTTAAAACACACAAATCAGCTTTTTAATGAAACTTCTTCCATGGGGCTTATTTTTCATGTTGACTCCATGTTTTTCGTTTGCTTACCGTTTTCGTTTGGACGAACCAGATTTGGTTGAAAGAAATTCAAATGTGAGTGCTGGAAATGAATTTGTAATGACAGGTTTGCACCTGTAAAATGTAATGAAATAAGAGTATTTTATACCAATTTTGGCATAATTTATAAGCATGTCACGAATGATTTCTGATTATTCACCTATTGTTTCCCAAAAAGACAGAAACAACCAGCCGAAACGAATTCAAGGCAGGTTTTTTTCAGAAGATTAAAACGCTTGGAATTCTTCGCCACATAGTAATTTTTTATTTGACAGTTTTGGAAAAAGTTTTAAGAAAATCAACGCTTCTTTAGAGTTTTCATGTGTCCCAATTCGATGTGCAAAGCCATCCATTTTAACCAGATTTGACGTTTTATCTTTCGATTTTTTGTCCTCTCTTTTTGGCCAGTCCTTCTTGACTAATGCTCAGCACGAGCTCCACTGTCCTAAAGGCAGAGAAAACAACAATATTTTGTGGAACCACCTTGCACAACCCACTTAAAATGACGACCACTTTCAAATCGGAACAAACTTTTCACTCATGCTCTTCATACTTAAAGTTTTTAAGCAATTTTTGCATTGTCTGATAAGTTTCCTTCATATCGACAGCATGTGCAATGGGAAGCGATGGTTTGTTGTTGCCGTTGTGCAATAAAACTGCTTTCAAACTTTGTTTGTTACTGTCCATGAACAATCTCCACTCTTTTGGATGATATGGTTGACCTAACTCTTTGAGCATTCCGGTAATACACTCAATATACAGCAATAGCAAATGTCCCCTTTGAGTGTATAATATTTTGTATAAGGCTTATGCCGGTTTCGGTAGAATGATGAGTTGACATCTTTAAACCCAAAACTCTAAGAAAAATAAGTTGGTATGCCGTGTAAAAAACAGTGGCGCATAGTGTAATTTGTACCCTAATTGGAGACAAACTTTTGAATTTTGTGCACATTGAGGAGGGTAGATTAAATTAGGGTAGGTAAATTAAAATAGAAAAGGTCCTTAATTTAAAGACTGTATAAGATTCTAAGACAAGTCATTGGAATATGAATAACGCAGGAAATGTAACTGTAGAATGAAATAACTGTAAACATGAAAGATTAAAAAATATAAAGTTTATCACGCAACATATTATTAAAACAGTTAATTAAAAACATTTAAATTCGAGTTTTCAATTTGTTTAAACTATTACATGCAATAACAATAGAGTTCAGCTACTACAGCTTTTTCACACTTTCTCCGCAATAGATCATTTTAAGAACCAATCCAATATCATTGAAATAACTCAAAGATATCGATAAAAGTGGTCCAATAAAAAACCAAAAGGGAGAAAAATTTACCCATCATAATATGGGTTGGGCTCAGGGACAACACAAGACATAACAACTAACCATGCGTTTACATAGATCTAATCATACATTAGTTTTCAATCTACTTTTGAGTTGACCTTTCGACAAGTTAACATCAAACACGTTACAGTTGTTAACAAAGGTACTCATGCGATTTAATGGAGCAGTTAACATATAATTTGTTCTACTAAATGGTAAATAAATCAAGTTGTTAGAGTTTTTACTGCTTCTACGGTTAGTGTTAAAATTTATAAGAGAAAGAAGCTCTGGAGAGTCGAATACACCAGTAATGAGTTGGTGTAAGTAGACGATATCAGCAGATTTTCTTCTCTCACTTAAAGATTGCATTTTTAATAATTTCAAACGATCCTCATATGGAGGAAGGTTAAATGTGTCAGTTCCACTCAAGCCTCTTAGAGCAAACCGAACAAAACGTTTTTGAATTCTTTCTATACGATCAACATGCACATTGTAATGTGGGGACCATACTTGACTTGCGTACTCCAAGTGAGGACGTACGATTGAATAGTACAGAGTTGTAGTTGTTATTAAGCAAACTCTTTGGCCCACCGTTTTATAAAACCAAGCATAGAAGACGCTTTTTTACAAATTGTATCAATATGCATGTTAAACGACAATTTAGAATCCATGCATATACCAAGGTCTTTGACGGTAGTTACACGACTTAAAGCAGTATCTTTAATTTTGTAATCAAAAATAAAATTGTTCCTTTTACGCGAAAAGATCATAGTTTGGCATTTATCTGGATTTAAAAACATGTTATTTTTAGAACACCAAACCTCAAAGGAGTTCAAGTCTGACTGGAGCAGGTCTGAATTGTCATTAGAATCAATTGTTCTGTATATTTTCATATCATCTGCATAAATAAGCAAATGAGAGTGTTTAATGACGTGGGTAACATCATTAATTGCCAAAATAAACAGAAGTGGGCCCAGGTGGCTTCCTTGAGGAACACCCGATTCTGCAACAAATTCAGAAGACAACACGCCTAGGAACCGTATTTGATAAGATCGCTCCATCAAATACGATTTGATCCAGTTTACAAAATATTGTGGAAATCCCATTAATTTAAGTTTAAATAAAATTAGATTATGTGGTAATTTATCAAAAGCTTTGCTAAAATCAGTGTAAATACAATCGACCTGGCTACCAGAATCAATAGATTTTAAGCAGAATGTAGTGAAATCAAGGAGATTAGACACAGTGGATCTGCCAGTAACAAAACCATGCTGACGAGTTGTCATGACTTGCCCACAGTGAATTTTCACTCGATCGTACACTATTCGCTCAAAAAGTTTAGGAATCGAAGACAATTTAGCGATAGGCCTATAATTAGTGACGTCGTTCCTGCGACCTTTTTTGTAAATAGGACTGATATAAGATTTTTTCCAAAAAAGAGGAAAATTACTTTCATTAATTGATTTATTAAAAAGTAACGAGAGAGGCTGACACAAAACGGAGCCGCATTGTTTTAACACTGCGGCAGGAATTCCATCTGGTCCAGCGCTAAAATCCTCATCGATTGATTCAATATACTTAAAAATATCCTCTGAGGTAAAAGATATATGCCCCAAAGAAACTCTGGATGCGTTGTTCATATAATCAAAATACGCTAAATCAGGATTAAAAGAATCTGAACAGAATGATTCTTTAAAAAGATTGGCAAATAAGCCACAAATAATGGTGGAATCGTCAGTAAATCTATCCTGAAATTTGAAAGAAGAAGGAAATCCATCAGTCTTCTTCTTAACATTAATAAATCCCCAAAATTTTCTTGGATCAGACAAAATACTCAGCTTCATATTATCCAAATACTAATTATATAATGCAGCTGAGCAATTCTCAAATTCCAGAAACAAACGTTTGTATGTTTCTAGGTCATTTGAGTCAAAACTACAAACATATTTCTTCCATGCCCTATTCCTATTGTTGCGAAGAGTCTTTAAATCCTTTGTGTACCAAGGGTACGCAGAATTTTTCGCAAATTTGAGACTATATGGTACAGACTGAGAAAACATGGCAAAGAGCTCCGTATAGAAATAATTTAATGAACTGTTAAGATTATTATTATTTATGTATTCTGTAATTATATTTAATTTACTATAAAGTAAATGATTCAACCCCAAAAATTCAGCTTTTTTGAAATTGAATTCATAAACTGTGTCAACAGAGCTTGAATTTACCATATTCTCCCTATCGGATTTATACCAAATACTCAAAGGTGGATGGTAATTATCAAGTAGTCAAAGCATGAAGTGCCTTCTGAACAATGACATTGTTACTGTCTGTAGTTAAGACTAGGTCAAGCAGCCTTTCCAGACTATTATAAATACAACTAACTTGTTGTAAGTCAGAACATATATTGTCAACAAATATATGTTCTTGGCGTGTCTTCGAATTAGATGCACAAAAATGTGTTTCATCGTCAGAAGAATGCCATTTTAAGTCAGGCAAATTAAAATCGCCCAACAATAAAATGTCGTCATTAACGTCAAGTAAATTTAATATAAATTCTATGCAATCCGCAAGGCTTGCATAGACCTCTACACTGCTCTTTGGAGGAACGTATGCATTAATAACATATACATTAGAATTGCAATGTACAACCTTAACGCATATAAGTTCGATATTAGCAGAGCAGGGAATATCAATAAAGGAACTAACACAGGAGTTCCTTACAGCTAATAGGACACCACCACCAACTGCAGAATTATTGTCAGCGTGTCTGTCCTTCCTATATACTTGAAAACTATTGTCAAACAGTTCTAAGTCAGTAATTCCTCCGTTCAACCAAGTTTCAGTTAACGCGATAATATCTTCAGAAAAATTCTGAGTTGACAAAAAAATGTCGCGCGTCTTTGAACGCAATCCCCTTACATTTTGATAGTAAAGGGAAAGCCTATTTAGTTTTTTTGGGTCTGACTGGTGATATTATTCGTCCTTCTAGACCTGTGTTTAGGCTTAAACTCAGAAACAAAGATATTATCAGCCCACAGATTAGAGCTCAGAACAGTTGCAAACTCTTCAGCAGCTACTGTGAGAATAAATGATGCGTGGGACGGTTTATTGCCAATTTTCTTGCATGAGCAGAAAGCAGCCTGACTTACTAATTGGTTGTGTTTAACAAACGTCAATACATTTTCACTTGTTGTGTCGGGCTGAAGACGTGAAATGAAAAATTTTTTTTTTCTCGACAAAGCTCTTAAATTTAATGAACTATTGCGCTCATTAGTCATGTCACTTCTAGCCGGGGGAGAAACAGATGGAGGAGATGGAGTGATAACTATATTATCCATTCTCACTGGCGTAAACACTGGTTTAGCCGAGATCTGCTTCGTTTCTAAAGTGGCTGGAAGCGTCATGCGCCGCTTATTACTTTTATTTTTGGAATTATTTCTCTTTTTCTTCGAAATATTTAGGTCTTTTTTAGATAAAACTATTTGAGTCTCAGAAGAAGAGGCTGGAAGAGTCTGAGACAATGCGGTCGAAATATTTACCGATGAAGACTTTTCATAATAAATTAATTCTAAAACAAAATTAAATTGAAGTTGATCAAAAATAAAAAGGTCAGATTTTTTATATGATTTTATAACTTTTTAAAATTTTTGATGAATTCAGATGATATATCTGAATTCCCGAAGATTTTTTAATCTTTTCAATTGCTGCTCTCTGCGGATCTCTGACAAAATGTAAAAAACGACCTATTAAGAAGGCGCACAGTGAAATGTCTCCATATAAGCGATGGACAAAAATAGAAGGAGTGCTCCTATGATCATGCAATTTTGTATGCTTAATTAGTTTAAGCCAATTAAGAAAAATTTTAACGCTAGGGTACCTCCCTTGGACCTATATTAATTTTTTACTGTATTTTGTATGGGAGGTACATACAAAAGTCGACTGACCTTAACAAAAATTCGTCAGAAGGGTAGTCAACTAGAGTTATAGATGTGTACTGAAAATAATCGAAATCGGTTTAACCCTACGGGTACCTCCTTTGAACCTATTTTAATATTTTACTTGATTTTGTATGGGAGGTACATACAACAGTTGACCGATCTTAACAAAAATTCGTCAAAATTATAGTGAAATAGAGTAACGGATGTGTAAAATGGTCGAAATCGGTTAGACCCTAGGGGTACCTCCCTAGAACCTATATTAATATTTTATTTGACTTTGTATGGGAGGTACATACAAAAGTCGACTGATCTTAACAAAAATACGTCAGAAGGGTAGTCAAATACAGTTATAGATGTGTACTGAAAATAATCGAAATCGGTTAACCCTACGGGTACCTCTTTTGGACCTATATGTATATTTGACTTGATTTTGTTTAGGCGGTACATACAAAGATTGACCGATCTTAACAAAAATTCGTCAAAATGATACTGAAATAGAGTAACAGATGTGTACTGAAAATGGTCGAAATCAGTTAGACCCTAGGGGTACCTCCCTTGGACCTATATTAATTTTTAACTTGATTTTGTATGTAAATTTTTAAATTTTATCATTTTTTAAAACAAAAAAAAATATATTTGTAGGGCGAAGTAGGAAAAGTTATTTTCAGTTCCGTATTGTACAATATATGTATTTTAATAATCCGGAAAAAGCACTTATTTTAACATATTCTGTTTTTTCCATCAAAATATGCTAATTTTTAATTATTTCTCATTAAAATATGTCAAATTTCGAAACCATTTAAAAATATTTTGTTTTTAATTTTTAATAAAACAAATGACTTTTTTAGTAACACATAGACTTCTGAAAATTATGACCTTTAATTGGCTTAGTTTTATTAAAAACTAAATTTTTGGTATTTGTATAAATCACTTCAAAGAGATATGTCCAAAATTATAATTACTTAAAAAAAATACTCAACTTTAAAGCCTTGCATATTTTTTTGATGTTTGTACACTAGGCAATTCATTGTGAGGCACTAGAAAGTAAAAATTTTCTAAAAATATTTCTCATAAAATTTCACTATAGGTTAAAAAATTATAAAAAAATTGTTATTCCACGAATCTCATCGTCCTCATTTGAACATTCATTTCTTATTAGAATAGCCCGTTTTTGGAATAAGTTACCACTAGGCTTTCGCAATTTTTCGGCTACACCTGCTACGTTTAGAGGCAAGCTTTTGGAATACTCTCTTGGCAATGCTCTGTGAATGTTTAATAGGGACACTTTGCTTGCTTAATTAAAATTTCATGTAGCTTAAAAATAATATTTTTCTTTCTTTTTTAATTTGTCGCTGATGCAATGGTCAAACCTTCTCAACTAATAAAGATTTTTTCTTCCTCCACTTAAAATATGGTTGATACAACTAATTTTTAATATTTAACTAATTAAAGTAATTGGGAGTAAATATCTTACCTTAACTTTTTCTGAGAATAAATTTTTATTGATAGGGAAGCCGCTCTGGATTTGTGCATTTCAATTAAAATTAATAAATAGTTTATAAGTAATTGTAAGACACAACATTGTTTTAGCTTAAGAAACTCAAACTAATACGTCTTGTAATAGAGTAATTGGCCAAAGAAGGCTTAGTTATTACACATGGATTAATAATAAATAAATAAATAAATAAAATCATGATCATAAAATTTCTACCAGGATCTTCTGATCGAAGTCTGTAATTTTAGAAAAGGTTGAAAATTGTCGAACATTGTTATTGAAATGCAGAATCCGTCATTTTCTCTTTGTAGGCTCAGTGCAAATGTCATGTGGAGGACAAAACCAAACTTCAAAATTTACTCAAAGAAACTCAAAACCAAGTAAGCGATCTAGAACGCAAAGTAAATGAAAAGGAAGAGCAACTGGAAAAGGAAATTCAAATAAGAAAACACGAGGTTTGCAAAACTTCACTGTCGATTCTTCAAGAGATTTAAGAAATTTTTTTCTTTTACCATTTCTAGGCTGAGGAGTGGCAACAATTTCAATCGGATCTCTTGATGACTGTACGCGTTGCCAACGACTTTAAGACTGAAGCTTTAAGTGCACGAGAACAATTAGTTTTGGATAACAAAACGCAGAAGGAAAAAATTCGTTTACTTGAGCAACAAATTGAAAAACTAACCAAACAACGTATGATCTTGTTGTAGCGCTAGCTGCTTTTTCACATATATAGATATTTTTTTAACTTTTCTCTTTCTGTTTTGCTTTATAGAAATTCAACAAACTGAAACCCAACAATCGGTGTTGTCAACTGTGCAACAAGAGATGGCATCACGTCGCAGTAAAATAAGCTTAACCAAACAAGATTCACGTCTGTCGGTAAAGAGTTTGATTGAGACCATCGAAAATAATAAACAAGTACGTATAATAGAACTCTTTATTTATTTACATTGTCTTTTGGGGAAGTTTTAATGGTGAGCAAATTTATATCGAATAAAACCTTCTAATTTCGAAACCTGCAAAATTTCTTAGCTTTATACACATTTTTTAAAATTGAAGGCAATTATTTTTGAAATTTTAAAGAAAAGCTTTTGAAGCCGAGCAAATGAGAACGATTCTAAACGTAATGTTATGAGCTAAATTTGAAACTTTAATTCGTTGTCAAGATTTGTGGCTATAGTTTTGGAGCAACAGAGTGATTTGAATTCTTTGTGTTTTTTAAGTTATTTTTACCTACAAAATCATAACTTTTCAGCAACTTACCATTAAATATTTTAACACTCATTGTAAGCTAAGTTTACAAGCTTTCCAATGCAGTATCAATTATTTCTATATATGGGCATTTCCACAGAAAAATCTACCGTGACCAAAAAAATAAAAGTTATTAAAAACGTTTTATTTCATGATATTAGCTAGGTTAGGTTTAAGTGGCGGCCGGTCAGAGACACTTTATTCAAGGATCTAGGTTGCCTGTAGGTGTTTTTAGAATTGATGCCTATCTCAGTATCGAAACGAATTTGTTGGTGGTCAGACATGGACGTTTCCAATGAGACCTGCCAGTTTACGATGAAGTTTTTTATAAATGGGGTTGATAGCGTTAGGTCAAGCACTTCTGCTCTTATTCTATTTATAAAAGTGGGACGGTTCCCTACATTCAGAATTTCTATATTATCAGGCATGTTCTGCATTCCACTTCCGAGTGCAAGTTAAAATAAATCATAATTGAATTCGATATTTGGTGTTCTATATATAACTTCTTTCGTAAATACAATTGATTATATTAATAAATTTAATAAAATGCAAAACAAAAAAGTGGTATGTAGAACACCAAATGTCGAATTTAATTATGATTTATTTTCACTTCCACTCGAAATGAAATGCAGAGCATGCCTGTATATTTATTTATAAATTCGAAAAGGCACTAATCTCTATTATTGATGTCAGAGCTGTCCCATATTGTGTGGTGAGCGTTTGCAACACAATCCAATAACAACTGCTTGTTGGTCCTGGCGCAATGTTCCACCAGTCTGTGTAGCACCAGAAATTGGAGATCAGTTTAGTGCAAATTATGACTTCTGCCTTACATGCCTGAGAAGGTATCTCCACCATAGCCGCAACTTGGTCCTTGGTAGTGAATTCTGGAATTAGAAGAGTATTAATTATCACATCTTACTAATAAACATGCTGTAGGTCTTCCTTCATTGAAGGAATCATTCAGCAACTCAGCTGTGAGTGCCTTTATCTGGTTTCTGTAAATGTATGGTTCCTGGATAAAGGACACATCATAGACCCATATTACTACTTAGGTCGACCGGGTCTGATTCCCGCCCTTTTCCATTTGGGCTCCTTTCCACCTGAGGATCTAGGAGTGTCTGGATGACTGGCTTGGCGGAAAGTAGTAGGTGGTGACCGAGGCAGTTGTGCTCTGAGCCGATTGAGACTGGGAGCCTCTGATACTCGTCGAGGTTGCATTAGTTACCGCCATTTTTGGTGGTGGCCCTGGCAGTTTTGTTCTTTGATCAGATTGAGGCTGGGAGTCTGCTGTTCGTTGAACTCGCGTTGGTTACCGCCATACGCATAGTTGCCGGTTTTGAATGGGGTCTGACCTCCCTGTTCTTACCGGATTCAGCCTTGAGCTTAGGGTGGTGCTGTGTTTTCGTCTTCCCCACATCGCATATATTAGTTCATTCACCATTTACAAATCACCATTTAAAAATTTAAACAATTATTTAGATTAAACAATTTTAGATTAAAAAAATTGTTTATAATATACTTTTGGAAAAATAATTTTAATTGATTTCATGTCATCAGTGCTTGAATAGTCAAAAATAGTTTTAAACGTTTTTTAAGAATTTCTTCACACAAAGCCTAAATGTCTTATCCACTCGTCCAACTCAGTTGTTAACAAAGTTGCGCTCATTTTGCATCATTACGAATGCAAGTAAGCTTTCGGAAACGTGGGTTCGATACCCAGCTCGTACAAAAAAAATTAGATTTTATTCTATTTATTTAAATTAAGATTTGTTTATAAACTTTACTGTTTATTTAAAAAAATTTTAAAACCCTTTTTCAACAATTTCCTCATACAAAAGCTTAATGTAAATTCGTAGTCCAAAAATAGCCTAAAACTTAAAATTTTTTTGAGATTAAAATAAATTAAACTACAGTAGGGATTAAAAATAGTATATAGGAAGCGTTTTTGAGCCAGCGCTGGGCAAGTGCAGAGGAAATATACTGTAGATTCTTCCTCCTCCTCATCGCTACAGCTTCTGCAGAAGTCGTTGTGAGGCATGTTCAATCTTTGAGCGTGTCTGTCAATAAGGCAGTGCCCTGTAAGCATCCCTACCATGGTGCTAATGTGGTCTCTTCTGAGAGAAATGAGTTCTTTTGAACGCTGAGGGTTGAGTTTGGGCCAGCGTTGACGCGTTATATTACACGTGTTACCTGCTGATCATCTATTGTTAGTTGTGATACTAGATAACTCATGTGTAAGGAGTTTACATGTGGTGGGAGGAATACCAAGGCTTGCCTTATCTACAAATTGCTATTTGGTACTACCTGTACGAGCAAGTTCATCCGCTTTGCAGTTACCTATAAAATCCTTATGTCCAGGAATCCAGCATAGGATTTTGAGCTGCTTTGCCATCTCGTTTATAGATTTGCGGCAGTTGAGAACTGTTTGAGATGTTATTTCAACAGTTCTTAGGCCTTTCAAAGCAGCTTGACTGTCAGATAGTATGCAAATATCCATGGAAGATATCTCATTCACCTGAAGCCAAGTTAACGCTTCATGTATAGCAGCGAGTTCAGATTGAAATGCACTGCAATGGTCAGGAAGCCTGAAGGCTAAATTAATGCTTAATGCTTCTGAGACTCCTCCACCTACTTTGCCATCAATTTTTGATCCATCAGTAAAGATCTCAATGATATTGTGACAATGATATTGTGAACGGTTACCTATTTTCCACTCTGAACCTAGGTATGGTAGGGAGACATTTTCTAATGCAAGAATGTCCTAGTGTACCTTCTTTCCACTGGGAGGTGACTTCTAGGCGGATGGCTGTATTAGCGGCCATCTGTTTAGCTAGGATGTCAAGTGGTGTAAGATGGAGCATTATGTCTAATGAGTCTGTCGGAGTGGTTCTTAAGGCTCCGCTACATTTGCTACCTACCGTCTTTTTGCATGAGTACAGGGCAATATTCGCTTTTTTGGCTGTCTCGAGCAGATTGGGCTTCTAGTTAAGTTTCCTATCCCGTATAAGGCGCAAGTATTTTGCTTGATCTGAGAAGCTAAGTCTTGTGTTTCCCAGTTTAGGAGGACTGATTAACTAAAGCTCTTTTAATAACTAAAAACTCTTTCGTAGGTTATTCAAACGCGTCTCGTAAAAATGCAAACGTTAACTTTTTAACTCACTTTTCAGTGTTTTTAATTCAAAAATTTTTACAAATGAACCGTTATTTTGAAGAGAGTCATTTTTTGGTGATAAAAAGTAGCCTATGTCCCAACCAGGGACGTAAGGAACCAACATGCCAATTTTAAAGAAAATCCATCCTGTAGTTTTCACCAGATGCGCGTTCGGACAGACAATATTTTTAAAAATTACATTTTTGGAATCTAAATCATCCTTCAAAAGTTCAGTGCAAAAAGAATTAAAAAAAATTTTCAATGTACAGATTGTTTTTTTTTACAATTTTATTATATGTATAGATTTGTTCCGCATTTTTGTTTTATTTTTTTATTGTTTTTCTCTATTGCTTTTTCGTTATTTTAAACTATAAGTTTATTAACCATCCTAAAAAATTACTTTATTTATTGTAATATATAATAATTTAAATGTATTGTATTTAAATTTTATCAAATCTGGAATTTAACATTTTTAACCCTTACTCTGTAACGTGGGGTCACTCGTGCCACATATCTTCTTGTGCCCTTATTGCATCTACCTCCTCTATTCTGATTCGAATAGTAAAAATTTCACATAAATCCGTTCAGCGGTTCTTGAGTTTACCGGCAGCCACAAACATGCTAACTTTTTAAAAGTTTAATTTTTATATAATAGTATAGATTCTTATGAAAACAAAAGCGTTTTTCTAAGAGATAATAATTTAGGTATTATATTTGACTAGTATAAAAGCCTGTCCTATGACAGGTCCTCCGCCCACTTCCTTTTTGGAACCATTTGCAGAAAGCACTTTTTCTCTTTTTAAAGCTGATTTGAAAAATACAAATGTACCACTTTAAATAACACTTTAAGCAGTGTTGAAAAATTAGTTAAAGTGTAAAAAGTCGCGTTTGGTAACAATCATATTCATACACATAACCTTGCAACCATCATATACAGTTGCGAACGAAATAATATAGCAGTACTCTTATATTCAGAAATGTTTGGATAAATAATGCTAGTCTGTCTACAAATTTCGTATCCGGTAAACCCATTATCATTCTTATATGTACTTTCAACGCTGGTCTCAAATATGTACTCAGTTTTCTCCTATATTGTAAAATTGTCCAGATACAGGGTGTTTTACCTTTTTGACACATGTTTAGTATTATTGAACTAGAATCTGAAATACTCACCATAAAAAAAATTATATTTTGTAATTTAGAAAAATATAAACTTTTCAACCAATTATCAACCACTAAAGTGTCATATGTATGTCATAGCGGAGCAAAAATTTTGAGATTATTCAACGAAATATCAACAAATTTTGTATTTTTTGTTTTAGCGGAGCTGTAATCGTCCAAATTTAAAATATCTTTTTTTCATGTAAAAATATACTTAATCAACAGTTTTCTTCTAGATTGTAACTTTGGATGATAACAGCTTCGCTAAAATAAAAGACACGAAAGTGGTTGATATATTGATGGAAAAGTTGATATTTTTTCTAAAATACAAAATTATATTTTTAATTTTATGGTGAGTAGTTCAGATTCTAGATCAATAATACTAAACACGTGCCAAAAACGTAAAACACCCTGTATCTTGAAAATTTTACAATATAGGACGAAACTGAGTACATATTTGAAACCAGCGTTGAAAGTACATATAGGAATGATGATGGGTTTATCGGATACGAAATTTGTAAACAAGCAGTATTTATCCAAACATTTCTGAATATAAGAGTACTGCTATTTTTCGTTCGCAGCTGTACGTAGGTGTCGTTTCGCGGCTTATACAATTATACTAGTATCGCCTGTGGCCGAAATTCGACCAACCTTCTGAAATTTCAATTGTTTTTTTCTAGTTCTGAGGCATGACCTTGTTTTAAGAAAATGTGCTGTACTAAGAAAATCTTAAGTTTCAAATTATCGCAATAATTTTGATATAAAAATAGTCGAGATTTTTTTTTAAATATCTGTAGAAACATTACCAATAAAAACTTTTGTACACCGTTATTTTTTACAACCAGGACTTTTTATATGAAAATACGTTGTACTGAGAAAAGCTATAGTTTTCAAGATATCGCCATAACTTTGATGTCAAAATAAAGGAAATTTTTCAGAATTTACTATTTATAAGAAATTTCACCATCACAATATATATTCACAAATGTTACATACAAAAATGCTTATTTTAGCGCATTCGTTAGAGATAGCGAAAAATGTTTTTTGTACATTGTATTAATGTCGAAAATTTCCTCTTACACCATGTTCTTCCATTTCTTATAGTTTAGGTTTTACTTCAGAAATATACTTTCAATGCTCATATTTCAGGTCAAAGGTCACATAACTATTCGGTGAACTTCTTCTCCCTACTCTAATTTATTTAAAAAAATTATCAAAATCAGTTCAGAAAAACGGAAGAACTGTTTCTCCTACGCCTATTTTTGTATATATTTGTATATATTGGGGGTTGGAATTAGTTTTAAAGGTTTTCTAAGAGATGGCGTAACTATCAATAGATCGCATCGGGCACACCTGTGACTATATTCATTTCAAAGCACATTGTCTAAGCTTCATTTTTTAGTATGTGTCATTCCACTGAAGTGTAAACAACATATATTTTTTTCTCTGTGAACATGTCGACTTTCGTTCCAACAAAACGCAATTTGCGGGAAGGTTTACTTTTGTGCTTCCATTTAAAGAAAAAAGCGGTTGAAGCACAACGCACGCTTACTGAGGCTTACGGGGACTATGCTCCATCGATTTCTACTTGTGAGTACTGGTTCCGTCGGTTTAAAAGTGGTGATTTTGATACGGAAGACAAAGAGCGTCCGGGCCAGCCGAAAAAGTTTGAAGATGAGGAATTGGAGGCTTTGCTCGATGAAGACCCGTGTCAAACCCTTCAAGAATTGTCAGAATCATTGGGAGTCGACTTATCAACGGTCGGCAAACGCTTGAAGGCCATGGGAATGATTCAAAAGCAAGGAAATTGGGGCCGTACCAGTTGAAGCCGAGAGACGTTGAACGGCGATTTTGCATGTGCGAACAACTGCTTCAACGGCATAAAAGGAAGAGTTTTTTGCATCGTATTGTCACTGGCGATGAAAAGTGGATCCATTACGATAATCCTAAGCGAAAAAAATCGTGGGGACCACCCGGCCATGCATCAACATCGAGGGCCAAGCCGAATATTCATGGCGCCAAGCTTATGCTGTGTATTTGGTGGGATCAGAAGGGTGTCGTGTACTATGAGCTGCTAAAACCTAACGAAACCATCACTGGGGAACGCTACCAACAACAATTGATGCAATTGAGCCGAGCATTAAAGGTTAAACGGCCGGAATATGCCAAAAGACACGACAAAGTGGTTTTTCAACATGACAACGCACGGCCACATGTTGCAAGAACCGTCGAGGAAACGTTGGAGGCGCTGAATTGGGATGTGCTACCCCACCCGCCTTATAGCCCAGACATAGCCCCTTCCGACTACCACCTATTCAGATCGATGACGCATGGCTTGGCTGAGCAGCGCTTCACTTCTTACGAGGATACCAAAAAATGGGTCGATTCGTGGACTGCCTCAAAAGACGAATCGTTCTTCCGGCGCGGAATCCATATGCTGCCAGAAAGATGGGAAAATGTTGTAGCTAACGATGGACAATACTTTGAATAATATACATTGTACCGTTGTTTCTAAATAAATGCTCAAAAACCGAAAAAAAACCTTTAAAATTAATTCCAACCCCCAATATATTGTATAACGAAATGGCTTAAAACATAGATTTGTGTATATAACTTTGGAGTGGTTTAAAATATTTGAAAATTTTTTTCACAGAAATTATTTTTTAAGCTGTATAACTTTGTAGAAAATATAAAAACAACGTTTTGAAAAATTTAATTTTCATCAAAAAAATCATAAAAATCATAGGGGGTAGGTTTTGAAAAGGTATGATTTTCGATGATAGAAACTGTTTATTGGTTTAAATGCCAAAATGAAGATATTTTTGCAGATAAATGATATGTCATATCAAAGAGTGTGGGAAAAGAAAATTAAAAAAAAATTAAAACAAAAACAACTTTTGGCCTACTTTTATAACGAAAATTAAATATTTTAGAGGTTGTTTAAAAACAATATAAATCATTGAATTGGGTAGGTAATGGTAAATCTTTTCTTATTTCTTCAGAGACATTTAATTGAACTTTTAGACAAAAAGATTTTATGAAAATCGATTTAAAAATGGCTGAGATATTTGCTTGCAAATCCAAAACTTGAAATTTCAAGCGTTTTTTCTCATTCTGAGGCGATGACCTTGCTTCAAGGAAATGCATTGTACTGAAAAAATCTACAGCTTTTGAGATATCGCAATAATCTTGATGTCATAATAACGGCAAATTTTTTAATATACTTACCCGGCACTGTAGGGATTATGTTAGTTTGGATCTTTGACAGTATACATTATTTTTGGTTTGATTCTATTCGGTCGTTAACTTGGATTTTACGACCACGGCGCGTCGCAATATTTGGTTTTTTTATAATTTTTTATTTTTGAAAATTCCGGAAAAATTTCAAATAGTAATATCGAAAATTGCTTTTCAATAGCAACTATTATAAGTTGAAAATTTTATGTTAAACGAAATGTAGAGCCCATTTGCTGTTTTAAAATGGGCAAGTACGGCTGTTAAGGTATGTGATGCAGCTAGTGGTACAAAAATGCATCAGTCCTCCCAGCCATTACCTGTGGAGGTAAAAATTTTAAATTTTGCCAAAGTTTAGGGCCATATATAGACTCTGGACGAAGTTTCATCGATGTTGGCCCGGTAGTTAAGGAGCCGCCGGAAATGGGTTAAATTCGCCATAACTTTTTTTATAAAAGGATGAAAAAAGAGGTAGTTAGATCAAAAACGTACTATTGTAAAAACCCAATATTGTCACTGATAAATATCAAATAAGTATATTTTCTGTGCATACTTTCAGGCTAAACATTATTGAGAATATTTGTCTTGTAAAAGTACTTTACATTAAAAAAAAGAGTTACAGTTTGAGAAATACTGTGTGCGGAGCAGCATGCTTGCCTTTTATGTAGGAAGATTTGCATACTTTCAGGCTGAACATTTTGCACAGTTTGCTTTGGAGCAGAGTGCTTGCCTTTTACATATTTAAGATACCAAGCTTTCTTTTAGCTACCATAGAGAGTATATGATATCTAAAGCGTGTTCTCAACTTGGTTTTTTAAAATGAAATTCAAAAGCATTTTTTAGTCCCTTCACGACAAAAACAATTTATGTTTAGTAAGATCTCAACTTGAATACTCGAGTATTGTGTAGGACCCGTGTGTGTTATGAATGTGAGATCAGCCGTATTGAACGCATTCAAAAAGGTTCAATAGACGCTCTACGCCGTAGATTTTCTTTTGAGAATATGCCATCTTATGATGTGCGCTGCAAATTTTTAGGCTTAAAAAAACTGTCGCAGAGAAGGCAAGCCAAAGCGTTTTATTTATCAAACGTATTTTAGATTAGATTAGATTGTCCTGAATTACTCGAGTTAATGCCGTTCTATGCTCCGAGTCGAACATTGAGGGAGAGCTCTTTGTTTTGCGTTCCATTTCATAGAACTAATTATGGCAGGAATGAGCCGATATCTAAGTGATTAGTTAATTGTAAAATAATTGCTTATAATATTGATTTTAGTGATAATGTCAATGTTTTTAAAAGGAATGTTTTTGAAATGTTAAACTTTCACTGTTTTTATATTATAATAATGTAAGGTATCTCTTATTATTGGTATTTATATTTTTTGTAATTATGAAATAGTCTATAAGATCTCGTATCAGTGACTGAACTTAAATAAATAAATAAATAATAACCTGTTTACAGTCCAAAGTCGAGGAACCCGAATCTCACTACAGTTCTTCGTCCAGCTTAAATAGTGGCACACCTGATACAACATCACCAAATATTTTACCAGGAACAACGAATGTTCCAAACGAATGGACTGATAATGTATGCTAAAATCATAAAATTAAACAAAATTATCGATAGATATCACATATATGCAAATTATTTACGTAGGTACGCATACCTGTTGTTAGTGGCGGCGGTGTCGGCGGCAGCACAGTGACGTCATTAACCACAAAGGGACCCCTGAGAGAGCAACAACAACAGCAAACAAATGTGTCCAACAATTATTTTGGTAGCATAAACAATGTCTCAAAACCATTAGTTAGTGGTGAGTGCTTGAAAAATAAATAAATATTAACTTTATTATTATAAAATTTTATAAAACTATTTTGTTTCAAGGTGAACGCAAGGATCCCTTAAATATGTTGGCAAAAAATGGTGGCTCCAAACGAAATGCTCTGCTTAAATGGTGTCAAAACAAAACTGTTGGCTATCGCAATATAGATATAACAAACTTTAGCTCTTCCTGGAATGATGGACTGGCCTTCTGTGCGATTTTGCATTCCTATTTGCCCGATCGTATTCCTTATGACACGCTTAGTCCAACAAATAAGCGACGAAACTTTTCATTGGCATTTGCGGCAGCTGAATCAGTTGGAATACCTACAACCTTGGTGAGTGGAAAGAAAGTTATATATAGTAGTAGCTTAATATATGATAATTTTTTTTTGTCTTGCAGAACATTAACGATATGTGTCAGATTGAAAGACCGGATTGGACACAAGTGATGACCTATGTTACAGCAATATATAAATATTTTGAAACGTAATCGAGATTCCTCTTATTAGTCTTTTAACTTTATACTTACTGCTGCAAGGATATAAGTTTCCACATTAAAAAATGTGAATTTTTTCTTCCATTATTTTTTGTTTCTTTCGTAAAACGCACGTTTTCTTACTTTTTTGTACATTTTTATTATTTATTTAAAATTTAAATTAGTCAAAATAAAAAATAATTAAATATACATATACAAGTAATAAATTTATTTAACTAGTTTATGAAAACGACAATTAAGGTATTTGTCTCTTATTGTTTAGTATTTATATTTAATACATTTAAGCCTAAGAATTTTTTGTATATATGACTGTGTCTTATTAAATAGTTATACAAGATAATATAAATTATTTTTTTAAAGCTCATTGCTTAATAAAACCAAACAAAAACAATTAATAAATACAATTATTGGTTTTTTTTTCATTAATTTTCTTAATAAATAGCTGCTGAGCAAACCAGCTAGTTGGCAATATTTAACAATCAACTTCATTCAATCATTAACTTGGTTTTTTTTAATACTAAATAATGTATAATTTTTCTCACTCTTTTTATCTTAAAACTTTAAATTTAAAAAAAAATAAATACTGAATACTGAATACTAATACTGAATACAAAATTTTTTATTTTGTTTAGTTGTGGTTTTTATATTTCATATAGAATTGAATTAATCAGCCCTATCGGGAATAATTTTTCGCGCGGATTCGGAAAAGGGAGTTTTCACTTTTAAGATAATGCTTAAGAACATTTTACAAATTTTTAATGCAAATTTGTTCATCTACGGTTGATAATCGATTTTCCGAATCCGCGTGAAAAAGTATTCCCGATAGGGCTGATTAAATTTTTAATATTTCTATAAAAGAAAAAACTTTAAATATTTTAACAAAATGGCTGAAATAACAAAAACTGAATTTTATTCTGCAATTTTGCATTTTTTTATTGCTTTAAAAATGAATTTACTATCTGAAGAATACGGGTTTGTTCGGCGAGCGCATACGGCTACAATAGTGCAGCAGTACTAAAGCATAACGTTCTATGAAGAAATGGTATTGTTCGCTTCGTCAATTAAGAAATTAATTAAAAACTACATTCTCTTGCGCATTGTCAAGGCATCGCAACAGTTGCAAGTGCATGTGCAATGCAGAAAAGCAGTAATGATGACTGAAATGCGCAATAATTGCGCTACGCCGCACAAACCCTATATCCCCAAACATTAAAACCTACAAGGGAAGATCTTAAACCGGCATCTCGACATGCAATAATCCATTGCTTTCCATTTTTCAAATGTCACTGAAAGCAATGGAAAAATTGCAAGGGTAGGTTTTTTGTTTTGTTATCAACATATAATTTTATTACTTATATAAATTAATTATTACATAAATTTCTTCTGCGAGCCACTCCATTATTTAAGATATACACTCATAAAATTTTAAAGAAAATTGCAAAATGGTTGTCAAATAAGAAAAATGTCAACTCCGCGTTGGAAATCTATGGATTGCAGTATTGCAATCAATGTATTGCCAAACTAAGTCAATTGAGCGGTCTCCATTGGTATTATATGGGCAATTTTTTGAAAAGGTCAACCGGCTCGAAAATTTTTGTTGTGTGTAAAACTGGCGGAATTCGGTTTCAAATGTACTCAGTACATGTCAAACCATCTGAAATCAAGAATTTTTTGCAGCACTGGGTTATTTGTCATTAAAATTTTACTATTTTTGTTCGCGTGCGTGAAACAGAGCAAACATGGAAAAAAACGAGGCTGGCAAAACAAAGGTGAATAAAAGTGTTTGGCAACAATAATATTACATTCTTATGTTTACACATACTGAAAATATTTGGCTTTAACGTAATTTTATACGAACTTGTGCAAAAACTATTTTTTTCGGCCCATTTGACCGCAATGAAATATGTCGCAATTTGAGATGTAACGAAGCCAGCAAAAAAGCACAAAATTTTTTTTGCTTCGGTGTCTAGCGATTTTTTAAAATAACCAATAACACACTTTTTTAGCGTTTTGAGTCTACTTTCAAAGAAAAAAAAGAAAAAGGTAATATTGTTTTCCATTGAGGTTTAAATGGGTCGCAAAATATTGTAACGAAGCCAGTCATTTTTGCTGCTATTTTTTGTGTCCTGCGTTACCTTCTAAAAATTTATTAATTTTCAGGCCCAGATAAGGAAAGCTCAATATAACAAAAATTATATGATAAAGCTTAAAGCGCAGCCGAAATACGAAGATTATAAAAAAAGAAAGTCCGCTGTATTGAGGAAGTGTCGAGAAAAGAAAAAGGCGGACGAGAAAAATATGTCAGTGACTTTGCGAAAGCGTTTGGAAGATGAGCGCCGTGATGCGGTACGTGGACGAGTTAGGCTGTGTAGAGAGAGAAAACGATTGGCTCAAGGCGAAATGTTTTTTCAAAATTCGGAATCTAACGGCTACGAATCAAAACAATCGCTTGGAAAGGCAGTGAGCAAAGTTACCCGTGCACTTCCTCAATCTCCGAGAAAAAGGGAAACTGTAATCAGGAAAATCGTCGCGCTTAATAAGATTTCTGGCGCAAGTGTACAAAATTCAACGATGAGCAAGAACGATTCAGCTTCAGATAAGGCCATTCGAGAATTTTATGAAAAGGATGATATTTCACGTGTCTCGCCAAAGATGCGTGACGTTAAGCAATTTCGAAATGAAAATGGAGGAAAAATACTTTTGCCGACAAGACACATGCTGCTTACTCTTAAGGAGTGCTTTGCTAGGTTTCGGGATGAGCAAAACAGTTCAGGAAAAGGTACGGAAAAAAATGTTGGCGTATATTCTCTTTATTTAAGGGTTTCCCTTTATTTTAATTTTTAGATACTTGTAGTCTGAGTTATTTTATTAGCCAGCGACCAGAGCACGTTAAATTAAATAACAAGCTGCCACATAATGTCTGTTTATGTTCTTACCATGAAAATTTCATTGAAGCTGTTTCAGTTCTTAAAAAAATATGCTCACAATTGCCAGGCTATGCTGATGGCTTTGTTGAGCATTTTTTGTGCAAGCCAACCACAATGGATTGCTGGCATAGCAGCTGCAGCTCCTGTGCTAATAAATTGGCAACAGAATTAAACCAAATTGCGCAAAATACAGCATCACCCTCGACAGTTTCATGGTACGTATGGAAGCAGAGTACAAGTGCTAATCGCACCGAAAAGTGCAAGGAGAGTGGCTCGTTGGATAAACTTGTTGCGCACGTTATCTCTTTATGGCCAAAGTTTATAAGGCACAGCTTTGCAAAACGGGAGCAGTCCACAATATTTGATATGCATGATCGGCGACGAGCTTTGAGTGGCGAGTTTCCCGAGGAGGGCCTACTCCAAATAGATTTTGCAGAGAATTTCGTTTGTGAAAACCAAGACGAAGTCCAAAACGCGCATTGGAATCAACGCCAGCTTTCACTATTCACGTCGGGTTTTCATTTTAACGGCACGTTCGAAGGAAAGGTATTTGTGTCCAACAACCTATGCCATACTAAGGACACCATTGTCACTTATTTATGGAAGCTAATCTCAACGGTGCCAGCTTCTTTAAAGATTTTAAAAATTTGGAGCGACGGTCCGTCTTCCCAATTTAAAAATAAATTCATGGCCGCATTGATAGAACGCTTAGAGGATTGCTTTAAAATAAAAATATACTGGAATTATTTTGCGGCCTCACACGGCAAAGGATGCGTTGATGGGATAGGCGCAACAGCAAAAATCGTTGTACGCAAGCACATCAAAGCGCGTAATGCTATAGTCAAAAGTGCATCTGATTTTGTCGCAGCTTTTAATTTGACGAACTCAGAAATCAAAGTCATCGAAATACCAAATGATGAATTCGATCAAGTTAATAACAAACTGCAAGTGTCAGAGCTTTTTTCAAGCTGTAAAAATATAAGAAATATTTCAAACAGTCACCAAATACAAGTTATCAATGGCAAAATTGTAACTTTTTACACCTCCAAAGAAGGGTATAACTTAGCTTAAAGCCAAGAAAAAAGAGCCTTTACCAAAGCTTTATTGAGAAATGTGATACGTAATAAACTAATCACGAAGAAAATAAAATACGCATTTTTATTCTTTTTCTTCTGTGTCTTCTTGTTCTTCTGTTCTGCTATTGCAATATTCTTTCAAGTAATGAAAAAATATAACAAGATAGTGTTTAAGTTAAGCATACGGCCGTTTTTTGAAATTTTGAAACCCTCTTTGCATAAGGGACACCCCTATTTGAGAAAGATGTCTTCTAGTACTGCTCAATTGCCAGCTTTCAGGAAGATAAATGCGTTTTGATAGTTTAACGTCCCTTTCTGTGATATTTTGAGTCCCCCTTTATATGGAGGGTACCTCTAGTAGATGTCCGGCTCCCATCATTCTTAGATGAGTGAAAGACATCGCCCAGCATTGCTTACTCACCAATTTTCTGGAAGGTACATACATATTTGCAGTTCTTATGCCGAATTTTGTGAAATTTTGAACCCCCCTCTATATGGGGGGTACCCATAAAATGGTCCGATCGGGTTCATATTCAAACTTGATCTGCTTGCCATCCCAAAAAGTATTTTTGCAAAGTTTGGTTCAGATAGCTCAACTATTTCGATAAGAAAAGTGACAAGTAACGAAGCCAGCAAATCATGTAACGAAGCCAGTACACAAACTTTTGCCCTAATAATAGGAAAACTATAATTTTGACACAAACTAAGTATGCCAGTTTCTTCTGACATCCTTTCCACATAATATATGTATATAACAGAAATGTGACCCTTGCTGATTCGCAGAAATCATCTCAAATTTGCTCATTCCTACAAAAGTAGTTCCAAAAAATGTAACGAAGCCAGCAGTCTTTTGCGCAGCAATAACTTTTAAACCGTCGAAGTTATTGCAAACATTGCTTTAGACGAAATGTACATTTAATCAAGGTAAACTGAAAAGCTCATGCAAAATATAGAATTTTTGTAGTTTTAAGTAACAGTTCGACGAAAACGATAGCGAAGTCCCTGAAAATGTAACGAAGCCAGTAAAAAAATTGCCCATATGTTGTTTGACATATGAAAAGCAATGGATTAATGCATGTCAAAACTCCCGTTAAGGTCCCTAAGAAATCTGACAATATAGTTCAAAAACTAATAAACTGATGACTTTTGACCGAATTTTTGTAGTTATTTTTAAACTAAAAAAATAACTACCTTTAGCGATGTAGAAGATAAAAGAAATAACTTGCTTTGAAAACGACTCTAGGAATAGTGGGTAAAAATAAAAACACATTTTCTAAAAGTATTCGTTATCTATAAAAAAGTCTGATTTTCATAAATTGGCGCTGTTCAGCCTCATACTTTACGAATGTACTCCATAGGTAGCGAAATCATTTTCACCACGGAAAATTACTTTGAAAATTATTAAAAAATAATAGAAATTATTGAGATAAATGTATTGTTATGTATAAAATGAAAGATAATAAAAGTATACAGCCCAAATCTGAATGATTTTTCCCGGGGAATTGGAAAAGGGAGTTTTAATTTTTAAGATAGCGGATAAAGATATCACATATTTTTTGTTTACACTCAGGAGTATTGACGGTTGATGAACAAATTGGTATTAAAAATTTTCAGAATGTTTTTGAACTTTATCTTAAAAATGAAAACTCCCTTTTCCAATTCCCCGGGAAAAAATCATACAGAATTGGGCTGATAGTATCTTTCTAAATTTGAAAGAATTTTTCAAAAAATATGATGTAATTTGGACAAAGCTGAACAAAAATTGCAAAAGGTTCTCCTTTTACCATCTGGCCTTTGCTTGAACATAACTATATTTGAAATTGTTATAATAAATATTCGTTTTCACAATTAATTAATAAATAAAGTTCATATTTTTTTTAAATGTCCCCAACTTTCAATTTGTTTTCTAAATTAAGGTTTATGCAAACGCAAAGAGTTAAATCTGGTATTTGTAGACCGTCGAATTCAAAAACATCTTCTCCTCTTCACCTAGTACCTAAACGCGAACCGAACGACTGGGACCATGCGGAGACTGCAGAAGACTGAACACGATAACAGTACCAGACCGCTACCCATTACGACACACACAGGATTTCTCGAACAACTTACAAGATAAACAGATCTACTCAAAACTGGATCTAGCCAGGGCCTATCACCAAATTCCCATGGCCCCTGAGGATATACACAAAACAGCAATCACTACAGCTTTTGGAATGTTTGAGCTTCTCCAAATGCTTTTCGGTGTGAAAAACGCAGCGCAAACATTCCAAAGGTTCATACACGAAGTACTACACGGGTTAGGCTTCATTTTTATTTCGACGAATTTAGAACACTTGACACAAATTTTCTAACGACTCGACAAATATGGTTTCAATATCAAACCAAATAAATGCATATTTGGAGTAGACCACATAGATTTCCTCAGTTATATAAAAATTATGCCTGAAGAATGGGAAAATGATTCTTGTTTTATAGAAAACAACGATGGCGACTTGCAATGCATGATTTGTTATCGCATTATGAGTCGCAACAATGTTTTCTTTGAAAAGACATTTTTTCTCTTGCCATTAAAACTTTACTAAGCTAATGGTGGATGAAAGAACTTCAAAAGTTTAAGAGTTGAGAGCGAAATTTTTTTTACAATTAATGGTTGATGAAGGTGGGATAGCTACCAATTAGCTTTTACATACTTAATAAAATTGAGCCACCGAGTAGACAGAAGCAAAACACATCTGCATCGAAGAACTTCCAGCTTAAAACTGACAAACGCCAAGTTGCTCTTCTTTTTTTTTTCTGCTTCACACACAAGCAAAGAATATGTTAATATGTGTGTGTCCATCACTGCTGTAGATGCATCGAACACCACAGTTGGCAGAATCGTACAACAAGAATACAATGGAATACTTCAACCTTTAGCATTTTTTTCTAAGATACTAACAAACAGAAACGAAATACAGTACATTCGACCGCGAATTACGAGCAATCTTTCTAACAATCATACACTTTGTAAGGAACACAATTTTTATAAATTCTATCCCTACATGTTCTATTGAGATTCTTTCCTTTTAGTTTCACAACTGGGTCAGGTATCCACAGTAAACCATGCAGGATGGCCCTGTTAAAAGGCATTTTCAGCCGCGCCACCATCCGGATGGGGTAACCGCTAGGGACCCATCCGGAGCGCGCGTCTAGTCGACCACATCCCTCGGCAGCTAAACGACCGTACCAGAACAGTCGTGAAATTGAAAGCTGCAATAGCATTATTTAAATATTGTGTATCCACTAATTAATTTTTTAATTAATGAAGTAATTATAATTAAGACAAATAAGTATTAAGCAATGAAATGAATTCTTAGATTTAAAAATATATTAAAAATCATCTAAAGAAATAAAGTAAGTTAATGAATAATAACTACCATAATTTAAATGAATAATTATTTATCGAGGAACCAGTCTACCGACAATGGATGATGAGCGCGAGCTACCCATCGGGGTTTGAGTTGCTCATTTCATCACTTTCGGTAGAAGGCGAATAGTTGAGTCGGGACACGGATAAGAATAGTTACGGCGGGTTAGCTAGCATTTATTTCTTTACATTTCATGTACATGTGGTGCTCTGTTACATCACCACATAGAGTAATTCATTTTGAAAATTTCAGTTGTGAAAACTGTTCAAATGAAAAAGGCTCAAAATAAAATTGTTATCTAAAATATATTAAAATAAAAAATTTTACTTTAAATAAAATATATAAGGAGTGCGCACGTAAAAATTGTAACATACATTTGGCTTCACTACTTGCTTTACAAGCGTACGAATTAAATTTTAAATACGCCAAAACCACCGTATTTTATGTCAGTTTTTAATGATATCATTTCTTTTCTAGTGCAAAATGGATAATCAAAAAGAAGTTAGAAAAACGATAGTTCAAATTTCACAAGAAAATCCCAAGTGGAGTTTTAAAAAAATTGCAAAAACCGTAAAAGTGTCCCGACAAACTGTTTCCCGCGTCTTGAAAAAATACAAGAAAAAATTCCCGCGTCTTTAGCAATACAAGAGACAGTAGAACAATGCAAACAAAAGTACCCAATTCTCAAGTGGGTACAATGCTACTGCCTACCGGAACTGTTGTAGCTGAAAAATTCCGGGTCAAAGGATATATGAGTTCTGATAATGCTATTAAACCTTATAATATGGATATGAATAATCTATATCCAGAAAATTCCAATATCAAAGTCAACGCACCCGAGTTCGAAAATACAGAAACAATAGTATACGTGTTTAGAGAGAGAAGAACTTCTAAGATGGAATTGTTGATATCCTTATTAAACTGGCATTCTCTAATCATCTCAGATGCAGAAGATACTATTATGGATTATAATGCTTCCTTTATATCTATCTGTCTAAACAACATCAATAGGGACAGCGGCAAGACACTGCAAGATCACTTCGCCACAAAGAACATCACAATCAATATGCAGTGCACCTCTCAAGAGGCGTTGGAAGAACTACTGATGAAGAATAACAATATTAGAGAGTTGCTAGCAAGAATGGATGATCATGATGATAGAACTTATTATGGAGTTGCTATTGCATTAAATTGTACAATGCTAGTATTAATGGGAAAAGCAATCAGGGACACCACTTCTGACGAGTATTTTTTCAGAAGGTATAGTGCATTTGCCAGTGCGGTAAGCAACCCGGATGTAGGTAATATACTAAGAACGCAGAATTGGATACCAAATAAGCCCAAATGTGAAGCAGCATACTTGACTATATCTGGGAACCATGAAGTAAGAAAGATAATATTTAAGAATCTCATATCTGCGGCAATGTCCACAAGAACGTACCCAAATCGACAGCAACCACCAAGCAGGCACGTATATCAAGTCTGTAGTTCTTTGGTCAACACGACGAGCACCCAAAGCAGCACCAGGCTCAAGGTAGCTCGCACCATCGAAAAATTATCACGGCAGGATTAGCAAACCACCGTCAGAATTAGCGCTCTGCCAGCCGCCTAGCCACCAACCCCGCTACACTATCAGCAGTGCCTACAAAGAATGCGCTTAGCTAGAGGTCAACAATTTCATCCCCATAGTAAGCAAAGGCCAACCCGCCAACAACGACAGCCAGCCCTAGATTTAGTAGCCACCAACGCAGCGCTACAACATCTACAGCTAATAACAACATCGCCAGCTGCGACAAGGTGCACCAGCTCCACAACACCGCCACCCGCATCCACAGCGAACAGTAGCAGGAGCGGCAACCTCAGCCAACAGCAGGAGCTTGTCAACCACCAACAACAGTCGTCAACTCCATCAACAGCTGCAACCAACAGCCGCGACCAACCTCCACAGCAGCTAATACTGACACCAACATGCTGGATGCAGACAAGGAGACGCAGTAAGCTGCAATATATGTTGAATTTTGAATTTTCTTGTATCGCCATGTATAATATACATATACATGGTATATGTAACCACATTTACATAAATAGCGATTTCAGTCAAACCATTTGCTACAATTTCTAGTTTACTAATTTGATTTTGAAATTTTTAATATCGCCATGTATATGTAAATACATATACATAATTACACATTTTAGATTTACCAGATGCTAAAATTTTTAGTTTATTAATTTGAATTGAAATTTTGAATGTCGCCATGTATATGTAAATACATATACATAAATTACATATTTTAGATTTACCAGATGCTAAAATTTTTAGTTTATTAATTTGATTTTGAAATTTTGAATATCGCCATGTATATGTAAATACATATGGGCATTTCCAGCGAAAGGTCCACCCTGCCCGAAAAATTAAAAGTAAACCAACAGTTTTTTCTTACTTGTATTATGAAAGAGAAATATTCAAAATTAATTAAATAATTGAGTTCCTAGCTTTATTTAGTTCAGATAGCGAGTTATCGGGCTACAAAGTACATGTTCATGTTTTGTTCATTTTTTTTTATTTCTAAGAGCATTTTCTCTTTACAATTTACATTTCTAGGAGAATTTGTGCAATTGAACTCTTATCAAAAAACTCTTCCTAAAACAACAACTAAACGTAAAAAAAATGCAAAAGAGAAAACATATATCAATTAACGTTAAAATTTTGATTTGCTTTTAATGACATTCTAAAATAACGTCACGTCAGAAAAAAATTATTTATTCTCAGTACCTCCACGCTTATGATCGTAAGTGCGTGAATTTTTGCATTTTAACAAAGGTTAATAAAGTAAACTTATATAAATAAAATACTCGGTTGCTAAACAAATAGTTAATTTTATATTAAATTTCAAAAGTGTGTAACGTCACGCCATATTGTGAGTAAATTGCTTGCACGGTATTTTGTATATTTTAAACTTAAATTCAATTATTCTCTTATGGTTTATGCAGATGGAATCTTCAACTGAAAGTAAAAATTACGCAAAGCGCTATAGGCAAAAATTAAAATCAGATTCACTTAGGCTGGAGATAAGCCGTGAAAGGGCAAGAGAAAGAGCAGCGAGATATAGAAAAAAGTTGGTGCAATCAAAGGAGAATAAAATGGACAAAGTAAAGGAAAGAATGGACAAAGTAAAGGAACAAAACCGTAAAAGGCAACAACAATTTCGTTTGAAAAAGAATAATGAAGCTAAAAATAAGGTCAGTCCGCCAGTTAATCAGCCCTACAAATGCAAACAAACTTTAGGAAAAGCAGTATGTAAAGCCAAAAGAGCTTTGCCGGTCGACCCGGAGAAAAGGGCACATATCGTTGACATCCTTTATGGAAAATATGGTACATCATCTTCGAAACAACAGAGTGAATCGGCAACAACAGATAAAAAGCAATTTATTAAGGACTTTTATTTGCGAGATGATATAAGTATCCAAGCTCCAGGTAAAAAGGATACATTAATCGTCAATGGGGAAATAGTGCCCAAGCGTTTTATGTTACTGACTGTTTCTGAGTCGTATGAATTATACAAAACGGAGAGAAGCATTGACTATGTTGGAAAGTCGGTATTTTATGAATTGCGACCAAAATACGTACAACTATCATGCAAGATACCACATAATATGTGCGTGTGTCAGTATCACGCGAATTTTGCATTTATTTTGACAAGCATTGCAGAGGTGATTACATCATTTTCCCCCAATTTTGAAACTTTTCTTAAATCTGTCTGTTGCAACATTGAGAACGAACAATGTATGACGAGTAATTGCAGAAATTGTGTAAAGGATGTGGAAAATGATTTAGTGCCCCTAAAATATTTTTCATTAATGGATAAAAGCATGGAATGGAAACATTGGCGCAAAGTGGAAGATCGGATTGCGTTGACGCACACCGAAGGTTCTCTATCTGATCTCTTGTACGAATTAGATGCACAGTTGCCCTTTTTTAAACGCCACTTTTTTGTTAAAAGGTCCCAACAATATTATTTTGAAATGAAAAAAAGAAATATTATGGCAGAAGATTTGGTCCTGCAAATTGATTTCGCAGAGAATTACAGGTTAATTTTTCAAAATGAGGTGCAGAGCGCACACTTCACCTACCGGCAAGTGACCATTTTTACTTGCGTCGCTTGGCTGATTGGCGGAGTAAAATCCTATGCGATAATCAGTGACAAACTCACCCACAACAAGTTCGATGTTTGCTGCTTTTTGACAAAACTTGTGAAGATGATTAAAAAAGCGCATGGGCAATTTCAAAATATTTATGTTTTTTCCGATGGATGCAGCTTCCAATTTAAAAATAAGTTCATTGCTCGAAGTTTACCTGATTTTGTTTCTGAATTTGGTTGCAAGGTTTTTGAGTGGAATTATTTTGCCACTTCTCACGGCAAAGGTGCGGTTGATGGGGTAGGAGCAACCATAAAACGAAAAGTTTGGCAGATGACAAAAACCAAAAATTTAATTTTAGAAAATGCGTTTTCATTTTATGAATGTGCTCGAAGTAACATTATTGGAGTCAATTTAATATACATTTCCTCAGAGGAAGTAGACAAGTTTTCTACTTTGTTAACTGAAAAGTGGAAGGAGTTGCCGCAAATACGTGGTATACATCAAATTCATTTTTTGTCAAGCAGCGAAGACATGCAAATAAAAGTAGCTCGAACTGCATTTTCAAGTAGAACTATAATATAAAACATTTATATAATTTTTTATAACTATCTACTTTCTAATATTGTTCAAATGCCTTTTCAACAAGGGAAATATATCTTACGAGTTCAAATATACATATAATAGCTAAAAGTGATGTTTTATTTGCGTTAAGTTATTATTTAATAACAATCTTAACTGAAAACTTACTAGCGGAAATTTTAGTAACGTAACGTCAGGTAACGTCACGTCAGATACTAAGGTTAAATATAGAAAAAACGAGAAAACATTTTTAAATTTTATAACTTGGAAAATAAACGTGTACTGATTTAAATTCATCTAAAAAAAGTTTCATACAAAAATTATTGCAAAATTCGCAGAGTTTTTCAATTTTGTCATCGAAGTCAAAAATCCACTTCTCTTTTTTGTAACGTAACGTCAGAGCATATTTTTGCTTTTTTAGTTAAATCCTCAGGGTCAATTGTTCTCGTTTTCTTTAATGAATAAAGTGCTACTTAAACACTACGCAAATATAAAAAAAACTTTTCAAAAATATGACTTTCATATTTTTTGTTTACATTTTTTCGTACAAATGTAACATCACGTCAAAATGGAAATGCCCATATACATAATTATACATATTTTAGTTATACCAGATGCTAAAATTTTTAGTTTACTAATTTGATTTTGAAATTTTTAATATCGCCATGTATATGTAAATACATATGGGCATTTCTGCCAGAAAGTCAACCGAGGGCGAAAAAAAATGTCAAGAAACATTAAAATTGTTTGATTACGATTCTTAAGAAATGTCAAAATTTTAAGAAAAAAACCTTTTTATAGCTCACATAAGTTTTTTTCCTGAGAAAATTGGCCTTAAAACAGAAAAAAACTTATTTTTACTCTAAGCGACTTCAAAATGCATTTTTCTCTTTAGTAGTTTTTTTACGAAAACGTACATGTATTGTTTGCACTTTTGTTTTAAAATTTCTCTATGAACAACAAATGAATACAAACAAAAGCGAAAAGAACAAAGCAAAGCCCGATTAGCGGTAAATTTTTATTTTGTTTACATCGATGTTTCAATCGTACGTTCGCGACCAAAAAACAGCATTTGTTCTGATTACTCCGAGTTGAATGCAAATAAGTGATTGTTATTGCGCATGTAAATCAAGTTTAACGCCTCTAATCTAAAACAAAAGTAACTCTGCTTAAAAAGATCGCCAAACATTTTATTTTGATTTTCAAAGATTCGTACGTTCGCGACCGTAAGTAAAACCTATAACCGAAATAAATCTTTTTATTATTTTAACATGTGTATATATTTATGTAGATGGGTAAAACATGTGCGCAAATGGAAAAACATAAGACTTATTTAAATAAAATCAAAAGTGATGCATCAAGACACAAAGAATATCGTCAAAAGGCAGTTGAGAGAATGAAGAAACGCCGCGCAGAGCTATCGAAATTGCCAAAAAAAATAAAGCTACAGCTGCAGGTTGAAGAACGTTTAAGGCTGAAAAAATATCGCGAAAAAATAAAAACCAGCCTAAACCACAACTTCAATCTTATAATAGCAAACAAACTTTAGGAAAAGCTATTAAAAAGGCAGAAAACGCATTGCCAAAAGACTTGACGAAAAAAGTTGAAATTATTTCTGCATTATATAAAAAGTATGTTGAATCGTCAAATGCCTCTAAAAATACAACTCAAGGTAGCTTGGAATGGCAAACAAAATTAAAATTTGCTACAGACTTTTACTTAAGCGAAGACATCAGCGTTCAATCTGCAAACAAAAAGGATACAGTAATCGTTGACAAGGAAATTGTCAGCAAGCGTTTTATGATTTTAACCGTATCAGAAGCTTATGAGACTTACAAGAAGAAAGTGAAAGAGGAAAGTGTCAGTAAAACAGTTTTTTTCGAATGCCGACCAAAGAAAGTGCAACTCTGTAGCAAAATGCCTCACAACATGTGTGTGTGCATTTATCATGCCAATTTTAGTTTTTTGTTGCAGGACTGCGCAAAACTTGTTAAATTTTTCCCCACAAGTTTCGAAGGTTTTTTGGAATCAGCTTGTTGCAATATCAGTGACGAAAACTGTATGGCAAACTGTTGCGATAATTGTACAAAAGATGTTTTGAATGATATTGTTCCTGTAAAATACCTGTCTAAAATGGAAGACAACGTGACATGGGAGCATTGGAGGAAGGTAGACGATCGTATAGTCTTAACTTCTACTGTTGGTCCGTTGTCAGACTTAATACATGAGATTGAAGTTCAGCTTCCACTTTTCAAACATCACTTTTTCGTAAAGCGAGCCCAACAAAACTATTTTGAAGCCGTAAAAAAAAATATAAAGCCCGGAATACTCATTTTGCAAATAGATTTTGCTGAAAATTATAGACTGATCTGCCAAAATGAAGTGCAAAGTGCGCACTTCAATTACAAGCAAGTTTCCATTTTCACTTGTGTAGCTTGGATGTTTGATGAAACTAAATCGTTTGCAATAATAAGCGATAGTTTACAGCACAGCAAAATCGATGTTTATGTCTTCATAACCAAGCTTGTTGAGGATTTAAAAAACCATTATGGCAATTTTGAAAGTATATTTTTCTTCTCGGACGGAAGTAGCTGTCAGTTCAAAAAGAAATTCATTATTAGGAGCTTACCCGATTTGTTGAATCAATTCGGTTGCAAAACGATTGAGTGGAATTACTTTGCGACATCGCACGGCAAGGGTGCAGTCGATGGCATTGGAGCGATTGTCAAAAGAAAAATTTGGCAAATCACAAAAACGAAAAATATTATTTTAATGTCAAATATAAATTAAGTGGCAGAAATGGAATTGTCAGCATTTCTGCAGAAAGACAAAGTTTACATAAAATATTAGAATAACAAAACAGTTTCCGGTTAGCATAAAGATAGGAATAAACAAAAAGATTTCGGATATCTTAAAGATAGAATTATAAGTTAGTTCATAAGAAAACTCAGAAAGAAACAGTTTCTCCAGTTTCTAATTTAAGTGAATAATACAAGTTTTTTAAAACACAAAAACTACAACACATTTATTAATTCGCTGCAGGGTAGCGTTAAGATATTTGTTCAATGCGTTGTGGTGACATGGGCTATGGGCCCTGCTGCCGTAAAAGAAAAATTGTTATTGACAGTCATGAGAATGGGGTTAAATCCTACAGTTCGCGATCGCGCTTTAAACAAATAATTGTAAATATTCTGTAAATACAAATTACAGCGTCTTTCATTTAACTACAAACCTAAGATGGACCTAAGAATCAGAAGATCTTCGGATTATAGAGAGAAGAGATGTTTTGTTTGATGAAATTTTCTCGACAAGCCGTAGCGGTAGGCGTTACGTCATCTTGTTTGAGCTGTTGCTGCCTGGCCAACAAGACCAACATCTATTGGACAGGAGCTATCAAACAGTCAACTGTTCTTCAAAACATTTATTTGTTCTGCTATGTTAGCAGCACACAAGACACACTATCCAAAAGATCACTGCGGAGAAAATCGTGTTCAATTATTCGAAGGAACTCAGTGTCTCACAAAAGGTTCTACACTATCTTCCTGCTACTGCCTGGCTAACAAGACCAACATCTATTGGACAGGAGCTATCAAACTGTCAACTATTCTTCAAAATATTTATGTTTTCTGTTATGTTAGCAGCACAAAAGACACACTATCCGAAAGATCATTTCGGAGAAAGTAGTTGTCGCTTTTGCAATTTCACAATATCTTACTGCTGCTGTTGCCTGTTCAGCAAGAACAACATCTATTGGAAAGGAGCTATCAAACCGTCAACTATTCTTCAAAGTACACTTCTTTGCTACCAGCTGCAGAAAAATTTTGCTACCCGTTATTCGGAGGAACTCAGCGTCACACTATCAGGTTATAATAAACAGTTAAATAACACTACGTAACAAAAAAAATCTTTTTGTTTGTTTAAGTGAATTTTTTGCTTTTATCTAATGAATTAGGTCATAAATATAATATAATGAGTGTTCTTTCCTCTACCTAAACGTTTTTTTAGTATATAAACCGCTATTTTAAAAATGATGGAGGTTTCACCACACATTTTAGCATAGCCCAAGAACAGTTTGTCCGATTTGATTAAGTAAAAACTCTGAGAATCCGCAGCTACATTACCTCCAAGTTACTCTTACACTGTTTTTTGATAAAGTGAATAGTTTTGGAAATATTCAGAAACTTTTTCCAAAAACTTTTTTTTTCATGCAAAATTGGAAAAAATTTTTTGTCTTAAAATTCATAAAAAACCAAAAAAGTCACAAATGCTCTTTTTTGATCTTTAGTTATAAACATAAATATGTTACAAATGCAAATACAAAAACTAATGCTAAAAGCAAATTCCCCAAAACAAATAGCAACAACTACAGTGTACTCTATAGTGGACAATTTTTATATGGAATTATTTTTGTTTTTTGTAGGAGGTGGTTCGCCCCCTAATTTTTTTCTTTTGGGCACAAAAAACATATTTCCAAAACTGTAGACTGTTTGGTCAACGTAGACTGTTTGGTCAAAAAGGCGTGGCACCTTATATAATTTAAGTAATATATACGAAAATATGTAGTTTTTGCTTCAAAATATGATGGAATCTTACATATGTATGTAAAATTTATTTCCTAAAAGTCATTAAATAAATGCCGGCAAATTGCTACTGCTACTAACAAATGCAGCTCTGTGCTAATTAGTTGCGATCAAGCAAACTTATATTTACATAGAAGTAGCAACACTGGAATAACGATCAAGCAAACTTATATTTACATAGAAGTAGCAACACTGGAATAACGGTATCTAGTACACATGTGCTTTTGTTAAGCTAAAAAAGAGCGTTGATAATGTGTTGTTATACATGCAAATGTGAAAATATTAATTTGATTTGATTGAAAGATAAGGTTTATAAAATTGGTAAGTTTAAACAACAAAGTGCTCGATATTTTCAAAATATAATAACATATTTAATATTATTAATGTAACTCAAACAGCAATGGAAACAAGAGCAAATGAAAAGTTATTTCTGCTTGGGCACGACGAAAGTCAAATCATTGGGTGCAAGTTACCATCAAAAGGGCAAATATTGAAAGTTCTTTTTTACAATATGCGGAAAATTAAGCTCAATCTTCGTCCGAGTGCATATCTTGTATCTTGGGATAAAGCACGTATTCCCACAAGCCAGAATATTCGTAGCGTTCAGAAAGTGGAAGCTCTATATCATCAGTGGAAGACACTTCAGAAAACTTGTAAGCGCCGTACAGCTCTACAGGAGAAACGTGAGCACGATTTTGTGGAAGAATTAGACGATTTGTTTGATATCGCTCATGGTGATGCGTTAAGTATTATTCAAATCGAAGAAGATAGACTATTTCTACTTAATCAACGGAAAAAAGGCAGACCAGGTGGTATGATTGGAAGCGATCGAGCACTTTTTGAAAGAGAGAAAAGAAGAAATATGCGTGAAGAAAGAGAACTGATAAGGCAAGAAAAGTATCACCAGGAGCAATCTCAAAATTTGGTTGCAAGTCAGGACTACTCAGATGATGAAGGACAATTGGCTGAAATAGACAGTGATGAGCTTCAAGACAATTTTCAACAAACATCTACTGGAAATGTGGGAAAGAAACGTAAAATGAAAAACTTTATAACACCCAAGCTTGTTGCGACTCTGGACAAGTGTAAAGTTAGCGACAGAGATGCTGTTCGAATTCTCATAGGCACTGCTGAAGCATTGGGCCATGATTTAAGTCAGTTAGCAATAAGTAAAAGTACAATTCGAAATTGCCGTAAAAAAATTCGATCTGAAACAGCTATAAATTTAAAGGAAAAATTTCAAAACATTTTACCGCAAACCATTACAGTACATTGGGATGGAAAGCTGTTACCATCATTAACTGGAAAGGAAAAAGTAGACAGATTGCCAGTTGTTATTACATCTACAGAGACAGAGCATCTACTTGGAGTTCCTGCATTACAGGCTGGTACAGGAAGGCAACAGGCTGAAGCAATAATCCAATTATTAAAAGAGTGGAATTTGACAGACAAAGTTCAGGCCCTGTGTTTTGATACAACAGCAACAAACACGGGAAGACTTCAAGGTGCTTGCGTGATATTGGAACAGGAATTAGGAAAAGATCTTTTGTACTTGCCCTGTCGTCACCACATCTACGAAATTGTATTAAAGAGCGTATTTGAAAAAAGAAATTTGTCTTCAAGTGGACCAACTTTGTCAATTTTCCAAAAGTTTAAAGGGTCCTGGGCGATGATAAACCAAGAAAATTTTAAATTTGGAGTTGATGACGAGAAGGTAAGTCAGCATATTAGCGTTTTCGAATTAGAAGATCTAGCCACGTTTTTCCGCCAATATTTAAAAATAAAACAGCCTAGGGCTGATTATAAGGAGCTTCTGGAATTAAGCCTAATATTTCTTGGGGAGCACGAAAGGAATTATAAATTCAAGTCACCAGGAGCATGTCATCACGCTCGTTGGATGGCCAAGGCGATTTATTCATTAAAAATGTTTTTATTCAGAGAAGAGTTTGTCATGTCGTCAGATGAAATAGACGCCATACGCGATGCTTGTTTATTTATTGTGAAAATTTATGTAAAAGTCTGGATAGAAGCGCCAATAGCTGCCAAAGCGCCTAATCAAGACCTTCTTTTTATTAAATCTCTTTTCGCCTACAAAAATGTCAACGAAAACGTAAGCAATGCAACTTTGGGAAAATTCCGTAACCATTTATGGTATTTAGCAGCAGAAACAGTAGGTTTTTCGTTTTTTGATGAAACCATTACTTCTGAAACAAAAACTCGTATGATAAAGAGACTTCGTGTAGAGTCAGAAAATGAGAGCAAGCGACTGATTACTGATATACAGGACTTACAATCAAAATCAATTGAGGACTTCGTAACCAAAAATACACTTCACTTCTTTGAACGTTTTTCGATTGCAACCGATTTTTTCCAAAAAGAACCCTCCCAATGGCAGAACGAGCCAAGCTATATACAGGGCGTAAATATCGTCAGTAAAATGAGGGTAGTTAACGATACTGCCGAACGAAATGTTAAATTAATGGAAGAATATAATAATTCATTATCAAAAAATGAAGAAGAAAAACAATTTATCTTACAAATTGTAACTGATTATCGAAAGAACTATAAAGGTATTAATAAATCAGATCTCATGGAACACTAATCAATTTGTGTTTTATTTTAACTTGCCGGCATTTATTTAATGACTTTTAGGAAATAAATTTTACATACATACGTAAGATTCCATCATATTTTGAAGCAAAAACTACATATTTTCGTATATATTACTTAAATTATATAAGGTGCCACGCCTTTTTAGGGGCATGCATTAAAATAATAGTCAAAATTAAATATAATATCGATACTTAACATAAATTTTGATAAATAATAATGAAGTTATAACTTTTTTCTTATTAAATTGTGCAAAATCCCTTCTTGTCAACTTGAGGGCGCATGTGCCACGCCTTAACGTTGACCAAACAGTCTACAGTTTTGGAAATATGTTATTTGTGCCCAAAAGAAAAAAATTAGGGGGCGAATATCATGTTATTAAAAAAAAAAAATGTCCACTCTAGTGTACTCCAAACAGCAAACTTCCAATCGTGCATAAGTACATATGTACTTGTATGATAAAGGTGGTTGACAGTCTATGCAAGTTGTTGTTGCTAATTGTTTTCGTCAAAACTGCAAAAAGGAATAAAACCAATAACGATCATTATAGCAAAGAGAATATTGGGGAAGAGTGGTAACAATAACAACAGCAGCAGCACTGTAGAACTAGATATGTACGTACTGCAGTTGCTCTATTCAGCTATTGATTTGTTATTTTTATTCTCCTTTGAATATTCATTCTTTGGAGATCGCTAACTTGAAAAGACGTAAAATCGGAGCATTATAATAATAATAAATATAAATATTACCATTTGTAGATATAACTGTAAGTTTCATCTGTATATAAAACTTTTAATTGATGTTAAGGTGGTAAATTAGTTTTTCTTTTTCCAATTTAGGGCTACAATTAAGTTATGGCATCTTCCCGTGGCTGTAAACATGATCCAGACAGTTTTTGTTATGTGTGTGGTGTCTTCCTGAGCACCAAAGCAATCAAGCATAAAATCACGGAGGCCAACAATTTCGCAAATGCCTATTATGCATATTTTGATATTGCGGTGGGCAATCAAGACAAAAAGTGGGCACCACATGTGGTTTGTGGATGCTGCAGGTCCACCCTTGAGGCTTGGTACAGAGGAGAGAATCGAAAGATGAAGTTCGGAGTGCCTCGGACCTGGTGTGAACCCACAGATCATCATATGAACTGCTATTTCTGCGTCGTTGACGTGTCCCATCACCGGAAAAGGAAGAAGACAAGTGTGTCGTTTAGTTGCAAACCGGTGTCTACTCCAAAAATTAAAAAAGTGTAAAAACTGATTGCATAATGTTTGGCGGTTAAAAACACATTTAAATCACGTTATTTAATTTGTTTTAACAGTTCCATTCCTTCAAAAGAGATATCCAAAAACCATACTTAGAAGCAAAACGATCCTATTCCAACGACTTGTAAGTAGCAAAACAGTTCTATTCCATATTTGGTAGCAAAACGCTTCTATTCCTGTGCTTACTTGTTTGCATACAATTAAATAGCAATTGAGTAGTCTATGCCAAATAATTGCGCCAATTTTTATGTCATTCTATTTAGAGAATGATTTTAGCACTAATATTGTTATTGTGTTTGAGGTGTTGAGACGTACTTATTTTTAAAGGTAAGCTTAATAAATAAATGCAAATTGTTTTTTCAACTGTCTCACTAAATTAAATAATTTAAGCCAAATATTTTCTAGAAAAATGGAATCTATTGAATATCCTGTGGTAAATATTAAAAAAACACGTAAAACTGAAGTCAATAAATCTAATTGGAAACGCGAAATAGAAAAACAGAAACGGTGATTTTAGATTTTTTTTTGTATAATGTTAATATACCTTCAATATGCTTCAATATGATAACGTTACAGATATCGTGTTACAAAGTTGCCTCGAATAATTAAATGCACTCACAGAGGGAAGTCTTTCAAATGTAATGCAATTAAGTCAAAAGATGCACTATACTTTGCCAAATTGTTTTACGCTAACACATCCAAACAGCTTCAAGATGGCAGCCTCCGGAAAGAACTAATCGAGCATTGAAAAACGGCCCACGCAAATCGGTAACTATATCATATACGGTGAGACAAGCAAACGGTAGTCTTATATCTGTTTGCCAAAAATTGTTTCTAAATGTACTTAATGTTGGCAAAGCTCGTGTGCAGCGTATTTGCAAAAATCATTTAAAAACTGGAGAGTTACCAAGAGAGCATCGTGGAGGCGACAGAACAGGAACGAAGTATAAAGATCGTAAGCAAAAGATTATAAATTTTATTAAACAGTTTAAAACGTTGGAGTTGCATTATTGTCGTGCTAACATTTCCCAAAGACAATATTTAAGTGGCGACCTCTCGATTTCAAAGATGTGGAAAATGTTTACGATGAATAATCCAGGTTTGCCAGTTAAGCATTCCTATTTTCGAATGATTTTTCGAACAAATTTTAATATAAGTTTTAAATCACCTTCAACTGATATGTGTTCAACATGCCTTCAACTTAAAGAAAATTTAAAACTAGAAAAGGATGCAGTTAAAAAGCTAGGGTTAATGACTAAGCTACGAGTTCACAAATTGCGAAGTAAAGCTTTTTTCAAGTTGTTGAATGAGGAAAAAGATGGACTGTTTACGATATCATTTGATTGTCAAAAGAACATGGTGCTACCTAAAGTCCCCGATCAGGCCGCTTACTACAGCCGACAGCTGTATGTATACCTTTTTGGAATGGTTATTGGTACTGGGCATTCCAACCTGACAAAACATAATGTTTTTTTATATTATTGGACTGAAAATGTACATCAAAAAGGATCGAACGAAATTTCATCGTGCGTATATAATCGACTGTGTAATACTAATTTTGAAAATATAAACACTGTACGCCTTGTTTCTATGGTTGCGCTGGTCAGAACAAAAACTCGACTATGATTGGAATGCTTTTTTACTGGCTTGTAACAAAAGCACCGAAAAACATTAAACAAATTCAAATACTGTTTCCAGTTGTAGGTCATTCTTACATTCCACCTGACCGTGTTTTCGCACAGATTGAGAAACGAGTCAGAGCAAAACAAACAATTATAGGAGTTGAAGAGTACTTAGATATTTATCGTGAAAGCGGTACTATTTTAGGCGTTGGCAAAGATTTCCAAATTCTTGATTTTAAAAATGAGATTGGCGATTTTATTAAGATACCTGGAAACTGGCATTTTAAATTTATGGAATCGAAACGTATTATAATAACAAGAAGCAAGACCAGTGACTGTGTGATAAGAGGGGAACCATTTTATCATTCCGACATTGGAAACGCAAAATCAATAAAAAAGACGCGGTAAATTTATTCGCCAAATGAAACCGATTCTCGTAGAGCCAGGAGTGGCCGTTAAAAAAGAAAAGTTGGTCGATGTCGATAAACTTTTAAAAAAACACTTTGGCAATGACTGGAAAGAAGATCCAGCCCTAGATTTTTATAAAAACACACTGAACGGAGAATGGTCTGATGAAATCAACGATAACATAATCTGCGAGGAATATTCAGAAATTTCTGACCTTCGAATTTAATTTTTTATTAAATATTTTTTTTATTATTCTATTTGTTTCCCATACAATTCCATTTCATAACACGAACCACTAGTTGCTGTGAATGTAGTCAATTTATATAATATAATTAATTAAATATTTTCATGAATTATTTACATAAAAATAAAGCTTGGTGCAATTACTTAATAATATGTTTTTTAATTAACCTTTATTATTTATTCGTAGCAAATCAAATCTATTCAAGACAGGTCTTAACCGCAGGCGCATAACCAGCCTATTCCGCATTAGTTATTTGCAAAGTCGTTCTATTCCAGTTGTTTAGTGTCAAAACAGTTCTATTCCATTTTAATTAACTTAATTTAATTAAAACTACTCTGGTTATTTTATTGTGCTTTATAATATAAACTAATGAAGCATAATACTTCAACAATATAAAAAAAAACTGTTTAAAATTATGCGAAATTTAGAGTGTATCAGTTTTTCTCTATTTTCTCAAAAGTAACTAGGATGGAAAAGGCCTCGGTTTGCAACTAAACGACACAATTGTGTTCGACTATCCAGATATACAATCATCTTTGAGACCCATTGCACACAGTGATGAGCTTCCTGTTCCTCCCAATCCAAAAATGAATGAGTGTTCTAGTGTACCAAGTGACGAAAGCAGCCAAGATGAGGACTTGTATGAAGAGGAAGATTTGAAACATCACTTTCCAAATCAACATGAATTAAATGACTTGATCCGAGATCTTGGACTTACAAAATCAAACGCTGAGATCTTAACATCAACACTGAGGGAGTGGAATTTGTTGGACAGAAGCTGTAAGATATCTGAGCAGAGGCAGCGTGATCGAAGGTTCTCCCAGTACTTCACCCTCAAAGACAAACTATGCTACTGCCACAACGTGTGGGGTCTATTCGAAGAAATAGGGTTTCCTTATGATCCAAAAGACTGGCGGCTCTTCATCGACAGCTCTTGCAAGAGTTTGAAAGCAGTCCTCTTGAACAATGGCAATAAGTACCCCAGCATTCCGATAGCTCATTCAGCATATCTCAAAGAAGAGTATCGACATATCCAACGTCTTCTTCAAGACTTAAACTACGAACAACACAAGTGGGATGTCATAGGTGACTTCAAAATAATCACATTCTTGGTAGGTTTGCAAGGTGGAAACACGAAGAACCCTTGTTTTCTCTGCTTGTGGGATAGCAGGGATATAGGCAATCACTACAAGAAGGTTGAGTGGCCCATTAGAGATGATTTCGTGATTGGAGAGAAAAATATAAAATTTAAAGCACTTGTGAGGCAGGAGAAGATCCTTATGCCTCCACTGCATATAAAACTAGGACTAATTAAACAATTTGTCAAGGCATTAGATCCTAGTTCTGAAGCTTTCAAATATCTAAAAACAATTTTCCCAAAATTGTCGGAGGCAAAGATCAAGGGTGGAAATTTCGTGGGTCCTCAGGTTAGGACATTAATGAAATATGGTGAATTCATGAGGAAGCTTCTACCACTTGAAAGAAAAGCATGGAAGAGCTTCATTGATATAGTTAATGGCTTCTTGGGCAATCACAGAGTAGATAATTACAAGGAAGTGGTTCAGCATCTTACCGAGAACTACCATAACATGGGATGCAGAATGTCTCTGAAGTTGCATGTTCTTCACTCACACCTAGAAGTGTTCAAGTCAAATTCTGGCGCATACTCAGAAGAACATGGTGAACGTTTTCACCAGGACATTCAAGCCTTTGAAAAGCAATACCAAGGGCAGTACAATGAACGGATGCTTGGCGACTATATCTGGAATTTAATCAGAGAAAATGACCAAACCTACAAGAGGAAAGGTAGAAAAACAAACCATTTTTAAACAGTATTATTAAGAGCATCCTGAATTTAAGGATTCAAGTGTATTTTTCGTTTTATTATCATATAAAAGCATACCTTCATTAATATTAAGCTGTTTAACAATCTTTTATGCACACTCTTATCTATCTGTACCATGAAAAATAAAGGATTCTATTTAAAAATTTGAAAATTCGATGTCATTTCTTAAAAAACGATTAGCCAGACATCAGTTGAAGTTTTTCTTCAGTTTAGAGACATAACCAATGAGAAACAGCAAAAAAATTCACTTAAACAAAATTTTGTTACATAGTGTAATCAAGTGAAAATAATAAACGGCGTATTTTCATTTACCTCCAAATTCGCTTAGCTTTAAGAATTTATGCTAAACCAATATTGTGATAAGAAATATTAAATAAAGTTTGTAAGGACAAAATTTACTATCCAAATTTTACCTTACATGCTAATAGAAAAAATTCTTAGCATTTTTTAAATCTAGGCAGCGAAAGTCGCCCAACTGCAGTTCATTCGAAACCGTAGACAGCCACCCAAATCTTTATAAGAGCTGGTATTGCGATACCACCTGCCAGAAGACAGCAAAGGAGTATTCTTCAACTACAAAAGCGGTGGCAAAATGACAAAAATACGCATGCATCCGTATAAAATTTATCCGTATTCTTGAAAGTTAAATTACATAAAGCTATTATAGTAAAAGGTGCAAACCAAACGCCCATAAATAATGAAATATTCAGAAAATGTTAAGCTCATTTGAGTGCATAACTATGCAACAATCATAATAAAATATTTTGTATTGGAGATTGGAGTATTTCAATAAAAATAATTTTATTAAAAATTAAATAAATATCCGAGTTGTTTACATGTTGAGATTTATCACGGTCAGGGAAAAAGGTGAAAATTTCATGAAATTCAGAGGTAAAAGTGCTGAGATATAATAAATGCACAATATTAAAATGTACCATGTTATTAATATCGCAAGATTTTTGGTAATAGGTAATTTCTAATTGTTAATTTATTTTGCTTAATAAATTATTTATTGACAATTAAATTAATCAAGAAATTTTACCGAAATAAAATAATGGGTTTGATTAAATAATTGCCTAATAAAACAATTTAACTATGCTTATTAAAATATTGTATTCCTTGCTATATTTGCGCTGTAACACAAATCTTTACAAACTAGATGCATTCAAAATATCATCAAAACCCAATAATTCGGTGGTCGGCACCCCTTAAGCACATGCTTTGCCAAGAGTCACACTCAATAAACCCAAAATGATCAATATATCTTGTTGGATGTATATTATAATAACATTTGTTATACTCCATGTTTCCGCCTTCCCTCGATCAGACTCCGATAAAATTTATCATATTCATTGTACACCCAGTTCCGGATTCGACGATAAGATTTACAATGGTATAGTCACAGAATACTCTACACGGGTAAGATTGACAAATCCTTTCGCAATCAGTCAATGGATCCATCTTGAAGCCAAGTACAATGAGTCATATCAAATTGTTTATGACCAATATTGTGAAGTCGATGACGAACTGATAAGGACATCAGAGTTTATTTCCAGTGGAAAGATAGATCATGCATACAGAAGGGTTGTAGCAAAAATCAAAGCAGCTGTATTTCTCAATGATGCCTATTACAGTATTCCAAACAATACAGGCCGATCTGATAGAGAAGAATTTCTCTTATATCCTGAAACAAATCTACCTCACGATCAAGACAAAGATCTGTCTTCAACTGTGTCCCCAGTAAAGAGAACTCAGTCAAGTGTTGATGTATTACCTGAAGAGATTGTGGCGTGGCCGTAGAGCGTACCGTTTACCCTATTGAGCAGTGGACATATGCCACTGCTGTTAGTGATCGTGTTTCTGTGCGGTCTTAGGAATTTTATTTGGCGACACTTTGTTGCGATTTGATAAACAAAGTGTAGGCTAGCTTATCGCGCGTTTGCTAGCCTAAGCACATTCCACTGTGACAAAGTTGTCGTCGTCTCTGTGACGGCATTGTGGTAATTTGATCGCGAGCTAAGTGTGGGACTGACGTTCGGTTAAGCTGACGCTCTGTCTCGCCGCGTGGACAGAACGTCAGCCTCGTTAATAGCTGGCAACGGTTTCATGTGACGGTTCGTCAACAGCCACTTCAAGCGGTTGGCTACTCGAGTGATACGGCGTGTGGTTGTTGTTCGCTTGTGTGTTGTACAACAACACAGGCTCGCTGCCTGTGACGACTCAACATATCGGGACGTGTGTGTATGTTGTAGGTCTGTTGTTGTACAGCAGCATCGGTTTGTCTTGATGACGAATACCAAGAGGTTCTAAGCTAGTGTGGTTGTTGTTGTAACTGTTCGCTCGTATTGTACAACAACCACCCTTAACGTTAGATGAGTAAGCGCTTGTTGCTTGCACGCTGGCTTAGCTAACCAGCGTTCATGCAATTGCGCTGCCAATACGATGATTGGCATACGCTGCGTCAGCCCCCACCGCACCCTTTCTCTAGCACTGTTATTAGCGCTGATAACAGGGCTAGCGGCTATAAAGGCCAGTGCAGAGCTCCACTGGATCGTGCTATCGTGAAAATGCATATAGAAAATTCGGTTTTTGTCGCGCTATGTATGTGTGCTGCCGCACTCACATACCTAGCTCTAAGATATATCTTCGACGCGTTGTGGTGGCATGGTCTCTGGGCCATGTTGCCTTAGAAGATTAGTCAGTTTTTACGCCGCGAAGAAAACAGACTAACTCTGCGCGAATCGTAGAAAAATAGTAGTAGGTGTTAATAGTAACTGTCACGCTGTAAATATAGATTAAACAATAAACTATAAATAAACTATAAAACTATATTTGACGAGTTGTTTAATACCCACATTGGTGACCCCGAGAAAAGTGCGCGCGATATTAAAGTGAATAAGTTCGAACAATCTTTTGTGCGGAACGCGAATAAAGTTTTTGTAAATTTTTTTAAAAAAATATATAAATTTAACTATGAGTAAAAGTGATGAAAATAAAGGTTCGGTAGACAACCTAGAAAGTGCGGGTGATGTCGAAGGGGCAGTCGGCGGCACGGAAGCCGCCACCGCTAGCCTGGACGTATTAACCCTCGGAGAAACGGGGTCGGCGGCGGAAGTGAATAGGGTCGGCGGGAACGCGATTAAGGCGCCTGCGTTCTGGCACCATGCTCCGGACATGTGGTTCTTGTCGTTGGACCAACGGTTCGCCTTGGCTGGGACGAGATCGGATATCTTCAAATTTCATACGGCAGCGGCGTCGCTAGACCAGTCGGTGCTGAAACAGGTCAGTGAGGCCGTGCGAAATCCGCCAGAGAGGAATAAGTACGACAACCTGAAGGCGGCGTTGATGAACGTGTGGCGGAACCTTCAGTGACGCCATCCCTCACTCTGCAGCTCTTCAAGCTATCCTGCGACATTCTGCCGCTAAGTAACCTAACACACACAGTCGACAACACAATGACTAACTTCGTGATAAGCCAAGCAAATAATTTGTCACATATTTGACTGCCGTTGCTCTTATATTTCAGCAGGCATCCCATAAATTTAAATTAGTTCAGAACGTGTTGACTTTCTCGCCATCTGACGCTTTGTCATAAATAACAAACCGTCAAGTATAGCGATCATATTTATGTCGCTGAGTAACGGCTCACTATGGCGGTCATATTACGTTCTGACTGTGTTTATGCTTAGCGATCGTTGCCTGCCTGTTGGACTAGCTACCCAACACGCAGGCCATTGAGTCGCCAGCACATAGCTGGTATGTGCAGCGTAAGCATTTGCTTGTCGCATTGTCCGTCGCGTCATTAGCGCTGATGACGAGTTGGACATTTATAAATGCCAGCGTCAACGACCGTTGACGCTCATTGCATTGTTTTAACTTTTTATAAACAATGGACAAAGTAATAATATTCGTTGCGGCTATGTGTGTGTTTGCGACGCTATACGTAGCGTTGCAACGCGTGTTTAATATGCTATGGTGGCATGGGCTCTGGTCTATGCTACCATAGTATAGTCAGTTCAATTTCGTACTCGCGCGCAATCGGCAGCATTACTGCTGCAAATATATTTTTCCGATAGCATTACTGCTGCATATATAATCTGTGTAAATATTGTAAAATCTGTGTAAATATTGTAAAATAAAAATAGCGTTAACATTAAAAACTAATAGTTGTGTGTTAAACTTTATTGTTGCTTAACAGCTACAAACGCTTTCAGTGCTAGCGATTCGGAAAAGTTACGCCAGCTAATAAAGTGGAGGAGATAAACTCAAACGAGAGTATCAATCAGAACTCTGACTCCATGACCTCAGCAGAGCGATATTCTAATCATAGTTTCAGTGGGTCGGTAACCGTTAAGACATTTTACAATAAAAAATCTTTGGATGAAGATCTGCGCAGGGCAATATTAGATGATTCAGGACTAAGTGGGAAAGAAGATCTAGAGATACCAGATGGATACATCCTCTCCAGATCACAGTTTTATCGGCAGAATGTCAACAATTTAATTAGTCGGACTTTGAGGCGGCTAAAAAGATTAAGTCAAGTCAATGTTCAACTGTCTGAACAAGATTCCCTGATTCAAGATCTCAAAATGTCTACAGTTATAATGAGGAAACGAATTTATATACTAGAGATCCAATGGAAACAGACAGCCTTCCTTTTGTCTCACGGGGTTCAATCTCTGCCTATCTCCACAATCAAATCATGCAAGGACAAAAATCATTTTAAATCGATACTAAAATGTTTTTCTAAGCACTATGACATGATTCTTTCTTCGTCAAAATACCAAAATCTCTTTATGCTATTCTTAGAGTTGGCAACACTAGAGGGAAAATTAACAGTCGAAACATCCATCTATGACTCAATTACAACAGAGTTAAATTCTGCAAAAATCGCAAATCGTATTCTTATGCTCTTTAGCTCATTCGACAAACAACCAGTGGCGAGGCAGCATCGTTTCCCATGATACTCAATTGTTGTGTCTGTACACAAGGAGAATTTTTCGTGCAAATATGGCAAACAATGCAACAAGTAAAAAATAGTTTATGCTTCCAAACGCTTTTGATGGCATGCTATGTTCGTTGTGCTATATGTCGTTGAAAAAAAAAAATGAAAGAAGCTATGAAAAGGCAGTACCAATATTTTCATAATGAATTTGAGTAAATTGTAGGCTTAGAAAGAGAAAATCTTTTTGTAAAGAAAAAAGTTTCTTTTTGATAAACTGATATTGTGGATGGATGGTTTTTTAATAGAAGAACATAGAAATAAAGAAGAACACTTTAAGCAGCTTAACTTTTCTTTATTTTTAATAAACGCATAAAAAGTGAATCCGTGGAAATATCTAAATACAGTTTGGTTATCTTGTGTATGTGTGCATCGGCACTATTCTTTATGGCAATTAAATACCTACTCGACGTATGGTGTTGGCATGGTCTGTGGGCCATGCTACCTTAAGAAGTTAGTTCAGCCCGGCCGTCGATGCCTCAACACGCGTATCGCGCTTAAATATTGAATCTATTCCTAAGTGTTAAAATATCCATGTTAAGATTTAAAGTAATAAATGTTGAACTAGTAACTAAAAGTAAACAAGCTAAAGATATATAAGCTTGAGTACAAGTTTAAGTACTAGCCAGATCCAGGCTGAAGTGAAGTTGCGCTCTCAATAACTTCCGACATAGAGCACCAAAATAGTTTTGGAATTAGTAACAACCTTTAGTGTCGGTCTCGAAAACAACCGACTACGCGACTACTTACTTTCCTATCATTTACCATAATTTTCCTACTGGGGTGAGCAAAACACTAATGTCTCCTACTCCGAGTGACAATGTTGACGCGATGTAGGGGCTTAAGTTGCAATGACACAATGCTGCCGGCTGGAGTAATTCCTCCCTGTAGGGCATAACCCTACAGCTTAGCAGAGCCTGCAGTTTTTGTGAAGCGACGAACTAAAAATTACTCCCCCCTAATCCATCCCATCCCATCCAATCCCATTGGATGGTTTGCAGTCAGGGGGTATACCGACTGTATTGGAAAGGAGCCTTCATGATAACAGGCCGCCTCATGAAGTAACTGTGGTCCTCATGGTATGCGGGCTCTGGCATGGTTGACAACCCTTTTCCCAGCCATAACACATAGACTGCGACGCTTTTGTCCTCGGACACGAGCTACCGGTTGAACCTTAAATATGAGTACAAACACAAAAAAAAAATAAAACACAGCAAACAAGAAGACTTGCGGGGAGTCACCGCAGCAGACCTTATGGAACAGAGATTCCAAGGAGAAGGTCAAAGGGAAGGCACCAAACTTAGGAGAAATCCTCCTCCGCCGGCCAGAATTCAAGTCAATAGGACTTCACGCAGCAACGATCAGGTGGAGCATAGAATCCATAATGACCACAGACACTGCAGCCAACAGATTAGGGGGCACCCGTACGGCAAAGATCGAGTGGAGCATACCATCGACAGCGATCAAAGGCCTAGTACCAGCCACCCAAGAAAAACTGCGAGGCAGGTCAGCGAGGCTGTGCGCAACCCGCCAGAGAAAAGCAAGTATGAGAACTTGAGCTCCTATCGATTTTGATGTTAATCTGGACTCCGAATTATTTATTGGAATCGATGGAGATATACCAGAGATAACTGATATTATCCCTACAACAGAAGGAATATGCGGCGAAGAAATTTCTACATCAACTGATGGACTCATTAATATATGTCCAAAAACATTTAGTAATGCCGAAACTAGAATTCGGGAAATGTTCATTGAAGCATTTCGTGACATAACTATTAAGCAGCGAGTGGTCCACGATATATATGGATTGCTATATAGACACGAATAGTGGAGAATGGATTGCGGATAATTATGCAAATCTTTTACCGGGACCATCCTCATTATCGCGAAACATGGAAACCACGTCCACATTGTGCACGACTGCAGTTACTCAAATAATTCCTGCAGATGCGGATTCTTTAGACATATCCACCCACAAATCAATAGAAGATTCTCTAGAAGAGTCCTTCCGAGTTGGCGATTTACAATCCAACACTGGGTCAATACCACAATCTATTTTGAAAAAGAATCTAGGGAGTACATCTGTTTTAACCTCACCGGGAGAACATGGATACCAAGTAGTGAAATTGGATGTGTACAACTTCAACAAGATATGCAAAAAGCCCAAACAGGCGTGGTGGAGGGAAGCACAGTGGAGATCGACTTTTTTAATAGATTCAACTGCAGATCCGAAGTACATGATGGTAGTACATGAAGCTTCTAATAGCAGTTTCGAATCAACTCAACAAGATGAATAATGTTAAAAGAGAGGAAAGAGAGACAAAATAATTGAATTTTTAAAGGGACATACAACTGCTTCTCTAAATCACATATTAAATACATTATATTAGTTAACATCTACTTTTCGGTTTTGGGATATAAATTCAACATTAGTTAAAAATTGCTTGAAAATATTTAATAGTTTCATTAATAATTTCAGTTTTGTAGAACTTTATACGCTTGCCATCCGGCAGCTTATGATGGATCTAGAGTTGGGCGACAAGAGCCCGTCCTAACTATTGGCGGGGATGCGCGTAATGTTAGGGGGCCGTAACGTAACTCCGATGATGCTCCAAGGGATTTGGCTGTCGCGCCTGCCGTCAAGAGTGCAAGCGATCCTGCAGGTGAAAGCAGCACTAGCGGATCGTATATTGGAAGTAGGCGATTACCGGAGCAGGCAGATTGCGGCCGTCAGCACGTCGCCGGTTTACCAAGATTGGATAGGTCGTGCACCACGTTAGCAGAATCAAATCGAGATAGTTCGGGGTACCGCACTCAATTCGGCCTTATGACCAGGTGACCTCCTACTTGGTTAAGTTCAACTAAGAGGGTAAAATTAAGAAAATAATTACCGTAATATTTAAATCATAGTATTAATGTTGAGAAAACAGGGTTAGAATAGTAACCTAAACTTTAGCAAGATTGCATAGATCGTGCACCACGTCAGCAGGATCAAATCGAGAGAGTTCGGGGTACAGCGCTCGATTCGGCCTGGGTGACCACATACTTATTTAAGTTAAAATAGGGGGTAGGAAGAGGTTTGTTACTAGGGGAATAGCCCTAGTTAGGATCAAAGTAATATTTATAGGAAGGGTTTTAGCTTGTCACAACTGGCATCGCGCAAACCAACCTAATCTAATTTAAGTTTACCCATGTGTAAGTTGAATAGCACTTCTTTTAGATTATAAGAGATTATAAAATTGTCAATAAACAAACTGGGTTCGGAAACCTGGTGTGATTGCTTTGGTGTCTGATCATAGACAGATAAAATTTTTGCAATGAGCCCTGGATGCGGCGAGCGCAGCATCGGCCGGAAATTAGGTCGTTTAACATTCATTGTGTTACGTTCAATAAACTCCAAACCTGCTGCATACTCCCATGGTCACTGGAACGGTACAGTTTCACAGTCATTGAAACTAACCGAGTTCAGGGCCATCGGTTTGTGCAAGCTATGAGCACGAGCGGCCAGGTCACTGCACTAACGACAGCAGCAATTTTTAAATACGTGCTTCAGCTGGCGTTGATCAAGCTAGCGGAGTCGGATTTCTAAAGCTTCAGCTGAGTTCAGTGCGGTGCCAAGGTTGTTTGCCACGGTGTGTGTGTGTGTGTGTAAAATAGAGTTAGTTAGTAAATATTGCAAATAAGTAAAATTGAATAAATGAAAAAAGTTTCAACCGTCAAACGATTTGGTTTTAATTAACAATTGTATATATACCAAAAGTATTAGTTGATGATAAATTTGTTACGCTTCCAATTGTGTCCAGAGGAACGAAATGCCACACATCTCTTCTTACCGACCACGTTCAAGGGAAGCAACGACAGCTTTTAAAAACTAAACTATTAAGTTCATATCCTCAAGAATATCGTGTGCGCACGGTAATAAAAAATTAAAAATACGTAGCGAAGCAATATCGGAAAAGGATTATGACAAAGACGATTTAAACGACATTCTTTTTCTTATGGATGAGGAGCGAAAAAGAGGAGATGTTTATGTGCAGCTAGCCACACCTTCACTTGATGTTCATATGTATAGCGATCGTCAAGTAAAAATTGCAAAAATATCATTTTCTCATGAAGATCTAATTGGACACCTGGGCGAAACTGGCAATATTGTGAGAGACCTATCAGCAGCGGATAAAATGATTTATTACTATGCTAAAAAACTATAAAAATTGCAAAAATATAATTTTCTCATGAAGATCTAATTGGACACCTGGGCGAAACTGGCAATATTGTGAGAGACCTATCAGCAGCGGATAAAATGATTTATTACTATGCTTTAGTTATCAAAACACCAAACACAAGAACGGAAGCCATAGCTTTTAGAGTGTCATGAAAGCACGATGTAAGCTCCATTAACTACTGGATATCGTCTTTTCGCAACAGATGTATAGAACTTAAGGCATGGCATTAAAGTATTTACAATTTTAATGACAGATTTTAGCATGGCGTTTCTTAATGTTGCTTGCCTTGCTTATAATAAAATGGACCTCTTAAACTATATAAATTTGTCTTACGAAATTGTTACAAGTGAGCAATCCACTTTAGATAACTACATCGTTTTAAAGCTCTGTGTTTCACATTTCCAGCACAATGTGACAAGAGAAATTAGTAACCTTCTTCCCAACTCATTCGGAAAAAAAATTAAGTAAATGATTGCTTACATTTATCAGGAAGATAATTACAACAATTTAAAAAGCTGACATAAATATTTTTGTGGATACAAATGGAGTATTTTCACGTATGACAGAAATCTGCGCAGAAGGTAAGACGCAAATTTTTGATAAAGACATCGAAAATATGAGTAATAATCTGAAGATTACTGATATTCTGTATAAAAATAGCTGTTACTATAAAGATTTTCTTAATATATGTGAATATGTGGAGCTAAAAATAAAAGAAAAAAAATGGAAATTTGAAGAGCAATCCTTTAGTAGAAGTTAGAGTTAGTAGAAATATTCAAAAAAAGGTACGTCCCATATTTACCTCTGTGGTCAAATGTAATTAATGATGGCAAGCACTACAACTTTGATCCAGAAGCACGTTTGACAATTGGGCGTGTAGAAGGACATTTTAACAATGTTAAAGCATTTTGTGTTGGATCCAACGTAGAAATAGGAAAGCTTCCGGTAAAGACTATAAAAACATGAAAATAGAAAATAAAATTTCGAAGAAGCGATGCTTTTCAATAAATAAAAGCATACAAAATGCAGCCGCTTCAAAATGTTGGTCAAAGAAAAACAAAGGTACCAAAGCTTTGCAGCATCAACAATATTCGAACAAAATCCGGCTAAAAAAAGGCTCTTACTCTTAGCAGAGCCAAGGAAGCGCTAAGAGCTTCCACACACAAAAATCCGACCAATTAGACATCTTAAAATATCCAAACGGGAGAATACGCAATGCGGAGAGATATAATAAGATTGAAGGAAACACATTAAGTGGAAAATACTTAGTTTTTGTTATGAGTGGAACGCAATCAAACGGTCGGACTTACTAATATATCATAACATTATTATCAGTATTATTATTAATAGAAGTAGTATTATTAAAGCAAACATAAGTGCCACGCATAAACAGATACTTAATATATTTATATATTCAGCTTTCTTTCATTAGAAAACATACGTTTAATACATAGGAATATGTTTTCTCACGAACAAAGGCTTCAACAACTAACAGAAAGCCCATCGAGCATAAACACTATCGGCTCATCTTCGTCATCACAGCGGGGCAGCAACACCATACTTATAAAAAATGAGCGGAGTGAAGAAACCGTAAAAACTTGGAGTAAAGGAAAGGCTGCTGCAGCGCCGTTGACTAGTACTGTCATGAACGCATGGGAGCTCCTAACAGTCACGGAAGACACGAGTTCCCCGTTGCCGGATCAAACCCCTGAAGATTGCACAGAACTAGAGTATTTAGGCCTCCTGTTGTTCTTCACTTTCTTCTATCGACATTCTCGAATCATACACCCTGAACACAAAACTAGACTTGAAGAGCTCTTCGAACGGCACGTCAAGGCCACTGGGATAAATACACTGCCCATAACATGGAGAACCTGTCTAACTCAATCAAGCCATTGGGGAGGAAATGAGAGGTACGTAATGATGATTGCGGCCATAGACATGTTCTTTTATCGCTTTCCTGACAACACATACAGCCTCATCAGATTCGGAGCATTAACATCCGGGTACCGAGACCGCACAGCATTAACATCTTACTTTAACTTTAAAACTGTGGGAAGTTTTCATGATTTGATTCAACCTTTGTTTTGGGTGTGGGACTTCGAAGTTGGAAAGGAAATAAAGACCTTATTCACAACAACAGAAGAGTTGGGAAATGAATATTCTTATTTTCCGTACATGATTGAAATGAGACTCACGATGAAATCCCCTTAATTACTGAATTAGTAATTCAGTGATTGACAAGTATATCAAAAGTGGTAATACGTGTTCCAACTCCAGCCCGAAGGGTCATTGCAGGGCAAGGTAGTGGACATTACAGCATAGCTTCAAAAGCACTAGTGACAGTGTAACGGCACACATTTTCACCGTGGCATGTTGCACTGCAGTAGTGGGGTTTTTCACGGTGTAGTGGATTTGTCCTATAATTTTGGTACAAAATTATCAATCTTTACCACTTATCGTGAACGAAACCTTCGATAAAATCTTGTATTTGGTTCAAAATACACCAGGTAATGACAAATGCGCAACATCGTGAACACCCCTTATATGTGACTGCTTCAATTGTGTAATCTGACACGCTTGTAAATCTGACAGCTGACACATTTTTAAGTTCGACAGCTGACAATTTTTCAATTTCACAGCTGACACATTTTTAAGGTTGACGGCTAACAATTTTTCAATTTGACAGCTGACAGATTTTCAATATCTGTAAATTGCTTTACAGTCCTGCCTACGGTGTCTGCTGTCCATTTTGTAGCAACTATTGAGTGATTACACTACCATGTCGTAAGACAGTGCAAAAAGTAACACGCCGGTTTGACAGTGCAAACGCCCTCAGAAAAAATACACAGTGTGAAAAGGGCTTTTGCTGGAGTACTTCCATCCTCTTTTCTTTTAGCAACTGCTTGGGGGAGGCATTCACAATTCTTTTGATTGTTTAGAATCTCTTTATCCCTTGGAATAAATGGTTGAGTAAGCATATTTGATTCAATTTAAATAATCGCCAAATGAGCTATAAAATATATTTGTTAAATTGAAATAAAATAAATCACGCCTAACGGCCTTGTTTAAATAAGGGTAGAGATATTTTACTCTTGTAAAACTAATGATCGCTATTTGAAGTTTCTGAAATTCAAGTATTCGCCTTCAGCGAAATCATAACTAGGTTAAGTGAAAGATTGTAACTAGATTTAAACGTATTCTTCTATGGAAAATAAAGAATCAGAACGTTCAGAAACTGTCTTGAATTTGATTTGGAGTCCGTTTTAGAAGAAACATGCAAATAATTGCAACGAACTCTAGAGTCCGGCGAGCGCTTACTCGGCCGGAGATTTAGAGTTACAATACAGCTTGTAACACTACCCATACCTAATAAATTATCCCCCGCTAGAATGTACTTTTCATAATTCAAAGTATATTCTACCGCACACTTTACAAAAACTATGTTTGCATTGCTGTATTCAATGCAGCTCAATGAAAAAGTTCATACTATATTTGTTCAATGTGTGTTACGGTTGGCTAAAGGGGTTAATAGTTTTTAAAGCTTCGCACCCTGTAATGCCTTCACAAGTTGCGCATTCATTAATGTGTACATGCCCCCCCCCCCCCCGCTATCCCACACTCTGTTGTAGAATGAAAAAAAAAAAAAAAAACAAAAGGTGTTGATTAAAGTAACGCTGAAAAAGTTTTTTTTAAAAAAAAGTTGACAATGAAATTTAATTGAAAAAAAAAGGAAAAAATGTATACTCAGCAATGTTTATAAAATAAAGTATAAATCTTTACTTTTGAGCAAAGCAAAGTGTTCAACACATCACAGAAAAAAAACAACTTTACATAGACACAAATGCTGCAACAACAACAATCAACTAGCGATGAAAGCCGGACAGCAACCGTGGCCACGGATAAAAAAAATTAAGTATATTTTTATCCAAATGTAAAATATCTTTATTGTAGTGGTATCACGAAACCGCAACACACCAGCTAAAAATATGTAGCGACACTTATTGTTTTTCTTTCTTTTCTTTGTCACACACAACGCTTATCGAATAACATTGGGTCAAGTCTAACATTGCGTCATGAGCAAATGTAAACAATGCGCTCACTGGCCAGCTAACCCAATTAGCTGCTCAAGTGCAGGCGTAGCGTAGAATTTCCAATGTTAATCGATGAGTCAAAGAGGAAGCGAAAGAAAAACAAATTGTTAAGCAAATTTGTAAGACACATGAACTCTAATTCATGGAACAATATGAAAAAATGAAATAGTGGGGAGGAGCCCAAGAAACAATGTAAGAATAATAACAAAATTTATACTGGTATTTTTGATATAAATACCAGCTGTTTTGAGAAATAAAAAAATCAAGATATGAGTCTTAAAATAAAATGATGTCTTGAGTTTTATTTAACCTTTTACTTCCTTTTTATCAGTACGGCAAATTTGGCCATCAAATTATAGCAGCCTTATCTTTGGCAACATTTATTTTTCCTGTTCAGTTAAATAAACTGAAACTGTACTACCAAGCTTATTACATGGCGATCCTGCAAGATTCAAACCTAGAATCTTCAACTGTTATCCTGTGAATCCTGCATAAATTCGATCCTGCTGATCCTGCAAAAATTGTTATCCTGTGAATCCTGCATAAATTCGATCCTGCTGATCCTGCAAAAATTGATGTCCTGCTGATCCTGCAAAAATTAATGTCCTGCTGATCCTGCAAACATTCGATCAACAAATTGCAAAATTAAACCTACAACCGTAGTCCTGCAAAAATTTACAGATTATGCAAAACGATAAAGAGCAGCAAGCCATAGACGACATTTTTAAAAAGTGGGAGAAATACTATCAGAAGGAAGAAGAATACGTGCCTCAGCCAGTAGCAGCCACCACCGACCCTGCACCAATATATACATCAACGCCGATCAACGCCGGACCAAAACCGATCACGATTAAAGAATACCAGGAAAGAACAGCGCTCCATACCAAAAGTATAAAAGAGCATCTCCAAGTGCAAACCGCGACTCAACAGGTAACAAAAAGACCAAGAGGAGGACGAAGAGTAATTGCAAGGCAAAGAATTGCCCAATTACATAATATTTTGCCACTCGTAACAGACGTTACACAAAAGAGGAAATTGATACAAAAGATCCACTTGGAGAAACAACAATACGGAAAATATGGGATGGTTCAGCAACAAACAAGAAGTTGTCACCACTACCAACAACAACAACAACAACAGCAACGTTGAAAATAATAATGTTTTTTATTTTATAACAATTCTTAGCGCAATTTTTATGATTGCAACTATTTTATATATAGTAAATAGATACTACAAAAATTATGTTAGAAAACAAATGTTAAGAAATTTAAGTAACACCGTGTAAATAAATAAAAATCATTTTTTTTACAAATTTTTTTTACTAACATTGCGTCATGAGCAAATGTAAACAATGCGCTCACTGGCCAGCTAACCCAATTAGCTGCTCAAGTGCAGGCGTAGCGTAGAATTTCCAATGTTAATCGATGAGTCAAAGAGGAAGCGAAAGAAAAACAAATTGTAAAGCAAATTTGTAAGACACATGAACTCTAATTCATGGAACAATATGAAAAAATGAAATAGTGGGGAGGAGCCCAAGAAACAATGTAAGAATAATAACAAAATTTATACTGGTATTTTTGATATAAATACCAGCTGTTTTGAGAAATAAAAAAATCAAGATATGAGTCTTAAAATAAAATGATGTCTTGAGTTTTATTTAACCTTTTACTTCCTTTTTATCAGTACGGCAAATTTGGCCATCAAATTATAGCAGCCTTATCTTTGGCAACATTTATTTTTCCTGTTCAGTTAAATAAACTGAAACTGTACTACCAAGCTTATTACATTATTATATTTTATATTTTATATTCTAATATATTATATTTTGCTTTATATATATATAAAAAAAAAACAACTAAACTAACTTATTTTGGGTTTTTGTTTTGCAATTTTTTTGACTAAATGATTGAATGAAAATTAAAAATTAAAATTAATAAAATGAATAGAATGAAACACTAATTTTTCATTTATATAGGGAATGCTGAGGTTGTGTGAGTGAGGTTAGTGTAGGGCTCTAGGTAGCTATCGGGGGTAAACAAATGAAGGGCTCCAAGATTTACCACAGGACGGGAGGGAAAAGTGAGCTCAAGTGGCAAACCACCCAGCCACGAGAGTCGGAGGAATTAATGGCAGACTTCATTGACGAAGTACACCATTAATTACGGAATTTTTCTTTTGTAGTTTTTTTATTTTATTGCCTATCAAAAGCATGCAACTTTTCTGTGCTTACGCGTTTGAAATTGCGGGAAGAACACGACCACAGGTAGGCTAGCCGGTGCAACCTTTCGAAGCATGCTAATTTTTCCCAGTTTCGCTTTTTTCAAATAAATATATTTTTTTTGTGAATTTTTTTTTAAGAATTTTAAACAGCGCGTAACATGTGCAAAGAGCCCCCCTATGTTTCGAGTGTTTTGGTAAATTCCATAAATAAACAACTTGTTGTTGAAAATTTAATTAAATAAAAATTAAATAAAAATTTGACAAAAGCTATTATTCTCATACAAAAACTATCGATGGTATATTAAGTCAGAATTTATGAGGTTTAAAAAACCCATTGGGACATAAAATCCCAGGACATATCTTCTTTCAGAAGGATACTAGATTTTTTTAACAACATTTTTGTGCTTTTTATTATCACATCAATACGAAAAAAAAATACTTAGAATTGTCAAAAATCAAAATGACTCCTTATAGTACGGTAGTGAAAGTGTTAAGACACAATGAATACAACATTTATGGCAAAAATAAATTGCATACACTAACAGAAAAAGTGATTTAAATTACAGAATTTTTTTTTTAGTTATATACTTAAGGTATGGTACACTGAGAAAACAAAAGAAGCGAAAGTTTACGAATAAAATTTTGCATACAAGTTAACGTAACAAAGATTTATTTTCAACCACAACAAGAACAAGCAATAAAAATGCTGACACCATGTCTACAAATGCACGTGCATCCGCTGCAGTTCGCCAATCCATGGGAACCAACGTGTCAGCAAGTTTTATTAGAACGAATACATCAACTACAGAACGACAATAGAAGCAACAACAAAACACAAAGGTAGCAGCGCAGCTTAAGTTAATATTAAGATATTTTAAATTCTGTTAAGTTAGTTCTAGTTTTGAATTCATACAATAAAGACCGCAATAGCGGAAAAATATTTTTTTTAAACAAATTAAACTTTGTTTAATTTAATTTACACTGCAAAGAAATGGAAGTAAAATGTACATTTTGAGACAGTATGAAACGTCAAAATAAAGTTAATTGTTCAAGTGGAAATAAGACTGCAAATCAAACCTTACATTACATTTAATATATCTTTACCATTGTTTCGCTAGATCAGCTAATGAAAATTCGTAGGAATTGATTTAATTATCTAATAATATTGAATTTCTGAAAACTTAAAATTGTTACTATTACTACTACTGGTTGCACTGTGTACACAGCAACCCTTAAACCTGTAAATGAATTGAACTATTATATACTAAGCCTTAAGTCTAACATGAAATAAAAAGACGAACACTTGGTAACGAACAGTTCGTGTGTGCAGTCAATTTATTAAGCCAAACAATTTATGAAAAGAGCAAGTTTCTAAAAGATCTGACAAGGTTAAAAAAAAACTATAACAACGAAAAACTCTAAACATACAGATTTGTCACAAACATTCCAAAAACAAGAAAATAATTCAAACCAATTCTAGTTCGGCTAAGAATTAGAAGTTCTTAAAAATCATTAAGAATTTTCAACCACTGACAAGCTTAAACTGAATTTTGTAATTGGTATTGATACAGATATGAGAGATACATTAAAACAAAAAGTTTAAAACTTAACTTAAATCAAAAAGGTTAATATGAATTTAATTTAACCTAAAGAAAAAAAAATGTATAAATTTATAATGTTTTATTTTTTGTTAGTTCAATATATGTGTCGTTTAGTTGCAAACCGGTGTCTACTCCAAAAATTAAAAAAGTGTAAAAACTGATTGCATAATGTTTGGCGGTTAAAAACACATTTAAATCACGTTATTTAATTTGTTTTAACAGTTCCATTCCTTCAAAAGAGATATCCAAAAACCATACTTAGAAGCAAAGCGATCCTATTCCAACGACTTGTAAGTAGCAAAACAGTTCTATTCCATATTTGGTAGCAAAACGCTTCTATTCCTGTGCTTACTTGTTTGCATACAATTAAATAGCAATTGAGTAGTCTATGCCAAATAATTGCGCCAATTTTTATGTCATTCTATTTAGAGAATGATTTTAGCACTAATATTGTTATTGTGTTTGAGGTGTTGAGACGTACTTATTTTTAAAGGTAAGCTTAATAAATAAATGCAAATTGTTTTTTCAACTGTCTCACTAAATTAAATAATTTAAGCCAAATATTTTATAGAAAAATGGAATCTATTGAATATCCTGTGGTAAATATTAAAAAAACCACGTAAAACTGAAGTCAATAAATCTAATTGGAAACGCGAAATAGAAAAACAGAAACGGTGATTTTAGATTTTTTTTTTATAATGTTAATATGGCTTCAATATGATAACGTTACAGATATCGTGTTACAAAGTTGCCTCGAATAATTAAATGCACTCACAGAGGGAAGTCTTTCAAATGTAATGCAATTAAGTCAAAAGATGCACTATACTTTGCCAAATTGTTTTACGCTAACACATCCAAACAGCTTCAAGATGGTTTTATTCTAAAGTATTGTACGATGCAGCCTCCGGAAAGAACTAATCGAGCATTGAAGAACGGCCCACGCAAATCGGTAGTCTTATATCTGTTTGCCAAAAATTGTTTCTAAATGTACTTAATGTTGGCAAAGCTCGTGTGCAGCGTATTTGCAAAAATCATTTAAAAACTGGAGAGTTACCAAGAGAGCATCGTGGAGGCGACAGAACAGGAACGAAGAATAAAGATCGTAAGCAAAAGATTATAAATTTTATTAAACAGTTTAAAACGTTGGAGTTGCATTATTGTCGTGCTAACATTTCCCAAAGACAATATTTAAGTGGCGACCTCTCGATTTCAAAGATGTGGAAAATGTTTACGATGAATAATCCAGGTTTGCCAGTTAAGCATTCCTATTTTCGAATGATTTTTCGAACAAATTTTAATATAAGTTTTAAATCACCTTCAACTGATATGTGTTCAACATGCCTTCAACTTAAAGAAAATTTAAAACTAGAAAAGGATGCAGTTAAAAAGCAAGGGTTAATGACTAAGCTACGAGTTCACAAATTGCGAAGTAAAGCTTTTTTCAAGTTGTTGAATGAGGAAAAAGATGGACTGTTTACGATATCATTTGATTGTCAAAAGAACATGGTGCTACCTATCATGGTAGCATGATAGGTAGCATGATAGCATGATTGAACATTAAATAAAAAGGTTTTTATTATCCATGCTGCTTCCGATCATGGCCTTTGGCCGATCAGCAGCGGTAAAATGAGCTCTGATTGGCTGAGCTCTGATTGGCTGTCGTCGTCGTCGTCGTCGTTCAAATTGTTTTATTATTTTTACTGCACATAGTACCGTGCGCAACAACTAGTACCGTGTGCAAAAAACGTGTGCAAGTAATTTATGTATATGTATGTATGTGTATATATACAAAGGTTACATATGCCATAAATTAGTATGTCTAAAGATTCGCACGGGTACACATGGCCGGGGCATAATTATTTAGGGCCTGGAAATTCTATTAGTAAAGAATATATTGAAAATTTTCCACCAGTTGATGATATAGATTTTGATGCTTTAATACACGATTTAAATTACGAACTTGCTATACGACCTGAGGAGATAAGAGAAGCTGATAGAGAAGCAATTAAAAATTTTGTGACAGATTATAGAAGACATGGTAGTATAGCTGAACTTGCTGGTATCGTTGGATTAAGTATTAAATATGGATTTGAATCTATATTTGGAGTTCAATATCCAAGTATGAGCAGTAAACGAAAACTACAAACATTGCAACAAAGAGTTTATGCTGAAAGAGAAAGACATATTGGTGCAGAGTGGACAAGGTGTCGTGAAGATCCTAATAATTGTGGTTTTCAAAATATAGCGGATTTTAAAAAAAATTCTGCAATATCAAAGCAAATATACGAATCCTACAGAAAAGGTGGATTTCATTATAATCAAATTGAAAAGATTTTTAATGAGGAAAGAAATAGTGGCGCCAACACCGATTCCGATCAATCCAAGCGACAACGATACGACGACGTTCCTGTTGAAGAAAATAGTAAATCTGTTGAATACGCTGCAGAACCTACTAATCGTGCTGCTATTAATAACACTATGGATGTTGATGTGCAAGAAAATATTCAGAACCAAAGCGGTTCAGGTCGTGGACCTAATACGGGCGCGCGTCAGGGGGCGACGTCGGGAGGATCAAATTCCTCTAACGGAAATGTACCAGATATAACATGGATTCATCCTAGTCAACCATGCAAAAATAATATTTTAAAATTTTCTAAACAACGTATATTATATTCCTATGGATATAGTACAGAAAATATTCAACAAGAAAATATTGATAGAATTACAACATCTTTGGCATTAATACCAGTTGATTTTGTACCTTTTTATTTAAGTCATGCTGAATTTGAAATGTTACCACCAACAGCTAAAGTTTTAAAGGTAAATTGTTATGTTACACCATTAGGAACAAGAACTGCATTTGATGTTGGAGCAACTATAAGTGGTACTGCAACGTCAGAATATATACCTATTGGAATTATGGCAAAAGGTTTAAATTCGGAATTTTATGGAAAAAATGTTAGCTATACAACCGACGGAACAAATCCTATGAAAGTTACTGGAATAAATAAAATTAACGTTGAAGAAATATTTAAAAAATATTATGATCATATAAACTCTAATGCAATGTGTGTTCCAACACCTATTTCTGAATATTATGTACATGAATGGAATCGCAGTACAATGCCAGATCCACCACCAGATGATTATATGTTACATGATAGAGGATGTGTACGTATGGATGAAAAAATTCATCAATTTTTAATAAATCAAGCTGTAGGACATCAAATTATAAATTATGAATATGAACCAAAAAGTGGTTACATAAAACGTGGAAAAGAACATTATATACCGTATACAAGAAGAAAATATAAAGTACATTCTGATGTAGTCAGACCACATAGTAGTGCATTACAATTTTTTAAAGCAGGAGCTAAAATTGTTCCAGGCGATATTGGTTTAAGTGCAAATGTAACTTCACAAATTGTAATAAACAATTTAAATGATGCTTACTATAGAACAATTGAATCATATGGTACTTATCACCCATTGCATGGTGGAGTTGGTTATAAAGCTCAACCTCAATTACATATTGGTATTTTAGCAACACCTCAATTGAAACCATCTGATACTTCTCCATCTTATTTAAATAGTGCTAGTTATTGGAAAATTGAATGTTCCATTGAGATTGAAGTAAATTTATCTTCTGCATTTAGTAAAAATGATAGTATTAGTTGGCCACTTGAAGTTAATTTTTCTGCAAATTATGATCGTTCATATACAGATGGTCAAACTTTATTTGGTGTTACTGATGATAAAAACGGAGCTGTATCGATTTATCAGGAAACAGATGATGAAAATGACGAAGATGATTTTAGTGATAATGAAAATGATTTTAATATTATTCATTCTTCAACAAAAAAACTCAAGTTGTAATTTTTATTTATTTTATTATGTTATATTTTTCAAATAAAATATAAGTTGACATTGGATGTGGTTTTTTTTTATAATATTTTAATTTATTATAACTTTTCCATTTGTAAGTAAACATTCTAGATCTAAAAGCTTTATCATTGGGGAAAACATCATTATTAGATAATACAATAATTGGAGTTCTACAAATTACAGCGTCATTACAATATTTTACTTTTGCTGTTACAGTATCTCCTCCAAATAACATTTTAAGAGTTTCTGTTGCAGATGCTTCTAATATTGGTTCATTCCATAAAATTATTCTTTTTTCCACACATTCCATCAGTGGAAATGAACAATACCTATTGAAATTACCAACTTGGCCAAAATTTAGACAAAAATGTATAAATGTATCAAAAAAATAATTTTTTCCTGCATTTGGTGGAGATAATATAAATATAGTATTTTTTTTTTGGTATTTTTTTATCTATTATACAATATAAACGTTTTAAAAATTTTTTATTTCTAATTCATTACTTCCAAATTGATATTTTAATAAATCTTCTAATATTTTTACAGATTCGCTTATTGAATAATAATAATCATATAAATTACCAATAGGTGCATTAAAAATTAATTTCTGTGGTTCTATTGTTTTTAAATAATTATAAAGTTCAATGAAAGTTAAATTGTTTATGAAGTTATTAAATATTTTTAAACAATTTTTAATAAGAGTTGAATTTACATCAAAAAACCGAAAACATGACGTTAACCAGTAAGAAGTATTTAATATATGACTTACTGGAGCACTTGGGTGTTGTTTTAAAAATTCTATTATTTTGTCTCCCTTTCCTCTCTTTTTATATCTTTCATTTTGTTCAGACGACTGGAAACTGCAAGCAGAAGTTTCATGACCATCATGTACTTCGGATCTGCAGTAGAATCGATCAGGCCGCTTACTACAGCCGACAGCTGTATGTATACCTTTTTGGAATGGTTATTGGTACTGGGCATTCCAACCTGACAAAACATAATGTTTTTTTATATTATTGGACTGAAAATGTACATCAAAAAGGATCGAACGAAATTTCATCGTGCGTATATAATCGACTGTGTAATACTAATTTTGAAAATATAAACACTGTACGCCTTGTTTCTGATGGTTGCGCTGGTCAGAACAAAAACTCGACTATGATTGGAATGCTTTTTTACTGGCTTGTAACAAAAGCACCGAAAAACATTAAACAAATTCAAATACTGTTTCCAGTTGTAGGTCATTCTTACATTCCACCTGACCGTGTTTTCGCACAGATTGAGAAACGAGTCAGAGCAAAACAAACAATTATAGGAGTTGAAGAGTACTTAGATATTTATCGTGAAAGCGGTACTATTTTAGGCGTTGGCAAAGATTTCCAAATTCTTAATTTTAAAAATGAGATTGGCGATTTTATTAAGATACCTGGAAACTGGCATTTTAAATTTATGGAATCGGAACGTATTATAATAACAAGAAGCAAGACCAGTGACTGTGTGATAAGAGGGGAACCATTTTATCATTCCGACATTGTAAACGCAAAATCAATACAAAGAAGCGGTAAATTTATTCGCCAAATGAAACCGATTCTCGTAGAGCCAGGAGTGGCCGTTAAAAAAGAAAAGTTGGTCGATGTCGATAAACTTTTAAAAAAACACTTTGGCAATGACTGGAAAGAAGATCCAGCCCTAGATTTTTATAAAAACACATTGAACGGAGAATGGTCTGATGAAATCAACGATAACATAATCTGCGAGGAATATTCAGAAATTTCTGACCTTCGAATTTAATTTTTTATTAAATATTTTTTTATTATTCTATTTGTTTCCCATACAATTCCATTTCATAACACGAACCACTAGTTGCTGTGAATGTAGTCAATTTATATAATATAATTAATTAAATATTTTCATGAATTATTTACATAAAAATAAAGCTTGGTGCAATTACTTAATAATATGTTTTTTAATTAACCTTTATTATTTATTCGTAGCAAATCAAATCTATTCAAGACAGGTCTTAACCGCAGGCGCATAACCAGCCTATTCCGCATTAGTTATTTGCAAAATCGTTCTATTCCAGTTGTTTAGTGTCAAAACAGTTCTATTCCATTTTAATTAACTTAATTTAATTAAAACTACTCTGGTTATTTTATTGTGCTTTATAATATAAGCTAATGAAGCATAATACTTCAACAATATAAAAAAACTGTTTAAAATTATGCGAAATTTAGAGTGTATCAGTTTTTCTCTATTTTCTCAAAAGTAACTAGGATGGAAAAGGCCTCGGTTTGCAACTAAACGACACATATGTACACTTCTGTGTAAGGACATGAAGAACTAATTTGTAATAAATTCTTTTGGCAGACAAAAGGCCTTACATGGTGGACTGCTGCACTAAGGTGCATTTTTAGGGTTAATGATCTATACTTTCCGATTTATTAACAGCCAGGGCGGGTAGAAACAATGAGGGGAGTTGACACCTTCTTCCCTCATATATCTCGGTGCATCGGGGTAACAGTTTCGGTTCGCGTTTTTTTTCTCTCTCCCATCCGTTTGAATTTGAATTCAAATTTTCCATGCCCGTTTCCTTATACCGTCTGCATGCTGACGATTGTGCAATTCGCATCCCAAGACTTCCTGATGAAGCAACCCCACGACCATTTTCCCTGAGCTAAGCTGAAGCATAGCTAGGTATGCAGACCCGCTAAGTTAGAAAGCACCTCGTTATCCGGATCGCGGATATGACGACGCGACGAGGTGGATATTTGGTTTTGTCACACCTTATATTATCGGTACGTTATTCGAGATGTCGAAAACTGTCAGCTAACGCAGTTTCCTTACGATGGAGTGGTCAAAGCTAACAAATTGCGAAAGTGGCAGGAAGCTCAAGGGCTGGCTGAGTCGGATAGCGGAAGCAGCACATTAAGTACCAATGATGATCAGAATGATGCGGAGCAGTTGGTACATCTTGATATTGAAACTATGAGTGAAGATATTGACAATTTCACAGGAAACGGGCATAATATAGAGCAGCTGCGACAACATGACAAAGAGAAGTTGATCTATCTTGAAATTGAACCAGTGACTAAAGATATCGACGATTTTACCGGAAACGAGCATAATGTAGAACAGCTGCAACAGCATTGTTAACACCAACAGTTGACTTGCAGTCAATCTGGCAATGCTGGCAGCTGGAGCTTGCGATCCACTAACGCTCTCTTTTATTTGATAAGGTCTAAGCTAAGCTACCGATTAATGTACAAGTCACTTGTTTTCTATTGTTGTACTCAGCCACAACGAAACACTAAGTTTATACTATAAAGTGAAATAAAACAAAACATTTAAACAAAAATCAATACGATAAGTGTAATTGGAAAACTAAATGACAATTTTATAAAAGAAATAATTATATATTTACTATTATAATAAGGGCGCATAGGCAAAAGAAATTTAGTTCGGCTAGTTAAAAAAGATAAATGTCTTTTGATGCTAAGAAAAATAAATTTAACTCCGCAGACACAAGTAATTCTTCAGAAGTTTCTGGAAATTTATGAATTGTAGAAAACAATGATATAAAAAAAAAATTGAAATTGAAACTGAAATTCACATTCCGCTGAAGATTGGCCCCAAACCGATAACAATCGAGGAATATAGACGGCGGCAAGCAGCACATAGTGAGAAGGCGCTGTGGCGGAACCTTCAGTGACGCCATCCCTCACTCTGCAGCTCTTCAAGCTATACAGCGACACTCTGTCGCTAAGTAACCTAACACACATAGTCGCCAACACAATGACTAACTTTGCTTGGCTTATCACGAAGTGGGAAGCCAAGTAAATCACTCGTCACATATTTGACTGCCGCTGCTCTTATGTTTCAGCAGGCATTCCATTTGTTTAAATTAGTTCAGAACGTGTGACTTTCTCGCCATCTGACGCTTTGTCATAAATGACAAACTGTCAAGTATAGCGATCATATTTATGTCGCTGAGCAACGGCTCACTATGGCGGTCATATTACGTTCTGACTGTGTTTATGCTTAGCGATCGTTGCCTGCCTGTTGGACTAGCTACCCAACACGCAGGCCATTGAGTCGCCAGCACATAGCTGGTATGTGCAGCGTAAGCATTTGCTTATCGCATTGTCCGTCGCGTCATTAGCGCTGATGACGAGTCGGACATTTATAAATGCCAGCGTCAACGACTGTTGACGCTCATTGCATTGTTTTATCTTTTTATAAACAATGGATAAAGTTATAATATTCGTAGCGGCTATGTGTGTGTTTGCGACGCTATACGTAGCGTTGCAGAGATTGTTTAATATGCTATGGTGGCATGGGCTCTGGTCTATGCTGCCATAGTGTAGTTAGTTTAGAGTCTTTTCCGTCGCGCTTTAATCAAGACGTCAGCTAAGTAGCTGCAAAATAATAAGTTTGTATTCCTGTTCTATTTATAATCGCTGCAATTGTTTTTAATCATTATAAATTTGTAAATAAATATTACTGTAAATATCAAGTGCGTTTAATAATTTTGTGGTAAAAAGAGAACACCACAGCGCTAACAGCAATACCTCATACCTCATACAAGCAAGCCTAAGCATAGGCGCGGAGTCAAACTAGTCAAGCTGAGAAGAAAATTGGCCACATTGAAGGCAATCGTGAATGCAGAAAAACCCCCTGTTTTCCAAACGGCAGGTTGCGTTTGGATGGAGATACCGGAGCTGGAGGAGCAGCTTAAGACAAGAAAGAAGCCGACACAGACGGCACAACAACAATAAACAAAAATTTTTTTTCGATTTTAAACATTGGATAAATATATAATTTAATTACAAAACATAAAAAGGAAAAAAAAAAAAATACATAAACCATAACATTTAATCCACTCTAACATCACACATAAAAAAAAAGACAGTTCAGGAATCTCAAAACCGTAGTCCAACTGCTCTAGGGTAAGAATTGCTTTAAGTTTTCTGGGTGAGTAATAATCTGAAATGATTACTTTGAAATTAATATTATACATTAGGGTGGGGCGATTAGTATGGAAGGAAAAAAATGTTAATGGGATTGTACTGAGCAAAAAAGTCTACTAGACCATACGTCTACGGTGAAAATCGAGCTTCCAGATATTGACTTGCAGTTTTTTTCTCAGACTTTTGTCCCGTTTTTTTTTATATTTTGGCATATAACAGCCAAACCATTGAGATTTTCGATCCAATACTAAGACAAAAATTGTAACCAAGACAAGAGTTAAGAACTCTCTAGTACATCGCAAAAGCATTGGAACGCTCCTTCAGGCAGTAGTTTTTGCCTTGTGAAAGTGCAAATTTTTCGTGAAAATTATAAAAATGTTCTATTTCTTATTTTTTCTATTTTTTTTTATTTTATTCTATTTATTTTATTTCTTATTTTTTATTCTTCTATTGTTTTCAGTTCATTTGACGCATTTTTGTTAGTTTATTGTAAACGATCACAGCATCAAATACACATAAAATTAAATACGCATTTAATTTGCACTTTTAAAGGAGGGGGCTATACGAAAGAGAATTTTGAGATAGAACTAAAAAAAGTTCAAAAACTATAAAATTATCTTATTTAAAAATAAATGTATCAACAAAAAATGCTTCATTAAAATAAGACTTACTCTTATTAATTTGTAATTTAGATGTTTAATGAGTTGTAGTGTACTTACATATATACACACAGCAATACAACCAAAGACCATCATTAGTAGGTCATTAGTAAGATACAAAAAGATATGTTAACAAAATTCCACAATAAATCCCAAAATGTAACGTAAGCAAAATATTAAACTCAAATACTTTTCGATGCACTAAGAACCCTTTACACTTGTGCCTTAGAACCCTGCACTTAGAACCCTTTGCACTACAAATTTTGCCTACATATTTTAAAGTCAAATTGTAAATTTTCTTTCTAGTACAAGAGCAGTCCGATGAACTGAGTTTCGAAGAGCTCATGAAAACATACATTACCCCCGCCGGAAGCTTCATTCCTGGCTAAAAGGGTCCGACACCCACCACACCTGTTACAGCGGCCTTGGAAAGACCATCAGAACAAGTTGGTGCAAGGTCATCAGCCCTTTACCAGGTGTGTCGAAGCATTATAAATAGACTACGACGAACGCCTACCTCAAAAGGTCAGAAACCTAGCCGTGTAAATACGCGGTAGAATTTATAAAGCAACAAATAATTTAAGCAGCCACTAATAGTGCGATATTACTTTTAAATACTTTATTAACTTATCAATAAAGCTAACTCGCATATGCGCAATGAATATTGTTAATATTTGTCAATGAACAAGTAGCTTTATTGTTCAATAAAGAAATTAAAAGATCATTGACAATCAAATAATCGCTGTTTTAAAATAAATTAAAGGGCTGAGTAAACCATATAAAACGTTTTATTATTCCTACCTAATAAATTGTGCGGTCAGAAACACAACTGCAAGCTTTTAATATACAAATAAATGAGATAACGATTCATGCATGAAAGCGGTTTAAATGCATGCACTAATCGTCATCAATCATGATCGAAGAGGCCTACAGGGGTGTTTAAACTTAAAACACGAGCCACGGGTAAGAAACATCTAAGTCAAGGCAGGTCAATAGTGGGGTTAAAGGGAAATGTGAAAATAGGCCACCAAGGGTTAACATATTAATATGAACAACAAACAATTATTCACATACATACCCATACACTCACATTATCTTCTTTATCTCGTAGTGAGCAAAATTGACACCCAAACCTAACGGGAGAGTCACGCCAGGCGGGCAAATGGAGAAAATTAACAGAAGCGGTCAACATGGTACAGTCGCGCCAGCGACATCGAGTTCCCTTAGCGTCATCTAAATCGCATACACGGACATCAGAGAGCACCAAAGAGAGCATGTACCCGAGGAACGACGAAGCCACCTAGTCGGGAAAATAGTTGAGACCATAACAGTGAGCGACGACGACCCGACCACTCACTCAGAGTGGAGAGCGGAGTACGATCGATGCACTGCCATACCAACACATCAGTACCATGCAACAAATCGGCGCTCAGAGCGGGAGCCGAATAATCGAGTCATGCGCACTAATCAACATGTCCGAAAAATCCACCAACACATCGACAAGGTAGAGCGCAAAACAAATCGGCGCTCAGAGCGGGAGCCGAATAATCGAGTCATGCTCACTAAACAACATGCCAGAAAAATTCATCAACACATCGACAAGGTAGAGCGCAAAACAAATCGGCGCTCAGAGCGGGAGCCGAACAATCGAGTCATACGCACTAATCAACATGCCGACCACCTATACACGCACAAATAATGAGCAGGAAGGAAGGGCACAGAGAGAGGAGCACAAAGAACGACAACATGATAACCAACAGAACGAACGAGAAGGGAACAAAACTACAAAGCTACAAAATTACCATAGCTAAATAATTATGGAGCATCGGAAAGAAGAAGAACCATTTACACAGTCAGCAACATCCGACTGTAGCCTATATAAGGCTGGGAGAGAAAGAAATCTAGACAGTCAGTGAACACCAGAGTCAGTGAATAGACCGCGAAATTTAGTTCGTCAAGAAGTAATTTCTGAAAAGTGCAAGGTACAGTCAACCAAAAAGAGATATCTCAGTGAAAACTAAGTCAACGGAGGAAAAGACGCTGCAGCAACATTTAAAGTTCAGCATCCTGAAAGAAATACTCTACTCCTCGACCACCAGGATTTCACGGTAAAGGAGATCTCTTGCAGGATAACTCATCAAAACCGTACCGAACCAGGGATTACAACGAAATCGTGTGTGTGTGTGTGGACCGGTAGCGAAGGCGCCGGACCAGTGAAAATAAAGTGACAAATTAAGGCTAGTGTTACCTCTCTACCCTCCTAAATCCTTGAATTTGCAAGGAACTCGTATTAGTTTAATCGGTTCTTTGCAAATTCCTCAAATTCCTAATAAATACCACCTAACCCCATCCTTAAGTTTACCAAGGGACGTGTTCGCTTAACCGACTGTGGTAAATTTACTCCATTTTCCCACTCAGGTTACCTACCTACAATTACACTGCCGGCAAGCTCATCGCACGCCTGACCCACACACTGACTCGAAAAGGACATCAAGGACAAAACCATCAGAATCGGCATCACCAATCAATCAAGCCACACCATTCGGGACTCGATGATATTCAAACACTCTTTCTTTCCTTTATTTTTCCCAAATATTTAAATTATAATTTTGATATAAAGTATATAAAAAAGAAATATTTATTTTATCGCCATTTAGGCGAATCATATTAAATTAACTGATAGCCCACGAAATTTACTAAACAATCGGTATTTCGAAAAGAAATAACCCACAGGAAAGCATTTAATTCCTGCACTCAATATCCCTAGATTAACGTAACTTTTGAACTTTTGAATCCACGAATTATAAAAGTCAAGAATTATCACCATTATTGAACTTCCTTGACTTCGTAAATTTCAAATTAATTCTTTTGCATTTGAATACTTTATAATCCCTAGGATTAGCCACATTTTAATTGTAAAATTAACCATAACGATTTCCATTTAAACCCTTTTGGGCCTCCGGTAAAATATAATAATTATAAGATTAATTAACAAATTTACTCAAATCAACCAAATTATTATCGTATTGCAGGAATCGGTTATTTACTTGAAATAACCTTTTGTATCGCTATTTAGACCATACCATGTAAGAACTTTTACATTTAATTAAAGCCTAAATAAATAAAATTGTAACGTGATGAATAAAACTGAAAGCGTCTGATTTGTGTCTCAAAATAGTTAGAAAAGAATATAAATTTTGGAACGAACCCTGGACAGCCGCTTTGCTGTCCCAGCTATAGAACGCCGGAAAGGCGGTACGTTACACACTTTAAAGTCAAGGCCACAAATAAACGGAACCAATAAATATTGGTGAAGATTATGAATTTGAGGGGAAGTGTCAAGAGTTTAACAAACTGAAAGTGAATGGTCAATCATTGATTTTTTTAAAACTAAAATTTTAATATTGGAATTTAAGGAGGAGTCTTGGAAATAGTGGTAGAAATCATTTTAAGAAAATACTGATTTCTTTGTTTTATAAGCAAAACATTTTTAACAATAAAATAAGTTTTTGAATGGAAAGGCGTAAAACCCAAACAAAATTAAATCTCTTGTTTTATTTAAAATAGCCTTGTGGCTTGTAATAAGATAGCCTTTGTGGCTTAGAACAAAACATAGCCTTGCGGCTCAAGAGAATATAAAATAGTCTTGTGGCTAATAATAAAAACTTATATGCCCAAAAAGCCTTGCAGCTGTTTAAAAAGACGTGTGCGCCTCCAATACACCAAATTCCTCTAGACTACACTAAACTAACCGAGTACCCATTATGTTGTAAGGAAGAAAATTTTGACTAATTTCATCCCCACATGTCTTATCTTACACCTTACCTTTCCTTACAGCTTTTTTACTGGGTCATGCACGCATGACCAACCACCAAATTAACCCTGCAGGAACAAATCTCCAACACCAAGACACGGTCAGTCTTCCGCGAGTAAGGACTACGCGAAAAGCCGACCGTCGTGCTGGAAATAATAATTACCTAGGCTGCCCAAGCCAGCGCATGCAGAAAGGCATGCCACCGTGCAGTATATTTTATCTTTTATTTTGTCATTCATAATCATAAACATTACTATTAATATACCTTTACCGGTGATCTTATTTTAAGCTTAACTCTCATGTATGAAAGCGATACATGGCTTAATTAAGAAATAGTAACCATCAAGCAGAATGGGAGCGTTATAATGGCGCTACTAAATATAGGCTAAGATAAACTCAATTTAAGAAAGGTAGAATTAGTTGGCAGTTATTGCCATAATTTAAGAATGACGTGACAAGCCACATGGTCGAATCAATCGGTTTCCTAAAGTATCCACATTCAATTCTACACTGTTGTACATATATACGAGGGGTGCCTTTTATATTTCGGGATTTGGCAACCCTGGTGTTGCAATCTGTCAACTGAAAGCTCTATCGCAAAGTTTGACATTTGTTGGCTTATACGTACTCAGAACGTTTTGACATACGAGCGCTATTTGTGTTGTTTATAGAACATTATAGAACATTCAACATAAATCGTGAACATTTTCGTGCGATTATTTTTTACAACTTTCGACGTGGATTAACACAGCAACAGTGCATGGATGAACTTAATTCAATTTTTGGCGATGAAGCTCCATCAAGGACCAGTGTTTATCGATAGTATGGTGAATTCAATCGTGGTCGTAGTTCACTCCAAGACGAATTTCGTGAAGGTCGTCCGAAATCAGCTGTTGTTCCGAATACCATTGATGCTGTGCGCGAACTGATATTGGAAGATCGTCATGTTACCTATCGTGAGATTGAGGCAACCTTAGGCATAAGTGGGACCAGCATACATTCAATATTGCATAAACATTTGATTTTCAAAAAAATTTGTTCGCGTTGGATCCCACACAATTTGTCAATCGCTCAAAAAAAGGCTCGTGTCGATTGGTCGAAGGAAATGTTCAAAAAATACGATCGCGGTGCTTCGAAACACGTCTATGACATCGTGACAGGTGATGAATCGTGGATTTACGCGTATGAGCCCGAAAGTAAACAGCAGTCAACTGTATGGGTGTTTCAAGATGAGCCAAATCCAACAAAAGTTGTTCGCGCACGAAGCACTTCCAAGCAAATGGTCGCCTGTTTTTTCGGAAAATATGGACATGTCGCTACCGTACCACTAGAACAACGTAGAACAGTCAACTCTGAGTGGTACACAACCATTTGTTTGCCAGTTGTCTTCCAAGAAATCAGGAAAACCAACCGCCGAAGACGGATCACTCTTCACCACGACAATGCGAGCTCTCACACATCGGCTCAAACAACTGCATTTTTGAGCACCCAAAACATCGATTTGATGGGTCATCCGCCGTATAGTCCTGACCTGGCATCGAATGACTTCTTTTTATTCCCAACCGTGAAGAATAAACTGCGTGGACAACGATTTTCGACGCCCGAAGAAGCGGTTGCGGCATTCAGAATGCATGTTTTGGAGATACCTCAATTAGAGTGGCAAAAGTGCTTCGACAATTGGTTCAAACGCATGCAAAAGTGTATAGATCTTCATGGAGAATATTTTGAAAAACAATAAAGTGATTTTCGATGATTAATATTTGTTTTTGTTCTCTAATCCCGAAATATAAAAGGCACCCTTCGTACATATTTATATTGTACATATTATACAAACAACATATTTTTTTTGTTGTGTTGTGACTCACAACGAGGTATTCCCCAAAATATTGTCTTTTTACTAGTGGCCAAGTGCTGGCAATGAAAGTTGATCCACCGCAACAACTAAGCGAGCGATCAACATTCATTGCATTGCGGCACTTTTATATGAATTCAATGCCAAGGCCAGTAAAATAAACAAACCAAAAGTAAGACAATAAAATGAACACTGATCTACCGCAACAACAACTGGGCGATCAGTTTTCATTTCATTTAAAGACGATTTACTACTGTGCGGCCAGCGTAAAATGCTGATCATGCCAAAACCAGAGGTAAATTAATTTCAATATTTTATTGTTGTATTTAACGTACACACAGTTTGACTAAGCGAATAACGCAACACAAAATGATTTAAATAATAATTTATCGTTGGGCAATATGACCCAATTACACATGTTATACATGTTTGTATGTTTGTTTAGCTAAAGTTGGCACCATTAAATAAGTATGTATGAATATGTTTTAAAATAAGAATTAATTGTAAACAAATAATACAAAACTAGATTAAGAACCTAATAATGAAGTTATTGTGCAAGAGGCGGAAGATAAATTAAGCAACCGCTGATTAATCAATAAGTAGAATTAAGTTTGTAAAAATGAAGAAGAAGAAGCGCGGCCAGATATGTTATAAATATCTGGTCCCCGCTAAAATAAAGAATTAATGTGAGTAAAATCAAAACGATAACAACCAATTTCTTGTTTCTGAAGAAGGCGATACATTCCAGTCGGAGGACACCAATCGTCTATCTAAAAGAAGACCAGTTTTTCGATCAAAAGGACACAAAAAGTAAGTATAAACTAAAACCTCCACGCCTGAATGCACCTAAGGGTGACGGCGACAGAGGTATTTTTTTTTGAGTAGCTTGCCAGTGGCGCTCTTAAGCGCCGGCAAACAACCCGTAGGTAGGACGTCGCTCGGCGACTGTAGGACCAACGCGTATCCTCTCAGAGGGGATACAACAGTTGGTCAAAACTTCAACGCCAATTGTTTCTAAAAAAACTTCCTATTTTTTGTATGCCAATGCAAAGCCTACAAAGGCTCGAACTCATGTGAATGTTAAATAATTTGTTTTTTTTTTAACTTAAACTAAAAATGGTTTGGAAACAGACTTTTTTTTTGTTATATAAACTTAAGTAACGAATGAAAAAAAATCCCTTAGGTTATACCAACTCTTCACCTATTATGATTAAACTATTTGTATCACTGAAAATGACTCACTAAAGTTTTATTTCTTCATCATCTAGGTATGCGGCTGGGTAAGTAGGCTGCAAGCAGCGGCCTATATGAGGGCCTTCTCATACCTTCTCATACTCGCAATGGATAGCACTACCTAGTTAACGAGCGCTGCCCTAAAACAGTCGTCGTCGTCATCGTCAGTCGCCAAGATCGACAACGTCAGCCGGCCTCAGACATCGTCCTCCTCGACAGCGTCGACAGCGTCGACAGCAATCCACCACCACCGGGACACCAGGTTTTCTTACCTTTTATTGTACGATATTCCGATAAGGTCAATTACATATGCATGGATATGTATGACGGGCTTATTGAAATAACGTGACAAGTCACAAGTTCGAATCAATCGTTTTCCATAAAACAACATATTTTTTTTTGTTGGTCAAAACTTGTTTCCAAAAAAATTTCCCGTTTGTTTTTGTATCTTGTCGAGTTGTTGCAGTAAGCCCTTCATACTTATGCCAATGTAAAGCCTACAAAGGCTTGTACTCATAAGATTGTTAAATAGTTGTTTTTTTTTAATTTATGTAACCTAAGGGCAAATCTGACCTTGTAAGGTCCAACCTAAAAGTCCTAAGAAGTAGGCGGGTTTATGGTTATAAGTAACTTAGACTTTTCTGAATCAAAATATATTTTCGAAAAGGTAGATTTTTAAATAACAAAATAAAATTCGAACATAATATAAACTAAAAAGGAAAATATATTTTTAACAAAATAAAATTAATTAAAAGCTAAAGAAAAATATGTTTTTAACAAAATAAAAGTCGAACATAAAATTGACTAGAATCAAAAGAAAAATCTATTTTAAGCAAAATAAACTTCGAACATAAAACTAACTAAAAGCAAAAGAAAAATATGTTTTTAACACAATAAAATTCGAACATAATATAAACTAAAAGGAAAACATATTTTTAACAACATAAAATTCGAACATAAAATTAATTAAAAGCAAAAGAAAAATATATTTTTGAAAACGAAATAAAACTCGAATTTTAAACTGAATTCAGAAAAAAAATAAATTTTCACCAAAATAAGATTCGAATATAAAATGAACTAAAAGGAAAATATATTTTTTTTTAACAATATAAAAATCGAACATGAAATAACTAAAACCGAACGGAAATAAAATATATTTTAAAGCCAACCTTAAATCTAACTTGACCTGAACTTGAAGAAAATATATCTTAAGGCCAAACCAAAATTTAACGTAAAATTTAACCAAAACGATTTATATTTTGATACAAAGTAAAATTTAACTTAACGCAACCTAGAACTAAATATATTTCGATGCAAAAAAAAAAAAAAAAATAAATTTAACTTAACGTAAACTAAAACGAAATAGACTTCAATACAAAATTAAATTTAACTTTCCTTAAACAAAACAAAATGCAGTTAACGTAAATTTAACTAAATCAGAAGTTGCATTTTTGTTTAAAAGAAACGAAGAAAATGAAACTAAAAATGGTTTGAAAACAAACTTTTTTTTTGTTATATAAACTTAAGTAATGAAAGAAAAAAAAAATCCCTTATGTTATACCAACTCTTCACATGTTATTATAATTAAACAATTTGTATCACTGAAAATGATTCATGATCAATGATGATCAATGATGAGCGGCCTATAAGAGGGCTCCTGACAATAAAATGAATCAGGAGAAGGTTGGGCGGGTAAGGACCGGGTGGGGAAAACAACACCTCCTCCCCTCCCCGACTTTAGAATCACCGTCACCGAGCCACCATATAGTCGTCTCTCTCTATCTAAGTTTTCTTTTCTTGAAGTTGCTCCTTTAACCCTCTGCACCAGATATTTTAATTTCCTGTAACCCCCAGGCATCCCACGGTCCGAAGCAACCCCACTCCCATTTTCCCTGAGCTACGACCGAAGCATAGCTAGGCGTGCAGAAACCGCTTCGAGGCTGTGGGACTTGGCTATTTTGACATCTCAGCCAAGAACTGGGTAGTTGTCTGTTACAAGGCAGTATACATAGTTGGCTGCATAGTGGCAGCAAAGGACTGCACAGTAACGACAGTAGCGGAAGAGCTGCCCGGTAGTAGCGTAGCAGCAGCGAAAGAGTTGCACAGTTGCAGCGTAGCAGCAGCGGAAGAACTGCACAGTAGCAGCAGCGTCAAAGCTGCACAGCAGCAGCGGGAAGATTGCGTAGCGTCGCAACAAGTCACATTCGAAGGATGATCACATCACAGGAATTTACTTCATGTGAACTTATTGTAGTTACGCCGACTCAGGATTCAGGTTTATTGTAAAATTTGGTATCGATAGTAAATTTCGTTATATTTTATGAATAAGTCTGATTAAAAATTATTTCCATTATTATAAGTATTCAAAAGAATAATTCGGAAATTTAAATTGATTGAATTTAGAAGATAGTTAAAAGAAACCTATTTGAAGGTGAATTACTTACAAAATTTGTACATTTCTATAAGAATTAAGAATAAGAATAATTTGATATTAAAAATCAAGAACAAAATAAATAGAGATACCATACAAATAACGATGAAGTAATATAAATGAAATTAAATAAACTATTTCTTGCAAATATTGTTCCGATTTCACTTGTTCCTCTTCGTGTAGTTTCAAGAGAAAACAATAACAAATTGTGTTTTGTATTAATTACCTTTTACTTTCATGTTTTTCTTTCTTTTTTTTTGTACCTTTCTCTTAAAATATTTATTTTAAACAAAAGAGAGATGTAATTTATCAAAATAAAAAAAACCATTAAATAAAAAAAATGGAATTCATAAGAGTTAACCATCGATTAAGTTTATGAGAAAATGTGTGTGGGAGGGACAAACGGACAACGGACGACAAGGAGTGGAGTAGTTTTCTTGGCAGCACGGCAACACTGATCAACCACTGAACAGACAGACAAAGAAAGCGGACGAAAATGAATATAGAAAACGGAGAGACATGCAGTTGCCGCCTAGACGTGAGCCACGACGAATGGAAAAGTTAAACCAAATTGAATGTGTAAAATATGTTAAATTAATTGAAATAAAAAAATAAACTATAAACTAAGTGTTAGTTTATACAATACCATAAGCTGTGCCTAAAAGCCAAAACTTATACTAGAACTAAAACTAAAAACTAAGTGTTTAACTAAAATATAAAACTGTGACTAAAAGCAAACTATGAACTATTTTAATCAATAATAAAATGGGTTCTACTTTATAAACAAAATAAAAGATCTTGTGTTTAATCTTCTACATGTATTAAATATTATAATGAATAAACTATAAACTTATTGCTAATCTTGTGATAACGAAGGAAACCCATTAGTTTGTTATTATGGTTGGGTTGGGAGAGAAGAGGATCTCTCACAGCGATGGTTGGGTCAGGGTTAGATCCGAGGCATATTTACATCTATTGCCTCACGCTCATTTTGTTGTAATTTTATATTATTGTTTTTTTACAATAGGTAGATAACCAGCTAGCGCAGTTTTTTTAGATTCTTTTAGCATCTCACTTTTGCTGTGCTGGATTTTTGTTTGGAACGTGCATTTTTTTTAATTTTATTTTGATAAGGGACGAGTAAGTGTAGAACACGAACCCCGACACATACGGCGAGCTATGACCTAGAGCCGCTTGCATGAACACCCGTTCTACGCACACTTATGTCCACTGTCCTGTTTTACTGAGGACTTATTTCACTTAAATTATCATTATAGAATCAATATCCTCCAAAGGGGGCATAAAACAAGCAATATTCTTCGAAATAGGGAAGAGTTATTGTTAGAATTCATCGCAAACCGAAATATAGCCATCATTATTCATTAATACAATGTTTTCCTATCCAAAGTTCTTGCAATTAATAAGCTTATATTAGACAATATTGAAATCAATCATTCAACCGACTCTGAAACCGTACCCCTTAGTATTAGTAATATTTTAAGAGTTGCTACTGCAAAAGTATTACAAAACAATGAACTTATTATTTATATTGTGAAAATTCCTAAACTTATTCAATTTTGTGACTTTATAAAAGTTTTTCCTGTAAGTCATGAGTTAACTATTGTTAAGTAAGATATTAGTAAAGCCGCGAATTGTTATGGCATAACTCGACCAGTTAAAAATTGCACCGACATATCAGTCGCCCGAATTTGTCAACCGACAACATTATCTTGTTTGCAGCAACTCTTGATAACAACTCGGCAGAATGACCAACAGAGACCGCATATCAATTACCATTGGTCCAAGAAAATCGACGAAGGATTCATTATCTTGAACGAAGTCGTTAATACTACCATCACTGACCAGCAAAAGCTAACGGTCTCGGATCTACTGATGTTTACATCAGCATCCATAAAAATTAACGGTTCAACCTTCACAACTAAATTTAAATCCTCTGCTAATAGCAACGGTCTGTTAATAGCATAGGCCTGTTAATAGCATAGATCTGTTAATAGCATAGGTCTGTTAATAGCATAGGTCTGTTAATAGCATAGGTCTGTTAATAGCATAGGTCTGTTAATAGCATAGGTCTGTTAATAGCATAGGTCTGTTAACAGCATAGGTCTGTTAATAGCATAGGTCTGTTAATAGCATAGGTATGTTAATAACATAGGTCTGTTAATAGCATAGGTCTGTTAACAGCATAGGTCTGTTAATAGCATAGGTCTGTTAATAGCATACGTCTGTTAATAGCATATGTCTGTTAATAGCATACGTCTGTTAATAGCATAGGTCTGTTAATAGCATAGGTCTGTTAATAGCATAGTTTTTTTCGCCGGATGCTAACTTTATACAAGTGGACTTTGTGGAATGAAGTGGGTTTCCAGCAAGACGGGGACCTAAAACATACTGCGAAAATTGTGTAGCGCTGGCTCTTGAAATAAAATTAATGAAGTAAAGCAGTGGCCACCACAAAGCCTTTCTTTAATATGGAAAAATTTAATATGGAAAAACATAAAATGGACATTAATGTATATCATTTTGATAATAGTCATATCAATTTGATGTTGAAAAACTTAAAATAGATATTAATGCATATTATTTTGATAATATTCATATCAATTTTATAATATTCATATCAACTTAATGTGATATGAAAAAATATGACTCATGAAAGAATGGAATACTTAAAAAAAGATGATCTGGAAGAAATTTTCCCTGTCAGGGGAAGCAAAGAAAGTAAAATATGCATTTAATTTTAAATTTTTATATACTGTCCCACTATGTACTTAAAATGAAAAAAAAATCAATAAAACGTTTCATAGTTGCTTTTTAATTTTTAAAATTCTATGTTGTAACATGTTGGTTATCTTATTGTCTTTCCAACGAGATAAAGATGGTTAATGTTAGACGAAATGGGAGCACTTTGCATGACAGCAGAAATATATCGTCGGTGGTATGCCAAAAGGTGCTACATCCAAAATTTACAATATTGGAGTTATTAGTATATTAATGTTTCACAAACCATTCTGTGTTCTGCCAAAAAGTCCTACATCCTTGTTTTAATTTTTGGTTGCATAACAAGCAAAGTTCTATATCCATTTTGTCTTCCTTGGTATGCCAAAAGGTGCTATGTGGATGTAGAACTTTTTGCCATACCAATTTTGGAAGAAGAAAAGCGCCATAAGCATTGTAAAACCGGGTAAAACGGGCAAAATCATTCTTTGTTTTAAGAATTTATAGTTTTAAGTTTTTCCTCAAAATTAATTACTTTTTTTTGGTTTTTGGTTTCGTAATAACAATTTAATTGAAAAAAATTAAAAAACAAAATTAAATCGGCGCATGCTGGTTTTAAGCCGCCGCCGACTAATTTTTAGGTCGAGCCGCCGCCGCCGATAATTATGGACGGCTTAGATCTCTGTTCTGTATCTGACAGGTGACGAATCAATAGAAATGGAGTTAGAAGAAGCTGAATCAATAGAAATGGAGTTAGAAGAAGCTGCCATTGGACAGCTAAATGAAAGTGATCAGGGTAGGTATAACTTTTCTGAAATTAACAGTAGTTTATGTCAATTAAACTGTCCTTGTCCTTGTAGATGTGCCCGGTCCAAGTAAAAAACGTTCAAGATGGAAGCAGCCGAAGCCTGAAGAATGAAAGAAAAATCTAAGAAAAAAGGCGTGTTCTCGGGGTGAAAAGCATTTGGATGAAAAAGGAAAGATCAAAAAGGGCAAAGTTGATGAATCCTTTGATAAATCACTCTCACAAAGAACCAACGAATTACAAGTGCAGTTTATTTACAGAGGAAGATCGTCTGGAAATATTCAATGATTGTTGGAAAAAAAGAGATATCTTTAAAGCTAAACGCAACTTCCTCCTGAAATTTACCAAAGCCATTCCAGTGAAAAGAAGAAGATCCGAAAAAGAAGTAAATTTCCGAAAGAATTTGGCTTATGAATACGTTTTACCAAAAAACAATGAAGTGTGCCGTGAATTCTTCTGTGCGACCCTTGCAATTTCGTACAAGCCCATTGCTTTGGCAAACAAAGATCGATCAAACACTGGTGAATTTTTGGGCGAAGATCAAAGAAGAAAACATGAACCTCACAAAATATTGAAGCCAGAGGTAATTGCTGCCATCAAGAATCATATTGAATCTTTCACACCAATAGAGTCACACTATTGCCGAAAATCATCAAAAAGATTGTATTTAAGCAGTGGTTTAAGTATTTCGAAAATGTTTGATCTTTTCAAAGAAAAAGCAGCAGGAACAGATTCTGCAAAAGTCAGTTATGAAAAGTACAAACAAGTTTTCGGTCAGGATTACAACATGGCATTTCACAAGCCCAAAAAAGATTTATGTGCTACGTGTACCCTTGCCCAATCAGCCATTGAACCATCAGAAGAACAAAAATCTGATTTCGAAGCAGACATTAAACGAAAAGAATTAAGCCGTGCTGCAATGAGATCAGACATCGAAAGTTGTGCACTGGATAAAGAGTTGATAGTTTCTACCATGGATTTGCAATCAGTTTTGCAGATACCACAGGCTGAAGCAAGCCCATTCTATTACAAAAGAAAACTATGTGTATACAACTTCACTGTTTATAATGAAGCAACTCGTGATGGAACTTGCTACATTTGGTCTTAAGTTGATGGCAAAAGAGGAAGGAGTGAAATCGGATCTTGTGTGAAAACATTCATTGAAGGAGAAATGCAAAAAGGGTACCGAAAAATTGTTTTGTGGTCTGATAATTGCAGTGGGCAGAACCGCAAACGTTATGTTGCTGCAATGTTGCTTCAGTTAGTACAAGAATCTCCTATTGAAATCATCAAACAAAATTTTTTAGAAGTGGGCCACACTCAAATGGACGTCGACAGTATGCATTCTGCTATTGAACATTCGGCCAAAAACTGTTCTCTATTTTCTATGAATGATTGGTCAAATGTTATTCGTCAAGCTCGGCGTTAGCATCCATACCATGTGGTACGAATGTTATATAGTGATTTCATTGATTTAAAATTGGTCAGTGCCAGATCAATGAAAAAAGTTATTGTATTCAATGACGGAGAAAAATTGAATTGGTTGAATATAAAATCATTGATGTTTTGCAAATCGATGCCTGGGCAAATTGGTGTTAAATACAACCATGATGAACAAGAAAATAAAGTACGAAAACAATTAATTTGCTTATAATTTATAATTTAAATAATTTATATTTTTAGTTTGTTAATGTTGAAGTACGTAAAATCAGAGAAAGGCCAGCTATTAGTTGGCCATTACTTTACGAACATCTCCTGCCTATAACAGTAGCCAAAAAAACGGGACTTGCAAAGTTTATGTGCTCAAAAGCTTATTCCACAGGAATTCCATGCTTGGATTGCGTGAGAAACATGTCTTTTAGTATTTAGTGCAAAAACCAAAGTTAAAAAATGCTTTTTTTCAGCTCATTGCCAATTGGAAATGAAACCGTTGAATCGAATTCCGAATCAGAGGATAATTAATTTTTCAACCTTTTGTTCATTAGTATATTACTAGATTTGTTTTTCGCTAACATTCCTTGTTTTGAAATAAATGTTATTTGAAAAGTGTGTTTTTAGGGAATTACCAGGGTTCTATATCCATTCTTTTGTGTAACATTAATAAAACAATAATATGCCAAAAAGTGCTATATCCAATTTTTACAGTAATCCAATGATGGTGTAAAGTTTTCATCTGACAAAGTATGTATAATTTTAGGCAAGTATTAACTACATATAATTTTAAAGTATCACTGCTTTTCAAAATAATTTGAATTTTAGCTAGCCGTTTCGATAGTATTTTGCAATTTTCTCAAAATGAGCAAAAGTGGATATAGCACCTTCTGGCATAGCGGCGACGATATGTGACCTGCTCTGAGAAAAGGGACCTAGTGTGTGAAATTGAAGTTTTGAGAAAAACGCATTTAAAGTTTCATAACGCATTATCACTGTGAACACACCTTCAGTTGTTTGTACGTTTTTATGGGGTAAATAAATTTTTATCAAAAATCTAACTCATTTCATCTTATTCTACACCCTTTTAGGTACCAGAATCCACTGTTAAGTCCAAACCCGTTTTTTGACACACTAGGTCTTTTTTCTCGGAGAAGGTCACATATATCAGTGTTTAACGATGGGGAAAAAAACAAAAAGCTGCTTTTACTTTCTTAGCAGTTCAAGGTTTCTAATACCGAATTCAGACATAACATCGAGCGTTTGTTTAAGCGCACATCCTGCACGTACTCTTTTAATTTTCCCGGTTGTGACAAGTCAAAGGCCAGCATCAAAGACACCCTTTAGCTGAGGCCACAACGACGAAAATTCTTCAACATTCAGACTACTTGGCTCACTAAACGATTTGCGCTAGTCAGAGCTAATGGATGCTCATAGCACAGCTGGTGAATGAATTGGAATTTGGGAATATGAATACCAATTTCTCTAGTACTTGGATTGAGGAAACGATTGCTTAAGTTATGTGAACGTTCGATAACTATAGTTCTGGATTCCGGCAGCAAACTGTTCAACAACGCATCGTTTATATGCTCAGCTTTACCATAGCAACGAAGAGCAGCCAAGTCTTTCACACAAATTGCCACTTGTTTATGACAGTTTTGTCCTTTGATTTCATACAACTTTTGCATGGCCTTCTCATTGTTGGCATTGCAGGCTAGACCGTAAATAGTGTCGGTTGGAAGAGCTATAACTTCGCCCGATTGTAAGCAACTTCGTGCTTGATTACAGCATTTGTAAAATGTGGTCATAGGTTCATCAGCAGAGCCAGTTTGCATCTGCATAAAATTAGCTTGTTTGAAACAATGCTCTTTTGCGCGACAAATTCAATGGCCGTGTTATCTCACGTGGTGGCGATGTCAATTGGCCGCCAAGATCATGTGATTTGACACCGTTGGACTTCTTTCTTTGGGGTTATTTGAAAGAAAAGGTGTATGTCGATAAGCCAGCAACAATTCAAGAGCTAAAGGATGAGATAATTCGGCACATTAACGGCATAGAACCTCAATTATGCCTCAGCGTCATCGAAAATTTGAACCATCGGATGGAGGTGTGCCACCGAGGTCGCGGCGGTGATTTGGCCGATATTTTGTTCCATACATAATTAAAATATACCAATATTATCATAATAAAAAGAAATGACAATGATTTCCTAAATAATTTGTGTTCTATTCAAAATCAACATTGGCTCTTAAAACTTAACCACCCTTTATTTGACCAAGTTACGTTCGCGCCTGTATCTAACTAACCAGAATTACCATATTTGTTACATATGCGAACATTCTCTAATTTGTTCAGAACGTTCTACAGATTTTGAAGTCCTCACATAACGGAATGTTGCTTTGAAATTGAAGTGTTTCGTGTTATTCCTTAGTTAATAACGCGTTTGAAAAAGCAAGGACACGCGAAAAAAATTTATTTTTAGGTCCTGCCTAATTGGTTGCCGGCAAAGTTCGCCACTGGCGCTATTTTAAATATCCTTTTTTATGCCTTTACACTAAAAAAAGTGCAGAGACTAAAAAGGGTTTAAGTCGGCAGCTATTACAGCTCAAGACTTTTTTGAAATGAAAATAGTTGGCAGCTGTTAGAGCTCAAAAACTAGATTAACTTTATTTGAAATTTGTTCGTCCTTGTATAGTATGTATAATTGTATTTTGTCTTAAAACTAGTTAACAATTGTTTTTGTAAAAAGTAAACATAATTATATGTTCTTAAATTAGTGTAAAAGTAATAGTAGAATATCGTATACATATTTGTAATTTAGTAATAGTAGTATAATGTGTGTGAGTGTGTAGACTTAGATTATTAGAAAACGTAAACATAATCATATGTTAATATATTTGTGTAGGAGTAAAAGTAAAATATAATCTCATATGTTTTTGTATTCAGCAATATGAGAACATGTGTGCGAATGAAATAGATAGTAGTACTTAGTATTGTAGCATTATCGTAATAGCCACTTAGTAGTTTGGCTTCCATTAAAGTGCCTAGCAGTTTGCCTGTTGACTCTCGTTCGGTAATGTTTGTATAAGTTAACGACACACGCGCTGACTACTGTTGGTCAATAACCGACCCAATTAATTATGTTAACTTTCGCAATCATCATGGGCTAACAACCGCTCTACATTATAGGCTGACTTTCAACCCAGCACTTTAATATTTCTTCAATATTTCGCAATCATCTTTTTATGCTGACATATGGCTTGGCACTGTTATGCAGGTGAATCGATTAACAACAACAACAACGATAGCAGCAGAGGAACAGCAGTGCAGCTCTAGGCAATAAGTTAACATAAGAATATTTTGTAGTTTAGTCTTAGTACAGAATTTAATAAATAAAGTTAAAACATCAGAGTTCGCTCTGATGGTTTTTTAAAAATATAAACAAAAGTGAAAATTAAAAAGTCTAGTTTCGCGTTGTTTTAAAAAAATTAGCCAAATAAATTATTAAGTTTAAAAAAAGGAACAGTGCTAGAAAACTACCACTCCAAGGAAAAAGACTGATAATTTTAAATAGAACGCGCGGAAAGATCCTAACCTAAGACTATAACATCAGGCAGGAATAAGGCCCCTTAGTAAGGAAAACCACGTCCAAAAAAGGAGGCCAATCCGGAGGACAGCCTACTGCCCATAACAAGGATCAGCTAGACAACGATTAACACAACAGTTCACGAAACAACCACCTGTCAATCAAATAAACAGCTGGAAAAGGATGAACAACGTAATCTTATATATGTTCCTCATTTATGCTTGTAAGGCCGAAATTCAAATAATGAACTACACGACAACGCACATGATAACCTCGACAAATATATGCATATAATAAAACTGGACGAATACCAAAACTTCCTGGACGAAATTGAATCATTCATTAATCACAGCCTGCCAAAAGAAAACATATTTTTCCCTTCCATTACTCACGAAGCCATACAACTTTCCGAAATGTTGAACTCTATCCATACTTTGGAACAATCAAAGGAAAAGAGATCTATTAACATGTTGGGCACGGCCTGGAAGTTTATTGCTGGTTCACCCGACCACGACGATCTTGAGACAATAGAGAATAACCTAAACACCATAAACAGAAACAATGATAAACAGGTCGTGATAAACGAAATTTTGTCAGAAAGAACAAACAACTTAACAACTATAACAAATAATATAAATAAACTAGTAGATAAGACAAGTTCTTTCAGTAACACTGTAGCTATTAGTATGCAAAATAAAATTAGAATAGTTAAAGAATCAAATATGCCATCCAATGGGCAAAGAAAAACATAATAATTTCTATCTTGTTAAATAAAAAAGAAATAAATATCGCACTTGACACATTAAAAAAAGAAAAAATAGCATTATCTTCAGTAGAAGAAGCGTTGGAATTTGCCAACGTTAAAGTAAAGACCTGTCCATGCAAAATCTGTACATACTCTAGTGATTCCTACAGGGTCATTTCGAAGTTGTACTAAAAAAAATTGGTACCCTTCCGTTAAAAATAATATTCCCGTTATCTGTTTGAAGTTTGCCATGATTTGCATGTTAGTTACTAATTTTTTCACGATGGAGTTAGCCGCTCGGAAATTAATTGTGAACAAATTCGTTGAAAATCCCACATGGTCCGGAAATAAGATAGCAAAAGTATTAAAAATTTCAAAGACAACAGTTTGTAGTGTCTTAAAACGGTATAAAGAATCTTTGAGCATCGAAAGAAAGCCAAAAACCGGTGGAAAAAAAAACCAAATCTGACAATAAATTAAAGGCAAGCATCCTTGCCTCAATTAAAAATAACCCAGGTCTCTCCGACAATGATCGGGCAAAAAAATTCAAAACCAGCAGGAGCACAGCTCGGCGAATACGAGTGGGAGCAGGCTATCAGTCGTATCGAGCTATTAAATACCCGAACCGGTCCGATAAACAAAATTTGTCGGCCAAAAAGCGCACTCGATTACTCAACGATAAAGTCTTGACGAAATTCAAAGGTTGTTTAATTATGGACGATGAAACATACGTCAAACTTGATTTGCAACAGCTTCCAGGACAAAAGTTTTATGCTGCAAAGAAGCGTTTTAGTGTCTCCTCCAAATTTAAATATAAAAAGGTTGATAAATTCGCAAGGAAGGTAATGATCTGGCAAGCCATATGCAGTTGTGGTCTGAAGAGTCGGGCGTATGTAACATCAGCAACAATGAACTCTGATACATACAGGAAAGAGTGTCTAGAGAAACGTTTATTGCCGTTTATTCGTCACCATCGATCTGCTGTAAAGTTTTGGCCAGATTTGGCGTCGATACATTATTCGAAGACAACCATAAATTGGTATCGAACCAATAATGTAGATTTCGTGCCAAAGGACTTCAATCCTCCAAACTGTCCCCAGTTGCGCCCAATCGAAAAATATTGGGCAATTGTTAAATACAAACTGAGGAAATATGGAGGAGTCGTAAAAAAACCGGAATCGATGTTACTCAAGTGGAACAAATATGCTGCCCAGGTCACCAGAGCAGATGTTCAACGATTGATGTTGCCGATTAAGAGGCACGCTCGAAATTTTATACATAATAATGATATATAAAATTTTGTATTACTTTTTTGAAAGCTTAATAAATACTCTATCTGAAAATATTTAAAACATTTTTGTGCCAATATTTTGCTTATGAGATTTATCGCGATTTGTGTGTACAGATTTTGAGTGGACAGGTCTTTATTGTATAAGAATTCAACTCTATTATATGTTATTTGTATCCCTCTTACTGTAGAAAAAACATACGATAAAATAATAATTAGAACCGTAAGAAAAAACAATAAAGTTATAGATATTAAATTTAAGGAAATTATAAAATATGATGAAGAAATTTTTGGTATCAAAGAACAATGTACTATGATAAATTCAATTAGTATTTGTAAAAGAAATCAGTTAAATAATATTTTAAATTCCACTTGTATTCCATTTCTATTAAAAGGATTCAAATGCACCTGTTACATATCTTATGATTACCACATACCAACAGTAGAACAATTAGCCACAGGAGTTATTTTATTAAATGGATTTAATGGTTCACTAAACCAAATGCATCTTAAAGGAACATATTTAGTTGTATTTTATAATGAAACAATTGAAATAAATAATAAACTTTATAAAAATCTAGAAACCACACAGATAGTTGTGAAACCACAAACTATTCAACCAACGCCTCTAGAAAAGGAACTTGTTAAATATTTATCGCTTGAAATGCTTAACCAACTACACATAAATAATACTGACAAAATTAAACTACTAAGAACTGATTCAAATATAAACAAATCATTAATATTAATTATATTCGTCATTTTTCTAAGCTGCCTAATCATGTTGTAAGGACACATTTTGTAGGCCAAAATGTCCCTCACAATCACACCTACAAAACACACCATCTACTCACCGATCTACGCGATCACTCATCAATTCTGTCTACCAGACACGACATATACTCACCGATTTACACACCAAACATACAATCATTCACGAGTCAATACCTTAAACACGCCATTCCTCAATAAATGGATGCAGCATACGCGCCACCATGCGAGACGGCATACCCAGCTAGGACACCACACCACCGGACTTACAAGTATTATTCTTATTATTTATATTTTTATACTTTCCATTTACTTATTAATTACTAATTAACTTAATATTAAATGCATAGTATTAAAATACCTTTTATTATAGCTATACTTATTTTATATTACCTAAATCGCTTTAGCATTTCACACCTATCTTCTTAAGCCCATATATAAACATATGACCCTAACCATACATTAAGTTTACTTTTCAAACATAACATACGTTTAATTAAATATTCAAATAATACATCATATCCACATATGATATCGTACTTTGGCCTAAAGCCAACTCCAAGGCAACTGCCTGTCACGAAGTAATAAATAAGAACTTGGATAATTAATTTAATATTTTACATATAAATATAAGATAACAACCTACAGTACTACGTATTTGAATATTTGATTAAATAAGAAATTCAAGTTACACCAAGCGCGCTGTAACTACTTTTTAAGCATACCAATGAAATGTACATATTTAATACACTAAGTTTCGTGCAACATATGTCATAACTACCAATTTAACTTTAGTATATTTATACTAAGCGAAATAACTCTGGGTACTTAAAGCGGACAGACATAACAAGACAGAAACTTACTCAAACGAAGTACACATAATATTTTATAACAATCGCGACTTATAACTAAAAGCTTTCGATTCTGCACATACACATATACGCGTAAAATACGTTTTAGACTTCCACTCAACAAGTCTAACATAACTTGACAACAATAGCATCACATAAATAAAAGCTTTCGATCACAAAGCTTTCACTCAATCAAAAGTCACGTACGCCAGCTTTCACGAAACCGAGCATGAATCGCTCAGACTGAAAAGCAAACGTGAGAGTCGTTTTTCTACCATCAACCGGAGCAGTTTAGTCTTCTTGCCGTCAATCGTAGCAGTAAAAAGTCCGTCACCAGCTCTTCAGTCGGTCGACTTGCAGCTACCGACGAGCCAATTGATGAAAAATAGCATATCTGCTATTGGCTCCTACTAACACGACCGCAGGACAACTCCAGGGGATAGCATTTCACCAGGACACACGATCCGGGAAAAAGCAACATCTCGAGGTTTCCTCCGCAAAGAAAACCAGCGAAACTACAGAGTTTCGCCATTTGCGGACTCAACGCTAAGCCACAGCGACGAACACGCATACTACGATGCGCAGTTACACAGGCGAACGAAAGCCACCATTTTAAAATTGAAATATCGTGCTAAGACGCAATAGCTAATTTGCGAACTGAAATTAAATCGCTACAGTGCATCGGCGAACCAAAACCTAAATCCTATCCTACACGCAAAAATCCTAAATCCTACAAATCCCCTTTTCGCATTATACGAAAAGGCATTTACCCTTCCCTCCGCTTGAGAGGTAACATCGGTCTATACGAGGTCGACTCTGGCGACGTTACATCTCACAACCGTTCAAACGGCCATCAGATAACCTCATCTCCATGGGCGAAGGCTGACGCTGGTTTTTACAAGAGCGTTCTCTGACTGCGTTAGGTTTCCCTTTGGGCCATGAGGAAATCTGTCCTTTTCCTCCCCTCTCCTATCCTATAAAATCAAAGTTGTGAACATACACACATACACGAGCGTCAACCGGTACAAGCCGTCACACCACCAGTTTGAAACGGTAACCGCCAAGCACACGATCACGAAAACATCACGCGTTATCGTCATATAGCGGAACCGACTAACGGTAAAGGCAGAAACTGTACCACTACGATCAAGCGCTACCTACTAGCTAGACATACGAGCACACGCACTTATGCATATACAGGCATAATCAAAGCTTTAACTATCCAGAGTACATTTACCACAACTGTACTATGCTAAATTGTAAATTAAAAACAACAACTACTGAATTAAATCTAAATAAAGAGACATTTAATTTAAATAAAAACCTCCTAATTCTTGTCATCGAACCCTGGACAGCCGCTGAGGATACCCCAGCTGGAAAAATATTGTAACGACCCCAGGAGGTTCGTTACAATGTTTAAATTCTGTATTAAAAATAAGAAACATATAATCATGCATACTTCAACTCCAGAAATTGAGATTGTCAAAGAAAAAATCGAAGAGCCAGTCCTGCACATCGTGAATCTTCCCAGTATCAACAACTTATCATATTTTTAACATTTGAGGACAAATGCTCTTAAGAGGGGAAGAGTTGACCAACACACGCGCTGACTGTTGGTCAATAACCGACTCAATTAATTATGTTAACTTTCGCAATCATCATGGGCTAACAACCGCTCTACATTATATGCTGACTTTCAACCCAGCACTTTAATATTTCTTCAATATTTCGCAATCATATTTTTATGCTGACATATGGCTTGGCACTGTTATGCAGGTGAATCGATTAACAACAACAACGATAGCAGCAGAGGAACAGCAGTGCAGCTCTAGGCAATAAGTTAACATAAGAATATTTTGTAGACGATTACAGATCCACTAAAACAAAAAATACAAAATTTGTTAATATTTCGCTGGAGAATCTCAAAATTTTTGCTCCGCTACGGCACATGACACGACAGTGGTTGATATATTGATTGAAAAGTTGATATTTTTTTTTAAAATACAAAATATTATTTTTTATTTCTAGGTGAGTAGCTTAGATTCTAGATCAATAATACTAAACACATGCCAAAAACGTAAAACACCCTGTATCTGGTAAATTTTACAGTATAGGCGGAAACTGAGTATAGATTTCGAAGCAGCGTTGAAGGTACATATAGGAATGATAATGGATTTACCGGATCCAAAGTTTGTAGACAAGTATTATTTATACAAACATATATAAGAGTACTGCTATTATTTTGACCATAGCTGTATGTAACTACTGAACTCGACACTGAATGTACATTGTTGTGGCAGAAACGAGTGTATTCGTGCAGAGGTTTACTTCTTAGGCCTTTTCCACACTTGGTCAACGCAACTCCAACTCAAGTTGCTGTGTATTTATACCGGAACCTTCAGATTACGCAACTTGCACGCAACAAGTAAGTTCTCGACACGTTCTCAACCTGTTCTACGCAACGCGGCTTTCCGCAATTTTCATCGGCGACGTATTGCCTCAGTTTGTTTGTTTTGTGAATTTAAGTATTTATAGTGCAGTAGGCTTTATATTAATCAAGGTGATTAAGCTAATTGATTAGTTCCTAATAGAATCTAAAAGAAGAAGAAATAGTTTGCAAGATGAATGAACAAGTGTTAAATATTAAATTAGTGCAAAAAGTCGAAAAACATGAGTTATTATATAATGACAATTATTATATGTTGCATGACTTTAGAAGCAAGTCTAAAAGCATTCGGTTTATAGTTGCATTGCTTTTCAACTTTTTCGTTGAAGTTGTTGCGTTGAAGTTGTGTTGGAATTGCGTTGACCAAGTATGGAAAAGGCCTAAAAAAATTCTTCAAATGATAAATTCGAACGTCCAGAAATTAGAATCAGTGAATGAAATACATCAAACGATCTAAAATTCGAATTATTTAAAATTAAAATTCTAATTTCAGAGCGTTTTTTTTTTTTTGGTTATTTGAACACAGGAATCTCCAATTTATTTTTATTCTGTTTGAACAAAGTAAAACTAAAAAGGGGAATCACCAAACTATATACATACATATGTTTTTTCCTATTTGTTTTTTTTTGTCGCATTTACGAGGGGTGCCTTTTATATTTCGGGATTTGGCAACCCTGGTGTTGCAATCTGTCAACTGAAAGCTCTATCGCAAAGTTTGACATTTGTTGGCTTATACGTACTCAGAACGTTTTGACATACGAGCGCTATTTGTGTTGTTTATAGTAACTTAAAAGATTCATCTCGGTCCAAAAATGGAATTAAATCGTAAACATTTTCGTGCGATTATTTTTTACAACTTTCGACGTGGATTAACACAGCAACAGTGCATGGATGAACTTAATTCAATTTTTGGCGATGAAGCTCCATCAAGGACCAGTGTTTATCGATGGTATGGTGAATTCAATCGTGGTCGTAGTTCACTCCAAGACGAATTTCGTGAAGGTCGTCCGAAATCAGCTGTTGTTCCGAAAACCATTGATGCTGTGCGCGAACTGATATTGGAAGATCGTCATGTTACCTATCGTGAGATTGAGGCAACCTTAGGCATAAGTGGGACCAGCATACATTCAATATTGCATAAACATTTGATTGTCAAAAAAATTTGTTCGCGTTGGATCCCACACAATTTGTCAATCGCTCAAAAAAAGGCTCGTGTCGATTGGTCGAAGGAAATGCTCAAAAAATACGATCGCGGTGCTTCGAAACACGTCTATGACATCGTGACAGGTGATGAGTCGTGGATTTACGCGTATGAGCCCGAAAGTAAACAGCAGTCGACTGTATGGGTGTTTCAAGATGAGCCAAATCCGCGCACGAAGCACTTCCAAGCAAATGGTCGCCTGTTTTTTCGGAAAATATGGACATGTCGCAACCGTACCACTAGAACAACGCAGAACAGTCAACTCTGAGTGGTACACAACCATTTGTTTGCCAGTTGTCTTCCAAGAAATCAGGAAAACCAACCGCCGAAGACGGATCACTCTTCACCACGACAATGCGAGCTCTCACACATCGGCTCAAACAACTGCATTTTTGAGCACCCAAAACATCGATTTGATCGTTCCGCCGTATAGTCCTGACTTGGCACCGAATGACTTCTTTTTATTCCCAACCATGAAGAATAAACTGCGTGGACAACGATTTTCGACGCCCGAAGAAGCGGTTGCGGCATTCAGAATGCATGTTTTGGAGATACCTCAATCAGAGTGGCAAAAGTTCTTCGACAATTGGTTCAAACGCATGCAAAAGTGTATAGATCTTCATGGAGAATATTTTGAAAAACAATAAAGTGATATTCGATGATTAATATTTGTTTTTGTTCTCTAATCCCGAAATATAAAAGGCACCCTTCGTATCCTTAGATCTGAACAACTATGTAGGAATTGGCACCGACAGTTGCAGTGTAATGTCGTCTGAAGCAGCTGGTGCAGTATCTGAAATACGCATGCCTATACATACACCATTTGAGACCAATTAGAGAAATCCCTTTGATATCAAGTTGAGAATTAAAAATTTTTCAACTTGAGAACTAAGAAAATCACCATATAAAACAGAGCCTTTTAAGTTGAGAATACTATAATCCGTGTGTTGAGATGCTGTTGAGAATTAACGTTGGAGATTTAAGAAAGCTATTTGATATCAACTGCACCCCAAGTCGTTAACTTAACAAAAAGGTTCATTGGGGAGAAACAAGACGCTACATATTGGAAAGTTTACGAATACAAGAAAAATCAACAAAAACAATGAACCATCAAGAAGACAAAGACAACATATGCTCCAGCTACATGGTTGTTCTGGAACAACAAAATCAGCTGTAATACATATGTTTATTTTTTAATATTTTTAATTGCTCAGTAACAGTCATAGAGTTCAGTTTATTTAATTGTTTAATTGTTTGTACTTAATGTTTAAATTAAGTTCGAGTTGTTATGTGTACTAAGCCGTAAATAATGTTACATTAAATGTGAGTTTTCTTCTTAATTATTTAATTGTTAGACAAATTGAAAAATAATGTTATAGTGTTAAATAAATTTTTAATCCCCTGAAAAAGGAAAGAAACCTTTGAAACTTCGGGAAAATTAAAAATTATTAATGTTTAATTTAATTTAAGGAATATTTAAACAAACCAAATTGACCAAAAAAGACCAAGTAAATTTAAAAAAAAAAACCCAAATTATAACTGTAGTTGGTGCTGATATTTATTAGCTTAACGATTTTTATATATTTTTCGATAATGTTTTATACAAACTTAAAACGTATGTTGAGTGTTTAAGTATTTGTTTTCAAATATTTAAAGTCCTTAATTTAAATTATCCTACAGCTAGTCAGAGTGTTTGACTTTTTATGCAAAAGTTCTTCGTTTCCATATCTACTAAATTTGACCAAGTAAATTAAAAAAAACACAAATTATAATTGCAGTTGGTGCTGATATTTATTAGCTTAACGATTTTTATATATATTTCGATAATGTTTTATACAAACTTAAAACGTATGTTGAGTGTTTAAGTATTTGTTTTCAAATATTTAAAGTCCTTAATTTAAATTATCCTACAGCTAGTCAGAGTGTTTGGCTTTTTATGCAAAGGTACTTCTTTTCCATATCTACTAAATTTGACAAACAGCTTTAAACTAGCTATTAAATGTTAATGAAATATTCCTTTATTTTCACTCAATTCTCTAATTTTCTATTTCATATAAAAGTTAGCTATAAAGCTTTGTGGCGGGACCTTCTGTTCCCCTACGCTCAAGTCCTTAATTTAAATTATCCTTCACCTAGTCAGAGTTTTTGGTTTTTTATACAAAAGTAAAGGGTGATCCAAGTATGATACTTTTTTCAATAGCCTTTTTTTGACAGATCACGTGTGAGTCGTGTCATGCTGTCATGTTATTTTTGTTTAGTATTGTTTGGCATTTCATCATGGAAAGACTTACGCCTGAACAACGTTTACAAATCGTTCAACTTTATTACGAAAATCCACGTTCTGTGAAGAATGTGTTTCGTGCACTTCGCTCATGTTATGGTCAACATAATCGGTTTACTGAGCGTACTATTCGCAACACCATCATCCATCTTGAGACCCAGCATTCATTTTTGGATAATATTCGACCGAATAGACCACGTCCAGCACGCAGTGAAGAAAATATAGCAGCCGCAGCTGAGAGAGTGTACACGAAGGCCGACCTTCCCAAGCGACATCGCTTCGCTCTATGGGCTCTTGAAAAGTTCCAAGAAGATCCAAAGTTTTCGAGCCAAATTTTGTTCAGCGATGAGTCCCATTTCTGGCTCAGTGGGTATGTATACAAGCAAAATTGCCGCATTTGGGACGAAGAGCAACCTGAAGAGATTCAAGAGCTGCCACTTTATACATGTGTACATCCACTCATACCCTATGGGATGGAGCCGACTGATACCTGGTGAAGAGCATACAGAACGGAACAATCATCCGATTTTGAGGAGAAAATGCGCACAAACACGAGAAGAATAAGCATAGCGTGCCTGCCATCACAGGTTATAAAAGGGAGAACAAACACAAATCGAGAGCTTTTTCTGAACCCGCGTAGTAGCGACCAGTCGCATCTGGCGCTAATAGTGCAAAGTTAATCGGAAGGCAACGATACAGCATAACAGCCCAGCGACCGAACCAGCGTAACAGCAAAACCAGCGACTGCGCAGTGACAGCACCAACAGATAACGCCGACTGCACAGGAGCAGAGTCAGCAAGTGAGAGCCGACTGCACTGGAGCAGACGACGGAAGACGGAGCGCCAGCAGCACGACGGCGGCGCAGCAAAGGACACTCGCAGCGAACGTAAATATATGGTGTCTCATGAATAAAAGTGGTTTCTTCTTTATTTTATAGTAGTTATAAATATATAAAAATCAATTGAATTTCACATAAAGTATAATACAATTTTTCTTCATGCTATCAAAATAAAGTAAAGTCATGATAAGTGTTCTTGATAATATTATTTTACTTTAGCAGTTAGATATATTAAAGTGAGAAAAGATGCTTAAATTACAGTTTTTTTTTCCCTCTTTGTTGAGGGAAGGATGTGACAGTCACATCAAGCGTTAGGGATTTTTGAAGCATAGGTATTCCTTAAAGATACTCAACTAATCTTTCAAGTAGGGAACCTCAACTTCATTTGGACGATTGCACATTGGTTGAAATGACCGGTTTCAGCGGCAGAAAGTCCATTTTAAAGTTATGTTTTTGTTAAAACTAAGAATTGCACTTTGTAGGAAACTATTTAGAATTCCCGAAAACGAAAAAATTATGACCAGGTGGCATCTCTGTTTTTATAACGAAGCTGTCAAAATAACTGTTATTTTTTTATCTTCGTTTTCTGTTGATTTTCTTCAAAATAGTGAATTAGAAACATATGTTTTTTTAATAATAGTTGATATAATAACAAATATCTAAAAAATGGAAATTACTTCTCAAGGTATGTATAACAATTAGCCTTATTGTGAAATCCGCCCGGATTTTTGTTCCCTAAAAATTTTGCTTCTCCCCCGTATAAAAAAATGCTATTGTGAATTCCGCCCGAGTAATTACTCACTTCGAACTTTCGAACATAGGTTGTCAAAGTCAGCTGTTTTTAAGTGACCAAAATAAATTGCAAATTCGAAATAATATACGAAAGAAACTAAAAATTAATAATATAAATTAACATTAAATTAAAAATGCACAGCATAGCGTTAAGAATGCTATGTTTGGAAGAGGATTGTGCTGAGGCGAACGTGGTACGAGTTTTGCGGAGAAGTCTGCGGGACCACTCGAATCCGTTGGAGCTGTATGAAGCAATGTAAGTGGTGAAACTATTTGCAAATAATTTTACTTAAACATTTCTTCTAGATTTCAACAAAACTACAGAGTAAACAAAGCAATCTTCAGACTGCTTTTAGATTTGCTGACCAACTCCTTGCGACCGTCACGAAAATCTTTTGGTATTCCGCCAATTGTAAAATTGAGCGCTTGTTTGCGTTTTTTTGCGGAAGGCGGATACCAAAAAGGCGTCGGTAAGGATTACGAGGTAGGTTTGGCGCAGTCCACTTTCAGCATCGTACTGTCTGAAGTCTTAAACGTTTTTGAGGCTTCACTGTGCCCACAATGGATTAATTGGATGACATCAGAAGATAAACGCAGAGCTGCAGTTCACTTTTACGAAAAGTATAAAATACCTGGTGTTGTGGGTACTGTTGATGGAACGCATGTGAATATCATAGCACCACCTTTAAACAAACATTTATTTTATAACCGAAAAGGGACTTATAGTTTAAATGTAATGCTTGTAAGTAATAAGTTTTAGTTCGCTTTGATCTCATATACTAGTTAAGATTTTTATGCAGGTATGTGACAATGATATGAAAATCCGTTTCATTGACGCTACACACCCTGGAGCTTCCCACGACTCTTTAATTTGGAATACAAGTGAGTTAAAAGCCAAATTGGAGCAGGATTTTTTGCAGGGCGATAATAATTACCGGCTTTTAGGTATCAATGCAAATCTTTTATAAAACCGATATAAACTAAATATAATTTCAGGTGATGCTGGTTATGCCTTGGAGCCATGGCTTTTAACTCCTTATAGAAGTCCACAAGAAGGTTCTACTGAAGAGAAATACAATGAAGTTCATTCGCAATGCCGAAATAGAATAGAAAGAGTAAATGGTGTACTCAAAAATAGATGGAGGTGTCTTAATGCAAGTCGACAGTTGCACTACGCTCCCCGCAAAGCTATAAAAATAGCGAATGTATGTGCCGCTCTGCATAACATGTGCATTCATTATAAGCTAGGGATGGAAAACTTCGAGGAAACGACTGAGGAAGAAAATTCCAGCAGCATTGTTGATGGTGAGGAAACATCTGCAGCGAGTTCTTCTTATTTAATTGAAGCTCAGCGTATTCGAACAGATATCGCAAATTCTTTATAAATATTTATACTTACACAACAAATCAAATGCAGACAACTTTATTAATACTATTAAAAATAGAAAGTTTTTATTATTTAACACTTAAGTAAAGCTTATTAAATAGTTGGTATAATTAAATTTTATACAAAAAATGAGATCATTCGAAAGTACATTTTGTGGTATTATTTCTTTTCTTGTAAATACAACTTCAAGTCTTCTATTTCTAACATTTTTTGGTTCCTTTCTAACTTGCTCTCGACTTCAGCTTTTCTAAGCGTTTCCATGACGTGGTTATGACGCTTAAGTTCTGCTAGCTCACTTTTTTTAGTTTCATTTATTTCACCAAGTGTTCGATATATCTTTTTTGAGCAGTATTGCACTTCCTTAGTGTGCATTTTTAGGAGAGCAACTGCTTCAACCACACTAGCACATACATTTTCCTGCACTACAAGTTCCTTCTCGACGACTTCCGCTGTGGTCATTTTTGTTTTTTTCTTTTTTGCTTGCGAAGTGGACGGCATCATTTCAATGTCTACATCGCCAACAGGGTCATCACTTAATTCTTCAGTGAGGTACAAGGAAGAATTTCCAACAGAAAGATGTTCGTTTTCATTTTCGGTACTCTTGCTTCTATTCGTAGAAGAAGGCAATCCAAAAATCACACCGCCATCGATGCCTCCCACTGCTTCTTCCATTCCGATAAGCTGATAAATTGAGTCTTCTGTTGGTGAAAGTTTCCACAGCTTGTTAGGCCCACCTCCTGTTCCTTTTTGCTGTTGTTTGTTTGAAGCAGCTTTTTTTCTGACATACCGTTTTTGGTCTGTCCAAACCTAAGCAGAACACTTTTTAATTTCTATTCATTAAATAGTTACCAATATAATTACCTTTTTCCACTCGCAAATGCTTTTTATGGGTGGCCCGGCACTATTTAACTCCTTTCCCAAGTTCTTCCAGAACAAAGAAATAACATTCCTCTTGTCCTTTGCCTTCATAAAACCTCTGGCGATATCAGGATTTTCCTGCATTCTGTTAATAAGCACATCTAATTGAAGTCTGTTTATCGATTTAGCCCTAAAGCCAATTAAAATGTCAATTTATTAAATTATTTTTAATATATTTATCTTAATAAACGTACATGTTTACTTTCATTCGCCAGCAATTGTAAAGGGAATAAATCCGCCAAAAAAGTAAACAACATAACCTTTAAAAAAACGTTCACAATAGGGGAATTTTTTCGAACATGCGAAAAAATCCCTGCGAAATTCACAATAAGGGAACAATAAATTGGGGAACAAATCCGGGCGAATTGCTTTTCACAATAGGGCTGAATATGTTGGAATTATTTTCTAAAAAAAAGTGTTGTGTTTGATGAAAATCTGCGTTAAAGTGTGTCGTGTTTGAAGTGACGTTTTGATGGTGGCGTCTGTGTTTCTTGGAATAGAACCGTCTTCATTCGAGTTCATTCGCAAAGTTATTTGTATCTGTAGATATGTCAAGATGTGAACTTTCATATCGTGAAAAAATCTTTTGCCCCAATTAACCCCAACTCATAATATAACTCATTTTAGGCACCATCAAAATCAACAATTCCGATATTGTAAGTTTTTCCCGAAATATAAAAGGCACCCTTCGTATGTACGCGTGGATGTATGTATGTATGTTTGTTTTTTTTTTGTCGCTTTTATGTACATTTTTGGTTAGTTTGTTTGTGCAGTTTGATACGCGTGGATGTGAAGTGAAAGTGTATCATTAAAAATGTCAAATAAACGTAAAAAAAAACACTTTATCATTGGACACTAAAGTTAAAATATTAAAAATACTTGACGAAGGCGTTCAAGGGAAGCGGTTAGCCCTAGATTTTAATGTGACAACATCTTCAATCAGCTACATCAAATCAAATAAAACAGCAATATTAAATGCTGTTTCCAACACATGCCAGGAAGCAAACAATAAAGCTTTGCACAGCGCTGAATATCCAAAAATGGAATATCCCGATAAAGATGAAAATGCATTCCTGGCAAGCGATGGATGGTTTACCAAATTTAAGAAGCGACACGGTATCCGTTTTTTAAAAATTTGTGGCGAGATTCTTTCCAGTAATGTTGCTTCAGTCACTCCTTTTATTCATCGATATCGTGCAAAGGTCGCTGAGATGGGGTTAATGGAGTCAGAAATATATAATGTAGACGAAACCGGATTATTTTTTCGTTGCCTAACAGATAGAACATATGTCTCTGCTTTTCTGAAAAAAACGCCCCTGGACATAAAATTCAAAAAGACAGAATTTCAGTCATACTTGGTGCAAACTCTGATGGATCACACAAATTAGTGCCATTGGTAATAGGAAAAGCAAAAAAACCGAGGTGTTTTAAAAATTTCAATAATCCTCTGCATTACAACTTTTCAAAAAATGCTTGGATGACTTCTCGGATTTTTCACGAATGGTTTCACCAAATATTTATTAAAGAGGTAAGACAAAATATTGATTTCAGATTCAGTAATTTTGATATATTTTTCAATTCACAGGTGATCCGCTTTTCTCAGGAAAATAATTTGCCTCCGAAAGCCATTTTGCTTATAGATAATTGCTCCGCTCATGCACCCATTGGGAAACTACAAAGTGACGATGGAAATATAGTTGCATTATTTTTTCCACCAAATGTGACAGCAACTTTACAACCGATGGATCAAACCCCTATTAAGTTAACAAAGCTCAATTACAGAAGTATGTTTCTTTCTCAATTAATAGCTGAAGGTGGTGAGCTGAAGAATCGTTTGAAATCCCATTCAATCCGCAATGCAATATTATTGCTGAAACAAGCTTGGGATGAGGTATCACAAAGTGTTATGAAGAAATCTTGGTCAAAGTTGTCCAATTGGGACGCTGACCAATACGACAGCGACGATGATGTGCCAATAGCACAATTGTTGCAAAAAGATCAGGACTGCAGCGAAGTTATTCAGCGAACTCAAGCTCTTTTAGGAGAAATAGCTCCAAACGATTGCATCGGTATAGAAGACATCGACATATGGAATGAAGATATGTTTGATGACGGATCTGTATATGTGCTCAGTAGCGATGGTGAGTCTTCAGATAGCAGCAAAGACGATGTTGTTGAAGTCTCATCAGTTGTCTCTAATACTACAGCCATTGATAGCGTAATTAACTTAATTAAATGGTGTAATAACAGTGAATTGTTTTCCACTAAGCACATAAGCAATCTTTTGGCTCTCCGTAATGATATTTCGGGTTTAAAGAAACCAAAAAAACAAACAAATATAACTGATTATATGTCAAACAAAGATTATTTGTAAACTTGGACATTGTGCAGTATATCCCTTCAATAACTTTTGACTTTATTACATACATATGGATTAAAATTTTTTTTAAATATGTAAATTTTTTTTAGTTAATTAAAAAAAATCATGGTTTCGGCAGCCAATCGGCCGTAGGCCATGATTTAGGCTAAGCCATGAATTAACCAATAAGAAGTGCGCAATAAGCTTAGCCAATCAGTTGTCGTCGTCGTCGTCGTCGTCGTCGTCAATTGTGTTAACATTTTTACAGTGCGCAAATTAAAAATTTTATGAAATTTTGTATATAAGAGCTGTGAAAAATGATTGCTATTTAAATGTTGTTTGCAAATGATACTGACAGTACAAATTCAAAGTGTTCTTACAATTATACATCTGATAGTAACTCAAGTTCAAAGTGTTCGTATAATTATTCTATAGAAAATGTCTCTGAAGAAAGTAACAATTCGCGATCCAATTGTGGACGACGATTCTCAAATTTACTCAGAAAACGAAGAAATTCAGAACGGGCAGCAGATTACTTTGAGCGATTCCGATACGACGATAGCACCACCGATAGTGAATACTCAAGCGGTGGAATTAGTAATTTCAAAGGAGAAAAAGCAAGCAGTGGAATTAATAAAAGAAAAAAAGAAAACAAAGAAAAGGAAATTAGATGCAGTTCAGACCTCGAAGAAAACAATAGATGTGGAAGAAGAAATCAAGAAAGCGAGTACTATACAAGAGAATTCCAGCCTGATATCGATGCTCTCATTAATGTTGGTAATATGGACCCCGGATTTTCTGCTACATGCGAATTCTACATTAATGAATTTGATACCTCTTGCTTTAATGAAGAAGGAATAGGAAGCGAAGAGAATTATACATACGTTGACGGATTGCCTAACATTTGTAATGAAAATTTTCGTAACCCAGAAGAAAGAATTAAAGATGTGTTCACTAAAGAATTTAGTAAGCACATCTTAAACAGCGAGTGGTGCACGACGTTCTTGGAACAAAATATAAAGATGGAGAGTTCAACTTGGATTCTGAACAATTATGCAGAAAATTTTCAGGATCCATCCTCATCATCTCACATCACGAAGACCATATCCACGTCATCCACGACTGCACATATTCCAACAACTCATGCAGATGTGCTTTCAACAAATTGTTCCAGCGAAAAGTCAATAGAAGATATTCTAGACGAGTCTTTCCAAGTTGGAAATTCACAATCCAGCACTGGGTCAATCTTGCAATCTATTTGCAGAAGGAGACAAGGAAGTATTTGTACTTTAACCTCTCCCGGCGAACGTGGTTACCAAGTGGTGAAGCTAGATGTTTACGATTTTTCGAAGATCTGCAAGAAGCCGAAAACGGAATGGTGGAAGGAAGCCAATTATCGCTCAACTTTTCTTCTTCAATCTCCTGTGGACCCGAACCATCAATTGGTAATGAAACTTTTATTGAATGTATCGACTCAACTGCAGAAAATTCCAAATGTAAAAAGAGAGGAAAGGGAGACCAAATAATTAATTTTTTGAAAGAACATCCAACAGCACCAATTCATCACATTTTAAATACATCAATGTGGTTAAACTCAAATTTTAAATTTTGGGATATAAATTCAATATTGATAAAAAATTGTATAAGAATATTTCAAAATTATATAAATAATTTATCTTTTATTGAATTACATATTTATTTAAAATCAATAGAACCACAAAATTTAATATTTAATGCACCAATATTAAATTTATATGATTATTATTTTTCAGTAACAGAATCTATAGATGTATTAACCCGAATTGTCCCAGCGTTGCCATGTGGCAACGCCAAAGTTGTCTGCAGTTACTGATTTTTTAAATTTAAGCGCATCGTTAAAATTTCAAATATGCGACGAGTTTGTGTTCTCGGAAGTACCGTTGATTTTTCTGACAATCGGTTACACTAGATATATTGTTAGTTTTTGCGTGGTCGTCAAACAAAGAAGTTGTGGAAATGAATATGTCAAAAAAGTGCAAATTTGATTTTATGAGACGGTAAATATTGTTTTTGTAATATTTAATGTTTATATCCAATTGTTTTGCTATTATGCATCATAAACAAGATACATTAGAGATGTTAATAAGTGTGTAATGAAATGCAAATTATAAATTTTTATATAGTTTTTTTTATTTTTCATTTCACCGTTGCCATATGGCAACGCTGGGTCATACTGAAATTTTTTAAATATTCAAAGTGATATTTTAATTTTTTGTCTAGGAAACTAACACTGCAAGAGACAATCGACTATTTGGAAGAGTTAAGTAGCGACGATGACGTACCTAAAGCTATACATATTGAGCCACCTGAAATTGAAAATGGGGTTGTTAGTGGTGAAGACGATGGCGTTGAAGAAGAGGAGGCCGTTCTAGATAATATATGTGCAGGTCAATTAAAAGCAAACTGTGAAATGGTATTTAGATCTGGACGACATGTGCACACACTTGGTCAAATTCAGTTGGAAGAAACGGACGACGAACTCCCAGGTGATGAAAATATTTCAATAGACATTTTGGCCAATTCTACAGCGAAAATTGGATCAAATCCTTTGAATGATTCTATAAACGAGCCATCGACTTCAACTTTACCAGCTAAAAGCCGTTTACGTAAAGTCATCCCATCGAAATCAACACTGAAATTACCACAACACAATAAAACAAAGAAATTTGTTTGGAGTGAAGATAATTCTACAGGCATTATTCCAATCTTTCCACCAGCAAATTTTCAAGACTGCAAAGTTCCACCACACAAACCCTAATATTAGTGTACAAGAGTTCAAAGTGTTTATTGGAATATTGCTTGTTACCGGCTATAACTATCACAGCCGAATAAGAACAGCTTGGAGTACTGATGATGACTTGGTAAATATTATGATCAAGAATTCAATGCGTAGGAATCGATTTCAGCAAATTTTGCAGTTTCTCCATTTTGAGGACAGTTGTAAAAAAATTAATAATAATGATAAAATGTGGAAACTACGCCCTATTACAGACCATTTGAAGGCAAATATGACAAAGCATTTCCACCCTGAACAGCATTTGTCATATGACGAGAGCATGATTGCCTATTTTGGCAGACATGGCTGCAAGCAGTTCATAAAGGGTAAACCGATGCGCTTTGGCTATAAGGTATGGTCGTTGTGTACTCCAGCAGGTTATTTAATAAACTTTGAGATTTATCAAGGCCAAAATCCCAGGTCAAATCCCATGTATGAAGATAAATTTGGAAAATGCGGTGCCCCATTTATAAACATGATTGATGATTTAACACCAGAAGTGCAGATACTGCCATTCTCATTCTATTTTGACAACTTGATTACAAGTTTTCCGTTATTGTCATATTTGAAATCTCGAGGATATAACGCAACTGGTACAATCCGAGAGAACAGAGTTCCAAAAAATTGTCCACTGCCTTCGAAAGACAATATAAAAAAAATGGAACGTGGTTAGATTGCGGAGAGATTGCGACATTTTATTGCAAACATTACGGAGTACCTCCTATTTCACCTGGTCCAATGCAAAAACGAAAAATAGAGGGAACGGTGCTGGAATCACTTCGCTACGATGGAGTCAACCATTGGCCAATAACGATTGAAAAAAAAAGACGATGTGCCGAAGACTCCTGCTCGAGTATAATGCGTACTGCCTGCACAAAATGTAATGTTGGCGTGTGCATCAATTGTTTTCAAAAATATCATACTAAAATGTAAAAATTCACAAAAAAAAAATATTATTTGCCTTTTTATTTTTATTTTATTATATTGATTTACTTTTAAAAATTTGAAAAATGTTTACTTTATTTTTATTTCATGCTATTTTTTTCTTATTTGTTTTTTTAAATAAAGAAATTATCTTAAAAATTGTTCAATAGAGATTATTTTTATTTTCATATAAATTTCCAGTATGACCCAGTGTTGCCATATGGCAACGGCCACATATGGCCCGCCAACTAACAAACCACCCATTGCAAAAATATTTTCTTAAGATTTCTTCACTCATAAGCAACCATTCAACAGTTTTATACCAAAAATTTATAGATATTGAATAAAAAATAATTGTGGGACAATTCGGGTTAAATGATTTGTTATTATTTCAATTCTATAATAATATAGAAGAAATTGTAAAATTTTTAAAAAATTTATATAATATTATCGATAAAAAAATACCCAAAAAAAATACAATTAGGGTATTCACAAGGTGTGCTATCATGTCATATTGTCATATTGTCCTAAAATTTTACAACTAAAATTTACAAGATAAATAAATGCAAATAAGAAACAGTAGTTTGATAACGACACTTCAATAAACATAGCTTGCAGAGTTGTAATATATTAGTACTTTTTTTATATGGAAGGCAACAATAAAATGTTAAAACTAGTGTAAAATCTTAGGACAATATGACACTATGACATGATAGCACACCTTGTGAATACCCTAAATATTTATATTATCTCCTCCTAATGCAGGTAAAAATTTTTTTTTTATACTTTTATTCACTATTGTTTAAATTTTGGACAAGTTGGTAATTTTAATAGATACTGTTCTTTTCCTTTAATGGAATGCGTCAATCGACGCATTTTATTATGGAATGAACCACTATTAGAATCATCAGCAACAGAAACATTGAAAATGTTATTTGGTGGAGATACTGTATCAGTTAAAGTAAAATATTGTAATGATGCAGTTATTTTAAGAACACCTTTAATAATTCTTTCTAATAACGATGTGTTCCCCAATGATTTAGCTTTTAGGTCTAGAATGTTTATTTACAAATGGAAATCTTGTACTTATTTAAAAAATTTAAAAAAACAATGACGTAATTTATAAAACGTGTTTAAACACCTGTTAATACAATATTAGATGACAAAATAGTTATAAATAAACTGAAATAAATATAATTTATTTAGTATGTTATTTAAACTACGTGACGGATATACTTGGCCTAACCATAATTGTTGGCGCTGAATATGATGTTATATTAATCACCATGTATTTACTCATTACGGTTTTTCTCTTATAATTTAACTGTTGCTTTGAAATATATTTAAGCTTTTCGGAGTTTGTTAAGAAGATTTATAGAGTAGTAATAAAATGAACCAGCAGTCGTAACCATCGCATTTTCAATTACTCCGCTACTAACGCAAACAATTGGTCCTTCGTGACGGATAAGTAAAACTTATTATATTGTAATTTCATCGCATTGCACCGCATACATACTACATATTAAATAATTTAAATAAATAATTTAATATCAAATCGTTTTCTAATACGCATTGCTCACTGCACACACAATTTTAGTTACACATAAATACCGTACTTTCTTTGTCACTGTTTCTGTGTCGTTACGTTATAGCTATGTCCAATGTAAAAAAAAGAGACTCTGCGCGCAAGGCTATTAAGAGATATATGGAAGTGAGCAAAGATGAAACTGGTCGTTGCGATGAGCAGCAGGTAGAAACTTTCATGGAACTTTTAAGAGAACAGTGGGTCCGCTTTTCAGAAGCTCAAGAAAGGGTCGAAGAATCATGTGGAACGGAGTCGATGGAAGTGGAAGATAGTGAAAGAGAGCAGGGAGAGCTTTGGTATGTAACAGCTTTGTCCAACTTTAAAAGAATGCTTAAGGCAGCCACGCAACAAGCGCAAAGCACTGAAATAACAGCAACAACTTCGGGTGCCTCTTTTGAACGTTCTGCATTAATTCCAAACATCAAGCTCCCTGTATTTGATCTACCGCATTTCTCAGGTGACCCTACCACATGGTTAGCATTCTACGACAGCTTCAATGCTATAGTAAACGAGCAAGAATCACTGACGGGTAGTCAGAAACTGCATTATTTAAGGTGCTGCTTATTAGGAGAGCCTTTGCATTTGATTTCAAATTTTAAGCTTCAGGATGCAAACTATTTGGAAGCTTGGAACTTACTAAAGACCAGATACAACATTCAACGTGTCATCAAAGATCATCACCTTAGTGCCATTTTTGCAAAGCAAAGGGTTGAAGTCGATACCGCACCTGGTATAAAAAGTGTTCTCGACCCAATAATGCAGAACGTGCGAGCTCTTAAAGCTCTCTCAATGCCGGTTGAATTCTGGGAGGATTGGCTAATACATGCTATTGTTCACAGACTTGCCGATGAGACGCGAAGACAGTGGGAGCTTAGCTTAAAAGACGATAAGATGCCAATTTTAGACGACTTGCAAGAGTTTTTGGAAACACGTTGCCGCTCTTTGGAAGTATTAACAGCATCAGCACATGCTTCGAAGCCAAACAGAACTGTGCTGTCAAACAAAAACAACAAATCTAAATTTTGCCATGCTGCGCAGCCAGATTACAACACCAACAACAACAAATGTTTTTATTGTTCAGCTGATCACCAAATTTATAGGTGTTCGTTATTTCGCAATTTACATGTTGAAGCACGCATAGAAGCAGCGCTGCAGAAGAATGCCTGTAAAAATTGTTTAAGTTTAACGCACGTGGCTGAAAAATGTAGGAGCTCATCAACATGCAGAGAATGCAGACAACGTCATCACACACTGCTGCACACCCCTCCTGCCAGCAGTTTAATATCGAACTCTCCGCTGACACAACAAACAACACTATCATCTACAGTCGCGTTCCACGGTGAAGAGGTAAATGTGGCGCAAAGTTCTGTGCTACTGGCCACAGCTTTAGTAAAGGCGCATGACTTTGCTGGAAAGCAACACGTTCTGCGGGCGCTCTTTGACACGGGGTCTCATTCATCGTTTATTACTGAAGCTTGTGCACAAAAGATGCAGTTACTACGAACTAGCAGTGATGTTATCGTTGCTGGAATTGGATGCACCAAACGCGCAGTCAACGGTCAAACGTCATTATTAGTAGCATCATTAGACGAAAGCCGTACCTACAAGTTATCAGCTTTAGTCCTTTCCAAGCTTACTGGTATGCTGCCATCATCACAGGTTAACGCTGGCTATTGGCCGCACTTCGCAGGTCTCAAAATGGCAGATCCGCTCTTTTATAAACCAGGTCGCATCGATTTAATTATTGGAGCTGATGCAATGTCAATGCTGCTGGAGCCAAAAATTATTAAAGGGCCACCGGGCACGCCAATAGCACAAAAAACCGCTTTTGGCTGGGTTCTTTTCGGCAAGGTAAGCTCTCAAAACCAACACCAAGACTCATCCTTTTGTTTATGCGCAGATATAGACCTCACTAGAGCAGTTACCCGTGCATGGGAGCTGGAAGACGATTCCGTAAAACGATATCATACGCGAGAAGAAACGCTTTGTGAGGACCTGTTCGATTCCTCACATAAAAGAGATGAAAGCGGCCGTTTTATTGTAGACTTGCCATTGAAGCCGAATTTTTGTCTGGGAGAGTCCAGAGCGACAGCTGTTCAGTCTTGGCTACGAATGGAAAGAAGACTCAGCAAAAATCAACAACTGCGTGTTAAATACCATGCAGTTCTCGAAGATATGTTAAAACAAGGTCACATGGAGCCTGTCAATGACTTGCCTTCATCGAATTTCTACATGCCTCATCTCAGCGTCTTAAAAGATACAAGCTCTACAACAAAAACACGAATTGTATTTAATGCCTCGCAGAAAAGTTCCAACGGGATTTCGCTGAACGATGCATTGATGGTCGGACCACAGTTGCAGCAGGATTTAACTTCAATTCTAAACAGATTTCAAACTCACAGATACGCCTTAATTGCTGATGTTGCTGCAATGTATCGTCAAGTTTTAGTCTCCAAAGAGCACACTGATTATCAGCGGATAATATGGCGCAAATCACCAAGGGAACCTTTGCAAGACTATCGAATGCTGAGGGTAACATTTGGAGTAGCCTCTAGTGCTCATCACGCAGTCAAGGCCATCCAGCAAAGGTGGCCGGTATGTTGGCGCTGAATATGATGTTATATTAATCACCATGTATTTACTCATTACGGTTTTTCTCTTATAATTTAACTGTTGCTTTGAAATATATTTAAGCTTTTCGGAGTTTGTTAAGAAGATTTATATAGTAGTAATAAAATGAACCAGCAGTCGTAACCATCGCATTTTCAATTACTCCGCTACTAACGCAAACAATAATTACTTAGGTCCGGGAAACACAATATATAAAGAAGACGAACCTGTTGATGAAGTAGATTTTGATGCATACGTACATGATCTTGAATATGAACTAGCAACAAGTACTGAAGAAATAAGAGCTGCTGATCGTAAAGCAATTAAAAGTTTTATACAAGATTATAAAAACAATGGTACTTTAGCAGAATTAGCTGGCATAGCTGGATTATCACTTAAATATGGTTTTGAAAGTGTTTTTGGTGTTCAATATCCAAGTATGTCAAGTGATAAAAAAACTTTAAATCAATTGATTTACGCAAATAGAGAAAGACATTTAGCACAAGAGTGGAATAACATTAAAAATAAACCTGATAAAGGAGGTTTTAGAAATTTTCAAGATTTTAAAAGTAATGCTTTAATTTCTAAACAAATTTACGATTCATATAAAGTAGGAGGATATTATTATACAGCATTAAAAAGAGATTTTGATGCTCAACATAGCTCCAGAACCGATAACGAACCAGCCCCCAAACGACCAAGAACAGGTACTGAATCGGATGAACAATCTGAACCTGACCCTACTTGTTATGTTGTGTTGCCATTAGCTTTTTTTATATGTATTCATATTTTTAATTTAAAAAATACATACATTTAATGTATTAGACTGCATTGCTAAGTTTTGTTTTTTTGTTTTAATCAAATAATAATAATAATAATCAAATAAAACAAAAATTAAAAAGAGTTTTATTATAGTTTTTGGAAGTTAATTTACTCAATTTTCTATTTTTTTATTCGAAAAAAAAACGTCCAGAAATTAGAATAATTCAGAAATTAGAATTGCCTCAAAAACAAAGCGGTTCTAATTTGCGAGCGTCTACTGCATTACGACGCGAAAATGCTTTGCTGCAAAGAGAGCAAAATCTTAACTCAGTTGGTAACTCGCCGTCAACAGTTGGCGAAGTAAGTGGCGTGATGGCGCCCACATCATTAAACTTGCTGAGAGATCTCACGCCTGAATTCGATGGCAACAATGATTTCGATATTTGGCTGTCGCAGTTGATGAGTCTGAGAGCTGCGTATACCGTAGATGAGAGCGTGCTGCGCACATTGCTGTTCAGCAAAATGAAGGGGAGGGCATTGAGGTGGCTGCACTCTAAACCGAATTTCGCTGTTGAAAGTTTTGAAGAGCTAACGACACAGATGAAAGAGCTGTTTTCTACAAAACAAAGCAAACTGTTGTTGCGCCGCAAATTTGAGATGCGTACTTGGAAATATGGTGAAAGTTTTGCCGACTACTATCATGCAAAACTTGTGTGTGCCAACAGCCTGGACGTCAGCGAATCTGAAAAAAATAGATTATTTAATTGAAGGCATTCCGGACGAGCAACTGAAAATGCAGTGCTTCAGCACAAAGAATCAGCTGTTGCAGGCGTTTTTGATTATCCCTCTACAACGTCACACTAGTTTGCTCAGGCCAGTGGCACCAAAACTGGAAATTGATGCAGGTGCCGCCAAGTCAAAGTCGGCGGAAAAAATAAACATTCGTTGCTATAATTGCAACGCACTGGGACACTACGCAGCAAATTACAGAGAACCGCGAAGAGAGTTTGGCGCATGTTTTGTTTGTGGCGATCTCGCCCACCGTGCTGCTGCGTGCACCAAGCGGAAGAACGTCGTTATGATGGTCGAGAATAATTACGTAAGATATTTTAATTGTTTTATAGAGAGTGACCCTAAGATAAATTTTTGTTTAGGATGGTTAATGGATTCAGGTAGTCCAATAAGTTTTATTAGTCTATGCTGCTTGCCGGTTGGCGCGAAAATTAGTACAGCAGATAATGAAATATTTTATGGTATAAATAAGAGTCGCATAGAAATTGTCGGCGAAATTAATTTGTGTTTTATGTTTAATAGAAATGAAATAAAAATAAAAATTAAAATTGTTAAGAATGAAACTACAGCTTTTGATGGCGTTTTAGGTAGGGATTTCTTGGAATTGTGTAATTTTAAATTTGTTTCTACTTTAGAAGATGTGGCGGTCATCGAAGATCAAAATGATAGATGTAAACCAAATGAGAGTCAAACCACAGGTAAGCGTGAAGTAAATGGTACAGAAAAAAATTATTGAAATTGAAAAAAGTAGTTTTAATAATTATGTCGATAATTTCGAAAAAGAGCTTATGTCGGTTGACTGCGGTTATTCCACTGATGAGTTGAGTGTCGAACTAGGGCCGGATGTGGGGTTTGTTGAAAAAAATCTGTTTTTCAATATACTTCGTGTTCTATACTTAGAAGCAGAACGCCCTAAGCAACCAAAGTTAAAATATGAGATGAAGTTAAATTTGAATGACCAAAAACCTCTTCACTGTTCGCCGAGACGTCTGTCGTATGCAGAAAAGATCGAGTTACAAAAAATATTGGACGATTATTTAGATAAAAAATACATCAGAGTGAGCGAATCGGAATACGTTTCACCTATAGTTTTAGTGAGGAAAAAACCGGTGATTTGCGACTGTGTATTACAGTATGAACACATGTTCTTATTGTTTGAATAATTATCTTAGTATAATACAGAAAAATAGAATGACGTGATGCGTACCGTAAAGGTGTGTATCTGTTAAATATGTTTTATAGTTGTTTGTTCTAATGTGATTTATTAGTAGATTATAATGTAAAGGTGTGTACATTACAAAATAAATACGAACAAAAAATAAAATATAGCAGAAAATTTGTATGATGCAAAAATAATAAATTTATCATTCCTCGGCCAAGCCTAATGGAAGAAATATCGGAACAAATTGAAGAAGTTTGTCCTACTGAAAGCAAAGATATATATTTTGTATCAAGAAAAGAAACATGTTACGGCTGGTTAAAGGGGTTAATTGTCTCTGGTACTTCGCACCCTGTAATGCCTTCACAAGTTGCGCATTCATTAATGTGTACACACCCCCCCCCCCCCCGCTATCCCAAACTCTGTTGTCGCATATAAAAATAATAAAAAAAATATATCATATGTATATGCAAGTTAACGACACATGTTAATACGCCCACGAATCAACATTCAACGATAGCGACAGCGATGGACAACAATAGCCAGCCACCTGTAATGTGAGCGCTGAACGTGACTATCCAGCGACCAGCTGCTCGCGAAATAAATAACATAGAACTTGCAACAGTGAGAAAATGTAGACACTGCATTTTCCCATGATCTTAAACTTGTTATTCCTAGAAGTTTAGTTCTTTATAATATTCTTCTTCTTCTTCTATTAAAATTATTACTTATGATTGTTGGTAAAAGTTCTTAGCTTTAGTTCCAAATTTGATGTTATTGCAAACAGTTGAGCATAGCTCAAAAAATAAATATTAAATAAAGAACTCCGGATCGTCGTTTTTATTTCGAGAAACCGATCTGTTTAACTGGCGCCCAACAGTGATTAAAACGAACACTCAACATAAATTGAACAAGTAAATGCAAAAAGCATTGAAAAGTGACTTAAAGTGTTTAAACAATTTATCGAGTAAATGCAAAAAGCATTGAAAAGTGACTTTTAGTGTTTCAAAAAAGTAAACAAACTTCATAAATTGATCTAATAAATGCAAAAGCATTGAAGCTTTTTGAAAAAGCGGCAAATACTTTTATTAAATAAAAATTAGAAGAAGTTATAAAAAGGATTTTTACTTTGAAAAATTTTCAAAACTTTAATGAACAAGTAAATGCAAAAAGCATTGAAAAGTGACTTTTAGTGTTTCAAAAAAAAGTAAACAAACTTCATATTGATCTAATAAATGCAAAAGCATCCAAGCAAATACTTTTATTAAATAAAAATTAAAAAAGTTATAAAAAAGATTTTAACTTTGAAAAATTTTGAGAGTGCTGAGATATAAGAGCAACTGAGTTAAAAAAAACAATTGAAGAAGTCTTATTAAATCAAAGGAAAACCAATTGACTACTTGAAGAGGCGAATCAACAGCATCCCAAAGCAGCAGACGACCAATCTCTTGTGAACATTTTTTCTTCTTGTCTTATTTTATTTAAAAATTATTAAGATGAAAATAATAATCTTTATGTAAGTACGAATCAGAGTCTTTATGTAAAAAATAAACAAGATATATTTTTTTATTGTAAGTGATTGATTTCAAGTATTTTTAACGTCTCCGGCTTATTTTATTTGTATGGTTATTGCGAAAAATATTAATGTCGGATTTTTGTTTTCTCACTTTCATTGAGTTTTTGTTGTGATTAGTTAATGTTTGTTTGGTTGTTTGTTAACAGTTAATTACCTGTTTAAATATTTTTTGTTGTTTTGTTTTTTAAATAAAAAAATGGAAGTTACTAGAGAACAAGTGCTTACCATAGTTAATGCAGCTGTGGAGGCATTGAATGGTCGCCTTACCACCCAGTTGGAAGGCATACAAAACGCTATTGGCCAATTGAGCCTACCAAGTGTGGAGTCATATGCTCCAGTTACTATTTTACCAAATATTCAAAATAAGAGCACGACTTTAGATCTTATTAAATCTATACCAGAATTTAACGGAAATGCTTCAACATATCCAGCTTGGCGAGAAGCAGCTCATTTTGCCATTAACTATTACAAGGAAGGTTCAGAACACTATTACATAGCAATGGGAATATTTAGAAATAAAATAACCGGCTCAGCTAACGCAACGCTTTCTTCTTTTAATACAATTCTTAATTTTAAGGCCATAATAGCAAGATTAGATCAATGTTACTCGGACAGAAGACCAATTCATGTTCTGGAAAACGAGCTTAGCATTCTTCGACAAGGCAACCGTTCTCTCATTGACTATTATGACAATGTGGATAAACAACTGACTTTAATACTGGACAAAAATAAGATGACACATAGTAATAACGAAGATGTCATTTCTGTGCTTAACGAACGCGCACGAGAAAACGCCCTCCGAGTTTTTATCTCTGGTCTGCGACGGCCATTGTGCGATATTTTGTTTTCAGCAAAACCTGCTGATCTTCCCTCGGCTTTAGCAACCGCTCAAGAGCTAGAAACAAATCAAAAAAGACATGATTTTGCTAAAACATTTGCTGCAGGCAATTTGATCAAAATTAACAGACCACAACAACAATTACCTCCAAAAAACCTTAATTACAATTCCCACCCATCTTATAGACCTAAGCAGTCAGGGGATAAACCTATTCCAATGGAAATTGACCCAGGCTCGTCTGTTTTCAGAAAAAATAACAACAATTCAAGCAACAGGCTGCCACAGCAACAACAACAATATCAATCGCAACAGTACGATTCCCATAATCGCGCTGTTAAGCGAGAACGCGAGCAGATTTCCTCCGGACGCAGTTCTATGATGCAAAATAAGATGCAAAGAATCAATTGCATGCTGGGAGAGCCTTTAAATGACCCTGATGTCGAAGATTCCGTTTATGAGGAGGAAAATGAGGGAAGTGTCTACGTAAATGATGAACACACTGAAACCGAAGAAATAAATTTTTTAGGCTAACGTCGCTCTTGCCATTCATAACGAAAAAAAACAAAAATGGCCAAGAGCTTCGCATTTTAATAGATACCGGGGCATCTAAGAATTACATTAAGCCTCATAGTTTTTTAAACAACATTAAAGCAGTCGTTAAACCCTTTAAAGTAAGCTCCGTAAATGGTACGAATATTATAGAAAAGGAATGTAAAGTAAACATTTTGAACCAAACAGCAACCTTTTATCTATTACCTGCCCTTAAAAATTTCGATGGAATTTTAGGTTACGATTTTCTCAAAGATATCGAAGCTTTAATAGACGTAAAAAAAGGCATTCTGCACCACAAAACAGGCAAAGAATTTTTGACGCATCAAAACTACCAAGAAGTTAACTCAATTATACTAGATTTAGATTCGGTTCCATCACATTTACTCGATCGTCTTCAATCTATAATTTCATTAAATGCAAATGCATTTGCAGATCCCGATAGAGCTCTACCTTATAACACTACAGTGCAAGCGTCTATAAAAACAAAAACAGAAAACCCTATTTACACAAGAGGTTACCCTTACCCGATTTCAGCAGCTGAATTTGTCAATGAAGAAATAAAATCCTTACTGCGAGATGGAATTATACAAAAATCAAATTCTCCATTCAACTCTCCTATACACATAGTGAACAAAAAGGGAACAGACGTAAATGGTAAACAGAAATTACGAATGGTAATTGACTTCCGAAAAATCAACGAACTTACGGTCCCCGACAGATACCCCATACCTGACACTTCTGTAATACTAGCTAATCTTGGCAAATCAAAATTTTTTACTACTTTAGATTTAAAATCTGGTTTCCACCAAATCATACTTGCCCAAGACGATAGACAGAAAACAGCCTTCAATGTTAATAACGGCAAATACGAATTTTGTCGCTTGCCATTTGGACTGAAAAATGCACCTAGCATTTTTCAACGAGCAATAGACGACATTCTAAGAGAAGACATAGGAAAGATATGCCATGTTTACATTGACGATATAATAATTTACTCCCCAAATGAAAATTCACACTTAGAGCACATTAATAGAATACTTCAGAAACTCGAAAAAGCAGGCATGAGAGTCTCATCCGAAAAGTCTAAATTTTTTCAGACACAAGTAGAATTTCTTGGATTTATTGTCTCCGAGAAAGGTATAAAAACGTGTCCCGATAAAGTTCACGCTATCCTTAATTACGAAAAACCCAAAACATTAAAATCACTGCGTTCATTCCTTGGATTATCAGGGTACTATAGACGATTTATTAAGGACTATGCGCAAATAGCAAAACCCCTTACACGGTACCTCCGCGGTGAAAATGGTCATATTGGAACAAAACACTCAAAACACCAAAAGATAGAATTTGACGAAGAAGCCTGTCTTGCTTTTAAAAAACTGAAAAATATCCTGGCCTCCGAAGATGTTCTTTTAGCACACCCCGACTATACTAAGCCATTTGAACTGACAACAGACGCTTCTAGTGTAGCATTAGGAGCAGTGCTATCACAAGAAGGTAGACCGATCACAATGATTTCACGCACACTTGCGAAGACAGAAGAAAATTACGCGACTAACGAGAGGGAGTTATTAGCAATAGTATGGGCTCTACAGGCTTTGAGACATTACCTGTATGGAATAACAAATATTCATATTTTTACCGACCACCAACCACTTACTTTCGCAATTTCCGATCGCAACCCGAATTCCAAAATCAAAAGATGGCGCGCGCTTATTGAAGAATTTGCACCCACTTTTCACTATAAACCAGGAAAAGAAAACAAAGTTGCTGATGCTTTGAGCAGGCAATACCTTTACGCAATGACAGAAATTTCGGTCGACGCAACAGTACACAGTGAACTTTCTTTGTCACAGGTTATAAAGACTATTAAATTCCCAGTTAACCAGTTTAAAAACCAGTTTATCTTGTCTCAAGCATCTCACAGCTTTAAGGGTACAAAAATTATATTTCAAAAATTTATCCGGCATACCATGAATTTTACTACTACTGATACCTTAATAAAATACCTAACAGACACCATCAATCCTAATACCATTAACGCCATTCATTGCGATTTGCAAACTTTGGCACTCATTCAAGACAAATTAGTGACAGCATTTCCTTCGGTGAGATTTATTCACACCGAGCGTCTAGTTATTGATATTATAAATAAAGATGACCAATTAGAAACCGCAGTAACAGAGCATAATCGCGCACATAGATCGCTGCAAGAGAACTTCCAACAAATAATTAGTGAATATTATTTCCCGGGTATAAAAAAAATGCTTAAAGGCATCATTGCAAATTGTAAGATCTGTTTGGAAAACAAGTACCAACGGAAACCCCAGAATATAGCAATCGCAGAAACGCCCATGCCAAATTTCCCTGGAGAAATTTTACATATGGACATTTTTATTACAGGTAAACAGCATTTTTTAACTTGCATAGACAAGTTTTCAAAATTTGCTACAGCAATACCCATTACCTCTAGATCCTCTTTAGATATCAAAACAGCTCTTTTCCAAATCCTTTTGAAATTTAAAAATACAAGACTTCTAGTTTCGGATAATGAAAAAGCATTTCAATCCAACATTATATCCACATTTCTTAGGGATCACTTCAACATAGAACAATACTTCGTGCCCCCAATGCACAGCAAGAGCAATGGCCAAGTAGAAAGAATACACTCAACGCTGCTAGAAATAGCCCGTTGTCTTAAAGCGCAGTATGACATAACAGATACAGAGGACTTAATTCTATTAGCAACGCTAAAGTATAACAACACTATCCATTCCGTTACAGGCAAGAAACCTATAGATATTCTACATAGTTACACGGAGGAAGAACTAAAAATAATAAAGAGTAAGTTAATTAAGGCTCAGCAAAACACAGTGCGCAGATCTCACGACAAAAGTATTAATAAAGCTTACCAACCTGGAGATAAAGTTTTTATTCGCAGAAATAGGCGATTAGGAAACAAATTTGACAAAGTTTTTGTAGAAGGCATAATACAAGAAGATTTGGGTACAACAGTACTAATAAATGGGAAAAAAGTACACAAAAATAATTTAAGATAACATTTTCTTTCTCTTTTCCTTTTCTACATATATATTTTTTTTCCCTTATTTTTCTTACTTAGGATTATATATTTGTTTCGACAGTCTTTAACCAGAATAATTGATTATTCACCGGCACATTTCATAGCAGTTACTAATGGGAAAGTAGCAGTGTTTGACGAATATACGTACCTTATTCACGAAACAAACCTGACGGACTACCAGCGGATTATCACCGAAACAGAGGACACACTCACTAAAGTTGGAAATATTTCGCAATATCTGCAAATTATAGACGCACAAATACAGGAAATCGAACGAATTATAAGCGCAATCCGTGTAAATAGAAGATTTGCTAGATCAATAGATTTTTTGGGCTCAGCACTAAAATTCATAGCCGGCACTCCTGACCATGAGGATTGGGAATTATTGGTTACGAAACAAAAAATGTTAATAGAAAACAACAACAGACAAACAAAGATTAATTCAATCATACAGAAAAAAATCAATGAATTGACTGAAAGAATCAATATCCTCCAAAAAGGACATTTCGCTAACAATATTCTTCAAAGTAGGGAAGCGTTATTATTAGAATTCATAGTAAACCGAAATACAGCTATCATTAACCACTTAAACAATGTGGTTCTATCCATAGTCCTAGCCAGAGACAACATAATTAATCCACTAATATTAGACAGTATTGAAATCAGTCATTTAACCGACTCTGAAGCCGTACCCCTTAGTATTAGTAATATATTAAGAGTTGCTACTATAAAAGTATTTCAAAATAATGAACTCATTATTTATATTGTAAAAGTTCCTAAACTTATCCAATTTTGTGACTTTATTAAAATTTTTCCCGTAAGCCATAATGGAATAATTGTTAAGTTAGATATTAGTGAAGCAGCAAATTGTCATGACATAACACGACCAGTTAAAAACTGCACCGATTTATCAGTCGCCCGAATTTGTCAACCGACAACATCATCATGTTTGCAGCAACTTTTAAATAACAACACGGCAGCATGCCCAACAGAAACTGCATTTCACTTACCATTGGTACGAGAAATCGACGAAGGAATCATCATCTTGAACGAAGTCGTAAATACTACCGTCACAGACCAGCAAAATCTAACGGTCTCGGGAACATTTTTACTAACATTTACATCTGGATCCATACAAATTAACGGTACAAGGTTCGCAACTAAAATGAATTCAACATTTTCACAACCACACCCTCCAAAAACCATGGACATGAAGTTTCTTCAGCACGAATTGAAGTTATCCTTACCGTATCTCCACAAAATACATATAGACAACACAAATCAAATCGCATCAATTAATAAAGACGTACAATCACAACAGACATATTGGATAATAATGGTTTTTGCAGCGACTGTTGGTTTAATCAGCATACTAGTTACTTTCCTCGTAAGACAATTCATGAAGAAGAAATTATCAGCAAACGCAGAGAAGGACCTTAAAGAAATTTTAAGCAGAATCAATGATCAAAACAGGGACGTTTTGAATTTAACAGAGGGAGGAGTTAACGACACATGTTAATACGCCCACGAATCAACATTCAACGATAGCGACAGCGATGGACAACAATAGCCAGCCACCTGTAATGTGAGCGCTGAACGTGACTATCCAGCGACCAGCTGCTCGCGAAATAAATAACATAGAACTTGCAACAGTGAGAAAATGTAGACACTGCATTTTCCCATGATCTTAAACTTGTTATTCCTAGAAGTTTAGTTCTTTATAATATTCTTCTTCTTCTTCTATTAAAATTATTACTTATGATTGTTGGTAAAAGTTCTTAGCTTTAGTTCCAAATTTGATGTTATTGCAAACAGTTGAGCATAGCTCAAAAAATAAATATTAAATAAAGAACTCCGGATCGTCGTTTTTATTTCGAGAAACCGATCTGTTTAACTTGCATATTAATTGGAGCAAGTGTCATCATGACCATATTTGGTCATGCGGCAAAGATTTTGCGAGAGCATTAATCACGGCAACTAGTTTTGACCAACACACTTGTCTTTTTGCTTGCTGCATATAATAAAACAATATGAACATTAAAAAAAATTACCTGCAACCAATGTTATCATGACCATATTAGGTCATGCGCAAAACACTTTGCGAGAGTGGTAATGCATGGCGACCGGGGGAGCACAAAAGAATTTGTGCACTAAAGTGTTTTTTAAGGGCGGCGTGCAAAGTCAGTTGCTGGACTATAGTCAAGCCTTAAAGGTTAACAAAATGATTGTGGCGGAAGTGCGCGAAAGAAAATGGTAAACAAATACAGGGCTCTTAAATGAACCACGACTGGGAGGGACAAGTGAGCTCAAGTGGCAAACCACCCAGCCACGAAAGTCGGAGAAATTAATGGAAGAATTCATTGACGAAGTAAACCATTAATTACGGAATTTTTTTTTTTTAATTTCTTTTTTTTATATTGCCTATCAGAACTTTTCTGTGCTTACGCGTTTGGAATTGCGGGAAGAACACGACCACAGGTAGGCTAGCCGGTGCAACCTTTTCAAGCATGCTAATTTTTCCCAGTTTCTTTTTTTAAATAAATATATTTTTGGTGAATTTTTTTTATTAAAGAATTTTAAACGGCGCGTAACAAACAGGCAAATTTAACCTAAGCGGACTTTTATACAATCGGTTTAATATTTTAAATCGAAAGCGACCTAAATTGGACAGCCCAAAAGAGAAACAAATGGTAGCATCGTCTAATATAGATGAGTCCCTTTAAACTGCCGAAGTGTTTTCATTGCAAACAAAATTAAATACATGACTGACAACGAAAGCAACTCCATGGTCATATGGGAGAAAACGTATATCTGCAACAAAATAAAAGCCTGCAGCGACTTCATAACAACTTTAAGTGAATGGCCGTTTTTTAGACAAGCCGATGGACATAAATTTGTAATATATGTATATATGAACGCTACACAAGGAAACATATAGTTTTAGATTGACTATGACTTCGAAAAGATGTTTCATTAAAGTTATACTGCCTGAACAACAAATGGCCGGAACAACAAAGCCGACTTCAAGATGTCTACAAGCAGTCGTTAAAGGACAAACATTACAAAATATTATTCGAATCGATCAACGAGTCTGTTGAAATAAGTAATTTATTAGTAAGATTTCTTTGACTTTAGTATGCTTTTTTTCTCAGTGTATAATTAGTTTTTAAAGACAATAAACAAAAAAAAAAAACAAAGAAATTTTTAAAGTTCTTTTGTTTCAAAAATAAATTTCCTTAAATCTTAAGTTTTTGATTGAACTATTGTTTTTTTATTTTAAAGTCAAACTGAGTGTAGGGATGCCAAATTGCTCACGATGGTAATGCCAAAACTTTGAAGTCGTTAAACGTTCATGGCAATGATTTTTGGAAATGAAAATTTTTTTCTATATAAAAGCTAGTAATTTTTAGTTACACTGAACTGAAAAAGTACATTATATTAATGAAAAGGTGCATTAATTTCAATGAATTATTCATTGATTTTGATCCAATGAACTATGGGCATTGATTTCAATGAATTTTCTTCATACTTTAATGAATAGTTGATTAAACTTAGTGATTTTCAATGAATAGTTCCTTGAATATCAATGTACACTTCATTGAATTCAATGAACACGTTCATTAAAAAATGCCAAAATTAATGATTTTTTCATTGAATTTAATGAAAAGTTCATTGAATTCAATGTAAAGATCATTGAATTCAATGTGTTCGCGTCACGACTATCCTTTTTTCACGTTTACATCATACGAAAAACTAACCTCACGAAATGTGCACTGAATTGCAGTTCTCTGCTTACCACCTTTCTGCCTCGCCGTTTTTACACCAACCACGTTTTACACCGCATATCGCGATGGCTCCACACGAGCTCCAACAACTACCTAATTTCAGTCTCTTTTTGGTACAACCTACGAACAGCAAAGACGTAAGCATAGAACTGCAATCCAGTTAAATCAAAGTAAAATTCTAAAGTTTGTTACATTTGTGGCGGAACCCTCTGTTCCCCCACGCCCCTGACTTTGCTCTTCTAGCCTTGGCGACACTTTGTCGCAACCTAACCCATCGATAGATTAACTTACAAACTTGCAGCTTGGCTTATCGCTAAAACGCTAAGCCAAGCGAATTCCATGGCATAAGTCATTGCTGCCTTTCTTTGTTTATATTGGCAAGCAACATTATGACTTTTAAATGGACGGTCATTTGAGCCGTTTATGTTGGTCGCTCGTCGTCACATGTATTGACTCACTGCCCTTCTGGCGGTTCGTCATTCAGTCAGCAATTATTGTTTATGCTGAAGTTTTTACTTGTGACAAATTACTGACGACATGAGTAAGCGACGGCAGCTTTAGTTTGTTGTACAACAACAAGCGTTGGCTGCAGCTCGCTTGGCGTTTGTGTGTGTGTGCTGGAGTAGCTAACCAGCATACAGGCAGAAGCGCAGTCTGTTTAAACGGTATGTGTGACGGCGACCAATTGGTGTGTTCGCGTTGTTAGCGCTGATGACGCGGCACACAAATATAAATGTGCGAACACTTAGCGAACCAATGTTTAATTGGTTATTTCAAGTATGGCAACCAATACAGCTATCGTAATTGTGCTATCGATGGGTTGCGCCGCCGCGCTATTTTTTATTGTGCAGCGGGCGTTAAATATTTTGTGGTGGCATGGGCTATGGTCCATGCTACCGTAGTTAGTGTTCTGATAGACGCGGCTACATCGAGTTTAATTCGTTCAGTTTCGAGTTTGTAACTTGTTCTTAAATTATATGTTGTTAAATTAGTTTATTAATTGCAATTAGAAGTTATTTAATTAAAAATAAAATTTTATAAAAAAACTTTTAGAGGACCTTAAGTAAAACTCTATACATTTTTTTTCTCAAATTGCAATTCTCGCAAGACCTCAATAGGGGCATATAATTTATAATAACTATTGTAAATCATTCAAATTAAAACACAAAATAAAGGATTGTCGAATTCACCATCTCATACATATATTTGGTTCTCATTCAACAACTCAACCACCGAAAGATTCATTGGTCCTTCGAGCCTACAAGGAATTGGCTAAGGAGCGGTCCGAAGCGTTCCGTGCAGCAATAGTGGTTTTCATCTGTAGTGCTGCAATCAAACTTTCTGTACGTACAGTACCATGCGGAGCAACGAGAAGGAATCAAGAAGGTAACTCGCTGTAACAATTCGGTAAGCTTTGCGTGTGGCGAAAGAACGCCATTTTGATAATAACTATAAATTGCTGCAGCAAGTGTTTCCTTTTGTTTTCTCAAAATTAAAAACCACTAAAAATAGAATAGTTAAATAAATAAAATTATAAGAAAACTAAAACTAGCAAATTGAAAAAGTGAATAAAATAACTGAAGTGATAAAATAAGTGCAAAATAAGTGTAACAGTGTGTAAAGGCAAGTTGCATTCAGTGGCAATAAGTGTATGGAATTACACTGCTGCGCTAAAGTCGCTGAAGTAATATCAGAAATATTCATTTGTCATCAGAAAGTCTGGAGCACCGAGGAGAAAATAAAGCTGTGAAAACCTTGTGCAGTCCCAAGGTCAAAGGTAGTTTTAGATTTCAATGATATAACACTGAAACATACACACACACACATGCATACACATTAGTTGCACAAAAAATAAGTACAATATAATTTTGTTTCTCAAATTGATTAATTAGCCCATATTTGCTACAATTGTTCCCTCAACGAGCATTCCATCATATACGTACATCATATATGTATTGATGGAGGCAATACAGTAAGCGTGCAAAGATTTGAAAAAAAAAGTATTGCCAGCTTGTGAACAATTTGTACAACTTACAAATAATATTGTACATTTTTAAAATATATCATATACTTGTGTTTTTAGTTTCTAAAAAAAAATTTATTTCTCGAAATTCAGTGCTTGGGCACATGAATATTATTTAATCGCACTTTGATTTCTTAAAAAATTTATGTCTCAAAATTCAGTGCTTGGGCACCAGAATAATATTTTGTTTAAACTTTGTTCTCTCGAAAGTCAGTGCTCATTCTCTTGGGTACCTGATATAATTTCACTTTAAAATTTTTCTCGCGTATTCAGAGTTGCCATCCCGTGCAACTGCTGAATATTTTCGACTTAGAGAAAAATCTTTTTTTAAAGCTTTAATATCTCAAAAAAATTTTTTCTTAATTTCGAAATCAGTGCTCATACTCTTGGGTACCTGATTTAATATTTCTTCAAAACTTTCTCGTGAATTCAGAGTTGCCATCTCGCGCAATCGTGGACCTAGGAAAGATGTTTGAAAATGAGATGGTCAAACCAACTCATAGCACCACTCTCAACAATTCACCAGCTCAAGACAACTCGGTCGTCTGTATCAAGTTACCACCTTGTGATACAGAAATCTTTTATGGAAGCTACGAAGACTGGCCATCTTTTCGAGATATGTTCACGGCAGTCTACACGCATCACCCGAAACTCACACCAGCACAAAAGCTGTATCACCTACGCAATAAAACCCGTGGCCCTGCGGGAAATATTGTAAAACGGTACCAGCTTTGTGATGAAAACTTTGCGTTGGCGTGGGAGGCTCTACGCTCCCGCTACGAAAACAAAAGGATACTGGTTGACAACCAACTCAAACTCCTATTTGGCATCCCAACTGCAACGACAGAAAACAGTGGAGCGATCCAGAGGATTCAGTCCACAATAAACGACTGCCTCGCCATGCTATCAGCGCAAGACGTCTGCATAGATCATTGGGACCCAATTCTCATCTATCTCTGCTCGTCGAAGTTGCCGGAGGAACCGTTAGCACTCTGGAAGCAATCCCTCACATCAAGACGCGAATTCCCAACGTATTCCCAAATGGACGAATTCCTGACAGCTCGCTACGAAGTCGTCGAAAAATTAAACAGCATCAAAGGGGCGAAACCCAAATGGTCGCCGCCCATGGCTCAAAATAGGAACCAACAAAATGTCTCAAACAACCGGAACACCAACGCTCACTACCCGCAAAGCCATCATCCACAAAACTCGAACCATAGGTCCAACGTGCAAAATTTCCACGCGGAAAATAATGCGCAAATAAACTTTTCTCTATGGCCGAAATGTCGGCAGCATCATGCTCTACGACTGTGTCCACAGTTCAAAACTCTTTCTGCTCAAGAAAGAAACAAATTTGTTACCCAACACAAAATTTGTTCCAATTTTTTAGCGTATTCTCACACAAAAAGAGAATGTCAAAATTGTAAAAAACCGCATCACACTATGCTGCATATAAACCAACAAGCATACTCTGATAATCGCCAAACACCGTCCACTTTTCAGTCACGCCCAACTTCATCGATGCATATCGAAACTACGACACAAAAGTCTTTATCCTCTAATGAAATTTCTTCTGACTCTCGTCAAGAAGAAATTGCTCAAGTCAGCACTCACTTTTCTGCCAATGAGGAGACAATTATATTACCCACAGCACTTATCCACATATTACATTTGGGAGAAACTTTTACGCTAAGAGCTCTAATTGATCAGGGCTCTCAAAAAACTTTCATCTCTGAAAGAGTTAAAAACCTTCTCGCACTTCCAACCCAAAAAATTCTCACAAATATCTCTGGCATAGGTGGTCAGATAGTTGGCAGCTCAAGCCAAGCTTGCAATCTTAAAATTGTAACGAAAGATCTCAGCTTTCAACTATACGTGCAAGCAATTGTCTTACCCAGACTTACAAGCTTATTGCCATCTAGCACCTTCTCGAAACCTTATTTCAAAGAACTGGAAGGCTTAAAACTCGCCGATCCTAACTTCTATTTGCCAGGTCAAATTGATATGCTAATTGGAAGTGATGTTCTTCCAAGTCTTTTACTCGAAGGCTTGCGTACAAATGTTTTTGGTGGACTTCTAGCCCAAAACACTGTTTTTGGATGGATTTTAAGTGGTCCTCTCTCTGTCGAAAGTTGCTCATTCTCCACTCAAGTTTCATGCGTCACCGAACCCTCTCTAAGTGATTTAGTTCGTCAGTTTTGGGAGCTAGAAGAGGTATCAACTTGCAGAGCTGTATCAGCTCAAGATGCGTATTGCGAGAGTTTGTATAAACGCACCACATTTCGTCAAGCCGATGGTCGATATGTGGTCAAACTCCCTTTAAAAAAAACTTTTCCGTCTCAGGTGACATAAGGTGCTTCTCGTTTCGTTGCCCTGCAACAATACAAACGCATCGAACTCAATTTGGACAAAAACACTCAATTAAAACCTCAATATAACCAAGTTCTATTGGAATATTTGACTCTTAATCACATGCAAGAAGTTGTCTCTAACGAAATTGTACGTGATGGAAAATACTTCTAATTTTATTTTCCGCATCATGCGGTAATCAAACCAGCCAGTACCACAACAAAAGTTCGAGTGGTTTTTAATGCGTCAAAAGCTTCACAAAGTGGTCACTCTCTCAATGACGCACTTTGTACTGGTCCTACTCTCCAAGCTGACATCATGACCAATATTCTCAATTGGCGATTATATCGCTTTGTATTTAATGGCGACATTGAAAAAATGTATCGTCAAATAATGGTGCATGAAGATGATCAAGACTTTCAACGGATCCTCTTCCGTCCCGATCCGACTCAATCTATAAAAGACTATTGTCTCAAAACAATAACCTTTGGTGTTAATTTGGCCCCGTACTTGACCATTGGCATCAGCTAGCTGAAGATTGCAAAAATGAATTTCCATTAGCTTATCACATACTCAAACGTGAAACCTACGTCGACGATATTTTGTCCGGCGGCCACGACATGCATTCTGCTCTGAATGCCCAAACCCAAGTAATAAGTGCGTTAAAGTCGGCTGGCTTACCACTTAGAAAAATCATCGCGAATCATGCTGATCTCTCACACTGTAAGACTTACAGCATCTTCCTACTCAAGATTTGCTAGATGTTCGTTTTTTAGCGTCAAGTAGTGCAGTTCATGATTCAATTATATAGAAGTTTTAGCGCGGTGTGACATTTCAATTATTAAAAGACAATTATTGTGAACATTAAAACAATTAATATAAAAAATAAACAGTGATAAGTGTGAGGTGCAAAATCGTAAATGTTGAAAAGAAAAAAAAAACAAACCTTTTTGTTACATTGAAGCAACGATAAAAAGACTTAGGATTGTTGCGTTGAAATTAAATTAAAAGCAAAAATATAATATAGTGAATGCTAGTGCTCAGCGCAACAACGTATAGTTCAGCCAAATCAACTGGAGCACCAGCAGCAGCCACAGCAGTAGCAGCCACAGCAGAAGACGTCCCCCTCCCGTGGGTGAGTAGCTGGAGATACCCTTGTTGGGAGACCCAAGGGTTTAAGGTAGTTTTTGCCATTAATTTTCAATGCATGGCTGTACTTTTGCACTCCAGCAAAGAACAGCAAATTCAAACACACACACACAAAAGTAGATGAAGTAACATTAAAACGGAAAAAAACACACACACACACACATACACTCATATTACAATCGAGCGATTTGCATGCACTAAACATTGTAAACACACACAACCTCACATGCATGAACATGAGTTGCCAACTCCGTGCAACGCTGAATATCCCAATTTTTTCTCAAAAGCATTGAAGCTGAAGAAAAATTTTTTTTTACTACACTCTTTGCTATAAAATTCTCAATATTTTTACAAAATTCAGAGTTGCCAACTCCGTGCAACGCTGAATATCCCAATTTTTTTCTCAAAAGCATTGAAGCTGAAGAAAAAAAAATTTTTTTTACTACACTCTTTGCTATAAAATTCTCAATATTTTTTACAAAATTCAGAGTTGCCAACTCCGTGCAACGCTGAATATCCCAATTTTTGTTCACAAAAGCACTGAAGCTACAGAAATTTTTTTTTTTTTTTTTATTACATTCTCTTTTGTAAAATTTCTCAATATTTCTTAACGAAATTCAGAATTGCCAACTCCGAGCAAAGCTGAATATCTCCAATTTGCTCAAAAGCACAGAAGCTTTTTCTTTGAAAATATTATATTTTCTTTGAAAATTTTCCCGACATTTTCACAAAAATTCAAAGTATCTACCTCCGAGTAACGCTGAATTTCTCAAAATCCGCGAAGCACTGAAGCTGAAAAAAGAAAAAATGTACATTGCAATTGCGTTTAAGCTTAAGGCCCAGCTTTTAAGCTGGGTTTAGTTTACAGTATTTTAAGACTTCAATAATTCAAACTTTAACTAAAGCCGCAGGCTTGAGCTGCGTTTAGTTACAAAGGTAGCCTTAAGAGAAAAGAGGAAATTCATAAAATTCATTTATATACAAAATAACCATTTGGATACGCATCGGGCGTAAACATCCAAGACCTGCAAGCAAAATCACCCCCTAAGAGTGTGCCCAAAATTCAAAGCACTTTCACCCCAAGAAAGATTTGAATTTGTTAAAAGAAACAAGTTCTGCTCCAACTGTTTGGCAACTTCGCATCTCAAATCCCAATGTAAAAGTGTTTTTGCTTGTCTTCATTGCAAGAAGCAGCATCACTCAATGCTCCACGTTCTCAATCCAGATCAGGGCCGTGATAGTGACAATATTCCTTCTACCTCAAGGAATTGCCCTATCAACTTAATGCATACCCAAGCACTTAGCCCTAATACCGACTCAAGCCAAGAACAATCTGGCTCCGGCTCAGAAAATGTGGCAGAAGTGTACTCTCACTTCACAGCGAATGAGGACAGAGTCGTTTTACCAACCGCTCTGGTTCACATTCACCATCTGGGTGACCTATTTACCCTAAGTTGACGAATTTCTTGCCTACCTTTCCTCTTGTGCGCCAAAACTTGAAGGAAATAGAAGGCATTGAGCTCGCTGATCCCAACTTCTACGTCCCAGCTCAAATAGACATGATCATAGGTAGCGATATTCTCCCACAGATCATGCTCGAAGGGTTAAAATTAAATGTCTTTGGTAGCATGATGGCTCAAAACACTGTTTTTGGGTGGTATCTTAGCGGACCTCTCACAGCCCAAACGTGCTCGTTCTCAGCTCAAGTCTCACACCCCGATGAGCTCTCGCCTAACGAGATTCTGCAGAAATTTTGGGAAACAGAAGAAGTGTCTAACGATCGAACTGTTTCTGAAGAAGATCAATACTGCGAAGATCTGTTCCAACGGACAACAACTCGTCAGTCTGACGGACGCTATGTGGTCAGACTTCCGTTCAAGAAACAGTTCCCCTCTCAGCTAACCCTTGGAAACTCTCGATATATTGCACTCAAGCAATTTAATCAAATGGAAGCCAACTTAGGCAAAAAACCCGATCTGCAGAAGCAGTATCATACTGTTCTTGAAGAATATTTAACATTATCCCATATGCAGAAAACATTTTCTCGAGAAATTGTACGCGAGGGCAACTATTTTTCATTTTATTTGCCTCATCACGCGGTAGTAAAACCCGATAGCTCTTCCACAAAAGTCAGGGTAGTATTTAACGCTTCTAGATCTTCCCAAAATGGGCTCTCTTTAAATGATGTGCTCTGCATCGGACCCACTTTACAGTCAGATTTAATGAACGTCATTCTCAATTGGCGTCTCTATAGATTCGTTTTCAACGGTGATATCGAAAAAATGTATCGGCAAATTCTCGTTCATGAAGACGATCGTGAATTCCAAAGAATTTTATATCGAACAGCTCTTGATAACCCTGTAGAAGATTTTGCGCTGAATACTCTAACCTTCGGGGTGAACTGTCGGGCATAGCTCACCGACTGGGACGAAGAGTCAGTCCGTCGCCTTCGCCTGTACGTCCACGGGTACAGCCTAAAGCTTCGGAAGGGCGCTCACGGCCTCGCCAACGACTACAGTCGCCTCAGCCAACCGGGCGCTCTAGGGCATGTACACGATCGACAGGCACCAATCGCAGCGAAAGTCCACGGGAACACCTTTTAAACGCCATCCGCGAGCTTCAGCGGCTGCAGAGTATTTTATAAATTGCACTAGTGCAAGGCGGGCGGCATGTTTTCGCCCGATGCGTATCCAAATGGTAATTTTGTAAATTAATTTTATTAATTTCCTCTTTTCTCTTAAAGCTACCTTTGTAACTAAACGCAGCTCAAGCCTGCGGCTTTAATTAAAGTTTGAATTATTGAAGTCTTAAAATACTGTAAACTAAACCCAGCTTAAAAGCTGGGCCTTAAGCTTAAACGCAATTGCAATGTACATTTTTTCTTTTGTTAATTTTCCTTCTTCTCAAATCAACCGCCAGCCAATAAGGTAATAAAAACCACGTTCAAAACGCACTACTTAATTTGTTATTAATTACCCCCTAATTAATAACCAAATTTTGTGGAGTTATTTCTGTTAAATGATACTCTTCATTTAACAGAGATCCCTGCAACCTTTGGTGGTTAATGAGGAGCACAACTTATTTTCCTCATCTTTAGCGCTTATTTCCATCCTCAAGATGGTAGGCTACCGAAAGCCTATCATCGCGTGCGCGTGTTATTTTTACGCGCTAAATCGCTCCTACAGCTCTTCAGCGGATTTTTTCACAAATTGGTCATACTCTTTTCGCAGGGCTCGATCGGCCCCCACGAAATTACGGCCGTTGTCTGAGAACAACTTTTGTGGGAGGCCACGTTGACCAATGAAGCGGGCAAAAGCAGCACAAAAGGCTTCAGAAGAGAGATCGGATACAGCTTCTAAGTGAATAGCTTTGGTTGAGAGATTCCAACACAATTTTTTAAAATTTTACGACACAAGCTCTACAAAAACTCTCGGCATTAAATGGAATGCGATCAGTGATTCATTCTGCTACTCTATTAAACCCGCCGCTTTAACGGGATCTGCTACAAAGCGACAAATTCTGTCTGCCGTAGCATCACTTTTTGACCCCGCAGAATGGTTAGCTCCAATCATCGTTCAAGCGAAAATGCTTATTCAACAACTCTGGATAGACGGCGTAGACTGGGACGAATGCGTTAAGCCCATGTCATTGGTCAAATGGAATGAATTTCTCGAAAATTTGCCTTCTATTGAGCTAATAAAAATTCCAAGATGGATTGGATTTGTTCCTCAAAACAAAATTCAAATCCATGGCTTCTGTGACTCCTCAGAAAAGGCGTACTGTGCGGCGCTGTATATGAGCACTTGTGATTCTAATAACATAATCAGTTCTCATTTGCTGGTCGCTAAAAGCAAAGTCGCCCCACTTCAGACTATAAGCTTACCTCGACTTGAATTATGTGCGGCACTACTATTGACTAAATTAGTCAAACATATACTTTACGAACTCGAATTTCCATCACATGAACTTGTCTTATGGTCTGACTCATCCATTGTGTTAGCCTGGCTTGAGAAACCCCGATACACTTGGAAAACTTATGTAGCCAACCGAGTGTCAGAGATTTTAAATAAATGTCAAAAATGCCACATGGAGGCATGTCTCCTCAGGAGAAAACCCAGCAGATCTCGGAACACGAGGATGTTCTCCACCTCAACTCCTCGACAACTCTCTTTGGTGGCATGGCCCTGGTTGGTTACTGCAAGAATCCAACAAATGGCCTAGTAATAAACCATCTGCCCTGGTGATTCCTGAAACTAAAAAAGTGGAAGTTCTCCATACCTTCACTCCTGATGATGATCTACTCAATAGATTGTCCTCATATCCGAGAGCTGTGCGTGTAATCGCATATATTTTCCGATTCGTTCATCGTTGTTCACCCACCTACCGAGTGAGCCGCCTAAACAATCGGGAGAATTATCTCAAAATGAAATAAATTTCGTCAAAATAAGAATGATTGTACAATCGCAATCAATATACTACCCTGAAGAGTGTAAAAATCTCAACTCCTCTTTACCCATCTCCAATAAAAGTTCTCTCTTAACACTTAATCCATATCTGGACCCAAATTCAGTTCTTCAGTAAAATGGTCGTTAGGCCAATGCCGCAGTCAGTTTTAACGAAAGACACTCCATTATTTTACCAGAAGAGCCCAATGCTTCGTAAAGCTCCTTATCTCAAAGGATACGTAAGTGTTTTTGTTTGCTTCTCAACCAAAGCTATTCACTTAGAAGCTGTTTCCGATCTCTCTTCTGAAGCCTTTTGTGCTGCCTTTGCACGCTTCATTGGTCGACGTGGCCTCCCACAAAAGTTGTTCTCAGACAACGGCCGTAATTTCGTGGGGGCCGATCGAGCCCTGCGAAAAGAGTATGACCAATTTGTGAAAAAATCCGCTTAAGAGCTGTAGGAGTAAGCTAGAATTAAGAATTGTAAATGTAATTTTGGTATAAATATCTGTGCTAATGCACAAAATAAAGCAGATTCTATTTGACTTGAAAACTGTGCGCTAGTCGCTATTTTTATTTATAGATAGAACTCAAAACTGGGGCATCTAATGCTCAGAAAGTCGGCATAGCCTTTGCTGCAAGTTAAACAAAAAGGGCAACTAGATAGTAAGTTTTTCCTATCTATTTAAAGATTATCCTACTAAACACACATCAAAAGCCTGCTGCCGCAAATTCTACAGCAATTCCATTCATGTGCTGCATTTCTGCTGGATGTAAGAGAAGGTAAGTAGAAGCAAGGCCGTCCAACCAAAGGTCGCAGTAGACCACTGCTGAGCAGTGTAAGCAGTTGTCGAAATCCTCAGTGTTCTCGGAAGCTGCCATGATAATCAAGTACAACAAAAGCAACTGCTTCGCCTTGTTTATTGCATCATAATGCTGCTGATTTTGACAACTTCTACAACTGCTCTTGGAACTGCCCACTGTTTCTTGTATGATGAATGATTCTTGCTGAAAAAGTGCGACTGGCTGCAGAAGCCTAACTCTAAAATTATTGTTTTGTAAACTTTTAGTTTCCCCAGAAAGACCGGCTCTAAAAAGGTGCGCAGGTGTTCGTGGAGCCGATTCTGTAATTAATCGCGAGGTAATTAGATCAATAGAATAACTGTTTATGCCTCATCAAGGCTGCTAACTTCTTTTTTGTTTTTTCCCCTGCACTGGTTACTAAAAATTGCTTCTCTTTTAAGGTTTTTGAAACATATTTGAACACTAATTGCTGCAGCTACATCTTAAAGGAGTATGACAACAATCGTCACCAAGCGATTTTTCTAGACGAAGCTGCAAATCTTCTAAGACAATTGTGCCTTAATTATCCCACCCACAAGAGAGGAAAAAATATAATCTCAACGAAAAATTTATAAAATTAAATGCAGAAGAGTGCTCTGAAAAAACGTCAGTTTGCGAAGTAAAAGAAAACATTTCACCAACAAAAAAGTAAAGAAACGAGACCTAGAGTTTTTTACACAATGTGTTCTTCCTGATCAGAGGAGAGGGCGTTAGGAAAAAAACTTCAGAAAACCATCACTGCAAGAAAACATATGTGACTCAATGCACTTGACATTAGGAAAACCTTCCCATTTTTCTTTGTTGAGCCAGAATTGGTAAGTAAAATTAAATTATGTTAATATATTACAAGTTTATTTTTCTATCATTTTAAATTTTTTTAGATATTATATGACTTTGAGTTAAGATGCAACGAAAATGCAAAATACTTTTTATCCGAGTGGTGCAGATATGCAGAAGTTATAACGGAAATTTTTGATGATTGTAGTTGTAGCTCCAACAGCATTGAAGAATTATAGTAATGAAATGCTGAAATTCGACCATTTGTTTATCTTCTCAAACTGCTTCCACATGCTACACATTAGCAAAAGCTCATCAAGCAAACGCAGCGTTAATATGGGAAAAAAACGAATTTAAAAAAAGCTCACATTTGGAAAACTAAAGATAAAACAAATTGCACTGACGAGCCCTGTTATATTATTTTTTAAAACTTTGAATGCTGGTAAAATTTCTGAAGTTCATTCTCTAAGGTGGTTTGAGGAAGACTTCGGATTTCATTACCGGCCTGGATTTATAATAAAATCAATTTTAAATGAGAATGAATATGGTTTGATTATTCAAATTTTACTTTTTAAAAATGAAGTTTATTTTTACATACGTTCTGTTCTTATGATAGGTTACGTTTTGCAGAAACACTGAACTCACTTTTAAAATTTACAAACGTTGTGCATAAAAAACCAACAGAAATTGTTTATGTAAAGGAAAAAGCTTATATTATAAAAGAAACTATTATTGATTAAAAATTATTTAATTTTTGAAATAAACTATTTATGTTTTTACTTGGCAACAGTTTCAGGAAGTAAAAATTTAAATATTTAAAATTTTAATATTATAGTTATCGGATACATTTTAATATTATTGTGTTTAATTTGATTTTATTTTAATACGATAAGTATTATTTTTTTAATTCCTGTTTGTATTAAATAATTTTTATAATTTTTATTCCTGTTTGTATTAAAATATAATCATCATTTGTATCTCTTTTAATTCAATAAGAATATAAATTTATTCCTATTGTATTAAAGTATAAGATAGGCTAGCACTGATCTATTCTATTTGTATTAAAATTGAGCACTTATGGAATAGAATTAAATTTTAATATTTGGTACGAATTAGATTCTAATACAATTTTGGAATGGTCATATATGTAATACAGTTTTTGTTAAAATTTATTCCAAGATTTTTGACCGTGTACTTTTGTAGTCGAAAAGTTGGTATTGCCTCGAAACCACGAGAATCAGTTACACGTTCAAGACTGGGGGCAGTACCGGATTTAGCTGGACATTATCAAACAAGAACGGAAAGGTGAGTCAGGAAGCGATGTGTTGTTTGCACAAAAAACGGAATCGAAAATCGAACAAACACAATTTGTTTCGCATGTAAAAAACCAATGTGCTTTGCTGGGGACAGAATTTGTTTTTAAATTGTTTTTGTTTTATTTGTTTTATTTATCAATGATATAATGTTCAATGTAAAAAAATTCCCAGTGTCTGTTATATGCGGATGATTTAAAAATTTTTCTAAAAATTAAATCCTTGTCTGATGCCTCGCTTTTGCAATCCGACTTAAATACCATCCTTGCTTGGAGCTCTAAAAACTCTCTCTTTCTTAACTGTAAAAAATGTATGTTTTCTACCTTTACAAAGTCACTGGTTCACCTTTTTGTATATTGTGCGCTTTGCGCATGAAACACAATGGTGCTTTGCCCCACAAAAAGGTGAACCCCCCAGTATACAGTATATGTAGTTGTTCCGTTTCGGAGAGCGCAGATAATGTGACGCAAATTATCTGCAGGAGAGAGTGGCCGAAGGCCTCGATTCATGCGCCAACGAAACCAGTTGAAATATAACCGCGAAACGAGTATACGACTTATACTCGAAATTTATTCAGTAGTAGAAGTCGAAAATGAAAACTTGAAAAGTTTTGAGCAAGTAATCAGCATGTCATTTATTAATGCACCAGGATATTACGTAATATTGCACACGATGTATTTTATTACACGTGTGTTAAATTGGTACGTGGTACAAAGTGGTACATGTGTATTATGCAATTAGTTACGTTATTTGGATATATCTGTTGTAGCGTGTTGTAACGAATGCATTATTTTTATTTGTTATATACACTGGCGATCAAAACTGAGTGCATGTTTTAAATATTTTTACTTACAGTAGCATAACGTTTTAAGTTATTGACGGATTTCAGTGAAATTTTCAGTAATTAAACTTTATTAAATAAACAATAAAACATAGCAAGCAGAAGTAACATAAAATTGCAAAAACAAGGGAATTGCAGCAAAAATATATGGCAACCCTATTCACTCAGTTTTGATCTCTTTGCATAACTGAAAGCGTAGAAGGCTACGCGTTTCCAAAGGAATGGAAATGTTCCGTTAGGTAAATGTAATCACATTTTTTTTAGCTTGTAGTATTATGCAGTGATCTTATGTTTTATTGTGTGCGGTAATTTTCGAGAATAAAGTCGCGTTAAAGTAAATTAATTAAAAAATGAGAAAAATCGCATTAGATGTTGAAAATAGCATAGTTACTATGACTAAAAGTGGAAATTCGTCACGTGTTATTGCTCAAAAATTAAAAGTAAGTCAACGCACCGTAATAGCTGTTCAAAAACGACGAAATGTTGATCCTGTACCGAATGCTGGAGGCCGACCTAGGCTTTTAAATGACTCAGATGCCCGTTTGATGTTACGCCAAATGCGAAACAAAAGATCCAAAACACCTAAACAGGCTGCTTTAGCAATAAATAAGAATGTAAGTGCACCAACTGCTCGTAGAGCTCTTCACAGAATTGGATACGTGTCAGCAGTTAAGAAGAAAAAGCCAGCTCTATCTGATAAAAACATAAAAGCCCGACTGAAATTCTGCAAAAGTCACAAAAATTGGACAGTGGAAGATTGGAAACGGGTAGTTTGGTCCGATGAAACAAAAATAAATCGTTTTCAAAGTGATGGAAAAGAATATTTTTGGCATAGACCTAAGGAACGCCTTCAAAAACATCATGTAAAACAAACCGTCAAACATGGTGGTGGTAGCTTAATGGTTTGGGGGTGTTTCACTTGGTGGCATTTGGGGCCATTGGTTAGAATTGAAGGAATAATGCGCAAGGAAGACTATCTCCGTTTTCTCTAAACAAACTTGCCGGACTTTGTCGATAAAAGCGCCTACCCTGAGAATGAAGTGGTTTTCCAGCAAGACGGGGACCCAAAACATACTGCGAAAATTGTGCAGCGCTGGCTTCTAGAGCAAAAGTTTGAAGTAATGCAGTGTCCACCACAAAGTCCAGACCTCAACCCCATCGAAAATTTGTGGGCTGTGGTCAAAAGACGATTGGGGCAGTATGAACGAGCGCCAACAAACATGGACGAACTTTGGGGGCGAGTAAAATTAGAATGGGAAAATATTCCAAGCCAAATAATAGAAAATTTAGTTGAGAGCATGCCTAGGCGTATGAAACAAGTAATTAAAAACAAAGGATTGTGGATTCCCTACTGATATCTAACTTATACTAGCTAACCAATAAGAAGTTCAAAACTGAGTGTATAGAGTTGCCTTATGTTTTTCTGTGAATTTGTTAATTTTCGTTAAGTCAAGTTTTTACTGGATACTAAGTTTTATTGTGAAGATAATAAAGATCGTCAGTGATCGACGAGTAACAACAAGCACGTAGAACTTATAGACAAAAATGACGAAAGAAGTCCGAATGGATACTGGCGAAAACCAACCTAGCACGAGCACTCCTAATACGGTGGTTACAGAATCTGAAAGACGTCAAGCACTGAAAAATCTTCAGTTACAAAAGATCTTTATGTTTGTAGAAGCTATTATCAGCATCTTTAAAATAGAGGTGGAAAAGATAATCGATGTTGACAGATCCAATCAAGTAGCGGGCATAGTGTATACTATATATGTACAATATATTAAGAAAGATGAACAATCCGAAGACGGATAACGATAAAATAGCGGGGATCAACGACAGTTCAACGGCCAATGCAACTACGATAACAAATAAAGACATATTAGGAAAATTAAACTCTCTCAAATTTAAAGAAGTTTTGCACCCGATCGATGAGAACTACTTCGATTACATGGTTTGCACACCAATAATAGCAATACTGACAAATTTCAGATCTTCACTTGAGGAGCTAAGACTAGGTACAACTACTATGTCGGTTCCAAATCGTAAAACGAAGTCAAATGAAAAACAGACGCCTAGAAGAAGCATTGGATCATGGGGGTTGTTGAACTGTCATATGACTCTTTTGCACGGCATCCAGTATCCACCAGAAAGACGATCATACTTATTGCAGAGTATGGGCCCAATGACTCTTGCTGTCATGCTAGTAAAAGATAAAGACCGGAATGAAAAAGTTAAAGAAGCACTTAAAATGCAAATAGGTTTCTTACCCATGGCCGAGCAGATAATAAATTGCTTAATTTTATCTAAAGAAAATAGTGGAGAAGCTAACCCATTATTAAAGGAACTTGCAGACGTACTTCTGCTAACTTCGCATAGAGGAACTAGAAGAAGCTATTTCCCATTAGAATATTACGTTCTTTTATTCAGAATGGTGGGTGCAGCAAGATTTTTCTTCGGAGGTGACCTATCAATGGCATTCTACTGCATGATGCAAAAGAAATTTCAATGGCGAGTTAAAACCAGTGGAACTTCGGAAGAGGCTAAGCAAATGTTGTTTCATGCGACTTTTACTAGAGGCATGGAAAATCTTGGAATATTGAGCCAAATAACAGATATCTCCACTTGGCTAAAACGCAGCGAGGTTTCGAAGTTCTTTTCAGCAAGAGCATCTGCAGCCGCTATTGATTTCTATATGCCTAAATTCACTCACGTTTCAAAGATGACACGCCAGCTCCCTACAAAAATACTTGGAACTGCACAACCAATGCTTGTTAGTGAAATACAATTTTCTGGGCCAAGAAAGCGTTTTTGTTCAGACGCTCTTAAGGAATTCATAACATCAGGAAAAACACAGATTACGTATGCCACGGACATAGCGAGTTTGGTAACAGCTTTGAATCAACTGAAGATGGATCTTCTGAGGGAGGACGAAAAACAGGATTTCAAAGCGGGGTTTGGAGCATGGTATAAGCCCACATTTGAAACTAACGGTGACTGTACTTTGGAAATAGCTCCTGATGTCGTTTTTGCAGAAAATGGATCTCTGTTTTATGTTTGAACGTTTTAATTTTCCAAGTTTTGATTTTTCAAAATTTATGTTTATTTTAATTAATAATTATTTGTGAGGTAGGCAATCCCATTTCGTATTACTCCCTGGAGATTTCAAAATAATCCGTCTATTATTTATAATTTTGTGACACCGTAAGTAAAAATATGCTGAAGATGCATTCAGTTTTGATCGCCAGTGTAAGAGTAAATTTTAATATACAGTAGTTTTCCGATTTAACGAACCATCGGTTTAACGAATTCGGGATTTAACGAACTCATAAAAATTTTGAATTGAGTACCTTGTAAGGAACAAAATTTCTGTGTAAATTTTCTCCCACATGTGTTCTTACTTTCTCCTTACCTTTCTTTAGACTTGCTCTCAGCTGGCGACTGGGTCGCTCACGCAGGCGACATACAGAAATTGAACCCCACCGGGATTATAAACGACAACGTTATAGCCCAAAGATAGCCCAAAGGGCTGACATTGTAATATGCAGTCAATGCGATATGAAGCTGATGGCAGATGCTATATCAAAGGGCTCGGAAAATTACAACTGTCCATGTTGCCGAGTTACAGTTCAGGAAACTATTCAAGTATTTACATAAATTGTTATTTAAGTTTTTTCAAATGTAAATAAAAACTTTGTTTTTCATCACCTTCGCCGTGTTTGGGGGTTTATTTCATTTTAAAAATTGGGGTTTTATTTCATATGAAATAAAGCCCCAAGATTGCGGTGTTATTTCATTTCTGTTTTGGGGCATTATTTCATTTCGTTGGGGTCTTATTTCATTATTAAAATTGGGGGTTTATTGCATATGTTATAATCCCCCACATTTTGGGGGTTTATTTCATTATTTTTTTGGGGGGTTATTTCGTGGGGGGTTATTTCATGCCACCGTGATTTACCAAGGAACTTACTTCGAGTGTATTCATTCATAGAAGATCTAGTCATGGGATACATCCTTGGGCGTAGGAATAAGCCCTAACATAATTAGGATAATTAAATAATTACGCGTCATTATAATTTAAACAACTCTAATTATAATAAATAAATAACATGTAGGTTCAATAAGGAAGATGTGATTTGAATTATCATCTGAAGAAATAAATATAATTAAGTTTAATTAAAAATATTCTAACCCTTGGCTAGTTTAATAACATAGCATGTGAATTAGGGTAGGATATATAAGTTAACACTCTTAATATTAAAACCCTGACGACACAAAATCGTCCGCCACTGAAAAACAAAAGTTTCGTATTTCGTCTTGCGAAACTCATCAAAAGTATGTTTCCATTGTTTTTGCTGACTCGACACACGCGCCGATAAAACGACATCAAGGAACGGCAGCAGCGAGCAGCGACGGTGATATCAGCAGCGGCCGCAGGGCTAGCTTTAAGATATTTAATAATTGTTAAGTTAGTCTTAATTTGAATCTAAAGAAATAAAGGAACTCGCTACCTAAAAAATATTTTTTTTAAACCAAATTAATCCAAGTTAATTTAACTTATATAGTACTACGAAGGCTCTTAACGTTTCCGAATTAAACAAGAATACCCAATGTTAGGTATTACCAACAGCTTCCGTAGGGTTACGTTGTGGGTAGGTTTCCTACGGGGGTGGCTCTCTCATTAATATGTTTTCTTTTTATTTTTTTTCATGCACCGCGACGATAACGGGCACATACAAGCAAGCAAGCAGCTGGCCAGAGGGAAACATGAGACCAAGCCACAAGAACGGGAGCATCATACGATATTCGAGAAGGTTCGACAACAAGAGAGGAAGCTACCAACAACGAAAGCTCACGAGATGAAGAAGACAACTTGTAAGGACCAAAATTTGCACTACAAATTTTGCCTACATATTTTTAAAAGCAAATTGTAAATTTTCTTTTTTTTTAGTACGAGAGTAATCCGATGAAACTGAGTTTCAAAGAACTTATGAAACAGACACTACCCCCGCCGGGAGCCTTTTTCCAGGCTAAAAAGGGCCCGACACCCACCACATCTGTTACAACGGCCGGAAAGGCCATCAGAACGAGTTGGTGCAAGGTCACCAGGCATTGCCCGGTCTGCCGAAGCAGTGCAAATTAATTACGACGAACGACTACCTCGAAAGGTCAGAAATCTAACCGTGCAAACTCACGGTAGAACTTATTAAACAACAAATAAGCTAAATAAACATTAAATAATGCGATCTTATTTGTGAAAGTTATTATTAATTGATCAATAAAACTAACGCACATTTGCGCTATAAACATTTTTAATATTTGTCAATGGACAAGGGGGCTTTATTGTCCAATAAAACTCCATTGATAGTCATATAATCGCTGTTTAAGATAAATAAAAGGGCTGATTAAAACCATATAAATGTTTATTATTTCTACTTAATAAAGAGTACGGCCAGAAAACACTCCTGCAAACGCTTAATATTCAAATATACGAGATAACGATTCATGCATGAAAGTGGTTTAAATTCATGCACGAATCGTCATCCATCATGATCGATGAGGCCTACAGGGGTGTTTAAACGTAAAACACTAGCCACGGACAAGAGACATGTAAGTCAAGGCAGGTCGATAGTGGGGTTAAGGGAAAATATGGTGATAGACCACCAAGGGTTAACATTATAATAGGCACAATAAACGATTATGCACATACTTACCCATACACTCACATTTTCCTCTTTATCTCGTAGTGAGCTAAACTTGACACCCAAACCTAACGGGAGAGTCACGCCAGGCGGGCAAATGGAGAAAATTATTAGAGCGGTCAACATGGTACAGTCGCGCCAGCGACATCGAGTTCCCTTAGCGACATCTACGTCGCATACACGGACATCAGAGAACTCCAAAGAGAGCATGTACCCGAGGAACGACGTAGCTACCTAGTCGGGAAAAATTAGCTGAGACTATGACAGTGAGCGGCGACGACCCGACCATCCACTCAGAGCGGAGAGCGGAGTACGATCGGTGCACTGCCATATCGACACATCGGAACCAGACAACAAATCGGCGCTCAGAGCGGGAGCCGAATAATTGAGTCATGCGCACAAATCAACATGTCGAAAAAGCCACCAACACATCGACAAAGTAGAGCGCAAAGCAAATCGGCACTCAGAGCGGGAGCCGAACAACCGAGTCATGCGCACTAGTCAACATGTCAGCAAAGTCACCAATACATCGACAAAAGTAGAGCGCAAAACAAATCGACACTCAGAGCGGGAGCCGAACAACCGAGTCATGCGCACTAATCAACATGGTCAGCAAATTCACCAACACCTCGACAAAACAAAGCGCAAAACAAATCGGCGCTAAGAGCGGGAGCGAACACATCCCCAACCAGCATCATGTCGACCACCTATACACACATAAGAATAAGCAGGGGAGTACAAAGAACGACAATATGACAACCAGCAGAACAAACGAGAAGGGAACAAAACTACAAATCTACAAAATCACCATAGCGAAAGAATTATGGAGCATCGAAAAAGAAGAAGAATCATTTACGAAGTCAACAACATCCGACTGCTGCCTATAAAAGGCCGAGAGAGAAGAAAATCTGGACAGTCAGTGAAAATTACCATCAAGTGAACATTAAAATCAGTGTACATACCGCGAAAAGTACTAATTCGTTCAGAAGTAATCTCAGTGCAACCAAGTCAGAGGAGGAAAAGGACGCTACAGCGATTGTGATAAAGATCAAACAGCTTGAAAGGATACTTTACTCCCCGACCATCAGGATTTCACGGTAAAAAGGCATCTCTTGCAGGATAAACCCACCGAGACTGTGCCGAACCAGAGATTGAAACGAAAGTGCGTGTGTGTGTGTGGACCGGCAGCAAAGGCGCCGACCCAGTGAAGAATCAAGTGGCAAATTTAGGCTAGTGTAACCTCTCCATCCTCCTAAATCCTCCTAAATCAAACTCCAAATAAACACCACCTGCCCCATCCTTAAGTTTACCAACGGACGACTTCGCTAAACCGACGTTGGTAAATTTACTCTTTTTCCCATTTAGGTTACCTACCTACCATTACACGGCCGGCAAGCTCATTCCACGACTGGCCCACACACTGACTCTCAAGGACATCGAGGACAAATCCATCGGAATCGGCACCATCAATCAAGCCACACCATTCGGGACTCGGTGATATTAAAACATTTTCTTTTCCTTTATTTATTTCAAAATTTATTTCAAAAATTTATTTCAAAATTTTATTTCAAATATTTATTTCAAAATTTTATTTCAAATATTTATTTCAAATATTTAAACCATAAGTTAGATAAAATTTTATAAAACGAAATATTTATTTTATTGCACTTCAGGCGAAATATTTCTGAATTTAAAGATAGCCCACAAAATTTATAGAGTAATCGGAATTTCTAAAAATAACCAACAGAAAATATTTAATTCCTGCTAGCAGTAAAGTTAAATTAACGTAATTCTAAAAGTAAGACAAGTTTTCCTAGAATAATCACTCAAACGTCAAGGACCGCCACAGTATCGAACTTCCTTGACGCTGTAAAATTCAAATTAATTCTTTTCTTGGAATACTTATAATAAACTGAAGAAACTTCTTACTGAAAGTAAGAAGAAAGATTCTTACTGCCGCACATCGACGACCTCAAACTTTGTAATCCTAAAACCTTCAAGATTGAAAATACAATACTTTGCATTTTGAAAAAAATAGGATTTCCTATTCAAGTCAGCGATTTATATAAGCTCTTTAGATTGCCCTTAACTGGTTACTCATTAACAGATTTTTTGAGTAGCAAGGAATTAGTGATCTCTATTACTGATTACAACTTATTGAGATTGAATTTGCGGATCTGTAATTGTAAAAGTGCAAAACCAGATTTCAACTGCAAAAGCTGTGCCTTAAGAACAGCGCAAAGACTAGTCAAGAAATCCAATTTTATAGACGAGTCTTCTACTTCATTGTCTGATAGCAGTACATCATCAATGTCTCCTCCAGACAACACTCCAGCCAGATCAAATTTTGATCTTGATGCCGTTTTGAATGATGCAGGTGGTACTCCAGTAGAACAGGCCAACGATCAAACTGCATTGACAGTGACCAACATCAGCAATTACATTGAGTCTATTATAAAAATGATTCAAGAAACCAATATTTGTGACGTGTTATCGACTGCAGTTATCTATCAAGGCTTTGACTTTCAAGCCATTCAGGGATTGATGGAGCGTTATGAACCTGACGAAAACACTAGGATCAAGGACACAATCTTCTTGATCATAGTGGTTCTGTCCCGTGGAACAACAGTCGTCAACAAGTCCCAAAAAATAAAACCTAATGCTTACCGTCGTTTGCAAGTAGCTGTCCGCAAGTATCACATTGCTCAGAAGCTCACATCACAATCTGATCGACTCACCATGACCCTTCCTAGAATAGCAGCATCCTTTCCCCAGATCTGCTATGAAATTTGCAAACAAAACGAATCTCTAAGTAGACCTGTCACTGTTAGTACAATGGCAGGGAAAGGATATACTAGGTTTCCTGCAAGAATGAGAGGCAATTTTATGTTTGCCCTTTTCAACAACTCGACTAATCAAGCCCTATTCAAAGCCATGCTCCACTATATGGTGGAGGAAACTATTATTTTGACATCCAAAAGATCAAAACCCACCCCACCAATTGAAGATCCTCTAAACAGAGTGACAGTGTTTGCTACGGCAATATATAACAACTCTCAAGTACCCACCACTATCAAGACGGCAGTGGCTAATGAGATTAGTGCTCTACAATTGCCTCTAGCAGATTGGGAGGCAGTGTATAATGCAAAATTCCCTGACTTTGTGGATATTACATCTGTTTTATTTAAGTAATAAAATTGATTAATATCACACAGAGACTGACTATCGATTAAACCATTGAACAAATCCAAGTTATCTAATAAAAGTCATTAAATGATCTTGGAAATAAGCTTGGAAAATTTGTTTAATGAGGTCGGTCTTTGTGTTTAAAAAAAAAAAAAAAAAAAAAAAAATGTTTATATATCGGAAATATATATTTTTTGCTAAGATGGATATCTTTTGTTTACTTCAATATGTTATTAGATATATTTTATGTTTTGTTCTTATTCTTTATATATTTTTGAAAAGGAATACATTTTAACATTAAAATAATGCAGGTGGAGAGAATATTTTAGTACTGGAAAAGTTACGAGAAATGCAACAGAGAAAGCTTTTGCCCAACTCCATCAAACTACTGTTCTAGATTTTTTCAAAAAAGTCTCTTAATTGCAAATAAATTGAATTTATTATAAGCCTACCCTTTTTCTGAAATGTGTATAATACTCATTTTTCGCTTTAAATAAACACAAAAATAAACATTAATACTTGGTTTTTATTTGCGTTTGCTTCCTTTGGGCGAAATTCTATTAATCCAGTAATCCGGATAATTCTATAATCCGGATTGGGGTCCGCAATCAATTATCCGGATTATCGAATTATTACTGTATATCAAGGTGCATAAATCGTCGCCATCACACTTACGATTTTTCCTCTTTTGTAGAAATAAATATAAGTTTATATAAAAATATACAATACTATAGATCATTTCATTGTTTTTTATTATCAGTTTCTTTTATTATTATTTTTTGATGTAGTGGATGTTGTTACATTTTTTCAATACGATCTAATAACATTTCAGTTTCTAACAATGATTTTTCAGACTTCACCACGGTCTCGTCTAAAAAAAACCAAACATTCAGCTGCGGGCGAATTTATTCAGCTGGATATGACAAATTTTCCCGTTTCCAAAAATCGGTTTGCAATTTTAGCAGACATTTCAATCGAGACAACGCAACACAAAATCCAAGAAAAGTGGTGAGTTCTGTTAATAACGATGTGCCCAAAGTTATTAAAAGAAAAAAAATATTGTCCTCCTATTACTTTAAATAAAGTAAACATCAAAACTTTGATTGACCAATTATATAAAAAAATAGCAAAAATCTATTTTAAAATTACAAATATATCTCGGCACAAGAGCAAGCTCTACATAAAATACCTCGGAATTCACTGCGAGATTATGGCTCTCCTTACAGAGAAAAAAAATATAGAATCGTTTTCTTTTACGCCCAAGCAAAATAGACAAGTCAGTCTAGTCTTGCGCGGCCTACATTTTCTTACTGAAAGTGCTGACATTCAGCAGGGATTAAATATTATTATACCTGAAACAGTGCAAAAAGTAACCAAGTTTACTACTCCTTCCTCCCTTAAGGATAATTTTGACACGGGACTTTTTCTCGTCGCTCTCTTTCGAGGAACAAGTATTGAAGATATTTCTACTAAATTCTAAAACAATTTAAGCCATATTGTTTTTGAAATCAGGATTATTTTTCGAGTACCTTAAATTGATAATCACTATAATTACATTCGATGTTGCTTATTTATATAGAATTAAATATACTTAAATACGCGTTTGATATATATTAAATTTTTAAATTCCGCTGAAAAGCCAAGTAATGTGCTTAGTGGAAAATCCTAATTGTATTGGCAATTGGGGGTATGTTTAGTACGTAGGTGCATTCTGTCTGTCCCGGCTGGTCGGGGCAGGATCTAGAATGTAAATCGTGCATGCGTATAGGTCGGGTATACGTATCTTTGGAAGATTCATACCTCCGGGCGAATCCAAAAAAAAAAAAAAATAAAAATATTGTGTACCAGACTATCAGCTGGGAGGCTTCAAAATCTCGCAGCAAGGAGGTGTAGTGCAAGCGCTGCCAGCTTTGGGGACACATTGCGAAGAATTGGTAATAGGAAATATCGTTGTGTGAAATGCGAAAAATTAAATGGCCCAGGTAAAAATGTTCGCTAATAAAAAGTGCTGATGCAAAACTTTTTTGCATTAACTGCAGCGAACTCGGTCACCCAGCTAACTGGAAGGGGTGCCCTTCTTACAAGGCCTTCGCTCAAAGGGAAAAAACTTAATTAGCGAAGCTAAAGATAAAAAGAACATTGAACTCTCTAATGTCCAGAGCTCTTTAAACAAGCAATCTCATGTCGTTGAAGGTAAATCATACGCAAGTAATTTCTCCAATAAATCAAATACAGTGAAATCTCCCATAACGGAAACCTTCCTTGCGCGGACAGTGGCGTTTCAGAGAGGGGGCCATGGCTCCCCCGAAAAATTAGGAAAACTAAGTTTAATATTTTCTATAAGCTATTATTTCTAACAAATCTGAAGCCCAATACTCGTACCTATCAATTAACAATAAATACTTCAGTATAAAAATGAGTTAAATAGAAAGTATTTATTTTTAAACAGTATTAAAATAACAATCATTGTCAGTAGTCAAAAGCCACTCGCATCCAGTCAGCGCCTTGTGAACACAAAGAAATCTGGCAACAATGCAGCCATGGGATGACTAGAAAAACACGAATGCTATATTTCACCATTGAGTAACTAATAATATAAAGTACGAATCACTCATATATTTCTTTGAGCGGTTGTTGATGTGGGCGCTGGAGGTAGAGCGGGGAAGACATTTTGGTGGATAGATTCTCTACATGCAAAGAAAAAAAAACGTTTATCACCAGTTTGCTGCAAACGAATTTCTTTTGTCGTGCTTGAAATCGTTTTTTGCAAACGTTTTAACAGTTGTAATAAAAAAAGTAAGTTACGGGAAACGCGTCAATTAGTTGCAGGAAATGAATACCGTTTGTCACAAACGCGAGTGGTTTTTAAGTTGTTGAATTTTTAAGTTGAAAAATTTGTTTTTCCCTGCTGAAAACTTCGTTTGCAGAAAAAGAAGCTCAGTTGCCGGCGTTGCTTGCACTACAGAAATAAAGCAAAAAACGCACATGAAAAAACGTTGTCGCTTGCTTCCCTCCGTTGTTGTTGCTGCTGTTGCTTTGCAACGGGTGTTTTTCTATCGGCCGCTTGTGTTCGTTTCGCTGCGTGCCTGCGCTCTTATTCTCAATTTAATTGCGAGTCGATCTTTGTTGTTTGCGGTCGCGTTTATATTGCGTGGTAAAAAATAAGTTTGAAGTCGTTCAATAGTGATATATACAGTGTAATCTCGTTAATCCGGACACCTGCTAATTCGGACATCGCGGAAATCCGGACAGTTCAAATCTTACACTGTCGACACTGTAATCCGGACAGTACTTGTATTTTTTACCTCTTAAATTCGGACACTTTTTTTAGTGTCTTGTTTTGCTGTTTGTTCGACTTATTGCTATTTATAGACAAATAAGAGCATATAAAGAGCTGTGTTTGTTCTTTTTTTTACCGAGAATTGCTTTCGCATGCCTATCCCCACCAAATACATACACATACAAATACACATACTTCGTCTTGCGCTAGCCTCTAATATACGAGAGCGTAAAATAACACTGCTCTCAATATTGCAGGTTAAATGTTGCACTTGACAACAACTCTCTCAAATTTCGGTTATATTTCCTATGAATCAAATGGTAACTGAATAAAATTGATGTCTCATACGCATGTACGATACAGTGCAAATACAGTACGATATTTAAATTAAAAGATAATGTAATAAAGATTAGCGAAAGATTTGTTTTGAATGCATTCTAAGAATCTTTTTTGGTACGAATTTTTGTTTTCTTTAGACAACCCTGGCTGTAATATTTACGAAGCGAATAAAAAAATAGCCGGACAACTTCGTTAGCTGGTTAATATTCAAACAGATGTCAGTCACTTTTTCAGTTGTGAAGTTGAATGTTACATAAATTTGCGTGGAAAATTTGCGTGTTAATTATCTATTAAACTTTTGTTTATGTAAACTACATTGCAAATTAATAATGGCACCAATAGTTAAACAAAAACACACTTTCTTAACGATTGATAAAAAAAAAGAAATTTTAACAAAATTGGCACAAGGGAAGACATTACGACAACTAGCAGTGGAGTACAATGTTGGAAAATCAACAATTTCAGACATTAAATTAAATAGAGTAAAGATTGATACGTAAGTTTTCTAAAACATTATGATTTTCATAATTCACAAAATTTATTTTTATTCAGATACATAAATAAATCAGAAAATGGCCTTGGTAAACGTAAAACAATGCGAACTGCTGATTACCAACTGATGGAAGATCGCTTGTATAATTGGTTTATAAATAAGAGGAAACATAACGCGCCAATATCGTCTGACATCATTCAAGAGAAGGCAAAGCAACTTTGTGCAGACATTTATGGGCCAAGCGCTGAATTTAAGGCCAGTAACGGTTGGTTTAACAATTTTCGTCAACGATATGGAATAAAATTTCTAAAAATATCTGGCGAAAAGCTATCGAATGATCCAACATCTGTTCAACCATTTATTGAGATGCTACACGCAAAAGTTGCTGAAATGGGCATAACATTTTCTCAAGTATATAATGCTGATGAGACTGCATTATTTTGGAGAAAGCTGCCAGAAAAAACACTTGCTCTGCATTCAGAGAAATCCGCACCAGGGCGTAAAATTGGTAAGGAAAGAGTTACCCTTCTGGTCTGCTGCAATGCTACGGGAGATCATAAACTAAAACTTCTAATGATCGGAAAAGCTAAAAACCCAAGAGCATTTAAAAAAGTAAATCTGCCATTAGATTATGCTAACAGCAAGAATGCATGGATGACTGAGCTAATGTTTAAAAACTGGTTTAAAAAATCATTCGTAAAACAAGTAAGACGATACCAAAAAGATAATAATTTGTCATCCAAAGCACTTTTACTGGTAGATAATGCGACTTGTCACCCAAAATCATTAACAGACATTGATAAGGATATATGCGTTATGTTTTTGCCACCAAACTGCACGGCTCTTATCCAACCTATGGACCAAAATGCCATTCGAATTTTAAAAATTAATTATCGCAAAAGTTTTTTATCCCTTCTTTTATCCAGTACAACAAGTATAATGGATACTTTAAAAAACTTTTCTTTAAAAGACGTTGCGTTTCTTACATCAAATGCTTGGAATATTGTTGATGAAAAAGTTCTAAAGAAATGCTTCAATAAAATTCTATATGATGAAGAATGGAGCCCGGATGATGATCTGCCTCTTGCGACTCTACGCTCCAGTGATTCTACTGAAATTGTTGACTTACTTGTCGATATATCTGCCTCTGATCTGCCTCTTGCGACTCTACGCTCCAGTGATTCTACTGAAATTGTTGACTTACTTGTCGATATATCTCCGGATGTGTATGAAAACTCTGAAATAAATGAGTGGTTGAATGATGATACTGAAATATCTGATGATGAGGTTGAAGAAGACGATATCGATGACTGCAGTCGCAATGAAGATGAAAACGGTGTTCCAAAAACAATGCACTCTGAGGCCATATCTGCGTTTAATACATGTATAAAATATGCAGAGGAGCAGGACTTTGCTGCTGGAGATATTTTAAAACTTATAAGTCTAAGAGATGTTGCACACAAAGAGAAAAATGGATTAAAACTTCGCCAAATAAAAATTACAAACTTTTTTCAAAACACTTAAAGAAGTTAATGACTTTACAAGAAATGTAAAGTAAAATGAAAAATATTTATACAAATATTGCTATTCAATAAAAATCACTTAAACCTATATTTAATTGTATTATTTCGATTTTTTTTTGTAAAGTCTTGGTAATCCGGACAATTCGGTATTTCGGACACTGCCTGGTTTCTAATTGTCCGGATTATCGAGATTACACTGTATATATAAACAAATATTGTGTAAATTCGTATTAAAAAATAAAAATGTGCATTATTTTATAGTTTTTAATAGAACTTTGCAAAACAGTTTAAAGTGCCACAAATTATAAAGAAAAACAAAACCTATATAAAAAACGTTGTCGCTTGCTTTGCTATGTGTTGTTGTTGCTGCTGTGGCTTTGCAACGGGTGTATTTCCATCGTATGCTTGTGTTCTTTCATTTCAAATCAGTTAGCAACAAAGTGCAGCAAGTGGATTTCATTATTATTTCATATTGATATACAAATTTAAAAAGTTCTATACAAAACTATCACTACCGAAAATGTTTCTTTAGTAAAGTGCAGTTTAATTAAAACATATAGTTTGCGATAAGTCATTTGAGTAAAGTGAGCATGAAGAAATATTGTGTTATTTAGAAAACGAAAATGTTCGATCTTGTGTAGCTTTTAATATAACTTTCACAATTTTTATATCAATCTGAAATAGTTATTCAAATAATGATTTAATTGTTTTTTAATATATCTTTGCAAAACAATTAAAAGTTTGAAGATTTGTTGACTGCAAATGTTAAACATTTGGCATCATTAAAAAAAAAGAATTATGAAAGTAAAATTGCAAAATATTTAAAAGTAAATTTCAACGGCAAAATTAACTTAATTAAAGTGCCGGAGTTAAGTTTTCAAATCCTAAACCAAACTCTTCAAACAAGCTTCGGAATTTCGGAGGTCATTTATTACACAATTGAGAACATCGAAATAGACCACAATGATATTATAGACTATATTTGTCAATTCATTAGTGACTCGAATTTCATCTTAAATATCAATGGTGACAGTTCAGGTCAGTTTTTGAAATAAAATGCAATTACAGTAGTAATTCGATAATCCGACTACTCTATAATCCGAAAATCCAGTAATCCGACGGTTTACTTTCACAGCGCTGGCTATTCTGTAGTCCGAATTAATTGCAATTCTGTAATCCGAATTGCATGATTTACTCATGTTTTCATTAGAATTCAACGTTGTAACGGGAATATAACGTATTTCAGCAGTCAGAATTTCGCAACTGAGCGAAAGTGTATTATGTATATTTTGTCATTGTTTATGAGTTATTGCGAGTGACAACACATAAAATGAACAATAAAAAACGTGCTCATAGAACACTGTCTCTAATGCAGATGAGGCTGCACTTTTTTGGAAATTACTGCCGAGTCAAACTTTGGTGTATGATAAAGAACGATGTGCTCCGGGAAGAAAAATGTCAAAAGAACGAGTAACTATTCTCTGCTGTGCAAATAAATCTGGAGATCATAAATTGCGTATTGCGGTTGTAGGAAAATCAAAGAAGCCACGTTCATTTAAGAATGTTCCTCCGGTGGAGTACTATTCATCTAAGAATGGTTGGATGACTTCATTTATATTTTCGGAATGGTTTTACAATTCATTTGTTCCACAAGTTAAAGCATACCAATCTGAAAACAATCTGGAACAAAAGGCCCTGCTCATAATAGATAACGCACCGTGTCATCCAACAGAGCTTTCTCATGAAAATTATAAATGCTTGTTTTTACCACCTAACTTCACAAGTTTAATTCAACCCATGGACCAAAACTCCATTAGAATAGCCAAAATGTCGTATCCTCAAAAAGTCACTCCTATGTCATATAATTGGAGGAGGTGAAGAATACGATAAGGCATTGAAGTCATTTACATTAAAAGACGCATGTATTTTACTCAAGCATTCTTGGGGCAACCTTCGAGAGGAAGTTATTAAAACTTGCTGGTCAAAAATATTTGATGAAAACTGCATCTCTGAAGATGATATACCATTATCTATCCTTCGACAAAATAAAAATTCTATAGAAACACCAGAAGATAGCATTACTATGGATTTTATGAGGGAACTTGTTCAAAACACTATGCACATTAATTTGACCAATGATAATTTAAATGAAAAGATTGAAGAAAGCTACAATACTGATAATGACGATGAAGATGAGAGTCTACAGTTGCCAGAAGACGATGAAGCTGAAATTCATGTCGAAAAAGGTGATCAAATATAAAATTCTGAAGCACTTACTTATTTAAACAAATGCATTCTATGGGCTCAATAAAAAGATCTTGCGGATGAAAAAGTTATACAGCTGACAGATTTGCGAAATGAAGCATTGGAGTTATGTACAAATAGTGTAAAACAAACAACCATAAAAGATTTTTTAAAACCTAGTTTTTTTATTTATTTATACATGTTTTTATACATGATTTGAACTGATTTTTTATTTATATTAAAATTGATTGATTTATATTATATTTTTAGCTAATTGAATAAAAAAACCTGAACTGTTAAACTCGTAACAAAAATTAACTCTAACTTTATTATTTTTATATATCGCTAGAAAATAAAATACATACATATTTGATTTTTCATTGAAATTTGTGTTTTTCTTTAATAAACTTATGGAAAATAAAACTATCCAATAATCCGAATGTTTCGATAATCCGAATGGGGGTCTGCAATCATTAGTTCGGATTATCGAATTACTACTGTACTACATTTTAAACTAGAAAAACGTTAAGTAAAAGTTTAAACTCTTGAATTAAGTTCAGTATTGTTCGCTTTGTTTAAGTAACGAATAAGATTAATAAAATGTATTCTGATGTTAAGATGATTAACTAAAAATTCCGATCTTTTCTTCACCATCCTGGATGATGACCCTGGGTAAGTAGGCTATAGGCAGCGGCTTTTAAGAGGGCTCCTGAAAATAAAATGAAACAGGTGAAGGTTGGGCGGGTAAAGACCGGGTGGGGAAAACAACACCTCCTCCCCTCCCCGACTTTAGAATCACCGTCACCAAGCCACCATATAGTCGTCTCTCTCTATCTAAGTTTTCTTTTCTTGAAGTTGCTCCTTTAACCCTCTGCACCAGATATTTTAATTTCCTCTAACCCCCAGGCATCCCACGGTCCGAAGCAACCCCACTCCCATCTTCCCTGAGCTACGACCGAAGCATAGCTAGGCGTGCAGGAACCGCTTCGAGGCTGTGGGACTTGTCTATTTTGACATCTCAGCCAAGAACTGGGTAGTTGTCTGTTACAAGGCAGTATACATAGTTGGCTACATAGTGGCAGCAAAGGACTGCACAGTAACGACAGTGCAACAGCAGCGGAAGAGCTGCCCGGTAGTAGCGTAGCAGCAGCGAAAGAGTTGCACAGTTGCAGCGTAGCAGCAGCGGAAGAGCTGCACAGTAGCAACACAGCAGGGAAGATTGCGCAGCGTCGCAACATAGTCACATTCGAAGGATGATCATATCACAGGATCTTACGACATCGTAGTTACGCAGACTTAGGATTCAGGTTTATTGTAAAATTTGGTATCGATAGCAAATTTCGTTATATTTTATAAATAAGTCTTATTAAAAATTATTTCCATTATTATAGGCATTAAAAAAATTCGGAAATTTAAATTGATTGAAGTTAGAAGATAGTTAAAAGAAACCTATTCGAAGGTGAGTTACTTACAAGTGCAAGAGTGAGCTGCCTGAAGGACAAAAGGTCAAGGCATAGGTGTTTATTCAGGGTGGGAGGTGAACAAGCTAAAGAAGGAAGCATAACTTTTCAAGGCCATAGAAGTATCCCTCTGCTGCAGACGGTTTGAAACAGCTGGGGTTGGCTCAAACCGATCTGCCGCATAGACGGCAACTTTGCCAAACTTAAGGTACTTACTTCTCTTTGAGATATAATCATTCAGTCAACCTAGGATTGTTCCCTAAATCCAGAGCACAACAGGGGCCATTCTCGTCAACATTTTGCTGCAGATGTTTTGGGATAGCTGGGCTTGACCACGTCCAAACTGATATGTCCAGTAGACAGATTCACTGTTCGATAGGGTAGTTTTCTGTGAGAACAAGAGGACAGGGGCTCACTGAAATGCACATTAGTTTTCTTTTCCCTTTTAAATTACATAAAGTTTAATGTAAAAGATATTAAGTGCAAGAAGATGTTACTTTAAGTTAGCTTGTAAGAACACATAAACCTGTAAAGAAAAGTTAATGAATTCAGAAACCTCGATGTTTTGATTCGGTGTCTGAAGAAGGCAAATAAAAATAATTGCAACGAACCCTGGGTCCGGCGAGCGCATCCTCGGCCGGAAATTAGTTCGTTACAATATCAACACCACAGAGCTTTAATTTTTTTTTATGATTTATTTAAAAATTTGTAATTTCTTAATACAAAAATTTACTCACAAGTCTTCAGTCATATCTCAGTTTATTCAATGGACAAAGACTTATATACCGATTTCGGCCAAGTTTTTACTGCCAATTCTCTACCCTTATTATCATTTTAAGGCTCCGCCACTATTCCAGTCCTGGACCATTATTGTATGAGTACATAGACCAAGGATTTTCAACCAGTCTTGGCCCAAAACTAAGTGCCTAGTCTCGACCCTACTTATCACTCCAAGGCCTAGCCAGTCTTCAGACATGTCTGGGTAGTTATTCTTGGGCCAGAGTTCTGCAATCTTGGCGCAAGACTAGGCGAGGCTTGGGCCCATCGTTTTTTTCCTACATGGGAGACTGCAACCCGAATAATTGACTCACCTGCACATTTTATAGCACTCACTAAGGGGAAAGTAGCAGTGTTTGACGAACATATTTACCTTATTCACGAGATAAACCTGATGGACTATCAGCGGATTATCACACAAAAAGAGGACACACTCACACAAGTCGGAAACAATTCACAATGTCTGCAAACTATAGATTCACAACTACAAGAAATTGGTCATATAATAAGTACAATCCGTATAAATAGACGGTTTGCTAGGTCAATAGACTTCTAAGGTTCAGCACTAAAGTTCATAGCCGGCACACCTGACCCATGAGGATTGGGAATAGTTAGTTACAAAACAAAAACTTTTAAAAGAAAACAGCAACAGACAAACAAAAATTAATTCGATAGTACAAGACAAAATCAATGAATTGACTGAGAGAATTGTGATGAATTGCCTGCAAAGATTGGTATAACTTATGTGTAGTGATAATTTTTTTTAAGTGTTATACTATTGGCTAAGTTTAAACCATGTTAATGCGTAAGAAAGATGACCACCTCTGTACACTAACTAAGAAATTGTTGCAGGGTTTGTGTGTATTCTTTCTAGTTCATAACAGCACTCTACATTCGTTTTAGTTTGCCGCTGGCTTGCTGCTAACTTTACTATTGCTAATCTGATAATATATAAATATAATCTGCATAGGGCTCAACAATTAAAGTTATGCCGGACAATTTTGTCTTATTAGATTTACTGTTTAGATAACCAGTTTTTCCAAAAATCATAGGATTTTTAATTTACTGAAGGCTATTACGGGATGAAATACGTGGGATTGAGGAGGAGTCGAGACAGTAGAGGGCGTCTGGTGCTAAAGTTGAGAGAAGCGCGTTGAAATAAACTGAGGACAGAAGTGAGGGATGGCAAAAGCGTAGCACGCTGATAGTTTAGTTTCAAGCTAAAGTATTATTCGTGTGGGCTTATTAAGTTATTAAAAAACCCTTTAAATTTTATGGGATTTACAAAAAAATCCAGAACATTGGTGTAAGTTCTGCGGTAAACGATTTACGTCGCTATAAATCAATTCGTCGACTCCATTTCCAACAAGGATTTCATCAGATTCAGTGCCTAAGGCGAGCTGTGCTACCAAATATCGTGGAAAGTCTGGTGGTGCAAGCTTCATACGGAGGAGGGCATGTTCATCAACTTGGCCTAGTCGCTACCAAACGCAACCTTGACTGGGTATGATTAAGTATGCCAGCACATTAGAGGCTTTGTTTTATTATGCACGTGTTAGATTTAGAATTGAGAATTAAGAATTAAACTTATAAAATTAAATTGAGAATTAAATTTATAAACATTAATTGAGAATTAAATTTATAAACATAGACTTGAGAATCAAAGCGACAACTAAATTATAAACACAATAATTGAGAATTCAATTGAAAAATTGACAAATAAATTATAAACACAATAATTGAGAATTCAATTGAGAATCAGATTGACAATTAAATTATAAACACAATAATTGACAATTCAACTGAAAATCAATTCCATAAATATAAACAATGTGAGACGAAACACAGAACTACGCCATCATAGCATTGCCTCGTCAGAAAACCAGTCCTTCGGTGCAATGGGCTAACTTCACATTGTTTCTTTACGTGCATGTAGAAAACGATGACTTGGTAGGTGGGTAAGAAATCTGTAAATCTGTTCTCAAAAACACTACAAGTTTCTTTAAAATAAGCTTTTGATTAAGGCTCTTAAGAAGACGATTTCGGCTAGAAGAAAAACCTTCATGGTTCAAAAACAAACTTTGGATTAAGGCTCTTAAGAAGACATTTTGTTAAGAAGTAAACCTTCATATAAATAACATAGCTCAAACCCATGGTTCTCCTATTTGGAGATAAGAGTTATTATTGACAATTGATATTAAACAACTTATTATTGATAATTGATATTAAGCAACTTATATTGACCAATAGATAGTTTATCTTGACCAGTGGGTACTTTATTAGTAAGCAGTAAATCAAACCAAACTTACACTGACCAATAGATAGTTTATCTTGACCAGTGGATAGTTTATCTTAACCAGTAGGTAATTTTTATAGTAAGCAGTAAATCAAAAACAATTTATATTGGCTAGTGGATAGTTTGTCTTGACCAATAGGTAATTTTTTTACGTAAGCAGTAAATCAAACAAACCAACTAATTTATATTGGCTAATAGATAGTTTATCTTGACCAATAGGTAATTTTTTATAGTAAGCAGTAAAAACTAACACAAAAACAACAAAAAGTCTCATTTCTCTTTTTTTTAGAACCATTTACAGAATTCTCGGATTAGATTGTTAGGTTTTGTATCCGAATTAGAAGCAAAAATGTGTTCTAAAGATGCTTAAACACAGAGGGAAAAAGACGTTCTAAAATTGTCAACGGGTGGTATCAAATCGACAACAAATCGTTGACAATATTTTGACACCAAATGTTCTCAAATCTAGAACGAAATGTTGTCAAATTAAGAACAAAAAAAGAAAAAATACCATACGTTGTCAAATTGAGAACGGAATGTTCTTAAATTGTGAACGAAAAAATAAAAAATAACATACGTTGTCAAATCAAGAACGAAATGTTCTCAGATTGTTAACGAAAAAATCAAAAATACCAAACGTTATCAAATCGAGAACGAAATGTTCTCAAATTGAGAACACGCTGTTGACAAATCAAGAACAATACGTTCTTGATTTGACAACAACGTTGTCGCTCTATTGCTTTTCTTATAATTTTTTCATTAAGTTATCAATTGTTTGTGAAAGCGGTACGAAGAAAAATTGAAAATGGAAAATACTGAAAATATAAATAATAATCAAGATAATATGTTATTTAATGTACCTACTTATTGATGAAAGTTTTGCTTTTGAACAAAATTCAAACACTGGAACCGCAGAGTACATCGATAATGAGGAAATTGTTGAGACTTTTGTTTTAGGACAAAACACAAACGTTGGGGTGCAAAACAGTGGAACTACGGATGAAATTGATAATGACGACGAAAAACTTGAAAATTTTCTTAAATCCATAAATATGGAATGTATTTTTAACGTGTTAATAGTGCAGAGGTAATATTGTGTTACAATTTTTGTTTAAAAAGAATCTTAAAATTTTGTTTTTAGTTGGGAATCGATGATGACACTATTTCAGTACCATCCAAAGTGGAGTTATGGCTTAATCAAAATGGAAGCAATACAATATCTTCAAGTAATTCTGTTGTTGGTAAATCCCTAAATAAGGTAAAGCAATCGAAAATAGTATTTTTTATCAAGTACAAACAACAAACGTAATTTATTACAGGATTTAAAGTCTTTGTTTAACGAATCAACTAAAGGAAAGGTTTTAGTTGAATATGTTAAACAAAATCAGCAATTAAGAGGAATATTTAAACACACCAAATTGACCAAAAAAGACCAAGTAAATTAAAAAAACACAAATTATAATTGTAGTTGGTGCTGATATTTATTAGCTTAACGATTTTTATATATTTTTCTATAATGTTTTATACAAACTTAAAACGTATGTTGAGTGTTTAAGTATGTGATTTCAAATATTTCAAGTCCTTAATTTAAATTATCCTCCAGCTAGTCAGAGTGTTTGGGTTCTTATACAAAAGTATTTCTATTCCATATCTACTTAATTTGACAAACCATCACCTTCGGCTGTTGCCCAAGCAGCTTTAACAAACAGCTTTAGCTTAACGATTTTTATATATTTTTCGATAATGTTTTATACAAACTTAAAACGTATGTTGAGTGTTTAAGTATTTGTTTTCAAATATTTAAAGTCCTTAATTTAAATTATCCTACAGCTAGTCAGAGTGTTTGGCTTTTTATGCAAAAGTACTTCTTTTCCATATCTACTAAATTTGACCAAGTAAATTAAAAAAAACACAAATTATAATTGTAGTTGGTGCTGATATTTATTAGCTAAACGATTTTTATATATTTTTCGATAATGTTTTATACAAACTTAAAACGTATGTTGAGTGTTTAAGTATGTGATTTCAAATATTTCAAGTTCTTAATTTAAATTATCCTACAGCTAGTCAGAGTGTTTGGCTTTTTATGCAAAAGTACTTCTTTTCCATATCTACTAAATTTGACAAACAGCTTTAACCCTTTCGTTGATTTTGTACAATATATTGTACAAAAAATTGTATATTTTAACTTCATCTGTTTTCGTAGCTATTGAAAGTTTTGCGAAAAAATAAACATTATTTTAAAATCAAGCATGCTTTGACTTTTTGAAATTCAAATTTGAGTGAGATACCGAGCATAGTTAGTTTTTTATTTCAAATTCAAAAACAGTCCTCTTTGCATTTGCGTGTTATAACAAGTGAGGAAAGAAAATAAATTATTTAAAGCAGGTAATTCAACAATATCTTTTTTTATTAAAGTTTTAAATAAGAGCTTATATTCTATTTGTTACTTATTTAAAAAAAAAAATTTAAAAAAGTTTAAAAAAAATTGTTTTACCAACTTAAAAATATTGTACATTATATTGTACAAATAACGCAAAAGCTAAGATCCAATATATTGTACATAAATAATTTGGTCAATATATTGCACAAAATACGTGAAGGGATGCTAATTTTTCGAATATTTTTTCAGTAAATTATAGGATTTGCAGGATCTTTTTAACAATGAGTTTGCGTAAAAAGGGGTTGACAGTAAAAGAAATTTCTGATTTTTTGGAAAATATACAAGCGGACTTATCGGACTATGAGGATGACGAAAGTGAAACAAGGGAAGCAGCTGAAACCGGTACTGAAGGTGAAATTGAAGAGATTGATCCTGAGGACGAGATTCTTATAAATTCTTTTATAAGGCATAATAACACGAACGAACAAATTTTTGAGGAAAACTTTGATGAATTTCGAGATGGTTTCGATATTGTACATGAAAAGTCCGGTGAGCATGAATTAAATTTTATTAGCGATGCAAGTGAGCCGGTAGAAGTAGCTGAATCCGTAACAACATGTGAAAACTCTTTTCGGCCAGAATGCGAAATTACGTTGAAAAAAGACATAAAATGGCGTAGATTAGAGTATGAACCGAATCCATTTCTGTTTGAACCCTGTGATGCTCCACAAGAAAACAATCTAAGAAAACCTTTTGAATATTTTAAGCAATTCTTTACCAACGAACTTTTTGAAAGTACTACATTTTTTACAAACTTGTATGCTACACAAAACACCATTGCAGGCTTTAAAAGTGCCACGAAGGAGGAGATTCAGGTTCTGATAGGCCTTCAAATCGCTATGGGAAGCATGCAATTACGCAGACTTTCTTTGTTTTGGGACCCAACATTGGGTGTTTCTCTTTTTAAAGAATCAATGACACTAAGGAGATTTAATCAGCTGAGAAAATGTCTTCATTTCATAGATAATTTGTCTATTCCTAATGGTTGTGATGACAAGTTCATAAAAGTACGTCCACTAATTAATACGATACGAAACCGATGCTTGAAAGAACCAGTGGAGCAGGATGTTTGCATCGATGAGCAAATAATTCCCTTTAAAGGAAGGCTTTCCTGTAAAGTTTATCATAAAGGAAAGCCAAACCCGTGGGGTATCAAAAATTATGTTTTATGTGGAAAATCTGGATTTCCGTATGACTTTGAACTATACCAAGGAAAACAAACTAAAATTGATTCAGAAATCTTAGCAAAATATGGATTTTCAACAACAATAGTTTTGCACCTTATTAAAAGATTAACAAAGTCCGGCCATAACCTTTATTTTGATAACTTTTTTAACTCATACAATTTGCTTGAAATCCTTACGCAGTTAAGAATAAATGCTGCTGGAACCGCACGTATTAACAGATTTGGAACAGCATGTTTAAGTTCAGATAAAGAGTTGCAAAAAAGAGGACGTGGTGCAATGGATAGCTTAGTGAGCAATGATCACAAAATTTGCTTGATAAAGTGGCAGGATAGCAGAGCTATTCATATTGCCTCAAATTTTGTAGCAAGGGGTGAGGAAGACATTGTTAAGAGATATTGCAAGAAGTCAAAGCAAGTTTTGGATGTAAAAAGGCCGGAAATTATACAAAAGTATAACTTCTCAATGGGCGGCGTTGATTTATTAGATCAACTTATCAGTTACTATAGAATATTTCTGAAGTCAACAAAATGGACACTACGCCTAATCTCTCATTTCATTGATTTTGCTATGGTAGCTTCCTGGCTGCTCTATAAAAAAGATTGCAGTTTATTGAATATTCCAAAAAAAAACATTTTGGACTTACTCCATTTCCGGATGAGTGTGGCAAATCATCTAGTGTTTTCTGCAAAAGATGGTACAATTCGGAAGCGTGGCAGACCTCTGCGTGTTCTTGACAATGACATTGAACCCACAACCAGCAAAAAAAAGTATGAAGCTCGGCCTATACGTGAGATTATTGAAGACAAGCTTGAACACCTTCCAGCTCATGATGGGCTGAGCAATCCGACAAGGTGTAAGAATATTGGGTGTACAGGACGAACATTTTTTATTTGCATTAAATGCAATGTACATTTATGCATTTCTCGCGAAAGAACTTGTTTTCAAACTTTAGATGGAGTCAGTGCCAATTTAAAAATTAATTAATTTTCTGTAAATATATGATATTTATGTTTCCGTACCTTTGAAATGACATTAAACTTTGTATTAAATGCATATTTTTTCCATAACATCAATTAATGTTTATGTTATACAATTTTATGCTTAATTGAATTGCAATATTTTTTATGTTTTATATTATTTAATAAAAAAAATAATAAAAAAAATATATATAATCAAAACATTTTTTTTACTCCTTTTGTGTATTTTGGTTAATATATTGTACAAATTTCTTTAGGCTCTACACCCTTTTCCATGAAATTTATTTATTTTTTTCTTTTAGTATATTGTTAATTGAACCTAAATTTCTGAATCTGAAGTAAGAAACATTTTTTTTTTCCTGAAATGGAAAAGTTGACATGAAAGGGTTAAACTAGCTATTAAATGTTAATGAAATATTCCTTTATTTTCACTCAATTTTCTTATTTTCTATTTCATATAAAAGTTAGATATAAAGCTTTGTGGCGGAACCTTCTGTTCCCCTACGCTCAAGTCCTTAATTTAGAGTTTTTGGCTTTTTATACAAAAGTAAAGGGTGATCCAAGTATGATACTTTTTTCAATAGCCTTTTTTTGACAGATCACGTGTGAGTCGTGTCATGCTGTCATGTTATTTTTGTTTAGTATTCGGCCGCAGCTGAGAGTGTACACGAAGACCGTGGAGAGTCGATTCGGCGCCGTTCGCAGCAACTCGGACTGACGTATGGAACGACTTGGCGCATTTTACGTCGAGATCTTAAATTGAAAGCGTACAAAATACAGCAAAATACAACTGAAGCCGCCCGACCTTCCCAAGCGACATCGCTTCGCTCTATGGGCTCTTGAAAAGTTCCAAGAAGATCCGACGTTTTCGAGCCAAATTTGGTTCAGCGAGGAGGCCCATTTCTGGCTCAATGGGTATGTAAACAAGCAAAATTGCCGCATTTGGGACGAAGAGCAACCTGAAGAGATTCAAGAGCTGCCACTTTATCCAGAAAAACCAACGGTTTGGTGTGGTTTGTGGGCCGGTGGAATCATCGGTCCATATTTCTTCAAAAATTATGACGGTGAGAACGTAACCGTCAATGGCGACCGTTATCGTGCCATGATAACAGACTATTTGATGCCTGAAATTGAAGCTAGTGATCTCGGCGACATTTGGTTTCAACAAGACGGCGCCACTTCCCACACATCGCATCAATCAATCGATTTATTGAGAGAACACTTCGGTGAGCAGATAATTTCACGTTTTGGGCCGGTTGATTGGCCACCAAGATCGTGTGATATCACACCGTTAGACTTTTTCATGTGGGGATATGTAAAGTCTAAAGTTTATGCGGACAATCCCGCTTCGATTCAGGCCTTGGAGCAAAACATCACGCGCGTCATTCGCCAGTTACCAGTCGAAATGCTCGAACGAGTTATCGAAAATCGGACTAAACGGATGGACCATCTGAGACGTAGCCGCGGCCAACATTTGATAGACATAATCTTCAAAAAATAAATGCCAAAGAATGTTCTTTCAAATGATAATAAACATTCTCCATTAAATTTGAATGTTCTATATTTCTTTCTTTAAAAAAGTAGGGAACCTCGAAATGGATCACCCTTTACTTCTTTTCCATATCTACTAAATTTGACAAACCATCACCTTCGGCTGTCGCCCAAACAGCTTTAAACTAGCTATTATTAGCTTAACGACTTTTATATATTTTTCGATAATGTTTTATACAAACTTAAAACGTATGTTGAGTGTTTAAGTATGTGATTTCAAATATTTCAAGTCCTTAATTTAAATTATCCTCCAGCTAGTCAGAGTGTTTGGGTTCTTATACAAAAGTACTTCTTTTCCATATTTACTAAATTTGACAAACCATCACCTTCGGCTGTCGCCCAAACAGCTTTAAACTAGCTATTATAAGCTTAACGATTTTTATATATTTTTCGATAATGTTTTATACAAACTTAAAACGTATGTTGAGTGTTTGAGTATGTGATTTCAAATATTTCAAGTCCTTAATTTAAATTATCCTCCAGCTAGTCAGAGTGTTTGGGTTCTTATACAAAAGTACTTCTTTTCCATATCTACTAAATTTGACAAACCATCACCTTCGGCTGTTGCCCAAACAGCTTTAAACTAGCTGTTAAATGTTAATGAAATATTCCTTTATTTTCCCTCAGTTTTGTCACGGGGACCTCTCTGTGGTCAGCCTGGAACTGGGGCCCAAGAAACTCAGTGTTGCCTCCTTCTACTTCTCGTATGATGAGTCTATATCTACGCAATCATTCCGGGAAATGCCAAAGGGAACAAATCCAGTCACGCATATTATTCTGGGTAGAGATACTAATGCACACCTCTCGCAATGGGGCAGTTCCAACAACAACAATAGAGCTGAGTAGTTACAGTACACCCTGCAACACTACCCATAGAAAATAAAATAACGCATGGTAAAGTGTTCTTAATATAATTCCAAGAACATTTTACCATATAAAACTCATGTTTGCTACTTTATGACACACTTATGTCGCAAACATGTCACACTCTTTTTAGTCACAACTTGTGTGGCAATATTAAATTACAAATAAATTAAATTACAAAATCTAAATCAATATTGAAATTGCTTACAGATTGCTCAAGTGAATTCTTTCGAAAACACTTGAGTAACCAAAAACTAAGTCAGCCAACGCAAGTACATTCTACTGACCTAGCTAAATTCCATGGAAAGAAAAGTGAGCGTACACATAATTGTGCAAACGAATCCACGCTTACACAATTAACCAATCGTTCACCTACTGACCTAAAGAAAGAAGCGCAGGCAGAATTGTGCAAGCGAGTCAGTCGTTCACTTATCGACCTAGTTCGATTCTTAAGAAAGAAGCGCAGGCAAATTTGCGCTAGTGAACACATGCTGACCAATGATGAAAGCGAAAGCAAAACATTGAATTAAAGAATTTACTTTGAACCAATAGTAATGGAAAGAAAGTGTTATACGGAATTTGCGTCACTTTCTTTCCCATCAAAAGTATCTGCCAAAAGAGCAGAAGAGTTAGTTTGAGACTTCGAAGTATAACAATTAAGTAATTATAAATACTAGAGTTAAGAGTATTTTTAAGCAGTTAACAAGTTTAGTTCAAAAATAAAAGACATAAATAATCTCCAACACTTTGTGCGTTGTTAATTAAACAGAAGTTAAAACTGGCGCAGTCGGTAGGATCATAAATAATCGCCAACACTTTGTGCGTTGTAAATTAAACTAAAGTTAAAACTCCGAGACTCAAATCTGGAAGTCTTTTGTCAGACGTGAAACCGTATAGATGAATCAGTGAAGTCAATATAAATTTAAAACCATCAACAATAATATACAGTGTTGAAGAAATAATTTTGATTTAGAATTTACAAAATTAGTACAGAAACCATGTATACATGCTTTATTATTATATATTAAAAAATTCCAATCATTAACAGTTGTTGAAGAAGAAGTATGTGATGTTGTTAATCCAAAACAAGAAAAAACATGGCAGATTATAAGGAATAATGATTTATATTCAATTGATACTAATAATTGTTGTAAGCGCAACAATGACGAGAGTTATAAAATGTTGATTAGAGAACGATTTATACCATGTCATTATGATCTTAATGAATTGCCACAATTTTTAAGATTGGTTTCGATAGAAAATAATAAACGATCAGGAGCCTATATAGCTGTTCTCGCTAAACAACGTGAACTCTTTTTTAAAGATTTAGATATTGAAATATTGCCAGAAACTTGGCTTGGAAAATTTGCTCGGTGGTTTAAAAATCTGCTTAAACCGTTTACGTATATTTGTGTATTTATTGCTGGAATTTATGGGCTCACAAAGCTGGTTGAAGCAACAGATAAATATATGGATAAAGCAGTTGCTCATAAAGAATGGACACGAAAAAAAGTAGTCGTTGGGGATTTGTCATTATTCGCTTAAATCTAACGGTAAATAAAAATATGTACACGCATTTTTTAGTAGTTGTTGTTATTATCATTTCTGCATATCTACTTTTTGTAATTTTGTAACATTAGTTAAAATGTGTTCGTTGAAGTGTCAGCATTCGGAAAAAATTGTGCGCAAACACCAAGAAAATTTGAAATTGTCGCACAATGACATATCAAAATCTTTAAATTGCCCGAAAAGTACTGTGACATATGTTTTAAAAAAGTTTAATGAGACTTTGTCAGTGAAACGAAGACCTGGAAGTGGAAGAAAAAAAGGATTTGTGTCGCAGTCAAAGGTGAAGGAAGTAGTATCTTTATTCAAAAGAAATCCTGGCCTTTCATTACGCGATGCAGCAAAAAAGGTTCATATGTCGAAGGCTTATGTTCAAAAAGTACGCAAAAGTGTTGGTTTACGATCATATAAAAAAATCGTAGCACCGAATCGAAACGACAAGCAAAATAAAATTGCTAAAACACGTGCGCGAAAGTTATACAGTGAAGTCATTCATCTACATTTGATTGTGTGGTTATGGACGACGCACAGTGAGACAGAATGCCAAATCTGTGGCCAAAATTTGAAAAATTAAGTTCCTTTAACGGGGTTTGAAGTGTTTGGGATTGGTAGAGTAATAGTCCGAGGGTCGAAATTCAGATTCGGGAGGGCATGATCACTTTTACCTGCTGTGGTATGCCAGTTTAAAAGTGACCGTTGCTCGATACAGACGCGTCGAGATTCGAGCGTCTTTATAAGTGTTCTGTTGAAAACGACGCCAAACCTACAAAAATTACACTAACAATAATCTAAAAAATGGATTCGAAAGGGAAGAGTAAGTACAATATTATCATGATGTCCTAAATTTATAATAATTATGTATGTGATATTAACAAAGGAATGATTTGTCTGAAAATTAACGTAAAATTGCAACGGAAAATTGTAAAAACAGGGAGAAAAGTTATATTGCTGCCCGTTGTTCGATGGTCGGGCTTGTTCTAGGTTGTAGATTAATCTGTTGTTTAATGGAAAAAAAAAATATTTTGTGCTTTTTTGCGCCACCGATATTGGTGCAAGTTTTTGTAACTAAGGTGCATTTTCCTCAATTTAAAATATTTTAAACATGTGCAGAAACTTTTGATAATTATTTAAATTAAGCCCGATTTTATTTATTTTAAAGTAATTGGATTATTTCCCTTTAAAATTTGTGGTGCAAGAACAAAAACAATTTAATGACAAATATTCCAGTAGCATTTTTGTTATCAATGCCATTACATGCGCACAAAGTAAATTGTTTTTGTTATCGCTCCCAAGTTATCATTTTTTTTGCATAGGATTTTTCCTATTACTTCTTGGTTAACGGATGATAAGAAAAAATGATGAATGTTGTTGCTATTTTTGAATGATTTGAATGAAATTATTACAAAAGTGTTACAAAATATACTGGAGCGAGAATGCGAAAAAAACAAGAACAAAATAATAAAAGACATAAAATAATGAGGAAGCAATGCGCAAGGTTATACTTTGCACCCTAGTTTTATAGCACATTTATATTCCACGCGTCAAAAATAAAAATGTTTTGCCTGAAGTAAATTTTTGCTAAGCCCTTTACATTTAGATTTTTTAATGACTCCGTTTCATTGTTTTTTATTCCATTCATTTAACGAAGCATAATTCGCTTTTATAACTAATTCTACATTTCAGAATCGGCTGCCGGTGATCCTGCTATACCTGGTTTATCCAGGAAGGATATTTTCCTCCTAATCAAGAATAAACTAAATTATGGTGCAGCTACTGCGTACGAGGCTATTGAAAAAACGATGTCCGAAAAATTACAACGTCCTTTCACGCTATCGAACAACGTGAAATCTCGCATACGCGTTTTGTTGGTGAGTTTAAGTAATAAATGGAAAACCGTTTGGAGGCACGAGGACAAATTTTTAGAGAAGTTTTCCGAATGGCTGAATGTGTTGGTTCCCTTAGAAGAATCTCCAGCAGTTGCAAAGAAGTCCAACAAAATAGGTCGGACTTCTTTAGAATTTTCCGAAGCTAGTGAGCGTACAAAGCGAAGAAGGACTGAACAATTGCGTGCAGGGACAAGTACGGAAGAATTGTCTTATGCGACTCAAATGAACCTTCGAGCATCTGGCAAATTAGATGCTGCAAAAGATGTCAAAGATGTGACACTGGTAAGCCCATTTAAAGCCAATCAGTATAGAGAATCTTTCGGATCGATTTCGGAAACACCTCTTTCTCCTGATGCTGCTTTGTCGCTTATACTCGAAACGAATTTATCAAAATCACAGTACCAGAAAATTCGTAATGCAAGCAGAGAAAACTGCTCCACTTTATTTCCGTCGTACAAAAAAATATATCTAGCGAAGCTTAAATGTTACCCAACGAAATTAGATATTTCTGTAACGGAATGTAGTGCCGAAGTGAAACTGCAGGCTTTGCTAGATCACACAATCAAAAGAATCTTGTTAACTCAAGCGGATGTTATTAACAGTATGTCTTACGAAAAAGTTCGCAACTTGACTTTAATTTGTAAGTGGGGTTGTGATGGCACTTCGGGCCAAAGTACGTTCAAGCAAAAATTTACCGATGATGATGGAAGCCAGTCTGATGCAAACATTTTCGTTACCTCACTCGTTCCATTGCAACTTTTATCAGCCGACCAGGAAGAACAAAATTCAGTCATTGTATGGAAAAATCCAAGGCCATCTTCTCCCCGTTTTTGTCGACCAATCAGGATTCAATTTTTGCACGAAAATACTGAAGCCACTGTTAACGAAATGGAATTCATTAAAAAGCAAGAGACTAACCTCGTCCCTTACAAAACTGACATAAATCTGAAACCCATAACCGTTTCTTTCAAACTTGCTTTTACAATGATAGACGGTAAAGTTTGCAATGCAATCACAAATACTGCATCTTCTCAACGTTGCTATTTGTGTAAAGCAACTTCAAAAGACTTTAACAATATTGATGCGATGCTGGAAAAGGAAATCAACAGTGATCATTTAGAGTTTGGTTTGTCAAGTTTGCATGCATGGATTCGATTCTTCGAGTGCTGTTTGCATGTAGAGTACAAACTTGATATCAAAAAGTATCAAGCGCGAAGTTCCAATGATAAAGAATCTGTTCAAACCCGAAAAGAAAACATTCAAAAAGGCTTTCGTTTACGATTGGGGCTGATAGTCGATCAACCGAAGCCTGCTTTTGGTAGCTCGAATGATGGAAATACCGCTCGACGATTTTTTGAAAACTCTACCACTTCTGCTTCAATCACAGGGGTGAATGAAGATCTTATCAAACGTTTTCATGTTTTACTGCAGGCACTTTCGAGTGGCCACGAAATTAATCCAATTACATTTCAAGATTATGCCATACAAACAGCTCGCGACTTCGTACACTTGTACCCGTGGTATTATATGCCAACTTCAATGCATAAGATTTTAATTCATGGCAAGGAAATAATAACTTCTGCTCTATTACCAATCGGACAAATGTCTGAAGATGCTCAAGAGTCCAATAATAAGTATATTAGAAAGTTCAGAACAGATTTTACGAGAAAATGTTCACGAGTAAAAACTATGGAAGACCTTTTTTCACGGCTTCTATTATCATCTGACCCATATATTTCTAGCTTGCGCAAATTACCTTGAAAAAAGTTTAAATCATTGCTGCCAGAAGCAGTACAGTTATTAACTGCGCCAAGTATTTCAAGGAGTGAGGAAAGCTCAAGCTTTTTTCCGGTTGAATCTACTGACTGTGAATCAAGTGATTCTTCTGACGAAGATTTCTAAAGTTGTACTTAACCAACTAGCCTATGTAATGAATAAACATTTTAGAATTTTTTGTTTCGTAGTATTTCCTTATTTCATATTTACTCAAAAACTTAATGATAATTTCTAAAGTATCTATCCATCATTATAATTTTAATTTAATTTCTGTTTAAACCTAATTTTAAGCTAATCATTGTCATATATGTATGTATAAATAAAATGTTTTTTTCAAACAAGTCATCCATATTGGATCCGCCATTTTGTTTTTTCAATTTTTGACTTCAGATTCGTAATCAGCGACCCCAAAAACCCTTAAGCACAAACATTTACCTGAATTGAATGCGTTTTCGACTTTTGGCCACAAATTTGGCATTCGGCCCCATAGTGCGACGAGACGTACGTAAAAGCGGACTTTAGGCAAATTGAAGGCGCTGAGTTTTATACTGCATCGAAGAGAGGAGGAGTCGCAGGTGCATTTAAGTTTAAAATGTTGAGCAAGTTTCCAAAGAAATATTTGGTTTGGCAAGCTATCTGCCAGTGCGGAATGAAAAGCAAATTATTTATAACTACGGGCACTATGAATCAAGAAATTTATGTCAAGGAGTGTTTGCAAAAGCGCTTACTGCCATTGATAAAGCAACATAAAGACTCAGTCCTGTTTTGGCCGGATTTGGCATCATGTCATTACAGCCGTCTTGCCAAGAACTGGTATGAAAATCACGGGGTACATTTTGTTCAGAGGGACCACAACCCGCCAAACTGTCCACAATTGCGGCCGATTGAAAAATACTGGGGAAATGTTAAAAGAAAATTGTTGAAAATGAAAAAAGACATTAAAAATGAGCGACAGTTTAAAAATAATTGGCAGAAAGCAGCAGATACCATTACAAAAACTGATGTCCATCGTCTTATGAAAGGAATAAATTCTAAATTACGCCAATTTGTTTATAATAAAGACAATTGATATATGTTTAATACTTAAATGAACACCTTTTAATAAGGAACCAAATAAAAAAAAAATTTATAGATTGCTTATATAGTTTTTTTGTTATAACCATTTCCGGTTGACCAAAATTTTTCGTGTCCATACTTTATTACTAATAGAAAGAATTTAAATAAAGTGTTGGCTAAAACCATAAGTGATCATGAACTCACTGAAGATTGTATTAGCGGAATGTGTAATATTTGCACTATAATTCCACAAATGGCTTATGACCAAAAAGTAGTTATTGATAAGAAACGTCTTGTTACAGCTAAGCCAAAACAACCAGAAATGGCAATAGAATTAATGTCTGCATTGGATAGGAAATTAAAAAGAAATTATTTTTATATTAGAGCTGTTACTCCATTGGAACAAGAGATTATAGTTCGTTGTCTAGGAATAAAAGATAATTGGTTTGTAGCAGTTTCTGACATTATTCTGACAAATTTTCGTCTTTGTCAGAACATACAGTTTTTCAATACTGTTGTCCAAATTATACTAAAACTTTAAATATTAAAGAAAGTATTGTTAAGAAATTTAAAAATAGCGCATTATATATGCGTAAATTACCATCTGATTTTGCTAAATTTGCATCTTTGGAAAAATATTTTATATCCGCATCAGCAGTTTCAAATGTTCATACTTTAGCAAGGTTGTATGTTCCGGAAATTATTAATAACGATAAGCCTGTTGGGGTTTATTCTCCTACATGGCATACAAATCGTATTCAATTACATTCAGATGTGTTGGAAGTCCCTAATATCAACGGTGATGTTATGGGGTCTTTTGTTGAGCATTATTGGAGTTATCACACTAGTGGTAAAGGTTTGTGTTTAAGTGTTTTAAATTTCTGATATGAATACAACTTCTCCAATTTTAGGTATACACATTGCCGGTCAGGTTGGAGGTGGTAGAGGTTATTCAGAAGTGCTGTGTAGTGATACATTGGTTTCGTTCTTTTCAACATTGGATGCGCCCACTATTATTAATGATCTAGCTTATAACGCTATAACAAATTCTACATATGACATACCTCATTTGTCGCATAGAGATGAAAGATTTATAGGATCTCCTATGATTAACGGTTGTACGCAAGTTAAGTATCCCATTTGTAGGATAACCATATGTTAAGAATAAACAATATTTAATTTAATGCTTTTCATATCAAAGTATGCTTTGTTTATAACTTCAATCATATTTCATTGTTTATAACTAATTCATGGGAATATTGATCGGATGATGTTTATGATCAAATTTCTTTATATGATAAACTCTTAAAAGTATCTAAGTGTCAAAATACATTAATAAATGATATGTAATATATAAGTTTTATGTAAAGATGTAAATAAGACATTTAAGGTATAAAAGAAGTATGAACTTAGAATACTTCTTCAGTTGAGTTGTTCTCCAGTTGAATTCCAGTTCAGTTGTAATTTAGATTATAAGAATATTTTTGATTGTTAAGTTTGTTATGAATTAAATAAAGATTTTTTTTAACAAAACCTAACATAAAAAATATAATTTGCATCACGTTGATCCTGTTGATCCTTTTGATTCTGATATTGTTAGTATAGCTTTTGATGATGTTAGGAGTTTAATTATAAATAGAGTTAAGCCCTTACGAGTAAATATTGGCAAATTGAGTATTCCTCAAGCAATTGTTGCAATTCATACTATTCCAAAATATGATGCAATGGAATTTGATACTTCGGAGGGTTTTCCATTTTCAAGCATTAGGCCAAAGACTGCCAAGGATAAAAGATGGCTGTTTGATTTAGATGTTATTGATGATGGTTATATTTTAAACAATATTAATGATAAGTTAGTTAATGTTATGACATATAAAAGTAATTTAAGATCAGAAGGAATTGTTCCAATGACGATATTCATTGATTGTTTAAAGGATATTAAATTACCAAGAGAGAAATGTCATAAAACCCGAATATTTTCTATATCACCAGTAGACTTTACTATTCAATTTCGACAATTGTTTTATGATTTCACCATTGCGTTTCAAGAATCCAGGCTTAATGTAGAATCCGCTGTGGGTATTAATGTGGATTCTTATGAATGGTTGATTAGTTGGTTGAATTAGTTGAAAATTCTTCTCACTTTGTTTGCGGAGACTATTCTAAATTTGGGCCTAAATTGATGCTAAAGATAGTATTGTTAGCTTTTGAAATTATAGCTGATTGGTATTACCAATATGGTGATAAGAGTGAAGATAATAGGAAACATAGAATAATAATGGGACATGAAATTGCATTTAGCAAGCATTTAATGTTAAATTTGGTGTATGAAGTTTTCTGTGGAGCTCCTTCTGGCTCACCTATTACAACTATATTAAATAATATAGTTAATATGTTTTATCTAAGATGTGCGTACTTAGATATAATGAGAAATATTAAGAGTGAATTAATGACTCTTGATAATTTTAGAAGAAATATTAGAGTGTATTTTTATGGGGAAGATCTCATAATGACTGTTAAAATAGACATTTTAGATCATTTCAATGCAACTAGTTTAAGCTTGTTTTTTGAAAGATATAAGATAATATTCACTGACGCACTAAAGACGGGAAATATACAGCTTTCGACTAATGTATATGCTCCTGAAACATCATTTCTTAAACGAAATATTAAACGCCATCCATTTAGACCTGTTTATATGGCAGCTTTGGTCAAAAGGGCGATAGAAGAGACATGTAATTGGATTTTCGAGGGATGTGATGTTTTAGAAGCTTCAATAACAGCTTGTGAAGCAATGCTGTTGAATGCTCATGGCCATGGAGAGGAATATTATAATTCTCTTAGAGAACGAGTATTTTGGCGTTCATATGACGAGTATCCGAACATCCCATGTTGGCGTGATGTTGATTATCGCATATATGAAGGAGGTATATGATTCGTCTTTATACACATTTTATATAATATTTTAGTATATATTGTATCTGTATCCATGTAGCGTGTTTACACCCTTCAATGTTGCTCGTTGAGCTAGACCTCTGGATATATTTAATGTTTTATTTTATCATAGAATATGTACGTTTGGATTTTCTTTCGACTATATACATACTAATATATAGTTGCTTTTTTAAGCATAGTTTTATCACGTATATATTTTAATAAGAAAATGTAAAAAAAAAAAAAAAAAAAACCAAGCACTGGATAGTAATTTCTATTCTACTTCCTGTAGGTGAGGTCCCTATTCGTTATTAGATAGAGGTCCTTCCTACTTACCCCCCTTAATACCCAGGCACCCGAAGCATTTACACACAGCTTTGAATTAGCAAATCAAGGGCACAACTTCAATCGCTGGTAACACCGAAATCAACCGACAATACGCAGACCAACAACATCGCTGGACAACAATTTAAAACACCTCGAACCCATCATCAACCCACTCCTATGCCGGATTTGGTGATATAAAATCATTTTTATTATTATTTTATTATTATTATATTATTACTTAGTGTTATTCGTTCAAACATCTTGCCGTAAAGTTTCTAAAATTAAAGATTTCAAATTTAATTAAGGAAATGAGTAAATTAATTTAACAACTCGTCATAAATAAATCTAGCTCTCCATCCCAATTAAATTACCATAAATTCTCATCAACCGGATTCATAAATAATCCCAACCTAACATTAATCAATAAAACCTAAATAAATTCTTTACGCGGATAGATCAATAAGTAATTTCCTAAATCTATATATGTACATATATATATATTTCGTTAAAATTAAAGCGTTATCTATCTTTATATATATAATCTCTTTAGAAATTATTTAACGTAACCAATTAAACAATTATAACTTGGCTATAGTTTTTCTATTGAAATCAAAAGATAATCTGTAAATCTTTTCTTTAAAGTTAACGTAAAATCATTTTATTAAGCAAGCGTATATTGAACAATGTTTTTACCAAATTAAAGACTTGTAAATAAATATAATTCTCAATCGAAAATAAAAACTCTTATGATTTGGTGTCCGGAAATAGACAATTTAAAATAAATTTTGGAGCGACCCCGGACAACCACTGAGGTTATCCCAGCTATAAACGCCGGGAAAAGGCGGATCGTTACAAAGGTATTCATTAAAATGTAACTTTTGGCCACACACACACACACATTCATTCATGCTGGCAAATCACACAAATAAGCAAAGTGAGCCTTTAACTATTTTCGGAACTGGTTCTAATGCTGAACTTGGAGTTTTTATGCCGAAGAAATTTTTTCATATTTCTTCATTTCTGCCAGTGGTCAGCTACACTATCAATATCATTGAATATGTTTCTTCTCATGCAAATATTGATAAGCAACATATTATTTGTTTTCGTCTGTTGAAAAAGCATACTGATGAATTAAATTTAAAAAGGGTACATTTTAAACTTGAGTTTCCTGTGTGTTATCAAGACAAAATAATTAGCCCTGAGTTTTGGACTGCAGGAGTTCGTGTTCGCCCGTTCTCTTTTTTAGAACCAAAAAATATGTCGTGCAAGAAGATACCAGAGATGAATATGCAACAAAACCAGGCGCGTATTCAGGGGGGTTTGGGGGTTGAAACCCCCCGAAATCCAAATATTTTTTTTTAATTTATATAATCTACGTACATATACTTAGGAAGAGTTTTTATATGAATATTAAAAGCAAATATTAACAAGTAGCACGAGGAACAAAGAATAGCAGAATCACCCAATAAGTTTTTTGTTGTTTATCACTTTGGTGCCATTCGTGGCGCGTGCACACAAACAACAACAATGCTAAGTACAGACAGATAATTTTCGACATGCTCTGTATATGAAGCTTGGAATTTTTAACGTAGAATTGCCCTATTTTTATGTGTACTCTTAACAAAGCAAAGAACGACACGGCTTTGATATTTCTATTATTGGCATAATGAGTACAGCATAAAGACAATTGCCGTATTTGTATGTATGTATGTACATGTGTACAACTAATGCCTTTTTTTTCTCTTCCTTTTAAAGAGATATGCAATATGTCTTCTCTTTGACCACATCATAAATTGTTTTGTGTTTAAAAATATAGCGCTCATGTTTTGTTGTGTGCCTTTGCTTTTAATAGTATATGTATGTATGAAGTGATCATTTGTGGTGGGGGGTAAATGGCAAGTTCTAAAGAGAATCGTAAACAAACCATTAATCAACAACAATAATAATTGTGTTTGCATCGTGTAATCAGTTGACTTCTAGTTACGATCGGCGATACTACAAATAATTCTTAAACTTATGAGTCAAAATTCAATAAAAAAATACTTTACTAAAACAGTTTTAAAACGTGTAAATGAAGTTACTGTTTCTGAGAGTGATGATTGTGCTGTTTCTAGTGGGGATATTTCAATTCAACCCGAAAAACGGCCTAGAGAAGTAAAATGCATTTAATTTTATTTTTTTATGCATAATTGCATACTAAATTGTTTTCTAAAACTAACGAATTTTAGGCATTTGTTGATGATGTTGCTAATTTGTGCCGTCGTTATCTGGATGATAGAGAAATATATCAACTACTCACAAATGTATGGGTACCTGATACTCATTTTAAGTTTCCAGAATCAAGCGAACGGAATTTAAAATTTCAAATGTCGTGGCTGCAGTCATTTTCATGGCTCTCGTATTCAGCATCTGAAGATGGAGCTTACTGTCTATTTTGTATTGCGTTTGGTTGCAGCACTACTGGAAAAGGCAACCATCAAATTTTAAACACTTTTGTGAAATCTCCATTTCGGCTGTGGAAGAAAGCCATTGAAAAATGTAAAGAACATCAGGATAAAGAATATCATAAGACTTCAGTGGAACGAGGAGCAAATTTTAAACTTATTCATGAAAACCAGAAGAACTCCATCATATGTGAGATCGACACTGGTAGGAAAAAACAACAACTTGAGAATAGAAAAAAAATCATTCCTATCATTCGAACTGTTCTATTATGTGGGCGGCAAGGTCTATCTTTAAGAGGTCACCGCGATCATGGTAGTCTGTCATTGGATTTGCCTATTGAAAATGATGGCAACTTTCGGGCTCTTTTGCGTTATGCAATAGATAGTGGGGATATTTCTTTAAAAAATCACAGAAAATACAGGCCGCAATTCTTTATATATAAGTCCACAAATTCAAAACGAAATTGCACACATAGCAGGAGGAGTTATTCAAAGAAAAATCATCGAACGCATAAATAAATCACAATGTTTTTCTATCATTGCCGACGAGACAACCGATGTGAGTGGAATCGAGCAGTTTTCTATATGTATTCGTTATGTTGACAAAGTTGAAAAGGAACATAGTCTTCGAGAGGATTTTTTATGTTTTGTTCCAGTGGAAGATACCACTGGCGCCGGACTTGCAAATACATTGGTCAATGAGTTGAAGAATCTTTAACTCAATCTCGAAAATATAAGGGGTTGTGGCGGAACCTTCGGTTCTAACCCCCTCCTATAGTTTGCTCTTCAAGCAGTTGGCGACGCTTGGTCGCAACATTAAACCACTGTTTATGTTAGCTCAAATAATCATCCACTCTTTGTTCACAGCAACTTAGTTTGTCACACAAGTGCCAAGCTAAGCAAATTCTTCAAGTGGCCAAACGATCACTTGATATGTTTATTCGAAGCCACCCATGATGGCTCGGTGACACACCGACGTTCCGTCCGTTCGACACATACGTGAGATTCGCGATCGTCACTTCGACTCAGAGCTATGCTATGACGAATAGTATAGCGTTGAGCAGGTCGCGTTTGTTGTACAACAACAAGCATTGGTTTAAGTTTCCAAGCGCCAGCTGCCTGTGTGTTGGCTTAGCTGACCAACACCCAGGCAAGCGCGCACCCAATGTTAGCCGAAAATGCGACGTCTGCATTTTCATTGCATAGCGTCTCTCGCTTTGTCACTAGCGCTGGTGACGAAGCGAGGGGCTATAAATTTAAGGTTTCTCACGCTGGAGAATAATTAACATTATGAACAAAGCGTGGATAGTGGTTATCGCTATGTGGTGCGCTGCAGCGCTGTTTTTTATGCTGCAGCGTTTGTACAATATGTTGTGGTGGCATGGTCTATGCTACCATAGAAAATAAAGTTCAGTTGATAAAAACCGCGAAACCGGAACGTTCGGCCAATTAATAAGCTTATTTAAATAGTGATAAACGTTGTCAAAGTTAGATTCAAATTGTAAATAAATCTGTAAATATTTGTACCAAACAAATCGTTTTACTTTTAACTTCAATAAAGATTTTAGTAGTAACATCCTACAACTGGTGACCCCGACGTGATGAACAGTGAAAATTTTTTTTAGAAAAATATTAAAAAAACAGTGAGAAATCTAAACCTGCGTGAATTTTTAAACGGAAAAGTTCATATATAAACGAACAGTAAAAATTTTTTTTTAGAAAAATTTTAAAAAAACAGTGAGAAATTTTAAATTAAGAAAACGAACAGTAAAGTTTTTAGAGAGAGTGCAAAAAAAAAAAAACAGTGAACAACCTTTAGCGAAAAGTTTTAAAAAAGAAGACGACCGGTAAAACTTTCAATGAAAAATTGTAAAAAAAAAACAAAGGTATCTTGTTAAAAATTTTTCAGTGTTTAGAAATCGATCGAAGAATCGACAATTTATAAAAAATAAAAAGCGACCAGCACAATTTAAAAGAAAGTTGAGAGTGAAATTCCATATAAAAAACGGTAAAGATTTTTCTCCCTTTCAAATAAATGGAAAATAAAAATAGAAATGATAGTGTTCCGGAGGTCGACTCCGATGAAGGGGCAGTCGGTGGTGAGGTCTCCACTCCCCCAGTGAAGAGAGAAACTGTCGAGGCGCACCGGGTCGCCGTTCAGACGCCACAGTTCTGGCACGATTCGCCAGACTTGTGGTTCCTCCAGCTCGAGGCGCAGTTCGCTAAACTGCGCATAAAAAGCGACTCGGACCGGTTTTATACGGTTGTCGGAGCCCTCGAGAAGGGCGTGCTGAAACAAGTCAGCGAGATTGTGCGCGGTCCGCCGGCGGCCGAAAAATATGAAAGTATTAAAGAGAGATTAATGGAGGTTTTCAGTGCCTCCGAGCAAGAAAAGCTCCGGCAGTTGTTGTCGGAATGCGAGTTGGGCGATCGACGCCCAACACAGTTGCTCAACGAGATGCGCGAGCTTGGAGGGAAGAACCTACACGAGCGCATGTTAGAAAACCTCTGGTTGGCACGGCTGCCACCTCAGGTGCAGGGGCTCCTACAGACGGTCAGCGTTGACCTGCCGCAACGTGCGGCACTCGCCGACAAAATTCTGGAGACAGGGGCTTTCCGTCCACGACAAGCGGCAGCAATCTCGGCCGCACCGACATCCTCGACCGCATCGACACCAACGAGCAACACGGCGCAGAATTTCGAGAAGCGCATCAACCGGTTGGAAGACGCTCTGTACAACCGGGATCATCCGCGCCCAAGCTACCACCAGGACCGTAAGTACGCCGCAAGGAATATACCACCCGTAGAATTGTGCCCAAGGGATCTGAACGACAGTTTCTGGAGGCCATCCGGGGGTTGGCGTGGGCCGCCAGCGAACATTATGCCGCCCCACCCTTTCCAAAGGCGTCCGCGCTCGCGCGCCACGACAACCTCACGCCGTAGGTGGAGACCAGAAGACGACCACCCCTGGTGCTGGTACCACCAGCAACATGGCGCAGAGGCCACGAAATGCCGCGAACCGTGCACGTGGAAGCTAAGCGCAGCTGGCCGCGCGCATTTGAAGAAATCGGCGAACGAGAGGGCGCCAAAAAACTAAAGAAGACGACGCCTAACGTGGGTGACCCAAACGGTATGAACGTCTACCGTCTCTACGTCACAGACGCCACAACGAGCAGGCGCTTTTTGGTCGACACAGGAGCCGACGTATCAGTAATACCGCCAAGCGGCAGCGAGCGTTTCAACGGGCCGCACGACTTTAAGCTATTTGCGGCTAACGGCTCGCACATCGAGACATTCGGTAGCAAGACGATTACTTTAGACCTGGGACTCAGCCGAAAATACAGCTGGGACTTCATCATCGCCGCGGTAAAAACACCACTGATCGGAGCGGATTTTCTGAAGAAACACGGATTGTTGGTCGACATGCGCAACAATCAGCTCATCGACAACCAAACGAAACTCCAAACGATGGGGTTATCGGCAAGCAAGGGTAAATCCGCAATTTTTACTTATAATATTAACGACCCTTTCGCCGACATTTTGGCTGACTACAAAGACATAACCGTCATGCGACAGGGCGTGGCGGTTTCAAAATCAGGTGTGACGCACCACATCGTAACCACCGGTCAGCCGACGCACGCGCGTCCACGACGTTTGGCCCCTGACAAACTGAGGGCGGCCAAAGCAGAATTCGAATACTTGAGCGAGAACGGCATTTGCGAACCATCGGACAGTAATTGGGCGAGTCCGCTACATATGGTCAAAAAGAAAGATGGCTCCTGGCGACCTTGCGAAGATTACAGAGCACTCAACGAGAGAACTCTGCCTGACCGCTATCCCATTCCGTATATACAGGATTTTACTCATATCCTGCACGGAAAGACAATTTTTTCGACGATTGATCTGCAACGAGCATATCATCAAATTCCGGTCGAGCCCTCTGATGTGCCAAAAACGGCTATAACAACGCCTTTCGGTTTGTTTCAATTCAAGTTCATGACGTTCGGACTTCGCAACGCAGCACAAACTTTCCAGAGGCACATTAATAAGGTGCTAGCTACTGAAACCGAGAATGCTTTTGTCTATATCGACGACATTTGCATTGCATCTGAAGATATGCATCAACATAAGGTGCACCTCAGAAGAATTTTTCAGTTGCTCCGCGAGAGCGGGCTCGCAATCAACTTCGCAAAATGCGAGCTTGGAAAAGAAGAGATTAGATTCCTCGGGCACACTGTTAGCAGAAATGGCATCAAGCCAGCGTACGACAAGGTACAAGCAATCCTCGATTACAAACAACCAGCAACCGCTCGTGACCTCAAACGTTTCTTGGGCATGGTCAATTTCTACAGAAGATTCTTGCCAAACGCGGCAACAACCCAAGCAATCCTACAGAGCTTAGTGGTAGGAAATAAGAAAAATGATACGACCCCGCTAAAATGGACGACTTCCACTACAGCCGCGTTCGAGAGCTGCAAGAAGCAACTGGCAAACGCGACGCTGTTATGCCATCCAGCACCTAACGCCGAATTATCCCTCAGCGTAGACGCCTCAGATTTCGCTGTAGGGGCCGTTTTGCACCAACGCATGGGAGAGCAATTGCAGCCTTTAGGGTTTTATTCAAAAAAATTGAATGAAGCTCAGAAAAAATACAGTACCTACGACAGGGAATTACTGGCAATATTTCAGGCGGTAAAATACTTCAAGCATATGGTGGAAGGCCGAGCTTTCACCATTTTTACCGACCACAAGCCAATCACTTTCGCCTTTAAGCAAAATCTGGATAAAGCGTCGCCGCGACAAGCGAGACATCTGGATTATATAGGGCAATTTTCAACAGACATAAGACACCTGCCCGGCGAGGATAACGAGGTAGCTGACGCGTTGTCTCGGTTATTCCAAATTACGAAGACATTGCCATACGTCAATTTCGAAGAATTAGCTTCAGAGCAGAAAAAAGATACTCAAGTGAAGCAACTAGTTAACGAGACTATACCTTCGTCTTTAATCTTAAAGGAAGTAAAGCTACCGACCAGCGAGAATTCGATCTACTGCGATGTCGCCCACGGCAGGGTAAGGCCACTAGTACCGGCTAAATACAGGGAACATGTCATGGCAAAACTACATGGCATCGCACACCCCGGTAAGCGGGCCACCGAGCGGTTAATTCATGAGAGATTCGTTTGGCCCGAGATGAAGAAACACATTGCAGAATTCGTCAAACGCTGTATTCCCTGTCAACGAAGCAAGGTAACGCGCCACAACAAATCCGAGCTTAATTTCTACCGACCGCCCAGCGATAGATTCGAACACATCAACATAGACTTGATAGGTCCACTGCCAATATCCAGAGACAAATGTTATTGTCTAACCATCATCGATCGTTTCACACGCTGGCCTGAAGCAATACCAATTCCGGACATGACGGCGGAGACCGTAGCTCAAAATTTACTGTCAGGCTGGATTGCTAAGTTTGGAGTGCCTCTCCGAATCACAACCGACTTAGGCCGACAATTTGAGTCTGATTTGTTCCGTCAACTCAATACTCTTCTGGGTATGCAGCACTACCGAACCACCTCATATCACCCGCAATCTAATGGGATGATAGAGAGGTGGCATCGAACGTTAAAAGCAGCGATCATGTGCCACGACAGTGATGACTGGTGCGGAATGCTACCGCTGATACTACTAGGACTTCGTTCGTCAGTGAAAGAAGATATCGCGGCATCGCCAGCCGAGATGGTTTATGGTACGACGTTAAAATTGCCAGGTGAGTTCCTGTCTCCGTCATTACGAAAGCCCAGCGAAACAGAGTTCATCAAGGAGTTGCGTCGTTTGATGGGAAAGATCGCGCCTACACAAGCAAGTCATCATGATAAGCCGCAAGTTTTCGTGCAGAGCGACTTAAAGTATTGCACGCATGTTTTTGTGCGAATAGACAAGATTCAGCGCCCCCTTCAGTCACGTTATGACGGGCCGTTCAAAGTTTTAAAAAGGGCCGAAAAATATTTCGACATCGACGTCAGAGGTAAATCTCAAAAGATCTCCGTGGATAGGTTAAAGGCGGCTTTTCTCCCCAAAAGCGACGATGAACCAGTTTTCCCCGCCAACCGGCAAACGAAAAATCCGGCGGTGACTTTTTCCAGCGCACCGTGGGACAGCGAGGGAGTAATCAACAAAAAAGCAAGCTATCGAGACACCGTGGTAACAAATCGCACTCCTACGCTGCGTAGTACAATGCCGCTTGCTAGAAAAACAGTAACATTTGCAAACCCGCCGACGACCGCCGTTGGACGCAGACGCCAAGTCAAAAACCAAGTCTCGGAAGAAGTCTATCAAAGGTCAGCGCCCGTCCAGACAAGAAGTGGCAGAAAAAGCACCCCACCAACACGGTATTTGTTTGTATCGCGCCTTAAGCGCTAGGGGGGAGTATTGTGGCGGAACCTTCGGTTCTAACCCCCTCCTATAGTTTGCTCTTCAAGCAGTTGGCGACGCTTGGTCGCAACATTAAACCACTGTTTATGTTAGCTCAAATAATCATCCACTCTTTGTTCACAGCAACTTAGTTTGTCACACAAGTGCCAAGCTAAGCAAATTCTTCAAGTGGCCAAACGATCACTTGATATGTTTATTCGAAGCCACCCATGATGGCTCGGTGACACACCGACGTTCCGTCCGTTCGACACATACGTGAGATTCGCGATCGTCACTTCGACTCAGAGCTATGCTATGACGAATAGTATAGCGTTGAGCAGGTCGCGTTTGTTGTACAACAACAAGCATTGGTTTAAGTTTCCAAGCGCCAGCTGCCTGTGTGTTGGCTAAGCTGACCAACACCCAGGCAAGCGCGCACCCAATGTTAGCCGAAAATGCGACGTCTGCATTTTCATTGCATAGCGTCTCTCGCTTTGTCACTAGCGCTGGTGACGAAGCGAGGGGCTATAAATTTAAGGTTTCTCACGCTGGAGAATAATTAACATTATGAACAAAGCGTGGATAGTGGTTATCGCTATGTGGTGCGCTGCAGCGCTGTTTTTTATGCTGCAGCGTTTGTACAATATGTTGTGGTGGCATGGGCTATGGTCTATGCTACCATAGAAAATAAAGTTCAGTTGATAAAAACAGCGAAACCGGAACGTTCGGCCAATTAATAAGCTTATTTAAATAGTGATAAACGTTGTCAAAGTTAGATTCAAATTGTAAATAATTCTGTAAATATTTGTACCAAACAAATCGTTTTACTTTTAACTTCAATAAAGATTTTAGTAGTAACATCCTACAGGGTCAAGGTAAGTCTTTATTGTTGTATTTTTCTTTTCTAGTTTTTTCACTTTGAAGGCTATGATGGTGCTCGTTCCATGGTTCAAGGGTTGTGCGTCGAAAATAAGGAGTTTTTATCCGGATGCTGTTTATGTTCACTGTGCTAACCATAGCCTCAACCTTGAGTATCACATTGTTGCAAAATACCATCGATAAGAAATTGTATTGGTACAATCAAAGATATAGTCAATCTCTTCCGACTATCAACTAAATCAGGAGCAGTATTAAAAAATTGTATTCAAAAATCGTGTCCAAACGCGAAACAAACTAGACTTCTAAAATTTTGCGAAACGTGCTGGGTAGAACATCTCGAATCCCTATCTTTGTTTTCAGACGTTTTTCAATACATTTGTGAAGCGTTGGAGGAGCTTGATGACAGCAACGTCAGATATGATTCAACAAAGCCACGTGCCCTTTTAGCGGCAATTCTGACACCTCAATTTATTATTGCGTTAGGAGTAATGAAACCAGCATTCTCTGTATCAAAAAAAATAAGCCAGTATCTGCAGGAGGAGCAATGCGATCTTAGTAGCTGTGTCAATTACATCGATACTTTATTTGCAGAATTAAAAGAAATGCGCGCAGACGCAGATCAATCTTTCAAGGCAATATTTAATTCAGCTAAGACTATAGCGACGGAAATTGGAATAGAAATTAAAGTGCCCCGAGTTGTAGCCCGACAGGTCAATAGGGAAAATTACGAAGGATGTCCAGAAGCGTACTATCGTCGGTCAATTTTTATACCCTTTCTGGACCACTTTTTGGAGGAGCTAAACGAACGATTTTTAAGGCACCGTGACTTGCTTTTAAAAATACAAAACATATTACCTAGCAAATCTAAACAGCGCAATGAAACGCAAATGGAGGATACAGCCCGTACTTTGGAAAAACAGTGGCCAAGAGACACAGAATCCAGGGACAATTTTCTTGCTGAATTTTAATTATGGCGAAGGTAACAATTAAAATTTTATAATTATTTGATCGAATTTTAATTCAAATCTCATATAAATAGACACAACCTAAATCAAACAAAAGATCCTGGGACATTTATTGATTGTTTAAATTTGTGCGACAATCTGATATTTCCGACAATACATCGCTTTCTGCAAATTGGAGCTACGTTACCAGTTTCAGTCGCGTCAAGCGAGCGTTCTTTTTCAACCCTCCGTCGATTGAAAACTTATTTAAGAAATAAAACTGGGCAAGACAGATTGAACGGATTAGCAATGCTTAACGTACATAGAGATATAGCAGTAACTGAGCTAGAAATAGTAGAAATTATGTCAAAAAGCAATATAAGATTAAATTTTTAATATTAAAAAATAAATGTCTTATTTTAAATGAAACCCCCCGCCCCCCCGAAATTTTTTTCTGGCTACGCGCCTGAACAAAACTAATCGGAACTACTTCCGCTAGCTTAAAAAACTCCCTCAAATTTTACTTTCAAAATGTATCTGGCATGCGTACTAAGTTGAATGCTATACATTCCTTTTTTTCTGAAAGCGATTATGATGTTATTATACTGGTGGAAACTTGGCTAAATAAGTATTTTTTTGATGAAGAGATTGCTGATCCTAAAATTTTCCAAGTATACCAGAAAGATCGATGCCCTATTTTGACTGGGTACTCTAGAGGTGGTAGAGTTCTGATTATTGCTCGGAAAAAATTATGCTCCTCGTTGTGCAATATACATAGATACCGTGGATGGATTAATTGATCAGGTCTGCATCTCCATTCTGCTTCCAAAAGGGAAAATGATTGTCTGTGCCTCTTATATTCCGCCTAACAGTGCATATGATATTTATGATGCTCATATCAACAATATTTTATCATTATCTACAATTTATGTGGAAGATAATTTCTGCGTTGTTGGTGATTTTAATCTAAGCAATGTAAACTGGGCCTGTTCAACGGATGATAACACTTGCGTGCCAACAACTTTAAACCAAGCACATGAAATAAATCTCATCGATAATTTTTTTAGTATGGATTTGATTCAAATTAATGCTATTTTCAATAAATTATCTAAATTGCTAGATTTAATTTTTTAGTTTGTTTTTAGTAAATAAAGTTGTTTATTTCTAAGTCCAATAGGCGAAGTGTTGTGATGAATTATGAAGTTCTTCTCTTAGAGCCTTCTGAAGGAGACAATAGAATCATATTGAGAGACAATCATGTATCTCTAAATACTTGCAGATTACTAGCTAGAGCCAGTGGATTAGACTTTGAGCACTGCCAATCAACTTTCTCAAGAAGGTCTAGAAGAGAGGTGAGATCTGCTAACATGTATTCCAAGACTTCGGAATGGATTCAGGTTAGCAAATGTTCTAATGATGAATACTAACTGTTAGTGGATCCGTCAAAGGTCTGCTCCTCATGGCATGATTGGACAATTTCCAATCATGGAACTAAAATTTGCACTTTCGGAATATGCACATGTGCTGAAAATGAATATTACAAGAAAAAATAATGTATACCCATTCCTGAAGGGATTGATGTTGCGACAGTGTGCTCTCTTTCTTCTTTCAATATTGCACCCTCAATACCACACTGTGACGGAGATGAAATTTATCTTGAGAACTGGTCTAACTCCATTTCCAAAAATGATCCTAAGCTTTGTAGATGTGTTAAGGCTATTAACCAGCCTTACTCTTCTATATCGATTCACATGTCTGGAAACACTTACAACTTGGCTTTCAGATTCACAAAAAGGATGAATGTGACAATAGAAGTTCAACCAAAAAAAGAGACCAAACCTTATTATCATTCTTGCAAAGTCACATGTGAAAAGAATGTTCTAGTACTGTCTGGACCTTTAGAAGAAATGGACTGGGTTAAATTCTGCATAACAACATTTTGTGAGACTAAAAAACTTGCTAGGGAGATCAGAATCCCATACGGGTTTTTGATGATGACCTCTTCAATCCATGTCTGGGTTGGTTCAGAAGTTTTATCACAAACAGCAGAATATCAAGTTAATTGTTATAGGGCTAAGGATTGTGATTTGATTCAATGTTGGACTTGTTTGTCCAGGTGATGAACCCTCCCTGTTACAACATCCTGGATTATTTTTTGATTGCCTTATTGTCTTTCATCGTTCTGATCATTATCACAATACTTTTAAGAGGATTACAAGTTTTGTCCATTTTAATTAAGATTTGTTTAGGATTATTCTTCATTATCATCAGAATTTCTAAAATTGTATGGAGGATCAGTAAGAGCATGCTGGGGAAAGGGGTTTCTAGGACAGCTTCATATTACCGGGATCTTGAAAGTTATGGTTTACTTGAAAATTCTAATAGGCCAGCTGAACCCATCTTGATCCAGAGAGAAGCAAAACCTTTACGGCCTCCTCAGAAGAAAAAGGCCATCAAGGTTATTTGCTAAGCTTAGTTGCCTCTATTTTGATTGTAATGGTCCTTCCTGGAGCCATCCCATGCAGTCAGGTTAATTCTTATAAATTTGAAGAGGAGGACTGCAAGATAGAGGACCAAATTCAGGTATGTGAAACCAAAACTAAGCTACAAGTTCATTTAGGATCTTTAGAAACAGATTCTTGTTTCTCTATTCGGATGGGTGACAGACCGATTGGCTCAATCCACCTTAAGCTAATAGATCTACGCCTGAGATGCGTTGAAGAAACATTATACTGGATTTTTGAACCAAAACCTTTTGTAAAAAAATCTTGTCACTGCTAGGGGTCAGGCCTTTGCAAAAATGATGATTGCTTGCCTCACAGTTTAACTAAAGAACAAAAACTGGACTAAGGATTTAATATATCAGAAACTATTGAAGAGTATGGTTGTCTTCCTGTCACTTCTGAGCTATTCAGCAAATGTGTTGGAGCAGCTGGTTGTTGTCTCTTCCATACTGGGTTCAGACCATTCTCTCATGATGATGTCTTTAGAGTCAGCAAGTGCTCGTCAACATATTATGAGGCCATTGTCAATTTAAAAATGAAATTGAGCGCAGACCCTGAAACAGTGAGCAACATAACATTAACTGCTGGATTCCATCAGACAATAGCTGGAATACGAATCTCTTTTACCAATCCTATAGTTCCCTGGAAGCCAGATTACTCCAGCTGTTTGGTTTCTAAATCAAACTCAACTGAAACCTTCCTTGCTAAGTGCAATGATAAAACAGAAATGGTTTCTGGAAGGGTTGGAGAAATCAAATGTCCCAGCTATTCATCGATTTTCTCAAACTTATCAAATTGCAGTCTGGCCTCAAACTTAATAGGGATTCACCCACGAGTAGATGAAATATCATTCAGCCACCATGCGATGCAGCTGAGATTCTTGTCGAAATTAGGTAAAATCCCTAAGGTCACTCCTGAGTTTTCTGTTGATAAAGACTCTAGAGGACTTTGGTTTTCCAGATCATTTTCTGAGACACTAACAGTTCATTTGGTGTTACCAAAAATGAGAATCCAGCATTATTCAGACCAAATGTTTCTTTTCAAATATTTTCAAAACTTATATTAATTGTCAATTTAAGTCTTTCATTAAATCAGTTTAATAGTAATAACAACAAAAAATAAGCAACCATTGTTGATTATAATCATTAAATTTAAATCCCCAACATTGGACTTATATTCGGAAAAAAGCATTATTGCAAAAAACATAAAAGCGCTGTCATCATTTCAACGTCAGTAGGCAACGTTTACATTCCCCATGAGTGAATCTCCCATGAGTAAAGATATGGAAATGGGAATTCGGACATAACTTCGAAACAACTGTTCAGCTACATCTGACGTTTAGTTTATAAAATATATACGCTTTGTGCAATTTTGTGATTTAATTTGTGAAGTGATTAATTTTCTTTAATTAAATATAATTAACAATGTTCAGCGTTGGAATAAGATTTATGGCGATTGAAGAGGAGCAAGCCTCCGACGTGGAGGACCAGGTTCTTGTTAGACGAACCTTGAGAGATAGCAGCAATCCTTTTGAGTTGCCACAGCCTTTGTATGTATATTTGTAGCATAAATACAATTTCGTGAGTTGCTAGCCTTGAGATCCTAGCTCATTGGTGTGGGTGATTGTGTTATGAGCGTGGGCCATCCCATCCCGTGAGAAATTCCCATCTCGCAAGTTTTCATAACTCATACTTTTCCCAAAAATTTATGTTCGAAAACGTTCGTAATAGGGGAATGGGAGAAAATGAATAATTTACCTGGGAGAAAAGTTTCATAATTGGGCTGATTATGTTATCTTATACTGAGATCAACGCACTCCAATTTGTTTAAATTTTTTACTTTCTAGGCACAATTAATAAAGTCCTTAATAACATTTGATGACATATTTAAAAGCTTGCATCGCCTGATTGATAGGAATTTAATTCAGTCATCAAATTATGATGGCATCAGCAACAAATCAGCAACAAATCAGCAACTTCTTTTATTAAAAAATTTAATAAAAACTAATAATGTTTTTTGCAAAAGCACTTAAAAGAGAAGGGTATTTGGAGAAGGAATACATTCGTGAAATTCGAACTTCATTAAAAAATTATAACAATGTTTATTATAATAAAAAATGTGACAACAAAAAAAAATGTGACCAAAAACAAATAATTTTACTTAAATAACCACAATATTTAAACTTTGTGTTTGATTGCTAATTATTTCATTACTTAATTTATTTTGTCTTTTCCAAAATGCTTAAACAAATTTGGTAGCTATTTGTTCCGGTGAATTATCGGTTCACCTACGAGCGCTGGTTTTAGTCTGCAAGGAAGTGATAGTCAGCTGGATGATTTGCTGGTAAACTTCGGGCAATTTGTGCTCGCAATTTGTGCTCGAAGTTTATGCCAAGGAGAAAAAGAAACCAAAAGTAATCAAAAACACAGCTAAGTATATTGAATTATTATAAATGAGTATTTATTGAAACTTACGTTGTTTATTAATCTTCAATAGGTGAATAAAAAAAAATGGTTGTACAGATGGCAGAATTTTAAACTTAGAAGGATGACATTCAATATGTGAATAATTTGACCGCCAACAGACCTCGTCGGACAGGCCGATCGAGCGGGTCGTTCGTGCATCGAGCTTCGACACTGGAACGTGTCGATAACGCAGTAAGTTTAAAATCTAGTACATTAAACTTTAGGGTTGCGGCCTAAACAATGCTTAAACAGTAAATTTTAAAAATGAAAAACTATTCATTTATAAGAAATATTTTTAACTTTAATGTATTTATTTTATTTTATTATTTAATGTATTCATATAACCTTGTCAGGAGAAAAAGTCAATTCGCGCAATTGCAAAGGAACTTTTGTGTTCAAAATCAATGGGTTACAAAACAATTGTTCATTATAGAAGCAATGGAACCATTGAAAATAAAAAAAGGAAGCCGCGGCCAAAAAAAAACGAGTGCAGCAGAAGATAGAATAACTTGCAGAATAAGCAAAGCTGATCCTTTTCTGACTTCTACGCAAATCCACAGCCAAATAAAGGAACAACTAAGCAATAGCATATCAACAAGAACCTCAACACGCCGATTACTTGATGGTTGACTCCGCGGATGTATTGCAATGAAAAAGCCACATGTTTAAAAAAAAAAAATTTAAAACGTCGAATTCAGTTTGCAAAGGAACATACCGCAAAGCCTTTAGAGTATTGGAAGGGCATACTTTGGAGTGATGAATCAAAATTTAACTTGTTTCGATCAGATGGGAACAAACAAAGAACTCGAACCTCGCTATACTTTAAAGACCATAAAGCATGGTGGAGGGAATATTATGGTTTGGGGAGCTTTTTCGTGGTTTGGAGTGGGCCCTATTTGTTGGATAACTGAGCGAATGGCCCAAAATGTGTATAAGGATATATTGGTTAACACAATGAAGCCATTTGCCGACGAAAACATGCCTGCTTCTTTCGTTTTTATGCAGGATAACGACCCAAAGCATACTGCTAAGAGCGTTAAAGCATGGTTTTCTTCAGAAAATGTATTAGATTGGCCCGCTCAAGGCCCTGACTTAAATCCGATCGAAAATCTCTGGGCAGACGTTGAGAGGGCTTTAGAAAACACAGAAGAAATGTGGAAAAAATAGACAAATTAACTACCTAAGGTTAATGTTAAGAATGACAAGAGAAGCAGTGGAAATGAGAGAAAAAAATAGACAAAATTAAAGAAATAAAGGTGTTAAATAAAAAAGAAAGAAAAGCAAATACTAAAATTCTAAAAAAAGCTGAAAAAGAAGTGAAAAGGTGGAAAATTGAAATAATTGTAAGGAGTAAAATTTCTGCATAATTTTATCCCCATATGACTTTTTACTTTTATTTCTATTTTCAGTGCGCCTTTAAGTTCACGACTGGGTCGAGTACCTGTGCCAAGAGAGAGAATGCAATCCCCGTAGAGATTGTATTGGTTCGACGGGCGAAATAGCAGAACCATAACCTTAAGCACGACTAAGTGTAGCAGGTGTGACTTATAGCTAATAAATTTAATTAAATTTTAAGGCCAAATGAATTTAACCTCATGTAAATGCACTTTTTACCATGATACCACTGAATCCACTAGTAGGACATGATATCCTAGAGTCCACAATTATAGGAAGAGCAAAACAGGTAACTGAACAACTCAATAAAACATCAACCCTGATCAAAATCACAGCAAAAAGTGGAGACAACCTATTGGGAAGGGTACAAAAAGCAGAAAAAGCTTATTTGTTAAGTGTGATTTATCATTTAAGCTTCAAAGGATTAGGGCGTCTTAATATCAATGAATGCAGCCGAGTTGAGGCTCAACGTTTAAGAGAGCTATCTTGGCAAAATAGTAGTATTTCAGGAGTGACTGTTCCATATCCGGCGGCATTTCAACAGCGACCGAAACATGTAAGGACAAAATTTGGCGACAAATTTTACCTTCATCTTTTTCATAAAAATTATAAATTTTTCTAGTGCGAACCTGTGCGGCGACAGATAAGCCGAGAGGGTCATAGAATTGCTGCAATAAACACCTGCTGAAGGTTCGACCCATGACCTAGACGGTCAGAGCCGGATAAACACTCAGACAAAATACCTAAGATGACCATCAAGAGGGTTTGATGGCAGGATGGTACAACCCGGGTGCCGAAAGACCCACAATGAAGCCCCGGAGCTTCTGCGCAGCTAGAATGCTGAAAACAGCTGAAAAGTTTGAATTCAATTTAGTTAAAAATCGCATAAATGGGATGTCAGTAAAAATAATGTAAAATTAGGTTACGATTGACCGCTTGAGTTAATTACAAAAGAAAATAACTAATAAAGAATTTGCAGTAAGTGCGAAACATAGAAAATTAAGTTTTATTAATAAATAAAAGTTGGACTATTGAAAAGTAACCGAAACTAGCCGCTTGATTAAAATAGGTGGGGCAGAAGAAAATGAAATTTCCACCTTTTGGGGGTTTAATTAAACCTGCAGGGCAAATTTCCGGTTAGGAAAGCATAGGAAAGGAAATTGGGCCAAGGCAAACAAAATCTACACATTTTGATCACAAAATGTGTGGACGAAACAAATTAGACCAATGGCCGACGTAGGGTTAATAAGGGCATTCTTAGAATTAAGCTCAGCAATTAGGCGAGGGGGAAAAGGGTTAAGTGCCAGAGTGTAATTGCTAAGATTCTCATCTACAGAGAGACAATAATCTAGAATCTTCTTTTTCTCGCATATACACCTAGGGCAAGACGACCACCAGCGACGGGATCCGCAAAGGGGGGCCACCGCTATATCAGGCCACTTGAAGTTTGGATAAACCTCACTCACACCATTACACCACCGAGCGAAGAACCAAGACGTCATTCCAAACGAGAGAGCGCTAGTCTGTAACCAACACCACGCTCTGAGAGCCGCTCACCATACCATCATGGCGGCGGTCATTATTCACCAAGATACTCTGAGCATCATTTACCCAACACTCATCATCGTGCTCGGAGAACCGCTCGTCAAAACAATCATGGCGGCAGTCATACCCACCAACATACTCTGAGCGCCGCTCATACAATATTCACCATCGCATTCTGAGAGCCGCTCATAGAACAGCATGGCGGCTATGAAACTCACCATCATGCTCTGAGAGCCGCTCGTCAAAACAATCATGGCGGCAGTCATACCCACCAACATACTCTGAGCGCCGCTCATGTAATATTCACCATCGCATTCTGAGAGCCGCTCATATAAAACATCATGGCGGCTGTGAAACTTGTGGCGGAACCCTCTGTTCCCCCACGCCCCTGACTTTGCTCTTCTAGCCTTGGCGACACTTTGTCGCAACCTAACCCATCGATAGATTAACTTACAAACTTGCAGCTTGGCTTATCGCTAAAACGCTAAGCCAAGCGCATTCCATGGCATAAGTCATTGCTGCCTTTCTTTGTTTATATTGGCAAGCAACATTATGACTTATAAATGAACGGTCATTTGAGCCGTTTATGTTGGTCGCTCGTCGTCACTTGTATTGACTCACTGCCCGTCTGGCGGTTCGTCATTCAGTCAGCAATTATTGTTTATGCTGAAGTTTTTACTTGTGACAAATTACTGACGACATGAGTAAGCGACGGCAGCTTTAGTTTGTTGTACAACAACAAGCGTTGGCTGCAGCTCGCTTGGCGTTTGTGTGTGTGAGCTGGAGTAGCTAACCAGCATACAGGCAGAAACGCAGTCTGTCAAAACGGTATGTGTGACGGCGACCAATTGGTGTGTTCGCGTTGTTAGCGCTGATGACGCGGCACACAAATATAAATGTGCGAACATTTAGCAAACCAATGTTTAATTGGTTATTTCAAGTATGGCAACCAATACAGCAATAATAATTGTGCTATCGATGGGTTGCGCCGCCGCGCTATTTTTTATCGTGCAGCGGGCGTTAAATATTTTGTGGTGGCATGGGCTATGGTCCATGCTACCGTAGTCAGTTTTCTGATAGACGCGGCTACGTCGAGTGCAATTTGTGTAACTTGTTCTTTAATTTAATGTTTGTGAAATTAGTTTATTTTTTTTGTAAGTAGTAGTTATTTAATGTAAAATAAAATTAAATAAAAAACATTTAGTGGACTTTGAGTGAAACACTATATACTCACCGTCATACTGTGAGAGCCGCTCGCCAAGCAATCATGGCGACAGTCATACCCACCAACATACTCTGAGCGCCGCTCCTACAATATTCACCACCGTACTCTGAGAGCCGCTCACACGACAACCATGGCGACCATTAAAACGCACCCATACTATCACACGGTTGAGCGACAGATCTCGCCATGTGGACTCGAACAGTAAAGACGTTGATGGCATGGCTGCGAGAGCGAGGGAGATGGAAATATTATTAGCGACAAACAGAATTATAAAAGGCGGCCATTAAAAATTACACCCATACTAACACACAGTTGAGCGACAGATCACGCCATGTTTGGCCCCAACATACTTCAAGCAGCAGTAAGACCACCACGAGAAGAAACGAGAGGCAAACATTCATAAAACCTAAAAACAATAAGAAGAGATTTTTACCACTATACTCATGACAGTGGTACATAGATTGCACAGCCAGCAACAGATGGCTGTGACTATAAAAGACCGAACAGAAGAGAAATCGAGGTCAGTCAGTTTAGTCAGTTCAGTGAGTGCAAACCAGCAAGTAAGTGAAAAGTGAAGTCAACCTAAATACAAAAGTACAGCCGTCAGCAGTCAACCGAGGAAATATTAATTCCACCAGCCACGAATCAGGACACAGGAGTGAGCTAACAAAAGATTAGCCAAAACCACTACACCGTCACACAGGACACGTCGCAGGAAAGCGGAACTACTGAAGATTTACAGGAGGACCTAACTTTAAGGACTAGCCGATCTGAAGACCACTAAGGAGCGAGTAGCTAGTTGTAGGAAACTCAGTGACAGTGGTAAGTATAGTGAAAATACAGTGTTCACGTGGCCCCCGAAACCCTTGCCTAAATCCTTGCAGTGCAAGTGTACACTCCAATAGCAACCGTAATTTTTATTCAGTTGCTATCGAAGCGTCACTCACTGGGTCTGTCTTAACCTCAACCTTTCCTAATCCTTGCAGTGTAATTGCACACTCCAATAGCAACCGTAATTCTTATTCAGTTGCTATCGAAGCGTCATCCACTGCCTCCAAAACCTAGCCACGAACACCCTTTTCACAGCCACTGTTAAGGAATAATTCTTGCAACTGGCAGCTCGCTTATTGATGTCACATGCAGGATGAAATACATTAAGGACAACGAATAATCACGACGAAATCACGCCCAGGATTTGGTGACATATTTCCATTTAATTCTTATTTAGTAGAGTATTATAGACATTTATGTGTGCGTAGTGACCAGTGCAGAAAACTCATTTTTGAAAAAATTTAATTTAATCAATTGTAATAAAATTTAAAGTTCAAATCCTACAGTGGGAAACATCTATCAAAATACATCCCGTTTAAATAATTGCATTAAAGTTTAAAGTTTCTAAAAACCCTACAGTGAAAATTTAACAAAGTAAATTTTCTTAATAAATTGAAATTAACTTTAACATTTTGAAACGAAAATCCCTAGAGTATAGATTATCAGTGCTACAAGAGGTCCTTCCGACCGGTTATTTAAAGGTGAATCTAAGATTAAAAAATAAAATAAATTAAGTCAAAATTAAAGCTCGAATAAACTGTTAAACTGGTTGTTAAACCAAAGTAAAAAGTATTTAAATTTGTCTTTTTTATTACCAAAGTAAAAAGTATCAAAAAACTACCTTGAATTCCAATCCTAAGAATGTGTTACGACCTTAATGTAAAACACACACACACACACACACATACATACATAATGTAATTAGTTTAAGAAAGAAGAAAATAAAGACTACACAGTCGATTTTGAGTTGTCAACGAGTTCGTTTCAATTTATTTCTTGATTACAATTGTGTTAATTATTAGACGAGTGCGATTATTGTTAAAATTCAATTCGGTAAACTAATCGATTCTTTCACTGGTGTTTAAGCGTTAAACCAATAAGTAATAGTTAAGTTCAATTATCGACAATCATTTAGATTGTGTGTAGATAGAAACAAAAAAATAAAACCAATAAATTTTAATCATCAAATAAAACTTTGAACAATTAAGTGAAACAAATTGTGAATAAATCGATTTATTTTTACCTTTTAAATAGATTCACCTACCCTTTCCAAACCAAACAATAGTACACTACGCACTTAGCCTTTACTCATTTATTATCGTATAAAATCATTATCATTGAAATCTACCTTCAATAATTACTATTGAATTTAATTATATTACATATCATTGTTAATTGAGAATCATTATTAGCAATTACCATTGAATTTTACGAAACGTAAATTAATAGAATTAGGGTGAATAAATTTTGTACATTGAATAATTTGTAAGAAATTTTATAAGTCAATTAAAGACTGACCAATAAAATTTATAACGTTTGATATAGCTGAAAGTGTTTGATTTGGTGTCCCAAAATTGTAGTTAAGATAAATTTTGAAACGACCCCTGGACAGCCACTTTGCTGTCCCAGCTATAGACGCCGGTAAGGCGGTACGTTACAAACATCGACGGCAACCCAACAGCGACTGAGGCAGCACGTCGACTGCACTACATTTCCTGCGGCAGCATCGAAAGCCGCAGCAGAGATTACAGTAGCGATCATCGTAGCAGAGGTTGCAGCAGCAACGGTCACAGCGGAGATTTCATCAGCACCACGGACGGACAAAAGCAGCGTAAAGAGTATAATTTTCTTTATTGTTTTATAATTGCTCCTATGTAATATATATGTATTTTATACTTAATTTACATTTAACTTGAGATCCAAATAACCTTGTACATAGAAAGAGGAGTTCTTGTCCCTTTAATAGGCAGAGTCGATCAAAGTCGACAAATAGTAGAATAGACACTTTCCATAGGGATTTTCTACAATTAAGATTTATTAGTTTATCTAGGGTACATAAGGTTAAATAACAAATCAGTGCCGAGGTTATAGTAACACCCACTAAAATAATATAAAAAGTTCCGTAGAAACGAAAACGCACTTCAAATTCTAAAGAATTGTTTACAACCAATTTTGCCAATTAATAAATAAACCTAAACTTACCAAATTGCATTTCCGTTCACATAGAAACGAAAATGCATAATTCCAAAGAAATGTTTACGATTAACTTTTTAATAAATAATTCCAATGAACTCTTCGCAACCAATTTTTCTAATCAATGCATTTCCGTTCGAATAGACAAAGTTCTATAGAAACGAAAATGCATTGACCCAAACCCAAAATAAACAAACAATTCCAAAGAATTGTTTCTGTAAATTTGGGTAAACGAGGGTTTAGGTTACGGTTTAATTCATATTAAAATAGGTTACTTGTCACCAGTTTTAAGTGATTTAACAATTTTACTTACACATAATATATTTCACCATAATAAAAAACAAGTGATTAAGAAATATTTCGGTTTGCATATACTGAGTGCTTCCTCACGTTATCACGGTTCGAGTCGTTCTACAACATCACGGCCATCATCGGACTTGTCGTGTCCAACGGACGACACACGCCTTTAGTAACCATTTTGTTATCATCCTTCAAGGACAGAAGTTAAGTTTAGCTAGAGAGCTCCTTGCATAGCTATTGAGTCAAAAGCGGGCGATTCAGGGGGCCTAACCCCAATCGCTTTTGAACTCTACACTCCCAGCTCGGGACTAGGCAACTGGGTACAGAAGTAACGTCTCTAGGGCTAGATACCTGGCCGGAGTTTTGATCAAAGACGGGCGAATGGGCCTAACCATACTTGGATTTGGTCAAACACTCTGTGAATTGGAGTCGGCCGAATGGGCCTAACCATACTTGGTTCCAATCAGCCACCCTTTCAATCGGAGCCGGGCAAATGGGCCTAACCATACTCGGGTTCGGTTACCTGCGTATCTCGATCGGAGTCGGGCGAATGGGCCTAACCATACTCGATTTCTGACCGGACACGTTTGCCATAAATTCATTCCTGGGAATGTCTGGATAAAGATTTGCATTTCAGAACGCGGTGGTGTAGACAGTAGAGCCAAAAGGGATTTTATGGTAGGGATTAGTCAGAGCAAGCCTCGCGTCCACCTAGACCAAGACACGGTAGATTCGACGCCATTTTGGGCGACGCTATTTATACAATACGGTATAATGTGAGAAAGCTACTCCGTTTAGGTTTGAAATACAATTGTGTTTTATGTAACAAAACCGCATGGAAAATAGTGAAGTAAGTTTAGAATAAATACTTAGGTAGGAAGATACTGGAATAATATTTAAAACTAATTAGATTTTGCCCTGAAATATATTTAAAATAATTAGATTTATTAAGAAATATATTTAATACATGAAATAACCACTTAGCATAGCCAACTAGGTTAATAAATAATAAATACAGATTAGATAACAGTTTCACCCAACACTAAATCTTTAGACTCGCCTACAGCGAAGTCGGGTGCTAATAACACACCCTTGTAAATCTAGAGTTAAGCGTATCTTACTACTGTTAATAAAGCATCATTGAGTTCCGAAACTGCTGCGTTTGATTTGGTGTCCGTTTATTATAGTAAACGAACAAATATTTTGCAACGGACCCTGGATCCGACGAGCGCATCCTCGGCCGGAGTTTAGGTCGTTACATAATATAGAGAAAACAAAAAAAAAATATAAAAGAGATAATTGAGAAGTGACAGAAAATAAGATTGTGAAATATATAGAGAGATAAATAAAACTCGAATAGATTAATTGGAAAAAAATGCAAGCAACCCAACGCTTAAGAAAATAATTCAGAAAACATCCTTGTATGGAAAATGGCGCCTATGAATGCGCAATTAAAGCTTTGTTATTTAGTTAGTGGTTTGTAGTATTGAAAAATTTACAAAGTTGTTTTAATAAAATATTTTTAGGGCTGTGCACTCTAATAATTTTAGTTTTATGAATCTGTACTTAAATGTAGTACGAACTAAGGAACGTAACGATAAGCGTTATGCTAAAAATTTTATAGAACCTTAAATTAATGTTAATGGTTTTTGTTATTTAACCACATAAAATAAAATTGAAGAACAAAAAAAAAAGAAGGATGAGTTTTTAGATTAAAAAGGACAGGTGGCGTAGACGACGTAGTGTGCGCGTAAGTATAGAGTTTTTGGGGTGACCTGAAACCAGGCGCAAGGTCACCATGGCTGGTCTTTTTGGGGCCAGAAGGGGTGGGCTAGCCAAGGGCGATCGACCCACACCGAAGATCGACCCACGTGACTTGCAAACGTGGCAACAGCGGGCAACCAGTTTATATTCTCTTTCTTTTTCAGCACTTTATCGTAAATTTAATTGGGGTTTTTGTATTTTCTTTCGATAACTTTTTTATGGTTTTTCGGGTTTTTTTTTAACCAGGCGGTATTTTAAAAAAAACTGGTACGATTTTATTCTTGTGGAGTTTCCGTCTGAAACTTCACTAACATAAAAGCAACATAATTCAAAATTAAACTAAAATAAAAGCAACATAAATCTTAAACTAAACTAAAATAAAATCAATAAAGTTCAAAACTAAATTACAATAAAATCAATAGTATACAAAACTTAACTAACATAAAAGCAACATAATTCAAAATTAAACTAAAATAAAAGCAACATAAATCTTAAACTAAACTAAAATAAAATCAATAAAATTCAAAACTAAATTACAATAAAATCAATAGTATACAAAACTTAACTAACATAAAAGCAACATAATTCAAAATTAAACCAAATAAAAGCGATATGATTAAAAGTTAAACTAAAAATAAGATAAGTTTAACATACGAATATAATAAAATATATTGAACTAAAAATAAGATAAATTTAACATAAGAATATAATAAAATAAATTAAACTAAAAATAAGATAAATTTAACATACGAATATAATAAAATAAATTAAACAAAAAAATAAGATAAATTTAACATACGAATATAATAAAATAAATTAAACTAAAAATAAGATAAATTTAACCTACAAATATAATGAAATAAATAAAACTAAAATGAAGATAAATTTAACATAAGAAGATGACAAAATAAAAACTAAACTAAAATAAAAGCCATAGGATTAAAAATTTAACTAAAAAAAAATCAATAAAATTCAAAACAAAATTAAATTTAATTCTATAGACAGAATAAAATCTAATTCGCAACAAAATTAAATTTAATTCGAAATACAAGTCCGAATCGGATTATAAACAGAATTAAAATTTAATTCGAAGCTTAAATTAAAGCTAATTCCTGATACAAAATAAAATCTAATTCTAAACTTCAAATGAATCTAATTCTAAATACAAATTGGAATTTGTTTCGAACTTAGAATTAACCTAATTCTACATGCGAGGTAAAGTTTATTTCGATCTTAAAAATAAATCTGATTCTAAGTGCGAAATAAAAATCTAATTCGAAATAAAAGTGAATTTGATGCTAGGTGCGAATTAAAATCAGATTCTGGACAGAATAAAAATTTCATCCAAAACTTAAAAATAAAGATAATTCTAAATACAAAATAAAATTTAAACCGAATTAAAAAGAAAATCTGATTCTGAAATAAAAATTAAAATCTAATTAGGGACAGAATAAATCTAAATCAAAACTTAAAATATAGTTTAATACGAAAATGAAAATAAATCGAATTCTAAAAAACGAACTAAAATCTAAGTCTAAACTTAATATAAATCTAATTCTAAAAACGAATTAAAATTTAAGTCTAAACTTGATATGAATCTGATTCTAAATACGAATTAAAATTTGATTCTAACTACAAATTGGAATTTATTTCGAACATAAAGTAGATCTAATTCTAGATGCGAAAGTAAAATCTAGTTCTAAACTTCAAATAGATGTAACTCTAGATACGAATTAAACTCTGATTCTAAATACAAATTGGAATTTATGTAGAACTTAAAGTAAATCTAATTCCAAATACGAAATAAAATTTAATTCTAAACCTAATTCTAAGTACGAATTAAAATCTGATTCTTGCTACAAATAAGAATTGATTTAGAACTTAAAGTAAATCTAATTCTAGATAAGAAAGAAAATCTAATTCGAAACAAAATTAAATCTAATTCTAAATACAAATTGAAAGCTAGTTCTAAGCCAAAACAAAAATTAATCCGAACTTAACTAAATTTAATTCGTACTTAAGATAACATCCGAAATGAAATAAGCTAACAAAATTGTATAAAAATAGTTTTAAGGAAGAAAAAAGGAGTATATTTTTTTTGTATATTTGAAAAGGTAGGAATAAATGTGTTTGCTGGAGTTTTAAAAAAGAAAAAAAAAATATGAGCAATTAATAAAAAGAGGACAGGGGCGTTAAGCAGATAAGGTGATGGCGTAAGTATGAAGTTTTTGGGGTGACCTGAGAATCGGCGCAGGGTCACCATGGCTGGTCTTTATTTTTGAGGCCAGAAGGGGTGGGCTAGCCAAGGGCGATCGGATTCCATCCAAGATCGACCCACGAGACGTGCCAACGGCGAGCAACCGGCTCAGATTCCTTCCCAATTTTCAGCACTTCCTCATAAAATAATCGGGTTTTTTTGTTTATCTTCTTTTGAGATTTTTATTTGTTTATGGTTTCTTCGGGTTTTTTACCAGGCGGTAATTTTTAAATAAACTGGTACGATTTTATTCGTGTGCAGTTTCCGTCTGTCGGACCAGGCTGGCAAGAACACCACCCCATCCGGCGAGCCTTAGCCGCGCAATACGCCAGCGTACCAGTGCTGCCAGAAGGACGACAGGGGGTGTGTAACAAAGGCTACCTTGCCATATGACGCACCAGCCACTTACAACCGGTACGGAAACATGACAGAATTGGCGCCCAACGTGGGGCCGATTGAAGTTGAGGTTTTCTTAACTGGGTTTGGTCTTATGAAGTCTAGCCACGTAAGTCCTGCATCGTTTTGGCCTTTGAGTCTCGACTGAAGTTGCGACGTGGGTTTTAGGCGACAGTTCAAGCTTAGGAAAATTCTCGTTTTGGGCCGTAGAGTAAGTTTTTATAGTTTTGGGTTAGACCCCAAGCAGGTCCGAATAGGTAAAAACCCGTAAGTCCTGCAGCGTTTAGGTCTTTGTACCTCGACTGCAGTTGCGACGTGGTTTTTATTTGAAGGATTTTTACTGCTAGAGCTAGGGAAATTTAGATTTTTTTTTACAGTTTTTTTTGGTTAGACCTTAAGCAGGTACGATTAGGTCAGAACACGTAAGTCCTGCAGCGTTTAGGCCACAGCGCCTCGACTGCAGTTGCGACGTAGATCTGTTCAGTAGGATTTTTACTGCTAGGGCTAATACAGGGTGGCCCAGAAAGACTGAAGTGGTGTGAATTCCTTATAACGTTTTTATTATAATTTTTTTTTTCTTTTCTTTTTAGTATTTTGTAAAGAAGACTTGGACAATTTATAATGGAGCAATACACAACTGAACAACGTGCCCAAATCGTTGAAATTTACTTTTCAAATCAACGGTCCATTGTGTTGACTCAGCGTGCATACCGTCGTCAATTTAATGTGCGGGTTGCACCCTCTCAGTCAACAATAAACCGTCTGGTTGCAAATTTTCGACAAGGAGCAGTAAGGAACCTTCCTGGTTCCGGCAGACTACGAACTGTGCACACGTTGTACAATATTGAACTGGTACAGGAGAGTATTCGAGAGGATCCAGAAACATCAACCAGGAGACGTTCGACACAACTTGGCCTCTCAAGAGGGTCGCTGCAGCGAATTTTGCATACAATAAGAATGTTTCCATACAAAATTCAACTTGTACAAGAATTTAAACCGACAGATTACCAGCAACGACTTAATTATGCAATTTATTTCCAGCAAAAAGCACAAGAGAATCCTAATTTTATTCATAACTTAGTTATGAGTGACGAAGCCCATTTCCAATTAAATGGGTTTGTTAACAAGCAAAACTGTAGGATATGGGCTACGGAAAACCCGGGAGTACTTCATCAACGACAATTACACCCAGTTAAGTGTACTGTTTGGTGCGGTGTTTCTTCAAAAAGGATCGATCATTGGCCCATATTTTTTGAAAATGAACGAGGTGTCGCCATTTCCGTCAACGGTAATCGATATCGGGCCATGTTGGAAAATTTTGTGCAATTAGTGAATTAGCGAGGGTGCAATTAGTGTACAAAAAGGGGGCTAGCAGCCCTCTTAGGCAGCGCACACAGTGAAGCATATGAGCTGGGCTGTGAGCAAGGCGTTTTGCTTATGAGTGCAACAGCGAACATTGAGTGCATCTCGTTTCTTCGCACGCTTTTGCAGTTTTTCGGATTTGCGCACAGCATGGCTTATATGCTTCACTGGGTGCGGGCTTAGAAGAAGATTAAATTAAAATTAATTTGTTTTTGTGTTTTGAAAATCGCTCCTTATCGGGAAGAGCAGCCAGGTCAGTGGGGTCATCGAAGTGACAGGATAGCTAGGTTAAAAATTCCTCTTTTTGGAGTTAGACGCTGCTGAACTAAGGAGGGTATAGAGTTGCAAAGCACTCTTGATTAGGGATAAATATAACTATAAAATTTTTCGTTTTGATTAAATACTCCAACTCGGGATGAACTACCACAACACCATTAGGTGAAGCGAATATGCCTGAGTGACCTTAGCGTAGGAAATTATTGTGGGAAGTTTCGGTTAAGAACCTCGATTTGGATGGTGAAATTATGGCACAATAAAGAAAGTTGCTTTCGTTGGTCTCGCCGAATTTATTTTTTTTTTCCGCCACTTGTTAAGCCAAATCATTATTTAATCAATTTTTTATTTATATTATAATTACTCAAGTAATAAAAAGTAATAAAAGGTACCTTGAATTAAAATCACACTAATGTGTTGCTGCCTTAATGAAACAATGGGTAGAAACACACATACATACAACCTGTCAATAATCTCTCTAAAACATTTCGTAAGAAAGAAGAAAATAAAAACTTGGATTCAGTCGATTTTGAATAGCCAAAGATTGTTGTTTATCTAATTTCAGAGCGAATAATACTATTCACATTTCTATTTGCAATGGCCCAATCTAATACGAACGTTTTAAGCTTCCGATCAAAAGGAACATTTTCCGTGAAAAGAATTGCAGAGAAGTGAGAAGCACAGCTTCCTTCTTGTTGGTTTAAGAACAACGAATTGACAAAGCCCATGATTAATATTCCCAACTCAGGGAAGGACATTGAAACGATTAGATCAACCGTAAAAGGAGTTCTAAAAGGTAATTCTGTCCCAGTTGACCTTGTAGTGGAATATCTGTTTCATGTCTTATCTAAAGTCAAGGAGGAGAACCTGGAAGAATGGAAGAGCTATAACATAACCATTGAGGAGAAAGGCGAAAAGGTGGATCCGTTTTGTATGTATAATGTTAAGCGGACCAGCAGCAGAGTTGTGGATACGGTTGCAGAACCCGATAGTGACACCGGAGCAGACTTGCCGTTGTGTCTCGTAATACTCTCCGTATATCGGATTGGAGCGTGTGTCCGATCTCACTTATCGTACCATGTTGGTTAAATTGATGTCAGGTCACCTGCAGACCATGGGAGGAAATGAATGTACCATCTTCCATGACATTCTGGCAAAGAACAAAGGGTGGACAGTTTCCTCCGATTACAGGAAGATAATAGCTGGTGTAGATATGTTCTTCTACCGATTTGATAAGAATGACGAAGCCATCCTGAGGTTCGCAACAATCGGTTCGAGATTCAGAGATTGCGCAGCAATCCAGGTTTACTCCTTTATTTCCGAGGCATGCGGATTTGTGAGACCGGGAGACTTGTTGTATTGGGTATATAACGAAACCCTGGCAGAAGAGGCGGAAGCTTTATTTAACAATGATGAGGAATACGATATACCATCATCCTACTTCCCATATCATATAGATATGAGCTTATCAACCAGGAGTGCCTATTCATCCAAGATGAATCCAGGGTTGCATTTTTTCTGCAATCTCATTGGAGCAATCCTAGGGAATGAAAGATGCATGCACGCGAGAGCCATCTTAGAAAAGGACATACCCGGAATCCTGAACAATGCGAAATGGGTGGGCTATGTTTTTATGAAAAAGTCAGGGGTCCAACTGTACTTTGCAGCTGATGATGAGCGAGGCAGATCTTTAATGCAGCGGCAAGAGGAGAATAAGCAAGACAAAATCGAGGACTCCATAGCAATGACCAAAGCGACAAGAGTTAACAAGGAAACGGAACCAGGATCCGAACAGGAGAGCGAGAGCGAAGATGAAGATGACGACACCACAGTAGATGGAGAACAATCCATCCAAAGATTAGAAGTGAAACAACCGAAGGACAAAGATCCTGTTCAATGGTTGGACTACATCCAAATGAGAGGTGGAGAGATGGACCCCAAAATGATATCTGTATTTAGACAATTGCAGTCTACTGTCCACCATCCGCGTCCTGGGTCGATCGCTGAATTCATAACTAAACCTATCTTCCATTCATAAAGGTTCTCGGAATTAAGATATCAAAGTCAACCAAAAGCATAAACAGAAAATTTTCATCAAAGTAAATTTTCGTTGTTTTTCTCTAAGACGAGTGCGGTCAAATAAAAACATTTTCGGTAAACTAATCGAAATCTTCACCACTCTTGTTTGTTTTACGCCACCATCCAAATTTAATGCCTATATTTTTTCTTTTTTGATTTATTATTATCAGTTATTCTAGTTTTTTGATTTTTGGTTTTGAAATTATATTAATTTTTTGGGTAAGTCTCCTTTTTTTGCTTAAGTATATATTTTGGAAGCGATAGCAAAGTTTTTTTACTATCCACATTTTCCTCTTCATATGTATATTATATCTTTAGTAACAAACCCCCTTAAAAAGAAAAAAAAATTAACCTTCGGGTTGAAGGAAAAAAAAATTTTAACTTTCATCTATAAGCTTAAATAAGCCTGTTAAAAAGAAAAAAAAAAAAAAACAAACATTTTCCGAATATTTCACTTTAGGTTCATCTGAACATATCTTTATATAATATTTTATATATATAGATAAAATTAAATCTAAACTTTTAATTTTTTTAATAAGTTGCGAAATTTTAGACTACAGCAAAGATTGTAACTCTAAAATATTTACAATCTTTAATATCCTTTTTCTGCATTTCTATATTACTACATACTACGATAAAATTTTTTTGACCTTTATAGAGTTCAGATATTCTTATGCTTATCTTTAATTAATATACTTATATCTTATCAACTTTTCGCAAATTTTTTTAATATTATATTTATTTTAACATTTTTTTTTGCTAAGTTTTGCAACCGTCGTCCTGGGTTGGATTTCATGCTTGTCCTATTATTTCCTTTTATTATTCTTTCGTTTTGGCATTTGGCAAACAACAGTTTCGTAAACTGTGGCGCTTTGAACCATCGGTCTATATATAATAATTAAATTTTCTCGTTTTTGAATAATTTGGCTACCCAGGTCCAAAAAGGACGCTGCTTTTGGTTCCGTGAATTTTCGTGTGAATATGCACCCGGATATGGAAGAAAAAACAACAAGAATAAAAAGAACACAGATAAGTATGGGTAATATTAACAATTAATAGCTTTATTTAATCTTACGTTTCTCCAATAGGTGAAGAGTATATTCAAGATATAAAGATGGCTGCTTCGGCGTCGAAAACTTTACTTTTTCGGGTGATAATCAATTAGTGATTAATTGGAGAAGCCGATCGAGCGACTCATTCGGGTATCGAGAATCGATACTGGAATGAGTCAATAAGGCAGTAAGTAAATCTACTACTTTCATTGTTATTTAGGGTTGCGGCCTAAACAGAAGTCCAAAAGCACACAAATATGAAAAATGACAAAGTTATCGACGTGCCAAATGCAGGCGAGCTCGAGGGAGCGGCCAACGGCGAGGTAGTTCCACCGCCATCGCTGCCACAAAGTGAGATCCAGAGCACCACCGTAGGCTGAGTTTCTCAGAACAACGACGCCAACAAGAGACGAGCAACATGATATCAGCAGAACACGACAACAATGACCCTAAGAACGGGCAGCATGATGAGAGCAGCGAATTCTTGCAACATCACCTAGGAACAACGAGAATGGGACAACCAGCAACATGTTGCACTGGAAGCAACATGTTGCTCATTCCAGGCTCAGGAATGTTGCCAGAGAGGGCAACATAACCGAAGCTAGCAGACGATGACTCGGCAAACAAGATACTGCTGAAACACCAACCAGCAACATTTTGTCGAGAAACTACATAAGAGCGAACCAAGACTCAAGTCGGGGAGTCGCTTGTCAGACGTGAACGAGAACAGATCAAATCAGTGAAGTCAGTTAAATTCTAAAACCCAGTAATAAAAGCAGCAAACAGTAACTTCGGTATAAGTGGAAGTCAAATACTGCCAGCTGTGAACGAGTGGCCCGACGAAAGATATCATCGGATTTTCCCAAGGATCATCGGGAACTCTACCCACGGTAAAGAAGGACGTCACGAAAGTCTGCAACGAGCACGTGTTGGTAAGGTGGACCCAGCATAAAGTGAGTGTGCCAGTGTGAAACGAAAAAGTGCAAAGTGAAGTGTGTGTGTGGATAAGTGGTCCTGCCCCAAACCTATGTTTCCTAAAAAAATAAAAGTAGCATCGTGGTATTAAAATTACTCGATCTACGAACAAATACCCATCCTCATCCCTTTTATCGCAACCAGTGCGTGGGCCCCTTACTCGGGCTGGGAGAGATACTCCATTTCCCGGAGGTGAGGTCCTTTCTCCATATTGGATTGAGGTCCTTCCTGTTCAACCCCAATACCTAAAGCACCGGAAGCACAAACACATCACTTTGACCATATCAAAATAAACCATATAACTTTAATTGCTGGCGATATCGGAACCAACCGACAAGACACGGACCACATCATCATCGCTGAACAACATAAAACACCCGAACCTATCATCAACCCACTCCTGTGCCGGATTCGGTGATATGAAATCTATTTCTTTATATTTTCATTTTTTTTATTATTAACTTATTATTAAGTACTACCTAATATTTTACCGTGTTCAAACATCCCTAAAGAAAAGAGTTGAATTTAACGAAAACTTCAACAAAATAGTTAAATCCTTAAAATTATTGCGTGAATAAATTTAATAAATCTTGCTTGAATACATTAATAGTTAAATAGCTGAACTCTTCGCGCAAATAAATTCATAATTATTTTCATAAATCTATATATATTATTGTAACCAATGTAGCAAATACTAAATAGTTTTTTTAAATTCACATAAGATTTGTTCTATACTGAAGCAAAGGTCGTCTGTGGATCTTTCGATTAATTTAACTTAAATCAATTGTACACTTAGAAAATAAGAGTAAATTGAATTGTTACTGTCAGATTAAAAGCCTGAAAATAAATATAATCATTCTCAATTGGAAATCTTAAAATTATGATTTGGTGTCCGGATATATAATAGTTTAAAATAAATTTTGGAGCGACCCCGGAAAACCACTAAGGTTATCCCAGCTATAAACGCCGGGAAAAGGCGGATCGTTACAATGTCTGAGTCAAAACGCCACAGTTTTGACATGAGGATCCTGACCTTTGGTTCCTGCAGCTAGAGACGCAGTTCTCCAAGTAGCGCATCAAATCAGACCACGAACGTTTCTACACAGTGGTCGGCGCCCTCGAAAAGGGCGTGTTGAAACAAGTGAGCGACGTGGTGCGCGAACCCCCGGCAGCGGAAAAATACGCTGCTATTAAAAGCAAACAGCTTGAGGCTTTCAGTGCGAGCGACCAGGAAAAATTGCGACAGTTGTTATCAGTGTGCGAATTGGGCGATCGTCGTCCATCGCAGCTTTTAAACGAAATGCGCGAGCTAGGAGGCAAGGGCCTCCAAGAGAAAATGCTGGAGAATTTGTGGCTGGCAAGGCTGCCGGCAGCCATACAAGGATTGCTACAGACCGTGACCGTCGATTTGCCGCATAGAGCAGCATGGCGACGGGAGCATTTAGCAGCAAACAAGTGGCTGCGGTTGCAGCACCAAACACGAGTACAGCTACGGCGGTTGAGTTTCTGCAAAAGAGGATCAACCGGTTGGAGAATGCCTTGTATAACTGGGACCACCCGCCCGTCCGCAGTTTTAGAAGGCGATCGGTCTCACACAGAAACGTTCCGCCAGTTGAGGAAGCGCCTGATTCAGACGAGGCAATATTGTTCGTCCCTTCTGGCAGAGGTCGTGGGTCAGCTGTGCGACGCTGCTCACCTCCAGCTTCCAGGTTTAGTCAGCGAAATGGGCGTTCAACTCCTATATATTTTTTTTTTTTTTAATTATTATCAGTTATTCTAGTTTTTTGATTTTTGGTTTTGAAATTATTTTAATTTTTTTGTTTAGACTATACAGTTTTACCGACGTTTGTGGGTAAGTCTCCTTTTTTTGCTAATGTATATATTTTGGAAGCGATAGCAAAGTTTTTTTACTATCCAAATTTTCCTCTGCATATGTATATTATATCTTTAGTAACAAACCCCCTTAAAAAGAAAAAAATTTAACCTCGGGTTGAAGGAAAAAAAATTTAAACTTTCATCTATAAGCTTAAATAAATAAGCCTGTTTAAAAAAAAAAAAAACAACAAACATTTTCCGAATATTTCACTTTAGGTTCATCTGAACATATCTTTATATAATATTTTATATATATAGATAAAATTAAATCTAAACTTTTAATTTTTTGATAAGTTGCGAAATTTTAGACTACAGCAAAGATTGTAACTCTAAAATATTTACAATCTTTTATATCCTTTTTCTGCATTTCTATATTACTACATACTACGATAAAATTTTTTTTGACCTTTATAGAGTTCAGATATTCTTATGCTTATCTTTAACTAATATACTTAAGGACTGCGCCGAATAAAATTGTCCCATACATTTCTTACCATACTGTGCAATTCAAAGTTTAAAATTTAAAAATTTCAATCATAGTAGCTTAGAAATAAATGTTAGCAAATATTATGCTTTGTTTTAATTTTATGGAAATTTATTTCAGGCAAAAATGGCAAACGAACTGGAAGTGCGAAAACAAATAATTAAAATTTTTCAAGAAAAACCTGAGTGGTCGTTCCAAAAAATTGCCAAAGAGGTAGGAGCTAACAGAAAAACGATTTCTCGCGTTATAAAAAACTTTAAGGAGGAATTGTGCACTGATCGGAAGACCGGTTCTGGCAAAAAAAAGGGTCCACATGATCAAGTCAAGGCAAAGAAAGTGGTTACTCTCCTAAAGAAAAATCCATGCATATCGGGAAGAAAATTGGCAAGGAAGGCTGAATGTTCAGAAACTTTTGTGCGCAGAACAAAGAAAAATGCTGGGCTTAAGACGTACAAAGTGCAGAAAGTTCCAGATAGAAACGCCGTAAAGAACGAAACCGCAAAAAAAAGAGCACAAAAGCTAAAACAAAATTTCGTTGATAAATTTGAATGCTGCATTATGGACGACGAAACTTACGTTTTAGCTAAATTTTCCCAGCTTCCTGGACAAGAATTTTATACAGCCGATTCTCGGGGAAATGTTCCTGAAAAATTTAAAGCCACAAAAGTGGAAAAATTTCCAAAGAAGTTTCTGGTATGGCAGGCAATTTGCAGCTGCGGCAAAAGAAGCAAATCATACGTAACATCCGGCACAATTAATGGCGATATATACGTTAAGGAATGTTTGCAAAAAAGATTGCTACCATTCTTACGTCAACATGAAGTGTCCACGTTTTTTTGGCCTGACCTTGCTTCATGTCACTACAGCAAAGCGGCCTTAGATTGGTTCCAACGGAATGAAGTAGTTTTGGTGCCTAGAGATGCTAATCCACCAAACTGCCCAGAACTAAGACCGATCGAGAGATACTGGGCTTTAGTTAAGAGGGAAGCAAAAACAACTAAAAAAGAGGCCAAAGATCTTCAAGACTTCCAAAGAAAGTGGAACCTAGCAGCTGTGAGGGTGTCGGACGCTACCATAAAAACATTAATGGAAGGCTTTCCTGAAAAATTAAAATTTTTTATTAAAAACTAAAAATTTCTAATTTCTCATAATTTGTATGTTATCTGAATAAAATTTAAAAAATAAAACTCTTTATTTTATTTAAATCGGACAACTAGTTTAAGAGATTTTATCATTTTTGTATGGGACAGTTTTATTCGGCGCAGTCCTTATATCTTATCAACTTTTCGCAAATTTTTTGAATATTATATTTATTTTAACATTTTTTTTTTTTTGCTAAGTTTTGCAACCGTCGTCCTGGGTTGGATTTCATCCTTTTCCTATTATTTCCTTTTATTATTCTTTCGTTTTGGCATTTGGCAAACAACAGTTTCGTAAACTGTGGCGCTTTGAACCATCGGTCTAAATATAATAATTAAATTTTCTCGTTTTTGAATAATTTGGCTACCCAGGTCCAAAAAGGACGCTGCTTTTCAAGGTTTAGTCAGCAAAATGGGCGTTCAACTCCACAGGGTAGTGCAGCAGAACCAAAGAAAAGACGCAATTCCTGGTGTTTTCACCACAGAACTCAGGGAAGGTGGGCCAAATAGTGCCGCCCGCCGTACACATATCCGGCAAAAAACTGAGTAATCAGCCACATTCAGCAGGCGACAGTAGTGGCGAAGATATATGTCATCTGTACGTCACCGATGCGTCATCAAGTAGATGGTTCCTGGTGGACACTAGGGCCGACGTGTCGGTAATACCACCTAGTGGTAAGGATCGCTTCAATGGTTCACACAGTTGTAAATTGTTCGTCGCCAACAGTTCTCACATTGAAACGTTCGGCACCAAGACGGTAGTCTTAGATTTGGGACTACAGAGGAAATTCAAGTGGAGTTTCGTAATCGCCGCGGTAAAGTCAACACTAATTGGAGCGGATTTTTTACGAGAATTTTCTTTATTGGTAGACATGTGGATCGCAAGACAAACGTGCAGTCTGAAGGCATCATCAATAAAAGGGGTAAGTCAACAATTTTCACTTACAAGATTTCCGACCCTTTTGCCGACGTTTGTAAATTTTTTAGTGCCTTTAGATCATTTGTTAGCCAAGGTGGATTTAAAGGATTGGAGCAACAACTTTCTTCATCATTAGGAGCAGAGTATCATTAAAAAACTGTACCGAAGATTCGACGTCATAGCATGAATATGATGTTTCGCTAGTTAAAATTTAAGACCAGTCAGTATCATTAAAACCCTTTTGCCGATGTTTTTACATTTTTTAGTGCCTTTAGATCATTTGTTAGCCAGGGATAAATTTAAAGGATTGCAGCAACACCTTTCTTCATTATTAGGAGCAGAGTATCATTAAAAAACTGTACCGAAGATTCCACGTCATAATATGAATACGATGTTTCGCTAGTTAAAATTGGAGACCCATCAGTATGCGAAAGTAAGGAATTAGGTTTTACGAAGTCCGTTTTTTCAAAATTATGAACCTTTTTATTTCGCGCATCAGCAGTTACTTTATCTTTTTTTTCGTGGGAGAGTAAAACTGTTATTTCAAGAGTTGGATGATGTACATCTCTTCTGGGAGAGATACGGGATTCAAACAATGGAGATTAACAGTAGTGCATCTATCAAGAAATACAAGATCTAGGGTTCTGTGGTTTATATTTAAAATATCATTGACTTGTTGAAGACACAGATCAGATAGCTTATCTAAGAAATCATTTATCCAATCACTATTGGAAACAGGAGTAAGAAATGAAGAATCGTCAGACGATCTCCAAGTCACAAAAGGTGGGTTAAAATCACCCAGCACAATAGGAACGTCATTATTTTTTAACAAATTATAAGCTTTTTCGTTGGCGTGTATAAAATAATGCAAGATAAAAGGACGCTTATAGATTAAATCCCCTTCTTTGATAGATTAAATGGAAAAGTAAACAAAATTATAAAAACCTAACTGAAAGACGTCCTCAAATGTCCCAAAAAGGACAAGTTTACACAAAAGTACGAATTTAATATTAAAAAACACTGGAATTACTTAAATATTTTCGCAACCAAATTATCAAACAACCTGTTCAGAACGAGAGTTGAGAACTAGCTAAGGTAAACCGTTCAGCTAACCGAGACACAGAAGACATTGATACTGGTCTGGCGTGTCAGATTACCGTACAAAGGGCTACAAACAACCGTATTTTGAGGTTCATTACCGAACACATTTTTTATGATTTTTTTTTATGGGTAGTTCAAGAAAAGTACTGTTCAATAACTATTGGCATATAAATATTTAAAAAACAAATTAATTGAATCCTTTAAATTAAATTTGTTTTAAGAGTTAGGTAAATAAAAAATTGGGAAGAGTTTTAGTTAACAAGAACCTGCGGGTCATTGATTTTGTATGCCTTTTTTTGATCTGCGTGCAAATATGATTTTGTCCTAATACTTATCATTGCTTCCGTTACGGAAAATTTCCCAGCTTTAGTTTTCCTAAGTTGCATTCTTTGTGCAATATTTGAGTCAGGCAAACATTTTTGTTGTTCTCTATCATCAAATCCACTGGGCAAATTGATAGAGTATGATTTTGATGTCATTGGAAATATAATTAAATAAATCACAAATTTGAAGCTAAAAATTATTAATTTATTACGCAAAATTCAGAGAAAACTGTTTTCAAACTTGAAAGTTAGTAGTTTCAACGGATTGATTTCATCTTCACACGAGCACAGCTCAGGAAGTTGGGTGGGTGAGTTCGTTGATAAATCGTTAGAAAGCTCCATTTATTGCCTTTCAAATAATTACTTAATATAAGTATTTCGTAAGTAAGTTAATAGCAATAATGTGCATCAAAGTCATGAAATACTAATTAACGCTGTAACTCCTAAGGGTGTGAAAAAGACCCCCCCCTCTCCTATTCGATTTTTTGCTCGACATCACCTTTCACCTCTTTAAATAGTTGCACTCTATCGCGGGACACCCTGTATTTATAAATTTGCCTGCCAAAGAGCAAGTGAGTGTTATTTTTCGTATTTTTGTCCGTGTATAAAAGGAGAGCGAGTTGGAGTTTTTCTTCATAGTCTTGTATATTCTCTAAAAGAAGTGATTTGCTGTGTTGGAGAAAGGGATTGACAGTAAATTTTATCAATATGGAAAATAACAATTAGTATTATAGAAAAGGTCGGTTTTCCAAAATACTTTTGTTTCCTTTGTAATTGGGATTCGCGATACAAGGAAAACCAATATGAGTATAGAAATTGGATTCTGAGAACTCCCACAAACCAACAAAATTTGTGATTACGCAACGATCCAATAAGAGGATATTACTGATATATTGGTGCCACCACTCCATATAAAATTGGGAATCTGTGCAAAATTCGTCGAAGTGGTAGTCAAAGATGTTGAGAGCGCGTTTGTTTGAATACCATATTTTCAAAACTCAGCGATGATAAAATTAAATCTGGTACGTATTATATTAATTATAACAACACATTATTGTCTATTTAAATGTTTTCATATTTATATTTGTTTAACTTCGCTCTATTTTTATTGCTCAAAACATTTTTTGTGCAAATCCTTTTTTAATTTTAAACAGGAAATTAATGAAAAGCGAAGCCTTCACAAACTTACTGAAAAACAATCACCTGAATGCCTAGATCGCTCTAAAAGAAGTAATCGAGGGTGCTTTAGGGAAAAATCGGGTACATCCAGACGATATAAGGAAAAGAGTCGATAATATATTGCATCAACAGAAAGGTTAAGCTTCCAATAATCTCCTCAGAATATTAATAATTTCTCTGAATCAACCATGGAAAAGCACACGAAGATAATTCTTTTGATATCAATCCTCACGTTCATAGATGCAGAATGGATAACAGTTCCTGACACTACTGGTCCACATTGGTTACCGATTTCCAAAACCCATATTTCTTGTCCGACCAAATTATTTGTACCCCTATCAGGCCTGAGTGATAACCATATCACCATTTCATTCACTAGACCTTCTTCTGGAATATCAACTTAAGTAAAAGGACTCTCTTGCCATTAACAGGCATACTCCACCTCCTGTAGTTGGGGAATCTTTTCCAATGATGTTTTAAATTCTGTCTCAAATGCCTTCATTAGTCCCGAAGAATGTATCACCGCTGCTAGACGTTGGTTAGATGGTGACAGGGCAGTTCCTCCTCCTTTCCCTTCTAAGTCTTGCACATCTTGGAATACAAAACATACTGTCAGTGAATTTGCAATTTTTGTTAATGAACACAATGTAGGGTTTGATCCATATAGTAACAAACTTGTTGATAGTACTTTGCCATCAGGTGAGCCAATGAAATTGCCAGCTATGACTCCTATCGACACCATTCATGAAGGTATCATGTGGAATGGACTCTCCGATAACGAAGTAGATCGCTGCTCAATGGTATCTTCTCCGGGGTATCCCTTCAGTACTAAATGGGGAAAGGGATGTCTGAAGAGGATTTCAAATCAGTGAAGTTTTGGGGACCAGACTTCCAAGCACACTCATTAATTAAAGCATGTACTATAAGGATCTGTGGTGTGATTGGATTAAAATTTTTTGATCGGACATGGGGACAAATTTGCCCTGTCCGATGAAATGTATCTTTCCGATCTTATGCACAAATTCAATTATAATGTTATTTAGAAAAAAAACAAAAAAAAATAATTACAATTTATGTTTTCAAACATATTGCTATATATACATATACAGTATCTAACTTTTTTTTAAACCACATACATAAAACACTGTATAAAAATTAAGTCACTTCATAATTTATTTAAAAAAAAAATTAAAAGTTTTTTGTCAATTTTTAATTGTGACGTTAAACGTGAAAGGAATATTAAAATTTTTCACAGTCTTCAATTAAATTAAATATATTAAATAAATATATATTAAATCAATATATATTAAATAAATATATATTAAATAAATATATATTAAATAAATATATACTAAATATACTTAAATACTTTATATAATTTTGACATTAAAATGCATAGTCACAGGTTGTTCGGGAGTGAGCGACAATGAAAAAATTGCCTTTTTAAGTTCCCGGAAGGTGATGAAGACCTGCTGGACAAGTTGTAAGGACAAAATTTCGTTTATCTTTTAACTTACTTCTTGTTTAGCTTCGACAGTGTAAAGATCGGCAAGTTGCGAGGATAAATATATTTGACTGAAAATAAAACTGAACTTTGGTTGTCAAATATAAAACTTAAATAGATATTGTTTTATTTAATACATGGCATAATCTAACAACTAGCAATTTACAGCCCTATTCTGGCAAATTAACAAATTGTTAACCAGTATTTTGAATATTTCTATGTGTTTGTTGTTTTCAATACAAAATTTAAAGCTAAAAAAACAAATTTTGTTAATGAAATTGTCAATAACTGAAAAGCAGTTGACAATTTTTTAAAAATTTTTTTTTTTTGAGCTTCAAATTTTGTTTTGAAACAAAAAATTACAAAAAACACATAGAAATATTCAAAATACTGGTTAAGAATTTGTTAATTTGCCAGAATAGGGCTGATAGTGTCCAGTAGCAGGTTCATTAAGCCCTAGCAGTACATTAGCAAATTTAATTCATCCATCTGAAAATATTATAATATTGCTTCAATAACTGAAAATGTGCTTAGAGTGAAGAAAGTCAGATTTGAAAAAACTTAAAACACTCTCACGACTTTAAAAATCAATATTTTCAAAAATGGTTAGCTTTGGAAGAAACTTCATTTAATTCTCCATAACGTGGTGTTTATTGTCCAGAAATATCTCGGTCCAAAAATTTACGAGGAGCGTTCAAAAAAAAGTAACCTCTAAATTGTGAATTTGCCACCTTAAAACACCATGAAAGGTCATTCTAAGGTCAACATTGCTTATGAAAAAAATATTTGTCGTTTTCTTGTGCATAAAAATGTTTACGTAATGTAGTAGCGTAAAACTGTTATTTAACGAGTTATAGAGTAGTTAAGCCATGCACCATTTTTTGACCGTTTTTGGGTATAAAAGCTCCGGGGGCCTGGAGCTTTTTTCCACTACCGAAGTCTAGTTTTTTTGCAAATCTTATTTTTTAGCCTCAATCTAACGGAAAGTGGACGGGGAGCGAAGAAAATCAGAAAAAGGCATTTTCCATATATCTTGTGGGTGCTCTAATATACAGTGATGGAAAAAATAATAGAAACGACATACATTCTCACAATTCAAACCATATTGATAATATTCTTGGCAAATTCTATGAAAGGAGCCCACTGTAAACGATTAATTGATAACAGTACTTTATTTTGTTTTCGCTTTTGTGCATCTTTCGTCATAAATACTTGTTGTGTTTGAGTGTTTTTATTTGACCACGATTTTGCATTGGAAAAAAAATAGAAACGCGATTAGATTTCGTCAAGATATCTTCTTAAAACGTGTGAAATATTTTATATGAGGTACTTTTTGGAAATTTGAAGATGAAATAAGGCGTCAGAATAACAAATTTTATTTATTATTTTATTAAATTTGTCCTTTTATGTTGTTTTTAGATTCAGAATGGGTCGTGGAGTGCATTGCACCGAAGTGGAAAGAGAAGTTATCGGTAATCTCAAAAACGAAGGCAAATCAATGGCTGAAAATGCGCAATTAATGAATTGTTAAAAAAAAGTATTTTCCGCAATTCATTTTTCCGCAAGAAAAAAAAGAAAAAAGAGGCAGAAAGCGAAAGACCTCCCAAAAATTTGATCAGCTTCTTGTTCGGCAGGCAAAAAAAAATCCATTTCAATCATCGGAAGAACTAAGGAAGGAGTTAAATGCACCTGTGACTAGCCGTACAATACGGAATAGGCTGATAGAACGTGGTTTGGAGGCACATTCAGCAAGGAAAGTAACATTACTCAGCAAGAAAAACATCCAGAACCGGGTCCATTTTGCAAAAAGACATTCAGGGTGGACAAATTGGAAAAACGTCTTGTGGTCTGACGAAACAAAGGTGAATTTGTTTGGATCTGACGGAAAACCCCAAGTAAGACGCCCAAAGAATACTGCGCACGATCCAAAATACACAATAAAAACCATTAAGCATGGTGGTGGCAACATTATGATATGGGGATGTTTTTCATCAACGGGTGTTGGTCCAATATATTGGGTGAAAGGTAAAATGTGCGCCACGGACTACGTAAACATACAAAACAGTATAATGCTGCCATATGCAGAGGAAGAAATGCCATTAAAGTGGGAGTTCCAGCAAGATAATGACCCCAAACACTCATCAAAACTTGCAAAAAAGTGGTTCCAGGACAACAAAGTTTCTTTGATGGAATGGCCTTCACAATCACCAGACCTTAATCCAATAGAACACCTATGGGGAATACTAAAAAAACGAATTGCTGGGTTTAAGTCTAAAAATAAGGAAGATTTGTGGAAAAAGTGGAGTCCGTATGGTACGCTATTGATCCTTCACTTTGTTCCAACCTGGTGAATTGCATGGGTCGTCGGTGTGCCAAAGTTCTAGAAAACCGTGGTAGAACTACAAAATATTAAAAAAAAAATGAATTTTACTTATTATTATTATTTACTTATTTTTTACTTATTATTATCATCAAAGACTTTGAAAAGTTTCTATTTTTTTTTCCAAGCGTAATAAATGAAATAACATTTTTTGTTACATGAACTTTTAGAAATACCTTTTTATTTTTTTTATTTTGAAACATAATGGAATAAATATTAAATAAAAATTATAACATTAAAAAAAATCATTTTACAGAAGAAATTTTGAAAGTTAAACAAAAAAAATGGTCGTTTCTATTATTTTTTCCATCACTGTATATATATCTGTGCGTAGTGACCATTTCATAATAAATAAATCGCATGGTAAAAACCCAAAGAAACCATAAACAAAAAGATTAAAATCTCGAAGGAAGACACAAGAAAAAAACCGATTATTTTACGCGAAGGTGCTAAAAACGAAGAAGGAATAGGAACCGGCTGCTCGCTGTTGCCACGTCTCGTGGGTCGATCTTTGTTGTAATTCGATCGCCCCTGGCTAGCCCACCCCTCCTGGCCTAAAAAACAAAGACCAGCCATGGTGACCCTGCACCGATTCTCAGGTCACTTTGCAAAGTTTAACACAACTTAAAACAAAGTCGAACAAATATGCAACACTTTACGGTTGATGATGTGCGTTAATTTCTTGCCATAAGAAATACGCGGCAAAGGATTTAATCCAGTTTTGCATTTTAGTTTTGGTGCAATTTTCATTAAGTTTGGTATTTGAGCTTTCGATTGTATACTCCAATAGCAACCGCAATTCTTATTCAGTTGCTATCGAAGCGTCATTCACTGCCTCCAAAACAATTCAGCCACGAACACACGATTCACGCCCACTGTTGAAGAATAAATCTTACAACCTGGAAACTCGCTTCTGATACCACATCCAGGACGAAATAAAATTAAGGACATCGAATATCAAGGACGAAACTACACCCATAGCCATCGGGCCCATACCAGGATTTTGTGATATTCTTCCATTTAATCTTTTATTTATCAAATTATTATATATATATATCTGTGCGTAGTGACCATTTCAGAGTAGAATCACTTAAAGTTAACCTAAAAGAAGTAAATTTTCATTAATAAATTGAATTCAAATTTAAAGTTTTTTTTTAAAGTGAAAACCACTACAGTGTAAATTATCAAAGTTATAATAGATCATTTAGATCGATTATATAAATGTGAATCTAAAGTTAAATAAATTCAGTTAAATTAAAGTTTGAATTAATCGTTTCAATCGGTGGTTAAACGTAAATTTAATAAGTAAAAGTTAAGTCAAATTATCAAAAATAAAAATCAGTAAAATTTTAAGTCCCAAAAATAAATCTTCTGATCAATTACTTAAAGTAAATTTTAAATAATCGATTTATTTCAAATTTATAAATAGTATCACCCATCCATTTAAACGAACAATAGTACGCTACGCACTTAGCCTTTTAATAATGATGTTGTGACCTGAAGTCGCAACCACTACAAATCCCGACCACACACACACTATCCATACATATCAGTGCGGTGATTTTGATATGTTTTCAAGTGCGAGACCTTGAAATAGTGCATTTGCCTAAACATATCATATGTCGCCAAGCGCAATGACTTAAACTGCGAGACCTTCAAGAACGACAGTGCATTTACCTAGCCTAAATGCTGAACAAACAGTTTCTACGGCGTACGCTCAAGCCATCAGCGGCGTCGCAGACAACGACAGCGTTGTACTATGCACAAGCATATGTTGGTACATGGCGAGGGTAAATGTAATGTATGTGTGTGTGAGCGAAGGTAATAAGCGGCGGTCAGTGCGAAGACTCGAGGCAGAGTGGAGCTAACAGTCAGCTCAAGAGGAAGTGTTTGATTTTTCGTTGCGCTAAAACCCCTTCTTGGATCCCCTTCTCCATACGGAAAGTACGGGAACCAAGCAAACAAAACAATTGGTGGCAGCGGAGGGATACCTCATCCCTAATTGAATTGAAAAATTTTTAAGAACACTAAAAGATTGGTGAAATCTAGATAAACATATATATATATATATATTTATAAAAAAAAAAAAGAGGAAACAGTGTTAAAAAGAAAACAAAATTAAAAAAAAAAAATATATATATGTACATATATATATACAAACAGCAACTCATTTTTATAAAGGCAACATAATCATCAAGAACAATAAGAAGCAGCAGATAAAAAAAAATATAAAATAAACAAACGTCAATTCTCCACGAAAGTGCAGTAAAATGATCATCAAAAACGACAAGAAGCAGCAGATTTAATAAAAAAAACAACAAACGTCAATTCTTCACGAAGGTGTAATAACATAGTCAACAAGAAGCAGCAGATTTAATAAAAAGCAACAAACCTCAATTCTTCACGAAGGGATAGTCATCAAGAACAATAAGAAGCAGCAGATTTAATAAAAAGTAACAAACATCAATTCTTCACGAAGGTGCATTAAGCAGCAGATGGTCAGCGTCAGATCGTTAAATAAAGCGAAAACGACATAAAACGTCAGTGAGTTATAAATTTCCCATTAATTATTACATTATATACAAAAAAAATCATTCATATTGTTTTTCATTTCATTAAAAAATTTGTGTTATATATCTGATAATTTTGTGTATAATCATTATATAAGATCATATTTCTCCTATATACAATTGATAAAGAAAATAGCCAGTGATTCCTTTTGTTAAAAAAAAAGAAGCAAACAAAACAATGATTATCTTATAAGTTATTATTATTAATTATCATTGAAATTATAATTATTAATTATCATTGAAATTATTATTATTAATTATCATTGAAATCATTATTATTAATTGACCTTGAAATCATTATTAATAATTATCATTGAATTTTGAGAAAGACGCAAAATTAAACAAATTAGAAATAGGATTTGTGAATTAATTGTTGTACATTTGATATTTTGTAAAGATTTTATAAAGTCAACTAAAGACTGACCAATAAAATTGTAACGTTTGATTGAACCGAAAGCGTTTTGATTTAGCGTCCCAAAATTATAGATAAGAGAAATTTTGGAACGACCCCTGGACAGCCACTTTGCTGGCCCAGCTATAGACGCCGGTAAGGCGGTACGTTACAAAAAGGTGCAGCAATTTGAGCGTTCATCCGGTATTTTTGACCCAATACAACCGAGTGTGTTCGCGACACCGCCTGTATTGGGTCAAAGAAATTAAGAAGTGATTATTAAACAGCTTTTGATACCAACTAGTAACGGATGTGTAAAAATAGTTTTTTCTATTACGAACTACATAAAATTCATGGTTTTTGCAAAAAAAAATTTTTATACATAATAAAATTATATTTGACCGACTTCAGGCTGTGTTAAGAGTATGAATTTATAATAATAATTATAATATTTGTTGCGAAAGTTTTGAGCCTTCAAAAGAAGTGTTAAAACGTTTCAAGTCCAAATTATGTACGTCCTATTGACGTTCGGGCCTCGAATGATTGACGTGCTATAATGGTGGAATTAAAATTAAATTACAGTAAGAAATTAGATTAAGATTAGAGCAAGAATGATATTGTAATTATTATCACCACTTCCAAAAATAAGGGAATAGACAGTTAACACTAAATTCTGGGTTAGCTCTTCCTAAAATCTCACTGCAATAAAAATTTCGTCAATGTTCCCGCTGTCGTCTATTGCCGAAATCATGACTATAGAAGGAACGCTTACAAGATGCCGAGTGCTCAAATTCAATGGTAAGATTTTAATTCAATATAATATAATATACTATATTAGACAATATAATATACAATATAATATAATATGTCGACATTAGGATTGCCAGCGCCCAATCGTTCGATCCACAATGCATTCAATTCAGAATTGCAACGGGAGCAAGCCTATGATCGAAATGAGCTGGCCGAAAGAGTCCGAACAAATGTGGCACTTTTGAATCCCGAGCAGAAGAACGTGTACGATTCGCTGATGAAGGTTGTTGACGATGAAACGGGAGGCATTTACTTTCTCGATGCTCCCGGTGGGACAGGCAAGACATTCGTCATTTCGTTAATTCTGGCAACAATTCGGTCAAGATCACAAATTGCGTTGGCTGTTGCATCTTCTGGAGTTGCTGCTACATTGCTGGAAGGCGGTCGAACTGCACATTCCGCTTTGAAGCTGCCGATGAATCTTCTCACAGTTGACAAGCCAACGTGCACAATAACCAAGAATTCGGCGACAGGCAAATTGATGAGAGAATGCAAAATCATCATTTGGGATGAATGCACGATGGCGCATAAACGAGCTTTGGAGGCAGTTGACCGAACAATGAAGGATTTACGAGGTGATTTAAGACGATTTGGTGGAGCTTTGATATTGCTCTCCGGAGATTTTCGCCAAACACTTCCCGTCATACCGAAATCTTCTGCTGCCGATGAACTAAACGCGCGCTTGAAATCGTCGTATTTGTGGCGACATGTCCAGAAGTTGCAATTGACCACAAACATGAGAGTCGCGTTGCAGAACGACCCATCGGCTGCTGAATTTTCGAGACAACTGCTGGAGGTTGGCAACGGCCAAATTCCTGTTGATGTATCGACTGGATTGATATCGTTCCCTGAAAATTTTTGTGAATTCACATCGTCTAAGGAGGAACTCATCAGCAAAGTGTTCCCCGGCATTGCACAAAATTACAAAAATCTCGATTGGATTGGTGAACGGGCAATACTAGCAGCAAAGAATAAGGACGTCGATAGCTTAAACTTAATTATTCAAAGTCAAATCCCAGGACAACTGCATACCTACAAATCTGTTGATTGTGTGACTGACGAAAATGAAGCGACCAACTACCCGACGGAATTTTTGAACTCGCTTGATGTACCAGGAACTCCACCACATAATTTACAGCTGAAGGTGGGATCGGCCATAATCATGTTGCGGAATCTCAATCTTCCAAAATTGTGCAACGGCACGCGGTTGTCCGTCAAAAAGCTAATGAACAATGTGATTCAGGCGACAATCATCAAGGGCAAATTCAAAGGAGAGGAAGTCCTTATCCCACGAATTCCCATTATTCCGACTGACCTTCCATTTCAATTCAAGCGGATTCAGTTCCCCGTTCGATTGGCATTTACGATGACAATTAATAAATCACAAGGCCAATCACTAGAAGTCTGTGGGATTAATCTCGAATTTCCCTGTTTTTCGCACGGTCAGCTGTACGTTGCATGTTCGCGTGTTGGGAAACCGTCTTCGTTATTTGTTTTTGCGCCGGAAAACAAATCAAAAAACATTGTTCATCAAATCGCTCTCTACTGATTCCATTCAAATAAATCACATTGAAAATTAAAATATTTGTGTTGTTTTATTACTCTAGAGTTTGTCCGAAGGCTTAAAATTGGGGCGAGGCGAAGTGCGCCGGGTCCGCTATTTGGTATATCGGTTCAGTGCACATATCATTCTTCTTCGAAATATCCATCCCCCACGACTTTACAGCGAAACCAGACTTTCAGTGAAAATAACATTTGAAGGCAAAACAACGTTTGCCGGGTCAGCTAGTATAATATAATATACTTTCATACAATATAGAAAATGTATTTAACAAAGTTGAAAGTAGCTTAACCATCCGTGGACAATTTCTTCAGGACCATTATTTCAGATATGTGCGTTTCAGAGTTTATATTGGAATGGCAGATGCGGCAAAAGGGCATTGACGAAATCAAAACTTTTTGATAAACTATTTTTTGGTAAGTAATGTATATTTTTACATTGCTCAATATTAATCTTTTTTAGTAATAATTGGTTTTAATTAGGAATTTATGTTAATAAAGACCGCAAGGAGTTCAAAAAGGAAATCAGAAAGACAGGAAACAATTGAGCCACAACAGGTTTAAACAGCGCAAATTTAAAAAAATCTTTTAATGACATAGATTTCGAGTAAAAAAGTGGTAAGGATTGTGGTTAAGATGTGAGAATGTAAGTCGCTTCCCTCGTTTACACCCTACACAAAAGCATAGGATTGTTTATTTAAGACTTGAAGCATTGAAATATTTTTTTTATTCATATATATTGTACATTCCGTATCTCCTACTAATTTGGGATAACTACCTTGTCGTGGTGTAGGGGCTTAATTTGCAACACAGCGGGCTATGACGACGGTAACCTCGGCTGCAGAGAGCCTTGGTTCCTGGTACAGGCTGTTGTGGAGCCTTGGTTACCATGTCGTACAGGCTGTTGTGGAGCAATAAACTAAAACTTATCCCACCCTTAACTCCGGGGTCGAGGGATGGCGCCCACCGAGTTCAAAGTTTGCAGCCAAGGGTAATCTGTGCTGTATTCTAGCGTATTCCCTCTCTGACCTGGCCGAACCAGAGAGAAACACTGACTCTACCAGGGTATTAGGGCTCGCCATGGTCGACTTTCTCTTTCCCCTTTTTACCTCATAGCCTCCCGCGCTGCTCCGGTGGCAAAGGGGGCGTACGAAACAGATGATGACAACAACAAATTTAAATACAACAAACCAACCCGCAGTGCTAGAGGATAGCACAGAAGATGAAATGCTTGTCTCTAGTCAGGAGGCAATGGTTGAAGGCACAGAGAGTACCAGCCATAGTACTCCTGGGTCTTCTAGTCATCCACAAACCTCCATACCCGAGACCACCAGCCACAGTGGCTCGACTAAACCGTCCACATTCTGCTCCAATGTGACCACCAGCCATAGTGGTCCGAAGAGCAGGAGAATCCACGGCGCGCTACTGAACGCGAAATATACCAAGTCTCTGTTCATTTTTGCCAAGATCGACAAGATTGCGGAGCAGGGTACGGTTCAGGAGCGCGACGTGGAAGACAAACAAAAGTGCGAGGCTACGACTGATGAGTACCTAAAGTACCAGGCCACTCAGGCGGCTGACGCAGCCAATTCAAAGCGAAATCGGTCGCAAGATGCGATAGACAATGTTTCGAGGAGGGCAAAGGTCAGCGGCAAGTCAACCGTGGCTGAGCAACCGACAACCAGCCAGCGCGCCTTTAGTGAGGTGGCCAGGGATCACCTACAGGTGACGCTGATTGACGCCAACTCGAACAGCCATAAGCGGATTTCGGAAGAGTGGGGCAACATCGAAGCCAAGTTGTCCGAGATGATCATTGAGCATCTTCTCGGCAACAAGGGTGGTGCGCTTCCATCTTTCGAATTTGCGGATGTAGTGCGAGGATTCCGGGTGATCAAATGCGAGGATCAGTTCTCCAAAGAATTCTTAAGCGAGTGCGTCTCTAAGATCAGAGACGCTTGGGATGGCTTAAGCTAATCCCGGCTAAGGATATTCCGAGGAGACCTCGTGCTCGCATGTGGTTGCCCAAGATGAAGCTTGAGAAAAACAAGCTCATCGAAATCCTCCAACTGCACAATCCAGACATGCCCATGAACGACTGGGCTGTCATCAAAACTGAAGACCCCAGCGTAACAGCATGACCTTCCTACTGCTTATCTCGGACGAGTGACTGGGTGCTCTGGAGAAAGCGGGCAACACCCTTAGGTTTGGCATCCGTCGTGCCAAGCTAAAAATTTTCAAGGACCCGTCTGCGGAAGAAGGCGTCAGCGTCGATGATATCCTCGATTCCCTGACAATCGAGGATCCGCCGTCGCCTTCCACGCAGCAGCTACAACCACCAGCCACATAATGCCACTCTCGATAGTACAGGTTAACCTGCAGCACGCCAGATGTGCTGCTGATAACTTGGCCATCCTCATGATGGAGGATGGTATCGACGTGGGCATCACACAGGAGTCACCTGGGTCAGAGACTCAGTAGTAAAAGGGTTCCAGAACAACCACTACAATATCTACTACAATAGAACAGCAGGTAAGCCAAGAACTTGCATTGTAGCCAAAAAGCACATACACTTATTTCTACTCCCTAACCTTAGCTCTTCAGACCTGACAGTTGTCAAACTGGAGGGCGCCGATAGCCTTTTTATAGCCTAAGCCTATATGGGCCACGACAGGGAAGCTCCTCCAGACGAGGTGAAGCGATTAGTGGCTGCGGCAATGCAAGACAACATCACCACAATTTTGGGCTGCGATGCCAATGCGAGACACACACTATGGGGCAGCTCTGAAATAAACACTAGAGGTGAGTTTTTATTCGACTTCATAATTAACTCTAATTTAAACATATGCAATAAAGGAAATACACCTACTTTCACCTTTCCAAGTACTGACAACTTCACAGGTTGGAGTGAAGTCTTGGATATTACCCTCCTATTCGAAAACGAGTCTCTAAAAGCAGTCCATTGGAGAGTTTCGAGCAAAATTCCTTCTCGGATCACAGCTTGATCTTCTTTGATTTGAACCTTGAAATAGTGGCCCCTCCTCCATTTCGTAACCCCAAACGTACAGACTGGGCCAAATTTGCCAAAGTGGCTAGCCCAAAAATCCGTTCTTTAGCCTACAAGCAAATCTCAACTGCGGAGGAGATAGACTCTTCCGTGGAGGCCCTAGAGCAAACCATGCAGGTTGCCTTCATGTCCCACTAGCAGGGGCAAGAAGAAATCTCTTCCTCCGTGGTGGAGCAAAGATCTATCCGACCTTAGGAAAAGGGTTAGGAAAATTTTCAAATCGTGTCATAGGCAGTGTTTTTGGCAACCATACAGAGACATGCTCAAAACCTACAAGAAAGCAATTCGAGACGCGAAAAAAACATTCTTGGCAGGAATACACCCAATCAATCGACAATATAAAAGAATCGGCAAGACTTAGCAAAATTCTGTCCAAAGAAAGCACCAGTCCATATTTCATTCGGAAAGAAGATGGTACGTGGACAGAATCTGTCAATGAATCACTATAACACTTACTCAACACATACTTCCCTTCTGCAGGAGCAGCTCCAATGAGACCTTAGGTTTAGAATCACCCGGGGCAACTGCGGCGGTTCCGACTGGCTCCTTTATCTCAATGGAAAGGGTTATCTGGGCCTTAAGCAGCTTCTCTCCATACAAATCTCCAGGTCCCGACGGCATTCTTCCAATAATGTTGCAGAAACTACAAGATTTATTTGCACCTATCCTACTCTCTATCTTCACAAATTGCCTCTGCCTTAACTACACTCCAAGGAGCTGGATTTTTTTTACTATTTTTAAGTATTTAAGTTCAACTTAAAATACTAAAACAAACATTAAAACAAACTATAAATAGGTCCACAGAACCACCGCTAGTAAATTAATAAGGATAGTTTAGGCTTGGGAGAGGTAAGGGTAAGCGCCCAGTAACACTGTAAGCGAATAAATGTGCTCACGCGACACTAGCGCGCTAATTGATGTACGAATTGCTCAGTTGACAGTCAGAGTGTAAACGACCGCTAGGCGAGAAGATTCCCATCGGCTGCCAACACTATACTAAGTTGAGTACCAACGCGATACTGTATAGCGAAACCTACCTACACCAAACCCACCACACTCATGCGGTGAATGAAAACCTAGCTGGCTACATGTTCGACCAGCGCAAGAAAAATCATTCTTGCTGCGACCGCCACTTAGGTAAGTCATCTACTTGTTCTAACTCTTGCATCATAGCCTCGTTGTACTGAGACGGTTGTCTAGTACGTCAAGAATTTTTCTAAGTCTTTTTTTAAGAAAATTTTTCTAAGTCTTTTAGTCAAGAAAAATTTCTAAGTCTTTTCGCTATGGCCGTAGCCTAGTACGTCGAGAATTTTTCTAAGTCTTTTAGTCAAGAAAAATTTCTAAGTCTTTTCGCTATGGCCGTTGCCTAGTACGTTAAGAATTTTGTTTCTTTTTTTAAGAAAATTTTTCTAAGTCTTTTAGTCAAGAAAAATTTCTAAGTCTTTTCGCTATGGCCGTTGCCTAGTACGTTAAGAATTTTGTTTCTTTTTTTAAGAAAATTTTTCTAAGTCTTTTAGTCAAGAAAAATTTCTAAGTCTTTTCGCTATGGCCGTAGCCTAGTACGTCGAGAATTTTTCTAAGTCTTTTTTAAGAAAATTTTTCCAAGTCTTTTAGTCAAGAAAAATTTCTAAGTCTTTTCGCTATGGCCGTTGCCCTAGTACGTTAAGAATTTTGTTTCTTTTTTTAAGAAAATTTTTCTAAGTCTTTTAGTCAAGAAAAATTTCTAAGTCTTTTCGCTATAGCCGATGCCTAGTACGTCGAAAATTATGGGCAAGCATGGGGGCGGCTGAATCAAATGCATGACCAAGGCTACTTGATGAGGCGCGAGCATTTGAGGAACTTTATCAAGCTTCCATAGTTAAGGGGCCATGGCGAGAATGCTTGTTACCAGGGTGAGTGCTAGAAATGCCCAGGTAAGCCAAAGCATAACAGTGCGTTATGTCCGAATCGTGAGCCGAAACCACGTATGGTAAACATCAATAATGTGCAAGTTAAGCCAGACCAATTGGAGTACAAGAACGAACAGTATTGACAACAGGATGGAGCAGGTAAAGCATCATGCAAGGAGCAAGTCAAACAAAATGTGGAGCAAGTGAGCAATCCTGAAGAGCAAGTGAAAACAATTGATAGCAAGATAAAATTACTGGGCGAGCGAGAATTATTATTAAAAAAGCGAGCTAGAGTAAGTACGAATAATGATTCTGTACAAGATAACAAAAAGGCTAAAACTACAAATGAAATTTCTGTAGACAAAATTTGTGAGCAAGAAAATAAATCTAGCAAAATTTCATGTATTGAACAATATCCAAAGTCTTTTAATATTGTGCAAGATTAAACTGTAGCAATTTTACTTCGTACGGAATCAAATTTCTACTCAATTTGACACTACATCGCTCACCAGCGACGACCAGTGATCTGTCCCAGTACGGACAGATTTAGCCGCCAAACCTGCCGAGTCAACCCCAGCCACCAAGTCCTTCCACGGGAAGGCGTAGGCCGGTGATGAACCCAACCAAACACGGCGTTGCGCCATCGAAGGCTTGATACAACGCGGTAGTATGGGCTTAAACGGCATTAGCCAAATTTAATAGAAATTGAAATGGGTTTTAATCTTAATTGCAAACTAATTCAACAATTTAATTGTTTATAATTTCATTTAACAAGTTCATAAGCTAAATTTAGTTAATAAATAAAGTTCATTCCGAATTCACATGAATATAATTTACCTCATGAGTTTTATAATTAGGATTATAAGTTACTTAACAAGTCATAATGGAATAAAGCCTGAAATAAATAATTTGTTGCTGATAAAAGTACGGATTTAATTAACTTACGTAAGATTTATCCGCGTGCTTAATTAGGTAACTTTAAATTAATTCAAAGGTCCTCAACCAAAATAGAGGTAATGCGATCATAGTATGTCGTAACACGATTCCCACACAAATATAGGGGAATAGTCAGTATGGCGGCTGAAGACCGTACAGATTTAACCCTTCGTGGGACCCTAAGGTCCGTAGGGACTTTTTCGATTTTGAATCGCAAATTACTCCTATTTTGGCCACTACGACCCCCTCCTAAAGTTACCATGTATTCCTGGAACATTTAGTCCTGCGTCTTTTACGGGTTCGATCATTAAAATCGGACCAGTGGTTACCGAGATCTAAGGATTTACTCTTACTGCCTACGAGAAAGGTCCCTAAAGTCCCCTGGGACATAGTATGAAAATTAAGCAAATTAACGGTATTACTTCGTGGAATTCATTGTTTTATGGCTCAAAATTGCAGCTGCGTTTAGTTTCAAGGTAAAATAAATATTTTTGCTAATTGGGTTTTCCAAGAAATGAGCAGGGGGAGGTATAAGTTTGCTTATTTTATTGCTTTGTTCATCCCTGATGCATTTGTCTTATGCCTGCGTGCCTACCTGAATGTTGGGGAAAAAAAAGGTATATAAACCAGTTGCTTCAAGAATATTCAACAGTTGTGTACTAACTTTTGAATTGAATTGAGCTAAAGAAAAATGTGCGAAGCAAATATCAATATAAATGAAATACTAAATGAACAAAGTTGTGATTTCGATGATGAAATAAGTGATCCATCGTTCCAAATAAATGAAGAAGCCTCTGATTGCGAAAGTGGAGCCACTATTGAATACTGGGACGAAGATACAAGTGACGATGATGATGAAACGCCGCCAAATCAAGAAACAACTTCAGATGACTATTATGTTGGCAAAAATGGTATGAAATGGAAGAAAGCGCCGCCACCAACTTCACGTGTAAGATCGCACAATATCTTCACCATGAGAAGTAGAGGAATAGGACCAATAATGACTTCGGATGATCCATTGAGCATATTCAAAACAATTTTTACCGAGGAAATGTCACACATAATCGTAAGAGAAACTAACCGAAAAGCCAAACAAACTATTGAAGCGTGGAATGAAGCTAATCCAACACGACCCAAAGAGTGGCAACCACTGACACCCAAGGTTTGATGCGTTCCTGGCAATGCTTATAGCTTCTGGCCTATATAAGTCAAACAATGAACCAGCTTACTGCCTGTTTGATACAAATCATTCACCAATCTTCAGAGCTGTAATGTCATTCAAAAGATTCAAACTGCTATTGAGGTACATACGATTTGACAACGTGAACACACGCATGGAAAGGTCACAGAGCAGCAAAACGGCAGCAATTGATGATTTTTTGAAAAGAACGTGCAAGGGTTAAACCTTGCACTATGTATATCTATGTATATCGTTTCAATAATTAATAATTGTTTGTAATAAGTAATGAAAGACGCAATTTTAATTATCTTTTCGATTACAACCATTGTGAGTATGTAATAATTAATGAAAGACGTTCACAATGTTTTTGTTATTAAATTACTTTGATGAAAATTTGTTATTCTTTTGGATTATGATTTGATTTATTTTATTTGTGTTGATGAACTCGGCTATGATATTTGATTAATTATTATGATATGAATTTCCTTGTTTTTGTTTTGCTATACAGTAAGTGAAGGTATATAATGGCGATAATGGCTACTTACATGAGGTGGTGAGATATTCAATCGGATTCCCGGGAATATCTCGTAGGAAACTACCCTTACGTTTGCAGTGGATGTTACGCGAGTTATGTGGACAATGTTTCTTATATAGGGGTAATTTAGTAACGTGATATAAATCGTATTTAGTTACAGGAATAAACCACGCTTGAATAGCGATGAATGTGGAGTTCTATTTATATTGTATGGCGCCTTTACCAAAGCTTTATATTGCTTTCATCCATATAACCAGCGATAGCTACTGCTCTTGTAGAGAACGAGATTTTCGGATCTTTATTATCTGTGTGCTTCCAGTCTTGACCTGTTTTATATTGACATTACCTGTGTTCTTAATTGATAATCTTTGATATAATTTTTTTTTAACTAAATCATGGTATATGATGTTCAACTGTTTCTGTTTGGTTATATCGGTTTACAGTTTTAAAACGAAATAATCACCTAATGTATGTATGGAGAATTAAGTCAATGAAAGCAACTACTACCGGTTCCTTTCCCCCCCCCCCCCCCCACCCTAAATGATATTACCGCAGTTTACTGCGTAGGAGAATATATGAGCGATGTAGAGATCTGCTCATATAATCTTGCGAGAAAATTGAATTTAAAGATAGAAGATGTTAGAAACGAATGTTTCTATAATGTGGTGTCTACTTTTAATGGATATCGCAATAACAGAAGATTTAATAGGAATCTGTTCAGACGAAAGATACTGGATTTAGCAAACAATAAAGATCTGCTAAACAGTATTTTGACATACGTATATGATGATTACCATGGAAAAGCAACTGTAACGTCATATGGTGGTGTCAATGTATTTGTTGATAAATTTATAAATAAAAATTATGATATGATTTGCAAACATTTAGATTTAAATGTTTTCAAATCTATAAGTTATTATAATAGGTGGTATAAATTATACCTTGATGCTAGTTTATATCAGTCAAAGCGTAAGCGGCAGCAAATTAAGAATAAAAATAAATTAGATTTAAAATTAGCTTGTAGATTGAATAGGTATCATAAATTTAGATTCTTGGATGATGACTCATGCGACGCTGATTCTGAATGTGATGATGCTTCAGGTATCTCATTTGCTACTAGAATACGTCGTAGACACTTTGAAGATGTCACAAGATTTGTAGAGTTTCATCAGGAAAGACCACCACCGCCTATTCGTAAGGTGAAGATGTAATTTTAGAAATTCCATATAAAAATTATAGGTCTATGTTGTGTACTCGTAAGAAATTAGCTGATTCTAAACACTTGTATTTGGGCAATCTGAGATGCCATGTATTTAATCCATTAGTGTTAAGTGATGAAGCGTGTGATGTTGATGGCTATGTATATATGACTTGTGTTAACAACAAGTTCACGGGTATAATGCCACGGAGCGTTATACAGGCTGAAATGTTACCGGTTAAATCATTAATTAAGGCTACAGAAGCAGGTTTGACTACTTTAGATAAAGTTCTAAATATGGATAAGCCGTCACATCCTGTAGTACCAATTATGACTACACCTTAATTTACTGATTCATTTGCATCTGGTGTTAATGATATTAATAATGTACAAATGTTGAGGTTAGATCCACTTGGTCAAACACCCCATCCTGTTGGTAGCTCCACTCCTAGTGAAGAAATTATATTTGGCTCATGCTGCAAGCTAATTTGACAAGTCGGTACGAACCACATGATGCTCTAACAATAGATGAACAACTGTTTTCATATAGAGGACGGACATCATTTACACAGTACATTCCATCAAAGCCTGCAAAATATGGAATAAAGGTGTGGTGGATATGTGATGCAAAAACCAAATATCCGCTCAAAGGTATCATATACTCTGGAAAAGCACCAGGACAGGAGCGTGAAACCCAGCAGGGCTACAAACTGACAATGAAGCTTGCGCAGAAATACTTATTTACTGGCCGCATTGTGTATGCAGACAACTTCTTTTCGTCTCTTGAATTGGCTGAAAACTTGATTACCCAAAGAACAGCATATGTTGGTACCTTACGCACAAATAAAGCTTGTGTTCCCAGTGAGTTTAGGAAGAATCGCAATCGCCCAATTGATAGTACATTGTTCGGCTACCATGACAACAACGTTGCGCTATGCTCATATGTGCCGAAGAAAAATAAAGCAGTGGTACTCATTTCAACAGCACATTATACAAACGCCGTCGAAGGAGCACATAAAAAACCAATGGCCATTGTGGATTACAACAAAAATAAAGCTGGAGTGGACACGATGGACCAAATGCTAGGTACATACACGTGTAAAAGAGGTACTAAACGCTGGCCACTGGCCATGTTTTATAATATTGTGGACGTTGCTGCATTGGCGTCATTTATCGCCTATAATGACCTCAATCCGAGCCAGAAAAGCGACAGGAGGCGGTCGTTCTTATACAAATTAGTTCAGCAGTTGGCTACTCCCGAAATCGAAGAAAGGGCGCTCAATAATCGTATAACCCGCTACCCCCATATCAAGAGAGCTATGATGGACTACAACGTCATACCACTAGAAGAGAGCATTACAAGCGAAGCACCACCAATCCAACACAGGGATCAACGGAAAACTTGCTATTTATGTCAACAACACAACAACAGGCAACGTAAAACAAGATTTGCATGCTGCGATTGCAGGAAGTTTGTTTGTATGGAGCATTCAGAGCAGATGCACCGTTGCATGCCGTGCAAAACGTCCAGGATTCAGCGAGCAGAACAATAAAATAATATTAGATTAAGACTATATCTCAATAAAAATAATTAATATTTAATTTAAAACCAAAATTTGCCCGTGTTCAATCATTTTTAGTGCATTTTATAGGCAATTTTCATATTATGTCCCAGCGGACCTTAGGGACCTTTGACGTATAATTTACTTAGGGTCCCACGAAGGGTTAAGTAAAAAAGGTTTAAAAATTACACATAAGCAAACTGACGAATTTGCTCTTAATTTATACTGCTGTTAGCCCAATATAGCGCTAAAATTAAGCACATATATTTCGAATTGAAGAAAAATATATTTGAGAAAATAAGAAAATGGAAAATAAAGAGGTTCCAAAACATTCCAATAACTTGGAAAATCCTAAAGACCAAAAGCCTAAAGGAAAAATAACCCTTAAACCTAATAAGAATAAGAATGCGAAGGCAACTAGTACTGATTCAAATAAAACTGCTCCAGTCTTGAATGCTAAACCATTCAGCTCGAAAGGTTTTAAAAAAATAACGATTTATGTAACCGAGGATAATAAGAATATGGTAGAGTTCCACACCTATATTTTAGGTGGATTTGAACATTTGAGGTTCTTCAAAAGTACTACCACCATTCCTAAGAATTTAGACAGATTTGTAATTATCATAGACAATAAACCTTGGTTTTCACCTTTGGACATGAAGTGTGAATATTGTCTTAAAGATGGTTGCATAGTAGATTTTAATCCTCTGAACTATTCCAATATTGACAAAATGATTCGAAGAGGATCAATAAGTGAGGTAAACGTTACAAGAAAGATACATGAGTTTAAAGTGTTTCAGGTCAGTTCACGTGCTCAATCTGACACATCCCATGCCAATCATCGAGCATACAGGCAATCATGTCCAAGTTTAATATCAACGTTAAAAGTGATGACACTGATAAGCCCAGTGCATCCAAATCCATAGATAATCATGATGATAAACATGACAAAAAGAAGAAAGTAGACATAGTACATTTTAATGCGGGTTTTGATTTGACCCTATCTATAATTAATTCAACAGTTCTAATTCCAACTGAAAAAGAAATTATAGAAACACGACAATCAAGAGGAAGAACATAAAATATCTGTATTGGAAGATACATTCTGTAGCAGATTGTCCACTTATGTTGTAAAATCCAATGTAAATTATATTCTATTCTAAATTAAAACAGTAACGTTTAAGTAACATAAGCGATTCGAACCTAAGTTACAACAAAGTAATTATATAAGTTAAGACAATATTTATTTTATAATTACATCAGTCGCATTTTGTGTTACTATTGTTATCGCTTAGTCTCTTCTCAGTTGTAAGTTTTTTTAAGAAAAATTCAAGACTTTGTTCGTCGTCACTCATGAAATTATTTGAAAAAAGGACAATTGACAAAGAATCGACACTAACACTTTATATTTTAGTTATAGATTAAAAAAAAAAAATTAGTATTAAGATTTTGTTATACCGGTGATTAAAAATGTGAGAAAAAAAAAATTGTATTTTTGCAAAGATTAAAGTTGGCGGTTTTTTTCCGCAAAATGATTGATTTTGGTTTGATTGAGAGAAAAAAAATTGTCATAAATTCTACTCACACTTCGTTTTTTTTTATTCTTATCTAAATAAGTCTGCTTTTAATATTGAAATAAACTACACGGTTCGGTCTAACAGTACCAAATCTAGTTTTATTCTTTATATGTGGCCAATAAAAAAATTATATGAATATGAAGTTCAGTTGGAATATTAAACTCAATCAAGCACATAGTGCTGTCTACAAAATGTAACACAAAAAATAAGCACATAGTGCTACTTAATAAAACTACATTTTTTATTAACAAACAAATTAAATTTTTATTTTATTAATTTATATAAAAGAAAAGGTTTTCATATAGATAATTGATGGCCTTCTCATGAAGGATTTTCCTCAAGACCTTACTTTTCAGGTAGCCGGCCTTATTTTCCCTACAGGGGTAATGCTCTCTTAAATAATATATGGTTTTTTTTCTTTCATGTACTTGATGGTTTTATGGCTTAACGGCCAGCCAAGGTGACAAAACAACCAGCTGGCCAGCAACGGAGAAATCATACGATGTTTTCGACTAATCCAATACGCGCATCACAAGGAAGAAGAAGAACCACACACACTGAGAGGTCAACTATAAAAGGCATCACTTAGAAGAAATTAGGAGTCTTTTTTCAAGTGCGCGTAGCAACACGTTTTCATTGGTGACAAATAATTAACTGCCCATACCAACCATCAAGCAACAGTGTCAACAGCGACAGAGCATAGACAACAGCAGCGACGCCAACAGAAGCGTCATAGCGACAGAGCAGGGGCAAAACGTCGACAGCGGCAGAGCGTCAGCAGAATTTCGACGACGACAGGTCAAAGGCAGCGGCATCGACCGTGATAGAGCGCCACCGGCGGATTTTAAAGTGTGATTGGTATGGTTACTTTCACCATTACTTTCATATTCATTCTTTAATTTATTTTCGGTTAGTAAAACTAATAATTATTTTAGCACTCTAGATGAATAATCCTTTAACTTAGTTGAGTTTTGGATTTGCGTTTAAAAAGTATCGCCCGTAAACTACACTTATGCCTTTTTATTATGTATTTTCGGGCGCTGATCATGATCGTGCAAAAAAAAAAGCCCGGACTCTTCTAGTTTTTTTTAAAAAAATCCCCAAAGTTTTGAAAAAAGTGCAAAATGGGTACATGTAAACAATACCAAACATGACATTTTTTAATTTTTTTTTTTGTAATGTGTATTTGGAGGTAAAATAGCGAATTGTGGAAAAATAAAAGCTCTATCTCAAGTATTTTAGAAGATATAGTGGTTCCAAATTGAAGAAATTGGCCCAAAAAAGTAAGTATTTTTTCTTCTATAAAAGTAAGCATTATGGGTATCAGAAGAAAGGTTGTGTTAATACCTACTGAAAGAAGCATTAATCATTGAAATCCATTCATAAATTTTAAAGAAAACACTGCTTTTCTATTTCCTACTTACACAAAAATTAACACTTCAAAATGCGTTCATGTATTTCTTCCCGAATTCAAATGTATGCAAATTTTCAAGTAGGCCATGAATTCTCGCGAAAGAAGTCCCGTTAATTCAGAAAATTTTCATTTGCAATGCTTTTGCAACATTTTGAAATCATTGAGTAACATCTATTTAACCATGTCGGACATGAATTTAATAGAAATTTTTCAAGTGTTTAACTGCAAAGTGGATGGCCCCATATCTATGGAGGTCATTTTGAAGTTACAGGAGTGGTCGTTGATAGCACCTTCAAATTCTTTGAAGTGCTCCAACGGCCATTTCATGCAACTGAAGGCCAGTGAGGAGGCGGTTGATGGCTTCCAGTGGAGGTGCTACCAGCACTACACCTACACCTATAGGAAGCGAGTACGGTGTGGAGAGAAGAAATCCATAAGAACGGACACGTTCTTTATGAAATCCCACTTGTCCCTTTTCCAAATCGTCTCGTTCACCTACCTGTGGCTTAAAAACGTCCAACTAGACTTCATCTGCGAACAAATTAGAGTATCCAAAAAAACTGCCGTGGACTGGTCATCATTTCATCGGGAGGTAGTCATTTTTAAAATGATTACTGAACATGAAAAAATTGGTGGGCCAGACATGGTAGTACAGATCGATGAGTCTAAGTTTGGACGTCGCAAGTACCACAGAGGACACGCGGTTGAGGGACAGTGGGTTTTCGGAGGGATTGAGGAAGGGAGCGGACGCTGTTTCCTTGTCCCGGTGGAGTCCCGAAGCGCAGTCGTCTTATTAGCGATAATTAAAGATTGGATACTGCCAGGGACTACCATCATTTCGGATTGTTGGAAGGTAAGTCCATTTATTTAACATTTGCTTATTTAATTATTAATTTTTTTCTATTTCAGTCATACGAATGTTTGGATCGTGAAGGTTTTGAACACCTAACGGTCAACCATTCACTTCACTTCGTAGATCCGGACACCGGCGCCCACACCAACACCATCGAAGGACTTTGGAAGCACGCGAAGGCATATCTTTCGCCATTTTCTCGCAGAAAACGTTTTTTGCTGGATATTTGGCGAAATTTATGTTTTCCAAAAGATGCCGGAACCTTGGTTTGGATCCACTAAAGGAGTTCTTCCAAATTGCTGGAGAACTGTATAACCCAGTCAATACAGTCCTTAGTAATTTGGTTGATTCCGGATCCGAAAGTGAGGACGATTGAGTGAGGTAAACACTATAAAATGCAACCAAAATCAGTCCTTTTCAGGACTACAGAATCTTTCTTCAAAGAGATAAAAAATAATAAACATATTAACAAAAAAATTCAATATTATACTGACATAATGAAAAATTGTTAGAAAAAATCGCGCGATTTTTTATAACAATTTTTCGCCTGCGGCGCTATTTTCATCTTCAACAATATTTTCTTCAAAAGTTCTTATATGCTCTTGTATAATTACTTGATTTTTTTCTGGTGCTTTTTTTATTATGAAGTTATTTCGCCTTGTACGAAACGTTGAGAATCTTATAAACATTATAAAAACACTATTATCTTCAAAATTTATGCATCGATTTCAATTATTAATAACTCTTTCAATAGCTGTTGTTAATACCTTTCTTTTGATACTCATAATGTTTACTTTTAAAGGACAAAAAGATCACTCCTTTTTGGGCCCATTTCTTCAATGTTGAACCACTATATCTTATAAACCACTTCAGATAGACCTTTTCTTTTTTCACCATTCCCTATTTTACCTCCAAATACACATTACAAAAAAAAAAAATTTAAAAATGTCATGTTTGGTATTGTTTACATGTACCCATTTTGCACTTTTTTCAAAACTTTGGGGATTTTTAAAAAAAAAAACATACGAACTTGACTGTGACGTAGTGGCTAATTAGAATTTGTACTTTTTATCTACAAATTTAAAGTAAATTAAGTACAAAGTACATTGCTTGGAAAGATATTTGGTAATGTAAACTTAAACAATTTAACGATTAACCCTATCTATATTTAAAAACTGGAATTATATGTATGGCAACAACAATGTAAAGTGTGTTTGCACCTTAAAGTACAAAGAGAATAACTAACTTCATGTTGGTGCAAAAAGAATAACCAACTTCACGTTGTGTATTTTGAATGAACAAAGAAATATAATAAAGTTCATTGTGATTTGGCAAGTGCAACTCATTGGCAACACCGAGCACAGCATGAAGTGTGCTGTGATTCCTTTGCTCCTTCTCCTTTCCTTATCTCTTTCTTGTTTTTCCTTTTTACCTCACAATGGCGTGATTCATTCGAATTTGGTCACGAGAGCGTAGCACGTAACGATCAAGCGCCAGTCTACGATATGTTAAATATAACTTATTTGCTTTTAACTTTTTAAATATTCATTTGTTTTAATAAATAAAACTAAAACCAACTTCCAAGTCTAGTGATTTCACAAGTATGATAATTCAAATGTGGGTTCACACTCTGCTCGCAATAAATTTTAAAAGCTATAAAATTAAGTCAATATTTTACTAAAATGAGCACACGCACAACAACATGTATCAGCACTTACTGCAGCTGGTGTTGAATTTTACAGCAAGTGCAACAACAATGCAGCTAAAAAGACTGCACGATGAAATTGCATTAACTGAAGATGCTGAATTTAATCCTGACGCCGATGTTCCTGATAGTGCCCATGCTGGAAATCTTGCTTTTATGGATACTTATGCCGCTGCCGATGGCGATGCTGCCATTGCCGAAAAACAAGATATTATTGAACATTTTAGAGTGCCGATTGACTGTTCTGTTGGCTGTTCTGCTGAAAGGAGTAGTGCTCAGGAGAGTGCTCTTGACGTGAAGCTGCACGAGCTCCAAAAACGATGAGATATCTTGGAGCTTCAGCGCCAAATACACTAATTAGAAAAGTCTGTTAGCAGTTGTGGTTGTAGTGGTACTGTCATAGCCACTCATGCCGACACCACATATTGTTAAACAAATTGAGTTCAGGTTTAATTTGTTTCTTTCTTTTGTTTTGCATGCCGCGTCTATCATTGCATGTTGTTCGAAAGCAGGTCAAGTGTTTTGAGTTGATGACGCAACCACAAATATATAATACACTCGCTGGCATTAACATGGAAAGACAAATTGTGACTCAATCTTGAATTCATCATTGAGTGAAATAAAATAATGGTTTACGAGTTTGTAGAAAATTATTATTATTGTAAGATAAATAATATTGGGTTTCAGGTTATAAAAACCAATGACTTCTAAAATAAAAATTAAGTTTTAAGTCGAAAAAGATTAGTCTTTTTATTCCTTATGAACGCCCTAGATCAAACCAGCCGATTTATGAAATAAATACCAATTTTTACTTGACAAAGTCCCTTAAACTTCTACTTCACGATCGTGCCTTTAAACTTCTACATTGCGATCCTGCGGTAAACCTCTACATGGTGCTGCAGGTCGTGTTCAGTCCTTAGTAATGGATGTCAAACATGCTATTACCAAATTTAGTGGAGATTTTATAGCTCAGTAAGTGCACAATTTTTTAAGAGATTTCGAGGAAATCATGGCTGCTGCAAATGCCGATAATTCCATGAAGCTTTTGTGCCTTCGTAGAGCATTGACTGGGACTGCTAAGGTGTTTTGTCAACAACAACTGCATTCATTTATTTTGAACTCAAGCAAGCGCTGCTTGGCGAATTTGATGTCGCCATTACGCGCCAAATGGTTTACCAGATGCTTGCACGTTGTAAGTGGAGAGGAGGAGAATAAACCTTGCAATGCTACTTGTTGACCATGCAAGCCATTGCGAAGCGCTCAGATATAAGCGTAAATGAGTTGATCGAGTTGATCGATGATGTTGGTGATAAAACGCCAAATGTGCACCTGCTGGTGGGTGCTTTTTCACTTGGTGATTTAAAAAATAGAGTCGCAAGGTTTAAGCAGAAATATTTTCAGCTAACAACTGCCGCTACTAGATGGAGAAGTCAACCGGCTGAAGCTACTGAAATAATCTCCAAAAAAGCAGAATCTAAGGCAGGGCCGTTATGCTACAATTGTTCACAGACATGAAGCTCAACTGCCCATGTCCTATAAGGCTGAACGGATCATGCTTTCGCTTCTGGAAAATGGGCCACGATCATCGATCATGTTCAAATCCTCGTAAGATATTGAGGAAATATACTGCAGTTACATCAGGTCACCAAACTGCTGCCGGATTAAGTGCTCAAGCAGCTGCAACGGAGAGTGACGAACCTGATGATACATCGGAGGTGATGAGTGCGTTAAACATTGGTATTGCTTTGAATGTTTCTTTCAAAAGTGAAAAATGTAAACAATTTGTTTCTCTATTTGATACCGGTAGCCCGATCAGCTTTGCCCAATATGCCTACCTCCCCTACAGTAATCGTTTTGCAGCTTTGGCGGATATTTCTATCTAAATGACGCAGTCGACACCAAAAAAGGAGGTAAGTTCTGCCAAAAGCAAATGTAGTTGAACCTATTACTTCCATAAAATTTTGTCCATCCATTATTTTATATAAAGTCAATATTAAACACTTTATTGATCAGCTAAACCAAAAATTGATTTTAAAATAATTAATAAATCTCGTAATAAAAATAAGCTCTATCTAAAGGACCCGCAATCCATGACGAAATTATGGCTCTTCTTAGAGAAAAAAACATCGTCTCGTTCTCTTTCACCCCAAAGCAAAAGTAACAGATTAGTCTGGTTTTGCGTGGCCTCCACATTTTCTTTCAGATACCGCTGACATTCAACAGGAATTAAATGTTATTACATCTGATACAGTTGATAAAGTTTCAAAGCTTACAACGCCTTACTCTTTGAGAGACAATTTCGATACTGGCCTTTTTCTGCTCACGCTACTACAGGGAAGGGTCACAAAGATATTGCCAAAATTAAAAATATTATGCATCAAACAATAACATGGGAGGCTCCTACGTCTCGTCTCAAGGAGGTGCAATGCAAGCGCTGTCAGCAGTGGGGCCACATAGCCAAGATAGTGTGAAAAATACAAGGAAGTAGAGATTTTCTTTTTAACAAAGAAAAAGTTAACATCTCTACTTTCCTTATGGACCTGGCCAAATGCTATTGCTGCTGACCCTTATTTGGTTGAGAAGTTTTCTACATTTGTATCCTCTCCTCTTTGTGAGGTTAAAGTCGTTTCACCGATCCCTATTTCCTACTCCGAAAAGGAGGTCTTTTCTGACGGATATAGTTATATGTGAGCCATTTCAATAGCCACATATTGTATGTTTATGTTATTGTATTTCTAGTTATATGTGAGCCATTTCAATAGCCACATATTGTATGTTTATTTACGATTATAAATTCATGCAGCGCTATTAAAAATGCTTACGTAGCGTCTGCATTGCTCTGAAAGAGTATGTATTCTATATTTGTTTATGTATTTTATCGTTGCCACCAAAAGTGCTTACGATGTTAAAATTGTTTATCTATCCCTAAGTTTGTTTGTAAGAAATAATAAAGTTATTCAGTTTGTAAGAACAACTCAAGGCGTTTGGTGTTTTTTCTATTTGTGGTCGGTGTTTTTTTTGGGTCTGTAAAAGTTATAAGAACAACTTACAGGCAAAACCCATATTATATGCAAAAAATATAAATAAATTTGGCCCAGTTTCTGAACATTGTAAAATCGTTGAAGTTTAACGCTTTTCTAAAAGCGACATAAAGGATAGCAATAAAAGATATGATTTGGATGATCTGTTTAAATATGTTTTTCTGGTAATGTGTTGCACTCTCATATTGATGTAGGTGACGTAAATTTCCCAATCAATCCTTGAAGGGCGCCTGTGATTCAATGCAGAAAGTGCTGGCACTACAATCATACTGATAGGTTATGTTCGCGCTCTAAATTACTATGCCAAAACTGTGGTATGGTACATGACGATCATGTCCACATCCAAAAAAATGCTTGAACTGTAATGGTGAGCATAGCGCTAACTCTAAAATATGTCCAATTTATAAAAGAATGTTCAATAATACAGTTGAACAAGCTAATTTTAAAAAGTCAAAACCGATCTCTTTTTCTTCTTACGCAAAGGCAAATGTTTACAACGATCATTCGTCATGTCCACATTCAAAAAATGCCTAAACTCTTATGGTGAGCATAGCGCTAATTCGAAAACTTGTCCTATTTATAAAAGAATGTTCAATAATACAATTGAGCAAGCCAATTTTAAAATACCAAAACCGTTCTCTCTTTCTTCTTATGCAAAGGCAAATGTTTACAACGATCATTTGTCATATCCACATTCAAAAAAATGCTTAAACTCTAATGATGAGCATAGCGCTAACTCTAAAATATGTCCAATTTATAAAAGAATGTTCAATAATACAGTTGAACAAGCTAATTTTAAAAAGTCAAAACCGATCTCTCTTTCTTCTTACGCAAAGGCAAATGTTTACAACGATCATTCGTCATGTCCACATTCAAAAAAATGCTTAAACTCTAATGGTGAGCATTGCGCTAATTCTAAAACTTGTCATATTTATAAGATAATGTTCAATAATACAGTTGAACAAGCCAATTTTAAATAACCAAAACCGATCTCTCTTTCTTTTTATGTAAAGGCAAATATTTACAACAATAATTTGTTTAATTATGAAACAAATGCTGATGCTTTTTCTTTTGACCAGACTAATTTTCTAACTCTGCCTTTGCGCGAGTTAACATTGTCTCCAATTCACTACATTGTAAAGCGATCCGCTACAATTTAGTACAAGTGTTTATATGCTTTTAAGCAAAAACAATCCCACAGCCGGAATAAGAGCGAGTCAGCATCTTTTGAGTACGTGACTATATGGAAACCAGCAAACTACACAAGAATAAACTTTGAAAACCTTATATGAAGACATATGTATATTATTATATATTTTTAGCTGTAGGATAATTCTAAGTAGGATGGTTTAAGCATTCGAATAGTAAAACGTTGGACGTGTTCACTTGAATAAAGTTAAAAACTAAAACCGAAAGTGTTGTTTAATTTTAAAGGTGTAGTGCATTTCTATGCAACCCTGTCAGCTACTACTCTCTAAGCTTTCTGTTTAAATACAAGCAGCCAGTCTGCACTGAACTTTCAAACCAATTCGTTTTATTTATTCAAGCTCTTACATGGCGACCGTGACAAGCGACTTTAATAGAATAAAAAACAAGTCGGTTCATATTAATTTATAATCGTATTAAATAAAAATAATTTGCGCACTCAATTTTTAAAATATAAAGCAAATAAAATGAAAAAAAAAAATATAAAGTAAATAAAAACCAAAACTACCAAGTTAGTGCAATTTTTGGAAATATAAATAAATGTTCTAAAAGAAGAGGGGAAAAAACAACAACAATTAAACCAACAACGCACACTCGTTCAAGCACTCGGGCAAGCGCTAAGGTTCGAGGGAACGACAAAACGACACGCAGCGACTCGATTACAAGCATCTTTGCAGCGATCCGAAAAAATTTGAGCCGAGAGTGCAGGTGCGTGAGCAGTACAATAAAAGAACAAAAGAAAAAATTTGTTTAACTTCTAATCAAGGTGACTGGAATGAAGAGAGAGAGAGAGAGTCAACTCAAGACATCGAAGAATAGTGCTTCCTCTAAAATAAATTTCCTCTACCTCGCATTGATGATATCTTGGACAATCTTGCTCGAACCAATTATTTTTAAATTCTTGATTTATTTTATGGTTTTCATCAAATTCCTCTCCATCCAGATTCAAGAGACATAACTTCATTTTGTACAGATCGTGGTTCTTACCGATGGAAAGTTATACTATTTGGTTTAAATATTGCTCCTTATTCATTTTCACGCATGATGTCAATTGCATTTTCAGGTCCTTCTCCAAATGAAGCATTTTTGTATGTCGATGACATCATTATAGTTGGTTGCAGAATAAACAACATCATATAAAAAATTTTACTAACGTTTTTGACATCTGTTCGGTCAACATCTTAAGAATCATCATTATCTTGAATTTTTATCATTATATGAATTATGTGCTTTTTTTTATTGTATAAGTACCTTAACACTACCACTGTTCAAGTTAGCATGTACTAAAATCTTTTACTTAAATTACTGTAGAAAAAGCTCTTATGAAACTGTATAACAGCCCTACGGGTAAAGCGGCGTTAATTGTTCCTAGTTGATATGTCCTGTTACTGGTGAAAATTGGATATGTCACGAGAGGGGTATGTGTGTGATGCAGTGAGAGACAGTTCAGACGCAATTTCGTTTTTCTTGCCTACTCGATAGTTGCTGCACTGACGTGAAACGCTCGCTAAAAACAACCAACTCGCTAATAAATCACATCGCTATCAAACAGCTGTTTGGATATTGAATTGTTTGCTAAACGTGAAAAGTAAAGTGTGAATATCACAAAAAAAGCGGTAAGTTCTATATTAATCAGTGTTAAAATCAGTGATTTAAGTTAAAAATGTTTGGAAAGGGTACAAGTAAGCGAAATATTAAAAGATTAGTGAATGAAAAAAGGCAAGTTTAATGTAGCGCTTTAGGATTAGGTGTCTCTTCTTCTGCAAGGCAGATTTGCATTAAAAGTCACCAAAATGATGAATCATCAGATAGAGCTGCAGATATTTTATTTCAACATCATTCTGACGAAGCTATCACGACTAATTCAATGGAATCCATAGCAGATAGACAAGTCAGAGCACCATTAAAAGAAAAGCTTAGACATTGGTGCATAGAAAACAAGCCGACTAGAGGCGCAGCTTCGATCAGCTGCTGCAAATTCTTCGTGAGGAAAATCTAGATGTTCCCCTTACTGGGAAGACCTTGTTGTCAAATAAAACGAAAGCCGTGATACGAGATGTTTCATCAGGGTCTTATTTACATTTGGGTATACAAAAACAACTTTGCCCACTTTTTGGTATCCTTTCTGATCATAGTGAATTAATTGCAGACATCAACATTGATGGGCTACCTTTATTTAGAAGTTCGAGATTGCAACTGTGGCCAATTTTGCTCAGACTTATTGATTTTAAAAACATGTCAGTGATTCCAGTAGGCATATATATATAGGCAAGAAAAAACCAGATGACGTAGAGGAATATTTAAGTGAATTTATTAATGAAATTAAAAATATACAGGAAAATGGTCTACAAATTGAAAATAGGCGGTTTAGGTTTACGATCAGGGCAATTATTTGTGATGCTCCGGCAAAAGCTTATGTCTCTGGTATCCCCCCCCGGTCATACATCTTTGCATGGATGCTCCAAATGCCTTACCATTGCCAAAAAAATTGACAATGTACTAACTTATAGCTTGGTCGCTAGTGATCTTATTTCAGATAAAAATTTTGCTGACAGGGTATATAAATTGCATTACCAGAAAATATTCTATTTAAGACAAACTCCCTTTGAAAAGATAGGTGTAAAAATGATAAGCCAAGTTCCATTAGATAGTATGCATCTGGTTGACTTGGGAGTAATGCGCAAAATGTTACTTCGCATATTTTATAATAAAATTAATTTTAAAGTTACAAAACTAAATATTAAAAATATGTCAAAAAAATTAGAATTAATTCGTGCACACATCCCAAAAGAGTTCGTACGTTATCCAAGAGGGTTTGATGATATACTACATTGGAAGGCAACAGTTTTTGTTGTACACAGGGATTATTGCTCTAGAAGGTGAAAAGCATGATAACATTTATTATGAGTACCTTTTGCTGCATAGTTCATGTAGATTATTATCTTGCCCTAACCATTTTGAAAAAATATAGATGTGGCTCAAAAAATTTTAGAGTTATTTGTAGAAAATTTTCCCACTGTTTTTGGACATAACAGCTTATCATATAATGTTCATGGGCTGCTGCATTTGACTGAAAGTGTTAAGCTTTATGGAGTCCTTCAACATTTTTCAGCTTATAGTTTTGAGAACTATCTACAAATTCTCAAGAGCTATGTGAGACAGCCTTCAAAAATATTGCAGCAAATTTTTAATAAAATAAAATATGAGGACAAACTCTAAAAACCAGTTCAAACAGGGTTCAAGCTTAAAAATAATATTATTGAAAGTTATAGATCGACCGATTATTTCTTTAGCATAAAATGTCCAGACAATTATTGTGCCATTAAACCATTCATTCCCATTCAAATAATAGGATTCAATAGTGAAGAACATTTAGTTGTAGGAAAACTCTTGTTACATAAAAGAAGTCTGTTTGTTGATCCTGTTGAATCCATTGAAGCACTTGGTATATGCTTGGTTGATTTAAATACTTCAGATTTAGAACAAAATTTTAAAATAGAAGATATCGAGTGTAAATTCATGTGCCTTCCTTATCAGTGCAACTTGTTATTAATACCCATTTTACATTAATTTTAAGAGCATACTAATTCCATTTTTAATTTATACTTTTTTTTCATTGTTCGTTGCTAAATTGCTTTTAATGTTTGGAAAAGTAATAATGTATAAGAAAACTGAAATAAAGCGATTCAATACTTCACTTACATCAAATAATGGATCTGAAAGTAAGGCTTACATTTTTTATGGAATCGTATTCAAGAAAATCTTTTGATCTTTATCTATTCGTATTCAAGATAAAATACCCAAAAACTGCAATAACTGCGAAAACTGCAAATTATATTTCGATGTTAAATTCAAAGAAATCAGATGTGAGTAATAACAAGTTGTTTTCCTTCGTTGTGTCCAGTTGGTAGAGAGGCGGATCGAACTTCTATTCTAATAAAAAGTTATATTATTTCTACATGCTATTTTAGATGCAAATCAAGTTCAAAATGAGGCAATAATGAACGTGTTGGCAGCCCAAAATGTACTTATTACTAAGTTAATAAGACAGGAAACGTCTTCATACACTGTCATGTCCTCATTCCCAATACAAACAATAGAGAAGCTGGATGAAGTAAATAAACAAATTGACGAAGTCAACCGATTGTCCTATGTAAGCATAAAATTATATAATAAAAGTATAATTTTTAAGTAATAATAAAAATCTCTCTCTCCCTTTCACTAGGTTAATGCAATAAAAATACTAATAAGAAACAACATTTTAAAAAATTTGCATCATATTGTAACTGAAGAACTGATCAACCAGTTTAACGTTGATGGCACACATGGCAAAAAGCGCTTCAAAGATTACAAAAGCATTTACGAAGTTATAAGAGGTAACAATATATCATTGTCAATGAAATCTTTAAGTACATATGTATCTTTCAAAAATATAGAGGCACTTGCAGCGAATTCAGCAATACCAGATTTGGAAGCTCATTTAAGGAAGGCATTTTTCTTGGCGAAAAAAAGGTTCCTAAAAAAGCAAACAAAATGCAAGCATTAATCTATGGAGATGTCCTAGTTCACTTAATTGTCATCACTTTGTTTATCAATCATAATTTAACAAACTACTCACATTTGATAAAAACATGCTTTATTTAATTTCATCCAGGAAGGATAAGTGCCTTAGTTCGCTTTATTATCATAAATTTTTTTTTGCAAGCATATGTATATTATTTTTAACTGATTACATTTTAATTACTGATAAAGTACAACAAACTTAATGTAATTATATCCCCGGAGGATATGTACCTTAGTATGCTTTTTTTCATAACTTTATGTGTAAACATATATTTAATATAATTTCATTTTTAAAAAATAAGTATCTAAGCTAAAACATTAAGCTACTTTAATGTACCAAAAATAAACTTTTCAACATTCATATTTATTGTATTAAAAAAGATAAATCATTTCATTTTTAGAGAATTAAAAACTATTAGAAAGAAGTGCAGTGAATTAAGAGTTTAATGACTGCTAAAATTTTCAAGTTTTGTGCTTATACATCTGGATCTACCCCTACCGTAGCATATCTAAACGAGTTATTAGATATATCCAAAGGTATCAATTGACGCCATAATAGATCTATTCGAAATGGTTAATAGATGTATCCAAAGGTATCTACGAGGTATCAATTGACCCCTGCCAACTGGTCAAAAGATAAGTCCAAAGGTATCTATGAGGTATCAATTGACCCCTTCCAATGACAACGCAGTGTTAAAGTTACCGGTCAGTTTCATACAAAAGAGTGAGATCTAGGACCAGTCCTAGGCACTCAATAACCAACTAGGTGGCCGGTTTAAAACCGGTTCTGTTTCCCGTAGGGAGCATTGGAAACACAAATTTTGGCCTCTCTTGCTACATTGTAAATCGAAGTGTCGTGATCTTTTCAATTCCCGTTCCGTTGTCGTTAGTCTTTTGGATCGTAGCCAGGTTTAGTTTTTTACAAAAGTTCATAGTTTTTTATAAACCCAACAGTGAGAAACATAACTGCCGCAGTCGTTCGGAGTGGTACAGTTCGTTATAAAAGAAAAGAAGAAAACTAAATGTGCATATTAACAAATATTAAAAGTGATGTGTAACAAAAATTGCGAATGAATATCGCAATATTTCGAGTAAAAGTACTACATTGCGAAGGCATATCGCAAGTACATAACTAGAAATTGCACAAAACTTATAGTAAAAAAAAATAAAAGAACTACATTGCGAGGGCATATCGCTATCGTAGTTATAAAATAAAATTTAATAAAATAAAAAAAAATAAAAAAAGTTGCGAAGGCATATCACATAAACTTGCACAAATCATAAATACAAATTAATAAAAACTCTAAAAAAAAAATACAACGAACTCGGAGTTTCTACTCCCTTAGTACCAGAGAACCACAACTTGCGAAGGCATATCGCATTTGAACTTCTACAAATTTCACAAATCACAAGAAAATAAAAATACCAGAGAACCTTCACACCACCTTGGAACAGCGGAATTCAACCAATGGACACAACAAGGAAAATCCTTTTGAGCTGCCTGTAAGAACTGAATTTATAACTTTCTTATAATTAAATATTAAATTGATTTACTTTTTTGAAAACATTGAGCAAATCCATCATAAGTGTTATATTATAGTGAAATTGTATTATTTCATGTCTCCATATTGACATATTCATATTCATGTACAACAAAATAATCCAATTTCTTTTCGAAACAAAGCAAACTTTTTCTAAATCGACATGACAGATAATCGAATGAAAGTTTACAGCTTCATTTCAAAGAAATCTTTTGATGTCAAAACTTTAGCAGAGAAGAAGGAATCGCAACTTCCCTCAGAATGGTTCAGCCTGAATTTAGGAAACAAACCAACTATAAATATTCCCCAATCCAAGAAAGGCTTCCCAGTTATTAGAGCAGCAGCTAGGGGCATTATGAAAGGATTAGGAGTCCATGTGGATATAATCTAAGAATATGCGTATGGAGTCCTGAGCGGAATAAAAGAAAAAACTGTAGAATATTGGAAGAATTACGGTACTACAATCGCCTCAAAAGGAGAGGAGATTAATCCTTTCAGTATGTACAACGTAAAAAGAACGCCATCCAGAATAGAGGACATTCCAGCTACAGTGGATGATGAAGCAAAAAATGATATCTGGCTATGTCTGGTAATCCTCTCTGTTTACCGAATGGAAAAAATTACGGAAGCAGCTTATAGGAGTGCGTTGATCAAATTAATGAATGAACACGTAAGCGCCTTGGGAGGAGAATCATCCCAATAAAGAATTGTATTTTATATTTTTATTATAACACTTGTAAATATAGCATTAACGTAAAACTAAAAAGTGTTTATTGTTTTTTTATTGGATTACAAAAAGAAGAACAGATAACCACAACGTAAACATTCATGGACTGCCCTTATTTAAAAGCTCTAGATCTCAGTTGTGGCCAATTTTGGTTAGGATCAATAACTTCGATAATTTTCAAGTGTTTCCAGTAGGTGTATTTTTTGGTAAAAGTAAACCCAGTAACTGTAATGAATATTTGAACAAGTTTAGTAATGAGTTAAAATATCTTATGGAAAATGGCCTGGATCTAGAAGACAAAACTATAAGAATTGAAGTTAGGTCTGTAGTTTGTGATGCTCCTGCCAGAGCTTTTGTAAGCGGAACCCCAGGCCACACATCTCGTCATGGATGCTCAAAATGTTGTCAGGTAGCCAAAAAAATTGATTCAGTGTTAACATATAGTACCAAATCACAACTTTTAATTACAAATGAAAATTTTTCTAATAGTAAGCCAATATTTAGAGGAAAGAACTGCTTTCGAAAAACTCAGTATATCAATGGTTCCCTTTAGATTGCATGCATATGGTAGAACTCGGAGTTATGAGAAAATTCTTGATAAGACTAATAAATAATAAAGTTACCACTAAAATATCAAAAGATAATAAAAATAATATTTCAGACCCAAATCAAAGACCCAGCCAGTTTATTGCTTCTCATGAAATTAAAAACAAGCAAAATCTATCAGAAAGTAAGCATACATACAGCAAATTTTTCAATATTTAATTTATTATAATTTGTAATTCATTTAGATGGTCGATACATGTCATTGTTTTATTTGCTTCATGCTGTCCTTGTGCCCACTTCCAGGATTATAAAGCTTGTTGGCGGGAAAAAATGCATGTCAAGTACTCAATTAGAGATTCACAAAACTCCTTTGTAATCGTCGAAAATACCGTTCTAGAAGTAGAAGCAATTCTAAACAGAAAACTGGAAAAGAAAACAGCTATACAACCCTTAATTTTAATAACTGGTAGTGTCGTGGAGCCAAAAAATTTAGTCGTTTATTTTGATGGCGTGAAATATAAAATATATTCAGTCTTACATGCAATCGGCATATGCTTTAAAATAATGCATATTTTCAGCTTAGAGTATCCTTTAGAATCCACTCTAACTCGGAGTTTTATACAAACATTTTTTTATTTTTTGAAAACTAAGTATGATAAATGTCATCCTAATGTAAACCTTCTTTGTACTGAGCTGGAGCGTCAAACCTAAAATATTACTTGTATTGTATCTTAAGCTTAAAAATATTGAATTATTTTGTGTTAATACATTATTTAAAAATGGAAGAAAACTATTATTAATTGAAAAGTGGAAATTTTAATATAACGATAAAACAAATGTATATTATTAATTCAATTATGCAATTCACAAAGGTTCATATTATCCTTGCTATTCTTTATTAACGCTGATCTCATTATAACAATTCAAAATGTGAACAGCAATGTTAACAATGCTGTGAATTATAATAATGTAAACAGCGCTAATAACGAATAACATGGATAATATCAACCTTTGTGAGTTCCATAATTATATCTATAAGTAATATGTTTATCTCTAATATATATAAAAATGAGTTGGCGTGTGTGTGCGACAGCATAACTAAAGAACGGAGAGACCGATTTGTATAAATTTTTTTGTATGCGTTTGGGTGGTGCTCCGAGTGGTTTAGATTTATAATTCGGTCCTATTGGACAAAGGGGCGTGGTACCTCCCATACAAATTACAAATTAAAAATACATTATTTCTGCTCCGGCTATTGGTATGTGAACAAAATTTGGTATATAAGTTTGGTGTACATATTGTAAGTTCTGCTGCAAAAATAGGCGTGATTGGACAAATGGGCGTGGTACCTCCCATACAAATTACAAATTAAAAATACATTATTTCTGCTCCGGCTATTGGTATGTGAACAAAATTTGGTATATAAGTTTGGTGTACATATTGTAAGTTCTGCTGCAAAAATAGGCGTGATTGGACAAAGGGGCGTGGTACCTCCCATACAAATCACAAATTAAAAATACATTATTTCTGATCCTGTTATAGGTATTTAAACAAAATTTAGTGTGCGGGCTGTTGAGGAGTTCATAAAAAATTACACTCTTTTGCATCCCGTTAAACACTGGGTACAAAAAAGCTATCTATCTACAAAAACTTTGAGCTATTTGGCTGATTTTTTGTTTATTCAAAAATGATTTTTTAAAGAATAAAACTATTTAAAAATTACTGGTAAGACTAGGAAAATTTAAGTTCTTCATATACTAACTCCTTTCCAATGCTCATTTTTCTATGTATGAGAAACTTTTAGGAGAAACTCAAACTCCTAACTTTGTCAAGCACGTTGCCTTCTTTTCACTTCTCAATTTTGTTACTTGGCTTAAGCTTAAACTTTGAAAAGTTCCTAATTAGTGCCATTTGTGTTTGCTCTAAAAAGTGAAAATTTTAAAATACAATTAACCGTGCGCTCAAATTTTTCGTGCAATATAATATAGGTGTTGGTGAGTATAATTTCAGCAATTACTTTCTTTATAAGAAAAAACGAAGAATATCTTCTTTTATTCTTCTTCTCTCTCTTTATATATAAAAATGAGTTGGCGTGTGTTTGTGACAGCATAACTTAAGAACTGAGTGACGTTTCATTATAGTATTGATTTTGTTTTAAATTAATTTTCAAAATAAGTCAGTGAGATGCCGCCAATCAGACGTAGGAACATTGGTCGCAGAAGCCGTACGGCTACAAGCTCAAGAAATTCTCGAGCGATTGAAAGTCCTGAACATCGGGCAAATCGTATTGAGAGGAACAGCCAACGGATGTTAGAATCCCGATTAATTGAGTCACATGAAGATCAAGCTATACGAAATGAAGAAAATCGATTGAGACAAAGACGTCGCATTGCATCTATTAATCGATCGGATGATAATCATCAAGAAAACAATATAGCTAGACGCGTACAACGACAAGCTGGTGTACCGAGAAATTATTTTCGTACAGCCTTCCGCTATGATTCATCTACTGATTATTGTACGGATAATAATGTTGTAATCGGGTCCATGAGCATTGTGTGTTCTCATTGCAAGGCTCTGAAATTTCCCAAAGAATCTCCAGGGTTATGCTGCGCAAATGGAAAGATAAAACTACCACCATTTAACCCACCACCTGAGCCTCTGTATTCATTGGTTTCTGGATCAGCACCTCTTTCGAAGCATTTCCTAAACAATATACAAAAGTACAATTCTTGCTTTCAAATGACTTCGTTCGGCGCCACGAACATTGTCCGAGACAATTTCATGCCAACATTTAAGGTAATTAATTTGCCACATGTAAATAAATTACATTTTTCATCAATTCACACCACCGTTGCAGATTCAAGGTCAAATTTACCATAGAGCAGGATCGTTGTTGCCAAACGTTGATGAGGACCATCAATTTCTGCAAATATATTTTATGGGGAACTCAAACGATGAAGTCGATCAACGATGTGCACACAATGCCTCTATTAACCGGGAAATAGTCCAACAGCTGCAAAGTATCCTTCATGAACACAATGCATTAGTTGGGTTGTTCAAAACGGCTCTTGAACAAATGCCGTCAGACAACCATAAAATTGTTATACATGCCGATAGAAGACCAGCTGGGGAACACGCCAGAAGATTCAATGCTCCAACTGTCGATGATGTTGCAATAGTTGTTGTAGGTGAAAATTTGGCTTCACGTGATATTGTTCTCCATCGCCGTAACGACCGATTACAGCGTGTGTCAGAAACGCATCGATCATATGATGCATTGCAGTATCCTCTACTCTTTTGGCAGGGTGATGACGGCTATCATTTCACAATCAAGATGGTAAACCCATTAACCGGTGAGTACCATAAAATTTCTAAAGTTAAGTTGTATTTTTGTTACCAACAAATTACACACTTGAAATTGTAGGCGCCGAGACGAACAAAAAACTAAGTTCCATGAACTTCTACGCATTCAGATTGATGGTTCGTGAAAACGACCACAATTACATTTTAAAATGCAGAGGACTGTTTCACCAATTCGCTGTTGACATGTACGTGAAGATAGAAACGGAGCGGCTGACTTTCCTCAGACTCAATCAAAACCAACTCCGCTCTGAAGAGTACATACATCTTCGGGATGCTATCAGCATAGATGGCAATGGAAACAATGTCGGTAGATTGCAGATTTTACCAGCAACGTATATTGGAAGTCCGCGACACATGCATGAATATGCACAAGATGCGATGTCATATGTTCGCCAATACGGTCGTCCGGATCTTTTTATCACCTTTACATGTAATCCACAATGGGATGAAATAAAAGATCTCCTGTTTCCAGGTCAATCATCGGTTCATCGACATGACATAACTGCACGAGTCTTTAGACAGAAACTAAAATCACTGATGCATTTTGTCGTGAAACTTAGAGTGTTTGGAGAAACATGTTGTTGGATGTATTCCGTCGAGTGGCAGAAACGAGGTTTACCCCATGCACATATTTTAGTTTGGTTAAAAGAAAAATTAAGACCTGATGAAATTGACGATATCATATCAGCTGAAATTCCTGACAAACATATTGATCCTCAATTGTTCGAAGTGGTGACTAAGAACATGATTCATGGGCCATGTGGGTCATTCAACGTAAATTCACCATGTATGATTGATGGAAAGTGTTCCAAACGTTATCCTAGAGCATTCACTGCTGAGACAGTAACTGGAAATGATGGTTATCCTTTATATCGGCGTCGATCAACACAGGACAGCGGAAAATCAGCCATTGCGAAAGTAAACCGTCAAGATATTCAGGTTGACAATCGATGGATCGTCCCATATTCACCATTATTGTCGAAGGCATACAAAGCACATATAAATGTAGAATATTGTAATTCCATCAAATCAATTAAATACATATGCAAATATGTGAACAAAGGAAGCGATATGGCTGTTTTTGGTGCAGCTGCTGAATACGCAAACGATGAAATCACGCAGTATCAAATGGGCCGTTATATCAGCAGCAATGAAGCTATTTGGCGGATTTTTTCTTTCCCAATTCATGAAAGATATCCAACTGTGGTTCATTTGGCTGTTCACCTTGAAAACGGACAACGTGTATATTTCAGACCCGAAAATGCCTTACAAGCAGCTGAACGACCACAACCTACTACACTGACAAGTTTCTTTTCAATGTGCCAAACTGATGCATTCGCCAGAACATTATTATACCGCGAAATGCCAAGATATTACACTTGGAATAAGTCTTCAAAAACTTTTCAACGTCGCAAACATGGCACTCCCACTGATGGTCATCCAAATGTGTTCTCCACAGATGCTTTGGGACGCATTTACACAGTGCATCCTAATAATGATGAATGCTTTTATCTCCGTTTGCTGTTGGTGAATGTTCGTGGACCTACATCATTTCAGAATTTGAGAACGGTCGATGGGCGATTGTGTGCCACATACCGCGAAGCTTGCCAACACTTGCGATTACTAGACAATGATACTCATTGGGATCATACACTTGCTGATGCAGTACTTTCATCACATCCACATCAAATACGAACTTTATTTTCGATCATCATATCGACATGTTTTCCATCAAATCCCATCGATCTATGGGTAAAATACAAGGATGATATGACACAAGATATTCTTCATCGAATGCGTGCCATTACACAAAATCCTGATTTGTCGATATCAAACGAAATGCATAATGAAGCATTAATAATGATTGAAGACCAGTGTTTGATTATTGTTAACAAAGTTCTGATACAATTAGGTATGATTGCACCGAATCGTCCAATGAACGCTGTATTAAATCAAGATTTACTGAGAGAGAACCAATACAATCGCGAGGAATTGGCAGATAATGTTCAACCAGGCATCGAAAAACTTAATCCCCAACAGAAATATGCCTACAATACAATAATAAAAGCCGTCAACGATGGAACTGGTGGAATATTTTTTTTGGATGCTCCTGGAGGTACAGGGAAAACATTTCTGATTTCATTATTATTAGCAACCATAAGATCGCAAAATCATATTGCACTTGCCCTCGCATCCTCAGGTATTGCTGCAACTTTATTGGATGGTGGTCGAACTGCGCATTCGGCACTTAAACTGCCATTGAACATGCAGATTAACGACCAACCAACATGCAACATATCGAAGACATCCGGAATGGCAAAAGTCTTGCAACAATGCAAACTGATTGTGTGGGACGAGTGTACAATGGCACACAAAAAATCATTGGAAGCTCTGCAAACAACACTACAAGATTTGCGAGATAATCCAAATCTTTGTGGTGGTGCCCTGATACTGTTGGCAGGTGATTTTCGCCAAACATTACCGGTAATTCCACGGTCAACTGCAGCTGATCAAATTAATGCATGTCTCAAATCTTCCAATTTGTGGAGACATGTTACTACGCTGAAACTCACAACAAATATGCGAATCCAACTGCAAAACGATCCCTCTGCAGATGTTTTTTCGGTGCAATTATTGGATATTGGAAATGCAAAAATTCCCATCAACGTTACGACTGGTTTAATAAAGTTACCTAATGACTTCTGCCATTTTACTGAGTCAAAAGAAGAGCTAATTCATTGTGTGTTCCCCAACATTTTGCAGTATTACAGGAATCATGATTGGCTAGGAGAACGAGCAATATTAGCCGCTAAAAACAAAGACGTCGATGAGATTAATGCAACGATTCAAATGGCCATTGAAGGGCTAATAGTGTCTTACAAATCAATTGACACTATCATGAACCAGGAGGATGTTGTGAACTATCCAACAGAATTTTTAAATTCCATCGAGTTGTCAGGTTTGCCGCTACATGATCTTCAGTTAAAGGTTGGATCCGTAATCATAATGATGCGTAATATCAATCAGCCTCGACTTTGCAATGGCACAAGACTTATTGTCAAAAAACTTATGACAAACGTCATTGAAGGTACAATTTTGAAGGGAAAGTACAAGGGGGAAGACGTACTGATCCCACGAATCCCAATAATTCCGAATGATTTGCCATTCGACTTCAAACGCCTTCAATTTCCAGTAAAACTAGCATTTGCAATGACTATTAATAAGGCGCAGGGACAGTCTTTAAAAATTTGTGGCATCAATTTGGAGTATCCATGCTTTTCTCATGGCCAGCTCTATGTAGCATGTTCTAGAGTAGGTAAACCATCGGCCTTATTTGTTTACGCTCCCGACAGACAAACAAAGAATGTTGTGCATCTAAAAGCGTTGCAGTAATTTAAGATCTCAATTAAATTGACTTAATTTAAATAATTATTAAAAACTTATCAATAAAGTATTTAAAGCATTTATTTAAATAAACAAACTTTTGTAACAAAATTATTTTCACAATTTAAATATATAAATACAGAACCATCTATCCTGAAAATTGTAAATCTTTAATTTGCCACCTTTGAAGGCAGGACGAAGTTTGCCGGGTCCACTAGTTACAAATAAATTAAATTACAAAATCTAAATCAATATTGAAATTGCTTACAGATTGCTCAAGTGAATTCTTTCGAAAACACTTGAGTAACCAAAAACTAAGTCAGCCAACGCAAGTACATTCTACTGACCTAGCTAAATTCCATGGAAAGAAAAGTGAGCGTACACATAATTGTGCAAACGAATCCACGCTTACACAATTAACCAATCGTTCACCTACTGACCTAAAGAAAGAAGCGCAGGCAGAATTGTGCAAGCGAGTCAGTCGTTCACTTATCGACCTAGTTCGATTCTTAAGAAAGAAGCGCAGGCAAATTTGCGCTAGTGAACACATGCTGACCAATGATGAAAGCGAAAGCAAAACATTGAATTAAAGAATTTACTTTGAACCAATAGTAATGGAAAGAAAGTGTTATACGGAATTTGCGTCACTTTCTTTCCCATCAAAAGTATCTGCCAAAAGAGCAGAAGAGTTAGTTTGAGACTTCGAAGTATAACAATTAAGTAATTATAAATACTAGAGTTAAGAGTATTTTTAAGCAGTTAACAAGTTTAGTTCAAAAATAAAAGACATAAATAATCTCCAACACTATGTGCGTTGTTAATTAAACAGAAGTTAAAACTGGCGCAGTCGGTAGGATCATAAATAATCGCCAACACTTTGTGCGTTGTAAATTAAACTAAAGTTAAAACTCCGAGACTCAAATCTGGAAGTCTTTTGTCAGACGTGAAACCGTATAGATGAATCAGTGAAGTCAATATAAATTTAAAACCATCAACAATAATATACAGTGTTGAAGAAATAATTTTGATTTAGAATTTACAAAATTAGTACAGAAACCATGTATACATGCTTTATTATTATATATTAAAAAATTCCAATCATTAACAGTTGTTGAAGAAGAAGTATGTGATGTTGTTAATCCAAAACAAGAAAAAACATGGCAGATTATAAGGAATAATGATTTATATTCAATTGATACTAATAATTGTTGTAAGCGCAACAATGACGAGAGTTATAAAATGTTGATTAGAGAACGATTTATACCATGTCATTATGATCTTAATGAATTGCCACAATTTTTAAGATTGGTTTCGATAGAAAATAATAAACGATCAGGAGCCTATATAGCTGTTCTCGCTAAACAACGTGAACTCTTTTTTAAAGATTTAGATATTGAAATATTGCCAGAAACTTGGCTTGGAAAATTTGCTCGGTGGTTTAAAAATCTGCTTAAACCGTTTACGTATATTTGTGTATTTATTGCTGGAATTTATGGGCTCACAAAGCTGGTTGAAGCAACAGATAAATATATGGATAAAGCAGTTGCTCATAAAGAATGGACACGAAAAAAAGTAGTCGTTGGGGATTTGTCATTATTCGCTTAAATCTAACGGTAAATAAAAATATGTACACGCATTTTTTAGTAGTTGTTGTTATTATCATTTCTGCATATCTACTTTTTGTAATTTTGTAACATTAGTTAAAATGTGTTCGTTGAAGTGTCAGCATTCGGAAAAAATTGTGCGCAAACACCAAGAAAATTTGAAATTGTCGCACAATGACATATCAAAATCTTTAAATTGCCCGAAAAGTACTGTGACATATGTTTTAAAAAAGTTTAATGAGACTTTGTCAGTGAAACGAAGACCTGGAAGTGGAAGAAAAAAAGGATTTGTGTCGCAGTCAAAGGTGAAGGAAGTAGTATCTTTATTCAAAAGAAATCCTGGCCTTTCATTACGCGATGCAGCAAAAAAGGTTCATATGTCGAAGGCTTATGTTCAAAAAGTACCCAAAAGTGTTGGTTTACGATCATATAAAAAAATCGTAGCACCGAATCGAAACGACAAGCAAAATAAAATTGCTAAAACACGTGCGCGAAAGTTATACAGTGAAGTCATTCATCTACATTTGATTGTGTGGTTATGGACGACGCACAGTGAGACAGAATGCCAAATCTGTGGCCAAAATTTGAAAAATTAAGTTCCTTTAACGGGGTTTGAAGTGTTTGGGATTGGTAGAGTAATAGTCCGAGGGTCGAAATTCAGATTCGGGAGGGCATGATCACTTTTACCTGCTGTGGTATGCCAGTTTAAAAGTGACCGTTGCTCGATACAGACGCGTCGAGATTCGAGCGTCTTTATAAGTGTTCTGTTGAAAACGACGCCAAACCTACAAAAATTACACTAACAATAATCTAAAAAATGGATTCGAAAGGGAAGAGTAAGTACAATATTATCATGATGTCCTAAATTTATAATAATTATGTATGTGATATTAACAAAGGAATGATTTGTCTGAAAATTAACGTAAAATTGCAACGGAAAATTGTAAAAACAGGGAGAAAAGTTATATTGCTGCCCGTTGTTCGATGGTCGGGCTTGTTCTAGGTTGTAGATTAATCTGTTGTTTAATAGAAAAAAAAAAAAAAATTTTGTGCTTTTTTGCGCCACCGATATTGGTGCAAGTTTTTGTAACTAAGGTGCATTTTCCTCAATTTAAAATATTTTAAACATGTGCAGAAACTTTTGATAATTATTTAAATTAAGCCCGATTTTATTTATTTTAAAGTAATTGGATTATTTCCCTTTAAAATTTGTGGTGCAAGAACAAAAACAATTTAATGACAAATATTCCAGTAGCATTTTTGTTATCAATGCCATTACATGCGCACAAAGTAAATTGTTTTTGTTATCGCTCCCAAGTTATCATTTTTTTTGCATAGGATTTTTCCTATTACTTCTTGGTTAACGGATGATAAGAAAAAATGATGAATGTTGTTGCTATTTTTGAATGATTTGAATGAAATTATTACAAAAGTGTTACAAAATATACTGGAGCGAGAATGCGAAAAAAACAAGAACAAAATAATAAAAGACATAAAATAATGAGGAAGCAATGCGCAAGGTTATACTTTGCACCCTAGTTTTATAGCACATTTATATTCCACGCGTCAAAAATAAAAATGTTTTGCCTGAAGTAAATTTTTGCTAAGCCCTTTACATTTAGATTTTTTAATGACTCCGTTTCATTGTTTTTTATTCCATTCATTTAACGAAGCATAATTCGCTTTTATAACTAATTCTACATTTCAGAATCGGCTGCCGGTGATCCTGCTATACCTGGTTTATCCAGGAAGGATATTTTCCTCCTAATCAAGAATAAACTAAATTATGGTGCAGCTACTGCGTACGAGGCTATTGAAAAAACCATGTCCGAAAAATTACAACGTCCTTTCACGCTATCGAACAACGTGAAATCTCGCATACGCGTTTTGTTGGTGAGTTTAAATAATAAATGGAAAACCGTTTGGAGGCACGAGGACAAATTTTTAGAGAAGTTTTCCGAATGGCTGAATGTGTTGGTTCCCTTAGAAGAATCTCCAGCAGTTGCAAAGAAGTCCAACAAAATAGGTCGGACTTCTTTAGAATTTTCCGAAGCTAGTGAGCGTACAAAGCGAAGAAGGACTGAACAATTGCGTGCAGGGACAAGTACGGAAGAATTGTCTTATGCGACTCAAATGAACCTTCGAGCATCTGGCAAATTAGATGCTGCAAAAGATGTCAAAGATGTGACACTGGTAAGCCCATTTAAAGCCAATCAGTATAGAGAATCTTTCGGATCGATTTCGGAAACACCTCTTTCTCCTGATGCTGCTTTGTCGCTTATACTCGAAACGAATTTATCAAAATCACAGTACCAGAAAATTCGTAATGCAAGCAGAGAAAACTGCTCCACTTTATTTCCGTCGTACAAAAAAATATATCTAGCGAAGCTTAAATGTTACCCAACGAAATTAGATATTTCTGTAACGGAATGTAGTGCCGAAGTGAAACTGCAGGCTTTGCTAGATCACACAATCAAAAGAATCTTGTTAACTCAAGCGGATGTTATTAACAGTATGTCTTACGAAAAAGTTCGCAACTTGACTTTAATTTGTAAGTGGGGTTGTGATGGCACTTCGGGCCAAAGTACGTTCAAGCAAAAATTTACCGATGATGATGGAAGCCAGTCTGATGCAAACATTTTCGTTACCTCACTCGTTCCATTGCAACTTTTATCAGCCGACCAGGAAGAACAAAATTCAGTCATTGTATGGAAAAATCCAAGGCCATCTTCTCCCCGTTTTTGTCGACCAATCAGGATTCAATTTTTGCACGAAAATACTGAAGCCACTGTTAACGAAATGGAATTCATTAAAAAGCAAGAGACTAACCTCGTCCCTTACAAAACTGACATAAATCTGAAACCCATAACCGTTTCTTTCAAACTTGCTTTTACAATGATAGACGGTAAAGTTTGCAATGCAATCACAAATACTGCATCTTCTCAACGTTGCTATTTGTGTAAAGCAACTTCAAAAGACTTTAACAATATTGATGCGATGCTGGAAAAGGAAATCAACAGTGATCATTTAGAGTTTGGTTTGTCAAGTTTGCATGCATGGATTCGATTCTTCGAGTGCTGTTTGCATGTAGGGTACAAACTTGATATCAAAAAGTATCAAGCGCGAAGTTCCAATGATAAAGAATCTGTTCAAACCCGAAAAGAAAACATTCAAAAAGGCTTTCGTTTACGATTGGGGCTGATAGTCGATCAACCGAAGCCTGCTTTTGGTAGCTCGAATGATGGAAATACCGCTCGACGATTTTTTGAAAACTCTACCACTTCTGCTTCAATCACAGGGGTGAATGAAGATCTTATCAAACGTTTTCATGTTTTACTGCAGGCACTTTCGAGTGGCCACGAAATTAATCCAATTACATTTCAAGATTATGCCATACAAACAGCTCGCGACTTCGTACACTTGTACCCGTGGTATTATATGCCAACTTCAATGCATAAGATTTTAATTCATGGCAAGGAAATAATAACTTCTGCTCTATTACCAATCGGACAAATGTCTGAAGATGCTCAAGAGTCCAATAATAAGTATATTAGAAAGTTCAGAACAGATTTTACGAGAAAATGTTCACGAGTAAAAACTATGGAAGACCTTTTTTCACGGCTTCTATTATCATCTGACCCATATATTTCTAGCTTGCGCAAATTACCTTGAAAAAAGTTTAAATCATTGCTGCCAGAAGCAGTACAGTTATTAACTGCGCCAAGTATTTCAAGGAGTGAGGAAAGCTCAAGCTTTTTTCCGGTTGAATCTACTGACTGTGAATCAAGTGATTCTTCTGACGAAGATTTCTAAAGTTGTACTTAACCAACTAGCCTATGTAATGAATAAACATTTTAGAATTTTTTGTTTCGTAGTATTTCCTTATTTCATATTTACTCAAAAACTTAATGATAATTTCTAAAGTATCTATCCATCATTATAATTTTAATTTAATTTCTGTTTAAACCTAATTTTAAGCTAATCATTGTCATATATGTATGTATAAATAAAATGTTTTTTTCAAACAAGTCATCCATATTGGATCCGCCATTTTGTTTTTTCAATTTTTGACTTCAGATTCGTAATCAGCGACCCCAAAAACCCTTAAGCACAAACATTTACCTGAATTGAATGCGTTTTCGACTTTTGGCCACAAATTTGGCATTCGGCCCCATAGTGCGACGAGACGTACGTAAAAGCGGACTTTAGGCAAATTGAAGGCGCTGAGTTTTATACTGCATCGAAGAGAGGAGGAGTCGCAGGTGCATTTAAGTTTAAAATGTTGAGCAAGTTTCCAAAGAAATATTTGGTTTGGCAAGCTATCTGCCAGTGCGGAATGAAAAGCAAATTATTTATAACTACGGGCACTATGAATCAAGAAATTTATGTCAAGGAGTGTTTGCAAAAGCGCTTACTGCCATTGATAAAGCAACATAAAGACTCAGTCCTGTTTTGGCCGGATTTGGCATCATGTCATTACAGCCGTCTTGCCAAGAACTGGTATGAAAATCACGGGGTACATTTTGTTCAGAGGGACCACAACCCGCCAAACTGTCCACAATTGCGGCCGATTGAAAAATACTGGGGAAATGTTAAAAGAAAATTGTTGAAAATGAAAAAAGACATTAAAAATGAGCGACAGTTTAAAAATAATTGGCAGAAAGCAGCAGATACCATTACAAAAACTGATGTCCATCGTCTTATGAAAGGAATAAATTCTAAATTACGCCAATTTGTTTATAATAAAGACAATTGATATATGTTTAATACTTAAATGAACACCTTTTAATAAGGAACCAAATAAAAAAAAAATTTATAGATTGCTTATATAGTTTTTTTGTTATAACCATTTCCGGTTGACCAAAATTTTTCGTGTCCATACTTTATTACTAATAGAAAGAATTTAAATAAAGTGTTGGCTAAAACCATAAGTGATCATGAACTCACTGAAGATTGTATTAGCGGAATGTGTAATATTTGCACTATAATTCCACAAATGGCTTATGACCAAAAAGTAGTTATTGATAAGAAACGTCTTGTTACAGCTAAGCCAAAACAACCAGAAATGGCAATAGAATTAATGTCTGCATTGGATAGGAAATTAAAAAGAAATTATTTTTATATTAGAGCTGTTACTCCATTGGAACAAGAGATTATAGTTCGTTGTCTAGGAATAAAAGATAATTGGTTTGTAGCAGTTTCTGACATTATTCTGACAAATTTTCGTCTTTGTCAGAACATACAGTTTTTCAATACTGTTGTCCAAATTATACTAAAACTTTAAATATTAAAGAAAGTATTGTTAAGAAATTTAAAAATAGCGCATTATATATGCGTAAATTATCATCTGATTTTGCTAAATTTGCATCTTTGGAAAAATATTTTATATCCGCATCAGCAGTTTCAAATGTTCATACTTTAGCAAGGTTGTATGTTCCGGAAATTATTAATAACGATAAGCCTGTTGGGGTTTATTCTCCTACATGGCATACAAATCGTATTCAATTACATTCAGATGTGTTGGAAGTCCCTAATATCAACGGTGATGTTATGGGGTCTTTTGTTGAGCATTATTGGAGTTATCACACTAGTGGTAAAGGTTTGTGTTTAAGTGTTTTAAATTTCTGATATGAATACAACTTCTCCAATTTTAGGTATACACATTGCCGGTCAGGTTGGAGGTGGTAGAGGTTATTCAGAAGTGCTGTGTAGTGATACATTGGTTTCGTTCTTTTCAACATTGGATGCGCCCACTATTATTAATGATCTAGCTTATAACGCTATAACAAATTCTACATATGACATACCTCATTTGTCGCATAGAGATGAAAGATTTATAGGATCTCCTATGATTAACGGTTGTACGCAAGTTAAGTATCCCATTTGTAGGATAACCATATGTTAAGAATAAACAATATTTAATTTAATGCTTTTCATATCAAAGTATGCTTTGTTTATAACTTCAATCATATTTCATTGTTTATAACTAATTCATGGGAATATGATTATGCTTTGTTTAAAACTTTAATCATATTTCATTGTTTATAACTAATTCATGGGAATATTGATCGGATGATGTTTATGATCAAATTTCTTTATATGATAAACTCTTAAAAGTATCTAAGTGTCAAAATACATTAATAAATGATATGTAATATATAAGTTTTATGTAAAGATGTAAATAAGACATTTAAGGTATAAAAGAAGTATGAACTTAGAATACTTCTTCAGTTGAGTTGTTCTCCAGTTGAATTCCAGTTCAGTTGTAATTTAGATTATAAGAATATTTTTGATTGTTAAGTTTGTTATGAATTAAATAAAGATTTTTTTTAACAAAACCTAACATAAAAAATATAATTTGCATCACGTTGATCCTGTTGATCCTTTTGATTCTGATATTGTTAGTATAGCTTTTGATGATGTTAGGAGTTTAATTATAAATAGAGTTAAGCCCTTACGAGTAAATATTGGCAAATTGAGTATTCCTCAAGCAATTGTTGCAATTCATACTATTCCAAAATATGATGCAATGGAATTTAATACTTCGGAGGGTTTTCCATTTTCAAGCATTAGGCCAAAGACTGCCAAGGATAAAAGATGGCTGTTTGATTTAGATGTTATTGATGATGGTTATATTTTAAACAATATTAATGATAAGTTAGTTAATGTTATGACATATAAAAGTAATTTAAGATCAGAAGGAATTGTTCCAATGACGATATTCATTGATTGTTTAAAGGATATTAAATTACCAAGAGAGAAATGTCATAAAACCCGAATATTTTCTATATCACCAGTAGACTTTACTATTCAATTTCGACAATTGTTTTATGATTTCACCATTGCGTTTCAAGAATCCAGGCTTAATGTAGAATCCGCTGTGGGTATTAATGTGGATTCTTATGAATGGCATGATATGGTTCAAAATTTAGTTGAAAATTCTTCTCACTTTGTTTGCGGAGACTATTCTAAATTTGGGCCTAAATTGATGCTAAAGATAGTATTGTTAGCTTTTGAAATTATAGCTGATTGGTATTACCAATATGGTGATAAGAGTGAAGATAATAGGAAACATAGAATAATAATGGGACATGAAATTGCATTTAGCAAGCATTTAATGTTAAATTTGGTGTATGAAGTTTTCTGTGGAGCTCCTTCTGGCTCACCTATTACAACTATATTAAATAATATAGTTAATATGTTTTATCTAAGATGTGCGTACTTAGATATAATGAGAAATATTAAGAGTGAATTAATGACTCTTGATAATTTTAGAAGAAATATTAGAGTGTATTTTTATGGGGAAGATCTCATAATGACTGTTAAAATAGACATTTTAGATCATTTCAATGCAACTAGTTTAAGCTTGTTTTTTGAAAGATATAAGATAATATTCACTGACGCACTAAAGACGGGAAATATACAGCTTTCGACTAATGTATATGCTCCTGAAACATCATTTCTTAAACGAAATATTAAACGCCATCCATTTAGACCTGTTTATATGGCAGCTTTGGTCAAAAGGGCGATAGAAGAGACATGTAATTGGATTTTCGAGGGATGTGATGTTTTAGAAGCTTCAATAACAGCTTGTTAAGCAATGCTGTTGAATGCTCATGGCCATGGAGAGGAATATTATAATTCTCTTAGAGAACGAGTATTTTGGCGTTCATATGACGAGTATCCGAACATCCCATGTTGGCGTGATGTTGATTATCGCATATATGAAGGAGGTATATGATTCGTCTTTATACACATTTTATATAATATTTTAGTATATATTGTATCTGTATCCATGTAGCGTGTTTACACCCTTCAATGTTGCTCGTTGAGCTAGACCTCTGGATATACAGCTATGGACACATAAATGGCACAAAATTAGATTTTTAATACATGTTAATATTTTTAAATTAAAAGTTTTCCAAAATGTGAAGTTTTGTCATTGAGCTTATTGCTTCAATAGCTAAATGCAACTCCGTCGCTCAAATAACTGGTTTTGCTGTTGTTATTTTTTACCGCTATAATTTTTTCATAAACTGCGCTGGTTTTGAGTGGACACATAAATGGCACAAATTATTTAAAGCATTCAGTATTCGCGTTGCTTTCTATAGAACCACGTGATATTTTGTGTAGTTGAAGAATAATTAATTAAAAGTTTTGCACGGCGAAAAATTATTAAAAATGGGGTCAGGAAAACATACCACGATTGAGGAGAGACGGATGATATGGAAAATGTACAAAGATGGAAAAAAAGTTGCAGAAATTGCCAGTTTGATGGATAGTTCTCGAAAAAAAGTTTACAATGCAATTCACTCATGTGTAGAAAATCGCAATGTGTTAGTATCAGGCAAAATTCGGAAGTCAAGGCCTAGAAAAACAAATGCGCGAACTGATGCAGCCATAGTGAGAAAGTCCAAAAATGACCCATTCAAGTCATCGCGCCAGATAGCATCTGAAATTAATGAGTCTTTGGACTTGGAAATATCCAGCAGGCTTGTCAGAAGGCGATTGAACGAGGTAAATTTGTTTGGGCGCGTTTCCAGAAAAAAACCACTGTTGTCAAAAAAAAAACATCTTAAAACGATTAACTTTTGCCAAAACCCATCGAGAAAAAAGCGTAAATTTCTGGAAAAACGTGTTGTGGAGTGACGAAACAAAAATAAGTAGAATGGGACCAGATGGTAGAATCTTTGTTCATCGTCCTAAATGTCAAGAGTACAATCCTAAGTTCACCCAGAATACCGTTAAACACGGGGGTGGTAATATTATGATTTGGGGTGCATTTTCATGGCATGGCGTAGGTCCCCTTGTAAAAATCACTGGCAAAATGGACAAGTTTCAGTACTTGGACATTTTGAAAAACCATATGGAACCATATGCCTTCGATTTTATGCCAGTTAAGTGGATATTTATGCAGGACAATGATCCTAAACACTCGTCCAAACTAGTCAAAAATTGGTTTTGTGCGGAAAAGATCGACGTTTTGGATTGGCCAGCCCAAAGCCCTGACTTAAATCCTCTTGAAAATCTGTGGAATGAAGTCAAGGTTGAAATCGCAAAGCAAAATTACAGAAATATGGATGAACTTTGGTCTGCCGCACAGAAAGCTTGGTATGCCATACCCAAATCGAAATGCCAAAAACTTGTAGAGAGTATGGGCCGCAGGTGTGAAGCTGTTATAAAAAACACAGGCTTCAGTACAAAATATTAATGATTTTAAGGTTTGTACAACACAAAAAAAATAATTAACGCAATTTGAACACGATATTTTCTCTTTTTTCCAGAATGTGCCATTTATGTGTCCAGGACATTTCACTTGTGTTTTTTTCATTTTGATAATTTCTGCTTTTTATTAATGAATAATAAATTAAGTTTGAATTGTTATTAAATGTAAGAAATAAACCTTTGGAAAAAGCCAAGCATTTGTTTGTTATTAAGAACATTTACAAAAATGCAGCATAAAAAAAGAACATACACTAAAATGTGCCATTTATGTGTCCATAGCTGTATTTAATGTTTTATTTTATCATAGAATATGTACGTTTGGATTTTCTTTCGACTATATACATACTAATATATAGTTGCTTTTTTAAGCATAGTTTTATCACGTATATATTTTAATAAGAAAATGTAAAAAAAAAAAAAAAAAAAAACCAAGCACTGGATAGTAATTTCTATTCTACTTCCTGTAGGTGAGGTCCCTATTCGTTATTAGATAGAGGTCCTTCCTACTTACCCCCCTTAATACCCAGGCACCCGAAGCATTTACACACAGCTTTGAATTAGCAAATCAAGGGCACAACTTCAATCGCTGGTAACACCGAAATCAACCGACAATACGCAGACCAACAACATCGCTGGACAACAATTTAAAACACCTCGAACCCATCATCAACCCACTCCTATTCCGGATTTGGTGATATAAAATCATTTTTATTATTATTTTATTATTATTATATTATTACTTAGTGTTATTCGTTCAAACATCTTGCCGTAAAGTTTCTAAAATTAAAGATTTCAAATTTAATTAAGGAAATGAGTAAATTAATTTAACAACTCGTCATAAATAAATCTAGCTCTCCATCCCAATTAAATTACCATAAATTCTCATCAACCGGATTCATAAATAATCCCAACCTAACATTAATCAATAAAACCTAAATAAATTCTTTACGCGGATAGATCAATAAGTAATTTCCTAAATCTATATATGTACATATATATATATTTCGTTAAAATTAAAGCGTTATCTATCTTTATATATATAATCTCTTTAGAAATTATTTAACGTAACCAATTAAACAATTATAACTTGGCTATAGTTTTTCTATTGAAATCAAAAGATAATCTGTAAATCTTTTCTTTAAAGTTAACGTAAAATCATTTTATTAAGCAAGCGTATATTGAACAATGTTTTTACCAAATTAAAGACTTGTAAATAAATATAATTCTCAATCGAAAATAAAAACTCTTATGATTTGGTGTCCGGAAATAGACAATTTAAAATAAATTTTGGAGCGACCCCGGACAACCACTGAGGTTATCCCAGCTATAAACGCCGGGAAAAGGCGGATCGTTACAAAGGTATTCATTAAAATGTAACTTTTGGCCACACACACACACACATCCACATTCATGCTGGCAAATCACACAAATAAGCAAAGTGAGCCTTTAACTATTTTCGGAACTGGTTCTAATGCTGAACTTGGAGTTTTTATGCCGAAGAAATTTTTTCATATTTCTTCATTTCTGCCAGTGGTCAGCTACACTATCAATATCATTGAATATGTTTCTTCTCATGCAAATATTGATAAGCAACATATTATTTGTTTTCGTCTGTTGAAAAAGCATACTGATGAATTAAATTTAAAAAGGGTACATTTTAAACTTGAGTTTCCTGTGTGTTATCAAGACAAAATAATTAGCCCTGAGTTTTGGACTGCAGGAGTTCGTGTTCGCCCGTTCTCTTTTTTAGAACCAAAAAATATGTCGTGCAAGAAGATACCATAGATGAATATGCAACAAAACCAGGCGCGTATTCAGGGGGGTTTGGGGGTTGAAACCCCCCGAAATCCAAATATTTTTTTTTAATTTATATAATCTACATACATATACTTAGGAAGAGTTTTTATATGAATATTAAAAGCAAATATTAACAAGTAGCACGAGGAACAAAGAATAGCAGAATCACCCAATAAGTTTTTTGTTGTTTATCACTTTGGTGCCATTCGTGGCGCGTGCACACAAACAACAACAATGCTAAGTACAGACAGATAATTTTCGACATGCTCTGTATATGAAGCTTGGAATTTTTAACGTAGAATTGCCCTATTTTTATGTGTACTCTTAACAAAGCAAAGAACGACACGGCTTTGATATTTCTATTATTGGCATAATGAGTACAGCATAAAGACAATTGCCGTATTTGTATGTATGTATGTACATGTGTACAACTAATGCCTTTTTTTTCTCTTCCTTTTAAAGAGATATGCAATATGTCTTCTCTTTGACCACATCATAAATTGTTTTGTGTTTAAAAATATAGCGCTCATGTTTTGTTGTGTGCCTTTGCTTTTAATAGTATATGTATGTATGAAGTGATCATTTGTGGTGGGGGGTAAATGGCAAGTTCTAAAGAGAATCGTAAACAAACCATTAATCAACAACAATAATAATTGTGTTTGCATCGTGTAATCAGTTGACTTCTAGTTACGATCGGCGATACTACAAATAATTCTTAAACTTATGAGTCAAAATTCAATAAAAAAATACTTTACTAAAACAGTTTTAAAACGTGTAAATGAAGTTACTGTTTCTGAGAGTGATGATTGTGCTGTTTCTAGTGGGGATATTTCAATTCAACCCGAAAAACGGCCTAGAGAAGTAAAATGCATTTAATTTTATTTTTTTATGCATAATTGCATACTAAATTGTTTTCTAAAACTAACGAATTTTAGGCATTTGTTGATGATGTTGCTAATTTGTGCCGTCGTTATCTGGATGATAGAGAAATATATCAACTACTCACAAATGTATGGGTACCTGATACTCATTTTAAGTTTCCAGAATCAAGCGAACGGAATTTAAAATTTCAAATGTCGTGGCTGCAGTCATTTTCATGGCTCTCGTATTCAGCATCTGAAGATGGAGCTTACTGTCTATTTTGTATTGCGTTTGGTTGCAGCACTACTGGAAAAGGCAACCATCAAATTTTAAACACTTTTGTGAAATCTCCATTTCGGCTGTGGAAGAAAGCCATTGAAAAATGTAAAGAACATCAGGATAAAGAATATCATAAGACTTCAGTGGAACGAGGAGCAAATTTTAAACTTATTCATGAAAACCAGAAGAACTCCATCATATGTGAGATCGACACTGGTAGGAAAAAACAACAACTTGAGAATAGAAAAAAAATCATTCCTATCATTCGAACTGTTCTATTATGTGGGCGGCAAGGTCTATCTTTAAGAGGTCACCGCGATCATGGTAGTCTGTCATTGGATTTGCCTATTGAAAATGATGGCAACTTTCGGGCTCTTTTGCGTTATGCAATAGATAGTGGGGATATTTCTTTAAAAAATCACAGAAAATACAGGCCGCAATTCTTTATATATAAGTCCACAAATTCAAAACGAAATTGCACACATAGCAGGAGGAGTTATTCAAAGAAAAATCATCGAACGCATAAATAAATCACAATGTTTTTCTATCATTGCCGACGAGACAACCGATGTGAGTGGAATCGAGCAGTTTTCTATATGTATTCGTTATGTTGACAAAGTTGAAAAGGAACATAGTCTTCGAGAGGATTTTTTATGTTTTGTTCCAGTGGAAGATACCACTGGCGCCGGACTTGCAAATACATTGGTCAATGAGTTGAAGAATCTTTAACTCAATCTCGAAAATATAAGGGGTTGTGGCGGAACCTTCGGTTCTAACCCCCTCCTATAGTTTGCTCTTCAAGCAGTTGGCGACGCTTGGTCGCAACATTAAACCACTGTTTATGTTAGCTCAAATAATCATCCACTCTTTGTTCACAGCAACTTAGTTTGTCACACAAGTGCCAAGCTAAGCAAATTCTTCAAGTGGCCAAACGATCACTTGATATGTTTATTCGAAGCCACCCATGATGGCTCGGTGACACACCGACGTTCCGTCCGTTCGACACATACGTGAGATTCGCGATCGTCACTTCGACTCAGAGCTATGCTATGACGAATAGTATAGCGTTGAGCAGGTCGCGTTTGTTGTACAACAACAAGCATTGGTTTAAGTTTCCAAGCGCCAGCTGCCTGTGTGTTGGCTTAGCTGACCAACACCCAGGCAAGCGCGCACCCAATGTTAGCCGAAAATGCGACGTCTGCATTTTCATTGCATAGCGTCTCTCGCTTTGTCACTAGCGCTGGTGACGAAGCGAGGGGCTATAAATTTAAGGTTTCTCACGCTGGAGAATAATTAACATTATGAACAAAGCGTGGATAGTGGTTATCGCTATGTGGTGCGCTGCAGCGCTGTTTTTTATGCTGCAGCGTTTGTACAATATGTTGTGGTGGCATGGTCTATGCTACCATAGAAAATAAAGTTCAGTTGATAAAAACCGCGAAACCGGAACGTTCGGCCAATTAATAAGCTTATTTAAATAGTGATAAACGTTGTCAAAGTTAGATTCAAATTGTAAATAAATCTGTAAATATTTGTACCAAACAAATCGTTTTACTTTTAACTTCAATAAAGATTTTAGTAGTAACATCCTACAACTGGTGACCCCGACGTGATGAACAGTGAAAATTTTTTTTAGAAAAATATTAAAAAAACAGTGAGAAATCTAAACCTGCGTGAATTTTTAAACGGAAAAGTTCATATATAAACGAACAGTAAAAATTTTTTTTTAGAAAAATTTTAAAAAAACAGTGAGAAATTTTAAATTAAGAAAACGAACAGTAAAGTTTTTAGAGAGAGTGCAAAAAAAAAAAAACAGTGAACAACCTTTAGCGAAAAGTTTTAAAAAAGAAGACGACCGGTAAAACTTTCAATGAAAAATTGTAAAAAAAAAACAAAGGTATCTTGTTAAAAATTTTTCAGTGTTTAGAAATCGATCGAAGAATCGACAATTTATAAAAAATAAAAAGCGACCAGCACAATTTAAAAGAAAGTTGAGAGTGAAATTCCATATAAAAAACGGTAAAGATTTTTCTCCCTTTCAAATAAATGGAAAATAAAAATAGAAATGATAGTGTTCCGGAGGTCGACTCCGATGAAGGGGCAGTCGGTGGTGAGGTCTCCACTCCCCCAGTGAAGAGAGAAACTGTCGAGGCGCACCGGGTCGCCGTTCAGACGCCACAGTTCTGGCACGATTCGCCAGACTTGTGGTTCCTCCAGCTCGAGGCGCAGTTCGCTAAACTGCGCATAAAAAGCGACTCGGACCGGTTTTATACGGTTGTCGGAGCCCTCGAGAAGGGCGTGCTGAAACAAGTCAGCGAGATTGTGCGCGGTCCGCCGGCGGCCGAAAAATATGAAAGTATTAAAGAGAGATTAATGGAGGTTTTCAGTGCCTCCGAGCAAGAAAAGCTCCGGCAGTTGTTGTCGGAATGCGAGTTGGGCGATCGACGCCCAACACAGTTGCTCAACGAGATGCGCGAGCTTGGAGGGAAGAACCTACACGAGCGCATGTTAGAAAACCTCTGGTTGGCACGGCTGCCACCTCAGGTGCAGGGGCTCCTACAGACGGTCAGCGTTGACCTGCCGCAACGTGCGGCACTCGCCGACAAAATTCTGGAGACAGGGGCTTTCCGTCCACGACAAGCGGCAGCAATCTCGGCCGCACCGACATCCTCGACCGCATCGACACCAACGAGCAACACGGCGCAGAATTTCGAGAAGCGCATCAACCGGTTGGAAGACGCTCTGTACAACCGGGATCATCCGCGCCCAAGCTACCACCAGGACCGTAAGTACGCCGCAAGGAATATACCACCCGTAGAATTGTGCCCAAGGGATCTGAACGACAGTTTCTGGAGGCCATCCGGGGGTTGGCGTGGGCCGCCAGCGAACATTATGCCGCCCCACCCTTTCCAAAGGCGTCCGCGCTCGCGCGCCACGACAACCTCACGCCGTAGGTGGAGACCAGAAGACGACCACCCCTGGTGCTGGTACCACCAGCAACATGGCGCAGAGGCCACGAAATGCCGCGAACCGTGCACGTGGAAGCTAAGCGCAGCTGGCCGCGCGCATTTGAAGAAATCGGCGAACGAGAGGGCGCCAAAAAACTAAAGAAGACGACGCCTAACGTGGGTGACCCAAACGGTATGAACGTCTACCGTCTCTACGTCACAGACGCCACAACGAGCAGGCGCTTTTTGGTCGACACAGGAGCCGACGTATCAGTAATACCGCCAAGCGGCAGCGAGCGTTTCAACGGGCCGCACGACTTTAAGCTATTTGCGGCTAACGGCTCGCACATCGAGACATTCGGTAGCAAGACGATTACTTTAGACCTGGGACTCAGCCGAAAATACAGCTGGGACTTCATCATCGCCGCGGTAAAAACACCACTGATCGGAGCGGATTTTCTGAAGAAACACGGATTGTTGGTCGACATGCGCAACAATCAGCTCATCGACAACCAAACGAAACTCCAAACGATGGGGTTATCGGCAAGCAAGGGTAAATCCGCAATTTTTACTTATAATATTAACGACCCTTTCGCCGACATTTTGGCTGACTACAAAGACATAACCGTCATGCGACAGGGCGTGGCGGTTTCAAAATCAGGTGTGACGCACCACATCGTAACCACCGGTCAGCCGACGCACGCGCGTCCACGACGTTTGGCCCCTGACAAACTGAGGGCGGCCAAAGCAGAATTCGAATACTTGAGCGAGAACGGCATTTGCGAACCATCGGACAGTAATTGGGCGAGTCCGCTACATATGGTCAAAAAGAAAGATGGCTCCTGGCGACCTTGCGAAGATTACAGAGCACTCAACGAGAGAACTCTGCCTGACCGCTATCCCATTCCGTATATACAGGATTTTACTCATATCCTGCACGGAAAGACAATTTTTTCGACGATTGATCTGCAACGAGCATATCATCAAATTCCGGTCGAGCCCTCTGATGTGCCAAAAACGGCTATAACAACGCCTTTCGGTTTGTTTCAATTCAAGTTCATGACGTTCGGACTTCGCAACGCAGCACAAACTTTCCAGAGGCACATTAATAAGGTGCTAGCTACTGAAACCGAGAATGCTTTTGTCTATATCGACGACATTTGCATTGCATCTGAAGATATGCATCAACATAAGGTGCACCTCAGAAGAATTTTTCAGTTGCTCCGCGAGAGCGGGCTCGCAATCAACTTCGCAAAATGCGAGCTTGGAAAAGAAGAGATTAGATTCCTCGGGCACACTGTTAGCAGAAATGGCATCAAGCCAGCGTACGACAAGGTACAAGCAATCCTCGATTACAAACAACCAGCAACCGCTCGTGACCTCAAACGTTTCTTGGGCATGGTCAATTTCTACAGAAGATTCTTGCCAAACGCGGCAACAACCCAAGCAATCCTACAGAGCTTAGTGGTAGGAAATAAGAAAAATGATACGACCCCGCTAAAATGGACGACTTCCACTACAGCCGCGTTCGAGAGCTGCAAGAAGCAACTGGCAAACGCGACGCTGTTATGCCATCCAGCACCTAACGCCGAATTATCCCTCAGCGTAGACGCCTCAGATTTCGCTGTAGGGGCCGTTTTGCACCAACGCATGGGAGAGCAATTGCAGCCTTTAGGGTTTTATTCAAAAAAATTGAATGAAGCTCAGAAAAAATACAGTACCTACGACAGGGAATTACTGGCAATATTTCAGGCGGTAAAATACTTCAAGCATATGGTGGAAGGCCGAGCTTTCACCATTTTTACCGACCACAAGCCAATCACTTTCGCCTTTAAGCAAAATCTGGATAAAGCGTCGCCGCGACAAGCGAGACATCTGGATTATATAGGGCAATTTTCAACAGACATAAGACACCTGCCCGGCGAGGATAACGAGGTAGCTGACGCGTTGTCTCGGTTATTCCAAATTACGAAGACATTGCCATACGTCAATTTCGAAGAATTAGCTTCAGAGCAGAAAAAAGATACTCAAGTGAAGCAACTAGTTAACGAGACTATACCTTCGTCTTTAATCTTAAAGGAAGTAAAGCTACCGACCAGCGAGAATTCGATCTACTGCGATGTCGCCCACGGCAGGGTAAGGCCACTAGTACCGGCTAAATACAGGGAACATGTCATGGCAAAACTACATGGCATCGCACACCCCGGTAAGCGGGCCACCGAGCGGTTAATTCATGAGAGATTCGTTTGGCCCGAGATGAAGAAACACATTGCAGAATTCGTCAAACGCTGTATTCCCTGTCAACGAAGCAAGGTAACGCGCCACAACAAATCCGAGCTTAATTTCTACCGACCGCCCAGCGATAGATTCGAACACATCAACATAGACTTGATAGGTCCACTGCCAATATCCAGAGACAAATGTTATTGTCTAACCATCATCGATCGTTTCACACGCTGGCCTGAAGCAATACCAATTCCGGACATGACGGCGGAGACCGTAGCTCAAAATTTACTGTCAGGCTGGATTGCTAAGTTTGGAGTGCCTCTCCGAATCACAACCGACTTAGGCCGACAATTTGAGTCTGATTTGTTCCGTCAACTCAATACTCTTCTGGGTATGCAGCACTACCGAACCACCTCATATCACCCGCAATCTAATGGGATGATAGAGAGGTGGCATCGAACGTTAAAAGCAGCGATCATGTGCCACGACAGTGATGACTGGTGCGGAATGCTACCGCTGATACTACTAGGACTTCGTTCGTCAGTGAAAGAAGATATCGCGGCATCGCCAGCCGAGATGGTTTATGGTACGACGTTAAAATTGCCAGGTGAGTTCCTGTCTCCGTCATTACGAAAGCCCAGCGAAACAGAGTTCATCAAGGAGTTGCGTCGTTTGATGGGAAAGATCGCGCCTACACAAGCAAGTCATCATGATAAGCCGCAAGTTTTCGTGCAGAGCGACTTAAAGTATTGCACGCATGTTTTTGTGCGAATAGACAAGATTCAGCGCCCCCTTCAGTCACGTTATGACGGGCCGTTCAAAGTTTTAAAAAGGGCCGAAAAATATTTCGACATCGACGTCAGAGGTAAATCTCAAAAGATCTCCGTGGATAGGTTAAAGGCGGCTTTTCTCCCCAAAAGCGACGATGAACCAGTTTTCCCCGCCAACCGGCAAACGAAAAATCCGGCGGTGACTTTTTCCAGCGCACCGTGGGACAGCGAGGGAGTAATCAACAAAAAAGCAAGCTATCGAGACACCGTGGTAACAAATCGCACTCCTACGCTGCGTAGTACAATGCCGCTTGCTAGAAAAACAGTAACATTTGCAAACCCGCCGACGACCGCCGTTGGACGCAGACGCCAAGTCAAAAACCAAGTCTCGGAAGAAGTCTATCAAAGGTCAGCGCCCGTCCAGACAAGAAGTGGCAGAAAAAGCACCCCACCAACACGGTATTTGTTTGTATCGCGCCTTAAGCGCTAGGGGGGAGTATTGTGGCGGAACCTTCGGTTCTAACCCCCTCCTATAGTTTGCTCTTCAAGCAGTTGGCGACGCTTGGTCGCAACATTAAACCACTGTTTATGTTAGCTCAAATAATCATCCACTCTTTGTTCACAGCAACTTAGTTTGTCACACAAGTGCCAAGCTAAGCAAATTCTTCAAGTGGCCAAACGATCACTTGATATGTTTATTCGAAGCCACCCATGATGGCTCGGTGACACACCGACGTTCCGTCCGTTCGACACATACGTGAGATTCGCGATCGTCACTTCGACTCAGAGCTATGCTATGACGAATAGTATAGCGTTGAGCAGGTCGCGTTTGTTGTACAACAACAAGCATTGGTTTAAGTTTCCAAGCGCCAGCTGCCTGTGTGTTGGCTAAGCTGACCAACACCCAGGCAAGCGCGCACCCAATGTTAGCCGAAAATGCGACGTCTGCATTTTCATTGCATAGCGTCTCTCGCTTTGTCACTAGCGCTGGTGACGAAGCGAGGGGCTATAAATTTAAGGTTTCTCACGCTGGAGAATAATTAACATTATGAACAAAGCGTGGATAGTGGTTATCGCTATGTGGTGCGCTGCAGCGCTGTTTTTTATGCTGCAGCGTTTGTACAATATGTTGTGGTGGCATGGGCTATGGTCTATGCTACCATAGAAAATAAAGTTCAGTTGATAAAAACCGCGAAACCGGAACGTTCGGCCAATTAATAAGCTTATTTAAATAGTGATAAACGTTGTCAAAGTTAGATTCAAATTGTAAATAATTCTGTAAATATTTGTACCAAACAAATCGTTTTACTTTTAACTTCAATAAAGATTTTAGTAGTAACATCCTACAGGGTCAAGGTAAGTCTTTATTGTTGTATTTTTCTTTTCTAGTTTTTTCACTTTGAAGGCTATGATGGTGCTCGTTCCATGGTTCAAGGGTTGTGCGTCGAAAATAAGGAGTTTTTATCCGGATGCTGTTTATGTTCACTGTGCTAACCATAGCCTCAACCTTGAGTATCACATTGTTGCAAAATACCATCGATAAGAAATTGTATTGGTACAATCAAAGATATAGTCAATCTCTTCCGACTATCAACTAAATCAGGAGCAGTATTAAAAAATTGTATTCAAAAATCGTGTCCAAACGCGAAACAAACTAGACTTCTAAAATTTTGCGAAACGTGCTGGGTAGAACATCTCGAATCCCTATCTTTGTTTTCAGACGTTTTTCAATACATTTGTGAAGCGTTGGAGGAGCTTGATGACAGCAACGTCAGATATGATTCAACAAAGCCACGTGCCCTTTTAGCGGCAATTCTGACACCTCAATTTATTATTGCGTTAGGAGTAATGAAACCAGCATTCTCTGTATCAAAAAAAATAAGCCAGTATCTGCAGGAGGAGCAATGCGATCTTAGTAGCTGTGTCAATTACATCGATACTTTATTTGCAGAATTAAAAGAAATGCGCGCAGACGCAGATCAATCTTTCAAGGCAATATTTAATTCAGCTAAGACTATAGCGACGGAAATTGGAATAGAAATTAAAGTGCCCCGAGTTGTAGCCCGACAGGTCAATAGGGAAAATTACGAAGGATGTCCAGAAGCGTACTATCGTCGGTCAATTTTTATACCCTTTCTGGACCACTTTTTGGAGGAGCTAAACGAACGATTTTTAAGGCACCGTGACTTGCTTTTAAAAATACAAAACATATTACCTAGCAAATCTAAACAGCGCAATGAAACGCAAATGGAGGATACAGCCCGTACTTTGGAAAAACAGTGGCCAAGAGACACAGAATCCAGGGACAATTTTCTTGCTGAATTTTAATTATGGCGAAGGTAACAATTAAAATTTTATAATTATTTGATCGAATTTTAATTCAAATCTTATATAAATAGACACAACCTAAATCAAACAAAAGATCCTGGGACATTTATTGATTGTTTAAATTTGTGCGACAATCTGATATTTCCGACAATACATCGCTTTCTGCAAATTGGAGCTACGTTACCAGTTTCAGTCGCGTCAAGCGAGCGTTCTTTTTCAACCCTCCGTCGATTGAAAACTTATTTAAGAAATAAAACTGGGCAAGACAGATTGAACGGATTAGCAATGCTTAACGTACATAGAGATATAGCAGTAACTGAGCTAGAAATAGTAGAAATTATGTCAAAAAGCAATATAAGATTAAATTTTTAATATTAAAAAATAAATGTCTTATTTTAAATGAAACCCCCCGCCCCCCCGAAATTTTTTTCTGGCTACGCGCCTGAACAAAACTAATCGGAACTACTTCCGCTAGCTTAAAAAACTCCCTCAAATTTTACTTTCAAAATGTATCTGGCATGCGTACTAAGTTGAATGCTATACATTCCTTTTTTTCTGAAAGCGATTATGATGTTATTATACTGGTGGAAACTTGGCTAAATAAGTATTTTTTTGATGAAGAGATTGCTGATCCTAAAATTTTCCAAGTATACCAGAAAGATCGATGCCCTATTTTGACTGGGTACTCTAGAGGTGGTAGAGTTCTGATTATTGCTCGGAAAAAATTATGCTCCTCGTTGTGCAATATACATAGATACCGTGGATGGATTAATTGATCAGGTCTGCATCTCCATTCTGCTTCCAAAAGGGAAAATGATTGTCTGTGCCTCTTATATTCCGCCTAACAGTGCATATGATATTTATGATGCTCATATCAACAATATTTTATCATTATCTACAATTTATGTGGAAGATAATTTCTGCGTTGTTGGTGATTTTAATCTAAGCAATGTAAACTGGGCCTGTTCAACGGATGATAACACTTGCGTGCCAACAACTTTAAACCAAGCACATGAAATAAATCTCATCGATAATTTTTTTAGTATGGATTTGATTCAAATTAATGCTATTTTCAATAAATTATCTAAATTGCTAGATTTAATTTTTTAGTTTGTTTTTAGTAAATAAAGTTGTTTATTTCTAAGTCCAATAGGCGAAGTGTTGTGATGAATTATGAAGTTCTTCTCTTAGAGCCTTCTGAAGGAGACAATAGAATCATATTGAGAGACAATCATGTATCTCTAAATACTTGCAGATTACTAACTAGAGCCAGTGGATTAGACTTTGAGCACTGCCAATCAACTTTCTCAAGAAGGTCTAGAAGAGAGGTGAGATCTGCTAACATGTATTCCAAGACTTCGGAATGGATTCAGGTTAGCAAATGTTCTAATGATGAATACCAACTGTTAGTGGATCCGTCAAAGGTCTGCTCCTCATGGCATGATTGGACAATTTCCAATCATGGAACTAAAATTTGCACTTTCGGAATATGCACATGTGCTGAAAATGAATATTACAAGAAAAATTAATGTATACCTATTCCTGAAGGGATTGATGTTGCGACAGTGTGCTCTCTTTCTTCTTTCAATATTGCACCCTCAATACCACACTGTGACGGAGATGAAATTTATCTTGAGAACTGGTCTAACTCCATTTCCAAAAATGATCCTAAGCTTTGTAGATGTGTTAAGGCTATTAACCAGCCTTACTCTTCTATATCGATTCACATGTCTGGAAACACTTACAACTTGGCTTTCAGATTCACAAAAAGGATGAATGTGACAATAGAAGTTCAACCAAAAAAAGAGACCAAACCTTATTATCATTCTTGCAAAGTCACATGTGAAAAGAATGTTCTAGTACTGTCTGGACCTTTAGAAGAAATGGACTGGGTTAAATTCTGCATAACAACATTTTGTGAGACTAAAAAACTTGCTAGGGAGATCAGAATCCCATACGGGTTTTTGATGATGACCTCTTCAATCCATGTCTGGGTTGGTTCAGAAGTTTTATCACAAACAGCAGAATATGAAGTTAATTGTTATAGGGCTAAGGATTGTGATTTGATTCAATGTTGGACTTGTTTGTCCAGGTGATGAACCCTCCCTGTTACAACATCCTGGATTATTTTTTGATTGCCTTATTGTCTTTCATCGTTCTGATCATTATCACAATACTTTTAAGAGGATTACAAGTTTTGTCCATTTTAATTAAGATTTGTTTAGGATTATTCTTCATTATCATCAGAATTTCTAAAATTGTATGGAGGATCAGTAAGAGCATGCTGGGGAAAGGGGTTTCTAGGACAGCTTCATATTACCGGGATCTTGAAAGTTATGGTTTACTTGAAAATTCTAATAGGCCAGCTGAACCCATCTTGATCCAGAGAGAAGCAAAACCTTTACGGCCTCCTCAGAAGAAAAAGGCCATCAAGGTTATTTGCTAAGCTTAGTTGCCTCTATTTTGATTGTAATGGTCCTTCCTGGAGCCATCCCATGCAGTCAGGTTAATTCTTATAAATTTGAAGAGGAGGACTGCAAGATAGAGGACCAAATTCAGGTATGTGAAACCAAAACTAAGCTACAAGTTCATTTAGGATCTTTAGAAACAGATTCTTGTTTCTCTATTCGGATGGGTGACAGACCGATTGGCTCAATCCACCTTAAGCTAATAGATCTACGCCTGAGATGCGTTGAAGAAACATTATACTGGATTTTTGAACCAAAACCTTTTGTAAAAAAATCTTGTCACTGCTAGGGGTCAGGCCTTTGCAAAAATGATGATTGCTTGCCTCACAGTTTAACTAAAGAACAAAAACTGGACTAAGGATTTAATATATCAGAAACTATTGAAGAGTATGGTTGTCTTCCTGTCACTTCTGAGCTATTCAGCAAATGTGTTGGAGCAGCTGGTTGTTGTCTCTTCCATACTGGGTTCAGACCATTCTCTCATGATGATGTCTTTAGAGTCAGCAAGTGCTCGTCAACATATTATGAGGCCATTGTCAATTTAAAAATGAAATTGAGCGCAGACCCTGAAACAGTGAGCAACATAACATTAACTGCTGGATTCCATCAGACAATAGCTGGAATACGAATCTCTTTTACCAATCCTATAGTTCCCTGGAAGCCAGATTACTCCAGCTGTTTGGTTTCTAAATCAAACTCAACTGAAACCTTCCTTGCTAAGTGCAATGATAAAACAGAAATGGTTTCTGGAAGGGTTGGAGAAATCAAATGTCCCAGCTATTCATCGATTTTCTCAAACTTATCAAATTGCAGTCTGGCCTCAAACTTAATAGGGATTCACCCACGAGTAGATGAAATATCATTCAGCCACCATGCGATGCAGCTGAGATTCTTGTCGAAGTTAGGTAAAATCCCTAAGGTCACTCCTGAGTTTTCTGTTGATAAAGACTCTAGAGGACTTTGGTTTTCCAGATCATTTTCTGAGACACTAACAGTTCATTTGGTGTTACCAAAAATGAGAATCCAGCATTATTCAGACCAAATGTTTCTTTTCAAATATTTTCAAAACTTATATTAATTGTCAATTTAAGTCTTTCATTAAATCAGTTTAATAGTAATAACAACAAAAAATAAGCAACCATTGTTGATTATAATCATTAAATTTAAATCCCCAACATTGGACTTATATTCGGAAAAAAGCATTATTGCAAAAAACATAAAAGCGCTGTCATCATTTCAACGTCAGTAGGCAACGTTTACATTCCCCATGAGTGAATCTCCCATGAGTAAAGATATGGAAATGGGAATTCGGACATAACTTCGAAACAACTGTTCAGCTACATCTGACGTTTAGTTTATAAAATATATACGCTTTGTGCAATTTTGTGATTTAATTTGTGAAGTGATTAATTTTCTTTAATTAAATATAATTAACAATGTTCAGCGTTGGAATAAGATTTATGGCGATTGAAGAGGAGCAAGCCTCCGACGTGGAGGACCAGGTTCTTGTTAGACGAACCTTGAGAGATAGCAGCAATCCTTTTGAGTTGCCACAGCCTTTGTATGTATATTTGTAGCATAAATACAATTTCGTGAGTTGCTAGCCTTGAGATCCTAGCTCATTGGTGTGGGTGATTGTGTTATGAGCGTGGGCCATCCCATCCCGTGAGAAATTCCCATCTCGCAAGTTTTCATAACTCATACTTTTCCCAAAAATTTATGTTCGAAAACGTTCGTAATAGGGGAATGGGAGAAAATGAATAATTTACCTGGGAGAAAAGTTTCATAATTGGGCTGATTATGTTATCTTATACTGAGATCAACGCACTCCAATTTGTTTAAATTTTTTACTTTCTAGGCACAATTAATAAAGTCCTTAATAACATTTGATGACATATTTAAAAGCTTGCATCGCCTGATTGATAGGAATTTAATTCAGTCATCAAATTATGATGGCATCAGCAACAAATCAGCAACAAATCAGCAACTTCTTTTATTAAAAAATTTAATAAAAACTAATAATGTTTTTTGCAAAAGCACTTAAAAGAGAAGGGTATTTGGAGAAGGAATACATTCGTGAAATTCGAACTTCATTAAAAAATTATAACAATGTTTATTATAATAAAAAATGTGACAACAAAAAAAAATGTGACCAAAAACAAATAATTTTACTTAAATAACCACAATATTTAAACTTTGTGTTTGATTGCTAATTATTTCATTACTTAATTTATTTTGTCTTTTCCAAAATGCTTAAACAAATTTGGTAGCTATTTGTTCCGGTGAATTATCGGTTCACCTACGAGCGCTGGTTTTAGTCTGCAAGGAAGTGATAGTCAGCTGGATGATTTGCTGGTAAACTTCGGGCAATTTGTGCTCGCAATTTGTGCTCGAAGTTTATGCCAAGGAGAAAAAGAAACCAAAAGTAATCAAAAACACAGCTAAGTATATTGAATTATTATAAATGAGTATTTATTGAAACTTACGTTGTTTATTAATCTTCAATAGGTGAATAAAAAAAAATGGTTGTACAGATGGCAGAATTTTAAACTTAGAAGGATGACATTCAATATGTGAATAATTTGACCGCCAACAGACCTCGTCGGAAAGGCCGATCGAGCGGGTCGTTCGTGCATCGAGCTTCGACACTGGAACGTGTCGATAACGCAGTAAGTTTAAAATCTAGTACATTAAACTTTAGGGTTGCGGCCTAAACAATGCTTAAACAGTAAATTTTAAAAATGAAAAACTATTAATTTATAAGAAATATTTTTAACTTTAATGTATTTATTTTATTTTATTATTTAATGTATTCATATAACCTTGTCAGGAGAAAAAGTCAATTCGCGCAATTGCAAAGGAACTTTTGTGTTCAAAATCAATGGGTTACAAAACAATTGTTCATTATGGAAGCAATGGAACCATTGAAAATAAAAAAAGGAAGCCGCGGCCAAAAAAAAACGAGTGCAGCAGAAGATAGAATAACTTGCAGAATAAGCAAAGCTGATCCTTTTCTGACTTCTACGCAAATCCACAGCCAAATAAAGGAACAACTAAGCAATAGCATATCAACAAGAACCTCAACACGCCGATTACTTGATGGTTGACTCCGCGGATGTATTGCAATGAAAAAGCCACATGTTTAAAAAAAAAAAATTTAAAACGTCGAATTCAGTTTGCAAAGGAACATACCGCAAAGCCTTTAGAGTATTGGAAGGGCATACTTTGGAGTGATGAATCAAAATTTAACTTGTTTCGATCAGATGGGAACAAACAAAGAACTCGAACCTCGCTATACTTTAAAGACCATAAAGCATGGTGGAGGGAATATTATGGTTTGGGGAGCTTTTTCGTGGTTTGGAGTGGGCCCTATTCGTTGGATAACTGAGCGAATGGCCCAAAATGTGTATAAGGATATATTGGTTAACACAATGAAGCCATTTGCCGACGAAAACATGCCTGCTTCTTTCGTTTTTATGCAGGATAACGACCCAAAGCATACTGCTAAGAGCGTTAAAGCATGGTTTTCTTCAGAAAATGTATTAGATTGGCCCGCTCAAGGCCCTGACTTAAATCCGATCGAAAATCTCTGGGCAGACGTTGAGAGGGCTTTAGAAAACACAGAAGAAATGTGGAAAAAATAGACAAATTAACTACCTAAGGTTAATGTTAAGAATGACAAGAGAAGCAGTGGAAATGAGAGAAAAAAATAGACAAAATTAAAGAAATAAAGGTGTTAAATAAAAAAGAAAGAAAAGCAAATACTAAAATTCTAAAAAAAGCTGAAAAAGAAGTGAAAAGGTGGAAAATTGAAATAATTGTAAGGAGTAAAATTTCTGCATAATTTTATCCCCATATGACTTTTTACTTTTATTTCTATTTTCAGTGCGCCTTTAAGTTCACGACTGGGTCGAGTACCTGTGCCAAGAGAGAGAATGCAATCCCCGTAGAGATTGTATTGGTTCGACGGGCGAAATAGCAGAACCATAACCTTAAGCACGACTAAGTGTAGCAGGTGTGACTTATAGCTAATAAATTTAATTAAATTTTAAGGCCAAATGAATTTAACCTCATGTAAATGCACTTTTTACCATGATACCACTGAATCCACTAGTAGGACATGATATCCTAGAGTCCACAATTATAGGAAGAGCAAAACAGGTAACTGAACAACTCAATAAAACATCAACCCTGATCAAAATCACAGCAAAAAGTGGAGACAACCTATTGGGAAGGGTACAAAAAGCAGAAAAAGCTTATTTGTTAAGTGTGATTTATCATTTAAGCTTCAAAGGATTAGGGCGTCTTAATATCAATGAATGCAGCCGAGTTGAGGCTCAACGTTTAAGAGAGCTATCTTGGCAAAATAGTAGTATTTCAGGAGTGACTGTTCCATATCCGGCGGCATTTCAACAGCGACCGAAACATGTAAGGACAAAATTTGGCGACAAATTTTACCTTCATCTTTTTCATAAAAATTATAAATTTTTCTAGTGCGAACCTGTGCGGCGACAGACAAGCCGAGAGGGTCATAGAATTGCTGCAATAAACACCTGCTGAAGGTTCGACCCATGACCTAGACGGTCAGAGCCGGATAAACACTCAGACAAAATACCTAAGATGACCATCAAGAGGGTTTGATGGCAGGATGGTACAACCCGGGTGCCGAAAGACCCACAATGAAGCCCCGGAGCTTCTGCGCAGCTAGAATGCTGAAAACAGTGTTACGGGTTGAATTTTTATATGTAGGTATGTAAATTAAAAAAAAATAACCAATTTAATAAAAAAAAATATTATAAATCAAGTAAATCCTAAGATTTAATTAATTAGGGTAAAATAATAATAATAATAATAATAATAATAATAATAATAATAATAATAATAATAATAATAATAATAATAATAATAATAATAATAATAATAATAATAATAATAATAATAATAATAATAATAATAATAATAATAATAATAATAATAATAATAATAATAATAATAATAATAATAATAATAATAATATTAATATTATTAATAATAATAATAAAAATAACAATTCAAAATTTAAGATATAAAAGTAGTCAGAAGTTTTTCGGGTACTCGTTTGAAAAGTTTCCATCACTACCGCCAGTCACATATTGAGCCAGTCAGTTTATCTGTGTTCATATTGTTCTATAAATAGATCACAGTCAGTGGTAGCATGCGTGGGAGTTGGCGGTGAAAAATGCAGCAGGCAGTATCTGCTCATATAGAGCGATGGCACAGTGGTAGCGTGTTGGCCTGGCAAGCGGAAGGTGCCAGGTTCGAGACCAGCTGGAGGCCAAGTCGTATTTTTTTTTTTTTGTTTCTTGGTTAATTGAAGCTAATAATGTAGTAAGGAAATACTAATTATTAGGGAAAAATAAAATATATAAGTCAGTAAATAGATTAGAATAGTTATAAGGGTACATAGAATCAGGTTTGGGGTATTTATTCAGCAGCACAGTTACTAGCTAGCTTAACGAGGAGCTCAGGCAATACCAATAATGAAGATCAAGATCAGTTGGCGGTTAAATAGAGCGGTAAGAAGTCGAGGTTTTGTTATACGGTGGCAGTGTGAATATTTCTGCAAGGTGACCTGAGTGTTTTCTTACTGGATAAGTTTTCTTTAAAGGGTTCCGACAATTGTTGGTTGTTTAGAATAAAAGGTGATTTAAAGAATTTAGCTATAATTATGGCAAATTAAAAACAGAAATTTATTTTAGAATTATTAACGCAAATAAGGGAATTGAGTCACCTGCATCGAGGAGATAAGGTATTGGAGTCACCTGCTCTGAGAAAATCACAGCCATTGTAGGCTTATGAGAGAATCCAAGTGCAAGGTAGGAAAACTAAAAGAAAGCCCCAGGACATAGATCGAAAAGTGGCTAACGCGTATATTTTCTTTATAGATACGATTACTACGTCCTGAGGTTTTCCCATTAAGTGGATTTTTATATTATTTCGTATCACGGCGTGGCTTAATCGTGGCTTAATATCGTTAATTAAATGCCGACCTCCGCTCGCTTACAAGCAGCCTTAGACCATCGAGCAACAAGGGTCACGGTGGACCAGAGGTTCAGTCACTCGCATATCACGCGGAAGTCCCGGGTTCAAATCCTGGTCGTGGAATTTTTAATTTAATTATTTTTTTTTTTGAAAAGAAAAGTCGCGGTTCTATTTTTTTTCCTTGAGTCAAGAAGCCAAATAGCGCATTTCTTGATATTTTTATTAATTGCGGTGTTATTTTTTTAATGTAATATTGATTTTTGCAATCTGCAGTCGCAGATAATTTAATGCTCTCGCTGATAATTTAATGCTAAAGTTGGTAATGGAAATTTTATTAAGCTAAATCTAAATCCAAAATTAAGTTACTTCATTATTTAACCTTTTAATACACGGAAAAAAGAATATAGTTAATATCCATGAATTTTATACGCGTCAAATTTTTAATTTCAATTTTAAAATATCTCACAATTTTTTTTTTTGTTGTGAAACTAAAGATTCCAACTATTAGCCATTAACCTTTTTTTATTTTTTTCTAAATATTATATATGGTTTAACTTATTTTGATTTTATGAAATTTACCCTATTACTGAGAGTAAAACTCAGAGTATTATTAAATATTTGATTAACGCCATTTTTTTCTTGTGTAACTGATGATTAAATTCCCATTATTAGACATTAAGAAATTATTTTGGATTTTTATATGATAATGAAAATTGTGAGCCTAGGGTAAACAATCGATTGTTTGCGACAGGAGTGTTATAGTTAGGGTTAAGGGTTAATTGATTACTTATAAATAAATTTAAAGATTTTGTATTTGAACTTAAATTTGGAATCTTTTTTATTGAATTCGCTACGGTTCTCAAGGATCGCGATAATTGGAGCCGGTCGGAATTGGGTGAATCGCGTGGCGCCCAAAATTATCAACAACAAAATACCCACGGCCTTATCCACTGAGTCGGCCAAACTCGATTTCGACAAGCGAGAGATTTTGCGCGTAACATTTTTGGCGCCCAACGTGGGGCAAAGGAAAAACAAAACCAATAAATATAAACACCTAAGCCAATTTTTACGCGCATATATATTTAGTTTTTTTTCAGTTTAAGAAAAAAATAAAACACATTTTAAATTATATAAATTTGGGGTGTTTTTTTTTAGTTCAATTTTGCACTATTTTTTTGTTGAGCGGCTAGAAGGAAAAAAATCACTGACGTTAAAAAAAATAAATAATTTAATTTTAACGTTTAATTGGGAAAACCTTAGGATTAAAAACTAATTTAATTGATTGTTGAGAAAAAAAAATCTATATTTTGCACAATGGATTCAAATTTGGTGAATCGATTATCCAGTGAAGAGTTGAAGTATGAAATGGATATACGGGGATTAGCAGGGAATAGTGTTGATGAAATGAGGAGGCTTCTTCGCACAGCCTTGAAGCGTAGCTCTTCATTTTTGGATGTAGATTATCCTTACACCTTCGAAGAAGATAAAGAGGCCTTAGAAAAAAATTTGTTAGAGTTAGATAAGTTAGTTGAGGAGGTTGATGAGAAAGGTAACGCCAATGACAAACTAAAATTCGAGGCCAAATGCGCACATTTATTAGGGAGATTAGGTCATGTGGTGGCTTCCGAGGTAACGGAGAAGGAGTTTGTAGCAGCAAGTCGGAAAATGATAGCAGAAATCTGTGCGCGCTTGGACGCGAAATTCGGTAAAAGTAGCGAGCCCTGTAACGCCGAGTCTACCCGGGTACCAACCCAAACGCTTTCTGATCAAGAGGTTAAGGCTATAGATTATGAGGACGAGGGCTTAGCGCGGGTTCAGTGGTCGCCAACTGTAAAATTGATACCGATCTATAAGTGGAACATCTATTTCAGTGGAGAACCAGGCGAATCTATAAGCTCCTTTTTAGAAAGAGTGGAAGAATTGAGGGTTGCTCGGGGTTATTCGGAAGAAGAACTGTATCGGTCAGCCATTGACCTTTTCAAGGGAAAGGCCATAGTGTGGTTTCGGGCTAATAGACTTTTTATACGCACTTGGAAGGATATGGTAATACAACTGAAACAAGAATTTCAACCTCCAGGATACGACGAGCGATTGATGGAAGAAATAAAGCGCCGAACACAAGGGACGGATGAATCGATAGGTATGTTCGTGAGTGATGATGCCTTGAAGGGGTACAAAAATTCCCTCGGTGTGGTCATAGGAGAGACCGATAGGAGGCAAAATGGAGGACCTCGAAAATACAGGGACCAGAGCGCAGAGGCTTTGGCGCTAGCCATAAGATGTCGAGATGCATTCGATGTCAGCAAGGGCTCTGGGGAGGAAAATAATGCGAAAATAGATGCATTAAACCCTGACTTGACCTCAGAAGGAGAAAACTATATATCTGCACTGGAAAATAATCAGCAGCTAGCAGCTATAGGGGAGATAGACGAGAGCGAATACACGGATCAAATAACGAGTCAGATATTGAATATAACACCTGTAGAGTTGCCAGGGGAAGAAATACTATCTAGTGGTAAAGATCTAGGCAATTCAGAAATAGATGAAGAAGTAAGATCAGAGGTCGAAATGACAAGTGGTTTGATATCACAGATAATAAGAATTAATCTAGAACACATCTTGTACCCTATATTTTCAGAAATTAAGGAAGAGATGCTGATAATGAACAAGGGGATATCTGATTTGAAAGACGAATTAAAGGATCTTAAGAAAACAGTATTCGACAGGATCCTTGAGGAAGAAGAATCTATATAAAATTTACGGTACTTAAATGTCTTAACAAGATTTCCGACCCATTGAAAATCAACAAGCGAGTTATTCTAATAGGCTTCACAGGAATCCAAAACAACACAACACTTCAAATAACGATACTCGGTACGGCGTTACGCTCCGCCACCCACGCGTCGTCAAGGCCAGCTGTTGGAACCAGACCTAGCCTACTTAGATACGTCGAATGGTCTTACCCAAGAGGTTAACGCTGTGAATTATCCTCAACAGCCAATTATATGTTTTCGTTGTCGTCAGCCAGGTCATGTTGCTAGCAGTTGCCCTCAGCCTGTCAAGTGTTATGGTTGCGGGGCAGTTGGCGTTATACGTAGTCGTTGTACCACGTGCAATCCGTCGGGAAACGAACGGGCCCCTCAATAGGTAGCGGTAAATTGAGCAGGGTTAAGGGGTTTTCCGCTGATTCTAATTTTCTAGGGAGGGAAAAATTAGCAAGGCGGGCCAGGTCGGGGGTCACCGTTGATACGAGCAGGAAGTGGACAGTCGAGTTGGCTGATTACCTTTTTGTTCAAAGCGGCTGTGATAGTCGGCCTTATTTGGAAATAAGTATTTATGGAACGAAGATAGTTGGGCTGTTAGATTCGGGGGCAACTAGTTCGTTTATTGGAGGGCCAGGATGGGATATTCTGAGTGTAAAGGACCTTAAACTTCGAGAAACTTACTCGTCTGTGACGGTGGCTAATGGAAATAAAGTTCGCGTATGGGGGTCAGTGAGTGTTCCGGTTGTTGTTAAGAACAGAGTTAGGGTTTTTGATTTTTTTGTCGTGCCGGATCTTCCTCATAAATTGATTTTGGGCACAGATTTCTGGAAAGAGTTTGCGATAAAACCAGACTTACGCAACAACACGTGGGAGTTTAGCTCAGAAATTGCGGCGATAATGGATGCCGATGTATTGTCAGAAGTTGAAAGGGCAGCTTTAGAACAGGTGGCAGTGGCAGCTTTTGGTACGGATGATGGGAAGCTAGGTTGCACTTCATTGATTGAGCATGTCATTGAAACAAGCTCACCCCCCATAAAATGTCGCTATTACCCAGTCTCGCCAGTACTTCAAAAACATATCAATGAGCAGGTCGATCAATTGTTGGCAGACGGGGTTATAGAGCCATCGGATAGCGGTTGGTCAGCGCCAATCCTTTTAATAAAGAAAAAGGACAACAGTTATAGGTTTGTGGTAGACTATCGCCGACTTAACGCGGTTACGGAACGCGATGCTTATCCCATCCCTTATGTGTCTGCAACGTTAGATAAACTACGGAATGCACATTTTCTATCATCATTAGACATTAAATCGGCGTATTTTCAAATCCCTCTTTCAGACAGTTCAAAAAAATATACCGCCTTTACCATTCCGGGGAAGGGTTTGTTCCAGTTCCGACGTCTGCCCATGGGTCTCTCAAATGCCCCTAGTACGTGGCAAAGGTTTATTGATAAAGTCTTGGGTCCTGAGCTAGATCCCTATGTTTTCGTATACCTAGACGATGTCATAATTGTCACGGACACTTTTGCCAAACATTTGGAAATATTAAAGCAGGTGTTGAAGAGGCTTAAGGATGCCGGTTTAACTCTTAACAAAGAGAAATGCGAGCTTTGCAAGAGCCAGTTAAAATATTTGGGGTACATTGTAAATAAGCACGGGTTATCGGTAGATCCAGAGAAGGTGAAATCTATGGTCGAGTATCCTCGCCCAAGTACGGTTACGGCAGTCAGAAGGTTAATCGGTATGATTTCGTGGTATAGGAAGTTTGTTCCCAACTTTTCGAATGTTATAGCGCCCATAACAGCGCTATTGAAGAAAAAGGCTAAGTTTTGTTGGACCGATCAGTGCGAAGAAGCGTTCAAGAATATCAAAGAAAAGTTAATAGAAGCTCCGATTTTAACTTGTCCTGATTTTGCTCGTCCATTTTTTCTACATACCGACGCATCAGGTTATGGCATAGGTGCGGTTTTAACTCAGAGAGTGGAAAACGAAGAAAGCGAAAAAGTGGTGTGTTATTTGAGCCGAACTTTGTCTCGAACAGAGAAAAATTTCTCGCCTACAGAGCGGGAATGTCTAGCAGTTTTATGGGCTATCGAAAAACTACGCCCATATCTCGAGGGTACTACATTTACGGTTCTCACCGATCACCATTCGTTAGTCTGGTTGCAAAATCTTAAGGATCCGCAAGGGCGACTCGCTAGGTGGGCGGTTCGTCTGCAGCAATACGACTTTAAGATCGTTCATCGGAAGGGAAAGGAGCATTTAGTGCCAGACGCACTATCAAGAGCTGTGCCGGAAGAAGCTGTTGATTGCATTGAAGAGGATGCATGGTTCAATAGTAAATTGCAAGAGGTGAAAAACCATCCTGACCAATTTTCGTCGTGGAGAACAGAGGGCGATAAATTATATCGGTATTTTACACCTAGGGATCCGACCAGCGGCGATGAGGGAAATCGCTGGAAAATGGTGGTACCAAATAGGCAGAGGGCAGCGGTGCTAAAAGAAATTCACGATGACATACTTGGGGGGCATGGAGGGGTTAAAACGACGCTCGGCAAGGCACAGTTGAAATATTTTTGGCCACGTATGAAAGAAGACATAAGAAAGTATGTTCGAAATTGTCAAGTCTGCCAAACTACAAAGCCTGATTTGCACAAGCCAGGGGGTTTTATGCAATCTAGGGCCAACGAGGTGAAAGAACCATGGTCGATGCTGAGCACAGATTTGATTGGGCCTTTGCCAAGAAGTAACCGTGGTTTCTGTTACATCCTAACAGTGGTTGATTATTTTTCGAAATTTCCTCTTTTCTTTCCATTACGATCCGCTACAGCTAAGTCGGTGTGTCAAGCCTTGGAGGATCAGGTTTTTCTCATGTTTGGAGTGCCGAAATGGTTAGTGTGCGATAATGGTGTACAATTTCGTAGTAAGGAGTTTTCAGCTTTGATGAATTGCTATGGGGTAACTACGACTTTCACCCCATTTTATCATCCTCAAGCTAACCCTGCGGAAAGGTTCAATCAGACAGTGAAAACTAAATTGAGAGCTTATGTCACCGAAAATCATAGAAATTGGGATGTTTTGTTGCCGAAAGTAGCCTGCGCTATTCGTACGTCGCGGAATGAGGTAACGGCAAGAACCCCATTTTCTATAATTTTTGGACGAGAAATGACGCTTAAACGTGATAGGGAACCACTTCCGGTGGAGGGCATTTTGGTAGATCGTAGCAATGGTAATTGTCCTTGGTTCAGTAATATGGGCGTTATCCTAAACGATGTTCGTGCGCGCATGTTAAAGGCATCAAAAAGAGCGCGCGATAATTTCAATTTGCGGCACCGTGATGCTCAATATCAGCCTGACGATTTAGTGTTGCGACGAAACTATGTTCTATCGGATGCATCAAAATATTTCAGTGCCAAGTTAGCACCTACTTTCATCGGTCCATTTAGGGTTAAGAAAAGGCTGTCACCGTGGACTTATAGGCTAGAGACCCTTGCCAAAAAAGAGGCCGGAATATGGCACAGCAAGGATTTACGGAAATATTACGGCGGTAGTGAATGAAAACTTCTTAAAGGTGGGGGGGAGTGTTACGGGTTGAATTTTTATATGTAGGTATGTAAATTAAAAAAAAATAACCAATTTAATAAAAAAAAATATTATAAATCAAGTAAATCCTAAGATTTAATTAATTAGGGTAAAATAATAATAATAATAATAATAATAATAATAATAATAATAATAATAATAATAATAATAATAATAATAATAATAATAATAATAATAATAATAATAATAATAATAATAATAATAATAATAATAATAATAATAATAATAATAATAATAATAATAATAATAATAATAATATTAATATTATTAATAATAATAATAAAAATAACAATTCAAAATTTAAGATATAAAAGTAGTCAGAAGTTTTTCGGGTACTCGTTTGAAAAGTTTCCATCACTACCGCCAGTCACATATTGAGCCAGTCAGTTTATCTGTGTTCATATTGTTCTATAAATAGATCACAGTCAGTGGTAGCATGCGTGGGAGTTGGCGGTGAAAAATGCAGCAGGCAGTATCTGCTCATATAGAGCGATGGCACAGTGGTAGCGTGTTGGCCTGGCAAGCGGAAGGTGCCAGGTTCGAGACCAGCTGGAGGCCAAGTCGTATTTTTTTTTTTTTGTTTCTTGGTTAATTGAAGCTAATAATGTAGTAAGGAAATACTAATTATTAGGGAAAAATAAAATATATAAGTCAGTAAATAGATTAGAATAGTTATAAGGGTACATAGAATCAGGTTTGGGGTATTTATTCAGCAGCACAGTTACTAGCTAGCTTAACGAGGAGCTCAGGCAATACCAATAATGAAGATCAAGATCAGTTGGCGGTTAAATAGAGCGGTAAGAAGTCGAGGTTTTGTTATACGGTGGCAGTGTGAATATTTCTGCAAGGTGACCTGAGTGTTTTCTTACTGGATAAGTTTTCTTTAAAGGGTTCCGACAATTGTTGGTTGTTTAGAATAAAAGGTGATTTAAAGAATTTAGCTATAATTATGGCAAATTAAAAACAGAAATTTATTTTAGAATTATTAACGCAAATAAGGGAATTGAGTCACCTGCATCGAGGAGATAAGGTATTGGAGTCACCTGCTCTGAGAAAATCACAGCCATTGTAGGCTTATGAGAGAATCCAAGTGCAAGGTAGGAAAACTAAAAGAAAGCCCCAGGACATAGATCGAAAAGTGGCTAACGCGTATATTTTCTTTATAGATACGATTACTACGTCCTGAGGTTTTCCCATTAAGTGGATTTTTATATTATTTCGTATCACGGCGTGGCTTAATCGTGGCTTAATATCGTTAATTAAATGCCGACCTCCGCTCGCTTACAAGCAGCCTTAGACCATCGAGCAACAAGGGTCACGGTGGACCAGAGGTTCAGTCACTCGCATATCACGCGGAAGTCCCGGGTTCAAATCCTGGTCGTGGAATTTTTAATTTAATTATTTTTTTTTTTGAAAAGAAAAGTCGCGGTTCTATTTTTTTTCCTTGAGTCAAGAAGCCAAATAGCGCATTTCTTGATATTTTTATTAATTGCGGTGTTATTTTTTTAATGTAATATTGATTTTTGCAATCTGCAGTCGCAGATAATTTAATGCTCTCGCTGATAATTTAATGCTAAAGTTGGTAATGGAAATTTTATTAAGCTAAATCTAAATCCAAAATTAAGTTACTTCATTATTTAACCTTTTAATACACGGAAAAAAGAATATAGTTAATATCCATGAATTTTATACGCGTCAAATTTTTAATTTCAATTTTAAAATATCTCACAATTTTTTTTTTTGTTGTGAAACTAAAGATTCCAACTATTAGCCATTAACCTTTTTTTATTTTTTTCTAAATATTATATATGGTTTAACTTATTTTGATTTTATGAAATTTACCCTATTACTGAGAGTAAAACTCAGAGTATTATTAAATATTTGATTAACGCCATTTTTTTCTTGTGTAACTGATGATTAAATTCCCATTATTAGACATTAAGAAATTATTTTGGATTTTTATATGATAATGAAAATTGTGAGCCTAGGGTAAACAATCGATTGTTTGCGACAGGAGTGTTATAGTTAGGGTTAAGGGTTAATTGATTACTTATAAATAAATTTAAAGATTTTGTATTTGAACTTAAATTTGGAATCTTTTTTATTGAATTCGCTACGGTTCTCAAGGATCGCGATAATTGGAGCCGGTCGGAATTGGGTGAATCGCGTGGCGCCCAAAATTATCAACAACAAAATACCCACGGCCTTATCCACTGAGTCGGCCAAACTCGATTTCGACAAGCGAGAGATTTTGCGCGTAACAACAGCTGAAAAGTTTGAATTCAATTTAGTTAAAAATCGCATAAATGGGATGTCAGTAAAAATAATGTAAAATTAGGTTACGATTGACCGCTTGAGTTAATTACAAAAGAAAATAACTAATAAAGAATTTGCAGTAAGTGCGAAACATAGAAAATTAAGTTTTATTAATAAATAAAAGTTGGACTATTGAAAAGTAACCGAAACTAGCCGCTTGATTAAAATAGGTGGGGCAGAAGAAAATGAAATTTCCACCTTTTGGGGGTTTAATTAACCTTCGCTTTACCAAAGACTTTTATATACGTCGTTTACCAATACCCACCCGGGTGACCCCCTAAGAAATCACAAGAGAATTGAACAATTTCGGTTATATTTTTGTACTATTTATGAACTCACAGAAAGGAAGATGAAGAATTTTTTGTCGCTCTCAAACAGCTTCCTCTCTTTTTAGTTGTTTTTATTGTTTCTCCATTTTTCGAGAGAGAAATAAATTCTCTTTCACATATACTCTTTGCTCCACTTGTATGAATATTTTTAGGGCGATCAAGTGTGGATTTTTTTCATTTCGTTTTCGCAAAGTAGATAACAAAAACAAAAAACTCTTTTCATACTCTTTTCGGTTCTTCTGCTTTCTAACGGTAGTTCAGATCTGTACATACATATGTATGTACGTATGTTGTGAAATGTATGCATAGCGAAGCAGAGATTTGCTGAAATTTACAATTTAGTTGTAATGTTAGAACGTTGGTTAGTGGTCGCGAACTATTTCGACATGAGTGGTGAAAACAATTTTAAATATCTTTCTGCAAGCGCTGTTGCAAGGTATGTATTTTATTATCACTATTTTTAATAAGTTAAAACAACTCTTAAAATTAATGTTGCCAAAGGCTATCCCATGAAGATCGAGAAGCATATTTTCGTCAAGTAATTGACGCTGAATCAGATTTAGATGATACTGAGAATTTGTTTGGAGATGATGATGACGACGATAATTATATGCCTAGTGGCGAAGCTGAAGATTCTGACGTGGAACAGGAGCATTGTGAAGTTGAGGTAAACAATGAAAGTGATTTTGATTACAATGATGATTGTGATGATGATGATGAATGGAATAATGAAAACCAGAACCAGAATAATTCTTATTACGAGACTAAAGACAATGTGAAATGGTTCAAGGAGGCACCACATATGAATCGCCGAGGATCGATCAATATTATGCGAGAAAAACTTTACATGGGCCCTAATCCAATCACTAAAAATATGTCCAGGGTCGATACTTTCAATTGCATTTTCAGTGCCGCTGTTAAAGATTTAATTCGAAGATTTTCAAACAAAAAAGCCGAAACTGTGTACAACAAATGGAATTCTGAAAACCCCGATAGGCAACAACGTACATGGAAAACAATTACAAACGACGAATTATCAGCATTTTTTGGCATTTTGCTGGTAATGGGCAGCCACATGTCTAGTCAGGAGCGCCTCTCAGAGCTTTGGAAGAAAAACGCATATCCCCTGTACCGTGCAACCATGTCACGTAACAGATTTGCGGAAATTTTACGATTCCTTCGGTTTGACTGGCATGCTACAAGAGAGGCTCGACAACAGGAAGACAAGGCTGCACCTATCAGAGACGTCTTCGACATGGTAAATTCAAACTTACGATCGCATTATCGACCACATGAATCAATTACTGTGGACGAGCAATTGTTTGGATTTCGGGGTCGAACACGTTTCACGCAGTACATGCCATCCAAGCCAGCTAAATACGGCATTAAAATCTGGTGGGCATGTGACTCAAACACATTTTACCCACTTCAAGGCCAAATATACACAGGCAAAATGAGTAATATAAGGGACACAAACCAAGGTGAGCGTGTTGTAAAGGATTTAGTTCACATGTACAAAAATACTGGAAGAAATATCACCATAGACAATTTTTTTACAACATTGCCATTAGCCAGGGAGCTGGCCACTTGGAAATTATCTGTGGTAGGCACACTAAAAAAAAACAAAAGATATGTTCCCGAAGAATTCAAGCCGTCCCGAAGCCGCGAAGTCCTATCAAGCCTATTCGGGTTTGCCGAAAATGTAACTTTGGTCTCCTATGTCCCAGCCAAAAACCGATCAGTTATTTTGTTGTCCACGATGCATTCTGATAAAACTATTTCTGGTCCAAACAATAAACCAGAAATAATTCTATATTACAACCAGACTAAAGGTGGTGTGGACACAATGGACAAAATGTTGTCACAGTATTCGACAAAACGAGCAACATTTCGCTGGCCATTAGCACTATTTTTCAATATTTTGGATACGGCGGCCCTTGCTGCATTCATAATATACAGTGAAAACATTGGAGAAAAGTCTGTAAGGCAATCGCAGCGAAAGCAGTTCCTCGAGAGCCTTGGAGAAGACCTATGCCGGCCACTAATATTATCAAGGTCCAAAATACCACAAGTCATGGGAAGATTTGCAATAAAATCAGCCATTGAATGCATTTTAGGTAAAAAATTTGAAAACCCAAAGAATTGATAACAAAGCTTTACTTTTCAGGTGAACCAGTTACCGCTTCGGACCAAAATAATGATTTTGAAGTCGATGAAACTCCCGAAAGAGATGCAACTGGCCGCATCAAAATAAAAGGCAAATGTTATATATGCTACTCCTCAAAACAAAGAAGAAATACACGACAAGCTTGCGTTAGATGTAAGAAGCCCATTTGCGCAGAGCACAGTGTCAGTCAGACCAAATGTGAAAAATGCTTATAATTAGATTATAATTAATAAAGTCAAACACAAAAAGTGAAATAAACTACATTTAAAATAGATTTTCTTATAAATAGATGGTGAATTCTCTTAGGACTTCTTAGGGGTCACCCAGGTGGGTATTGGTAAACCATGTAATTAAATTGATAAAAATTTAAAAAAATCATTTAAAAATTTAAAAAATTTATTATATTTTTCAAAATCCTAAAGAGCACACCAAATTGTTCAGTGAGTCCGAATTTCCCCTAGATCGGGACACAATTAATAAAAATATAAAAGAAATAAAACCGAAATGGTCACCCGGGTGGGTATTGGTAAAGCGAAGGTTAAACCTGCAGGGCAAATTTCCGGTTAGGAAAGCATAGGAAAGGAAATTGGGCCAAGGCAAACAAAATCTACACATTTTGATCACAAAATGTGTGGACGAAACAAATTAGACCAATGGCCGACGTAGGGTTAATAAGGGCATTCTTAGAATTAAGCTCAGCAATTAGGCGAGGGGGAAAAGGGTTAAGTGCCAGAGTGTAATTGCTAAGATTCTCATCTACAGAGAGACAATAATCTAGAATCTTCTTTTTCTCGCATATACACCTAGGGCAAGACGACCACCAGCGCCGGGATCCGCAAAGGGGGGCCACCGCTATATCAGGCCACTTGAAGTTTGGATAAACCTCACTCACACCATTACACCACCGAGCGAAGAACCAAGACGTCATTCCAAACGAGAGAGCGCTAGTCTGTAACCAACACCACGCTCTGAGAGCCGCTCACCATACCATCATGGCGGCGGTCATTATTCACCAAGATACTCTGAGCATCATTTACCCAACACTCATCATCGTGCTCGGAGAACCGCTCGTCAAAACAATCATGGCGGCAGTCATACCCACCAACATACTCTGAGCGCCGCTCATACAATATTCACCATCGCATTCTGAGAGCCGCTCATAGAACAGCATGGCGGCTATGAAACTCACCATCATGCTCTGAGAGCCGCTCGTCAAAACAATCATGGCGGCAGTCATACCCACCAACATACTCTGAGCGCCGCTCATGTAATATTCACCATCGCATTCTGAGAGCCGCTCATATAAAACATCATGGCGGCTGTGAAACTTGTGGCGGAACCCTCTGTTCCCCCACGCCCCTGACTTTGCTCTTCTAGCCTTGGCGACACTTTGTCGCAACCTAACCCATCGATAGATTAACTTACAAACTTGCAGCTTGGCTTATCGCTAAAACGCTAAGCCAAGCGCATTCCATGGCATAAGTCATTGCTGCCTTTCTTTGTTTATATTGGCAAGCAACATTATGACTTATAAATGAACGGTCATTTGAGCCGTTTATGTTGGTCGCTCGTCGTCACTTGTATTGACTCACTGCCCGTCTGGCGGTTCGTCATTCAGTCAGCAATTATTGTTTATGCTGAAGTTTTTACTTGTGACAAATTACTGACGACATGAGTAAGCGACGGCAGCTTTAGTTTGTTGTACAACAACAAGCGTTGGCTGCAGCTCGCTTGGCGTTTGTGTGTGTGAGCTGGAGTAGCTAACCAGCATACAGGCAGAAACGCAGTCTGTCAAAACGGTATGTGTGACGGCGACCAATTGGTGTGTTCGCGTTGTTAGCGCTGATGACGCGGCACACAAATATAAATGTGCGAACATTTAGCAAACCAATGTTTAATTGGTTATTTCAAGTATGGCAACCAATACAGCAATAATAATTGTGCTATCGATGGGTTGCGCCGCCGCGCTATTTTTTATCGTGCAGCGGGCGTTAAATATTTTGTGGTGGCATGGGCTATGGTCCATGCTACCGTAGTCAGTTTTCTGATAGACGCGGCTACGTCGAGTGCAATTTGTGTAACTTGTTCTTTAATTTAATGTTTGTGAAATTAGTTTATTTTTTTTGTAAGTAGTAGTTATTTAATGTAAAATAAAATTAAATAAAAAACATTTAGTGGACTTTGAGTGAAACACTATATACTCACCGTCATACTGTGAGAGCCGCTCGCCAAGCAATCATGGCGACAGTCATACCCACCAACATACTCTGAGCGCCGCTCCTACAATATTCACCACCGTACTCTGAGAGCCGCTCACACGACAACCATGGCGACCATTAAAACGCACCCATACTATCACACGGTTGAGCGACAGATCACGCCATGTGGACTCGAACAGTAAAGACGTTGATGGCATGGCTGCGAGAGCGAGGGAGATGGAAATATTATTAGCGACAAACAGAATTATAAAAGGCGGCCATTAAAAATTACACCCATACTAACACACAGTTGAGCGACAGATCACGCCATGTTTGGCCCCAACATACTTCAAGCAGCAGTAAGACCACCACGAGAAGAAACGAGAGGCAAACATTCATAAAACCTAAAAACAATAAGAAGAGATTTTTACCACTATACTCATGACAGTGGTACATAGATTGCACAGCCAGCAACAGATGGCTGTGACTATAAAAGACCGAACAGAAGAGAAATCGAGGTCAGTCAGTTTAGTCAGTTCAGTGAGTGCAAACCAGCAAGTAAGTGAAAAGTGAAGTCAACCTAAATACAAAAGTACAGCCGTCAGCAGTCAACCGAGGAAATATTAATTCCACCAGCCACGAATCAGGACACAGGAGTGAGCTAACAAAAGATTAGCCAAAACCACTACACCGTCACACAGGACACGTCGCAGGAAAGCGGAACTACTGAAGATTTACAGGAGGACCTAACTTTAAGGACTAGCCGATCTGAAGACCACTAAGGAGCGAGTAGCTAGTTGTAGGAAACTCAGTGACAGTGGTAAGTATAGTGAAAATACAGTGTTCACGTGGCCCCCGAAACCCTTGCCTAAATCCTTGCAGTGCAAGTGTACACTCCAATAGCAACCGTAATTTTTATTCAGTTGCTATCGAAGCGTCACTCACTGGGTCTGTCTTAACCTCAACCTTTCCTAATCCTTGCAGTGTAATTGCACACTCCAATAGCAACCGTAATTCTTATTCAGTTGCTATCGAAGCGTCATCCACTGCCTCCAAAACCTAGCCACGAACACCCTTTTCACAGCCACTGTTAAGGAATAATTCTTGCAACTGGCAGCTCGCTTATTGATGTCACATGCAGGATGAAATACATTAAGGACAACGAATAATCACGACGAAATCACGCCCAGGATTTGGTGACATATTTCCATTTAATTCTTATTTAGTAGAGTATTATAGACATTTATGTGTGCGTAGTGACCAGTGCAGAAAACTCATTTTTGAATAAATTTAATTTAATCAATTGTAATAAAATTTAAAGTTCAAATCCTACAGTGGGAAACATCTATCAAAATACATCCCGTTTAAATAATTGCATTAAAGTTTAAAGTTTCTAAAAACCCTACAGTGAAAATTTAACAAAGTAAATTTTCTTAATAAATTGAAATTAACTTTAACATTTTGAAACGAAAATCCCTAGAGTATAGATTATCAGTGCTACAAGAGGTCCTTCCGACCGGTTATTTAAAGGTGAATCTAAGATTAAAAAATAAAATAAATTAAGTCAAAATTAAAGCTCGAATAAACTGTTAAACTGGTTGTTAAACCAAAGTAAAAAGTATTTAAATTTGTCTTTTTTATTACCAAAGTAAAAAGTATCAAAAAACTACCTTGAATTCCAATCCTAAGAATGTGTTACGACCTTAATGTAAAACACACACACACACACACACATACATACATAATGTAATTAGTTTAAGAAAGAAGAAAATAAAGACTACACAGTCGATTTTGAGTTGTCAACGAGTTCGTTTCAATTTATTTCTTGATTACAATTGTGTTAATTATTAGACGAGTGCGATTATTGTTTAAATTCAATTCGGTAAACTAATCGATTCTTTCACTGGTGTTTAAGCGTTAAACCAATAAGTAATAGTTAAGTTCAATTATCGACAATCATTTAGATTGTGTGTAGATAGAAACAAAAAAAATAAAACCAATAAATTTTAATCATCAAATAAAACTTTGAACAATTAAGTGAAACAAATTGTGAATAAATCGATTTATTTTTACCTTTTAAATAGATTCACCTACCCTTTCCAAACCAAACAATAGTACACTACGCACTTAGCCTTTACTCATTTATTATCGTATAAAATCATTATCATTGAAATCTACCTTCAATAATTACTATTGAATTTAATTATATTACATATCATTGTTAATTGAGAATCATTATTAGCAATTACCATTGAATTTTACGAAACGTAAATTAATAGAATTAGGGTGAATAAATTTTGTACATTGAATAATTTGTAAGAAATTTTATAAGTCAATTAAAGACTGACCAATAAAATTTATAACGTTTGATATAGCTGAAAGTGTTTGATTTGGTGTCCCAAAATTGTAGTTAAGATAAATTTTGGAACGACCCCTGGACAGCCACTTTGCTGTCCCAGCTATAGACGCCGGTAAGGCGGTACGTTACAAACATCGACGGCAACCCAACAGCGACTGAGGCAGCACGTCGACTGCACTACATTTCCTGCGGCAGCATCGAAAGCCGCAGCAGAGATTACAGTAGCGATCATCGTAGCAGAGGTTGCAGCAGCAACGGTCACAGCGGAGATTTCATCAGCACCACGGACGGACAAAAGCAGCGTAAAGAGTATAATTTTCTTTATTGTTTTATAATTGCTCCTATGTAATATATATGTATTTTATACTTAATTTACATTTAACTTGAGATCCAAATAACCTTGTACATAGAAAGAGGAGTTCTTGTCCCTTTAATAGGCAGAGTCGATCAAAGTCGACAAATAGTAGAATAGACACTTTCCATAGGGATTTTCTACAATTAAGATTTATTAGTTTATCTAGGGTACATAAGGTTAAATAACAAATCAGTGCCGAGGTTATAGTAACACCCACTAAAATAATATAAAAAGTTCCGTAGAAACGAAAACGCACTTCAAATTCTAAAGAATTGTTTACAACCAATTTTGCCAATTAATAAATAAACCTAAACTTACCAAATTGCATTTCCGTTCACATAGAAACGAAAATGCATAATTCCAAAGAAATGTTTACGATTAACTTTTTAATAAATAATTCCAATGAACTCTTCGCAACCAATTTTGCTAATCAATGCATTTCCGTTCGAATAGACAAAGTTCTATAGAAACGAAAATGCATTGACCCAAACCCAAAATAAACAAACAATTCCAAAGAATTGTTTCTGTAAATTTGGGTAAACGAGGGTTTAGGTTACGGTTTAATTCATATTAAAATAGGTTACTTGTCACCAGTTTTAAGTGATTTAACAATTTTACTTACACATAATATATTTCACCATAATAAAAAACAAGTGATTAAGAAATATTTCGGTTTGCATATACTGAGTGCTTCCTCACGTTATCACGGTTCGAGTCGTTCTACAACATCACGGCCATCATCGGACTTGTCGTGTCCAACGGACGACACACGCCTTTAGTAACCATTTTGTTATCATCCTTCAAGGACAGAAGTTAAGTTTAGCTAGAGAGCTCCTTGCATAGCTATTGAGTCAAAAGCGGGCGATTCAGGGGGCCTAACCCCAATCGCTTTTGAACTCTACACTCCCAGCTCGGGACTAGGCAACTGGGTACAGAAGTAACGTCTCTAGGGCTAGATACCTGGCCGGAGTTTTGATCAAAGACGGGCGAATGGGCCTAACCATACTTGGATTTGGTCAAACACTCTGTGAATTGGAGTCGGCCGAATGGGCCTAACCATACTTGGTTCCAATCAGCCACCCTTTCAATCGGAGCCGGGCAAATGGGCCTAACCATACTCGGGTTCGGTTACCTGCGTATCTCGATCGGAGTCGGGCGAATGGGCCTAACCATACTCGATTTCTGACCGGACACGTTTGCCATAAATTCATTCCTGGGAATGTCTGGATAAAGATTTGCATTTCAGAACGCGGTGGTGTAGACAGTAGAGCCAAAAGGGATTTTATGGTAGGGATTAGTCAGAGCAAGCCTCGCGTCCACCTAGACCAAGACACGGTAGATTCGACGCCATTTTGGGCGACGCTATTTATACAATACGGTATAATGTGAGAAAGCTACTCCGTTTAGGTTTGAAATACAATTGTGTTTTATGTAACAAAACCGCAAAAAATAGTGAAGTAAGTTTAGAATAAATACTTAGGTAAAGATACTGGAATAATATTTAAAACTAATTAGATTTTGCCCTGAAATATATTTAAAATAATTAGATTTATTAAGAAATATATTTAATACATGAAATAACCACTTAGCATAGCCAACTAGGTTAATAAATAATAAATACAGATTAGATAACAGTTTCACCCAACACTAAATCTTTAGACTCGCCTTCAGCGAAGTCGGGTGCTAATAACACACCCTTGTAAATCTAGAGTTAAGCGTATCTTACTACTGTTAATAAAGCATCATTGAGTTCCGAAACTGCTGCGTTTGATTTGGTGTCCGTTTATTATAGTAAACGAACAAATATTTTGCAACGGACCCTGGATCCGACGAGCGCATCCTCGGCCGGAGTTTAGGTCGTTACATAATATAGAGAAAACAAAAAAAAAATATAAAAGAGATAATTGAGAAGTGACAGAAAATAAGATTGTGAAATATATAGAGAGATAAATAAAACTCGAATAGATTAATTGGAAAAAAATGCAAGCAACCCAACGCTTAAGAAAATAATTCAGAAAACATCCTTGTATGGAAAATGGCGCCTATGAATGCGCAATTAAAGCTTTGTTATTTAGTTAGTGGTTTGTAGTATTGAAAAATTTACAAAGTTGTTTTAATAAAATATTTTTAGGGCTGTGCACTCTAATAATTTTAGTTTTATGAATCTGTACTTAAATGTAGTACGAACTAAGGAACGTAACGATAAGCGTTATGCTAAAAATTTTATAGAACCTTAAATTAATGTTAATGGTTTTTGTTATTTAACCACATAAAATAAAATTGAAGAACAAAAAAAAAAGAAGGATGAGTTTTTAGATTAAAAAGGACAGGTGGCGTAGACGACGTAGTGTGCGCGTAAGTATAGAGTTTTTGGGGTGACCTGAAACCAGGCGCAAGGTCACCATGGCTGGTCTTTTTGGGGCCAGAAGGGGTGGGCTAGCCAAGGGCGATCGACCCACACCGAAGATCGACCCACGTGACTTGCAAACGTGGCAACAGCGGGAAACCGGTTTATATTCTCTTTCTTTTTCAGCACTTAATCGTAAATTTAATTGGGGTTTTTGTATTTTCTTTCGATAACTTTTTTATGGTTTTTCGGGTTTTTTTTTAACCAGGCGGTATTTTAAAAAAAACTGGTACGATTTTATTCTTGTGGAGTTTCCGTCTGAAACTTCACTAACATAAAAGCAACATAATTCAAAATTAAACTAAAATAAAAGCAACATAAATCTTAAACTAAACTAAAATAAAATCAATAAAATTCAAAACTAAATTACAATAAAATCAATAGTATACAAAACTTAACTAACATAAAAGCAACATAATTCAAAATTAAACTAAAATAAAAGCAACATAAATCTTAAACTAAACTAAAATAAAATCAATAAAATTCAAAACTAAATTACAATAAAATCAATAGTATACAAAACTTAACTAACATAAAAGCAACATAATTCAAAATTAAACCAAATAAAAGCGATATGATTAAAAGTTAAACTAAAAATAAGATAAGTTTAACATACGAATATAATAAAATATATTGAACTAAAAATAAGATAAATTTAACATAAGAATATAATAAAATAAATTAAACTAAAAATAAGATAAATTTAACATACGAATATAATAAAATAAATTAAACAAAAAAATAAGATAAATTTAACATACGAATATAATAAAATAAATTAAACTAAAAATAAGATAAATTTAACCTACAAATATAATGAAATAAATAAAACTAAAATGAAGATAAATTTAACATAAGAAGATGACAAAATAAAAACTAAACTAAAATAAAAGCCATAGGATTCAAAATTTAACTAAAATAAAATCAATAAAATTCAAAACAAAATTAAATTTATTTCTATAGACAGAATAAAATCTAATTCGCAACAAAATTAAATTTAATTCGAAATACAAGTCCGAATCGGATTATAAACAGAATTAAAATTTAATTCGAAGCTTAAATTAAAGCTAATTCCTGATACAAAATAAAATCTAATTCTAAACTTCAAATGAATCTAATTCTAAATACAAATTAGAATTTGTTTCGAACTTAGAGTTAACCTAATTCTACATGCGAGCTAAAGTTTATTTCGATCTTCAAAATAAATCTGATTCTAAGTGCGAAATAAAAATCTAATTCGAAATAAAAGTGAATTTGATGCTAGGTGCGAATTAAAATCAGATTCTGGACAGAATTAAAATTTCATCTAAAACTTAAAAATAAAGATAATTCTAAATACAAAATAAAATTTAAACCGAATTAAAAAGAAAATCTGATTCTGAAATAAAAATTAAAATCTAATTAGGGACAGAATAAATCTAAATCAAAACTTAAAATAAAGTTTAATACGAAAATGAAAATAAATCGAATTCTAAAAAACGAACTAAAATCTAAGTCTAAACTTAATATAAATCTAATTCTAAAAACGAATTAAAATTTAAGTCTAAACTTGATATGAATCTGATTCTAAATACGAATTAAAATTTGATTCTAACTACAAATTGGAATTTATTTCGAACATAAAGTAGATCTAATTCTAGATGCGAAAGTAAAATCTAGTTCTAAACTTCAAATAGATGTAACTCTAGATACGAATTAAACTCTGATTCTAAATACAAATTGGAATTTATGTAGAACTTAAAGTAAATCTAATTCCAAATACGAAATAAAATCTAATTCTAAACCTAATTCTAAGTACGAATTAAAATCTGATTCTTGCTACAAATAAGAATTGATTTAGAACTTAAAGTAAATCTAATTCTAGATAAGAAAGAAAATCTAATTCGAAACAAAATTAAATCTAATTCTAAATACAAATTGAAAGCTAGTTCTAAGCCAAAACAAAAATTAATCCGAACTTAACTAAATTTAATTCGTACTTAAGATAACATCCGAAATGAAATAAGCTAACAAAATTGTATAAAAATAGTTTTAAGGAAGAAAAAAGGAGTATATTTTTTTTGTATATTTGAAAAGGTAGGAATAAATGTGTTTGCTGGAGTTTTAAAAAAGAAAAAAAAAATATGAGCAATTAATAAAAAGAGGACAGGGGCGTTAAGCAGATAAGGTGATGGCGTAAGTATGAAGTTTTTGGGGTGACCTGAGAATCGGCGCAGGGTCACCATGGCTGGTCTTTATTTTTGAGGCCAGAAGGGGTGGGCTAGCCAAGGGCGATCGGATTCCATCCAAGATCGACCCACGAGACGTGCCAACGGCGAGCAACCGGCTCAGATTCCTTCCCAATTTTCAGCACTTCCTCATAAAATAATCGGGTTTTTTTGTTTATCTTCTTTTGAGATTTTTATTTGTTTATGGTTTCTTCGGGTTTTTTACCAGGCGGTAATTTTTAAATAAACTGGTACGATTTTATTCGTGTGCAGTTTCCGTCTGTCGGACCAGGCTGGCAAGAACACCACCCCATCCGGCGAGCCTTAGCCGCGCAATACGCCAGCGTACCAGTGCTGCCAGAAGGACGACAGGGGGTGTGTAACAAAGGCTACCTTGCCATATGACGCACCAGCCACTTACAACCGGTACGGAAACATGACAGAATTGGCGCCCAACGTGGGGCCGATTGAAGTTGAGGTTTTCTTAACTGGGTTTGGTCTTATGAAGTCTAGCCACGTAAGTCCTGCATCGTTTTGGCCTTTGAGTCTCGACTGAAGTTGCGACGTGGGTTTTAGGCGACAGTTCAAGCTTAGGAAAATTCTCGTTTTGGGCCGTAGAGTAAGTTTTTATAGTTTTGGGTTAGACCCCAAGCAGGTCCGAATAGGTAAAAACCCGTAAGTCCTGCAGCGTTTAGGTCTTTGTACCTCGACTGCAGTTGCGACGTGGTTTTTATTTGAAGGATTTTTACTGCTAGAGCTAGGGAAATTTAGATTTTTTTTTACAGTTTTTTTTGGTTAGACCTTAAGCAGGTACGATTAGGTCAGAACACGTAAGTCCTGCAGCGTTTAGGCCACAGCGCCTCGACTGCAGTTGCGACGTAGATCTGTTCAGTAGGATTTTTACTGCTAGGGCTAATACAGGGTGGCCCAGAAAGACTGAAGTGGTGTGAATTCCTTATAACGTTTTTATTATAATTTTTTTTTTCTTTTCTTTTTAGTATTTTGTAAAGAAGACTTGGACAATTTATAATGGAGCAATACACAACTGAACAACGTGCCCAAATCGTTGAAATTTACTTTTCAAATCAACGGTCCATTGTGTTGACTCAGCGTGCATACCGTCGTCAATTTAATGTGCGGGTTGCACCCTCTCAGTCAACAATAAACCGTCTGGTTGCAAATTTTCGACAAGGAGCAGTAAGGAACCTTCCTGGTTCCGGCAGACTACGAACTGTGCACACGTTGTACAATATTGAACTGGTACAGGAGAGTATTCGGGAGGATCCAGAAACATCAACCAGGAGACGTTCGACACAACTTGGCCTCTCAAGAGGGTCGCTGCAGCGAATTTTGCATACAATAAGAATGTTTCCATACAAAATTCAACTTGTACAAGAATTTAAACCGACAGATTACCAGCAACGACTTAATTATGCAATTTATTTCCAGCAAAAAGCACAAGAGAATCCTAATTTTATTCATAACTTAGTTATGAGTGACGAAGCCCATTTCCAATTAAATGGGTTTGTTAACAAGCAAAACTGTAGGATATGGGCTACGGAAAACCCGGGAGTACTTCATCAACGACAATTACACCCAGTTAAGTGTACTGTTTGGTGCGGTGTTTCTTCAAAAAGGATCGATCATTGGCCCATATTTTTTGAAAATGAACGAGGTGTCGCCATTTCCGTCAACGGTAATCGATATCGGGCCATGTTGGAAAATTTTGTGCAATTAGTGAATTAGCGAGGGTGCAATTAGTGTACAAAAAGGGGGCTAGCAGCCCTCTTAGGCAGCGCACACAGTGAAGCATATGAGCTGGGCTGTGAGCAAGGCGTTTTGCTTATGAGTGCAACAGCGAACATTGAGTGCATCTCGTTTCTTCGCACGCTTTTGCAGTTTTTCGGATTTGCGCACAGCATGGCTTATATGCTTCACTGGGTGCGGGCTTAGAAGAAGATTAAATTAAAATTAATTTGTTTTTGTGTTTTGAAAATCGCTCCTTATCGGGAAGAGCAGCCAGGTCAGTGGGGTCATCGAAGTGACAGGATAGCTAGGTTAAAAATTCCTCTTTTTGGAGTTAGACGCTGCTGAACTAAGGAGGGTATAGAGTTGCAAAGCACTCTTGATTAGGGATAAATATAACTATAAAATTTTTCGTTTTGATTAAATACTCCAACTCGGGATGAACTACCACAACACCATTAGGTGAAGCGAATATGCCTGAGTGACCTTAGCGTAGGAAATTATTGTGGGAAGTTTCGGTTAAGAACCTCGATTTGGATGGTGAAATTATGGCACAATAAAGAAAGTTGCTTTCGTTGGTCTCGCCGAATTTATTTTTTTTTTTCCGCCACTTGTTAAGCCAAATCATTATTTAATCAATTTTTTATTTATATTATAATTACTCAAGTAATAAAAAGTAATAAAAGGTACCTTGAATTAAAATCACACTAATGTGTTGCTGCCTTAATGAAACAATGGGTAGAAACACACATACATACAACCTGTCAATAATCTCTCTAAAACATTTCGTAAGAAAGAAGAAAATAAAAACTTGGATTCAGTCGATTTTGAATAGCCAAAGATTGTTGTTTATCTAATTTCAGAGCGAATAATACTATTCACATTTCTATTTGCAATGGCCCAATCTAATACGAACGTTTTAAGCTTCCGATCAAAAGGAACATTTTCCGTGAAAAGAATTGCAGAGAAGTGAGAAGCACAGCTTCCTTCTTGTTGGTTTAAGAACAACGAATTGACAAAGCCCATGATTAATATTCCCAACTCAGGGAAGGACATTGAAACGATTAGATCAACCGTAAAAGGAGTTCTAAAAGGTAATTCTGTCCCAGTTGACCTTGTAGTGGAATATCTGTTTCATGTCTTATCTAAAGTCAAGGAGGAGAACCTGGAAGAATGGAAGAGCTATAACATAACCATTGAGGAGAAAGGCGAAAAGGTGGATCCGTTTTGTATGTATAATGTTAAGCGGACCAGCAGCAGAGTTGTGGATACGGTTGCAGAACCCGATAGTGACACCGGAGCAGACTTGCCGTTGTGTCTCGTAATACTCTCCGTATATCGGATTGGAGCGTGTGTCCGATCTCACTTATCGTACCATGTTGGTTAAATTGATGTCAGGTCACCTGCAGACCATGGGAGGAAATGAATGTACCATCTTCCATGACATTCTGGCAAAGAACAAAGGGTGGACAGTTTCCTCCGATTACAGGAAGATAATAGCTGGTGTAGATATGTTCTTCTACCGATTTGATAAGAATGACGAAGCCATCCTGAGGTTCGCAACAATCGGTTCGAGATTCAGAGATTGCGCAGCAATCCAGGTTTACTCCTTTATTTCCGAGGCATGCGGATTTGTGAGACCGGGAGACTTGTTGTATTGGGTATATAACGAAACCCTGGCAGAAGAGGCGGAAGCTTTATTTAACAATGATGAGGAATACGATATACCATCATCCTACTTCCCATATCATATAGATATGAGCTTATCAACCAGGAGTGCCTATTCATCCAAGATGAATCCAGGGTTGCATTTTTTCTGCAATCTCATTGGAGCAATCCTAGGGAATGAAAGATGCATGCACGCGAGAGCCATCTTAGAAAAGGACATAGGGGAGAGGGGGGCACCTTTGAACATGGGGCACCTTTGAACAGTGCTAATAAAATCTCAGTTAAAAATTTTTTCCGATCCTTAACCAAGTTTTTCACATGGCAACACTGTTTTCTAGCAACGTCAACAATTTTCGCTGGTCCTTTCAGTCGCCGACCGAATGTATTTGGGTGAACATGTTCTTGCTCTGCCATTGTAAATTTTTTTTTTTTTTTTTGTAAGAGTGTAAAGAGTGTTGAGTGATTGTTTTCTTTCGTGAAAAAAATTTATTGCAGTCAAACATTCATCTTAAACGAAATTAAAGTAAGTTGTTCAATATTTATGTAAAAACAAAAATATTTATTCCAAATTTTCCGTGAAATGGCATGCCGGGGCAGGTTTGAACAAAAAGAAGGGGGTACCTTTGAACATGTTCTCCTTTCGCAGATGTAGCTGAATTTGAACTTGTATTTCTAAGCAATTTATATATGTATATTATTTGGAATTATGTATTTGCATAAACTGTTAAATTATTTTCAGGTTAATACAATGGTACGCACATATAAGAAGAAAAAGAATACGATATCCAGTGAAGATGATATGAAGAGTGCTATCACGGCAGTTTTAAACAAAACAATGACTCTAAGAGGTGCTGCCAACACTTATGGTGTTCTACCGAATACCTTATTTTATAGAATTAAGGGATTCAAACAAAACAAAACAATGAAAAGTCAAGATTATTCAAGCAATTTCTCCACAAGACAGGTTTTCACCACCGCTGAAGAAGATATGCTTGAAAATTATTTACTCAAAAGCTCAAGAATGAATTATGGTTTAACATACTTACAAGGCCGGATGTTAGCATTTCAATACGCCACACTCCTAAAAAAATGCCCCCAGCGGTGGACTGAAAATAGACAAGCTGGGATCGATTGGATTAAGAGCTTCATGAAAAGACACACCAACCTTTCACTTCGAAAGCCTGAAAATACGAGCTTGTCACGATCAACAAGTTTTAATAAGCACAACGTCGAAGAATTCCAAACCAATTACCAGAGAGCACTTAGTAAGTTTAACTTTACTCCCGACCGTATATTAAACTTAGATGAAACAGGCCTGACTACTGATCTCGATTTTAACTTTGCTGATGATTCATCTGAAGATCTAATTGCTGTAGAGTCTCATGAAGAGGAATACATCGATTTGAGCTACGACCAGTTAAATCCAGGAGACTATATATTAGTGGAATGCTCCAATAAAAAAAATGAAGCAAAGTTGGGATTTGTTGGCAATATATATGAGAAAGATGGCAACAACTATGACGTCAGCTTTTTAAAGAAAAAGCCAGGTTCCTTTAAGTTTTTTTATCCTGATAAAGAAGACAAGTGGTCTATAAATGGCATTGAAATAAAGGCTAAGCTTCCAACACCAGTAAACCAACCTGGAACATCGAGGACAGCTGCGATGATGAATTTTGACTTCGATTTCTCAAAATTTAAAATGGGTTAATGAGACAACTCATTTAATTTTAATAATGACTGTAATTTATATTTTTCTGTGAAGTTTTTGAAAATAGTACTTTTTTTTAACATTTTATTTAACTCAATTGCGAATTTTAGTTCCTATTGATAACGCTTCAATTTGTTTTGTTTAAGTTTGCTACTTATTTACGTACCTTAATAATTATAAAAGATATTTTTGAGCTGAAGTTTTGTTTTTATGTTTTGATGTTTATGCGTTAATAATATAAAACTTATTTGTGAACTGAAGTTTTTGTTTTAATGTTAACGTTTATGGTTAACGTTCTTTATAAATAAATCGAATTTATTATATATAAAAAAAGAACTGTTTATGGTATTTTTTTTACAAAAACGCTAAAGGAAAAAATTACCGTTCAAAGCTGCCCCAGCCTTGTTCTAAGCTGCCCCGTATAGGGGGCACATTTGAACACAACGACTTAATGCATTTAGAAAATAAAAAAAAATTGAAATCGAACTAAAAATGAGTTATTTGTAGACTTCGACTAAAGTTTATTTCCATATATATGCGTTAAATTATGTAAAAAGGCAATAATTCAAAAACATAAATTTGTATGAGGCTTGAAAGCAAAAAGTGTTCTAAGGTGCCCCCCTCTCCCCTACCCGGAATCCTGAACAATGCGAAATGGGTGGGCTATGTTTTTATGAAAAAGTCAGGGGTCCAACTGTACTTTGCAGCTGATGATGAGCGAGGCAGATCTTTAATGCAGCGGCAAGAGGAGAATAAGCAAGACAAAATCGAGGACTCCATAGCAATGACCAAAGCGACAAGAGTTAACAAGGAAACGGAACCAGGATCCGAACAGGAGAGCGAGAGCGAAGATGAAGATGACGACACCACAGTAGATGGAGAACAATCCATCCAAAGATTAGAAGTGAAACAACCGAAGGACAAAGATCCTGTTCAATGGTTGGACTACATCCAAATGAGAGGTGGAGAGATGGACCCCAAAATGATATCTGTATTTAGACAATTGCAGTCTACTGTCCACCATCCGCGTCCTGGGTCGATCGCTGAATTCATAACTAAACCTATCTTCCATTCATAAAGGTTCTCGGAATTAAGATATCAAAGTCAACCAAAAGCATAAACAGAAAATTTTCATCAAAGTAAATTTTCGTTGTTTTTCTCTAAGACGAGTGCGGTCAAATAAAAACATTTTCGGTAAACTAATCGAAATCTTCACCACTCTTGTTTGTTTTACGCCACCATCCAAATTTAATGCCTATATTTTTTCTTTTTTGATTTATTATTATCAGTTATTCTAGTTTTTTGATTTTTGGTTTTGAAATTATATTAATTTTTTGGGTAAGTCTCCTTTTTTTGCTTAAGTATATATTTTGGAAGCGATAGCAAAGTTTTTTTACTATCCACATTTTCCTCTTCATATGTATATTATATCTTTAGTAACAAACCCCCTTAAAAAGAAAAAAAAATTAACCTTCGGGTTGAAGGAAAAAAAAATTTTAACTTTCATCTATAAGCTTAAATAAGCCTGTTAAAAAGAAAAAAAAAAAAAAACAAACATTTTCCGAATATTTCACTTTAGGTTCATCTGAACATATCTTTATATAATATTTTATATATATAGATAAAATTAAATCTAAACTTTTAATTTTTTTAATAAGTTGCGAAATTTTAGACTACAGCAAAGATTGTAACTCTAAAATATTTACAATCTTTAATATCCTTTTTCTGCATTTCTATATTACTACATACTACGATAAAATTTTTTTGACCTTTATAGAGTTCAGATATTCTTATGCTTATCTTTAATTAATATACTTATATCTTATCAACTTTTCGCAAATTTTTTTAATATTATATTTATTTTAACATTTTTTTTTGCTAAGTTTTGCAACCGTCGTCCTGGGTTGGATTTCATGCTTGTCCTATTATTTCCTTTTATTATTCTTTCGTTTTGGCATTTGGCAAACAACAGTTTCGTAAACTGTGGCGCTTTGAACCATCGGTCTATATATAATAATTAAATTTTCTCGTTTTTGAATAATTTGGCTACCCAGGTCCAAAAAGGACGCTGCTTTTGGTTCCGTGAATTTTCGTGTGAATATGCACCCGGATATGGAAGAAAAAACAACAAGAATAAAAAGAACACAGATAAGTATGGGTAATATTAACAATTAATAGCTTTATTTAATCTTACGTTTCTCCAATAGGTGAAGAGTATATTCAAGATATAAAGATGGCTGCTTCGGCGTCGAAAACTTTACTTTTTCGGGTGATAATCAATTAGTGATTAATTGGAGAAGCCGATCGAGCGACTCATTCGGGTATCGAGAATCGATACTGGAATGAGTCAATAAGGCAGTAAGTAAATCTACTACTTTCATTGTTATTTAGGGTTGCGGCCTAAACAGAAGTCCAAAAGCACACAAATATGAAAAATGACAAAGTTATCGACGTGCCAAATGCAGGCGAGCTCGAGGGAGCGGCCAACGGCGAGGTAGTTCCACCGCCATCGCTGCCACAAAGTGAGATCCAGAGCACCACCGTAGGCTGAGTTTCTCAGAACAACGACGCCAACAAGAGACGAGCAACATGATATCAGCAGAACACGACAACAATGACCCTAAGAACGGGCAGCATGATGAGAGCAGCGAATTCTTGCAACATCACCTAGGAACAACGAGAATGGGACAACCAGCAACATGTTGCACTGGAAGCAACATGTTGCTCATTCCAGGCTCAGGAATGTTGCCAGAGAGGGCAACATAACCGAAGCTAGCAGACGATGACTCGGCAAACAAGATACTGCTGAAACACCAACCAGCAACATTTTGTCGAGAAACTACATAAGAGCGAACCAAGACTCAAGTCGGGGAGTCGCTTGTCAGACGTGAACGAGAACAGATCAAATCAGTGAAGTCAGTTAAATTCTAAAACCCAGTAATAAAAGCAGCAAACAGTAACTTCGGTATAAGTGGAAGTCAAATACTGCCAGCTGTGAACGAGTGGCCCGACGAAAGATATCATCGGATTTTCCCAAGGATCATCGGGAACTCTACCCACGGTAAAGAAGGACGTCACGAAAGTCTGCAACGAGCACGTGTTGGTAAGGTGGACCCAGCATAAAGTGAGTGTGCCAGTGTGAAACGAAAAAGTGCAAAGTGAAGTGTGTGTGTGTGGATAAGTGGTCCTGCCCCAAACCTATGTTTCCTAAAAAAATAAAAGTAGCATCGTGGTATTAAAATTACTCGATCTACGAACAAATACCCATCCTCATCCCTTTTATCGCAACCAGTGCGTGGGCCCCTTACTCGGGCTGGGAGAGATACTCCATTTCCCGGAGGTGAGGTCCTTTCTCCATATTGGATTGAGGTCCTTCCTGTTCAACCCCAATACCTAAAGCACCGGAAGCACAAACACATCACTTTGACCATATCAAAATAAACCATATAACTTTAATTGCTGGCGATATCGGAACCAACCGACAAGACACGGACCACATCATCATCGCTGAACAACATAAAACACCCGAACCTATCATCAACCCACTCCTGTGCCGGATTCGGTGATATGAAATCTATTTCTTTATATTTTCATTTTTTTTATTATTAACTTATTATTAAGTACTACCTAATATTTTACCGTGTTCAAACATCCCTAAAGAAAAGAGTTGAATTTAACGAAAACTTCAACAAAATAGTTAAATCCTTAAAATTATTGCGTGAATAAATTTAATAAATCTTGCTTGAATACATTAATAGTTAAATAGCTGAACTCTTCGCGCAAATAAATTCATAATTATTTTCATAAATCTATATATATTATTGTAACCAATGTAGCAAATACTAAATAGTTTTTTTAAATTCACATAAGATTTGTTCTATACTGAAGCAAAGGTCGTCTGTGGATCTTTCGATTAATTTAACTTAAATCAATTGTACACTTAGAAAATAAGAGTAAATTGAATTGTTACTGTCAGATTAAAAGCCTGAAAATAAATATAATCATTCTCAATTGGAAATCTTAAAATTATGATTTGGTGTCCGGATATATAATAGTTTAAAATAAATTTTGGAGCGACCCCGGAAAACCACTAAGGTTATCCCAGCTATAAACGCCGGGAAAAGGCGGATCGTTACAATGTCTGAGTCAAAACGCCACAGTTTTGACATGAGGATCCTGACCTTTGGTTCCTGCAGCTAGAGACGCAGTTCTCCAAGTAGCGCATCAAATCAGACCACGAACGTTTCTACACAGTGGTCGGCGCCCTCGAAAAGGGCGTGTTGAAACAAGTGAGCGACGTGGTGCGCGAACCCCCGGCAGCGGAAAAATACGCTGCTATTAAAAGCAAACAGCTTGAGGCTTTCAGTGCGAGCGACCAGGAAAAATTGCGACAGTTGTTATCAGTGTGCGAATTGGGCGATCGTCGTCCATCGCAGCTTTTAAACGAAATGCGCGAGCTAGGAGGCAAGGGCCTCCAAGAGAAAATGCTGGAGAATTTGTGGCTGGCAAGGCTGCCGGCAGCCATACAAGGATTGCTACAGACCGTGACCGTCGATTTGCCGCATAGAGCAGCATGGCGACGGGAGCATTTAGCAGCAAACAAGTGGCTGCGGTTGCAGCACCAAACACGAGTACAGCTACGGCGGTTGAGTTTCTGCAAAAGAGGATCAACCGGTTGGAGAATGCCTTGTATAACTGGGACCACCCGCCCGTCCGCAGTTTTAGAAGGCGATCGGTCTCACACAGAAACGTTCCGCCAGTTGAGGAAGCGCCTGATTCAGACGAGGCAATATTGTTCGTCCCTTCTGGCAGAGGTCGTGGGTCAGCTGTGCGACGCTGCTCACCTCCAGCTTCCAGGTTTAGTCAGCGAAATGGGCGTTCAACTCCTATATATTTTTTTTTTTTTTAATTATTATCAGTTATTCTAGTTTTTTGATTTTTGGTTTTGAAATTATTTTAATTTTTTTGTTTAGACTATACAGTTTTACCGACGTTTGTGGGTAAGTCTCCTTTTTTTGCTAATGTATATATTTTGGAAGCGATAGCAAAGTTTTTTTACTATCCAAATTTTCCTCTGCATATGTATATTATATCTTTAGTAACAAACCCCCTTAAAAAGAAAAAAATTTAACCTCGGGTTGAAGGAAAAAAAATTTAAACTTTCATCTATAAGCTTAAATAAATAAGCCTGTTTAAAAAAAAAAAAAACAACAAACATTTTCCGAATATTTCACTTTAGGTTCATCTGAACATATCTTTATATAATATTTTATATATATAGATAAAATTAAATCTAAACTTTTAATTTTTTGATAAGTTGCGAAATTTTAGACTACAGCAAAGATTGTAACTCTAAAATATTTACAATCTTTTATATCCTTTTTCTGCATTTCTATATTACTACATACTACGATAAAATTTTTTTTGACCTTTATAGAGTTCAGATATTCTTATGCTTATCTTTAACTAATATACTTAAGGACTGCGCCGAATAAAATTGTCCCATACATTTCTTACCATACTGTGCAATTCAAAGTTTAAAATTTAAAAATTTCAATCATAGTAGCTTAGAAATAAATGTTAGCAAATATTATGCTTTGTTTTAATTTTATGGAAATTTATTTCAGGCAAAAATGGCAAACGAACTGGAAGTGCGAAAACAAATAATTAAAATTTTTCAAGAAAAACCTGAGTGGTCGTTCCAAAAAATTGCCAAAGAGGTAGGAGCTAACAGAAAAACGATTTCTCGCGTTATAAAAAACTTTAAGGAGGAATTGTGCACTGATCGGAAGACCGGTTCTGGCAAAAAAAAGGGTCCACATGATCAAGTCAAGGCAAAGAAAGTGGTTACTCTCCTAAAGAAAAATCCATGCATATCGGGAAGAAAATTGGCAAGGAAGGCTGAATGTTCAGAAACTTTTGTGCGCAGAACAAAGAAAAATGCTGGGCTTAAGACGTACAAAGTGCAGAAAGTTCCAGATAGAAACGCCGTAAAGAACGAAACCGCAAAAAAAAGAGCACAAAAGCTAAAACAAAATTTCGTTGATAAATTTGAATGCTGCATTATGGACGACGAAACTTACGTTTTAGCTAAATTTTCCCAGCTTCCTGGACAAGAATTTTATACAGCCGATTCTCGGGGAAATGTTCCTGAAAAATTTAAAGCCACAAAAGTGGAAAAATTTCCAAAGAAGTTTCTGGTATGGCAGGCAATTTGCAGCTGCGGCAAAAGAAGCAAATCATACGTAACATCCGGCACAATTAATGGCGATATATACGTTAAGGAATGTTTGCAAAAAAGATTGCTACCATTCTTACGTCAACATGAAGTGTCCACGTTTTTTTGGCCTGACCTTGCTTCATGTCACTACAGCAAAGCGGCCTTAGATTGGTTCCAACGGAATGAAGTAGTTTTGGTGCCTAGAGATGCTAATCCACCAAACTGCCCAGAACTAAGACCGATCGAGAGATACTGGGCTTTAGTTAAGAGGGAAGCAAAAACAACTAAAAAAGAGGCCAAAGATCTTCAAGACTTCCAAAGAAAGTGGAACCTAGCAGCTGTGAGGGTGTCGGACGCTACCATAAAAACATTAATGGAAGGCTTTCCTGAAAAATTAAAATTTTTTATTAAAAACTAAAAATTTCTAATTTCTCATAATTTGTATGTTATCTGAATAAAATTTAAAAAATAAAACTCTTTATTTTATTTAAATCGGACAACTAGTTTAAGAGATTTTATCATTTTTGTATGGGACAGTTTTATTCGGCGCAGTCCTTATATCTTATCAACTTTTCGCAAATTTTTTGAATATTATATTTATTTTAACATTTTTTTTTTTTGCTAAGTTTTGCAACCGTCGTCCTGGGTTGGATTTCATCCTTTTCCTATTATTTCCTTTTATTATTCTTTCGTTTTGGCATTTGGCAAACAACAGTTTCGTAAACTGTGGCGCTTTGAACCATCGGTCTAAATATAATAATTAAATTTTCTCGTTTTTGAATAATTTGGCTACCCAGGTCCAAAAAGGACGCTGCTTTTCAAGGTTTAGTCAGCAAAATGGGCGTTCAACTCCACAGGGTAGTGCAGCAGAACCAAAGAAAAGACGCAATTCCTGGTGTTTTCACCACAGAACTCAGGGAAGGTGGGCCAAATAGTGCCGCCCGCCGTACACATATCCGGCAAAAAACTGAGTAATCAGCCACATTCAGCAGGCGACAGTAGTGGCGAAGATATATGTCATCTGTACGTCACCGATGCGTCATCAAGTAGATGGTTCCTGGTGGACACTAGGGCCGACGTGTCGGTAATACCACCTAGTGGTAAGGATCGCTTCAATGGTTCACACAGTTGTAAATTGTTCGTCGCCAACAGTTCTCACATTGAAACGTTCGGCACCAAGACGGTAGTCTTAGATTTGGGACTACAGAGGAAATTCAAGTGGAGTTTCGTAATCGCCGCGGTAAAGTCAACACTAATTGGAGCGGATTTTTTACGAGAATTTTCTTTATTGGTAGACATGTGGATCGCAAGACAAACGTGCAGTCTGAAGGCATCATCAATAAAGGGGGTAAGTCAACAATTTTCACTTACAAGATTTCCGACCCTTTTGCCGACGTTTGTAAATTTTTTAGTGCCTTTAGATCATTTGTTAGCAAAGGTGGATTTAAAGGATTGGAGCAACAACTTTCTTCATCATTAGGAGCAGAGTATCATTAAAAAACTGTACCGAAGATTCGACGTCATAGCATGAATATGATGTTTCGCTAGTTAAAATTTAAGACCAGTCAGTATCATTAAAACCCTTTTGCCGATGTTTTTAAATTTTTTAGTGCCTTTAGATCATTTGTTAGCCAGGGATGAATTTAAAGGATTGCAGCAACACCTTTCTTCATCATTAGAAGCAGAGTATCATTAAAAAACTGTACCGAAGATTCCACGTCATAATATGAATACGATGTTTCGCTAGTTAAAATTGGAGACCCATCAGTATGCGAAAGTAAGGAATTAGGTTTTACGTAGTCCGTTTTTTCAAAATTATGAACCTTTTTATTTCGCGCATCAGCAGTTACTTTATCTTTTTTTTCGTGGGAGAGTAAAACTGTTATTTCAAGAGTTGGATGATGTACATCTCTTCTGGGAGAGATACGGGATTCAAACAATGGAGATTAACAGTAGTGCATCTATCAAGAAATACAAGATCTAGGGTTCTGTGGTTTATATTTAAAATATCATTGACTTGTTGAAGACACAGATCAGATAGCTTATCTAAGAAATCATTTATCCAATCACTATTGGAAACAGGAGTAAGAAATGAAGAATCGTCAGACGATCTCCAAGTCACAAAAGGTGGGTTAAAATCACCCAGCACAATAGGAACGTCATTATTTTTTAACAAATTATAAGCTTTTTCGTTGGCGTGTATAAAATAATGCAAGATAAAAGGACGCTTATAGATTAAATCCCCTTCTTTGATAGATTAAATGGAAAAGTAAACAAAATTATAAAAACCTAACTGAAAGACGTCCTCAAATGTCCCAAAAAGGACAAGTTTACACAAAAGTACGAATTTAATATTAAAAAACACTGGAATTACTTAAATATTTTCGCAACCAAATTATCAAACAACCTGTTCAGAACGAGAGTTGAGAACTAGCTAAGGTAAACCGTTCAGCTAACCGAGACACAGAAGACATTGATACTGGTCTGGCGTGTCAGATTACCGTACAAAGGGCTACAAACAACCGTATTTTGAGGTTCATTACCGAACACATTTTTTATGATTTTTTTTTATGGGTAGTTCAAGAAAAGTACTGTTCAATAACTATTGGCATATAAATATTTAAAAAACAAATTAATTGAATCCTTTAAATTAAATTTGTTTTAAGAGTTAGGTAAATAAAAAATTGGGAAGAGTTTTAGTTAACAAGAACCTGCGGGTCATTGATTTTGTATGCCTTTTTTTGATCTGCGTGCAAATATGATTTTGTCCTAATACTTATCATTGCTTCCGTTACGGAAAATTTCCCAGCTTTAGTTTTCCTAAGTTGCATTCTTTGTGCAATATTTGAGTCAGGCAAACATTTTTGTTGTTCTCTATCATCAAATCCACTGGGCAAATTGATAGAGTATGATTTTGATGTCATTGGAAATATAATTAAATAAATCACAAATTTGAAGCTAAAAATTATTAATTTATTACGCAAAATTCAGAGAAAACTGTTTTCAAACTTGAAAGTTAGTAGTTTCAACGGATTGATTTCATCTTCACACGAGCACAGCTCAGGAAGTTGGGTGGGTGAGTTCGTTGATAAATCGTTAGAAAGCTCCATTTATTGCCTTTCAAATAATTACTTAATATAAGTATTTCGTAAGTAAGTTAATAGCAATAATGTGCATCAAAGTCATGAAATACTAATTAACGCTGTAACTCCTAAGGGTGTGAAAAAAGACCCCCCCCTCTCCTATTCGATTTTTTGCTCGACATCACCTTTCACCTCTTTAAATAGTTGCACTCTATCGCGGGACACCCTGTATTTATAAATTTGCCTGCCAAAGAGCAAGTGAGTGTTATTTTTCGTATTTTTGTCCGTGTATAAAAGGAGAGCGAGTTGGAGTTTTTCTTCATAGTCTTGTATATTCTCTAAAAGAAGTGATTTGCTGTGTTGGAGAAAGGGATTGACAGTAAATTTTATCAATATGGAAAATAACAATTAGTATTATAGAAAAGGTCGGTTTTCCAAAATACTTTTGTTTCCTTTGTAATTGGGATTCGCGATACAAGGAAAACCAATATGAGTATAGAAATTGGATTCTGAGAACTCCCACAAACCAACAAAATTTGTGATTACGCAACGATCCAATAAGAGGATATTACTGATATATTGGTGCCACCACTCCATATAAAATTGGGAATCTGTGCAAAATTCGTCGAAGTGGTAGTCAAAGATGTTGAGAGCGCGTTTGTTTGAATACCATATTTTCAAAACTCAGCGATGATAAAATTAAATCTGGTACGTATTATATTAATTATAACAACACATTATTGTCTATTTAAATGTTTTCATATTTATATTTGTTTAACTTCGCTCTATTTTTATTGCTCAAAACATTTTTTGTGCAAATCCTTTTTTAATTTTAAACAGGAAATTAATGAAAAGCGAAGCCTTCACAAACTTACTGAAAAACAATCACCTGAATGCCTAGATCGCTCTAAAAGAAGTAATCGAGGGTGCTTTAGGGAAAAATCGGGTACATCCAGACGATATAAGGAAAAGAGTCGATAATATATTGCATCAACAGAAAGGTTAAGCTTCCAATAATCTCCTCAGAATATTAATAATTTCTCTGAATCAACCATGGAAAAGCACACGAAGATAATTCTTTTGATATCAATCCTCACGTTCATAGATGCAGAATGGATAACAGTTCCTGACACTACTGGTCCACATTGGTTACCGATTTCCAAAACCCATATTTCTTGTCCGACCAAATTATTTGTACCCCTATCAGGCCTGAGTGATAACCATATCACCATTTCATTCACTAGACCTTCTTCTGGAATATCAACTTAAGTAAAAGGACTCTCTTGCCATTAACAGGCATACTCCACCTCCTGTAGTTGGGGAATCTTTTCCAATGATGTTTTAAATTCTGTCTCAAATGCCTTCATTAGTCCCGAAGAATGTATCACCGCTGCTAGACGTTGGTTAGATGGTGACAGGGCAGTTCCTCCTCCTTTCCCTTCTAAGTCTTGCACATCTTGGAATACAAAACATACTGTCAGTGAATTTGCAATTTTTGTTAATGAACACAATGTAGGGTTTGATCCATATAGTAACAAACTTGTTGATAGTACTTTGCCATCAGGTGAGCCAATGAGATTGCCAGCTATGACTCCTATCGACACCATTCATGAAGGTATCATGTGGAATGGACTCTCCGATAACGAAGTAGATCGCTGCTCAATGGTATCTTCTCCGGGGTATCCCTTCAGTACTAAATGGGGAAAGGGATGTCTGAAGAGGATTTCAAATCAGTGAAGTTTTGGGGACCAGACTTCCAAGCACACTCATTAATTAAAGCATGTACTATAAGGATATGTGGTGTGATTGGATTAAAATTTTTTGATCGGACATGGGGACAAATTTGCCCTGTCCGATGAAATGTATCTTTCCGATCTTATGCACAAATTCAATTGTAATGTTATTTAGAAAAAAAACAAAAAAAAATAATTACAATTTATGTTTTCAAACATATTGCTATATATACATATACAGTATCTAACTTTTTTTTAAACCACATACATAAAACACTGTATAAAAATTAAGTCACTTCATAATTTATTTAAAAAAAAAATTAAAAGTTTTTTGTCAATTTTTAATTGTGACGTTAAACGTGAAAGGAATATTAAAATTTTTCACAGTCTTCAATTAAATTAAATATATTAAATAAATATATATTAAATCAATATATATTAAATAAATATATATTAAATAAATATATATTAAATAAATATATACTAAATATACTTAAATACTTTATATAATTTTGACATTAAAATGCATAGTCACAGGTTGTTCGGGAGTGAGCGACAATGAAAAAATTGCCTTTTTAAGTTCCCGGAAGGTGATGAAGACCTGCTGGACAAGTTGTAAGGACAAAATTTCGTTTATCTTTTAACTTACTTCTTGTTTAGCTTCGACAGTGTAAAGATCGGCAAGTTGCGAGGATAAATATATTTGACTGAAAATAAAACTGAACTTTGGTTGTCAAATATAAAACTTAAATAGATATTGTTTTATTTAATACATGGCATAATCTAACAACTAGCAATTTACAGCCCTATTCTGGCAAATTAACAAATTGTTAACCAGTATTTTGAATATTTCTATGTGTTTGTTGTTTTCAATACAAAATTTAAAGCTAAAAAAACAAATTTTGTTAATGAAATTGTCAATAACTGAAAAGCAGTTGACAATTTTTTAAAAATTTTTTTTTTTTGAGCTTCAAATTTTGTTTTGAAACAAAAAATTACAAAAAACACATAGAAATATTCAAAATACTGGTTAAGAATTTGTTAATTTGCCAGAATAGGGCTGATAGTGTCCAGTAGCAGGTTCATTAAGCCCTAGCAGTACATTAGCAAATTTAATTCATCCATCTGAAAATATTATAATATTGCTTCAATAACTGAAAATGTGCTTAGAGTGAAGAAAGTCAGATTTGAAAAAACTTAAAACACTCTCACGACTTTAAAAATCAATATTTTCAAAAATGGTTAGCTTTGGAAGAAACTTCATTTAATTCTCCATAACGTGGTGTTTATTGTCCAGAAATATCTCGGTCCAAAAATTTACGAGGAGCGTTCAAAAAAAAGTAACCTCTAAATTGTGAATTTGCCACCTTAAAACACCATGAAAGGTCATTCTAAGGTCAACATTGCTTATGAAAAAAATATTTGTCGTTTTCTTGTGCATAAAAATGTTTACGTAATGTAGTAGCGTAAAACTGTTATTTAACGAGTTATAGAGTAGTTAAGCCATGCACCATTTTTTGACCGTTTTTGGGTATAAAAGCTCCGGGGGCCTGGAGCTTTTTTCCACTACCGAAGTCTAGTTTTTTTGCAAATCTTATTTTTTAGCCTCAATCTAACGGAAAGTGGACGGGGAGCGAAGAAAATCAGAAAAAGGCATTTTCCATATATCTTGTGGGTGCTCTAATATACAGTGATGGAAAAAATAATAGAAACGACATACATTCTCACAATTCAAACCATATTGATAATATTCTTGGCAAATTCTATGAAAGGAGCCCACTGTAAACGATTAATTGATAACAGTACTTTATTTTGTTTTCGCTTTTGTGCATCTTTCGTCATAAATACTTGTTGTGTTTGAGTGTTTTTATTTGACCACGATTTTGCATTGGAAAAAAAAATAGAAACGCGATTAGATTTCGTCAAGATATCTTCTTAAAACGTGTGAAATATTTTATATGAGGTACTTTTTGGAAATTTGAAGATGAAATAAGGCGTCAGAATAACAAATTTTATTTATTATTTTATTAAATTTGTCCTTTTATGTTGTTTTTAGATTCAGAATGGGTCGTGGAGTGCATTGCACCGAAGTGGAAAGAGAAGTTATCGGTAATCTCAAAAACGAAGGCAAATCAATGGCTGAAAATGCGCAATTAATGAATTGTTAAAAAAAAGTATTTTCCGCAATTCATTTTTCCGCAAGAAAAAAAAGAAAAAAGAGGCAGAAAGCGAAAGACCTCCCAAAAATTTGATCAGCTTCTTGTTCGGCAGGCAAAAAAAAATCCATTTCAATCATCGGAAGAACTAAGGAAGGAGTTAAATGCACCTGTGACTAGCCGTACAATACGGAATAGGCTGATAGAACGTGGTTTGGAGGCACATTCAGCAAGGAAAGTAACATTACTCAGCAAGAAAAACATCCAGAACCGGGTCCATTTTGCAAAAAGACATTCAGGGTGGACAAATTGGAAAAACGTCTTGTGGTCTGACGAAACAAAGGTGAATTTGTTTGGATCTGACGGAAAACCCCAAGTAAGACGCCCAAAGAATACTGCGCACGATCCAAAATACACAATAAAAACCATTAAGCATGGTGGTGGCAACATTATGATATGGGGATGTTTTTCATCAACGGGTGTTGGTCCAATATATTGGGTGAAAGGTAAAATGTGCGCCACGGACTACGTAAACATACAAAACAGTATAATGCTGCCATATGCAGAGGAAGAAATGCCATTAAAGTGGGAGTTCCAGCAAGATAATGACCCCAAACACTCATCAAAACTTGCAAAAAAGTGGTTCCAGGACAACAAAGTTTCTTTGATGGAATGGCCTTCACAATCACCAGACCTTAATCCAATAGAACACCTATGGGGAATACTAAAAAAACGAATTGCTGGGTTTAAGTCTAAAAATAAGGAAGATTTGTGGAAAAAGTGGAGTCCGTATGGTACGCTATTGATCCTTCACTTTGTTCCAACCTGGTGAATTGCATGGGTCGTCGGTGTGCCAAAGTTCTAGAAAACCGTGGTAGAACTACAAAATATTAAAAAAAAAATGAATTTTACTTATTATTATTATTTACTTATTTTTTACTTATTATTATCATCAAAGACTTTGAAAAGTTTCTATTTTTTTTTCCAAGCGTAATAAATGAAATAACATTTTTTGTTACATGAACTTTTAGAAATACCTTTTTATTTTTTTTATTTTGAAACATAATGGAATAAATATTAAATAAAAATTATAACATTAAAAAAAAATCATTTTACAGAAGAAATTTTGAAAGTTAAACAAAAAAAATGGTCGTTTCTATTATTTTTTCCATCACTGTATATATATCTGTGCGTAGTGACCATTTCATAATAAATAAATCGCATGGTAAAAACCCAAAGAAACCATAAACAAAAAGATTAAAATCTCGAAGGAAGACACAAGAAAAAAACCGATTATTTTACGCGAAGGTGCTAAAAACGAAGAAGGAATAGGAACCGGCTGCTCGCTGTTGCCACGTCTCGTGGGTCGATCTTTGTTGTAATTCGATCGCCCCTGGCTAGCCCACCCCTCCTGGCCTAAAAAACAAAGACCAGCCATGGTGACCCTGCACCGATTCTCAGGTCACTTTGCAAAGTTTAACACAACTTAAAACAAAGTCGAACAAATATGCAACACTTTACGGTTGATGATGTACGTTAATTTCTTGCCATAAGAAATACGCGGCAAAGGATTTAATCCAGTTTTGCATTTTAGTTTTGGTGCAATTTTCATTAAGTTTGGTATTTGAGCTTTCGATTGTATACTCCAATAGCAACCGCAATTCTTATTCAGTTGCTATCGAAGCGTCATTCACTGCCTCCAAAACAATTCAGCCACGAACACACGATTCACGCCCACTGTTGAAGAATAAATCTTACAACCTGGAAACTCGCTTCTGATACCACATCCAGGACGAAATAAAATTAAGGACATCGAATATCAAGGACGAAACTACACCCATAGCCATCGGGCCCATACCAGGATTTTGTGATATTCTTCCATTTAATCTTTTATTTATCAAATTATTATATATATATATCTGTGCGTAGTGACCATTTCAGAGTAGAATCACTTAAAGTTAACCTAAAAGAAGTAAATTTTCATTAATAAATTGAATTCAAATTTAAAGTTTTTTTTTAAAGTGAAAACCACTACAGTGTAAATTATCAAAGTTATAATAGATCATTTAGATCGATTATATAAATGTGAATCTAAAGTTAAATAAATTCAGTTAAATTAAAGTTTGAATTAATCGTTTCAATCGGTGGTTAAACGTAAATTTAATAAGTAAAAGTTAAGTCAAATTATCAAAAATAAAAATCAGTAAAATTTTAAGTCCCAAAAATAAATCTTCTGATCAATTACTTAAAGTAAATTTTAAATAATCGATTTATTTCAAATTTATAAATAGTATCACCCATCCATTTAAACGAACAATAGTACGCTACGCACTTAGCCTTTTAATAATGATGTTGTGACCTGAAGTCGCAACCACTACAAATCCCGACCACACACACACTATCCATACATATCAGTGCGGTGATTTTGATATGTTTTCAAGTGCGAGACCTTGAAATAGTGCATTTGCCTAAACATATCATATGTCGCCAAGCGCAATGACTTAAACTGCGAGACCTTCAAGAACGACAGTGCATTTACCTAGCCTAAATGCTGAACAAACAGTTTCTACGGCGTACGCTCAAGCCATCAGCGGCGTCGCAGACAACGACAGCGTTGTACTATGCACAAGCATATGTTGGTACATGGCGAGGGTAAATGTAATGTATGTGTGTGTGAGCGAAGGTAATAAGCGGCGGTCAGTGCGAAGACTCGAGGCAGAGTGGAGCTAACAGTCAGCTCAAGAGGAAGTGTTTGATTTTTCGTTGCGCTAAAACCCCTTCTTGGATCCCCTTCTCCATACGGAAAGTACGGGAACCAAGCAAACAAAACAATTGGTGGCAGCGGAGGGATACCTCATCCCTAATTGAATTGAAAAATTTTTAAGAACACTAAAAGATTGGTGAAATCTAGATAAACATATATATATATATATATTTATAAAAAAAAAAAAAGAGGAAACAGTGTTAAAAAGAAAACAAAATTAAAAAAAAAAATATATATATGTACATATATATATACAAACAGCAACTCATTTTTATAAAGGCAACATAATCATCAAGAACAATAAGAAGCAGCAGATAAAAAAAAATATAAAATAAACAAACGTCAATTCTCCACGAAAGTGCAGTAAAATGATCATCAAAAACGACAAGAAGCAGCAGATTTAATAAAAAAAACAACAAACGTCAATTCTTCACGAAGGTGTAATAACATAGTCAACAAGAAGCAGCAGATTTAATAAAAAGCAACAAACCTCAATTCTTCACGAAGGGATAGTCATCAAGAACAATAAGAAGCAGCAGATTTAATAAAAAGTAACAAACATCAATTCTTCACGAAGGTGCATTAAGCAGCAGATGGTCAGCGTCAGATCGTTAAATAAAGCGAAAACGACATAAAACGTCAGTGAGTTATAAATTTCCCATTAATTATTACATTATATACAAAAAAAATCATTCATATTGTTTTTCATTTCATTAAAAAATTTGTGTTATATATCTGATAATTTTGTGTATAATCATTATATAAGATCATATTTCTCCTATATACAATTGATAAAGAAAATAGCCAGTGATTCCTTTTGTTAAAAAAAAAGAAGCAAACAAAACAATGATTATCTTATAAGTTATTATTATTAATTATCATTGAAATTATAATTATTAATTATCATTGAAATTATTATTATTAATTATCATTGAAATCATTATTATTAATTGACCTTGAAATCATTATTAATAATTATCATTGAATTTTGAGAAAGACGCAAAATTAAACAAATTAGAAATAGGATTTGTGAATTAATTGTTGTACATTTGATATTTTGTAAAGATTTTATAAAGTCAACTAAAGACTGACCAATAAAATTGTAACGTTTGATTGAACCGAAAGCGTTTTGATTTAGCGTCCCAAAATTATAGATAAGAGAAATTTTGGAACGACCCCTGGACAGCCACTTTGCTGGCCCAGCTATAGACGCCGGTAAGGCGGTACGTTACAAAAAGGTGCAGCAATTTGAGCGTTCATCCGGTATTTTTGACCCAATACAACCGAGTGTGTTCGCGACACCGCCTGTATTGGGTCAAAGAAATTAAGAAGTGATTATTAAACAGCTTTTGATACCAACTAGTAACGGATGTGTAAAAATAGTTTTTTCTATTACGAACTACATAAAATTCATGGTTTTTGCAAAAAAAAATTTTTATACATAATAAAATTATATTTGACCGACTTCAGGCTGTGTTAAGAGTATGAATTTATAATAATAATTATAATATATGTTGCGAAAGTTTTGAGCCTTCAAAAGAAGTGTTAAAACGTTTCAAGTCCAAATTATGTACGTCCTATTGACGTTCGGGCCTCGAATGATTGACGTGCTATAATGGTGGAATTAAAATTAAATTACAGTAAGAAATTAGATTAAGATTAGAGCAAGAATGATATTGTAATTATTATCACCACTTCCAAAAATAAGGGAATAGACAGTTAACACTAAATTCTGGGTTAGCTCTTCCTAAAATCTCACTGCAATAAAAATTTCGTCAATGTTCCCGCTGTCGTCTATTGCCGAAATCATGACTATAGAAGGAACGCTTACAAGATGCCGAGTGCTCAAATTCAATGGTAAGATTTTAATTCAATATAATATAATATACTATATTAGACAATATAATATACAATATAATATAATATGTCGACATTAGGATTGCCAGCGCCCAATCGTTCGATCCACAATGCATTCAATTCAGAATTGCAACGGGAGCAAGCCTATGATCGAAATGAGCTGGCCGAAAGAGTCCGAACAAATGTGGCACTTTTGAATCCCGAGCAGAAGAACGTGTACGATTCGCTGATGAAGGTTATTGACGATGAAACGGGAGGCATTTACTTTCTCGATGCTCCCGGTGGGACAGGCAAGACATTCGTCATTTCGTTAATTCTGGCAACAATTCGGTCAAGATCACAAATTGCGTTGGCTGTTGCATCTTCTGGAGTTGCTGCTACATTGCTGGAAGGCGGTCGAACTGCACATTCCGCTTTGAAGCTGCCGATGAATCTTCTCACAGTTGACAAGCCAACGTGCACAATAACCAAGAATTCGGCGACAGGCAAATTGATGAGAGAATGCAAAATCATCATTTGGGATGAATGCACGATGGCGCATAAACGAGCTTTAGAGGCAGTTGACCGAACAATGAAGGATTTACGAGGTGATTTAAGACGATTTGGTGGAGCTTTGATATTGCTCTCCGGAGATTTTCGCCAAACACTTCCCGTCATACCGAAATCTTCTGCTGCCGATGAACTAAACGCGTGCTTGAAATCGTCGTATTTGTGGCGACATGTCCAGAAGTTGCAATTGACCACAAACATGAGAGTCGCGTTGCAGAACGACCCATCGGCTGCTGAATTTTCGAGACAACTGCTGGAGGTTGGCAACGGCCAAATTCCTGTTGATGTATCGACTGGATTGATATCGTTCCCTGAAAATTTTTGTGAATTCACATCGTCTAAGGAGGAACTCATCAGCAAAGTGTTCCCCGGCATTGCACAAAATTACAAAAATCTCGATTGGATTGGTGAACGGGCAATACTAGCAGCAAAGAATAAGGACGTCGATAGCTTAAACTTAATTATTCAAAGTCAAATCCCAGGACAACTGCATACCTACAAATCTGTTGATTGTGTGACTGACGAAAATGAAGCGACCAACTACCCGACGGAATTTTTGAACTCGCTTGATGTACCAGGAACTCCACCACATAATTTACAGCTGAAGGTGGGATCGGCCATAATCATGTTGCGGAATCTCAATCTTCCAAAATTGTGCAACGGCACGCGGTTGTCCGTCAAAAAGCTAATGAACAATGTGATTCAGGCGACAATCATCAAGGGCAAATTCAAAGGAGAGGAAGTCCTTATCCCACGAATTCCCATTATTCCGACTGACCTTCCATTTCAATTCAAGCGGATTCAGTTCCCCGTTCGATTGGCATTTACGATGACAATTAATAAATCACAAGGCCAATCACTAGAAGTCTGTGGGATTAATCTCGAATTTCCCTGTTTTTCGCACGGTCAGCTGTACGTTGCATGTTCGCGTGTTGGGAAACCGTCTTCGTTATTTGTTTTTGCGCCGGAAAACAAATCAAAAAACATTGTTCATCAAATCGCTCTCTACTGATTCCATTCAAATAAATCACATTGAAAATTAAAATATTTGTGTTGTTTTATTACTCTAGAGTTTGTCCGAAGGCTTAAAATTGGGGCGAGGCGAAGTGCGCCGGGTCCGCTATTTGGTATATCGGTTCAGTGCACATATCATTCTTCTTCGAAATATCCATCCCCCACGACTTTACAGCGAAACCAGACTTTCAGTGAAAATAACATTTGAAGGCAAAACAACGTTTGCCGGGTCAGCTAGTATAATATAATATACTTTCATACAATATAGAAAATGTATTTAACAAAGTTGAAAGTAGCTTAACCATCCGTGGACAATTTCTTCAGGACCATTATTTCAGATATGTGCGTTTCAGAGTTTATATTGGAATGGCAGATGCGGCAAAAGGGCATTGACGAAATCAAAACTTTTTGATAAACTATTTTTTGGTAAGTAATGTATATTTTTACATTGCTCAATATTAATCTTTTTTAGTAATAATTGGTTTTAATTAGGAATTTATGTTAATAAAGACCGCAAGGAGTTCAAAAAGGAAATCAGAAAGACAGGAAACAATTGAGCCACAACAGGTTTAAACAGCGCAAATTTAAAAAAATCTTTTAATGACATAGATTTCGAGTAAAAAAGTGGTAAGGATTGTGGTTAAGATGTGAGAATGTAAGTCGCTTCCCTCGTTTACACCCTACACAAAAGCATAGGATTGTTTATTTAAGACTTGAAGCATTGAAATATTTTTTTTATTCATATATATTGTACATTCCGTATCTCCTACTAATTTGGGATAACTACCTTGTCGTGGTGTAGGGGCTTAATTTGCAACACAGCGGGCTATGACGACGGTAACCTCGGCTGCAGAGAGCCTTGGTTCCTGGTACAGGCTGTTGTGGAGCCTTGGTTACCATGTCGTACAGGCTGTTGTGGAGCAATAAACTAAAACTTATCCCACCCTTAACTCCGGGGTCGAGGGATGGCGCCCACCGAGTTCAAAGTTTGCAGCCAAGGGTAATCTGTGCTGTATTCTAGCGTATTCCCTCTCTGACCTGGCCGAACCAGAGAGAAACACTGACTCTACCAGGGTATTAGGGCTCGCCATGGTCGACTTTCTCTTTCCCCTTTTTACCTCATAGCCTCCCGCGCTGCTCCGGTGGCAAAGGGGGCGTACGAAACAGATGATGACAACAACAAATTTAAATACAACAAACCAACCCGCAGTGCTAGAGGATAGCACAGAAGATGAAATGCTTGTCTCTAGTCAGGAGGCAATGGTTGAAGGCACAGAGAGTACCAGCCATAGTACTCCTGGGTCTTCTAGTCATCCACAAACCTCCATACCCGAGACCACCAGCCACAGTGGCTCGACTAAACCGTCCACATTCTGCTCCAATGTGACCACCAGCCATAGTGGTCCGAAGAGCAGGAGAATCCACGGCGCGCTACTGAACGCGAAATATACCAAGTCTCTGTTCATTCTTGCCAAGATCGACAAGATTGCGGAGCAGGGTACGGTTCAGGAGCGCGACGTGGAAGACAAACAAAAGTGCGAGGCTACGACTGATGAGTACCTAAAGTACCAGGCCACTCAGGCGGCTGACGCAGCCAATTCAAAGCGAAATCGGTCGCAAGATGCGATAGACAATGTTTCGAGGAGGGCAAAGGTCAGCGGCAAGTCAACCGTGGCTGAGCAACCGACAACCAGCCAGCGCGCCTTTAGTGAGGTGGCCAGGGATCACCTACAGGTGACGCTGATTGACGCCAACTCGAACAGCCATAAGCGGATTTCGGAAGAGTGGGGCAACATCGAAGCCAAGTTGTCCGAGATGATCATTGAGCATCTTCTCGGCAACAAGGGTGGTGCGCTTCCATCTTTCGAATTTGCGGATGTAGTGCGAGGATTCCGGGTGATCAAATGCGAGGATCAGTTCTCCAAAGAATTCTTAAGCGAGTGCGTCTCTAAGATCAGAGACGCTTGGGATGGCTTAAGCTAATCCCGGCTAAGGATATTCCGAGGAGACCTCGTGCTCGCATGTGGTTGCCCAAGATGAAGCTTGAGAAAAACAAGCTCATCGAAATCCTCCAACTGCACAATCCAGACATGCCCATGAACGACTGGGCTGTCATCAAAACTGAAGACCCCAGCGTAACAGCATGACCTTCCTACTGCTTATCTCGGACGAGTGACTGGGTGCTCTGGAGAAAGCGGGCAACACCCTTAGGTTTGGCATCCGTCGTGCCAAGCTAAAAATTTTCAAGGACCCGTCTGCGGAAGAAGGCGTCAGCGTCGATGATATCCTCGATTCCCTGACAATCGAGGATCCGCCGTCGCCTTCCACGCAGCAGCTACAACCACCAGCCACATAATGCCACTCTCGATAGTACAGGTTAACCTGCAGCACGCCAGATGTGCTGCTGATAACTTGGCCATCCTCATGATGGAGGATGGTATCGACGTGGGCATCACACAGGAGTCACCTGGGTCAGAGACTCAGTAGTAAAAGGGTTCCAGAACAACCACTACAATATCTACTACAATAGAACAGCAGGTAAGCCAAGAACTTGCATTGTAGCCAAAAAGCACATACACTTATTTCTACTCCCTAACCTTAGCTCTTCAGACCTGACAGTTGTCAAACTGGAGGGCGCCGATAGCCTTTTTATAGCCTAAGCCTATATGGGCCACGACAGGGAAGCTCCTCCAGACGAGGTGAAGCGATTAGTGGCTGCGGCAATGCAAGACAACATCACCACAATTTTGGGCTGCGATGCCAATGCGAGACACACACTATGGGGCAGCTCTGAAATAAACACTAGAGGTGAGTTTTTATTCGACTTCATAATTAACTCTAATTTAAACATATGCAATAAAGGAAATACACCTACTTTCACCTTTCCAAGTACTGACAACTTCACAGGTTGGAGTGAAGTCTTGGATATTACCCTCCTATTCGAAAACGAGTCTCTAAAAGCAGTCCATTGGAGAGTTTCGAGCAAAATTCCTTCTCGGATCACAGCTTGATCTTCTTTGATTTGAACCTTGAAATAGTGGCCCCTCCTCCATTTCGTAACCCCAAACGTACAGACTGGGCCAAATTTGCCAAAGTGGCTAGCCCAAAAATCCGTTCTTTAGCCTACAAGCAAATCTCAACTGCGGAGGAGATAGACTCTTCCGTGGAGGCCCTAGAGCAAACCATGCAGGTTGCCTTCATGTCCCACTAGCAGGGGCAAGAAGAAATCTCTTCCTCCGTGGTGGAGCAAAGATCTATCCGACCTTAGGAAAAGGGTTAGGAAAATTTTCAAATCGTGTCATAGGCAGTGTTTTTGGCAACCATACAGAGACATGCTCAAAACCTACAAGAAAGCAATTCGAGACGCGAAAAAAACATTCTTGGCAGGAATACACCCAATCAATCGACAATATAAAAGAATCGGCAAGACTTAGCAAAATTCTGTCCAAAGAAAGCACCAGTCCATATTTCATTCGGAAAGAAGATGGTACGTGGACAGAATCTGTCAATGAATCACTATAACACTTACTCAACACATACTTCCCTTCTGCAGGAGCAGCTCCAATGAGACCTTAGGTTTAGAATCACCCGGGGCAACTGCGGCGGTTCCGACTGGCTCCTTTATCTCAATGGAAAGGGTTATCTGGGCCTTAAGCAGCTTCTCTCCATACAAATCTCCAGGTCCCGACGGCATTCTTCCAATAATGTTGCAGAAACTACAAGATTTATTTGCACCTATCCTACTCTCTATCTTCACAAATTGCCTCTGCCTTAACTACACTCCAAGGAGCTGAATTTTTTTTACTATTTTTAAGTATTTAAGTTCAACTTTAAATACTAAAACAAACATTAAAACAAACTATAAATAGGTCCACAGAACCACCGCTAGTAAATTAATAAGGATAGTTTAGGCTTGGGAGAGGTAAGGGTAAGCGCCCAGTAACACTGTAAGCGAATAAATGTGCTCACGCGACACTAGCGCGCTAATTGATGTACGAATTGCTCAGTTGACAGTCAGAGTGTAAACGACCGCTAGGCGAGAAGATTCCCATCGGCTGCCAACACTATACTAAGTTGAGTACCAACGCGATACTGTATAGCGAAACCTACCTACACCAAACCCACCACACTCATGCGGTGAATGAAAACCTAGCTGGCTACATGTTCGACCAGCGCAAGAAAAATCATTCTTGCTGCGACCGCCACTTAGGTAAGTCATCTACTTGTTCTAACTCTTGCATCATAGCCTCGTTGTACTGAGACGGTTGTCTAGTACGTCAAGAATTTTTCTAAGTCTTTTTTTAAGAAAATTTTTCTAAGTCTTTTAGTCAAGAAAAATTTCTAAGTCTTTTCGCTATGGCCGTAGCCTAGTACGTCGAGAATTTTTCTAAGTCTTTTAGTCAAGAAAAATTTCTAAGTCTTTTCGCTATGGCCGTTGCCTAGTACGTTAAGAATTTTGTTTCTTTTTTTAAGAAAATTTTTCTAAGTCTTTTAGTCAAGAAAAATTTCTAAGTCTTTTCGCTATGGCCGTTGCCTAGTACGTTAAGAATTTTGTTTCTTTTTTTAAGAAAATTTTTCTAAGTCTTTTAGTCAAGAAAAATTTCTAAGTCTTTTCGCTATGGCCGTAGCCTAGTACGTCGAGAATTTTTCTAAGTCTTTTTTAAGAAAATTTTTCCAAGTCTTTTAGTCAAGAAAAATTTCTAAGTCTTTTCGCTATGGCCGTTGCCTAGTACGTTAAGAATTTTGTTTCTTTTTTTAAGAAAATTTTTCTAAGTCTTTTAGTCAAGAAAAATTTCTAAGTCTTTTCGCTATAGCCGATGCCTAGTACGTCGAAAATTATGGGCAAGCATGGGGGCGGCTGAATCAAATGCATGACCAAGGCTACTTGATGAGGCGCGAGCATTTGAGGAACTTTATCAAGCTTCCATAGTTAAGGGGCCATGGCGAGAATGCTTGTTACCAGGGTGAGTGCTAGAAATGCCCAGGTAAGCCAAAGCATAACAGTGCGTTATGTCCGAATCGTGAGCCGAAACCACGTATGGTAAACATCAATAATGTGCAAGTTAAGCCAGACCAATTGGAGTACAAGAACGAACAGTATTGACAACAGGATGGAGCAGGTAAAGCATCATGCAAGGAGCAAGTCAAACAAAATGTGGAGCAAGTGAGCAATCCTGAAGAGCAAGTGAAAACAATTGATAGCAAGATAATATTACTGGGCGAGCGAGAATTATTATTAAAAAAGCGAGCTAGAGTAAGTACGAATAATGATTCTGTACAAGATAACAAAAAGGCTAAAACTACAAATGAAATTTCTGTAGACAAAATTTGTGAGCAAGAAAATAAATCTAGCAAAATTTCATGTATTGAACAATATCCAAAGTCTTTTAATATTGTGCAAGATTAAACTGTAGCAATTTTACTTCGTACGGAATCAAATTTCTACTCAATTTGACACTACATCGCTCACCAGCGACGACCAGTGATCTGTCCCAGTACGGACAGATTTAGCCGCCAAACCTGCCGAGTCAACCCCAGCCACCAAGTCCTTCCACGGGAAGGCGTAGGCCGGTGATGAACCCAACCAAACACGGCGTTGCGCCATCGAAGGCTTGATACAACGCGGTAGTATGGGCTTAAACGGCATTAGCCAAATTTAATAGAAATTGAAATGGGTTTTAATCTTAATTGCAAACTAATTCAACAATTTAATTGTTTATAATTTCATTTAACAAGTTCATAAGCTAAATTTAGTTAATAAATAAAGTTCATTCCGAATTCACATGAATATAATTTACCTCATGAGTTTTATAATTAGGATTATAAGTTACTTAACAAGTCATAATGGAATAAAGCCTGAAATAAATAATTTGTTGCTGATAAAAGTACGGATTTAATTAACTTACGTAAGATTTATCCGCGTGCTTAATTAGGTAACTTTAAATTAATTCAAAGGTCCTCAACCAAAATAGAGGTAATGCGATCATAGTATGTCGTAACACGATTCCCACACAAATATAGGGGAATAGTCAGTATGGCGGCTGAAGACCGTACAGATTTAACCCTTCGTGGGACCCTAAGGTCCGTAGGGACTTTTTCGATTTTGAATCGCAAATTACTCCTATTTTGGCCACTACGACCCCCTCCTAAAGTTACCATGTATTCCTGGAACATTTAGTCCTGCGTCTTTTACGGGTTCGATCATTAAAATCGGACCAGTGGTTACCGAGATCTAAGGATTTACTCTTACTGCCTACGAGAAAGGTCCCTAAAGTCCCCTGGGACATAGTATGAAAATTAAGCAAATTAACGGTATTACTTCGTGGAATTCATTGTTTTATGGCTCAAAATTGCAGCTGCGTTTAGTTTCAAGGTAAAATAAATATTTTTGCTAATTGGGTTTTCCAAGAAATGAGCAGGGGGAGGTATAAGTTTGCTTATTTTATTGCTTTGTTCATCCCTGATGCATTTGTCTTATGCCTGCGTGCCTACCTGAATGTTGGGGAAAAAAAAGGTATATAAACCAGTTGCTTCAAGAATATTCAACAGTTGTGTACTAACTTTTGAATTGAATTGAGCTAAAGAAAAATGTGCGAAGCAAATATCAATATAAATGAAATACTAAATGAACAAAGTTGTGATTTCGATGATGAAATAAGTGATCCATCGTTCCAAATAAATGAAGAAGCCTCTGATTGCGAAAGTGGAGCCACTATTGAATACTGGGACGAAGATACAAGTGACGATGATGATGAAACGCCGCCAAATCAAGAAACAACTTCAGATGACTATTATGTTGGCAAAAATGGTATGAAATGGAAGAAAGCGCCGCCACCAACTTCACGTGTAAGATCGCACAATATCTTCACCATGAGAAGTAGAGGAATAGGACCAATAATGACTTCGGATGATCCATTGAGCATATTCAAAACAATTTTTACCGAGGAAATGTCACACATAATCGTAAGAGAAACTAACCGAAAAGCCAAACAAACTATTGAAGCGTGGAATGAAGCTAATCCAACACGACCCAAAGAGTGGCAACCACTGACACCCAAGGTTTGATGCGTTCCTGGCAATGCTTATAGCTTCTGGCCTATATAAGTCAAACAATGAACCAGCTTACTGCCTGTTTGATACAAATCATTCACCAATCTTCAGAGCTGTAATGTCATTCAAAAGATTCAAACTGCTATTGAGGTACATACGATTTGACAACGTGAACACACGCATGGAAAGGTCACAGAGCAGCAAAACGGCAGCAATTGATGATTTTTTGAAAAGAACGTGCAAGGGTTAAACCTTGCACTATGTATATCTATGTATATCGTTTCAATAATTAATAATTGTTTGTAATAAGTAATGAAAGACGCAATTTTAATTATCTTTTCGATTACAACCATTGTGAGTATGTAATAATTAATGAAAGACGTTCACAATGTTTTTGTTATTAAATTACTTTGATGAAAATTTGTTATTCTTTTGGATTATGATTTGATTTATTTTATTTGTGTTGATGAACTCGGCTATGATATTTGATTAATTATTATGATATGAATTTCCTTGTTTTTGTTTTGCTATACAGTAAGTGAAGGTATATAATGGCGATAATGGCTACTTACATGAGGTGGTGAGATATTCAATCGGATTCCCGGGAATATCTCGTAGGAAACTACCCTTACGTTTGCAGTGGATGTTACGCGAGTTATGTGGACAATGTTTCTTATATAGGGGTAATTTAGTAACGTGATATAAATCGTATTTAGTTACAGGAATAAACCACGCTTGAATAGCGATGAATGTGGAGTTCTATTTATATTGTATGGCGCCTTTACCAAAGCTTTATATTGCTTTCATCCATATAACCAGCGATAGCTACTGCTCTTGTAGAGAACGAGATTTTCGGATCTTTATTATCTGTGTGCTCCCAGTCTTGACCTGTTTTATATTGACATTACCTGTGTTCTTAATTGATAATCTTTGATATAATTTTTTTTTAACTAAATCATGGTATATGATGTTCAACTGTTTCTGTTTGGTTATATCGGTTTACAGTTTTAAAACGAAATAATCACCTAATGTATGTATGGAGAATTAAGTCAATGAAAGCAACTACTACCGGTTCCTTTCCCCCCCCCCCCCACCCTAAATGATATTACCGCAGTTTACTGCGTAGGAGAATATATGAGCGATGTAGAGATCTGCTCATATAATCTTGCGAGAAAATTGAATTTAAAGATAGAAGATGTTAGAAACGAATGTTTCTATAATGTGGTGTCTACTTTTAATGGATATCGCAATAACAGAAGATTTAATAGGAATCTGTTCAGACGAAAGATACTGGATTTAGCAAACAATAAAGATCTGCTAAACAGTATTTTGACATACGTATATGATGATTACCATGGAAAAGCAACTGTAACGTCATATGGTGGTGTCAATGTATTTGTTGATAAATTTATAAATAAAAATTATGATATGATTTGCAAACATTTAGATTTAAATGTTTTCAAATCTATAAGTTATTATAATAGGTGGTATAAATTATACCTTGATGCTAGTTTATATCAGTCAAAGCGTAAGCGGCAGCAAATTAAGAATAAAAATAAATTAGATTTAAAATTAGCTTGTAGATTGAATAGGTATCATAAATTTAGATTCTTGGATGATGACTCATGCGACGCTGATTCTGAATGTGATGATGCTTCAGGTATCTCATTTGCTACTAGAATACGTCGTAGACACTTTGAAGATGTCACAAGATTTGTAGAGTTTCATCAGGAAAGACCACCACCGCCTATTCGTAGTTTAGAATTAATTAAAAAAATTAGATATGTGTTATATGTTCTACGAAATTCTAGATTTAAGCAAATATATAGGGGCGACATAATGTCGTATAGTGATTGGACGTATAAGGTCGCGCGATCTATTGAAATAGGTGGAGAAGCAAGAGAGCAACTTGAAATGGAAGATTTATCTTCCGTTTATAACAATACGACTGTTGCAATTCAACCTGAAATGATGGATGATATGAGTCCAGAATTGCAACAAGTTGCAGGGCCTGTGGTATTAGCTTCTACCCAAGGTACGGATAAGGTTTCTGCTACACAACCAGTAGCTGATGACTTTTGGATTAACAATTCCACGGGAGATGCTTTTGTAGACATTAAGCATGCTAGTTCTATGGAGTTATATATAACTAGTTTCAATTGGTCTAGCAGTCAGGCTGCTAATACTTGTCTCTTTGATTTGCCACTTCCTATATCTGGTTTAGCGATGCGTCCGGATCATCCCGCATCGATGCTTTTTAGTCAGTATGCTTATTGGCATGGCGACCTTAAACTATTCATTAAGATTAACACGACAACTTTTCATACGGGTAAACTGATTTTCAGTTGGTATTACTCACAACAATTTGATGCAAATTATGCACATCGAAGCAATATTGCTTCTAGTTGTTTATTGCCACATGTGGAGTATTTTTCTTCTGAAGGTAAAGATGTAATTTTAGAAATTCCATATAAAAATTATAGGTCTATGTTGTGTACTCGTAAGAAATTAGCTGATTCTAAACACTTGTATTTGGGCAATCTGAGATGCCATGTATTTAATCCATTAGTGTTAAGTGATGAAGCGTGTGATGTTGATGGCTATGTATATATGACTTGTGTTAACAACAAGTTCACGGGTATAATGCCACGGAGCGTTATACAGGCTGAAATGTTACCGGTTAAATCATTAATTAAGGCTACAGAAGCAGGTTTGACTACTTTAGATAAAGTTCTAAATATGGATAAGCCGTCACATCCTGTAGTACCAATTATGACTACACCTTAATTTACTGATTCATTTGCATCTGGTGTTAATGATATTAATAATGTACAAATGTTGAGGTTAGATCCACTTGGTCAAACACCCCATCCTGTTGGTAGCTCCACTCCTAGTGAAGAAATTATATTTGGCTCATGCTGCAAGCTAATTTGACAAGTCGGTACGAACCACATGATGCTCTAACAATAGATGAACAACTGTTTTCATATAGAGGACGGACATCATTTACACAGTACATTCCATCAAAGCCTGCAAAATATGGAATAAAGGTGTGGTGGATATGTGATGCAAAAACCAAATATCCGCTCAAAGGTATCATATACTCTGGAAAAGCACCAGGACAGGAGCGTGAAACCCAGCAGGGCTACAAACTGACAATGAAGCTTGCGCAGAAATACTTATTTACTGGCCGCATTGTGTATGCAGACAACTTCTTTTCGTCTCTTGAATTGGCTGAAAACTTGATTACCCAAAGAACAGCATATGTTGGTACCTTACGCACAAATAAAGCTTGTGTTCCCAGTGAGTTTAGGAAGAATCGCAATCGCCCAATTGATAGTACATTGTTCGGCTACCATGACAACAACGTTGCGCTATGCTCATATGTGCCGAAGAAAAATAAAGCAGTGGTACTCATTTCAACAGCACATTATACAAACGCCGTCGAAGGAGCACATAAAAAACCAATGGCCATTGTGGATTACAACAAAAATAAAGCTGGAGTGGACACGATGGACCAAATGCTAGGTACATACACGTGTAAAAGAGGTACTAAACGCTGGCCACTGGCCATGTTTTATAATATTGTGGACGTTGCTGCATTGGCGTCATTTATCGCCTATAATGACCTCAATCCGAGCCAGAAAAGCGACAGGAGGCGGTCGTTCTTATACAAATTAGTTCAGCAGTTGGCTACTCCCGAAATCGAAGAAAGGGCGCTCAATAATCGTATAACCCGCTACCCCCATATCAAGAGAGCTATGATGGACTACAACGTCATACCACTAGAAGAGAGCATTACAAGCGAAGCACCACCAATCCAACACAGGGATCAACGGAAAACTTGCTATTTATGTCAACAACACAACAACAGGCAACGTAAAACAAGATTTGCATGCTGCGATTGCAGGAAGTTTGTTTGTATGGAGCATTCAGAGCAGATGCACCGTTGCATGCCGTGCAAAACGTCCAGGATTCAGCGAGCAGAACAATAAAATAATATTAGATTAAGACTATATCTCAATAAAAATAATTAATATTTAATTTAAAACCAAAATTTGCCCGTGTTCAATCATTTTTAGTGCATTTTATAGGCAATTTTCATATTATGTCCCAGCGGACCTTAGGGACCTTTGACGTATAATTTACTTAGGGTCCCACGAAGGGTTAAGTAAAAAAGGTTTAAAAATTACACATAAGCAAACTGACGAATTTGCTCTTAATTTATACTGCTGTTAGCCCAATATAGCGCTAAAATTAAGCACATATATTTCGAATTGAAGAAAAATATATTTGAGAAAATAAGAAAATGGAAAATAAAGAGGTTCCAAAACATTCCAATAACTTGGAAAATCCTAAAGACCAAAAGCCTAAAGGAAAAATAACCCTTAAACCTAATAAGAATAAGAATGCGAAGGCAACTAGTACTGATTCAAATAAAACTGCTCCAGTCTTGAATGCTAAACCATTCAGCTCGAAAGGTTTTAAAAAAATAACGATTTATGTAACCGAGGATAATAAGAATATGGTAGAGTTCCACACCTATATTTTAGGTGGATTTGAACATTTGAGGTTCTTCAAAAGTACTACCACCATTCCTAAGAATTTAGACAGATTTGTAATTATCATAGACAATAAACCTTGGTTTTCACCTTTGGACATGAAGTGTGAATATTGTCTTAAAGATGGTTGCATAGTAGATTTTAATCCTCTGAACTATTCCAATATTGACAAAATGATTCGAAGAGGATCAATAAGTGAGGTAAACGTTACAAGAAAGATACATGAGTTTAAAGTGTTTCAGGTCAGTTCACGTGCTCAATCTGACACATCCCATGCCAATCATCGAGCATACAGGCAATCATGTCCAAGTTTAATATCAACGTTAAAAGTGATGACACTGATAAGCCCAGTGCATCCAAATCCATAGATAATCATGATGATAAACATGACAAAAAGAAGAAAGTAGACATAGTACATTTTAATGCGGGTTTTGATTTGACCCTATCTATAATTAATTCAACAGTTCTAATTCCAACTGAAAAAGAAATTATAGAAACACGACAATCAAGAGGAAGAACATAAAATATCTGTATTGGAAGATACATTCTGTAGCAGATTGTCCACTTATGTTGTAAAATCCAATGTAAATTATATTCTATTCTAAATTAAAACAGTAACGTTTAAGTAACATAAGCGATTCGAACCTAAGTTACAACAAAGTAATTATATAAGTTAAGACAATATTTATTTTATAATTACATCAGTCGCATTTTGTGTTACTATTGTTATCGCTTAGTCTCTTCTCAGTTGTAAGTTTTTTTAAGAAAAATTCAAGACTTTGTTCGTCGTCACTCATGAAATTATTTGAAAAAAGGACAATTGACAAAGAATCGACACTAACACTTTATATTTTAGTTATAGATTAAAAAAAAAAAATTAGTATTAAGATTTTGTTATACCGGTGATTAAAAATGTGAGAAAAAAAAAATTGTATTTTTGCAAAGATTAAAGTTGGCGGTTTTTTTCCGCAAAATGATTGATTTTGGTTTGATTGAGAGAAAAAAAATTGTCATAAATTCTACTCACACTTCGTTTTTTTTTATTCTTATCTAAATAAGTCTGCTTTTAATATTGAAATAAACTACACGGTTCGGTCTAACAGTACCAAATCTAGTTTTATTCTTTATATGTGGCCAATAAAAAAAATTATATGAATATGAAGTTCAGTTGGAATATTAAACTCAATCAAGCACATAGTGCTGTCTACAAAATGTAACACAAAAAATAAGCACATAGTGCTACTTAATAAAACTACATTTTTTATTAACAAACAAATTAAATTTTTATTTTATTAATTTATATAAAAGAAAAGGTTTTCATATAGATAATTGATGGCCTTCTCATGAAGGATTTTCCTCAAGACCTTACTTTTCAGGTAGCCGGCCTTATTTTCCCTACAGGGGTAATGCTCTCTTAAATAATATATGGTTTTTTTTCTTTCATGTACTTGATGGTTTTATGGCTTAACGGCCAGCCAAGGTGACAAAACAACCAGCTGGCCAGCAACGGAGAAATCATACGATGTTTTCGACTAATCCAATACGCGCATCACAAGGAAGAAGAAGAACCACACACACTGAGAGGTCAACTATAAAAGGCATCACTTAGAAGAAATTAGGAGTCTTTTTTCAAGTGCGCGTAGCAACACGTTTTCATTGGTGACAAATAATTAACTGCCCATACCAACCATCAAGCAACAGTGTCAACAGCGACAGAGCATAGACAACAGCAGCGACGCCAACAGAAGCGTCATAGCGACAGAGCAGGGGCAAAACGTCGACAGCGGCAGAGCGTCAGCAGAATTTCGACGACGACAGGTCAAAGGCAGCGGCATCGACCGTGATAGAGCGCCACCGGCGGATTTTAAAGTGTGATTGGTATGGTTACTTTCACCATTACTTTCATATTCATTCTTTAATTTATTTTCGGTTAGTAAAACTAATAATTATTTTAGCACTCTAGATGAATAATCCTTTAACTTAGTTGAGTTTTGGATTTGCGTTTAAAAAGTATCGCCCGTAAACTACACTTATGCCTTTTTATTATGTATTTTCGGGCGCTGATCATGATCGTGCAAAAAAAAAAGCCCGGACTCTTCTAGTTTTTTTTTAAAAAATCCCCAAAGTTTTGAAAAAAGTGCAAAATGGGTACATGTAAACAATACCAAACATGACATTTTTTAATTTTTTTTTTTTGTAATGTGTATTTGGAGGTAAAATAGCGAATTGTGGAAAAATAAAAGCTCTATCTCAAGTATTTTAGAAGATATAGTGGTTCCAAATTGAAGAAATTGGCCCAAAAAAGTAAGTATTTTTTCTTCTATAAAAGTAAGCATTATGGGTATCAGAAGAAAGGTTGTGTTAATACCTACTGAAAGAAGCATTAATCATTGAAATCCATTCATAAATTTTAAAGAAAACACTGCTTTTCTATTTCCTACTTACACAAAAATTAACACTTCAAAATGCGTTCATGTATTTCTTCCCGAATTCAAATGTATGCAAATTTTCAAGTAGGCCATGAATTCTCGCGAAAGAAGTCCCGTTAATTCAGAAAATTTTCATTTGCAATGCTTTTGCAACATTTTGAAATCATTGAGTAACATCTATTTAACCATGTCGGACATGAATTTAATAGAAATTTTTCAAGTGTTTAACTGCAAAGTGGATGGCCCCATATCTATGGAGGTCATTTTGAAGTTACAGGAGTGGTCGTTGATAGCACCTTCAAATTCTTTGAAGTGCTCCAACGGCCATTTCATGCAACTGAAGGCCAGTGAGGAGGCGGTTGATGGCTTCCAGTGGAGGTGCTACCAGCACTACACCTACACCTATAGGAAGCGAGTACGGTGTGGAGAGAAGAAATCCATAAGAACGGACACGTTCTTTATGAAATCCCACTTGTCCCTTTTCCAAATCGTCTCGTTCACCTACCTGTGGCTTAAAAACGTCCAACTAGACTTCATCTGCGAACAAATTAGAGTATCCAAAAAAACTGCCGTGGACTGGTCATCATTTCATCGGGAGGTAGTCATTTTTAAAATGATTACTGAACATGAAAAAATTGGTGGGCCAGACATGGTAGTACAGATCGATGAGTCTAAGTTTGGACGTCGCAAGTACCACAGAGGACACGCGGTTGAGGGACAGTGGGTTTTCGGAGGGATTGAGGAAGGGAGCGGACGCTGTTTCCTTGTCCCGGTGGAGTCCCGAAGCGCAGTCGTCTTATTAGCGATAATTAAAGATTGGATACTGCCAGGGACTACCATCATTTCGGATTGTTGGAAGGTAAGTCCATTTATTTAACATTTGCTTATTTAATTATTAATTTTTTTCTATTTCAGTCATACGAATGTTTGGATCGTGAAGGTTTTGAACACCTAACGGTCAACCATTCACTTCACTTCGTAGATCCGGACACCGGCGCCCACACCAACACCATCGAAGGACTTTGGAAGCACGCGAAGGCATATCTTTCGCCATTTTCTCGCAGAAAACGTTTTTTGCTGGATATTTGGCGAAATTTATGTTTTCCAAAAGATGCCGGAACCTTGGTTTGGATCCACTAAAGGAGTTCTTCCAAATTGCTGGAGAACTGTATAACCCAGTCAATACAGTCCTTAGTAATTTGGTTGATTCCGGATCCGAAAGTGAGGACGATTGAGTGAGGTAAACACTATAAAATGCAACCAAAATCAGTCCTTTTCAGGACTACAGAATCTTTCTTCAAAGAGATAAAAAATAATAAACATATTAACAAAAAAATTCAATATTATACTGACATAATGAAAAATTGTTAGAAAAAATCGCGCGATTTTTTATAACAATTTTTCGCCTGCGGCGCTATTTTCATCTTCAACAATATTTTCTTCAAAAGTTCTTATATGCTCTTGTATAATTACTTGATTTTTTTCTGGTGCTTTTTTTATTATGAAGTTATTTCGCCTTGTACGAAACGTTGAGAATCTTATAAACATTATAAAAACACTATTATCTTCAAAATTTATGCATCGATTTCAATTATTAATAACTCTTTCAATAGCTGTTGTTAATACCTTTCTTTTGATACTCATAATGTTTACTTTTAAAGGACAAAAAGATCACTCCTTTTTGGGCCCATTTCTTCAATGTTGAACCACTATATCTTATAAACCACTTCAGATAGACCTTTTCTTTTTTCACCATTCCCTATTTTACCTCCAAATACACATTACAAAAAAAAAAAATTTAAAAATGTCATGTTTGGTATTGTTTACATGTACCCATTTTGCACTTTTTTCAAAACTTTGGGGATTTTTAAAAAAAAAAACATACGAACTTGACTGTGACGTAGTGGCTAATTAGAATTTGTACTTTTTATCTACAAATTTAAAGTAAATTAAGTACAAAGTACATTGCTTGGAAAGATATTTGGTAATGTAAACTTAAACAATTTAACGATTAACCCTATCTATATTTAAAAACTGGAATTATATGTATGGCAACAACAATGTAAAGTGTGTTTGCACCTTAAAGTACAAAGAGAATAACTAACTTCATGTTGGTGCAAAAAGAATAACCAACTTCACGTTGTGTATTTTGAATGAACAAAGAAATATAATAAAGTTCATTGTGATTTGGCAAGTGCAACTCATTGGCAACACCGAGCACAGCATGAAGTGTGCTGTGATTCCTTTGCTCCTTCTCCTTTCCTTATCTCTTTCTTGTTTTTCCTTTTTACCTCACAATGGCGTGATTCATTCGAATTTGGTCACGAGAGCGTAGCACGTAACGATCAAGCGCCAGTCTACGATATGTTAAATATAACTTATTTGCTTTTAACTTTTTAAATATTCATTTGTTTTAATAAATAAAACTAAAACCAACTTCCAAGTCTAGTGATTTCACAAGTATGATAATTCAAATGTGGGTTCACACTCTGCTCGCAATAAATTTTAAAAGCTATAAAATTAAGTCAATATTTTACTAAAATGAGCACACGCACAACAACATGTATCAGCACTTACTGCAGCTGGTGTTGAATTTTACAGCAAGTGCAACAACAATGCAGCTAAAAAGACTGCACGATGAAATTGCATTAACTGAAGATGCTGAATTTAATCCTGACGCCGATGTTCCTGATAGTGCCCATGCTGGAAATCTTGCTTTTATGGATACTTATGCCGCTGCCGATGGCGATGCTGCCATTGCCGAAAAACAAGATATTATTGAACATTTTAGAGTGCCGATTGACTGTTCTGTTGGCTGTTCTGCTGAAAGGAGTAGTGCTCAGGAGAGTGCTCTTGACGTGAAGCTGCACGAGCTCCAAAAACGATGAGATATCTTGGAGCTTCAGCGCCAAATACACTAATTAGAAAAGTCTGTTAGCAGTTGTGGTTGTAGTGGTACTGTCATAGCCACTCATGCCGACACCACATATTGTTAAACAAATTGAGTTCAGGTTTAATTTGTTTCTTTCTTTTGTTTTGCATGCCGCGTCTATCATTGCATGTTGTTCGAAAGCAGGTCAAGTGTTTTGAGTTGATGACGCAACCACAAATATATAATACACTCGCTGGCATTAACATGGAAAGACAAATTGTGACTCAATCTTGAATTCATCATTGAGTGAAATAAAATAATGGTTTACGAGTTTGTAGAAAATTATTATTATTGTAAGATAAATAATATTGGGTTTCAGGTTATAAAAACCAATGACTTCTAAAATAAAAATTAAGTTTTAAGTCGAAAAAGATTAGTCTTTTTATTCCTTATGAACGCCCTAGATCAAACCAGCCGATTTATGAAATAAATACCAATTTTTACTTGACAAAGTCCCTTAAACTTCTACTTCACGATCGTGCCTTTAAACTTCTACATTGCGATCCTGCGGTAAACCTCTACATGGTGCTGCAGGTCGTGTTCAGTCCTTAGTAATGGATGTCAAACATGCTATTACCAAATTTAGTGGAGATTTTATAGCTCAGTAAGTGCACAATTTTTTAAGAGATTTCGAGGAAATCATGGCTGCTGCAAATGCCGATAATTCCATGAAGCTTTTGTGCCTTCGTAGAGCATTGACTGGGACTGCTAAGGTGTTTTGTCAACAACAACTGCATTCATTTATTTTGAACTCAAGCAAGCGCTGCTTGGCGAATTTGATGTCGCCATTACGCGCCAAATGGTTTACCAGATGCTTGCACGTTGTAAGTGGAGAGGAGGAGAATAAACCTTGCAATGCTACTTGTTGACCATGCAAGCCATTGCGAAGCGCTCAGATATAAGCGTAAATGAGTTGATCGAGTTGATCGATGATGTTGGTGATAAAACGCCAAATGTGCACCTGCTGGTGGGTGCTTTTTCACTTGGTGATTTAAAAAATAGAGTCGCAAGGTTTAAGCAGAAATATTTTCAGCTAACAACTGCCGCTACTAGATGGAGAAGTCAACCGGCTGAAGCTACTGAAATAATCTCCAAAAAAGCAGAATCTAAGGCAGGGCCGTTATGCTACAATTGTTCACAGACATGAAGCTCAACTGCCCATGTCCTATAAGGCTGAACGGATCATGCTTTCGCTTCTGGAAAATGGGCCACGATCATCGATCATGTTCAAATCCTCGTAAGATATTGAGGAAATATACTGCAGTTACATCAGGTCACCAAACTGCTGCCGGATTAAGTGCTCAAGCAGCTGCAACGGAGAGTGACGAACCTGATGATACATCGGAGGTGATGAGTGCGTTAAACATTGGTATTGCTTTGAATGTTTCTTTCAAAAGTGAAAAATGTAAACAATTTGTTTCTCTATTTGATACCGGTAGCCCGATCAGCTTTGCCCAATATGCCTACCTCCCCTACAGTAATCGTTTTGCAGCTTTGGCGGATATTTCTATCTAAATGACGCAGTCGACACCAAAAAAGGAGGTAAGTTCTGCCAAAAGCAAATGTAGTTGAACCTATTACTTCCATAAAATTTTGTCCATCCATTATTTTATATAAAGTCAATATTAAACACTTTATTGATCAGCTAAACCAAAAATTGATTTTAAAATAATTAATAAATCTCGTAATAAAAATAAGCTCTATCTAAAGGACCCGCAATCCATGACGAAATTATGGCTCTTCTTAGAGAAAAAAACATCGTCTCGTTCTCTTTCACCCCAAAGCAAAAGTAACAGATTAGTCAGGTTTTGCGTGGCCTCCACATTTTCTTTCAGATACCGCTGACATTCAACAGGAATTAAATGTTATTACATCAGATACAGTTGATAAAGTTTCAAAGCTTACAACGCCTTACTCTTTGAGAGACAATTTCGATACTGGCCTTTTTCTGCTCACGCTACTACAGGGAAGGGTCACAAAGATATTGCCAAAATTAAAAATATTATGCATCAAACAATAACATGGGAGGCTCCTACGTCTCGTCTCAAGGAGGTGCAATGCAAGCGCTGTCAGCAGTGGGGCCACATAGCCAAGATAGTGTGAAAAATACAAGGAAGTAGAGATTTTCTTTTTAACAAAGAAAAAGTTAACATCTCTACTTTCCTTATGGACCTGGCCAAATGCTATTGCTGCTGACCCTTATTTGGTTGAGAAGTTTTCTACATTTGTATCCTCTCCTCTTTGTGAGGTTAAAGTCGTTTCACCGATCCCTATTTCCTACTCCGAAAAGGAGGTCTTTTCTGACGGATATAGTTATATGTGAGCCATTTCAATAGCCACATATTGTATGTTTATGTTATTGTATTTCTAGTTATATGTGAGCCATTTCAATAGCCACATATTGTATGTTTATTTACGATTATAAATTCATGCAGCGCTATTAAAAATGCTTACGTAGCGTCTGCATTGCTCTGAAAGAGTATGTATTCTATATTTGTTTATGTATTTTATCGTTGCCACCAAAAGTGCTTACGATGTTAAAATTGTTTATCTATCCCTAAGTTTGTTTGTAAGAAATAATAAAGTTATTCAGTTTGTAAGAACAACTCAAGGCGTTTGGTGTTTTTTCTATTTGTGGTCGGTGTTTTTTTTTTGGGTCTGTAAAAGTTATAAGAACAACTTACAGGCAAAACCCATATTATATGCAAAAAATATAAATAAATTTGGCCCAGTTTCTGAACATTGTAAAATCGTTGAAGTTTAACGCTTTTCTAAAAGCGACATAAAGGATAGCAATAAAAGATATGATTTGGATGATCTGTTTAAATATGTTTTTCTGGTAATGTGTTGCACTCTCATATTGATGTAGGTGACGTAAATTTCCCAATCAATCCTTGAAGGGCGCCTGTGATTCAATGCAGAAAGTGCTGGCACTACAATCATACTGATAGGTTATGTTCGCGCTCTAAATTACTATGCCAAAACTGTGGTATGGTACATGACGATCATGTCCACATCCAAAAAAATGCTTGAACTGTAATGGTGAGCATAGCGCTAACTCTAAAATATGTCCAATTTATAAAAGAATGTTCAATAATACAGTTGAACAAGCTAATTTTAAAAAGTCAAAACCGATCTCTTTTTCTTCTTACGCAAAGGCAAATGTTTACAACGATCATTCGTCATGTCCACATTCAAAAAATGCCTAAACTCTTATGGTGAGCATAGCGCTAATTCGAAAACTTGTCCTATTTATAAAAGAATGTTCAATAATACAATTGAGCAAGCCAATTTTAAAATACCAAAACCGTTCTCTCTTTCTTCTTATGCAAAGGCAAATGTTTACAACGATCATTTGTCATATCCACATTCAAAAAAATGCTTAAACTCTAATGATGAGCATAGCGCTAACTCTAAAATATGTCCAATTTATAAAAGAATGTTCAATAATACAGTTGAACAAGCTAATTTTAAAAAGTCAAAACCGATCTCTCTTTCTTCTTACGCAAAGGCAAATGTTTACAACGATCATTCGTCATGTCCACATTCAAAAAAATGCTTAAACTCTAATGGTGAGCATTGCGCTAATTCTAAAACTTGTCATATTTATAAGATAATGTTCAATAATACAGTTGAACAAGCCAATTTTAAATAACCAAAACCGATCTCTCTTTCTTTTTATGTAAAGGCAAATATTTACAACAATAATTTGTTTAATTATGAAACAAATGCTGATGCTTTTTCTTTTGACCAGACTAATTTTCTAACTCTGCCTTTGCGCGAGTTAACATTGTCTCCAATTCACTACATTGTAAAGCGATCCGCTACAATTTAGTACAAGTGTTTATATGCTTTTAAGCAAAAACAATCCCACAGCCGGAATAAGAGCGAGTCAGCATCTTTTGAGTACGTGACTATATGGAAACCAGCAAACTACACAAGAATAAACTTTGAAAACCTTATATGAAGACATATGTATATTATTATATATTTTTAGCTGTAGGATAATTCTAAGTAGGATGGTTTAAGCATTCGAATAGTAAAACGTTGGACGTGTTCACTTGAATAAAGTTAAAAACTAAAACCGAAAGTGTTGTTTAATTTTAAAGGTGTAGTGCATTTCTATGCAACCCTGTCAGCTACTACTCTCTAAGCTTTCTGTTTAAATACAAGCAGCCAGTCTGCACTGAACTTTCAAACCAATTCGTTTTATTTATTCAAGCTCTTACATGGCGACCGTGACAAGCGACTTTAATAGAATAAAAAACAAGTCGGTTCATATTAATTTATAATCGTATTAAATAAAAATAATTTGCGCACTCAATTTTTAAAATATAAAGCAAATAAAATGAAGAAAAAAAAATATAAAGCAAATAAAAACCAAAACTACCAAGTTAGTGCAATTTTTGGATATATAAATAAATGTTCTAAAAGAAGAGGGGGAAAAAACAACAACAATTAAACCAACAACGCACACTCGTTCAAGCACTCGGGCAAGCGCTAAGGTTCGAGGGAACGACAAAACGACACGCAGCGACTCGATTACAAGCATCTTTGCAGCGATCCGAAAAAATTTGAGCCGAGAGTGCATGTGCGTGAGCAGTACAATAAAAGAACAAAAGAAAAAATTTGTTTAACTTCTAATCAAGGTGACTGGAATGAAGAGAGAGAGAGAGTCAACTCAAGACATCGAAGAATAGTGCTTCCTCTAAAATAAATTTCCTCTACCTCGCATTGATGATATCTTGGACAATCTTGCTCGAACCAATTATTTTTAAATTCTTGATTTATTTTATGGTTTTCATCAAATTCCTCTCCATCCAGATTCAAGAGACATAACTTCATTTTGTACAGATCGTGGTTCTTACCGATGGAAAGTTATACTATTTGGTTTAAATATTGCTCCTTATTCATTTTCACGCATGATGTCAATTGCATTTTCAGGTCCTTCTCCAAATGAAGCATTTTTGTATGTCGATGACATCATTATAGTTGGTTGCAGAGTAAACAACATCATATAAAAAATTTTACTAACGTTTTTGACATCTGTTCGGTCAACATCTTAAGAATCATCATTATCTTGAATTTTTATCATTATATGAATTATGTGCTTTTTTTTATTGTATAAGTACCTTAACACTACCACTGTTCAAGTTAGCATGTACTAAAATCTTTTACTTAAATTACTGTAGAAAAAGCTCTTATGAAACTGTATAACAGCCCTACGGGTAAAGCGGCGTTAATTGTTCCTAGTTGATATGTCCTGTTACTGGTGAAAATTGGATATGTCACGAGAGGGGTATGTGTGTGATGCAGTGAGAGACAGTTCAGACACAATTTCGTTTTTCTTGCCTACTCGATAGTTGCTGCACTGACGTGAAACGCTCGCTAAAAACAACCAACTCGCTAATAAATCACATCGCTATCAAACCGCTGTTTGGATATTGAATTGTTTGCTAAACGTGAAAAGTAAAGTGTGAATATCACAAAAAAAGCGGTAAGTTCTATATTAATCAGTGTTAAAATCAGTGATTTAAGTTAAAAATGTTTGGAAAGGGTACAAGTAAGCGAAATATTAAAAGATTAGTGAATGAAAAAAGGCAAGTTTACTGTAGCGCTTTAGGATTAGGTGTCTCTTCTTCTGCAAGGCAGCTTTGCATTAAAAGTCACCAAAATTATGAATCATCAGATAGAGCTGCAGATATTTTATTTCAACATCATTCTGACGAAGCTATTACGACTAATTCAATGGAATCCATAGCAGATAGACAAGTCAGAGCACCATTAAAAGAAAAGCTTAGACATTGGTGCATAGAAAACAAGCCGACTAGAGGCGCAGCTTCGATCAGCTGCTGCAAATTCTTCGTGAGGAAAATCTAGATGTTCCCCTTACTGGGAAGACCTTGTTGTCAAATAAAACGAAAGCCGTGATACGAGATGTTTCATCAGGGTCTTATTTACATTTGGGTATACAAAAACAACTTTGCCCACTTTTTGGTATCCTTTCTGATCATAGTGAATTAATTGCAGACATCAACATTGATGGGCTACCTTTATTCAGAAGTTCGAGATTGCAACTGTGGCCAATTTTGCTCAGACTTATTGATTTTAAAAACATGTCAGTGATTCCAGTAGGCATATATATAGGCAAGAAAAAACCAGATGACGTAGAGGAATATTTAAGTGAATTTATTAATGAAATTAAAAATATACAGGAAAATGGTCTACAAATTGAAAATAGGCGGTTTAGGTTTACGATCAGGGCAATTATTTGTGATGCTCCGGCAAAAGCTTATGTCTCTGGTATCCCCCCCGGTCATACATCTTTGCATGGATGCTCCAAATGCCTTACCATTGCCAAAAAAATTGACAATGTACTAACTTATAGCTTGGTCGCTAGTGATCTTATTTCAGATAAAAATTTTGCTGACAGGGTATATAAATTGCATTACCAGAAAATATTCTATTTAAGACAAACTCCCTTTGAAAAGATAGGTGTAAAAATGATAAGCCAAGTTCCATTAGATAGTATGCATCTGGTTGACTTGGGAGTAATGCGCAAAATGTTACTTCGCATATTTTATAATAAAATTAATTTTAAAGTTACAAAACTAAATATTAAAAATATGTCAAAAAAATTAGAATTAATTCGTGCACACATCCCAAAAGAGTTCGTATGTTATCCAAGAGGGTTTGATGATATACTACATTGGAAGGCAACAGTTTTTGTTGTACACAGGGATTATTGCTCTAGAAGGTGAAGTGCATGATAACATTTATTATGAGTACCTTTTGCTGCATAGTTCATGTAGATTATTATCTTGCCCTAACCATTTTGAAAAAATATAGATGTGGCTCAAAAAATTTTAGAGTTATTTGTAGAAAATTTTCCCACTGTTTTTGGACATAACAGCTTATCATATAATGTTCATGGGCTGCTGCATTTGACTGAAAGTGTTAAGCTTTATGGAGTCCTTCAACATTTTTCAGCTTATAGTTTTGAGAACTATCTACAAATTCTCAAGAGCTATGTGAGACAGCCTTCAAAAATATTGCAGCAAATTTTTAATAAAATAAAATATGAGGACAAACTCTTAAAACCAGTTCAAACAGGGTTCAAGCTTAGAAATAATATTATTGAAAGTTATAGATCGACCGATTATTTCTTTAGCATAAAATGTCCAGACAATTATTGTGCCATTAAACCATTCATTCCCATTCAAATAATAGGATTCAATAGTGAAGAACATTTAGTTGTAGGAAAACTCTTGTTACATAAAAGAAGTCTGTTTGTTGATCCTGTTGAATCCATTGAAGCACTTGGTATATGCTTGGTTGATTTAAATACTTCAGATTTAGAACAAAATTTTAAAATAGAAGATATCGAGTGTAAATTCATGTGCCTTCCTTATCAGTGCAACTTGTTATTAATACCCATTTTACATTAATTTTAAGAGCATACTAATTCCATTTTTAATTTATACTTTTTTTTCATTGTTCGTTGCTAAATTGCTTTTAATGTTTGGAAAAGTAATAATGTATAAGAAAACTGAAATAAAGCGATTCAATACTTCACTTACATCAAATAATGGATCTGAAAGTAAGGCTTACATTTTTTATGGAATCGTATTCAAGAAAATCTTTTGATCTTTATCTATTCGTATTCAAGATAAAATACCCAAAAACTGCAATAACTGCGAAAACTGCAAATTATATTTCGATGTTAAATTCAAAGAAATCAGATGTGAGTAATAACAAGTTGTTTTCCTTCGTTGTGTCCAGTTGGTAGAGAGGCGGATCGAACTTCTATTCTAATAAAAAGTTATATTATTTCTACATGCTATTTTAGATGCAAATCAAGTTCGAAATGAGGCAATAATGAACGTGTTGGCAGCCCAAAATGTACTTATTACTAAGTTAATAAGACAGGAAACGTCTTCATACACTGTCATGTCCTCGTTCCCAATACAAACAATAGAGAAGCTGGATGAAGTAAATAAACAAATTGACGAAGTCAACCGATTGTCCTATGTAAGCATAAAATTATATAATAAAAGTATAATTTTTAAGTAATAATAAAAATCTCTCTCTCCCTTTCACTAGGTTAATGCAATAAAAATACTAATAAGAAACAACATTTTAAAAAATTTGCATCATATTGTAACTGAAGAACTGATCAACCAGTTTAACGTTGATGGCACACATGGCAAAAAGCGCTTCAAAGATTACAAAAGCATTTACGAAGTTATAAGAGGTAACAATATATCATTGTCAATGAAATCTTTAAGTACATATGTATCTTTCAAAAATATAGAGGCACTTGCAGCGAATTCAGCAATACCAGATTTGGAAGCTCATTTAAGGAAGGCATTTTTCTTGGCGAAAAAAAGGTTCCTAAAAAAGCAAACAAAATGCAAGCATTAATCTATGGAGATGTCCTAGTTCACTTAATTGTCATCACTTTGTTTATCAATCATAATTTAACAAACTACTCACATTTGATAAAAACATGCTTTATTTAATTTCATCCAGGAAGGATAAGTGCCTTAGTTCGCTTTATTATCATAAATTTTTTTTTGCAAGCATATGTATATTATTTTTAACTGATTACATTTTAATTACTGATAAAGTACAACAAACTTAATGTAATTATATCCCCGGAGGATATGTACCTTAGTATGCTTTTTTTCATAACTTTATGTGTAAACATATATTTAATATAATTTCATTTTTAAAAAATAAGTATCTAAGCTAAAACATTAAGCTACTTTAATGTACCAAAAATAAACTTTTCAACATTCATATTTATTGTATTAAAAAAGATAAATCATTTCATTTTTAGAGAATTAAAAACTATTAGAAAGAAGTGCAGTGAATTAAGAGTTTAATGACTGCTAAAATTTTCAAGTTTTGTGCTTATACATCTGGATCTACCCCTACCGTAGCATATCTAAACGAGTTATTAGATATATCCAAAGGTATCAATTGACGCCATAATAGATCTATTCGAAATGGTTAATAGATGTATCCAAAGGTATCTACGAGGTATCAATTGACCCCTGCCAACTGGTCAAAAGATAAGTCCAAAGGTATCTATGAGGTATCAATTGACCCCTTCCAATGACAACGCAGTGTTAAAGTTACCGGTCAGTTTCATACAAAAGAGTGAGATCTAGGACCAGTCCTAGGCACTCAATAACCAACTAGGTGGCCGGTTTAAAACCGGTTCTGTTTCCCGTAGGGAGCATTGGAAACACAAATTTTGGCCTCTCTTGCTACATTGTAAATCGAAGTGTCGTGATCTTTTCAATTCCCGTTCCGTTGTCGTTAGTCTTTTGGATCGTAGCCAGGTTTAGTTTTTTACAAAAGTTCATAGTTTTTTATAAACCCAACAGTGAGAAACATAACTGCCGCAGTCGTTCGGAGTGGTACAGTTCGTTATAAAAGAAAAGAAGAAAACTAAATGTGCATATTAACAAATATTAAAAGTGATGTGTAACAAAAATTGCGAATGAATATCGCAATATTTCGAGTAAAAGTACTACATTGCGAAGGCATATCGCAAGTACATAACTAGAAATTGCACAAAACTTATAGTAAAAAAAAATAAAAGAACTACATTGCGAGGGCATATCGCTATCGTAGTTATAAAATAAAATTTAATAAAATAAAAAAAAATAAAAAAAGTTGCGAAGGCATATCACATAAACTTGCACAAATCATAAATACAAATTAATAAAAACTCTAAAAAAAAAATACAACGAACTCGGAGTTTCTACTCCCTTAGTACCAGAGAACCACAACTTGCGAAGGCATATCGCATTTGAACTTCTACAAATTTCACAAATCACAAGAAAATAAAAATACCAGAGAACCTTCACACCACCTTGGAACAGCGGAATTCAACCAATGGACACAACAAGGAAAATCCTTTTGAGCTGCCTGTAAGAACTGAATTTATAACTTTCTTATAATTAAATATTAAATTGATTTACTTTTTTGAAAACATTGAGCAAATCCATCATAAGTGTTATATTATAGTGAAATTGTATTATTTCATGTCTCCATATTGACATATTCATATTCATGTACAACAAAATAATCCAATTTCTTTTCGAAACAAAGCAAACTTTTTCTAAATCGACATGACAGATAATCGAATGAAAGTTTACAGCTTCATTTCAAAGAAATCTTTTGATGTCAAAACTTTAGCAGAGAAGAAGGAATCGCAACTTCCCTCAGAATGGTTCAGCCTGAATTTAGGAAACAAACCAACTATAAATATTCCCCAATCCAAGAAAGGCTTCCCAGTTATTAGAGCAGCAGCTAGGGGCATTATGAAAGGATTAGGAGTCCATGTGGATATAATCTAAGAATATGCGTATGGAGTCCTGAGCGGAATAAAAGAAAAAACTGTAGAATATTGGAAGAATTACGGTACTACAATCGCCTCAAAAGGAGAGGAGATTAATCCTTTCAGTATGTACAACGTAAAAAGAACGCCATCCAGAATAGAGGACATTCCAGCTACAGTGGATGATGAAGCAAAAAATGATATCTGGCTATGTCTGGTAATCCTCTCTGTTTACCGAATGGAAAAAATTACGGAAGCAGCTTATAGGAGTGCGTTGATCAAATTAATGAATGAACACGTAAGCGCCTTGGGAGGAGAATCATCCCAATAAAGAATTGTATTTTATATTTTTATTATAACACTTGTAAATATAGCATTAACGTAAAACTAAAAAGTGTTTATTGTTTTTTTATTGGATTACAAAAAGAAGAACAGATAACCACAACGTAAACATTCATGGACTGCCCTTATTTAAAAGCTCTAGATCTCAGTTGTGGCCAATTTTGGTTAGGATCAATAACTTCGATAATTTTCAAGTGTTTCCAGTAGGTGTATTTTTTGGTAAAAGTAAACCCAGTAACTGTAATGAATATTTGAACAAGTTTAGTAATGAGTTAAAATATCTTATGGAAAATGGCCTGGATCTAGAAGACAAAACTATAAGAATTGAAGTTAGGTCTGTAGTTTGTGATGCTCCTGCCAGAGCTTTTGTAAGCGGAACCCCAGGCCACACATCTCGTCATGGATGCTCAAAATGTTGTCAGGTAGCCAAAAAAATTGATTCAGTGTTAACATATAGTACCAAATCACAACTTTTAATTACAAATGAAAATTTTTCTAATAGTAAGCCAATATTTAGAGGAAAGAACTGCTTTCGAAAAACTCAGTATATCAATGGTTCCCTTTAGATTGCATGCATATGGTAGAACTCGGAGTTATGAGAAAATTCTTGATAAGACTAATAAATAATAAAGTTACCACTAAAATATCAAAAGATAATAAAAATAATATTTCAGACCCAAATCAAAGACCCAGCCAGTTTATTGCTTCTCATGAAATTAAAAACAAGCAAAATCTATCAGAAAGTAAGCATACATACAGCAAATTTTTCAATATTTAATTTATTATAATTTGTAATTCATTTAGATGGTCGATACATGTCATTGTTTTATTTGCTTCATGCTGTCCTTGTGCCCACTTCCAGGATTATAAAGCTTGTTGGCGGGAAAAAATGCATGTCAAGTACTCAATTAGAGATTCACAAAACTCCTTTGTAATCGTCGAAAATACCGTTCTAGAAGTAGAAGCAATTCTAAACAGAAAACTGGAAAAGAAAACAGCTATACAACCCTTAATTTTAATAACTGGTAGTGTCGTGGAGCCAAAAAATTTAGTCGTTTATTTTGATGGCGTGAAATATAAAATATATTCAGTCTTACATGCAATCGGCATATGCTTTAAAATAATGCATATTTTCAGCTTAGAGTATCCTTTAGAATCCACTCTAACTCGGAGTTTTATACAAACATTTTTTTATTTTTTGAAAACTAAGTATGATAAATGTCATCCTAATGTAAACCTTCTTTGTACTGAGCTGGAGCGTCAAACCTAAAATATTACTTGTATTGTATCTTAAGCTTAAAAATATTGAATTATTTTGTGTTAATACATTATTTAAAAATGGAAGAAAACTATTATTAATTGAAAAGTGGAAATTTTAATATAACGATAAAACAAATGTATATTATTAATTCAATTATGCAATTCACAAAGGTTCATATTATCCTTGCTATTCTTTATTAACGCTGATCTCATTATAACAATTCAAAATGTGAACAGCAATGTTAACAATGCTGTGAATTATAATAATGTAAACAGCGCTAATAACGAATAACATGGATAATATCAACCTTTGTGAGTTCCATAATTATATCTATAAGTAATATGTTTATCTCTAATATATATAAAAATGAGTTGGCGTGTGTGTGCGACAGCATAACTAAAGAACGGAGAGACCGATTTGTATAAATTTTTTTGTATGCGTTTGGGTGGTGCTCCGAGTGGTTTAGATTTATAATTCGGTCCTATTGGACAAAGGGGCGTGGTACCTCCCATACAAATTACAAATTAAAAATACATTATTTCTGCTCCGGCTATTGGTATGTGAACAAAATTTGGTATATAAGTTTGGTGTACATATTGTAAGTTCTGCTGCAAAAATAGGCGTGATTGGACAAATGGGCGTGGTACCTCCCATACAAATTACAAATTAAAAATACATTATTTCTGCTCCGGCTATTGGTATGTGAACAAAATTTGGTATATAAGTTTGGTGTACATATTGTAAGTTCTGCTGCAAAAATAGGCGTGATTGGACAAAGGGGCGTGGTACCTCCCATACAAATCACAAATTAAAAATACATTATTTCTGATCCTGTTATAGGTATTTAAACAAAATTTAGTGTGCGGGCTGTTGAGGAGTTCATAAAAAATTACACTCTTTTGCATCCCGTTAAACACTGGGTACAAAAAAGCTATCTATCTACAAAAACTTTGAGCTATTTGGCTGATTTTTTGTTTATTCAAAAATGATTTTTTAAAGAATAAAACTATTTAAAAATTACTGGTAAGACTAGGAAAATTTAAGTTCTTCATATACTAACTCCTTTCCAATGCTCATTTTTCTATGTATGAGAAACTTTTAGGAGAAACTCAAACTCCTAACTTTGTCAAGCACGTTGCCTTCTTTTCACTTCTCAATTTTGTTACTTGGCTTAAGCTTAAACTTTGAAAAGTTCCTAATTAGTGCCATTTGTGTTTGCTCTAAAAAGTGAAAATTTTAAAATACAATTAACCGTGCGCTCAAATTTTTCGTGCAATATAATATAGGTGTTGGTGAGTATAATTTCAGCAATTACTTTCTTTATAAGAAAAAACGAAGAATATCTTCTTTTATTCTTCTTCTCTCTCTTTATATATAAAAATGAGTTGGCGTGTGTTTGTGACAGCATAACTTAAGAACTGAGTGACGTTTCATTATAGTATTGATTTTGTTTTAAATTAATTTTCAAAATAAGTCAGTGAGATGCCGCCAATCAGACGTAGGAACATTGGTCGCAGAAGCCGTACGGCTACAAGCTCAAGAAATTCTCGAGCGATTGAAAGTCCTGAACATCGGGCAAATCGTATTGAGAGGAACAGCCAACGGATGTTAGAATCCCGATTAATTGAGTCACATGAAGATCAAGCTATACGAAATGAAGAAAATCGATTGAGACAAAGACGTCGCATTGCATCTATTAATCGATCGGATGATAATCATCAAGAAAACAATATAGCTAGACGCGTACAACGACAAGCTGGTGTACCGAGAAATTATTTTCGTACAGCCTTCCGCTATGATTCATCTACTGATTATTGTACGGATAATAATGTTGTAATCGGGTCCATGAGCATTGTGTGTTCTCATTGCAAGGCTCTGAAATTTCCCAAAGAATCTCCAGGGTTATGCTGCGCAAATGGAAAGATAAAACTACCACCATTTAACCCACCACCTGAGCCTCTGTATTCATTGGTTTCTGGATCAGCACCTCTTTCGAAGCATTTCCTAAACAATATACAAAAGTACAATTCTTGCTTTCAAATGACTTCGTTCGGCGCCACGAACATTGTCCGAGACAATTTCATGCCAACATTTAAGGTAATTAATTTGCCACATGTAAATAAATTACATTTTTCATCAATTCACACCACCGTTGCAGATTCAAGGTCAAATTTACCATAGAGCAGGATCGTTGTTGCCAAACGTTGATGAGGACCATCAATTTCTGCAAATATATTTTATGGGGAACTCAAACGATGAAGTCGATCAACGATGTGCACACAATGCCTCTATTAACCGGGAAATAGTCCAACAGCTGCAAAGTATCCTTCATGAACACAATGCATTAGTTGGGTTGTTCAAAACGGCTCTTGAACAAATGCCGTCAGACAACCATAAAATTGTTATACATGCCGATAGAAGACCAGCTGGGGAACACGCCAGAAGATTCAATGCTCCAACTGTCGATGATGTTGCAATAGTTGTTGTAGGTGAAAATTTGGCTTCACGTGATATTGTTCTCCATCGCCGTAACGACCGATTACAGCGTGTGTCAGAAACGCATCGATCATATGATGCATTGCAGTATCCTCTACTCTTTTGGCAGGGTGATGACGGCTATCATTTCACAATCAAGATGGTAAACCCATTAACCGGTGAGTACCATAAAATTTCTAAAGTTAAGTTGTATTTTTGTTACCAACAAATTACACACTTGAAATTGTAGGCGCCGAGACGAACAAAAAACTAAGTTCCATGAACTTCTACGCATTCAGATTGATGGTTCGTGAAAACGACCACAATTACATTTTAAAATGCAGAGGACTGTTTCACCAATTCGCTGTTGACATGTACGTGAAGATAGAAACGGAGCGGCTGACTTTCCTCAGACTCAATCAAAACCAACTCCGCTCTGAAGAGTACATACATCTTCGGGATGCTATCAGCATAGATGGCAATGGAAACAATGTCGGTAGATTGCAGATTTTACCAGCAACGTATATTGGAAGTCCGCGACACATGCATGAATATGCACAAGATGCGATGTCATATGTTCGCCAATACGGTCGTCCGGATCTTTTTATCACCTTTACATGTAATCCACAATGGGATGAAATAAAAGATCTCCTGTTTCCAGGTCAATCATCGGTTCATCGACATGACATAACTGCACGAGTCTTTAGACAGAAACTAAAATCACTGATGCATTTTGTCGTGAAACTTAGAGTGTTTGGAGAAACATGTTGTTGGATGTATTCCGTCGAGTGGCAGAAACGAGGTTTACCCCATGCACATATTTTAGTTTGGTTAAAAGAAAAATTAAGACCTGATGAAATTGACGATATCATATCAGCTGAAATTCCTGACAAACATATTGATCCTCAATTGTTCGAAGTGGTGACTAAGAACATGATTCATGGGCCATGTGGGTCATTCAACGTAAATTCACCATGTATGATTGATGGAAAGTGTTCCAAACGTTATCCTAGAGCATTCACTGCTGAGACAGTAACTGGAAATGATGGTTATCCTTTATATCGGCGTCGATCAACACAGGACAGCGGAAAATCAGCCATTGCGAAAGTAAACCGTCAAGATATTCAGGTTGACAATCGATGGATCGTCCCATATTCACCATTATTGTCGAAGGCATACAAAGCACATATAAATGTAGAATATTGTAATTCCATCAAATCAATTAAATACATATGCAAATATGTGAACAAAGGAAGCGATATGGCTGTTTTTGGTGCAGCTGCTGAATACGCAAACGATGAAATCACGCAGTATCAAATGGGCCGTTATATCAGCAGCAATGAAGCTATTTGGCGGATTTTTTCTTTCCCAATTCATGAAAGATATCCAACTGTGGTTCATTTGGCTGTTCACCTTGAAAACGGACAACGTGTATATTTCAGACCCGAAAATGCCTTACAAGCAGCTGAACGACCACAACCTACTACACTGACAAGTTTCTTTTCAATGTGCCAAACTGATGCATTCGCCAGAACATTATTATACCGCGAAATGCCAAGATATTACACTTGGAATAAGTCTTCAAAAACTTTTCAACGTCGCAAACATGGCACTCCCACTGATGGTCATCCAAATGTGTTCTCCACAGATGCTTTGGGACGCATTTACACAGTGCATCCTAATAATGATGAATGCTTTTATCTCCGTTTGCTGTTGGTGAATGTTCGTGGACCTACATCATTTCAGAATTTGAGAACGGTCGATGGGCGATTGTGTGCCACATACCGCGAAGCTTGCCAACACTTGCGATTACTAGACAATGATACTCATTGGGATCATACACTTGCTGATGCAGTACTTTCATCACATCCACATCAAATACGAACTTTATTTTCGATCATCATATCGACATGTTTTCCATCAAATCCCATCGATCTATGGGTAAAATACAAGGATGATATGACACAAGATATTCTTCATCGAATGCGTGCCATTACACAAAATCCTGATTTGTCGATATCAAACGAAATGCATAATGAAGCATTAATAATGATTGAAGACCAGTGTTTGATTATTGTTAACAAAGTTCTGATACAATTAGGTATGATTGCACCGAATCGTCCAATGAACGCTGTATTAAATCAAGATTTACTGAGAGAGAACCAATACAATCGCGAGGAATTGGCAGATAATGTTCAACCAGGCATCGAAAAACTTAATCCCCAACAGAAATATGCCTACAATACAATAATAAAAGCCGTCAACGATGGAACTGGTGGAATATTTTTTTTGGATGCTCCTGGAGGTACAGGGAAAACATTTCTGATTTCATTATTATTAGCAACCATAAGATCGCAAAATCATATTGCACTTGCCCTCGCATCCTCAGGTATTGCTGCAACTTTATTGGATGGTGGTCGAACTGCGCATTCGGCACTTAAACTGCCATTGAACATGCAGATTAACGACCAACCAACATGCAACATATCGAAGACATCCGGAATGGCAAAAGTCTTGCAACAATGCAAACTGATTGTGTGGGACGAGTGTACAATGGCACACAAAAAATCATTGGAAGCTCTGCAAACAACACTACAAGATTTGCGAGATAATCCAAATCTTTGTGGTGGTGCCCTGATACTGTTGGCAGGTGATTTTCGCCAAACATTACCGGTAATTCCACGGTCAACTGCAGCTGATCAAATTAATGCATGTCTCAAATCTTCCAATTTGTGGAGACATGTTACTACGCTGAAACTCACAACAAATATGCGAATCCAACTGCAAAACGATCCCTCTGCAGATGTTTTTTCGGTGCAATTATTGGATATTGGAAATGCAAAAATTCCCATCAACGTTACGACTGGTTTAATAAAGTTACCTAATGACTTCTGCCATTTTACTGAGTCAAAAGAAGAGCTAATTCATTGTGTGTTCCCCAACATTTTGCAGTATTACAGGAATCATGATTGGCTAGGAGAACGAGCAATATTAGCCGCTAAAAACAAAGACGTCGATGAGATTAATGCAACGATTCAAATGGCCATTGAAGGGCTAATAGTGTCTTACAAATCAATTGACACTATCATGAACCAGGAGGATGTTGTGAACTATCCAACAGAATTTTTAAATTCCATCGAGTTGTCAGGTTTGCCGCTACATGATCTTCAGTTAAAGGTTGGATCCGTAATCATAATGATGCGTAATATCAATCAGCCTCGACTTTGCAATGGCACAAGACTTATTGTCAAAAAACTTATGACAAACGTCATTGAAGGTACAATTTTGAAGGGAAAGTACAAGGGGGAAGACGTACTGATCCCACGAATCCCAATAATTCCGAATGATTTGCCATTCGACTTCAAACGCCTTCAATTTCCAGTAAAACTAGCATTTGCAATGACTATTAATAAGGCGCAGGGACAGTCTTTAAAAATTTGTGGCATCAATTTGGAGTATCCATGCTTTTCTCATGGCCAGCTCTATGTAGCATGTTCTAGAGTAGGTAAACCATCGGCCTTATTTGTTTACGCTCCCGACAGACAAACAAAGAATGTTGTGCATCTAAAAGCGTTGCAGTAATTTAAGATCTCAATTAAATTGACTTAATTTAAATAATTATTAAAAACTTATCAATAAAGTATTTAAAGCATTTATTTAAATAAACAAACTTTTGTAACAAAATTATTTTCACAATTTAAATATATAAATACAGAACCATCTATCCTGAAAATTGTAAATCTTTAATTTGCCACCTTTGAAGGCAGGACGAAGTTTGCCGGGTCCACTAGTTACAAATAAATTAAATTACAAAATCTAAATCAATATTGAAATTGCTTACAGATTGCTCAAGTGAATTCTTTCGAAAACACTTGAGTAACCAAAAACTAAGTCAGCCAACGCAAGTACATTCTACTGACCTAGCTAAATTCCATGGAAAGAAAAGTGAGCGTACACATAATTGTGCAAACGAATCCACGCTTACACAATTAACCAATCGTTCACCTACTGACCTAAAGAAAGAAGCGCAGGCAGAATTGTGCAAGCGAGTCAGTCGTTCACTTATCGACCTAGTTCGATTCTTAAGAAAGAAGCGCAGGCAAATTTGCGCTAGTGAACACATGCTGACCAATGATGAAAGCGAAAGCAAAACATTGAATTAAAGAATTTACTTTGAACCAATAGTAATGGAAAGAAAGTGTTATACGGAATTTGCGTCACTTTCTTTCCCATCAAAAGTATCTGCCAAAAGAGCAGAAGAGTTAGTTTGAGACTTCGAAGTATAACAATTAAGTAATTATAAATACTAGAGTTAAGAGTATTTTTAAGCAGTTAACAAGTTTAGTTCAAAAATAAAAGACATAAATAATCTCCAACACTTTGTGCGTTGTTAATTAAACAGAAGTTAAAACTGGCGCAGTCGGTAGGATCATAAATAATCGCCAACACTTTGTGCGTTGTAAATTAAACTAAAGTTAAAACTCCGAGACTCAAATCTGGAAGTCTTTTGTCAGACGTGAAACCGTATAGATGAATCAGTGAAGTCAATATAAATTTAAAACCATCAACAATAATATACAGTGTTGAAGAAATAATTTTGATTTAGAATTTACAAAATTAGTACAGAAACCATGTATACATGCTTTATTATTATATATTAAAAAATTCCAATCATTAACAGTTGTTGAAGAAGAAGTATGTGATGTTGTTAATCCAAAACAAGAAAAAACATGGCAGATTATAAGGAATAATGATTTATATTCAATTGATACTAATAATTGTTGTAAGCGCAACAATGACGAGAGTTATAAAATGTTGATTAGAGAACGATTTATACCATGTCATTATGATCTTAATGAATTGCCACAATTTTTAAGATTGGTTTCGATAGAAAATAATAAACGATCAGGAGCCTATATAGCTGTTCTCGCTAAACAACGTGAACTCTTTTTTAAAGATTTAGATATTGAAATATTGCCAGAAACTTGGCTTGGAAAATTTGCTCGGTGGTTTAAAAATCTGCTTAAACCGTTTACGTATATTTGTGTATTTATTGCTGGAATTTATGGGCTCACAAAGCTGGTTGAAGCAACAGATAAATATATGGATAAAGCAGTTGCTCATAAAGAATGGACACGAAAAAAAGTAGTCGTTGGGGATTTGTCATTATTCGCTTAAATCTAACGGTAAATAAAAATATGTACACGCATTTTTTAGTAGTTGTTGTTATTATCATTTCTGCATATCTACTTTTTGTAATTTTGTAACATTAGTTAAAATGTGTTCGTTGAAGTGTCAGCATTCGGAAAAAATTGTGCGCAAACACCAAGAAAATTTGAAATTGTCGCACAATGACATATCAAAATCTTTAAATTGCCCGAAAAGTACTGTGACATATGTTTTAAAAAAGTTTAATGAGACTTTGTCAGTGAAACGAAGACCTGGAAGTGGAAGAAAAAAAGGATTTGTGTCGCAGTCAAAGGTGAAGGAAGTAGTATCTTTATTCAAAAGAAATCCTGGCCTTTCATTACGCGATGCAGCAAAAAAGGTTCATATGTCGAAGGCTTATGTTCAAAAAGTACCCAAAAGTGTTGGTTTACGATCATATAAAAAAATCGTAGCACCGAATCGAAACGACAAGCAAAATAAAATTGCTAAAACACGTGCGCGAAAGTTATACAGTGAAGTCATTCATCTACATTTGATTGTGTGGTTATGGACGACGCACAGTGAGACAGAATGCCAAATCTGTGGCCAAAATTTGAAAAATTAAGTTCCTTTAACGGGGTTTGAAGTGTTTGGGATTGGTAGAGTAATAGTCCGAGGGTCGAAATTCAGATTCGGGAGGGCATGATCACTTTTACCTGCTGTGGTATGCCAGTTTAAAAGTGACCGTTGCTCGATACAGACGCGTCGAGATTCGAGCGTCTTTATAAGTGTTCTGTTGAAAACGACGCCAAACCTACAAAAATTACACTAACAATAATCTAAAAAATGGATTCGAAAGGGAAGAGTAAGTACAATATTATCATGATGTCCTAAATTTATAATAATTATGTATGTGATATTAACAAAGGAATGATTTGTCTGAAAATTAACGTAAAATTGCAACGGAAAATTGTAAAAACAGGGAGAAAAGTTATATTGCTGCCCGTTGTTCGATGGTCGGGCTTGTTCTAGGTTGTAGATTAATCTGTTGTTTAATGGAAAAAAAAAAAATATTTTGTGCTTTTTTGCGCCACCGATATTGGTGCAAGTTTTTGTAACTAAGGTGCATTTTCCTCAATTTAAAATATTTTAAACATGTGCAGAAACTTTTGATAATTATTTAAATTAAGCCCGATTTTATTTATTTTAAAGTAATTGGATTATTTCCCTTTAAAATTTGTGGTGCAAGAACAAAAACAATTTAATGACAAATATTCCAGTAGCATTTTTGTTATCAATGCCATTACATGCGCACAAAGTAAATTGTTTTTGTTATCGCTCCCAAGTTATCATTTTTTTTGCATAGGATTTTTCCTATTACTTCTTGGTTAACGGATGATAAGAAAAAATGATGAATGTTGTTGCTATTTTTGAATGATTTGAATGAAATTATTACAAAAGTGTTACAAAATATACTGGAGCGAGAATGCGAAAAAAACAAGAACAAAATAATAAAAGACATAAAATAATGAGGAAGCAATGCGCAAGGTTATACTTTGCACCCTAGTTTTATAGCACATTTATATTCCACGCGTCAAAAATAAAAATGTTTTGCCTGAAGTAAATTTTTGCTAAGCCCTTTACATTTAGATTTTTTAATGACTCCGTTTCATTGTTTTTTATTCCATTCATTTAACGAAGCATAATTCGCTTTTATAACTAATTCTACATTTCAGAATCGGCTGCCGGTGATCCTGCTATACCTGGTTTATCCAGGAAGGATATTTTCCTCCTAATCAAGAATAAACTAAATTATGGTGCAGCTACTGCGTACGAGGCTATTGAAAAAACCATGTCCGAAAAATTACAACGTCCTTTCACGCTATCGAACAACGTGAAATCTCGCATACGCGTTTTGTTGGTGAGTTTAAATAATAAATGGAAAACCGTTTGGAGGCACGAGGACAAATTTTTAGAGAAGTTTTCCGAATGGCTGAATGTGTTGGTTCCCTTAGAAGAATCTCCAGCAGTTGCAAAGAAGTCCAACAAAATAGGTCGGACTTCTTTAGAATTTTCCGAAGCTAGTGAGCGTACAAAGCGAAGAAGGACTGAACAATTGCGTGCAGGGACAAGTACGGAAGAATTGTCTTATGCGACTCAAATGAACCTTCGAGCATCTGGCAAATTAGATGCTGCAAAAGATGTCAAAGATGTGACACTGGTAAGCCCATTTAAAGCCAATCAGTATAGAGAATCTTTCGGATCGATTTCGGAAACACCTCTTTCTCCTGATGCTGCTTTGTCGCTTATACTCGAAACGAATTTATCAAAATCACAGTACCAGAAAATTCGTAATGCAAGCAGAGAAAACTGCTCCACTTTATTTCCGTCGTACAAAAAAATATATCTAGCGAAGCTTAAATGTTACCCAACGAAATTAGATATTTCTGTAACGGAATGTAGTGCCGAAGTGAAACTGCAGGCTTTGCTAGATCACACAATCAAAAGAATCTTGTTAACTCAAGCGGATGTTATTAACAGTATGTCTTACGAAAAAGTTCGCAACTTGACTTTAATTTGTAAGTGGGGTTGTGATGGCACTTCGGGCCAAAGTACGTTCAAGCAAAAATTTACCGATGATGATGGAAGCCAGTCTGATGCAAACATTTTCGTTACCTCACTCGTTCCATTGCAACTTTTATCAGCCGACCAGGAAGAACAAAATTCAGTCATTGTATGGAAAAATCCAAGGCCATCTTCTCCCCGTTTTTGTCGACCAATCAGGATTCAATTTTTGCACGAAAATACTGAAGCCACTGTTAACGAAATGGAATTCATTAAAAAGCAAGAGACTAACCTCGTCCCTTACAAAACTGACATAAATCTGAAACCCATAACCGTTTCTTTCAAACTTGCTTTTACAATGATAGACGGTAAAGTTTGCAATGCAATCACAAATACTGCATCTTCTCAACGTTGCTATTTGTGTAAAGCAACTTCAAAAGACTTTAACAATATTGATGCGATGCTGGAAAAGGAAATCAACAGTGATCATTTAGAGTTTGGTTTGTCAAGTTTGCATGCATGGATTCGATTCTTCGAGTGCTGTTTGCATGTAGAGTACAAACTTGATATCAAAAAGTATCAAGCGCGAAGTTCCAATGATAAAGAATCTGTTCAAACCCGAAAAGAAAACATTCAAAAAGGCTTTCGTTTACGATTGGGGCTGATAGTCGATCAACCGAAGCCTGCTTTTGGTAGCTCGAATGATGGAAATACCGCTCGACGATTTTTTGAAAACTCTACCACTTCTGCTTCAATCACAGGGGTGAATGAAGATCTTATCAAACGTTTTCATGTTTTACTGCAGGCACTTTCGAGTGGCCACGAAATTAATCCAATTACATTTCAAGATTATGCCATACAAACAGCTCGCGACTTCGTACACTTGTACCCGTGGTATTATATGCCAACTTCAATGCATAAGATTTTAATTCATGGCAAGGAAATAATAACTTCTGCTCTATTACCAATCGGACAAATGTCTGAAGATGCTCAAGAGTCCAATAATAAGTATATTAGAAAGTTCAGAACAGATTTTACGAGAAAATGTTCACGAGTAAAAACTATGGAAGACCTTTTTTCACGGCTTCTATTATCATCTGACCCATATATTTCTAGCTTGCGCAAATTACCTTGAAAAAAGTTTAAATCATTGCTGCCAGAAGCAGTACAGTTATTAACTGCGCCAAGTATTTCAAGGAGTGAGGAAAGCTCAAGCTTTTTTCCGGTTGAATCTACTGACTGTGAATCAAGTGATTCTTCTGACGAAGATTTCTAAAGTTGTACTTAACCAACTAGCCTATGTAATGAATAAACATTTTAGAATTTTTTGTTTCGTAGTATTTCCTTATTTCATATTTACTCAAAAACTTAATGATAATTTCTAAAGTATCTATCCATCATTATAATTTTAATTTAATTTCTGTTTAAACCTAATTTTAAGCTAATCATTGTCATATATGTATGTATAAATAAAATGTTTTTTTCAAACAAGTCATCCATATTGGATCCGCCATTTTGTTTTTTCAATTTTTGACTTCAGATTCGTAATCAGCGACCCCAAAAACCCTTAAGCACAAACATTTACCTGAATTGAATGCGTTTTCGACTTTTGGCCACAAATTTGGCATTCGGCCCCATAGTGCGACGAGACGTACGTAAAAGCGGACTTTAGGCAAATTGAAGGCGCTGAGTTTTATACTGCATCGAAGAGAGGAGGAGTCGCAGGTGCATTTAAGTTTAAAATGTTGAGCAAGTTTCCAAAGAAATATTTGGTTTGGCAAGCTATCTGCCAGTGCGGAATGAAAAGCAAATTATTTATAACTACGGGCACTATGAATCAAGAAATTTATGTCAAGGAGTGTTTGCAAAAGCGCTTACTGCCATTGATAAAGCAACATAAAGACTCAGTCCTGTTTTGGCCGGATTTGGCATCATGTCATTACAGCCGTCTTGCCAAGAACTGGTATGAAAATCACGGGGTACATTTTGTTCAGAGGGACCACAACCCGCCAAACTGTCCACAATTGCGGCCGATTGAAAAATACTGGGGAAATGTTAAAAGAAAATTGTTGAAAATGAAAAAAGACATTAAAAATGAGCGACAGTTTAAAAATAATTGGCAGAAAGCAGCAGATACCATTACAAAAACTGATGTCCATCGTCTTATGAAAGGAATAAATTCTAAATTACGCCAATTTGTTTATAATAAAGACAATTGATATATGTTTAATACTTAAATGAACACCTTTTAATAAGGAACCAAATAAAAAAAAAATTTATAGATTGCTTATATAGTTTTTTTGTTATAACCATTTCCGGTTGACCAAAATTTTTCGTGTCCATACTTTATTACTAATAGAAAGAATTTAAATAAAGTGTTGGCTAAAACCATAAGTGATCATGAACTCACTGAAGATTGTATTAGCGGAATGTGTAATATTTGCACTATAATTCCACAAATGGCTTATGACCAAAAAGTAGTTATTGATAAGAAACGTCTTGTTACAGCTAAGCCAAAACAACCAGAAATGGCAATAGAATTAATGTCTGCATTGGATAGGAAATTAAAAAGAAATTATTTTTATATTAGAGCTGTTACTCCATTGGAACAAGAGATTATAGTTCGTTGTCTAGGAATAAAAGATAATTGGTTTGTAGCAGTTTCTGACATTATTCTGACAAATTTTCGTCTTTGTCAGAACATACAGTTTTTCAATACTGTTGTCCAAATTATACTAAAACTTTAAATATTAAAGAAAGTATTGTTAAGAAATTTAAAAATAGCGCATTATATATGCGTAAATTATCATCTGATTTTGCTAAATTTGCATCTTTGGAAAAATATTTTATATCCGCATCAGCAGTTTCAAATGTTCATACTTTAGCAAGGTTGTATGTTCCGGAAATTATTAATAACGATAAGCCTGTTGGGGTTTATTCTCCTACATGGCATACAAATCGTATTCAATTACATTCAGATGTGTTGGAAGTCCCTAATATCAACGGTGATGTTATGGGGTCTTTTGTTGAGCATTATTGGAGTTATCACACTAGTGGTAAAGGTTTGTGTTTAAGTGTTTTAAATTTCTGATATGAATACAACTTCTCCAATTTTAGGTATACACATTGCCGGTCAGGTTGGAGGTGGTAGAGGTTATTCAGAAGTGCTGTGTAGTGATACATTGGTTTCGTTCTTTTCAACATTGGATGCGCCCACTATTATTAATGATCTAGCTTATAACGCTATAACAAATTCTACATATGACATACCTCATTTGTCGCATAGAGATGAAAGATTTATAGGATCTCCTATGATTAACGGTTGTACGCAAGTTAAGTATCCCATTTGTAGGATAACCATATGTTAAGAATAAACAATATTTAATTTAATGCTTTTCATATCAAAGTATGCTTTGTTTATAACTTCAATCATATTTCATTGTTTATAACTAATTCATGGGAATATTGATCGGATGATGTTTATGATCAAATTTCTTTATATGATAAACTCTTAAAAGTATCTAAGTGTCAAAATACATTAATAAATGATATGTAATATATAAGTTTTATGTAAAGATGTAAATAAGACATTTAAGGTATAAAAGAAGTATGAACTTAGAATACTTCTTCAGTTGAGTTGTTCTCCAGTTGAATTCCAGTTCAGTTGTAATTTAGATTATAAGAATATTTTTGATTGTTAAGTTTGTTATGAATTAAATAAAGATTTTTTTTAACAAAACCTAACATAAAAAATATAATTTGCATCACGTTGATCCTGTTGATCCTTTTGATTCTGATATTGTTAGTATAGCTTTTGATGATGTTAGGAGTTTAATTATAAATAGAGTTAAGCCCTTACGAGTAAATATTGGCAAATTGAGTATTCCTCAAGCAATTGTTGCAATTCATACTATTCCAAAATATGATGCAATGGAATTTGATACTTCGGAGGGTTTTCCATTTTCAAGCATTAGGCCAAAGACTGCCAAGGATAAAAGATGGCTGTTTGATTTAGATGTTATTGATGATGGTTATATTTTAAACAATATTAATGATAAGTTAGTTAATGTTATGACATATAAAAGTAATTTAAGATCAGAAGGAATTGTTCCAATGACGATATTCATTGATTGTTTAAAGGATATTAAATTACCAAGAGAGAAATGTCATAAAACCCGAATATTTTCTATATCACCAGTAGACTTTACTATTCAATTTCGACAATTGTTTTATGATTTCACCATTGCGTTTCAAGAATCCAGGCTTAATGTAGAATCCGCTGTGGGTATTAATGTGGATTCTTATGAATGGTTGATTAGTTGGTTGAATTAGTTGAAAATTCTTCTCACTTTGTTTGCGGAGACTATTCTAAATTTGGGCCTAAATTGATGCTAAAGATAGTATTGTTAGCTTTTGAAATTATAGCTGATTGGTATTACCAATATGGTGATAAGAGTGAAGATAATAGGAAACATAGAATAATAATGGGACATGAAATTGCATTTAGCAAGCATTTAATGTTAAATTTGGTGTATGAAGTTTTCTGTGGAGCTCCTTCTGGCTCACCTATTACAACTATATTAAATAATATAGTTAATATGTTTTATCTAAGATGTGCGTACTTAGATATAATGAGAAATATTAAGAGTGAATTAATGACTCTTGATAATTTTAGAAGAAATATTAGAGTGTATTTTTATGGGGAAGATCTCATAATGACTGTTAAAATAGACATTTTAGATCATTTCAATGCAACTAGTTTAAGCTTGTTTTTTGAAAGATATAAGATAATATTCACTGACGCACTAAAGACGGGAAATATACAGCTTTCGACTAATGTATATGCTCCTGAAACATCATTTCTTAAACGAAATATTAAACGCCATCCATTTAGACCTGTTTATATGGCAGCTTTGGTCAAAAGGGCGATAGAAGAGACATGTAATTGGATTTTCGAGGGATGTGATGTTTTAGAAGCTTCAATAACAGCTTGTGAAGCAATGCTGTTGAATGCTCATGGCCATGGAGAGGAATATTATAATTCTCTTAGAGAACGAGTATTTTGGCGTTCATATGACGAGTATCCGAACATCCCATGTTGGCGTGATGTTGATTATCGCATATATGAAGGAGGTATATGATTCGTCTTTATACACATTTTATATAATATTTTAGTATATATTGTATCTGTATCCATGTAGCGTGTTTACACCCTTCAATGTTGCTCGTTGAGCTAGACCTCTGGATATATTTAATGTTTTATTTTATCATAGAATATGTACGTTTGGATTTTCTTTCGACTATATACATACTAATATATAGTTGCTTTTTTAAGCATAGTTTTATCACGTATATATTTTAATAAGAAAATGTAAAAAAAAAAAAAAAAAAAAACCAAGCACTGGATAGTAATTTCTATTCTACTTCCTGTAGGTGAGGTCCCTATTCGTTATTAGATAGAGGTCCTTCCTACTTACCCCCCTTAATACCCAGGCACCCGAAGCATTTACACACAGCTTTGAATTAGCAAATCAAGGGCACAACTTCAATCGCTGGTAACACCGAAATCAACCGACAATACGCAGACCAACAACATCGCTGGACAACAATTTAAAACACCTCGAACCCATCATCAACCCACTCCTATGCCGGATTTGGTGATATAAAATCATTTTTATTATTATTTTATTATTATTATATTATTACTTAGTGTTATTCGTTCAAACATCTTGCCGTAAAGTTTCTAAAATTAAAGATTTCAAATTTAATTAAGGAAATGAGTAAATTAATTTAACAACTCGTCATAAATAAATCTAGCTCTCCATCCCAATTAAATTACCATAAATTCTCATCAACCGGATTCATAAATAATCCCAACCTAACATTAATCAATAAAACCTAAATAAATTCTTTACGCGGATAGATCAATAAGTAATTTCCTAAATCTATATATGTACATATATATATATTTCGTTAAAATTAAAGCGTTATCTATCTTTATATATATAATCTCTTTAGAAATTATTTAACGTAACCAATTAAACAATTATAACTTGGCTATAGTTTTTCTATTGAAATCAAAAGATAATCTGTAAATCTTTTCTTTAAAGTTAACGTAAAATCATTTTATTAAGCAAGCGTATATTGAACAATGTTTTTACCAAATTAAAGACTTGTAAATAAATATAATTCTCAATCGAAAATAAAAACTCTTATGATTTGGTGTCCGGAAATAGACAATTTAAAATAAATTTTGGAGCGACCCCGGACAACCACTGAGGTTATCCCAGCTATAAACGCCGGGAAAAGGCGGATCGTTACAAAGGTATTCATTAAAATGTAACTTTTGGCCACACACACACACACATTCATTCATGCTGGCAAATCACACAAATAAGCAAAGTGAGCCTTTAACTATTTTCGGAACTGGTTCTAATGCTGAACTTGGAGTTTTTATGCCGAAGAAATTTTTTCATATTTCTTCATTTCTGCCAGTGGTCAGCTACACTATCAATATCATTGAATATGTTTCTTCTCATGCAAATATTGATAAGCAACATATTATTTGTTTTCGTCTGTTGAAAAAGCATACTGATGAATTAAATTTAAAAAGGGTACATTTTAAACTTGAGTTTCCTGTGTGTTATCAAGACAAAATAATTAGCCCTGAGTTTTGGACTGCAGGAGTTCGTGTTCGCCCGTTCTCTTTTTTAGAACCAAAAAATATGTCGTGCAAGAAGATACCAGAGATGAATATGCAACAAAACCAGGCGCGTATTCAGGGGGGTTTGGGGGTTGAAACCCCCCGAAATCCAAATATTTTTTTTTAATTTATATAATCTACGTACATATACTTAGGAAGAGTTTTTATATGAATATTAAAAGCAAATATTAACAAGTAGCACGAGGAACAAAGAATAGCAGAATCACCCAATAAGTTTTTTGTTGTTTATCACTTTGGTGCCATTCGTGGCGCGTGCACACAAACAACAACAATGCTAAGTACAGACAGATAATTTTCGACATGCTCTGTATATGAAGCTTGGAATTTTTAACGTAGAATTGCCCTATTTTTATGTGTACTCTTAACAAAGCAAAGAACGACACGGCTTTGATATTTCTATTATTGGCATAATGAGTACAGCATAAAGACAATTGCCGTATTTGTATGTATGTATGTACATGTGTACAACTAATGCCTTTTTTTTCTCTTCCTTTTAAAGAGATATGCAATATGTCTTCTCTTTGACCACATCATAAATTGTTTTGTGTTTAAAAATATAGCGCTCATGTTTTGTTGTGTGCCTTTGCTTTTAATAGTATATGTATGTATGAAGTGATCATTTGTGGTGGGGGGTAAATGGCAAGTTCTAAAGAGAATCGTAAACAAACCATTAATCAACAACAATAATAATTGTGTTTGCATCGTGTAATCAGTTGACTTCTAGTTACGATCGGCGATACTACAAATAATTCTTAAACTTATGAGTCAAAATTCAATAAAAAAATACTTTACTAAAACAGTTTTAAAACGTGTAAATGAAGTTACTGTTTCTGAGAGTGATGATTGTGCTGTTTCTAGTGGGGATATTTCAATTCAACCCGAAAAACGGCCTAGAGAAGTAAAATGCATTTAATTTTATTTTTTTATGCATAATTGCATACTAAATTGTTTTCTAAAACTAACGAATTTTAGGCATTTGTTGATGATGTTGCTAATTTGTGCCGTCGTTATCTGGATGATAGAGAAATATATCAACTACTCACAAATGTATGGGTACCTGATACTCATTTTAAGTTTCCAGAATCAAGCGAACGGAATTTAAAATTTCAAATGTCGTGGCTGCAGTCATTTTCATGGCTCTCGTATTCAGCATCTGAAGATGGAGCTTACTGTCTATTTTGTATTGCGTTTGGTTGCAGCACTACTGGAAAAGGCAACCATCAAATTTTAAACACTTTTGTGAAATCTCCATTTCGGCTGTGGAAGAAAGCCATTGAAAAATGTAAAGAACATCAGGATAAAGAATATCATAAGACTTCAGTGGAACGAGGAGCAAATTTTAAACTTATTCATGAAAACCAGAAGAACTCCATCATATGTGAGATCGACACTGGTAGGAAAAAACAACAACTTGAGAATAGAAAAAAAATCATTCCTATCATTCGAACTGTTCTATTATGTGGGCGGCAAGGTCTATCTTTAAGAGGTCACCGCGATCATGGTAGTCTGTCATTGGATTTGCCTATTGAAAATGATGGCAACTTTCGGGCTCTTTTGCGTTATGCAATAGATAGTGGGGATATTTCTTTAAAAAATCACAGAAAATACAGGCCGCAATTCTTTATATATAAGTCCACAAATTCAAAACGAAATTGCACACATAGCAGGAGGAGTTATTCAAAGAAAAATCATCGAACGCATAAATAAATCACAATGTTTTTCTATCATTGCCGACGAGACAACCGATGTGAGTGGAATCGAGCAGTTTTCTATATGTATTCGTTATGTTGACAAAGTTGAAAAGGAACATAGTCTTCGAGAGGATTTTTTATGTTTTGTTCCAGTGGAAGATACCACTGGCGCCGGACTTGCAAATACATTGGTCAATGAGTTGAAGAATCTTTAACTCAATCTCGAAAATATAAGGGGTTGTGGCGGAACCTTCGGTTCTAACCCCCTCCTATAGTTTGCTCTTCAAGCAGTTGGCGACGCTTGGTCGCAACATTAAACCACTGTTTATGTTAGCTCAAATAATCATCCACTCTTTGTTCACAGCAACTTAGTTTGTCACACAAGTGCCAAGCTAAGCAAATTCTTCAAGTGGCCAAACGATCACTTGATATGTTTATTCGAAGCCACCCATGATGGCTCGGTGACACACCGACGTTCCGTCCGTTCGACACATACGTGAGATTCGCGATCGTCACTTCGACTCAGAGCTATGCTATGACGAATAGTATAGCGTTGAGCAGGTCGCGTTTGTTGTACAACAACAAGCATTGGTTTAAGTTTCCAAGCGCCAGCTGCCTGTGTGTTGGCTTAGCTGACCAACACCCAGGCAAGCGCGCACCCAATGTTAGCCGAAAATGCGACGTCTGCATTTTCATTGCATAGCGTCTCTCGCTTTGTCACTAGCGCTGGTGACGAAGCGAGGGGCTATAAATTTAAGGTTTCTCACGCTGGAGAATAATTAACATTATGAACAAAGCGTGGATAGTGGTTATCGCTATGTGGTGCGCTGCAGCGCTGTTTTTTATGCTGCAGCGTTTGTACAATATGTTGTGGTGGCATGGTCTATGCTACCATAGAAAATAAAGTTCAGTTGATAAAAACCGCGAAACCGGAACGTTCGGCCAATTAATAAGCTTATTTAAATAGTGATAAACGTTGTCAAAGTTAGATTCAAATTGTAAATAAATCTGTAAATATTTGTACCAAACAAATCGTTTTACTTTTAACTTCAATAAAGATTTTAGTAGTAACATCCTACAACTGGTGACCCCGACGTGATGAACAGTGAAAATTTTTTTTAGAAAAATATTAAAAAAACAGTGAGAAATCTAAACCTGCGTGAATTTTTAAACGGAAAAGTTCATATATAAACGAACAGTAAAAATTTTTTTTTAGAAAAATTTTAAAAAAACAGTGAGAAATTTTAAATTAAGAAAACGAACAGTAAAGTTTTTAGAGAGAGTGCAAAAAAAAAAAAACAGTGAACAACCTTTAGCGAAAAGTTTTAAAAAAGAAGACGACCGGTAAAACTTTCAATGAAAAATTGTAAAAAAAAAACAAAGGTATCTTGTTAAAAATTTTTCAGTGTTTAGAAATCGATCGAAGAATCGACAATTTATAAAAAATAAAAAGCGACCAGCACAATTTAAAAGAAAGTTGAGAGTGAAATTCCATATAAAAAACGGTAAAGATTTTTCTCCCTTTCAAATAAATGGAAAATAAAAATAGAAATGATAGTGTTCCGGAGGTCGACTCCGATGAAGGGGCAGTCGGTGGTGAGGTCTCCACTCCCCCAGTGAAGAGAGAAACTGTCGAGGCGCACCGGGTCGCCGTTCAGACGCCACAGTTCTGGCACGATTCGCCAGACTTGTGGTTCCTCCAGCTCGAGGCGCAGTTCGCTAAACTGCGCATAAAAAGCGACTCGGACCGGTTTTATACGGTTGTCGGAGCCCTCGAGAAGGGCGTGCTGAAACAAGTCAGCGAGATTGTGCGCGGTCCGCCGGCGGCCGAAAAATATGAAAGTATTAAAGAGAGATTAATGGAGGTTTTCAGTGCCTCCGAGCAAGAAAAGCTCCGGCAGTTGTTGTCGGAATGCGAGTTGGGCGATCGACGCCCAACACAGTTGCTCAACGAGATGCGCGAGCTTGGAGGGAAGAACCTACACGAGCGCATGTTAGAAAACCTCTGGTTGGCACGGCTGCCACCTCAGGTGCAGGGGCTCCTACAGACGGTCAGCGTTGACCTGCCGCAACGTGCGGCACTCGCCGACAAAATTCTGGAGACAGGGGCTTTCCGTCCACGACAAGCGGCAGCAATCTCGGCCGCACCGACATCCTCGACCGCATCGACACCAACGAGCAACACGGCGCAGAATTTCGAGAAGCGCATCAACCGGTTGGAAGACGCTCTGTACAACCGGGATCATCCGCGCCCAAGCTACCACCAGGACCGTAAGTACGCCGCAAGGAATATACCACCCGTAGAATTGTGCCCAAGGGATCTGAACGACAGTTTCTGGAGGCCATCCGGGGGTTGGCGTGGGCCGCCAGCGAACATTATGCCGCCCCACCCTTTCCAAAGGCGTCCGCGCTCGCGCGCCACGACAACCTCACGCCGTAGGTGGAGACCAGAAGACGACCACCCCTGGTGCTGGTACCACCAGCAACATGGCGCAGAGGCCACGAAATGCCGCGAACCGTGCACGTGGAAGCTAAGCGCAGCTGGCCGCGCGCATTTGAAGAAATCGGCGAACGAGAGGGCGCCAAAAAACTAAAGAAGACGACGCCTAACGTGGGTGACCCAAACGGTATGAACGTCTACCGTCTCTACGTCACAGACGCCACAACGAGCAGGCGCTTTTTGGTCGACACAGGAGCCGACGTATCAGTAATACCGCCAAGCGGCAGCGAGCGTTTCAACGGGCCGCACGACTTTAAGCTATTTGCGGCTAACGGCTCGCACATCGAGACATTCGGTAGCAAGACGATTACTTTAGACCTGGGACTCAGCCGAAAATACAGCTGGGACTTCATCATCGCCGCGGTAAAAACACCACTGATCGGAGCGGATTTTCTGAAGAAACACGGATTGTTGGTCGACATGCGCAACAATCAGCTCATCGACAACCAAACGAAACTCCAAACGATGGGGTTATCGGCAAGCAAGGGTAAATCCGCAATTTTTACTTATAATATTAACGACCCTTTCGCCGACATTTTGGCTGACTACAAAGACATAACCGTCATGCGACAGGGCGTGGCGGTTTCAAAATCAGGTGTGACGCACCACATCGTAACCACCGGTCAGCCGACGCACGCGCGTCCACGACGTTTGGCCCCTGACAAACTGAGGGCGGCCAAAGCAGAATTCGAATACTTGAGCGAGAACGGCATTTGCGAACCATCGGACAGTAATTGGGCGAGTCCGCTACATATGGTCAAAAAGAAAGATGGCTCCTGGCGACCTTGCGAAGATTACAGAGCACTCAACGAGAGAACTCTGCCTGACCGCTATCCCATTCCGTATATACAGGATTTTACTCATATCCTGCACGGAAAGACAATTTTTTCGACGATTGATCTGCAACGAGCATATCATCAAATTCCGGTCGAGCCCTCTGATGTGCCAAAAACGGCTATAACAACGCCTTTCGGTTTGTTTCAATTCAAGTTCATGACGTTCGGACTTCGCAACGCAGCACAAACTTTCCAGAGGCACATTAATAAGGTGCTAGCTACTGAAACCGAGAATGCTTTTGTCTATATCGACGACATTTGCATTGCATCTGAAGATATGCATCAACATAAGGTGCACCTCAGAAGAATTTTTCAGTTGCTCCGCGAGAGCGGGCTCGCAATCAACTTCGCAAAATGCGAGCTTGGAAAAGAAGAGATTAGATTCCTCGGGCACACTGTTAGCAGAAATGGCATCAAGCCAGCGTACGACAAGGTACAAGCAATCCTCGATTACAAACAACCAGCAACCGCTCGTGACCTCAAACGTTTCTTGGGCATGGTCAATTTCTACAGAAGATTCTTGCCAAACGCGGCAACAACCCAAGCAATCCTACAGAGCTTAGTGGTAGGAAATAAGAAAAATGATACGACCCCGCTAAAATGGACGACTTCCACTACAGCCGCGTTCGAGAGCTGCAAGAAGCAACTGGCAAACGCGACGCTGTTATGCCATCCAGCACCTAACGCCGAATTATCCCTCAGCGTAGACGCCTCAGATTTCGCTGTAGGGGCCGTTTTGCACCAACGCATGGGAGAGCAATTGCAGCCTTTAGGGTTTTATTCAAAAAAATTGAATGAAGCTCAGAAAAAATACAGTACCTACGACAGGGAATTACTGGCAATATTTCAGGCGGTAAAATACTTCAAGCATATGGTGGAAGGCCGAGCTTTCACCATTTTTACCGACCACAAGCCAATCACTTTCGCCTTTAAGCAAAATCTGGATAAAGCGTCGCCGCGACAAGCGAGACATCTGGATTATATAGGGCAATTTTCAACAGACATAAGACACCTGCCCGGCGAGGATAACGAGGTAGCTGACGCGTTGTCTCGGTTATTCCAAATTACGAAGACATTGCCATACGTCAATTTCGAAGAATTAGCTTCAGAGCAGAAAAAAGATACTCAAGTGAAGCAACTAGTTAACGAGACTATACCTTCGTCTTTAATCTTAAAGGAAGTAAAGCTACCGACCAGCGAGAATTCGATCTACTGCGATGTCGCCCACGGCAGGGTAAGGCCACTAGTACCGGCTAAATACAGGGAACATGTCATGGCAAAACTACATGGCATCGCACACCCCGGTAAGCGGGCCACCGAGCGGTTAATTCATGAGAGATTCGTTTGGCCCGAGATGAAGAAACACATTGCAGAATTCGTCAAACGCTGTATTCCCTGTCAACGAAGCAAGGTAACGCGCCACAACAAATCCGAGCTTAATTTCTACCGACCGCCCAGCGATAGATTCGAACACATCAACATAGACTTGATAGGTCCACTGCCAATATCCAGAGACAAATGTTATTGTCTAACCATCATCGATCGTTTCACACGCTGGCCTGAAGCAATACCAATTCCGGACATGACGGCGGAGACCGTAGCTCAAAATTTACTGTCAGGCTGGATTGCTAAGTTTGGAGTGCCTCTCCGAATCACAACCGACTTAGGCCGACAATTTGAGTCTGATTTGTTCCGTCAACTCAATACTCTTCTGGGTATGCAGCACTACCGAACCACCTCATATCACCCGCAATCTAATGGGATGATAGAGAGGTGGCATCGAACGTTAAAAGCAGCGATCATGTGCCACGACAGTGATGACTGGTGCGGAATGCTACCGCTGATACTACTAGGACTTCGTTCGTCAGTGAAAGAAGATATCGCGGCATCGCCAGCCGAGATGGTTTATGGTACGACGTTAAAATTGCCAGGTGAGTTCCTGTCTCCGTCATTACGAAAGCCCAGCGAAACAGAGTTCATCAAGGAGTTGCGTCGTTTGATGGGAAAGATCGCGCCTACACAAGCAAGTCATCATGATAAGCCGCAAGTTTTCGTGCAGAGCGACTTAAAGTATTGCACGCATGTTTTTGTGCGAATAGACAAGATTCAGCGCCCCCTTCAGTCACGTTATGACGGGCCGTTCAAAGTTTTAAAAAGGGCCGAAAAATATTTCGACATCGACGTCAGAGGTAAATCTCAAAAGATCTCCGTGGATAGGTTAAAGGCGGCTTTTCTCCCCAAAAGCGACGATGAACCAGTTTTCCCCGCCAACCGGCAAACGAAAAATCCGGCGGTGACTTTTTCCAGCGCACCGTGGGACAGCGAGGGAGTAATCAACAAAAAAGCAAGCTATCGAGACACCGTGGTAACAAATCGCACTCCTACGCTGCGTAGTACAATGCCGCTTGCTAGAAAAACAGTAACATTTGCAAACCCGCCGACGACCGCCGTTGGACGCAGACGCCAAGTCAAAAACCAAGTCTCGGAAGAAGTCTATCAAAGGTCAGCGCCCGTCCAGACAAGAAGTGGCAGAAAAAGCACCCCACCAACACGGTATTTGTTTGTATCGCGCCTTAAGCGCTAGGGGGGAGTATTGTGGCGGAACCTTCGGTTCTAACCCCCTCCTATAGTTTGCTCTTCAAGCAGTTGGCGACGCTTGGTCGCAACATTAAACCACTGTTTATGTTAGCTCAAATAATCATCCACTCTTTGTTCACAGCAACTTAGTTTGTCACACAAGTGCCAAGCTAAGCAAATTCTTCAAGTGGCCAAACGATCACTTGATATGTTTATTCGAAGCCACCCATGATGGCTCGGTGACACACCGACGTTCCGTCCGTTCGACACATACGTGAGATTCGCGATCGTCACTTCGACTCAGAGCTATGCTATGACGAATAGTATAGCGTTGAGCAGGTCGCGTTTGTTGTACAACAACAAGCATTGGTTTAAGTTTCCAAGCGCCAGCTGCCTGTGTGTTGGCTAAGCTGACCAACACCCAGGCAAGCGCGCACCCAATGTTAGCCGAAAATGCGACGTCTGCATTTTCATTGCATAGCGTCTCTCGCTTTGTCACTAGCGCTGGTGACGAAGCGAGGGGCTATAAATTTAAGGTTTCTCACGCTGGAGAATAATTAACATTATGAACAAAGCGTGGATAGTGGTTATCGCTATGTGGTGCGCTGCAGCGCTGTTTTTTATGCTGCAGCGTTTGTACAATATGTTGTGGTGGCATGGGCTATGGTCTATGCTACCATAGAAAATAAAGTTCAGTTGATAAAAACAGCGAAACCGGAACGTTCGGCCAATTAATAAGCTTATTTAAATAGTGATAAACGTTGTCAAAGTTAGATTCAAATTGTAAATAATTCTGTAAATATTTGTACCAAACAAATCGTTTTACTTTTAACTTCAATAAAGATTTTAGTAGTAACATCCTACAGGGTCAAGGTAAGTCTTTATTGTTGTATTTTTCTTTTCTAGTTTTTTCACTTTGAAGGCTATGATGGTGCTCGTTCCATGGTTCAAGGGTTGTGCGTCGAAAATAAGGAGTTTTTATCCGGATGCTGTTTATGTTCACTGTGCTAACCATAGCCTCAACCTTGAGTATCACATTGTTGCAAAATACCATCGATAAGAAATTGTATTGGTACAATCAAAGATATAGTCAATCTCTTCCGACTATCAACTAAATCAGGAGCAGTATTAAAAAATTGTATTCAAAAATCGTGTCCAAACGCGAAACAAACTAGACTTCTAAAATTTTGCGAAACGTGCTGGGTAGAACATCTCGAATCCCTATCTTTGTTTTCAGACGTTTTTCAATACATTTGTGAAGCGTTGGAGGAGCTTGATGACAGCAACGTCAGATATGATTCAACAAAGCCACGTGCCCTTTTAGCGGCAATTCTGACACCTCAATTTATTATTGCGTTAGGAGTAATGAAACCAGCATTCTCTGTATCAAAAAAAATAAGCCAGTATCTGCAGGAGGAGCAATGCGATCTTAGTAGCTGTGTCAATTACATCGATACTTTATTTGCAGAATTAAAAGAAATGCGCGCAGACGCAGATCAATCTTTCAAGGCAATATTTAATTCAGCTAAGACTATAGCGACGGAAATTGGAATAGAAATTAAAGTGCCCCGAGTTGTAGCCCGACAGGTCAATAGGGAAAATTACGAAGGATGTCCAGAAGCGTACTATCGTCGGTCAATTTTTATACCCTTTCTGGACCACTTTTTGGAGGAGCTAAACGAACGATTTTTAAGGCACCGTGACTTGCTTTTAAAAATACAAAACATATTACCTAGCAAATCTAAACAGCGCAATGAAACGCAAATGGAGGATACAGCCCGTACTTTGGAAAAACAGTGGCCAAGAGACACAGAATCCAGGGACAATTTTCTTGCTGAATTTTAATTATGGCGAAGGTAACAATTAAAATTTTATAATTATTTGATCGAATTTTAATTCAAATCTTATATAAATAGACACAACCTAAATCAAACAAAAGATCCTGGGACATTTATTGATTGTTTAAATTTGTGCGACAATCTGATATTTCCGACAATACATCGCTTTCTGCAAATTGGAGCTACGTTACCAGTTTCAGTCGCGTCAAGCGAGCGTTCTTTTTCAACCCTCCGTCGATTGAAAACTTATTTAAGAAATAAAACTGGGCAAGACAGATTGAACGGATTAGCAATGCTTAACGTACATAGAGATATAGCAGTAACTGAGCTAGAAATAGTAGAAATTATGTCAAAAAGCAATATAAGATTAAATTTTTAATATTAAAAAATAAATGTCTTATTTTAAATGAAACCCCCCGCCCCCCCGAAATTTTTTTCTGGCTACGCGCCTGAACAAAACTAATCGGAACTACTTCCGCTAGCTTAAAAAACTCCCTCAAATTTTACTTTCAAAATGTATCTGGCATGCGTACTAAGTTGAATGCTATACATTCCTTTTTTTCTGAAAGCGATTATGATGTTATTATACTGGTGGAAACTTGGCTAAATAAGTATTTTTTTGATGAAGAGATTGCTGATCCTAAAATTTTCCAAGTATACCAGAAAGATCGATGCCCTATTTTGACTGGGTACTCTAGAGGTGGTAGAGTTCTGATTATTGCTCGGAAAAAATTATGCTCCTCGTTGTGCAATATACATAGATACCGTGGATGGATTAATTGATCAGGTCTGCATCTCCATTCTGCTTCCAAAAGGGAAAATGATTGTCTGTGCCTCTTATATTCCGCCTAACAGTGCATATGATATTTATGATGCTCATATCAACAATATTTTATCATTATCTACAATTTATGTGGAAGATAATTTCTGCGTTGTTGGTGATTTTAATCTAAGCAATGTAAACTGGGCCTGTTCAACGGATGATAACACTTGCGTGCCAACAACTTTAAACCAAGCACATGAAATAAATCTCATCGATAATTTTTTTAGTATGGATTTGATTCAAATTAATGCTATTTTCAATAAATTATCTAAATTGCTAGATTTAATTTTTTAGTTTGTTTTTAGTAAATAAAGTTGTTTATTTCTAAGTCCAATAGGCGAAGTGTTGTGATGAATTATGAAGTTCTTCTCTTAGAGCCTTCTGAAGGAGACAATAGAATCATATTGAGAGACAATCATGTATCTCTAAATACTTGCAGATTACTAGCTAGAGCCAGTGGATTAGACTTTGAGCACTGCCAATCAACTTTCTCAAGAAGGTCTAGAAGAGAGGTGAGATCTGCTAACATGTATTCCAAGACTTCGGAATGGATTCAGGTTAGCAAATGTTCTAATGATGAATACTAACTGTTAGTGGATCCGTCAAAGGTCTGCTCCTCATGGCATGATTGGACAATTTCCAATCATGGAACTAAAATTTGCACTTTCGGAATATGCACATGTGCTGAAAATGAATATTACAAGAAAAAATAATGTATACCCATTCCTGAAGGGATTGATGTTGCGACAGTGTGCTCTCTTTCTTCTTTCAATATTGCACCCTCAATACCACACTGTGACGGAGATGAAATTTATCTTGAGAACTGGTCTAACTCCATTTCCAAAAATGATCCTAAGCTTTGTAGATGTGTTAAGGCTATTAACCAGCCTTACTCTTCTATATCGATTCACATGTCTGGAAACACTTACAACTTGGCTTTCAGATTCACAAAAAGGATGAATGTGACAATAGAAGTTCAACCAAAAAAAGAGACCAAACCTTATTATCATTCTTGCAAAGTCACATGTGAAAAGAATGTTCTAGTACTGTCTGGACCTTTAGAAGAAATGGACTGGGTTAAATTCTGCATAACAACATTTTGTGAGACTAAAAAACTTGCTAGGGAGATCAGAATCCCATACGGGTTTTTGATGATGACCTCTTCAATCCATGTCTGGGTTGGTTCAGAAGTTTTATCACAAACAGCAGAATATCAAGTTAATTGTTATAGGGCTAAGGATTGTGATTTGATTCAATGTTGGACTTGTTTGTCCAGGTGATGAACCCTCCCTGTTACAACATCCTGGATTATTTTTTGATTGCCTTATTGTCTTTCATCGTTCTGATCATTATCACAATACTTTTAAGAGGATTACAAGTTTTGTCCATTTTAATTAAGATTTGTTTAGGATTATTCTTCATTATCATCAGAATTTCTAAAATTGTATGGAGGATCAGTAAGAGCATGCTGGGGAAAGGGGTTTCTAGGACAGCTTCATATTACCGGGATCTTGAAAGTTATGGTTTACTTGAAAATTCTAATAGGCCAGCTGAACCCATCTTGATCCAGAGAGAAGCAAAACCTTTACGGCCTCCTCAGAAGAAAAAGGCCATCAAGGTTATTTGCTAAGCTTAGTTGCCTCTATTTTGATTGTAATGGTCCTTCCTGGAGCCATCCCATGCAGTCAGGTTAATTCTTATAAATTTGAAGAGGAGGACTGCAAGATAGAGGACCAAATTCAGGTATGTGAAACCAAAACTAAGCTACAAGTTCATTTAGGATCTTTAGAAACAGATTCTTGTTTCTCTATTCGGATGGGTGACAGACCGATTGGCTCAATCCACCTTAAGCTAATAGATCTACGCCTGAGATGCGTTGAAGAAACATTATACTGGATTTTTGAACCAAAACCTTTTGTAAAAAAATCTTGTCACTGCTAGGGGTCAGGCCTTTGCAAAAATGATGATTGCTTGCCTCACAGTTTAACTAAAGAACAAAAACTGGACTAAGGATTTAATATATCAGAAACTATTGAAGAGTATGGTTGTCTTCCTGTCACTTCTGAGCTATTCAGCAAATGTGTTGGAGCAGCTGGTTGTTGTCTCTTCCATACTGGGTTCAGACCATTCTCTCATGATGATGTCTTTAGAGTCAGCAAGTGCTCGTCAACATATTATGAGGCCATTGTCAATTTAAAAATGAAATTGAGCGCAGACCCTGAAACAGTGAGCAACATAACATTAACTGCTGGATTCCATCAGACAATAGCTGGAATACGAATCTCTTTTACCAATCCTATAGTTCCCTGGAAGCCAGATTACTCCAGCTGTTTGGTTTCTAAATCAAACTCAACTGAAACCTTCCTTGCTAAGTGCAATGATAAAACAGAAATGGTTTCTGGAAGGGTTGGAGAAATCAAATGTCCCAGCTATTCATCGATTTTCTCAAACTTATCAAATTGCAGTCTGGCCTCAAACTTAATAGGGATTCACCCACGAGTAGATGAAATATCATTCAGCCACCATGCGATGCAGCTGAGATTCTTGTCGAAATTAGGTAAAATCCCTAAGGTCACTCCTGAGTTTTCTGTTGATAAAGACTCTAGAGGACTTTGGTTTTCCAGATCATTTTCTGAGACACTAACAGTTCATTTGGTGTTACCAAAAATGAGAATCCAGCATTATTCAGACCAAATGTTTCTTTTCAAATATTTTCAAAACTTATATTAATTGTCAATTTAAGTCTTTCATTAAATCAGTTTAATAGTAATAACAACAAAAAATAAGCAACCATTGTTGATTATAATCATTAAATTTAAATCCCCAACATTGGACTTATATTCGGAAAAAAGCATTATTGCAAAAAACATAAAAGCGCTGTCATCATTTCAACGTCAGTAGGCAACGTTTACATTCCCCATGAGTGAATCTCCCATGAGTAAAGATATGGAAATGGGAATTCGGACATAACTTCGAAACAACTGTTCAGCTACATCTGACGTTTAGTTTATAAAATATATACGCTTTGTGCAATTTTGTGATTTAATTTGTGAAGTGATTAATTTTCTTTAATTAAATATAATTAACAATGTTCAGCGTTGGAATAAGATTTATGGCGATTGAAGAGGAGCAAGCCTCCGACGTGGAGGACCAGGTTCTTGTTAGACGAACCTTGAGAGATAGCAGCAATCCTTTTGAGTTGCCACAGCCTTTGTATGTATATTTGTAGCATAAATACAATTTCGTGAGTTGCTAGCCTTGAGATCCTAGCTCATTGGTGTGGGTGATTGTGTTATGAGCGTGGGCCATCCCATCCCGTGAGAAATTCCCATCTCGCAAGTTTTCATAACTCATACTTTTCCCAAAAATTTATGTTCGAAAACGTTCGTAATAGGGGAATGGGAGAAAATGAATAATTTACCTGGGAGAAAAGTTTCATAATTGGGCTGATTATGTTATCTTATACTGAGATCAACGCACTCCAATTTGTTTAAATTTTTTACTTTCTAGGCACAATTAATAAAGTCCTTAATAACATTTGATGACATATTTAAAAGCTTGCATCGCCTGATTGATAGGAATTTAATTCAGTCATCAAATTATGATGGCATCAGCAACAAATCAGCAACAAATCAGCAACTTCTTTTATTAAAAAATTTAATAAAAACTAATAATGTTTTTTGCAAAAGCACTTAAAAGAGAAGGGTATTTGGAGAAGGAATACATTCGTGAAATTCGAACTTCATTAAAAAATTATAACAATGTTTATTATAATAAAAAATGTGACAACAAAAAAAAATGTGACCAAAAACAAATAATTTTACTTAAATAACCACAATATTTAAACTTTGTGTTTGATTGCTAATTATTTCATTACTTAATTTATTTTGTCTTTTCCAAAATGCTTAAACAAATTTGGTAGCTATTTGTTCCGGTGAATTATCGGTTCACCTACGAGCGCTGGTTTTAGTCTGCAAGGAAGTGATAGTCAGCTGGATGATTTGCTGGTAAACTTCGGGCAATTTGTGCTCGCAATTTGTGCTCGAAGTTTATGCCAAGGAGAAAAAGAAACCAAAAGTAATCAAAAACACAGCTAAGTATATTGAATTATTATAAATGAGTATTTATTGAAACTTACGTTGTTTATTAATCTTCAATAGGTGAATAAAAAAAAATGGTTGTACAGATGGCAGAATTTTAAACTTAGAAGGATGACATTCAATATGTGAATAATTTGACCGCCAACAGACCTCGTCGGACAGGCCGATCGAGCGGGTCGTTCGTGCATCGAGCTTCGACACTGGAACGTGTCGATAACGCAGTAAGTTTAAAATCTAGTACATTAAACTTTAGGGTTGCGGCCTAAACAATGCTTAAACAGTAAATTTTAAAAATGAAAAACTATTAATTTATAAGAAATATTTTTAACTTTAATGTATTTATTTTATTTTATTATTTAATGTATTCATATAACCTTGTCAGGAGAAAAAGTCAATTCGCGCAATTGCAAAGGAACTTTTGTGTTCAAAATCAATGGGTTACAAAACAATTGTTCATTATAGAAGCAATGGAACCATTGAAAATAAAAAAAGGAAGCCGCGGCCAAAAAAAAACGAGTGCAGCAGAAGATAGAATAACTTGCAGAATAAGCAAAGCTGATCCTTTTCTGACTTCTACGCAAATCCACAGCCAAATAAAGGAACAACTAAGCAATAGCATATCAACAAGAACCTCAACACGCCGATTACTTGATGGTTGACTCCGCGGATGTATTGCAATGAAAAAGCCACATGTTTAAAAAAAAAAAATTTAAAACGTCGAATTCAGTTTGCAAAGGAACATACCGCAAAGCCTTTAGAGTATTGGAAGGGCATACTTTGGAGTGATGAATCAAAATTTAACTTGTTTCGATCAGATGGGAACAAACAAAGAACTCGAACCTCGCTATACTTTAAAGACCATAAAGCATGGTGGAGGGAATATTATGGTTTGGGGAGCTTTTTCGTGGTTTGGAGTGGGCCCTATTTGTTGGATAACTGAGCGAATGGCCCAAAATGTGTATAAGGATATATTGGTTAACACAATGAAGCCATTTGCCGACGAAAACATGCCTGCTTCTTTCGTTTTTATGCAGGATAACGACCCAAAGCATACTGCTAAGAGCGTTAAAGCATGGTTTTCTTCAGAAAATGTATTAGATTGGCCCGCTCAAGGCCCTGACTTAAATCCGATCGAAAATCTCTGGGCAGACGTTGAGAGGGCTTTAGAAAACACAGAAGAAATGTGGAAAAAATAGACAAATTAACTACCTAAGGTTAATGTTAAGAATGACAAGAGAAGCAGTGGAAATGAGAGAAAAAAATAGACAAAATTAAAGAAATAAAGGTGTTAAATAAAAAAGAAAGAAAAGCAAATACTAAAATTCTAAAAAAAGCTGAAAAAGAAGTGAAAAGGTGGAAAATTGAAATAATTGTAAGGAGTAAAATTTCTGCATAATTTTATCCCCATATGACTTTTTACTTTTATTTCTATTTTCAGTGCGCCTTTAAGTTCACGACTGGGTCGAGTACCTGTGCCAAGAGAGAGAATGCAATCCCCGTAGAGATTGTATTGGTTCGACGGGCGAAATAGCAGAACCATAACCTTAAGCACGACTAAGTGTAGCAGGTGTGACTTATAGCTAATAAATTTAATTAAATTTTAAGGCCAAATGAATTTAACCTCATGTAAATGCACTTTTTACCATGATACCACTGAATCCACTAGTAGGACATGATATCCTAGAGTCCACAATTATAGGAAGAGCAAAACAGGTAACTGAACAACTCAATAAAACATCAACCCTGATCAAAATCACAGCAAAAAGTGGAGACAACCTATTGGGAAGGGTACAAAAAGCAGAAAAAGCTTATTTGTTAAGTGTGATTTATCATTTAAGCTTCAAAGGATTAGGGCGTCTTAATATCAATGAATGCAGCCGAGTTGAGGCTCAACGTTTAAGAGAGCTATCTTGGCAAAATAGTAGTATTTCAGGAGTGACTGTTCCATATCCGGCGGCATTTCAACAGCGACCGAAACATGTAAGGACAAAATTTGGCGACAAATTTTACCTTCATCTTTTTCATAAAAATTATAAATTTTTCTAGTGCGAACCTGTGCGGCGACAGATAAGCCGAGAGGGTCATAGAATTGCTGCAATAAACACCTGCTGAAGGTTCGACCCATGACCTAGACGGTCAGAGCCGGATAAACACTCAGACAAAATACCTAAGATGACCATCAAGAGGGTTTGATGGCAGGATGGTACAACCCGGGTGCCGAAAGACCCACAATGAAGCCCCGGAGCTTCTGCGCAGCTAGAATGCTGAAAACAGCTGAAAAGTTTGAATTCAATTTAGTTAAAAATCGCATAAATGGGATGTCAGTAAAAATAATGTAAAATTAGGTTACGATTGACCGCTTGAGTTAATTACAAAAGAAAATAACTAATAAAGAATTTGCAGTAAGTGCGAAACATAGAAAATTAAGTTTTATTAATAAATAAAAGTTGGACTATTGAAAAGTAACCGAAACTAGCCGCTTGATTAAAATAGGTGGGGCAGAAGAAAATGAAATTTCCACCTTTTGGGGGTTTAATTAAACCTGCAGGGCAAATTTCCGGTTAGGAAAGCATAGGAAAGGAAATTGGGCCAAGGCAAACAAAATCTACACATTTTGATCACAAAATGTGTGGACGAAACAAATTAGACCAATGGCCGACGTAGGGTTAATAAGGGCATTCTTAGAATTAAGCTCAGCAATTAGGCGAGGGGGAAAAGGGTTAAGTACCAGAGTGTAATTGCTAAGATTCTCATCTACAGAGAGACAATAATCTAGAATCTTCTTTTTCTCGCATATACACCTAGGGCAAGACGACCACCAGCGACGGGATCCGCAAAGGGGGGCCACCGCTATATCAGGCCACTTGAAGTTTGGATAAACCTCACTCACACCATTACACCACCGAGCGAAGAACCAAGACGTCATTCCAAACGAGAGAGCGCTAGTCTGTAACCAACACCACGCTCTGAGAGCCGCTCACCATACCATCATGGCGGCGGTCATTATTCACCAAGATACTCTGAGCATCATTTACCCAACACTCATCATCGTGCTCGGAGAACCGCTCGTCAAAACAATCATGGCGGCAGTCATACCCACCAACATACTCTGAGCGCCGCTCATACAATATTCACCATCGCATTCTGAGAGCCGCTCATAGAACAGCATGGCGGCTATGAAACTCACCATCATGCTCTGAGAGCCGCTCGTCAAAACAATCATGGCGGCAGTCATACCCACCAACATACTCTGAGCGCCGCTCATGTAATATTCACCATCGCATTCTGAGAGCCGCTCATATAAAACATCATGGCGGCTGTGAAACTTGTGGCGGAACCCTCTGTTCCCCCACGCCCCTGACTTTGCTCTTCTAGCCTTGGCGACACTTTGTCGCAACCTAACCCATCGATAGATTAACTTACAAACTTGCAGCTTGGCTTATCGCTAAAACGCTAAGCCAAGCGCATTCCATGGCATAAGTCATTGCTGCCTTTCTTTGTTTATATTGGCAAGCAACATTATGACTTATAAATGAACGGTCATTTGAGCCGTTTATGTTGGTCGCTCGTCGTCACTTGTATTGACTCACTGCCCGTCTGGCGGTTCGTCATTCAGTCAGCAATTATTGTTTATGCTGAAGTTTTTACTTGTGACAAATTACTGACGACATGAGTAAGCGACGGCAGCTTTAGTTTGTTGTACAACAACAAGCGTTGGCTGCAGCTCGCTTGGCGTTTGTGTGTGTGAGCTGGAGTAGCTAACCAGCATACAGGCAGAAACGCAGTCTGTCAAAACGGTATGTGTGACGGCGACCAATTGGTGTGTTCGCGTTGTTAGCGCTGATGACGCGGCACACAAATATAAATGTGCGAACATTTAGCAAACCAATGTTTAATTGGTTATTTCAAGTATGGCAACCAATACAGCAATAATAATTGTGCTATCGATGGGTTGCGCCGCCGCGCTATTTTTTATCGTGCAGCGGGCGTTAAATATTTTGTGGTGGCATGGGCTATGGTCCATGCTACCGTAGTCAGTTTTCTGATAGACGCGGCTACGTCGAGTGCAATTTGTGTAACTTGTTCTTTAATTTAATGTTTGTGAAATTAGTTTATTTTTTTTGTAAGTAGTAGTTATTTAATGTAAAATAAAATTAAATAAAAAACATTTAGTGGACTTTGAGTGAAACACTATATACTCACCGTCATACTGTGAGAGGCGCTCGCCAAGCAATCATGGCGACAGTCATACCCACCAACATACTCTGAGCGCCGCTCCTACAATATTCACCACCGTACTCTGAGAGCCGCTCACACGACAACCATGGCGACCATTAAAACGCACCCATACTATCACACGGTTGAGCGACAGATCTCGCCATGTGGACTCGAACAGTAAAGACGTTGATGGCATGGCTGCGAGAGCGAGGGAGATGGAAATATTATTAGCGACAAACAGAATTATAAAAGGCGGCCATTAAAAATTACACCCATACTAACACACAGTTGAGCGACAGATCACGCCATGTTTGGCCCCAACATACTTCAAGCAGCAGTAAGACCACCACGAGAAGAAACGAGAGGCAAACATTCATAAAACCTAAAAACAATAAGAAGAGATTTTTACCACTATACTCATGACAGTGGTACATAGATTGCACAGCCAGCAACAGATGGCTGTGACTATAAAAGACCGAACAGAAGAGAAATCGAGGTCAGTCAGTTTAGTCAGTTCAGTGAGTGCAAACCAGTAAGTAAGTGAAAAGTGAAGTCAACCTAAATACAAAAGTACAGCCGTCAGCAGTCAACCGAGGAAATATTAATTCCACCAGCCACGAATCAGGACACAGGAGTGAGCTAACAAAAGATTAGCCAAAACCACTACACCGTCACACAGGACACGTCGCAGGAAAGCGGAACTACTGAAGATTTACAGGAGGACCTAACTTTAAGGACTAGCCGATCTGAAGACCACTAAGGAGCGAGTAGCTAGTTGTAGGAAACTCAGTGACAGTGGTAAGTATAGTGAAAATACAGTGTTCACGTGGCCCCCGAAACCCTTGCCTAAATCCTTGCAGTGCAAGTGTACACTCCAATAGCAACCGTAATTTTTATTCAGTTGCTATCGAAGCGTCACTCACTGGGTCTGTCTTAACCTCAACCTTTCCTAATCCTTGCAGTGTAATTGCACACTCCAATAGCAACCGTAATTCTTATTCAGTTGCTATCGAAGCGTCATCCACTGCCTCCAAAACCTAGCCACGAACACCCTTTTCACAGCCACTGTTAAGGAATAATTCTTGCAACTGGCAGCTCGCTTATTGATGTCACATGCAGGATGAAATACATTAAGGACAACGAATAATCACGACGAAATCACGCCCAGGATTTGGTGACATATTTCCATTTAATTCTTATTTAGTAGAGTATTATAGACATTTATGTGTGCGTAGTGACCAGTGCAGAAAACTCATTTTTGAATAAATTTAATTTAATCAATTGTAATAAAATTTAAAGTTCAAATCCTACAGTGGGAAACATCTATCAAAATACATCCCGTTTAAATAATTGCATTAAAGTTTAAAGTTTCTAAAAACCCTACAGTGAAAATTTAACAAAGTAAATTTTCTTAATAAATTGAAATTAACTTTAACATTTTGAAACGAAAATCCCTAGAGTATAGATTATCAGTGCTACAAGAGGTCCTTCCGACCGGTTATTTAAAGGTGAATCTAAGATTAAAAAATAAAATAAATTAAGTCAAAATTAAAGCTCGAATAAACTGTTAAACTGGTTGTTAAACCAAAGTAAAAAGTATTTAAATTTGTCTTTTTTATTACCAAAGTAAAAAGTATCAAAAAACTACCTTGAATTCCAATCCTAAGAATGTGTTACGACCTTAATGTAAAACACACACACACACACACATACATACATAATGTAATTAGTTTAAGAAAGAAGAAAATAAAGACTACACAGTCGATTTTGAGTTGTCAACGAGTTCGTTTCAATTTATTTCTTGATTACAATTGTGTTAATTATTAGACGAGTGCGATTATTGTTTAAATTCAATTCGGTAAACTAATCGATTCTTTCACTGGTGTTTAAGCGTTAAACCAATAAGTAATAGTTAAGTTCAATTATCGACAATCATTTAGATTGTGTGTAGATAGAAACAAAAAAAATAAAACCAATAAATTTTAATCATCAAATAAAACTTTGAACAATTAAGTGAAACAAATTGTGAATAAATCGATTTATTTTTACCTTTTAAATAGATTCACCTACCCTTTCCAAACCAAACAATAGTACACTACGCACTTAGCCTTTACTCATTTATTATCGTATAAAATCATTATCATTGAAATCTACCTTCAATAATTACTATTGAATTTAATTATATTACATATCATTGTTAATTGAGAATCATTATTAGCAATTACCATTGAATTTTACGAAACGTAAATTAATAGAATTAGGGTGAATAAATTTTGTACATTGAATAATTTGTAAGAAATTTTATAAGTCAATTAAAGACTGACCAATAAAATTTATAACGTTTGATATAGCTGAAAGTGTTTGATTTGGTGTCCCAAAATTGTAGTTAAGATAAATTTTGGAACGACCCCTGGACAGCCACTTTGCTGTCCCAGCTATAGACGCCGGTAAGGCGGTACGTTACAAACATCGACGGCAACCCAACAGCGACTGAGGCAGCACGTCGACTGCACTACATTTCCTGCGGCAGCATCGAAAGCCGCAGCAGAGATTACAGTAGCGATCATCGTAGCAGAGGTTGCAGCAGCAACGGTCACAGCGGAGATTTCATCAGCACCACGGACGGACAAAAGCAGCGTAAAGAGTATAATTTTCTTTATTGTTTTATAATTGCTCCTATGTAATATATATGTATTTTATACTTAATTTACATTTAACTTGAGATCCAAATAACCTTGTACATAGAAAGAGGAGTTCTTGTCCCTTTAATAGGCAGAGTCGATCAAAGTCGACAAATAGTAGAATAGACACTTTCCATAGGGATTTTCTACAATTAAGATTTATTAGTTTATCTAGGGTACATAAGGTTAAATAACAAATCAGTGCCGAGGTTATAGTAACACCCACTAAAATAATATAAAAAGTTCCGTAGAAACGAAAACGCACTTCAAATTCTAAAGAATTGTTTACAACCAATTTTGCCAATTAATAAATAAACCTAAACTTACCAAATTGCATTTCCGTTCACATAGAAACGAAAATGCATAATTCCAAAGAAATGTTTACGATTAACTTTTTAATAAATAATTCCAATGAACTCTTCGCAACCAATTTTGCTAATCAATGCATTTCCGTTCGAATAGACAAAGTTCTATAGAAACGAAAATGCATTGACCCAAACCCAAAATAAACAAACAATTCCAAAGAATTGTTTCTGTAAATTTGGGTAAACGAGGGTTTAGGTTACGGTTTAATTCATATTAAAATAGGTTACTTGTCACCAGTTTTAAGTGATTTAACAATTTTACTTACACATAATATATTTCACCATAATAAAAAACAAGTGATTAAGAAATATTTCGGTTTGCATATACTGAGTGCTTCCTCACGTTATCACGGTTCGAGTCGTTCTACAACATCACGGCCATCATCGGACTTGTCGTGTCCAACGGACGACACACGCCTTTAGTAACCATTTTGTTATCATCCTTCAAGGACAGAAGTTAAGTTTAGCTAGAGAGCTCCTTGCATAGCTATTGAGTCAAAAGCGGGCGATTCAGGGGGCCTAACCCCAATCGCTTTTGAACTCTACACTCCCAGCTCGGGACTAGGCAACTGGGTACAGAAGTAACGTCTCTAGGGCTAGATACCTGGCCGGAGTTTTGATCAAAGACGGGCGAATGGGCCTAACCATACTTGGATTTGGTCAAACACTCTGTGAATTGGAGTCGGCCGAATGGGCCTAACCATACTTGGTTCCAATCAGCCACCCTTTCAATCGGAGCCGGGCAAATGGGCCTAACCATACTCGGGTTCGGTTACCTGCGTATCTCGATCGGAGTCGGGCGAATGGGCCTAACCATACTCGATTTCTGACCGGACACGTTTGCCATAAATTCATTCCTGGGAATGTCTGGATAAAGATTTGCATTTCAGAACGCGGTGGTGTAGACAGTAGAGCCAAAAGGGATTTTATGGTAGGGATTAGTCAGAGCAAGCCTCGCGTCCACCTAGACCAAGACACGGTAGATTCGACGCCATTTTGGGCGACGCTATTTATACAATACGGTATAATGTGAGAAAGCTACTCCGTTTAGGTTTGAAACACAATTGTGTTTTATGTAACAAAACCGCATGGAAAATAGTGAAGTAAGTTTAGAATAAATACTTAGGTAGGAAGATACTGGAATAATATTTAAAACTAATTAGATTTTGCCCTGAAATATATTTAAAATAATTAGATTTATTAAGAAATATATTTAATACATGAAATAACCACTTAGCATAGCCAACTAGGTTAATAAATAATAAATACAGATTAGATAACAGTTTCACCCAACACTAAATCTTTAGACTCGCCTTCAGCGAAGTCGGGTGCTAATAACACACCCTTGTAAATCTAGAGTTAAGCGTATCTTACTACTGTTAATATAGCATCATTGAGTTCCGAAACTGCTGCGTTTGATTTGGTGTCCGTTTATTATAGTAAACGAACAAATATTTTGCAACGGACCCTGGATCCGACGAGCGCATCCTCGGCCGGAGTTTAGGTCGTTACATAATATAGAGAAAACAAAAAAAAAATATAAAAGAGATAATTGAGAAGTGACAGAAAATAAGATTGTGAAATATATAGAGAGATAAATAAAACTCGAATAGATTAATTGGAAAAAAATGCAAGCAACCCAACGCTTAAGAAAATAATTCAGAAAACATCCTTGTATGGAAAATGGCGCCTATGAATGCGCAATTAAAGCTTTATTATTTAGTTAGTGGTTTGTAGTATTGAAAAATTTACAAAGTTGTTTTAATAAAATATTTTTAGGGCTGTGCACTCTAATAATTTTAGTTTTATGAATCTGTACTTAAATGTAGTACGAACTAAGGAACGTAACGATAAGCGTTATGCTAAAAATTTTATAGAACCTTAAATTAATGTTAATGGTTTTTGTTATTTAACCACATAAAATAAAATTGAAGAACAAAAAAAAAAGAAGGATGAGTTTTTAGATTAAAAAGGACAGGTGGCGTAGACGACGTAGTGTGCGCGTAAGTATAGAGTTTTTGGGGTGACCTGAAACCAGACGCAAGGTCACCATGGCTGGTCTTTTTGGGGCCAGAAGGGGTGGGCTAGCCAAGGGCGATCGACCCACACCGAAGATCGACCCACGTGACTTGCAAACGTGGCAACAGCGGGCAACCGGTTTATATTCTCTTTCTTTTTCAGCACTTTATCGTAAATTTAATTGGGGTTTTTGTATTTTCTTTCGATAACTTTTTTATGGTTTTTCGGGTTTTTTTTTAACCAGGCGGTATTTAAAAAAAAACTGGTACGATTTTATTCTTGTGGAGTTTCCGTCTGAAACTTCACTAACATAAAAGCAACATAATTCAAAATTAAACTAAAATAAAAGCAACATAAATCTTAAACTAAACTAAAATAAAATCAATAAAATTCAAAACTAAATTACAATAAAATCAATAGTATACAAAACTTAACTAACATAAAAGCAACATAATTCAAAATTAAACTAAAATAAAAGCAACATAAATCTTAAACTAAACTAAAATAAAATCAATAAAATTCAAAACTAAATTACAATAAAATCAATAGTATACAAAACTTAACTAACATAAAAGCAACATAATTCAAAATTAAACCAAATAAAAGCGATATGATTAAAAGTTAAACTAAAAATAAGATAAGTTTAACATACGAATATAATAAAATATATTGAACTAAAAATAAGATAAATTTAACATAAGAATATAATAAAATAAATTAAACTAAAAATAAGATAAATTTAACATACGAATATAATAAAATAAATTAAACAAAAAAATAAGATAAATTTAACATACGAATATAATAAAATAAATTAAACTAAAAATAAGATAAATTTAACCTACAAATATAATGAAATAAATAAAACTAAAATGAAGATAAATTTAACATAAGAAGATGACAAAATAAAAACTAAACTAAAATAAAAGCCATAGGATTCAAAATTTAACTAAAATAAAATCAATAAAATTCAAAACAAAATTAAATTTATTTCTATAGACAGAATAAAATCTAATTCGCAACAAAATTAAATTTAATTCGAAATACAAGTCCAAATCGGATTATAAACAGAATTAAAATTTAATTCGAAGCTTAAATTAAAGCTAATTCCTGATACAAAATAAAATCTAATTCTAAACTTCAAATGAATCTAATTCTAAATACAAATTAGAATTTGTTTCGAACTTAGAGTTAACCTAATTCTACATGCGAGCTAAAGTTTATTTCGATCTTCAAAATAAATCTGATTCTAAGTGCGAAATAAAAATCTAATTCGAAATAAAAGTGAATTTGATGCTAGGTGCGAATTAAAATCAGATTCTGGACAGAATTAAAATTTCATCTAAAACTTAAAAATAAAGATAATTCTAAATACAAAATAAAATTTAAACCGAATTAAAAAGAAAATCTGATTCTGAAATAAAAATTAAAATCTAATTAGGGACAGAATAAATCTAAATCAAAACTTAAAATAAAGTTTAATACGAAAATGAAAATAAATCGAATTCTAAAAAACGAACTAAAATCTAAGTCTAAACTTAATATAAATCTAATTCTAAAAACGAATTAAAATTTAAGTCTAAACTTGATATGAATCTGATTCTAAATACGAATTAAAATTTGATTCTAACTACAAATTGGAATTTATTTCGAACTTAAAGTAGATCTAATTCTATATGCGAAAGTAAAATCTAGTTCTAAACTTCAAATAGATGTAACTCTAGATACGAATTAAACTCTGATTCTAAATACAAATTGGAATTTATGTAGAACTTAAAGTAAATCTAATTCCAAATACGAAATAAAATCTAATTCTAAACCTAATTCTAAGTACGAATTAAAATCTGATTCTTGCTACAAATAAGAATTGATTTAGAACTTAAAGTAAATCTAATTCTAGATAAGAAAGAAAATCTAATTCGAAACAAAATTAAATCTAATTCTAAATACAAATTGAAAGCTAGTTCTAAGCCAAAACAAAAATTAATCCGAACTTAACTAAATTTAATTCGTACTTAAGATAACATCCGAAATGAAATAAGCTAACAAAATTGTATAAAAATAGTTTTAAGGAAGAAAAAAGGAGTATATTTTTTTTGTATATTTGAAAAGGTAGGAATAAATGTGTTTGCTGGAGTTTTAAAAAAGAAAAAAAAAATATGAGCAATTAATAAAAAGAGGACAGGGGCGTTAAGCAGATAAGGTGATGGCGTAAGTATGAAGTTTTTGGGGTGACCTGAGAATCGGCGCAGGGTCACCATGGCTGGTCTTTATTTTTGAGGCCAGAAGGGGTGGGCTAGCCAAGGGCGATCGGATTCCATCCAAGATCGACCCACGAGACGTGCCAACGGCGAGCAACCGGCTCAGATTCCTTCCCAATTTTCAGCACTTCCTCATAAAATAATCGGGTTTTTTTGTTTATCTTCTTTTGAGATTTTTATTTGTTTATGGTTTCTTCGGGTTTTTTACCAGGCGGTAATTTTTAAATAAACTGGTACGATTTTATTCGTGTGCAGTTTCCGTCTGTCGGACCAGGCTGGCAAGAACACCACCCCATCCGGCGAGCCTTAGCCGCGCAATACGCCAGCGTACCAGTGCTGCCAGAAGGACGACAGGGGGTGTGTAACAAAGGCTACCTTGCCATATGACGCACCAGCCACTTACAACCGGTACGGAAACATGACAGAATTGGCGCCCAACGTGGGGCCGATTGAAGTTGAGGTTTTCTTAACTGGGTTTGGTCTTATGAAGTCTAGCCACGTAAGTCCTGCATCGTTTTGGCCTTTGAGTCTCGACTGAAGTTGCGACGTGGGTTTTAGGCGACAGTTCAAGCTTAGGAAAATTCTCGTTTTGGGCCGTAGAGTAAGTTTTTATAGTTTTGGGTTAGACCCCAAGCAGGTCCGAATAGGTAAAAACCCGTAAGTCCTGCAGCGTTTAGGTCTTTGTACCTCGACTGCAGTTGCGACGTGGTTTTTATTTGAAGGATTTTTACTGCTAGAGCTAGGGAAATTTAGATTTTTTTTTACAGTTTTTTTTGGTTAGACCTTAAGCAGGTACGATTAGGTCAGAACACGTAAGTCCTGCAGCGTTTAGGCCACAGCGCCTCGACTGCAGTTGCGACGTAGATCTGTTCAGTAGGATTTTTACTGCTAGGGCTAATACAGGGTGGCCCAGAAAGACTGAAGTGGTGTGAATTCCTTATAACGTTTTTATTATAATTTTTTTTTTCTTTTCTTTTTAGTATTTTGTAAAGAAGACTTGGACAATTTATAATGGAGCAATACACAACTGAACAACGTGCCCAAATCGTTGAAATATACTTTTCAAATCAACGGTCCATTGTGTTGACTCAGCGTGCATACCGTCGTCAATTTAATGTGCGGGTTGCACCCTCTCAGTCAACAATAAACCGTCTGGTTGCAAATTTTCGACAAGGAGCAGTAAGGAACCTTCCTGGTTCCGGCAGACTACGAACTGTGCACACGTTGTACAATATTGAACTGGTACAGGAGAGTATTCGGGAGGATCCAGAAACATCAACCAGGAGACGTTCGACACAACTTGGCCTCTCAAGAGGGTCGCTGCAGCGAATTTTGCATACAATAAGAATGTTTCCATACAAAATTCAACTTGTACAAGAATTTAAACCGACAGATTACCAGCAACGACTTAATTATGCAATTTATTTCCAGCAAAAAGCACAAGAGAATCCTAATTTTATTCATAACTTAGTTATGAGTGACGAAGCCCATTTCCAATTAAATGGGTTTGTTAACAAGCAAAACTGTAGGATATGGGCTACGGAAAACCCGGGAGTACTTCATCAACGACAATTACACCCAGTTAAGTGTACTGTTTGGTGCGGTGTTTCTTCAAAAAGGATCGATCATTGGCCCATATTTTTTGAAAATGAACGAGGTGTCGCCATTTCCGTCAACGGTAATCGATATCGGGCCATGTTGGAAAATTTTGTGCAATTAGTGAATTAGCGAGGGTGCAATTAGTGTACAAAAAGGGGGCTAGCAGCCCTCTTAGGCAGCGCACACAGTGAAGCATATGAGCTGGGCTGTGAGCAAGGCGTTTTGCTTATGAGTGCAACAGCGAACATTGAGTGCATCTCGTTTCTTCGCACGCTTTTGCAGTTTTTCGGATTTGCGCACAGCATGGCTTATATGCTTCACTGGGTGCGGGCTTAGAAGAAGATTAAATTAAAATTAATTTGTTTTTGTGTTTTGAAAATCGCTCCTTATCGGGAAGAGCAGCCAGGTCAGTGGGGTCATCGAAGTGACAGGATAGCTAGGTTAAAAATTCCTCTTTTTGGAGTTAGACGCTGCTGAACTAAGGAGGGTATAGAGTTGCAAAGCACTCTTGATTAGGGATAAATATAACTATAAAATTTTTCGTTTTGATTAAATACTCCAACTCGGGATGAACTACCACAACACCATTAGGTGAAGCGAATATGCCTGAGTGACCTTAGCGTAGGAAATTATTGTGGGAAGTTTCGGTTAAGAACCTCGATTTGGATGGTGAAATTATGGCACAATAAAGAAAGTTGCTTTCGTTGGTCTCGCCGAATTTATTTTTTTTTCCGCCACTTGTTAAGCCAAATCATTATTTAATCAATTTTTTATTTATATTATAATTACTCAAGTAATAAAAAGTAATAAAAGGTACCTTGAATTAAAATCACACTAATGTGTTGCTGCCTTAATGAAACAATGGGTAGAAACACACATACATACAACCTGTCAATAATCTCTCTAAAACATTTCGTAAGAAAGAAGAAAATAAAAACTTGGATTCAGTCGATTTTGAATAGCCAAAGATTGTTGTTTATCTAATTTCAGAGCGAATAATACTATTCACATTTCTATTTGCAATGGCCCAATCTAATACGAAAGTTTTAAGCTTCCGATCAAAAGGAACATTTTCCGTGAAAAGAATTGCAGAGAAGAGAGAAGCACAGCTTCCTTCTTGTTGGTTTAAGAACAACGAATTGACAAAGCCCATGATTAATATTCCCAACTCAGGGAAGGACATTGAAACGATTAGATCAACCGTAAAAGGAGTTCTAAAAGGTAATTCTGTCCCAGTTGACCTTGTAGTGGAATATCTGTTTCATGTCTTATCTAAAGTCAAGGAGGAGAACCTGGAAGAATGGAAGAGCTATAACATAACCATTGAGGAGAAAGGCGAAAAGGTGGATCCGTTTTGTATGTATAATGTTAAGCGGACCAGCAGCAGAGTTGTGGATACGGTTGCAGAACCCGATAGTGACACCGGAGCAGACTTGCCGTTGTGTCTCGTAATACTCTCCGTATATCGGATTGGAGCGTGTGTCCGATCTCACTTATCGTACCATGTTGGTTAAATTGATGTCAGGTCACCTGCAGACCATGGGAGGAAATGACTGTACCATCTTCCATGACATTCTGGCAAAGAACAAAGGGTGGACAGTTTCCTCCGATTACAGGAAGATAATAGCTGGTGTAGATATGTTCTTCTACCGATTTGATAAGAATGACGAAGCCATCCTGAGGTTCGCAACAATCGGTTCGAGATTCAGAGATTGCGCAGCAATCCAGGTTTACTCCTTTATTTCCGAGGCATGCGGATTTGTGAGACCGGGAGACTTGTTGTATTGGGTATATAACGAAACCCTGGCAGAAGAGGCGGAAGCTTTATTTAACAATGATGAGGAATACGATATACCATCATCCTACTTCCCTTATCATATAGATATGAGCTTATCAACCAGGAGTGCCTATTCATCCAAGATGAATCCAGGGTTGCATTTTTTCTGCAATCTCATTGGAGCAATCCTAGGGAATGAAAGATGCATGCACGCGAGAGCCATCTTAGAAAAGGACATACCCGGAATCCTGAACAATGCGAAATGGGTGGGCTATGTTTTTATGAAAAAGTCAGGGGTCCAACTGTACTTTGCAGCTGATGATGAGCGAGGCAGATCTTTAATGCAGCGGCAAGAGGAGAATAAGCAAGACAAAATCGAGGACTCCATAGCAATGACCAAAGCGACAAGAGTTAACAAGGAAACGGAAGCAGGATCCGAACAGGAGAGCGAGAGCGAAGATGACGACACCACAGTAGATGGAGAACAATCCATCCAAAGATTAGAAGTGAAACAACCGAAGGACAAAGATCCTGTTCAATGGTTGGACTACATCCAAATGAGAGGTGGAGAGATGGACCCCAAAATGATATCTGTATTTAGACAATTGCAGTCTACTGTCCACCATCCGCGTCCTGGGTCGATCGCTGAATTCATAACTAAACCTATCTTCCATTCATAAAGGTTCTCGGAATTAAGATATCAAAGTCAACCAAAAGCATAAACAGAAAATTTTCATCAAAGTAAATTTTCGTTGTTTTTCTCTAAGACGAGTGCGGTCAAATAAAAACATTTTCGGTAAACTAATCGAAATCTTCACCACTCTTGTTTGTTTTACGCCACCATCCAAATTTAATGCCTATATTTTTTCTTTTTTGATTTATTATTATCAGTTATTCTAGTTTTTTGATTTTTGGTTTTGAAATTATATTAATTTTTTGGGTAAGTCTCCTTTTTTTGCTTAAGTATATATTTTGGAAGCGATAGCAAAGTTTTTTTACTATCCACATTTTCCTCTTCATATGTATATTATATCTTTAGTAACAAACCCCCTTAAAAAGAAAAAAAAATTAACCTTCGGGTTGAAGGAAAAAAAAATTTTAACTTTCATCTATAAGCTTAAATAAGCCTGTTAAAAAGAAAAAAAAAAAACAAACATTTTCCGAATATTTCACTTTAGGTTCATCTGAACATATCTTTATATAATATTTTATATATATAGATAAAATTAAATCTAAACTTTTAATTTTTTTAATAAGTTGCGAAATTTTTGACTACAGCAAAGATTGTAACTCTAAAATATTTACAATCTTTAATATCCTTTTTCTGCATTTCTATATTACTACATACTACGATAAAATTTTTTTGACCTTTATAGAGTTCAGATATTCTTATGCTTATCTTTAATTAATATACTTATATCTTATCAACTTTTCGCAAATTTTTTTAATATTATATTTATTTTAACATTTTTTTTTTGCTAAGTTTTGCAACCGTCGTCCTGGGTTGGATTTCATCCTTGTCCTATTATTTCCTTTTATTATTCTTTCGTTTTGGCATTTGGCAAACAACAGTTTCGTAAACTGTGGCGCTTTGAACCATCGGTCTATATATAATAATTAAATTTTCTCGTTTTTGAATAATTTGGCTACCCAGGTCCAAAAAGGACGCTGCTTTTGGTTCCGTGAATTTTCGTGTGAATATGCACCCGGATATGGAAGAAAAAACAACAAGAATAAAAAGAACACAGATAAGTATGGGTAATATTAAAAATTAATAGCTTTATTTAATCTTACGTTTCTCCAATAGGTGAAGAGTATATTCAAGATATAAAGATGGCTGCTTCGGCGTCGAAAACTTTACTTTTTCGGGTGATAATCAATTAGTGATTAATTGGACCAACAGAAAATCCTCGTCGGAGAAGCCGATCGAGCGACTCATTCGGGTATCGAGAATCGATACTGGAATGAGTCAATAAGGCAGTAAGTAAATCTACTACTTTCATTGTTATTTAGGGTTGCGGCCTAAACAGAAGTCCAAGTGCACACAAATATGAAAAATGACAAAGTTATCGACGTGCCAAATGCAGGCGAGCTCGAGGGAGCGGCCAACGGCGAGGTAGTTCCACCGCCATCGCTGCCACAAAGTGAGATCCAGAGCACCACCGTAGGCTGAGGTTCTCAGAACAACGACGCCAACAAGAGACGAGCAACATGCTATCAGCAGAACACGACAACAATGACCCTAAGAGCGGGCAGCATGATGAGAGCAGCGAATTCTTGCAACATCACCTAGGAACACCGAGAATGGGACAACCAGCAACATGTTGCACTGGAAGCAACATGTTGCTCATTCCAGGCTCAGGAATGTTGCCAGAGAGGGCAACATAACCGAAGCTAGCAGACGATGACTCGGCAAACAAGATACTGCTGAAACACCAACCAGCAACATTTTGTCGAGAAACTACATAAGAGCGAACCGAGACTCAAGTCGGGGAGTCGCTTGTCAGACGTGAACGAGAACAGATCAAATCAGTGAAGTCAGTTAAATTCTAAAACCCAGTAATAAAAGCAGCAAACAGTAACTTCGGTATAAGTGGAAGTCAAATACTGCCAGCTGTGAACGAGTGGCCCGACGAAAGATATCGGATTTTCCCAAGGATCATCGGGAACTCTACCCACGGTATAGAAGGACGTCACGAAAGTCTGCAACGAGCACGTGTTGGTAAGGTGGACCCAGCATAAAGTGAGTGTGCCAGTGTGAAACGAAAAAGTGCAAAGTGAAGTGTGTGTGTGTGGATAAGTGGTCCTGCCCCAAACCTATGTTTCCTAAAAAAATAAAAGTAGCATCGTGGTATTAAAATTACTCGATCTACGAACAAATACCCATCCTCATCCCTTTTATCTCAACCAGTGCGTGGGCCCCTTACTCGGGCTGGGAGAGATACTCCATTTCCCGCAGGTGAGGTCCTTTCTCCATATTGGATTGAGGTCCTTCCTGTTTAACCCCAATACCTAAAGCACCGGAAGCACAAACACATCACTTTGACCATATCAAAATAAACCATATAACTTTAATTGCTGGTAATTATTAATTAATTGCGATATCGGAACCAACCGACAAGACACGGACCACATCATCATCGCTGAACAACATAAAACACCCGAACCTATCATCAACCCACTCCTGTGCCGGATTCGGTGATATGAAATCTATTTCTTTATATTTTAATTTTTTTTATTATTAACTTATTATTAAGTACTACCTAATATTTTACCGTGTTCAAACATCCCTAAAGAAAAGAGTTGAATTTAACGAAAACTTCACCAAAATAGTTAAATTCTTAAAATTATTGCGTGAATAAATTTAATAAATCTTGCTTGAATACATTAATAGTTAAATAGCTAAACTCTTCGCGCAAATAAATTCATAATTATTTTCATAAATCTATATATATTATTGTAACCAATGAAGCAAATACTAAATAGTTTTTTTAAATTCACATAAGATTTGTTCTATACTGAAGCAAAGGTCGTCTGTGGATCTTTCGATTAATTTAACTTAAATCAATTGTAAACTTAGAAAATAAGAGTAAATTGAATTGTTACTGTCAGATTAAAAGCCTGAAAATAAATATAATCATTCTCAATTGAAAATCTTAAACTTATGATTTGGTGTCCAGAAATATAATAGTTTAAAATAAATTTTGGAGCGACCCCGGACAACCACTAAGGTTATCCCAGCTATAAACGCCGGGAAAAGGCGGATCGTTACAATGTCTGAGTCAAAACGCCACAGTTTGGACATGAGGATCCTGACCTTTGGTTCTTGCAGCTAGAGGCGCAGTTCTCCAAGTAGCGCATCAAATCAGACCACGAACGTTTCTACACAGTGGTCGGCGCCCTCGAAAAGGGCGTGTTGAAACAAGTGAGCGATGTGGTGCGCGAACCCCCAGCAGCGGAAAAATACGCTGCTATTAAAAGCAAACAGCTTGAGGCTTTCAGTGCGAGCGACCAGGAAAAATTGCGACAGTTGTTATCAGTGTGCGAATTGGGCGATCGTCGTCCATCGCAGCTTTTAAACGAAATGCGCGAGCTAGGAGGCAAGGGCCTCCAAGAGAAAATGCTGGAGAATTTGTGGCTGGCAAGGCTGCCGGCAGCCATACAAGGATTGCTACAGACCGTGACCGTCGATTTGCCGCATAGACCAGCATGGCGACGGGAGCATTTAGCAGCAAACAAGTGGCTGCGGTTGCAGCACCAAACACGAGTACAGCTACGGCGGTTGAGTTTCTGCAAAAGAGGATCAACCGGTTGGAGAATGCCTTGTATAACTGGGACCACCCGCCCGTCCGCAGTTTTAGAAGGCGATCGGTCTCACACAGAAACGTTCCGCCAGTTGAGGAAGCGCCGGATTCAGACGAGGCAATATTGTTCGTCCCTTCTGGCAGAGGTCGTGGGTCAGCTGTGCGACGCTGCTCACCTCCAGCTTCCAGGTTTAGTCAGCGAAATGGGCGAAACTCCTATATATTTTTTTTTTTAATTATTATCAGTTATTCTAGTTTTTTGATTTTTGGTTTTGAAATTATTTTAATTTTTTTGTTTAGACTATACAGTTTTACCGACGTTTGTGGGTAAGTCTCCTTCTTTTGCTTATGTATATATTTTGGAAGCGATAGCAAAGTTTTTTTACTATCCAAATTTTCCTCTGCATATGTATATTATATCTTTAGTAACAAACCCCCTTAAAAAGAAAAAAATTTAACCTCGGGTTGACGGAAAAAAATTTAAACTTTCATCTATAAGCTTAAATAAGCCTGTTTAAAAAAAAAAAACAACAAACATTTTCCGAATATTTCACTTTAGGTTCATCTGAACATATCTTTATATAATATTTTATATACATATCACATTTTATATTTTATATACAACAAATCACATCAATGGACCCATCAAGCAGCCCAAAACGATCCACCCGATCCCGCTCAGAAACCCAGACACCCGTGAAAAACCAAAAAAGGACAAAATCGGGTAAAAAACAGGACAATCCAGATCCGAAAAAATTCCATTCCGGATTTAGCCAGGTGGCAAAAGGACTCGCAGACATGGTGAATGAACGACCCGGTGCACTTCTGAACATGAACAATATAAACCTTGATCGTAATAAGTTCGGTTTAAATTATGGATTAGAACAGGAAGAGGTCGCTGACCCGAACACAGCCGAGGAAGAAGACGAAGATTCTGGTGGAATAGTGGAAACAGGAGATGCATACTTTCAGAAGATGCGGAAGGATCAAGAAGAGAAGGATACAGTTGCAAGCTTACGAAAGGGCAACAAAGCCACAATCTCATTCGGACCGGATGACATTAGTACCATGACGATACCTGAAAATATCATCTTAGACAGGGATGGAGTACTGGATCTGGTAAAGGATCTCTCCGAGATGTACAGCAAGCGATACCGATGTCCGGTTCCTAATTTTGAAGAGGCTACTTACGGTGACAAAGTCATCTGGGGAGGGAAACAGAATAGAGAGGTAGCGGAGGAAAATCGAAGTACACAAGTCCGACCGAGAGTTAAATCTATTCAAATTCAGTCCAAACCTCAGGTCGTAGAAAGAAAGACAGGTTCCGAACCATCAAGTGCAGAGGACATCGTACTCGAGAATCACATCTCAGCCTTAAAGAAGGGTGTGTTATGTAGATCTCTACTCCTCAGCGTCGGAGACCTCACTCTTTCTACATCCATAAAGGGTCTTAAGGAAAAAGAAATTCGAGAAATTTACAAAAGACAACCTACACCGAAGTCGTTCAAACGATTTATTCTCAAAGCCCTCAAGTCCAACTCTTCTTACGTCAAATACTTATCCAATTTCATTATACCATCAGACACAGATTAAGCAGAATCGATCCGCTCAAATTGCATGAAAAAAAAAATTAAATCTAAACTTTTAATTTTTTGATAAGTTGCGAAATTTTAGACTACAGCAAAGATTGTAACTCTAAAATATTTACAATCTTTTATATCCTTTTTCTGCATTTCTATATTACTACATACTACGATAAAATTTTTTTTGACCTTTATAGAGTTCAGATATTCTTATGCTTATCTTTAACTAATATACTTAAGGACTGCGCCGAATAAAATTGTCCCATACATTTCTTACCATACTGTGCAATTCAAAGTTTAAAATTTAAAAATTTCAATCATAGTAGCTTAGAAATAAATGTTAGCAAATATTATGCTTTGTTTTAATTTTATGGAAATTTATTTCAGGCAAAAATGGCAAACGAACTGGAAGTGCGAAAACAAATAATTAAAATTTTTCAAGAAAAACCTGAGTGGTCGTTCCAAAAAATTGCCAAAGAGGTAGGAGCTAACAGAAAAACGATTTCTCGCGTTAAGCATAGTACTCTGTTCAGTTTCATGTGAAATTCCATTCAAATCTCCATACAAAAAGTGACAGCTGCGAAACAAGCGTGTAAATTTTCACAACATGTTCGTCAGAACAGTAATCTGTTCCGCTGCGTGAAATTATCGCAACATGTGTCTGAGCAACGTTTTTTCACGACAATTTAATTGTACTGCCTATTTATTTTGAAGTGAAAAGAGAGAGATCATATGAAATCTTCCAACTTATTCCCTGAGTCTCTCAGAGAAACGTTGCCATGGGAATTCCTCGCAACAAATTTTAAGTCAGAAATTTCACGCAACAATTAAATAGATGTTGCCAGTGAAATTTCATGCAAACGAACAGAGTACTAGGCTTTATAAAAAACTTTAAGGAGGAATTGTGCACTGATCGGAAGACCGGTTCTGGCAAAAAAAAGGGTCCACATGATCAAGTCAAGGCAAAGAAAGTGGTTACTCTCCTAAAGAAAAATCCATGCATATCGGGAAGAAAATTGGCAAGGAAGGCTGAATGTTCAGAAACTTTTGTGCGCAGAACAAAGAAAAATGCTGGGCTTAAGACGTACAAAGTGCAGAAAGTTCCAGATAGAAACGCCGTAAAGAACGAAACCGCAAAAAAAAGAGCACAAAAGCTAAAACAAAATTTCGTTGATAAATTTGAATGCTGCATTATGGACGACGAAACTTACGTTTTAGCTAAATTTTCCCAGCTTCCTGGACAAGAATTTTATACAGCCGATTCTCGGGGAAATGTTCCTGAAAAATTTAAAGCCACAAAAGTGGAAAAATTTCCAAATAAGTTTCTGGTATGGCAGGCAATTTGCAGCTGCGGCAAAAGAAGCAAATCATACGTAACATCCGGCACAATTAATGGCGATATATACGTTAAGGAATGTTTGCAAAAAAGATTGCTACCATTCTTACGTCAACATGAAGTGTCCACGTTTTTTTGGCCTGACCCTGCTTCATGTCACTACAGCAAAGCGGCCTTAGATTGGTTCCAACGGAATGAAGAAGTTTTGGTGCCTAGAGATGCTAATCCACCAAACTGCCCAGAACTAAGACCGATCGAGAGATACTGGGCTTTAGTTAAGAGGGAAGCAAAAACAACTAAAAAAGAGGCCAAAGATCTTCAAGACTTCCAAAGAAAGTGGAACCTAGCAGCTGTGAGGGTGTCGGACGCTACCATAAAAACATTAATGGAAGGCTTTCCTGAAAAATTAAAATTTTTTATTAAAAACTAAAAATTTCTAATTTCTCATAATTTGTATGTTATCTGAATAAAATTTAAAAAATAAAACTCTTTATTTTATTTAAATCGGACAACTAGTTTAAGAGATTTTATCATTTTTGTATGGGACAGTTTTATTCGGCGCAGTCCTTATATCTTATCAACTTTTCGCAAATTTTTTGAATATTATATTTATTTTAACATTTTTTTTTTTGCTAAGTTTTGCAACCGTCGTCCTGGGTTGGATTTCATCCTTTTCCTATTATTTCCTTTTATTATTCTTTCGTTTTGGCATTTGGCAAACAACAGTTTCGTAAACTGTGGCGCTTTGAACCATCGGTCTAAATATAATAATTAAATTTTCTCGTTTTTGAATAATTTGGCTACCCAGGTCCAAAAAGGACGCTGCTTTTCAAGGTTTAGTCAGCAAAATGGGCGTTCAACTCCACAGGGTAGTGCAGCAGAACCAAAGAAAAGACGCAATTCCTGGTGTTTTCACCACAGAACTCAGGGAAGGTGGGCCAAATAGTGCCGCCCGCCGTACACATATCCGGCAAAAAACTGAGTAATCAGCCACATTCAGCAGGCGACAGTAGTGGCGAAGATATATGTCATCTGTACGTCACCGATGCGTCATCAAGTAGATGGTTCCTGGTGGACACTAGGGCCGACGTGTCGGTAATACCACCTAGTGGTAAGGATCGCTTCAATGGTTCACACAGTTGTAAATTGTTCGTCGCCAACAGTTCTCACATTGAAACGTTCGGCACCAAGACGGTAGTCTTAGATTTGGGACTACAGAGGAAATTCAAGTGGAGTTTCGTAATCGCCGCGGTAAAGTCAACACTAATTGGAGCGGATTTTTTACGAGAATTTTCTTTATTGGTAGACATGTGGATCGCAAGACAAACGTGCAGTCTGAAGGCATCATCAATAAAGGGGGTAAGTCAACAATTTTCACTTACAAGATTTCCGACCCTTTTGCCGACGTTTGTAAATTTTTTAGTGCCTTTAGATCATTTGTTAGCAAAGGTGGATTTAAAGGATTGGAGCAACAACTTTCTTCATCATTAGGAGCAGAGTATCATTAAAAAACTGTACCGAAGATTCGACGTCATAGCATGAATATGATGTTTCGCTAGTTAAAATTTAAGACCAGTCAGTATCATTAAAACCCTTTTGCCGATGTTTTTAAATTTTTTAGTGCCTTTAGATCATTTGTTAGCCAGGGATGAATTTAAAGGATTGCAGCAACACCTTTCTTCATCATTAGAAGCAGAGTATCATTAAAAAACTGTACCGAAGATTCCACGTCATAATATGAATACGATGTTTCGCTAGTTAAAATTGGAGACCCATCAGTATGCGAAAGTAAGGAATTAGGTTTTACGTAGTCCGTTTTTTCAAAATTATGAACCTTTTTATTTCGCGCATCAGCAGTTACTTTATCTTTTTTTTCGTGGGAGAGTAAAACTGTTATTTCAAGAGTTGGATGATGTACATCTCTTCTGGGAGAGATACGGGATTCAAACAATGGAGATTAACAGTAGTGCATCTATCAAGAAATACAAGATCTAGGGTTCTGTGGTTTATATTTAAAATATCATTGACTTGTTGAAGACACAGATCAGATAGCTTATCTAAGAAATCATTTATCCAATCACTATTGGAAACAGGAGTAAGAAATGAAGAATCGTCAGACGATCTCCAAGTCACAAAAGGTGGGTTAAAATCACCCAGCACAATAGGAACGTCATTATTTTTTAACAAATTATAAGCTTTTTCGTTGGCGTGTATAAAATAATGCAAGATAAAAGGACGCTTATAGATTAAATCCCCTTCTTTGATAGATTAAATGGAAAAGTAAACAAAATTATAAAAACCTAACTGAAAGACGTCCTCAAATGTCCCAAAAAGGACAAGTTTACACAAAAGTACGAATTTAATATTAAAAAACACTGGAATTACTTAAATATTTTCGCAACCAAATTATCAAACAACCTGTTCAGAACGAGAATTGAGAACTATCTAGGGTAAACCGTTCAGCTAACCGAGACACAGAAGACATTGATACTGGTCTGGCGTGTCAGATTACCGTACAAAGGGCTACAAACAACCGTATTTTGAGGTTCATTACCGAACACATTTTTTATGATTTTTTTTTATGGGTAGTTCAAGAAAAGTACTGTTCAATAACTATTGGCATATAAATATTTAAAAAACAAATTAATTGAATCCTTTAAATTAAATTTGTTTTAAGAGTTAGGTAAATAAAAAATTGGGAAGAGTTTTAGTTAACAAGAACCTGCGGGTCATTGATTTTGTATGCCTTTTTTTGATCTGCGTGCAAATATGATTTTGTCCTAATACTTATCATTGCTTCCGTTACGGAAAATTTCCCAGCTTTAGTTTTCCTAAGTTGCATTCTTTGTGCAATATTTGAGTCAGGCAAACATTTTTGTTGTTCTCTATCATCAAATCCACTGGGCAAATTGATAGAGTATGATTTTGATGTCATTGGAAATATAATTAAATAAATCACAAATTTGAAGCTAAAAATTATTAATTTATTACGCAAAATTCAGAGAAAACTGTTTTCAAACTTGAAAGTTAGTAGTTTCAACGGATTGATTTCATCTTCACACGAGCACAGCTCAGGAAGTTGGGTGGGTGAGTTCGTTGATAAATCGTTAGAAAGCTCCATTTATTGCCTTTCAAATAATTACTTAATATAAGTATTTCGTAAGTAAGTTAATAGCAATAATGTGCATCAAAGTCATGAAATACTAATTAACGCTGTAACTCCTAAGGGTGTGAAAAAAGACCCCCCCCTCTCCTATTCGATTTTTTGCTCGACATCACCTTTCACCTCTTTAAATAGTTGCACTCTATCGCGGGACACCCTGTATTTATAAATTTGCCTGCCAAAGAGCAAGTGAGTGTTATTTTTCGTATTTTTGTCCGTGTATAAAAGGAGAGCGAGTTGGAGTTTTTCTTCATAGTCTTGTATATTCTCTAAAAGAAGTGATTTGCTGTGTTGGAGAAAGGGATTGACAGTAAATTTTATCAATATGGAAAATAACAATTAGTATTATAGAAAAGGTCGGTTTTCCAAAATACTTTTGTTTCCTTTGTAATTGGGATTCGCGATACAAGGAAAACCAATATGAGTATAGAAATTGGATTCTGAGAACTCCCACAAACCAACAAAATTTGTGATTACGCAACGATCCAATAAGAGGATATTACTGATATATTGGTGCCACCACTCCATATAAAATTGGGAATCTGTGCAAAATTCGTCGAAGTGGTAGTCAAAGATGTTGAGAGCGCGAGTTACGTCATCCACTCCAACAACAACAACTATCAGCCCACCCAAGCCACCAAGAATTATGCATAGTAGGCAATAAGATATAGGTTATTTGTATTTGTATTTTATTTTTATTTTTGCTTATGTGATTGCAACATTGTAACTTACTTTGTATTCTTTAGAAATTATGTTGCAATCAATAAGTAGGTTTTTATTTTGCTTATTTTATTTTGCTTATTTTATTTTTGTTTATATGATTGCAACATAGTAACTTACTTTGTATTCTTTAGAAAATATGTTGCAATCAATAAATAGGTTACATTGTAGTTGCTTAAATTAATTCTAAGATTGGAAGTTGTAATTAAGACAGAAGAAATATTAAAGTTCAGTTCAGTTCGAACATTCAAAGAAAATAGTTGTGTTTTTTTTAGAACATATAACGTTCGAATACGTAATTGGCGCAGTCTACGGTCCGGGTTCGGTTCATTGTGTGTGATTTTTGAAGTAAAAGAAAAACTTAAACGTGAAAAATATCGCAAGCAAAATATAACTTTGGTGTAACAAAAATTGTGAGGGCATATCACAATATCTCGGAAGAGTACTACACTGCGAGTGAATATCGCAAGTACAAACCGAGATTGCACAAAGCTATAAAAAAAAAAAAAAAAAAAAAAAAAAAAAAGAAGAAAAAAAAAAAAAAAAAAAACAAACAACATTTTTTGCGAAAAACTTAAACAAAATATAACTTTGGTGTAACAAAAATTGTGAGGGCATATCACAATATCTCGGAAAAGTACTACACTGCGAGTGAATATCGCAAGTACAAACTGAGATTGCACAAAGCTATAAAAAAAAAAAAAAAAAAAAAAAAAAGAAGAAAGAAAAAAAAAAAAACAATTAATTCTAACACAACGAACCTGGAGTTTTAACTCCTTAAGAACCCGAAGAACCTATCAACTCCCCGGAAATCAACGAATACATCAAATGGCCATAATTCGAGGAATTCTTTTGAGCTACCTGTAAGTGAAGAACTGAATTTAGAGTATATGTAATAAAAGAAAATATATATAAAATTTGTTAGCATAAGTATACATAAATGTTAAACAATATTAAAAGAAAAGCTGCCGACCACCTTAATAATAAAAATAAAAAAATAACACTCCCAAGTATTCAGGAAGAAGAGGAAAGGATTAGTGACAAACGTAGAACCTCTGGTCGGTTAGCAAATAGAAATAAAGAAATAAATAATACACAAACTGAATCAGAAACACATACACTAACCGAAGAAATGGCAACTGCACAAGAAATATTTGACAGTCTAAGAATTCCAGACGTAATAAAAGACTTACAGACATTTGACGGAAACCCAAAATTCTTACCAGATTTCCTAAGAAATGTAGAAGAAATCTTACTTTTTATTAGAAATACAGACGGATCCCCTTACGGACAGATATTGCTGAGAGCAATAAGAAATAAAATAGTAGGACCAGCAAACGAATCCCTTAACTCCCATTTAACTCCTTTAATTTGGGATGATATAAAAAAGACACTCATGAACTTATATACGGATAAGAGAGATGAAAGTACTTTGATCAGAGAACTACATAATATTAAACAGTATAATCAAACCACCGAGGAGTTTTATTACGCAATCCTTGATATACAGTCTACATTACTAAGTAACATACGTATGAAAGAAAATAATCAAGCCATACAAAACTCAAAGAAAAATTTGTTTCAAGAAATGGCATTGAATGTTTTCTTAACCGGATTAAAGGAACCTTTAGGTGCAATTATTAGAGCAATGCGTCCAACAGATATATGTACTGCATTGAATTATTGCCAAAAAGAACAGAATATAACTTCAAATAAGTTTCCCAAATATAACGGTTACCCTTATCCAAAACCTCAGTTAACGCAAAATCCTAATACCTCGAACCAAATACAAAGATTCCAAAGATCCCCAAATTTTAACCAACAGAGATATTTGCGACCAAATCCTCGCTTTACACAGAACGAACCCACTTTATCACAAAACCCTTTCAATAATTACAACTCAAATCGCCCTTATTCTGCACAGAACCAGCCAAACTTATCGCAAAACCCTTTTAATAATTATAGCTCAAACCGTCAACTACCACAAATAAAAAATTCAAACAGCGGTATGACAAGACAAAATACTGACAGAACAAATCGAAACTTTTCACCACATCAATCGACTCAGAATCGTTTTAATAGACAACAAAATTACAAAATTGAAGAAATTAATAACGTAAATAATATAGAAGAGGAACGAACAGAAGAAACATTCAACATTGATGATGCCCAAAATTTTCAACCACAAGCCTCGAAGAACCATTGGGATACTTAGATGTAAATACGCACGGACTAGAATTAACATATATAAGCATCTCTTCACCATTCGGTAGATCCCTACGCTTTCTAATAGACACGGGAGCCTCTTCGTCTTTTATAGATCCACAATTTATAAATGAAACAGATCAAACAATTCGGCCCCCTCTTACTATAAACACAATTTTAGGGAAGCACACCGTAAACAGAGAAATAAAATTACCAATTTTTATGGAATTTCAACAAAACGGATCTTTGAATTTTCTTTTGTTTAAATTTCATAACTACTTTGATGGGCTCCTAGGTTTAGATGCACTTACAAAATTAGAAACGAGAATCGACTTGGTAAATAAGAAATTATTTACAAAAAATTCCGAAATTGACTTAAAACTCAAACCAAATTTTACATCAGGCAAACACCATATTTCAGGCACCACAAAAGCAGTAATAAAACTTCCCGTTGATATAAAAAAAGGTTACGTATATATACCCAATATAAAAATTAAGGACGACTTATTCGTTACAGAGGGAATATATACAGCAACCAATTGGTTTGCTTTCGTTGAAGTAATTAACAAGTCAAACTCAGACCAAATATTATTTATTGAACAACCATTGAAAGTGGAAACCTATGATAGCGATGATTATGTAGAGGTAAACATGCTTGATCCAATGTCGTCATGTGAGGCACCTCCCACTGATATTAAAAACATCCTGCGTATAGATCATCTGAATGAAGAAGAAAAGAAAGCAGTCTTAAAATTATGTAAAGAGTTTAATAACATATTTTACAGAGAAGGGCAAGACCTGAGTTTTACAAATGAAATTAAACACCGAATAATAACAACAGACAACAATCCAATCTACACGAAATCCTATCGATATCCATACATCCACAAAGAAGAGGTGCAATCACAAATTAACAAAATGCTAGAACAAGGTATAATTAGACACAGTTACTCACCATGGAGCGCTCCAGTTTGGATAGTTCCTAAAAAGAAGGATGCTAGTGGAAAACAGAAATGGCGTTTAGTCATAGATTTCAGGAAATTGAATGAAAAGACTGTAGCAGATAGATATCCCATACTAAATATTAATGAAATCCTTGATAAATTAGGAAAATGCATGTATTATACCACTTTAGATCTAGCTAGTGGATTTCACCAGGTAGAAATGCATCCTAGAGATGTGACAAAGACAGCCTTCACGGTAGACAACGGTCATTATGAATTCATCCGAATGCCTTTCGGACTCAAAAATGCACCCTCTACTTTTCAACGGGTTATGGATAATATCCTCAGAGATCTAGTAGGTAGAATATGCCTGGTATACCTTGATGATATTGTAGTTTTTGCCACATCATTAGAAGAGCACATCCAAAATTTAAGAGTAGTATTTCAAAGATTAAAAGAATCAAATTTTAAAGTCCAACCAGATAAATCAGAATTTTTGCACAAAGAAATTGAATTTCTGGGACATATAGTATCCACTGAAGGCATTAAGCCTAATCCTGCGAAAATCCAAGCTGTCAAGGACTTCCCTATTCCAAAAACACAAAAAGCAATAAAATCCTTTCTGGGATTATTGGGCTATTACCGAAAATTTATAAAAGATTTTGCGCGTATAGTAAAACCAATGACTGCATGTTTAAAAAAAGGTAGAAAAGTGATTTTAAATAACGAATACACAGAAGCATTTGAAACATGCAAAAACCTTCTTCTGAACGATCCAATTCTGCAATATCCAAACTTTACTATACCATTTATTCTAACAACGGACGCAAGTAATTTTGCCTTAGGTGCCGTTTTATCACAGGGAACAATAAACAACGACAGACCAATATGTTACGCTAGTCGCACCCTATCAGATTCGGAAACTAATTATTCAACGATTGAAAAAGAATTATTGGCCATAGTTTGGGCAACCAAGTACTTTCGACCATATCTTTATGGACGAAAGTTCTTAATAGTTACAGATCATAGACCACTGACATGGATCATGTCACTCAAAGATCCAAATTCGAGACTCATTCGTTGGAGACTAAAATTAGAGGAATACGAGTATGAAATAATTTATAAAAAAGGAAAATGCAACACTAATGCAGATGCGTTAAGCCGAATACCCATTGAAAAATCACCAGAAATATTAGAAGTTAATATTAATGACGACACCTTAGACAATATATTAGAACAAGAAACAAACGCAGCCACTATACACTCATGCGACGAAAATCTCGACAACCTAATACCACTATCGGAAAGACCTATTAATGAATTCAACCTACAAATTATATTAGAAAAAACAGACGACATACCTAGAGTAACACTCGAATTACCTTTTAGAAATAAACAAAGACGATTAATACACGATACAAATTTCACAGAAGCAAAATTAATAGATATTTTTAAGAAATATGTAATTCCAAATAAACAAATTGCTATCTTCTGTGATAATGAGATATTTAAAGATATACAAAAAATATATTCAGAACATTTTTCACAGAACAAAATCTTTAAACCCATACGATGTACTAACATATTAATTGACTTAACTTCCGACGACGAACAAGATAGAATTATCAATGAATACCACAAAGATAGTAATCACAGGGGAATTCAAGAAACTTACCTTCACCTCAAACGTAAATACTACTTTCCCAATATGACAAGTAAAATTAATAAAATTATAAATAGATGCGATAAGTGTAAAACGCAGAAATATGACAGGCAACCACCTAAATTGAAATTCACAAAAATTGCAAGTCCTCTAAAGCCCCTTGATCTTTTGCACATCGATGTTTACTGTATAAATAATAAACAGTTATTAACAATAATTGATAAATTCTCAAAATTCGCAGCCGGTTATACACTGCCAACAAGAAACAGCATATGCATTATAAAATCTCTTAAACATTTTATAAGCTTACACGGTATACCCAAAAACATAACTTGCGATCTAGGCTCCGAATTCTGCGCTCAAATTTTCAAAGACTTTTGCAAACAATATGACATCAACATTCATTTCACTTCATTTCAACAGACAACAAGTAATTCACCTGTTGAAAGACTTCACTCTACCTTGACAGAAATCTATAGAATTATCCTTACCACTAGAAAAGAAAATAAATTAGACACAGATCACGACGAAATGTTCTCGGAAACACTAATAACATACAACAATGCAATTCACTCGACTACAAAACATACACCGTATGAATTATTTTTTGGGAAAACTTATAAATTTAATGAGGGAATAAACTTTTCAAATGAACATGACTATCTCATTAAACTCCACGAATTCCAGACTAAACTATATCCTTTAATTAAAGAAGAAGTTGACAAAGCAATGAACAGAAGAATAGATAAGCTTAACGAGAATAGGGAAGAGCCAGAGCAAAAAGCAGCAAATGAAATTATATATAGGAAAGAATGTAGACGTAATAAGATCACCCCTCGCTTTAAAACACATAAAATTAAAGAAAATAGACATGTTACAGTAAAAACTACAGAAGACAGGAAAATACATAAAGCAAGAATTAGGAAAAGAAATAAAATATAATTTTTACAAATTACAGATTACATACGGTGGCAACACAATATTTCCATTCACAGAAGTTAACAAATGACCAAAACATAATTCAAATTAAACTCGGACCTTGCAGAATAATACGTAATCATTTCAACTTACTGCATATTGTTAATCTAACGGAATATGAAAATAACTTAGACGGAATATCACAAGTACTGAGAAAATTTGAAACACATACCTCCTTAAAAACACCACTTAGAATATCTAACCAAAAATTCACCGACCTCAAGACGACGTTACTATCATTACTACCCACAAAAAGACACAAACGAGGACTTATAAATGGATTGGGTACAACGATTAAATTCATAACAGGAAATATGGACGCAAACGACGCAAACAGACTTAACAACGAAATATTAAAATTACACAGAGACCAATCAGATACAGAAAACTATATCAAACAACAACATATAATAAATGAGCAAATGATACAAAGACTTAAAAACATAACAACTTATATTAATGTAGAGCAAAACTATTTAAATTCCTATTTAGAAAACTTATCAAATAAAATTCAGAAACAAAATAACATCATTGAAGAAACTCAATATATAAATCAAATCAACTATAATATGGATATGCTTAATAGCCATTTAAAAGATATTTCACAAACGATTACTTTAGCCAAATTAAATATTATTTCTAATTTAATTCTCAACACGGAAGAAATTAAAACTATACGCAAATTACTAGAAGATGAACAAATTGAATTAATCTCTAATGAACATATGTATAACTTATTAGATCTTCAAGCTTATTATAATAATTCGAATATAATTTTTAACGTAAAAATACCACAAGTAGAAAACTATGATTGTAAATTCTACAACATTATTCCACTACCCATAAATCACACAAAACAAATTATAACTAAGCCTTATGTAGCTTATAATGATAGGAAAATTCAGTTCTTCGACAAGGTATGCCAAAAGGTAGAAAATATCTACTACTGCAAAAATCCAATCAACGAAGTCGCGACGGAAAATTCAACCTGTATAGGCGCAATATTTAACAACAAGACACCCAGCTGTCATCTTAACGAGATGGAATTAGCAACCACAATCTATCAACCTACAGCGAACCTTATCTTATTATTTAATATACCACAAACATTAATTAAATATAATTGCAGTAATCCAAAAGAGTTGACGGTAGAGGGCACCATTATGATCACCTTCAAAAATTGCACCGTGGAAATTAATGGCATCACTTATACAGACTCCTTCGAAATATTTTGGGATGAGGTCAAACTAATACTACCACCAAACCAGCAGATTCAACCCAAATCGATTTCATCATCTATAACGCTACCTAAACTACAAGAATTCAACTTTAAACATAATACATCCATTGCAGAACTACAATATGAAAGCAAAACGATAGCAATTTCCACCATGACCGCAGGTTTCATCTTAGCAATCTTAACAACAATCGCAATTATATTGGGAATAAGGAGAAAAACCATCTTCAAATACCTACCTCAACAAACACCCACAATCGCTCCAACCATTTCTCTATGGCCGTCGCTCTATTCCAAGGGGGGAGGAGTTACGTCATCCACTCCAACAACAACAACTATCAGCCCACCCAAGCCACCAAGAATTATGCATAGTAGGCAATAAGATATAGGTTATTTGTATTTGTATTTTATTTTTATTTTTGCTTATGTGATTGCAACATTGTAACTTACTTTGTATTCTTTAGAAATTATGTTGCAATCAATAAGTAGGTTTTTATTTTGCTTATTTTATTTTGCTTATTTTATTTTTGTTTATATGATTGCAACATAGTAACTTACTTTGTATTCTTTAGAAAATATGTTGCAATCAATAAATAGGTTACATTGTAGTTGCTTAAATTAATTCTAAGATTGGAAGTTGTAATTAAGACAGAAGAAATATTAAAGTTCAGTTCAGTTCGAACATTCAAAGAAAATAGTTGTGTTTTTTTTAGAACATATAACGTTCGAATACGTAATTCGCGTTTGTTTGAATACCATATTTTCAAAACTCAGCGATGATAAAATTAAATCTGGTACGTATTATATTAATTATAACAACACATTATTGTCTATTTAAATGTTTTCATATTTATATTTGTTTAACTTCGCTCTATTTTTATTGCTCAAAACATTTTTTGTGCAAATCCTTTTTTAATTTTAAACAGGAAATTAATGAAAAGCGAAGCCTTCACAAACTTACTGAAAAACAATCACCTGAATGCCTAGATCGCTCTAAAAGAAGTAATCGAGGGTGCTTTAGGGAAAAATCGGGTACATCCAGACGATATAAGGAAAAGAGTCGATAATATATTGCATCAACAGAAAGGTTAAGCTTCCAATAATCTCCTCAGAATATTAATAATTTCTCTGAATCAACCATGGAAAAGCACACGAAGATAATTCTTTTGATATCAATCCTCACGTTCATAGATGCAGAATGGATAACAGTTCCTGACACTACTGGTCCACATTGGTTACCGATTTCCAAAACCCATATTTCTTGTCCGACCAAATTATTTGTACCCCTATCAGGCCTGAGTGATAACCATATCACCATTTCATTCACTAGACCTTCTTCTGGAATATCAACTTAAGTAAAAGGACTCTCTTGCCATTAACAGGCATACTCCACCTCCTGTAGTTGGGGAATCTTTTCCAATGATGTTTTAAATTCTGTCTCAAATGCCTTCATTAGTCCCGAAGAATGTATCACCGCTGCTAGACGTTGGTTAGATGGTGACAGGGCAGTTCCTCCTCCTTTCCCTTCTAAGTCTTGCACATCTTGGAATACAAAACATACTGTCAGTGAATTTGCAATTTTTGTTAATGAACACAATGTAGGGTTTGATCCATATAGTAACAAACTTGTTGATAGTACTTTGCCATCAGGTGAGCCAATGAGATTGCCAGCTATGACTCCTATCGACACCATTCATGAAGGTATCATGTGGAATGGACTCTCCGATAACGAAGTAGATCGCTGCTCAATGGTATCTTCTCCGGGGTATCCCTTCAGTACTAAATGGGGAAAGGGATGTCTGAAGAGGATTTCAAATCAGTGAAGTTTTGAGGACCAGACTTCCAAGCACACTCATTAATTAAAGCATGTACTATAAGGATATGTGGTGTGATTGGATTAAAATTTTTTGATGGGACATGGGGACAAATTTGCCCTGTCCGATGAAATGTATCTTTCCGATCTTATGCACAAATTCAATTATAATGTTATTTAGAAAAAAAAACAAAAAACAATAATTCCAATTTATGTTTTCAAACATATTGCTATATATACATATACAGTATCTAACTTTTTTTTAAACCACATACATAAAACACTGTATAAAAATTAAGTCACTTCATAATTTATTTAAAAAAAAAATTAAAAGTTTTTTGTCAATTTTTAATTGTGACGTTAAACGTGAAAGGAATATTAAAATTTTTCACAGTCTTCAATTAAATTAAATATATTAAATAAATATATACTAAATATACTTAAATAGTTTATATAATTTTGACATTAAAATGCATAGTCACAGGTTGTTCGGGAGTGAGCGACAATGAAAAAATTGCCTTTTTAAGTTCCTGGAAGGTGATGAAGACCTGCTGGACAAGTTGTAAGGACAAAATTTCGTTTATCTTTTAACTTACTTCTTGTTTAGCTTCGACAGTGTAAAGATCAGCAAGTTGCGAGGATAAATATATTTGACTGAAAATAAAACTGAACTTTGGTTGTCAAATATAAAACTTAATTAGATATTGTTTTATTTAATACATGGCATAATCTAACAACTAGCAATATAGTGTCCAGTGGCAGGTTCATTAAGCCCTAGCAGTACATTAGCAAATTTAATTCATCCATCTGAAAATATTATAATATTGCTTCAATAACTGAAAATGTGCTTCGAGTGAAGAAAGTCAGATTTGAAAAAACTTAAAACACTCTCACGACTTTAAAAATCAATATTTTCAAAAATGGTTAGCTTTGGAAGAAACTTCATTTAATTCTCCATAACGTGGTGTTTATTGTCCAGAAATATCTCGGTCCAAAAATTTACGAGGAGCGTTCAAAAAAAAAGTAACCTCTAAATTGTGACTTTGGCACCTTAAAACACCATGAAAGGTCATTCTAAGGTCAACATTGCTTATGAAAAAAATATTTGTCGTTTTCTTGTGCATAAAAATGTTTACGTAATGTAGTAGCGTAAAACTGTTAGTTAACGAGTTATAGAGTAGTTAAGCCATGCACCATTTTTTTACCGTTTTTGGGTATAAAAGCTCCGGGGGCCTGGGTTTTTTCCACTACCGAAGTCTTGTTTTTTTTGCAAATCTTATTTTTTAGCCTCAATCTAACGGAAAGTGGACGGGGAGCGAAGAAAATCCGAAAAAGGCATTTTCCATATATCTTGTGGGTGCTCTAATATACAGTGATGGCAAAAATAATAGAAACGACATACATTCTCACAATTCAAACCATATTGATAATATTCTTGGCAAATTCTATGAAAGGAGCCCACTGTAAACGATTAATTGATAACAGTACTTTATTTTGTTTTCGCTTTTGTGCATCTTTCGTCATAAATACTTGTTGTGTTTGAGTGTTTTTATTTGACCACGATTTTGCATTGGAAAAAAAAATATAGAAACGCGATTAGATTTCGTCAAGATATCTTCTTAAAACGTGTGAAATATTTTATATGAGGTACTTTTTGGAAATTTGAAGATGAAATAAGGCGTCAGAATAACAAATTTTATTTATTATTTTATTAAATTTGTCCTTTTATGTTGTTTTTGGATTCAGAATGGGTCGTGGAGTGCATTGCACCGAAGTGGAAAGAGAAGTTATCGGTAATCTCAAAAACGAAGGCTGAAATTGCGCAATTAATGAGTTGTTAAAAAAAAGTATTTTCCGCAATTCATTTTGAAGAAAAACAAGAAAAAAGAGGCAGAAAGCGAAAGATCTCCCAAAAATTTGATCAGCTTCTTGTTCGGCAGGCAAAAAAAAATCCATTTCAATCATCGGAAGAACTAAGGAAGGAGTTAAATGCACCTGTGACTAGCCGTACAATACGGAATAGGCTGATAGAACGTGGTTTGAAGGTACATTCAGCAAGGAAAGTACCATTCCTCAGCAAGAAAAACATCCAGAACCGGGTCCATTTTGCAAAAAGACATTCAGGGTGGACAAATTGGAAAAACGTCTTGTGGTCTGACGAAACAAAGGTGAATTTGTTTGTATCTGACGGAAAACCCCAAGTAAGACGCCCAAAGAATACTGCGCACGATCCAAAATACACAATAAAAACCATTAAGCATGGTGGTGGCAACATTATGATATGGGGATGTTTTTCATCAACGGGTGTTGGTCCAATATATTGGGTGTGAAAGGTAAAATGTGCGCCACGGACTACGTAAACATACTAAACAGTATAATGCTGCCATATGCAGAGGAAGAAATGCCATTAAAGTGGGAGTTCCAGCAAGATAATGACCCCAAACACTCATCAAAACTTGCAAAAAAGTGGTTCCAGAACAACAAAGTTTCTTTGATGGAATGGCCTTCACAATCACCAGACCTTAATCCAATAGAACACCTATGGGGAATACTAAAAAAACGAATTGCTGGGTTTAAGTCTAAAAATAAGGAAGATTTGTGGAAAAAAGTGGAGTCCGTATGGTACGCTATTGATCCTTCACTTTGTTCCAACCTGGTGAATTCCATGGGTCGTCGGTGTGCCAAAGTTCTAGAAAACCGTGGTAGAACTACAAAATATTAAAAAAAAATGAATTTTACTTATTATTATTATTTACTTATTTTTTACTTATTATTATCATCAAAGACTTTGAAAAGTTTCTATTTTTTTTTTCAAGCGTAATAAATGAAATAACATTTTTTGTTACATGACCTTTTAGAAATACCTTTTTATTTTTTTTTATTTTGAAACATAATGGAATAAATATTAAATAAAAATTATAACATTAAAAAAAATCATTTTACAGAAGAAATTTTGAAAGTTAAACAAAAAAAATGGTCGTTTCTATTATTTTTTCCATCACTGTATATACAGTGGCAATCAAAACTGAGTGGATGTTTCGTAATTCTGCATTCATCAGCTTACCAACTCTTTAATATGAAACAAAATTTAAAAACAAACTTCACCAGTTATTCTTTAAAGTGTTTACAACAACACCCTGTTTTGAGAAAAAATCATTTAAAACAAAAACAAAAATTGCAATAACAAAACTTAAAAATGCGGCATTCACTCAGTTTTGCACAATTTGAGCAGCTTAAAAAAAAACTTGTTTGTGTTAATTTTTACAGTTATTTGTATAAGTAGTTGCTGCTGATCTATTCAGTTATCGCTTGTTACGCATTGAGTCAAATATTATTAATGTAAAAAAATTCTGTGAATAGTGAAATCAATTTTTGCCAAAAATGAGAAAAGTTTCAAGTGATATCGAAAATAGTGTTGTTGTGATGATAAGGAATGGATTTTCATCTCGGAAAATTTCACAAGAACTGAAAATAAGTCAAAGTACTGTTATTGCTGTGAAAAGAAGAAACCAAATTGATTCTACACCTAACCTTGGTGGTCGGCCAAAACTATTGTCGAACTCAGACGCACGTCTTATGGCACAAAAAATGAAAAAAAAAGAATGCGAAACACCATATTTAGCGGCTAAATCACTAAACAAAGAAGTTAGTGCATCAACAGCTCGCCGAGCTTTGCACAGAATTGGGCTTCAGTCGGCAGTCAAAAAGAAGAAGCCTGCATTGTCTGAGAAAAATGTAAAGGCACGGTTGAAGTTCAGCAGAACCTATAGGAATTGGACTGTGGAGGACTGGAAACGTGTCATATGGTCCGATGAAACAAAAATTAATCGCTTCCAATCTGATGGTAAGCAATATTACTGGGCACGTGAACATCAAAGAATAAAAAACACCATGTGAAGCAGACCGTAAAGCATGGCGGTGGCAGCTTGATGGTATGGGGCTGCTTTACGTGGTGGCATGTCGGGCCTCTTGTGAAAATTGATGGTATAATGAGGAAGGAAGACTACCTTCATATTTTAAAAACCCATTTACCGGAATTTGTGGAATTGTGCGCTTATCCAGAAGAAGAAATTGTATTCCAACAGGATGGAGATCCAAAACACACATCCAAAATTGTCAAAAAATGGTTATCAGAGCAAACTTTCCAGCAACTCGAGTGGCCAGCACAAAGTCCTGATCTGACCCCCATTGAAAATTTGTGGGCTATAGTGAAAAGGCGTTTGAGTATGTACAAAAGAGCTCCTGAAAACATGACGGAGTTATTGCGTCTGGTTCAGGTCGAATGGAGCAATATTCCCAGAGAAATCATTGAAAATTTGGTCGAAAGTATGCCCAGGCGCATACAAGCTGTCATAAAAAACAAAGGGCTTTGGACAAAATACTGATTATCGTCTGTATACAGATGTTCTTTTGAAGCTGGTCGAAAAATGCAAAACTGAGTGAATAGCCGCATTTTTAAGATTTGTTATTGTAATTTTTGTTTTTGTTTTACATGAATTGTTCTGAAAATAGATTTTTGTTGTAAAAGGAAAGGAATTTTGTGTTAAGGAAAAAATGCTGACATTTTTATTAATTTTTGTTAATATTTGAAAAATTGGTAGACTGCTGAATTCAGAATTACGAAACATCCACTCACTTTTGATTGCCACTGTATATCTGTGCGTAGTGACCATTTCATAATAAATAAATAAATCGCATGGTAAAAACCCAAAGAAACCATAAACAAAAAGATTAAAATCTCGAAGGAAGATACAAGAAAAAAAACCGATTATTTTACGCGAAGGTGCTAAAAACGAAGAAGGAATAGGACCCGGCTGCTCGCTGTTGCCACGTCTCGTGGGTCGATCTTTGTTGTAATTCGATCGCCCCTGGCTAGCCCACCCCTCCTGGCCTCAAAAACAAAGACCAGCCATGGTGACCCTGCACCGATTCTCAGATCACTTTGCAAAGTTTAACACAACTTAAAACAAAGACGAACAAATATGCAACACTTTACGGTTGATGATGTGCGTTAATTTCTTGCCATAAGAAATACGCGGCAAAGGATTTAATCCAGTTTTGCATTTTAGTTTTGGTGCAATTTTCATTAAGTTTGGTATTTGAGTTTTTGATTGTATACTCCAATAGCAACCGCAATTCTTATTCAGTTGCTATCGAAGCGTCATTCACTGCCTCCAAAACAATTCAGCCACGAACACACGATTCACGCCCACTGTTGAAGAATAAATCTTACAACCTGGAAACTCGCTTCTGATACCACATCCAGGACGAAATAAAATTAAGGACATCGAATATCAAGGACGAATCTACACCCATAGCCATCGGGCCCATACCAGGATTTTGTGATATTCTTCCATTTAATCTTTTATTTATCAAATTATTATATATATGTATATATCTGTGCGTAGTGACCATTTCAGAGTAGAATCACTTAAAGTTAACCTAAAAAAAGTAAATTTTCATGAATAAATTGAATTCAAATTTAAAGTTTTTTTTAAAGTGAAAACCACTACAGTGTAAATTATCAAAGTTATAATAGATAATTTAGATCGATTATATAAATGTGAATCTAAAGTTAAATAAATTCAGTTAAATTAAAGTTTGAATTAATCGTTTCAATCGGTGGTTAAACGTAAATTTAATAAGTAAAAGTTAAGTCAAATTATCAATAATAAAAATCAGTAAAATTTTAAGTCCCAAAAATAAATCTTTTGATCAATTATTTAAAGTAAATTTTAAATAATCGATTTATTTCAAATTTATAAATAGTATCACCCATCCATGATTATCTTAGAAGTTATTATTATTAATTATCATTGAAATTATAATTATTAATTATCATTGAAATTATTATTATTAATTATCATTGAAATCATTATTATTAATTGTCCTTGAAATCATTATTAATAATTATCATTGAATTTTGAGAAAGACGCAAAATTAAACCAATTAGAGATAGGATTTGTGAATTAATTGTTGTACATTTGATATTTTGTAAAGATTTTATAAAGTCAACTAAAGACTGACCAATAAAATTGTAACGTTTGATTGAACCGAAAGCGTTTTGATTTAGCGTCCCAAAATTATAGATAAGATAAATTTTGGAACGACCCCTTTCCTAGAAAATTTTGTGTAATTCATAATAAGTTACCATTTCACCTACTGTTTTTGGGCTAAAACAAGTTAATTGAATTACCTGTTTGACTAAATACTTAAGAAACTTAAAATTAAAATCAACAATGCTTTATTTCTTTTTTATTTTGATACTAACTCCCTTTGCCTTGGGATAATTTTATTTTTTATACAAAATAAAATTATATTTGACCTACTTCAGGCTGTGTTAAGAGTATGAATTTATACTAATAATTATAAAATATGTTGCGAAAGTTTTGAGCCTTCAAAAGAAGTGTTAAAACGTTTTAAGTCCAAAATTATGTACGTCCTATTGACGTTCGGGCCTCGAAGGATTGACGTGCTATAATGGTGGAATTAAAATTAAATTATAGTAAGAAATTAGATTAAGATTAGAGCAAGAATGATATTGTAATTATTATCACCACTTCCAAAAATAAGGGAATAGACAGTTAACACTAAATTCTGGGTTAGCTCTTCCTAAAATCTCACTGCAATAAAAATTTCGTCAATGTTCCCGCTGTCGTCTATTGCCGAAATCATGACTATAGAAGGAACGCTTACAAGATGCCGAGTTCTCAAATTCAATGGTAAGATTTTAATTCAATATAATATAATATACTATATTAGACAATATAATATACAATATAATATAATATACTTTCATACAATATAGAAAATGTATTTAACAAAGTTGAAAGTAGCTTAACCATCCGTGGACAATTTCTTCAGGACCATTATTTCAGATATGTGCGTTTCAGAGTTTATATTGGAATGGCAGATGCGGCAAAAGGGCATTGACGAAATCAAAACTTTTTGATAAACTAATTTTTGGTAAGTAATGTATATTTTTACATTGCTCAATATTAATCTTTTTTAGTAATAATTGGTTTTAATTAGGAATTTATGTTAATAAAGACCGCAAGGAGTTCAAAAAGGAAATCAGAAAGACAGGAAACAATTGAGCCACAACAGGTTTAAACAGCGCAAATTTAAAAAAATCTTTTAATGACATAGATTTCGAGTAAAAAAGTGGTAAGGATTGTGGTTAAGATGTGAGAATGTAAGTCGCTTCCCTCGTTTACACCCTACAACACAAAAGCATAGGATTGTTTATTTAAGACTTGAAGCATTGAAATATTTTTTTTATTCATATATATTGTACATTCCGTATCTCCTACTAATTTGGGATAACTACCTTGTCGTGGTGTAGGGGCTTAATTTGCAACACAGCGGTCTATGACGACGGTAACCCCGGCTCCAGAGAGCCTTGGTTCCTGGTACAGGCTGTTGTGGAGCCTTGGTTCCCATGTCGTACAGGCTGTTGTGGAGCAATAAACTAAAACTTATCCCACCCTTAACTTCGGGGTCGAGGGATGGCGCCCACCGAGTTCAAAGTTTGCAGCCAAGGGTAATCTGTGCTGTATTCTAGCGTATTCCCTCTCTGACCTGGCCGAACCAGAGAGAAACACTGGCTCTACCAGGGTATTAGGGCTCGCCATGGTCGACTTTCCCTTTCCCCTTTTTACCTCATAGCCTCCCGTGCTGCTCCGGTGGCAAAGGGGGCGTACGAAAGAGATGATGACAACAACAAATTTAAATACAACAAACCAACCCGCAGTGCTAGAGGATAGCACAGAAGATGAAATGCTTGTCTCTAGTCAGGAGGCAATGGTTGAAGGCACAGAGAGTACCAGCCATAGTACTCCTGGGTCTTCTAGTCATCCACAAACCTCCATACCCGAGACCACCAGCCACAGTGGCTCGACTAAACCGTCCACATCCTGCTCCAATGTGACCACCAGCCATAGTGGTCCGAAGAGCAGGAGAATCCACGGCGCGCTACTGAAAGCGAAATATACCATCGACAAGATTGCGGAGCAGGGTACGGTTCAGGAGCGCGACGTGGAAGACAAACAAAAGTGCGAGGCTACGATTGATGAGTACCTGAAGTACCAGGCCACTCAGCCTGCGATAGACAATGTTTCGAGGAGGGCAAAGGTCAGCGGCAAGTCAACCGTGGCTGAGCAACCGACAAAAAGCCAGCGCGCCTTTAGTGCGGTGGCCAGGGATCACCTACAGGTGGCGCTGATTGACGCCAACTCGAACAGCCATAAGCGTATTTCGGAAGAGTGGGGCAACATCGAAGCCAAGTTGTCCGAGATGATCATTGAGCATCTTCTCGGCAACAAGGGTGGAGTGCTTCCATCTTTCGAATTTGCGGATGTAGTGCAAGGATTCCGGGTGATCAAATGCGAGGATCAGTTCTCCAAAGAATTCTTAAGCGAGTGCGTCTCTAAGATCAGAGACGCTTGGGATGGCTTAAGCCTTAAGCTAATCCCGGCTAAGGATATTCCAAGGAGACCTCGTGATCGCATGTGGTTGCCCAAGATGAAGCTTGAGAAAAACAAGCTCATCGAAATCCTCCAACTGCACAATCCAGACATGCCCATGAACGACTGGGCTGTCATCAAAACTGAAGACCCCCAGCGTAACAGCATGACCTTCCTACTGCTTATCTCGGACGAGTGCCTGGGTGCTCTGGAGAAAGCGGGCAACACCCTTAGGTTTGGCATCCGTCGTGCCAAGCTAAAAATTTTCAAGGACCCGTCTGCGGAAGAAGGCGTCAGCTTCGATGATATCCTCGATTCCCTGACAATCGAGGATCCGCCGTCGCCTTCCACGCAGCAGCTACAACCACCAGCCACATAATGCCACTCTCGATAGTACAGGTTAACCTGCAGCACGCCAGATGTGCTGCTGATAACTTGGCCATCCTCATGATGGAGGATGGTATCGACGTGGGCATCACACAGGAGTCCTGGGTCAGAGACTCAGTAGTAAAAGGGTTCCAGAACAACCACTACAATATCTACTACAATAGAACAGCAGGTAAGCCAAGAACTTGCATTGTAGCCAAAAAGCACATACACTTATTTCTACTCCCTAACCTTAGCTCTTCAGACCTGACAGTTGTCAAACTGGAGGGCGCCGATAGCTTTTTTATAGCCTAAGCCTATATGGGCCACGACAGGGAAGCTCCTCCAGACGAGGTGAAGCGATTAGTGGCTGCGGCAATGCAAGACAACACCACCACAATTTTGGGCTGCGATGCCAATGCGAGACACACACTATGGGGCAGCTCTGAAATAAACACTAGAGGTGAGTTTTTATTCGACTTCATAATTAACTCTAATTTAAACATATGCAATAAAGGAAATACACCTACTTTCACCTTTCCAAGTACTGACAACTTCACAGGTTGGAGTGAAGTCTTGGATATTACCCTCCTATCCGAAAACGAGTCTCTAAAAGCAGTCCATTGGAGAGTTTCGAGCAAAAGTTCCTTCTCGGATCACAGCTTGATCTTCTTTGATTTGAACCTTGAAATAGTGGCCCCTCCTCCATTTCGTAACCCCAAACGTACAGACTGGGCCAAATTTGCCAAAGTGGCTAGCCCAAAAATCCGTTCTTTAGCCTACAAGCAAATCTCAACTGCGGAGGAGATAGACTCTTCCGTGGAGGCCCTAGAGCAAACCATGCAGGTTGCCTTAAGAGTCTCATGTCCCACTAGCAGGGGCAAGAAGAAATCTCGTCCTCCGTGGTGGAGAAAAGATCTATCCGACCTTAGGAAAAGGGTTAGGAAAATTTTCAAATCGTGTCATAGGCAGTGTTTTTGGCAACCATACAGAGACATGCTCAAAACCTACAAGAAAGCAATTCGAGACGCGAAAAAACATTCTTGGCAGGAATACACCCAATCAATCGACAATATAAAACAATCGGCAAGACTTAGCAAAATTCTTTCCAAAGAAAGCACCAGTCCATATTTCATTCGGAAAGAAGATGGTACGTGGACAGAATCTGTCAATGAATCACTATAACACTTACTCAACACATACTTCCCTTCTGCAGGAGCAGCTCCAATGAGACCTTAGGTTTAGAATCACCCGATGCAACTGCGGCGGTTCCGACTGGCTCCTTTATATCAATGGAAAGGGTTATCTGGGCCTTAAGCAGCTTCTCTCCATACAAATCTCCAGGTCCCGACGGCATTCTTCCAATAATGTTGCAGAAACTACAAGATGTATTTGCACCTATCCTACTCTCTATCTTCACAAATTGCCTCTGCCTTAACTACACTCCAAGGAGCTGGATTTTTTTTACTATTTTTAAGTATTTAAGTTCAACTTTAAATACTAAAACAAACATTAAAACAAACTATAAATAGGTCCACAGAACCACCGCTAGTAAATTAATAAGGATAGTTTAGGCTTGGGAGAGGTAAGGGTAAGCGCCCAGTAACACTGTAAGCGAATAAATGTGCTCACGCGACACTAGCGCGCTAATTGATGTACGAATTGCTCAGTTGACAGTCAGAGTGTAAACGACCGCTAGGCGAGAAGATTCCCATCGGCTACCAACACTATACTAAGTTGAGTACCAACGCGATACAGTATAGCGAAACCTACCTACACCAAACCCACCACACTCATGCGGTGAATGAAAACCTAGCTGGCTACATGTTCGACCAGCGCAAGAAAAATCATTCTTGCTGCGACCGCCACTTAGGTAAGTCATCTACTTGTTCTAACTCTTGCATCATAGCCTCGTTGTACTGAGACGGTTGTCTAGTACGTCAAGAATTTTTCTAAGTCTTTTTTTAAGAAAATTTTTCTAAGTCTTTTAGTCAAGAAAAATTTCTAAGTCTTTTCGCTATGGCCGTAGCCTAGTACGTCGAGAATTTTTCTAAGTCTTTTAGTCAAGAAAAATTTCTAAGTCTTTTCGCTATGGCCGTTGCCTAGTACGTTAAGAATTTTGTTTCTTTTTTTTAAGAAAATTTTTCTAAGTCTTTTAGTCAAGAAAAATTTCTAATTCTTTTCGCTATAGCCGATGCCTAGTACGTCGAGAATTTTCTTTTCCCCTTCGAGCCTTTCGGGCACCGTTACGTCGCGTGGTCGGCACGCTAGAACATAGGTTACGCTCGTCAAATTACGCCACTCGACCGGCACAACGGAACTTTAGTAAATAAACGCTGCACCGCCTGGCACGTGACTAGTTGTTTTTTTTTTAGAAGAAGAGTTTTTTATCGCTACAGCGGGGCTTTGTTTTGTGAGACACGAACCCTGGACACCGGCGAGTGATACCTCGGCCGGAAAGGTTCGTCACAAAGAAGCGGTGAAAATACTTGCTTAAAAAGCGGACAAGATATTTGTTGAAAGCTTGATGGTATGTTGCCTACGCAGCAGCTGATGCAAAACGATCAACCGATCAGTGTGCAGGTGCAGTTGCCGGTTCAACAAAATAATGTAAGAAATACTTGGGGCGAGTTTGATGGCACGCCAACCAGATGGACAGGGTTCCGAGATCGGTTCAAGGCAGCAGTGCATGATAACGCTGGTATCGACCCATCGTATAGATTGCTATACTTAACCAACTCACTGGTTGGGCGTGCAAAGTTGACTTTTGGCTAATGGCAATTTTCAGCAGAAAATTATGGGCAAGCATGGGGGCGGCTGAATCAAATGCATGACCAAGGCTACTTGATGAGGCGCGAGCATTTGAGGAACTTTATCAAGCTTCCATAGTTAAGGGGCCATGGCGAGAATGCTTGTTACCAGGGTGAGTGCTAGAAATGCCCAGGTAAGCCAAAGCATAACAGTGTGTTATGTCCGAATCGTGAGCCGAAACCACGTATGGTAAACATCAATAATGTGCTAGTTAAGCCAGACCAATTGGAGTACAAGAACGAACAGGATTGACAACAGGATGGAGCAGGTAAAGCATCATGCAAGGAGCAAGTCAAACAAAATGTGGAGCAAGTGAGCAATCCTGAAGAGCAAGTGAAAACAATTGATAGCAAGATAAAATTACTGGGCGAGCGAGAATTATTATTAAAAAAGCGAGCTAGAGTAAGTACGAATAATGATTCTGTACAAGATAACACAAAGGCTAAAACTACAAATAAAATTTCTGTAGACAAAATTTGTGAGCAAGAAAATAAATCTAACAAAATTTCATGTATTGAACAATATCCAAAGACTTTTAATATTGTGCAAGATTCAACTGTAGCATTATTACTTCGTATGGAATCAAATTTATACTAAATTTGACCCTACATCGCTCACCAGCGACGATTTGTCCCAGTACGGACCACAGCCGCCAAACCTGCCGAGTCAACCCCAGCCACCAAGTCCTTCCACGGGAAGGCGTAGGCCGGTGATGAACCATAAAAGGCCAAATGTCAGCCCAACCAAACACGGCGTTGCGCCATCGAAGGCTTAATACAACGCGGTAGTATGGGCTTAAACGGCATTAGCCAAATTTAATAGAAATTGAAATGGGTTTTAATCTTAATTGCAAACTAATTCAACAATTTAATTGTTTATAATTTCATTTAACAAGTTCATAAGCTAAATTTAGTTAATAAATAAAGTTCATTCAGAATTCACATGAATATAATTTACCTCATGAGTTTTATATTTAGGATTATAAGTTACTTAACAAGTCATAATGGAATACAGCCTGGAATAAATAATTTGTTGCTGATAAAAGTACGGATTTAATTAACTTACGTAAGATTTATCCGCGTGCTTAATTAGGTAACTTTAAATTAATTCAAAGGTCCTCGACCAAAATAGAGGTAATGCGATCATAGTATGTCGTAACACGATTTCCACACAAATATAGGGGAATAGTCAGTATGGCGGCTGAAGACCGTATAGATTTAACCCTTCCACTATGGTTTAGAAGACCAGTTTTTGCGGCAAAAAGGAATTTTTATTTTTGTTTTTTTTGTAAAAAGTTTTTTTTGTAAAAGGTTTGAGATACTTGGAATAAGAAAAAACTAATTAGAAAAAGATGATAGCTGGCAACCCTTTTCCTTAACGGGATCTCAAAGCTGTTGTTTTGTGTTTTCTTCGTTTTGTAATTTCGTACGCATGAAATTTAGTACTGATTGAGACGCGCACTGTTACAAAAGTATTTTGAGATTGATTGTTTTTAATAATGGAAAGTGTTGCTAAAGGTATGTTAAAAGAAGTATTCATTATACTTTATTTAAGTTATCTTCGTTTTTGTGCTGCACTGCTTTGAAGTGTATCATCTTTTGCAACTTTTTTTTTTCAATAATTTTGTGTCTCGTGGAGTAGAAGTAACGGGATTGTAAGGGATTGTGGAAAATTTTTTTTTTTTGGAAAGGCTATTGTATCTACTTTCTTATGATTATAAAATTATTTGCATATATTTGCCAATCATTTGTAAAATTATAATTTTTCAAAATCCATTACGATTAAAAACTCAGAAATTTTTCAATTTTGGGTCGACAATAATAAAGATAGGGGAGAGGTGTGTACCTTGCACCGATTGTACCTCGGTCCGAGTGTAGATTGCCGCTCAACTACAACACATACATGCGTATGTTCTTCTATGGAATTTTCCACTCACTCTGTTGCTTGAATTTAGTTTGCTTCAGAGTGTCGAGCTGTACGGACGTGTGAGAAAAAACGGAAATTTTTTTTTTTGCGTAAAAGTTTTTTTTTTTGAGGCGATATCGAAAGTTTTTGTGCAGAACAACGTCACAATTTTGCAATTCGGCAAATAAAGCTTGGTAAGTTTACTGTTTTTCTAAATGTAGCATGAGTTCTACTTCTGTTTACATTCAAAATATGATATTGTTGTTTATATTTTGTAAAACAAGCAGAAGGTGTACCTCGGACCTACGCTTACAAGTGTACCATGGACCGGTCCAAGGTACACATATATGATAAGTATTGGCTTACTGTTTCTTATTTTGTACTGTTTTAGCAAAATGCCAAGAAGTAAAACGGGAGCCACACGACCACCGGTGGATAGTGAAGCCTTAAAGAATGCTGTGAAAGACGTGGCAAGCGGTAAAACTGTATACAGCGCAGCAAAAACTAACAACATTTCGAAGACGACCTTGATAAGGCAAATAAAAAAACATGGAGCTTCCGCGAACACAGATTTTGTGTATGAAAGTAGACTAAATACCCGACAAGTATTTACGTTGGAAGAAGAAGAAGCCTTAGTCGAGTATGTTTTAACTGCCTCGAAATTGCATTACGGACTTCCAAAAGCAGAATTGCAGAAATTAGCTTTCCAGTTTGCTGAGAAAAATGGCAAAAAATTTCCTGAAAACTGGTTTATGCAAAAAAAAGCTGGAAAAGATTGGCTCAAATTGTTTCTCCGTCGCCATCAGACCATCGCTTTACGGACGCCAGAAGCTACCAGCTTATCTAGAGCCACTAGCTTTAATAAAACGAATGTTGATGCCTTTTTCAAAAACTACAAAGAATGTTTGGATCGTTATAAGTTTAGACCTAACCGTATTTATAATATTGACGAAACCGGAAACTCCACGGTCCACGTTCCACCGAAAATTTTGGCACAAAGGGGGCAGAAGCAAATTGGCAGTGTAACATCGGGCGAGAGGGGACTTAATGTCACAATGATTGCAGCTGTTAATGCGGTGGGAAACCATGAGCCTCCAATGCTTATTTTTCCGAGGGTCCACTTCAAAGATCATATGATCATAGGAGCTCCTTCAGGAACGATTGGAGGCGCAAATCCAAGTGGTTGGTCGAATGAAGCTTTATTTTTGGTGTTTTTAAAGCATTTCATAGCTTTTGTGAAGCCCACGGAAGATGATAAAGTTCTCATAATAATGGATAACCACGATTCACATATTTCAGTCAATGTCATTCTGGAAGCTAAAAAAAATTATGTAATTTTGCTGACAATGCCCCCACATTCATCTCATAAGCTTCAGCCTTTAGATAGAACTGTTTTCGGTCCATATAAGACATTCTACAACCAAGCAGTGAATGAATGGATGTTGACTAACCCTGGCAAGCCATTAACTATCTATGAAGTCGCACATGTCATTGGAAAGGCATACCCTAAAGCATTTTCCATCCAAAATATATGTAAGGGCTTTGAAGTAAGTGGAATATGGCCCCTCAATGAAAGCGTTTTTGGCGATGATGAGTTCTTATCATCGTATGTTACAGACCGGCCATTTAATGAACAGCCAAATATGAATCAAAGTGGTGATTTTGCCGAAGTAATTCCATCAACATCCAGTTCTGCGTTTTCTTCATCAAATGGAGTTCCAGGCTTTTCTAACATTTTGGTCTCTCCTCAGGAAATACGGCCATTTCCGAAAGCTAATCCACGGAAGCGGGGAAAAGGCGGCCGAAAATTAGGGAAAACGCGAATTTTAACAGACACACCTGAGAAAGAAGAACTAGAAGATGCTGCTAGATTGAAAATAAATAAAAAAAAACCAGCTGCCAAAAAAAATAAAAAGAAGCTGATCTACGAATCCTCATCTTCACAAGATGAAGAAAATATTTCTCCAGTACTTAGAACCATGCCGAAAAGAGTTTCTAAAGAAAAGGTCCAGATTCGGGATGAGGTTCTTATTGAGCCTGATGGGGATTTTAGCACAGACAGTGATTCGTCCGTCTCAAGTCTTTTGCGCCGAGCAAAAAGGAAGATTTAAATACTTTCCATTTTAAGCATTATTATTTACTTAAAACTTATATATTTCATTTATTCATTATTTCTTACCAGTGTTTCATAAAATAATGGAATTTTCATGTAAACAGATTAATATTTGTTCTTTTATAACAAAAAGTTCATTATTATTCCTTGTCCATTGAAAATTGGACCATTTTTATTTAACCTACGATCTTTTTTGTAACCTTATTTTGAATAATTTTCAAATAAATTATTTATTTGTTTTTCTTTTCATAAAAAAAATAAATCTTCTACTCATGCAATTAAATGAATAGTCTTAATTTCTTACATATTATAAATTTATTTTTTTTAATTTATACGGTCCAAGGTACACTTACCAAAGGACCAAGGTACACTTGCATTGTGTACCTTGGACCGTTTCAGATTGGTATGGAAAAATTAGCTTTTCTATTAATTGGTAAGAGGTAGAAATACAATTGACTCGTCATTTAATGCGGCAAACATATGAGAAAAATTATATAAAAGAATAACTGAAGATAATCTTTTGCAAAATTTATTATATTGAAAAAAGTGAAATCCGGACCAAGGTACACACCTCTCCCCTAATGATGCTGTTTCTAATTGGGTCGCTTTAAAATTGAAAAGACATATTGATCATGAAGATCCGTCAACGTATAACTGATTGGCTAAGCTTATTGCGCACTTCTTATTGGTTAATTCATGGCTTAGCCTAAATCATGGCCTACGGCCGATTGGCTGCCGAAACCAATAAGAAGTGCGCAATAAGCTTAGCCAATCAGTTGTCGTCGTCGTCGTCAATTGTGTTAACATTTTTACAGTGCGCAAATTAAAAATTTTATGAAATTTTGTATATAAGAGCTGTGAAAAATGATTGTTATTTAAATGTTGTTTGCAAATGATACTGACAGTACAAATTCAAAGTGTTCTTACAATAATACATCTGATAGTAACTCAAGTTCAAAGTGTTCGTATAATTATTCTATAAAAAATGTCTCAAAAGAAAGTAACAATTCGCGATCCAATTGTGGACGACGATTCTCAAATTTACTCAGAAAACGAGGAAATTCAGAACGGGCAGCAGATTACTTTGAGCGATTCCGATACGACGATAGCACCACCGATAGTGAATACTCAAGCGGTGGAATTAGTAATTTCAAAGGAGAAAAAGCAAGCAGTGGAATTAATAAAAGAAAAAAAGAAAACCAAGAAGAGGAAATTAGATGCAGTTCAGACCTCGAAGAAAACAATAGATGTGGAAGAAGAAATCAAGAAAGCGAGTACTATACAAGAGAATTCCAGCCTGATATCGATGCTCTCATTAATGTTGGTAATATGGACCCCGGATTTTCTGCTACATGCGAATTCTACATTAATGAATTTGATACCTCTCGCTTTAATGAAGAAGGAATACGAAGCAAAGAGAATTATACATACGTTGACGGACCTGCGGTAAACCTCTACATGGTGCTGCAGGTCGTGTTCAGTACTTAGTAATGGATGTCAAACATGCTATTACCAAATTTAGTGGAGATATTATAGCTCAGTAAGTGCACAATTTTTTAAGAGATTTCGGGGAAATCATGGCTGCTGCAAATGCCGATAATTCCATGAAGCTTTTGTGCCTTCGTAGAGCATTGACTGGGACTGCTAAGGTGTTTTTGTCAACAACAACTGCATTCATTTATTTTGAAGTAAAGCAAGCGCTGCTTGGCGAATTTGATGTCGCCATTACGCGCCAAATGATTTACCAGATGCTTGCACGGCGTAAGTGGAGAGGAGGAGAATAAACCTTGCAATGCTACTTGCTGACCATGCAAGCCATTGCGAAGCGCTCAGATATAAGCGTAAATGAGTTGATCGAGTTGATCGATGATGTTGGTGATAAAACGCCAAATGTGCACCTGCTGGTGGGTGCTCTTTCACTTGGTGATTTAAAAAATAGAGTTGCAAGGTTTAAGCAGAAAAATTTTCAGCTAACACCTGGCGCTACTAGATGGAGAAGTCAACCGGCTGATGCTACTGAAATAATCTCCAAAAAAGCAGAATCTAAGGCATGGCCGTTATGCTACAATTGTTCACAGACATGAAGCTCAACTGAACGGATCATGCTTTCGCTTCTAGAAAATGGGCCACGATCATCGATCATGTCCAAATCCTCGTAAGATATTGAGGAAATATACTGCAGTTACATCAGGTCACCAAACTGCTGCCGGATTAAGTGCTCAAGCAGCTGCAACGGAGAGTGACGAACCTGATGATACATCGGAGGTGATGAGTGCGTTAAACATTGGTATTGCTTTAAATGTTTCTTTCAAAAGTGAAAAATGTAAACAATTTGTATCTCTATTTGATACCGGTAGCCCGATCAGCTTTGCCCAATATGCCTATCTCCCCTACAGTAATCGTTTTGCAGCTTTGGCGGATATTTCTATCTAAATGACGCAGTCGACACCAAAAAAGGTGGTAAGTTCTGCCAAAAGCAAATGTAGTTGAACCTATTACTTCCATAAAATTTTGTCCATCCATTATTTTATATAAAGTCAATATTAAACACTTTATTGATCAGCTAAACCAAAAATTGATTTTAAAATAATTAATAAATCTCGTAATAAAAATAAGCTCTATCTAAAGGACCCGCAATCCATGACGAAATTATGGCTCTTCTTAGAGAAAAAAACATCGTCTCGTTCTCTTTCACCCCAAAGCAAAAGTAACAGATTAGTCTGGTTTTGCGTGGCCTCCACATTTTCTTTCAGATACCGCTGACATTCAACAGGAATTAAATGTTATTACATCTGATACAGTTGATAAAGTTTCAAAGCTTACAACGCCTTACTCTTTGAGAGACAAGAGGTGCAATGCAAGCGCTGTCAGCAGTGGGGCCACATAGCCAAGATAATGTGAAAAATACAAGGAAGTAGAGATTTTCTTTTTAACAAAGAAAAAGTTAACATCTCTACTTTCCTTATGGACCTGGCCAAATGCTATTGCTGCTGACCCTTATTTGGTTGAGAAGTTTTCTACATTTGTATCCTCTCCTCTTTGTGAGGTTAAAGTCGTTTCACCGATCCCTATTTCCTACTACGAAAAGGAGGTCTTTTCTGACGGATATATAAAAAATATAAATAAATTCAACCCAGTTTCTGAACATTGTAAAATCGTTAAGTTTAACGCTTTTCTAAAAACGACATAAAGGATAGCAATAAAAATTATGATTTGGATGATCTGTTTTAATATGTTTCTCTGGTAATGTGTTGCACTCTCATATTGATGTAGGTGGCGTAAATTTCCCAATCAATCCTTGAAGGGTGCCTGTGATTCAATGCAGAAAGTGTAGGCACTACAATCATACTGATAGGTTATGTTCGCGCTCTAAATTACTATGCCAAAACTGTGGTATGGTACATGACAATCATGTCCACATCCAAAAAAATGCTTGAACTGTAATGGTGAGCATAGCGCTAACTCTAAAATATGTCCTATTTATAAAAGAATGTTCAATAATACAGTTGAACAAGCCAATTTTAAAAAACCAAAACCGATCTTTCTTTCTTCTTATGCAAAGGCAAATGTTTACAACGATCATTCGTCATGTCCACATTCAAAAAAATGCTTAAACTCTGATGCTGAGCATAGCGCTTACTCTTAAATATGTCCTATTTATAAAAGAATGTTCAATAATACAGTTGAACAAGCCAATTTTAAAAAACCAAAACCGTTCTCTCTTTCTTCTTATGCAAAGGCAAATGTTTATAACGATCATTTGTCATATCCACATTCAAAAAAATGTTTAAACTCTAATGATGAGCATAGCGCTAACTCTAAAATATGTCCAATTTATAAAAGAATGTTCAATAATACAGTTGAACAAGCTAATTTTAAAAAGTCAAAACCGATCTCTCTTTCTTCTTACGCAAAGGCAAATGTTTACAACGATCATTCGTCATGTCCACATTCAAAAAAATGCCTAAACTCTTATGGTGAGCATAGCGCTAATTCAAAAACTTGTCCTATTTATAAGATAATGTTCAATAATACAGTTGAACAAGCCAATTTTAAAAAACCAAAACCGATCTCTCTTTCTTCTTATGCAAAGGCAAATGTTTAAAACGATCATTTGTCATATCCACATCCAAAAAAATGCTTAAACTCTAATGCTGAGCATAGCGCTTACTCTAAAATATGTCCTATTTATAAAAGAATGTTCAATAATACAATTGAGCAAGCCAATTTTAAAATACCAAAACCGTTCTCTCTTTCTTCTTATGCAAAGGCAAATGTTTACAACGATCATTTGTCATATCCACATTCAAAAAAATGCTTAAACTCTAATGATGAGCATAGCGCTAACTCTAAAATATGTCCAATTTATAAAAGAATGTTCAATAATACAGTTGAACAATCTAATTTTAAAAAGTCAAAACCGATATCTCTTTCTTCTTACGCAAAGGCAAATGTTTACAACGATCATTCGTCATGTCCACATTCAAAAAAATGCTTAAACTCTAATGGTGAGCATAGCGCTAATTCTAAAACTTGTCCTATTTATAAGATAATGTTCAATAATACAGTTGAACAAGCCAATTTTAAATAACCAAAACCGATCTCTCTTTCTTTTTATGTAAAGGCAAATATTTACAACAATAATTTGTTTAGTTATGAAACAAATGCTGATGCTTTTTCTTTTAACCAGACTAATTTTCTAACTCTGCCTTTGCGCGAGTTAACATTGTCTCCAATTCACTACATTGTTAAGCGATCCGCTACAATTTAGAACAAGTGTTTATTTGCTTTTAAGCAAAAACAATCCCACAGCCGGAATAAGAGCGAGTCAGCATCTTTTGAGTACGTGACTATATGGAAACCAGCGAACTACATAAGAATAAACTTTGAAAACCTTATATGAAGACATATGTATATCTATCTATATATATAAAATAGGATGTGTGTATGTATGTAACGTATGGACTCCAAAACGGCTGGGCCGATTTTGATGAAATTTTCAGGTATTGGTTATCTTGGTACGGTGGGTAACATAGGCTATATTTGGACCCGATAGGTGGCGCTGGGGTGGACTTATATCGAAAATTTGAATTTATGGACCAATTTAACTGAAATTCAGAATGTATGTTTGTTTGATCATAAGAAAATAATTTGTGTATAAATGGACACGGTAGGTGGCGCTGGGGTGGACTTATTTCGAAAATTCGATGGCGTGAAAAATATATAAATACTTTTAATTTTATTTTATAACGAGGGGAGTAGCGAAGCACACCGGGTTCAGCTAGTTATTATATATTTTTAGCTGTAAGATAATTCTAAGTAGGATGGTTTAAGCATTCGAATAGTAAAACGTTGGACGTGTTCACTTGAATAAAGTTAAAAACTAAAACCGAAAGTGTTGTTTAATTTTAAAGGTGTAGTGCATTTCTATGCAACCCTGTCAGCTACTACTCTCTAAGCTTTCTGTTTAAATACAAGCAGCCAGTCTGCACTGAACTTTCAAACCAATTCGTTTTATTTATTCAAGCTCTTACATGGCGACCGTGACAAGCGACTTTAATAGAATAAAAAACAAGTCGGTTCATATTAATTTATAATCGTATTAAATAAAAATAATTTGCGCACTCAATTTTTAAAATATAAAGCAAATAAAATGAAGAAAAAAAAAATATAAAGTAAATAAAAACCAAAACTACCAAGTGAGTGCAATTTTCGGAAATATAAAAAAACGTTCTAAAAGAAGAGGAAAAAACAAACAACAACGCACACTCGTTCAAGTACATGGGCAAGCGCTAAGGTTAGAGGAAACCGCAGCGACTCGATTAAAAGCATTTTTACAGCGACGCGAAAAAAGTTGAGCCGAGAATGCAGCTGCGTACAATAAAAGAACAAAAGAAAAACATTTTTAACTTCTAATCAAGGTGACTGGAATGAAGAGAGAGAGAGAGAGTCAACTCAAGACATCGAAGAAAAGTGCTTCCTCTAAAATAAATTTCCTCTACATCGCATTGATGATATCTTGGACAATCTTGCTCGAACCAATTATTTTTAAATTCTTGATTTATTTTATGGTTTTCATCAAATTCCTCTCCATCCAGATTCAAGAGACATAACTTCATTTTGTACAGATCGTGGTTCTTACCGATGGAAAGTTATACTATTTGGTTTAAATATTGCTCCTTATTCATTTTCACGCATGATGTCAATTGCATTTTCAGGTCCTTCTCCAAATGAAGCATTTTTGTATGTCGATGACATCATTATAGTTGGTTGCAGAGTAAACAACATCATATAAAAAATTTTACTAACGTTTTTGACATCTGTTCGGTCAACATCTTAAGAATCATCATTATCTTGAATTTTTATCATTATATGAATTATGTGCTTTTTTTTATTGTATAAGTACCTTAACACTACCACTGTTCAAGTTAGCATGTACTAAAATCTTTTACTTAAATTACTGTAGAAAAAGCTCTTATGAAACTGTATAACAGCCCTACGGGTAAAGCGGCGTTAATTGTTCCTAGTTGATATGTCCTGTTACTGGTGAAAATTGGATATTTCACGAGAGGGGTGGGTCATTATCTGAAAACGTGTACATTGCTGTCCCAGAGGTTATGACGTGAATATTAGTTCCATTTAACTATATTTAACAAAATTTATAAAAGATTTTAATTCTTTGAATACTTTCTCAATAAATAAACATGATCTTGAGAAAATAAGTTAATAATACACAGCGAAAATTAATACAGTTTGTCACTGGTTTGTTAAAAACGACCTGTCTAGGTAAGCAAAATCAAAAAGTAGCGTTCAATTAAAGTATTTAACATTAAATTTAAAAATAATTTCGAATTGCAATACTCTCAATTCATCTGTTTTTATTGTTAAACTTAAATCAGATTACTTAAAAATTGTATTTTTTAATGTTGTTATTGTGAGAGAAGTTGCATCCCTATAATTTCTCCGCTGGGTTACTTCAACTTAGTTAATGACGAAGTAACGACAAATACCGTTTGCTTTTCGTGGAAATAAGTGGCAACGTGTACAGACATTCGTTATTGTTTTGTTTAGTTTCTCTGAGTCAGTTGATCAAGTGTCACTGTTCTGTAGTGTTCAGTTTTTGTTAAAGCGGAGGTATGTATTTTTATTAGTATTCAACTGTGTTACCAATAATTTTTTATAATATAATAGTAAAACTTTTAGTTTAGCTTACGTTATGTATTAATATTGTGTTCACCTTCAACATAATATAGCAAGAATTTTCTAAATTGTGTACTTGAATTGTGCACAGCTCATTTACGCAATAAATGTCAACTGCGTTACCGGTCAGCTACGTTACTCTTATTTGGTAACGATACTGACATAAGTAACATAGTTGACTTTATGTTTTTGAAGTGAGTTAAAATGAATTTCATAGTTTTTAATTTTGATTTCATTTAATATTATTTAGTACCAATATGCCACTAACACCAGCGGAGAAGCAAAGGCGATATCGCCAACGGTTGAAGAACAATAGGGAAAAGGAAAATGAACAAAAAATAAAAGCAAGAGCTCGCTATCACAAAACAAAAAAATTGATCGCAGAGAAAACACCAAGGGAACAGCGGATAACAAGGCGAAAATGGAGGTCCTACAAAGCAAATGAAAGAGTTAAAGGTAAACGTTTAGCTGTTGAATTAAATAGCACACCATCATCATCTTTACCGAGTCTAAAAGCTTGTCAGGGACGAAAAAATACAAGAAGAGACAGAACTAAGATGTTCAGAGAAAATATGGCGTTAAAAGAACAAAACGAGAAATTAAAAAGAAGTGTTGAAAAATATAAAAAACGAGCACAGAGGTTAACTGAAAAACAAAACGTATCATCGACACCGTTATCTAAAGTAAATGCCTTACTTAATAAGAGCCATATTGCGCCAAAATCCTTAACAGCGAACATACTTAGGCCAACTCTTCTAAAGTACTACACTTTAACAGAATCGATGAAAGAAAAATATAGCATTTCTAATAATTCAACAAAAGAAAATCTTAAATCATTGTTGGCAAAAAAAGTGCTCAAAAAATACAAAGTCTACAGATCATGTGGACGGGATACTTTCGGTGTCCAAGGATCTGTTCGTTTCAGGAATAATTCTCGTAAGAGCAATGAATCATTCAGTAATATAAAAGAAGCTATACGAACTTTTTTTGTACGGGATGATGTAAGTCGAGCCACGGCAGGAAAAAAAGAAACTATTACAAGAAATAAACATAAGATCCAAAAACGATATCTGCTAGACACAGTGCAATCCCTCTACAAAAAATTTATCGCTGATACTGAAATGAAGTGTTCGTATGTCTTTTTTTCACGTAATCGTCCTTTTTTTGTGGTCCATCCAACAATCAACATGCGTGACACTTGTGCCTGCAGATTGCACTCAAACATGAAATTGAAAATTGATGCCCTTAAAAAATATAAAGCTCTAGAAACAACAAATCTTACGCTACTCATCCAATCTTTGGTATGCGATACAACTAAAAAAGAATGCATGTATAATATTTGCAAGTTATGCAAGAATACCACAATATCGATGAACTTGACAAGTGATCTCAAAGTTATTGAATTCAATGAGTGGGTGCGAAAGCTCGAAATTTTTGAAAAAAGCGGAGGTTCGGTAAAGGTTTTCAAAACTACCAAGGAAAAACTAATTGCAAATAAAGATGATTTTGAAGGCAAATTTAATAATGAATTAACATCTATTAAGAAACATATTTTCAACGTTAAAAATCAATATGAAACCTATAGAATTTGCGTTAATAATCTTGAACCGAACGAGGCTGCATTGCACATTGATTTTAGTGAAAATTACAACTGCAAGTTTGCAGAAGAAATACAAGCTCACCATTTCGGAGGATCCCGAAAACAAATAACTCTTCACACTGGTGTCCTTTATTTGCCAAGTCAAAATCCGTACTCATTTTGCACAATTTCGGGAAACAACGAACATGGTCCACCGGCTATTTGGGCGCATTTAAATCCTATACTGAAGATGCTAAAGGAAGAGCAGTGCAATATACGAACGATTCATTTTTTCTCTGATGGTCCTACAACACAATATCGGCAGAAACAAAACTTTTATCTGTTTTCCAGAAATCTCCATGGTTTAGGATTTGACCAAGCAACCTGGTCGTTTTTTGAATCTGGTCACGGTAAAGGTGCTGCTGATGGAATTGGTGGTGTTCTTAAAAGAACAGCTGACCGCATAGTTGCGCATGGAGAGGACATTTCCAACGCCGAAACCTTTTTTGATCTTGTGCAAAAGGAGACAAGCGTGAAGCTATTTAAAGTTGGCACTGAACAAATCGAAAAAATCAAGGCATCCATACCGGACAAAATTCCAGTACTCAAGGGAACGATGACTTTGCATCAGCTAATGCTACGCGAAAAGAGTATTATACAATATCGCGACATTAGCTGCTTTTGCGCAAATAATAATTTTGGTAGAGGTTTTTGTGATTGTTATCAGCCGAAACAATATTCATGTGTTCAGAAGAATAAAAAAAAATATTAATTACTTATAAAACAAGCTATATATAAAAGATTTATTTTGCTGCGGAAAATCACTTAATTTAGTTTTAATGTTTTTTATCTTACTTATATAAAGAATGAATTGATGTTATTTTATTTTTATTTTAATATACTTTATACTTAAATATATCAAGAAATAAATGGACTAATATTACTTTTGATAAATCAATCAATAAATTAACTGTTTCTCAAACTTATGTCAATTGCGTTACTTCTTTCCGCTGCGTTACTTTCTTGTCCCAAGAATATTTTCAATTATAAATTTTTTTTTAAATAACTAAATTGATAATTGTGCTTTTGAACGCAATATTCGAAACAGAAACATATCCATTTATGTTTCTTGTTTTAGTCCATTTTAAAACTTTACATTTCTTTGAATTATTTTAAATAAGAAATTTCAAAAACACAATCTTGGTAACAAAGTTGACAAAAATTCAAAATTTTATCAATAAATCGAATTTTATTTTATCTATTAATTATAATTAAATCTTCAATTAAACCTTAAAAATGAGAATGTAAGAACAAATAGAAATTTTTTTTTGGATTTATAATGGATATCTAATTTTTATCTATGGTAACGTAGGTGACATAAATTAGGAGTCTCTGCAACAATTTTTAAAATAACTTGCACAATAATAGCAAATATTCGCTGCACCCACTGGAATTGTGTTCTTAAAATAATGACAATATTAATAAAAAAAATCATGTTCGGAATCGGGAAACAAAAAATGAATATTTTTTTTTTTTCAAATGTACACGTTTTCAGATAATGACCCGGGTATGTGTGTGATGCAGTGAGAGACAGTTCAGACACAATTTCGTTTTTCTTGCCTACTCGATAGTTGCTGCAGTGACGTGAAACGCTCGCTAAAAACAACCAACTCGCTAATAAATCACATCGCTATCAAACAGCTGTTTGGATATTGAATTGTTTGCTAAACGTGAAAAGTAAAGTGTGAATATCACAAAAAAAGCGGTAAGTTCTATATTAATCAGTGTTAAAATCAGTGATTTAAGTTAAAAATGTTTGGAAAGGGTACAAGTAAGCGAAATATTAAAAGATTAGTGAATGAAAAAAGACAAGTTTACTGTAGCGCTTTAGGATTAGGTGTCTCTTCTTCTGCAAGGCAGCTTTGCATTAAAAGTCACCAAAATTATGAATCATCAGATAGAGCTGCAGATATTTTATTTCAACATCATTCTGACGAAGCTATTACGACTAATTCAATGGAATCCATAGCAGATAGACAAGTCAGAGCACCATTAAAAGAAAAGCTTAGACATTGGTGCATAGAAAACAAGCCGACTAGAGGCGCAGCTTCGATCAGCTGCTGCAAATTCTTCGTGAGGAAAATCTAGATGTTCCCCTTAGTGGGAAGACCTTGTTGTCAAATAAAACGAAAGCCGTGATACGAGATGTTTCACCAGGGTCTTATTTACATTTGGGTATACAAAAACAACTTTACCCACTTTTTGGTATCCTTTCTGATCATAGTGAATTAATTGCAGACATCAACATTGATGGGCTACCTTTATTCAGAAGTTCGAGATTGCAACTGTGGCCAATTTTGCTCAGACTTATTGATTTTAAAAACATGTCAGTGATTCCAGTAGGCATATATATAGGCAAGAAAAAACCAGATGACGTAGAGGAATATTTAAGTGAATTTATTAATGAAATTAAAAATATACGGGAAAATGGTCTACAAATTGAAAATAGGCGGTTTAGGTTTACGATCAGGGCAATTATTTGTGATGCTCCGGCAAAAGCTTATGTCTCTGGTATCCCCCCCCGGTCATACATCTTTGCATGGATGCTCCAAATGCCTTACCATTGCCAAAAAAATTGACAATGTACTAACTTATAGCTTGGTCGCTAGTGATCTTATTTCAGATAAAAATTTTGCTGACAGGGTATATAAATTGCATTACCAGAAAATATTCTATTTAAGACAAACTCCCTTTGAAAAGATAGGTGTAAAAATGATAAGCCAAGTTCCATTAGATAGTATGCATCTGGTTGACTTGGGAGTAATGCGCAAAATGTTACTTCGCATATTTTATAATAAAATTAATTTTAAAGTTACAAAACTAAATATTAAAAATATGTCAAAAATATTAGAATTAATTCGTGCACACATCCCAAAAGAGTTCGTATGTTATCCAAGAGGGTTTGATGATATACTACATTGGAAGGCAACAGTTTTTGTTGTACACAGGGATTATTGCTCTAGAAGGTGAAGTGCATGATAACATTTATTATGAGTACCTTTTGCTGCATAGTTCATGTAGATTATTATCTTGCCCTAACCATTTTGAAAAAATATAGATGTGGCTCAAAAAATTTTAGAGTTATTTGTAGAAAATTTTCCCACTGTTTTTGGACATAACAGCTTATCATATAATGTTCATGGGCTGCTGCATTTGACTGAAAGTGTTAAGCTTTATGGAGTCCTTCAACATTTTTCAGCTTATGGTTTTGAGAACTATCTACAAATTCTCAAGAGCTATGTGAGACAGCCTTCAAAAATATTGCAGCAAATTTTTAATAAAATAAAATATGAGGACAAACTCTTAAAACCAGTTCAAACAGGGTTCAAGCTTAGAAATAATATTATTGAAAGTTATAGATCGACCGATTATTTCTTTAGCATAAAATGTCCAGACAATTATTGTGCCATTAAACCATTCATTCCCATTCAAATAATAGGATTCAATAGTGAAGAACATTTAGTTGTAGGAAAACTCTTGTTACATAAAAGAAGTCTGTTTGTTGATCCTGTTGAATCCATTGAAGCACTTGGTATATGCTTGGTTGATTTAAATACTTCAGATTTAGAACAAAATTTTAAAATAGAAGATATCGAGTGTAAATTCATGTGCCTTCCTTATCAGTGCAACTTGTTATTAATACCCATTTTACATTAATTTTAAGAGCATACTAATTCCATTTTTAATTTATACTTTTTTTTCATTGTTCGTTGCTAAATTGCTTTTAATGTTTGGAAAAGTAATAATGTATAAGAAAACTGAAATAAAGCGATTCAATACTTCACTTACATCAAATAATGGATCTGAAAGTAAGGCTTACATTTTTTATGGAATCGTATTCAAGAAAATCTTTTGATCTTTATCTATTCGTATTCAAGATAAAATACCCAAAAACTGCAATAACTGCGAAAACTGCAAATTATATTTCGATGTTAAATTCAAAGAAATCAGATGTGAGTAATAACAAGTTGTTTTCCTTCGTTGTGTCCAGTTGGTAGAGAGGCGGATCGAACTTCTATTCTAATAAAAAGTTATATTATTTCTACATGCTATTTTAGATGCAAATCAAGTTCAAAATGAGGCAATAATGAACGTGTTGGCAGCCCAAAATGTACTTATTACTAAGTTAATAAGACAGGAAACGTCTTCATACACTGTCATGTCCTCATTCCCAATACAAACAATAGAGAAGCTGGATGAAGTAAATAAACAAATTGACGAAGTCAACCGATTGTCCTATGTAAGCATAAAATTATATAATAAAAGTATAATTTTTAAGTAATAATAAAAATCTCTCTCTCCCTTTCACTAGGTTAATGCAATAAAAATACTAATAAGAAACAACATTTTAAAAAATTTGCATCATATTGTAACTGAAGAACTGATCAACCAGTTTAACGTTGATGGCACACATGGCAAAAAGCGCTTCAAAGATTACAAAAGCATTTACGAAGTTATAAGAGGTAACAATATATCATTGTCAATGAAATCTTTAAGTACATATGTATCTTTCAAAAATATAGAGGCACTTGCAGCGAATTCAGCAATACCAGATTTGGAAGCTCATTTAAGGAAGGCATTTTTCTTGGCGAAAAAAAGGTTCCTAAAAAAGCAAACAAAATGCAAGCATTAATCTATGGAGATGTCCTAGTTCACTTAATTGTCATCACTTTGTTTATCAATCATAATTTAACAAACTACTCACATTTGATAAAAACATGCTTTATTTAATTTCATCCAGGAAGGATAAGTGCCTTAGTTCGCTTTATTATCATAAATTTTTTTTTGCAAGCATATGTACAGCGTGGGCCCTAATAACTGTCGCACCTTTTTCAAGCGCCCCTGTGCCAAACAAAGTATACATAGACTTTTTACCGTTAGTAATTTAATTTTATACATTAATTGTGAATTCAAATGATCTGTTTGTCTGTTGAAATAGTTCTTATTAAAAGTTTGTGAGCGATGGAAGCAAAAAGAGAGCTTGTTCAGAAATTGCATATGCAAGGCAAGAAAACTTGTGAAATTGTTAACATCCTACGTTATCTAGGAGTTAACCGCAGATTCGTTCAACGCACTATTGCTAGATATAAGGCAACTGGGAGCGTCGAAATTTCTAAAAAACCTGGTCGGAAGTGCACCGTTAGAACTTCACGACTGGTGAAGGTTGTACGAGAGCGAATTAGAAGAAATTGCGCAGTTTCAGGGAGACAATTGGCCAAGGACCTAAATGTGAGCCGCAAAACCATCAGGAATGTCATAAAAAAAAATTTAAAGATGAAAGCTTACAAAAAAAAAAGGATTCATGGTCTTACAGAACGGCAAAAGAAAATGCGGAGGGAAAGAAGTGCTTTGCTCCTTCAGAGGCACGCAAATTGCAAAATTGTGTTTTCTGACGAGAAGTTATTCATTCTGCAAAAAAGTCACAATCCACAGAACGACCGCGTATACGCACCGAGGATGTGTGACATTTCAGCAGAAAAAAAAGCTATTGAACGGTACCAAAACACCACATCAGTTATGGTTTGGGGAGCTATATCCACAAAAGGCAAGCTCCCGCTCCTTTTCATTGACAAAGGCGTAAAAATCAATGCCCAATACTATTTGGACGAAGTGCTTGTCAAGCATCTTCACCCTCATGCATCTGAGCTTTTTGGCAATGAGCCATATTGCTTCCAGCAAGACTCTGCTCCGGCTCACAAGGCCAAAACTGTTCAGCGTTGGTGCAAAGACAATATTTCCTGTTTCATTCCAGTGGATGAATGGCCTCCATCTTCTCCGGATTTAAATCCTTTGGATTTTTGTGTATGGGGATACATGTTAGATAAACTAAAAAATCTTAAAAACATGAAATTGGAACAATTTAAACGCCGCTTACAAAAAATTTGGGACGAAATACCCGATGAAGTCGTTCGTGCCGCCTGTAATAGCTTCGAAAAGCGTTTGAAGCTCGTAAAAAAAGTTAAGGGTGAAAGATTTGAACTAAATCAATAAAAATGTAAGTCAACAATTTAAAAAATAAAATAAAAATGTTTTTAGCCCAAAATGCTTTGTATATTTTTTTTGTGTTGAAGAAATTAGTGCGACAGTTATTAGGGCCCACGCTGTATATTATTTTTAACTGATTACATTTTAATTACTGATAAAGTACAACAAACTTAATGTAATTATATCCCCGGAGGATATGTATGCTTTTTTTCATAACTTTATGTGTAAACATATATTTAATATAATTTCATTTTTAAAAAATAAGTATCTGTAAGCATTATATTTGTAAGCTTTATATTTAAGTAAACGGTTGTTGTATGGTAATTCTGCATTCAGTATTGCCTAATGAAAACATTTTGTATTACCAGTGCTACCAACCACTATCATGTATTAAAAATGTAAAAAGAATGAAAAGAAAAAATGGCAAATCTGTTTCCGGTGGGACATTCTTTTTTGGCGTTGAAACGTGCAAGTTTAACATAAAATAAAATCATTAAATATCAAAAAGAAAATTAGTTTTTTCAAATATCTAAGCTAAAACATTAAGCTACTTTAATGTACCAAAAATAAACTTTTCAACATTCATATTTATTGTATTAAAAAAGATAAATCATTTCATTTTTAGAGAATTAAAAACTATTAGAAAGAAGTGCAGTGAATTAAGAGTTTAATGACTGCTAAAATTTTCAAGTTTTGTGCTTATACATCTGGATCTACCCCTACCGTAGCATATCTAAACGAGTTATTAGATATATCCAAAGGTATCAATTGACGCCATAATAGATCTATTCGAAATGGTTAATAGATGTATCCAAAGGTATCTACGAGGTATCAATTGACCCCTGCCAACTGGTCAAAAGATAAGTCCAAAGGTATCTATGAGGTATCAATTGACCCCTTCCAATGACAACGCAGTGTTAAAGTTACCGGTCAGTTTCATACAAAAGAGTGAGATCTAGGACCAGTCCTAGGCACTCAATAACCAACTAGGTGGCCGGTTTAAAACCGGTTCTGTTTCCCGTAGGGAGCATTGGAAACACAAATTTTGGCCTCTCTTGCTACATTGTAAATCGAAGTGTCGTGATCTTTTCAATTCCCGTTCCGTTGTCGTTAGTCTTTTGGATCGTAGCCAGGTTTAGTTTTTTACAAAAGTTCATAGTTTTTTATAAACCCAACAGTGAGAAACATAACTGGCGCAGTCGTTCGGAGTGGTACAGTTCGTTATAAAATAAAAGAAGAAAACTAAATGTGCATATTAACAAATATTAAAAGTGATGTGTAATAAAAATTGCGAATGAATATCGCAATATTTCGAGTAAAAGTACTACATTGCGAAGGCATATCGCAAGTACATAACTAGAAATTGCACAAAACTTATAGTAAAGAAAAATAAAAGAACTACATTACGAGGGCATATCGCTATCGTAGTTATAAAATAAAATTTAATAAAATAAAAAAAAAATAAAAAAAAGTTGCGAAGGCATATCACATAAACTTGCACAAATCATAAATACAAATTAATAAAAACTCTAAAAAAAAAAATACAACGAACTCGGAGTTTCTACTCCCTTAGTACCAGAGAACCACAACTTGCGAAGACATATCTCATTTGAACTTCTACAAATTTCACAAATCACAAGAAAATAAAAATACCAGAGAACCACAACTTGCGAAGGCATATCGCATTTGAACTTCTACAAATTTCACAAATCACAAGAAAATAAAAATACCAGAGAACCTTCACGCCACCTTGGAACAGCGGAATTCAACCAATGGACAGACACAACAAGGAAAATCCTTTTGAGCTGCCTGTAAGAACTGAATTTATAACTTTCTTATAATTAAATATTAAATTGATTTACTTTTTTGAAAACATTGAGCAAATCCATCATAAGTGTTATATTATAGTGAAATTGTATTATTTCATGTCTCCATATTGACATATTCATATTCATGTACAACAAAATAATCCAATTTCTTTTCGAAACAAAGCAAACTTTTTTCTAAATCGACATGACAGATAATCGAATGAAAGTTTACAGCTTCATTTCAAAGAAATCTTTTGATGTCAAAACTTTAGCAGAGAAGAAGGAATCGCAACTTCCCTCAGAATGGTTCAGCCTGAATTTAGGAAACAAACCAACTATAAATATTCCCCAATCCAAGAAAGGCTTCCCAGTTATTAGAGCAGCAGCTAGGGGCATTATGAAAGGATTAGGAGTCCATGTGGATATAATCTTAGAATATGCGTATGGAGTCCTGAGCGGAATAAAAGAAAAAACTGTAGAATATTGGAAGAATTACGGTACTACAATCGCCTCAAAAGGAGAGGAGATTAATCCTTTCAGTATGTACAACGTAAAAAGAACGCCATCCAGAATAGAGGACATTCCAGCTACAGTGGATGATGAAGCAAAAAATGATATCTGGCTATGTCTGGTAATCCTCTCTGTTTACCGAATGGAAAAAATTACGGAAGCAGCTTATAGGAGTGCGTTCATCATAGGAGAATCATCCCAATAAAGAATTGTATTTTATATTTTTATTATAACACTTGTAAATATAGCATTAACGTAAAACTAAAAAGTGTTTATTGTTTTTTTATTGGATTACAAAAAGAAGAACAGATAACCACAACGTAAACATTCATGGACTGCCCTTATTTAAAAGCTCTAGATCTCAGTTGTGGCCAATTTTGGTTAGGATCAATAACTTCGATAATTTTCAAGTGTTTCCAGTAGGTGTATTTTTTGGTAAAAGTAAACCCAGTAACTGTAATGAATATTTGAACAAGTTTAGTAATGAGTTAAAATATCTTATGGAAAATGGCCTGGATCTAGAAGACAAAACTATAAGAATTGAAGTTAGGTCTGTAGTTTGTGATGCTCCTGCCAGAGCTTTTGTAAGCGGAACCCCAGGCCACACATCTCGTCATGGATGCTCAAAATGTTGTCAGGTAGCCAAAAAAATTGATTCAGTGTTAACATATAGTACCAAATCACAACTTTTAATTACAAATGAAAATTTTTCTAATAGTAAGCCAATATTTAGAGGAAAGAACTGCTTTCGAAAAACTCAGTATATCAATGGTTCCCTTTAGATTGCATGCATATGGTAGAACTCGGAGTTATGAGAAAATTCTTGATAAGACTAATAAATAATAAAGTTACCACTAAAATATCAAAAGATAATAAAAATAATATTTCAGACCCAAATCAAAGACCCAGCCAGTTTATTGCTTCTCATGAAATTAAAAACAAGCAAAATCTATCAGAAAGTAAGCATACATACAGCAAATTTTTCAATATTTAATTTATTATAATTTGTAATTCATTTAGATGGTCGATACATGTCATTGTTTTATTTGCTTCATGCTGTCCTTGTGCCCACTTCCAGGATTATAAAGCTTGTTGGCGGGAAAAAATGCATGTCAAGTACTCAATTAGAGATTCACAAAACTCCTTTGTAATCGTCGAAAATACCGTTCTAGAAGTAGAAGCAATTCTAAACAGAAAACTGGAAAAGAAAACAGCTATACAACCCTTAATTTTAATAACTGGTAGTGTCGTGGAGCCAAAAAATTTAGTCGTTTATTTTGATGGCGTGAAATATAAAATATATTCAGTCTTACATGCAATCGGCATATGCTTTAAAATAATGCATATTTTCAGCTTAGAGTATCCTTTAGAATCCACTCTAACTCGGAGTTTTATACAAACATTTTTTTATTTTTTGAAAACTAAGTATGATAAATGTCATCCTAATGTAAACCTTCTTTGTACTGAGCTGGAGCGTCAAACCTAAAATATTACTTGTATTGTATCTTAAGCTTAAAAATATTGAATTATTTTGTGTTAATACATTATTTAAAAATGGAAGAAAACTATTATTAATTGAAAAGTGGAAATTTTAATATAACGATAAAACAAATGTATATTATTAATTCAATTATGCAATTCACAAAGGTTCATATTATCCTTGCTATTCTTTATTAACGCTGATCACATTATAACAATTCAAAATGTGAACAGCAATGTTAACAATGCTGTGAATTATAATAATGTAAACAGCGCTAATAACGAATAACATGGATAATATCAACCTTTGTGAGTTCCATAATTATATCTATAAGTAATATGTTTATCTCTAATATATATAAAAATGAGTTGGCGTGTGTGTGCGACAGCATAACTAAAGAACGGAGAGACCGATTTGTATAAATTTTTTTGTATGCGTTTGGGTGGTGCTCCGAGTGGTTTAGATTTATAATTCGGTCCTATTGGACAAAGGGGCGTGGTACCTCCCATACAAATTACAAATTAAAAATACATTATTTCTGCTCCGGCTATTGGTATGTGAACAAAATTTGGTATATAAGTTTGGTGTACATATTGTAAGTTCTGCTGCAAAAATAGGCGTGATTGGACAAATGGGCGTGGTACCTCCCATACAAATTACAAATTAAAAATACATTATTTCTGCTCCGGCTATTGGTATGTGAACAAAATTTGGTATATAAGTTTGGTGTACATATTGTAAGTTCTGCTGCAAAAATAGGCGTGATTGGACAAAGGGGCGTGGTACCTCCCATACAAATCACAAATTAAAAATACATTATTTCTGATCCTGTTATAGGTATTTAAACAAAATTTGGTGTGCGGGCTGTTGAGGAGTTCATAAAAAATTACACTCTTTTGCATCCCGTTAAACACTGGGTACAAAAAAGCTATCTATCTACAAAAACTTTGAGCTATTTGGCTGATTTTTTGTTTATTCAAAAATGATTTTTTAAAGAATAAAACTATTTAAAAATTACTGGTAAGACTAGGAAAATTTAAGTTCTTCATATACTAACTCCTTTCCAATGCTCATTTTTCTATGTATGAGAAACTTTTAGGAGAAACTCAAACTCCTAACTTTGTCAAGCACGTTGCCTTCTTTTCACTTCTCAATTTTGTTACTTGGCTTAAGCTTAAACTTTGAAAAGTTCCTAATTAGTGCCATTTGTGTTTGCTCTAAAAAGTGAAAATTTTAAAATACAATTAACCGTGCGCTCAAATTTTTCGTGCAATATAATATAGGTGTTGGTGAGTATAATTTCAGCAATTACTTTCTTTATAAGAAAAAACGAAGAATATCTTCTTTTATTCTTCTTCTCTCTCTTTATATATAAAAATGAGTTGGCGTGTGTTTGTGACAGCATAACTTAAGAACTGAGTGACGTTTCATTATAGTATTGATTTTGTTTTAAATTAATTTTCAAAATAAGTCAGTGAGATGCCGCCAATCAGACGTAGGAACATTGGTCGCAGAAGCCGTACGGCTACAAGCTCAAGAAATTCTCGAGCGATTGAAAGTCCTGAACATCGGGCAAATCGTATTGAGAGGAACAGCCAACGGATGTTAGAATCCCGATTAATTGAGTCACATGAAGATCAAGCTATACGAAATGAAGAAAATCGATTGAGACAAAGACGTCGCATTGCATCTATTAATCGATCGGATGATAATCATCAAGAAAACAATATAGCTAGACGCGTACAACGACAAGCTGGTGTACCGAGAAATTATTTTCGTACAGCCTTCCGCTATGATTCATCTACTGATTATTGTACGGATAATAATGTTGTAATCGGGTCCATGAGCATTGTGTGTTCTCATTGCAAGGCTCTGAAATTTCCCAAAGAATCTCCAGGGTTATGCTGCGCAAATGGAAAGATAAAACTACCACCATTTAACCCACCACCTGAGCCTCTGTATTCATTGGTTTCTGGATCAGCACCTCTTTCGAAGCATTTCCTAAACAATATACAAAAGTACAATTCTTGCTTTCAAATGACTTCGTTCGGCGCCACGAACATTGTCCGAGACAATTTCATGCCAACATTTAAGGTAATTAATTTGCCACATGTAAATAAATTACATTTTTCATCAATTCACACCACCGTTGCAGATTCAAGGTCAAATTTACCATAGAGCAGGATCGTTGTTGCCAAACGTTGATGAGGACCATCAATTTCTGCAAATATATTTTATGGGGAACTCAAACGATGAAGTCGATCAACGATGTGCACACAATGCCTCTATTAACCGGGAAATAGTCCAACAGCTGCAAAGTATCCTTCATGAACACAATGCATTAGTTGGGTTGTTCAAAACGGCTCTTGAACAAATGCCGTCAGACAACCATAAAATTGTTATACATGCCGATAGAAGACCAGCTGGGGAACACGCCAGAAGATTCAATGCTCCAACTGTCGATGATGTTGCAATAGTTGTTGTAGGTGAAAATTTGGCTTCACGTGATATTGTTCTCCATCGCCGTAACGACCGATTACAGCGTGTGTCAGAAACGCATCGATCATATGATGCATTGCAGTATCCTCTACTCTTTTGGCAGGGTGATGACGGCTATCATTTCACAATCAAGATGGTAAACCCATTAACCGGTGAGTACCATAAAATTTCTAAAGTTAAGTTGTATTTTTGTTACCAACAAATTACACACTTGAAATTGTAGGCGCCGAGACGAACAAAAAACTAAGTTCCATGAACTTCTACGCATTCAGATTGATGGTTCGTGAAAACGACCACAATTACATTTTAAAATGCAGAGGACTGTTTCACCAATTCGCTGTTGACATGTACGTGAAGATAGAAACGGAGCGGCTGACTTTCCTCAGACTCAATCAAAACCAACTCCGCTCTGAAGAGTACATACATCTTCGGGATGCTATCAGCATAGATGGCAATGGAAACAATGTCGGTAGATTGCAGATTTTACCAGCAACGTATATTGGAAGTCCGCGACACATGCATGAATATGCACAAGATGCGATGTCATATGTTCGCCAATACGGTCGTCCGGATCTTTTTATCACCTTTACATGTAATCCACAATGGGATGAAATAAAAGATCTCCTGTTTCCAGGTCAATCATCGGTTCATCGACATGACATAACTGCACGAGTCTTTAGACAGAAACTAAAATCACTGATGCATTTTGTCGTGAAACTTAGAGTGTTTGGAGAAACATGTTGTTGGATGTATTCCGTCGAGTGGCAGAAACGAGGTTTACCCCATGCACATATTTTAGTTTGGTTAAAAGAAAAATTAAGACCTGATGAAATTGACGATATCATATCAGCTGAAATTCCTGACAAACATATTGATCCTCAATTGTTCGAAGTGGTGACTAAGAACATGATTCATGGGCCATGTGGGTCATTCAACGTAAATTCACCATGTATGATTGATGGAAAGTGTTCCAAACGTTATCCTAGAGCATTCACTGCTGAGACAGTAACTGGAAATGATGGTTATCCTTTATATCGGCGTCGATCAACACAGGACAGCGGAAAATCAGCCATTGCGAAAGTAAACCGTCAAGATATTCAGGTTGACAATCGATGGATCGTCCCATATTCACCATTATTGTCGAAGGCATACAAAGCACATATAAATGTAGAATATTGTAATTCCATCAAATCAATTAAATACATATGCAAATATGTGAACAAAGGAAGCGATATGGCTGTTTTTGGTGCAGCTGCTGAATACGCAAACGATGAAATCACGCAGTATCAAATGGGCCGTTATATCAGCAGCAATGAAGCTATTTGGCGGATTTTTTCTTTCCCAATTCATGAAAGATATCCAACTGTGGTTCATTTGGCTGTTCACCTTGAAAACGGACAACGTGTATATTTCAGACCCGAAAATGCCTTACAAGCAGCTGAACGACCACAACCTACTACACTGACAAGTTTCTTTTCAATGTGCCAAACTGATGCATTCGCCAGAACATTATTATACCGCGAAATGCCAAGATATTACACTTGGAATAAGTCTTCAAAAACTTTTCAACGTCGCAAACATGGCACTCCCACTGATGGTCATCCAAATGTGTTCTCCACAGATGCTTTGGGACGCATTTACACAGTGCATCCTAATAATGATGAATGCTTTTATCTCCGTTTGCTGTTGGTGAATGTTCGTGGACCTACATCATTTCAGAATTTGAGAACGGTCGATGGGCGATTGTGTGCCACATACCGCGAAGCTTGCCAACACTTGCGATTACTAGACAATGATACTCATTGGGATCATACACTTGCTGATGCAGTACTTTCATCACATCCACATCAAATACGAACTTTATTTTCGATCATCATATCGACATGTTTTCCATCAAATCCCATCGATCTATGGGTAAAATACAAGGATGATATGACACAAGATATTCTTCATCGAATGCGTGCCATTACACAAAATCCTGATTTGTCGATATCAAACGAAATGCATAATGAAGCATTAATAATGATTGAAGACCAGTGTTTGATTATTGTTAACAAAGTTCTGATACAATTAGGTATGATTGCACCGAATCGTCCAATGAACGCTGTATTAAATCAAGATTTACTGAGAGAGAACCAATACAATCGCGAGGAATTGGCAGATAATGTTCAACCAGGCATCGAAAAACTTAATCCCCAACAGAAATATGCCTACAATACAATAATAAAAGCCGTCAACGATGGAACTGGTGGAATATTTTTTTTGGATGCTCCTGGAGGTACAGGGAAAACATTTCTGATTTCATTATTATTAGCAACCATAAGATCGCAAAATCATATTGCACTTGCCCTCGCATCCTCAGGTATTGCTGCAACTTTATTGGATGGTGGTCGAACTGCGCATTCGGCACTTAAACTGCCATTGAACATGCAGATTAACGACCAACCAACATGCAACATATCGAAGACATCCGGAATGGCAAAAGTCTTGCAACAATGCAAACTGATTGTGTGGGACGAGTGTACAATGGCACACAAAAAATCATTGGAAGCTCTGCAAACAACACTACAAGATTTGCGAGATAATCCAAATCTTTGTGGTGGTGCCCTGATACTGTTGGCAGGTGATTTTCGCCAAACATTACCGGTAATTCCACGGTCAACTGCAGCTGATCAAATTAATGCATGTCTCAAATCTTCCAATTTGTGGAGACATGTTACTACGCTGAAACTCACAACAAATATGCGAATCCAACTGCAAAACGATCCCTCTGCAGATGTTTTTTCGGTGCAATTATTGGATATTGGAAATGCAAAAATTCCCATCAACGTTACGACTGGTTTAATAAAGTTACCTAATGACTTCTGCCATTTTACTGAGTCAAAAGAAGAGCTAATTCATTGTGTGTTCCCCAACATTTTGCAGTATTACAGGAATCATGATTGGCTAGGAGAACGAGCAATATTAGCCGCTAAAAACAAAGACGTCGATGAGATTAATGCAACGATTCAAAAGGCCATTGAAGGGCTAATAGTGTCTTACAAATCAATTGACACTATCATGAACCAGGAGGATGTTGTGAACTATCCAACAGAATTTTTAAATTCCATCGAGTTGTCAGGTTTGCCGCTCCATGATCTTCAGTTAAAGGTTGGATCCGTAATCATAATGATGCGTAATATCAATCAGCCTCGACTTTGCAATGGCACAAGACTTATTGTCAAAAAACTTATGACAAACGTCATTGAAGGTACAATTTTGAAGGGAAAGTACAAGGGGGAAGACGTACTGATCCCACGAATCCCAATAATTCCGAATGATTTGCCATTCGACTTCAAACGCCTTCAATTTCCAGTAAAACTAGCATTTGCAATGACTATTAATAAGGCGCAGGGACAGTCTTTAAAAATTTGTGGCATCAATTTGGAGTATCCATGCTTTTCTCATGGCCAGCTCTATGTAGCATGTTCTAGAGTAGGTAAACCATCGGCCTTATTTGTTTACGCTCCCGACAGACAAACAAAGAATGTTGTGCATCTAAAAGCGTTGCAGTAATTTAAGATCTCAATTAAATTGACTTAATTTAAATAATTATTAAAAACTTATCAATAAAGTATTTAAAGCATTTATTTAAATAAACAAACTTTTGTAACAAAATTATTTTCACAATTTAAATATATAAATACAGAACCATCTATCCTGAAAATTGTAAATCTTTAATTTGCCACCTTTGAAGGCAGGACGAAGTTTGCCGGGTCCACTAGTTTTATATAAAATGTAATATGTTTTTTATATATAAAATTTAATATGTGTATTTTAATATAAAATGTAATAAAATCTTTTTATCAGAACAACAAAACATTTTAATATTATTAATAAAATTTATGCTTTCAACAGAAAAGTCTTTTTCTATTCAACAAACCATTTTTTTCATGTTGAAATATTCTGTATTCATAATGACAGATTGTTTTATCAAATCAACAATTTAACCATGATATTCGTGATAAAGGCTTATTGATCTATATAAAGGATCAAATTGAAGAATCCATTTATCAAATCAACATAATTTAATTTTGTCAATATGATTTGAACTTATCACCTTAAATCCATTTGACAAAAGTTTTTGTTGACCGTATATTGACAAAATATTTATCAACTATACCTAGAAATTAGTCAAGATGAACAAATATTTCTTTGAGTGTAGCCAAAAAAATTTATTCAGTGTTAACATATAGTACCAAATCACAACTTTTAATTACAAATGAAAATTTTTCTAATAGAAAATATGTAAGTCACCACGTAAGCCAATATTTAGAGGAAAGAACTGCTTTCGAAAAACTCAGTGTATCAATGGTTACACGATTCCCTTTAGATTGCAAGCATATGGTAGAACTCGGAGTTATGAGAAAATTCTTGATATTTAATATGAAATATTTCACAAAAATTAATATCAATGCGAAAACATATACCGAAAGAGTTTGCACGTAAAGCAAGGTCTTTAGATGAGTTGTGTAATTGGAAGGCCACTGAGTTCAGGCAATTCCTATTATACACTGGGATTGTTGCTTTAAAAGATGAAGCACACGACGATCAATATTATGAGTTTTTGTTACTGCATTGCTCTTACCGAATTATGTGTTGCCCAAAATTACGCCCAGCCAATTTGGAAAATTCTCAACAGATGTTAAATCTTTTTGTTGAAAATTTTTCAATTTTGTTTGGCCATAACTCTGTGTCTTACAACATTTAGTTTGTTGCACGTTAAGGAGACCGTTGAGCAAGTCGGGGATCCAATCACAGGATTATCCTATGCGTTTGAAAATTACTTGCAAACTTTAAAACGATTTGTTCGAAAGCCAACGCAAATATTGCAGCAAATACACAGAAAAATTGTTGAAGAGAAAGTTGTAGCTCCTTTAGATAACGAACCAAAACTGTTTGATAAAAAATGAGTTTTTAAGGGATATACTTTAGCTACAAGAATGCCTGACAATTACTGTTTTATCAAAAATAATATTCCAGTATTAATTCAATCCTTTACAGCAAGCCAGCGAGGAGAAATCATAGGTCGAAGATTAAAAAACGTTAGAAGCTTTTTTGAAGAACCTGTAAGTTCGATAACCATAGGAAAATAAATCTAATTCTAAATACAAATTAAGATCTGATTCGAAACTTAAAATAAATCGAATTCAAAACGCAAAGCGAAATCTAATTCGAAATTTAAAATAAATCGACTTCAAAACGTAATGTAAAATCTGATTCTAAACAAAAATAAATCTAATTCGATACCTAAAATAAATCGAATTCAAACGTAAATTAAAATCTAATTTCAAGTCCTTATTGATATTGTGAGACTACTTTTAGTTTTCTATAAAGTTGGTACGAAGAGATTTTGAGTCGTATCGTTGAGTTTTTTCTAATTCGAAACGTAAAATAAATCTAATTCTAAATACAAATTCAAATCTAATTCGAAACTTAAAATAAATCTAATTCTAAATACAAATTAAAATCTGATTCGAAACTTAAACTTTACCTAAGTTATTTTCCGTTGGAAAATCCTGAAAGTTTAACCATAGAACGTTTAAGTTTAACTTAGGAATAGCCGTATTGAGAATAAATGTTATCGAACAGCAACTATATATTTAGTTAACCTATGTTTTACTTTAAGGTTTACTTGATCTAGAAAAGTTTATATGTAATAAAAGGCAACTTGTACTACTAAAAAAAATATATATATATAAAACCATTATAGAAAGTTAAAGAAGAAATTATGAACTATTAATTTCTAGCGGATAGGTGGCGTGAAATAGGTACGAGTGTCGTAAGTATAGAGTTTAGGGGTGACCTAAACCAAGGCGCAGGGTCACCATGGCTGGTTTTTTGTGGCCAGAAGGGGTGGGCTAGCCAAGGGCGATCGAATAACACCTAAGATCGACCCACCTAGACGTGGCAACAGCGGGCAACCGGTGTATATTCTTCTCTTTTTCAACACTTTCTCGTAAATTAATCGGTTTTTTTTTGTATCTTCTTTCGATAACTTTTTAGAGTTTTTTTTTTGGGTTTTTTAACCAGGCGGTAATTTTTCGTTTCAGCTGGTACGATTTTATTCTTGGAAGTTTCCACCTGTCAGTTCGGGCTGGCAAGGACACCACCCCATCCGGCGAGCCTTAGCCGCGCAATACGCCAGCGTACCAGCGCTGCCAGAGGGACGACAGGGATGCGCAACATGGGCTACCTTGCCGTATGGACGCATCGACCGCAAGCAAAGGTAAGGAAACATGACAAATTATAAGGCAATACATTTTTAATTAAAAAATAAAATAAAATGCAACCATAAAATAATACATATTTCATTAATTAACTTTATATAACTTTTTATTTATTATAACTTTAATAATAGACATAACTTTAGTATAAATATATAAAACTTATTTGCTATGCCTGCTAGTCCACCTAAAAAAATGGAACGCATGACGTTTGACACAAATCGTAAGTAACTGCGTTACGCCCATTTCACATTGAAGTGTAATATCAGTTGCAATGACCATCTTTGATTTGGGTCAGTTAAAAATTTAACTAACAAAATTTAAATTTCAGCGTCTACCTGCAATCATAGTAAGCACTGTTACCAGTGTGGTAACGTTATCAAAAGGCTAGAGAAAAATATCGAAGCTCTCAAAAACTCTATGCAACAGGAAAAAAACATTATTTCTGGTCAACAGGGAATTGTTATTAAAGCCCTTGCATATCTAAAAGTGATGATTAACCAACTCTTACGAGATCGTTCTGCGGAAATGCCAATTCAATCTAAGTTCCCGTTGAAGTATGAAGATGATCTTGTTAAAATTAATAACGACATACACGAACACAACAAGAACTTATATGTAAGTTAAGAGCGAAAAATTTATTTTGATTGCATTTTTTTTCTTAATTTGGTTTCTTTAATTCACAGGTAAACGCGATGAGATCTCTTTTACAGCCAGCAGGTGTTATAAAAAATTTAAAAAACATATTAAGCGACATAATCGTCAAAAACTACAATATTGATGGAGTCCAGGGAAAGAAGTCCCTTAACCTTTAAAGTAGAAGTAGCATTATCTTTCAAAACAACAAATGGCGATCCTGCCATTTTCCAACGTATAACACTACAAAGATAAAAGTGCATTTCCCGAAATCCACGACGAAGTATTCCGAAAATGGCTAGAACAATGCACGTGTCATGTGCAAGTATGCATCGATTATTTAAAAATAAGCTTAAACTCAAGCCATACAAAATTCAAAAGTTTCATGGGCTTAATGAGAAACACAAAAAATAAAGACTCCTGAGAGCCAAATAGTTGGAACGATTGTCCGCGGCTGCTGAATTGCCAAACACCATCTTTTCTGATGAACAAACTTTTACTGTTGAGCTGTTTGTAAACAAACAGAACGACCGAGTTTGGCTTAAAAACAAGTCTACCGAAAATTTTAATGTCACCTTTACACCTTTCAACCTTGACTCGGCGCCATCGCACAAGGCCAACGTGAACCAAACTTAGTTGCGGGACAACGTTCCCCATTTTATCAACGCAAAACAATGGCCGCCAAATACACCTGACTTAAATCCAATGGACTTCTATGTGTCAGGTATATTGGAGAGTAAGGTCTCCACAAAAAATATGAAAACCTACAGTCTCTTAAAAGTGCGCTTACGCGAAATTGGGATGAAATATCCCAAGATCAACTGTGCGAAGCGTGCAACTAATTTTTTAAGAGACTTAACGATGTAATAAAAGTAAAAGGAGGCTACATTAAAAATTTGTAATATAAATTTGTTCCTTTGCTTATTTTCAAATAATAAATTTAAATTTTAAAGACAAATATTGAAAAATATGATTTTTACAGTGTTTTTTTTTTTCATGGGACACTTCAATTGAAACACCCTGTAAAACTAAATTAAGAAGACTTAATAACAAAACCAAATTCATCCTTGGTGCAAGAGATGAAAAAACAATTTGCGTTCAGCTCTAAATATATTTCAATCTAAAATACCAGAGCCGATGAAGACAATATTGGCCTGTAGAAATCCCAATTCTCTTGAACGGTCAATTAATATTCTTTTCGAATCAGGCTATGCCTATATTAATCCCCTGATTTTAGACAAAACAAAGTCAAACAAAGGACTCCAAGACATGATTTTCAAAGACAAAACTTTCGCTCAAACGCACAAAACCCACAACAAATAAATACGCAACATCCTCACCAAAACAGAAAAAACTCAGCTCAACAAAACAAACAGTTCTTCTCCCACCAAAATAGATGAAACTTTCAACCGAATAGATACCAAGCACAAAACTTCCCTCAGCAAAACATACCACGATCCTTCCAAAATAGATCAAACTTTCAACCGAATAGATACCAAGCAGAAAACTTCCCACTACACAACAATCAACCCTCTTAATTCTCTATCAATCCTTCATTTCCGATTGCAGAACCAATGGAGATTGGAAAACTAGAGGCAGAGCAAAATTTTCTTTTACCAGCCTCCGGAGCGAATTACCACATATAGAAATAGTTACAAAATTAGGAATCTTAAAATTCATAATATACACTGAAGCAACACACTCCATTATCAATCCTGGACTTTGCCACCTCAAATGGTATTTACCAGCAAAACAAACAAATATTAAAACACTTCAAAGCACAATAACAAGCAAAATTATTGGAAAAAAGGATTCTACCCTGCGCTCGGAGCTGCGTGATGGTCTGGCTGACGTCAAGAAATGGTTTGCTACGGGCATCGATCAATTGAAGACGGAGTGCTCGGAGCTCCGTGTTGGTTTGGCGGAGGTCGAGAAAGGGTTTACGATGGGTATGGATGAAATGAAAAAGGAGTGCTTTTCTAAACTAAATTCCCTGCAGTCAGACGTTGAGCATTGTCATAACTTGATAAAAATGGTAGACAATGCTTCGAGCAACAAAATTACCGAATTCATAGTATGCCAATTCCACGATTTCTACGATGGCATTATCGGTAACAATATTCTTAGGAAAACCGAAACCGTAATTGAATATAAAAACAAAAAATTAGATATTAGAAAATACTAGCGTATTGCGGTAAAAAAGGGAAGGGCTAACATACATTAAGGAAACAGTAATAAATAATATTAAAACTAAAGAAGGAATTTATGATGTAGATAATTATAACGTTACAACGTTACATACGATTATGGTTCAATTGTTGATAGCGAAATCTTCAACATCATTGAAGAAATATCAGATAAAACAGTTCAAGAACAAATACGAGTAGACCACTTAAATTCAGAAGAGATAAGAAACTTGATCAACCAATATTCGGACGTATTTTATAGGGAAAATAAATCTCTTTCGTGCACAAACGAAGTGAAACACCACATTCGAACAAGTAATGATGTTCCAATATATGCAAGATCCTATCGTTACCCGTTTATACATAAAAACGAGATACATAAACAAATACAGGAAATGTTGGTCAATAAAATTATTAGGCACAGTAACTCTCCATATTCAGAACTAGTACTAGTACAATACTAGAACTCAAAGAATTCACAAATAATAATTTTTATAGGAAATATATTTAAATAGATTTAGGGTATTTTCATACTAACGATTAACCGTGAGTGACTAACCAAGTATACGCTAGTTGGCATTTAATCATTTTTATCGATTTTATTAACCTTATTCCTTACCTTCCCCCTGAGTCGTGCAAGTAGCTTTTCAGGATTCCAACTTGTGGGTTGAGGCCGTACCAAACGTAACCCCAATCATCAGACCCAGTTATTTTTAACCTACCTCGAGCAACGTGAAAGTAGCAACGCTCTGTTCCTCATTCCTAGCTTGCGTTTGTAGCAGCTTTATTATAGTTTAATAGTCTGTGCCGACAGCAGACATTTAGTATCAAACCAGCGAATCCCCGGTAGGTTGGTCACTCAGTGGTTAGTGCGACGCACACGATAGGATCCTAGTAAATTGTTCCTAATTGTTATTATCGAAACAAATACAAATTGATTAGCTTTAAGTTAGCCTAAGCGAATTTGTTAAATAAAAGCATTGTAACGTTAAAACTGAAAAGTAAGAGTTTTGATTTGGTGTTTGCATTTATAAATAATTGCAACGGAGCCTGGGTCCGGCGAGCCGACCCCAGCCGTAAGAACATTTCGTTACAAGCGTAACTGAATGAGATAACGATAGACGATCGCTATCCCATTCCGAATATTGATGAAATTTTGGATAAACTGGGAAGATGCCAGTATTTTGCCAGATCAAATTGATATTAAAAAAAATTTACGTTTAGCGTAGAAAACGGACAATTTGAATTCCTGAGAATGCCATTCTTACTGAAGACAGTTCCGGCGACTTTTCAGAGACTAATGAATAATGTGCTAAAAGACCATATCAACAAGATTTATACCTTGCACGTTCTGAGTAGATTGTTTCACTAATTAGTAGTGGTTTGTAATAATTTGTAAAAGATGCCACTCGGATTAGCTTTCCAATTTACACCCATTTTTGATTTGTAATAATTAATAGAAGACGTCATTAATGGTTTTGTTCTTAAATTTTTCATAAGTTGAAGACTTGGCTTTTCTTTTGGATTTTGATTTTAGATATATACTTTATGTTTGACAAATATTGCAATTTAATGGATTATTCTTTTGATTATATATCTCGTATTATTGGTAGACGATTACAGTAGATTAGTAGTCACATTTATAATGATAATGGCTATTTCAGTAATTGATGGAGAGCACATGGATATGCCGGGTGCTCTCTTGTAGAATCAATTTTATTATCTTAATAAAGGCTACGCGAGCTATTGAGACAATGTTTATTGCATAGAGATGATTTAGTAACATGGTACCTACTGAGTAAAATCAACCATCCATCATACTATACTGAACACCAAAGATTATTCGTAACAATTCTAGATCCTGAGTTCCCAAGCTTTCCACTGAAAAAAATGGCGTCCGCTTCCGACACTTATCTTTTAACATATATTAATTATAAGCTACTATACTCTATGCGTCATACAAAGAAAGAAATCATGAAACTCTTTTCATTGTTCCAACATGAGAGATGTCTTACAGAGAATCGTGTGTCACAACAGTATATGACTCTTGCAATCTTATCTCCGAATGACCAGAGGAGAAGTGGTTATATTACCAAGTGCAAAGCAGTTGCTGTACAGTCAACATCAACTCCCGATAAATGTTATAACGAGCTACCTGTCCTTTACCGGAATAGAAAATGGTTTGTTACCTCCCGGAATAGAATAATTATACCTATTGGAACTTTAATTGATTGTTCTCCAAACATCAATCCCATTTATTTTATTAATAGGAAATGGATAACGGCAACCCCCATGGTTACCTGCAAACTAAAAAATCCCATACTATTAGTCATTCTGAAGTATTCTATGACTTTGAGATCTTGCAGGGATTTGCAAACAACGGCTTATACACCCAAGAAACCATGGAAAAAATGCAGAAGGCATTGTTAACACCCCTTGAAGAGAAAATAATTACATCGCGAACAGTATCTTGTTTAAGAGGAGAAGATAAATTCCCAGATGGTTACTCATTTGCAAATTCTCTAACCCCATCTGATATAGATACGATATCTTCCAATATGACAGCTTGGTGGCAGAAATTCATTAAAGTAGGACGATCATTTGGAAATGTGATCTCTATCATTATAGGATTCCTTTTTATAATCAAAATGATACAATATGTAATTGGATCCATTTTTAACTTCCGGATATTATACAAAGAATTTGGCATATGTATTGCTGTTGTCTATTTTTGGCGGGATTCATTGACCCACCATGTTCTCAATGATAATGTTGGACAATACAAACGGAGCAATAAGGAAGATGGAATGATCATTTTGGAGCGTTCAATGAAACCTAATCACTCTACGAGAGCCACAGTTGATGAGAAAAATTAACACCAAGTATTGGCCACCTCTTGTTGTCTTGGCTCTTGCTTATCTGGCCAAACAGACTAGCCTAAAGGCTTAACAAAAAAAAAAAAAGCAAAAGATTTGTTTGCACTTATTTCGGAAACGCCGACTTCACAGCGCTAAATACATAGAGAAATACACATGGACATACCATTTAGTTTTGCAACATTAGTTTATGATTAAGAAAACTGTAATTAATTTTAAGTCCGTTGATTAACGACTATAGCTAATTAAAGTACTTGTTTGTTTAATAAAACTTATTTGTTTATTTCTTCTAAAAACGCGAATTGATTACTATTATTAACTATTAAACACGAATTATTAACTATTAACCCGTGCAGCTGGCGTGGTAGTCTGGCAGACACCACAAAAAAGGTTTCGTGCATTGCTTCGTAAATTTCGAAAATTCTATCAATGAAATAAACATATTTTCAAGTAATCGTCTTTCATTTAAAATTTTATTCTTACACTGTATTGTAAACTATTGCTTAATTTAAATAATAAAGGCGTCATTCAGAAAAACTTCATACAAATAATTCAGTTTAAAAAAGTCTCCGTCAGTTTGCTTAAACATCGAAGTCTGGAGCAGGTAAAGAGAGCAAAATATTTACACAACCATTTGTTTGAAACGATGCGTCAACGATTTCAATATGCCATTGTTAAAATATTCGTTGTTTTTTGTTTAAATAGTTAAGTTGCGTACTTTTATAGCAGAAACTTGCAGGATACAACAAAATTGAGAGAGTAATTAAAAAAATTGTTTTAACAAGAAAAACTTCAAAAGTAATGAAACAATTTTTTGTAAAAATTTGCAACTTTTTAAATTTATGAATTAAAATAAAAAATTTTACATAAAGTTTGACATTTATCTTAGCATATCGCTCATTTTCTTCAATAACGTCATAATCCAAAAAACTTAAAAATCGAGTTAATTATGTAGAAACGTTTGTTTGTTCTGCCATGATCTTTATTATATGTTATTTTTTCAACGATGTCTTTCATATTCTTCGCGTGAGATTCGACTTTGTGATTACAACTAAATAAAGTTTTATTTTACTTGCATAAGAAACGGCTATACCTAAAATTATTTTTGCGGTACCGTTGTGTGTAAATTCAACTATTTCAAAACTAATGGCTTAGTTTCTGTTTTAGCGATAATTTAAAAGTTAAGGACCAATTTTCTATATCTGCTTAAAACTTAAAATAGTTCTACTAAAAAATCAGTTTTTATGAGTTGTGACGTTATTGAAGAAAACGAGCGATATGACAATTTGCAAGTTTTTACAATTTAATTCTTTGCAGCTAGAGATTGCAACTTTTTACAAATTGACATTTTTACTCTCACTGTCGCTCTCTTCTGCAATTTTCAGTGAGTTTTTAAAAATTTCAAGTACGCTAACAGGCCTCATAATATGCTATATCATAGTTTTAGTAAAAATTTCGTATTCAGAAAATATTTGAGAACATTATGCTAAGCTATTTAAACAATATTTATAGTTTAGAAACATAGAGTATTAATTAACCCGAATCACTTTGTGATTTCCTTATTTACCATTCAATATTCTTTAAAATACTTAAACAAATTTTCGTACGGTGATTCGGGTTAAGCCCTAATTTAATTGAAGTTTTTTAAGTTGCTTTTTTAGTTAAAAAGCATATTGATCAATTTTTAAATTGAATATTAAAAATATTTTTAGATTACTATACTTATATTTATAGTATTTAAGGTAGTTACATACGTCTTGTTAGTGCTGACCTCATTTCTTACAACTTGAAAAACATCTTCAAAATCTGCTACAAAATATTTAACTTCATTGTTGTTTCCTGTTTTGGCGTGTATGTATTACAGCTTCAAATCCATGATCATTTCAATCTGCGTCCTATCTTTACTTATTGCTTCGCAAGGCATCCAGTTCATTTTGAATGCACTCAAACTGATTATATAGATGCAAGAGCTCTTCATGATTCATCTCCAAATTGATATCCTCACCCGCTCCAGTCTTTAGTTGAAGCACTGCGAGCGCAGTTTTTTCACGCTGCTGACAATGTGATGATATCTGCACATTTAGCTTCCACGCAACATCTTGTATCTCATTAGATTCATACTTTTCACTCGCCAAATTATCCATAATTGGTTTTGTATTCTTAACCCAAAGCTTAACAATAGCATCAACTTTGTCATCGTGCAGCTGCAGTTTTTCGCGGAGTTCTGCCTGCAGCTTATTGGGTTTTATGACGAACGTCGACGTGCGCTTCAATATATATGAAAATGTCTTAATCAGCAGCAAGAAATCAGCGCGTGGAACACCTACCAGCTTTTCTAGCTGTTCAAGCGCGTTTTCAGGTTCATCATTTTGCCCTCCGGTGCTCATGTTTCGATATACATAGTCGAGGACAGTGATGAAGGTTTCGTAGGGCAGCGCATTAATAATTGCTATGCCTTCACGTGCTCTGTACAAATAATAGTTTTTCTTTCGTTATTTCTTTATATGGTTAATATTACTTTACCTTTCTGTTATTTTAATCCAGTTGATGCTCATAATAATTCTTAAAGGGAAGTTTTCAAAGATTTTTTTGCCTTTTATCACGATGCGTTGCGAAAAATTTACAAAATGACTGATTGAATATGTGCATCTCACATGGTTGCAAAACATGTCTGCAGGTTATCGCATGGTGTGCGAGAATCAGTGCGTTATGGCGAAAACACACTGTTAATAGTTGCAAAGGTTTTTGACTGTAATGGCGTTTTTTGACACGATTCCAATTACTGAGACGCCAAGATCTGAAAATGCAGTTTTGAAGAACTCATTGAGAAAGTAATATCAATTGAAGGAATTATCGAGATGGCAATTTTTAAAATTTTTTTCTTGCTACAAGATCTGGGGCCGAATTACAGCATCCGTGATCGGAAAAAATTGTACAAGATTGATAGGCACTTGTCCCGTCGTGCCCTTTGTAATTTTGCTCGATTACGGATGCTGTAATTCGGCCCCTGCTCAAAAAAATGTATTACTACGTTTCCGTGGCGTGTTGAGATTGAAGGCCTTACCAAAATAGACGAGTCGCTACCTAACGAGTAAAGACGAAAATGTTCGCTTAAATACAATTCAATGTTGCAGTCCAAAATAAATACACGTCTACTCATCGAAACTGAACGAAACGGTTTGACAAAACGTTTCGTTCCGTAACACAGTAGCCCTAACCAAAATAGACGAAACGAGATGATTGCAACTTGCCGAATGTCTGCACTCGTTTCATCGGTTTTGACATTTAACCTAAAATGAAATGATTTGCTCAACTTGTCTGAAACAGCTGATAAATATATTTTGGTTAATTATTAAACAAACATTTGTGCATTATGAGTGAAAAAATGTCGCACACTTTGAACAGTTGTTGTTGACGAGTTGAGACGGTAAAAGTTCGGTTCTTACGGAATAAAACGTTTTGTCAAACCGTTTCGTTTAGGGGCGGAATTACAGCATCCGTGATCGAGCAAAATTACGAAGGGCACAACGAGACAAGTGCCTATCAATCTTGTACAATTTTTCTCGAGCACGGAGGCTGTAACTCGGCCCGTTTCGATGAGTTGACGTGTGTCTATTTTGGACATCAACATTAAATTGCATTAAACCGATAATTTTCGTCTTCACTCGTTACATAGCGACTCGTCTATTTTGGTTAGGCCTATAGTCTGCACTTTTAATATTTGATTGCATACGAATTGTCAAATTGAATTTCATGATATATATCTCAAGTGTAGACCACTCATATCACGAAATTGTTCATGTCATGAAATTTATCTCTTGAAATATTTCTTGAGATATATTTCATGAGATGAGCTGTCACTTTTCAGTAAAATATGTAAGTGTGTATATTTGTAAGAACTTTTTGAGCAAAAAATATTGCAAAAGCATTAAAAGAGTGTAAAACATAAAATGGAATAGCGAATGGAAGAAATTGTTAATTTAATAAACTTTTACAAATAATTGCAAAAATTAAATTTCATGAGATGAAGTGCCCACCCTGTCGTTAACATGTTGAGCTAATCAGAAACTGATCAGTTGCGCTCAGCAGGTACATACTTAACGGTTGTTCAACAGTTTGAGTTTGTTACATACGCGATTAAAACAAACAAGATTAAGAAAATCCCCTTTTGTATTCTACACTGTTTACACTAGTGTGAAAGAGATTAATTTTGACATTTCGTTGCTTCATTTTGTTTTGTTTTAGGTTAGGGCTATGTTATGGTGGCGGGAATTAATTTTTACCAAATCATGTGATTAAAGCGTTGTGAAATTATTCACAACATTTGTGTTTTAGCATGAAAACACGTGACCGGGGATCGTATGACCGCCACCATAACATAGCCCTTATTGACCTTCAATTAGTCAATTTTCTTTATTCCCACTTGCAGTGTTGCAATTTTTAAGAAATTCCCAATATTTACAGAGTTGCAAACTTTTTTAGAAGATAAACAAGGAGATTAATTATTAAACTACTTCAGAATGAGGTAATGGCTAATATAATAAAATTCAACAAGATTAAGAAGTTATTTTGTCGAGGGCCTTAACCTCGTTTTAATCTCTTTATGCAAACATAGTATAAACGTAGTATTACTCAGCTTAATCTTACAAGTTTCGTGGATTTAACGATATTCAAATACACTCGAGTTTTCATTGCGAGTTAATCTCTAGTTAACCCGGGTTCAACTCATCATGGAAACGTAGTATATATTTTGCCAATATCCAATGGATCTTAAATATTAGTATTCACGGTTCAGTGCACTTACCAGTGCAGTTGAGGACTTGTGCACTTTAAAAAAAAACACGTACGTTAAAAATCTGCACAAGTGCTTTTCTACTGTAGCCTAAAACTTGGGGAATTGAGCAATTATGCACTTGTGTGCATTGAAAAATTTTGTAGAAACTTACTTTTTTATACTGATAAACCCGTTATTTTCTCCTGAAGTCTCTTTATTAATATGTAAAAAATAGTTTATTCAAAAAGCCTACAATTGAACTTTTCAGTTGACATGTATAAATTTTTTTTAACATATCACAATATATTTAACAAATTATCAAAAAATCATAGGTAAAATTTACTCAACACACTAAAAAGCAAAAAACAAAAAATTTATAAATTTGTTTAAATTATGGGAATTCACCAAATATGGTGCAAAAATACAACACAAATATAATAAAAAGCTGCGCTTTTTTCATGGGAGATCTGTGGCAACATGTTGTAACTGCGAAAGTTTCGAAGGTGTCGAAATTATCGAAAGTCGGTATGTTGTAACACTTTAGACAGGCGATATTTGCGATAAAATATATCTTTGATTTGGTGGCAGTGTTCTACAAGCGAGTAAATAAAAAAGCCAATATATATTAATTTAAGCATTTATTATTTTGTTTATTATTAATTACTAGCTGATATACCCGGTGTTACGCGAAAGTCATTCATATAAACATTTTAACATACACTTCTCGATTAAATGTTTTTTAAAATCGGGAATAATGAAAAACATGTTGAATTTTATTTGAATTTTTATTTGTATTTAATTGTATTTATCTACCGTTAGAAAGGTAACTGAACAAACATTAATCAAAAAAGTTTAGGAAAATTTTTGTTGTTGGTGGTTCCATCTCTTGCGGTGAGCTAATTGAATTCAAAGAAGGGGTACGAAAAACATATTTTAAAAATTAAAAAGAATTTTTATATTTACTTAATCTTAAAGCAAGCACAATTACCTTTTCAACAAAATAATAATTATGGTGGGACTCAATGCGTCCTTGAGATATGGACATTTAAACGTCTAAACAAAGATTTATATTAAAAAACATATTGAACTTTTTAACAAAAAAATTTTAATGAAAAATATTAAAAACAGCGGAGTAGGCATTAAAAGTTAAAACTTTGATTTTCATATAATTTTTTTCTCATTATTAGCTATCAATGTTTTATGAAAATTAGTTGTGCTAAAAATGATTGTACCTACTAAAATTTCTATTAGCTGCGTTTTTTTCATTGGAGATCAGGATCATATAATCGCATTTGCAAGCAAAGCAAAAACAATCAAAAGTCCAGCAAGTGAGCTGGACATTTAAATTGATCCAATTCTATGTTTTTAAGTGTCTATGACGCTAGATGACGCTGCGACTAAAAAAACTGGCAGTACTGCATTATTTAACTTTTTAAAAGTTTGGTAGCAATAGCATTTTCGCAAACTATTTCGCAAAACTTATCTGCTAGCTGCATAAAAACATCAGATATTCTTCTGTAAGCAGAAAATAGCGCCACCTGTCTGTAATCCCAAACATGTGGGGTTAAATTTGAAGAAACTTTTGAAAAAACATTATTCAGCTTTTCACCGCAAGGCGTATGTATAGTTTGTACCCACACATCTTACAAATGTGGCGCCATCTATCTGTGAATTTAACGCACAGATAAAAACTAATGAAATAATTGTGCTGACCAGATGCGCATATGTTTTATTATATCGCCATATAGCTGAAACTGACAACATGAAAATATTAACTTTTACAGCATTCTTATTCACAGTCATCTTTTCGATAAAATTGTGATATATATATAACATTTAAAGTACCATTGATAAAGAACTAAGTGACAACGGTGACACAATAGTGAGAAAAAATAGAGCCATCACAACAAAACAAATTTAACAGGAGGGGGCGGGGGGTGGGGAGGCAAAAAATAAGTAGATCACTATAAAGAAGATTTTATATAATCCAAAATGTTCGTAATTACTTTAGACACACAACTGCATTCTTAGAGATAAATGGGGACGTTCAAACTATATAGACAATTTTAACACAAAACTAAGTTTTATTAATAGTCTGGTATGAAAAAATAGATTTTTAGCCATAACTTTTGATTGGAAAGAGATATTGGGGTATTTTTTATACATAAATTATTTTTAAGACTTGACTTTTTTGTTAAAAATAGAAAAACAACATTTTGGAAAAAATAAATTTCGCGAAAAAAATCAAAGGGGCTACCCTTGTTGTTTTGATGACAAAAACAGTAAAATAATTTTTGTGCTTAACTGGAAGAATTTTTGCAAATAAATGCTATGTCATATGAAAGGTAGTCAGTTGTGCAATTTTTACTTGATTTCATTTTTACAACAACAACAATTTTTGAGTAAAAAGTCAATATTTTGGACCTTTTTGACATAATCATAAAACATATATACACTGACTTAACGGTACAGTTCAACCTATTTTTGTGATTTTATTGAACTTTTGAACAAAAAAAATTTCAATTAAATATATTAATGGAAAGCGGAGATATTTGCATCGAAAGACCAAACTTTGATTTTCATGTCGTTTTTTTCTCATTCTTAGGTAACGATGTTTTATGAAAAAGTCGTTGTACTGTAAATTTCTCCAATTTTGAAGATATGTGAGTGTTTTTGATGTCAAAATAACAGAAATTTTTTAAAATTAAATACACAAAAAACTCCGATGGTAAAAAGTATTAAAATAACAAAATTACTGTTAGTTGAAAAGTTTCAGAGGGGCGTGGCAAAAACTAAGTATGTAACATTTGAAGTTGGGATAAACTTAATATGTGTACCTAGTTTGAGCGAAATCCGTTGAGCCGTTTAGATTTGTACGAAGGCCAAACAAACAAACAAACAAACGAAGAGAAAATAAGTTTTATTACTATAGATAAGTAATGCTAGTATTTTCTCTATTTTCAAAATGCCAACAACTGGAAAAAAAATGTTCGAATAAAGTGATTTTAAAATTGTCTTTGAAATGCCTTTGCAGCAACATCTATTCATCCCTTCCCAAGTTAGTTGTCATTGTCGTAATAATCTGAAGCTTATGCAAAGAATATGTTGCAATTGTAAATAGGAAAGTGTTTTCGCTTGTGTTGATCTAATCCGATTGTTGCAGATTTCAATAAGAATTTTACATTTGAACATACTCTATTCGCGTATCTGTGCCGCCACATCACTTGAAAGAGACTTGTTTGCAAACAATTCTAAATTTGTCTGTCATAGAATTTGATTTAAATTGAGATGCAAGCGTTTGTGGATTTTCCATTGAGTCTCTAGTGGGAAAAACCACATATGTCGTAATGTAAAAAAGAATGCTTTACGTACCGAAACACAAGTGGAATGTTAAACTCTAAAGCAACTCTTCAGCAAAAGTGTTTAAAATTAAAGACAAATACGTTGACGGTGAAAATTGATAAGGAAATTAAAAAGAATTTAACTTTTGCTATTTCTTAAAGAAAATATTATGTAATTTATACAAATACTTTGTGACAAAAATTTTTTTTTAAAAAATATCATTAGTTTTTTCGAATAAATAGAGAAAGATTTTTCATTATTAAATTCACTTATAATTTAAATCAATTTAATGTTAGCCAAATGTCGTCATATCTACCTTTATAAAACGGTTTCATCACTTTAGAGTATTATTGTTTTTTATTAGGCCTGCTTCTGTACTCATTTGAAGCAGGTGAATTTCTGTAAAAACTATTCCTTATTCTTATTAATTAAAAAAATTATTAAAACCGGTTGAGAAACACAGGAGGAAATGGTTCTGTGCGGATCTTTTACTGGATCTTATGAACCCACAATGCGTCAAATACATCAAACACTATTTCAGTTTTATTTAATTCTGTCCAGGCGCGTACGCAGGTGGGTTTTAGGGGTTAGAACTCACCCCCCTCCCCCGAAATGAAAGAATTTTAACGAGCTTTGAGAGAAACACTCAACACAACATGGAAAAAATAATAAAAAGACTCAATTTAAGATATTTATTGTGAAAATACTATAGTATATAGACTTAAAAAATTTTTAAAGTACACTGAAAAAATATGTGTTCAGATTTAATGAAACTGTGTTCATAATAAATGAATTTGTTTTTTAAATAGAAGTTGAAAAAATTTAATTTAACTTAAACTCAAATGTTTTTGCAGTTCAATTAAAAACAAAAGTTTTTTTTCAAAACAATGTTTTTCAATATAATTTTATATTGGGGGTTGGAATTAGTTTTAAAGGTTTTCTAAGAGATGGCGTAACTATCAATAGATCGCATCGGGCACACCTGTGACTATATTCATTTCAAAGCACATTGTCTAAGCTTCATTTTTCAGTATGTGTCATTCCACTGAAGTGTAAACAACATATATTTTTTTCTCTGTGAACATGTCGACTTTCGTTCCAACAAAACGCAATTTGCGGGAAGGTTTACTTTTGTGCTTCCATTTGAAGAAAAAAGCGGTTGAAGCACAACGCACGCTTACTGAGGCTTACGGGGACTATGCTCCATCGATTTCTACTTGTGAGTACTGGTTCCGTCGGTTTAAAAGTGGTGATTTTGATACGGAAGACAAAGAGCGTCCGGGCCAGCCGAAAAAGTTTGAAGATGAGGAATTGGAGGCTTTGCTCAATGAAGACCCGTGTCAAACCCTTCAAGAATTGTCAGAATCATTGGGAGTCGACTTATCAACGGTCGGCAAACGCTTGAAGGCCATGGGAATGATTCAAAAGCAAGGAAATTGGGTGCCGTACCAGTTGAAGCCGAGAGACGTTGAACGGCGATTTTGCATGTGCGAACAACTGCTTCAACGGCATAAAAGGAAGAGTTTTTTGCATCGTATTGTCACTGGCGATGAAAAATGGATCCATTACGATAATCCTAAGCGAAAAAAATCGTGGGGACCACCCGGCCATGCATCAACATCGAGGGCCAAGTCGAATATTCATGGCGCCAAGCTTATGCTGTGTATTTGGTGGGATCAGAAGGGTATCGTGTACTATGAGCTGCTAAAACCTAACGAAAGCATCACTGGGGAACGCTACCAACAACAATTGATGCAATTGAGCCGAGCATTAAAGGTTAAACGGCCGGAATATGCCAAAAGACACGACAAAGTGGTTTTTCAACATGACAACGCACGGCCACATGTTGCAAGAACCGTCAAGGAAACGTTGGAGGCGCTGAATTGGGATGTGCTACCCCACCCGCCTTATAGCCCAGACATAGCCCCTTCCGACTACCACCTATTCAGATCGATGACGCATGGCTTGGCTGAGCAGCGCTTCACTTCTTACGAGGATACCAAAAAATGGGTCGATTCGTGGATTGCCTCAAAAGACGAATCGTTCTTCCGGCGCGGAATCCATATGCTGCCAGAAAGATGGGAAAATGTTGTAGCAAACGATGGACAATACTTTGAATAATATACATTGTACCGTTGTTTCTAAATAAATGCTCAAAAACCGAAAAAAAACCTTTAAAATTAATTCCAACCCCCAATAGTAAACATTTGCAGTTTAAGAACATTTATTTAAAAAAATTTTAAAACAAAAACTTTAGTATTGAAAACAAATATTTTAAAACATAATTTTTAAATATCGTTCTCAAATTAAAAACAATAAAATTAAACCACCATTTTTTGATTCCATTTTTTAATTTTTTTGAGTTTTCAACGTCATATTCGCAATAAGGACCCCCGGAACCACTCGAATACCATATTTTAACTCCATTCGATGAAGTTTGAGTTTATTGCAGCTTAAAATATTTAAATATTTTACACATTAAAGTAATAAATTAATTTTTATTTCATCTAATGTTCATTTTTTGTAAAACCACCCACCTAGCATTTAGAAGATTATTTAAAAAATATCACCTTACTGAGTCTTTTGCGATCATTTTTGATGATTGGAAACTGATAAATCGCTTCTGCGACTAAAAACAGATTTGCAAATGCGTCGCGCTTACGCTTAAAAAGTGTTTTATTGGAAAAACAATAGCAAAATGTAGAGCAATCGTAAATTGATCATGCAGGAGATTGAATTGTGACTGTTTTCTCTGTTGGCTTAGCTTTTGTGTTTCAGTAGGCTTGCTTCGAACCGTAACATATTTTTTTAAAAATTTTGAATATATCAACTGGGTTATAAATTATAAAAACTTCAGAAAAAATTCATTGCAAAAACTCGCACAATTTTTAAGAGCAGCCGATCGAAAATTATTTTCTGACGAATTGGCTTCTGCTAACAGCTGGAAGGGGACCAGCACTAAGCCAAGCGCCGATAAGTGCTACGTCATAGCAATTAAAAATAGGTACACATTTATATTATTGAAAAACAAAATTAATATTTTTCTTCTTAGATATTTGCCATCTTAAATTCAAAAGAACAGATAAAATGAACGGTATACTACAAAACCATTTTGTCCATGCTTAGCATACAAATTAAATTTTTAATTGTTGTTCGATTCTTGTTAGTTTTGATTTTTTTGTTGTTATATATTATATGGATTTCTTAAATTTAATTTGTTTAGTTTTTACTATTTCAAAATATCATTTTCATATGTAAAAATTGATGTTTTTAAAATATAGTTTTATTATTTTATTTACGTCCTTTAAATTTTTATTCAGTAAAATATGCTTATTTAATATATTTTTTTAAATATATCTTTTAATGCAAACGACTTAAAATAACACTGAAAAATCACTCGAAAAAGACTCACAAATGTTTAGAAATACGACTGAAAAATGGCTCTAAAAAGACTCGCTAATGTTTAGATGTACGATTAAAAAATTTCTCGAAAAAGACCCGAAAATGTTAAGAAATACGATTGAAAAATCACTCCGAAAATACTCGAAACTGACTCGAAAAAGCTGGTAATAAAAGACTCTTCAAGAAGAGTCGCGGGTAGGGTACCATTTTCTCTCGACGAAAGTATTTTTTATGATTAGAAAATGAGCGCATTTATGACTGTTTCTAATCGTGCAGAGCACTCAAAAAAGATTCGAATATGATCAATTATTTCATAAAATGCTGGGTGGGAATTTAAAAATATTTTCACACAATCAAATGTAAAATCGGGGTTTTTCTCAGCTTGGTCCCAATTATCTGGCAATTATTATCAAAGATTCAACTGAACATAATTTTTCAATTCAAACTCAGATAGCGACGTATTTTTGTTATTGTAAAGAAATAATAAGAGAAAATTATAAAAAATATTAGTTTTTAGTTGAAAATTTAATACGCCTATTTGAAATTTTGTTTTATAGAAACGCAAAAGCGTTAAATTTCTATTTTAAATTTTTTATTTAATTTTAAAGTATGTTTTTATTCTCAGTGTAAAAAATATATAAAAAAATTACAAAAATAATTTTTTTTATTTGTTTTTAATTGCATCTTTTTCTCGATAGGTGCCATAAAAAAGCAGTCTTTTTTAGCCGGCGTAAAGATATTTTGGTCCCGATTTATCGACAAAAAAAACATCAAAGTGCATTTACATGGCTATGGGTCCGCGAAAGAAATTTCAAAACCTCAAACTCCGGATTTGGTTTTCTAAATACAAAACTAATCACAGCAAAAATTTTGAGCCAAATCGGAGATGGTCAGTGCCAGTGATATTGCATTTCAATGTGAAATGGGCGACATATTTAAAATAATTTGTTCCTACTTTGACGAAATATGTTTAATGCAAATTTTTTATAACATATTAGCTGTGTTCCTTTATTAGCCTTAATATAATCGCGATAACAAATTTTCTCAAAGGAACGACAAGAAAAACGACTCGTAGAGGGCACTACCGTTGCAGTCAAAATTAAATTCAAACAAGCAATCATGATACAATAACTCTTAGGTGTCATGAGAACGTGTGTCGTTTAAAACTGTTGTGAACTATTATGGTAGCGATACCTTAGTAAACGATGTTTTTCTCTGAATGTTTCTTTCTCTTAACGTCAGAAAAATTGTAAATTATTTAATTTAATTATTAATATTATGCAATTATATAAATAATTTAAGTGCAATTGTTGGCTCCGCTGAATGCGCCCAATGTGTGTGACACACGCGGTTTGTTTTGTTTGTTTTTTTGTTTAACATTCGATGGTCGCAGCTCGTGAGAAAATAGGTAGCTGTCATGGCTACCTAATAGTCATTGTATCAAACAAACAAATAATTCAAAAAATAAAATGACAGCTCATAAATTTAAACAGGTGCGGCATATGTGTTTCAAATTTGTTAAAGGCTATATCACATTTTTATATGGATAGCAAAAATAATCCTATTTGTTATAGGATTCTTATTTTTGTTTTTGCTTTGCATGTAAAAAAAATAATCTGGATTATTTTGAAGCGAATGGGACGCAGCTATTGTTAAAAATTGGTTAACAAATTGTTTGAAACATTTTTTTAAATTTTGTATGAAAAATCATGCATTGATATCAAGGACATTGTGTTGAATTTAAAAATGTAATGGTTTTTTCAGTGTATAAATTGATTTTGATTAATAATTTGCACCCCATATTTGTTGACACGGCTTGAAACAGACAAATCGACCTGTAACGTTTATATATCCATCAACAAGCCGATTTCTGAAGATTGGTGCAACGTTGCCGGTTTCAGTCGCTTCAAGCAAACCCTCGTTTTCGTCGCTTCGAAGACCCAAAACATGCACGAGTAGTAAAACTGGAGAAGAAAGTCTCAATGGGTCAGCTCTTCTAAATGTTTACAGGGATATGGAAGTGACCACAGAAGAAATTTTAAATGCAGTAGCCAATAAAAAAATGTATACTTTTCTTATACATTATATAAAAAAAAATTGAAATAAGTCTAAACAAAAAAAAAATTAAAAACCCCCCGAAATTTTTTTCTGGGTACGCGCCTGATTCTGTCTATGCAACGCCAAGATATGATTTTTGGCAACTTTTCTAAATTTCTGGCCCAATGTGCACTGGCGAACTCTAGTAGTTATAAATTTTCAAGAATGTTTTGCATAGTTATAGGCACTAAGTAATATAAATAAAATCGCTCATACGCCAGAGTAATGGAATTCACAACGTTTGTAGAAAAGAGCGCGCAAACTGGGCATAGATTGATAACGAAACTTATAACGAAAGGAAATTACGAAGCAAAAAATTGTTTTTCGACTGTTTAAAATACCGGCTTTAATAAAAAACAAACACACAATTAGGGTATTCACAAGGTGTGCTATCATATCATAATGTCATATTTTACTAAGATTTTACATTAGTTTAAACATTTTCAAACATTTTTTTGTTGCCTTCCATACAAAAAAGTACTAATATATTACAACTCTGAAAGCTACGTTTATTGAAGTGTCGTTATCAAACAGCTGTTTCTTATTTGCATTTATTTGTCTTGTAAAATTTTAGGACAATATGACATTATAGCACACCTTGTGAATACCCCATATATATTTTAGTTTTATGTTTGACATGTTTTATTTTTGTTTAGTATATGTTTTAGTTTTGCCACGCTTAATTTTATTGCACGATAAATTTTTATTATGTGAAATATTTTAATACGCCTGAATACTAAAAAAAGTCGACATAACAACATATATATAACTTCTCTTAATTTTAGAAGCCAGAATTTATGCAAAATCCCAACCTGTCATAAAGTTGATTGCCGTTGATGTGCGTTCCAAACAAGGGTTGCTCAAGCTACGAGCTCGCTTTAAGTATGAGACATGGACGCGAACAAAAAAGGCGAACACATTGCATCATAGAATTCATCATAATAAATTCGCAGCGCTAGTTGCTAGTCGCACCCATTCAATCAACCATAGAACAAATGTGTGCATGAATGTTTCCTCACCGCTAGAAGATATACTAACAAGTATGCAAACAAAGTGGAACAGTTGAAAGAACAAGGAAAAAAAAATGTTTAACAATGCTTCCACCCGCCCAACCATTCCAAGAGCCAAAAACAAAAATCAGAAATATTCTCCATATCAACCAAATCCAAAAAGTAAATAGCAACAACAACATCAACCTTCGTTCCTTTGCAACAGTTTTGTGGTAGAAAAAAATAAATGGAAAAGGACTAAAACGCAACTGAAACGGTATTTATTTCAAAAGTATTTTTTTTTAAGATATGGCAACAGGAGGCTGCAATAATATAGTATTGTTGTTGTTGTTGTTGTTGTTGATACCGTTCATGCTGCTGGCTACATGCGGCCATTATGGGCTCATACTGCTACTATTACAACAACAACAGCAACAACAACAATGGCGAAATGTTGTGTAATAACGGCATAAAAAATTCACTTTAACAAATATTCATGCAACACATCGCACTCTGAGTGAAGCACAGTGGAAGGGAATGGAATCCATTCAATCTGGGAAGATGAAAAAAATGCATAGGAATTGCTTAAGCGGAAGCGTCGTATACAAACAATTGCTGTCGGATTTGCAACACGTTTCCTGTCTTTTAATTTGGCTTTGGTGCCTGCGGACAGGTTGTCTCTGTTCCAATGCGATCCTTCCACAACGTCACAACAACACGATCTGAGCAGGAGAAAAAACCAAAAAAAAGTACGCATGGTTTTTAATATTAAGTTAAAAAGTCTTCTTTTATTTTAGTATGTTTAGATACACGTAGCGGCTTAGAAACGGGGGGAATTTACAGGCCCGGACACCCCCAGAGCTCTTTTGATATACTAAAATTGACATCGGAGAAGCCAAAATCATATCTAAATTTAACAAAAAACTATAGCAATTAAGTAAATAAACAAATAGCAAAGACTATATCGATACAAGCTCGTAATCAGAATTTTCCATTAGGATGGGAGGTTTAATTTTCATTAGAGAATGACGTGCACCAATAAGAAATTTAAAAATTGATTGCATTATAATTATTGCTAGTATCGCCTGTGGTCGAAATTCGACCAAATTTCTGAAATTTCAATCGTTTTTCTCATTTTGAGGCATTGACCTTGCCTTAAGAAAATGTGTTGTACTAAGAAAATCTTAAGTTTCGAGAGAAAGCAACAGTTTTCGAGATATCGTCATAACTTTTATATCAAAATTTTTTAGAATTTACTATTTGTAAAATAAAAAAATGTACTATAAAAAAATGCTTATTGTAGGGTATCCGAAAGAGATAGCGAAAAATGTTTTTCCTACATTGTATTAATATCTAAAATTTCCACCTACGCCATGTTCTTCCATTTCTTATAGTTTAGGTTTTACTTCAGAAATATTCTTTCAATGTTCATATTTCAGGGCAAAGGTCACAAAACTATTCTTTGAACTTCTTCTACCTACGCTAATTTATTTGAAAAAATTAATAAAATCGGTTCAGAAACACGAAAGAACTCTTTCTCCTACGCCTATTTTTATATATTTTTATAAATATATAACGAAATGGCTTAAAACATAGATTTGTGTATATAACTTTGGAGTGGTTTGAAATTTTTGAAAATTTTTTTTACAGAAATTATTTTTTAAGCTGTAGAGCTTTGTAGAAAATATAAAAACAACATTTTGAAAAATTTAATTTTCATCAAAAAAATCATAGGGTAGCTCATGATTTTCGATGATAGAAACTGTTTTTTGCCTTATGAGTCAAAATGAAGCAATTTTTGCTAATGAATGATATGTCATATGAAAGAGTGTGAAAAAAGAAAATTTTATAAAAAAAAATACAACAACAAAAACGTTTGGCCTATTTTTGAGCAAAAACTGAATATTTTCGAGGTATTTTTAAAAGCATATAAAACATTGAATTGGTGAGGTAAAGGCAAATATTTTCTTATTTCTCCAAAGTCAATTAATTGATCTTTCAGCCAAAGAAAATTTTATGAAAAACGATTAAAAAATGGCCAAGATATTTGCTTGCAAAATCAAAACTTGAAATTTCAGTAGTTTTTTTTCTCATTCTGAGGCATTACCCCTGCTTCAAGGAAATACGCTGTACTGAGAAAATCTGCATTTTTTAAGATATCTCAATAGTTTTGATGTCATTATAACGGGAATTTTTTTTAACATATTATCCGAGAAAAATATTGCCAAAAAAGCTTTCGTATACCGTTATATTTCTGAACCAACGACGTTTCATACAAAAATACGTTGCACTGAAAACATCAATAGTTTTCGAGCTATCACAATAATTGATTTTGATTTGATTTATTCCGATAGTAATTAGTACAATTTTCATGTCAAAATAACGGAATTTTTTCATAATTAGCTATTCGTAGGAAATTTCACCATCACAATATATATTCACACTTTTAACTTAAAAAAATGCTTATTGTAGGGTATCCGTAAGAGATGGCGCAAAATGTCGGAAGTATTTTTTGCACACCAACGTGCGTTCGTTCGTGCGGTATCTCTTAAGATCTTAGGAACGGTAACATCTAAGGCAACCAAATTTACAATATCTGTTAATATCTCGGTTAATAAAGTTAATATATCGGTTAATAAAAAAAGCCACACCCCCTTTTACCGTCCACAAATCAATAAAAATGCTATAGTTCGGACGGTTTTGGTCGTATTAGACTAAAATTTGGTAATTTAGTTTGTATAGTTTTTGTCTGAAACTGTATTAAAAATGGTGTCCACGCCCTCTTTTACAGCCCACAAATCAATGAAAGTACTTTATTTAAGACGACCAATAGGTCGTATAAGACTTAAATTTGGTAATTTAGTTAGTATGGCTACATTCGACAACAGTACCAAAAATGGGCATGGTTGCTCTATAGCAACGCCTACTTTTTGTTTCGCCTACGAGATAGTTCAGGAAAATTTTGCCAAACACCGTTTTACCGCCTACAAATCAATAAAAATGCTATATTTTAGACGGTTTTGGTCGTATTAAACTAAAACTTGGTATATTAGTGCATATAGCTACTTTCGGAAACTGAACTAAAATGGGCGTAGTCGCACTACAGTTATGACAGTTTATACATACAAAAAATTTAATATATTTCCGATTGGATTGAAAATTCTTATGTGGCAGTAAGCCGGTATGTGACAGGACAACGTTTTACCCTGGATTACTAGTAAATGATAAGATGCTGCGAAGTTCACGCTAAAAATTACTCGTATATGGTCTGAATTTTTCGCACATAAAATGACAAAAATGATTTGGTGGCAACCCTTACTACATCTCACGCATCTACATAAACCGGGGAGATTAAACAATTATGCAGCACTGCCCAAAACTATTTCACAAAGTACTCAATTGCAGTTTAGAATGCTCGCAATTACCAAAAGTACTAAATCTACCCATACCCAACTACCCAAGTCAGTGTGAATACCCCTATTAATTCAATGAACATATTTGATCAGAATGTGTTCAAATTTTGCATAAAATTTATATATTTTAAATTTTTGACACTACTTTTTTAGACATTTTGCATAAAAATCCGACCCCTAGTTATTATTTTAAAATGTGTTTTTTAATTTAAAATATCTGAGATGGCTACTTATATTTTTTATGGAGTACAATTTTTAGAAAAAGGTCATACTTTTTGACTACACTTTTTTGTCAAATTATCCACACTGAAAATTTTTTAACTATTTTAATATAATTTTTCACATTAATTTTGGGTTATAATCGGGCTCAAGGTCACTTTTTAATATATTGGGGGTTGGAATTAATTTTAAAGGTTTTTTTTCGGTGTTTGAGCATTTATTTAGAAACAACGGTACAATGTATATTATTCAAAGTATTGTCCATCGTTAGCTACAACATTTTCCCATCTTTCTGGCAGCATATGGATTCCGCTCCGGAAGAACGATTCGTCTTTTGAGGCAATCCACGAATCGACCCATTTTTTGGTATCCTCGTAAGAAGTGAAGCGCTGCTCAGCCAAGCCATGCGTCATCGATCTGAATAGGTGGTAGTCGGAAGGAGCTATGTCTGGGCTATAAGGCGGGTGGGGTAGCACATCCCAATTCAGCGCCTCCAACGTTTCCTTGACGGTTCTTGCAACATGTGGCCGTGCGTTGTCATGTTGAAAAACCACTTTGTCGTGCCTTTTGGCATATTCCGGCCGTTTAACCTTTAATGCTCGGCTCAATTGCATCAATTGTTGTTGGTAGCGTTCCCCAGTGATGGTTTCGTTAGGTTTTAGCAGCTCATAGTACACGACACCCTTCTGATCCCACCAAATACACAGCATAAGCTTGGCGCCATGAATATTCGGCTTGGCCCTCGATGTTGATGCATGGCCGGGTGGTCCCCACGATTTTTTTCGCTTAAGATTATCGTAATGGATCCACTTTTCATCGCCAGTGACAATACGATGCAAAAAACTCTTCCTTTTATGCCGTTGAAGCAGTTGTTCGCACATGCAAAATCGTCGTTCAACGTCTCTCGGCTTCAACTGGTACGGCACCCAATTTCCTTGCTTTTGAATCATTCCCATGGCCTTCAAGCGTTTGCCGACCGTTGATAAGTCGACTCCCAATGATTCTGACAATTCTTGAAGGGTTTGACACGGGTCTTCATCGAGCAAAGCCTCCAATTCCTCATCTTCAAACTTTTTCGGCTGGCCCGGACGCTCTTTGTCTTCCGTATCTAAATCACCACTTTTAAACCGACGGAACCAGTACTCACAAGTAGAAATCGATGGAGCATAGTCCCCGTAAGCCTCAGTAAGCGTGCGTTGTGCTTCAACCGCTTTTTTCTTCAAATGGAAGCACAAAAGTAAACCTTCCCGCAAATTGCGTTTTGTTGGAACGAAAGTCGACATGTTCACAGAGAAAAAAATATATGTTGTTTACACTTCAGTGGAATGACACATACTGAAAAATGAAGCTTAGACAATGTGCTTTGAAATGAATATAGTCACAGGTGTGCCCGATGCGATCTATTGATAGTTACGCCATCTCTTAGAAAACCTTTAAAACTAATTCCAACCCCCAATAAAACAAAATTGTATTTGTTTAACTTTATGTTTAATGTTTAATATTATGCCTGAAGATGAACTCCGGTGGAGTTCGAAATATTGGACGATATAAAAAAATTAATAATAAAAACAAATACAATTTTGTTTTATATAAAAAAATAGTCTTGAGCCTATTATAAACCAAAATCACACATTAAGAGGTCGAAGAAATATCACATTATTTTTCACATTTTTTTAATACATTAACTGTAACTAAAATGCCATTCATGCTTTTTTAACCTTCATTCCTAAGTGAACACCTGAAAAATAACTCAAGCAAGGCTATATATTTCACTACTTTAAGGCATTTTTGTTACTCAGAACATAAAAAATATGGCGTATTTTGCGGATTTAAAGAACTTAAAAAATTAAAATTTTTTATTTGTTTTTTTTTTAATCGAAAAATCCATTCTTTTAAAGATTCTATTGTAACATTTTTAGATGAGTACGTTTTTTATAAAATTTACCAAAACCTTATCAGAATAGCCAAAATATAGATGTCCAAATGGGCAAAAAGTCCGGATTAGCCACTTTTTAAATTAAAAAAAATTTTTTATATATGAATAAAAAAAAAAAGAATATTATTAATTTTTGAGTTTTGAATATATAGGCAGAAAAATAAAAAAAAAGGATATTTAAACTTCATCTGTCAATTTTCTTTTCATTTCATTTCCAAAATGCCACTATTTCCTATAAAAGGTCTACAAAGTTTCGGCATTAATTTATCCCATTTCCTTTTTTTGTATGAAATGCTCTAAAAAAGCTGTAAAAAGCACTCTTTGAAGATGCATATTAAAAGACCTTCTTAAAATAAAAATATTTGTGCTATTTTTATACAAGCGAGAAAGCTCAAACATCATAAACATTAACTTAAAATCCAAGTTGGCACTGACCATCTCCTGATTTGAACCCACGTCCCACAATGGAGTATTTTATGGGCTTTTACGGCTATATTGAAAAAAAAAAATTGTTTGAGGTATCAACTTTTTTTGATATCAGTTTAAAGATAATAAAATTTTGCGTCACTACCCAACGGGGAAAGAAGCACTCCAAAAAGTCTTTTTGAGTGCTTACAAGTCAGCTGCTAGCGTGAAAGTGCTGACCCTACGTATGACACACCATTGTAATTTTAACATTGTATGTCCTAGGAAAAAAGCACTTAATTGCTTCAAAAAACCTCTCAAGGAAAGCTTTGGGTCAGCATTTCGTTTAATTGCTTCAAAAGAAAAAAAAAAAAGTGCTTTTTCCTAAGACATACAATGTTAAAATTACAATGGTGTGTCATACGTAGGGTCAGCACTTCCACGCTAGCAGCTGACTTGTAAGCACTCAAAAAGACCTTTTGGAGTGCTTATTTTTTCGTTAGTGCTGACATGCCGGCCCGTTGGGTAACAAAAAAAACTATTCACCTGACATTACTGGTTGAAAAGTTATCGCGGTTAAAAATCAACATTTTTTGCTTTCGTTCGCGCGCAGTGAAATTTTGGATATTTTAAAGTTTTTTAATATATAATTTTGTTAAAAAAAAAGATATTTGTGGAAAGTTTTTTTAATGGAACCTTAAACTTTGGGTAATTGTGGTTCTTACGGCATACACATTTTTTTGAATAAATGTTTAAAAAAACTATTTTTTGTTGATTAAAAAATGTATTAAAAAATTAAGTTTTTTGTTATTCAAGTGGTGTTAAAGTGTTTTCTTTTGTGCACCATTGTCATCTAATTGTGATTTTCTTTAAATATAGACTGTCCATAATAAGTGTTTAAAATTTAGTTGTGCCATGTTTGCCTCTTCGGAATTTATTAAGCTTTTTGTCGCGTCCTCTCGTATGCTAGTCAACCACCTAATATCGTCTGTCGCAGTTTTTAACAAAGTTTGTCAAATTTTGCATCTATACAAATGCAAGTAAGCTCTCGGGAACGTGGGTTCGAGACCCTGCTCGGAAAATTTTTTTTTTTGTAATTGTTTCAAATTAAGATTTTTTTAAAATTTTTCTGCTCATTTAAAATTTTTAAAAATTTTTTTTATAATCTATGGGGGTTGGAATTAATTTTAAAGGTTTTTTTTCGGTTTTTGAGCATTTATTTAGAAACAACGGTGCAATGTATATTATTCAAAGTATTGTCCATCGTTAGCTACAACATTTTCCCATCTTTCTGGCAGCATATGGATTCCGCGCCGGAAGAACGATTCGTCTTTTGAGGCAATCCACGAATCGACCCATTTTTTGGTATCCTCGTAAGAAGTGAGGCGCTGCTCAGCCAAGCCATGCGTCATCGATCTGAATAGGTGGTAGTCGGAAGGGGCTATGTCTGGGCTATAAGGCGGGTTGGGTAGCACATCCCAATTCAGCGCCTCCAACGTTTCCTTGACGGTTCTTGCAATATGTGGCCGTGCGTTGTCATGTTGAAAAACCACTTTGTCATGTCTTTTGGCATATTCCGGCCGTTTAACCTTTAATGCTCGGCTCAATTGCATCAATTGTTGTTGGTAGCGTTCCCCAGTGATGGTTTTGTTAGGTTTTAGCAGCTCATAGTACACGACACCCTTCTGATCCCACCAAATACACAGCATAAGCTTGGCGCCATGAATATTCGGCTTGGCCCTCGATGTTGATGCATGGCCGGGTGGTCCCCACGATTTTTTTCGCTTAGGATTATCGTAATGGATCCACTTTTCATCGCCAGTGACAATACGATGAAAAAAACTCTACCTTTTATGCCGTTGAAGCAGTTGTTCGCACATGCAAAATCGCCGTTCAACGCCTCTCGGCTTCAACTGGTACGGCACCCAATTTCCTTGCTTTTGAATCATTCCCATGGCCTTCAAGCGTTTGCCGACCGTTGATAAGTCGACTCCCAATGATTCTGACAATTCTTGAAGGGTTTAATACGGGTTTTCATCGAGCAAAACCTCCAATTCCTCATCTTCAAACTTTTTCGGCTGGCCCGGACGCTCTTTGTCTTCCGTATCAAAATTACCACTTTTAAACCGACGGAACCAGTACTCACAAGTAGAAATCGATGGAGCATAGTCCCCGTAAGCCTCAGTAAGCGTGCGTTGTGCTTCAACCGCTTTTTTCTTCAAATGGAAGCACAAAAGTAAACCTTCCCGCAAATTGCGTTTTGTTAGAACGAAAGTCGACATGTTCACAGAGAAAAAAATATATGTTGTTTACACTTCAGTGGAATGACACATACTGAAAAATGAAGCTTACTCAATGTGCTTTGAAATGAATATAGTCACAGGTGTGCCCGATGCGATCTATTGATAGTTACGCCATCTCTTAGAAAACCTTTAAAACTAATTCCAACCCCCAATATATATATAAAATGGAATGTGTGTTTGTTTATTTGTTTGTTTGTACCTTATAGGAGACCAAACCTCTGGACCGATCTTCCTGAAATTTTCACAGCATTTAACTGGGACTCTGGCATGATTAATAGGGTACTTTTTTCGACCACGCCCACTTTTACGCCCACTTTTTTAAAATTATGTAATTGCTCCCATATAGTTTTTAACAGATTTACTTCAAATTGTATACACATTATACTCCAGGCGAGGTAGAAATAAACATTTATTACGCCACGCCCTTTTCACGCCCTTTTTCACGCCAAATTTAAGTTTTAAACTTTTTGTTCTCTGTACAAATTTGTTCCTTCCAACGGATTATTTTTTATTTGGTAGTATATTGCTCTAATACTGTTAACGTCGCCATATTACTATGAACCACGCCCACTTCACCGCCCCCTTTTTTAGTTCAGATACTTACTTATAAAACTAACAATGTTTGCTATACAAAATACTTTTTTTGTAATACGTATTTACCTAAAGTTTTATATACTTTTTATCTACGGTAGCCATAGATTTTTTTATTACCAAATCCCCCTTTTTCGCCCCATTTTACTTTAATTATAATTAATCTGCTTTCAATAATATATATTATAATAATATACAATATATATATAAAAATTAATGTCTGTCTGTCTGTTTGTTTGTTTGTTTGTGCTTTATAGGAGGCCAAACCCTTGGACCGATCTTCCTGAAACTTTCACAGCATTTTACTATGACTCTGGAAAGAATAATAGGCTATATGAAGTTTTTATTGGACAAAGGGGCGTGGAACTGCCCATATAACCCAAAAATTTAAATCGCCATATTTTGGGCTTTTTTTGACCTACGTTGATGTTATTTGGTACATATGGTATTGGCATAATTAGGAATACGTACTAGGAGAAAAGTGGGTGGGACCACGCCCCTTTTTAGAAAAATTAAAAATCGCAATATAGTCTTAACTACTGGACCGATCGTCATTAAATTTTCACAATAGGATATTCTTACGAAATAATAAATTCTTGACTATATAAAGTTGTGAGTGGACGAAGGGGCGTTCCTCGCCCATTTAACCCAAAATTTAAAATCGTCATATCTTGGGCATTTTTTGACCAACGGCGGCAGTATTTGCTATATATGGTATTGGCATGAATAGAAATACGTACCAAAAGAAAAGTGGCGAAGCATTGCAATAGTTAAATTAAATAAATAAATTTTTGTAAATATATAAATACTTTTAATTTTATTTTATACGAGGGGGGTAGCGAAGCACACCGGGTTCAGCTAGTATAATACAAAAACCCAGCCAAATTTTTGATAAAAATGTGATATGCATTCTTAGGACCACTGCTTCCAGAAGACATTCTATAGATCCAATTGTGATTCTTCTTAGTCTTATCAAGAAGCGCTTTCAAGAGACATTCTCATAAACTACTTCCGGAAGACATTCAAATAGCATTTAAATTCAAAGTAAAAAAATTTTATATAGTTGTAATCAATGTTTAAGATACTTTCCTTGGGATTTTTTGGAAAACCCTACCACTTCCAACATCAAAATGCCGTGAAAATTCAAGAAAGGTATATTTTACACCCCAACAAAACCCTAACACGTCTCATTCCCAATACCAAAAATTGCGAGAAAATTGGAAAAGGGATATATTTCGTGGGATTTTTAAACCCCCTTCCCCCTAACCACAAAGAACCATTCCATTCCATAGGATGCCTTTTTAAAGTTTTCCTGGAAAATTCTGGAAGCACTTCTAGAGAAGACTAAGAAAAGCATTCTTTCCAATGACATGCATATGTTAAAAGAATGCCTTCTGGGTATGAAAGTGAAAGGGATGAAATTCAAGACTTTCCCTTCAACTTAACTTTCTTTTGGAAGCACTTTTTTTGCTGGGAATATAAGAAAAAACAAAGAATTTTTCCATATAAATGTTTTCATATAATAAGATATGTAAAGAGTTAGAAATCGGAGGCATGGGCTGGTCACCCAGCTCGAACAAAAAACAAAATTTTGTACGTTTTTTTTTAAATAATGTAGATTTTTTACTAAATTTTTTACTTCATTCAAAATTTTTTAACATTTTTTTAAAAATTTCTTCATATGATATGGATATGATATGATATGAAAAAGTAAGCCTTACAGCAGCACTCATTAATACAGCGATCATGTAAGGTATATGGACGCCAATAATAGCACTACTAGCATGCCTTATTTTGCGTATCCCTAACATAATTGCCCAGTGGGTATAGAGTGCGTGTTTTATTTGTGTGTTTGTTTTAAATCATACATGAGAATCTTTATTGCAATTAAGTTTTAAGAAATGAAAACTACAGCAAATGTGTGTAGTACAGTGTAATCTGATGTTAAAAATAAAAAAAAATTGAAACTAGGGTGGACCCTAAAAATGTGGTTTCTATTTTATACTTTTTGTGAATGTGCTAGCAGTATTAAGGGGTCGCTGATTTTAAATCTGCTGTTAGAATTTTAAAAAGTTTTTGTCACTAGGGTGGACCCTAAATATAGGTTTTTTTGTTTTATACTCTGTGTAGAGTGCTGATCGCTGATTTCGAATCTTATGTTAGAATTTTAAACATTTTTTTACACTAGGGTAAACCCTAAAAATGTGTTTTTATACTCTTTTAATATGTGCTAGAAGTATAAGGGATCGCTGATTTAGAACCTGATTTTAACATTTCAAAAAGTTTTTTGCCGCTAGGGTGGACACTTGAAATGTGTTTTTTGGCTTTATACCCTTTGTAGATGCGCTGATCGCTGATTTCGAAACTGATGCTAGAATTTCAGAAAGTTTTTGACACTAGGGTGGGCCATACAAATGTGTTTTGTGTCCTTATTACTCTTTGTGTATATGCTGCCAGTTTTTAGGGGCCGCTGATTTCGAATCTTATGTTAGAATTTAAAAAATGTTTTGACATTAGGGTGGACGCTAAAAATGTGTTTTGGTTTTATACTCTTTGCACATGCACTGGTTGCTGATTTTGAATCTGCTTCAAGAATCTCAAAAAGTTTTTTGGCACTAGGGTGGACCCTAAAAATGTTTTTTTTTTCTTTTATACTCTGTATAGATGCGCTGATCGCTGATTTCGAATCTTATGTTAGAATTTTAAACATTTTATTACACTAGGGTTAGCCCTAAAAATGTGTTTTTTTGTTTTATACCCTTTTTTATGTGCTGATAAGGGATCTTTGATTTTGAATCTGCTGTTAGAATTTCAAAAAAGTTTTTTGTCACTAGGGTAGACCCTAAAAATGTGTTTTTTGGCTTAATACTCTTTGAAGATGCGCTGATCGCTGATTTCGAAGCTGATGCTAGAATTTCAGAAAGTTTTTGACACTAGGGTGGACCCTACAAATGTGTTTTGTTTCCTTTATACTCTTTGTGCTGTATTAAGTGGTTGCTGATTTCGAATCTTATGTTAGAATTTAAAAAATGTTTTTACATTAGGGTGTACCCTAAAAATGTGTTTTTGTTTTATACTCTTTGCACATGCGCTGGTCGCTGATTTCGAATCTGATGTTAGAATTTCAAAAAAGTTTTTGTCACTAGGGTGTACCCTAAATATGTATTTTTTTATACTCTTTGTAGATGCGCTGATCGCTTATTTCGAAACTTATGTTAGATTTTTAAACATTTTTTACACTAGGGTGAGCCCTAAAATGATGTGTTTTTGTTTTATGCTCTTTTTATATGTGCTAGCAGTATAAGGGGTCGCTGATTTCGAATCTGATGTTAAAGTTTCAAAAAGTTTTTTGCCACTAGGGTGGACCATAAAAATGTGTTTTTTGGCTTTATACTCTTTGTAAATGCGCTGATCACTGATTTCGAATCTTATGTTAGAATTTAAAAAAAATTTTGACATTAGGGTGGACCCTAAAAATCTGTTTTTATACTCTTTGCACATGCAGTGGTCGCTGATATGCAGAGTCTGCTGTAAGAATTTTAAAAAGTTTTTTGACACTAGGGAGGACTCTAAAGATGAGTTTTTTGTTTTATACTCCTAAGTAAGTCTAGCTTTCAATCCAACTTTTCAATCAATTTAAGGAGGAACATGATTAATGTTCAATGCTAAACGCCTTGTTGCGTCATGGAACAAACATAGCTGACAACGGTAACTGACTGTTTTATCTCTCATTAGAATTTGACATCTAAGTTTATAGTAAATGCATTTTTTTCCTAAAATATAAATGAAACTTTTAAAATTGATTGTTCTTTTACATATTTGCCTTGAAAAAATTATACATAATAATAAAAAAATAAAATTATACAGATTTTATTTCGAATTATATTTGGAGTGGGAAAAAAAGCGTAAGGAACTTCGTTCCTGATGCTGGTCCCCCGACCACACCACTTTTTTGCAATATTTTTTTCAAAATTATGAACTTTTGGTCCTGAAAGTACTCGTAGATTGAAAATATTTTTCTGCATTTGAATTTTTTTTTACTAAATATTTTAATAATTTGCTTTATTTTTTTTAATAATTATACTTTGCTTTTGATAGTCTTATTTGTACGAGTACCATAAGCTTTTTTATAGCTTCGAACCTTTATGCTTGGTTTTCACTATGTCATTTTCAGTGGTCAGTTGTTGTCAATCAAATTGAAGATAACAACATGCTGACATTTTTTTCCAACTTTGGCACTCTTGGAAAATTAAAAACAAATAAATTATTAAATGGAGCTATGCAGAAAATGTTGTAGAGTTTTATTGAGGTGATATTTCAGGTGATAAACTTTTGTGTCGTCATAAAAATGACATAGTGTAAGCCAAGCATAAGGATCCCCCCTTGCTACGTGCCTGCACCGATACCTTTATGAAAATTGCCTAAAAACTAAAATGCTTGCTTATTAAATATGTCCATATTCATACAAATACTTGTATTCATGTTGACAGCAACATTGCGGCCGCCATGCCACGTTGTCGCACACACATATCTGATGACATGCCGCGCCACACACTGGGGATTTCGCGGAAAAAAGTCAAATTGTCAACATAGTCTTCATGCAACATGCAGTGGTATTTTGATATTAAAGACTAAATGGTACAGTCAAATCAAAAACAATTACTTCAATCTGACTGGTAGTTTTATTTTTATGCCGTTTCAAACTCCGAACTTGTATGTTTTACCGAACTAACTTAATATAAACCTAAGAATTTCAAGACGAATATTATTTTACTATGTGAGCTAACGTGTTTTTTTTTTATTTTTTATTTAAAGTAGGATATGTCAATATACTAAAATTTAAAAAATAAACTCTGCAGAGACTTAATTTTTTTTTTTTTTTTTTTTTTTATGAACTTATAACTAAAATCCCGTTTTTTCCAAACATTTGAATCTGAAATTTTAGCTGTACTTGCCTATGTTTGGAAATCACTACTAATACATTGCCTCATATCTGTTCTTACATTTTTAATCAATTTCAACTGCGGCCAGGTGCGCCTTTCAATAAAACTTATATTTTTATACCCTACACTTGACAAAGTCAGGGTATATTAACTTTGTGCAAACGTTTTTAACGCATAGAAGGAGGCGTGGCCGGTATGGAAAAGTATATATATTCTTGATCAGCGTCAGCTCCTGAGTTGATTCAGCCATGTCCGTCCGTCCGTCCGTCCGTCCGTCTGTGTGATTATATCTTGCAAAGAATAAAGAGAACCAGGTAAGATATTTGAATGAAATTTAGCACACATATTGATATGGACCCGGGGATGAGCCCAATGATTTTTTTTGGATACGCCCACAATTACGCCCACCTCCCATACCACCAACTATTGAGAAAACACAAAAAATGGGCTAATAATTGAGCTAGAGAGACAAAATTTTGTATGTGTATATGTTTTATCAATTCTTAGTTGAGTACCAAAAATGGGCGTGATACGCCTACAAATACGCCCACCTTCCATACCACCCACAACACTCAAATTTTATATAAACACACTAATTCAAAGAGAACGTGTTAAAAGAAGTTGTGTTATAAAAAGAGTTTTACGACTGTTCGTGATTGCGCTAATTTTTGCCCCATGTCCATGTTAGAATAATAATACATAATAATAATAAAATTTATATGAAAAATTCGTTTGTTTTTATATGGGCGGTATATGATGGGCGTGGCCGATTTTAATGAAACTTTCACAAATTTTTTATTTTGTTAATTGTAATGTCTGTGCTAAATTTCAACATGTTCGGAGCAAAAAAAAAATGTTGTATGAATTATTAATTTTGAGTTATATGGGCGGTATATGATGGGCGTGGCCGATTTTAATGAAACTTTCACAACTTTTTTATTTTGTTAATTGTAATGTCTGTGCTAAATTTCAACATGTTCAGAGCAAAAGAAAAATTTTGTATTAAAAATTCATTTTGAGTTACATGGGCGGTATATGATGGGCGTGGCAGATTTTTATGAAAATTTATATTTTTCTTAATAACGTTAATTAAGTGCTAGGTGCCAAGTTTTATCACTCTACAAGCACTCCTTATAATTTTTTCCCAGAAATGTATGAAGCCATCCCCACTGTGCGCCACCCAAACTGATGGGAATATCATGTCATTCATGATGATTTCTTCCTGTAAACGTCCTGCGTTGATGTTACCAACAACATGCACGATAATAATGATGATGATGATGATGCTGAGGACGATGTTGATGACGATAGCAATGAATTGAGTTGTTATGCGAGTGACAAAATCACAACTTGTTGTTGCACATCCTCAACCAGGCGTATACAACGACAACCACAATAATAATAACAACAACAATAGCAACAACATCAACATCAACACTAGCATCCTTAGCATCCCTTAGCGTAGAGATGATGTTGTCTGCTCCATGCAAAATCTTGTCTTTGTTGTGGGCAACTCAGGCTGAAGTTTGCATGCATGTTGCGCTAAAAGCTGTTGCAAAGTTCTTGAATGTTGCTGCGCTAGCTGCTGCCGTGATTCTGATTGTGTTGCTGCTGCGCTTAGCGTAACGTAGCAGATGGCGTTGATGTTTTGGTGGCGTAGCGTGTCGTAAATGGAAGTCTTTTAGTAGGGGGTGGATTTTTTTCAAAGCTTTCTAGCCGCTTCGCACGTTGGTCGTTTTAGATTAACACTTTTGTGTGCTGGTTGTTGGTCGCAAAGTTGAGTTGCAGTGTTTCAGTTTTGCGGTTTTTTCACTTTAACCATAATTCGAAGTTGTGGGATTGACTTCATTTGATTTTTAACTGTCATCAGTGGCGGAACTGATTGCGGACAATTGTCGCCGGCGGGTCTTTTAAGCGTTTAAGGACGGTCGTAATTAATTGATATAACTCCTTCGTGCTAATATAACTCAAATAAAATTAATTTAAAAAAATTAAGGTAAATACTTATAAGGCAGAGTGTTGAAACAGTTAAGTTTTCAGTTTGTACTATAACCGAATCAAAGTGATAAAAATAGTTGAATTATATGTTAAAACTAAGATATCGAAAGTCTGAGATTAACTTGTGACTTTTAACCAAACAAAGTCACTTGTTTTGTGTGAATACCGTGTGTTAAATGGATCTGAAACAAGCTTTCGGCGAAGCAAATTCACGTCGTCGACAATGTTTTTTGTTATTTGTTTTGCTACAAATGTATGAAAAAGTTAATAACAACGAAGTTAAAACAGTTTAAATTTTCCCCAAAAAAAATTTAATTTAAACTAGAATTTTTAAGGTTAATTGTTGCCTTGAAATGTATCTTAAAATATATTAACATTTGGGCGGTTCACAGAAAAAATTATTTAATCTACACATTTTAAAAAAATAATTATTTTTTATCCTTTAAAAACTAAATTATATCAAAATAATTATATTTTTTTGAAAATTTCTCTTCTTTACATTTTTTTTTATTACTTTAAACGCTAAAGCAAAGAGGTACATTTTTAGAAGTGAAGTATTTATGAATCAACCTAAAAAGTTTGATTTTAACAGAGTTTTAAACAATAGCAAATATATTGCCACTTAACAGATTATTAGAAATTTTTAATTAAATTTATTGCAATTTTAAACAGAATTAAATTTATTTAAATTTTAAATTTTATAATTTAATATAATAGTGTATAATGTATTGCAATTTAAAAGAAAATTACATTTTATTGCGGTTATCAGAGTTTGTGACCATTTGTGACCATTTAAACTGATGTAAAATTAACATGAAAATTCAATTGTTTGTTTGCAGCATATCCAAATTTTTTTCGTATATTTACAAATAACTCAAGAACGAAAACGTAGGTGCTGGAAAGATAAATTGTCGAGGAAAAAGTTTGGTGTCAGTTTATTTTAGGAATAACTTCAAAAGAAGTGCGCTATAATCAGTAACATTCCTAAAAAGGTAAGAACTTTTCGGACTTTTTGCTTAAAATGCTCCGCAAATAACTGGAAAATCGTTTATTCATCAGAGAAAATATTTTCGGCTTTTTTCAAGAACATAAAATTGTACGTTATTTGAGTACATATCACGTAGTGTGACCGATTCGACCTTTAAAAAAATTTCAAAATTCTTAGATTCAGAAAAAATTCCAATAAAGGAAAACATCTTGTGATTATATTGCGACTGTTCCAACTTCTCAGTTCTATCACAATTTTTGTTTAAAATATTTTAAAGTTAAGAAGTAGGAATTCTGGTGTTCCGACTTTTAACAATTTTTTACATATGCTTAAGTTGTGAGAATTTAAAAACAAAATGCACTTTTGTTCAATGAAATTAAACGTAGAATGTGACTGTGCCAAAAGATTTTGGAAAAATATATGCGATAAATAGATGCGAAGTATAGTGATGCAGAACGTGTAACAAAGGGTACCACGAGATAAGGAAGGTGAAATAAACCTGTCTTTAAGTTTTCAATTTTATTTAATTCTGTGGTCATTTCGGCTAAAAAAATAAAGTGCCTATGATTCATTTGCTCTAGATCTACCTCTGTCCACCTCTGGGTCAAAAAGGGTGTTTTTAGTCGTAGTTTTGTTTCTCGTGATGTGATTGCAGAAAAATTTTAAAATTTGCATAAAGGTAATTGAGGTAAGAACATTTAAACCTGCCATTTGGTTAAATAAACCTGATTCAGTTCGACACTCGGCAAATAATTGTTTCCGAAGACAAAAGACCTCTTTCAACCCGAATAGCCTCCAAACTGCATGCGGTGAAGACAATTATTTCTCCAGAATTGCAGTGTGTAAAACGGGACATTGTTTTTAAATTAAAAAAATGCAACGCTGTGCCGCTTAACTAATCTCAGTAGTTGTCAAACCCGAACAAAAATAGTTGAAATCAGTTGTTTCGTTTTTCTGTTGAACTATACATTCATATTCCACATTATAAATATTGCTTCTCCACAGTAATTAAACTCGTTTTCTGTTTGTTTGTTTAACCTTTATACAAATCTAAACGGCTCAACGTATTACGCTCAAACTAGGTATACATAGTAAGTGTATTCTAGATTAAATTGTTACATACTTAGTTTTTGCCACGCCACCTTCGAAATTATTGAACCAACGATAATTTTTGATTATCATACTTTTTACTATCAAAGTTTTTTGTGTAAAAAATTTTGGTTATTTTGACATCAAAAAAACTAACTTCTGTGAAGATAGCCCAAAATGTTCAGCCCAAGTTTTTGCCGAATTTGCCGTAAATCATATTTGAATATTAAATTCGCCGCCGTTACAAAATTGAGTTAAATTGAGTTTGATAAAAAATGTACATTTATTCGATAAATTTGTCATCTCTTCTCCAAATTGCTATCAATCGTCCTTCATATCTACGGCCATATGATCATAGTCCAGGGTTCAATTCCTTTTTATAGAATTTCACCACATTCTCGTTATTGTTTGTAAATCCAGGAAACGCTTCGAACTACAAAACTTAGTTAAAGTAAAATTTTTTTTTTCTAAAAACGAAAAAAATTATGTAAAATTAAAAGGTACCAAATCGAATGGCACTATGCTCAAGTCCCGCTCTATCGTCCTTTGTACCTAAATTTGGGCTTTAGTGCAAACAGTCCTGATTTTTGTATGAAAGTAAGAATTGCACACCCCAAAATTTGCCCCAAAACAAGAAGTTCCATTTTGGATTTGAGATATGTGATAGCTGATGACAAACTGATTATTTTAGTCCCTAATCCCGAAATTGCTATCTATAGTTCTCATACCGTAAAATGGTATTGAAGTAAAATAATCAGTTCAGAAAAAAAAATTATTTTCGAAACGAATAAAACTATAGAAGGTTTTCACCTTCCGTAATTTAACCAAAAAGAGTTGTCCTGAAGTTATGGCAATACTGCTTATGATCTAAATGTTCTCACACATAGTGCCAACTCTTTCAGCCTCATGTAAATTGACTATTTCTATCGAAACGAAAAATATGCAAAAAATTATGACTCTTTTCAATAATTGCATTGTTGAAGGTCAACTTATTTTGCCTAAATAAGTAAAAACAATTGAAAATTTATTTGAAAAACTAATATGTTGCTTTGCAATGATTTTTAAATTGTTTCTTTTTCATTTAGCAACTAGGTTAATACACACTTAATATTATAAAGCATATTCTCCAGTAAATATTATTTACATAATTAGTAGAAATACAGTTTTCAGCTGCTTATTTATTGTGGATATCTATATGGCTCTATGGCTCTATGGCTCTATGGCAATATGGTAGAACTATTGAAAATAACGGCGGAGGTCTAAGTTCAATTCCAGTCTAAATTTTTTTTTTTTTTTGTATTAATATTTTTGAAGCATGGATTTTTTAAATTTTTTAAACAATAAATCACATATGAACGCCATCCACACAAATGCTATACACGCTGTTTTTTTTATTAACTAATAAGTTTGCAAAACGGGGAAATATGAATAATTATGATCATAGTCCAGGGTTCAATCCCTGGTTAAGACAATAGCTTTTTTTAATACATATGTATTATGTTTATAAATATTTTTTAAGAAAATTGTTTTTTATTTCTTTTTAAAAATAGCAATAATTTATTCAACAAATATCGTAAAAACGACGCATCATTTATTACAAGTTTCGGGGGGAAAATTCTTATTTTTTTAAAAAAATCACGATTTTTTGCACTTCAGCCCAAAATTAGGTACCAAGGACGATAGAGCGGGACTTGAGCATAGTACCGTTCGATTAAACACATAAAAATACATTTTTGAACAAAAATTTAGATTGAAACCTTTTCACCTGCTATAGTTTTATTCGTTTTAAAAATAATTTTTTTTCTGAACCTATTATTTTACTTCAAGACCATTTTACGGTACCAAGGACGATAGAGCGGGACTTGAGCATAGTGCCAGTTAACCCTTGGACAAATACATAGTTCTGGCCAGGCATATTTCATTTTTGAACGTTAATTAAACATACTTCTAGTTTAGATAGATACCTGTATTTCCCGGTAGCCGCCTAAAAATTGTTTGCTTTCTATTTAAAAAAAAAAAATAAAAATATCGTTCTAACACGAAGAAAACTGCAAAAAAGTTTCCCCTCGAACAAGCACATATGCCTGGCCAGACCCCTATACAATTTGTATGAAATAAATTATTGTTATACACATTTTGGGTTATTTTTCTGCAAATACAATGCAGGTTGTTGTTTCCAAGTATTTTTTTTATATTTTTGGTTGTTTTTATGTGAATTCAATGCAGATGTTTGCTTCCAGGTAGTTTTTGTGTTCATTTTTTTCTTATTTCTTTCTTTCGTTTGTGATTTTGGTTTTGAGTTTTGAGTTTTAGTTTATTATTGAATGCTGAACATACAACATCGACAGTCCGAAATATAAAATTTTTGTGCGGAAACTAAAGTGAAATTATTACTATTGTTATGGCAGAGGATCTTGAATTTGTGTACAATACGCGCTTGCGTACAGGCAGCCTTACTGATAATTTCCAACAACAACTATCATCAGCGTTACAGCGTGATTTCGCACTTCACACAGAAGCAGACGAAGAACTAGATTTATTTGAAGACCAAGGCGGTGAAAACACAGATTTTGTGCCCGAAGATGACGACTCGGACATTGAATATGAATTGGAAATTGAAGCAAATGAAATATTCGACAGCGATGAAGAATCCGAAGAAGAAAGTGAGAATGCACCAACTCTAGCTGCAGAGGGTTTTTTGCTTGGAAAAGATGGTACCAAGTGAAGTACAGCTAAGCCCGCTACAGTGAGATTCCGCCAGCACATCATGCGTTTCAAGGTTTTCTTTTCACCGAATATTACGCTCATCATCGTAACACAAAGAAATCTATATGGAGAAAAATTTACACGCAAATGGAACGCAAAACATGCAAGCTGCACACCACGAGTATGGGTTGATATGACAAGTATTGAGCTTGACACTTTTGTTGGGATACTATTGGCTTTGGTGTCAGTCATAATACTATGCAGCTTTCAAGATTGATGTGGCAAACTGATGCAATTCCAATATTCCGTGCAGCCATGTCATATACACGATTTGTTACTTTGATGCGCTGTATTCGATTTGACGATAGTCGTACGCGCGCATTTCGTCAACAAACCGACAAAGCTGCTCCCATTCGCGACATATGGAACTTCTTGAATAACAATCTTGCCAGTAATTTTGAACCATACGAAAGTGTAACCATCGATGAGCAGCTATTTCCTTACCGTGGGCGCAAAAAGTTCACGCAATACATCCCATCAAAGCCCGAAAAGTATGGCATACAAGTATGGTGGGCATGCGATGCGAAAACCAAATATCCGTTGCAAGGATACAGTTTTCCTTGCAACGGATATTTGGTTTTCGCATCGCATGCCCACCATACTTTTATGCCATACTTTGCGGGCTTTGGATACAGTTTGGATACAGTTTTCCTTGCAACGAATATTTGGTTTTCGCATCGCATGCCCACCATACTTTTATGCCATACTTTGCGGGACTGGTAAAGAGGAAGAACAACGAGAGACGAACCAAGGCGAAAATGTGCTCATGAGTTTGGCTAATCGATACGACAACAGCGGCAGAACTATTATTGCTGATAACTTCTTTACAACATTAGACGCAGCTAAACGTCTTTTGTCGATTGGACTAGCATACGTTGGCACCATTAGATCCAACAAAAGGTTTCTTCCCAAAGAAGTGAAAAAAGACAGCAAATGGCCAGTGCTTTCATCTGTGTTTGGTTTCTATGATAACCTTGTATCACTGTGCAGCTACGTTCCAAAGAAGAACAAAGTAGTAAATCTACTATCCACTGTGCACTACACCGAGAAAGTTGAAGGCGTAGCAAAAAACCGGAAGCTATATTATTTTACAATTCAACAAAGACCGACGTTGATACAGTGGACCAAATGATAACGCATTACTCCACAAAACGGTCAACCAGACGTTGGCCATTAGCATTTTTTTGCAACATGATAGACATCATGGGATTAGCCGCTTACATCATATGCAATGAAAATACAGAAGAAACCAGAAAAGAGAAGCTACGAATGTTCTTGAACACGCTAAGTACACAATTGGTGCTTGCTACTACTGAAAATCGCATGAACAACAACCATATTTTGGGAAAACATTCAACCCGTTTGGCCATTGAATCATTCTTTGGAAGGCCGTTGAATATTCCCAGTAACATGCTGCCTAACCAACAAAGCAGCCCTAGGACACTGAATTCCAGAAAAGATTGCAGAATTTGTGCCACGCAAGACGAAAAGCTGCGTAGGAAGATACGTTTTTACTGCACCAAATGCACTAATCCTGTGTGCCAACAACATTCTAAAGTTGATTATACTTGTTTTTCAAGCATTCCACAAAATGGATAAAAAATTTTTTCATTTAGGTAGCTACATATATCAATAAATAAAAAAAAAAGTCTAAAGACCAAAATAATAAACGAGCATACTTAGAAATTCAAAGTTACGGTACACTTTTTGCCATACAAATGCATAAAAACGTATAGGGGTCTGGCCAGGCATATGAGTTTGTTTGAAGGTTTCAGAATATGTGTTTGACAGGGGTTAATGTGCCACATTAAAATGCATTTTCGAACAAAAATGTAGAATGGAAACTTTTCCACTTCTTTACTTTTTTTTCGTTAAAAAAATTTTAAATTCTGACATTCACACAAAAATATTTATTTTTTGCACTTCAGACCAAATTCTACTATATAGGTTGTATTTTTGCATTATTGTACGTATTTCCTTAATTTTTTTTCTTTTAAAAGAAATTATTTAGCTATTTTTGCCACTTTAAATAAGCTGCGGCGAATTAAAATGTTTGGGTGGAGTTTTACGGCGAATTCAAAAGTTGGGCTGAGTTAAAAAATTTGGGATGAAGATTTTGGGTTAACTTCACACCGGTAAAAACAAACGTATCTTAAAAATTGTAGAAATTTTTAGTGCAACGACTTTTTCATAAAACATCGGTATATAATGAGAAAAAAGACATTAAAATCAAAGTTTGGACTTCCGATGCAAATATCTCCACTGTCCAATAATATATTTCATTCAAATCTTTTTGTACAAAAGTTCACTAAAAACACTTCACAAAAATAGTTTAAACTGTACCGTTAGGTCAGTGTATATATGTTTTATAATTTTGTCAAAAAAAGTCCAAAATATTTACTTTTTACTCAAAAAATTACTCAAAAATTATTTTTGTTGTAAAAATTATATCAATTAAGAGTTGCATATATCATATAACATAGCATTTATTTGCAAACATTTTTCCAGCAAACCTCAAAAATTATTTTACTGTTTTTGTCAGAAAAAAAAACAAAGGTTTGATTTTTTTCGTGAAATTTATTTTTTCCAAAATATTTTTTTTTATATTTTTTACAAGAAAGTCAAGCCTCAAAACTAATTTATGTGAAAAAATTACCCCAATATCTTTGTATGGCTTAAAATCTCTTTATCATACCAAAATATTAATGAAACTATTAAGTTTTGTTTTAAAATTTCCTATATAATTTGAACTCCCTCATTTATCTCTAAGAATGCAGTTGTGTGTCTAGATTAATTACAAACATTTTGGTTTACATAAAATCTTCCTTTTAGTAACCTAGGAACCTAGTAATCTTAGATTTTTGCCTCCCCACCCCCCGCCCCTCCTGTTAAAATTGTTTTGTTGTGATGGCTCTATTTCTTTTCACTATTGTGTCATATTGACCGCATTCAGCGCAGACAACTGTTGTGAACTGTAATGGTAGTGCTACCTTAATGAGCGATGTTTTTCTCTGAATATGTTGCTACTCTAAACGTCACAAAATAGATTTAATTGAATTACATTTAATTTTGTATGTAATTAATTTTATTGCAAAGGTTTCTCACTTCAATTTGCTGGGTTCTTTCAGTGTTTATGAATTTAACAGCGTCAGTAGCAACATCCGACAGTTAATTCAATAGTTCTATCCTTGTAGCATAGATTTTTTTCGCTCGATTAAAAGGCGTTCGCTACCTGGCCAGTTTCAGTGAGCGCTCCCAAAATTGTACCATTCAGCGAATTTTTACACAACAGTTGCCCACTGTTGTCTGCGCTGAATGCGCCCATTGCAAAAGTAACCAAAGAATGCCGTGCTGCATTCGGCGAAATGTCTATTAACTATAACTATTTTAACATTAGCTTGACATGGGTACCTGGCACCAGGGCATACATGGAAATGAAAAAGCTGATGAGCTTGCTAGAAACGGTATATTGGTGACTTCAATGTTTCAGAACTCATCGAGCTGTCAAACTACTGTCATACTGCGCGCAAAGAGTACACCACATCTTAAGCCAATACAAGATGGGCTGTACTCTCAACATGCAGAACAACAAGGCTTATCTGGCCGACTCTAAAACTAAAACTAATCAGATTAAAAAACATGTCAGCTGTCAGATTTAAAAACAATTACATATTAGGGGTATTCATGATGTTGCGTATTTGACATTACGTTAGGTATTTTGAAACAAATACAAGATATTATCGAAGGTGCGTTCAGAATAAGTGGTAAAGCTTACCAATTTAGTATCAAAAATTTATGATAAATACACCACATCATGAACAACCCCAATATTATTTTGCGACTTGGCAGCTTTAAATTTTTGTGCTGTTACAGACTCCATACTGGGAGTCATCGCAAATGACTTCAGCAGAAGCTGCAGGGACGAGGAGGAAGAAGAAACCATCTTCCCACCCTCTATGTTCCTGTCCCGCGATCGCTAGAAGAAGACACAAATATCTGGGATCGTTCTTCTTTTCCTAGATTGACGAACTGTTAAGGACAAGCGTCAAACGTCTTATAAGCTTCACCAAAAGCTCAATATGGTTCAACTCGGACTGAGGACCAAGTGTGTAGCGGTATCATAATTTACCTTATTGGACTAAGTAAGCCGTGGTACGTGCGGTATGGTTTAAGCAAGTGCAGCGGCTGCCATCTCAACCTAACTAGCCCAGGCAGAATTAAATATACTAATATCGCCTGTGGTCGAAATTCGACCAACTTTCTGATATTTCTATCGTTTTTCTCATTCTGAGGCATTGACCTTGCCTTAAGAAAATGTGTTGTACTAAGAAAATCTTAAGTTTCGAAAGAAAGCAACAGTTTTCGAGATATCATCATAACTTTTATATCAAAATTTTTTCGGAATTTATTTTTTGTAAATAAAAAATTTCCTATTAAAAAAATTCTTATTGTAGGGTATCCGTAAGAGATAGCGAAAAATGTTTTTCCTACATTGTATTAATATCTAAAATTTCCTCCTACGCCATGTTCTTCCATTTCTTATAGTTTAGGTTTTACTTCAGAAATATTATTTAAATGCTCATAATTCAGGTCAAAGGTCACATAACTAATCGGTGAAAAGTCTTCTCCCTACTTTAATTTATTTAAAAAAATTATCAAAATCGGTTCAGGGACACGGAAGAACGGTTTCTCCTACGGCTATTTTTATATATTTTTATATATAGCGAAATGGCTTAAAACATAGATTTGTGTATATAACTTTGGAATGGTTTGAAATATTTGAAAATTGTTTCATAGAAATTATTTTTTAAGCTGTATAACTTTGTAGAAGATATAAAACCAATATTTTGAAAAATTTAATTACCATCAAAAAAATCATAGGGGTAGCTCATGATTTTCGATGATAGAAACTGTTTATTGAATTATGTGTCAAAATGAAGCAATTTCTGGAAATAAATGATTTGCCATATGAAAGAGTGTGAAAAAATAAAATTTTATAAGAAAAAAAAATTACAACAACAAAAACGTTTGGCCTATTTTTGGAGCAAAAACTGAATATTTTAGAGGTATTTTTAAAACCATATAAAACAATGAATTGGTGAGATAACGGTAAATATTTTCTTATTTCTCCAAAGTCAATTAATTGATCTTTCATCCAAAGAAAATTTGATGAAAATCGATTGAAAAATGGCCAAGATATTTGCTTGCAAAATCAAAACTTGAAATTTCAATCGTTTTTTTCTCATTCTGAGGCGATAACCGTGCTTCAAGGAAATACGTTGTACTGAGAAAATCTAAATTTTTTGAGATATCTCAATAATTTTGATGTCATTATAACGGGAATTTTTTTAAACATATTATCCAAGAAAAATATTGACAAAAAAAGCTTTCATATATACCGTTATATTTCTGAACCAACGACGTTTCATACAAAAATACGTTGTACTAAAAACATCTATAGTTTTCGAGCTATTACAATAATTTTCATGTCAAAATAACGGAAATTTTTCATAATTTGCTATTTGTAAGAAATTTCACCATCACAATATATATTCACACTTTTAACATAAAAAATGCTTATTATAGGGTATCCGTAAGAGATGGCGCAATATGTCGGTTTAGATTTTATTTAATAAATGCTTTTTTACGCTCATATTGCAGGTTGAAAGTCACCAATCTAAAATGTTATCATACTGTGCAGCCAGATCTTTCATTTGATACCTCATTCACTATTCTACCTATTCCTAGCCCTGAGATTCCTTATTAAAAATAATACAAACTTTCAACGTCAATATTTCGGGTCAGAGGTCATAAATTTAAAATCTAAAATGATTCTGCACATATAGGGCGCAGTACCTTTCGAATGATATAAGTTTCATTGCCCTTAAGCGCTGATTATAATAGACGGAACGGAACGTTTTAGAATGTTGAGAAATGTCACTTTACAATCTATTGCATGAGTTTCTTATGAGATCGATTATAATAAGACGGAACGGAGTGGCACGTGACGTTGAGATCTATAGATTTTTGATTTTTCTGCTGCGTTCCGTTACGTTTTGAGCAAACACTTTATGTTGACAGATGCTAATATTAATTTTATTCTGCATTTGTTTTGTTTTCCGTATTTTTGATAAAATTTGATTGAATTCATGTTTTAAAATAATAAGAAAAGAAGAATTGATGGAATTTGTTTTGTAATAAAATATATTTTAGAAAAAAATTAACTTCTCTTTCGTTGCTATTATAATCGCCACTCCGTTTGAAACCGTTTCGTCCCGCCACAATGACACTTGACTCCGTTCCGTTCCGTCTATTATAATCAGCGCTTTATTCTAAAATTAATATCGAAAAAGTGTACGACAACATTTGATGTTTGCCTATTAATATATAAGATTTTGGCGTCGTTTTATTTAATTTTTTTTTACATTTTTTTTTTTAAAAAAGATCAAAGAACCAAGGCATGCGCCTTATACAAACAAGGTTTGGTCTTTGACCTGAAAGGAAAGAGATAGATTATTTAGAGGAATTGATCGGAACCATATGTGAATTATATATTAGGCGAAACAAACGTGAAAGACAATTCGAATTGCTTTTAACCGAGGTTAGTGTTATGCCTTAACCTCGGCAAGCATTTCCAGCCCTTAGGTGTCCCTGTCCTAGAAGCAGTGGAACAGTATTTTCCAGAGCTTCCGCAAAATCATAACAGAGATGGTATAAAATTATTGAAGGATCATTGGAATAAGCGTACTGAAGTTGAGGGAGATTATATTGAATAAAAAACTAATTCATTTAAAAATGTACATTCTTTAATTTTGGCTTTCAATACTTTTCAGCCAACCTGTATTTTTTAAACCTCTCTCAAAAACAAGATTTGAAGTCTCTTAAGATATAATTTTGGAGTTAATTTCTTAATATTCATAGTACATTTTGATATCCTTTGCCAAACGGAAAATGTCTCACACCGAGCAAAACCTACATTTCTTGGTAATTTATAACGCTTAAATTTCGGCGTTAACAACGTTTCGTGTCAGTCGAATGTGTAAATCGAGTTTTAACTGACTCAGACGTAAAAGGTCGAACATACGCACGAACTAACTGTACATGTTCATCCATCAACTCATTAAAATCTCTCATAACGTACCGAGTTCACATGTGTATCCTTACGGTGGGCGCACAAGGACATTAACGCACACATGTACACATACCTACACATGTACATGCAGTACACATATTAACACACTGTTACAGCACACCATCAAGTGGCATCCATTTAAATATAAAAGGGTTCAATTCAAATTCGATTAGACCGGAGTAAAAGTTCGGATTTTATAACTTGATTCACTCACTGAAGCACTCATTTATCGAAACTCAGCATCTCCCTGTAGACACCGTACCATGGTTTTGCCCGTACAAAGGTTACAGAGTTTTTCGTAACTGCCAAAGGGGTAGTTTGGTGCTACTGCTGCTGCTCTGTGACAAGTTATTTTTCATCACATTTGCATTTTGTAGAATTTCAATTGAATGTGTAGTATATTTTCATAGATGGATATCTGGCTCAACAGACACAAAAACAACAAAGTGCTACAAGTGGCACATTATTTTGAAGTGCAGCGTGCCACGCTGATGGCTTGTTGTCTAACGTTGCAATCCACTGAAGTAACCGTTGCGCCGCAACGGTCTCAATGGTATCCGTAGCTTGTCGACAAGTCACACAACAATTCGACATGATGCGTAAAGGACATCACAGCGTGTGAGGAAGAATTTACGCGTGGTCGGTCGCTTACTGCTACTAATCATTGAAATATTTTTGGGGTTGAAATTAGAAGTTATGCAGTTGGCTTGGTTGGATTTTGTCGTAATTATGTTAAGAGGTTGTTTACAAGTCGTGAACAGGAGTTGAAGTGGAGATCAAACTACTCAAAATGGCCTAATATCGAAATTATTATTGATTTTATATAGCATAAAAAGCTAATAGCATAAAAGTTAATAGCATAAAAAGCTAATGAAAATTTTTAGAAAATGAGAATCTGTTGAAAATTTCGAACAACTGTAATCGAACATCTAGACATACTAGAGTTCGCCAGTGGTCGAAATTCCACCTTTTCGCATACACTCTCTGTTGATTCGATACAAAAATAATGTCAAAAACATATGTTTTTCATAAAAATTTGGCATCACTTTTACTTTCCTAATTAATTAACCACCAGTTCTCTCGCTCAGAAGAGAGCGCAATGTGAGAAAAAAATTAAAAATAGAAAAAAGTACCCCTTTCTACGCTCATTTGAGAACGTATGTATGTCCCGGTTTATACTCGTCAAGAGTTGACAGTCAAGTCTTACCTTTCTAGATAAAAGACGCGTACATCAACGTGAGAGAAGAGCAAGATTAAAAGAGAATGACCAAGAATTGACGTCAATTCTTGACGAGTATAAACAGGGACTAAGCAAACTCATATCACAGTGTCAAGAAAAAACCTAACGAAACAATGCCAAACGTTTACCTCTTCTTTTTGTGCGGATCTTCTATGTGTATATGAATCCATACTCCTTCTCCCTACTCTTATTCATTTACAAATAAAATTATCAAAATCGGTCGATAAACACGGGAGCAATTGGTTCTTATCTGTTTCACCTACTATATAAATTTATTTATCTGTATACAGATAACTTTGGAGTGGTTTGTAATACTTGAACATTATTACAACATAAGCTATTTTTAAGCTGTAGAAGGAGCATTCTATTGTGACTACTGGGACATTTGACTCCAGAATATGATCAACTATGAGTTATATCGATGTCATCATTACTTTTATAGCAGTAATACCCACAGAAGGGGCATTCCATTGTGACTACTGGGACATTTGACTCCAGAATATAATCAACTATGAGTTATAACTATGTCATCATTACTTATGTAACAGTGAAATATATTTTAAGACAGAAATAAATTGTACTATTGTGCAATATTCCTTTAAAATAAAGGCAAAACAGTTTCTATATTTTGTGTTACTACCCAGCAAAAAAGTGCTCCCGAAAGAAAGTAAAGTGGAAGGGATGGAATTCAAGACTTTCCATACCCAGAAGGCATGTCATTGTATAATGCTTTCCTTAGTCTTCTCTAGAAATGCTTTCAGAATTTTTTCAATGGAAGATTTATTTGATCCCTTCAATGAAAGGATTCTCGTAGGTGTTTTCCAGGAAAACTTTAAGAAGGCATTCCATGGAATGAAATGGTTTTTGTGGTTAGGGGGGTTTAAAAAATCCCATGGAATGTATCCTTTTTCATAATTTTCTCGCAATTTTGGTGTTGGAAATGAGAAATACTTAGGTTTTTTTGAGTGTTTCCAAAAATATCACGTAAAATATTCATTTTCCCTATTTTCACGGCATTTTGGCGTTGGAATTAGGAAGTGGTTGGGTTTTTTGGGGGTTTAAAAAATCCCACGGAAAACATTTAAAACATGTATCATGATTATATACAAATTTTAAGAAGAAGCCAAATTGCATCTATAGAATGTTTTCTGGAAGCAGTATCCCTAAGAATGCATGTCACATTTGTATCAAAAATTTTGCTGGGTATTATTTGAAATGATGTGACTACTGGGACACTGAAAAATCGGACTCATCTTAATTACATAGCAAAATTTTTGTTACAAATGTGATATGTATTCTTAGGGACACTCTTTCCAAAAGACATTCTATAGATCCAATGCAATTGTGCTTCTTCTAAGCCTTATCAAGAAATGCTTTCCAGAAGCATTCTCATAAGCCACTTCTCAAAGACATGCAAATAGCATTTAATTTCAATTATTTTTTTGATGTTTTTTTTTTTCATTTTGCGAGAGATTTTTCAAACCCCCAACAAAAGTCAATCACTTCCTACTTCAAACACCAAAATGCCGTGAAAATCGGGGAAAGGGATATTTTACGTGGATTTTTTTTAAACCACCAACAAAACCCAAACACTTTTCATTTCCAACACTAAAATCGCGAGAAAATCGGGAAAAGGGATGTTTTCCGTGGAATTTTTTAAGCCCCCCTAACCACAAAAACCATTTCATTCCATGGAATGCCTTCTGAAAGTTCTCCTCAAAAACACCTACTACAATCCTTTCATTTGAGGGTTCAAAGAAATCTTCCACTGAAAAAATTCTGAAAGCATTTCTCCCAATGACACGCATATGTTAAAAGAATACCTGCTGGGTATGAAAGTGGAAGGAATGGAATTCAAGACTTTCCCTTCCACTTTAGCTTCTTATGGAATCACTTTTTTTGCCGGGTAGTATACCATAATAACAAATTAGTATGCTTATCTTTGTAGATAAAGTATAAATATATTACAAATTGTGACTACTGGGACAATGTGACTACTAGGTATTTGTGACTTGCGGGACAAATAAAAATATTTGTTAATAATAAGTTATTTTAATCAGTTTTATTATTATTTATATATTTTTTTTGTAACACATACGAAATAAATCAGAAGCTACGAAAAAATAATTACCTCTAAGTTAGGTTAGGTTAGGCGACAGGTCTTTAGACTATCCCACTTAGACGATATTATTTGTCCGTTGTGATACCACAGAATGGGAGAAGGGAGTAATCGAGTGAAACTTTTGTGTAGGATGTTTTTAAAGTGGCTGAAGCTGTAGAAACATTTAATATTAATTCTGAATCAAGTGTTATGCCTTGACCTCACTCAAATAAAGTTACTAAGCGTTCCTCTCCACAAACTTTACCTAACAACACCTTTTTTGATTAGAAATAAGGCAAGAAAGGTAATAGCGTAGGACCATGGCCCGGCTAGGCTTCGAACCCGGGACCCCTGAGCGACAGTCAAGCGCTCTACCACTAGACCATCGAGGCCGCCTAGAAAATTACCTCTAACTTTATTATTTAAAGAAAATGTTGACTTTTTCTCCAAATTGGTAAGATTTAACCTGACAACAGTTTTATAATAGGACATAAGACACATCCTTCCCGTATGTGGCGCAAAACTCTGCTTCATTGCCCAAAGTCGATCTTAAAAACAGTTTATCACCTCGTCTTTCTCTTTTTCATTTTGAGATCTTCTTTACAGAAGACATTTAAGTGCCTGAATTGGCTTTTGCGTTTATACTTGGCCCAACCACATCTGTAGCTTCAACATTCAATTCAACATTGAGTCAAAAGGAATGATTAATACATATATCTCCTCGGTATTTAAAATAGTGGTGCCTTTGTTAGTGCGGATTTTAACAGCTATTTTACACTTAAGTTAGAAATAAAGAAGCTTTAACTATTTCATTTTGGAACGGAACATTTACTTTCAGCTGAACACAACGGCATTGAAATAAAGTCAGGCAGTTCACCGTGACTACTGGGACACATTTCAAACTATCTTGAAAGCAGTATATGAGCACCTTTACTATTAAGAGAAGTTTTAATAGTACACCACATGTTTATCATTACTTCTAGGAAGTATTGAATTTATAAAGTCGTGTTTCAGGTTAGGAAAACAACTTTTATATATTTTTGCGTGACTACTGGGACATGCGACTTGCATCTGTTCAAAGAAAAAATCCATAAAAGCCAACATATCTTTTCGCTTTATTTCTGTATAAAAAATTAGTTTTTCCAAGCTTTCTATAGAAGACATGCGCCTTGTTTCTACAGTTGATAGAATAGAAGAAAAAAATGTTGCAAACATGATAGGGGTATTCACGATGTGGTGTATTTGTGATAAATTTTTTCAAAATTCACAATACTTCCAACTTATTGTAAACGAACCTTTCCTAAAGTATTGTATTTTCAAAATCAGCTGATTTTTGTATGTACTTTAATGTATAAAATGTAATTAATATGTTTCAAATATTAATTTAAATCATCATTTAACTAAAGAAAATCATAAAAAAACTGAACAGAAACTCTAAATTATATTAATTTTTATTAAATAAACTCAGCGTAGCGCGTAGCTTCCTCCATGTTGAATAGAAATGCTTTTGCGATCAGCTGATCTAATACACAATTAGGGTATTCACAAGGTGTGCTAGCATGCCATATTGTCATTAAGATTTTACAACTAAAATTTACAAGATAAATAAATGCAAATAAGAAACGACACTTCAATGAACATTTCTTTCAGAGTTGTAATATCTTAGTACTTTTTTATATTGAAGGCAACAATAAAATGTTTAAACTGGTGTAAGATTTTAGGACAATATGACATTATGACATGATGTAAACCTTATGATATATTGGATGATAGAAACTGTGTTGAAATTTAGCTTTTTTTGCAGATAAATGATGTATCATTTGAAAGAACGTGGAAAATGATAATTTAAAAAAAAAAACTAGTAAAGAATTGTCTTCTTTAAATAATCTTCTTAAGTTAAAATACCCCCACGGCCTTATTTTTGTTTATTCGAAGTCTTGAATGTTGTATTATTTTGATGACATCACTTTTATAAGACGTGGTTTTTATCGAAATATTTCACATTTGGAACTCAGAGTCCTTTTTAATTATTAAAGCTTATGTGCACGACATCAAATTTAAACATTTATTTTTTTTGGAATTTATAAAGGTTTTACTATTATGATGACTTCACTTTGTATGGGAGGTGAGTGGAATTTTTAGTTTTTTTTACCAATTTCCTAGCAACGAGTGCATAGTTAACATTCAAACTTATTTGCAAAATTTTAAGCCATTGCACTTAATTTTGTAGAATTTAAGGAAATTTTGCAGTTTTCATAAAGTCGCTTTGTATGGGAGGTGGACGTGTTTTTCATTAAAATCTTACAAATTTCATACTCAAAGTGCGTATTGAGCGTTAAAGTTTATGAGCAAAATTTGAGAATTTAATTTGAGTATGAGTCATTCGAATAATTTTTGTGAAATAAGTCACCTTGTACGGGAAGTGGAAAACGTTTTCGAGAGTTCTTCTAACTTTTAAGACCCCGAATGTAGGAATCAAATTTTCGATCAGGGGTCGAACTACAGGATCCGTGATCGAGCAAAATTGTACAAGATTGATAGGCACTTGTCTCGTCGTGCCCTTCGTAATTTTGCTCGATCACGGATGCTGTAATTCGGCCCCAGGTCGTAAATACACATTTGAAAAAAACCACCCAAAAATTATTTAGGTTAGGTTAGGGATAGATAGTAGAGTAGGGTCATTCCATATTAAATCAGCCAACTTTTAAATTTAATCTTTCAGATTTGTGTGATTTCTTTTTGTATGTAGTGCTTGTAATATGCATCAAACTGTATACCATTTTTTTTGCGAAAGTTTAATTTTTTATGAATTTAAAAAAAAAAAATAAAGCTAAAGTTTTGTTTTTTCGAAACACAAAAATAGTTCTAGATTTCAATTTTAAATTCTTTTAAACTTAGTGTATAAAAATGATATAAGAGATAATGGAAAAGTCGAAAAACCGATTTTAATAAATTATTTAGGCAAAAAAATCGACTTCGAAAAAATCGTTCATGGAATAATTTAAAAAAAAAATAAAAAGTCGAAAATAGATTTTTTTTATTTGACTATTCATCCCTACACTGAGAAAAAAACATACTTTAAAATTAAACAAAAAGTTTTGAAATAGAAATTTAACTCATTTGCGTATCTACAAAAAACAATGCTACCAGAATTATCAAAATCAGTTTTTTTTAAAGAAAACAAAGATAGCAGAGAAAAATTAAATTACTTCAGTTGGATCTTTTTGTGTTGTGTTTAAAAACTTGAATAAAAGTGAGTAACTTCTTTTTTTTAATTAAAATTAAGTGATCATCGGTAATTAGGGGTAATCGGTAATCAGTTTATAATCGCTTCGGTAATCGGTATTCGGTTGGTAATCGCTTCGGTAATGAGTAATCAGTTGGTAATCGCTTCGGTAATCGGTAAGTAATCGCTTCGGTAATCGGTTGACAATCGCTAAAAAGGAATGCTCCGTTATTTCTAATACGACAACTTTAGACGCCATGGTGGCGTAGCAGAGAGTGCCTGCGTCGCAGTCCTGGTGATAGGACTTGTGATCAACCGCGGTTGTGACGTGGCAGTGAGTGCCTGCGTCGCAGGCCCGGTGATAGGCCTTGCGGTTAATCGGGGTTGTTACGTGGCAGTGAGTGCCTGCGTCGCAGCCCCGGTGATAGACCTTGCTATCAACCGAGGTAGCGACGTGGCTTTCGAAAACAAACAATAAATAAAAAATAACTAACTAACTACACTTAAAGATAACAAAAAATTACCGTTCGCCACCCTCCCCGGACGATATACCTGAGGGTCAGCCGAGGCAGTAGCTACTTGGTTTGAGCTCACCTAAAAAGGAATGCTACCTAAGCTGGATTTGTCGTGACTATTTATATGTTTCCGTAAAGAACTACTTAGGAATTATATACGTCGTCTGTTGTATGGCATATGAAAAGAATGTTTGGCGGCTGTTCTATGGCCACTAGACGGTGAGTCTTGTTGTTGTAGCTGGTAATTTATGTAGGTCATGTTGTTGTTGTCCAAGTTGTCAAAGCTGTCTACCCTATGCTGCATATATAAATATATATACTTAATTTATCGTAAGCCTAATTGTAACGTCTTGAGACAAAGCGTTAAAGTGCGTGGACCAAAGAAACTCGGGTTCAACCATAAGGAAACAATCGAAAGTCACTTGGAGCTAGATCTGGTGAGAAAGTAGGGTGGTCAAGCAGTTCAAACTATAAATCCTGGATTTTCGCCATGGCAACTACTGAGGTGTGAACAGATTTTTTTTTCTGCAAATCTGGCCGTAGAAAACTTTATCAATGGAAATTAGTTTTCTGATAAACTCGGGCTGAGTTTTCTCCAAGTGCCTGAGGTATGTTGATTTGTTCACAGCTGGCCACCACACAATAATTCCATAGAGTAGAATAGGACGAACTACCATAGATCCAGTGCATAGAAAGGGCGAGAGACCCCAAGAGCTGCCGGCTTTCTTCACCCTTTCTTTCTATAAAAAGTGTTCTCTCTCAATCCGATAGCCCCAGCTGCTAGTGCTTAAGAATTAATTGTAAATTAAGTTATAATAAAAATTTTATAAAACAAATAAAAAAAAGTGTTCTCTGAGCTCAATTATTATAACTAAAAAGTCGAATAAAACTCAACACTGAAAAATTTTTAAATTTATAAACTATCGTTCAGTTAAAGTTTTGCAGCTTTATTTTCCTGCGCAACTCTTTTACATCATGATTTAAGAAGCTGCTTTTTAATTGCCTTTGTAGAAAAATAAAAACTTTTACTCTTGGCATTTACAACTTCTTTTCCAGAAACAATAAAGTTTTCTGAAAAGTTTGCACATTCGTTAAGCGAGAATTCAAATATTTGTCAGTTTGCTGCAGGATAATTTATGCCGCCTTCATTATGGTTACAGTAATAATGCGCGGAGAAAGATTTAAGTACGCTACAGTGGGTCATTAACGGCAAAGCGATGTGTCTAGTGATGTTTTTGAAAAATGTAACAAAAATTGTGGGCACGTTATTTTGTTTCTTAATATTTTCATTTAAAAATCTTACAGAAGCTCTTTTAAAGAATAATTAAACTAAGGCGAGCTATTTCTTCCCTTCAACTCTATATTGCAAAGTGGCTTCTACGATAAGCTCCTAATGAAATTTAAAAACTTCTTTACCGGCCTTTCAATCAAAAATGCTTAAAAAGTTTCAAGTTTGAAATCCATCAAGTTTTAGGCAAAAAAAAAAAAATATAGCCTAATGTAAATTGATATCTCATAAATTAGTCATAGAACGCAGCTTTGTGGTCCTGCAAAACATGTCATCAGTCGCAGCGAAAACATCCACATTGGATTAGCATCTTGATTAACATAAACCAATTTAGACTTTGCATACTTCTTCCTGCGGTGTGGAACAATTTTTGTAAATTGAAACATTTTCGCCACTCACTCCACCAAAAGTCAACAATGAGAAACCAACCCCCACACGAACGATGACTACTGACGGAATTTTGGTATATTTTTTTTAGAATAATGAAAAAACAATAAAAACAAACTTTTCAAATGAGAAAATAAAAGAGCGAAGTGCGACAGATTGGCACATTTAAATGAAATGAAATATTTTGAGTGGCTTTTAAGGGGTTTCTGAGGGGGTGTCGTCAACGTAACTCTGTGTTGCAGATAAAGTATATAATTCGATGTTGGTAGTAAGTGACGTCGATGGAGTTGGGAGAGGAGTTTTCATCACTGCCAGGCTACAATGTGGTGACACGTTGGCGGTATGTTAAGTGATTTCCCCCCCCCCCCCCCAACAACTTTTGGTAGGGTGTATTATTGCGTAGTATTGTTCGAAAAGTGTAAATGTTTTGAAATAATGGTTGGCGTTACGTTGATGGCAACGAGCTTGCCTGATGTCACAGGTAACAGGTGCTAAATAAAAGTGTTGCACAAATTTGTTCTGCAATTTATTCAACTTTGTTTGTTTTCAAGTTGCTAATTATGTGAAATGTTTTTTTTTAGTTCTAAAAGGAAATTGTGTAGAAAAACATACACTGGTCTTAAAAAGGAATAAAAATTAAAAGAGGTAATTAAAATATTCCCCGCGCGTGTAAAGTGTGACTCCATTACATTTCGGTTGTTCAGAATATAAATCGTGCATCAAAATAATCAAAAAAATTTGCTTAACCCTCCGTTGGGCGTATGGGTCCAACCAGACCTTTTTCGATTTGAGTTATACTTGAAATTTCGTGACTTTTCCTAAAATTATGTATGCTATTATCTCTGATAAAATTAGAAGGATATTACAAGGATAATCACAAGGATATTTTGGTATGCACATCACTTTCGTACCTCATGTGGTCTGACCAGACCCCCATATGTTTTATATAAAAACCAATAATATATGATTGAACACTTTACAAAGTTTTTAAATTTCTTTTTTTTCGAAACACCCGTTATATTTTGCGTTGTTTTTATTATCTTTTATTATTTTATTATCTATACTATTATGTAAAATTGAAGAGAAATTTATTTGTTTCAGAAAAACTTCAAAAGTGCTGGCTGGGCCGATTTTTATGAAATAATTCATATTTGTGCGAGTTTACAGTATAAATGTATTTCCCCAATAAATAAACTTAATCAGTTTTATGATCTATTAAATTATTACATGAATTAAATTGCGAGCTTTAGATCAAGTAAGTTTTTAAGAAGGCAACAACAACAACTCTGTGTAGAGTCAATCACTTAGTTGACTAGACAGTCTGTTTCGGAAATCGCTACATTTTCCTCTTCAGTAGTCTTTGAGTGATTAAGCTGTGATCAACTCACTGTTTAAATTAGTATATAACTTCGCAGATTTAGAATTCATTCTTCTGAATTGTATGGCTGCTAATCATATGACATTTCAAAGCAGTAGGCTTTTTATAGATCACCGCCGTCAACTCTACCAAACTTGTCATTTCTTCTAGTTCTCCAGAACTCCATGTTACTCTCTAGTCTATTATCTGTTTGTGCTTTATAGCATAGCGTTAGAAAACAACCCTGCAACCCAAAGTTTCCAAATTTTTCTGAATTCCGATTAGTTCGTAACTATTTCGAGAATTCTAAGCGAATTCGTAACTATTTCGCAACACTAATTTCGGAACATTTCCGAATAATTAGAAAGAGTTCCGAAATCAAATTTTCAAATTTAAATTGTGAGGTGTTTTAAATATTTCGAGTTGAAAAAAATTGGTAGGCCATGAGCCTAGCGGCATTTTAAATAATTTTCCATTTGTAAAATAATTTAATTTAAAACAACTTTTTCTTTAAAACAGATGATAGAAGATATCGTTCTAATTTTAATTTTTACAGATGCAAATACAAACGACATGTCAGATTCACATTTACATATGTTCCGTAATAGTAGTTCCAAAGGATCTGTAATTTTTGGCATGTCATTTGTACGAAACATATAGTCTGGGGCATCTTAAGCCCTAACTAAACTTTGATTCGAAATTGTTATTTAATTTTGTATTACACACGGTACAAAAATCATTAAGAGATCGTTGCAAATTTGATGCTTCATTTCGTTACGAAAACGATAATTCAATTGTTTACGAATTTGTTACGAAATCGACATGTCAATTCTTTACGAATTTGATACGAATTCGTTACAAATACGATACTCCAATTCTTTACGAATTTGTTACGAATTCGTTACTAAAATTCCTTCCGAATTTGTTACAACAGTTCGTTACGAATTCGTGTCAACCCCTCGTGGAACGAATTCAGATGCCGAACTCGGAATAATTTCGAAAAATTCGTAACGAATTCGTTACGAATTCGGAAACTTTGGTTTGCTGGGAAGTAGATGAGAAACAAAACAACCGCATGCTCAGCTATGTAGCTTTGAGCTTCGAGCATGACACATTTTACGTCCTAAATTATTGTGATTTCTTTTTATTTGTTCCAAATGAGTGATGAATTCGAATTTTTTTATAACACGCGATTACGCAGTCAAAGTATGGATATTGATTTTCATACATGATTGGCAGCGGCTTTAGTCAATGATATAGGACGTGAAAGAGCTGAAGAAGAGCCGGATACGACGTCTATGATAGGGACTATGTTCCTGAAGACGATGCGTCTGATATTGAAGGAAAATTATAATCGAAGCTAACGAAATTTTTGACACTGCCGATGAAGCAGAGGAGGGAATGCACGCTGAAAATCAAACTGCAAGCCCAAATGATTATTGTTTCTATGGCAAGGACGACACAAAATAGGATAAAAATGAACCTGCTGCTGTTGATCGTTTACGTCATCACAATATAATGCTTTTTCGATCTGGGGCCCTATTCTGTAACTGTGAGTTTTAAAGTGTACACGAGCTGTCACAAAAACTCACTGCTTTTAAGTCGATGAGTTCAATCAGAAAAAATGTACACTTTAAAACTCACAGTTAGAGAATAGGGCCCCTGGGTCCTTAGGAAAATAATTCGATTGAAGTATTCAAGAAATTGTTCACACCAAATATTTTATATGTAATTATCAACGAAACGAATCGTTATGCTAAAGATAAATTTAGCAATAAATCCAAAAGCAAAGAGTTTGGAAAGACCTTACTAGCAGTGAATTAGATGCTTTAATTGGGATACTTTTGGCCGCTGGTGTTTCACACAACAACATGCAAAAATCAGAAGTTTTATGGCGTTCAGATGCTCTACCCATATTCAGAGCAGCTATGTCTCATAAAAGATTTCTTGCATTGACTAGATATATCCGTTTTGATAATGGACGTATGCGTGCGTTTCGTCAACAATCTGGCAAAGCCGCACCAATTCGAGATATCTGGCATTTTATGAACGAAAGCGAAATTTCCATACAAACTTATGAAAATATATAGGGGTCTGGCCAGACCACATTAGGTATGAATGTGTGACAATCCGAACATGTGCCAAACGGAGGTTTAAGCTAAGTTTTCAAAATCTTGTAATTGGTAAAAATATTCTTTATTCATCTTAGTTATTTTTCACTACAATTTCAAAAAAGATCTAAATTCACGATAAAGGTAACAAAGTAGCAGTCATTGTTACTTATGAAAACTCAATTTTATTTTTCAGCCATAAAAATTTAAAAACTTGTCAACTGACTCCTGAAGAAAAATTTGCGTTACCTGTTAAAATTCCAAATACCCGTAAATTTTGTTATACTTGCAGTTGCATTTATTACAAACTCAAGATTTTAAAATAGCCTACAACCTATTCAAGCTATATTCCAAATTTCATTAAATTCTGTGTAAACCTGAAAGACGGACAAACTAACGAACAGACCGGACAACTTTTAATTTTTTTATATTAATAAGGATTAGCATTTTGTATTTGTTTTAATAAAAGCTAGATTTGCACAATTTTATGGTTTGAAATTACATTCAATAATGCTATCAAACATTGTTAGATGAGAAACTGTAATATACTCTCTTTTCTAGTCTGTTTATAAGATTTTACTACAATCCATTAAGTTTTAATCATGACTTAAGAACACCTTAAAACTCTTATTTCAAAGGAAGGTAATATCCCTGCCAACATTTTGAATCACTTGAAAGCCACCAGCGAAACGCTTGGAAGATGAGACAATCGCCAGCGAATTCATTTGGGAGTTATCCGGGTATCGCCGACGGTAAGCAGCTGAGGCCATAAAAGCGATTTGCCGGGAAGATTCACGAACGAATCGCCTAAAGAGTTCATAAGCGCGATTCGCTGGGAAGAGTCGCTCACGAATCGCCGAGAGGGGTCTTAAGCGATTCGCCGGGAAGATTTGCGAACGCATCGCCTAAAGTGTTCGTAAGCGATTCGCTGGGAAGAGTCGCTAACGAATCGCCACGAGAAGTCCTTAGCAATTCGCGGGAAGAGTCGTACACGAATCGGCATAAGGAGCCTTAGAGCCCGAACAGAATCAAAAGTCGTAACGACCGGCGATGTAGAATACACAACAGAACACACACAAATTAACGTAGCCGTCAAAAATGAAATCGTTGAGCAAGAGTCGCGACGACTTATCTCTAGAATAAAATTGAATAGAATCTATTCTATTTTTTCTCTAACGACAGACAATTTCCTCTCTGAGTACAATTAGTGCTGCCATATTTTGCTAACAATTGGGTATGTTCAAAGACAATTTCATAGTTTTTGCTATGTTCTCACGTGTCTTTTTTGTTTCTGTTTCACTTACACAACAACAAAAACATGACTCCTAACAAAACTATGCTATATAAAAGCATCGTCCCTGCATCGTCACTGGCAATCGCTTTTATTCTGGACGGGTTCTGTGTGTCTGGCGACCAGAGAGGATCGCCGGTTTGATTCTGTTCGGGCTCTTAAGCGATTCGCCGACAAGAGTGGCACACGAATCGCTTTTAGGTTTTCTTAGCGATTTGGTGCTAAGCGTCTTTGTTGAACGTTACAAGTTGTTTTATAGGGGACATTCTTTGTCAAATCTGGTAAAAAACAAATCTGCCAATATTTTCAGTTTCCATGCGGCAGTTCAATACAGAACAACATTTTATTAAATTTTTCGATGATTATTTTTAGTGAAGAAGGTATATAGCATAGCCTGCTTCATATTCCAACAATCGATCTTTAAAATTTTTAAATAAGCCATCTTCCAACGATCGCTGGAATGAGCGAAAGAAGATTTTAAAGATTTTTCTTGAATCGAGCATTCATCGCTTAGGGATCGAAAAGCATCCACCTTCCAACAATCGCCGGAATGAGCGAAAGAAGATTTTTCTTGAATCGAGCATTCATCGCTTAGGCGATCGAAAAGCGATCCATCTTTCAACGATCACCGGAATGAGCAAAGAAAGATTTTAAAGATTTTTCTTGAATCGCGCATTCATCGCTTAGACGATTGAAAAGTAATTCATCTTCCAACGATTGCCGGAATGAGCGAAGGAAGATTTCAAAAAATGTTCTTGAATCGCGCACTCATCGCTTGGGCGATTGAAAAGCGACCCATCTTCCAAAGAACCCTTGGGCGAATCGAAAGTGCTTCGCCAAATCAACTTCTCTTCCAATCGTCTTCCAAATGTTTGCAGGGACTATATCGAGATCAAATTTTGAATATGGGCATTTCCAAACTAGCGTTACGTACGATTTGTACGAATAAATATTTAAAAAATAGAAGAATTTTTTTAGAAGAATTTCCAAGTGATCAAATTTAAAAATCTTTTATGGTTTTTTTATTAGGATTTTCGATCTGGCGTAACGTTACTGGCGTTACGTTACTAAAATTTCTATTGGAGTTTAATTGGGTATTTAAGTAATTAGGTAGTTAAGTAATTATGTAATTTAGTAATTAAAAACAAATTTAATCCAATGACCTTTCCTTGCCTCAACCATTTTTTCATTATCTTTAGCCAATGCCTTCCATTTTTACTAAAACAAAAAAGCTTACAAAACATTAACGAAATAGAAAAACTACATTTGTGAAACAGTGCAGACGATTTGATCATTATGGTTAATGAATTTATGTAGAAATTGCTAAAACTAATAAAATTAAAATATTTCTCTTAAATAATATAATAAAATAATAAGTTTTTAATAACTCTGAATTTTTTAGTCACGGTAGACTTTTTTCTGGAAATGCCCATATGCACTTTTCTATCTTATGATTATTGATCCTTATCGTGTTTACTGCGATATAAATGTTTTTTTTAGATTAATTTTATTTTCAAGGAGATTCCGAAGTAGGCATTTGGGGTCAGATCATAATGAAATTTTTTATGTGTTTAGTTAGTTGATCCTGATTTTTATGATTTTAAAAAAATATGCCATTTTCAAGTACATTTTAGAATAAGAAGATGACGTTGTATCGGAAAAAATTTCATATAATCAATATTTGGGCTAGTACCTATAACTTCATATAAAAATATTTGCAATATAGTTTTTTTTTATAATTTATGTCATTTTCGAGGATATCTCAGAGCAGGAAAATGTGACTAGGACAGGACAAATTTTTGTGTAACTGAACCACTTCTTAAATTTTTCATACACTCAGAAAAAAACACCTATCTTTTTGTGATAAAAAATTTCTCTACTTTCGATAATAGAAATTTTCTTTATTCCAAATAAAATTTACTTCAACTATAATAAATTTTCACATATTCGAAGAAATATTTTCTTCCTTGTGGGAAATGAAAATATTTCATGTCTCTACTAATGATAAGTATTTTTCTCTCACTGAAAAAATCTCATTTATAGAAAAAAAATTTTTAGAAAATGAAAAATGTTCTCTATGTTGATAAAAATAAACTATGCGAAATATTTTCTTCAGTAACAACAAATCCTTTCTCAAAAATTAAAAAGGCTTCTTCTCAAAAATCGATATATTTTTCTTATATTGATTGAGGTACGAAAAAAATAGAAAAGGTGAGAGCAATTGATTAATGTTGTGAAAAGCAAGTGTTGCATATTCTGCATATTATGACGATTGTTCCTTCAAAAGGTTTTTTTTTACTTAACGTAGCTACACAAAGTGATGTTGTTAATTACTACTGTTTCTTTGGATGCATTTACAAAATCGTTTTTCAGAATAAATTTCTGGAATATTTATAAAGAGTCCCGAAAAACAATGCCACAACAATAATTCTACCTCTTAACATATTTCTAACTAATATTTTTAAAACCGAATCACAATTTGATATTATACTTCTACTTTGCGTAGAACTGAGTTAAAACAAATGTTTTACAAAAAAAAAATTTTAATCGTAATTGCGGATATACTTCTGTGTTTTAAAGAAAAATGTACGCAATAAAGAAATATGTTGCATCAATGTTAAGAAAATATATCTTTCTTTTAAAGAAAGTGTTATTTTTTGTGAGAAAATATAAACGCAACTTAAAGAAAACATTTATTAAAATTAAATAAATATTTCTCTGTTTTCGGGAAAAATTTACACAATAAAGAAAACGGTTGAACGTATTATAAAGAAATATTTTTCTATTACAGAGAAGGTGTCTTTTATTAATGAGAAAATATTTCTCATTTTTATGGAAGCTTTTTGCCATTTTTAGGGAATTTTCGGGATCACATTTAGAGAAAAGCAATCTCTGGAGCAAAGTCAATACCATTATTCACTTAATATGATGCCTTTTTTCTCATATTCCGATAAACTTTTTTCTGAGTGTACAATCACTTTTTAAAAAATGTCTAGATTTTAAGGACAAACCGGAGCAGGAAGATTTTTTTATTTTTATAGACTGAACCAACTCTCAGGGGATGCCCCCTATAAATGTATAATCATTGTGTTGGTTCGGAAGGAATGGGTGATACTTAGTTGAAGGGTGGATAGATGGAGCAGTGTCGGTGAAGATTCATTTTAAATTTGCACAGCTCAAAACTGCCGTGAAACACGTTTGCAGGAAGACTATTCCATAACTTTACCGTCCGACTAAAAATCGAATACGATAGAACTGAACCCTACGGTACTCCTGCGTCTAGTAAAGCGGGTCCACGGAAACTATATTGACGATCACTGAGCAGTTGGTTATGCTCCAGATAGGTCATAAAATTTAATTTTCTTACGCTCTCCATATCTTTGCAAAGCGTAGAGCATATCGCAATGGGTCGGTAGTTTGCAGGTTTTGTAGCATCGCCCTTTTTAGGTTCCGGCTGGACATTTGGCACGTTCCAACAAGGTGGCAGTACTCCTGTTCTATAGGAGATGATGAAAAGGTTGCACAAAGGCCGAACTAGCCAAAAAGCACACATTTTAAGCACAATTAGCTGTATGCCATGAGGGCCAGAGGCTTTGTTTGTGTTGAGATATGTAAGGACCCTTTTAACTGCTCTCGTTCGAAAGTATACCTCCTGCATTGCAGAAGATCCACCCTCAACAAAGGGAAGTGGCTGGTTGCTATCCGAGATAGTGGAATTTTGTGCAAGCAATCTAGCCAATAGGTTCGCTTTATCAGCCAAGTCAGTGGAAATTTGGTCATCCTTTAAAAGAGTTGCAATCGATGACGATGTCTGATTCTTCACTCTTTCAACAAATGACCAAAAACTTTTGCTCCTTTTGGGGCAAAGAAGAACCTGTTCTCTTTGCGAATACATTCAGAATCTTTTCGCCTCGATGCGAAGTCTTTTAGAATCAGTATTCTTGTTAAAACGCCAGTTCTGAAAGGCTTCCTCTTTGAACCTGACTGCAATCCTGCAAGTCTCATTAAACCATGAGTGCTCTTTTGATTAAATGCTTCTTATCTTATTGGGAGTGAAAGACCGCATGCCCAATAAAATAATTTTTTGTACCATGATAAAAACATGGCACATCATATTTTCCATGATGCGATGTCAGAAAAAGGTCAAGGATATTATGGCTATGCATATCACTTTGAGGGAAAAAAGTGAGTTCCTTCACTTGTTGAATCAATTAGTTCGATTCAGCAACCAAGTCGGGTTGTGGACATTGAAATCGCCTGCTACAACGATCTCACTGTCAGGAAACAACCCCAAAATATGCGTAATCGAATCAGAGAGTCCAGCTGTTAAAAGTCCTTCCTAGATTCGGACTTCCATAAATATAACAGAAATGTAACGAGTGCGAGGGAAGCCTGAACCTAACTCACATTGAGCTTAACTCTGGATCGGTCACGATCAGACTAATCTCACACTGGTACGGTGCGTCCTACATCTTATAAAAAGGGCGAAATTGTTTTCTTATCGCTTACTGCAAAGAAAACAATGGCAGTAAGCGATACCCCGGTATATGAAAATCCAGATGCAATAGATCGAAATTAAATTTTGTAGTTTACATGTTCCCGAAAAAATTATACATCATTTTCAATAGAAAACAGTCAAGTGAGTAACCTCCTTTCAACGCACAAGCAAAGTCGCTTTCAACACACAAACAAAACAAGAAATATTTTATATATAACCGGAAAAAACGTTTATTTTTTTACACATTTTTTATCTTTAAAAAACTTTTATAAAATATGCTTTTGTGAGTTGAACTCTCTCAGGACTTTATTCTACACGAGTAATAAAGTCCAGTGAGTTAACATTTTCTCGTTGTCAAACACTAAAATTATGTTTAACAAAATCTCATGAACATTTTTATTTTCCTCTGTTATTAAATTCTAACTAACTGCTTTCATCTCTTTTCTCCGACAATTTTAATTAGTTGAATAACTTTAGATGCAGAGTTTATTTTGATTGTCTTCTTCAATGTCTTAAGGCGCTTTCAATTGTTTTTCTAAATTGCACACCTCTTCCGAATCCTTTTGCTTCCTTCAAATAAAATCCTTCTTGTAGCTGTCTGTATTTTTTACACACAAAAAAAATAAAGTCCCATTTACTTAGGCAACAAGCTGTGTTGCATCTTTTGTGACTTGCTTTTAAGAAAGACAAGTTTTATTGTAGCCACACTGCTGCTGCTTCAAAACGAAAACAACAACAAAAACAACTTATTGCGGAATAATCCGCTTTCTGCTGCTTTTATGCCAACATCTTAAGGATGAATGCGAATGCCGGAAATTTATATTTAATTGTCTTTGTTTGAAATGAAGTCGTGTTTGTTTGAGTTTCAGATTTACTTAATTTATGTACTTTGCATTGAGCTTGAATCATAGACATTTTATTTTGTCTTTATTTTAATTGCAGACCCAAGCCTGTACATGATGTCGGATGAGCAGCAGCAACCGCAGCACCAGCAGCAGCAACAACAACAAAGACAGCAGCAACCGCACCAACATCAACATCAACAACAGATGCAGCAACACAAGCTTAACAAAGAGCAAGTTTGCAATGCTGCATCCCCAACCACACCGCCGCGTAAGACAAATATTCATGACATGCGTAATCAGGACTATGTAAGTCGTCTCCTAGCTGCCACGCCTCCTTACCTGTACTCTGCGCCCGTAGGACCAAACAATTTCTTCTTCAGTGACATGCTGCGCTCTCTGGTGCAGGCTAGAAATAATGAGAACGCGCGTAACTTACAACTACAACAACAGTCGGTGCTAGCTCGACGTCCTAGAAAGCGTTCATGGTCGCAACATCGTCCTTTCTACGAAAACATGCGTGATCGCAAAGATACGGAGGAGAAACAGCAGCTGAGCAATGCAGTTGGAAGCGTCAAGGCTGTGACCGAGAAACCACTCGAACTGACAAATAAGCCGTTTTTTCAACAACCAACGAAATACACTAAGGCCGAGCTTGTCAAGGACAACAGTACCAAGCTCACAGCTGAGCCAAGCACCAAGGAATCCAGCTTAGAGTTTGAACAGATCCCAACTGAAGTTAGCGGTGGTGGTGCTGTTGATGCTGCGCTGCAGAACACACCACCAGCAGCATCTCTTCCGCCGCAGGATCTCGTGCTACCACCACCCCCACCAGTTTGGTATCCACCACTTTACCCACCCTATGGCATTGATCCGCTGCATTTTTTCATCGACCTGCGCGTCTCTGGTCATATCTACGATCGCAAGAAGGAGAACGTTTCGCCCTTGGCCACTGCTGACAACAACAGTAGCGCTTCCACGGAATCCGAAAATTCAGCGGCAACCAACGTTTCACTGCTTAACAAACATCGGCATGGCTCTGCATTCACTGTGCCTGTTCCACGTTCCAACGAGGTTGCTAAAGCTGCCAGTGATGCCATCAATTTATCCGCCAACAAATTTGAAAACTATGCCAAATACTACGATCTGGGAGACACCAAAGAAAACCATCCTAGTCCTAAAAACAGCGCCAGCTATATGCTACAGCATCTACCGCGCCTCTACAGCCAATTCGCTGCACGCGATCTTATTGCAGCGAATGTCTCAGAGAACACTGGATGCGCTACGGACAGCAAATCGGAGCCTGATTGTGATGCCGATTCAGTTGATGGGCGTGTCTCCGCTGATGACTGCAGCGATAGCACAAAGTATCGCGAACGAGATATCGATGTTGAAATAATCGATTCTATTAAGTATCGAACCGATGGTGAAAGTAGTCGGTGTTCCAGTGGAGACGAAGCATCTGTGACTCAAATTGATTAGGAATGTAGCGCCCATAGCACATAGAGCTTAAGTATAATTATAAATAATCTATTAAACTTAAAACAAAATAAAGCAACAATCATGAAGTTAAGTGTTTTTAAAAAAGTTTCTTTGGAAAAAAATTTCCAACAAAAATGACCAAACTCAGCAATTCCATTTTGAACGTACCGGCCTTACGGAATGACCATCCCCGATTTGGATGAAATTTTGCATGAAGCATCACTGACGGAAATAAAAACATTACTTTGAAGAAAAAAAGTTTGGCGTGATCTTAGGCGAAGTTACAGGGTGCACAAAAAAATCAACAAAAACGTCGAAAATCAAAAACCTACGATCAAAAAGCCTATAAAATAATATTAAAAATATTTTGAAAACTTGAATTAATCTAACCTAATTTTAATAGTCGAGAATTGATTTTTACTAAAATTTAATCTCAAACATTTCCTAACACATTGTTTAGTTGGAACTACCGTTGGAAAGGTAATTAATTGGACTTTAATTCAAAAATAATTTTGGGGGTTGGTGGTTTCATCCCTTGCGGTTACGTAATTGACTTTGATGTGGAAGTTCGAGGAACACCATTTAAAAAATTTAAATAATTTTTTTTCGTAAAGCTGGCCAAATTACCTTTCCAACAATACTTAAGGAAAAAAATACATACAAAAATTAAGATGGAGACACAATGGGTTAATTAGATATGATAATTTTTACATTTTAGCAATAAATTTTTTTTTATTAGCAAACGAGTTTCTTAAACAAATTTTCAGTTTGAACTGCCGTTGGAAAGGTAATTGAAAGGACTTTTATCCAAAAACAGTTTTGGGAAAGTTATGGCGGCTTTGGTGGTTGGGGGTTCCATCATTTGCGGTAAGGTAATGGATTTTGAAGAAGGTGTTCGCATAACATCATTTAATATATAAAAATAAGTTTTTTTCTGAAAACTGGTAAAATTACCTTTTCAACAATATAAACATAAGGGTGAGAAGAGAACTCAATGGGTTCATGAGTTATGGTTATTTTAACATCTAAACAAGAAAAATTTTTAATGTCAATTCTTGTGAAGAAAAAGGAGCACATTTCTTGTTTGGAGCAAATTGTTCTATCTTCGTCTGTTATTGCAGTATAAGCAATTGCAAAAGGTCCTTTTTTACAAAAGTAAATACAAAATCCAAGTGGTGCGGTCGGGGAACCCCCGTCAGGAACGAAGTTCCTAACGCATTTTCATCAACTTCGAACGTAATTCGAAATTAAATCTGTATATTTTTTTATATCTTTATTTTTTTATTTTTCTTTATTTTTTTATTTATTTTTATTTTTTTATTTTTTAATTTTTTTATTTTTTATTTTTTTTATTTTTTTCTTTTTTTTCTTTTTTTCCTTTTTTCTTTTTATTTTTTTTATTTTTTTTATTTTTTTATTTTTTATATTTTTTTTAATTTCTTTATTTTTCTTTTATTTTTCTTTTCTTTTTTTTATTCTTTTTTTATTCTTTTTTTTATTCTTTTTTTATTCTTTTTTTATTCTTTTTTTATTTTTTATTCTTTTTTTTATTTTTTTTTTTTTTTTTTAATTTTTTTTATTTTTTTATTTTTTTTTATTTTTTTTTTTATTTTTTTATCTTTTATTTTTTTTTAATTTTTTTTTATTTATACAATTTTTTCAAGGCATAAACATTAAAATCGAAAAGTTTAATTTAATATTTTAGGGAAAAAAGAGATATTTATTGAAAATTAAGATGTAATATTCTTTTCGTGAGAGTTGAAAATAAGCAGTAACCTTTGCCAGCGATAAATGTTTCATGACACGTTGAGCATTGAACATTCATCATGTTCCTCATTTTAAGCTTAAATTGATTGAAAAGTTGGATTGAAAACTGTACTTACTTAAGAGTATTAAACAAAATTTTTAGGCTACACCCTGGTGTTGAAAAACTTTTTTACATTTTTACATCAGATTTGAAATCAGCGACCAGCGGCATCTACACAGAGCATAAAACAAAAACACATTTTTAAGGTCCACCCTAGTGTCAAAAATATTTTTCAAATTCTAACATAAGAAATTCTTACAACAGGTTCAAAATCAGCAAACTTTTAATACTGCAAGTATATATACAAAGAGTATAAAACAAAGAACACATTTTCGGGGTACACCCTAGTGTCAAAAAACTTTTTGAAATTCTTATATCAGGTTCGGAATCAGCGACCCCTTTATACTGCCAGCACATATACAAAGAGTAAAAAAACAAAAAATACATTTTCGGGTTCCACCTTAGTGTAAAAAAAAGAGTACGAAACAAAAGAACACATTTTTAGGGTCCACCCTAGTGTACATTTTTTTTTTAATTACTTATAACATAAGTTTCGAAATCAGCGATCAGCACATCTACAAAGAGTATAAAACAAAAAAAAACATTTAGGGTCCACCCTAGTGGAAATTTTTTTTTTAAATTCCAGCGACCCCTAAACACTGCCAGCACATACACAGAAAGTATAAATTAAAAAAATGCATTTTTAGGGTCCACCCTAGTGTCAAAAACTTTTTAAAATTCTAACGTCAGACTCGAAATCAGCGACCAGTGCATCTACAAGGATTAGAAATCCAAAAAACACAGTTTTAGGGTATATTCCAGTGCCAAAAAACTATTTTAAAATTCTTACATCAGGTTCAAAATCAACGATCTTTTAATACTGCTAGTACATATACAAAGAGTATAAAACCAAAAATACATTGTTAGGGTCCACCCTAGTGGCAAACATTTTTTTTTAATTCCAACATCAGATTCGAAATCAGCGACCCCTTACCACTGCCAGCACATACACAGTAAGTATCTATAAAATAAAAAACACATTTTTAGGGTTCACCCTAGAGTCAAAAAACTTTTTGAGATTCTAACATCAGATTATAATGTTTTACACACATTTGCTGCAGTTTCCATTTCTTAATACTTAATTGCAATAGAGATTCTCACATATGGTAACAAACACACACAAATAAAAATAAAAAATCCGTCCGAGAGCTGCACACTCGCCCAGCAGGCAACTAAGCGAGTGCTCCGCAAAAGAAGGCATGCTAACACTGCTATTATTGGCATCAATAGACCTTCCATGATCACTGCATTGATGTGTGCTTCTGTAAGGCCTACCTTTTGAAGGTTCTAAGTATTTTCATATTATTTTATATGAAAAAATTTATAAAAAAATTTAGAAAAAATTCTAAATGATCGGAACAATTTAAAAAAACTAAATTTAAAAAAAAATAAATTTTTTTTAAAAAAATTTTTTAGTCCGATTTGGGTCTTGAACCCAGGTCTTCGGAATCTAGCACATTACATATCATATTATATGAAAATAATTATATGGAAAAGTTCTAAGCTTTTTCTTATATATTTATATGAAGAAATTTTACAAAAAAAAATCAAAAAATTTTTAAATTAACAGAAAAATTTGTAAAAAATGAAAATTACAAAATAAAAAATTTTTTTTTGTCCGAGCTGAGTCTCATACCCGCGCTCCCGAAAGCTTACTTTCATTTGTAATGATGCAAAATAAGCTGAATTTTATAATGGTCTGCGGTGGACGAGTGGATAAGATGTCGGACCGCCACATGAGAGGACGTTGGTTCAAATCTGGAAATTGTTAGTCTTTTTTATTTCAAGTTGATTTTATATTGCTTTTCTTTCTAACGTGCATTCTCGAAAAGGGCTTCTGCCTCTTTAGAGTCGCGAGAGCGGAAGGCCTGAACAATTTTCTCGTCTCATAGAAAAAATAAAGTATACTTGGATATGAGTGTGGAAGCACTTCGAAATCCATATGAAGGCCTGCTAGTAGTGCTTCGAACTCCTGCCATTGCCGACTGGGAATAGGCTGCTTGAATCTCAATACTCGCACACACACACACACACACACAGCGCACACGCCTGCCCAGTGGGCATTTTAGCGAGTGCTCCACACAAGAAGACATGCTAGCACTGCTATTATTGGCGTCAATACACATTTCATGATCACTGCATTGATGAGTACTTCTGTAAGGCCTACCTTTTGAAGGTTCTGATTCTTTTCATATTATTTTATATGAAAAAATTTACAAAAAAATCCAAAAAAAATTTTATGTACACAAAACAGTTTGTAAAAAAATGTAGATTTAAAAAAAACAAAAAAAAATTTTTTTGTCCGAGTTGGTTCTGGAACCCAGACTCCCGAAAACTAACACATTACATATCATATTATATGAAAATATTTATATGGAAAAACTCCAAGTCTTTTCTTATATTTTTGTATGAAGAAAATTAATAAAAAAAAATTAAAAAAAAATTTAAATACACAGAACAGTTTTTAAAGAAATGTAGATTAAAAAAACAACAAAAAAATTTTTTCCGAGTTGAATCTCGAACCCGGGCTCCCGAAAGCTTACTTTAATTTGTATTGATGCAAAGTAAGCTATTGATTCTTAACAACCACGACAGAAGAATGGGTAAGATGTCGGACCGCCACATGAGAGGACCATGGTTCAAATCTGAAATTGTTAGTCGTTTTTTATTTCAAGTTGATATTTATATTGCTTTTCCTTCTAACGTGACTTCTCGAAAGAGCGCTTCTGGCAGGTCTCTTTTGAGCAAGGAAAGCGAAAGGCTTGGCAAATTTTCCTATTTCATACAAGCAATAAAACGATGTTTGCAAGGAGTGTGGAAGGTTTTTTAAAACCTAACGCAGGATTTCTAGAAGGCCTTCGGACTCCTGCAATTGCCCACTGGGTGCCAGCTGGTACCCAGTTGGCAAAAGCAGGGTTTCGAAGCGATTATAGCATGCCATCGTATGGATTTTTCAGCCCTTCCGCATTCATATCCAAGCCCATTAACTTTTTCGGATGAAACGAGAAAATTTTCTAGGCCTTCCTCTCTCGCCACTATAAAGAGGCCTGATAGAAGCCTTTTTTGAGAATGTAAGTTAAAAAAAAGCAATATAAATATCAACTTGAAATAAAAAACTACCGACAATTTTCAGATTTGAACCAACGTCCTCTCTCTCATGTGGAGAGCGTGTTCTAGACCCAGCTCGGGCCAAAAAAAAATTTTTTTGTTTTTTTTAAATCTAAATTTTTTAACAAATTTTTCTGTTCATTTAAAATTTTTTTTTTAATTATGTTGATTTTATATGATTTAAATACAAATTCTAAATGTTTGATAGTTTAAATCATACTCGATTTTAAATACAAATTCTAGTTCTTTGATAGTTTAAAATCGTTTATTGAGCTTTAGGTCAAGGTTAGAACAATTAATCTTTCCAAAGAAACAACAACAATAACTTTTTTTTTCAATATGAAAAGGAAAAAATCACTAGCCGATTTTATTGCAATTTCGGCCCTGCTAAAGGCTTCATCAGAAATCTCTGTGAAAAGGCCGTGAAAGCGCGCATTAGCGCACTGCACTAGAGAGGCAATGAGATTTTAAGTGTCAATTTCTCAGTTTTTCTCCCATCTTCGAATTTTTCGATATAAAAGTTTTCATATAATATTTTTTTTTTCCTTTTCATTTATATTTACAATCTATCCATAGAATAATAAGCAAATGTCATAATCTATTATAAACATTACAATTTAAACGTGTAGATTTTTACTCCATTGAGTAAAATCAGTATAAAAATTATTTAATAAGAATAAGTTATGTATTTATTTTTTATATTTAAGAGTACTTTTTAGTAGTCATTTTCTGTGTGGTAAGTTCAGAACATGGAACCGTTTGAGCCTTTTTATCTCTTCTGAGTCGTCTAGCAAACATATCGCAGTAACATTGGATTGGTGGCTGAGTCTGTTTATATACCTCTCGGCATATTTTTTGTAAAATTTTTTCATACAAAAATAATAAAAAATACTTCGAATTTTTCCATATAAAAGTTTTCATATAACATGTTATGTAATGTGTTAGATTTCGGAGACCTTGGTTCGATATCCAATTTTTACCAAAAAACACTTTTTGTTTTTTTTTAAATTCAAATTTTTTTAAAATGATCTGATCATTTATAATTTTTTCTAAATTTTTTCAAAAATTTTTTAATATAAAATAATATGAAAGGACTCCAAACCTTCAAAAGGTAGGCCTTACAGAATGACTCATCAATACAGCGAGCATGGAAGGTATATTGACGCCAATAAAAGCACTACTAGCAACCCTTCTCTTGCGTAACACTAGCTTAAATTCTCACTGGGTAGTCTTTCGATACTCGCACGCATACACACACAGCAAACTCACTGTTACGTGATGGTATTTTAAAGTATGACAAAATTAGCTCTCCGCGCACTAGTAGTACCGTTATGACGCCGACTGCGATTAAAAGTAGTTTTGCAGCTACGCAACTAGTTAAAGTTGTTCTCTTCTTTGAGTCGCTACGTTTTACGAATCGCGAATATGAATAATCTATTTGTATTTTTCAGTCAACATTTTCTGAATGGTATACAATTTCAATTTTAAAACACATTTTTTATCATGGCAAAGAACAAATATAACGCTCATACTAATTTGCTGATAATTCAGGCATTTCGAGAAGGTTCTCAAAAAGAAATTTCTGAAAGGCATAAATCTACTGTCGAGAGTTATTTCAAAGCATCGAAGAAAGTTACTAATTGAAACTATACACTCTGGGGGTTGAACACGTAAAACAAACGAAAGGACTGACAAAAAAATTATCAACTTAATTGAAAAAGATCCATTTATCTCTTCATCGGACATTGTAAATAACCTCGATTTGCCGAAAAGCTCGAGTAAAGTCCGTCGACGAGCGATAGAAGACAATTTGAGAGCACGCAGACCCTCAAAAAAGCCCATACTATCCTCGAAACATCGTCAAAAAAGGTAAGAAAAATATAGTTATAAATCAGTTTTATGTTTTTAAACTCCAAACTTACTTCAAGGTTAAACTTTGCTCGTAAGTGTGTATTATTTAGCGATGAGAGCAAATGTAACCTCTTCGGTTCGAATGGGAACACTCATGTTCGCCGAAAGCCTGGTGGTCGGTTGCATAAGAAAAATGTCGTGTCCACTTTGAAGCATGGTGGAGGCTCTATTATGCTTTGGGGTTGTTTTTCTGCGCAAGGTTGTGGTCCTCTTTACCAAATTAATGGAATCGTTGATCGATACAAATATAAAAATATTTTGGAGACCATAATGTTGCCGTATGCTGAAGAGAAAATGCCCTTGTTGTGGCATTTCCAACACGACAACGACCCCAAACACACTTCGAAGTGCGTAAAACAGTGGTTAACCAACAAAAAAATTACAGTACTTGACTGGCCAGCACAGTCACCAGACTTACACCCCATAGAAAATCTGTGGGGCATCCTTAAGCAGCGTGTCAAAGGACAAAGATTTTCGTCAGCGGGGGAACTTTTCAGTGCCTTTCAATTTGAATGGGGATTGCCATTCGAATTGTAAGGCTATGGCAATGATTCAAAAAATAGTGAGCTCTAAGCCTAAGCAATGTGAACAAGTAGTTAAAAACAATGGCTATTGGACAAAGTATTAAAACCACAATGCTTTTGAAGACTAAACTTATTTAGTTGCATATGTTTTGCACACATCGATATAACCGTTTCCTCAATACCAAAATATTTTTTATAAAGGGTGTTTTTTATAGAGTGATACAACTTTGAGTTGGCATCACTGCTTTATTTGACCACCCATTTAACAGCTGATAGTTGCTTTTTGTTTAGTTTGCTTTGACATTTCATTATGGATTGACTTACACTAGAGCAACGCGTGCAAATTGTGGAAATTTTTAATCAAAATAATGGTTCTGTTTGTTAAACTATCGTGCACTTCGTCTATTTTATGGCGTACATAATCGTCCTTCAGAGCTGCTAATTCGAAGAACAATAGATAGTTTTCGGACCACATTTACTGTTACTGATAATGTGCATCCCGTGAATCTGTAGCCGCTGTACAGGAAAGCATTGAAGATGATCCTAATGAATCAATTCGTTGCCGTTCTCAGCAACTGGGGTTGTCTCCTTTCACTTTATGAAAGATTTCACGAAAAGGTCTTGGCTTAAAACCTTTCAAGATTCAACTTGTGCAGGAATTAAAGCCAAACGACCATCGTATGCGCCGCCAATACGGAGAATGGGCTGAAGCACAAATTGATATTGATTTTGAATTTCCATGGAAAATTTTATTTTCCGATGAAGCCCATTTTTGGTTGAATGGGTACGTAAATAAACAGAATTGTCGTATTTGGAGTGAGGAGAATCCACAAGCTTTTGTCGAAACACACCATTACATCCACAGAAAATTACTGTTTAGTGCGCTTTATGGGCTTATGGGCCAATGACTCGCCCATATGTCTTCAAAAACGATGATGGTCAGAATGTTACTGTCAATGGTGAAGGGTAAGTTTTTCGTACCTCAATTAGCTAGCATCAATCCTGCTGATATGTGGTTCCAACAGGATGAAGCCACATGCCACACAGCGGGCGCTACAATTGATTTACTCAAAGAAACTTTTGACGAAATAATAATTTTACGAAACGGCCCAATTAATTGGCCCCCAAGATCGTTTGATTTTTAACCCCATTGGATTATTTTCTTTGGGGTTATGTAAAGTCACTTGTCTACGTCGATAAGCCACAAACAATTGAACACCTGGAAACCAACATTCGAAGAGTTATCGGCGAGATACGGCCGCAAATCTGCGAAAAGTTTGTGAAAATTGGTGTTCCAGATTGCGCTTTGTACGCGCCAGCCGTGGCGGCCACATGGCCAAAATTATATTTAAACATTAATGTCATAAAATTTTTTATCCAATAAAGTTCGTGTCATTGATATTAAAAATATATTACTATGTTTTATTATGATTTAAACTTGTATTACTCTATAAAAAACACCGTTTATAAGGTTTGAAAAAATATTTAAACTTTTGGAAAAATATTATGTTTTTTTGATTTTAACCACCCCGTTTTTGGAAGTTTTTTAAAATTGTTTTTTTTTTTCTAAATTCTTTTTTAAATACTCTTTGATAAAAATACTTAAAATAATTTATAAAAGCAATTACAGGTTTGCAGATATTATGCTTTTAAAATATGAATTTACGAAAAATATGTCAACTATCGGACTCTGTCTGTATCTCCGAAAACATTTTAAACTTTTTTTTTATTTTATATTTCTATTATCACTAATTTGCAATATATTGATAAAATTTTGAGAGTGTCTTTTGCCTTGTTTTTGAGAAGGTGCACGAATCAGAAATAAAATTGCAAAAAAAACTCATCTGATACATACACAATCTCTTTAGTGTACGCTTTTTGAATTTAATTCCTTTTTAATACATTTGTAAAAACGCGTTTTTTGCAAAAGCAAGGCAAAATACACTCTCAAAATTTTATCAATGTATTGCAAATTAGTGCGGTAGTTGAAACATTTTTCGTAAATTCATATTTTAAAAGCATGACATCTGCAAACTGTAATTGTTTTTATGAATTTGTTTACGCATCCTATCGTCGACTTTGTTCATATGAAACAAAGAGAAAACATTTTTTTTATATCTACGTTGCATTTTCTTGGAAATGCCAGAACCCGATTTTTGAAAACAATTCTTTTCAAAGTTTTGTGAAAATAAATTGTATAAGGCTCAGTTACTTTTAAGTTAAGTAGTTGTTTGGTCAAATCGGTCAATTAAAAGTCGAGATAAAACGTCGGAAAAGCTCTGAAAATTTTAAAATAAAAATTCTAAAATTTATATCTCAAAAATGCTAATATTTAAAATTTTTTTAATAAGATTTTCATGCTTAGTGCGCCAAAGTCCATGAGAAAATTATAGTGAGATATGGTTGTCGGAAAATTTTAACTAGTGGTATTTGTCTTGATTTATTTTTAAATAAACATAAATACCTACATTAAAATAACCTATTGTCACTAAATCAATTCTAGCCTTATTGTAAAAAATAAACATTTCAAGCAATAGCTTTGGCAATACTAAACCCTAGAAATTTAAATATACACAAGAAAAAAAAAATTAAAATGTAAACTCTTCTCTTTCTACTCTTAGAATCACTCGATTTCAACACAATCACTTGAAGCAATCATTTTGAAAGCATTTTTTTTCAGCTGAAAATCAAGGACTTCCACGCTGGTCGGGGTTGAGTTTGAAATGGAATGGGTAAAAAAAAGAAAATAATTGTGCGAAGCGTATTGTGAATATCCTTTAGTTGTGTCCTTAGGGAATACAAGGGAAAATTGTGGCATTTTTAAGTAAGGTGCAGCATCGTTGTTGCTATGATGAGAACAACAAGATGGAATATCTCGTGGATGAATTATTGCTGTTTACAAAGATTTATGAATAACAAAAGCTTTTTGAAGTTTTCATCTATGTATTTAACTGTACACCAATACATACACACACACACACATACTGCCAGGCACTCAGGCAGCCAGCCTGTTCCCACAGCTCTGAATCTGTCAACCGCTAAGTTGCGGAATAAATTTCCTGCAATTAGGTGAAATTTCAATTTTGCATGCAATTCAAGGATGAGTATCTCGAGTTCGTTGTCCCACCCCAGCTTGGCTTATTGAAAATGATCCATTTTTTGTTCTCTTGCTCTTTGGTAATAAATCAAAATTGCTTTTTAATGAGAAAAGAAGGAAAGTGAAGTTAAGCATAATGCCTAAAAATACTACTAACTTTGCCGCTGCGGAGTGTAGAAGTAAAAATATCGCACACAATTACACTCTGTCGAGACTTAAAACTTCATGTATTCATTTGTAGAAAAATAAATGTCATGCGTGCGATTGTGAAATGTTGCACTTTTTCTGCTTGAACAGATATGTTGATTAAAATTGTAATAAAAATTAAAAAAAAAAAAATTAATAAATGTGAAATGAAATCAATATGATTGATAAAAAGTCACGAAACCACATAAATACAATCGCCGTTAACACACACAAGCACGCCCGCGCGAAAGCCTGCAGACACCAACAATTACGTAAACGGAAGCGTTACTTTTTAACGAAAACCCAATGAATGGTGTAAAAATTAATATCCTGGAAAAAAATCGAAATCAGCATAAAACAAGATGGAGCAGGTAAATCACTGAAGCTTCAGCACTTCGTTCTCAGTGGAGGTGGTTGAGGCTGGGCGAGTGGGTTGTTTTTTTTGTTGCTGCAAGCATTAATGGCACAATTTAAGGCACATCGGCAGCCAACAAGGCTGCCTACTCACGATGTGCTTGCCAGTAAATGATTTATGAAATTGCTTTCAGATCTCATCGTCAATTAAGCACAACTTGGAGTTCTTTTTACCTCACAGTGTTTTTTTTTTTTTTGTTTTCTTGTATATGTTTTCACAATTTTATATTCACAAAATATGAGTACGTATCTAAGCAGTATATCTTAAGCCTCTCCAATGAAATCGTGTACGTGGAGATGGTAATAAGAAGCTGTTGGGTTGATTTCTTGGGAAACGGAAAAGGTAACATAAAAACATACTTACTTACTTACTTAGTTGGCGCTACAACCGTATGTCGGTCTTGGCCTCATCTAAGAATTTGCGCCAGCCATTTCTGTCTTTCGCTTGCTGGCGCCAGTTGGAAATTCCAAGCTTCGTCAGGTTGTCCTCTACTTGGTCTTTCCAACGAAGATGCTCTTCTGCGTTGACCGCCGCTGGGTACCGAATCGAATGTTTTCTTCACTGGAGCATCGTCTTTCATGCGCTGAACATGACCAAGCCAGCGAAGCCGCTCGATTTTAATTCGCTTGACTATGTCGATGTCAGCGTACAGCTCATACAGTTCATCATTCCACCGTATTCGGTATTTGCCATTGACGCAGATTGGTCCGTAGATCTTACGAAGAATCTTTCTCTCGAATGCTCCTAAAGTCTTTTCATCTAAACTGCTCAGCATCCAGGTTTGTGATGCGTAAAGTAGGACGGGCATGATGAGCGATTTATAGAGCGTGATTTTCGTTCGTCGAGAGAGGGCTCTGCTTCTTAATTGCCTACTGAGCCCAAAGTAACACCTGTTGGCAAGAGTTATTCTTCTTTTGATCTCAATGCTGATGTCGTTGGTTGAATTAATGCTGGATCCCAGATAAACGAAGTTCTTCACAACCTCGAAGGAGGTATTGTCAACGGTAACGTGGGTTCCAAGACGCTGGGACTGTTTGTTTGTTGACACTAAGTATTTCGTCTTATCTGCATTCACTGCCAGACCCATTCGACTTGACTCTCTTTCTAATCTGGAAAATACTGCACTGACTTCGCGCGTACTATGGCCAATGATATCGATGTCATTAGAATACGCAAGGAGCATAACACTCTTGTAGAATATTGATTCTACAAGATTCTACAATATTCTACAAGAGTGTTATGCTCCTTGCGTATTCTAATGACATCGATATCATTGGCCATAGTACGCGCGAAGTCAGTGCAGTATTTTCCAGATTAGAAAGAGAGTCAAATCGAATGGGTCTGGAATGCAGATAAGACGAAATACTTAGTGTCAACAAACAAACAGTCCCAGCGTCTTGGAACCCACGTTACCGTTGACAATACCTCCTTCGAGGTTGTGAAGAACTTCGTTTATCTGGGATCCAGCATTAATTCAACCAACGACATCAGCATTGAGATCAAAAGAAGAATAACTCTTGCCAACAGGTGTTACTTTGGGCTCAGTAGGCAATTAAGAAGCAGAGCCCTCTCTCGACGAACGAAAATCACGCTCTATAAATCGCTCATCATGCCCGTCCTACTTTAGTGGCACAATGCCACTACGTCTCAGATCAGCAGCTCGGATGATCTTTTCCATCATTAGGTTGAAAAAGTCGCACGATAAGGAATCACCTTGTCTGAAACCTCGTTTGGTAATAAATGGTGGGGAGAGGTCCTTCCCGATTTTAACTGCGCTGCTGGTGTTGCTCAGTGTCATCCTGCAAAGTCGTATTAGTTTTGCAGGAATACCAAATTCAGACATGGTGGAGTACAGGTGCTTCCTTATTGGGCTGTCGAAGGCGGCTTTGTAGTCGACAAAAAGATGGTGGGTGTCGACTTGCTTTTCTTGAGTCTTCTCCAAGATTTGTCATAGCGTGAAAATCTGGTCGATGGTGGACTTTCCAGGTCTGAAGCCACACTGATAACGTCCGATCAGTTCGTTTACAATGGGCTTCAATCTTTCACATAAAACGCTCGACAGGACCTTATATGCGATATTAAGAAGGCTTATCCCACGGTAATTGGCACAGATAGTGGGATCTTGTGGATTGGGCAGAGCACACTGAGATTCCAATCGTTCGGAATGCATTATATTCTGCATAGAAGCTCGTGAATGCATTTAAGTAGAGCTTCGCCTCCGTTCTTAAACAGCTCAGCAGGTAAGCCATCAGCTCCCGCGGCTTTGTTATTTTTAAGGCGAGCTATAGCTGTCAGAACTTCATCATAGTCGGGCAGCGGAACCTCGACGCTGTCATCCGCAATTGGGGTTTCCGGAATATCATCTCTATTGGCGGGATTGTTGTCAGCGTCGCCATTTAGAAGCTTAGAGAAGTGTTCCCTCCATAACGTCAGTGTACTCTGGACATCTGTCACTAGATTCCTGTTTTCATCCTTGCAGGAAGAGGCCCCGGTTTTAAAACCATCGGCAAGGCGTCTTATTTTTTCGAAAAATTTTCGGGCCTCATTCCTGTCACCATACATCTCAATCTTCTCCTGCTCGCGCTTTTCTGCCTCTCTTTTTTTCCGCCTGAAAATATGTCTCTCTTCCCTCCTCTTTTCTTTGTATCGCTCCTTAGCAGCGCGCGTTACAACCGACTGCAGGGTGGCTTTGTAGGCGGCGTCTTTCTCTGCAGTGGCGTCGCGACACTCCTGGTCGTACCACTGGTTTCGGCGAGGGCGTTGGTAGCCAATCACCTCTTCAGCAGCCGCACGCATGGAGTTGGAAATGTGTGTCCACTGCGCGCATATATCATCGATTGGAGGAGTGCTTTGAAGCAGGAGTGACAGTCGAGTGGCGAAAGCATCGGCTGTCTGTTTCGATTGCAGCTTGTCGACGTCTAGCTTTCTCTGTGTAGGGTTGCGTGTATTCTTAGCTGCGCACAGACGTGTACGGATCTTGGCTGCAACAAGATAGTGATCCGAGTCAATGTTTGCACCACGGATCGTGCGTACATCCAATACACTGGAAGAGTGCCTTCCGTCGATCAAAACGTGATCAATTTGATTTTTTGTTTTTTTGATCAGGGGACATCCAGGTGGCTTTATGAATATTGAGATGCTTGAATCTAGTGCTACTTACGACCATGTTTTGTGCTGCGGCGAAGTCAATCAGCCTCATTCCGTTATCGGAGGTGTTGTCGTGGAGGCTGAACTTTCCGACTGTTGGACCAAAAATATTTTCCTTGCCCACCTTAGCGTTGAAGTCACCAAGCACGATTTTTACGTCGTGGCAGCGTTCGTAAGCATTTTCAAGGCGCTCGTAGAAAATTTCCTTGATCTCATCGTCCTTGTCTTCTGTCGGAGCGTGCGCACATATTAGGCTTATATTGAAAAATCTAACCTTGATGCGGATTATGGCAAGTCGTTCGTTCACAGGTGTGAATCGCAGGACGTGGGGCCGTAGTCTCTTGCCAACTACAAATCCGCATCCAAACTCGCGCTTCTCCGCATGGCCGCTGTAGTAGATATCACAGGGTGCATGCCGAATGCAACCCTGTCCCTTCCATCGCATTTCTTGGATAGCAGTGATATCAGCTTTGTATCTTTCCAAGACATCAGTCAGTTGGATAGAGGCACCTTCCCAATTAAGGGTTCGGATATTCCAGGTGCATATCCGTAAATCATTATCAGTTTTTCGTTTGCGGTAGTCGTCATCAGATTTGGGGATCATTTTTCTTCTATTCTTGTTTGTTTTCATTGAAATTGGTTTTTACGGGTGGGCTTCAAACCCGACGCACAACCTATTTTAAGCCTAGGGAGGCCCGAACATAAAAACATCTGTCTGTTAAAAACACTTTCGTAGCGGCTTCTTCAACACAGCTCCGAGCAACTAACCCAATAGTTCGCGGCATCATTGACGACCTTTTTGTGATGATTTCTTGAAGGAAGTTTCTGCATGAGTTGCTGGACTTAAAAAAAATTCATACAAAATATAATGCTAACTCCGAAAAACTAAAAGATCGGAACCAGATTTCTTTCCTCCCCGTAATTTTTCTAAATCCGCAATTCCCTAGATTGTGGGTTTTAGCATATCTTAATACAAATGACCCCCAAAGAAATTCTTATTTAAACCTTTCCCTTACAATTCCCTAGATTGCAAGCTCTAGTTTATCCTCTAGGCTATAAAGAATGGTTCACGAAAGAAGTTTTCTCTTGAAATACCTACAGAAAAATTTACTTATAATTAGATCGCGCAAAACTAAAAGATCGGAGCCAGATTTCTTTCCTCCCCGTAGATTGTGGGATTTAGCTGTGGGAAGAAATAATGGAGTTATTGGAGTTTTCCGCAGGTGCCTCGAAAAAATTTTGTTTTGCTGTGACCGCGATACCTCAGCACTGGATTATCTAAAAAAGAAATTGTTTTGATTAGTTAATTAGTGTCTCTCAAAACCGACGTCGAGTTTTTTTATATTATCAATTTTTAAATTTTTTGCAAAATTTTTTGACAAAAAATGGACCTATTTGTTATTGTAAGATTGATACTAATTGAAAAATTAAATAAAACTTTACGTCAGTTTCTAGCTATTTGTATGTTAAACATGTGTGCAAACGATTTCAAAACGATCGGTTCAGTAGTTTTTTCGGAATCGTGGTCACCGACTTTAAAAATTACATGTTTGGGAAAATCGATTTAAAATTTTGTACACTGGAAAAATTAAAATAACTGGAAATCTAATATATAAAAATGAATGTTTGTTTGTTTGTTCGTTCGCTATGCGCTGCAATAACGTTCATCCGATTGCGATAAAACTTTGTCAACTTATTGCTTGCACTTACGCGAACAATATAGGCATATTTAAAATTTGACCCACCCCCTTTTACCGCCCACAAATCAATAAGAATGCTATATTTAAGACAGTTTTTGTCGTATTAAACTAAAATTTGGTAATTAAGTCCGTATGATAACTATCGGTAGCTATACTTAAAATGGGCGTGGTGCCACATAGCTACGCCTACTTTTAAGAAAAGATACTTCGAAATTACTGGTCCGATGGAGCTAAAATTTTGGCAGTGGATTTTTTTCGAGTATTCAACCACAATTTACACATGTTGTTTCACTGATGACATTTTATGGGAGTGAAACAAGGGGGAGTGGAACCTCCGATGCAACCAAAACTTGCGATATCGAATAGTTTTGGAGTTACAGGTCACACAGCATCCGAATTCAGTATTAGACATCAATTTATGCATGCAGTTTCATTAATAACATTTTATGGGCGTTGGAAACGGTGGAGTTTCACCTCCCCCCGTGCAACCAATATTTGTGCAATCGAATAGCTTTGAAGTAATAGGTCGCACAGCATCGAAATTCAGTAATCCTAAATACCTAAATGTACACATGCAGTTTTACTGAAAACATTTTATGGCGTTGGACAAGTACAATCCAAACATGCAAAATCTAATAGCTTTAAAGTTATGGGTAACACATCGTCAGAATTCAGTATTCGACCTCAATTCATACATGCAGTTTCATTAATAACATTTTATGGGCGTAGAAAAAGGGGGACTGGCATCTTCCATACACCCCAGATTTGTGCTATTGAATAGCTTTGGATTATAGGTCGCACAGCGTCGGAATTCAGTATTCGATCCGAATTAACACATGCACGTTCATTGGTAACATTTTTTGGGCGTTGAACAAGGGAGAGTGTCACCTCCCATACAACCCAAATTTGCGATATCGAATAGCTTCTGAGTTATTTGTCGCACAGCGTCGGAACTCAGTATTTGACCTAAATGTACACATGCCATTTTATTTTTTAAATTTTATGGGCGTTTGCCAAGGGACCTCTTATTTTATAAAATTTGCGATATCGAATTTCTTTGGAGTTATAGGTTGCACATCGTCGGAATTCCGTATTCGGCCTTAATTTATACATTCAGTTTCATTGATCACATATAATGGGCGTTAGTCAAGGGGGCGTTGCACCTCCCATACAACCCAAATTTGGGATATCTAGCAGCTTTGGATTTATAGGTTGCACAGCATCGAAATTCCGTATTCGACCTCAATTTACACATGCAAGGGAGCGTGGCAGCAACGCGCCGGGTTTCATCTATTATAAAATAAAAACAAAAAAAAATAAAAATTTACAGATTTTATTTCGAATTACATTTGCAGTTGAAGAAACCCGACCGCACCACTTTTTTACACTGAACCAGTGCTCAGGGGATGGCCTCTATAAATGTGTAGGTATAGGCAAAGCCTATTAGGTTTTGTGTTGACTCAGAAGATAGGTAATAATTAGTTGGAAGTTAGAATTGAAAATTGTTTCTTTTTAATCGGTTTTTATTACAAAAAAGAGATTTAACATGTGGTGTGAAGATATTTTGAACTAAAAATAATTTTTTTTTTTTTAAATATGTTAACATTTTTAGCTAATTTGGTCAATTTTGATTTGTTATAAGGTATCACTTTGTATTTTCGAGTATTTAAGGGCAGGTTATGTGTAGAATATGTTTCCAAAGCTCGACAAAAAGTTTAAAATATTATCACACATATATAAATTGCTTATCTACCAGATATTTTTGTAATATTCAAACTTATATAACCCATACAAAAAAAAAACCATCTTAAATGCAACACAATACTCAACGAAAGGCGCATTTCAAAGCCAAACCACCCACCCACCCACGTTTGTGTTAGTTATTCCGTTGAATTGTGTCCTCGAATCAGTGCCTCGCATTTGTGTGCAAAGAAAAATAAAAAAAGGATGCTTAGCTCCTCCTATTCCTTTGTTATCTATGTATGTAAGACTTTTTTTATTTTTGGTTTATGCATGACTAGATGTTATGCTGCAGAAATAATTTGTAAAGCTGTAGTATTTATTGTAAAAGCTGCAACTGTTTGATTTGCAAATGTTTTTTCACCAATATCGTGCGTCCGCCACGCAAAAACGACGCAAACATCAACATTTCGAATTGAATTTATTTTTATTTGAACAAAGATATATTGAACATTTTATAATAAACATTTACTGTTGAAAAATATTATAATTATAAAAATAAAGTATTTTAACATTAAAAAAAGTGGTGCAGTCGTGGGATCCCCAATCTTCAACTCCGAATGTAATTCGAAATAAAATCTGTATATTTTTTTTTTTTTTACATATTTTTATTTTATATAATTTTTCTATGGCAAATAACGTAAATGAACGCAACAAGGCGTTGTGCATTGAACATTCATCATTGTCCTAGTATGAGCTTGAATTGATTAAAAAGTTGGATTGGAAACTGGACTACTTAAGAGTATAGTGTATATAGACTATAAAGAGTATAGAAAACACATTTTTAGGGTCCACCCTAGTGTCAAAAAACTTTTTGAAATCCTTACATTAGATTTTAAACCAGCGACCATAAGATTCGAAATCAGCAACCCCTTAATAATGCTAGCACATACACAAAGAGTATAAGATAAAATAAAAAACAGAGAATAAAAATTTAATTTTTTAAGTTACTTTTATTTATAAAAATATAAGTTAAAAATAAAAGTTTTCCCTCACTTTTAACTTTTAAGATAAAAAGTAAAATTTAAGAGTCTCCAAAGACTTTTATTTTCCAAAAATATTTAATGAGTCTTTAAAGACCTTTTTTATAAAAAGTTATTTCTAAGAGTCTTTCCAGACTTTTATTTTAGAAAAGTCTTCGTAAAAGTCTTACAACAAAAAACTGCGAAAAAAATTTAAAATATGTTTATTTATGAATTGGTTTCAGCAACCAATTTATTCCACCGATTGATTTTGTTTATATTGTCGTCTATTGGAAAGATTTATATTGAACAAATAACTAACAGACAATACTTTTTTTAAAAAAAAAACTTTTATAAAATAAAAGTCTTAAAAGACTCTTAAAATTAACTTTTTTAAATGAAAGTCTTCGTAGCCTTTTAAAATTATTTTTATATTTAGAGTCTCTTAAGTTTGACTTTATTTTATAAAAGTTAAAAATAACTGTTAAAAATAAGAGTTATTAATTGAGAGTTAAAAATAAAAGTTCTAAATAATTCTTATTTGATAAGTTATTAAAAATAAAAGTTATAAATAACTCTTATTTGATAACACTAGTTTACAAATAACGAACAGTTGTTTGTACAATGAATGCCACTATCCATTTCTAATGTAAAATCGATCGGTGATTCCGAATGTGTCATTATTAAAACAACCTTTACTTGTTATTTATTTATGTGGCAATAAAATAAGACGAAATGCATAAATAGACAATCACTCAATTTGGGTGCTTTCGTTCAATTAAACACAACTTTTCCTTGTATCAATAGATTTTCTTCAACAATATCTAATTTTTTTCGGAAAAGTACAGGCTTTAATCAAAAAATATCAAAAATAACAAAACATTTTGATTTATTAACAAAATTTTCATTAAGTTTTGTTTTTTTTTTTTGTAAATTTTTCTGAAAAACACGAAAAATCGCCAAAAAATTAATTGATTTCGCCGAAACTAAAAATTGAATTAAAAAATAATTTGAGCATTCTTTGTAGGAAATGTTATTAGCTTTAATTTGATATATTATTTATTTGATTATTGTTCTTGGTTCTGAAGACATATGCTATTAAGTGGAACAAACTTTTTTTTTTTTTAAAAACTACAGTGGGCAATATCTCGAAAACGGAGTGACAGAAAAAAAATAATGACATTATCGGAATCTCCGGTCAATTTTACATTAGAAATGAATAGTGGCATTCATTGTACATTCTGGCTGTAAGCCAGTGTAACTCTTACTTTCGACTATCAATAATAACTTTTATATATTAAAAGTTTGTAAAGACCAGGGACCGAAAATAATTGTTTTTCTAGATTTCACAGCAGAAAAAGTTGGGCAATTTCAACACATAAAAATTTTCGTTATGAATAACTTTTATTTTTAAGAAAAATGTTTTTGGTTGCCGGCTAACTTTTATTTTTGAGGAATAATTTTTTAGGTTGGCTCGTAGCAGTTATTTTCTGATATTAATTTTTTTCGGTTATTAGTGTCAAAAATCAAGACCAACATATGACTTTTTCTTTTGGAATGGACTCACACCTCTTAGCCGTGGTCGATATGGGGTAATAATCTAATGTCATCGTCGAGATGTCAGAATTTCAAAAAGTTTTTTGACACCATGGTGGACCCTAAAAAGGTGTTTTTTATATTCGCTTCCCTTTTTAGAATCTTTCCCAGAGAAACCGGTTACCACATCGATTACCGACGACTGATTACCTAACCAAATACAAATTACTGAAGCGATTACCAAGCGATTACTTAGTCGAATACCGATTACTAAGCGATTACATAACCGAAGACTGATTACTGAAGCGATTACCAAGCCATTACTTGGCTGAATACTGATTACTAAGGATTACATAACTGAATACTGATTACTAAAGCGATTACCAAGCGATTACTTAGCTGAAAACTGATTACTAAGCGATTACATAACCGAATACTGATTACTGAAGTGATTACGAAGTGATTACTTAACCGAATATCAGTTACTAAGCGATTACATAACCGAATACTGATTACTGAAGTGATTACCAAGTGATTACTTAACCGAATACCAGTAACTAAGCGATTACATAACCAAATACTTATTACTGAAGTGATTAATACGCGATTACTTCGCCGAATACCGACTACTTAGCGATTACATAACCGAAGACTGATTCCAGAATTTGAAAAACATTTAATCGAGAAGTGTATATTAAAATTTTAATATAAATGATTCTCGAGTAACACCGGGTTTATCAGCTAGTATATAATACAAGTGATAAAATAAGAAGATAATTATGTACAGAATTACTGTAGACAACGCAGTCGGTGTTAAAGGGAAATTAGCTTCAACAACCTTAAATATTTGCACTGAATTTTTTAAACTTTCGCGTATTTTATCTCCTAAATCAAACGAGAGCGACAATTTTAATTTTCATATTTAGGCTTAGGAGGCTCAAACATATTTAATAAAAGTAAAATTATTCCAAGTTATTCTTCTTCCACTACGATTTTAATAACAAGTGCTTCTAAAAATTTTCCGTCATTACAATGTACTCAAGATAAAGGCCCAACCAAAATAGACGTTTTGCTCCGTAACGAGTAAGAACGTAAGTGTTCGGTTAAATACATATTAATGTTGTTACCCAAAATGAGCCAACGTAACTGAACGAAACTAAACGAAACAGTTTGACAAGACGTATTATTCCGTTAGAACCGAACTGCTAGCGTAGAAACTCGTCAACAACAGCTGTGCAGAGTGCGTTTTTATTTTATTTTCATCAATTTGTTTCAACTTCGCCATTATGTCACTCTTTTTTCACAAATCTTTATTAAAAATTACAAAATGCACAATGTAAATAAATAAATAATACTCGATTGCCTACTGATCAGCTGTTTCAGACGAGTTGAACAAATCGTTTAATTTTGGGTTAAATCCGTAAACATCCGTAACGAGTGCAGACGTTCGTCAAAATGCTACTGTCTCGTTTCGTCTATTTTGGTTGGGCCTTAACAGTGCACCCTAAACAAGTGCGCGTTGCGCTGCGTTCCCAAGCGCAACGCAACTTTATTTTACGCTAACCTACACAAGTGCGCTGCGGAAAGAACTGCTGCTCTCGAACCAGCTCAGTCTGATGGTTTAAAAATCTTAAAAAACTTTTAGTATTGTGTAAAAATTTATTAATATTGCAAATACTTTCATTTGCAATTGAGATTAATTAATTAATAGCAGCTGATTGCTCTTTGTTCTAATACTTTGGTTTTATGCAGCCAACTTCACATCCCAACGCACTGTCAAAATTGGAAATTCGATTCATGTTGCGGTAGTCCGGTGCGTGTTTCGGTAGGCTTCATACAAATGTATGTGCATGAGCCGATTTTGACAGTCAAACCACGCACGCGCACTTGTTTAGGGTGGACTGTAAAAAAGAAATTTGATGAAAAATTGTTTGAGTATGAACACTTTTTGGTCAAACGATTTGATGAGCTATTTGAGGTGTGAACGGGGCTTAATTGAAATTGACTCCCTGTTCTCGTCATTTTGAACAATTCACAATGGTTTCGAATAAGCTCAACCACAACCAGCTTCTGCATAAAATTATTAATTTGGCAGTTTTCCGAAGAGATTTCAATCGTGTGTATAATTTTGTGTAGCAGTTACTCTATTTAGTTCTTTAAATTAATCTCTAATAAATCACTCAAAAAAGATGGCTGCAAGATTTATACAAAAGATTGTAAGCCAAAAATTCTTCCACAACATAAAAAAAGTGTTTTTTCTTTAAATTACAAATAGAAATTGTTTCCACTCCTTAAAATTAAAACTTGTGTACTAACTTTTGCTCCAATTAATATGTGTATTTTATTTCGTACAATCAATTTGCTATTTTGCATGTTTATTTGTAGTTTAATAGTTTGGGCATAAATACAGTGAAAGATGCCAGCGAAAAAGTGCCGGAGTTAGTGACCAACATAAAGGTTGGTTGATGCCACAGCACAAGAACAAAATATGCTAAAAGACAAAGTTCTGTGACCCGCAGCAAGATACTTTTACATAACAGATTTTTTATGAATTTGCTGAAAAGCAATAAAATGCATCATGGTATTAATTAAGTGAGGCTTAATACAGCTTGCAGTGTTTCGAAAGAGTATTGTTTTGCAGCCACTGAATAAATACAGGAAGCTTTGCAAATTTTGTATAAAAGGAAAATGTCTTAACCTCACAAAGGCACGGTGGTGCTACAACCCCCTCCGTCTTAACATCTTCGTGCAATCTCTAAAAAGCTACGGGCAAGGCGACAGTTGACAGCGTAACAGAAGAATACAATTTTTATTATGTAATTCTTTAGCTGCTACCTACTAACAGCTGCGTTAAGATATTCATGTGACTAAATATTTATTGCTTGTAGTTAATGGAAATTTTTATTTACAATAAAATTTGTCAAATATTTTAATTTATGAATTTAAGGTCAGCACCGGTCCTAGTTCTGCTCGTGCCTACTCTTCGGGTGCCAGAAAAGTCACACTTATTCCCGGTGATGGTATCGGGCCTGAAATCTCAGCAGCTGTGCAAAAAATTTTTGCTGCTGCCAATGTTCCAATCGAATGGGAAGCCGTTGATGTCACACCAGTGAGGGTGAGTAAGAAAAAAATTCAAGTTTTAATATGTCCTTTTGACTTATAACTGTTTTCTTTTAACTAGGGCCCCGATGGAAAATTCGGAATTCCACAAGCTGCTATTGATTCGGTCAATACCAATAAAATTGGCCTAAAGGGTCCTCTGATGACACCAGTTGGCAAGGGACATCGTTCCTTGAACTTAGCTCTACGCAAAGAGTTCAATTTGTATGCCAATGTCAGGCCATGCCGCAGCTTAGCGGGCTACAAAACACTTTACGATGATGTCGATGTTGTGACTATTCGTGAAAATACCGAAGGTGAATACTCTGGCATCGAGCACGAGATCATTGATGGCGTTGTACAGAGTATCAAATTGATTACTGAGGAAGCCTCCAGACGTGTTGCAGAATACGCCTTCACTTATGCCAAAAATAACAATAGAAAGAAGGTAACCGTTGTGCACAAAGCGAACATTATGTAAGCATTCGAAGATATTATTTAAGAGGGTAATCATAAAACAAAAATCATCTTTTTCTAATGCAGGCGCATGTCCGACGGTCTGTTCCTGCGTTGTGTTCGCGACATGGCTGAAAAGTTTCCCGAAATTCAATTTGAAGAGCGCTATTTGGATACTGTTTGCTTGAACATGGTGCAGGACCCCAGAAAATATGATGTCTTGGTCAGTATTGCTTTAATCCTGATATCCTGATGATTTTACTACTTTTAACACTAAATTATATGTTTTAGGTTATGCCTAACTTGTACGGTGACATTTTGTCTGATATGTGCGCTGGTCTGGTCGGTGGCTTGGGCTTGACACCTTCCGGCAACATGGGTCTTAACGGCGCACTCTTCGAATCGGTTTGTCTAACATCCAGATCAAGCGTATTCCTTTATGTTAAAATCTCTGCTTTAAACTCCTTAGGTCCATGGAACAGCTCCCGATATTGCTGGCAAAGATTTGGCCAACCCCACTGCTTTGCTGTTGTCTGCTGTCATGATGCTTAGACACATGGAACTCAACACACATGCTGATGCTATTGAAGCTGCCTGCTTCGCGGTAATTAAGGAAGGCAAATTCTTGACTGGTGATCTTGGTGGCAAGGCAAAATGCTCTGAATTCACAAATGAAATCTGCGCTAAACTCTAAAGAGTTTACACAAAATAAACCTCTACTAGTTATTTGTTGCCGCCATAGTAAATAAATACACTGCTTACTGCAGTGAAAGCAACAAATGTCAATTGCATCCGTTAGTATTGTTTGTTCGAATAACAAAAAAAAATTGTTTTTATTAAGTTATGTTGAACAAAAAGTTAAAACTATTATGTAATTTTAATTAACTCTTATTTATTTTAGTTCTCCGATTATATTTATTTATAAATTTTTTTTCACTGAATTGATTGATTCGATTATGTGGATATGTTGATGTTTGAACAATAATGTATATTGAATAATTTTTGTTTTAACATATAAAAATGCATTTTGACATTTGTTATTGGACTTTCTGTAGAAACAAAACCATCATTGTTATTAAAATAAAAACATTTAAATAAAAAAGAAAGAAACCAGCTTCAATAATATACTTTTGCTAGAATTTTTGTGTCTTAACCCATTAACCGCGGTTGGGTATTTTTTTACCCATGAAAATGCTTCTGCAGAATTGATCATATCTCAGGTTTAGTAACAGCTAAGTGTTTTGTGTTTTGTTTGTTGCTTTAAGAAAACTATAAATTGTTTTTGGAGTGTGTCAAGAAATTTTTACGTTTACTACTTTTTTAAAGTCAAAAGTGATTAACATTAAAAATCAGAAATATTTGTGTTATCATTTGTAAAAAATTGTATCTTTTAAAAAAATGAAAAAGCTCTCTTAGTCAATTTACTGCTATTAATAGAAAATGCCTGATATAAAACTGTGCTGTCGTTGCAGAAGGCATTTGTACCCATTTAGAACACATTAACCCATTTCCAGCTACTGGTGCATTTTTGATTCAATAACTTTATAATATTCTCCAGATGAGCCCGAAAGTGATATTACCTAGCACTGTAGGAATTGTGTTAGTATGGACCTTTGACAATATACATTATTTTTGGTTTGAGTCGATTCGGTCGTTTGCTTGGGTTTTACGTCCAAATCGCGTCCCAATTTTTGGGTTTTTTTTTTTTAAATTTTTGAAAATTCCGGAAAAATATTTCAAATCGCAATATCGAAAATTGCTTTTCAATAGCAACTACTACAAGTCTTTAAAAAAATTAAGAATAAAATTGCAACATGGTATTTATACTTAAAAGTAAAAGAAAGGAAATTAACTAATATTTTTATTTACTAGATTCACACCATTAACATGAAAGATCGTCAAGATCGTCCACACCCTTCGCCCAACTCCCATATAAAATAAGTAATACAAGTTAGATGGAAAAAATTATTTTATGATTTTAAACGATAAGGGATGCAAAAAAAAGCCAACAAAATTCATAGGAAGTTGGGGTCTATTTTGACCCCCGGAGGTTATTTCACTAAAAATGCTCTTGCAACGAAAATTTTTTAAGTGGAGCTTTATGCAAAGTTTTTTTAGAAAGATAACTTCATGGCCTCTCTACCGATATGCAACACTAGTAGAGATTTGTGTTACAAATAGAAGTATTTATGGGTCAAACTAGCAAATTTTGGGAAAAAAGTGAATTTTACAGAAAAATACTTCGTTAACCTGTATTTTTTATTCAAAATTACGATTTCTAGTAAATTTTCTTTAAAAAATAATGTTACTTTTGTTTACTTTACTGCAATTTTTCACATTAATATAAGCAATTTCTACTTCATTTTAATTTTCTACATATAAATACTTATGTATGTAACTTTGTTAATTTCAATGTTGAATTTGGTCTTATGAGTTCAACGATTTTGACTGTACAAAAAAAAAGGTTAGTAAATTCTTATTGTAAAGAAAAGGTGATATTTTTAAGTAAAAAGCTAGTTTTTAATCTTTTTAAAATTATCTTGATTAAATTTTTATTTAACCCATTGAGACCGAAGTCCAGATCATGAGAGATATAGAAAAAATTACTTTGGATTCGAATTCCCCGTGATCAAATTAAGAAAAGAAAAAAAAAATTAGGTTTACAAAATTTTGGAGAGCCCTCTGTAGCCTCCAATTCACAAAATAAAACAGGGTCTTAAATGATCCCATAGGTCTCAAGTAAAACTTTTACAAATTTTTTCAACAGTAATCTGTGATGGGTATAAACGTATTTTTAAAGACATATTAAAAGCAATTTATGAGTTCAATGCAATTTAATTTCAAATTAAGAAATTTAGTAAGGGTATTCGCAATTGCTTGGCTTTCAGTATATTTGAAAAACCCTGTGGTTTTAATACCACACTTTACCAAGCGGTTTTTATATTTGTTGTTTTACATAAAAGCTCTAAAAACCAAAAGTGTGGGTATTTTAAGTAGCCCAATGGTATGTTTATCGAACGTGGTTTTTAAAGTTCCATAAACAGCTGATAGGTTGCCAGTTATTTTCTAATTGCAAAAATGGAAGAAACTCAAAATGTTAAACTTATTTAAGCCTCATGAGCAAATTTTGATATAATTCGATAATAATGATATATTAATAAAATGTATCAAACTGGATAGTAAATTTATTTGGATAGTAACAAAAAGCAAAAGTGGAAGGTTCCCAACCACAAACCTTATTTTAAAGGGTGCTCATAATTGTGGTTTTCAGCTATGGTAAAAAAACCACGATATGACATAACTGTGAATACCCTTAATATATAAATACTACATATACTGAAATTATCAATTCAGTAAGGTAAAAAATTGCGATTGTACAAGCAAATAGAGCAAAAAGTTTTACTTGAGACCGATGGAGTCATGTAAGACCCCATTTTCTTTTGTGAATTTCGTAAAAACAACTGGAAATATTTGCTGAACTCGATATTTTTCCAATAAAACACATCTAAATTTAGAACTTACATTTACGTTTGGAACGATTTTATTTAATTTATGTACGCCTTTATAATGTATTACGAAATAGCATACCAACGACAAGCAAGACACGAGAAGCAATAAAATTTCGTATTGAAAAAAGTATTGCTTCTCGTGTCTTGCTTCTCGTTGGTGTGCTTTTTTGTCATAAATAATAAAGCGGCTAATAATGCATTTATAAATATATAAACAGCAATTTTGTAGAATAGGTAGGGTAGGGTAGGGGATGGCGGAGGAGTGTATTAAGACAAATTTATACAGCTTCGTGCGAAATAATAGCAGTCCTCTTATATTCAGATATGTTTGGATAAATAATACTAGTCTAGAAATTTCGTATCCGGTAAACCCATTATCATTCCTATATGTACTTTCAACGCTGGTTTCAAATCTGTACTCAGTTTCCTCCTATATTGTAACATTTTCAATATGCAGGGTGTTTTATGTTTTTGGCACGTGTTTTATTGATCTAGAATCTTAACTTCTCACCATAAAAAAATAAATATTATTTTGTATTTTAAAAAAATATCAGCTTTTCAATCAATATATCAAATACTATCGTGTCATGTGCGGTAGGTTAGGTAAGGTTAAGGTGGGGCAGGTCTTAAGACGAGCCCACTTTGACTAGTCCGTTGTGATACCACAGAATGCAAGAAGGGAGTAATCAAGTGTAAATTTTATGTAGGATGTTCTTAATGTGGAAGAAGCTGTAGAAACATGTGATATTAAATCTGAAGCAAGTGGTATCCTTTACCCTCAGTCAAATCAAGTTACTAAGCGTTCCTCTCCACAAACTTTTCCTATCACCACCAACTACAACTATTCGTCGTAAATTGACGTGTTTTAAAGTTTATTTGATAAGAAATAAGGAAAGAAAGATTATAGCGTAGGAAAATGGCCCGGACAAGATTCGAACCCGGGACCCCTGTGCGACAGTCAAGCGCGCTATCACTAGACTATCGAGGCCGCCAACATTCGTAATCGTATAATGTAATCGTCCAAATTTAAAATGTCTGTTTTGCATGTAAAAATACACTTAACCAATACAAAATAATATTTTTTATGTTATGGTGAGTAGTTCAGATTCTAGATCAATAATACTAAACACGTGCCAAAAACCTAAAACACCATGTATATTGAAAATGTTACAATATAGGAGGAAGCCGAGTACAGATTTGAAACCAGGGTTAAAAGTACATATAGGAATGATAATGGGTTTACCGGATACGAAATTTGTAGACTAGTATTATTTATCCAAACATGTCTGAATATAAAAGTACTGTTATTATCTTATTCGCAACTGTATATTCATTCAAACTGATTTACATTACACTTACTTTTTCACTTAGTACCTACTTTTTATTTAAATAATATTTTTATAAGAAACAACTCGTATCAAATAATTATTGTCATAGATGTATAAATAAATGAACATTATTTTTGAAGGAAGGGTCTGACAGAGGATGGTTGGAAGGAGGGGGAAAATTGCAAAAATTTATATTTGCATTCAAACTTATTTTCATGACGACAAAATACTTTAATGCACAGCAAAATACATAAAACTACAAAAACTAAGGGGTTAGAGCCGAAAACCCCTTGAATGGGAAGGTTGCCAAACCTTAAAATATTCAAAATATTATGTAAACATAAAAAACTTTAAGAAGTTGTCAAAAGTAAATACAAGAACATACAAGAAGGTATCAAATTCCACATGGAATTAGGCAAAAAGTATCTTTTTTGGTAATTCGAGCGTATCCTCAAACAAAAATATTAAATTCATTGATTTCATCTAGGGTGCGGTGGGGTGAAGCGTTTCGCTTTTTTTTAGGCTCATAGTACTCCGAAAATTATAATTTTTGAATGGTTCTTGGCTGAAATCGCAAGAATGGACATTTTCCTTAATTTCTATGAGCGTGGATTTGAACTTTTTCGATTTCGGAAAAAAATTAGGGGGATGCTTCGAAAATGCTAGTTTTTCGATATTTTGAAAAATGCTGGGGTGAAGCGTTTCACCAAAAGAATCTTTCCGTTTTCATGTACAAACATCAACATAAATCGGTTTAATGGCCTCGGGCAGGCTCCTAAGAAAAGTTTCATTTTGAAAACACGTCTGACATCATACAACCAATCGATAGATCTTTCACAAAAACTTCATATTTTTAAGCACAACATTAGAGCCTGAACAGAATCTAAAATCATTGCGGCCGACGATCTTTGTTGTTGGAAAATACGTGCAAAATGTAGAAAAAACAGCAACGATAAATCGCAGACTTGGAATCTATTCTATTTCAATCGTCGGTCGCACCGATTTTTGATTCTGTTCAGGCTCTTAAGCCAACTCGACACATGTTACTTCGCTTTTACGGATAGAATGCAGTCAATGTGTTATTTTGTGAACAGCTGTTTAAAGTGAATCAAAAAAGAGTTGCCTGGTAAGTAATTTGGAGTGTTTTTTTTCAATAAAACTGAATATTAAATTGAATTGTTTACCTTTTAATAGAATCCAAAACATTTGAGCTGCATATTTAAGATTCCAGCGCTGTTAATAAATATGGATCCATTTAAGTTGTGCTCACAGTAGTCAAAAATTAGTAGGGGGCGGTGGGGTAAAGCGTTTCACTTTTTTGGGGGGCTCACAGCACCCCAAAATTGATAATTTTTTTAATAGTTTTTGGATTAAATCGCAAGAACGGACATTTTTTTTGATTTCTATGAGCTCGGATTTAAACTATTTCGGCAAAAAGTTATGGGGATACTTCGAAAATGTTCGTTTTTCGCTTTTTGAAAAATGGTGGGTGAAACGTTTCACTAAAAGAATCTTTCCGTTTTCATGTATAAACATCAACATAAATCGATATCCATCATGGAATCCAAATTTATTATTTATCGCTAATGTTGAGGTTAGAGTCGCAATTTCGACAGGTGTAGTAGCCACGGTTGCCCATGTCGACACATTTCAAGTGATATGGCCGGTAGCATTTGTTGCAATGAAATAAAAAAACAAAAAAAAAACAATAAAAACGCGCTAAACACACACAAAAACACTAAACACGCATTAAAACAGAGTTTGTAGGGTGAAACGTTTATTTTGAAAACACGTCTGGCATCACACAACCACTCGCTAGATATTTCACAAACACTTCATATTTTAAAAAACAACATTAAACCGACACGACAGATTTATTTACCTTGAATTTGTGTTGAGTAGTTGGCATTAAACAAATAAATAAATAAATTCACTCGATCAAAAACTTTTGTAAAATAAAGTTTACCACTACTTTCGAAGAGCAACACAACACACAACCGAACGCTTTGCTGGATCACGAAAAACTGTGCGGCAACAAAAGCAACACGTGGTTATATGCAGTGTGACCAGAGTGCGATATAATATTCCATTTGGGAATATTTTTCTTATTCTTTATTGAATTGAAGTGTAATAATTATCCACAAAAAAAGTCCCTAAACTTAATTTTGTGATTCTTTAGATCTTTATCATGCAAAGTGGAATATTTTTGAGGAATATAAAAATTGTAAGTGGAATATTGTAGCATGTTTTTTTACAAAATATATTTGTTAAAAATTCTTCTGGTGACCCCATACATACATTTACTCCTGTAAGGATCCCCTTATTCCAGGAAACCTACAAACGCTCCAGAAATACATTATATATCATAAGAAAGGTCTTGAGCTGAAGGCATGCACAAAATTATTAGCTTTTCGATTGGTGATATCGTTAAGCAGATATGAGCGTTTAAAAATGACAAAAAGACTTAAGAAACGAACTCGCTTTATTGTGAATGGCTCAACATACATTATAGTGGTCAGTCTGCATGAGCAGTCAGTTATGAGGGGGTTCGCGTGGTACAACCTATTGGACACATGTTGTACGATAAGTCGGATGCGAAACTAACGCTGCGTCTCCACAAACAATGTTTCGGGCAATATTGCTTGCCAAGGCAAGGAATTATTGCTTGATCTGGCAATTTTTTGATGGTGGGCAAAATATTGCCGCAATGTGTAATATTTAAAATGGCGTTGAATGAGAGACATTATTGCATTAAAACATTTAAGTCTCTAAAAAACTTTAAAAGTTGCATAAAATGCTTTCATACAATTTATTACTCATTTTTCACAAACATTCTTGTTTTCTATATAAGTTTATTTATTTCATAGTTTTATTTTTCCAGCAATCTTCATTTGTCGCCATTTTTATTGCTTGCAAGAGCAATATTCTATGCAAGGCAATATTGCCCTGCAAGCGTTTGACAATGTTGTCGGACATATTTCCTTGCTGGCAATTCAGCGTCTCCAAGGGCAATATTTAGAAAATTCCCATTCTGGCAATATTTCATTGCCGGACAAATTGCCCGTGGAGACGCGATGTTAAAGGGATTACATTTTATCGAACCTGTTGGTCAAACGGCGGTCATGTTTGAGTCAATTTTATAGACCCCTTTTCCACACGGAAAGTTTTCTTGTCAGCAAGTCTGCGCTACAGGTAAGTCTGTACTGGCAAGTTTTTCTTCTGTGCTGTTCTTTCTTTAATGCTGTGCTCTTCTTTCCCTTGCATTTTCGACTTGCTGGCAAGAAAACTTGCCGTGTGGAAAAGGGGTAATAGTTAAGTTAATAAACAAATTCACGTCACATGACAACAAGAATACCAGATTTCTAGTGACGTGACACGAGTGTGAGAACTCTCACATAGGCGAGGTGACAACAATAAGGGCAGCTAATTTCACGGTTTGTCGAACCTGTTGGCAACAATTTTTTATTTTCTCCTTCAAATCAGGGTTGTACAACAAAATGATGGCGAAAACAACAAAAATGCTTCGCTTGTATGACGAACACGTTGCTTTAATTTGAACGCTACCCTTTTTCGAACAAGTTAGACCCGCCATTTTGTTTGAGGAACAAGTTCGCTAATGTGTAACCCCTTTGTAACCCCGTTCGAGCAATCCACCTTGTGAAACAACATCATTAATTGCAAACTCTCAAGCATAATACATCTGTCTAATAGCTTAACAATTCTTAGATGCGCTTACAATTGAGCAGTTATTTTTACATATTTCAGAGAACCTTAAATAAATTTTAATTAATTATATCTAAAATTCACTGTTGTGAACATTTTCCACTTCGTTTTCTCTAATACAGTGGAATTTACTTATAACGACCTCTGTTATAACAACATTTCTGCTATAACGTCGTATTCTTGAAGTCCGCATTTTCTAATTTCTCATTCCTAAGGAATTGCGTTCGCTTTTAACGTCGGTGGATATAACGACGCAGTTTTCATAAAATATAATAAATATTTTCACATATAGCGGCGACGAAAGCAAGTTGAGACTAGATTTGCTTACTTATGAATTTTGTTTTATTTATATGTGAACAAACAATTTTCATATAAATAAAACATATTTGGAATTTTTGCTTTGTTGAAATTGAAATAACCGTATAAAATTCATTGACAACAAAACTGCATAGCTTCATTTGCGCATGTGATTTTGCTCAGTATACATTTTTCCTTCAAATGCATGATTGATTTTTTACTGTGTTCAAAATGCCTACACAAACTAAACGTAACGCGTTCATCATTGAAGAAAAATCTGCAATGATCTGGCGGCTTGAAAAGTCGAGGAATTTCTTGCGTCATATTCTTCAATATCCATTTTATTTAAACATAAGAAAAATATAAGGATCACACCTCCTCAAAACGTAGAAAATCCAAAAATCACGATATATACCTCTTACCTATCATATTTTACAAGAAAAAGCCAATAGGGTTATTCACGATTCAGTTCACTTGTGAAGTTGTGCAGTTAGGTTTTGGTGAACACACCACCATCACCATTTCAAAGCTGTCAACATTTTTCAATGCACACAAGTACACAACTGCTCAAGTCCTCAAGTCCTCTAGTTGAAGGTAATAGTAGAGAAGCACTTGTGCATATTTTTGACGTACGTACAATTTGTTTTTGTAAAGTGCACAAAGAAGTAAAATATAAGGAAATGGTGTTGCTTACACATACACTGTACGTGAACTGTCGCACCATTCATAAATTGTGCGAGCGAGAAAGAGTGTGTTTTTTGACAGTTTTGAGAACCCTGGCATCTGATTGCAAGACTCCTCAGCAAAATAGTTGAAAATAATTTAATTTTAAGCATTTTTCACTGCTTAAAAAGCAACAAAATTAAAGAAAAAAAAACCACTAAAACAAATGCAATATGAGTTGTGCGGTTAAGAATTGTAATAGTTCCCGAAAACTTAAAAACAATGCGCATTCGTTCCACAGGTAAATATGTCCATACGGTTTAAATTCTTTTAACAAAAGTTCTTTATTTAGTTTCTAACGATATTTTTTTAACTTATTTGTGTTAGAAATGTATATATTTCTTATTAAAAATGGTTTAAAAATGCAATTTAGACCCCGTTGATTTTCCGCCAGTTTGATCAAACCACATCTGTCAAAACACAAACACTGCTTCAGGGGCGCAGTCATTTTTCGCAGTTGAATACATGTTTGGGGCGCTCTTGTTTTCAGCATAGTGAATCAGATTTAGTACCTCCTTGTTAAATTTTTCTGATTTTTACACAACAACTAGGCAGAAGCACCCAAAAAAATAAGGATTTTAATAAATTAACCTAATTTAATTTGTTATTAAAGTTGAAGTTTAGAATTTATAGGCCTTCAAATATAGAAAAATTACCTAAAAATCTTGCAGTTCTTCTAGTTTTTCAACAAAACTAAGCTTTATGGGTATTAAAACAAAAGTAATGTGCGTATCTATTCAACGAGGTGTCAAATTTAGAATTCCATAAGAATTCATTAAGATATAATTTTTTTATAATTAAAATTTGTCTGAAAGACTAGTGGTTTTTCTTTTACGAAAGCAATACATTAAAAAGAGAATTATTAAAAAGATAACTACATTCAGAACTGCTGTAGACAGAGAAGCCTGAGTGGTACTTACTGAGATTTGTAAACCCTAAGCAGCATCCGAAAGCCTCCTTTTGATACATTTATTTTTTTTATTAAATTTGGAAAAACCTCGTGATTTTAAGTAAAAAAAGGGTTGTATCTTAAATGCATGTATTTTTATGTTTGATATCTTTTTGAATAGATACTTGTATTATCTCTCTTCTGATACCCATAAAGTTTAGTTTTGTTGGAAAACTTAAAAAATCAGCTAAATTTTTAGTCCACTTTTTCCAACGTTGGATGCCTATAACTTCTAAGCCAATTGCGAGCGATCAAAAATTTATTATAATTTTAAATAATTAGAGTTGTTGCTATTCTTGAAATGTTTCTAAAATTTTAATGCATAAGAACAAACTTTAACAGTTTGGGCCTTCTTTTACGATACAACCGAATACGGCCCTTTGTGATTGTTTCTGTATTTGTGTGAACCAACACCAATATAGAAAATACCACACTTTTCTGCTATTACACCACTTCCTTATATTTTACTTCTTTGAAAGTGCACAAGTCTTCAACTGCACAAGCAAGTGCACTGAATAGTGAATACCCCTAAGGATTTAGTTAAAATTTTAGGTAAAACGAATTTTTCTTGTTTAGAAAGTTTGATTTACCATTTTCGATAGCGACACTGCATTGTTAACTGCAAGGTTTCAGGTGAAGCAGGTGATGAATTTTTCCCAAAACTTCGAGATGGCTATTTGGACTCAGAAAAAATGTATAATGCTGAATTCCACTGTATTTTTTCGCTTCGTTGCTGTTCACTCGCTGACGCTATAATTGAAATGAAAAAAATGCATCAAGTTGACTCAACATGCATTCACATGCACGACATGTTGAACCGACTGTCGTTTTAGCTTACGCATGATACCATGGTATAATAATTTGACAAGGTAGCCGTGACAGTTTTTTGGCGATTGGTAGTTGTCAAAAACAGCTTAAGGAGTTGTAGTTGGCTGCCGTTGACTAACTATGTGCTTATTTTTAACTTTTCTTTGATTCATTAAATTTTATCGCGAAGTTTATTGGAATGTTTTTAGTTTGCTGCGATTAGCGGAGTTCACATGATCCTATATGTTGTCACGCCTGGTGTGATGGCCTTGAATTTGAAACATTTTAAATTCAAGACATGTTGTCAGTCGGCTGTATCGAGCGTTCGAACGGTCAAATACGAGGCTTGTCCTACAATACGTGACAACGTGTCGGACCATGTCAACCCCGCTATTGACTGGCTATGTTTAAGTCGTTGCTTATTTTTTTCACATTTCTTTGATTAATTGCGTGAACAAAATTAATTGCTAATTTTGACAACTACCCATCGCCGCTCGTGAGAAAAAAAGCCAGTCTACGCTGCTACCTTGTCAGTAATTGTACCATGCATGGTACTACATTGGTCAGTTTGCGTGAAACCACCCAGTGGGAAAAATCTTAAGGTGCTTACTAAATAATGCATGATTTACTTTAGCTAACAAGAGATTAGAATCATACGAAAGTATGTTGCTCGTTACATTTAGAGCAAGAATAATATGTAACAGATTCCGCCTTGCATAAGTCCACCATCTTTATGAGAACAAAAATGGGAAGTCAGTTGTGCAAATGAAGAGGTAGTCAAACTGACTGAAAAAAAGACTCAAGTAAAATTGTTTATAGAGGGATTTGATTTCAAAATCTCTTAATTTTCTTATGAAATCTTAGTTTTTTTTTTTAATGAAATAAACATATGGGCATTTCCAGAAAAGTCAACCGTGGCCAAAAACTTAAAACTTAGTAAAAACTTTTTATTTTATGATATTATTAAGAGAAAAATTTTAGTTTTATTAATTTAAGAAATTTCTATATAAATTCATTAACCATGATGACCAAATCGTCTGCACTGTTTCACAAATTTAGTTTCCTTTTTCGTAAATGTTTAGTAAACTTTTTGTTTTAGTAAAAATGGAAGGCATTGGCTACATATAAAAGAAAAATGGTTGAGGCAAGGAAAGGACAATATATTAAATTTATTTGTTATTTACTAAATTTCATAATTACTTTACTACCTTATTACTTAATCACCCTATTTAAATTTAAGGAAATTTTGTCGCGTGAGTTACGGCAAGTATTTTTTAGGAAACTCAATAAATTTTTAAATAAGCAAAGTCCATAGGTAAAGTGGGTTTATTATAAAACTTCAGTTTTCCCCATTATTTAAAAATTGAAAAGAAAAACAAATTTTATGGGAAAATTCGCCGAGTTTTTACAATCTAAACTTGCTTGTAAAACACACTTCCTTTTTTTGTCGTGAGTTACGCCCATATTTACCACTGCCATCCTTAATTAGTTACACGAACGACAATTTTGGTAGATCATACCATTACTATGTCCTGTAAGACATATGTACATAAGAAATTTTTTTTACATTAATAACATAAACTTCCAAGAAAACGAAGCCTTAAGTCGTACGCATGTCGCGTGAGTTGCGATGGAAATGCCCATATAACAAAAACCAACGCTAGTCCAGAAAAAATATAAATATTTTTTATTACTATCTATATATATAAAAAGCAAAATACTGTCTGTCTGTCTGATGACGTATAGACTACAAAACTACTGGACCTATTGTTAGCAATATTTTAGAAATTTTAGCGGCTTTTTTTCAGTAACGATATGGTTTAGGGGGGAAAATTTGCCACACCCCCTTTTAGCGCCCTCAAATCAATAAAAAATTTAATACTGGGCCGATTGAGCTAAAATTTTGGCTGTTTATTTCCACGCCCCCTCTTACCGCCCACAAACTAATGAAAATTATTTATTTCAGACGGTTTGGGTTGTATAAGGGATAAGCGTGGAATGAAGTAAGGCGCGTCAGGTTTAAGCTAAAGTGTTCTGAAATTTTGGCAATCGATTTGTTTCGATTATTAAACTAAAATTTGCTAATTTAATTCATATGGTTATTGTCGGCAGCTATACTAAAAATGGTGAGTATATTTAGCATTTATTGGCATTTTTGTATATGGCAGTAAGGCGGTCTGTGGCAGGACAATGGGTTTGTTCGGCGTAGCGCAATATTGCGCATGCCATGATTGCTCCTGTTTTTCTGCACTGCAACTCTCTCGCGATGCTTTGACAATGCGCAGTAAAATAATGTTATAAAAAACCCTATTACTTGCAAGATAATAGTTTTTAAATAATTTAATTATAGACGCAGCAGACAATACGATTACTTCATAGAACGTTATGCTTTAGTACTGCTGCAATATTGCAGTTGTATGCGCACGCCGAACAAACCCAATGTCTGCCGAGGAATACTAGTCTGATGAAAATTTTATATCTCATAGGGGTGTTAACTTCCGTGTTGACCACTTCATACAAAAAAGTAGCTGTGTTGCTCGATTTATTTTGAGAGCAATTTGACTGTTTCTTTGTTTGTATTTCGTTTGTTTTCCAAAAAGCCAATCAGATTCATTTCGATCGTCTGTTCCTGTGATTATTTCCATATGTATTATTTTTTAATGAAGAATGATGAAGTGTAGAAAAAAGTACAGTGAAATAATTAACTAAAAACAAAAGGCAACGTCTGCTGATCCCTCTTAGCTCATACTGCAATCAATGTCTTGAAATTCTGTGCAAATTTTATACATTATTAAAGTTAAATAAATAAAGTTTAAGACTAATGGATGGATTTTCGGCATTAAAGTATTTATGGTATTCCCTTAAAGATAAAATTTTCCCCTTTCGTAAACTTGTGAAATTCCGAGGCAATGTTAAAGGAATTCATCTTTAGACATCTGATGAATTTGCCATGCGTATACCAAAAAAAAACTGGTATAAAAATTGTTAATTAACATAACTTAAACATTTATCATGCTGAAACAAAGCAAAAAGAATGAATTAGTAAAATATTTAAAACAACTGAATTAAACAAATATTTTAAAGACCAGCTCACAAAAGAAAAAAAAGTGACCACTCAAATTTTTACTGTTTGACAACTAAAAGTTTAAGCAAACTTGTTTACATGGTTTAAGCACTGAAATTGTAGCTTAAACATCGCAAAAAACTTCCATACAAAATATTTCTGAAATTTTCAATTTGTTTAAAAGTAGGCAGTTTACGAGTTTTAAGCAGTTTCCGAGGCGTTAAGGGAATACCCTTATTGAAACTTATTTATTATCTTCGAATAAATCATTAATTTAGATCCGTCGTCTTATGTTTACTTTCTTTTGTAAGCGAAAATTTAAGTAGCGCTTACATTTTCCATCGTGGGTATGATTAGAGTAGAGTATGTACATTCGGGATATAAATACCTTATCGATACCTTACGTTTTCATGCATACATGCTACTAATAAATAAAGTGCATACGCATGGAAGCCTAAACGATTCCGATTGTTGGGAGAACATTTCCTGCACTTTATTTTAGTAAAGGAAAACGTAAGTACGTATGATGCTTTTTACACTTTACAAAAGAAAGCTTACTAGAGGCTGCCATAAATTTATAAAAGAAATGAGGATTCAGAACGGTCGTTTGCATGACTCGCGAACGAAAAGTAAGAAGGCAAATAAGGCATTATAGAAGGAAAGTTTTTCCCACTTGGAAGTTTTGTGTACATGAACTGTGTTTGATTGCATTGGTGTAGGCAACCCCGAAATAAAATATGACGACTTCACTTATGTGTGCGTGTCAGTCCATCCCCAGTAGAAAAGTGGATCATCCTATGATCGATCTCGGAGTGCTCCTTATTGATCCAAGCTAGGTGTATTTTGTGTTCTCTTTTAACATTGCATGTCCTAGGAAGGGTAGCGCCCCCTTTAACATCCCAGAGGAGCTCAAAAAGAGCGATCAATAAATGATCTAAATGGAGCAGCAAGGGAACATTTAAAATATTTTTTTTAAAGATCATTGATTGGAACCATACGTGAATTATTGATTAGGCGAAACAAACGTGAAAAACAATGCTTTGAATTGCTTTTAACCGAGGCTAGGCTAGTGTTATGCCTTAACCTCGGCAAGCATTTCCAGCTTTTAGTTGTTCCTGTCCTTAAATTCCACATTTTCTACAATTTAGTTGTGAATTTTTAGTTTTCCATAATTCTTAAATGTAGGAAAGAACAAAGAAAGTGAAGAGAACTAACTATGTCCGAGCCCGGATTCGAACCAGGGATTTTTGGGTTGATAATCTAGCGCACTCTCCACTAGACTACAATGGTCGATTTTTCACAGAAAATAAGGATCGAGTTTCTTACGATGCCTCACTTTATGTTCTTTTTTTTCATTGATTGCTCGCCTATTGATTTAATAAAACAGTAAAGGAGCACAAGGGCACGAGTGCTCACTTTTTGATCGAATAAAACAGCAAAAGAGCGCTCTCTTGTTGCTCCTCATAAGAACGATCGCATGTTTTTTTACTGGGTGATCGTCACTACCCGGTACTGGGACGATCGTCACTACCCGGTAAAAAAGTGGATCATCCTTTGAGCGATCTGGGAGTGCTTCCTGAGGAGCAGTGGAGTGCTTCTTATTGATCCAACCTAGGTGTATTTTGTGTTCTCCCTTTAAAATCCCAGAGGAGATCAGCAAAGGAAATTTTTATTTTTTGGGATTTATACAGCTTTTTTGGTGCGCTAAATTAAACGCACCTCAAGTCGCACAGGGGGGGGTATTGAACCCTAAAAATAAATATCAATTCACCAAGAAGACGGAGGGAACTTTTAAAATATTTTTAAGTTAGAATGGATTTAAATAATAAAACAAAGTTCGTCCGTCTGTCTATCTATCGACACGATTACAACCGTAATTTTGAAGCAATCGGTATAAACTTTATCAAAACGGTAAAATCTCTTTAAATATCACAAAACTTTTCAACGAAACAAAAATAAAATGTTGGTTATCGTTAAAATTTATGTTAACGTGCATGCCTGTAGTGGAATTCGTTAGTTAGCGAAAACTATCATTTACTATGAACAATGACGATCCCACTACAGTAGTGGAATTCCCAAAAATTTAACCACAATAATCGTTGTCGTTATCGGTCATTGTGCTTGCTACGTTTATAAAAAATTACAGTTTTTGCAAAATAACAATATTGAAAATCCTAGTTAATGCGATTGGGAATTCCAAACATATTATCTAAAAAGCAAAACTTTTATATTGCAATATATATGTGTATATTTTATTATTTTTTTTTTAATTTAAAATATTTAAATGTAAACATTAATATTATATTTCTATATATTTATATACTATTTAGTTTTTTTTTTTTTGTTTTTTTTTTTGCACATTGATGTCATCATGAAATAGTTACTGAACGATCAAGTTTTTTTTATAATATTTTAATAGTGTCATATAATCTGTTTGGCCTTAATCTAAGAATAGTAAAAATATGTTTTTATATTTTTTATTTTATTGATGCTAAATGTTTATAACAGTATCTTATAAAAAAAAATAAAATATTTCTTGAGTTGTATTTTTGTCCAAACCAAAGAACTATCTAAGAAAAAAAAAGAAATTGTACAAGAAACCACTTAAAGAGGAGTTTCTTAAATTTTTTTGACGCCTTCAGAGTTTAGTGCAACACTTAGATACTTGAAAGTTTTTAAAATAAACTTAAAACAGCAGTCAAAACAGTGGTAAAACTCATGACAAATCAAATATCTTTAAAAATATCTTTTAAATTAAGGTAGTTTAAAATTAAAAAATATGTTGATTTAAAATAGTGTAGGATTGTGTTGGAGAGACTAAAATGTATTTACAATTTATGTATTTAATTTGGTCTTTAGGAATATATATATGTATAATATAAGAAAAAAAATTATTAAATTAAATTATCTCTGAGCCGAAAATGGTTTAGATAAATTTTTAACAGTTGACCAAAGAAGGCAACTAAATTCATAAAAAAAAAAAAAGGGAAAATCAAAAAGGAAGGGCGTGCCAAATATGCCAAAAAAATAACAAACATTTTCTGATATTAGTTTATATTAAAAAATTAAATTCAGTTGTACAATTTTACGATAAGAGGCGCCATTGAAAAAAATTAAATTCAATTGAAAAATTGCGATCAAGCCGTTTTTAAGAATTAATTTCCCGTTTTCGTTTTTGAAAAAATACATGTTAATAATATATATGTTATATTAGTTTTTACTGTTTAAAACTTAATAATGAAATCTTTATTTTTTCACAAACATAGCGTTTGCTGATTGAAATAAAATAAACTACATTTAAAATGTACTCATACTATACTTAGGCATTAATATGTTATATGCTTTCCTTACTATTTACAAAACCTTCGCACAACCGCCCTCTGTCTGGATTTAAGCATCTCTAGTTTATTGCTCTGTTGAAAAAGTAATCATCTCCGAATTCTTCGTCATCGTCATTTAAACCCTCTTCTGGATCATTGCCTATATAGACAATAGACGGACAATATTAACTGCCAGGATCATTGTAGATGCGCGCCTCACCTGCCAAGCCTGTTCGATGTGGAAGACACTGAAACTGCACAGCTTCTGTGACAACAACAGTGCTGGTTGAAGACAGCCCCACAGGTGCAGTTGGTCCTGCCATCGTTGACTTCGGTGCTATAGCTGGATTAGTCACGGTAATGGGTAGCTCCAGTGATGTTGGTATCGTTGAAGATTGCGCAGTCACACCAATCACTGCTAGGCTATCATCTAAATTTGGGCGACAAGTTGGCAAATTATCTGCAGACACTGCAGCTGCAAAGAGTTCTGCAGCAGAAGCGTTTTGTGATTTTCTTTTCCCAGACGTCGATGGTTTTTCGAGGGTTGACATGATGGGCGTTTGATTGAGTAGGGCATTTGTTTCGCTTGTCTGTGCCGTTATAGGTGGTGTTAAGTGAGCTTGTGGTAAAGCAGCAGTTTGGAACACTATGCCATCGGCACCCACCAACTGTAGGCCCTGCGATGTTTCTATTTCCAAGACCTCGCTGCCATACAGATCGGTGCCGGCCAAAGCAACTGCAAGTATATCCGTAGGACCAGCCTCAGTGATTTGATGCGCTTGCTGCATTTGTTGCTCGAGTTGATGCTGCTGTTCGACTGCCGCTTCTTCCTGCGTATCTTGTTGTGCTTCCAGCGCAGCAAGCACTTCTCGGGTTAGCACAAATTCTGTGCCATCGTCCGTAATAAGTTGCGTATTGGCATCTGGGTTTGCCAGCAGGTGAGCAAAAGTTGCTGCATCGAGTATGATTTGTTGTCCTTCAATGTTTAGAATGACGGCGTTATCAGACGGCAATTCCGCACCACATTCAGGCGGTATAAAAACCGCCATTTGCTCATCGGAATCTTCATTAACAACGGCTTCGGAATTTTCTATTGATCGCGCAATATCAGTGGGTACTGTTGATGATTCAATGCCTTCCGTCTGCAGGCAAATCATTTGGTGCGTAGACGAGTCTGCATCGGGACTTTTCAAACCACCTGCAATGGAACTATTTGCAGCTGAAGCGCTGCAGTTGTTTCGTTGGTGCAACGGTGACGAAGTTTGTTGATTTACAATTTCCTCTGGAGCTGGATGGTTAACGATTAAGTTTGGTTGACCATTCAAGGCTTCCAGTGGCACAGGCACAAGCTGATTGAGATCATGATCCAAATAGAGTGGTACATTGTCAATAGGTTTATAGTTGTTATTCACTAGCGTGCATAGCAAAAATGTTTCGTTATATCCAGGAATTGGTTGTGTGGGCACGGCCAATATTTTAGAGGTTCCATCAATTTGCTATAAAAACAAGAAAGACAAAAGAAAAAAGAGAAAGGGAGAGATAGAGAGAAACAATAAAATTTTTGTCAATGAGGTAGGTATCTTGAATGAGTTCAAATAAAAGAAATGTAATAAATATAAAAGAAAATACAAAAACAACATTTTAAGAAAATAAAATAAAAAACTAAGTTTTTTATACGATTTTGAAAAATATGTATAAATAAAAATATTAAAAATATATATATATATATTAAACTTAATTTTAAAACGTTTTAAATAAGAAATAAGTGCTAGTTAAATCAATTATTTTATACGAGCTTATTGTTAACTGATTTGAACCACTATGAAATGTTTTTTTACTACAATTGTGCTTAGGAATAAGATAATTCATTCGGGTCAGAGAATATAGCAATAATGATTTTACCGATTTGAATAGGTCAAGGTTTATTTGTTTCTATGTGGCAGTTTTCGTTTTTTTGTTTCATTCTACATAATCGAAAAATGCTTGAGCTTCGTCAAAAATGCTGCTTTTTATCTAATACTCTGGCTTTAAGATCGTGGTGATCAGTGTCTTTTTGGCCCTACATCAACATTTGTATTATTTATATATAAAAGCAATAAAGATATCTGGACAGTTAAAGTTTCTGATGCATATAAAAGCGCCATAAACAAAGTCGTACCCTGAATTTGTCATTTGTAAATGAAATTGTCAAGCAAATACTATTAATTGTTCGCTTGATTTTTTTTTATGAGACCTTATGACAACCATAAAATGAGGGAATATTTGTCCAAGCCGAGAAAAATGTTAGCACTATGGCCATGTAACTTTTTATGTTCTGTTTTAAATCAGTGTTAGATACAGAAAAATAGTAGGTACAATTAAGCATTATTATTCACTTTTCGCAAGTTTTTCAAAATATAAAATACCCGAAATTTTACATCAATTCATCCATTCAGCCGGACAAACAATCAAAGAGATAACGAATAACTTTCCTCAACTAATGTTTTGGAAACAAATAATGTTAGACCTAAAATACTTACATCTTCAGATTGAATTTGTATCAGCTGTTCCTCACTGATTGTTGTTGAGTGCACCGACTGTTGTTGTTGTTGCTGCTGTTGTTGTTGCTGTTGTTGTGTTGAACAACCTGCCTGTGCTTCTAAATCCCTCGTTTCAACTGAGTTGGTGCTTGTATTTTTTACATTGGTATTGGGAGTGGAGAGCGTTAAATTATGTGACGATGATCGGCGCTGTTGTTTTCTCGCTTTTCGGTTGGACAAATGATGCAATGGTGGTGGTTGTGACGAGTGATGGTGCAGCTGCGGTTGCTGTTGTTGTTGTTGCTGCTGCTGAGCAATAACAACATCGCCTGTAAATGTATGATTGACGCCACTTTTAGCTACCTTGGAGGGTAACGTAGGTTCAGCGGCAGCACTTAATCGACGATTGAGAGCATTGTTCCTTGTACTTGCACCACTTGTTGTATTAGTTTTTTGATCTGTTGTAGTCAACATCTTCTTATGCATAACAGGCGCCTCTTGCTGCACCAGACAATGTGGCTGTTTCTGTTGATTCTTTGAACGTCTGTTGCTCGTTGAATTTCCGCGATTTTGATTTTTGCTGCTCGAACCGCCAAGAGCCTTTGTTGATTTTGTTAAATTTTTTTGCACTGGCAATGTGGGCGCATATGACGTGGTTTGTATTTTGTTGCTTATATCTGCTGCTGCTGCTGCTTCCGCAGCGCTGTGCAGAGCTTCGTTGTATTGCTGCTGGTGCTGCTTAACTGTAATGCTGCTGGGCAATGTTATTGTATTTCCTGCTTGCTTGCGACCACCAGTAGCTGCTGCTGCTGGTGACTTTTGTTTCTGCTGTTGTTGTTGTTGCTGCTGTTCAGAAGCAACCACTTCTTCGCTAACTAAAGGCTCCAGCGGGCTGACTGGTGGTGGTGGCTGATGCTCAACAATAGGCTGCAATGTAATGCCTGAGCCAGTGCCAAATGTTGCACTTTGAGCCTTGGGCTGGGTACTCGCAACTGAATGCTGCTGCAATTGCTGTTGTTCTTGGTGCTGCTGTTGCTGTTGTGCCTGAACCACCAAATCACTGGGAGGTGTCTTTATAATAACGTATTTGTTGCCACGTGTATCAATTCCCATTTGCTTGTTGGATTGTGTACTACTGTGCTTTTGCTCCTGCAATAAACGTTGCTGTTCTTGCAATTGTTTTTGATGTGGCGTCAGTTTTTGTAGCTGTTCGGTATTCTGTTGTTCTTGTTGTGAGTGTTGCAGAGATTGGTTGCGGGCAGGTAAACGTTTTGTGCGTGAATTTGTAGGTGTTTTACGAGATTTATTTTGCTGCTGCAGTTGCTCTTGCTCTTGTATAGTTGTTGTTGTTGTTGACGACCCATCACCAGCGCCGGATTGAGCTGGCACAACATGTAAAATCATTGTTTGCTGCTGTTCCGTATTTTTATCTGTTGGCAACGTTGTGGTCACATCACGTGCCGTCGCCGGCACTGATTCTACTACATTCGTCGTTGGCGAAATGACAATATGCATATTTTCCGAAATAAGCTGTTCGTTTGTAAGCAATATTGGCATATTGCCAATATCGAAGAGAGTTGTTGCAGCGCAGCCACTGCCATCGTTTTCAATGAGTTTCTGCTGCTTGGCAGGTGTTGGGTTTATTATAAACATTTGTGTTGGTGATTGCAAGGAACTGGATCTGGTGATTCTAGTGCGATCGTTACTTGACGTCTGATCCTTTGATATTTTTTGACTGGACTCTACTCCTCCGTCGTCGTCATGCTCTATAATTTTTTCTTTGCGCGTTATTTTCACTTGCGGACATTTATTTTGAACGTGTGCAAATGCTTCTTTCTCGGCAGCTGTTGCTGACATCATGCAAGGTCGTTCTATTATAAAGGAAGGAATATCGTCTTCAATCGATTTTTTACGTTTCATTGATGACATTGCGCTCTTCGATATTGTAGTTGCTACGGGCAAATTCGATACGTTTAATTTTTTATTGGTAACTGGATTATGGCTGTCGGCAACTCGTGGACGTTGTTGTTGTTGCCCACTTGTAGCCAGTATGCTTGCAATTTGCGAAGAGAGCGGATTGGCGACATCAACATTAATGCGTACCTTTTCTATGGGTGAAGGAGTGCGAGTGTTTGTTTTTGTTGATGTGGTTGCAAAATTGGGTGGTTCAACAACGGCAGCTTGAATGATGAATTTTGGAACGATTTCTGTCTCATCTTGGGTCGCAGCATCTGATCTCGTTTTGTCGCCAGACTTCGCATCTGAAATTGATTCGGGAGTGTTTGTTTTGCGCCGTGGACGAAATGAACGCATTTCGTTTAAGGTTGTTGTTGCTATGGTGCTCATTGTTACATCAGTTTGAGCTGTGACAATTTCTGTAGGCTCTGTTGTTTTCGTTGCTTCAGGTGCAGCAATATTCGCGTTTGTCAGACACTCAGACTTGCTTCTCAATTTTGAATCCGTTTGACAGCTTTCATTTTCGACTTCTGTATGGATGACTGGTAACGTTTCAACTGCAATACGTTTGCGTGGTGTTATTTTTATATGCGAGCGCCTTTTACGCATTGCTGATTCTTTAGACTTGCCAGCACCTTTTGGCGGATTCCTATCCAAATCATGTTCCGTGCCCTTTTCTTCCTGAGCCATCGGCTCATTTGTTACAGCAAGGAATTCTTTGCTCTCGGCTAACTGATTCATCGTTGCTGCTGCTTCTTGTTCTAGTTTCAAATCTGTTCCGATGCCAACGCTTGTTTGTTTTTCACTATTCAGATTTTTTTCTATTGAAGCTTTTGATTCATTGACAGCATTAGCTTGGGTTCTACTCAGGGTAACAGTCTCCTGATCACTGTCAGTTGAGGTGCGTTGAGCCCTTTTGCTCGATCGTCTGTTGCTATCACGCAGCTTTGAAGAAAGATTGTTTTCTTCCATGTCTTTTTCAATTGACTTACTCACTTCCACACAACCATCTTTTGGTGGTGGCGCTGCAGCTTCAGTTGTTTCTTTTTGAATACTTTCTTCTCTCTCTTCTGGCGGTGTTTCGGGCATTGTTTGTTGTGCTAAAAACTGCACATTTCCAAACTCTAATTTTGCCAATTCTATAAGCGTACTTGGTTTTGTTGCATGCGTTCTCTTCTTTGTTTTTAATGTTTGAATAGGTTTTTCTGTTTCAAATTTTTCTTCCTCATCCATTTCGTTACCGGATAGTTTTTCGTGTGGTGGACTTTCAATTTCATCCTCATCCTCTTCTTGCGCACTCATTTCATCTTCTTTTGCTTCAACTTTAGCAATTTCAGCAGGTTGAACAATAGGCTGCTCCAAAGCCACGTCGCTTCTTTCACTCTCTACAGTCTCCAGCGTTGTATTTTCATCTACTGGAGTTTCATGTTTAGAGTTATCTTTGATTTCGAGTGCCCATTTTGTATCCAACTTTATTTCATTAGTTGTTTCAATATCATTCGCAGCTGTTTCTGCTGCGTTCAATGAGCGCACACATTCTGCTATGTGCTTATCAATAATAACATCGGTTTCATTTGTAGTTTCAGCTAAATTTTCCGAAATCCTTTCTATGTCCGTCATTAAGCTGCCGCCAACATTAGGTAGACGTTCATCGTCCAACATAGAAGTTGGTGAACCAAACTCAGCACCAGCTTCTGATATGCCAATTGAACTATTCTCATCTGTAGGTGATGTAGTAAACCGACTTACAGCTTCATGTTCCATATCATTATTGCTGCTAGAGGGCGGTAGTTCTAAGGACTGGTCGGTTTCCTTGACTTCGTGCAGAGTATCGTCTTCTATATGCAATTTTGATAAAACCATGACTGCATTATTTTCACTACTAGTCGTAGACTGTTGGTTGTTGTTGGATTGTTCTTCATTGGCCATGTGAACGTTGACATGATTACCATCAGTTAATAGTTCCACTTTAGATATATATTCCACGTTGTTTTCCTCTTGATAGATCTCTACAGGTGCATGCTTGATCATGGGTATAACTTCGTCATCAATTGGAAGATGATTGTTACTCGCCTCTATAATGATTTCCCTATCAGTGTCATGCTCTGGTTCTGTATCAATATCGGCTATTCGTAATACAAATGGCTCTTCAACTTCCACTTGAAGCTCTCCGCCGGGTTTGTCTAGAGGCAGTTCTTCTTTGTTTTCTTGTTGTAAGAAATCAGTGTCACTTTCATGGCGTTTGTAAACATCTTTTATAGCTGTGTCGGGCTTGTCCTCAGAGAAGACTTCCTTTTCGTTTGGAGATTTCGTCGGTGAAGCTGTTTGGTGTGCTTCAATAGTTTCTGTGTTTTTTGGATCATCATAACTTTGGACAATGTCAGCATTCTGCACATTTTTAGCAACTTTCAGTTCATTGACAATGTCAACACTCGACATATTTTTAGTTATTTCCATATCATTGACATTATCAGCACGTTCAACATCAATAACATCTTCAGTATTTGCCGTATTTGCGACATTTTCAATATTTGCAATGTTTTCAATATTTTCAATATTTTCAATATTTTCAATATTTTCAACATTTTCAACAATTTCAATATTTTCAAATGTTTTCGTATTATCAACATTTGCAATATTATCAGCATATGCAATATTTTCAACAGCATGCGCTTCTTCAACACTTTTTAAATTTTCAACAGATTTTAAATTTGTAACTGCTTCAATACCATGAACCTCTTCAATACTAACGTTCTTTTCCACATTAGAAGATTCATGAAGATTAAGATTACCAACATCTTCAATATTTTTAGCTGTTTCTTCGTGCTGCATTTGTTGAGTTTGTTGAGTACACTTTTCATGCATTTCTAAACCATTTTTAAGCGTTCCGCTAAGATCTACTACATCATTTACCTTAACTGCTGCATTTTCAGAACTTTGTGTCTCCGCGTGTTTTTCGGTTAAAGTAAACGTGGGCGATTCTTCAATAACTGCTGTGCTCGCAACATTTGTGTTCGAAATTGGGGCTGCAGCAGTCGGTAGCTCCTCCACACGAGAGCGATTGCGTGATTTAAATATACGCTTGCCACGTTCTTTTATAGGCAATGCTTTAACTGAAACATCTTCTCGTGTTGCAGATGCAACTGTTGAAATTTCGGTAACGGTTGCCTTTGTTTGTTGTAGCAAACACTCAATTTCTGCTGAAAGCTGAATATCTTTGCTCTCATTTTCAGCCGCTGCCTCCGTTTTATCTTCCGGTTTCGTTGTTAGAGATGTACTTTCATCGTTGCAGCTGCTGCTGAGTGTGGAATTTTTATCAGGTGAGATATGCTTCTTTTTGAAGTTTGCTATGGAAGTAAGTACATCAGAGTCGTTGTCTTCCTCGAAATCAAAACATGACCAAGTGGGAGCAGCTGGTGATGTAGGCTGCTGAACCGTTATTGTCGGTACAATTGCTTGCGATTTTGTTTGTTCAACGTTGTCAGTCACAACTGTTGCTGTATCTAAATCTGCTTGTGGTTCGCTAAGCGCACTTAACTCCGTAGGAGCCGATGTTGTTATGTAATATTTCTTTGATTCAATAATAGGCTCATGGACTTCAGAGAGGTGTTCGTCAGAGACCGCGGCAGTGACTGTCAAAGCAGCAGGAACTTCTACATGCTTTTCTGGCTCTTTAATAGTTGCAACAGTCAATGTCTCACCTAAAACTACGACCGCTTCGCTGCTATTACTGTTGCTTCTACTGATATTGGCATCGATGGCCATAACGGGTGGCGTCGTTGTGGGCGTTATTGAAGATTGCGAGTTACAATTGTTTTCATTAGGAGGAAATTCCTTAAGAATAATGTCACGACGATCTTTCTTAGGAATATTTCGTATACGACACGAAGTGGAGGTGGAAGAGGAGGAGGTAGAAAGAAAAGTCGTAGCTGAAATATTTACAACGACACTCATCGCAGTTGCATCAACCTCAATAGACTCTTTTAAGCTATTTGGAAATTCAGTGGTGGAATCCTTAATAACGGCAGCGGTTATAATCTCACTTGGCACTGCTGCATTCGCAGTTGTTGCTTCTTCCTCGTCACTCCAATCGGCTTGCAAGCTTTTCATAATATCTTCGGGATTGCGCTTTGATTCTGCAGTTTCTGTTTCCTTGACAGGTGAATAAGATTGCTTATCAGGAGTTGTTGCGACATCCTCTGACAGATCATCTAACAATGATTGGGGAATCGATCGGCTGATTTTATCAGAATTTTCATTTGTTGTTATATTGTGCGTTGTTATGGTGGTGTCGGTGGTGATTTCGAACTTTGAAGCCTCCGGCGATTTATTAGCATTTACCTGTGGCGATGATCTTAGCGATTTGCGCAAGGGTAAGCATACCGGTAAGTGGTCTTGTTCTCCCAATTTGTTTTCTGAGTCTGTAGACAGTGTTTTAGTCTCGGAGTATGACAAATAAAGCAAATTAGCAGCTTTCGATTTTGATACTGGTGACGGCACAGATTTTTCTTTACGTGTTTTTCGCGTTTGTGACGCGGTATTTGTGTTAACTGTCGTCGCTGTAGGTCTGGTTGAATTTGTCGATACAACTGTAGCAGCAGTGTATGTGGAAAAAATGTTTTTATTTTGATTCTCAAACTGTTCACTGTTGCTGCAAGTATCTTTAACCACTGACGTGGTCTGCACGCTTTTTATCGTTGATTTTGGATGTGATTTTAACGGAGTTTTGGTTGCATTATTGTTAGCGGCGCTACTTGAGTGCGTTTTGTTATGTAAAATCATAACATTTTGACGTAAACTTGTAAAGTCACAAAAGTTGCAGCGATATGTGCTTGAGTTAGCTGCACAGGAGTTAGTTGCAGCTACGTCGTTTGTACGGGTAGGAGTAATATTAAGAATTTTTGTAACGAAGTCCTAGAATTAAACAAAAACATTAAGGATGCGGCACATACATTTGCACACAGAGGCATTATTTGAAATACAATTATACCAGTTAATATATATGAAAGATATCTTTTTGAATTATTTGAATACAGATTGTTAAGCTGATAATTGTAGCAAAATTTTAAGAGTGATTAAAATAGACAAGAATTATGATATTATTGCTGAAAGATTTTAATTTATTCATATTCAATTAGATTTCATTTTTATTTTAAGCAATATTATAAATACGAGCAAAATTACTTATTAAAGCAACACTTACGCAATAAGACAAAGTATAGATAGTACATTTTTGTGAAACTACTTGGTATAATATATTGGCTGATAAATTCTTTGGATATAGCTTAGACATACTTTAATGAAGTGTCATCGCAACCATCACAAAATAACACAGTTTTATGTGGTTACACAAAAATGTACATATTAGAGAAGAGAGAATCTTTCAAATATATAAACAAGTAGTCGTCAAGTCAGATCGACTAGATTTTGTTTTTATATGATAAAAAACAAAAATTTATTTTTTGTTGGATTACACATACACCACTTCGACGTTTCTCGGAACTGCTTGGCCGAATGTCACTTTCATAGTTATCGTTGCGTGTTCTAGTTAATTTTTGTTCAATTATTGCCTTTAAAATACTGTAAGGACGATCATTTATCACACGCAAATCACTTTCCACCACTCTGCATGTCAAGCGCTCTGCAATTTCTACATCCGATGGAAACTTTTCCATAAAATCATTCTTTGCCGTGTGCAATGCTATGAAATTAGCCATAAGAAAAAATATTTTAAAATATTTGCTTTCTAGCATATTCATGCAATTAAGTTTTTAAATTATGAACTAACCAAGACCCTTCCTTATGAATTCCTCCTTTTTGTTACATTTGAATGGATAAATTTGTCTGGAACTTTTGACAATTTCACTGCAATTAAAAATTGATAAAAGATAACTGCGTAATTTATAGTCTTCCACTTCAACTTACTAACTGTCTTCTTGGAAAAACTTAACAACGCAGTAAGGTTCATATTTTACTTGGCTTAGCAGGCCTTCAGGTTGGCGATAGCCATCGGTAACTTCTGCTGGCCACCAATTGTTGCCCAGTTTTACCCATACTATGTCGCCGTCCTTGTACAATCTATCCACTGACATACTGGATTGATGATTTTGATTACAGCGTTCTGGGTTATGAATGTTTTTTTTTTTTGTTATGAATTATGAACGTCTCAGCAATAGATGCAAGTATAATTTATTCATATTTTAAACTTTTCCATCCTGAAAACAAGTAGGTGTTAGCTTAAAGAGATTTAAAAAGAATTTATTGTTATATTTATCTTTTATTATATTACAGTTATAAATATGAATCTACTTATGTATTTCCTAAAATGTAAAGTCTGCTGAAAAGGAACTTATAAAATTATCTAAATTATATTTTATTTTAATTAAATTAAATAATACGCAAGTTGAAAAAGAAAACAAATAAGTCACAAAGTTTTGTTTTAGTGTATATCACATCATTCTTCACACAATTTTGCTGTGTTGTCAACAAATTCATATCAAAAGGCACCTACTCACAAATATATTCATTTTGGCAAACAAAAACAACTAAAAACAAAAGCGTACAAGATATGAATCTGCGATTTTTTATAAAGGGCATTCAACAAAACGGATTCTAGTACTTGAAAAAAAAATGTTTGATCTTTTATTTTACTCATGAAAAGTATTGAATTTTCTACCCAGATTTTTTTTTAATAGATTACTTTTTTAAGAACTCACAATTTTACAAAAAAAAATGGAATTTTTCTAAGAAAAAGGCACGAATTGTTTTTTTTTTCTGAGTGAGTATTGTTTGCTTAACAACATAATATCATAAGAACAAACCTCACTTAACATATTTTAAATAGAAAATTTTAACTGTAGGATTGGTTTGTAAAAAACTATCTATTATTAATGAAACATTTTTGAGTTTTTTAAATTAATTTTAGTTTTTTTAATTTAATTTTTTAATATTATCAATGAAAAATTATAGCCCTGAACACTTAAAAATTCACATATTTTTAATGAGTACAGCCAAAAATCACTTAAGTGGGGGGGTATTAGTTCGAATTTTGGAAACAAAATTTTTTCGTTTTTTAAAAGTAGAATATTTCAAATGTATTTTCTGTAAATATTTCAGACTAATCGAATTATTACTTATGAAAATAAATAACTTTTAATAGGGGTCTTTTATCTACGTGCACATCGTCGTAGTCAAAACTTAAAATTACTGTAACTTTAGAACGGCTTTACCGATCAGTTTGAAATTTTTCTCACTTGAACGTAGAACTTTTTTAGGACGGTTATTTTTTTATAACCGAAAATATGAGTAAAATTTTGGTCGAATGAACTCTGAATTTCAACATTCGCCATTTTTCGAAAAATCGACATTTTTCAAATCCCTTCGTTCATCAGAAGCATTTGCTGATTTAATAATGATCCCTTTTCTTTTTATTTATTTCAGATGATCCATTGACGAGCAGCAAAGATCACGGCAAAACACTTTTTTTGGATTCCTCGCATATTTGCTGTATCCCACTAATTAATCCAATATTTTGTCATAAAAAAACCTAAACAAGGCATTTTATTGTAAGTCCCAACTAGTTGTGCCCCCTTAACCCTACTGTTAGGTAAAAAAACTTACGAATTTTAGGTTAACGTACCATTTGATCCTTGGTGCATTTTTCATTAAACTTAATAGTTATTTAAAAAAAAATAATAATAATTGCTCAAGCAAGGTATATTCAACATGGTATAGTCATAAAAGAGAGGTGGGTACCAGAGAACAGCTTGGGTGCATTCAAAAGGCGTTTCGATTGTTTCGTCAATAAACGAGCAACGAATGTGAATTTAAATCAATGCGCAAACGCATGTTACCAATAGGGGTGTTCACATTTCATACCGCTCATCAACTCGATCATCAACTGATTTGACAAATGATTTGATCAACAGAACTTGTATGGATTTGATGGCGATTTTACGAGATGGAACACTCATCAAATCGTTGGTCAAATCGTTTGATGAAAATCAAATTGTGTAGTACGATTTTGTCAGTTCAAAAAAGTTTTCAACCTGAGCACATCGCGGCAAAAGAGAGAGCGGAAGAAAATAATAACAAAATTATAATAAATAACTATTGCAAATAATTTATAATAGTTTTTAAAATAATTTGGTTTTAAAAAAACATGTGGTATTAAAAATTTTCCGTCATCGCGATGTGCTTACTTCGGTGTTTAAGATAAAATGAAATTTGGCGAAAAATTTGATGAGTCTGAATACTTTTGTGGTCAAACGATTTAAAAAATGATTTGATGAGCGGTTTGAAATGTGAACAGCCCGCCCTAATGAGCATAAAACCATGGATTTTCCTCAAGAATTATATATTCAAGATTCCGCCATGCGCATGTTCGCTCTCTTTGTGAGAACCACCTGCATGTGACGTCAGAAGTGAAAGAGAAGAGAGTGTCAAACTGACTGAAAAAACGTAGTAAAAAATTTTGTATACACAGCGTTACAGTATATTACAATGTATATTTGTAGTTATTAAAATTGAATGAACGTTGATTGTCTGGCAAAATGTTTTTGTAAACAGAAAAAATTCTTTCTACTTCTGCACTGACGAGAGGAACATATTTTAAAGACAATATGTCATAGGATGCAAGTTCCGCTTCTAATTTCTTAGTACATATTTCTTAGTACATAACATTTCCCCCCTAATTTTTCATCAATACAGCATAAAAATAGAGTTCATGCAAACTAGCATATCCTGAGTTTTTATATAATACTTGTTTCGATATTTTTGATTGAGGGGACTGAGACTATTGTTAAAGGAATATGTTTAAAAATTTTAATTTTTACATTTTTAGTACAAAAAAAAATATTTTAAAATTACACAAAAATTACCTAAAAATCCGAAAAATACTCTTAAAGTTAAAATGCCAAAAAATGACAATAAAAATAAAAAAACTTAAAATTCGCAAAAAAATTACCAAATGTCCTAAATCTAGTAAAAATAACCTGAAAACTAAAAACGATAAAAACATTACCTAAAAACTTTTTATATTTGGAAAAATTTTCGATTTTGTTCAGTTTTAGTCAATCAAAACAAAAACTGCTGAAACTGTCGACTGCTGAAGTGCTTCGCAGTCTGTCAGATTTTTTTTTTTTTGCTTTTGCTTTGACTGCGACTGTTTGATTTTTCTAAAGCACAAGTTTAAGCACTAGTGAGTTTTGAATTTATGAAAAGAGGGATTGTTTCAAAAAAAAGATTGATTTAAAAGATTGCTGTAAAAAAAGCAATAATTTTAAGACTTTTGCTACTTTGACTGTAGCAGTTTAAACACTGGTTTTTGGCACAAATAAATATATTTCTTGCAGTATTTTAATGTCTTTTTTAAGAAAAAATGGGTTAAAATGGGATTTTACATATACAAACGAATGACGATCGTGTCGTTTGTTGAAGCTCTTTGTCGGCTTACGAATATATTTTCAGAAACTGCGTTTGTTGTAATAAATTTGTGTGCAAAAATTTAAATTTCTGAATGCACATCTGTTGCTTTCGTTTTTTTTTGTCGGACAGAGCCAGTATATAGCTTCATATATCGCATTCTTTTCTGGAAAAAATTCTGCATTTTTTCTGACCTCTTCAAGAGTTCTGCATTTTTTCCGTTCTTTTCTAAGAAAAAAATGTTGACTTCAATATAAATCGTCTTCTTTTCTTGAAAATGTTGACCGCAAAAGTATAACATATTCTTCATTCTGCTCTCTAGTAATACCAACACGAAAACAAAATAATTTTGACATTAATATATTGTGCTGTGACATTGTGAGAAACAAAAAGTTGAAATTTTGAAAAATTTCTAAAATTGAATCTAATATATTTTTGATTAAAGTGGTTAGTTTTAATAAAACTGAATTGATCGATGAAGATTTGTTGAAGATTCCACGTAGTCAGCACTATGCATAACCTCAATTGCAAATACATCAGAATTTAAAACAGTGCAGCCAATATTAAATGAAAAAATTACATTTCATCTGTTCGTTTCTCAGTTCAAAAGAAGTCAACATTCTGGTATTTCAGCTCAGAATTTAAAATATTCTGCATTCTGTGAGGTCAGAATTCTTTTCAAAAAACAATACGCTATTAGTATTACTTTTACGAGCGTTTACATATGAAAAGACTGCGAATGGTCGTTGTGCTATGAAAACTGCATTTATTTATCTATACTATTATATAAAAGGAGACTCACGAAATTGATCCAGAATAAGCTCGGCAACCGCTGAACCGATTTTGATAATTCTTTTTTTATTCGATTCTTATGATAATATAGACTGTTATAGCTTACCAAGGTTTTCAAACAATTTATTCTTTAATTATTACAAAATTACGCATTTTATTTGATGCCTTCATTCAACCAGCAGCACAATATAACAGCAAACAAAGCTTTTCTCTCTTTGTCGCGAGAGCTTCACTCAATATAACACGGCAGCTATGTTGTGTAGTTAAGATGGATTCACTGATAACCTTCAGAATGTTTTTGTGTGATTTAAAATAATGTTAATCAAGTTGAGAGCGTGCAGAAATTGTTCTCTCTGAGCGAAAACTTCATATAAAAAAAATTGCAAAACATGCTGAAGGTGATCAGTGAATCCAGCTTTACTTTCAGCCAGCTTTTCCCCACTTGAGATTGTGTTAGTCTATCTATACAAATACATAAAAGCGTTGTGACACTGCACAGATGTTTGACAATCACGCAAGAACTACTGAACCGATTAACACGATATAGGTTTCAAACGATTTGTTCATCCAACTTTGTCGTAATATGCTATGTTAGATTTACCACGTCTACTTTTCATGCCCACTTTTGACAATTTTGGTCGTATGAGACTAGAATTTGGTAATCTAGGTTTAAGCTCAATTGGGCTGAAATTCTGGCATTCTATTGTTTCGAATGTGAGAAGGTTTAAGTGAAAAAATTTTGCCAAACCACCATTACCGCCCAGAACTAAACGAAAATGGTATATTTCGAACGGTTTTGGTCGTATTAGACTAAAATTTGATAATTTAGTTCATACGGCTACTTTCGGCAACTGTACTAAAAATGGCGAATATATAAATTTTTTTTCCGAACAGCATGAAAATTCGTATATAGCAGTAAGGTGGTCTGCGGCAGGACAACGTCTGCCGGGCAATACTATACATCAATAAGAATGCTGTATATATCAGAAAATTCTGATCGTCATGCATTGATGTTTCAAACGGAAACGTCTAGCATGTGTTTTGTTTGAAGGTCAATTTACACTTTTACAATTTCATAAAACGATCATAAAAAATTCATTGAATTGGGTCAGGACAAATTCTACTATAGCTATAACGTTAACTATGAATATATAGATAAGGAGTAGATTAAAACATATATTTATGTTTATAACTTTGGAATAGGTTTGAAATATTTGAAATATTTTTCACAGAATTATTTTTTAAGCTATATTTGAATATTGTTTTTCACATAAATTAGTTTTTAAGCTGTAACACATTGCAAAAAATATAATAACATTTTAAGCAAATTAGTTTTCATCAAAAAATCATAGGGGGGGGGGGGGTATGTGTTTCCCATGATAGAAACTGTTTGTGTCAGAATATAACAATTTTTGCAGGTAAATTATGTTATATGGAAAAATAAGGAAAATTAAAATTTTAAAAAAATTACAATTAAAAAAATTTGTACAACAATAGCAACTCTTGGCCTATTGTTTAGTACAAGTTGGACATTTTAGAGGTTTTTTAAAACAATATAAAACATTGCATTGGCGAGGTAACGGTAAACCTTTTCTCATTTTTCCAATTTACTTAATTGAATTTTCAAACAAAGAAAATTGGATGAAAATCGATTTGGAAATGTTTGCTTGCTAAGTCAAAACATGAAATTTCAATCTTTTTTTCTCATTATGAAGCTTATGAGTTATACTGAGAAAATCTATAGTTTTGAGATATCGCAAGAATTTAATGTCATAATAACAGGATTTTTTAAAACATACCTAATATCCGTACATAATATTTCCGAAAAGAAAAGAAAATTACCGTTAATTTTATTAATCAACGACTGTCCATATAAGAATGCATTGTTATGCATTGAGAAAGTCTGTAGTTTTTGAGATATTGCCAAAAGTTTTATGTCATTATAACGTTTTTTTTTTTAAATTTAAGAAGAATTGTTGTTTGGCCGAAGCCCAATAACAACAATTAATAACTGAAGAAGGCCGATTAACTACAACAAGTTAATAGAATATATTTCTTTTCAGAATATATGTAAAAAATTAAATTTTTGATTATAAATTTTAAAAATTTTTACCCAAATTTTTTATAACGCTGTTATGCTGGACTTTTTCAAAAGTAAAGAAAGAAAGCCAGGTAAATTTATGTCATCAATTACCGTTAAAATAAGTTATTCAAATTAAAAAAAGTAATTTCTTAACTTATATACCATTTTTGCATAATTAAACAAAACAAACACAATGATTTTTATATTTTGAATTTGTTTTAATACAACTAAATACTTTCATTTTAAGATTTAAATTTTTACATGGTATTTAATATTTTTATCGCAGGCGAAGCAGCGGGTATTTGCTAGTTATATATAATTTAAAATAGTATTTTGTAAGAGCTGTCAACTTCCTTTTGACAATATTGGTCACTGGCTCTCAGCTTCAGCCCTATATACCTTGCTTAATTATACAATGCTACCTTGTCTCTACTTTTCCAATACATATTTTCGATTTTTCAGTGCATGAGATTCCTAGCCCTAGTTATAAATGAAAATGGTTTGCCAGATGTTAACAAATTTTTTTAATATACAATATATGTATATACTTCATAATGATTTAATAACAACTTATTTATTCAAACTAATTTTAAGCTTCGTTTACGAAATTAATCTCTGAAATTTATAAAATTTTATAACTACGTCAGAACATAAAATGCATTGTGAGCAAAACATGCAAATAACTGAATGTTGCTTTGTAGTGATAACCAAAACGTGAAATAAATGGCTATGATTAAGTTTAGTTAGCATTTTGTCATGAATTGCAATTGATTACAATTAAAGTGAACGATTGGACGATGGGCCAATTGAGCATTAAGCAATTTGCTAATAGGATAAATTTGGCATGAAGTGCGCATGGAGTAATTACTTATTTTTTGTTAAATTTTTAGAAATTATCAAATAAATAAAAAACCCTTTTTGCCTCTATAATGAAATATTGGGGGTTGGAATTAATTTTAAAGGTTTTTTTTTCGGTTTTTGAGCATTTATTTAGAAACAACGGTACAATATATATTATTCAAAGTATTGTCCATCGTTAGCTACAACATTTTCCCATCTTTTTGGCAGCATATGGATTCCGCGCCGGAAAAACGATTCGTCTTTTGAGGCAATCCACGAATCGACCCATTTTTGGTATCCTCGTAAGAAGTGAAGCGCTGCTCAGCCAAGCCATGCGTCATCGATCTGAATAGGTGGTAGTCGGGAGGGGCTATGTCTGGGCTATAAGGCGGGTGGGGTAGCACATCCCAATTCAGCGCCTCCAACGTTTCCTTGACGGTTCTTGCAACATGTGGCCGTGCGTTGTCATGTTGAAAAACCACTTTGTCGTGTCTTTTGGCATATTCCGGCCGTTTAACCTTTAATGCTCGGCTCAATTGAATCAATTGTTGTTGGTAGCGTTCCCCAGTGATGGTTTCGTTAGGTTTTAGCAGTTCATAGTACACGACACCCTTCTGATCCCACCAAATACACAGCATAAGCTTGGCGCCATGAATATTCGGCTTGGCCCTCGATGTTGATGCATGGCCGGGTGGTCCCCACGATTTTTTTCGGTTAGGATTATCGTAATGGATCCACTTTTCATCGCCAGTGACAATACGATGCAAAAAACTCTTCCTTTTATGCCGTTGAAGCAGTTGTTCGCACATGCAAAATCGCCGTTCAACGTCTCTCGGCTTCAACTGGTACGGCACCCAATTTCCTTGCTTTTGAATCATTCCCATGGCCTTCAAGCGTTTGCCGACCGTTGATAAGTCGACTCCCAATGATTCTGACAATTCTTGAAGGGTTTGACACGGGTCTTCATCGAGCAAAGCCTCCAATTCCTCATCTTCAAACTTTTTCGGCTGGCCCGGACGCTCTTTGTCTTCCGTATCAAAATCACCACTTTTAAACCGACGGAACCAGTACTCACAAGTAGAAATCGATGGAGCATAGTCCCCGTAAGCCTCAGTAAGCGTGCGTTGTGCTTCCCGCAAATTGCGTTTTGTTGGAACGAAAGTCGACATGTTCACAGAGAAAAAAATATATGTTGTTTACACTTCAGTGGAATGACACATACTGAAACATGAAGCTTAGACAATGTGCTTTGAAATGAATATAGTCACAGGTGTGCCCGATGCGATCTATTGATAGTTACGCCATCTCTTAGAAAACCTTTAAAACTAATTCCAACCCCCAATAGATGAGTGGAAAAACAGTAAAGGAGGTTCGTAGGTTGGCCAGTTCTCACTTGGGTCCACATTAAATGCGCAAAAAATAAACACATTGATAAAGTGAATATAGCTAGCATTGGAAATTACCTACCGTTAACACCAATTGTCTCAAACCATTCAGAAAAGACAATCAAAAGACTGAGCCAGAACCTTAAAACTAAAAAAAAAAAAACGTACATCAAGTGTTTTCACAAGCACAAAGTTGCGAACGAAATCTAAATTGAATACTCGTACATAAAGAAATCGCAAAAATACAACTAAAAATTTTAACATCAGCTTGTACAACAGCTGTACAAAGCTTCTTTTTAAGCATTTTGCTCCGGCACACGACGCACAGAGGGGCATTGAGTTGGGTTTTTGGATTAAAATTAAAAAAATCAAATGGAAGCTACGAACTTTTTTGGATACCGGTTGTAAAAGTTAATAGAATTCTGCATTACTAGCAACAAAAATCAATACTTTAAGTGTACTAGTTCAAAAGTTACAAGCTGTCAAATTTAACTTTTTTTGCTTTCGTTCTCGCGCAGTGGAGAATCGCAATTTTGCAGCATCTATAGTAATAAAACTCATTTTCTGTTTGTTTGTTTGTTTGTTTGTTTGTTTGTTTGGCCTTTATACAAATCTAAACGGCCCAACGGATTTCGCTCAAACTAGGTACACATATTAAGTTTATCCCAACTTAAAATGTTACATACTTAGTTTTTGCCACGCCCCCTCTGAAATTTTTCAACTAACGGTAATTTTTTTATTATAAAACTTTTTAGTATCGGAGATTTTTGTTTATTTAATTTTAGAAATTTTTTGTTATTTTGACATCAAAAACACTCACATATCTTCAAAATTGGAGAAATTTTCAGTACAACGACTTTTTCATAAAACATCGTTGCCTAAGAATGAGCAAAAAACGACATGAAAATCAAAGTTTGGTCTTTCGATGCAAATATCTCCGCTGTCCATTAATATATTTCATTCAATTTTTTTTGTTCAAAAGTTCAATAAAAACACTTCACAAAAATAGGTTGAACTGTACCGTTAAGTCAATGTATATATGTTTTATGAGTATGCCAGAAAAGGTCCAAAATATTGACTTTTTACTCAAAAAATGACTCAAAAATTGTTGTTGTTGTAAAAATGAAATCAATTAAAAATAGCAAATCTGACTACCTTTCATATGACATAGCATTTATTTGCAAAAATTCTTCCAGCTAAGCGCAAAAATTATTTTACTGTTTTTGTCATCAAAACAACAAGGGTCTACCCTTTGATTTTTTTGTGAAATTAATTTTTTCCATAATGTTGTTTTTTTTTATTTTTCTTACAAAATAGTCAAGTCTCAAAAATAATTTATGTGAAAAAATTACCCCAACATCTCTTTCCAATCAAAAGTTATGGTTAAAAGTCTATTTTTTCATACAATAGACTATCTATAGTAATAAAACTCATTTTCTGTTTGTTTGTTTGGCCTTTATACAAATCTAATTGGCTCAACGGATTTCGCTCAAACTAGGTACACATATTAAGTTCATCCGAACTTAAAACGTTACATACTTAGTTTTTGCCACGCCCCCTCTGAAATTTTTCAACTAACGGTAATTTTGTTATTATAAAACTTTTTAGTATCGGAGATTTTTGTATATTTAAGTTTAGAAATTTTTTGTTATTTTGACATCAAAAACACTCACATATCTTCAAAATTGGAGACATTTTCAGTACAACGACTTTTTCATAAAACATCGTTACCTAAGAATGAGAAAAAACGACATGAAAACCAAAGTTTGGTCTTTCGATGCTAATATCTCCGCTGTCCATTAATACATTTCATTAAAAATATTTTTGTTCAAAACTTCAATAAAATCTCTTCACAAAAATAAACGTTAAACTTTACCGTTAAGTCAGTGTAACTATTTTTTATAATTATGTCAAAAAAGGTCCAAAATATTGACTTTTTACTCAAAAATTGTTGTTGTTGTAAAAATGAAATCAATTAAAAATAGCAAATCTGACTACCTTTCATATGACATAGCATTTATTTGCAAAAATTCTTCCAGCTAAGCGCAAAAATATTTTACTGTTTTTGTCATCAAAACAACAAGGGTACCCCCTTTGATTTTTTTTGCGAAATTTATTTTTTCCAAAATGTTGTTTTTATATTTTTTACAAAAAAGTCAAGTCTCAAAAATAATTTATGTGAAAAAATTACCCCAATATCTCTTTCCAATCAAAAGTTATGGTTAAAAATCTATTTTTTCATACAATTGACTATCTATAGTAATAAAACTCATTTTCTGTTTGTTTGTTTGTTTGTTTGGCCTTTATACAAATCTAAACGGCTCAACGGATTTTGCTCAAACTAGGTATACATATTAAGAGCGTTCCAACTTAAAATGTAACATACTTAGTTTTTGCCACGCCCCCTTTAAAATTTTTCAACTAACGGTAATTTTGTTATTATAAAACTTTTTAGTATCGGAGATTTTTGTATATTTAAGTTTAGAAATTTTTTGTTGTTTTGACATCAAAAACACTCACATATCTTCAAAATTGGAGACATTTTCAGTACAACGACTTTTTCATAAAACATCGTTACCTAAGAATGAGAAAAAACGACATGAAAACCAAAGTTTGGTCTTTCGATGCAAATGTCTCCGCTGTCCATTAATACATTTCATTAAAATTTTTTTTTGTTCAAAACTTCAATAAAATCTCTTCACAAAAATAGGTTAAACTGTACCGTTAAGTCAGTGTAACTATTTTTTATAATTATGTCAAAAAAGGTCCAAAATATTGACTTTTTACTCAAAAAATGACTCAAAAATTGTTGTTGTTGTAAAAATGAAATCAATTAAAAATAGCAAATCTGACTACCTTTCATATGACATAGCATTTATTTGCAAAAATTCTTCCAGCTAAGCGCAAAAATTATTTTACTGTTTTTGTCATTAAAACAACAAGGGTACCCCCTTTGATTTTTTTCGCGAAATTTATTTTTTCCGAAATGTTGTTTTTATATTTTTTACAAAAAAGTCAAGTCTCAAAAATAATTTATGTGAAAAAATTACCCCAATATCTCTTTCCAATCAAAAGTTATGGTTAAAAATCTATTTTTTCATACCAGACTATTAATAAAACTTAGTTTTGTGTTAAAATTATCTATATTGTTTGAACGTCCCCCATTTATCTCTAAGAATGCAGTTGTGTGTCTAAAGTAATTACGAACATTTTGGATTATATAAAATCTTCTTTATAGTGATCTACTTATTTTTTGCCTCCCCACCCCCCGCCCCCTCCTGTTAAATTTGTTTTGTTGTGATGGCTCTATTTTTTCTCACTATTGTGTCACCGTTGTCACTTAGTTCTTTATCAATGGTACTTTAAATGTTGTATATATATATCACAATTTTATCGAAAAGATGACTGTGAATAAGAATGCTGTAAAAGTTAATATTTTCATGTTGTCAGTTTCAGCTATATGGCGATATAATAAAACATATGCGCATCTGGTCAGCACAATTATTTCATAAGGTTTGATCTGTGCGTTAAATTCACAGATAGATGGCGCCACATTTGTAAGATGTGTGGGTACAAACTATACATACACCTTGCGGTGAAAAGCTGAATAATGTTTTTTCAAAAGTTTCTTCAAATTTAGCCCCACACGTTTGGGATTACAGACAGGTGGCGCTATTTTCTGCTTACAGAAGAATATCTGATGTTCTTATGCAGCTAGCAGATAAGTTTTGCGAAATAGTTTGCGAAAATGCTATTGCTACCAAACTTTTAAAAAGTAAAATAATGCAGTTCTGCCAGTTTTTTCAGTCGCAGCGTCATCTAGCGTCATAAACACTTAAAAACATAGAATTGGATCAATTTAAATGTCCAGCTCACTTGCTGGACTTTTTGTTGTTTTTGCTTTGCTTGCAAATGCGATTATATGATCCTGATCTCCAATGAAAAAACGCAGCTAATAGAAATTTTAGTAGGTACAATTATTTTTAGCACAACGAATTTTCATAAGACATTGATAGCTAATACTGAGAAAAAAATTATATGAAAATCAAAGTTTTTACTTTTAATGCCAACTCCGCTGTTTTTAATAAATTTATTTAAAATTTTTTTTGTTAAAAAGTTCAATATGTTTTTTAATATAAATCTTTGTTTAGACGTTAAAATGTCCATATCTCAAGGACGCATTGAGTCCCACCATAATTTTTATTTTGTTGAAAAGGTAATTGTGCTTGCTTTAACATTGAGTAAATATAAAAATTCTTTTTAATTTTTAAAATATGGTTTTCGTACCCCTTCTTTGAATTCAATTAGCTCACCGCAAGAGATGGAACCACCAACAAGAATTTTCCTGAACTTTTTTGGATTAATGTTCGTTCAATTACCTTTCTAACGGTATATAAATAAAATTAAATAAAATAAAATTCAAATAAAATTCAACATGTTTTTCATTATTCCCGATTTTAAAAACATTTAATCGAGAAGTGTATGTTAAAATGTTTATATAAATGACTCTCGAGTAACACCGGGTATATCAGCTAGTTTTTATATACAATTTTTATTTAAAAATTTTTTTGTGCAAAATTGTTTAATGCAACCTTAAACTTAAGATTATTGTTGTTCTAACGCCACAAAAATTTATCAGATAAATTATGGAAAATAATTTTTTGTGTTTATTAAAAAGATGTGTCAAAAAATTTCGTCATTTTACTATACATGTGGAGTTAAAGTTTATTTTGTTGTGTTCTTTTGCCATCTTATTATGATTTTCTTTTAATATGGACTGTTGTTATAAGGTGTATAAAATTTTGATGGGCTATTTTGTGCGTTTTAGGAACTATTAAACTTTTTGCAAAATATCTGCAGACGCTATCATCAAATTAAGCAAGTGAAGCCGCTACGTCATTCGGTATGGAAGGTAGAAAGAGTTTTCATTTAACTGTAAGAAATTTCAAACTCAGAAGGCATAATAAAAATCAAAACTTATGTGAAGAATCCAAAGTACATATTTTATTTTTTGTTGAATTTTAAGAGATTTTACTCTTGTAAAGATTGATAAAGTCACTTTGTATGGGCGGTAGTTTTCATCCGATGTGGTTGAATTTTATGTACTATTACAGTGTGTAGCTATAAAAGAAAACACCTTTTCTATAAATATTTTTTTGCCTATATTATTAATGTTAATGATTCAAATTTTTTAAATAATGAAAAATTATTCATGAGGAAGTAAAAAAAAAATTGTTGTTAATTTTCTACAAGGCGTTGAAGTTAGCTTGTTTAAAAAATTGTTGCAATTGGCTTTTCTTCTCCAGCATTTACAAAGCGTCTGAAAGTAAAAAATTAAAGTGCATTCTTGAATTAAGGGTCGACCTACGCAAATAAAAAAAAAAAAATAATAAATAAAAATGGCATGCGTTGAAAAAAAAAATTTACAAAAAACCCCATTTTTGCCGAAATTTTCAGCCATACAAAAAAAATATAAAAGTTTTTTTGGCTTTTTATAGGTGTCTAGTGCTTAACAGATTCTATAAGGATCACGATGAATCAAGATTTCTCAAAATCGATCAAGTAGAACTCCAGATAGCTTAGAAGCCGATTCGAAAAACCTTGTTTCGAGAAAAACGCGATTAAAGATTTAAAGGTTCTTGAATATCGCGCGTCATACGAATATAATATATGTTCTAACTTTTTTTCTATTTGATATTTTTTCTAAAATATCGTATTCTTAAGACCTTAAGAACCATACTCTAACGAAAAAATATTGATTTTTAATTTTTTTACACACTGTAACATAATAGTACCTTAAAGCGCATAATAAATATCAAAGCTCATATACAAAATTTCAAATTCATATATTAAGTTTTGTGGAATTTAAAGAGATTTTACCGTTTTGATAAAATCATTTTGTATGAGAGGTAGGCGTGGTTTTCATCCGATTTGGTTCATTTATTTATTTATTTATTTATTTATTTATTCATTCATTCATCAACAGATTAAAGTATCCTTACTGACTACTAGACTTAAAGTATTAACAGTTAACAATAAAATAATAAAAATAGTTAGTTATTCAAAATATTGCTTATACTATGGAAATAAGAACATAAGTGATTTTTGAAAGCATCTCTGCTTAAACCTGGATAGAAATCAACATGTATGCAGACTGAATTCGCCAGTTTTAAACAACGTGTTATTGGTACATTACAAGTGTAGTTTACTCTGCGATATGGTATATGAAATAAATTCCGTGCTCTAAGATCTCGTGAGGGAATGCGAAAACTAATCTGAAGAAGCAATTCAGGACAATTAATGCTACTACATATAATATCCCTTACAAACATGACGGCAAAATATTTACGACGCATCTTCAAAGTGAGAATACCGAGAAGTAGACATCTTACTTTATAAGCCGGCATTTCTATATTCCAATTTAATCATCCGATTGCCAATCTCGTGAATCGTCTTTGAACTCGTTCAATTCTATCAGAGTGCACTGCGTAAAAAGGATCCCATATAATGCAGCAGTATTCTAATACTGATTTCACAAAAGCATTATATAATGAAATTAAAGAAAAAGGATCGTTAAATTCCTTTGAGTTTCTAGCAATGAAACCCAGCATGGAATTGGCTTTAGAGATCATATAATCAATGTGCCTAGATAAACTAAGCTTATGATCAAGAATTACTCCTAGATCTTTCATTTCCGTTATTCGTGATAAAGTTATATCGCCAAGCTTAAACGGGTTAAATAACGGATTAGAGTTTCTGTGAAAAGTCAAACATTGACATTTTGCAATATTGAGCGGTAATAAGTTATCTCGACACCAAGTAGATAGTCTCTTTACATCTGGCTCAAGATCCGCGCATTCGGATGTCAACTTCAAACGAGCAAAAATTTTTATGTCGTCAGCGTACATCAAACACTGAGAAAATTTAAGAATTTAAGGTATTTCATTAACAAATAATAAAAACAGAAGAGGTCCTAAATGACTGCCTTGAGGAACGCCTGAAGTAACTCGGATAACTTCTGAAAGCACATTGTTAATGCGAACATATTGCGTCCGTCCGGTTAGATAGGACTTAAGCCATTTTAAAATATTTGAATGAAAGCCAATTCTTTCCAGTTTGCTTATTAGTAGGTTATGGTGAACCCTATCGAACGCTTTAGAAAAGTCAGTGAAAATAACATCACACTGGTAACCTTTTTCAAAGCTATTTAGGACGTAATTACAAAAAATAGTAAGGTTAGTAACAGTTGACTTACCGGCCACGAAACCATGTTGGAATGGAGATATAGCCTCTTTTACAAAAAAAGTGAGCCTGTTGTAGACCAATTTCTCAAACAATTTGGGAATCGACGAGATTTTACAAATCGGTCGATAGTTCGATACATCGTTCTTGGACCCTGATTTGTAAATTGGTAGTATAAATGAAATTTTCCATTCGGAAAGAAACTCACCATTTTTGAGCGATTGATTAAAAACTAAAGTAAGAGGAAGGGCTAATGCTTCTGCACATTTTTTTAAAAGAATTGGTGGAAAACCATCAATTCCAGGCTGTTTATCGGTGTTTAAATGACTCAAACCTTCAAAAACTTCCAACACACTTCATTTTCAGTTCATTTTCTATATTAATCTTATATTTAAGAAACAAGCTTAAATACCAATTTGCATTACGATAGCTTTGAAATTACGGCTGTAATCATATAGACAGACAGACGGACGATAAAAAAATTTTCTTATTTAGACCCATTGTAACTAAAAAAAAAAGTCAAAAGTTCCCTCCGTCTTTCAGGTGCATTAATATATTTTTTCAAGGTTCAATACCTCACTGTGCGACGGTTGGAGAAGGTAATATTAAAAAACATTTTGACCGTTGTAATGCAACCTATGCAATAATTTAAACATTTTGGAGAGAAAACCAGATTGAATAAGAGTTACTTTGCAATATTTGTTGTTCCATTTAAAAGTCCAGCCCAGTCTGCTTTTAATAATCAGTCTTTAAGTTATCATATTCTTGACTGAAAATACTGAAAATACTTCAAAAGCAGCATTTTGAAACTTAAAACTAAGTTATATTTGAATGAAAGTATTGCAAAAGTGCAGTTTTTGCACACATCAATGGACTCATTTTTTATTGAGTACAGTTTTAAAGCCAAACTTGTTGATTATTTAATTTTTTCTTATTCGCATCAAGCGATATCGAATAATGTTGCAAAATTATACTCTGGACCGATTTTAATGAAATAAGTTTTGAAATACCTTATTTGTCCTAACTTAATGTATAGGTGTGTGTTTCTTATAAATAAAGCAGTTATGTAACTTTGAGCTTCGAGCATGCGACAAGTAAGGTACATGCAGTACTGCGCACAAAACAAAAATATTGTGATTTTGCTTTACGTGTTTATATCAAGTGAAATCCTCTTGTTTACAATACCAACGCCAGCCCAACGGCAAATATATGCTAGTAATTATATAATCAAGTTCTAATCAACGTAAAAATAAATAAATCAGACACGTAAACACTGAAAAAACATGCATAAATAAGAACCTCTTTTAAGTTTATTGACTATGTGTAGAAAAGAAACGTTAAATTCATGTATTCGTCAACTTCGTATTAAGGGGTAATGAACCGTGTAAATTATTTTTTCATAAATTATTAGTTTACACCAAAGATCTGCAACGAATATTTAAAAACAAGTAGTACTCGAGTACTATTCGCTCACAACACAGTGATTCAAATCAGAGATTTGCAATGAATCACATTTTTGAATCATGAGCCACTTACTCAAAAATTAGTATGAATAAGTATGAATAGTTGCCAAAGTAGTATTCATATGTGATTGATTTAAAACAAAGTGAATCATCTTTTTGAATCATGAGCCACTTATGAGTATGAATAAGTATCAGACTAGTACTCAAATGTGATTGATTTAAAACAAAGTGAATCACATTTTGGAATCATGAGCCACTTACTCTAAAAATGAGTATGAATAAGTATAAGTAGTTTTCAAAGTAGTGCTCATATGTAATTGATTCAAAACACAGTGAATCAAATAAGTATAGAATGAATGAAATATTAAGGGCTGCCACCTAATAATATGTATTTTTAAGAATTTAAAACATAATTTAACAGTGTTAGAGGGTCGCTGATTTCGAATCTAAAGTCAGAATTTAAAGATTCAATGGCCCGTATGCATTAAAAAGTAAACACTAGACTAAGTAGTGAACACTAGATTTTTCACTTTTGATATGCATAAAAAGAAAACACTATGTAGTGTTCACTTCCTTTTTTGACTACACTATTTTCGAAAAACTACTTGCTTATATTTGATATGCATAAAAAGTGTTTACTACGTAAAAAGGAGTGATCACTATTACATTTATGTAGTGTGCTTTTGATTAGACTTGTTTATAAAAAATTTGTTTCAAAATGATAATGTGTAATCGCGAAAATAAAAAAAAATGTTACAAATTAAGAAGATTTGGCCATGAAGATAATTTTCGGCCACTTTATCGATTCTCAAAAGTGGGGAGATTACGATTTCTTGGGTGCCATGATTTGACAATGGATTCATAAACTACTTTCAATAAAAATAGGAATTGCCGAAGGAAAAATCGATTTATCGATTTGTTTTTGAGTTATCGATATTTGAAAAGAATATTTTTCTTTGGTGATCGTCTTAGAAAACCTGCTATATTTTCCTTATTATATTACCGACTGAGATAGTTGAGGTATTACTTTAAAAAGAACATAATAGGCTTTCATAACAGTGTTAAATTAATCAAATCCGTTGAGTATTTCACATTTTATAGCTATTTGAATGTAGAAGTAATATTTTTGTTTACATTACACAGTTATTTTCTCAAAAACTACAGTTATTATTATGACTTATGGAAAGTAAAATTATCTTTCTTACAAATTTATCTTTCATTTGGTATATAATTTACTAATTTATTTTATGTTTTATGGTGTTTTTTTTTGTGATGATATGATTTGCCCTTGTACGGAAAGTTGTTATTTCAAGCATATTTACCTTAGTTGGTTTACTTTCTAAGGCCGCGTTCATAGTGGACGCTTTGGCTGAAGCTGATGCATAAAGCTGCTTTGTCAAGCTTTTTTTGATCATAGTGAACGCTTATTCAACGCTGCATAAAGTAGCTTATTGAGCTTATTAGTGTTCATAGTGCTCGCTTTATGTTTGTGAATGAGATGCTTTGTTTTCATTTGCCTCTTTGGAAAATAATGCCCTCAATTGCGTTTTGCAAAGTAAATGAAAAATTTTTTGTTTAATGAGTATCTAGATTCGCGATGATCACCAATGAAAGATCAAACCAATAACAAAGAAAAGTTCAAAGGAACTTGAAAACACAAAGCATAACAACGGTGGAAGGTTCAGTACAAAAAGTACCCAAGTAAGCAAGAACAACGAAAACTATGTCAACAAACGAGATAGAATACACAAGTGAATACAACTGAAAAGCACCACAAAAAGAAACAACAACGCAACAACAACACAACAACAGTTAAAACTTTAGCACAAAAAATCCAACAAATAAAACAAAATCAACGAAAATATTGTTTACAGGCAAAATAAATAAACAAGTGCCGAATAGCATTTTTAAAATGCTCTACAACAAAGCATACAAAACAAAATTATTTTTCTGTGTGAGCAAGCGAGATGGAGATATAAGCGCTGAAAAGCATTTGAAAATAAGCTTTATGCTAGCTTTCTGCTGGCACTATGAACACTTTGAGCTTTTTCCTAATGATTATACACAAAGCGTTTTTCAGCTAAACCTCTCGGCTAAGCTAAAAGCGTTTACTATGAACGCGGCCTAAGGAGACTACGATATTCGGGGCACCGCGATTTGAAAATGGATCCGTGAAATACTTTCAATAAAAAGAATAATGGCTGAAGGAAAACTCGATTTGTTGATTTGTTTTCAAGTTATCGATTTTTTATGAAATTTTTTTAATAAGCATCTTTTAAGAAAATTAGCTATATTTTTCATAGTGTATAACTGAAATTGATATTTAAGGTATTATTTAAAAGGTAATATATAAAGCTTTAACATAAAGTATTTTATGGTATTTATTGCCATGAAATGATTTGTCCTTGTAAGAAAAGTTGTCTTTTCAAGCATTTTTACCTTAGTAGTAAGAAAAGCAAAACTTCTTATAAAGAATTTTTTATAATGCACAAAATATATTTATTTTAATGTATCAAATGAAAAGTCAATGTTTAAGCTTTAAGAATACAATTTATTTGTGGTACCTTAATAACGCAAATTTAGTAAAAAATAACGGTTCTTTCAATTAAAAAATAAAAAAATTTGAATAAGTTTGCTTATACAATTTAAAATATTATGCAATGATATTTGTATTGTATATCATTAAAAAGGCAATTTAATTATCTTTCAAATGGCATGTCAATCTTTTGAATCGATTGAATAATGGCAAATACATAGATGTTTTTTAAACACTACTTGTGGTACGAAAAAAATTTCAAAAATCGATAACTTGATAAGTAATGGAGTTATCAATTTTTTGTTCGGTCAAAAAAAAATCTCTTCCAGAAAACATTTTTAAATCGTGGCGCCCATCGTAATCGTGCCTTAAAAGTTTTATTTTTATCAGAAATAACAGAGAAGTGAACACTTAAGTTGGAAATTCGAAAATAGAGCTTACTTAAAATTTTTATTCATACCGAAAGTAGTGTTCACTACGGAAGATTCAATATGGTGTATAAGGTTGCCACCTATTTTTTATTTTTTCGAATTCGGTGCTGGCGCGAACACTTGGTAAAAATGTGTCGCTGAATCCGAATCCGTTGTCGGTGAATATTGAATTTTTAAATTCTAAATTCAGAATCGAAATCAGCGAACCCCTAACACTATTAAATAATGTTTAAAATTCTTAAAAATACATATTAGGTGGCAGCCCTATTATAAAAAAATTAAATAATTTTGAAATTCTGACAACGGATTCGGGTTCAGAGACCCATTTTTACCTGGTGTTCGCGCCAGCACCGAATTCGTAAGAATAAAAAATGTTAGGTGGCAGCCTTATCCCCATATTGAGTTTTAAAATTCTGAAATCAGATTCGAAATCAGCGACCCCTAACACTGTTAAATGATGTTTAAAGCTCTTAAAAATACATATTATTAGGTGGCAACCCTATTATAAAAAATTACATACTTTTGAAATTCTGACAACGGATTCGGATTCAGCGACCCATTTTTACCTAGTGTTCGAGCCAGTACCGAATGCGTAACAATAAAAAAATAAGGTGGCAACCCTATTAACCATATTGAATTTTTAAATTCTGTACATTCTATACTTATTTGATTCACTGTGTTTTTAATTAATTACATATGAGTACTACTTTGGAAACTACTTATACTTATTCATACTCATTTTTGAGTAAGTGGCTCATGATTCAAAAATGTGATTCACTTTGTTTTGAATCAATCACGTATGAATACTACTTTAGAAACTACATTTACTTATTCATACTCATTTTTGAGTAAGTGGCTCATGATTCAAAAATGTGATTCACTTTTTTTCGAATCAATAACATATAAGTATTAGTTTGGAAACTACTTATACTTATTCATACTCATTTTTGAGTAAGTGGCTCATTGATTCCAAAATGTGATTCGTTGCAGAACTCTAGTATCTCAAGTTTCAAGTGAAAATTCGAACGTTTAGTATTCGAAAAGAGCGCCAAATGTTGTCATGCTATTCCAAAAATATTCCTATGACGCCGTTTACTCAAAATCACTTTTTTGACCTGGTTGACAGATTCAAAATGGGTTTTGTTAAAAAATGTGCCCCTTCAGCCTCACGTAGCCGTTTTTTCTTAACTTTCTTATTTGTTTTTTTATAAATAGTTTTAAAAACCTCCACTTCCAAATGTAGCCAATAATATAAATTTTGAGAGTCTCGTTCGTGTTTTGTCCTCAGTTGACTCATGTGAACGCAACTGCTGTCAACGCCGCTGAGGCCTGATTTAAAAGGTGCTATTTTCAAAGGACCATTACCCAAAAATATACCATTAAAAAACAAACAAGTAAATTTTTTAAGTACTTTTTAAAAGGTGCTATTTTCAAAGGACCATTACCCAAAAATATACCATTAAAAAACAAACAAGTAAATTTTTTAAGTACTTTTATGTTTTTAAGATGTGAACAAAGTTTGATATCAATCCATAAAACTGATTTATTTTTATAACATAAACAAAAAACACTTAAAATACAGACTTTTACACTGTTCATGCTCCTTAAGGGTGGTGGTTTTAAAATTGTTTTTTTTTTGTTGAATTTTTTTTCTGAATGTACATTCAACATGTCGAGAGTATTGTGTCAAAATTTCAAATTCGAAGCAAAACTAGCGAAGATACTGCGTTTCAAGCGACCGGAATGTTAGAGTATAAAAAAATTTAAATCGATTTTCCCAAACATGTAATTTTTATAGTCAGTGACCACCATTCCGAAAAAACTACTAAACCGATCGTTTTTAAAATTTGTACACATATTCTACATACAAAATTTTTCAATAAGTATCAATCTTACAATAACATATAGGTCGATTTTATTGTTTAAAATCGACATTTCAACTTTAAAATTATTCCAAAAATTTAAAAATTGATAAAATAAAAAACCTCGGCGTCAATTGAGAGAGAAATTAAGTAACTAATCTAAACAATTTGTTTTTTTTTTTATTTCAGATAATCCAGTGCTGAGGAATCGCGGTCACTGCAAAAAATTCGCTCGAGGCACCAGCGAAGAACTGCAATAAATTCGTTATTTCTTTATATTTTTGTACTAGATTTTTGTAAATATTCTTTAAATGTTGTATTATATTACACAAATTTTCAAATTAAATCAAAATAAAAAATTCTTAAAATTTTTTTATTTTCACCCCACCCCTTAGTAAATATACAACCTGAAGTATATTTCAATGACATTGAGTTAATCAAGTATTTAAGTGTCCAGATTAAAAAGCAGCAGCATTGATTTGACCAACGTGTGAAATCACAAAACAGCGACATCGGAAAGTTATAAGTTGATTAAATTTTTGTACAGTTAGAAATCTCATTTATTTTCCTGCCTTTAAACTTTTTTAAATGTCTAAAATATTGTGTTTTTTATACATATATAATAGCTAAGAGATAATATAAACATGCTCAACCTCACCTATTGATAACTGAAATAAAAAAATGCCAAGTCACATGGAGATTATACTTTTATTTATTTATAACAAATATATTTGGAGTATATTATAACTTGATCACGACCTGTTCAAAAATATCTATATTGAATTATTCAATAAACTAATATTAAAACACAAGATTTGCTGTTCGTATTATACATATATTTATTAAAATTGAAACATTTATTAGAGAACATTCATTAGCGACAGTTTTTCTTTTTAACATATTTAAACAATTTCAAGATATCATGTCTTACATTAACTCCTGCTTGTATACATTGCATTATCGTATTACAAAAACTATTACATACAACTTTACATTAAAACGTTACTTTCATTGATATACAATAAATAAATAAAAAATATATGAGCCTTCGTATTTATTTTGCAAAAATGCATGCTAGTCATATCGAGTCCAGTCATTTTTATCCTTACATATGGTTCAAAAAAGTGTTGGTGCGTACGTTTGTTCATTTATGCAGTACTTTGTTTTCAATTACAATGTTTTAAATTTGTTATGGATCTGTGCCAGCAGTCCCCGTTTCAGCAACATGTTGGATTGCTGTCAGAGACGTGTTTCAACGCCAACTGCATCGTCAGCATCTACAGCAATCAAACCGTTGTTAACAGTACTGCCATTTGACTTAGCCATGTCATCGCCTACAATAAGCACTTTTCCAACGCCATCAGCTGCCACCAAATCACCACTCAAGCCATCCATACCCAAAGAAACGTCACCAGGTATCTTGGGTTTTGGACGATGCGTATCAACTGCATCTATTGGCAATTTAATGTGCTCTACCTTGCAGCCATAAGCCACTGGAGTTAACTTGATTACCGTGTGTAGTGGAACATACAAATATGGCAACTCATCTGCAGACTTATCCAAGAAATAAGCAAAAAGGCAACGCAAAACTGCCTGATGCGATATAACCAGCACGTTTCCCTGTCGCTCTAATTCCATTATAACCGGTTCCAGACGTGCAACCAAGTCTTCGTAGCTTTCGCCACGCGGATAGCGATAAGCAAATTTGTTCTGATCACGCGCCTTAAACTCTTCGGGGAATTTCTGCTTTATCTGCTCATAGGTCATTTCCTCACAATGTCCAGCATCAATTTCATTAAGTGCCTTCCAGCGTTCCTGTGGTGCGCGCACATCTGCAACCGTTTGAATGGCGCGCTTCATCCACGATGTCCAAACACGCAACCCCTCAATCTGCTGCTGATCAATAAAAGAAGACAACGCATTTGCATACAAACGTCCGCGGGTGCTCAAATTTGAGTCGCCACCAATGAGACCCCTCAAATTGTGTTCACTCTCACCGTGTCGTGTTAGATAAATAGTGCGCGGTGTGATATGTATGTTCATTAAATAATAGACAATGCGCGATTGCACGTGCCCCTCATTGTTGTAGACTACCACCTTTTTACCGGCATTGTATATTTTCATAAAGCTCAGATGAGTTTCTTTAACCTCATCAATGGGCTGATAGCGTTCTTCATAGTGCTCTATGCGCTGCAGAAAATCGCGAACTACCAATTCGGTATTCATGTTGGCGTAGTCGGGCGAACTAACCTTGACTTCCTTGATGTTTTGCTCAATAATTTGTGGATCATCGCAAATCGACTCAACAAAGAACAACTTAAAGTTGTGCTGCTTTACCACAATGTCGTGAATAAGCTGTCTGCGATCATACGTGGAGTTGGTGGCATCGAACACGGCAACGCTACCTAGACCACTTAGCAGCCAGTCACAGGAGTCATGTAAAGCTTTATTAGCACAACGATTACGTATAGCCATGGCTTCCTCATTGTCAGCGCGAAAGAATTCGTGCGACTGGTAGGCGGTTGTTGCACAGCGTCTGTATTCGCCCAGATTGAAGACACGCGTCGAGATGCCTATCCAGTTGAGATAGCGTGCCAACTTCTTAGAAATGAAAGTCTTGCCACGAGCAGGCAAGCCCACCATTGCTATGATGTGGGGCGTGGTTACATCGGTGATGGCGCGTTCGCCACGTATGGGAAACGGCTTGGTCATGACAGTCTCCGAAGTAGGAGGCAGCAGTTTGCGTAACTCATCAGACATGACGCTGGGACAAACGTGCAGCTCATTCTCAATGGCAAGATCGGCGGTTTTCTTCAGCTGATTCAAGGAGGTGGTACGCACACGCAATGAGGGTGAGCTGTTGTAGGGCATGTCCATGATGCTGGCGGCTGTCACAGAACGCACGAGTGATTGGTTGGTGGCGGCGTTGGCTGTGGAGGAGAGCAGTAGGGAAGTGGATTGTATGAGTTGATTTTGTGTTTTTTTATTGTAATATGATTTATGTGCAATTTGGGGTGGTGTTGCTGGAGATGTGGGGGTTGCTGGGATTGCTTGCGGTGTCGATGATGATGATGACGATGATGCTGATTGCGATGCTGGCGACGAAGGCGATTGTGGTGATGGCAATGATGATGATGTTGGCAACGACAACGATGAAGATGGAGCTGATGCTGTTGCGCCTACTTGTGCAATATTATTCATAAATATTTTTTTTTTCTCTGTTAAAATGCGATAATGCGAAAATATTTTGAATTATAATATCGTTCTGTTGGATTATATATCAATGCAAAGAAGAAATTTTATTCTCGATAAAATAGTTAGTTTCAGATGTTTGTTTGTTTGTTTGTTTGTTGCTTTCTTTCAAGATGTCAGCAGAAATTTCAGTTGTGTTTCTACTGAGTACACACACACATACACATGGGACTACGTTTAACACCCAGTAGAGCAGTTAGTTGAATTGGACTTGATCGTTCGAACGAATTTTTATTTTTCTGCAAATAAAATTAAAAAAGAAAATTTTCTTTTAAACACACAAAACATACTCAACGCTAAAAAGGCAAACAAGACTCTTTTATTTTTTGTTTTAATTTTTTTGATTATTTAAGTGGAACAAAAAATAAGAAGTGAAGCCTTTTGTGAAGAAGTGAATTTAAAATTGTGTTGCGGAAGTTGACATACGTTCGATTATTTCCTAATTTATGGTGTTTTTCGAGACAAAATTAAAATGTAACCAAGGGACTAAATCTATCAGTGAAATAGATTAAAACAAAATTTGAAACAAGCAACAGTGATTAATGCTACCCACTGAGCCACAAGCAAAGATTGGGCGAAAAGTGAGATTTGACATTTTCAGTTTGATATTTTTTTTATAAATCTTACTTTTCAAACTTACATAGTTTCTTTAGTTGTGCAAAGAAGATAACCTTTTAAGCAAAATCAAAATTTATGAAAATCAACTGAAATTAACTTTTAACGCACAGTGCACGAGTTCAATTTCCAGCTGTGGCAAAAAACGATACCATTCATTTGCATAGGTCAAAAAGAAACGTCTTTTATGACCGAACACATTCGTTAGAGAATACGATAAAGATGCTCTCGGTTCACTGCGGTATTTTCATTAAAAAATTAAAAACAAATTAAAGTCTTTTCTCAGAAATTGTGCTTTAGAAAAACTATACAGCACGAATGCACTAGAAAGTTTTTAAGCTTAACTCTTTGCTACAGGGGTGCTGCCAAATAAATGTCCTAAGAAAAAGCAATATTTTTAAACCTGTTGAACTGTTATAAATTGCGTTTTACCTATTTATGTTAAACCTGTGTATTGTGTAGTGTTATTATATGTTCAAATTGTTATGTATTTGTTCATTTAAAGACATTCTTTGTGTCATGGATCCGATCAAAGAATTTGTTGTGCAAGCACGCTGATTCTGAAATTGTTTCTGATGAAAAATTACTTATGTGTTTATGGTACATCACTACAGGATATTCCTGCTAGGATAATTTCAAGAATTCAGAAATATTCTGCAATAATGGTTTTTGAAGCTATCAGCAAAAACGACAAATTGCCAGTCTTATTCATCGACCGTGGTATAAAAATCAACAGAGAATATGATCTGAATGAGGTTTTGATTAGTCATGTTCTTCAAGACGCCAAAAAATTGTACGGTGAGACGCGATTTTGCTTTCAGCAAGACACTGCCCCGACTCACAAAACAAAATTGGTTCACGAATGGTGCAAGTTGAATTTTTTCCGGATTTTATTAGCAGTGATGAATGGCCGGCTGCATGAGCAGACTTAAATCCTTTGGATTATAGCATTTGGGGATACATGATGAATAAATTAACCGACTTAAATCACCTTAGTTTGAATGGTTTTAAAGCCCTTTTGTATAAAATTTGGAATGAAATTTCACCAGAGGTCTATCGTGCTTCATGTGAGTCGTTTTCGAAGTGCTTAAAAGAAGTGATTAAGAAAAACGGAGACTGAATACAGTAATTTTCTTTTTAAATAAAATTTTGGAATGCTTTCTAATGTAATAAAATGTAAAGTGAATAAAATATTTGGTTTTTTTTTTAATAAAAATATTCGATTTTTAATAGGACACCTTTTTGGCCGCACCCTGCAAAGCATTTTTTCTGCTTACTTAATCCAACTTTCCAAAACTTACCACCAGCTTTTCTTGTCACTAAGTATCAAGTTGATTGAAATCCTAAATTTTATTAAAAGCTATGAAAAACTTTATTCAAAGCTATGAAAAACTTCATTCAAAGCTATGCATAACTTTATTTTGTTTGTCATTTTATTTAAAAAAGCAAGCTTATGACTAAACACGTTTTCACTGAAAAATCTTAAAATCCCAGTTAATGTATTTTTAAAATATTTTTAAAAACATAGTTTCGATACTAACAAACTGAAACTAACTGACTGCTTAATAAATTACATTGCAATGAATCGATTCAACTTTTCTAAATGACTGGGAAGTCACGCTTGTGGTGTTATTTAAATAGTCTCTGCTATTGAGCTGCCTTTCAACTCACACTTGGGCAGTGCGAGCAATAAACATTCACAGATTTTATTAAACTCGTAGCTAAGTGTTGAATGTTTGTGCGTTAGGGTGGTTCAGGAAAAAGTGTTTGATATTCGCAGCTTTAATCCTTACTCTTTGACATGTGAAATTTGACTATGAAGTGCAACTTAATTGGTAACTGTTTAGAGCACGATTTGTATGGAGGAAAAGTGCGTTTTGCACTCTAGCTAATTTCTAGGACATGATTATGGGCCGAATTAGTAAGGAAAAAATACGTTTTTCCCTAAGATTCCATCCTTTCTGACACATCCAAAATATCATAAATTTTCAATGCTTATTTTTCTTTAAGACATTTGCTTTTCTCTCCCTCGTAATGGTATATTCATTACCATTATTTTATTTCATATCAATATGATAGAATATGATAAAATGATTGATGTCTTTTCTGGAATAAACAGGAAAATAAGTACATTTTAAAATTTTTTTATTTATTTAAAAAAAAATATACAGATTGGATAAGAATAAAATTTGGATATATCAAAAAGGATGAAATTTTAGGGGGGACACGTATTTTTTAACTAATTTGAGCCATAATCATGTCTTCAAAATTATTTAGGCTGCAGAACGTACTGCTGCTTCATACAAATCGTAGGGAAAAACGAAAAATAAGAAGTGCTACCTCTAAACCTTTACCAATTTGGTTGCACTTAACAGCGGATATCTTGTAGGTTAAGAGGAAGCAAGCGAATACATTAAGAAAGTAAAAAGTTTAAATTTTAACCACCCTATTGTGCATATTTGTAAATATTGTAAATATTTGCAATAGTTTTGAATAAATAAATAACTGCAATTGCTAGCGATATGATCGATACATAGCAGATGGTGTTAAGTGGAGAGCTTTTAATTGGTGACGTACTAGCACACACACGTGCAACAGTGTATAAGATTTTTCGAAAAGATTTCTATAGTGTTGATTTATATTTTTGTCAATATTCCATTGACTTTTTTTATATACAACTAAAATATATTCGCACAGCTATCAAAAGATGATAAGAAGACATAATTATCATATCACTCATATAGCGAAGGAAGGTATAATATTTTATTATTAATATTTGGTATGGAGAACTGGAAGAGATTAGAGTCATATAATATAAAAACTGAAGGCCGGCGGTTAAACTGACGAATAAAAAAAAACAATAAAAAAACAAACAATAAAAAAAAAACAAACAATAAAAATAACCAAGACAAACTTGATTAGTTTTGCCAAGCTTTCAAATATACGGTACAATGACTAAATTTTATGTTGAATATTTTTAAAATGTGGGGGATGCAATCCCAGGATTTCGGGATTTCGGGATTTCGGAGTTTATCCAGTCCCGATAGTCCACATTGTGCCAGGAATTTCAATAAGTGGCCAAAAATTAGATATGTTATGTATACAAATGATTCTTACGATTGATAACGGGACACATTAAGGTGCCCTGAGAAGAAATATTATTAATATAAAATTACAATTACAATTTGGGACAGATTTGAAGTAAAAAATTGCATTTATTTTTTATTTACACCTAAAATTTTAAATCATCGACAGTATATACCTATTTTTAAAAGTTCCTTAAAATTTTAGCACTTTATTAAAGACATTGAATACAATACTGAAAAAAAAATATATATATACATATTTTCTTTTACTTTTAACCCATTTTTAATCATACTAAATACGCAAAATGGGGTTAAAAAAAATGCCGCGACTAAAGAAGATTCCCCGAGATTCCGCTGGTAATTGAAATAATTTACATGCTATTACTTTCTTTAAGATGCTTACTTGAAGAGGGATATGCGATGGGATAACTCTCAAATCGAAAAAAGACGACCTAAATAAAAAACAGATAGTAGACAGTAAAACTACTGCAAAGGCAAACTATAAGCAAACTTAGTCAAAAGTTTAAAATGCAATTAAATTGCGATAATTGAGCTATTTTGAGTGTTGCAAAAATCAAGGAGTTGTGTTTATAATGTTGCGTTAAGCAAGATCGTGTTGTATTTCCAACATTCAATCTGTGTACTATTGAATGGAAATGGTTAAATTTTTAAAAAAGATAAATTCTAAATTAAATTTATTCGCATAACGATAATATTAATTTCGCAATTGATTATTTTCTATAAAAAAAAATAAAAAATAAATAAAAAATATAAAGAACAAAAAATAGATAAAAAATATTAAAATAAAAAAAAATATAAAAGCAAAAAAAAAATAATTATATAATACAAAAAAGCAGAAATAATTTAAAATAAAAACATGGGGCTCTCCCTCCCCGCAACCTCCATGTGGTGACCCTGGAAACTATATGTGTCATTTATGTAGGCTAATTGCGGGTTTTTTGTTTCTCAATTTTATAACATATATAAAGTTCTAAAAGTGCTATTTTCTCAAGCCTTGTATATTTATTTTTAGTCACACGTCAGATTCGGTAAAAGCGTCCTCTTATTTTCTCTAGTAATCCGCCTCTTTTTTAATACCCCAGAATCAATAATAACCGAACTACAGTTTTTATTGAATCCCGCCCACTTTTTTAACATGTTCGGAAACGATCCTACCCACCCCTATACCCAATTTCAATAAGCTGCTGCCAATATTAGACGAGATACAGTATTTTATTCATAGTGGCACGCCCCTTTGTTGAATACAGCCCAATTTTTCCATCGCGCTTGGAAAAGACTTTTTTCCAAGTATCCTGCACCAAGTTTTATTAAATTCTGTCTATTCAATGCCAAGATATGATTTTTGGCCACTTTTCTAAATTTCACGCCAAATGTGCGGTTCGGGATTAAAAATTTTAAATCCCGGAATCTCAAAAATTTAGTTAAATTACAACAAAAATGTTTTATTAAAAAAATATATTTAAATAAAATTATAAAAATTACAAAATAAAAATTTATAGAAATATGCAGCCCTATTCTGGCAACTTGACAATAGTCAACCAGTATTTTTATTTTTTCTATGTGTTTGTTGTAATTTTCATATTTAAAAAAAATTGAAGCTCAAAAATAATAAATTTTGATAAAAATTGTCAACTGCTTTTCAGACAGTGACAATTTCATTAGAAAATTTTGTTTTGAGTTTCAAATTTTGTTTTGAAATAAAAAAAAATTACAACAAACACATAGAAATTTTTAAAATACTGGTTGATTATTGTCAAGTTGCCAGAATAGGGCTGAAAGTATAGAACGAGTTAACTATAAAAATCCTCTTCATCTTCTAATAATTAATTTTTTATAACCACTGCTACCAAAACGCTATACATTCTAATTTTAAAATTTTTTTTATTTTAATAAGGTTTAACAACATGTAGGATCGTTTAGCCGCAAAGCTTAGTTTTAAGTTGTTAAAATATCACAGCAGATACCCTATAAAGTTTTTTTAAACGTATTATTTTAAATAAAATAATGAAATAGTTTCTTTTTCTTTATAACTATTTTTAAAATTGTCAGAAGGCAATCTATTTTTCTTGTGCTATTTTTAAGACTTGATCGTAACTTGTTCTTTTTTGAATAAGTTTATTTGGCCAACTTTATGAATTTATATAATTTTTTGAACTAGTGCTTAGGCTAGCTAAATGGTCTGTGTAAATAAAAAATTAATTTAATTTTTCATCTCCGACCTTTCGCTGGTTATTTTTCAGCTTATTCAGGGAATTTTATTTAGCTTAAAACGAATACAAAAAATGATATTGTGGTAAGAACATAGAAAAAAAATACAATTGAGTTTTTAGATGAACAAAATTGCAAAACAGAACAACTTACAAAATTTAAGGTTTACATTAAAAACTGAAGAGTCTGTTGATTTTTAAACATTAACATTTTATCAATTGATTTTTAAACATTAAACTGATGTCTCTGTTGATTTTTAAACATAAACATTTTAATCAATCAAACATTAAACAATTAGCATTTCACTATTCCTTTCACTGTTCCTTTTTTATATTAGGGGTATTCACGATTCAGTCCACTTGCCTGTGCAGTTAAGGACTTGAGAACTTGTGCACTTTACATAAACAAAATACAAGTACGTCAAAAATCTGCATAAGTGCTCCTCTACTATTGCCTTAAACTTGAGGACGTGAGGACTTGAGCACTTGTGCACTCGTGTGCATTGAAAAATTTTGACAACTTTGAAATAGTGATGGTAGTGTGTTCACGAAAACCTAACTGCACAAGACCTCAACTGCACTGGCAAGTGCACTGAATCGTGAATACCCCTATTAATTTTAAATTTCGGGTTTGAATTGCCTTTATAAGAATATTTTGAGGTTTTTTATATAATTTTTCCTCTTTTCTTTATACAAATTGTATTCGTATTTATATTGTCATTTGATTGTACAAACTTTAGTGCTGAAAAGAATAACTGAACTTCCGAATTTTAAATTAGAATAAACCATAGTATTACGTATTTATTGTAAAATTGGTTAAATAAAGAATTGAATTGAACTGAAAACATTTAAATTTTAATTAGACATTTAAATTAAATTTTATTCGAACTTTTTTCGATTTCCAAAAAAAAATATTATTTCTCGTCGCTTTCAATCAATTTCAGATTTTTTAACGTGTGTTTTATTGTATAAAAATACAAGATCTTTCAATTATAAAAATTATTTAAAAATTTTTTCAGTAGTTACAATTGCGGGACTGAAAATCCAGGGATCGCCAAAACAACCCAAAATTGCAGGTGCTAGTAGCGACCATCTAACATTGGAACTCAGTGATTATTTTTGTCGGTTTATAAAACAATGCAAGGCACAAGCACAACGACTACATTTTATGCTGTACAATATTTTCAGGAAAGTGTCTGCAGGGAAAAAAGTGTATACAGTAACAAGTTCAAGATTATCACACTTATCAGCAAACAAATTTATACAAGGCAGATTTGTCTATAGTGGGACTTCTTCTAGTGTGGGACTCGAACTTTTCTCTGATATCTTCCACAGGCATCACCAATGTTGTTTTGACATTGACAGTGTACCTTCAATGCACCAGCACTTTTTATGTGGATTTGGAGAGAAAACTCGTGCCAAACATAGTGAAAAAAATTTCAGAAAAAAGTTTTTATCATTTTTGCCAGTGATCATTTTATCATATTTTTTTGTACGATAAAAAGATTTCAAAGTGATTTCTGTTCATGTGCAGTGAAAAAATTTATGATGCTTTCTAAAAATGTCCATGAATTTATAATGTGGGACTTCACATGTCTTCCAATGTGGGATCCATGGTGCGTGCATACAACATACCGTATCTTTCTAAGACAGTTTTCACCGGTATCTGGAAAAGGTGAACGTGAAATTTGGTGATATTTTGCAAGGTGACGATGAAAAATTGATGAATTGCGTTCGTGGAAGCACTGCAAAGGGTACCAAAGCGGTAATAATTGCTTATCAATCATTTTTATGTATTGATATTAATTTAATTTTTCTTTTAAAGTATTTTCGACTAAAGATAAAGGTGTTATCGTCGACTACGTCGTGTAATGCTCTAAAACGTATTGCTGTCTCAGCATAACTGAGCTGCGGCAATTGGCATATTTATTTAAATCAATTTAAAATTGAATGCCCGGAGAGCTGGAATCAAGAACAAATAGATTTTAAGACATGGTATTACGACTTGCTATACTACCCATATTAACTCAGGATAATTCAATATATTGCAAAAAGTGCCAATAAAACGTTCAATTAAAATGTGTCAACATGCCCTAAAGTTTATTCACTTGTCAAAATAAATGGAATAAAGTGGATCTGAAGAATAATGTCGATTATATTCATGTTAAAGGTCAACAGAACAAATAAAAATTCATAATCTGGAGTTTTCACTAGAGATGGGGGGCGTATGTCACGAATTTAGTCGTGGCACGGAAAACTCGTGACCATCTCTAGTTTTCACTTCAATTACTTTACACTTTTTGTAGTTTTGGAAAAATTTTTGCAAAATAAAAGTAAAATTTACCAACAAAACTATAAACTCTGTCAAGCAAAAACATAGTCATTTAGAATACCAATCCAACGATATATTTGGAACTCTAAAATATTCCCATTGTGGAAAATGATGATGAAAACACAAAACCGGTCCCACAACAGACAACTCTCCCACCACATGTACCTTCTCTACACATCATATCTTGGTATCAAGACATAAAATTATATACACTAATAATGTTTTCGGGTTGTTTAAACTTCTGAGAGATAACTAAAGTTGAATATCATGTATTAAACGATAAAACAATGAAATAAAGCAAATAAAAATATAAACAAATGTACCTTGATCCCGATAAATATTGGTCAAATTCTAAAATGTCACACAATAAAACAGCATTCAAGATAAGCTTGCTCAATTTAATATTTAACTCTTTCTTTTTTTTATGGTCTTTTTTCAGACAAAAAATTTAAATGATTTTTTTGTACGTTTATTAAATTATACCGATTACTCATGTAAATCAATTTGATTTGTATAGTGTTTTTTATTCTTCATCATGAGTTCTTCTTCAGCTAAGCACTAGCAGGTGAGAACGGAGGATGTGCGGCAAAAATGCTAACCAAAGATGTGTAGCAGATCAGGTTGTTTATGGTGTTTATAACGGTAACAACAAATGTTGCTTTGTTTAGTTGCAAATTTAACCAGATCATTTCATTAAGTTAGCACAAAATTTAAACATTTATTTTTGCCACAAAAAACTTCTAAATTTGACACTTCTCAGTAAATGTTTGCAATGTTATCTGTTGGATTACGAACTGCGAGAAATAAGATTTGGCAGAAATGTTGTTGTTTTTAGATTAATATAAAAAAAAAATCCATAAATTTAAGAATAAAAATTTGCTCACTAACAAAAACACGTTGTTTGTTAACTGAACAATATGGATGATGCGGAAAAAGCGACTTCAAATTGAGTCATGTGTTGAAAATAAAACCTTTCTTCCAATACTACATACAGTATGTGTATTCTAAGAGGAACATTTCATAAAATTTATATATGTACTATTTCGATGAAACATCAAAAATTGCCTTTTCAGAATAAGCACATTTTTTCCATATTCAAAAACAACGAATAAAAGATTATTTCTCAATTAAACCTTTCCTTCACGCTTATTTTTCAAAACACTTTTTAAAAAATTTTAATAATTTTGTTTAATTTCGTCATGAATTTAATTTAATTCGTAAGAAACGTCTTTTTATTTTAACACTGTTATATTAATCTTTAAGGCACTAAAAATGCTCCTAAGCCCGGCCTTTAACTTCTTTCTATTTCTTTAAAGAATCTAATTAAATATGTTAAATAAGCGATATTTTCAGCTGACAAAATAGAAAAAAAAATTTACAGAAAACACCTTTACAATAGAACTGTGTGCACAGAGATCAACCATAAGAAATTTATTCAAATGCTCTGCATTAGTAATGCTTCGTATATTGGAATTGATTGTTAAAAAAAAAACAGAAAATAAAACACTTTGTCTGGAAAAACACCGCAATTTATGTCAACTTCACGCTTAACTCTTTTTGTCAAATCAGCAAATTTTTATGTTTTCGTAAATTATTGTAACACCAACCAACCAACCAGTAGCAAAATCGAACTTAAAGCCCTTGCTTAAGCAACCGCCGGCTACTAAAGAGCACAGCGGTCACAACACGCCACCACACACGCGATGACAGTCAAAATCTCAGCGTGGCACCAGAAAAAGTAACAACAAAATAAAACAATACTTAAATTAAGTGTATTGTAGCAAAGTAAAAACTTGAAAAACGAAGTTAACGTTGCGAGCACTCAAGCAATGTAAGTGCCAGCAACAAGAAAACAGGCTAAGAAATCCATACGTTCGCGTTGACGGTTAAACCTGTAATGAATGAAATTGCCAACAATACTAAACTACCATACAGCCGATCAAATCAGAAGATAAAATAAAAAAAAACAATTAACAAAAGAAAAAGAGCTGGGTACTCAGGCTTTCTTTCACGTATGATAACTAATTTTTGCAATGTGCTTGCGTTTAACTTTTTTAGCATTACGTTCTCTTTTAAGCTCAGACGTTCTCAACTTGATTGCATAGAAGCTCGCTCTCTCTCTCTCTATCTAGACCAAGAAAACAAACTTCTAGATAACTAAGTAGAAAGGTGCTCAATAACGCGCAGATGAGTAAAAAAGGTCTGCCTGATAACTGAACGAATATTAATAGTATCTAATAGACTCAGTGTCTCTCGGTAATTGTTGTCACATGTTGTAATTGTAAGAAAAAAGATTTACTTTTATTGGTTTTTAATTATTGTTTTGAATTTCACACAAACAATGTGATTAAATATAAATAGTTAAAAGCTTTGGTTCGAAGCGAAGTGAGACAAATATTTATTGTTATCATTTGAGGCGGCAACCTAAGGTTCGTGAGTTAAAAATCAACGCTTAAGCATAAGCATATACCTATACTTTATAGATTTAATGCATAATCTGATACTCTAGAGTACATGATAAGACAAATGTTTGACCTCTTAAATAGCTTAGTTAGCTACAGAGAAAATTGCATTAACAATTTTAAAAATATATTATTAAACTTAGTTATATTTAAAAGCATGTACAAATGGATTCCTTGCGCGCCACACAGAAATTGCCAAAAGGGTACCACAATCGCTGTCTTCGTGCAGGGTACTGGTATCGGAGCATACTAGAAGTTGGTTTTCCAAAATTAGAAACGAAATAGTAAAAAAAGTATACCTGATTCGACAGTACTTGAAAACAAAAAATAAAAGGAAACTTGAAATGAAAAAAACATCAAAGTATATAAATAAAATTATATCCTACAGTTGTCACAAGTGAAGAAGAGTCGAACAAGAATAACAAACCAAGGAAAAAGAGAAATTAAATAGAGCTCAAAACCAAAAAGATAACTTGAAAAATTAGAAAGTATTACACAAAAAAAAAGTATTACACGTAAATAAATCTGCTTCCTTTAAATTGAGAAACTGTTGGTTCAATTCATAGGCATGGATTTTTCTATATTCTATAGAGGCTTCTCTTTAATGTAGAGAATTTTTACATGATTTAACGATCTCACGTTTTGATGTCGTTGCTACGTTATCAAAACAACTTCTTAGTTTTGAAGACAAGTTTTAACTTAAATATAAGAAATGAATGTATGATAAAACTTAAATTTCTAAAAATTGTATACGAGCAGAAGTAATTTGATGAAAAGTTGTATTGCTATCAAGTCCGCTTGCAACATTATACAGTATGATTTCTTAAATTTGGAGATATATAAGTTACAAAACTTGGATATTTCATAGAAATACATGTAAGTTTTTCTTTTGTTTGTACACCACAAGTGATTTATTTTAAGGATGCTTTTCTTATATATTTCTAGAAAAAATGCTTTAAAATTATTTACAAAGTGAACGATTCTTAATGAAGCAAATTAAGCGACGATTGCTTAACATAAGCCCATGTACTTACACTCACGCGGCCGAGGTTCAAGTCTCGGGATAATGCTAATTTTTCAATTTAATAATAATAATAATAATAATAATAATAATAATAATAATAATAATAATAATAATAATAATAATAATAATAATAATAATAATAATAATAATAATAATAATTATAATAATAATAATAATAATAATAATAATAATAATAATAATAATAATAATAATAATAATAATAATAATAATTATAATAATAATAATAATAATAATAATAATAATAATAATAATAATAATAATTATAATAATAATAATAATAATAATAATAATAATAATAATAATAATAATAATAATAATAATAATAATAATAATAATAATAATAATAATAATAATAATAATAATAATAATAATAATAATAATAATAATAATAATAATAATAATAATAATAACAATAATAATAATAATAATAATAATAATAATAATAATAATAATAATAATGATAATAATAATAATAAAAATAATAATAAAGTTGTTGTTGTTCTTTCTTTGGAAAAATTCGTTAGAACAATTAATTGTTCTAACTTTGACCTTAAGCTCAATAAACGATTTTAAACTATCAAACAACTAGAATTTGTATTTAAAATCAAGTATGATTTAAACTATCAAACATTTAGAATTTGTATTTAAATCATATAAAGTCAATATAATTAATTTTTATGTTTAAACCCGAACAAAGTTTTATATATAAAATAACAAAGTAATACTACACATTAACTAGGTAATAAATTCGTTCATTGAATTCTAAAAATGATTGCGGAAATAAGTTGTGGCGTCATTTGATTTTGTTTGCTTCTTTTCGGTGTGTTCTCTTTACTTTACGCCGCTTACTGTGTAATGTAGATATCATCAGAGTTTTAACGGCCATGTCCGAACAAATGTAATTCAGAATTGTATACAGGAGTTGGAGGTGTCGCAACTACATTGTATTTAAGAAATCATTGATTACGCCATGTGTCTATTTACCACTGGGGTCCTATCTTGGGTTACTCCCATTGTCGCTTACTGTGTAAGCTAGATGTCATCAGTGTTTTAGTGGCCATTCCCAAACAAATGTAATTCAGAATTGTATACAGGAGTTGAAGACCTCGATTGTGTAAGGTAGATGTCACCAGTGTTTTAGTGGCCATGCCCAAACAAATGTGATTGGGAATTGTAAACAGACTTGGGAGGCCACGCAGCTACATTGTATTTAAGAAATAATTGGTGTCATGTGTCCATTTACCACTGGGAGTGCGCTGTGTGTGTGAGTGCTAGTATTGTGATTTGAGCAGACTAACAAATGAGGAGGCGAGTGCGCTACTCTCTCTCTCTGTGTGTCTATGTTTCTGACAAGTAGAAATTGCATTAAAACACATTTGTTATTTATATTTGTGTGTTTGTTTTATTTCATACATGAGAATCTTTATTGCAATTAAGTTTTAAGAAATGCATACTGCAGCAAATGTGTGTAATACAGTGTAATCTGATGTAAGAATTTCCAAAAATTTTTTGACACTTGGGTGGACCCAAATGTTTTTTTTACACTCTTTGTAGGTGCGCAGATCGCTGATTTCGAATCTTATGTTAGAATTTAAAAAAAAAATTTAACACTAGGGTGGACCCGAAAAAATGTGTTTTCGCTAATTTCGAACCTCACATAAAAATTCCAAAAAGTTTTTTGACACTTGGGTGGACCCTAAAAACGTGTTTTTTTGCTTTATACTCTTTGCGCATATGCTGACAGTATTAAGAGGTCGCTGATTTTGAACCTGATTATAGAATTTAAAAAATTGTTCCACAAGGGTGGACTCCAAAATGTGTTTTTGTTTTATACTCTTTTTATACGCTGCTTTCGAATCTGTTGTAAGAATTTCAAAGTTTTTTCGAAACTAGGGTGGACCCTAAAGATGTGTTTTTGTTTTATACTCTTACGTAAGTCAAGTTTTCAATCCAACTTTTCGATTCAATTCAAGCTCCATATGAGCAACATGATGAATGTTCAATGCTCAACGCCTTGTGTCATTAAACAAACATCGCTAGCAACATGTTTAAAAAACTTTACATCTCAATTTTCAATACACAAATTTTTTTTTCCTAAAATATTAAACTAAACTTTTTATATTTGATTGTTCATTTACATTATTTTCCATTTGCGAGTTCATTACATTAGATTTTATTTCGAATTATACGGGTTTGAAGAAATAGCGTAGGAAATTTTGTTCTTGACGCGGGGGTCCACCGACCGCACTACTTTTTTGTAACGATAATTGTTTGAATTTGGGGTAGAATTTTCGTAGGAATTCATGCATTTCATAAGCGAAACCACTAAACTACATTATCACATTAAAAAAAAGTGATCTTCACAGGAACTTTTTTAAAAATTCCCTTTTACGCAAAAAATTTTATTTTCGTTTTTTGATATCGATATGGCAATGAAAATTCCGAAAAATGTATATAAATACTTGCACTACAATAAAAAAACTTGTTAATACAAAAAATTATATTCTTAATATTTTTAACAGGAGCTTGAAAACAGTATTATTTCCAAAAAGTCCAAAAATCTTGTTCATACAAAAAAATAGAGTGTTAATTTATAAAGTTTCTTTTCTAATACTTACATAAATGGTTAAAATTAACCTTTTTATTAACTAGTAATATCAATTATTATTATTAGTTGGGGAAAAAGTATTCGAGTTCGCTTGATTTTGAAATTTTGAAAGTGCCATAACATTGAAACGGTAAGCTGCATCTGTGAACTCTTTTTTTTTCTCTTAACAGAAGACAAATCAGCTGATTATTTGTGATCATTTTGCTGTTATTGGTGCATCGTGTTAAAAATTATTGCAAAGCAAAGATGAGTGGAATTTCAGAAAAAATACCACATATTTTAAATTTTACTACGATAAAGGGAAAATGCGTCACTGGCATGTGAAAAGATTTGTGAGGTTTATGGTGAAGGTACTCTATCCCAATCAACTGCAAGGAAATGGTTAGCTCGATTTCGTTCTGGAAATTTTTAAGTCAAAGATGCTCCTCGCTCTCGTCAGCCCATCACCGAAAAAGTCGATGAAATAATGGATAAGGTTCAAGAGAACCGTCATGTGAGCAGTCACGACATCGCTAAGGAACGGAAGATGAACGACAAAACAGTTTTAAGCCATTTGAGGAAAGTTTGTTTAAAAAAAAGCTTGAAGTTTGGGTGCCTCATGAACTTAGTGCAAAAAATGTAATGGAATTTCTATCTGCGATTATTGACCCGACAAAAACTTAAAGAATTTAACTGGGAAGTTTTAATGCATCTACCGTACAGTCCTGACATTGCACCGTCAGATTATCATTTGTTACGATCTCTTTCAACACTCCCTTGCTGGGAAGAAATTAACCTCAAAAGATGACTGCGAAAACCACCTACGTCAGTTTTTCAACGATAAAAGCCCGGAATTTTACAATAAAGGAAGAATGGTCTTAGCCCAAAAATGGCAGAAGGTAGTTGAAAAGAATGGACAATATTTGGATTAATAAAATATATTTTTAAAAATAAAATTTTGTTTATTTTTACTAAAAAAAACCCGAATACTTTTTCCCCAACCCAATATTAAAGAAATTATTTAAAATTATACATGCAGTTGATGCACAAACTACACATCTCGTACAACTAGTACGAATTCGAATAAAAACTTAGATTTCTACTATTTATGTAGGCACGCGATATGTCTGAAAGACTGTTATCTCGGCGACGCGTCTTTTACCTTTCAATTACTTCGCTTGTATGATTGATCCTTACTTGCAACATATACAAAGAAAACAGCAACGAAACGCATCGGGTGGAGTTTGAATATCAACTAATTCTAATTTTAGACTGGTATCAAAATTCGGAACCACTAAAACGGCAGCCTACTCGACTCGTACCTCATACCATTTCTCACCTGTGACGAGTTTTTAATGACGCTCCTCGATTGGGGAGATATTTAAAATTTTTGGCATGCCCTGTGTCCACAAAGGGTTAAGTTTTTTTTGTAAGATTTATATTTTTTATTTCTATTCATCTAGCAGAGTTCAACTCTTACAGATTGCTATTTAACAATACTTATTCTTAAACTATCAATTTCAAAAATACTTTACATTAAAAGAACAAAAAAGCACAAAGAATACATAAACTACCTATAAATGATTTAAAAATTGTACTTTAATTTATAAAAGGGATTATATATATATTATAAATGATTCCTAGCCTCATCCGCTAGGAAGTGTAGAAATAAATCAATTTTAACTCGATATCTTGAGAAGTTAAATATATCAATTAGTTTTCCTGGTATAGCATGACAAGGGTATGTTCGGAGCAGACGCAGACCTATAAGTAACTTCCTGAAAGTGTAAATGACTGCGGACAAGTGCCAGTTGAGTTTGTCTACTACGAATCTAGTAAACCTTTTTTGGACTGCAATTCTATTTGACTGCACTTGAAAAGATGGATTACAAATAGTGGAACAGTATTCCAAATTAGGTCTAACCAGCGTAGAATAAAGTTTTTAAAGTGTAAGGATCGGAAAAATACTTTTCAGGAAACCCAACATCGAATAAGCCTTACTAATAATGTAGTCAATATAGTCATTGAAGTTTAGACAATTATCAAGAATACCCAAGTCTCTCTTAACGACAACCCCACCTAGAGCAATAGTTTTAATAGTGTAATTCCAGAGGGTTGGAGACGTAGACGTATGAAAAGTGAAACACTGACATTTAGATATATTCATGGATTATTTATCTCACACCAAGACATTACAGTGTCAATATCATTTTGCAGCAATGCAAAATCATTTACACCTTTAATGGAGCGATAAATTTTATGATCGTCTGCAGACAAAAGTGCACGCGAGTTTTTAATAATTTTAGGGAGATCGTTGATAAAAATTAAAAATAATAAGGGACCAAGATGACAGCCCTGTGGTACACCAGAAGGAAGAAATACCGGCTCCAACATGAAATTATCTATTTTTACTTTTGAATACGATTTTTTAGATAGGATCTAAGCCAATCTAATAAATTTGAGTGAAACCCGAGAGAAGATAAAAATTTACTAGATAAAAATTTATCATGGATAGTAATTTTAAATTAAACTTCAAGTTGGTTTGCACTTATTTGTATGGTTTTCTTACTTGTCCCGATCATCACAAAATTTACAAATTCATGTAAAAAATATGGCAATTACTTAAGGGTTTTTTCTTACAATAAACTATAGCAGCACTTCTCAGGTTTTTTTATACACAAAGAGTTTGAGTTTGAGACCTATTGTTTGACTTAAGGCCTGACTATAATAGCCACATGCTGGCAGACGGATCTGTCAAAATTAAAGCGAGCCTATGTAAATATATGAGCATACCCATATTTGGAATTGCCACAGTTTCGTTAAGTTTCGTTGACTTTCATTGGCTTTTGGTAGAGCGATTCAAATCGCTCACAGCATAGGCAAATGTCAAACAATTGTTTCTTAAAATTTATTGAAAAGCCAAACAGCAAAAAGTGCGCTAGTTTATTCTAGTTTTTAATAAATTATTCATAAAATTGTTGTTTGATTTTTATTTCGCATATAAATATTGAAAAATCTCACAAATGAGCACAAATAAAAACAAACTATTTTGTGACTTTTTTCAAAGTCAGTGTATGGCAATTATGGGCATTTTGGATTTTGACAACAGCCTGCTGATTTTTCGTTTAACTTTTGGCATTAGCGTATGCCAGCATGTGGCTATTATAGTCAGGCCTTTAATTTCAATATTTTATCTTATGAAGGATAAGTAAGTTTGTGCGTGTCCCGACCATCACTCTGATTCGGAAGTGAATTTAACTCAGCCGTGACTAAAACTGAAATATTTTTGGTTACCATAAGTAAAAACATTTAATTTGTTATAAAATTGCATCTTACATTTTTGATAATTATTGCTAGTAACCAAATGTATAGCGAAAGTGCACTCAAAAATTAGTAAAAATGTCCCGACCGTTGCCGTGGAATGACCGTCATGCAAAAACAAAAAGAACTGAAATATTATGAAAATTCTTGTTTTACTAATTGAAAATGTTAGAATTTATTGCAGTTGTCTGCTTTCATTAAATCTTTGAAACTTTGTTATAATCATTGCATAATTTGATATTTTAAGCAATTTTGAGGTATTTCGTTGATTTGCTATATTTTGTGGTAATTTGTGGTATTTTTTCCGTAGATAATTTGTGAGAAATCAATACAAGATAAAGATAAATTTTGAGGTATTTTCATCTGACAGCACTTTATATATCCTAAGATCTAATTATGTTTGTATAATAGGCTGGGGTCGATGAATGGAAGTAAAAAAAAATGTTGCCTGGGCGATTTTCGGTTCGGGCATGAAGAGTTATTAGAAAAAAAGGGGTGGGGTGCACTTTACCCTATCACACCTTAAATTTTGTGAATTTTTTCTTTAGTATTTTTTTTTTATAATGTCCGATTAATTTTTGTATAAAAACCTATAAATATTAAGACCTTTTTTAATATTGAAACTGGTGTTAAATGTCATTTCTGGCATCAATTTTGCTCGAACTGTGCACACTTTTAAACTTACAAAATTTTTTTTTAAAAAAATACCTACTTAAAGAAAATATTAAAAAATGAAAGGTGAGAAGGGTAAAATGCACCCCCATCGCTCCTTTTTTTAATAACTTTTTATGATCGAAACTAAAATCGCCAAGGCAACATCAAATTACAAATCGACCCAACCTATTGATATTTATAAAAAGTTTAATGATTTAAAAAAAAAAAATCTTATTTAAAAAAATCTTTTAAATTCTTGGTTATAATTGAAAAATGCATAACAAAAAATATTATGCTCTAAAATTTTATATACCTATGAATAATTAACAATTTATTTTTAAATAATTTTAAATTAAGCATAAATTTAAAGCTTAAGAAATTTTTTGTTAATATTGAAAACTTATCTATTGTCTTCTAATTTACATGATTATTTACATAGCAACTTGAAAGTAATGTTTAAACTAAAAGTAAAAATTAAAAACTAAAAAAATTAGACAAAAATATTTAAATCAATACAAAACCAAAAAACTACTATATTTAATGCTTAAACTAACATATTTTTATAAACTGACTAATTTCTATATTACAGTTTTCTATAAACAGCTGGCTTTTGTTTTTAAATAGTTAGTTATATGTAAGTTTCTGCATTTTTTTGTGTTCTATATTTTGGACTTTCAATGAATGTTATTTAACTAGTTATTTAACAGCACTTATGTGCTTTAATGAAATTCACAAACTTAGATTCTTCACACCGCTGGAAAAGAAACAACGGAAAATACGTTATTTTAAAAATTTTATGGATATAAATTGTAGATAAATGTCAAAATTGACACTCAGATCATTTAGAAACGTTATCCCTGGCTCAGATTACATAATTTTTCATACACAAAGAATCATGTTAGTTAAATTCTTAATAAAACCCTGGAATATCTACCAAAAAGGTGGCAACTGTTTTTTTTATTTATACCCATATTTGCAACTAGCACAAATAACCTCAAACCTATTGGGTTTTACAAGTCCTATCTTTTGGCAAAAGTGACAGCACTTGCTCAGAAAAACAACTAATTTTATATGTAAATTTACATGTTTGTGACGTGGATTTAGCCCAAAATTTATTTAGGCATAACTTGATAATAGGAAAATCTACATAAACACCGATTAACGGTGCTGCCCACACGTTTTGTCAGCACGAGGAAATGAAAGCTTATTATTTCACTCCTATTATGGCCATTTTTTGTGATATTTTGAAGCAATGCATGAAGAAAATAAAGCCTTTAGCAATGGTTTCATGGCATTATTAATTAAGCTGTGTCGATAGCAATGTGATGGGCAAACCAGCAGCGCTGCAAACACAGCGTTGTTGCTAAACCAAACAATTTGTGTATTTATTTTTTTCTTTTGAATTAATCAAAACAAATTTGCTAACCTTGTTTTGCACAGCAATGAGTTCTGTCGACACTCAAACACTTCAATTTAGTAAAATTTGTTGATTTTTTCTATCTCGGACGAGTTTAACTCAATGAAAATTCGATATTTTTGCAAACGGGAAGAATTAAAATTTTCAGATATACTCGAGGAAACTGTTCCTATAGGAATATAGGAAATGGCGATTTGACCATGATATGGCTAGTTCTTTCTTCAATATCGTTTTAACATGGGGACACAAGAATGAGTAAGCAGGATAACAGTTTAAACAAGAAAACAATTTTGGAAACGAGCTCCCGTTCAGCGGCAGCGAGTAGAAAAGTTTTGCATATTGTGAATGTGCCAAACATTACAAAAATAAACGAGTTTACTTTGAACCAGTAACAGATGAGACTCATACAGACATAGTGATTCAATAATAGATTTCATTAGGGGTGTTCACATTACAAACCGCTCCTCAAATCCTCAAATACAATAGAACATGAAATTTTCATGGAATTCCCAAGTTGTTTTATTGGATTTGACAAACGATTTGATGAGTGTGAACAGGGCAATTTTTGTGCAGTTAGCTTGAATTTTTTGTAATGTTTTTTTGTAGCTACAATCGGCACATTTATAAGTTTTTATAAATGTACATAAAAACACTTACACAATTAACTTGCAAAATTTATATTTACAGTTGTAATTGGATAACTACAGCCTGCTTATCACAAACGTTCTATTTCTTACCGCCTTATGTTGTAAATGGGATTCTTGCACTAAACGTGGCAACCGTGTCCTTTAAGTTGTCATTTCTTTTGAAACAAGGAAAGTTTATGTGTTTGTATTGTAAAAGAGCAAGACCTTTTGTGGCCAAAAAATAAACTCAACTAAACAAATAAACATGCAACACAAGGCGGTGCAGTCAAGTCAAATGAGTTAAAAAAAAAAATAGTGAATACAAATTTAATAATTTTTCTTTGCAGAATAACGCAGAATAACGAATTGAATACTGAAGACTTGGGAAAAATTGCTTAAAAAACAGGCAAATGCTGGTTGCTGTTTATGTACTATTTCTGCTTAAATTTGCTACTAATTTACTATTCATGCAGACGTATTATTTTTTATGATTTGTTGGTTTAAATTTTATAATCGTAATTTTAAATCGGGTCGGAAAGTAAATATTTTATAAACAAACAATGCAAAAACTACAAACAATTGTGTTGAGAAATTTCCATATAACAGGCCTAAGCTGTAATCTCTCAGCTAGAAGTTGGTCCAGACATAGGGAGAGGGGATGATAGCGTACTATTGAATTTGTAGTTGGTGTGAGCAGTTAAGCTATATATTTTTTATGAATAAAACAAGGGTGACAGAAAGGGATGCCAGATCACACGCATAGGCATTTTGAGGCAAACCTCCGATATTTTGATCACCGCTTGAACAAAAAGCTTGGCAAAACGAGACAAGGTAGTCTTAGGGCAGAGAGCCGGTGACCGAAACTGTCAAAACGAAGTTGACAGCTCATACAAAATTTGTCACCAATGAGAATGCAATGGCCGCATTCAGCGCAGACAACAGTTGGCAACTGTTGTGTAAAAATTCGCTGAATGGTATAATTTTGGATGCGCTCACTACAACTGATCAGGTAACAGACGCCATTTAATCGAGTGATAAAATTCTATGCTACATGAACACAACTGTTGATTTAACTGTCAGATGCTACTAATGCTGTTAAAGTAAAAACATAGAAATAACGAAGCAAATTTAAGTGAGAAACCTTTGAAATTGAATTAAATTTACACAAAAATTGAATATAATTGAATTAAATCTAATTTCTGACCTGAGGAGTAGCAACACATCGCACACAGAGAAAAGCATCGCTTACTAACGCGATGTTCACACTGAGAGCTAAATTCGCATTTAGAGCGTTTATTGTATATATTTGTCCCTGTTACTCCTACAACGACTAAAGGGAAGTTCGTAAATGTGGATTTCGTAAATGCGCATTTAGCGCTCAGTGTGAACATAGCATAAGGTAGCGCTACCAAAATCCACATTTACAAACTGCCCTTTACTCGTGAAGGAGTAACAGGGACAAATATAGATAGTAAATGCTCTAAATTAGCATTTACCTGTGTGAACATAGCATAACGCAAATTGTGTGACCGCCCGTGTTATATACGCTGTATGTAACAGTTACTGTCCTAGATGGATATAGGCTTATCATAAAATTTTATTTATAAAAAAAATTGTTGATTGATGATAACTGAAATAGCTAACGTATATTATAGATGAATATCATCAGGATATCTAGGAAACACTGCATTAATAGTTATCCCTAATCGTGTCGTGGAAATATTTGGGTCGTTAGTCATTCGTAAGTTAAATGTTTTAAAAATAAACTGTTAAAATGCCCGTGAACATTCAAGTGTTAAATAGCAATTGAAATCTCCGCCTAAAATTATTAGAATATTGTGATTTTCACCCAGTTCAAATAAACCTCCTCGTAAACATAAAAGTGATGTTATGATAATTTTCCCCAACATAAAATTATAAAATTTAAACTAACTACTGTTAGCGTTGCAGGACCCGAACTGAAATCGCTTTATCGACCTGTTAAAAATCAGACCGGAGATCAACATAATGTTAGTTTTCTGGATATCTTAAAAGTATATTAAAATTCGATTAAGGCTACGATGTTCATGTTTATAATGTCATTAACGTTTATAACGTGTCAAATAGATTCGTAACACGTCATCAATGTCAAAAATGGTGTGCCTTGAAGTATGCCTTGGTTGTAAACTGAACTTATTCATCAGACAAGGAAAGAAAATTAATACTTATTAGCTAATCAACAAACGCAATGTGCTTGCGTAGCGTAATGTGTAACAATTCCACCTGACGATCGAGAGGTAGCGAGTTAAAATCTCGATAGCGGCGAGATATATTGCAATTACAATTTTTTTTCTTCTCTAAGTCTTTAAAACATTTTTATTCAAATATTTTTAGTTTTGTGCATGTTATTAAATGTTTGAACAGATATAATCAAAAAATGGACCTTCGAGTTTTATGCCGATTTCGAATGGATCATTTCCTTAGGCGGGCAGACACGAACTCTATTCTATTTATTTTTAACAATATTAAATTCAATACTTATTTAAAAAATTTCAGCTCTGATAACGAATGCTTACAATTTCCATACGTCAAGTTTTCAATTCTCTTTTGATCTTGCCACTTGCTTGACATTATCTGACATTCATATTGAACAGTAGACATTTGGGTTAGTTTTAAATAATTAATATAAAATTTGTATGTACTTACTTTTTTATTTAATACTTAAACACAATTAATTTCTATTATTTTTACTTAATAAATATTTGTATAAATAGGATACAATACATTAAAAACAGTCTCATAGTTACATTATATTTATCAAATCCATTTTAATACTTTAAATAAATAAATCTTAAGCTTTCTTATGGCAGAACTACGATTTCCGGGTCGCCGTGATTTAAAAGTTTTTGTGGTAGAGAACAAAAATTTTCTAGCCGGACAAAAAATCGATAGCTCGGAAAGTTACCAAGTAATAGATATTTTAATTTTTCTCCTTGCTAATAAAACATTGAAATTAAGTTTTTTCAACGGTTTGATCGCACGAGCACAGCTTCATAATAATTCGGTTAGTTTTGCTGATACACAATAATGTGAATCAAAGTCATGAAATACAAATAAGCCCCATATCTTCTAAGGGTGCGAAAATAGACCCCCTCCCATACCAATTTTTGCTTAACTCGACTTCTTTTTTTTTTGCTCATATTTGAGAATATAGCTACTTTATGTAAGCAAATATTTATTTGTACATGCAGATAGCTATAAAATATTATATACTCCGCATATTTGATTCATATAAAATTAATGTGAAGGCTTTCTAGATTAGTTTTTAAATAATACCTTAACTTTCAATATCGGTTATATACTAAGATAAATATAGTATATAATATACCGTTTTCATAGATGTTATAATAAAATGTCTTAAAAATTCGATAACTTAGCCAATCGATAAATCGCTTTTTCCTTCGGCCATTCTTATTTTTATTGAAAGTACTTCACGAAGTCATTAGAGCCTCCCAAACGATACTACATGTCGGATGTACATGCAGTTCGATAAAGTTACGGGAGTTTTTTCGTTGCCCCTACACACATCACACAACTCGGATGAACTTCATTATTTTTTAGCTGTCGAAGAGTTAACATCGAGTAAAAATATTGTTTTGAACATTTATTTTTATATTTTTCACTTTAAATAATCCAAGCCACCACGATTTTAGGTAAAGAAAAAAAAAATCGCGTCACAATATAACATTTGTTACGTTCGGCAGTTTTGCCGCTAGATGTGCTCCTCTGAAAAATTTTCATCAAATGAAAAAATACACTAAAGGCTTGATAGCCCAAACGTAAGGTAACGTGGCGTGACGTTGCCAACTGTTTAATGATAAATGCGTACAAGTCGTTACCGAAATCGTTACATGGTAGGACGCAGCGTAGAAGTCTATAGAAAATAGATTTCTACGCCACGTTAAGATTTTTGACAGTTCAACAATTTGACAGTGGAACAAGCGAAAAATTTTGTTTAACTTCACAAAATTGTAAATTTTAATACTATATATGAAAGGATGCGGTGTTTTATTGAAAATTATGAGAATTTAATAAGCGTACTAGAAAAAACGAGCGTCTTTATTACAAACTTTGTGCGTGCTACAAATCGGCGCCTGCAATACGTTGGACTACGATTTCGGTAATCGTTTATTTCGAGGCAACGTCGCACTACGCTACATCCCGCTGAGGCACCTCACGTTACGCTAAGTTGGATGGCCACGCACATGGTGTAAGAAAACCAGGTGTTAGTGAGTTTTTGATATCACCATAAATTTCTTTGCTTCTGTCAAAAAATTGTGAGCGAAAGAGCGGAACTGTTGATAGTTGTCAAATTGTGTTATTGGTTTGAGTTGCTAGATGTGCTATAGTTTTTATTGTGGGAATTAAGTATAAATAAATATTTAATGCAATTAATTGTGCCGTGTTGTGTTGACAAAGAGTTATTGCAGTTGTCTTCGCCGATTTGCAATGTTTGTCATTGAATGTTTTGGCCATTTTATCAGAAACGTGCGCTGGAAGGTGCCGCCGACATAAAGCTTTGGCCAGCATGCAAATTGTGTTGCATTGTTTTGTTTTTTTTTTTTTTGCATAATGCACAGCGTCTCATATATTTTTTTTTTGTTTTCCATATCACTTTATTCTCACTTTAATCTCAGTAGAAATCTTATAAACTTGCAGAAAGACATGAATTTAACAAAAAAATTTTCATTGTTATTCACCATCAGCTGTTTTTGACAAGAGCGAAGAAACATAATTTTATCATTTTGAGAGAGAAGTGTCAAACTCACTAACACCTCTTTTTCTTACACCATGGCCACGCACACTAATGGAACTACATGTCGGTTGGACTTAGCAAAAAGTCAAACATTTTTGTTTTCCATCGGACATGTCCATCCGACTTGATTTTTTGCACACAAACGATCCATGTGTGGTGACTTGACAGGACGGATAGACATGTAGTATCGTTTGGGGGACTATTGTCAAACCGCGGCGCACCAGAAATCCTACTCATGGCGTCAGGTTGCGGACAGAGTGAACGACGATTCAGACAGGCGCAGGCAGTAATCTGCGAAGAAACGAGATGGGAATAAAGCCAAGTTAACTTTTGTATCGTTTGTTCACATAGATTGCCTGCGCATGTTAGCCTGCCTGTCCGCAAAGGCGTTCTCTGTTTGCAACCTAAGAAACTAAGGTGAACGCTACGTTGACGTCGTTTGCTAAAGCTGTCAAACTTGTGTTAACAAGTGTTCAATTTTTATAACAAAAATCTAAAATCTCGTTCACCTTGTTTTCTTATACCATGATCCTACTCTTTATTGAATGCTTTTTATGATATACGACAACAGATTTTACTTACCGCATTCATTTCTAATTCGTAGTTAGTAAATAGTATTTAGTAGTTTTTTATATTTCGGTACAACTGAGCGACTCAGTTTGCTTGTATGCGTCCAATTATGTATAACACTGTTCCAAATGCACTTTACCAAAATTTATGCTTCACCGACATGGAAATGGCCGATATTAATTTTAGAGATTAATAGTTGTACCGAGTTTTCGCTTGAAATGCAATTTCAAACCAAATTGTCTCTTAGCTTTGAATTAAGCAGCTTGCATAAAATTTTCTCACGATACCAAACAAAGTACATATGTATATAAAGCACTTATTTTCTTCACTAAAATGTCCATTCATCAAACACCATTGCACACAAAACCAAGATGGGCAAAACTCAGTTTGACATTTAATGACGAGCAGATATTTTCAGTCAAAAATATTTTACGCAACTTGAAGCGAATCCTTGTTTTTATTCTTTCAAAATGTACACTATAGTTTTTCACCACTTTTTAATAGTTTTTTAATTAATTTACGGATTATTTTAATCATTTACTTTTAATTTTCGCATGACGAAAAATTGTTGACAAAAAGCGAACAAGACGAAACGAAATACGAAACTTTTCTATACTGCATCGGTTTTGGCCAAGCTTGGACCGTTTAGCTAGAGTGAGATGAGTATAACTATACGCATTTCGCTGCACTTTTCGATACCCACAGGCTTCGTTAGAGAACAGTGATGCCACTGTGTTAGATATTGGTAATGCGTTTACAAGGGCTTCCACATTATCGAACTTGCTTCTCAAACAAAATGGCGGGTTCAACTTCAAAACGGGTAGCGCTCAAATTAAACGAACCTAAAGGGCTTTTACACGATACAACGGCTGTACAATCGCATGTTGTACAGCAGTAGGCAGTTTAAACCATTCGACCATTCAATAATAGGTATGTTTCCGTACTAACTTCATGTAAAGTTCAAGTAATAGAGAGTAACTTTATTATCTGTCAAAATGAGAATATTTATCACAAAGTACGGAAACGACTTCAAGTAAGTTTCAAGCTCAACAGCTGTTCACGCCTTTTTGCAACAGAAAAAATTGATTGTTGCTTGGAAATTCGTGCTCGAATAAACTTCTCAAGTAAAGTTAAAGTAATTGTAATAGAATGGAGTGACATTTTGCTTGTTCTTCTTCTTTCTCAAACTTGAAAAATGAAAATGTGTAACGAAACGCTTTTAAGTAACTTCAAATTACTTGAAGCAAGTGCGGAAACAGACCTATTGCCACCGACTCGTCACATGCTTGCATCCACACAAAACAATAATTGCACCCAATCATCAAATAGCAGCCGATATTGGTACAATCGTTGTATTGTGTAGAAGCCCCTAATAATCCATCTGTCAATTGTCAATTTTTGCCAATCGAGACCACTCAATTGCCATGGTTGGCAATTCATGGGTAGCAATATTGCTTTCGATGTATTGCCAACATTTTTTGGACAGCCACTTTGCATTTTTCTTCAAAATTGTAAATGTGTATATCTTCAAAATGATATGATGTTAAGAAGAAATTAACAGGATTATTGCCTGTCGAGACGCCGGGTAAGCTTCAAACAAGTGCAAATTATAGAACACGTGTATTGCCCATATAACACGATGTCCGTTTGCTCGGCGTACAAATAATTTCTTTGTGTGTACGCCGATCAAACGGACATCGTTGCACTGATAGGCTTTACCTTGTATAGTTCTACGATGTGCCTATCAATCTTGAACAATTTTACTCGATCATGGATGCTTTAATTTGGCCACTGGTAGGTGCAATTCGGAGAGCAAAAAACGACAGAGCAAAACAAAGGCGTAGCCATTGTAGAACTAGACAAGGTAGTGTTAGGGCTGAATGTGCTCTCTTTCTTAGTGACCATAACTGTCAAACTCAGCCATTTTGCTATTTTTGCCAATTTTTGCTTTCATATTGCATTCTCATTGTTGCAGATTTTGTATGAAATGTCAACTTCGTTTTGACAGTTTCGGTCACCGGCTGTCCGCGCTAACACTACCTTGTCTAATTTTACCATGGGCGTAGCTATGTCACTTTTTACATTTGACGTTTACTCGTTCAGCCATACGAATGTATAATTTACTTGCATGGCAAAATTAGACAAGGTAGTGTTAGGGCTCTCCGCCCTAACACCGGTGACCGAAACTGTCAAAACGAATTTTGTTCATACAAAATCTGCAACCAATGAGAATGCAATATGAAAGCAAAAATTGTCAAAAATACCAAAATGGCTGAGTTTCACAGTTGTGGTCACTAAGAAAGAGAACACATTCTACCCTCACACTACCTTGTCTAGTTCTACTATGTTTACTTGTAACCGTATAAATCAATAGAGTACCAAGATTTTGTGTGCGAAAATTGACAGTAGTACTGGTTTCTTTCTATTCTACTTTTAAAATAAAAAGAAGCGATGTAGTGAAGCGTATTTTTTTAAATAATGTTTGCTGCTCTACGCATTCCAGTAGCCACTGCAAACGCAGAGAGCATTTTTTCGGTAATTAATGTAAATAAAACAAAACTTAGAAAAAGTTTAAAATTCCCTCACTTTCTGGTATTTTTAGAACTGAAGATCTCCTAAAAAATAATGCATCAAATTGTATTAAATTTGATAAACAAAATGTGATCAAAGGTATTCAAAAACTTTGGTATTATGCTAGATAATCAGTTGAGATTTGATGTACATATTTTACATATGGGCATTTCCGTAGCGGGGCACATTACAGTCGTACAACTTTATTGAGTGGAAAAATAAAGTAAAATTAAACTTAGTTTTCTTATTTTGATTTTTAAATAGTTTATTAAGCGCACTATACAAGGTGTAAAAGCTAAAAGTTTTAAAAAGTTCGGCTCTAAGATGGAAGCCACCAAAAATTATACGTTACGTTACAAAAATACAAGAGGTTTTTGCTTGCATCAATATAACCGAAAATATGTGCGAAGTGTGCACGAGTTTTTTTATGAATTTTTTTTTTAATATAATTTCGAATAATGTTGCTACATATTCATAACTGTTTCGTTGAAAAATCTGTTTTAATAGTTTTTATGCAAACCATACTATGATACGTTGTGACAGATTTTTCCCTTCAAAGTACATGAAAGATTTTTTTTGGACTGAAAAATTTTAACTTTGTATTATACGAGTATTTATTATACTTATAAAATTTAAACTTTCGTTAAAATTTTTCAACTGTTGTCACCATTTTGCAACTTTTGTTGGCGTTCATCATGTTTGCTGTCATTTTTTAAAGTTCAAATTGAGATCAGCTGTCAGTACTCTCACAATATAAACTTAAACATTTTCCCCTCTATTTTGGAGGTTTAAAAGAATTTTAAGTAACATTTAATTTTTCAGTCATGGTAGACCTTTTGGCGGAAATGCCCATATACAAGATAACAAAAAAAAACGGATTTTTTTAAAGTACGCTAATTGAAATAAAATATACTAATACTACTAATTGAAATAAAACATTTAAATAATATTAAATATTTAAATAATTCGTCATGATTAAGGCACACTTTAAATATTGCTCAACACTTTCATTTTTAGGATCATTGCAAATGATAAAAAGACTACAGAAACTGCAAAATAGAGGAATGAGCTGTATATTAAGGTTTTTTAACGCATATAAGGTATATATTAGATATTTTAAACTGATTGTCAATTAACCAAAGAACTTTGATGAATGTGATATTATTTATGCTTAAAATAAAACATTATTTACTTCCAAAATATTTAAGTTGTTAGATAGTTTATGTAGCAGATGTACAACTCCATTAAGAAATAATTCAGATTTCAGATCAGGGTACTTTACAACTAGTAGAGCACAGTTTATGGCATAAATGTTTAAATTTATTTAACATTTTGTCCAATAGCTTGAAAAATTAGGTTAATAGTAATATATTTAAGAGAAAACTTGTCGTTTATATAAAAAATAATTATAATTAGGAAAACATAGATTTTAGGAAAAAAGCTAAATAAATTACTATTACTGGTAATGTTAGAGTTAATTTCTTGTTAATATTCTCAGCTTTGTATGGACTAGTAACTCAGACTAAATTTTTTGAGGAGACAAAGCATTACTCAGATCAGTAACTTATCAAAGTTTAAAATGTTTTAGGCATGAAACTCCTGCAAAATTGTCTTTAAAATAGTATATCTCAAGAATGAGTTTCAGTCGAATGCTTTACTTGAAGCCACGATTTTTAAAAAATTAATTTCATCATGCGAAGGAAGCAACTAAGAAACGCGTAAAAGTCTGGCAAGTTTTAAAAATTCCTTAATTAGAGCAAAAAAATCACGAGGTGCTTTGATAAAGAAACGTAAAAGCCTTGCGTAAAACAAGCAAATACATAACATTCACGTATGCTCACATTTGTTTTCATATATGTATTTAAAATTATCGAACAAAAACTAAAAAAATATTAAAAATGCGAACAGGTTGTTCAAATGCTTAATATCTACAAAGAACTCATATCACGTCCAAAAGAGCAGCGACGCCGCCATTATAACACAAGCCACTGCAACATATGGAGATTTCCGTTCACCTATTCTGGCCAGCTTCCAGAACACACCTAACAAGCTAATCAAACAAAATATCTCACATCAGAGCAACAAAATAAAAAAAATATTGATTTGTATACTTGCCCAGTTTTATTCCTGTCCATTATGCTTGGAAACATTGAACGCAAATAAGCACAGGTGCAGATCATGAGCAGAATGACAGACAGAAGGCTTTGAAAGTTAAAGAGTGCACTCTGAAAGTATTATTGTATTACACAATTATTTAGAACTTATTGAACTTTATATTACCATTTTAAGTAGTTTATTCAATCTCAAACTTAAAATTAACAATAATGGATGACGTGCTAAGAACAAATTGTTTGGCTATCAAAGCTAAAACATATGATTTATATGAGCTATTCACAATAAAAGATGTTGAGCTGCATTTGAAAGCGCAAACAAGGCATTCAGGGATGCAAGTGATCAAACAGAACAGCTTGTGATTCAACGTAGTATTTTGTAACCAGCATAAACTGGACATATAAAAAGGAAAATCAAAAACTAAAAAGATCTGAAATCTACATTAAATTTGTACCTTAAGGTTTTTGGTTCGATAATAACGAATCTGTTGTAAAGAATGAAAAATGCCAGATCCATTATTACAATTATTTAAGTGCTAAATTCTTTAGACACTGACTAGTTTTCATAATTGGCAAGTGCACTGAATCGTGAATATCACTAATATTTTTTTCAAAAATATGTTCTTAATATTTTTCATCGAATATATGAAATATTATAAAAACACCTTTTCCTTAATTCAAGATTTAAGAATAGTTTTAAATGTTTTGTTTAGTTTATTCGTATGAAAGAAATAACGTCTCTACGATGCCAACTTATGCCGGAAGCCAAGCATTGTATCACTTCAGAAAAAAATAACACAATCATATTGAATTTAGTCTCATACTTGGGAAAATTGCATTAGCTTTATTATATTAAATAAACATAAATATTATTATTATTTATTATTTTGATTTTATATGATTTACTTACAAATTCTAAATGTTCTTACAAATTCTAGTTGTTTGATAGTTTGAAATCGTTTATTGAGCCTAAGGTCAAAGTTAGAACAATTAATTGTTCTAACGAATCTTTCCAAAGAAACAACAACAAAGTTTATTTTCTTTTTTCTTTTTTTTCAATATGAAAAGGAAAAAATCACTAGCTGATTTTATTGCAATTTCGGCTGTGCTAAAGGCTTCATCAGAAATTAGACCTAATTCAAGATTTAAGAATAGCTTCCATGCTATTTGTTATTAGCTCTGTTCACATTATTATAATTCACATTGTGCACTTCACAGTTTACACTAGCTTCACTCAACCGACTAACTTTGACGTCTACAGAAGAGATGAGGAAGTGGGAAGGTGAATGAAGTGGGGCAAGAGTATTTAAAATTTTTGCGACTTACTTTTATTTGACATTCGGTGAGTCGGTTGAGTGAAGCTAGTGTAAACTGGCACATTAGTGGTATTCACGATTCAGTGCACTTGCCAGAGCAGTTAAGTGGTTGAGGACTTGAGCACATTACAAAAAAAAACACGTACGTCAAAAATCTGCATAATTGCTTTTCTACTATTGCCACAAACTAGAGGACTTGAGCAGTTGTGCGCATTGAAAGTTTTGACAGCTTTGAAAAAAGTGATAGTGGTGTGTTCACGAAAACCTAACTGCACAGGCAAGTGCTCTGAGTCATGAATACCCCTATTATTGTTCACAGTGTGAATTTTTATTATGTGAACAGCACTAATAACGAATAGGGCTGTTCACATTTCAAACCACTCATCAAAGCATTTGTCCACAAAATTTCTCATCAAATTTAATTTTATCTTGAACACCAAAGTAAACACATCGCAATAACGGAAAATTTTTAATAGCACTTGTTATTAAAATCGTATTAGAAGAAGAAGAAATTATTTTAAAAATTGTTATAAATTATTTGCAGCAGTTATTTATTATTATTTTGTGATTATTTTCTGCCGCTCCCTCTTTTGCCACGATGTGCTCAGGTTGAAAACTTTTTTGAACTGACAAAATCGTACTACACAATTTACCGAGTGTTCACACTGGTCAAATCGTTCGTCAAATCAGCAGAAAAATCAAAAAAATTTTGATTTTCATCAAATGATTTGACCAACGATTTTATGAGTGTTCACACTCGCCAAATCACCATCAAATCCATACAAATTCTGTTGCTCAAATCATTTGTCAAATCATTTGATGATCGATTTGATGAGTAATTTGAAATGTGAACAGCTCTAATAGCACGAAAAATATACACAATTGTGAATTCCATAATTATTATTGGCCCAAAATACAGTGTAGTGCTGTCTGCGTGAAACCGGGTTACTTAGGCACGGGAGGTGTGGCAGTTGACGTAAAGTGCGAGAAATTTCACCCACAGAAAAAGCTGTAGTGACGAAGTACTGACACGCACACATAAGTGTAGTCATCATATTTTATTTAGGGGATGCCCACACCAATACAATAAAACACAATTTATGTACACAAAAGAAAACTGGTTTCACGCGGACTGACTAGTACAGAGTGTTTGACTTTGAGAATAGCTGACTTGTTGAATAAAATCATTTTGTATTGTTTTGTTCCAGAATGAAATTTATTTGTTAAACAGAATCATTTTGTTCATATATATCAGTCTTATTTTTTAAGTTAAAATTTCAACCTCGTATTATGTTTTGATTTTATCCCCTGGTCATAACACTTCTAATGATGAAAATTTAACTCAAAAGATTGTGACCTGTTGCTTTGGGTGAGGTAAGACGATGATTGTTTGATCGGCGTTCAAAATGTTTTGTTGTTGCTTTCAATGCAAAACTGTAGGTAAAAGGCCATACAAAAGTTGTTTCCTTTGAGAAGGCCATACAAAAGTTGTATGAAATCAAAGGACAAGACTGTCATAAACCAGGGGCAATTTGCGTGAAAGACTTGGCAGCTCTTCGTTGCTATGGTAAAGCTGAGCATATAAACGATGCATTTTTGAAACGTTTGCTGCCGGGATCCAGAACGATAGTTATCGAATGTTCATATAACTCGTATTCCCAAATTCCAATTCATTCACCAGCTGTGCTATGAGCATCCATTAGCTCTGACTAGCAAGAATTTTCGTCATTGTGGCCTCAACTAGGTGGTGTCTTTGATGCTGGCCAGCTGGGAATAACACAAGTGTGTCGTTCTGCATCAACGGTTATTGACTTGTCACAACCGGGAAAATTTTAAGAGTACGTGCAGGATGTGAACTTAAACAAACGCTCGAAGTTATGTCTGAATTCGGTATTAGAAACCTTGAACTGCTAAGAAGGTAAAAGCGGCTCGTTGGAAAGACAATAAGATAACCAACATGCTACAGTATAGAATTTTGAAAATTAAAAAGCAACTATGGAACGTGTTATTTGTTTTTTTAATTTTAAGTACATAGTGGGACAGTATACCTATATATATATATATATATATAAATTGTAAATAGTGGAAACATTACTTTTTCCTGGACGGACGTGCTAAATAAAGCAAAAAATGTTTAAATTCACTTTAATGCCTTGCGATTTACTTTCTTTGCTTTACTTACTTTTGCCACAAAATAAGCAAATATATGAGTTGCCAACGAACTGTCAAAACACATTACGAACAGCTAGTTTGAACGCAGTTGATTTAAGTGAAGTAATTTATGGCAAATTAACTAATTAATGCCGTAGTATGAACGTAGTATTAATTTAATTGGTAATTTATGATAAATTACTTAATTTCGAAGTGATTTCATTGACAGTTTTTCCACGGCGAAATGACATAATTTGAACATGATTTATACATAAATTAAGAATGAGCCGTAAATTACGATAGTGGGAACATGGTATAAGCAAATGAAAAATCTATCGAATAAAAAAACTATCGAATGGATAGGATTTTGAACTATCGAATATTTTTATTCGATAGTTCCCATCACTACAATGTCTATTGGGAACTGATTTAATTTTTATATCGTGATGGCACGTGTAAATAAATGTCACAACATTGACTTTAAAAAATTGTGTTTATTTTATTAAAGATTTTTGTGAAATTAAGCTTTTTTGTAAATAAAACAAGGCAACAAACATAATGTCCACTTTTAAACCCTTGAATCTAAACAAGTATCAAAAAGCTCGTGCAGTAACTACTCCGGATACATTATATTGGCGGCGCCTTGCGGTAAGTACAATTATGGCTAATACCAAAGTTCTATCTGGCCAAAATAGAAATAACTTTCATCTTTTATGAAGGTTCCAACATTTGTCAAGGAATTTGGGGCCATAGACTACGTAGATTTCAGTCCAATTGAACCTCACTACTTTGCTGTGACTTGCTCAGTGCGCGTGCAAATCTATAATCCCATAACAAAGCTTGTGGTGAAGAATTTGTCAAAATTCCAGGAGACAGCTTATGGCGGAACTTTTCGTCAGGATGGTCGTTTATTAGTTGCCGGTGATGAACAAGGCTTTGTTAAACTATTCGACACATCAAGCAAAAATGTTTTACGTTTATTTAGGGGGCACAAAGCACCAGTACATAGGACCTTTTTTACACCCGATAAGCTGCACATTGCCAGCTTCTCGGATGACAAGTCGTTCAAACTTTGGGATATTTCTTCGGAAAAAGCAGTGCATACCTTCGAAGAACACAATGATTACGTGCGCGCAGGTGCAGTTAATCCGGTAACAACAGATGTTGTGGTATCTGGCGGTTACGATGGACTGATCAAGTTGTACGATACTCGCACTCAGAAAGTGTCCTTTTCAGTAGATCATGGCTGTCCAGTTGAATCACTTCTCTTCCTGCCTATGGGTGGCATTTTTATTAGTGCAGGTGGTACGGAGGTGCGCGTTTGGGATGCTTTTGCAGGTAAGCAGTTTTCTTAGTAGAAAGTAAAAACAAATTTTTTGTTTATACATTAATGTATTGTGCAGGATGCCGTCTATTAACAAAGTTATCGCAACACCACAAGACGGTAACGTGCCTGCGACTTGGTTCAAATGGCAAACGTATACTTTCGGCAGGCTTAGATCGACAGGTTAAAATATATGACGTTACCTCCTACCAGACAGTGCACACATTAAACTACCCTAATGCTGTGCTTAGCTTGGGTGTAGCTGCAAACAATCAAACAGTTGTTGCTGGCATGGTAGATGGTCTGGTTTCCATACAGAATATGGAAACAGATCGTAGAAAAGATTCTAAATCTGCCGCAGAAGCTAAACATCAACATCTTACTTCATTGCAAGTGGATCATGTAATTAAGGAAAAACGTATTCCTAATGAGGAGAACTATAATAAGTTTCTACGTAAATATGAATACTTTAAGTGTCTGGATGCGGTTATGCATCCTTCAGTAACCAGAAGAACGCCATCTGTCACCGTCTCTGTAATGCAAGAACTAATACATCGCAAAGGTCTTCATCGTGCTTTATCCGGTCGCTCAAATCAGTCACTTTCCCGTATTATAACGTTTATTTGTCGCTTCATTGGCGAGAACCGTTTTATGCGTGTTCTAATCGATGTTGGCATGACGCTTTTAGATGTTTACGAAGATACCTTCCATGAGTTCACTGGTGAATTGTCCAAAAAGTTTATAGAACTCTCAAAAGAGTTAAAGAAGGAAACGGAGCTGACTTACGAACTTTTAGAACTACAAGGATCCTTAGAGTTATTGCTTTCAGCAGCAAATGCGGCCGATCAAACAGATGAAATGTTTCATTTCGTACGTGATGATAGTCGTGTTGCTCTCAAACAGTCGACACTGGCTAAAGAGACATCTATATTGACCGTTTAACATTAGGTTGTTTAACATAATTAGGTTGTAAGTTAAAAAAAAAAAACAAATATGTATAAAATTAAAAATGTCTATTAAAATTTTTAACATATAAAAAAGAAAACTTAAAAATTATTGAATTATTATACAACTTATACACTTAAAACTTAACCTAATAATAAAAATTCAGTTTACTGTTTGCAATAATATGGTACAATACTTTATTTAGCTATATTACTTAGCTATGCTTTACAATTTTAATCACTTAATATACTATAAAGTTAATTTATAAATATTTGCCTATTTATATTGAAATTTACCTGACTGTTAATAGAGTTGAAATGCGTTAACAATGAGAGACCTCTGCGTAGCATAAAAGTTTAGTAAGGCGAGTAGCTCAGGAGTAGCTCATTAATTTTGTTGTCGAGAATATCTTTTACAAACATAACACTTTCAACTTTTCTACGCTGCCTTAGGCTGCTTAACTTCAAAATTTTCCAGCGAGATTCATATGAAGGCATATTCTCACCCGAGAAAACCCGTCGAAGCGCGAATCTAGTGAAACGCTTTTATACTTTTTAATTCGGGTTTTTACTGTTTCATAGAAAGGGTACTAGATAATATTGGCATACTCTAGAGAAGTTCTTACACGAGAGATATATATAGTTCTTAGTGTAAGCGGATCATTGAATTCTTTCGAGTTTCTCATAAAAAAGCAGAGAAGAGAATTTTCCTTGGAAATCATATAGTCAATATGTGCATCAAACGACAATTTCGCGTCTATTAGAACTACATGATACAATTACGAAATCAATGTTTATTCGTCTCCGCCACTGTCATTCTTATAAATTTTTCGAAATAATGTATTAAAATCAGATTGTCTTTGGTTCCTAGCAAGAGAGCCGAATGTTAATTAAAAACTCATGTAGGACAAGAGTATGAGTGTTTAAGGGCATATTTAAATAGGGATAAACAGCACTATCACTTAGTACGTCGTAGCGCGATTATCGTAGAAACTACGAAAAAGGAATCACTGAGTTCATTCGTAGCGCCATTTCGTAGATTTTTGAAATAATTTGCTACGACGTGTTTTGGTTGTCGTAGCAAATTTAGACAAAAATTCGCAGTTAAGTGGTAATTCCTTCTGAATTTTATTTAAAAATTTTCTCTGACAACCAAAACACATCGTAACAAATTACTTAAAAAATCTACGAATGGCGCTACGAATGAACTTAGTTATGCCTTTATCGTAGTTTCTACGATAATCGTACTACGACGGACTCAGTGATAGGGCTGAATATTAATGATAACATCAATTACAATATAACGGTATCTCTCATTTTTAAAAAATATGCAATCAATCTGTTGAGAACTATTAAAATTTTTTTCGAAAGAAGTTTTGCTAGTAAAGGGTTTAACAAACATGTTTATTTTGAAAGTGGCGTAAGTCCCTGTACTTAGCATTATTTAATTGATGATGTTATCAGACAATGAATCAGGTAAAGAATACTTGTTTTAGTTAATTAGGTGGCTTTCAATGAGCATCCTTATTTTATAAAAATATTCCCCGTTATGGGAAAAGCGTTAATGTCAGAAGAACACGTATGAGAGTGATTTCATCAGACGAGGAAACAACCTTCTTATTAGAAAAAGAAAAACAATTTAACAAAAATAACAGAAATTTATTGTTTACAAAAAATGGGTAGAGAAACAATAAAATTTATACTCAAAACGTTAATAAGGAGAAAAGACTTAAAAATAGGTGTCATTACATTTTTCTCCATATTTAATGTATCTCTTAGCCGATTTCCAAAGTTTACAACTTGTTGAGAAGAAAATCAAATTGACATTAAGGTTTTTATAAAACATTTTTCATAAAGTTACACTTAATAAAGTTATGAGCAACCAAATTCTAAAAAAAATTTGAATTAAAATTTGATAATAAATATCTCGAATTTTAAATACATTTTTTGATTATTTTTGTGAAGTAATTTCTTTTTATAATACAATTTTCTACTGACTGGTTTTTGATCTTGCCATAGTAGTTGAGTACTCATTGCAAACATAACTAATTTTTTATTTTAAATTACCACAGTTAGCTTTTAGTGTGGTACGATTAGTAAAAGGCTTTTGTATCATTGGTTCGAAGGTCATGTAGTCTCTTTTCCAAGATGCTATTGATTTTGGAGATCGGTTACCAGTTACATTAAATATGGAGTAAAATTTAATGAGACCTATTTTTAAGTTTTTCCTCTCTAGCTCCTAAGGGCGGGGGGGGGGGGAGTCACCTTCATCCTTGCATTTTCTTACTCGCCTAATTAAGGAGAATCACCACCCGAGGGAATTAATGCTATATCTGGGGCACCTTGTATATAATTCATAAAGCTTTAAATATAAAAATACAGATGTCTCTATTTCTTTGCACATCACCGTATATGCAATTTCCCAATAAACCAAGCGGATTCATTTCGAATTCGAGGTGAAACCGAGATCTCGTGTATTTAGTTCGAAAACGAAATTCGTTCTACTTTCGTTTTTGAGTCCGCGAACGGAACAAATTCACACTTCGTTTTCGAAACGAGATTTTTAGAATAATCGAATCTTTTTCGAAACGAGGTTTTTAAAATAATCGAATCGTTTTCGAAACAAGATTTTTGGAACAATCGGATCGTTTTCGAAACGAGATCTTTGAAAGAATCGAATCGTTTTCTTTTTTAATTTGCTTTTATTCTTAAATTACTTGTTGTGAAATCAATGCCTTTTTTAATAATATATATAATAATATTATAAAATAAAATAATCGTAGAAAATCTACCAATAAAAAATTAGTAAGGGCTCTGTGAAATTTTTTCTTTTCACATTTTTTACATTCTCTCTTACCCGATTTTAACAGTGTATAAATTGTTTTCGTATCTTAAACCTTAACTGGTACACCTGGCCTGTGGGACCACAACAAAAAAAAATTATATTTATCTTATTCAATTAAGAATTCAATTCAATTCAATAATTCAATAGTAATTATTAAATAATTATTATAATTATTATATTATATAATTTGATAATTAAAAAAATCTTCTTTATAAATAGGAAAAAATACTTTATTTATGACGTTTCTAAAAAAAACAACATGCATTTCTAACTAAATTTGTCTTTTTTAGGATTTAAAGTTGGTGTGGTCCCTGGACCAGATGTACTGTAAGTGTTATTTTTTTGAGGTGTAACAGTTAAGGGTTAACCAGAACAAAACTTACGGCAATTTTTAAGACTGAAGGTCAAAAAAATAAAGACAAAATAAATAGTACACTTATAAAAGTAACAACATATGTTCAAAATATATTCAAAACTTAATTTTAACACAACAAAAACATTAGAAGAATATTTAATATTTTGTTGGAAAGCCTTTGACTCTGATTACAGCCTGACAGCGTCGAGTCATAGATTCAACTAGGGTTTGACAACGTGCCAGAGTACTTTAATTCCAAGCTTTTTGGACTTGAGTCCAAAGTTGTTCTAAAGAGGTTGCCAAGGATCGGTATATTCATTGATAAACATCATTCCACAGGTTCTCAATCGAACTGAGATCCGGGGACTGTGCCGGCCAAGCTAGGTGAGGTTAGTGTGGCTGTCTCAAACGAGACACACTTAGACCAATGAGGCCCATTGTGATACCAAGGGTTAATTTTTCCTAGCTCTATTTAAACCAGTTTGAGCTGTTTACTAAGACTAGGATTCAGTAAACCGAAGATTGCGAGAGTTCTTCAAGGTCATTAAAGAACCAGTTACCTAAGTGGAGGAAGCGTTGTTGAGCCAGCGCTGGGCAAGTGCAGAGGAAATGTACTGTAGATTCTTCCACCTCCTCATCTCTACAGCTTCTGCAGAAGTCGTGAGGTATGTTCAATCTTTGAGCGTATCTGCCAATAAGGCAGTGCCCTGTAAGGATCCCTACCATGGTGCTTATGTGGTCTCTTCTGAGAGAAATGAGTTATTTTGAAAGCTTAGGGTTGAGTTTGGGCCAGATTGCTGCTGACCATCTGTTGTTGGTTGTGATACCGGATAACTCATATGTAAGGAGTTTACATGTGGTGAGAGGAATATCAAGGCTTGCCTTATCTATAGATAGCTCTTTGGTAGTACCTGTACGAGCGAGTTCATCTGCTTTTCAGTTACCTATAAAATCCTTATGTCCAGGAATCCAGCATAGAAGGATTTTGAGCTGCTCTGCCATCGATTTTAGAGATCTGCTGCAGCTGAGAACTGTTTCAGATGTTATTTCAGGTCTTTCAAAGCGGCTTGACTGACCTTCTTTCCACTGGGAGGTGGCTTCTAGGCGGATGGCTGTATTAGCGGCCATCTGTTTAGCTAGGATGTCAAGTGGTGTAAGATGGAGCATTATGGAGCGTAATAAAAGTCAAATGTTAACTTATATTTTTGATCGAAAAAATAAGTCAAATTTTAACTTTTATTTTTGATCGAATTAAAATTGGTCAAAAAAACGATTATTTATTTACGACTTTTAAAAAAAATCAGATAAATTAAAATCATTAAAGATTATTATTGCTTAGCTAACAAGCATCACATTGCTATATTTAAATATCGAATAGAATTACTCTTTCCATTTGACTTTTTGAATAGAAATTTCGAAAATAACTGTTATTTTCGGTTCCAATACCAAACATTATTTTTTATCGACAGTTTTTCGATCAAAAAATAAATTCGCACAATTAACGGGAATGCTTTTGTCACTCAATAAATCGCTGCATTTTGATAAACGCTGCATGTGAAAACTTTTATAAAATAAGTCTCAAGAGACTACTAAAAACAACTTTTTAAAAAGTCTTATAGACTCTAAAATTTAACTTTAGCGCTTTAAAGCTAACTCTTATTTTTAAAACTTAGAGTTAACTTTTAACTTATATTTCAATTAATAAAAGTTGGAAGTAGTTTTTAATAAATTGTTTTAACAAAATAGTTTACATACGAATTAACTAACCGCCTAATTTTGTACATGGGCAAATCCGCAGAAAAGTAAACAGTGACCAAAAAATTAAAACTTATTCAGCCTAACCAAAAAACAATTTAATGTCGACTTTAAATTTAGTGTTAGCTTTTCTGACATTATTTCTATAGAATTTATTGTCAAAAAGCTTAAACTAAATTTAGAGTCGACATTAAAATGTTTTTTGGTTAGCCTGATTATTCTTTGATATTTTCCAAGATAAACATTTAAATTTTATTACTTTTTAAGCAATTTACACATAAATTCATTTACCATGATGATCAAATCGCCTGCACTGTTTCACAAATGTAGTTTTTATTTTCCTAAAATGTTTAGTAAATGTGTTTCGTAAACTCTTTTGTTTTAGTAAAAATGGAAGGCATTTGCTAAAGATAATGAAAAAATGGTTGAGGCAAGGAAAGAAAAATACGTTAAATTTATTTCTAATTATTAAATTACTTAACTACCTAATTACTTGATTACCCTATTGAGCTACAATGGAAAAATGTGTAACGTCCGAACAAATAAAATTGTCAACTATGGTTTTAAAATACTATATTTGAGACGATGGCCTTTTTTTAACTTCTTTAATTTGAAATTTTTTGTTCTTTAAAACTTTCGAGGTGCGATTGACCTTTCGCATAAATATTCGAAGCTCAAGTGTTAGTCTTACACGAACTTCCTTTTTTAGTAATGTCCGAATGCACGAAAAAGTAGCAAATTTTAGGTAAACTACGGTAAGATGCAGGATGTTATAATTATTATAAATTATACTCATGAAAAGCTAATTAACCAAATAAATCTTTATTGAAAAACTGTTAATAAAATTTGCAAAATTTATGAAAAAGTATTGCTTAATCAATATTAAAATACCCACAGCCGTGTGTGTTCGAAGTTATGAATGTTTTATGAAGACACTTTTTATAGAGTGCTTTTTATCGAAATTTCCAAATTTAGAGTACGTTTTAAATATCAACGTTTATGTGTAAAATATCAAGTTTGAATATTAATTGGTTTGGAGTTTAAATGGTTTTGCTATTACGATGACGTCACTTTGTATGGGAGCTAGGAAGAGTATTATTTTATTTCGCCAAATTTAAAATGTAGAGTGCATAGAGAAATGATTAAAACTTGTTCGTCAAACTAAAAGGCATTGTATTCGAACTTAAAGAGAATTTACTTTAAGTCCTTCATATGGAAGGTAGGTGTGGTTTTCCTTGGATTTCAACAAATTTCATACTCAGAGTGCATATTTGAGGTTATGTGCAGTACAATAGGGATTACAAATCAAATTTTATCCCTGCTTACGCTTATAGTTTGACATTTGTCTATATTCCTCGTATATGACCACATCGACAAGAAGTTAGTGGATGACAATTTTTTATTTTTCAAAATTTTATGGATTGTTAAATTTCACCGATTACGGATTATATCGTACAATTAGCTAATTTAAGCTAAACTTCACTCAATAAACTCTTAAAATACTAAATCTGCATAAATGATATTGAGTGCGCTATAATAGATAACTCCCAATAATAAGAAGCTTTATCAAAGCTTTATTTGGTCGCAATATCGAAAACAAATCATTAGTTTTTAGTTACTTTATTTTCCATTTATTATGCTTAATAGTGTAATATATTTATGTATGTATATGAATATGTGAAAACAAAATAACTTCAGCATTGCCGTTTAAATAAAATTTTAATCAAAAAATAATTATGTATTTGATTAATGCACTTAAAATTTATTTAAAACATATTATTTTATATTTTGCTTATTTTTTCTTCTGCTTTTTGTTTCTTCTTTTTTTAACGAGATTTATTATACAAGTTTTTCTTTGTTTTCATTTTTACATTTCGATAAGATTTTGTTGTTTTCTTGTTTCTTTTCAATAGCTAGTTTTGCTTTAACAATATCTACTTTAATGTGTCTTGAAAAATACACATTGAATGGGAATAATTATTTAGAACAAAAAATAGAAAACGAACGATTACTATACGTATTCGATATTTGTTGATGCTACAATGTACGTATGTTAAACTACTGTAAAATCTATTAAAATAAACGCTTAACTACTTAAAAATAGTTTTATTTTAAATTAAATTTAGACTCATTACATCTATAATAATTAATGCGCTGAATTATACATTTGTTAATAGTCTGATGAAAAAAAATATGTATTCACAGTCTGATACAAAATTTGAGGAAACACATTATATTTGAGTTCAAATGAAATTACGGAAATTTCACAAAACTTAAATAATAGGAAAAAATGTAAAAATAAAAAAATCTTGAAATTTTTTTGCTAAAGATAGCAAGAAAAAGTCATGTTTGAAAATTTTGTGCGGAAAATTTGTAGGAAAGTGTGTACTGTACTTTAGTTTATGTTTTTGGAATGAGTGGTGCTGTTGTAGGTAAGAACTTGATATTGTTTTTGTTTGAATCAAAAATGGCACGCTTAAAACTAAGTAATTGAATGAAGCAGAAGGATATAAAAGCGTAGTTTGATTTTATAGGATATAAAATAGTTTGGCATCTGTTTGTTGATGATATTCTATCTAAAAGCTGATGGTGTTACGACAGTGCAACTTGAGGTAAACTCTCCATTCGTATCGCTCAATAGAGTTCTCTGAATAAATCAAAGCTTGTGTTGAGCTGGTTTTTAGTTAAAAGAGAAAGAGTATGCGTTTTAAATGACACAAACATACACATTTTGTTAATTCAAATTGTAAATATTTCGTACAAAATTAATTCTTTTTTAAATTCATTACAAAATCCACGCTCGACATGTTCTTTGAAGAAAGATATTTGTATAGTTTTTCATTTGAGTGGAAAGATCAAGATTTTTAATGCTACATAAAAAAAAATTAAGTTTATGTTTTCTTCAGACGTTCAATGAATGTTTTTAAAATGTTAGGGTTTTCGTGTATTATATTAGTATTTATATAGGTTTTTTGTGTTTTTATAAGCTTTTAATAATAATAATTAAAATAATGTTAAGTATTTTTAATTTTAAAGAAACCAAAGTTAAATGAAAGAAAAAATAAATATACGAAAAACTTCTGTGATGGCAAATGTCATCTAGCCATCTTCCTTGGGTGGCGTAAACCAGCCTAAAATTACGCAAGTTTATTAGAGTGTATGAAATTAGTAAATTGCATTAAATAGGCTTACCGTTTTTCTCGTGTATTTGCACTAGAGATTTAAAACTTTGCTGTGCACGCGCTAAGCTATATTGCCCTTGCGATGCGGCCTAGGATTGGTTTTGTGTTAATTCATAATAAAACAAATATTTTATATTTTCAAACGTACCTTAGTTGGGCCGAACTGTATTCTTGCTTTGCCTTTAACTAATGTAGCTGCTATTTGCATGATGACAGCTTCCACTGTGTAGGCGGAACTCCAGCCTTGCTTCGTCAGCAATTCCATGCAGATGGCACCACCAATGAGCACATAACCACCTTAATTTGCGCATATTTAGATAATTTATATTTTAATTAAAACATTTAGTTTAACAAATAAGTGCTAACCTGATATAACCGGATGTACGACACGAACAAATGGCGGTTCAAATGGATAAGTTTCCTTAAAAATTATATTCAATAGAATGCTGTCTTTGCCCTCCTTCTCCTTAAGCATAACTAAATCATTATGCAGCGGGCTATCTGGATCGACAGATTTTAGTCGGATATTCCATTCATAGATAGAATCATTGACAAGTTCTATTGAATACATTTTGCTTTTGAAAGAATCCGATCGATATATATCACGCAGTTCTTTCATTAGGCGGTCGGTTGCTTGAACGGAACCAGAAACTGAACCCTGTATATAAGTGATGACAAGAAATAAAATTATTCATGACAATTGAGTTTATCCTTATAAGTGAAATAATATATGTTTACCTTTAGGTAGTCTTGTCGTTGACTTTGTCGCAGTCTTTCTAGTGTGGCAAGGTGTTCGACTTCCATTTCATCCTTCTTTATTTCAAAAATGAAAAAAAGTTAAATTGAAATTAGCTGTTAATAACACTGTGCATGAATCGGGCACTTTTTTGTGCAATCAAAATTGCGACATAACATTTCAGCATAATTTGAGTACGCTATATTGAATGGCGTTAACAGTTTTTTAATCCTTCGACCCATTTTCGAGAAATTCGAGTTTCAAGGTCAAGTCAGTGTTAATGCACTTTTTGTTAGAAAAACTTTTTTATTAGCTTTAGCGTCTTCAGTCTTCAGATGAAACATTAACAATTACGTTTTTATTTGCTCCAATAAAAGTGTTAAGAAACTAATTTTGGATTAGTTAAATCCAAAGGCCTATTTCTTGCAGAATAACCAATTTGAAGTTGGTGTTTTCATGACTGTTAAATATTCTGAGAAATGGATGAAGTAGAACAAAAATGTCAGACATGGCAAATATTCTTTGGATTTTTTTCAAATCGGTGGGGTGATTTAAAACAACAAAATGTTGGTTTAAAACCAGAAACTTTAATGTTTTTATGTTTCTTAAAATTATTATTTTGAAAACTTAATTAAATTACTGCACGTACCGACATTTTTGCATTTTTTATTAGTTATAAGTAGGCCCTACTGTGATTAATCCGAGTAAATAATTTTTTGATGAACCAAATTTGAGATTAACTGATGAAAGGATTAATCAGTTTCTTTGCTTAATCAAACAGCTGATTAATCAATTAATCAGAATTCCGATTAATCATTTGAGTAATTATTGAAATACCTGATTAATCGAAATTTGATTATTTGAAATCTGCATTATTTAATATTTGTATAATCAAGTATTTATTCAAGTACGAATTTAAATATTAGTACAATATTATTAATATGGTACAGCAAAGAGCTCGATGTACCTCTGTATTGCAGCCATTTAACACACATTTTGCACCTGGCTGCGAAATTTCCTGCCGAGAAAGTAACATTTTCTATGATTTGTTGGTGCACCATTTTAAAAATTGTACTATTGTTCTTGACGTGTTTTTTATTTACTGTAAATTCAAACAAACATTTCAAATAAGTTTTATCAAAGTTGTTCACTTTCTGAATAAAACAAATTCTGATTAATCAGGAAGCTCATCAATAGCAAATGCATTGTGATTAATTAGAAAACTGATAAATCGATTAGTCAGTTAATCTTATATCTGATTAATTAAAAATTAATTACTCGCACGATTATAGTTATAAGGCATTCATAAATTTCTTTTAATCGACTGCTGTGATAAGCCTGTGATAAGAAAGCTTCACGTTTTTTCGTGGCATAGTTAGTTATGTCTAATAAACAGAGCTAGGATTTCGATGACATGTCATGTGACTTTTAAGCTTTAGAACTTTACCATACACTTCATGGTGCTTCATCTGCTGCTTCTTGTAAGTTTCAACAAATGTATATAAGGCCGCGTTTATAGTGCCTTTGCCGAGCCGAACCCAGAGCGAAAGCTGAAAAACGCTGCACATACAATCATATGAAATAAGCTTAAAGTGCGTATAGTGCTAGCCTAACAAGCAGCTTAAAGCGACTTGTGCGCTGGTATTCAGAGTGCCGATTGTTGTTTGCTCGCTCGCTCGCATGGTTTATATGTATTAAGTTTTATTTTGCATGATGCTTACTTATTATTTTCATTAAATAACATAAAAAAGGTAGAGCACCAAGAAAACTTCAATTAAATACATACATATATTTTTGTTTTTATTGCTTTTGCTGTTGCGCCTTTTCTTGGGATCAAAATCAAGTAGGTGGAAAAATTAAAATAAGCAAACATTAGCTTTTGTTTTCTTCTAAATTTTCTCATTTGTTGTGCAAAAATCAATAATTTGATATCAATCTGTTATCTGTGCATGCAAAATATCGAAATAATTAAATGTTGGTCAATGAAGCCATCAACAAGTCTGTGTAATGCATACAAACAAATGTTTACTACACATATAAATGATTGATGTCCAATGATTGACCGTTAAGGTTCGCATTCGGGCAAATATATAGGAAGCCTTTCGATGAGTTGCTTACTCAGCCGATTGACTTTTTTTCTTACTTTTATTTATGTTGTTATTTTTCCTGTTCTGCCTAAAAACAATTCGAAATAAAAACGCAGCAACAAAAATCCACACAAAACAATCTAAAAAAGTCTAAACAAGCTGAAACAGCGAGTGACTTAAAGCGACTTACAGTGGTTTAAAGTACGTTTCAGCACCTTTTTTCGCATTTTGTCGCTTCACTTGTTGTCCCCTGGTTTGAGGAAAGCAAAAAGTGCACACGAAATCACGTGGCTTTTTGGATGCTTCGATTGAAAAAAGAAAAGTATGCACACAAACAAACTTAAAGTAGTCAAAAAACATATGCAACAAGCCAGCGGCGGTAAGCGTGCTCTATACGCACTAACAGCTGCTTTTAGATTGACGCGCTTTCAGCTCGGCTCGGCAAAGCAACAAGTCGCCACTATAAACGCGCCCTAACAGAGCATCTAGTTTTTTACCACAATACCAGTGATCAAGTCTAGCCGTCATATGGATATATATTAGGGCGGGTCAAATTCTGGCTCAGCGAAATTCGTAAAATACATGTAATTTCAAGACTTTTTCTCCACTACAGCATATACAAATTCTGAAAAAAAGCTGTGCGGACTTTCGTAAATAGATTCATACACATACATTCATACATTCATATTTTATAATTGAGAACAAAATCTATTTACGAAAGTCCGCACAGCTTTTTTTCAGAATTTGTATATGCTGTAGTGGAGAAAAAGTCTTGAAATTACATGTATTTTACGAATTTCGCTGAGCCAGACCACCAAAAAATTCGTCCATACAAATTGACCCGCCCTAATATATATATATATCTATATATTTTCGTTATATAAAAAATTCATTATATAGAAATTTGAGGTTTTGTTGCGATATTTTCAATTCGATCACTGATCACAGGCAACTACAGCTGCGGTCAAAATAATAGTAGCGCCCTTATATTCATACATGTTTGGATAAATAATACTAGCATACGAATTTCGGATCCGGTAAGTCCATTTTCATTCCTATATGTACTTTCAACACTCGTTCCAACTCCGTACTCAGTTCCTCCTATATTGTAAAACTTTCAAGATACAGGGTGTTTTACGGTTTTGGTACGTGTTTAGTGTTATTGATCTAGAATCTAAACTACTCACCATAAAATAAAAAAATAATGGCCCTTATTCTTGAACCCTCGCTCGCTCTCAAAACGACGTCGAAACAAAATTGTTATATTCTTAAAACTTTCAATTTCGACGTTGAGACCTGCAGTGATTGTTCATGTCAATTATTGAGCGAATGTCGTCAAATAAATGTTTACATTTTTGATCGTCGAAATGATCTTCGACGACAATTCATTGGTGAAAGTGAGCTCTCGACGACGACATTTACTCGACGCGAATTCAAGAATGAGGATGAATATTTTGTATTCTAGAAAAAATATCAGATTTTTCATAAGTATATCAATCGCTTTCGTGTCATGTGCTGTAGCGGAGAAAAAATTTTGGGATTATCCAAAAAAATATCTACAAATTTTCTATCTTTTGTTTTAGCGGAGCTGTTACTGTCCAAAGTTAGAATTTAAAAAAATACTGTTGATTAAATGTATTTTTACATGAAAAAAAGACGTTTTAAATTTGGACTATTACAGCTCCGCTAAAACAAAAGATACAAAATTTGTTGATATTTCGTTGAGTAATCACAAAATTTTAGCTCAGCTGCAGCACATGACACGAAAGTGGTTGATATATTGATGGAAAGGTTGATATTTTGTTGATATAAAGGTTGATAAAAAAAATAATATTTTTTATTTTATTATTGGTAGTTAAACGAGCTATAGGTCAGATTTTTTTCTTAATTTATTTAATATAAATTTAAATTATATTTAAATTATAAATTATAAAATTTAAATTATATTAAATAAATTAAGAAAAAAATCTGACCTATAGCTCGTTTAACTACCAATAATCTAATATAAAAAAGGTCAAAAATTTAATAAATTTTTTATTTTATGGTGAGTAGTTTAGATTCTAGATCAATAATACTAAACACGTACCAAAACCGTAAAACACCCTGTATCTTGAAAGTTTTACAATATAGGAGGAAACTGAGTACGGAGTTGGAACGAGTGTTGAAAGTACATATAGGAATGAAAATGGACTTACCGGATCCGAAATTCGTATACCAGTATTATTTATCCAAACATGTATGAATATAAGGGCGCTACTATTATTTTGACCGCAACTGTATGCCAAAAAGCTTGACTAGAGCAGGTAGAAAACTAGATGCTAGATGCTAGGCAAACATGTTTGCTATATAATTTTGTTAATTTTCTTTTCCATTTTGTAGGACTATTTTGCATGCAGAATAACATGATCTGTAATCATCTGAACAAAAAACAATATTTGTAAACACTTACGTAGGAATAAAAAAAGGTAGTGACTTCGTCCCTTTTTTAAAATAAGCCTGAAAATAAATTTACAGCTCGTTATGTACTCAAATTTACAACAATTTTTTAAACAATCAGCTTTAAAGATGCGTTATTTTCTTACAAACAAAAATTTTAAAAAAGTCGTAGTCACTACCTCGGCGTAAGTGTTTACTTTACAAATATATATTTTTTATTCAGATGATTACAGATCATGTTATTCTGGAAGCAAAATGGGCCTACTTTTCTTGCATCGCAACGTGACAACGTCACGTACACGCAAATGACTTCACAAAAAAACCTTTTTTTTATTTTCTTTAATAATTGTTGACATCAATAAAAAAACTTTATATCAATATTTCTCTTTACATATTTCGCTAAAGCGTTCGATAAGTTAATCATGAAACTCTTTTGTTAAAACTTTCTTCTATTGGATTTCATTCAAGTTTACATGCATGGCTGAAATCGTATCTCATTAATCGAAGGCAAAACGCGAAAATCAATGATTGCTTGTCCTCAGCTATACAGGTCTCGTCAGGTGTTCCTCAAGGCAGTCATCTTGGTCCACTTTTATTTCTTCTTTTCAGTAATGACCTTCCTCTAGTCGTGAAGTACTCAATATGTCTTCTTTGCCGATGACCTAAAACTATTCCGGTCAATAGAATCTGTCAATGATTTTAAACTTCTTCACTATGACCTTAACTCTGTTGCTAATTGGTGCTTAGTTAATAATCTTCCCTTAAACATTTTAAAGAGCCAGTGTCTCTCCTCTACTAGGTCTTCATCCCCTATTATCTGGAATTATTCCATTAATTCTACCACTCTTGATAGAGTGTCCTGTAAAAAGGACTTGGGAGTTTATTTGGATCAAAAATTATCATTTAAAAATCATATCGAATTGATTATTGCGAAAGCTAACTCAATGTAAGGGTTTTTTAAAAGAAATTCCACCGATTTTTCTGACCCATACGGGTGTATGACACTTTATTGTTCTTTAGTTTGACCGCATCTTGAATATTACTCTACGATTTGGAACCCTTACTACCTTGTATACTCCAATAGACTAGAATCGGTCCAACGTAATTTCGCAAGATACATGTGATTGCTATTGGGATCTACCCATAGTACCGCCCTAGTTAGCCTCACTCCACTAACTACCCGTAGAAAAATTTTCTGTCATGCTTATTTGGGATCTAATTCACAATAACATTCAATGTCCGGAATTACTTTCTCAGCTCGACTTCTTCGTTTCGAGGTTTCTCCGTGAATTGCTGAGTGCAGCGGACTTATTTATCTCTTATCACTTATATATCTCTAGAAATGCTTTTAAAGATAACCTTGTATTGAGTATTAAGGCTCGTGAGTTTTGATCTACCTTATTTTTAAAATTTTATCGCTTTTATTTAAAAGTTCAAATTTCTCTAAGTTTTTTGTTCTTACAATTGTTAAATATTCGTAAAATTTCATCCGTAAAATTTCTGGTAAATAACGGTTTATGTAAATATTTACTATTGTAAGCTATCTTAAGTAGTCTGTAAGACTTTCACTCTGTTAGATGAAAATAAATAAATAAATAAAAAAAAAATAAAAAAAAAATATCTTTGACCATTTTTTTGTAGTATTCTTTCAAAAAACACCTTCAGAATTCCTTATATTACATAAAGGTACCCTTAAGGACTCATTCAATTTTTTACTTTGGGTTGATTTGTTATTTCATTTAGCGCCTTTATTTTAATAAAGTTGCTTAAAAAAGCTTAATTTTTTAAAAGCTACAATTTTGTGGGTTAAGAAACAAAGCTTTTATGCGAAACACAGGCTTTTTTTAATCATGGGCCCAATTTGAACCCTAAGGGTTAGGTTTTGAGGGTAAAACTATTCTACGAAATTATTTTCCAGGTAATAGTTAATGTTTCACCTGCAGACAAGAAGCTAGCCTTAGCAGCTTCCAATAAAAAAAACTTTTCTAACAAAAATACATTAACAAGTATATCTTGAAACTAGAATTTCTCGAAAATGGGCCGAACGAGTAAAAAACGGTTAACGACATTAAATTCACGACGTTCTCGAATTATGCTGAAATGTTTTGTCCTAAGCTTGTTTGAGTTTTGGACATGCACAGTGTAGTTACATTAAACCAATCAATAAATTATGTTTTATATTATGTTTAAAGAGTATAATGAACGTAAAGAGTAGAACGAAATGCAAACTTATTCTTTTTTTTTTTGCATAATGGAAAAGTTTTTGAGAAAGAAATAAACCTTATTAGCGCTGCGGCCATCGTCCATTTCCAATGGCAAGTCTTCATCTCCTTCACTCTCTTGTTCGCTGTCGCCAATGTGATCTTCGATTTCTTCTTGATCTGAATCAATGTCTTCAATTTGTGCCGCTGGTGGCTGATGCAGCGATGCATTCACTGGTGGCAATTGAAATGGAATTGTTAAATTGTCAATATCGGGCGGCAGTGGTATATTGTGCAGGCGACAAAGTTCACGCAGTAGAATGCCAACCTGTGATTGTATTCATTAATTAAAAATATAATTAAAATGATTTTGATGAAAAATTTAGTTAGTTGTTCAATCTAATGCCATACCTGATTGATAACGTGATTATCACGCCCATTTGTATTGCTAAGAATTTGTACGGCATTCGTGACGCTTGTTTCTTCGCTTTCGGCGAACCACACTGGAGGGGATGAAGGATACGTTTCCTAAAAAAAAACCAATAATGTGAACTGTTGTTAAAATGCGGTCTTAAATTATTGCAAATTTTGTTATTCAATGAAATATATGGCGAAGAATCCTAAAATCTGAATCTAGAACTATTGAAACAATAATGTGAGCCTTCTTTTAATGGCTGAATTTGTAAATATATATGTATCTTCGTTGAAATGAATTTTAGCATATAACAACATTAATATATTGACTTGATATTTTGCACAACCGTATTAATTCGTAATAAGTTTTCTTTTTTTTAGTTTTTACTTGTTAGCACAGGAAAGCGACGTAATCTTATAAATAAATTTAATTCTCACATTTTAGCCTTTAATTAAAGCGCTGAACTTTTGCAGTTCAATGACACTCAATATATTTAATACGAGTTAATAAACAGAAGTTATTATTGAGGAACACTGACTACATGAATACGCATAACATAAAGAACAGAGCAATAAGCTGCTGCTGCTCACTCACCTGTTATGCGAAAAAAAACAAAATGCTGAAAGATGAGCAATGCCACAGAGATAAACAGGCGCGACATTCAAAGACTTTGGCCCCTCTTCATCTTATTTAGATTTGGAAAAACAATGTAGCGAAAAATTCTGCTTTAGGAAGGCCAAGTCAATAAGGATTAATAAAGTTATTTCTATATAGAACTATTTGCTTAAAACAGAGTTTGAATACTGATATGCTTAAACGGTCGTCAAAAGCAACATTCGATGTTTAAAATTTATAAAAAAAAAAAATATATATTATTGGGTTGTTCGGAAAGTAATTTATTTTTTTCCCCAACAGAGGATTTAATTGTATTATTTAAAGCCAACATAATCATTATATATTATATATCTTACGCAGTATTTTTTAGTTTTGTTGGCGGTGCCAAATATGGAAAGTGAAAAGCAGCATTTTTGGATGTGACAGAACATAGCTTCAAAGAAAATAATCCCAAATTCAAAATGTTCTCTTATCTTGAGGACATAATCCCAAAAATTGTACTTGGGATTATGACCAGTTTCAAAAAGCTCATGAGCTAAAAACAGGGGACATAATCCCAAAAAAAAATTTGGGGTTTAATTTGTTTATTGTAATGGTGATATAAGAAAATATGGAGTAAGAAAGCAGAACAACTAAGGTAAATATGCCTGAAATAATAACACATTCCGTACAAGGCCAAATCATTTTCTCAAGGGATGAATTTAATTTAATTTGCACTTTTTTGGGGCGTTATTTAATTTTCATATTCTTGATTAGGAGTTATATCATATTAGTTATTCAATAACCCCTAAAATTTGGGAATCATTACTTTTTTGCATAAGGAGTTATTTCAGGTTACGTTAGGAGTTATTTCATTGGGATTATTTAGGATTTAGAGTTATTTAATTTAGGAGTTATTTCGTGTAGCAAACTTGTCATACTGTCATTATTTTATTGTATAAGTATTTATTGAAACCATTTGAGATTATGACCTTTTAAAAGCGGGCATAATCCTAAGCGATCCGAACCCCAATTTGGTGTTATGACTGCTTAATAAGTGGTTATAACTCCAATCACATTTTTTTGAATTATGTCCGCAAAATATGGGGAGAAAAACATAAAATGAAAAATCAACCAAATTAAAAATTTCCCAAAATTAAATTAAAAATGACCCAAAAATTAAAATTAAAAATCAACCCAAAATTTAGTTTAGTAAAATGAAATTCCAACCAAAAAATTCTTTAGTTTTTCATATGAAAAATGACAAAAACCAAAAAAGTAAAATTCGCCAAAAAAAAAATAAAAATCATCCAATTTCATATGAAAAATTATCCAATGTTGTATAAAGAAATTTTGGGTGATTTTTTGTTTTTTTGGGCGATTTTTCCTAACGCCTATGAGGACACAATCCCAAATTCTCAATTCCATTTCCTTAACCTTTCGACCCCAATTTTTTCCCTGTGGCACGAAAAATTTTTTTGTATTTATAATCATATTGTTTTTGTTCAAGAAGTGTATTAGCAAAATTTCAAGCTGCAACTCATCATTTCAAGCTGCAGCTGCCCATCCGGTTGCTATGTGCTTTTTATATACAGTGGCTCACAACGAAAGTCGGGCAGGCATTTCTTAGCACTTACGCATTGGTTTCAGAAATGAAAATGTGAGAAGAAACTTGGAGTAAATATTTTTTTCAAAACATTATTTATTGGTGAGCAAAATTAAACAAAAACATAGTTAAAAAATTAGAGCATAACGGTAAAACAAAATTAAATCAAACCAAAGCTTTAAAAACGAGTTCACATTGAAAGTCGGGCAGATAAGGAATTCAATGCTAAAACTAAGAATTTAATATTTTGTTGCCAAATCTTTTTCTTATATGACTGCCTCAGCCTTTTTGAAATGGGTGCAACCAAATTTTTAAAAACTTCAGCTCCAATCTGATTCCAATCTTCATTTAGGATACTTTTTTTTAGGCTTGGATCTTTAGTTGCCCATCTCTGATACTGCACTCAGGGTTCAAGTTCATCTCATAGATGCTCTATAACATTTTAATCTGGGCCTTGTAGGGTTGTTTTTATGAAATTTGGACAAATATTAAGTATACAATTCTTTACCAAGAGCGTCGTATGTCTTTGTAAAACTTAAAATTGTCTGCAATTAATTATTTACCCGCACTTTCTTTTACTTGCGCCATGAGAATGTCAAGGAACATATTTTTCTCCATTATACCTTCAATAAAATTAATCCTTCCAACATCAGACGCAGCTTCGAACCATGACTGATCCTCTACCATGCTTAATCGTATGTTTAGAATTTTTATTGCAAAATTCTTCATTCGGTTTTCGCTTGCCATCTGAACCATATAAATTAAATAAACTCTCATCGGTAAACAAAACCTGTATTAAAAGTTTATTGTTTAAAAGTGCTAAAGATCCTAATGTTTTCTGTTTTATTAACCTTGCTTCAGAATAGAAAGTCTTTGGTCATCTGCTCATGCACGAAATTGGGGCATTCTATTACATTTTTCTTTCTAATACAGTGCTTTTTTCGTGCTACTCCTCAATTTAAACATTTTTTTCTCAAAACTCTTAAAATTGTTTCTGAGTGTACACTCTTTTTCAAATTGAGTTTTAACATGACCTCCAGTTTTAGTGCAAATAAAAGTGGGTCTTTTATTATTTCTCTTACAAAATACCTTTCATCTTTGGAGCTAAGTTTATTTTTAGCTACTGTACGTTCTTTATGCATATTCTCTTATCTTGTATATAATGCTTGATTATATCGTGCACTGTTGATTCACTTTTTAAGGCGGATTGTGAAATTTGTCGCTCGGATTTTCCTTTCAAATAATAATCTATCACGATCTGCCTTTCTGCCAGTGTTGATTGATTCACTTTTCGAGAAATGTTTATTTTTTTAAGTTTTGCGTTTGACTGAAGTTATTCTAACAGTAGTAAAAAGTTGTAAGCAGGAATAGCGGTTTAAAGACCACAATTTGCATTTTTTCTTTACTTGCTTTACCGACTTTCGTTGTGAGCCACTGTAAGTTACTTTTATGGTTCAGTTAGCCTCTCATGGCATAGTAGTGCATAACAAGCATTAACAAGCGTCACATCGAAATCTGTTTAGTGGAATTTGTGTGTATCTGATTATGCACAAAATGGCAATGCTCAGATTAAAACAGAAATTCATCTCTGACTACATAGATAAACATAGAAGACCTATTCATTTTGATTTCTGTGTATTCTTCTATGTATTTGACGTTTTGGCAAAACAAATGTGAAGTTGTAAAATTGTTTGGCCAAGTGCGGTTAATTTATTAAAATAAAATCGTTGTATTCTTTTTTTTATTGGTTTATTTTGACTACGTGACTATGCGTTGCATAATCACCATTTATTTGGCTGTGTGCAAGCTGCTTATCTGAGTTGCATGCGCTGCTGTGCCATGCGAGGCTAACTGGACCATTACTACGAAAATTTTTTAAAAACGAAGCATTGCTCTTTCCTCTTGACAAAGTTGCTTGGATATAGGTTCAACAAAAAATAAAAAAGATAGCGTTCTAAATTTTTGTGTTATATAGGAGGTAGTTAGGCGTGTTTTGGGCTGATTTCAATGCCAACTTATTCCAAATTTCATTGGTCTACAACAACTCCTTTTTCCCTTTTGTGTGTTAAAAGTGAACACTTCCAACAAAAATTAAAGCTCCTAAAAATTATATGTACGCACGATCATTCTAATTTTACAAATTATTAAACTTTAGGATTAGTGTTTTTTTTTTTTTGAGGAGTAGTCTTGTAGTTTAAGCTAAAATATCGCGTCAGCCATATTTAGATGCTTTAACAAATGTTTTAAGCCCTTTAAGTGAAAAAAATAATTTTTTACTCAAAAACTAAACTGACAAATGCTGAGGCTTAGTGTCCGGTTGACAGAGATGATCGACATGTATACTTGTTTCTTTGTCGTGGTCGAATTGTAAGTACACATTTTATATCATTGATCAATAAGGTATTGTGAAGAACAATGTCTTGTGTTACGGTTAAAACTTTTTAGCAAAGCTCAAGTCTTATCTATAGTAATAAAACTCATTTTCTGTTTGTTTGTTTGTTTGTTTGACCTTTATACAAATCTAAACGGCTCAACGGATTTTGCTCAAACTAGGTATACATATTAAGTACATCCCAACTTAAAATGTTACATACTTAGTTTTTGCCACGCCCCCTCTGAAATTTTTCAACTAACGGTAATTTTGTTATTATAAAACTTTTTACCATCGGAGATTTTTTTGTATTTAATTTTAAAAAATTTTTGTTATTTTGACATCAAAAACATTCACATATCTTCAAAATTGGAGAAATTTTCAGTATAACGACTTTTTCATAAAACATCGTTGCCTAAGAATGAGAAAAAAACGACATGAAAATCAAAGTTTGGTCTTTCGATGCAAATATCTCCACTGTCCATTAATATATTTCATTAAAATTTTTTTTGTTCAAAAGTTCAATAAAATCACTTCACAAAAATAGGTTGAACTGTACCGTTAAGTCAGTGTATATATGTTTTATGATTATGTCAAAAAAGGTCCAAAATATTGACTTTTTACTCAAAAAATGACTCAAAAATTGTTGTTGTTGTAAAAACGAAATCAATTAAAAATTGCACATCTGGCTACCTTTCATATGACATAGCATTGCATTTATTTGGAAAAATTCTTCCAGCTAAGCGCAAAAATTATTTTACTGTTTTTGTCATCAAAACAACAAGGGTACCCCCTTTGATTTTTTTCGCGAAATTTATTTTTTCCAAAATGTTGTTTTTATATTTTTTATAAAAAAGTCAAGTCTCAAAAATAATTTATGTGAAAAAATTACCCCAATATCTCTTTCCAATCAAAAGTAATGGCTAAAAATCTATTTTTCATACCAGACTATTAATAAAACTTAGTTTTGTGTTAAAATTCTCTATATAGTTTGAACGTCCCCATATATCTCTAAGAATGCAGTTGTGTGTCTAAAGTAATTACGAACATTTTGGATTGTACAAAATTTTCTTTATAGTGATCGATCATCTACTTATATTTTGCCTCCCCACCCCCCCACCCCCCGCCCTCCTGTTAAATTTGTTTTGTTGTGATGGCTCTATTTGTTCTCACTATTGTGTCACCGTTGTCAATTAGTTCTTTATCAATGGTACTTTAAATGTTGTATATATATCACAATTTTATCGAAAAGATGACTGTGAATAAGAATGCTGTAAAAGTTAATATTTTCATGTAATCAGTTTAAGCTATATGCCGATATAAAAAAAAAATATGCGCATCAGTAGTAGAATTCCCAAAAATTTAACGATAATAATCGTTGTCGTTATCGGTCATTGTGCGTGCCACTTTCATAGTAAATTACAGTTTTCGCTAACTAACGATATCGAAAATCGTCGTTAACGCGTTTGGGAATTCCACTACTGGTCAGCACAATTATATCATTAGTTTTGATCTGTGCGTTAAATTTACAGATAGATGGCGCCACATGTGTAAGATGTGTGGGTACAAACTAAACGTACACCTTGCGTTGAATAGCTGAATTATGTTTTTGCAAAAGTTTCTTCAAATTTAACCCCACACGATTGGGATTACAGACAGGTGGCGCTATTTTCTGCTTACAGAAGAATATCTGATGTTCTTACGCAGCTAGCAGATAAGTTTTGCGAAAATGCTATTGCTACCAAACTTTTCAAAAGTAAAATAATGCAGTACTGCCAGTTTTTTTTAGAAATTTTAGTAGGTACAATCATTTTCAGCACAACGAATTTTCATAAAACATTGATAGCTAATAATGAGAAAAAAATTATATGAAAATCAAAGTATTTACTTTTAATGCCAATAACTCTGCTGTTTTTAATATATTTCATTAAAATTTTTTTTGTTAAAAAGTTCAATATGTTTTTTAATATAAATCTTTGTTTAGACGTTAAAATGTCCATATCTCAAGGACGCATTGAGTCCCATCATAATTTTTATTTTGTTGAAAAGGTAATTGTGCTTGCTTTAACATTGAGTAAATATAAAAATTCTTTTTAATTTTTAAAATCTGTTTTTCGTACCGCTTCTTTGAATTCAATTAGCTCACCGCAAGAGATGGAACCACCAACAACAAAAATTTTCCTAAACTTTTTTGGATCAATGTTCGTTCAATTACCTAGCAAACGGTGGATAAATAAAATTAAATAAAATAAAATTCAAATAAAATTCAACATGTTTTTCATTATTCCCGATTTTAAAAAACATTTAATCGAGAAGTGTATGTTAAAATGTTTATATAAATGACTCTCGAGTAACACCGGGTATATCAGCTAGTATTCAAATATAAATCTTCCATCAAAAGCACTTTTCTTGACCTTTGTGCTCTGTTATTCCAGTGTGATCTGTTATTGATATATGTAAATAGGTCAAAATAGTTTATGCCTGACTTAAATGTTGAAAAGGCAGGATTTTATATATTTTTGTGCTTAATTTGTCTTGCTGCATTTAATGCCCCTATCACCGTCTGTGCATCGAATGCTTCACTCGAATCGAATCATTTGGCGAATTTTTCTTTTTGTGGTATCACTGTTTGCGAACCTACTTATTCGCCTCTGATACGGTGCTGCCAAAGCAGAAAACATAAAAATTCGCTTAGAAACGTCAAAACTCAAATTTATATAATAATAAAATATACGAAAATGTTAAGCAGCACGGAGCTATTCTTTGGAGAAACTGAGATAACACAAACTTTGTGCAGGTTACGACGCAGTATTAGGGATAAATTCAATCCGCTAGAGATTCCTGACTACCTGTAAGTATTTTTATATGCCCGGTTGATCTTAATTCAAATATTTAAAATCTCTTAAAGGTTTCAATCCTATTTTAGGCTTAACAAGGAAGCCTTTGTCTGCGGTCAATTCGGAGTTGTGCAATTCCTCCTATTTTGAAGTAAGCTAGTACTCTACGACTTTTTGCTGAGGGTAGTACCCAAAAGAGCGTTGGAAACGATTTTGAATTGGGTCTTGCGCAATCAACGGTGTCCACAGTTTTAAGCGAAGTTGTCGGGAGTATTGAGCGTAATCTTTGCCCTGTATAGATAAGAGTAACCATGCCAGAACAGGAAAAAGAAAAGTGTCGGAACTTTTTTTATGCAAAATCGGGATTCCCGGGAGTTATCGGCTGCGTCGATGGCCCGCATATTGGCATTGTTGACCCAGCACAGGCAAAACACCATTACTTAAACCGAAAGGGATATATCAGCATAAATGCAATGATCGTAGGTTCTATATTATGACATTGCTTTAAATTTCTAACCACTTTATATGCAGGCTTGTGACCACAATATGGTCACAGTCGGTCCAAGTGAATTTAATTCAACAACAAAACTTTTCCACGACTCCTTGTGGCTGACTTTTGCCGGCTGTTGGTATTTTTCATACTAAAAATAAATAACAAATGTTTTAAAATCAAAAACAAACCACAAAAAAATACAAACAATGCAATTTTTTCTATTATTTCCCATTTTTATGTGCAAAATAAAAAGAAATCAAACGCATACGCCGGCTTGTCACCAATTATTTTTATTCGTCTGTTTTTGACGCTTAAGTCGAATGACATTTGCGAAATTCGCGAACAGTGATACCACGAAGTTTTTTCATTCGCCTGTTTTTGACGTTTCAGTCGAATTAAATTTGAACATTCGCCGACGGTGATACCAACTTGGCGAATTCGACTTAATTTTGGTTCGATTCGCAGACGGTGATAGGGGCATTAATTTTTAAACTGATTGATTATTTGCGGTTTCATAAGTTCTACAGTAAATTCAACTTAACTGCGTTCGTTTTAAAAAATAAGGCCATTAATGTTGTTTCGGCCATCTCTCATAACTACTTTCTTGGTTATGTATTTGTTTAGTTATAAAATAACGTGATAACGGTTACCATATAAAAAACGACGTTTTCAAAATCATGTTCATTAAGAACTCCATTCCTGAAAAATTACTGGATCGCTCATCTCTAATAGATAGTACCGTCAAGCCAGTGATTTTATTACTAGATGCGGTCCTTTGTAATATTACAATAACTACGAGTTATTTTTATAAAAAAAGACAATAGATAAAAAACACTTAATTTACTGAATGTTGATTTTAAATTTAGTTCTTTTAGTGATTGCAAACAAAAAACCTTTACTTATTGCCCTTATTGAATGAAGAAATAATTCACAAATGATTCAAATGTGTCACGTCTTTCATCAATTTATAAGTATTTTTTTACAAATTACAAACCATACATATTATACTGTCAAAAAAGTACTAGGAATTGATGATTTACAAAGCTTGCTCAAAGGGATTGTCAAAATTTTTGTCAGAAAGTCAGCTGGTCAATAAAGAATATTATCCGAGCTTTATCTTGAATCCAAACATTTTCTTAAAACATACCAAATTCAAGAGGTAGCAAAAAGGAAGCTCCACTTATTAAATTTTTATTTTTATTCGTTCGTTTTATCACTTAGGGCGCTTTTATAATGGCGACTTGTCAAACGAGAGGGAAAGTTTAAAAACGCTGGCATGAAAAAAAAGATTGTCAGTCAAAATTCCCAAAAAAAAAAATACCACCAAAATTTCCATGGTGGTAAACAAAAAACCACCCACCGCAATTAAAAAATAGTCCCACGGTCATTAAAAATTACCACGAAAATACAACTCATTTTCAAAAATACCACCAAAAATCCCATATGCATTAAAAAATCCCACATAAAATACCATACAGATTAAAAAAATAACACAATAAATCCTATATGCATAAAAAATTAAAAAAAAAATTAGAAGTACCACAAAGAAATAATAGTGGTATTCAAAGAAACAGCGTAATTGTGATGTTAATAGCGTAAGAGCGATATATCTGTGGTCACAAGGAATAACAACTAAACTCAAAGTATCGTAAAAAACGATATTTTATTTGCACGAACTACGACCCATTTTTTTAAATATATGAACCGTTACAAGCAAAATATGTGCAGACATAAGTGATGATCAATTTTGGACAAAAAATGGATATCTGCATACTTCCAAAAATTGGCAATAAAGTAAATTCCATATCACTTTTTTACGATATTTGAGTTTAGTCATTATTCCTTGTGACCACAGATATTAACTGAAGCTTATTTTGCAACAACAAAAATGTAAGGAATTTTACATACGCAGCTTGACAATGCGGTGCAAGCAGCGCGTATTATGCACGGTTGCCACCTTTGTGGGAAAAATCCCATTTGTGGTTATTTTTAATTGCCGTGGGAAATGAGAATTTCCATTGGATTTTTTAATTGAGTGTGTTCTTTTTTAATTCACGTGGGACTTTTTTTTTTGTGGGATTTTTTTTTTGTTTCGAACTTATTTTTCAGTTAAAATATGTGTAAATATATACATAAAAGTGTATATTTTTCATATTTTGTTCATTGTCAAAATCGTCTCAACCCACCCTGCAGTTAACGACACTAGTACTAAACTAGTGATTTCACTGGCCCCTTGGCAGCCAGTACCAGTTCCACTTCAATCTACCTTCTTTGTATTCAACTGGCGAATTTTACACGAGCATGTCATAGGAAGGGATCAATTGCTACCTTTTACACACCTATTCCCTAGTTATTTCACTAGACATGAAGGGCTAGCTTTTTCGCTAGTTGATATTGACACAAAAAAAAAAAAACAAAGCAGAGTGACTGGCAATCATTATTCAATATATTTATACCTTTTCGTAACGATATTTTATTTATGTTGCTCAACGAAACTGAAAAGCTTTATATGTCATGTTTTCTCGAATAAGTCACTTCGAAGTATGAGCTCCTCAGAATAAATTGTATGAGTCAGTCAAGACGTTAAAAAAATAAACAAGAAACAATCGAGATGGAAGTTGATTGAACTGACCCTTTTATGCATAACCTTGGGTCAAAAAAGTAGCTAGTGCGTATAGAACTATTGAAGTAGCTAGCGTGAATGGGCCAATTGATACTTTTGATACTGGCGGGCATCTATATGATTTTCGTAACGAATTCGTTAAGATTTTGGTTACTTTGGTTTGGTTGGAAGTACTTTCACTCTTGACATAATAATATGCATTGGGAAAATATGTTTCAGTGATTTTTTTTCTTTTTTTATCAATATACAAATTTGGTATATCTTAAAATTGATTTGTGATTGGCCCTTATTACGAGTTACTTTCGACGTAATCTTCGCTGGTTATCGAACAGCGAGTATCGAACGTCAAACCCTGTCGAAATGTTCGTTGTTCATCGAATTTTCAGTCGAATAGAATTTTCCTTATAGTAATAATAATTGTTAAAAAGATAAGAATTTTGTGATTGTGTTTTGCTTTTTAAGGACTAAAAACTAATTTGGAACTCTTTTTGTTAACTATATATACAGGTCTAAGGTGGATTAAACAAATATTTTTTCTTGAATATTATTACTAAAAGACTAATTAAAATACAGACTACGAAATACATATACATACTAGTTGTTCTTTTTAATTTTTTGTTTCATTTTTTACAATTTATTCTGTCTGTATTATTTACTGTGGTAATTTTTAATAGAGAGATTTTTTGTTTTTTTTTTTTTAATACAAATGGGATTTATCGTGTTTCTTTTTAAATATAAATGGTATTTTTCGTGGTTTTTTTATTTGCGTGGGATTTTCGTGATTATTTTAAATATCCGTGGGATTTTTTGTGTTTTTTTTGATTGCGATGGATTTTTTTTTTAAATTTTATACCATGGAAATTTTCGTGGTTATTAATTTTTGCTATTGTGGGAAAAGTTTTTTTTCATGGGAATTTGAGGGGGGCAACCGTGGTATAATAATGGCAACTGTGATTTCATTTTCATTTTAAAATGTAATTGAAAATAAATGGATTCGATAAATAAAATAGCAAATATTTTTTATTATTGTTTTGGTAGTAATTCTATTTTTCTTATTTTTGGCATTTTAAAATAAGTTTTTTAAACTTTACGCTTTATAAATTTACCATTTACCATTATTCAATTTTTGCTTAATAAAGTGAAGAACAACTTTTTAAGAAAATTCCTGAATTCCCATGCAATTAAAAAATACCATGCTGAATTCCCACGCCAATTAAAATTAAAAAAGCTGGATTAAAATTTACCATAGAAATTAAAAAAAAAGAAATTTCCCAAGATCAATTAAAAATTTCCACGAATAGGATTTTTCCCACATTACTGGCAACCTTGCGCTGCACATACAATCATATGAAATAAGCTCAAAGTGCGTACAGTGCCAGCCGAACAAGCAGCTTAAAGTGACTTGTGCGCTGGTATTCAGAGTGCCGATTGTTACTTTCTCGTTCGCTCGCACGGTTTGCATGTGTTAAGCCTTATTTTATATGATCCTTAGTAAGAATTCCTTACTTATTTTTTCTTTTATTAAGTAACATAAAAAAGATAGAGGAACAAGAAAAACTCCAATAAAATCAGAGCTGGGTTGTAATGATTCATTTTTAATTTAATTTCACCTTAATTCCAATACCTTGTAATTAGGAATTGGTAATTGTATGTTTCGATTTCGCAGGAATGTAATTAGAAAAAATTCTCAAGTACATTGCAGGAAATGTAATTGGTAATTGGACATCTCAATTCTTTAGGAATGGAATTGGAAAAAATTGTCAAGTCCATTACAGGAATTGTAATGGGTAATTGAACACTTCAATTCCTCAGGAATGGAATTGAAATAAAATTGTAAATTCCATTACGGGAATTGTAATTGGTAATTGAACGCCTTAATTTCTTAGGAATAAAATTGGTAAACATCGCTTTGTTAGTAAATTAATTAAATTTTGTTCAGGGGTGTGGAAGCTGTGTACCGAGCACCTTGCAAAAAGTCGGCGGGGTTGAAACAGGAAGCGGAGCACCTATATATTTTGTTCTAATTCAAAATGTGGTATTAAATTAAAAAATCTTCGATAATACATTCATTTGTAAATATTTCATTAACCGACCAGCAGTGGAAGTCAAATAATGTTTTCTAATACATAATGAAGTAATTTTGAGTTAATGAAAAAAAAAGTAATTGAAATTTTAACTTCAAATTACAATTGCTGTAATAGAATTGACGATATTTTACATTCAATTTATGAGGAGTTGAAGTGTTCAATTACCAATTACAATACCTGTAATGGAATCGATTTTTTCCCATTACATTCCTGAGGAATTGAGAGGACCAATTACCAATTCCTAATTCCAAGGAATTGTAATGAACACTTTTTGACCCAGCTCTGAATAAAATACTCACATATACATGTTTACCGATTTATACATTTGACCCCCTAGGGGTCATCGATTTTTTTAATATGAACTCAATTTTTTTTCCTACTTTTTTGTGATTTTTGTACTGGGTATTTTTGCAAAGGGGGAAAAATAAATAGGACTCATTTTAAATGCCATGAAAAGGCAAATTTTTTAAAATATTGGTTTTCTTAATTGGTTTGGTTACGAATATTAGACAGTAGTGCAACTGACCTCTTAAAACTGAGATCAATCAAAAGAGCTTCGTATGGTCACGAAGAGACAGACATTCAGACATGCGTAACTCGGTAACACTGTTATGAGTGGGTGCCGAGTCAACACATTTAAAAAATTTCGAAGACGATGACACTTTTTCTTTCATTTCTAATGCGCCATTTCATCAAATTTATCCCCAAAAATGTTTGAAGCAGTAACTTATTATTGAAAGTTCTGTTGCAATAAACTCAAGAGTTACGAAACGTTGACAAAGGCACGTACGCCAAATTTGTATTCCACGTTTTGCAACAAATAAAAAATTCGTAAATTTATCCAATTCAGATTTCACTGAAGCTGTGATCAAGCAGTTGCCAAACAATTATAACAAATAATGAAACAAATGATAAAAAGTATTAACACTTACCGTTATATTTGCATGAATATCGTAGCGTTTGCCATTTTTCCCAATGAATCTGCACGTTAGCTCGTCCACACTCGAGTTGAGGATTTGAAAGCGTTCATGATTCCTAGAGAAAATCTTCTCCAGAGTCTTAATTTCCAACTTGAGTGTGTTTAAACACGCCATGGTTATGCTTTATAACGACTTCTTTGGCGTCGTCCGAGACGATGATGTCGCCGCAGTCTTTCCTACGTCGCCTTTTTTGTAATATAACCACTTCGTATACCTTCTTCAATGTTTGATTAACTGTTAATCTGATACTGCAGTCTCGACTTGATAAACGTATCAGAAAAAACGAAGCAGGCTGGCTGCTGCTGCTGACAACAGCTGGCCACAATGGGGTGGAACCGAGGCGTAAGGGTACTGACGTTCGCAGGTTGATACACGCTTCCTGTGATTTTGTTTTGTTAGAGATTTTATTTTATAAAGGTATATTTCAACTTTATTGGTAAATTTTTCACTTTTTTTCCTTCTTTATGAACTTTTTATTATTTTCACTGAAAATTTTTGAAGTGAAAATCGCAAAAGAGCATTTTTTCTTATTTTAATATTTTTGTTTTTAATTTTTTTTTAATGACGAAAACACAAGTACGTTTTAACGGAACACAAGTAAATATGTATATACGTTGTGAATCTATTTTATTGCGATGCATTGGATTGAACACATATATTTTGATATTTACATTAGTGCAATGGATTGTGTAAAATTATTTAAGTATTTTGATAAAAATAATATAATTATAAAAGTCTTTGCACACAAAGAGACCAATACTGGTGAAGAAATGAAAAATCACTTTCGCCAACGATGAATAAACTACAGAAAACGAGCTTGAAGCAAAGAGAAGAACGACGATAAAATGTCATCATGTTGGCGTTGCCACCGCTTGGATTTATAACAGAAATACAAAATTTTTTTATAGATTCTTTTCATCATGGCAAGAATGATAGAATAATAGATTGCGCAGATCGTAAATATAATTGTCTACGATCTGCGCATATCGTCATGATAGCCTTACGATATGAACTTACGATATGAGATTGTTGTCAATTAATGTAAACAAATATGTAACTAGTCTGTAAGCTGTGCAATAAGGTTGTTAATATAATAGACTAAACAAATTTGTCAACCGTTTTATATGTATTAAAATATGAACAAAGAATTATGAAAGAGTGCTGCGCATATAATTTTCGTGCTAGTATTTTAGTTTTTTTTTTTGGTTTTAAAGCAATTTGGAATGAAACCAACTTGCACTGGCAAAAGATTCAAGAACCAAACTTCGTCTAGCCTGACGTCATGATCGTAAAAAATATTTTTATCGTAGTTAGAAAAGTCAAAATGAAAAAAACAGCATAACGGACGTAATCCTTTTTTTTCTATTATTATTGACATCATGTCAGAATAGTTGAGTCAAATTATTAAGTATGATTTAAACTATCAAACATTTAAAATTTGTATTTAAATCATATAAAATCTCCATAATTATTAAGAATGTTTAATAATTCTCCGAAGTCTTTTCACAAAAGTCATTCTACCGGCCCAACAATGGTTCCACGAGACAGTACTGTTAAAACAGTGAAAAATACGTATTAGTTGTCAAACTTTGTTTCTGTGAATAAGAGTCCAGGCAGTTGGTGAGACAGTTGTCAAGACAGTAGACAAAATAGGCCCTTATTATGAGTGGCGTTTGATCTTCGACTGTAGTCGAATGGCCTGATCGAACGAATTTGCATTTTGCATTATAACGTACTTTCGACAAAGAGTAGCGCTATTGTGATTTTCGTTAATTTGTTTTATTCACGGTGGTATATTTTCATCAGCTGATCGTCATTTTATTTAAACTGAATACCATTTGTTTGAAAGATGATTGTAAAAAATATTATTAAACTACTATTAAAAATAATATTATATATTAACTACGACGGAATTATGGTTCAACGATTCGTAAGAAGAGGTTGATAGTTTGACGGAACTGACTAGAAGTAGAAAACGATTGAGAGACTCTTTCTTTAGCTAATCTTAAGCCACTTTGCTGTCGTACGAACTGGTGGACCTAAACAATTTAAACAAATATAATTAATATTTAAATTTAAACATATATAGCTAACTTAAGTTTTTTTGCGAAGACATTTTTTCGGAACTTAGCCCGCAAACGGGAGCATTAGAGGTAGCCACGCAGCCACAGGGTACTGCTTAATAGGAAGACATGTCTCCAAAATGGGTGTCATAGCAAATGACTTCTGCAGAAGCTGCAGGGACGAGTAGGAAGAAACCATCTCCCACCTTCTATGTTCCTGTCTCACGCTTGCTAGAAGACATTAATATATGGAGTAGGGATATTCGATACACATCGATGCTTCAGATTTAATCGATGTTTAAAAATTTTCTTTATTTTTGACGAATCCTGCTGATTCGTTTATACATTTTATTGACGAAAATCTCCTATTAAAGTTTCAAATTCGTGCCCTTTTTGAAAATTTGCTGTTTTCGATGAACAGACTGTCGAAAACAAGACAGATTTGTTAAAAAATTATCAACGAATGTATCTCATGCAGCAAGTTTCTTTAAGAAATCATCACGACATATTAGTGCACGATGCCGCAGACTGCAGGGAATATTCGCTTGTTTTTGTTTTTAATATTGGTCTTAGTGAGCAACCTACGTGCGGTATGGTTTAAGCACGTACAGTGGCTGACGTCTCAAACTAACCTAACCTACAAACAGATTATTATTGGACTAGGCCAACACGCACCCATAGTGTATGAGCGCAGCTTACAGGCAAAAGTTGGAAACCGCTTGTTCTGTAGCCGCACGACAAGCTCGGCGTGTGATGTGGATTGTGCTTATAGCATAATATATTGTTCTACATTGACAGGCTACACGCCTGCAGCCCCAATTGTGTCTATAACATTAATGATGTGCCCATACACACTGCAACCAAAATTTTAGTGGAACCGCAATCAGATTACTTCTTTTTTAATACGTTTGACACACACGATGCAACTCAGCAACAACACCGCAAAAATCAGCTACTGCGACCAAAATATTAAACGATTTTAATTTTACTGCAAATTTAGTTGCAACCGTCAATGAGATGCGTAACTTCGACACTCGCTGCAACTTCATCGTAATAACCGTCAAATACTTCCAAGTTACACTTCCAGCTTTGCTTTGGTTGCAGCGTGTACGGGGCCCGTTATTTTGTTCAGAACAAAAAAATATGTTTGGTTAAACAGAAAATCGATACATCACCTACTTATCGATTTTTTAATTTTTTGCTTTGTAAAATTTCTGTTCAATACAACATCTATATCCATACCTTTATCTAATAGATCTAAAAGATTGAAATAACATTTGAAAGAATTTTTTTAAAATATACAAATCAAATAAATTTTAGCAATAAATTGAATTTTATATTATTTTTGCTTTTAATTACTAAAAAAACCGCAATTTTCTCAAAAATGTTAAGTTTTATGTTTATAATATTTTATGTTGATTTTATATGATTAAATACAAATTCTAAATGTTTGAAAAAACTTTAAAAATATATTTTATAATGTTGACTTTATATGATTTAAATACAAATTCTAAATGTTTGATAGTTTAAATCATACTTGATTTTAAATACAAATTCTAGTTGTTTGACAGTTTAAAATCGTTTATCGAGCTTAAGGTCAAAGTTAGAAACAATTAATTGTTCTAACGAATTTTTCTAAAGAAACAACAACAACAACAAAGTTTTTTCAATATGAAAGGAAAAAAACCACTAGCAAATTGATTTTATTGTACAATTTCTGCGTGCTAAACGCGTCATCAGAAATCTTTGTGATTGCCCGTGCAAGCGCGTAGACGCACTGCACCATCGGGGCGATGAGATTTTGAAGCTTCAATTTCTCATTTTTTCCCTTAATTTCATAATGCCACATTTGTTGTTGTATTTCTGTTTTACTTTAGTTTCTATGCCTATATTATATGTAGTCCAACAGCCTGCTGGAATTCTGCACTAACAAAGCATGTTTCGTTAGAACAATTAATTGTTTCTAACTTTGACCTTAAGCTCGATAAACGATTTTAAACTGTCAAACAACTAGAATTTGTATTTAAAATCAAGTATGATTTAAACTATCAAACATTTAGAATTTGTATTTAAATCATATAAAGTCAACATAATAAACATAGAGGTCATTTAGGAAAAAACTTTAATCAAATGGTAGAGCTCGACCAAACGGAAACAGCTGAAAAACAAAATCAGCAAAAATTCTAAAAACAACTTCAGTAAACATGCTTTGTTAGTGCAGAATTCCAGCAGGCTGTTGGACTACATATAATATAGGCATAGAAACTAAAGTAAAACAGAAATACAACAACAAAGGTGGCATTATGAAATTAAGGGAAAAAATGAGAAATTGAAGCTTCAAAATCTCATCGCCCCGATGGTGCAGTGCGTCTACGCGCTTGCACGGGCAATCACAAAGATTTCTGATGACGCGTTTAGCACGCAGAAATTGTACAATAAAATCAATTTGCTAGTGGTTTTTTTCCTTTCATATTGAAAAAACTTTGTTGTTGTTGTTGTTTCTTTAGAAAAATTCGTTAGAACAATTAATTGTTTCTAACTTTGACCTTAAGCTCGATAAACGATTTTAAACTGTCAAACAACTAGAATTTGTATTTAAAATCAAGTATGATTTAAACTATCAAACATTTAGAATTTGTATTTAAATCATATAAAGTCAACATAATAAACATAGAGGTCATTTAGGAAAAAACTTTAATCAAATGGTAGAGCTCGACCAAACGGAAACAGCTGAAAAACAAAATCAGCAAAAATTCTAAAAACAACTTCAGTAAACATGCTTTGTTAGTGCAGAATTCCAGCAGGCTGTTGGACTACATATAATATAGGCATAGAAACTAAAGTAAAACAGAAATACAACAACAAATGTGGCATTATGAAATTAAGGGAAAAAATGAGAAATTGAAGCTTCAAAATCTCATCGCCCCGATGGTGCAGTGCGTCTACGCGCTTGCACGGGCAATCACAAAGATTTCTGATGACGCGTTTAGCACGCAGAAATTGTACAATAAAATCAATTTGCTAGTGGTTTTTTTCCTTTCATATTGAAAAAACTTTGTTGTTGTTGTTGTTTCTTTAGAAAAATTCGTTAGAACAATTAATTGTTTCTAACTTTGACCTTAAGCTCGATAAACGATTTTAAACTGTCAAACAACTAGAATTTGTATTTAAAATCAAGTATGATTTAAACTATCAAACATTTAGAATTTGTATTTAAATCATATAAAGTCAACATAATAAACATAGAGGTCATTTAGAAAAAACTTTAATCAAATGGTAGAGCTCGACCAAACGGAAACAGCTGAAAAACAAAATCAGCAAAAATTCTAAAAACAACTTCAGTAAACATGCTTTGTTAGTGCAGAATTCCAGCAGGCTGTTGGACTACATATAATATAGGCATAGAAACTAAAGTAAAACAGAAATACAACAACAAATGTGGCATTATGAAATTAAGGGAAAAAATGAGAAATTGAAGCTTCAAAATCTCATCGCCCCGATGGTGCAGTGCGTCTACGCGCTTGCACGGGCAATCACAAAGATTTCTGATGACGCGTTTAGCACGCAGAAATTGTACAATAAAATCAATTTGCTAGTGGTTTTTTTCCTTTCATATTGAAAAAACTTTGTTGTTGTTGTTGTTTCTTTAGAAAAATTCGTTAGAACAATTAATTGTTTCTAACTTTGACCTTAAGCTCGATAAACGATTTTAAACTGTCAAACAACTAGAATTTGTATTTAAAATCAAGTATGATTTAAACTATCAAACATTTAGAATTTGTATTTAAATCATATAAAGTCAACATAATAAACATAGAGGTCATTTAGGAAAAAACTTTAATCAAATGGTAGAGCTCGACCAAACGGAAACAGCTGAAAAACAAAATCAGCAAAAATTCTAAAAACAACTTCAGTAAACATGCTTTGTTAGTGCAGAATTCCAGCAGGCTGTTGGACTACATATAATATAGGCATAGAAACTAAAGTAAAACAGAAATACAACAACAAATGTGGCATTATGAAATTAAGGGAAAAAAAATGAGAAATTGAAGCTTCAAAATCTCATCGCCCCGATGGTGCAGTGCGTCTACGCGCTTGCACGGGCAATCACAAAGATTTCTGATGACGCGTTTAGCACGCAGAAATTGTACAATAAAATCAATTTGCTAGTGGTTTTTTTCCTTTCATATTGAAAAAACTTTGTTGTTGTTGTTGTTTCTTTAGAAAAATTCGTTAGAACAATTAATTGTTTCTAACTTTGACCTTAAGCTCGATAAACGATTTTAAACTGTCAAACAACTAGAATTTGTATTTAAAATCAAGTATGATTTAAACTATCAAACATTTAGAATTTGTATTTAAATCATATAAAGTCAACATAATAAACATAGAGGTCATTTAGGAAAAAACTTTAATCAAATGGTAGAGCTCGACCAAACGGAAACAGCTGAAAAACAAAATCAGCAAAAATTCTAAAAACAACTTCAGTAAACATGCTTTGTTAGTGCAGAATTCCAGCAGGCTGTTGGACTACATATAATATAGGCATAGAAACTAAAGTAAAACAGAAATACAACAACAAATGTGGCATTATGAAATTAAGGGAAAAAATGAGAAATTGAAGCTTCAAAATCTCATCGCCCCGATGGTGCAGTGCGTCTACGCGCTTGCACGGGCAATCACAAAGATTTCTGATGACGCGTTTAGCACGCAGAAATTGTACAATAAAATCAATTTGCTAGTGGTTTTTTTCCTTTCATATTGAAAAAACTTTGTTGTTGTTGTTGTTTCTTTAGAAAAATTCGTTAGAACAATTAATTGTTTCTAACTTTGACCTTAAGCTCGATAAACGATTTTAAACTGTCAAACAACTAGAATTTGTATTTAAAATCAAGTATGATTTAAACTATCAAACATTTAGAATTTGTATTTAAATCATATAAAGTCAACATAATAAACATAGAGGTCATTTAGGAAAAAACTTTAATATATTTTATATTAAAAGCATAAGTATAAAAGTTCTGCTTATAATTAACTTTAACTTTAATATATTTGTTGCGAACACAAGCTATTTGATTTAATAAAATGGAAGCTTTTGATCAAAATTGATCAGCCAAAAGATTGCAATTTTTTCCAAAGACTGAAAAATTCTATGAACTCATATAAATATTACAGCAACAATGCTACGTTTAGCACGTAACGGTAGCGGAGTCAAAATTATGAGATTATCCTACGAAATATCAACAAATTTAGGATCTTCTGTTTTAGCGGAGCTGTAATTATCCAAATTTAAAATGTCTATTTTCATGTAAAAATACACTTAATCAACAGTTTTTCCAAATTCTAACTTTTGACGATTACAGCTCCGCTTATGTAGTGGTTTATATTTTATTATATAAAATATTTTTTATTTTATGTTGAGTAGTTCAGATTCTAGATATATAATACTAAACACGTACCAAAAACGTAAAACACCCTGTATATTGAAAATGTTATGTATATGAGAACGAAAATGTATAAAAAATTCAACAACTCCAAATCCAAATATTATATACCAAATGAAAGATAAATTTTCTAGGAATTCAATATCCATAACCCACAATAATAACGGTACTTTTGAGAAAAAAACGGTTTTATGTAAACAAAAATTTTACTCTAAGAAAGTACGTAGCTATAAAATGTGAAATACTCAACGGATTTCATTACGGGGCGTCTCGACAAGCAATAATTCATCGCTTTCTATCTGTCAAATTCTGTTGCAAACAATAGTTGCGTTTCATTCGCTTCAAAATAATCCAGATTATTTTTTTTACATGCAAAGCAAAAACAAAAATAATAATCCTATAACAAATAGGATTATTTTTGCTATCCATATAGATTTGTGATATAGCCTTTAAAAAATTTGAAACACAGGTGCCGCACCTGTATATTTTTATGAGCTGGCATTTCATTTTTTGAATTACTTATTTGTTTGATACAATGACTATTAGGTAGCCATGAGAGCTACCTATTTTCTCACGAGCTGTGACCATTGAATGTTAAGCAAAAGAAAACAAAACAAACCGCGTTTGTCACACACATTGGACGCATTCAGCGGAGCCAACAATTGCACTTAAATTATTTATATAATTGCATAATATTAATAGTTAAATTAAATAATTTAAAATTTTTCTGACGTTTAGAGCAAAACACATTCAGAGAAAAACATCGTTCACTAAGGTATCGCTACCATTTTTTTACACAACAGTTTTGAACGACACACATTCTCATGACACCCAATAGTTGTTGTATCATGATTACTTGTTTGATTTAAGATATACACATTAAAAATTTTGAAGAAAGATTAAAAAATACATCTCATTGCCAACTCCATCTTGGCAATCTATGTCTTGCAATTTTGCATGCCATGTATTGCCAAATACGGTAATTGAGTAGTCTCCATTGGCAATATTTGATGTTTGACAGATGGCATGCAATGAGTTATTGCTAGTCGAGACGCCCGTTTACTTAACATGAAGGCTTATTGCATTGTCTTTAAAATGCTACATCATTCATCTTAATCCGTCATATCATAAGAAAAATATATCAAGTTTCCTTACAAGATCAATGAAGACAAATATAAAAAACGAAAAAAAATCGATAAATCTATTTTTCCTTCGGCCAGTCCTATTTTTATTTAAAGTACTTCACGAATCCATTGCCAAATTGCGGCACCGCAGTTACCGTAATCTCCCCAAAAATTATATGTACATTATTTTACTATATATTTTAACTCTTGAAAACTATTATGACTTGAATGCTAACGGCATTCCTAAAGTTTGAACATAATTATGGCAATAAAATCGCTGTCGTAGAAAATTATATTTTAACGAGTGGCAACGCTTTTTATTTTGCTGGGATACCAAGTATATATATATTTATATAGACGGGCTTGATTACATTTCTATACTAAACTCACCAACTTGAAAAAACAAACCCAGAAACAAGGGGTTAAAAAACAATAGACTTTAATTAATCTTAAGTAAATTTTGTAAACAGGTTCAATCAGCCTTGATGTAGCCGTATATAATTATTCCGCATTATATATTTTCCACATTCTTCTATTATGCAGCAATAACTATTGCAAGTCCATTTATTTTTTTCGTTTTATGATATTTAGACCAGTTTCAGCTGGTGAAATATATTAACACACCAATGATTTTCTGTTAGAATGAATTGCCTATACTTTTTACAAATTGTCTTTGCTTAGCACAGCATGCAAAGAAAAGAGACAACAAGTTAACGCTGCGATAACTGCAATTACAGCACACAAACAATATTGCCAATAAGAACTTGAAGAAATAGTTATTTGAGAATTCATCTGCAATAATTTACGAATGAATCCATCTTTTTTTCACAACAATATTGTGGCTTATTTTACCTTGTAATGTCACTTAAAATGATTTAAATTTTTTGTCTTTTACACAAAAAGTGTTCTTTAGCTACTTTACACATTTTAATAGTTAATTAAAAGCTTTTGAACTATTTATTCAAATTAAAAGAATGCACTAATTTATAAAAGCATTAACAGTGAAAACGAAAACACTCGCGCACTTACACTAACAACGAACATGGACCAGCAAATATCAAACCGACCATCAACGATCAAAGACCAACGACGACGAATCGAATAAACACGCACAAGTGCATGCACAAACAACTTCCCTGCTTGGTACAATGATTGGCAACGCAACTGGTCGAAAAAAATTGCTGCTTTGTAGGGATGAAACTTATAGACAAGTTATGGAGGTATGGATATTTACACTAGACAATACAATAATGGTCTTCATGAAAGCTCGCATATTCGTATTTGCGCAAATTTAAATACGCGTTTCCATGAGCGCACCCTGCAGGTTACGAATGATAAATCAACTGTTGTACAAAGCTATGGTTGTACGAGGTTTACGAGCTGAAAATGTGTGTGAATTTTGAGAACACTGCGTAAACTTTTTGTATGGAAAAACAGAATAGCTGATATACGCAGTGAAAACTTGCGAGCTTTCATGAGGACCACTAATGTAAAATTATTTATATTATTATTAGTCCTGGCTAACACTCATCAAGACTTGATGGTCAAGTTTTGCATATTCCCTTTTAAACTTGGCGATTCAATTTACACTCGTTGAATAATTTAAAAACGCAACAGAGTGCTGAACGTCATTGCATATGAAGAAAGTGCATTACTCTTCCACGTAATCACTCCTATGCGCATATGTCCTTTTTCTATTTTGGATCGAATTCAAGTTAGAAAAAGCTAAATCCTCGAAATTCTATCCATTTTTAATTATAAAATATATAATAATTTTTTAAACTACACAGCTGTTCTTCCGATTAGCAACTAACCGGAACCTCAACTTGCCGTTAAATTAACCGGCACTTAAGACCTAACCGAATATTGAGAAAATGCGTTTTTGCTAACCGCCAGTTAAAGTTTCGATTAGTGCTTAACCGGACATTGAGAAAACGGCCCTAAGTCTTTTATAGTACTACATGATGAATAATCACTGATCATAGCAGAATTACCAGGTAGTGTTGACAGTTTTTATGAAAAACATAAGCTGTCAAAAAATTTACTCAAAGAGAGAGCTATTTCAATCGGCCATTGTCAATAAGTTAAAACATAACCAATAGCCGCAGGCATCAATCCACCTCTGGCAACGAGCTTCCTTTTGAGGCACTGAATAGAATTTAACATCACGAACTAAAAAGCTTTTCGCACAAATCACACACGATTTTTTTGCAACTTTCATGATTTTAAATTTTTGTTTGTTTATTTAAACGCACACAAATTCTTATTTGATTTTTATGATTTTAGTTTTTGACGCTTGCTTTCTTTTTCGCTTTCTTTCACTAACAGCTGTTTTTGACAGGCTATGTTTTCCTTTTGAAGAGAAAATAAGCAGTTGTCAACGCTACCTGGATAATTCTGCCATGATCACTGATTACAAGAATTTATTTAACTTAACTTAAATCAGAATTAAAATTAGATATAAATTTAATAACATGAATAAAACATATAATTTATGTATTAACATACAATTTAGTAAAATAAATTAAGTCTTATAGTATAAATATTGGTAAATTAGTTAAAGTAAAGGTAACAGCAGATAGTAAGATTTTGAATAGTAGATAAATTAGTAATGATTGTCAGGAACAGGGTTGCCACAGCAGAACAAATTTTTTCTACCACAAAAATAAAAAAATTTCACAAATGTTATCACAAAATATATGTCCACTCATTTTGTATACATATTTTTTTCTTAATTTTTTAAAAAATGCACAAGGAATATTCATGATTTAGTGCACTTGTCTGTGCAGTTGAGGACTTGTGCACTTTACAAAAACGAAACGATGCACGTACGTCAAAAATCTGCACAAGTACTTTTCTACTATTGCCTTAAGCTTGAGGACTTGAGCAGTTGTGCACTTGTGTGCATTGAAAAATGTTGACAGCTTTGAAATAGTGATGGTGGTGTGTTCACGAAAACTTAACTGCACAAGTCCTCAACTGCAAAGGCAAGTGCACTGAATCGTGAATACTCCTATTATATTTATTCCAGTTAAACAAATTAAATATTTTGCACTTTAAGGATTAATATCACATTTCAATCAAAATTTTCAGATAAACATAGATACATAAAAAATAAGAAAACCAGTCATTACTAAAATGAATTACCTTCTCTTCTTTTGGGGTGATTACGATTTCCGTGGCCCCTCAATTTGAAGGACTCTTTGAGAAAATAAGATTCGCCGAAGAATTTATCGATACATGGATTAGTTATCGAGATATCGATTTTTCAAAAAAATGTTTACTCAACGGAACCAATAATTAAATTCAGTTATATCTTTGCGAATATTTGTCCGATCTGAATGATTTAGGTGTCATTCGAAAGATATTTAAAATGTTTTTAATATGGAATGAAAAAATATGGTTCTGCCTTTTACAAAATGTACTTTTTCTGTAAAAGGAGCCAGATAGACTTTTATCAAAGGTTGTTTGTTGTATTCTGAAGTACATATTGATATTTTTCCTAATATTTATAAAAAAGTGGCTCTGCCTTTTACAAATAGCAAAATTATTTGTTTTATAAGACTTCTTTTAGTACATTTTTTGAAAAATCGATAACTCGATAACTAAACAATATATCGATAAATCACATATACAACCCAAATTTGAGATATCGAATAGCTCTTGAGTTATAGTTCGCACAGCCATGGAATTTGGTATTCGACCACAATTTACAGGTGCCGTTTTACTGATAAAATTTTATGGGCGTTGGAAAAGGGGCGTGGCACCTCCCATACAACTAAAATTTGAGATTTTGAATAGCTTTTGCGTTATAATTCGCACAGTCTCGGAATTCAGTATTCGACCATAATTTACACGTGCCGTTTTTTTATAACATCTTATTGGCGTTGGGAAAGGGGCGTGGCACTTCCCATACAACCCAAATTTGAGATTTTGAATAGCTTTTGCGTTATGATTCGCACAGCCTCGGAATTCAGTATTCGACGACAATTTACACGTGTTGTACAAAGACAATCTACACGGGGCGTGGCACCTCGCATACAACCCAAATTTTCTATATCGAATAGCTTTGGAGTTATAGACCGCACAGTCTCGGAATTCAGTATCCGAACTCAATTAACACATGAAGTTTAACTGATAACATTGTATGGAGTTTAAAAAGGGGGCGTGGGATCTCCCATACAACTCATTTGAGATAACAAATAGCTTTGGAGTTATAGACCTCACAGCCGCGGAGTTCAGTATTCGAACTCAATTTACACATGCAGGTTCACTGATAACATTTTATGGAAGTTTGGCAACGGGGGCGTGGCCGCAACGCGCCGGGTTTCAGCTAGTTTTTTATAAAGCGCACTTTTTTCCAGAAACTAATTATGTCTAAATCAGCGGTTAAATTAGTATTTTAAAAGCTTTCCAGTGTGAAATATTTCAAAATCAGAACCAACTAAATTTTGAAAATTTTTAAGCAGTGGTCTGTAGAAAATTCACAGTCCAATAAAACTTTTTGGGGTATTATTATTTACAAAAACTTTAATGCAGCCCTATTAAAATTCGAATCTGTGATTAAATAATTCTATTAAAAAAGAAAGCATATCAGATTTTATATTTTATTTTTTCAAGAAAGTGAGCGGAATTCGACAAAGACACTGTTAGAAAAACACTGTAGCTCCGTTAATATTGACACTAGGGTACCGAAATTTAGTACAGGTGTAGGCACAATTATTACAAAATACGGTAAAAAGGGTGTTATTTGACAAAGGGGAGTGGCAATGTTAGAAAAACACTGTATCTCGAATAATATTGACATAGGGGAATGAAATTCGTTACAAGAATGGGTAGAATTATTGCAAAACACGATAAATAAAGTGGGCGCAATTCGATAAAGGGCGTGTCACTATAAGAAAAATACTGTATCTCGAATAATATTGACACTAAGATACTTAAATTCGTTATGTATTTGCTAATTTAAGTTAAAGTCCTAAGTTCTAATTTTAGCATATTATAAAACTGTAAACAAAAATTTGAAGAATCTAACCACACTAAGCAGCATCTAAACAGACTAAAAATACACCAGTTTAAATTTTTTTAGGTTATCAGAGATAAAAATATCCAAAAATCCAGTCTTCGTTATCAAGGAATCCACCTTGTATATGACTATCCATATTGTATATAACTATCCAAATTGTGAATAACTATCCAAATTGTATATAACTATCCAAATTGTATATAACTATCCAAATTGTATATAACTATCCAAATTGTATATAACTATCCAAATTTAATATAACTATCCAAATTGCATATAACTATCCAAATTGTATATAACTATCCAAATTGTATATAACTATCCAAATTGTATATAACTATCCAAATTGTATATAACTATCCATATTGTATGTAACTATCCAAATTGTATATAACTATCCACATTGTATATAACTATCCAAATTGTATATAACTATCCAAATTGTATATAACTATCCAAATTGTATACAACTATCCAAATTGTATATAACTATCCAAATTGTATATAACAATAGTCAGTCAGTCAGGATAAAATGTTTTGTATCACTTAATTTCTTGATCGATTATGAATAAAAATTAACTTGAATATTAGGTAACTTTTTCTTAAACTTCCAATGCCGATTGTATTTGGGTTTTTAAATATTAAAGCAGATCTGTGACCTATTAAGGCAATTAGATACAGCACAGGCACATTTTTGGAATTCTTTTCAGAAATTTGTAGTTTTATTTTAATCTTTCTTTAATTTTATCTTAAAATTATAAATACAATTATGTATGCAGTTCCTTAAACGTATTTTAACGATTTTTTTTTTCAAATAAATAAAAGTATAGCATTTTTAATCATAATCCAAACTAGAATATATAGGTAAATATGTTTAGTATTTTCAAAATACGTTTAAAAAGATTACTATTTAATATATTGTATTTTGTTTGCGCTGCTTTAATAACTGTCGCGTTTTGTATATTGTTGTTTTATTATGTATCTTCTTGCTATTCTAATTCTTCCGGATTAAGATTAATTTTAAATAATTAGCGATGAGTGTCATGAATTGAAATTAAACTGCAATCGAGCAAAGTGCTAAACATTTTTCAAGTCTTTCAAAATTGAATATTTTTAAAGAAATATTAGAAAACAATTTAAATAGTACAAGCAATTGAAACATTATTCTATACAGATGGAATGAAGAAAATTCACCTTAGATATAAATGAAGGCTATTAAATTTGGGGAAAATTAAGAACGATTTTCAGTTCCTACAAATGTTCCGAAGCTGCATGTTCCAAAAGAAGTGGAAATTTTCGATTTGGTAATTGGATGTTGGCGAAGGATAGCGTACAACTTTGTTTGTATGCTAGTCAGTTGTATGGTACAGTAAACAAGGTAACATGAGAGAGGAAAAGAGCAAATCACGAGATACTAAACTGTTTTATGCAGATGCGTTTTGGGAAAATCGAAAGTTTTCAGTCAATCGTCTTTTTTCTTTTACTGCACCATGTGCATATTGATCAAGACGATATTGTGACAATCTAAAGATAACTAATAAATCAGACTTTAACACTAAGCCAGATCTTTAATCATGTTACACATTTTAAATGTTTTTAGAAAACAAAGTTATCATACGGTATCAAAGTATCAAAAACGGCTTGCTCTTCCACCTTCCAGAGAACACATTTCAATGCATTTTGATAGTTTGCTTTGAAGTTCCCACTCATTCTATTTTTTTATTCTTGTATATTGTGCCATGTTTTTTGCCAACCCATTCGAAAATTTCCTCTTATTTTTTAACATTCGTCTTATATTTATTCTCACGTTAGTCAACACATCTTGCAATTCTTTCGATTTAGAGATCAGTTCGAGGAGTTGGATCTTGTTCTCCTGCTGTTTCTTCTGACTGAACATTAGGAATTTCTACCTGTTCTTCAACGACATTTTCTTTGCCAGATCCATCTTCATCGGTCGATGTGCTTCGCTCTTGCGATTCAGTATCTGCAGTTTTTTTATCTTCGTTCTTTTCTTTCTTTACTGGCTTTGGTTTGGGCTTCCAAATTTTAATTTTGTTAACCAAATATTTTACTTCACGATCGAGTAGAGACATTTTGCCGGTTATTTCCTTGACGGTCAGGCGAACATCTTCAAAACGCTTCAGCTTCTTTTGAGCAGCACTCTCAGTTTTTTTCCATTGTACAGTTTCATCGATGACATTGTTGAGCGTGTCAATTTCTACTGCCGTGAAAATATCCTTCTCTGAGTTATTTTCTTTTGTTAGATTCTTGGCGGTATTCAAGAACTTTTTAGCTCCATCAATCATGCCATCTAATGCTTTTAAAGCTTCAGGTCTTTCTTCGTGCTCCCAGTGACGTGACATAAACACGTTCGTCAACTCTTTCAGATCTGCGAGACGTTTCTCGTACAAGTCTGGTGTTGGATTTTCAATATCATCATAGAGCCACTCGGAAATGGCTGTGCATTCATGCAAAATCTTTTGTTTTTCTTCGTCAGAAATGCAGCTGGCATAATCCTTTTCCTCGAGCTTTTGCTGAGTTTCAATAACATGTGATTCAAGAGCATTGAAAGCTGATTCTAAGCGGTTGCGCTCAAATTCTAAACTATTTATAGCTGTAAGCTTATCGAGTGATTTTTCGTATGATTCACCTAAAAGTGGGCTAGTGAATTGCACAGTATATTTGTGTGTTACTGGCTCCTTTATCGTTACGATCTTCACAGTTTCGTTCTTGGCGTTCGCTTTATCATTTTCATCTTTGTTGTCTTCAGTTTTGTTTGTGGAGGAGCTGTCGTCGGTGTCTTCTGCTTTTTTATCGCCATCAGCCTCGCTTGGTTTTTCATCGTTGTGACCATCTTTATTGCTGCTATCGTCGCCATCCTTTTTCTCGCTATCCTTGCCATCCTTGGAGAATAATTTGCTAATTGTGCTTCCCAGTTTGGCTAGTGTGCCTTCATCATCTTCCACAGTCTTTTGTTTCTCGTATACGTACTCAACACTTGACAACTTGAAGATGCCAGAGTCATCGAGTGCAAAGTGCGCTTTAATACCCTTCGATTCCAAGACATCATTTTTGTTTTTTTCTAATAGCTGCTTGACTTCCAGCAGCTCCACGTGCGAAATATTTAAACTACCTAAGTATGAAATTTCTTCGGTGGACAAGTGATTCAAGTCTCCGTAGTGGACGTAAAAGTCAAAGTCATCTGTATGTTTGTTAAAGGTTATCATCTTCTTTTGTGGATAAGCATTCATGTGCCCGAAAAGCAAGCGTTTCACCTGCTTGATTTCAGAACCATCACCAGCGTCACGCTCGAAACTGACTTGAATGGGAAAAACAACGGCATCTTTGATGACGAATTTCTTAACTTTGAAACCAGTGGCCAAGTCTGCTGCCTTGTAAACTGCACCCATTGTCGCAGCTTCATCGGCATTTAAACTCTTACCCAGCTCTTGTTGAATGGCATCCTTGATAATTTCCTGCACCTTGGGCACACGAGTGCCACCACCAAATATAATAACTTGAGAGATAACATCCAAAGAGAGACCAGAAGCAGCAATGGCCTGTGTTAAAGGCTTAGTGACGCGTGGCCACATATCAGCGCAGAGTTCCTCCAGCTTCTCGCGTGTCACTTGCAGTTTAAAGTCTTGATCTTCAAGCAGATTCTCGATTTGTGCATAGTGATCATTGTTAGCGGAGAGCACATTCTTAAGACGTCCTGCTTCCTTAAAGAGTTTAGCTAGAGCACGTGGGCTTTTGGTAACATCAGTGGTGGTCTTTTTCAAGGCATTAAACTCAGCAGCTAGATAATCACGTAGACGCAATTGAATTTCTAAACCGCCTAAAGTGCGATCATAACCTACGCCTAGCACCTGCACAACGGGGTTTGTCTCTTTTGTTTGCTTATCCTTTACCAGTTGGTAGCTGACCACAGCTGCAGAGGTCTTATAAGCACCCATATCATAGAAGATAAAATATTGTGCAGTCTCGTTTATTTCCGCTCGATGGAAGACGCCATAATTCAGGGCGACTGCTGTGTAATCGTTTATTAGTTGTAACACCTTCAAATTGGCTAATTGAGCCGAAGCTAAGAGCGCTTGGCGTTCAGCTTGTCCAAAGTAACCGGGAACAGTTAGAACACATTCCGTAATCAATTGTTGTGTTGATTCTTGGGCGAACTCCTTGGCTTTAACCAACATTTGTGCAATCAATTCTTCGACAGAGAACTGTTCAGTATCGCTATTCTTAAAAATAATCGTTTTACGTGTCTCATCGGCGACAAGATTGTAGTAGGGAAAACGTTCTCTGAAAGGTAAAAATTAAGGGTACGAAATATTATCTGTTTTAAGAATGAAGTGTGGAGATGGTAATTTTTTTAAATAAATTGAAAAAATAACAAAGATGATAAGCTTTAGATTTATATGATGGCTCTCGATAATGAGTGCTTTAACAATAAATTAAAAAATAAATAAAAACTTTTCATCAGCTAAATTTAAAAATAAAGGGGTTGATTGCATCATATTTGAGTATCATTGCCGTAATTACACATCTTCTGAATAAAAAAAATCACCTGTATAATTCCACAATGGGATTGTTGATCGTTTTGCCCAGTAAATCCAATATATAACCATATGATGCAGGTGGATCTCGAATCCCTACTGTGACTGCATCTTCACCAAAGCTGCGCACACCATCACGGAAAGCAAGTATGGCGGGAGTCTTACGCTTTGACTCTCGATTAAGGGCAATCTCCATGGGCACACCGGGCGAAATAACTCCCACTTTCATTGACTCAGTGCCTAGATCAACCGACATGACAGCAGCAGCGCGGCTGCCTTCAATCCAGCCACCCACAAGCACAATAAGACACACGGTAATAATCGACATGGTTGCACCATGCATGGACAGACCCATTTTTAATGAGTGCAAAGCCTTCCTTGCCTGCTTTGTTATATTCTTCAGCCGGCGTAGTAACACGATAACGTTACTGCAAGTTATGCATATAAAAAATATTGTAGGTTATAAGTCGCAAGCTTTCACTCTAAATTTTAGTGGATTTATTTTGTTTTACACTGAGACTTACCTTGTTGGCTACAGAACTTTTAATAACTTGCAATTTCTATTTTATTTTGATATCCTTGTGGGAATGGAAACAAAAGTGAACAAAAGTTTGCAGTTGTGTTTCTGGAAATTTTTCTACACTACCAGCTGTAGTTTTTTTTCGTTGCTGCTCTTCTCAAATGCTGGCCAAGTCGTGATAGCGCAAGAAAACGAACCGAAACAAGCACAAACCACTGACGTGTTCTTTTGCTGCTTCGTCGTGGCTCACAGCTGTGTAGCAATCATTTAATAATCGGCGAAAGGTTTATTATGTATCTCTTCACACACTCGTTTATCACATCGATCGTGTACGTGTCCGCTTTTTGTTTGGCAAAGAAAATTCTCGCAAGTATTGGGGAGTTGTGTGCAGTGTTGCCAGAAAAGGGAACTCTTCCCGTTTTGTTGGAATTTTCAAACCAAAAGGGAAAACGTGAATAACACTCTTAAAAACGGGGAAAATGGAGTTGACCGAGTTTTTATGCAAAAAGATTAATTCGTCTCAAACTCAGCAAATTATGTTATGAATTTTTTAACATCTTGTTTAAATCAGGGCTGGGCATTCTAACACAGTCAAATTTAATTTTGTCTTGTTAGCATTGGTGCCACTCTCGTATAGCGCACACTGAGCGAAATAGTTGCCACAATTATCTAGATTTGCAAGTCTGTATGTTTATACCTCCACACATACTGTTATATGTGTTTATTTTGTATTTTATATTTTTGTTTTTGGTCATCGGTATGGTTCATTATGTCTTCTATGTCAACATCAATGCTCCAGCATTTTATTTTAGTAAATAAATTATATTAGGTTACTTGCAGAGGCAAATTAAACATTCTGGTTCCCCAGAAAGATACTCTGCGGAAAAGAGACCAAATTCCAATTGATATTAAAAAATTTTAGTATGTTTGTTTTTTTCTTATTTTAATATTATAAAAGCTTAATATATTCGAATAATTAAAATTATAAACTCAAAAAATTACTTAATACAAATAATATAAATTAATAATGCAAATAATCTTAATAGGTAATGTGTATGAATTATATTAAACCTTCATATAAATGGCATGAAATTCTAAGAAATAAAAAATACATGCATTGTATTAAAAATCTACAAATAATAAAGTTAGTTTTTTAAGAGTGTACATAAAATATCCGATATAGGTCTTCACAGCATCACTGTCAGCGAACGACTGAATTACATTATCTTCTGTTGTGAGCTTTGTGTACTTGTGAAAAGTTACGCTCAGAGAGCGCTCAGTGAGCTATGGGGCGCCAAGCGCTGATTTAAATACATTTTCAAATTATCTGAGTCATCTTGAGTTTTAATTTACTTTTATTACTATTTGAATTAGCCTATGTATTTCACTTAAATGAGTTAGGATTGTAATCAGCTGTAAACAGGGACCGTACCGGTTATGGTTTTTATCAAAAAAGTCAGATATTAACAGTTATCGTTTAACTTTTATTTTTTCCGACAAAAATACTAGTTATTTAATGGCTTTTATTTTTTCGGGCAAAAATAACTGCTACTTTTGACTTTTATTTTTTTGGTCAAAAATAACAGTTATTTTGTGCCTTTTATTTTTTCGGTCAAAAATATCAGGCAATTTGAATTTTTTTAAAGGCCACTTGAACGCCAAAAAAAGTTTTATGCAATTTTTATCGTCTCATCAGCGCTCACATTTTGAGCTATAAAACTTTTTAGTTTTTAAAGTTTTTTATTCAGCCTTTGAAAAAATAAAAATTGCCTGATATATTTGACCGAAACAAAAGGCACAAAATAACTGTTATTTTTGACCTAAAAAATAAAAGTCAAAAGTAACAGTTATTATTGCCCGAAAAAATAAAAGGCAAAAAATAGCAGTTAATTTTAACTTTTATAGTAACAGCCAAAAATTTAAAAGGTGTTTAATATTCGCGAGGCTGCTGCCATTACAATAATTATGGTATATTTAAAAAAATTCCTCCGGTAACTTTTTCGTTATGCCTTTTTCATCTGAAAATTGTAAAATAACAGTTATTTTTGGTCCCTGGCTGTAAATTCAAATGTAATTTGTTCTGTCTAGGGTCATTTGATTTATTTCCTTGACAAACTATGTACAACGGATAAGTAAAACTGAGAGCTTTTAAAATATTTAATTTTTGGGAAGAAGGTGGAGCACTTAAACTTTCCGCAATTGTTAATTCTATGGCTTTGAAAAACAACACGTATCCTTTATTGATTACGTTGTGTTCCTATTTTCCTCATTAATAAAAAAAAATTAAAAAACTAGTAAGGAATTATCTTCGACTAGGCTGAAGTTAAAATACCCACATGGACGACGATTTTTCCAAATTCCATACCGAATGTTTATATTGATTAAAGTTTTCTATATGACCTTGTTATTTATTATGTTGATTTTCTATGATTTAAATACAAATTCTAAATGTTTGATAGTTCAAATCATAATTGATTTTAAATACAAATTCTAGTTGTTTGATAGTTTAAAATCGTTTATTGAGCTTTAGGTTAGGTTAGAACATAATAACATAAGCATAAAAACTAAAGGAAAGCAAAAATACAACAACAACAAAATATGAAAGGAGAAAAACTGAGAAATTGACACTTAAATCTCATCGCCTCTGTGGTGTAACAGGCCAGTAGCAGGGCCGAAATTGCAATAAAATCAGCTTGTGATGTTTTCCTTTTCATATTGAAAACGTTGTTGTTGTTTCTTTGTAAAAATTTGTTAGATCAATTAATTGTTCTAACCTAACCTAAAGCTCAATAAACGATTTTAAACTATCAAACAACTAGAATTTGTATTTAAAATCAAGTATGATTTAAGCTGTCAAACAATTAGAATTTGTATTTAAATCATAGAAAATCAACATAGTTTATATTAATTGTTAAAGGTTTTGTGCTAAATTTGAAGTCATTAGATTAATTTTTGCGAAATTGAAAGAGATTTACCATTTTGGTGAACTCGTTTTGTAAAAATGCTCATAAAAGGTTAAAGTTTACGTGCAAAATTTTAAGTAATTAGATTAGTTTTTGTGGAATTGAAAGAGATTTTACAGTTTTGGGTAAGTCACTTTGTAAGGGAGGTAGGCGTGGTTTTCATCCAATTTTTACAAATTTCATACTCAAAGTTTATAATAAATATTGAAGACGCTGTGCAAAATTTGAAGTCATTATATTAATTTTTGTGAATTTTAAAGAGATTTTGCCATTTTGGTTAATTCACTTTGTATGGTAGGTAGACGTGGTTTTCATCCCATTTTTACAAATTTCATACTCAAATTTTATAATAAAAATTAAAGACGCTGTGCAAAATTTGAAGTCATTATATTAATTTTTATGGATTTTAAAGAGATTTACCGTTTTGGTCAAGTCATTTTCGAACTTGACATTCATTTTTTAATAAAAAGCTTATACATTGAATTTCGTAACGATAGCTATAAAATGACGGCTGTTATCGTGACCACAAACGGACAGACGGACATGACTAAATAGACTCAGGAGGTGATGCTGATGAATAATATATATACTTTTCGATACCGGCCATGCCTCCTTATCAGCGTTACAAACGGAGTGACCCTATTACGTTTTTTAAACGTGTGGGTATAATTAATATCGACTTAGAATATAGGTCACTGAGAAATATTGATTGATTAAATATACTAGCACAATATGTGCAAAATTTATAGCAAGTGAAATATTTCCAAAATTTAAAAAAATTATACCGTTCATGTTTCTCTTCAGCATAGCGGTGCATGCGCTGAGAGCTTTTTTCTGCTATAAATTTAAATACAACTGATATAAGAAATCAGTTAGAAAACCATATCGGAAATGGTATTTTACACCCCAAAATACGTATGAAAAATCAAAACTGCGTAGAATTTGAAATCGAAAGGAAGTTTTTGCAGTACAAGCAATATGTACCAGTAAAAATATGATATATCCTTTTAAAGAATATTTTTAATTGCATTACCAAGGTTTGTATTTTTATGATTTCTAGTTTAAATAACACACTAAACCTTTTTAAATAGGGGAAAAAGGGGAAAATGTTAGAGGAAGATCTTGAAAAACTTTTTGAAATGCATGAACAAAACGGGAATGATCCAAAATCTGGCAGCACTGGTTGTGTGGCCGAAACACCGAAAACGTCACATTAGCAGCTGAGAGCTGCTGGTAGCAGTAAGGAAAAGCAGTTCAAGATGTGTCGGTAGTGCAGTAGAAAATTAATGATTGGGACTATAACACGTTAAAATAATTTTCTTTAAAAATAGCTTTTCAGTTTTTTCTGCACTGTTTAAGAAGTTTTGTTTTTTCGTTCCATTCGAAATGAAAGGAAAGCTGAACTAAACCATGCATTTTTAAATGGTATAATTTACCCGACGCAGTAATAAGCTACGATACCATTTCATTTACCCTTGTTTTACAGGAATTTTTCTTCAATACTTTTACACTCAAAAAATTTTGTGTGTAAATTTTACCACAAACTGCGTCCATTCTAAGAATATTTACGTAGTTTTCAGTCACAAATAGGATTCGTAGATTGGGCGTAGTTTGGGACATATTACAAATATTTTATTCATATGCGTACAAAAATAAGTGTATATTGTACGGATAACAAATGTATATTTTACGATTACATTTGTTACATTAACTAATAACGAAAAACAAAACATTCTATCTGAGCTGGGATTTGAACCACGATTTTTTAGCTTACGGGCTACGTACTCTTTCAGTAGACTACGGCCACCTTGCAATCATACATTCCTTATATTCGGTAATTGTTCAACAAATCAGGCAGATTTCGGTTCTAAATTTTTAAACTCAACTAATACTTCGCACATTCTACGAATAATGCGTACCGTACCTACGAATGAACTTTTTCTACTAATATTAATTTTAATTCGTAAATAATACGAAGCCATTAGTAAATACTACGAATGTAATTGAAGAAATTACAAAATTATTCGTATGAGAAATTGAGGGTTAATAAGGAATGATATCCCTATCTGTCGAAGATCATTCTTCGGAGCAACAGATGGTAAGGGACGATAAGAAAATTTATGTTTTAAAGCAACTAAACGCAAGAAGAAAACAAATTAAAATAAATTTAAAAACCTAAATGCTTTCCCAAAACTCGGCTTAAAAAAGTCGTTTTATTGCCATAAAGATCCAATTTGGATAATTTTTTAATTTTTCGTAAACTTAATATAATTGCTAACAATCTTGCAGCATTTAAATTTAAAAATTGCAGCAATCTAGTCGAGGGCAAAAATTCTAATTCAAAAGCGAAAAAAATTAAGAAATTCCGAATAAAGTAGGCTAATTTTAGATCAAGCACTAATTTAAAAAAAAAAATCTGATGGCAAATTATTGTTAAGAAAACGCTTTTACATTAGAATATTTTATGGTCAAAAGTTTTTTAATGACTAAAATTTAAATAGGAAACTCGATTTGAAACATTTATTTTATAATTCTTCAAATTCACGTTTTTTAACAGGCGTCCACTCATTTTTAGAAATTTCTGAATTTTTTTGCGTCACGCGCTTACATTACATTCAGAATTCAGAATCAAGCTGTGCAGGGAGGTTCTGGAATATGTTTAGAAAATTAATGGAGCCCAAAACCCATCTATACCTAATAATTCATATGAGAGGTATGTTTAGTAACTTTAAACCAAACTCGATTTTAGTAACTTGCATGCTGCTAGAACTGATGCATGTTGAAAAAAGAAATAAGACAGTTGATGTCCATGCGGGGAACATTTTAAGAAAAGCGACAACTCTAAAGGCTTGATTACCCAAGCGTAAGGTAACGTAGCGCGACGTTGCCAATTGTCAAGCTAAAATCTGTTTAGGCTGTGTGCGAATTGATCTAAATGCCACCTAAACTAAATAGTGTCGAAAAGGCAGTGCTTCCTAATTTAGGAAGTATTTAGGTAGCTCGAGAATTTCCTAAATTATTTAAGAAGAACTGCCTTATCGACCCAATTTAGTTTAGGTCGCATTTAGATCAATTCGCACACAGCCAATGATAAATGTGTACAAGTCGTTACCGAAATCGTAACGTGGCATGACGCAGCGTAGAAGTCTGTAGAAAATAGATTTCTACGCAACGTTACGATTTTTGACAGTTCGACAGCTGTGTTACAAGCGAAAAATTCAGCCTAACCAAAAAACATTTTAATGTCGACTCTAAATTTAGTGTGAGTTTTTTTGACTTTATTTCCATAGAATTTGTTGTCAAAAAGCTTACACTAAATTTAGAGTCGACATTAAAATGTTTTTGGTTAGGCTGATTTTGTTTCGTTACGCTTGGGTAATCAAGCCTTAAGTCTTAATTTTTACGGATTTTGTGCATTCTTACCTACTAAATCCAAATCTGATAAATTTCAGGCAGCTTGCAATTGGTTTATGAGTTATAGGCCTCCAAAACTGAAAAAACTATCAAAAAATCTTACTGGTTTTATTAATTTGAAAAAAAAAATGTTGGGAAGTTTTTGTATTTGAGACCTCACATTATTTAATTTACTTAATTACCAAGAATATTTGTTGAAATTTTTTTTTAAATTACATGAAAAAACATTAAATTTGAAAATGTTTCGGGCATGATACGAGACAGATTTTTACCCCATCTTTGAAACAGATATAATTTTCTTTTGCGTACAAGCGTGTTTCAACCGGCGCACAGTGGTTTAATCCTATGCAAAGTTTGGAAAAAATAGAAAGAGTCGTCGTAGAGCAATAAAATATGGTACATAAGTTGGAATTACCTCTATTAAATTTTTGAAATCCACCCATCTGAAGTATATATTTTGATTAAAAAAATTTTCCACGCCCATCTTTTTATACGATATTTGCATAGCATTAAGATGGAGTAGTCGTATCCCAATAAAATTGGTATATGCATAAGATGAAATGAACTATATATATAAGAGCACTTGCAAAAAATTTTGCAAATCCGCCTACAAACACGTCTACCTCCCATATAACACAAAAATTTAAAACGATATTTTTCTCTTTATTGCAGCTATATCAAAACAACTCAATGAAGAATATAAAATATATGTGTGTATTTAAAAAAATTTCCACGCTCACCTCCCATACAAATACATATTTTTCTTATTATGTAATATTAAGGAATTTCCTTTATAATTAAAATAAGAAAAAAAAGGACAAAACAAAAATATTACATATTCTTTATGACAATGTGTGCAGTACGCATATGTGTATAAATATGCATTCACTCTTTTGTTCGTTAAAACCAGGTTAGCAGCTAGTAGCAGCCAATTTTTTTAAATGCTTACTAAAAGCCTACAGTTTAAGATTTTTATAGTTAGAAACCGTCGATAAGTGTCGATAAATTAGTTCTAGTCCACCACACTTTGGAATCTGGGAAAAAACATGGTCTTAATAAAATTATTAAAAAAAAAACACAAAAATAAAAAAAAATTTATACATCATTAATAAAAATGTTTTTTAGATACATCACAATATTGTATATAAAAAGATTTAAGTGAATACAAGCAATTATTTCGGAGCAGTTCCTACCGGAATCCGTCTTAAAATCATGGCTGTTCTTGAGAGGAAAAATTTTGCCGACATTCACCGCTCGTCCACACAAAAATTGAGAAGACTTATCTTAGATTTTTTTTAAATATGTTATTGAAACATTTCTAAACTTAAATTAAAAAAAACGAACAAAAATTACAATATGAAAAAAATGATTTAATTCCACTTTGAAACCACTGTGCGGCGTAGCATGATAACAAAATTAGTACCAAATATCTCAGAAAATAAAATTATATAGGCTACATTTTCTTTATGTGCATTCTAGACTTCTTTATGCCTTTACCCCCCTCCCCCCTTAGAACAAATCCTGCGGACGCTCTTGAGTGTTTTAATAACGGAATAACCGAAAGTGCGAAGCATAATGCCAAAAACTTTAAGGCACATTCAAGTCTGCTCTTTTTTCCTTTCCTGATAATTCTCTCACCAACAAACTCAAGACTTGACGAGTGTAAGCCGGCACTAAAAGATCTGTTCAAAAAACATATATATCTTTGACATTTCCAATAGATCTTAAAAATTGACATCTCATTTGAAAGGTAATTAAATGACCTCATTATCATTATGGTAATTATGATATGCAATACAAATATCATTGCAAGAATATTTTAATTTTTTAAGCAAATTTATATCATATATAAATTTTTTTAATTTCGTTATTTTCTATTAAATTTTCGTTATTAACCCTCCGTTACTAACGCTATTCGGAGTAACGTCATTACTAACCTGCAGGCCTGTAGCCAGACTAAGAAGACAGAGGGGACAGGCATGAATTTGGGGGGGGGGGGATTTTTGTTTTTTCATTTAAACAAAAAAAAACAACAATTTTTTAACATGTGAAATGAATACATTACACATATTTATTAAAAAACAGTTAATTTGATAATATTTACATGGATATGTAGATCTTTTTATACATGAGATTAATACATAAAAAATAATAATATTAAAATTAATTCAGGACTTTGTAATAAAATGAAGGTAAAAATACAAGATTTATTTAAAGTGGTTAGAAATATAAGAAAGAGTAGCGAAATGGGCTAACATATGTATAATAGCGCATTCTTTTCTGGAAAAAATTCTACTTTTTTTCTGACCTCTTCAAGAGTTCTGCATTTTTTCCGTTCTTTTCTAAAAAAAAATGTTGACCTCAAAATAAATCAAAATAAAATAACATTTTGACCGTAAAAGTATAACAAATACAGAATTTTCTGACCTGTAAAATTCGGCGGTTCTGCATTCTGCTCTCTAGTAATACCAACATAAAAAAAAATAATTTTGACAGTAATATCATATGCTATGACAATTGTGAGAAGCAAAATGTTCCAATTTTGAAAATTTTTTTAAATTGAATCCAAAACAATTTTGATTAAAGTGGTTACTTTTAATAAAATTTTACAGCTCGATGAGTATTTCTTAAAAATTCCATGAAGTACCGCACTATACATAGCCTCAATCGTAAATAAATCGGAATTCAAAACAACAGTGCAGCCAATATCAAATAAAAACTAGTAAGGAATTATCTTCGACTGGGCCGAAGTTAAAATACCCCCATGGCCGAATTAAAGTCTTAAGCAAACTGTTAAATATATTTAAAGAGATTTTCCCGTTTTGGTTAAGTCACTTTGTATGGGAGGTAGGTGTGGTTTTCATCTGATTTTTAAAAATTTAATACTCAAAATAAATATTAAATATTTAAGACACTGTGCGAAATTTGAAGTTATTAAATTGATTTTTGTGGAATTTAAAGAGATCTTACCGTTAGTCACTTTGTATGGGAGGTAGGCGTGGTTTTCATCCGATTTTGCTCAGATTCGAACTTGACCTCCATATTTGCATAAAAAGCTTATATTTTGAATTTCGTTATGATAGCTCAAAAATTACGGCTGCTATCGTGAACACAGACGGACATGGCTAAATCGACTCAGGAGGTGATGCTGATCAGGAATATATATACTCTTCTATACCGGCCACGCCTCCTTATCCACGCCTCCTAATCCACGCCTCCTTATCGGCGTTACAAACGGAGTGACAAAATTAATATACCCCCCATTACGTTTTTTAAACGTGGGGGTATAAAAAAATGCTGCATTTTTTCCGTTCTTTTCTCAGCTCAAAAGAAGTCAACATTCTTTTAATTCAGGTCAGAATCTAAAAAATTCTGCATTCTGTGAGGTCAGACTTTTTTTCAGTAAAGAATGCGCTATTAGACATTTTTTAAGTAAAACAAATAAAAAAATTTAATTAACCCGCATCCGTCGTTTGCATCAAATTGATGCAAATTTTTTATTCAGATTTATATATTAAGAACAAACATGCATGTTTTGATTAAAATCTTTTGCTTTTTTAAATTTTTGCTAGAACTAAGATTTGCAGTTTTTTCTTATTTTAAAATTAATAAACATTCATCATGCATAAAAAATGTAAAAATTAAAAACATTTCAATGAATTATATATTCTTTTTGTATCTGCATCAAATTGGTGCACAACGTGCTTTTCATTTCTAGAAAGTTCCTATGGATGCGGGTTAAAAAATTATTAAAATTCAAATCTTATTTTTTGGTAGCAAATGTTGGCGACCCAGTAGAAATTTTAAAAATTGTAACAATTTGTCTGAAATGTTTTGTTAAACATATTTCATATACATGTTCAAGTCATGAATGAGGTGAATGTGTATTTTTTTTTGTTATTTTAAACTAAACTAATTTTAAAGCAATAAACAAATATATCAACAAAATGCATATTTATTATTCATTTAAAGTTTTTCATTGTCTGATTTGGCCAGGGGGCTAACGGTTGTAGTAGGGGGGCATTTCCCCCTTGCCCCCTGGCTACAGGTTTGCTAGCCTGGGTGTAATCCACCCATAAATTTTAATTCATTAATTTGTGAAAAAGAACGCTTAAACAGTAAAACGGTTCTGTCTTTATTAATTTCGTATATTTTATTATTCTATTAAACATAAAATTCGTCCAGTTTAATTAATATTTAATTTTAATAAAAATATATCAAAATAACGTTAATTAGAGAACTTAAAAAAAACAAATATCATAATGGTTTGAATAATTTCACATTCTGAGGTCAAATTATTTGCCACGTTCTTCGAGAGGGCCAATTTGAAAAGTTAAAAGATGTATAAAAAAAGATTATCTATAAAAATTTTTTTTGCAATGAAAATTTTTTAAAATATTGACCTCTAAGTATTTGTTATAATTGAAACATTAGCCTCTCATGGCACAGCAGCGCAAGCATCGTAAATAAGCGGCTAGCACATAGAATAAATGTCGATTATGCAAAACTTAGTCACATAGTCAAAATAAAGTAATCAAAGGAATTCTTGGTCAAAGAATTATACAATTTCACATTTGTTTTGCCAAATCGTCAAATGCATTGAAGCATACGCTGAAATCAAAATTAAATAGAACTTCTATGTTTATCTATCCAGAGATGCATTTCTGTTTTTATCTGAGCATTGCGATGCATTGCCATGTTGTGTATAATTAGATACACGTAAATTCTTTTAAACAGGTTTCTATGTTACCCTTGTTAAACCATGTCTAATTGGACCATTACAAAAGAAATTGAATGATGCAATAATTGCATATTATGACAAAAACCTTATTCAAATGTTAAAATTTTTTGTCAAATGGCTAGTCAAATACAATAGAACAATATTAAATGTTCCGTTAAAATTACAACGAGAAATTCGACCATTTCCACTGGGCTAAATCTAAATTCACAGCGTTGAGAAAGATGAGATGAGATCTTGCAAGCACAAACAAGTCCGCATTCTTAAAAAAATTTTTCTATTGATTTACATAACGTGATGAAATCGTCGAAGCTGTTTAAGTCGAGCAAAGGTTTAAGTCTTTAATTTGAATTTCCTGTGTTGCTCAGGCGAGGTTTTTTTCTTTAAACGTTTTTTATTTTACTTGAGAAACAAATCACACGTTTATAGTAAATAATATAACATGCTTACTAACGTGGATGTAAACCACCCGAAATTCTTGTTCCTCCATTACTAACGTGGGTGTAAAACACCCAGACACTTTTTGAAATGAGTAATTTTTATTATTTAGTTTAAAAAACAGTACTAAATTTTGTTTTAAAATATAGAAAGATATACAAAAAGAAATTACATTTGAATGTTCGCACCATTAAACTACAATAATTTTTTTCCATATATCATAACTTATGGGTATAATCCACCCTGAGTTAGTAACATACATGAGCACACTGCAGTAAATATTTACTGCATAACTAGAAGCAGTAATCAGTAAACTTTTACTGATAATGAAATTCAATTTGCATTACCAGTAAATTTTTACTGATTACTGGAAAAAATTGCAGTTAAAATAAATTTTTACTGATTACTGGAAAAAAATTGCAGTACAAATAAATTTTTACTGATAATGAAATTCAATTTGCATTACCAGTAAATTTTTACTGATTGCTGAAAAAATTTGCAGTAAAAATAAATTTTTACTGATCACTGAAAAAAATTGCAGTAAAAATAAATTTTTACTGATTACTGAAAAAAATTGCAGTAAAAATAAATTTTTACTGATTACTGGAAAAAATTGCAGTAAAAATAAATTTTTACTGATTACTAAAAAAAATTGCAGTAAAAATTTATTTTTAATGATTACTGAAAAAATTTGCAGTAAAAATAAATTTTAACTGATTACTAAATAAAATTGCAGTAAAAGTAAATTTTTACTTATAATGAAATATCATTTGCATGATAAGTAAAATTTTTACTAGTTACTGAAAGTAGTAATCGGTAGTTAAAAATCAATGTACAAGCACTAACGGCCAGTTTTTCAGTACGAATTTAAACTTTAGTCAAATTTAACCTAGCTTAATTCACCAAAATAAGACGTTTAACCTCGGTCTAGCTTGATATTCTAGCATGAAGTTAAATAGACTTCAATTATCATATAATGTATTTTTGTTTGACTAAAGTTTGAAATCGTGCTGAAAAACTGGCCATAAATGAAATAAATAATTTAAGAAAATTAATGCTCTTTACACATGTATTATATATGTATATTATTGTGTATGTAGATATGTTTATACATGTATGCACATTAGAAATTTTGATACATGTATGCACATTAGAAAAACATTACAAATTCTGAAAAAAAGCTGTGCGGACTTTCGTAAATAGATTTTGTTCTCAATTATAAAATATGAATGTATGAATGTATGTGTATGAATCTATTTACGAAAGTCCGCACAGCTTTTTTTCAGAATTTGTATATGCTGTAGTGGAGAAAAAGTCTTGAAATTACATGTATTTTACGAATTTCGCTGAGCCAGAATTTGACCCGCCCTAATGCACATGTATATACTTATGAAAAAGCTACACGCTGTTAGCTTTTCTTAAAACTAGCATTTCAAAATTATCATCGCTGAGTTTTTGCCTTCTGGAACGATTCACAATCCCAGCGAATGAAAATAACCGTTCTACAGGTGCCGATGAGGGTAATGTGGTATTATATTTCAGAAAAACATTTTTTATGGCTGGATGGTTTCTTAGACAATTTGTCGTTGTGTCTCGATCGACGAGGTATAAAATTGTTTCTTGGAGATAATTTCCCGAGTCATTGGAAACACATTGTGTGCTAACTTCTATTGAAGGAGATGAACAAATTCATACATTAATGCAAAAATGTAAAGTAAAGTGTAAAATCATTACCATTATCCCCAAAATCAAGAAATGATTTTTGCGGTGTCTGCGTCAGAACACGAGTTTCGGCATCGGCTATTTTGCCATACTTCATCACATAAGTGCTGAACATTTTTTTTACTTCTTCTTCTTTTTGTGTTGTTCTAAAAGAGCTTTCAAAAATCGCAATTTTATGTCAGGAACACATATAGCTGCAATAACAGCATCCCAAGCTGCAGGCTGTATCAGGAAATATTTTTTTGAAAGCCACAGCAACCACAGATGGTTTTATGTTTTTTCCACGTGTTTTTTATGTGGCTGCATTGATCAGTGGATAGTGCGTTTTTTAGTAGATAGTTTTTTAGTAATCAGTCAACAATTGTTTTAACTGCCGTTTTTTTCAGCAATCAGTAAAAACTTTATTTTGCTTCATTTCATTTAAGTAATTAGTGAAAATTGATTTTTACTGCAATTATTTCATATAATAAGTAAAAATTTATTTTTACTGCAATTTTATTCATTTATCAGTAAACATTTTTTTTTACTGCAATTTTATTCAGTAATCAGTAAAAATAAATTTTTACTGCAATTTTTGCAGTAATCAATTTTTACTGCAATTTTTTCAGTAATCAGTAAAAATTTATTTTTACTGCAATTTTTTTCAGTATTCAATAAAAATTTACTGGTAATGCAAATTAAATTTCATTATCAGTAAAAATTTATTTATACTGAAATTTTTTTCCAGTAATCAGTAAAAATTTATTTTTACTGCAATTTTTTCCAGTAATCAGTAAAAATTTACTGCTAATGCAAATTGAATTTAATTATCAGTAAAAATTTATTTGTACTGCAATTTTTTCCCAGTAATCAGTAAACATTTATTTTTACTGCAATTATTTTCAGTAATCAGTAAAAATTTACTGGTAATGCAAATTAAATTTCATTATCAGTAAAAATTTATTTTTACTGCAATTTTACTGGTACTGCAAAGTGCCCATCTATGGTTAGTAACGGAGGGTTAAGGATGTGTGCAAAAACAACTATATTGATCGACATTTCTAAATTATCAGCGGGATTCACATGGTCCTACATGTTGTCATGAATTGTAGGACAAGCCTTGTATTTGACCGTGCTAACGCTCGATATAGTCGACTGACAACATGTTGTCTTGAATTCAAAATGTTTTGAATTCAAGGCCATCACACCAGGCGTGACAACATGTAGGATCATGTGAAACCCGCTATTGAAAGTGTGTTGGTAATGCAGTGCTTACTTTTAATTTAAAAACTTTCGGGCAGATTTTTAAGGACTAATTTTTTTGGAACAAAATGTGAGAGTTTAAAATTGTGAAAGTGAATTGTGAAAGTGAAAGTGAATTGTGAATTGTAAATAAAATCATAAAATTTATGTATTTAAAGCAATATTTTACTTTTTATATCAGTAGGTAAGTAACTATATGAATTTATATATATGTTCTGAAAATTCTTTGCGTATATTGCAAAAGTACTTGGCGCAATTTCGTTCAATTAATAGCTGTTATATAATGATTACTAATCGTATACATTGGAAATTTGATATTTTTTTAAAAAAGGTGAAACAATTATTTAAGTACAATTCTTTTCTGTTTGTAATTATAACACCGATTTTGATGTAATGGGTATCAAATGATTCGTATGAGTTCAAGGGACTAGAATTTCATTATATTTTGACAAATTTTTCACTGAAATGCCAGAAATTTCGTTAGTTAATCTTACAAAAACACTTACAAATCAGTATTTGGTACATGTTCATATCAAAATTTTAACAATTTTTACAAAATCCCAGAATATTGGTTTTGAACTGCGTACTCAACGAGAAAAAGTCAATGGAATCATCCTTTCGTCAAATAATCCTCGCTCTACCCTACTTACAGTAAATATACTTAAAAGTTTGTTTTTAGATAAAAACGACTTATAGACCCGAGAAACAATTTGTGTCCGTATCAAACTACTCAGGAACAAAAGTCCAGAGCATCGGACTCAATTTTATTTTTAAAAGCTACGAGTAGTAACGAAAAACTGCGAAGTTTATGAAAAAAAATTAATTGCAAATGTAAACAGCTTCAGCGAACAGGACCCGAGAAAAAAATGATATATTGTGTCAATAAAGTAGCTGGATATGTATCGAAACTGGCCTGAGTTTTAACTATAATGAATCCGAAACATACCCAACAAGTACCTTGAAAGGTACCTGAAATAGTACCGTAGTAAGTCTGTATTATGTCTATAAAGTGTTCAAAAACGAGCGACTATATTCGGACTCAATAAACTGACGAGTACCCGAATCGGTCTTCGTTCGTACATTGTGCCTGCCCCAGGTGTTCCAGAACCAGCACTTCTTTCGGTGCAGAGGTCGGATATTTACCGACCGGGCATATATATCAGTTACTTTATTGACACAAAATATGAAATTGTTTCTGGGAGAGGTTAATATTTTCGATAACAGCTCAATATTTTGACATAAAGTTCAAAAGACGAACTTAGTCAGGAGAATTGCGCTTGTGCTCTACTTTGAACAAGGTGTTAGTATCAAAAGTAGGCTTAAAATCAAATCAATATCAATTATTTTTAGCAGGATTGTTGGCATGCATAACATAAAGCACCATGCCAATTTTTATCATTGTAACATTAAAAAGACGGCATTAGTTTCACATTGACTATTTATGGTCTATGAGGGGTACACGAAGTAGAGATCCAATTTAGCCCATTTTATTTTAAGAAGAATGTCTTATTGTCATTATGCTTATTGCCAAGTTTCATGGTTCTTGGGCAACTTCTTCAACTTTTATATTACTGAGCTTATTGCGTTATCAAAAAAAAAAAAAACGGATTTTGATCATCTTGGCACATTCAAAATATTCAAAATTTTTAAGCGCGCCTTTTGGCAAACATACAAAAATGTCGAAAGCATGCATGTGCAAGAAGTAGCGTTCTCATCCTTTCAGGATCTTCGATGTGCCAACGAAAAAAGTTATATTTTTTGATGGTGTTCGTTTTAAATGACCATTTTTGAGGAGTTGCTGTGTGGATATTATTAATGGCACACTAATGCCAACCACTTCAAAATTTTTTAAATCTCATACAATTTATTAAAATGAGTTATCTATATCCAAAAACTACGAAAAATTAACAAATGCCACAAAAGTGGTATCACGCCTTGAAGGTGTTATAACTTTCAATAGCACATCAATTATAAAAATATTGGCACATCAACAATAAAAATATTTATTTTGTATTCAAGTATTTTCGTACAAACAACATTTAAATTTTACCGAAAGTTGGTGGCGCACGATTTTTATAAAGCTCAGAAAGTAAAAATCTGTGTGTAAATCAACTCAGTTTTTAGTGTTTTTTCGACTTTCGATCTCTGTAGCAACTTATTAAACTGAAATTAGTGAGGAAATTTTGTACCATGTAGACGCTCATTTAAAACTTCAACTTAGCTTAAGACACATGAAAGTTATAAACACGATTATACAAAAATCTTAGATTTAAAAAGATTTTGGCAATTGCCCATTAAATCCGATATTTTTTTCAGATAAGCCTTGATATAAAATAAGCACTTTGAGTATGAAATTCAACCAAATCGAATAAAATTCACATTTACTTATCATACAAAGCGCTTATATGAAAATAGTAAAATCTTTGTTCTCCGAGTCAAAACTTCAAATATTTGAATAAAAACCACGACCCATAAAAGGTATCGTCATCACAATAATACCACATTTAAAACTTAGATTACACTGAAGCACGGCTGTGGGGTATTTTAACTTCGATCCCAAAGATAATGCCTTGCTAGTTTTTAATCGGAATGTTACAAATACCATCTTTCAGAAAGTAAATGATTTCCTTACTATTAGTATTTTTGTCCTTCGGAAATAAATACATTGAAACCGCTTCATCGCCAATAGTTAAACGAACAAAAGATATAAACAGTTCTGTTTAACGTTCCTTACTTAGAACTTTTTGACACTGCTGTGCGAAGTTCCTGTCTTCTTTATTGCGTTTATCATCAGATTACGATATATTTTTATGAAGTTTTATTAAGATGAATTTTTACTTTATACGTCAAAGAGATGCTAGCTTTTTTCTATAGCAATATTGTTAACACATTGTTTGTTTACTTCACTATTTCTGATTGCATATAAACGACAAAACATTTATTTCTCTGGCTCGAATGTGTAGTGCACGACGCCATCTCTAGGATATTGCTTAACAGCCACTGGGCGAAACATTTTCTTGTCGTCCAGCCAAATGTAAATGGCGAAACATAAAGACATCACTCCGCCGAAGCAAAGGAAGTAATATGCGTCTGAACGTCGTGGTCGTTCAGGCTGTGAGTAGCGATCCTCGCCGTATAAATCAACATCGGCATGCAACTAAAATATGAAGAGTTAATGTTATAGACTATTGATATAGATAACACTAAATCACGGGCTCATTATGATTCCGCTTAAGCTCAGGATGATCGTAAGGATAAAAGTTATCCTTAGCTTCGGCACCATAGCCAGCGTCCAGCTTTGGATAGTCGCCGTAGCCTAAGCCGTCATCGGCATATGGGCGATATTCCTCTGGCAGTAGGTTATATTTTTCGGCGGCAATTCTACGTTCTTTTTCCGTCTGTGGAAATTTGCCTGGTTTAAAATCCTTGTTCCATCCGGCGACTGAAAAAATCAAGCAAGAGAGGTATTTGTCTTTTTAGCGTGCTGATGAATGTTAAGAAAACGCCAGTTACGTAAACAACGTCTACTGTGCTGCGGTTCTTTTCTAGGTCCCTATTTGATGGACTTTGAAGGACTTACGATTTCTTGCTGCTGCATACACAACAAGCGGGTGCTTTGGTGTCAACTTTTGTGCCACTCGGAGTCCATTAATGAGCGCTGCCATGGCCAAAAAATAGATATCTTTACAACTTCGATCTAATTGAAAATTAGTTTTTTACAGACTAATTTACTGTCAAAAATGACATTTTATCATACTTCAATATACGTATTAAATAAGTGGTGCCACATTGATAAAATTTTATAATAATTCGACTCACTTTGATGTCTATTGAAGAGATGAGGAAGTGGGAAGGTAAATGTACCGTGAGGCAGGAGGTTCAAAACTTTGAATTTTTTCCACTCACTTTGGTTTGACATTTGTCATTTTGATGGCGTTTTCTTTTCTCACCAAAAAATTCTGTCCTCTGAGAGCGCAGAATTTTTTAAATTTTGACCTGAACTCAAAAAATGTTGACCTGGGCCCAGATTCCGTAACTATGAAAAAAAACTGTGTACACAAAATTAAAAAATTCACATTCACTCGCAGTGTTCACCTTTCAATTTCAAGCGATTCTGTAAACTTAAATAAACACTGTTGTGCTGAAAGAAAATTTGTGTTTGCTGAATGAAAATAAAGCATCGCTAAATGTTTTTTGACAGCTTATTGTAAACAAACTAAATTAAAGAAATGAGTTTGGTGTAAAGAATAATTTTTGTACGTCGATTAAGAAATAACAGAAGGTTTGTTGTATATATATATATATTTAACTTCACAAATTGTACATCTATGTTTTGTATGTTTTAATTTGAAGCATTTGATTATTGCTGATGGGACTCAATCAATGGCCGCATTCAGCGCAGACAACAGTTGGCAACTGTTGTGTAAAAATTCGCTGAATGGTACAAATTTGGTAGCGCTAACTAAAACTGATAAGGTAGCGAACGCCTTTTAATCGAGCGAACAAATTCTATGCTACATGAACACAACTGTTTGCTTAGCTGCCAGATGCTGTTACTGACGCTGTTAAATTAATAAACGCAGAAAGAACGCAGCAAATTTAAGTGAGAAACCTTTGCAATTGAATTAAATTTACATAAAAATTAAATTGAATCTAACTTCTGACGTGTAGAGTAGCAACACATTCAGAGAAAAACATCATGAACTAAGGTAGCGCTACCATTACAGTTCACAACAGTTGTCTGCGCTGAATGCGGCCAATGCCTTTGATGTTAGCGACGAGTGATTTATTGAGTGGTATACTATTATTATAATATTATTATTGTAGTTATACTATATACTATTTAGCTAGATGCTCAGCTCCTTCCATTTCTCGAACCGAGTATGAGAACAATCAACACCTTCAAATCTGCAAATTTGGATTGAAAATAAGAAAATAGTCTAAACAAATAAAAAAAACAACTTAATTATCTTGGGAAAAGGCTACGTTATTTTCCATAAAAAAATTAAGAACTCTTTTTTTGTTCTCCACTGGCTTTCTTCGCTTTAGAGCCCATTTTTCACAAAAAATTTAAACTTTGCACGTTCAGGAATTCAGTGAATAAATTTATTCATTGTGTACACTTTTTTGACGTAAAAGTTAATTTCACACGGTTACTGAATCGCAAACAACACGTTTACACAAAATTTCGTGTACATTGTGTTTTTCACAGTTACGGAATCTAGGCACTGTTCTTAGTCGAGAAAATAACATAAAAATGCAACTTAGCTTTCAATGTTGTGTTGGCTGCCCTGCTATATCGAGAAACATCAAATAAATTGCAAAAATCTTCCTTGAAATAGCAATCAGCAATTAATTTTTAATAAAACAGAACATTGATGTGGCTATTTCGTTAGTATCAGCCATTTTATGTTTACTTATAATAAATTTTTGTAAAGAAGAAGCTCACTATTTAATAAAATGTCAAATACAATGTTTAATATTTTCTTAACATGTCAGTTTTTGTTTCTTCAGTTGGTAGCATTTGAGGGCAGAACTCTGAAACAGTTAATCTTGAAAGTGCAAAAATTCTGCATTTTTTATACTATTAAGGTCAAAATTTTCGAGTAAAGAACACGATTTCATTTTAGAGGTCAAAATTAAAAAAAGCAGAATTCTCAAAGAAGGTAGAAAAAATGGAGAATTTTTCGAGAAAAGAAAATGCCATGAGTGCTTTTTTCGGCTTATAGCTGCCAGTTTTGCAGTGCCATTGCAGCTTCGAAGCACATACTCAAGCTAACACTAATTTTTTATTGCTTTAAAATATTTTAGGTTTAAAACAGCACAAAAGAAAATGCAGACTCAAAGTGAGTCAATTTATGTGTGTGAACATTTAACAATTTTTTCATGTTAAAGTGAGTCGGTTGAGTGAGGCCAGTGGAGATAGGTTCCAGTGCGTTAACACTTTTGATACATTTGCTCTTCAGAACTTTTGAAATGTTTTATATCTCTATCAACCCGTTACAACATTTTTATTTTTTTATTAAAAAAGGACAGTTTTTGGACTTTGGAGCTGCAAAACAATAATAATTTGGAATTGTTAGAACTCATTGCCAAAACAATTCATCAATAGGTTTGATGTTTCGGACTTAACAAATGGTATCTGCTAAACAAAAACTCGTGCTAAGCTTGTTAACTTGCTAACAAGCTGTTGAGTGTTGTCCCATACAAGATTTTAACAGAACTTAACAAATTTGTTAAGTTTAGCAAGTTAGCAGGGCTAAGCAAATGTAGTGAATATCATTAATATATTTTTGGGAGTTTTAATAATTGGATCATTAAATTGATATTGAAACATACAAGTATATATATAATATAAAACATAAAGCTGGCCATTTATGCTGACTAAATTACAAACAACTATATAAAAAATAAAATGGTAAACGGTTTGTCAAAAAATCACAATAGTAGCTCGTTTCTGTAACACTTCTCTACCGATTATTTCTCTACTGACAGAGAATGTGACGCCAAAGTGACGTAATTCTCTATTATTTTGCTTCTATTAAAGTGGTGAGTAGAGTTTAAAATTCTTTACTAGTAGAGAAATTCTCTGCTGCTCCTTATCAATAGAGAACTAATACAACCAGTTTAGAATGAATGGATTAATGTAATGTAATGTAATGTAATGTAATGTAACGTTTTTTATTAAAAATCTGTTATTTTGATTTAAAAATAAAATTTAAGTGATTTTAGACTTAAACGAAGAATTAGTCGAGCATATGGTGCAAAATCGTACGATGGCTTTGTGTAGCATACAAACTTCTCAAAAATAAATGTTAAAACTGACAGATTCACTGCTCATCTCATCCAACAAGAACTTCCAACATCCAACAAGATTGAGAAAAATTTGGTGGATTTGAGAACTACGTTATCAGCAGTAGAGAATTTCTCCATCGATATTACAGAAACGAGCTATTGATTAGAAAATTTGGTTTATTTTTCTTTATACTATTGGGCCAAATGACTCATTTGAAATGAGCCATTCAAAAGTGTTTACAATAGGGGTATTAACGATTCAGTGCACTTGCCTGTGCTGTGTTGATGAGGACTTGAGGACTTGTGCACTTTACAAAAACAAAATATACGTACATCAAAAATCTGCACAAGAGCTTTTCTACTGTAGCCTAAAACTTGAGGACTTGAACAGTTGTGCTCTTGTGTGCAATGAAAAATTTGTCAGCTTTGAAATAGTGATGGTGGAGTGTTCACGAAAACCAAACTGCACAAGTCCTCAACTGCACAGTCAAGTGCACTGAATCGTTAATACCCCTAGTGGTTTTTTTACGTTTTCCTTTGTTCTTAGTGTGTTCGGTGTTTTTTTTATTCATTCTCCATTGAGTGCGTTCGAAATAGTTTGTAATAAATTTTAAGAACATATCCAATCTCATTCATTTGTTTCAAATGAGTTGAATGTGAGATGATTTCGTTTCTCATTTGGCTCAATGAGCTGAAACTAGATCAAACTATCCCACATACAAAGTTTGATATATTAAAAATTACACAGACTTTAACTTTAAACACTACCATAAACTTACATATTTTGTCTCCTCCAGAATCCATTGATTGGAGTCTGCATTTGTTTTGGATGATGGTCTGTGTTAACAATAAAAAACAAAGATATTATGATTGTGAAATTGTCTTAAAGTAACGAAATTACTACTTAAAATACTATCAAAAATTTTATCTAAAATTAAATGCAAGGCATTAAACGAAACTTTGTACTAGCTGTAAATTCCAAACTTTTAGCAAAGAATTTTTAAGAAAACTTATATATTGAAATGCGTTACGATAGCTCTCAAATTGCGGCAGCTATCGTGATCACAGGCAGACAGACGGACATGACTAAGGTCAGGAGGTAGTGCTGATCAAGAATATATAAACTTTTCTATACCACCGACTCCTCTTTATTGGCGTTGCAAACGGAGTGACAAAGTTAATTTACCCCTAACGCCGTGCGAGAGGGGTACTTTCTACTTCACAATTAAACCAAATATCTGCTCTTGATTGCTCAGTCTGGCTGCACTGGCTTAACGCGAAAGTTTATTTCAGTATCACTCAAACTGTAGAAGGGCATTGTTGCCACATTACCGTTAGCCAAGCAAAGTAATGGTAAGTCATCGATTATTGTTATATGATATAATTTATTTATATTAATTAATTTTAATGTTTAGCACAATTTAATTTATAACAATACGCATATAAGGAATTCATTTTTAATATTTAAGAATAAAAAAGTTTAGTAATATTGTTAATTACAGATAATTTATTTACAAAAAAGTTATGTTATATATTTGTCTTTGTTTTAAACGAATATTTGAGCTATTTCTTTTCTTTTATTGTCCTTAAAAAATAATTTATCTAGTATTAATTCTCAAAGGCCAGTTTAAGTTTCTGATAGATCACCCAAAAAAACCATTTTAAGCTAATTTGTAAATTAAAATAATGCCCATTTACTCTTGCTGCTATCATCGGCTTCGTAAATTTTCCAATGGTTCGGATCCATGAGATATTCACTGAAACAAGAGTTATTTATGGTAACTTTAATTTAGCTAAGATAACTATATAAACCGTTTATCTTCCAGGAGTTGCAAAGTTTTTGCTTTTAAGACATTTATTTTTCCCGCCTTACCGCCATATTCATCGGGCAGCATGACACGTGGTACATGCTCGTATAGACCTTCAACGCCACGCACATGAAAGTTTATCTGTTTAAAATACAACAGTTTTATATATTATAGCGTAAAATTAGGCCTTAAATGCTTACCATTTTAAAAACTTCCGTGCTAATAAAGGGCTTGACAACAGCAACAATTTTGTCCAGGTAGGACGGACAGTTGATCATGTGTATGGCCTTGAGACGCACCGGAAATGCTTGTTGTAAAAATTGAACGTAAACGCGTAAAGTGCTTATAGTCAACTTTGGCAAATGCTTCATGGAATAGCCAGCCATGTCGAAAACTTGTACCTCGCCCTCTGACAGCGTTTCCTCATTCTCTGCATCAGGTATAGCGAAGCGGCAGTCAGTTAGCATAAAAAAGAGTTTAGTATCTTCAGTATGATGCATCTGTTTAATTTGTTTATTTAGTATTTGCAGCTTTTATAAGGCAGTGAGGTAAATAATTACTTTATTAGGATCGTAATCGCTCAAACGAAAAAGCGAAACCTTATACCCCTCAGCTGTGAGTCCAGGTAGTGGTATCATATCACTAAAAATTAACAGACATAATTAAATTTTTTGAAATAAGCTGACAAAAATTGCAAGATAATACACATATGCATATACGTACTGTGCAAATATAATATCAAAAGGATCTTACTTACGCATAAGCATTTGTCCGTCTCGAATCCTCATCCAAAGGATCACGATTTATAAAAATATGCGCATTCTTATTTCTAATAGTGTAATTAATTTTGATTACTCTTTTAATCTCATCCATATTTCCTGACATGCATTGGTAGAAGCGCTTCAAAAGCAAACGATCTATGAGACAGAGCAAAATAAGGAAAATTTAGACAGTTAAGGAGAATGACAATTAAAATCAGCAATAGGGGTATTCACGATTCAGTGCACTTGCCTGTGCAGTTTAGGACTTGAGGACTTGTGCACTTTACAAAAACAAAATGCAAGTACGTCAAAAATCCGCACAAGTGCTTTTCTACTGTAGTCAGCGCCGAATTAACACAAAGCGCGGCCTAGGGCTAAAATCGTCACGGGGCCTACTTATAAGTAGGCATTATAAGGATAGAGCATTTAGCTACGATTTGTTAATAATCAAAATATTAATTTTTACGCATTTATGTCTAAAAGTAAAATAAAATTTGGTTTCATTAACTTTTAAATGAGTAGCCATCCTACCAATGTGAACACGTGTTGGACGAACACGTCAAGCATCGCCATGTAAAAATTAATGGCGAAGATAAGATAACATAAAAAGTGAGGTGGACAAAAATAGAAATGGAAGAGATAAGGCTTAAAAATTGTTTTTAACAAAAAATACACATTTTTTTATGTTTACCTAAGATGTATTGTTAATGTTTTACAAAAATAATAACAGAAAAAATTTTGTTAGTACAGCTGCTGCCATATCTACGACATGTTTTCTACACGGAATTTTTTAGCTTAATGAGGTTTGACAGCATGTGTGATCATCCATCACGCCAGGCGTGACAACATGTAGGATCATGTGAACCCCGCTATTACGGGGCGTCTCGACAGGCAATAATTCATTGCTTTCCATCTGTCAATTGGCAATTATTGCTAATCGAGACCATGGTAGAAGGATAGAGGTATATGCAGCGCTGACTGTGCTATCTTTCCATACTGCCATGTCTGTCAAATTTAGCTGTGTGGCGAATGGAAACAAAAGAAAATAAAGAAAAAGTTTTGCTTCGTTTTGACAATTCCGGCAGTATGCTCTCATCTGGTGCATATACCTGTATTCATCTACCATGATCGAGACCACTCAATTGCCATGGTTGGCAATTCATGGCGAGCAAAATTGCTTTCCATGTATTGCCAAGCAATGAGCTGTATTTTTTCTTGTTTGACAGCCATTTTTAATTTTTCTCCAAAATTTTAAATGTGTATATCTATAAAAATCAAGTAGCGTGCAAAATAAATTTATAAAATAATAAATTTATGTAATAAATGATAAAATTATATGTTGATTTCGTAACATGACAAAACCCACCCTTGAAATATTGCCATTGCTTGCAATGGAATTTGACAGATGGTAAAAAAATGGATTACTGCCTGTCGAGACGCCTGGCTAGAGAGTTTGATTTCCTATGCCTTATAGCCTGAATACATTGACGACGACAAGCGACGAGCGACATGTCTCTATTCTGTCGTTTTAGAGTAATTTTGAGCGACTTGCTTTTATATAAACGCGACAGCAGCAAATGTTCTTAACATTTGATATTTGCAATCAATTATTTTTGTGGATTTGTGCTCATTTAATATATGTACGTAATTCTATAAATTTAATTTGTAACATTTGTATCACGAAACAATGACAAATGTAAGCACTGGAAGAAATTTACCTTTGTCGAGTGTTAAATTAGAATTAAATTGAAGCCGACGACAGCGACATTAGATGTCGCGCGACACTGTCGTCGTAAAAGTCTCCAAGGGGCAATTTACATGTCAGTAAAATTGACTGAAGCATCCCAGCAAAATTTTTGTTACAAATGTGACATGAATTCTTAGGGACACTGCTTCCAGGAGACATTCTATTGATTCAATTGTGCTTCTTCTAAGCCTTATCAAGAAGTGATTTCAAGAAGCATTCTCATAAACCACTTCTCAAAGACATTAAAATTGCATTTAATTTCTATTATTTTTTCAGAAAATAGGGAAATTGATATTTTACGTCGATTTTTTTTAAACCCCCAACAAAACCCAAACACTTCTTATTTCCAACACTAAAATCGCGAGAAAATCGGGATATTTTCCGTGGGATTTTTTAACCCATTAAGCGCCACTGTACTCATTTGAGTACAGCAAAATATTTTTAACTTTTAAAGTTTTCTTTGTGGTTAAGCATTAGTGAATTTATTTGTTAATTGCCAAATGTTAGGCGGGTCAATTCCATTTGTTTCTCATCTTTTTTTTAATATGTTTTCTTAAAAAAAAAAAATAAAAAAATTAAAAAATAAAAAAAAATTAAAAAATAAAAAATAAATTAAAAAAAAAAAAAAATTAAAAAAATAAAAAAAAACATTTTTTTTTGCTATTTTAGTTTGTTTTCTATTGTAAAATAAACATTTTTTGGACTTTTCACTTTTACTTTTCATTTGGCTGTTAATGGGTTAAGCCCCCCTAACCACAAAAACCATTTCATCCCATGCCTTCTTAAAGTTCTCCTCAAAAACATCTACTAGAATCCTTTCATTTAAGGGCTCGAAGAAATCTTCCATTGAAAAAATTCTGGAAGCACTTCTAGAGAAGACTAAGGAAAGCATTCCTCCCAATGACATGCATATGTTAAAAGAATGCCTTCTGGGTATGAAAGTGGAAGGGATGGAATTCAAGACTTTACCTTCCACTTTACCTTCTTTTGGAAGCCCTTTTTTTTCCTGGGATATTGCGTTTTTTGCTCTCTTTTACTCTCCCTGAGATATTTGATTGAATTGCCGCTTACACGTAATTTTTTTACTGATGGCCATTGCAAGCATTTATTACTACTTTCCTACAGCCTACTTTTTTGTGATGTTGAGTCGATCTGTGTGCATTGAAGTGTTATCAAATATTTTAGTTATTTATTAAATTAAATTTAATGGAGTGTGATAATGAAAACATTTTTGATCTTTTAGAATTGATCTGAACTGATCACTCTGGCAAATCGATACGCCGGAAATTTAAGCTACAATAAAAGTACTTTTATGCTGAACTTACTACCTTATGAATTATTTGCTACTAGGTTTGACTGGCTGATGCAGGTTTTAGGCTCACTGAAAATTTGACTAATACGTTGAATTGTAATAAATTCATTTTCGCTCTCGCATAGAGTTAATTTTATTTTTAGCTGGGAAAACAACAACAAATTTTGACAGATCACTGACTTTGACTGACGTGTAAATTGAGACCAAGAATTCTTCCATAAGAAATACGTGTAAATTAGGGCGGGTCAAATTGTTCGAATGAGATAAAATGAAGAATGCGTATAGCAGAAACGTTATCTATGATGGATTCTGAGAAAATTTCCCAAAGAAACCATAGGTCTAAAATCAATCCCAATATCGCACATGGCGGGGTCAACATTTGTATATGGATTTAAAAAATACAATAGTTTTATATAAAAATACTGTGGAATAGTCCAAAAATGGCAGCGTATACCATTGATATTGGGTATGTTGAAAAGGAATTTAAGCCAGCTCTCCGAATCTGGTTCAATTTTTTCGTTTAGGCAAATGTTTTCGTTTTTAAACAAATTTTGCCTACCTGATATTTAAAAATTTGCCAAAAAATCATCGTAATAACATTTGATAATTTTTAATTTTACATTTGAATTTTTCATCATTACTATTTTACTTCATTTTTACTATACTACACAGTTTAGTATTTATAAATGAAGCAAAGTTTGAAGTCCTCATTTCTGCAAAGTTCATTGATTCTTCTGTTTCGGAAATGGACGGTCCATTTCAAGTATTTCGCGACGCGTAATTAAAAAAAATCGAGACGATGTATGGCAGTAGGTAGTACAAAAAGTTATACTAAAATACCCCGCATTGAGAGCAAACAAGACTTAAAAGTCTGAAATTGTACTTTTTAAACTGATTGAATAAAAGATATTTTTTGTAAATCTAAATCGTTTTATTTTTGACAATATTTAAATACCAGGTTGGCAAAATTTGGTTTAAAAGCCAAAATCTTTTTAAAATTAAAGCAGAATCGGAGAGCTGGCCAAAATTGCTTTTCAGTAAGCCCAAAATCAATGATATACGCTGCCATTTTTGGACAATTCAACAGTATTTTTATATAAAACTATCGTTTTTTTTAAATCCATATACAAGTTTTGACCTCGCAATGCGCGATATTAGCTGCGTTCCTGTCGCCTTAATATAATCGCGACAACAAATTTTCTCAAAGGAACGGCAAGAAAAACGACTCGTAGAGGACACTACCGTTGCAGTCAAAATTAAATTCAAACAAGCAATCATGATACAATAACTATTAGGTGTCATGAGAACGTGTGTCGTTCAAAACTGTTGTGAACTGTTATGGTAGCGACACCTTAGTGAACGATGTTTTACTCTAAACGTCAGAAAAATTGTAAATTATTTAATTTAATTATTAATATTATGCAATTATATAAATAATCTAAGTGCAATTGTTGGCTCCGCTGAATGCGTTCAATGTGCGTGACACACGAGGTTTGTTTTGTTTTCTTTTTTTTAACATTCGATGGTCGCAGATCGTCAGAAAATAGGTAGCTGTCATGGCTACCTAGTAGTCATTGTATCAAACAAACAAATATTCAAAAAATAAAATGACAGCACATAAAAATATACAGGTGCGGCACCTGTTTTTCAAATTTTTTAAAGGCTATATCACAATTTTATATGGATAGCAAAAATAATCCTATTTGTTATAGGATTATTATTTTTGTTTTTGCTTTGCATGTAAAAAAAATAATCTGGATTATTTTAAAGCGAATGGTACGCAGCTATTGGGATTGATTTTAGACCTATGGTTTCTTTTAGTGATGGGAACTATCGAATTAAAATATTCGAATTATTCGATAGTTCAAAATTATTCATTCATTCGATAGTTTTTTTTTATTCGATAGTTTTTTCATTTGCCTTTCGTTTACCTTCATGAATCATGAGTACTGCAAATTTAACTGGAAAAGTACGTCTAAAAACACTGCTTGATTTGTGTTTAAATGGAAATTATAAAGAAATCACACCAGTTAATAGATATTTAGAGGTTTTTTAAGTCGAATGAATGAATACTTGAATTTATAGCAAAAATCATTTGATCTTTGAACAAGCTACTATTTTTATAATTCGAATGAATAAATAATTTATTCGATATTAAAAATTGTACGATTGTTTTTGTTACTAGTTACAATTTTTTTAATTCAAATTAATGAATTATTTGATAGTTTAAATCATTCTATTGTTTCGTATACTATGTACTATTTTTTTGAAGTAATTGAATGAACGAAATATTCGAACGAATTGTTCGATAGTTGAAATCTTTCGATAGTAAACCATCGATAGTTGAAATCATTCGATAGTGCCCATCACTAGTTTCTTTGGGAACTTTTCTCAGAATTCATCATAGATTACATTTCTGCTATACGCTTGGTCGATAAAAAATTTGACCCGCCCTAATGTAAATACATTAAAAGTGACATTTGGCGCTCGTCGCTTGCCATCGTCAATGTGTTCAGGCTATTATTTTAAAAATGCGAAAATTATACAAAAATAACAGTAATGAGTATTAATGGCTGAAATAATACTGCTATAGACAATAGTTTAAGAATAACTTGAGGTATGCACATAAAAATATTTGAATAACATATCCAAAGTAAAGTAATTATTGTACGATAACACGTAAAGATAATTATATTTGTGTGTTATTAAAGCCGCATTTAGGCAGTCAGAAAATATATATCGGGAGCTTTAATGTTAATCACGCAAAAACAAAAAAAAAAAAAAAAACAAAACATTACAAATCTGTCATGTGCATTTTTGTGTTTGGCAGTTTAACGTCGGGATTGAAACACAAAACCATTATAGACTTTGTATGAACATTTCTGGGGTTTTTCGAAACATCTGTTTTGTTTATTCTATACACGTTAGCCGAAGGTGAAACTGTACTTTGATCAATTGTCAAAATGTTTTTTGTTCATGTTTTTTTTTAAGTTATAGCTTGACCATTAACACTGCGTTTAATGGACCAATTAATTTTGGCCTTACTTTTTAAGTAATAACCTAACTTACACCAGTTTGCAAAAGCTTAAAAAAATATTACTGCGGGGACTTAACTTGATGAAAGCGTACACAGTATCTCTAGTTAAAAATAACTGTCCGCTCTGATAACGAAGAACATGGCCCGTTAGCATAGTCAAAATAAAATCGACTTTAAATTTAGTGCAAGATTTTTGGCAACATATTATATTAAGAACTGTCAAAAATGCTTATACTAAGTTTAGCGTCGACTTTTATTTTGACTATGATAATGGGTCCATGTAATTCAATGTAAGTAATATCCAAGGTTGCCAGCCAAAATTCGGAACAATTCCCACGAAAATTACCTTTTTCCCAAAGCAACATAAATTAAATACCACCAAAATTCCCATGGTAAAGGTAAACAAGAATAATTCCCACAGCAATTAAAAAATGCCAAAAAAAAATCCCACGACCATTAAAAATTACCACAAAAATACCACGCGTTTTAAAAATACCACCAAAAATTCTACATGCATTTAAAAATCCCACAAAAGATTCCATACGTATTAAAAAATACCACGAAAAATCGAACATGTATAAGAAATTTTAAAAAATTTAGAAATACCAGAAAGTATTGCATTTAAATAAGCAGAAATAAAAAGACACGTCCATAGTTAAAAATTTTGCATTTACTGTCTTTGTTTCAAAACTATAACAAATAGTTTCACATAAAGCTAATTGTTTTACATAACACATGTTTTCGTCTTATATTAGAGATCGGTAATTTTATTTGTCTGTTTCCATTTAATAATTTCTAAAACGAAATTATGCTTATAATAATAAAATAATAAAAAATAAACAAAATAAAATAAAAATATTGTTTTCAAAAATATGTGTGGTTTGTGAGGTGATAAGCAATTAATTTTAACGCAATATGTTTTTTCAAAAATGTAGGTACTTATTTCTAATATCAAATAATAAAAATGACTTCAGAATAAAAAATAAACAAAATAAAATATATACACAGTTTTTAAAGATATTTGTGCAGTTAATTTAACACAATATGATTTTTCAAAAATTTAGGTACTTATTTCTAATAGAAAATAATGTAAGTGACTTAAAAAAAATAATAAACAAAATAAAATAAATATTAGTTTTCAAAAATATTTGTGCTTTGTAAAGCGATAAACAGTTAATTTCAACACAATATGATTTTAAAAAATTAGGTACTTATTTCTAATATAAAATAATAAACATAAGTGACTTCAGAAATAAAAAATAAACAAAATAAATAAATATAAAGTTTTAAAAAATATTTGTGCTTTGTGACTTCAGATATAAATATTTTTAATTCATTAAAAACGTTATAGAATAATATTAGTTTTGTTTTTTGTGTTCGTATATATCAGGGATGGAAAACGTGCGAACACATTTTTACTACTTCTTTTACACTAACTATTTACAATTAAAAAACTAAAGAAATAACAATGGTATTCAATGAACGCCGTATTTGTGATGTTAATAGCGTAAGAGCAATATTTTTACAGAAGCTCATTTTGTGACGTGCGCAGCTTACGACACAAAATCGTGGTGTAAACAGAGGATATAATGTGTAAAATGGAAACTGTGATTTAATTTTGATTTTAAAAGATAATTGCTGACCAATTGATTCGATAAGTAAACTTGCAAATATTGTCTATTATTGTTTTTTTAGTACTTATATATGTAATTCACTTTTTTTAAATTTTAAAATAATTTTTGTAAGCCTAATGCTTGCATGCAGAAATGTAGAATTTTCAGAAAAGGGTCAGAATTTTAAGGTTTTAAAAATACCACAAAAATCACATATGCATTTAAAAATCCCTCAAAAAATCCATACGTATTAAAAAATACCACGAAAAATCAATCAAAATATTTTCCACTTTTTTTTTTAATTTTAAAAAATTTTTGTAAGCTTAACGCTTGCATGCAGAAATGTAGAATTTTCAGAAAAGGTCGGAATTTTAAGGTCAGAATTTTGTTCAGAAAAGAATGCGCTATTAGTTTTTATGCAATTTTGTGATGTCAACTTGTTCTTAAAACAAATATGCAATTTAATCGTTTATATTAAGGGTAAGTTCGAAGAAATGTATAGCGTAAACTTATAGCTTTACTCTTTTGTACATATGCGTCGATCATCGAATACTATGATTCAGATTTTGCTTAATAAAAGTGAAAAAAAATTTTTAAGAACAAATTGCCAAATTCCCATGCAATTAAATAATACCACGCTGAATTAAAAAATACCATGGGAATTTCCAAAAAACAAATTCCCAAGGTTAATTGAAAATTACCACGAATGGGATTTTTCCCACAATACTGGCAACCTTGGTAATATCTTGTAACATTATTTTCCAATCGTATCAATAGGGGTATTCACGATTCAGTGCACTTGCCTGTGCAGTTGAGGACTTGAGGACTTGTGCAGTTAGGTTTTCGTGAACACACCACCATCACCATTTCAAAGCTGTCAACACTTTTCAATGCACACAAGTGCACAACTGCTCAAGTCCTCAAGTTGAAAGTAATAGTAGAAAAGCACTTGTGCAGATTTTTGACGTACGTACAATTTGTTTTTGTAAAGTGCACAAGTCCTCAAGTCCTCAACTGCACAGGCAAGTGCACTGAATCGTGAATACCCCTAATGATTTTAGTGCAATGGTGCCAAATATAAAGAATTATTGTTTTTTTTTTAGACCAAATCTTTTATTACCAAAGAAGTATATGTGGCTAAAGGTGGAGTAATCTTTTTTAAAACCTATAGGTATTTTGAAAAACTTATTTTACTGAGAGTAAATAATGATATGTATTCTTTTATTTTTAATAACTGTTAATTTAGGCTTTTCAAATGTGTCTTTCAAAATAAAAAATAATTTAATATTGTATAAACCATAAAAGAAATGTTCTCATTTTGTAAGCTAGTGCTATAATTTTTTTTGTCTTTAGTACCTGCGCATCAAATCAAATCAATCACCTGCGCTAATTTTTTTGTTTTGATAATTTAAAAATTAATTTAATTCAATACTTTGCGTCTAAGTGGCGTAGTATTTTTATCTTTTAAAACATCACAAATGATAAAAATGATATAGATACCAATTCTATTCTAGGCATCAACATATTTAATTAGTTTATTACAAATGCTCCTGAATTTGTTTATTTCAAAATAATGTCCTGGTTTGCTCATCCCATTTTAGCTCCTAGTACTCACGCATTTACCTAAAATAAAAATATGTTTACATGCGTAAATGTCGTTTAAGATCTAGTTGCTGTCAAACTGTAAACAGCTGTGTTTCTTCCTTGACGTTGGAGGAAAAAAAAACAATAAAAAAAAACAAACCATGCAATATATAACTAAATACACACATATTTTTAGCTTCATCCATACATACCGATTTCTCGTGGTAAGCGCTCTTCAGCGCTAAACCATTTTTGCAACTCATCAATTTTTCTGTCGGTTTCATCAGCTGCGTGGATCATATTTTACAAGTGTATGTTTTCGTTACTAATGTGTATTTATAAATGTTTATTATTAATTATGAACAACAACATTAATTATTTAAGTTATTTACATGCACTGTTTAAACTTGTTTCTCTGTGTTAAATTGCAATGAGATATAAATTAAGTAAAGCCCATGTGCAGTTTATGGAACTTCGAAGCTCGAACCAGCTCTTTGCTCTTATTGCTCACAACTAAACTGTTGATATTTTTTGTTTTGATGGCACAACAATTGACTTGGCGCTTCACTTCACAAATGAATTCTTTGTAAAACATGCGTTGCTTATTAATGCAGTGATTATAAAACTGTATAGAAAAAAAAAATAAAACGATTTTTCACAAATAAAATAACAAACGCAATTTTTGCGCAACTCAAAACCACGTGATTAGCGCTGCTGGAGTGCAGTTGATAAATGTAGTTTGGCAGCAGCTGTAGGATAGATAGTCCTTGCATGACAAGGTCAATTATTTGACATTTCTTTTGCTCTACATTGCTGCAAAAATTTACTTTGGAAGTTGTATTAACTATTAATGACTTTCAATAAAGAGCTGTCAATACCGGGATTCCGGGACTTAACACAAGATGTTGCATCGAAAATAATTTTTTTATTTTCTACATTAAAAAACCTACATTTAACCCTTTGCGGTGTAGCGTTGCAGATCTAAACATGCTGAAAAAGTTACTAGAAAACGACTCTGCCCAAAAGTTTAATGTTTTTTTATTCTCCATGCTTTGTTTCATAATAATACTATCGTCCCTTTTTAGTTACGTGTTGCGTCTCGTTTCGAAATTATAATATATTTACATTTACATTTAACTGCAGCAACATGTTATAAATGCAATACAAAAAACATTTAATTACCATTACACGTTTTTTACTCAACATATTCAAAATTGAAATCAATTATAGCACAAAATTATGCAAAGCAAGATCCATCTATAAGTTTAAGCAAAACACAAACGCCTAATTATCTCAAAACTAGAAAAAATGCAGTTAACTGATTATTGCTTTGCACGGCAGAACTGCATTGTTCAATCACATTAAATAAAGAATTTCCGACTAAAAGTTACAAAATGAAGAATATTCATTCTAATCTGGACAGTAATAAGCAGCAGTTTTTTCGAGCTAATAAAAGAAAGTTAGTAGTACACACTAAAAAATTTCAAAAATAAATTCACACCGGTGAGCGGATATTTACATTTTTTACAGCGTACGCGGCTTATTCGGTGTGAAATGTTGAACTTATCCGATCGGTGTAAAATAAGAAAGGCAAAGAAGAAGAGCAATATTGAAATCACATTATCATTGATAAACAATTCAATTTTTGAAAATCTTGATTACAGATTTAAACGTAATTTTTGGCACCACGAAATGTACCCCAAAAGATTAAATAAGTCCCAAAAAATGTCTATACATTTTTGAATGTTACTTCATATGAATTAACTCCTAATTTTCGGAGACTATCTCATAAAATTTGGGAAATGTTTAATTTTTTGTGTATGCCTTATTTCGTTATGTATTAAAGCCCAATGAAATAAGCTCCAATCAAATTTTATTAGATGCTTATTTCATTTGACGATTAATACATTTAATGACAATTTAATAAAAATTGTAAAAACATCCCTTCAAATAGTTAAAAATTACAACAGTGTTAAAAAAAATAAGAATAGTGTGGGTTTTTTAATTACAAACATTTTGGTGCATAAATCATCCTTGTAGGATGTATGGTTTGCGAGTTATGACGAAAAAACCACATGTGTTTGGCCAACTATCACTTCAAAAAGTGTTCTACAACTCCTAAACTACAAGAGATAGAGCAATATACATTTCGACAAAGAAGAAATCCGCCTTAAGGACGAAGACATTATGCTCATTTTAATGCATGAATCGTCCTTAGCTGTTATGTAGTTTGGATCTTAGGGCGAATTTATGGCAAAAAAAAAAAAAATAAAAATGCACAAAAAAGGACATAAGAAATTAACATGAAATCTAATTTTTAAAATTCTTCAAAGGCTGCAGTCTTGTAGGCAGTGCCTATACGAACATTTTGGTGCATAAATCGTCCTTTTATGATGTATGGTTTAGGAGTTATGGCCAAAAAACGAAAAAAAAACTAGAAAATCACAAAAAATGACGTAGAAAACTAAGATTATTGAAAAAAAAATATTTTTTCTAAGAATGCAGTCGTGTGGGTATTGAAATTACAAACATTTTGGTGCATAAATCGTCCTTGTAGGATGTGTGGTTTGGAAGTTATGACGAAAAAACCACATGTGTTTGGCCAACTATCATTCCAAAAAGTGTTCTACAACTCCTAAACTACAAGAGATAGAGCAATATACATTTCGACAAAGAAGAAATCCGCCTTAAGGACGAAGACATTATGCTCATTTTAATGCATGAATCGTCCTTAGCTGTTATGTAGTTTGGATCTTAGGGCGAATTTATGGCAAAAAAAAAAAAAAAATAAAAATGCACAAAAAAGGACATAAGAAATTAACATGAAATCTAATTTTTAAAATTCTTCAAAGGCTGCAGTCTTGTAGGCAGTGCCTATACGAACATTTTGGTGCATAAATCGTCCTTTTATGATGTATGGTTTAGGAGTTATGGCCAAAAAACGAAAAAAAAACTAGAAAATCACAAAAAATGACGTAGAAAACTAAGATTATTGAAAAAAAATATTTTTTCTAAGAATGCAGTCGTGTGGGTATTGAAATTACAAACATTTTGGTGCATAAATCGTCCTTGTAGGATGTGTGGTTTGGAAGTTATGACGAAAAAACCACATGTGTTTGGCCAACTATCATTCCAAAAAGTGTTCTACAACTCCTAAACTACAAGAGATAGAGCAATATACATTTCGACAAAGAAGAAATCCGCCTTAAGGACGAAGACATTATGCTCATTTTAATGCATGAATCGTCCTTAGCTGTTATGTAGTTTGGATTTTAGGGCGATTTATGGCAAAAAAATAAAAATTCACAAAAAAGGACATAAGAAATTAACATGAAATCTAATTTTTAAAATTCTTCCAAGGATGCAGTCTTGTAGGCAGTGCCTAAACGAACATTTTGGTGCATAAATCGTCCTTTTATGATGTATGGTTTAGGTGTTATGGCCAAAAAACGAAAAAAAAACTAGAAAATCACAAAAAATGACGTAGAAAACTAAGATTCTTGAAAAAAAAGTATTTTTTAAGAATGCAGTCGTGTGGGTATTTTAATTACAAGCATTTTGGTGCATAAATCGTCCTTGTAAAATGTATGGTTTGGAAGTTATGACGGAAAAACCACATGTGCTTGGCCAACTATCATTCCAAAAAGTGTTCTACAACTCCTAAACTACAAGAGATAGAGCAATATGCATTTCGACAAAGAAGAAATCCGCCTTAAGGACGAAGACATGGTGCTCATTTTAATGCATGAATCGTCCTTATCTGTTATGTAGTTTGGATCTTAAGGCGAATTTATGGCAAAAAAATAAAAAAGATAAAAATTTACAAAAAAGGACATAAGAAATTAACATGAAATCTAATCTTTAAAGTTCTTCCAAGGATGCAGTCTTGTAGGCAGTGCCTTAACGAACATTTTGGTGCATAAATCGTTCTCTTATGATGTATGGTTTAGGAGTTATGGCCAAAAAACGAAAAAAACTAGAAAATCACAAAAAAAGACGTAGAAAACTAAGATTCTTGAAAAAAAATTTTTTTCTAAGAATGCAGTCGTGTGGGTATTTTAATTACAAACATTTTAGTGCATAAATCGTCCTTGTAGGATGTATGGTTTGGGAGTTATTACGGATTAACTAGATGTTTTAGGCGTATTATAAATAAACACCTAACAGGGTACAAAATAAACATCCTATCCGATATTTACTTTTTTACACCGTTCGGTGTTAAAAAAATATTCTCTTTTGGATATTAAATTCTATCACTTTAAAACGGTGTAGGACTCCCTGAAACATCGTTCGGTGCAAAAATTCTATGTAAATTTTTAAGTGTGTATGTATTCAAAAAAGCAAAAACTAAGAATACAAAATATAATTTTTTTTTTAAGATAAGGTGGTGGCTGTAGCCTACTGGTAGAGTGCGTGGCCCGTAAGCTAATGAGCCGCTGTTCAAACCCCAGCTCAGACAGAATGTTTTTCAATTGAATGCATTAGGCAATTCACAAGGCCTGTGTCTTATGACTAGTGTCCGACCGAATATTCAGTTTCGGTTTCGGTTTAGGTTACGGTCAGTTTCGGCCCTTTTTGTCAGTTTCGGGCAGTTTCGCATAAAATTAACCAAAAAGTTTTGCGTTAACACGAGAAATCAAACTATAGACGAATTAATAATTTTTGTTTTATACGATGCGTTGAAAATCTCAATCCCGGGATTAGTTCGGGATTGAAAATTTTAAGAAGAATAATTCAAAACGTTTTTAGTACAATTTTTTTTTATTATTACTTGAAACTAAAAAATGTAAATTAATTCATTTATAAAGTAACAAAACCAAAACAAAACAAAACAAAACAAAACAAAACAAAACAAAACAAAACAAAACAAAACAAAACAAAACAAAACAAAACAAAACAAAACAAAACAAAACAAAACAAAACAAAACAAAACAAAACAAAACAAAACAAAACAAAACAAAACAAAACAAAACAAAACAAAACAAAACAAAACAAAACAAAACAAAACAAAACAAAACAAAACAAAACAAAACAAAACAAAACAAAACAAAACAAAACAAAACAAAACAAAACAAAACAAAACAAAACAAAACAAAACAAAACAAAACAAAACAAAACAAAACAAAACAAAACAAAACAAAACAAAACAAAACAAAACAAAACAAAACAAAACAAAACAAAACAAAACAAAACAAAACAAAACAAAACAAAACAAAACAAAACAAAACAAAACAAAACAAAACAAAACAAAACAAAACAAAACAAAACAAAACAAAACAAAACAAAACAAAACAAAACAAAACAAAACAAAACAAAACAAAACAAAACAAAACAAAACAAAACAAAACAAAACAAAACAAAACAAAACAAAACAAAACAAAACAAAACAAAACAAAACAAAACAAAACAAAACAAAACAAAACAAAACAAAACAAAACAAAACAAAACAAAACAAAACAAAACAAAACAAAACAAAACAAAACAAAACAAAACAAAACAAAACAAAACAAAACAAAACAAAACAAAACAAAACAAAACAAAACAAAACAAAACAAAACAAAACAAAACAAAACAAAACAAAACAAAACAAAACAAAACAAAACAAAACAAAACAAAACAAAACAAAACAAAACAAAACAAAACAAAACAAAACAAAACAAAACAAAACAAAACAAAACAAAACAAAACAAAACAAAACAAAACAAAACAAAACAAAACAAAACAAAACAAAACAAAACAAAACAAAACAAAACAAAACAAAACAAAACAAAACAAAACAAAACAAAACAAAACAAAACAAAACAAAACAAAACAAAACAAAACAAAACAAAACAAAACAAAACAAAACAAAACAAAACAAAACAAAACAAAACAAAACAAAACAAAACAAAACAAAACAAAACAAAACAAAACAAAACAAAACAAAACAAAACAAAACAAAACAAAACAAAACAAAACAAAACAAAACAAAACAAAACAAAACAAAACAAAACAAAACAAAACAAAACAAAACAAAACAAAACAAAACAAAACAAAACAAAACAAAACAAAACAAAACAAAACAAAACAAAACAAAACAAAACAAAACAAAACAAAACAAAACAAAACAAAACAAAACAAAACAAAACAAAACAAAACAAAACAAAACAAAACAAAACAAAACAAAACAAAACAAAACAAAACAAAACAAAACAAAACAAAACAAAACAAAACAAAACAAAACAAAACAAAACAAAACAAAACAAAACAAAACAAAACAAAACAAAACAAAACAAAACAAAACAAAACAAAACAAAACAAAACAAAACAAAACAAAACAAAACAAAACAAAACAAAACAAAACAAAACAAAACAAAACAAAACAAAACAAAACAAAACAAAACAAAACAAAACAAAACAAAACAAAACAAAACAAAACAAAACAAAACAAAACAAAACAAAACAAAACAAAACAAAACAAAACAAAACAAAACAAAACAAAACAAAACAAAACAAAACAAAACAAAACAAAACAAAACAAAACAAAACAAAACAAAACAAAACAAAACAAAACAAAACAAAACAAAACAAAACAAAACAAAACAAAACAAAACAAAACAAAACAAAACAAAACAAAACAAAACAAAACAAAACAAAACAAAACAAAACAAAACAAAACAAAACAAAACAAAACAAAACAAAACAAAACAAAACAAAACAAAACAAAACAAAACAAAACAAAACAAAACAAAACAAAACAAAACAAAACAAAACAAAACAAAACAAAACAAAACAAAACAAAACAAAACAAAACAAAACAAAACAAAACAAAACAAAACAAAACAAAACAAAACAAAACAAAACAAAACAAAACAAAACAAAACAAAACAAAACAAAACAAAACAAAACAAAACAAAACAAAACAAAACAAAACAAAACAAAACAAAACAAAACAAAACAAAACAAAACAAAACAAAACAAAACAAAACAAAACAAAACAAAACAAAACAAAACAAAACAAAACAAAACAAAACAAAACAAAACAAAACAAAACAAAACAAAACAAAACAAAACAAAACAAAACAAAACAAAACAAAACAAAACAAAACAAAACAAAACAAAACAAAACAAAACAAAACAAAACAAAACAAAACAAAACAAAACAAAACAAAACAAAACAAAACAAAACAAAACAAAACAAAACAAAACAAAACAAAACAAAACAAAACAAAACAAAACAAAACAAAACAAAACAAAACAAAACAAAACAAAACAAAACAAAACAAAACAAAACAAAACAAAACAAAACAAAACAAAACAAAACAAAACAAAACAAAACAAAACAAAACAAAACAAAACAAAACAAAACAAAACAAAACAAAACAAAACAAAACAAAACAAAACAAAACAAAACAAAACAAAACAAAACAAAACAAAACAAAACAAAACAAAACAAAACAAAACAAAACAAAACAAAACAAAACAAAACAAAACAAAACAAAACAAAACAAAACAAAACAAAACAAAACAAAACAAAACAAAACAAAACAAAACAAAACAAAACAAAACAAAACAAAACAAAACAAAACAAAACAAAACAAAACAAAACAAAACAAAACAAAACAAAACAAAACAAAACAAAACAAAACAAAACAAAACAAAACAAAACAAAACAAAACAAAACAAAACAAAACAAAACAAAACAAAACAAAACAAAACAAAACAAAACAAAACAAAACAAAACAAAACAAAACAAAACAAAACAAAACAAAACAAAACAAAACAAAACAAAACAAAACAAAACAAAACAAAACAAAACAAAACAAAACAAAACAAAACAAAACAAAACAAAACAAAACAAAACAAAACAAAACAAAACAAAACAAAACAAAACAAAACAAAACAAAACAAAACAAAACAAAACAAAACAAAACAAAACAAAACAAAACAAAACAAAACAAAACAAAACAAAACAAAACAAAACAAAACAAAACAAAACAAAACAAAACAAAACAAAACAAAACAAAACAAAACAAAACAAAACAAAACAAAACAAAACAAAACAAAACAAAACAAAACAAAACAAAACAAAACAAAACAAAACAAAACAAAACAAAACAAAACAAAACAAAACAAAACAAAACAAAACAAAACAAAACAAAACAAAACAAAACAAAACAAAACAAAACAAAACAAAACAAAACAAAACAAAACAAAACAAAACAAAACAAAACAAAACAAAACAAAACAAAACAAAACAAAACAAAACAAAACAAAACAAAACAAAACAAAACAAAACAAAACAAAACAAAACAAAACAAAACAAAACAAAACAAAACAAAACAAAACAAAACAAAACAAAACAAAACAAAACAAAACAAAACAAAACAAAACAAAACAAAACAAAACAAAACAAAACAAAACAAAACAAAACAAAACAAAACAAAACAAAACAAAACAAAACAAAACAAAACAAAACAAAACAAAACAAAACAAAACAAAACAAAACAAAACAAAACAAAACAAAACAAAACAAAACAAAACAAAACAAAACAAAACAAAACAAAACAAAACAAAACAAAACAAAACAAAACAAAACAAAACAAAACAAAACAAAACAAAACAAAACAAAACAAAACAAAACAAAACAAAACAAAACAAAACAAAACAAAACAAAACAAAACAAAACAAAACAAAACAAAACAAAACAAAACAAAACAAAACAAAACAAAACAAAACAAAACAAAACAAAACAAAACAAAACAAAACAAAACAAAACAAAACAAAACAAAACAAAACAAAACAAAACAAAACAAAACAAAACAAAACAAAACAAAACAAAACAAAACAAAACAAAACAAAACAAAACAAAACAAAACAAAACAAAACAAAACAAAACAAAACAAAACAAAACAAAACAAAACAAAACAAAACAAAACAAAACAAAACAAAACAAAACAAAACAAAACAAAACAAAACAAAACAAAACAAAACAAAACAAAACAAAACAAAACAAAACAAAACAAAACAAAACAAAACAAAACAAAACAAAACAAAACAAAACAAAACAAAACAAAACAAAACAAAACAAAACAAAACAAAACAAAACAAAACAAAACAAAACAAAACAAAACAAAACAAAACAAAACAAAACAAAACAAAACAAAACAAAACAAAACAAAACAAAACAAAACAAAACAAAACAAAACAAAACAAAACAAAACAAAACAAAACAAAACAAAACAAAACAAAACAAAACAAAACAAAACAAAACAAAACAAAACAAAACAAAACAAAACAAAACAAAACAAAACAAAACAAAACAAAACAAAACAAAACAAAACACTTAAAAGATATTCACAATTGCGTGGTTTTACATGAAATCTCTAAAAACCAGAAGTGTGGTTATTTTATATTTATTTAATGATATATTTAACGATCGTGTTCTTTAAAGTTCCATAAACAACTGATCGGTTGCCAGTCATTTTCTAATTGCAAAAATTAAAGAAGCTCAAAATGCAAGCTAAACTTTTTTATGCCATCTATAGTAATGAAACTCATTTTCTGTTTGTTTGTTTGTTTGTTTGTTTGTTTGTTTGTTTGGACTTTATACAGGGTCCGCCATCTAACGTTTTTTTTTTCAACTAGTGCTTATTTCGTGAATGGTAACACTTAGCTCATGTCTGATTTAACACATAATTAGTTTTATCCTTCCGCTGAACGAATATGGTTGCGTATACGCTTGAACAACGCTGAGAAGTGGGCCTGCGATCGACTTACAGAAGATGCCGATTTTGCCAAAAAAATCATCTTTTCAGATGAAGCTCATTTTGATCTTGGCGGGTATGTAAACAAGCAAAATTGTCGCATTTGGGGCACAGAAAATCGCACGTATATATTGAAAAGCCGCTGCACCCAAAACAAGTCACTGTTTGGTGCGGATTTTGGTCCAGAGGCATAATTGGGCCATTTTTCTTCGAAAATGAGCAAGGAGTGGCCGTTACAGTCAATGGCGATTGTTATCGGGCCATGTTGAACGAATTTTTGTTCACAAAAATTGAAGAGGAGGATATTGGCAACATTTGGTTTCAACAGGACGGCGCTACGTGCCACACAGCCGAAGCTACACTCGATGTTTTGCGCCCTGTTTTTGAAGATCGCATTATCAGCCGTAGAGCTGATGTCGTTTGGCCACCTCGGAGCTGCGATTTGACACCGTTGGACTATTATTTGTGGGGTGCCCTCAAAGATAAGTGTTACGCCGACAAGCCAGAGACAATTGACGCTTTAAAGGACAATATTCGTGAAGCTATTGGTGAAATACAGCTGCACACAATCGATAATGTGCTTAAAAATTGGACCGATCGTGTAGGCTACTGCATGGCCAACCGAGGCAGCCATTTGAATGGAATTATTTTCCATTATTAACCGGAAGGATTGTACTTTCAAAAAAAAAAAAAAAGAAATTTGAGAAAATATTTAGTAGTTTTTTTAAACAATTTTCAAAAAAAAAAAATTATTTGGCGGACCCTGTACAAATCTAAACGGCTCAAACTAAATACACATATTAAGTGCATCCCAACTTAAAATGTTACATACTTAGTTTTTGCCACGCCCCCTCCAACAGTTTTCAAATAACAGTAATTTTGTTATTACAGTTACTTTTCAGCATCGGAGTCTTTCGTGTTTTTAATTTTAAAAAATTTCTGTCATTTTGACATCGAAAACACTCACGTATCTTCAAAATTGGAGAAATTTCCAGTACAACGACTTTTTCATAAAACATCGTTGACTAAGAATGAGAAAAAAACGACATGAAAATCAAAGTTTGGTCTTTCGATGCAAATATCTCCGCTGTCCATTAATATATTTCATTCAAAGTTTTTTTGTTCAAAAGTTCAATAAAATCACTTTACAAAAATAGGTTGAACTGTACCGTTAAGTTAGTGTAACTATGTTTTATAATTATGTCAAAAAAGGTTCAAAATATTGACTTTTGACTCAAAAAATGACTCAAAAATTGTTGTTGTTGTAAAAATTAAATCAATTAAAAATTGCACATCTGGCTACCTTTCATATGACGTAGCATTTATTTGCAAAAATTCTTCCAGCTAAGCGCAAAAATTATTTTACTGTTTTTGTCATCAAAACAACAAGGTACCCCCTTTGAATTTTTTTTGCGAAATTAATTTTTTCCAAAATAATGTTATCAATATCTCTTTCCAATCAAAAGTTATGGCTAAAAATCTATTTTTGCATACCTGACTATTATTAAAACTGAGTTTTGTTTTAAAATTCTCTATATAATTTGAACGTCCCCATTTATCTCTAAGAACGTAGTTGTGTTCTAGAGTAATAACGAACATTTTGGTTTATATAAAATCTTCCTTATAGTAATCTACTTAGATTTTTTTGCCTACCCACCCCCGACCCTTCCCCTCTCACGCAATGTGAAAATTTGTACTTTTGAGATTATTGAAAAAAAGGAGCTATAATTCAAAATCTAGCAAAGCAATATTCTTCAGAATTTCAGACCTATTTGCAGACACATTTCACAATAGATTACGGAATTTTTGTGGTCTTACAGCTATCTTTTTAGAATTTATAGCTCCTTTTTCTCAATAATCTCAAAAGTGAAAATTTTCACATACGACGTTTATTTTCTCAGGCGACGATATGTTGAATAGTTTTCATTCACTGATTCTGCAATAAAATTAAAAAAATAGTTAACATCCATTTTATTATTCAAAACATGCTATTGAAAATGTAGCAATTACCGAAAAAGAAAAAGTTTAACAATTTGCATTTGTTTAAGGCTATTTTGTTCTTCGTGCCATCCCAATTTACTCTGAGCAAAATGTTGTTGCCAAGGATTGCAGATATTGCTTTTTCAAGATTGATTTTATAAAACCAGGATTTCATTCAAGAAATCTGAAATATCTATATATATATAAAACAAAGTCGGGTTTGTTACACCATTTATAACTCAAGAACGCCTAGATCGATTTAAATTGCCACGGTTAGAACGTACTATTTAGTCGTGTCTTTCGACTGGCAAAATTGAGCAAGTATAGGTCAAAGGGGTGTGGCACCGCCCCTACAATTCAAATTTATGATATCGATTAGCTTTGGAACTAAATGCCGTATAATAATGAAATTCAGTATGGAGTTGCCACTTGGTGATATCCTTCTACTGGAAAACTGGGATGGGCTTTAGAAAAGGGAGTGTGGCTCCACCCATACACTTTATATTTTTGATATCAGATAGCTTTGGAACTAAATGTCGTATAACAACGAAATTCAGCATGGAATTACTATTTGGTGATATCCTTCTACTAGAAAACTGAGATGGTCATTGAACAAGGGGGTGTGGCTCCGCCCATACAAGCCAAATTTTTGATATCGAATAGCTTTGGAAACAAATATCATATAACAATGAAATTTAGTATGGAGTTACTTATTGGTCAGGCATTTCTACTGAAAAACTGGCACGGGCATTGGAAACTTGGCGTGGCTTCGCCCACACAAGCTAAATTTAATTCAATATACTTTACTGCAAAAATTAACTTTTTTCTGGCATTTAATAATCAAAATCAAATCTTCCAAACGAATAAAAATTTCTTTATTTTTAATTTTAAAACCGTAACTTTTGCAACTGAAAGAGATTTTTATCTTCATTACTATTTTGGTAAAGTTGGTTTTGTTGCATTTTCCCTAAAATAAAAAAAAATTAAAAAAAAAAATCATAAAGTCACATTTTACTCGAATCTTAGATTATGCTTTGGCGTAATAAGTTTTGACCATGCCTCTTCCACCCTTTTACAAGTAAGGGAAATCCACCAACTAGCATACTGAAGCGAAAAGCTTCGTTTAATTAATTAAAAAAAATTTCTGTAATTTGACACCAAAAAAATTCACATATCTACAAGATTGCACAAATTTTTAGTACAACGTCTTTTTCTAATAACGCCGTTTCCTTAGAATTACAAAAAACCATTTTGCATATTTCCATGCGCTTTACGTCAAAAGCTAATTTTTTTCTGGCTAAAAATCGTTATCTTCTGAACGAATAAAACCTAAACATCAAAATTTTACGTTTTTCCCCCGAGTAACACCGCGTATATCAGCTAGCAATTAAATAAAAAAGAAGAACTTTGAGTACTTGTTTACTGCATGTGAAAAGAAACAGTGTTACCGCTTCTGAATTAGGCTTGGTTTAAATTAGCTATTTGTTTTCAGATTGTTAATTGCTTCTATAGCTTCATTAATTTTTTTTAGAAGAAAAGAAAAGAAAATAAAATAAGTTCTACATGAAGTATTTTAAGGAGGCTAAATTTATTTACCTGTGCCATTAATCGAAATGCTTCGTATAGTTTCCGGCGAAAATACTTGTTGAGTTTGGAATATGTTCGAATTTAAGTTCATGATTCTTGAAATTTGTGAAATTTAGTAAATAGTGTAAATAATGTAAATAATCTTAATATTGTAATGAGGTTAACCCTTAACTGGTATATCTAGTCTGTGCGACCAGAACAAAAAAAAAAGAGTATAGTTATCTTCAGGGAAGACAGAAATATGCACGAAAAAATCTAAAATAAGTATGCTAATATGCCCTAAAAAATGGCAAAATATGCCATCAAATAAGCACGAAAAATGTCGAAGTCGGAGTTTTATTATTCAAAATTTTATTCAATAGTTCATAAAAAAAAAACAAAACAATAGCCCTTTCAAGGCGTAAAAGTAAATATTTCAGTTTAAATAAATTATAGTTTTAATTATAAAGTAAAAATTTAATTCTATTTTAATCATTTTTTGAATATTTTGTTTGGTAGCTCGAAGCCAATGCCAAAAGTCTCCTTCCGGACGAAGTCCATTATTTTATATGGTGCTTATAGCAAAAACAGTATATTGCATTCAGCGATTACACTGAACAATTAAATGCATTTTTATATTATCAAAAAGAAATTTTCTACGATTTTCAGCCAACAATGTTTTGTATTGTGAGAAAGACCGCTCGACATCGCAGGATGTAGTTGGGCACCATTTAAAATAAGGGACTTCGTTCGGAAGGAGACTTTCGGCGTATGGATCCATTGTCTGTGAGTTTTTAAACAAAATATTTTTTATACATATATAATATAATATCTCTTTATAAATATATATAATATCAAAGAAATTACAATGTTGCCAGATGTGAAGGAAGTATCAAAATTTGCCCGATTACAAGCTAAAATCTGTTCGAAAAGTTAAAAATATGTAAAAATATGCACAAATAAGCACAATCGTTATAAATATGCAAAATTATTAACAAAACGTCCAAATATGCAAAAGCATATATTATATGCATTTGCATATAATTATCTTCCCTGGTTATCTTATTATTCAATTTAAAATTCAATTCAATTATCCAAAAAAATTAAAAAATTCTTTCTAAATAGAAAAAAACACTTTATTTAAGACGTTCCTAAAAAGACAAAAACTTTAAAAACTTTAAAAACTTTTCCAAAAACTTTATTTAAGACGTTCCTAAAAAACAACATGAATTTCTACTAAATTTATGCTTTTTTAGTATGTACAGTTGATGTGATCCCTGGGACCAGATGTACTGATAGTGTTATTTTTTTGAGGTGTACGTGTACCACTCAAGGGTTAATGATTTAAAAAATGAAAATGCTATATGCTAGGCTTTTAAAATAAAAGCTGTTAATAATAAACATTTAAGACTAAAAAGTAAGAAATAAATAAAAAATTTTAAAATAGATTTAAAAATTTTTAAAAATAGGGAAAAACTAATTTAAGTGAAATTTGTCGTACATGTATATAGAAAGTGTTTTCTAGATATAGAGAAGAACCTCTCTCTTGGTTACTAACCATCAGGGCTAGGATTTCAATGACATGTCATCTTTTTTCTGCTGCTTCTTAGACATTTTCTGGTTATTTAGAACTTCCATTTATGTTTCCTTAATTCCAAATACGAAAAGTTTTTAGGTAATTGTTTTCGTCATCTTTTATTTTTTTATTGGTTTTAGTTCTCAGGCCATTTTTACTAGATTTAGGCAATTTTTTGGTCGATTTTTGAGTTATTTTATTTTAATTTTTGGACAGTTTTAATTTTTTTCGGTTTTTTAGGTAATTTTAATGGATTTTTTTTTCTTTTATTTTTTTTTATTAAAAAATGTAAAAATGCAAATTTTTATCATATTCCTTTAACAATCAATCAGTCCCTTCAATCAAAACAATTGTTTCTCCGAAAAAGGAGCAGCTTTGTTTATAAACCTTGACGAAAAAAAGCTCGGCGCGTGGTGAAACTGACGAAAGGGTATGTAGAAAGATGAAACTTACAAATGTACCTTGTAATATACTGTAATGCTAATATACAAATTATATAAAATAAATTTTAAGTTTAGTAATGTTTTATTTTAAAGTTTTTGTTTTTTTTATTTTTTATGTTTGTTACAGTTGTTTGTATTTTTTAAGGTAATTTTTATTAGATTTTAGGTAATTTTCTACAATTATTAGGTAATTTTTTGCATTTTTTTAGGTCATTAAAATCCGAGCTCTGCTCATCATCATAATATAAGCGTACGGTAAGTTCTAGGGACGTATATAAATTTAGAAATTTTCAAAATGTAAAATACATTTAAATTTAAATAGCGATCCGTTATATAGGCTTACTTTACCACTGTAAAGTTCATTTTTAAAATTTTGTACTGGATCCCTTATCGTATGTATCTTTTTTAAACCAATGCACAGTGCGCTTTTTTAATTTTAGGATGACATTTGGGTCTTGTTTTTTTTTAAATTTTATAAAAAAATATTTTTATTCGTCAGATTATAAAACATGCATTATGAATGTGGTATTAAAACTTGATGTATTGCATGGTTTTTTTATAAAATTCTTCAAAGTTAAAACTTTTTTAACAAAAATAAGCTCAATAAAACCCAAGAAATAAAGTCAAGTTTAAACAATAATAACTTCGAGCACAAAGTATATTTCAAGGTTTTGTTTTTTGGACTTTTTTGTGTCTTAATCACTATTGAATTTAATATAAAATACAATAAAAACTGTAAATAAATAAAAATAAAAAAATCATTAAAATATGACTGTAAATTTTTCAAGGAATAAAAATTTAAGTAAAATTTAGTAGAAAATATCTAGCTAGTTAAGCATTACTAAAGTCGAAGGCTATAACTATCATTAAACATCGTACTTCTACCTTCTGTTTCTGCAAAAACCTGCTGCATCTAGCTGCTCTTAAGAAAAACCACTTAATTTGAAAAAAGTATTAAAAATCAAATTTTGCCCTTAAATGCGCTGATTTCCAAAACAATTTGTAGGTATTCTTGAATTTAAAGATAAATAAAATAGAATTCATAATTTAAAACAAGTTGTGACATAGTTTTGTATTAGCAACCATTTTTTTAAATTTTTTTTTAAAATTTCGTTAATTATTACCAAATTATTTATAGGAGATATGTCCGAAAAGATATCCGATTTGAAATATTTTTAGCATAACGTTTAGGTGAAGTTAAATAAACTAAATTTACTCTTTAAAAACATAAATAAGCTTACTCTTTAAAAACATAATAAATAAAAAATGCGAATTTAAAAAAAAAAAATAAAATATGGTTTGTATGGGAGGTAGGCGATGCAGTTGACCAGGAATTCTAATTTTTTGTGCTGTTACTTAATTTAGGCTAAAACTCATTTGTACAAAATTTGGCCCTAGCTTTTATAGTTTCTGAGATAATGCAAATGTCATCCTAAAATAGAAAAAAGGGCACTGTGCGATGCCAAAAACAGCCCTCGGCCCAAATATTTTTATCATGCAAATTTTTAACAAATCGATTGGTCGAAAACAAAGTTACTGCACATTAAGAGTATAAAAATTGCATTTTCCATTTGCACTCTGAGCATGAAATTTGATAAAATCGAACGGAAACTACATCTGCCTTTTCATACAAAGTGACGTGACGTGACATGAAAATAGCACTTCTTTCATAAATTCTACAAAAATTAATGAATTGACTTGATATTTTATACATAAGCTTTGCTTTTTATATATATTTTGAATATATTTTCCGCGTTTCAAAATTTAAAAAACTTGAATAAGAACTTTAACTGTCCCACACACAAGGTGACGTCATCAAAATAACAAAACCATCATAACTCCGAATAAACTAAAATACGGCAATGGGGATTTTTTAATTTCCGCCCAGTCAAGATGATTTGTAACTAGTTTATCAAAATTTTAAACATTTACTTAAATTTAATACTTTAATTAAATTTAGTTTTTGTTTTTGTGAAGTTTTGCATGAAATAATTATTGCAAAACTCATTTGTTTTTTAAAGTATATATATATTTTGTTCATTTGTTTTTTAAAGTATATGTATATTTTTATTTATTTACAATAATTAAAATTCATAAAGACCAGTATGTAGTTCTTATAAAACACCATAATAAATTTAAATACAAAAAAACTTTTAAACTTAATAAACTCCTATCTTTAATTTGCATCTTCAAAGAATTTCCAATTTTTTTTTACAATTATAAATATTCGAGTTTCAAAAAATATTTAACAATTTTAATATAATCTTACAATAGTTTTACAGCATTAAATTTGAAATGCTTTAAAAAATAAATAAAAAAAATCATTGCCAATATTTACCCCATTTATCATTTTACAAAATATCATTATAACCAGAACAAGAATAACATTTTTAAATAGTGCCGAACAGCGTCAGAACAAGGGTCAAACAGTGGGCGATTTGAAGTAATTTTGTCCAAAAAAGGTTAGATAAGCGGTCGTACAACGGAGCCGTTTGCACAACTTTTTGAATCAAACTATATAATTATGCAATGTATTTACAAACGTTAAACATATTTTTTTGCCTCTTGTCCAACATTCAATTCTGAATTGTATGCAAATCGGATTTGAAAGTTGGAAAAATTCAGTTTTTTTTTAATAGAACTTAATTTAACTACACTGAGAAAAAAACATACTTCAAAATTAAACAAAAAATTTTAAAATTGAAACTTAACTCTTTTGCGTTTCTACAAAACAAAATTTAAAACAAGCATGTTTAATTTTCAACTATAAACTCATTTCTGTTTTTTTTATGATTTTCTCTTGTTATTTCCATTCAGTAACAAAAAATACATCGTTATCAGAGATTGAATTAAAAAATTATTGAATTGAATCATTCAAAATTATTGCCAGTCAACTGAGACCCCGATTTTACATTTGATTGATTGAAAATATTTTTGAATTAGTCTTACAAATATTGAACATAAGATGACATAAAAACTAATTAATTATTTTGATATTTACAATATTTCAAGCCGCAGTAAAACTCAAACTTCATTAAATGAAGTCAAAAAATTTGTTATTCGGGGCTCCCAGGGGTCGCTGGTCACGAATCTTACTGCGAAAACTCGAAAAAGTTAAAAAAATGGCATCGAAAAAATGTCGGTTTATTTTATTTGTTTTTAATTTAATAATAATATTTTTCAATTATGTTTTAAAATATTTGTTTTAAATATTAAACTTTTAAATAATAACGTTTAAATAAATGTGTTTGAAATTTGAATTAACTTAAAATTTTTACAACGAAAGTATATCTAAAAACATTGTTATGAAAACAAAAACTTTTGTTTTAAATTAAACTTTAAAAACATTTGTGTTTAACTGAAATGAAATGGTTTCAAGCTGTATTTCAAAAACAAATGCATTTAATATGAACACAATTTCATTTAATTTTAACACATATTTTCCTCAGTGAATTGATATTTCCGGGCAAAGTATTGCTGCCCATTTGATTTTATTTTTTTTTAAACATTAAAACATTGGTGGTTATTCTTAAGCTAGCACGTACAAAGCTTTTGATGCTGCTATAAGAAACGCACGCTGGTAGAGAAAGCTCTTTGCCTACAACCGGCAGCATGTCCTTCAATGCATTAAAGAACCAGACACCAGAAATGGTGATCGCTAAGGCTCAGGTCAGATGATGCTCGTTTGCTCAGAGTGTAAATAATTTTGCTGTTGCTTTCTGTCAAAAAACAGGCGAAACTGTCAAAAAACAGTGGGACTATGAGCTGATGAGCATTTTGTACAAAATTTCAACAAATGAAAATAAACGGGATCATCAGTGTTTAAAAATGCTTTGATAAATTGAATGACCAACAAAAGTGATGGCTTTGTGTTTGTTATAGACATTGAGTGCTGTTTGTGTTGTTTTTGTGTGGACATAATTTTGTTTCAGTCAGTAGGCCACTGTTCGACCCATGTTTGGACGTTGTTCGGACGAGTAGGCCATTTGATTATTTGTAGACTATTATTCACCACGGTTTCACTGTTCTTTGCTCGACCGCTGTTCAACCCGTGTTCGGCCGATTATATTCTTACTCGGGAACTAAGAAGATTCATATATTTAAAAAAAAAACACACAAAAAAAAACTGCTTTCATATCCATGCTAGGCTTTTTTCACTTTCCAATGTTTGGGATCCATTAAGTAATCACTTAAATTATAAAATATAAACACTAATTTATGATTAATTTTGAATAGATAATAATAAGTACCGTTTCTCATTTAAAATTTGCGCCCATTTAGCTTTTAGTTCCGCCATTGTGCCAGCCTTTCCGCCATATTCTTCCGGTAACATATCACGAGGAATATGTTCATAAAGACTATCCAAGCCATTTGTGTGAAAATGTATCTGTTGGAAAAATTAAAATTTCATTTGTAGTTTAAAAAATTCGTGTCAACAAAAAGAAAAGCAGTTATAAAAATTTCTACAAATTTAATGCCAACCATTTTGTAAACTTCATCGCTCATGAAGGGTTTGACGAAAGCCATTAACTTGTCCAGATACGACGGACAATTTATGACATGCGTTGCTTTCATACGCACCGGATATGCTTCCTGTAGATATTTTAAATAGATGCGTAGTGTCAGAATTGACATGCGTGCAATGTGACTCATACTAAAGCCAGTTATGTCCATGATATGCACTTCACCAATGGCCATATCATCTCCTAAATTCAAAACAGTATCCTTTGTCTCCGTATCGGACATTGCGAAACGACAATCACCTATCATGAAAAATATTTTTGACTCCTCAACATTGTTCGACTAAAGTTCAAGAAAAATTCACACGCTCAAACATTTACATACTGTTAAATTAACAGATAAATTTATATACTATACTTTGCTTGCATCATAATCAGCCAAACGTCCAAATACAAGCTTATGACCCTCCGGCGTTAAGCCAGGTAGCGGCACAGAATCACTAAAAATAATTTTGCTATGACACTATTAAACACACTTAATTATTTTCTTCATCACTTACATAGTAGCGAATGACTTTTTTGTGATTTCATCTTCGGGATCGCGATTGAGAAATAGATGCGGATTTTTATTTCTAAGTCCATAGTTAAGCTCAATAATTTTTTTGGTTTCTTCAACATCACCAGACATGCATTTCAAGAATCGCAGCAATAGGCGACGATCTAAAAGAAATAGTTGTTGAAAAAAATATATTGATATATGTAGGTATTATGTCTTCGTAAGGCAGAAAAAACATTTTCCCCGCCAACATACAGGGAACAAAAAAATACAAAAAATTTGGTACAGTATGTTTACTCATGTTTAAATTGCATTATCATTGGAACTATGTACCAGAGATCTGCCACGAATCTCATTTTTGAATCAATGAGCCACTTACTCAAAAATGAGTAGAAACACAGTGTTGCGCAAAATAACAGCAACAAAATCGGTACGCTGCTACAAAATCGTGTATCTTTTTAAATATTTGGGACACACAAAAATGATTGAAGGAACCAAAGCATATATTCATACATCATATTAAAAACAAATCATATTCCAATTTGGTTTTGTTTTCTTTATTAAATTTTAAATTAATGTGACTGCATTCAGTTTGTCTGAGAGCAAAACAAAAGCAACAAAACTTGAAAAAAGTAAAAAGAGAAATTTTTGATCATATGTTTATATGCAATTAAAAACACAGTTTTAATTCATTTTTCCCCGACGTTTCGTTGGCTATTTTCCAACATTTTCAAGGGATTTTTTATTAAATTTAAAATTATGTGTGTGGCATATATCGTTATTGGTAACTTTTTTAAAAAAAAAAATATATAAAAACTTTTGACAAATTTACAGGACTTTTGCAAAAACTAAGGAAAAAAACGATGTAAACACAATAAACAGATTTGTTACACTAATTTTTGTCTAAAGCAACCTGAAATTTAACCTTGTTGAATAATGTTTTTTTCACAAGTTTCTTTAAATTTAACCCCACACGTTTGGGATTACAGACAGTTGGCGCTATTTTCTGTTTACCGAAGAATATCTGATGTTTTTATGCAGCTAGCAAACCAAACTTTTAAAAAGTAAAATAATGCAGTACTGCCAGTTTTTTCAGTCGCAGCGTCAACTAGCATCATCAACACTTAAAAACATAGAATTGGATCAATTTAAATGTCCAGCTCACTTGCTGGATTTTTTGTTGTTTTTGCTTTGCTTGCAAATGCAATTATATGATGAAAAAACGCTCCAATGAAAAAACGCAGCTAATAGAAATTTTAGTAGGTACAATCATTTTTAGTACAACGAATTTTCATATAACATTGATAGCTAATAATGAGAAAAAAATTATATGAAAATCAAAGTATGTACTTTTAATGCCAATAACTCCGCTGTTTTAATATATTTCATAAAAAATTTTTGTGGCTTCATTCAAAACAATGCCCATATTCCAATTATTTACCATATATATAGAAGAGCTAACAACAAAACAGTTACTTCAAAAATGCTTAACCCCTTGAACAAACGTTTTGACACATTAATTTCATCTAGATACAAAATTGAATCCAGCACTATCATAAAGAAATGCTGGTGGCTAACAAATGACCAATAACACCAAGTCTCTTGCCCTCATTCCGATGTTTGGTTGGTAGTTCTTTTATCTTTTTAATCTTTTTACTTAAATAATACATCATGCATTGTTTTTTATAACACATTTTTCACTTGCAATTTATTCATATCTTATGGCCTCTTATGGCTTATTTATTATTACCCATTAAGAAAAAGTTTCACTAATAGTTAATAAGGTACTTGAGCGCTCGTCTAGAGACTTTGTATAAGTGTAGACATCATTAGCCATACTATTGTTTATTGTAGTATTTAAGTCGACAAACTATCGAACACCAATGAATATTGAAATAAATAAAGAAGCAACTAGAACAGATGACAACCCTTGATAGAGTTGATGGGGGTGATCTATAAATAGCCTACTGCATTAAAATGTCATATGATTAGCAGCCATACAATTCAAAAGAATGAATTCCAAAATCTGCCCACTCATATACAAGTTTAAACAGTGAGTTTAAACTTCATTAAAAGGTAATTTAATTGAAAGGTGGCTATTTTCACAACCAAATGTTCAATTACACATGACTTTGACCGAAATCGATCAATTATTAGATTATAGCTGCGTTCCATTCGCTTCAAAATAATCCAGATTATTTTTTTTACATGCAAAGCAAAAACAAAAATAATAATCCTATAACAAATAGGATTATTTTTGATATCCATATAAAATTGTGATATAGCATTTAAAAAAATTTGAAACACAGATGCCGCACCTGTATATTTTTATGAGCTGTCATTTCATATTTTGAATTATTTGTTTGTTTGATGCAATGACTATTAGGTACCCATGACAGCAACCTCTTTTCTCACTAGCTGCGACCATTGAATGTTAAACAAAAGAAAACAAAACAAACCGCGTGTGTCACACACATTGGACGCCTTCAGTGGAGCCAACAATTGCACTTAAACTATTTATATAATTGCTTAATATTAATAATTAAATTAAATAATTTACAATTTGTCTGACGTTTATAGTAAAACACATTCAGAGAAAAACATCGTTCACTAAGGTACCGTTACCATAACAGTTCACAACAGTTTTAAACGACACACGTTCTCATGACACCTAATAGTTATTGTATCATGATTGCTTGTTTGATTTTAATTTTGACTGCAACGATAGTGCCCTCTACGAGTCGTTTTTCTTTGCCGTTCCTTTGAGAAAATTTGTTATCGCGATTATATTAAGGCGAAAGGAACGCAGTTTATGTAATTAATTTGACATTAATTAAACTTATTTGGCCGTGCTTTAAAATGTCATATGATTAGTAGCCATATAATTCAAATGAATGAATACCTAAATGTGTGAAGTCATTTACAAGTTTAAACAGTGAGTTGATCACAGCTTAATAACGCAAAGACTACTGAAGATGAAAATGTAGCGATTTCCGAAACAGACTGTCTAGTCAGCTAAGTGATTGACTGTATACAGAGTTGTTGTTGTTGTTGCCTTCTTAAAAAACTTACTTGATCTAAAGCTCACAATTTAATTCATGTAATAATTTCACAGATCATAAAACTAATTAATTAATATTTTATGTTGTTATTTCTTGACAATAAGTAAAAATTCCACATGCATTCTTAAAGAAGTGGTTTGGAAACAACATAAATAAAAAACTACCCGTAAGCTTCCAAAAGATACGGTGGGGAACGTTTTTTTATCAGATTTAGATGGAAGCCTTCCGATTTTTCCTAGAGGGATGTTAAAAGACTTGTATAACAAAAGATCATGAGTCAAACAGATGGCATTGTGGTTCAGTCAGCCAAAGATTTTTCAGAAGTCGAAAGTAAAATGGCAACTTCCACCACCATTATTTATACACCAATCCCGGGTAATCCTTCATTTAATATGATTGAATGCAACTTATGTGAAGTAAGAGCTAAATATAATCATTTACACGCAGAAGAAAGAGAATTGAGCTTGAAATAAACTTTTTTAAAGCAATTAATTCGTACGTGTCCCGCACGTAACGTCGGTGTCCTGCACGTAACGTTTTTTAATAATTTTTTTCTTAATGACCATCGTTAAAATTATGAATTTTTTTGGCATGTATATTTACTTCTATTCTTATTACAAACAATAAAATAGTGTACTACAAAAATATATCATGAAAGTGCCAAATATCATTGAATTGTTGCCATGCACCAAGCTAAATGTTACGATATCATTAAAATAAACATTTTTAGAAAGTATTATAGGCTTCTCTTGCTCATTCCAATCAGTGGTTTGCTAGAAGCACCTCTTCAAACATTTCAAAGTAAGTGCGAATGCCCCACACATAACGATAGAATGCCCCAATGTCATTACTTTTTCAATTTAGTGAAATTTTTGTAGTACAAATAACTACGTTATTTTTAAAGATATGCTTAATATTTTGATAACATTGGAAAGAAAATTAAATAAACCACAAATTTGATTTTATATTTAAATTTGATTTCACTACGCGAAATTCTGAGAAAATTGCGCTCAAACTTGGAATTTAGTAGTTTCAACGGATTGATTTAATCTTCACACGAGCACAGCTCCGTAATGGATAAATCGGGTGGGTTCGTTGATAGACCTTTAGAAAGCTGAATTTATTGCCTTCCAAATGAGTTCTTAAAATAAGTGTTCCGTTTGTTAGTTGAAATATCAATTAACCCCGCAACTCCTAAGGGTGCGAAAAACCCCTTCTCATACACAATTTTTTGCTAAGCTCAACCTCCTCTTTCAGCTTCGTAAATATTAGTACTTTTACACTGTACACTGTACAGTGTACACCCTGTATATGTAAATGAGATGAGCGCCTTTAGAATTATAATGAACAATCACTTGTGAATCACTCATTACACACTTGTGTAATCACTGCTTCATTCAACTTTTTTTTTTACTTTTTAATATTAAAAAGAACAGCTTCACATTTCTTAAGCTCTTGTTTAATTGAATATAAAATTTATTTAATAACTGTTTGCGCCTTATGAAAAATTCTTACAACTTTCTAGGCATAACTTCGAATTACATGCTCTTACACATTCTCAATATTTTGTAAATATTTACAAAATGTTCGCAAATAACTCTAGTATTTTGAAAAAAAATTTACTATAGCGCCCTTTAGCTGGCGCCCCCGTACCTTGCACGGTCTGCTCATGCGGTTGGACAGGTGCTGCATGCAAGTGCATTCTTTAGAAATTTTGTTCGGAGATTTAAGGTTATTAAAATACATTATTTTATTATTTGTTACTTTCACTGTTATTTGTTAGACAGCGTCCGCTGTTTTTCATTAACGCACCGACATGTTTGTTTTATAAAACTCTTAAAAATTTTTCAAATACTGTTCATAGAGTATTAACTTATTTTTTGCTGACGTACCAATTTCTTCCGGTAATTTTGGGTTAAGCTTAAACCACTTTTCTAAAGCATTTAAATCCAGCTCTAAATGCTTTAACATAGCTGATATCAAAATATCTATATTATATCAATATCAATTATTTTAACTACTATCGCATTCAATTAAATACAAATTATATGGTGACTTTATATTTTTTTGCACAAAAAAAAAACATTCAAAACAAAGTGTAGTCTATTTAAAAACTAGTTATTTTACGTATTATAGCACAACTTGTTCAAGCGGCAGCCAAAGCGTTACAGTTTAACGCTCAGCGCATTTCTAATCGTTGACTTATCTAATGTTTGAAATCATAGATTATCAGTGTTTAAGTTAAACGCTAGTGGAGTGGTAAGCAAAAAAGTAGTAGAAAAAAGCGTTGCCATGCATTAAGTCGTTAAATGATGCGTCGAAAAGATTGTGAATAGTAGTTAATTACAAGAAAACATCTTTTATGTAGATTGATACATAAAAGATGTTTTTCTATTTTTAATTTTTTTTTTAAATTTCTGAATTTATGACCGGAAAGTATTGCTATAGTAAAAAAAGCGAGAAAAAAATTCGAAAGATATCTTTCTATGTTAATATAATAGGGGCATTCACGGGTTGATGCGAAACGCAGTTGCGACGATGCGAAAATGCATGATTGCGAACTTTCGCATCATTCCAACAACAAACACATTGGAAGCAATTTTGCAGCTCTTCTTGAATTACGCACTACTCTAAACCAATTGCGAGAACGCACAAGCAATGATGGCAAACAGATAATTCATGTTTTGGTTGTTTTCAAACATAGTTGCCACAATACATAACATAAGGTGGCAATATATTTACTGTTCATTCGACATTTAATTTTATTGCATAATTAAGTTGCAGTATTGATGTTCACGAGTTAGTGCGCAAAATATCTTGAATTTTCACACTCTTTCAATCGCAACAACTCGTGAATACCCCTAATATAATACTATGCAACATTAACTATTTTCGGCTTGTTTTTACTTCCTTTTTTTATCTGATAAATAAATTGATCAGATTGATCTTTTTACTCAATTAGGAGGTATTATAAATTCTGTCACTTCGTTTATAAGGAGGCGTGGCATTTACTGAAAAGAATATTGAAATTAGAAATGCAGCTTATTCGAATGATATCAGCAAAATCGACTTGCAGAGCGGTAAAATCCCTTAAAATTTTTAATATGCGCTTTAGTATGCACTCCAACAGCCTTTTTCTGGTGATTGACAATTGTTAATATATTGACAATTGTTAATATATTGACAATTGTTAAAAATTTCTTGTTCTAAAATGTAATCGAAACCTCATAACTTGACAAAACGGTCAACACTAGAAAAAATATTCACAACAAATCATTTTACGAAACATTTTGAAAGTTTCCAATTCCATGAACCAAAAAAATAGCACAAAAAAAAACTAGCTTGTCAATGAACTTACAGTTGTCAATCACCAGAATAAGCCTATAGATATGAAATATAAACTCGCATTATGAAATTTAACACAGTCAAATGGAAACGCAGCACAATGGGTTATTATATGGGCTTTAAAGATTATGATTAAAATTTTTTTTAAGGTATCAACTATTTTTATAACTGTTGAAAGAGAATAAAATTCTGCACTAACAACAAAAATTTAGACTTGACATTTCTAGTTGAAAATTTACCATTATTTAACCGCGTGAAAATGAACTTTTTTGCTTTCCTTAAAAATATGTTTTTGTGGAAAGTTTTTTTATGGAACCCTCGACTTCGTGTATTATGGTTCTTACTCCATACATTTTTTGTGTGTAAATCTAAAAAATAATTTTTTGTTTATCAAAAAATGTGTTAAAAAATCAAGTTTTTTTTTGTTTCAAGTGGTGTTAAAGTGTTTTCTTTTGAACACTTTTGTCATCTAATTGTGATTTGCTTTAATTATAGACTGTCCCTAATAAGTGCTTAAAATTTGGTTGAGCCATTTTGTGCCTTTTCGGAATTATTAATTTTTTTGTAAGAAAACTCCAGTCACTACAATCAAAACAAGCAAGTGCAGCCACCAACAATGTAATGCCTTCAATTTTGTGTTTGCAATGCAGTTTTTTGTTATTTCCTATAGTTTTGTTATTCTTCTTAACCCATTAATGCTCACTACCAGAATCCGTTGAGTTTGGCTTTTACAATTTTCAGCATAAATTTGTTTTATTATAGGACGGAAAAATCTGAAGTTTTAAAAAAAAATATTCTAAGGATTTTGGTGTGGCGAAGCGTATGATCATAAACTCATAAAGGGTCTTTAAGTAGAGAAATAAAAAGAAAAAAAAAATAGAAAAATGATAAATTGCAAAATTTTAATTTCGTAATGTAGGCGTTCAACTTTAACGCAATGCACTTTTTTAATTATATTTTCTTTTTTCTTGATGTTTATAAAACAAAATAACTCACTTGAGTAACATTTTTCACTTTTTTTTATACTGCATTAACAGGAGCGAACAAGTAAACAAAAAGGATTAAAATGTCAATTTTTTTTTGTTTTGGAAAAAGTATACTTTCGCACACTGTTGGAAGCAAAAGTTTTACAGTGGCTGAGGATTTTTGAGGAATTTTTGAAAAATGCTTTAATCGCGTATGATATATCATACGTTGTCATTAATGGGTTAAGCTGTCGATGTTGGTGTGCGCTATAGGCTGTACAGCTGACTTAAAAACATTAAGTACTTATGTTTTTAATGTATTCATTGTTTAAATAAAACCCTTGTAATATAAAAAACATTAGAAAAATCTATGTAAAACAATATGAAATACATATTATTTTTAATATTAAAAAATAAAAGACGTAAAAAACTTAAAAAAAATATATGTAATGTAGCGTGTATTAAATGTTGATTAATTAATAAAAAAATTTCCGGTACAGACCGATATTTGGTACCATATGAAAGAGGATAAAATGCTCAGGTATTTCTGAAACAACATGTTTAGTTTTTTTTTGGAAAAGTGTTTTTAAATAGTTTTATCTGTTTTTCTCCATCTAGCTTAAAAAAGTGTGTATTTTGACCATATAACTATGTAGACTAGGGATGAAAATCCCGGGATCCCAGACAATTTAAGCTCCTTTAAATCCCGGGATTTTCTTTCCTGGATCCCGGGATTTTTAAATAAAAAATTTATATTACAAATATATTTATGTAAATGTTGATATGAAATCAACATCGGGAAGTCAGCTATGTATTTCAAAATTGTCATATATTCTGACTTTGTTAATAATTTTGATAATTTTGTTTTGTAGTGAAGGCAATCGTGATCGAATCTTACAAATTGCTTACGATTATCGTACAACTATTTCTCCAACTATCATAGAATCAGAACGTTGCTCCTCATCAGCGCGTTATATTTGTAATAATATCCCAACAAAACTCTCTAATGAAATATAAGACGCGTTGATCAGCTTGGAAAATAATTAAAACAAAAAATTTAATCATGAAATGGTTTTTCCAACCTTATTTTGCCTTAAACACGAAAAACATGAAGACGGTGTCTAAAAAAATAGTGGTATTCTCTATGTCTAGGATATGACCGTTGCATGGTGCAAGAATTAGTACACAAGAAGAAGAAGAAGTACACAATACGTGCACCACCGCAATAACAAAATACAAATTAAAAAAAGCATAGAATATTTCCTATGTATGCTACACTGATACCCTTCTATACGGCGATGCTATGAAGCATATTTTATGAAATGCAACCCTGTGTTTGTAATGAGAGAGAAGAGAAAGAGAGAGCAGCCAAACAGTTGGTGAAATGAGCGTGAGTGCAGCTAATTATAGAGTTCTTTGAGTTGTTGATTTTACTATGCTACGCTTGTACAATAGGGCGCTCTCGATCCATTGGATATTTAAGTATAGGATTGTTAAAATACGTGTTCTCAAGCAATTATGCTAGACATAGAGAATACCCCTAATGTTTCTTATCTACCTATACATAAATAGGCGTAAGAAAAACAGTTCGGTACCATTTTATCCCGTGTTTCTCAACCGATTTGGATAATTCTTCTTTCACATGCATAAGAGTAGGGAGAAGGAGTGCACAAAATACTTCTTGCGACCTTTGACCTGAAATATGAGCGTTTAATACAGAATTTCTTAAATAAAAGCTAAGCTATAAGAGATGGAAGAACATGGTGTAAGAGGAAATTTTAGACATTGCTGAGATGTACATTTCTCCCTATCTCTTACGGATACCCTACAATAAGCATTTTTTTATGTAACATGTGTGAATATATATTGGGAATGTGAAATTTCGTACAAACAGTAAATTTTGAAAAATTCTCGTTATTTTGACATCAAAATTATGACGATATCTCGAAAACTGTAGCTTTTTTCAGTACAACGTATTTTTGTATGAAAAGTCATGGGTTGAGAAAAATAACGGTAGAAGAAGGCTTTTTTTGGCAATATTTTTCACGGATAGTATATTTAAAATTTTCCCGTTATTATGACATCAAAATGATTGCGATATCTCGAAAACTGTAGCTTTTCTCAGTACCACGTATTTTTGTACGAAAGGTCGTTGGTTAGCACTGAGCGGCAAACTGAAAATAGAAATAGATTAGTTTTTAACCCTTTTCTACGCTCATCTGAGAACGAAAGCGATTTCGGATCACAGTGTAGGTCGAAGGTCATAGTGAAAAGGTTGAATTTCGACCACTGGCGAATTCTAGTTTACATAATTATACCTTAAACTGTTCTGTATTTTATTTTTTTATATATTTTATTTTTTAAATTAATACAATTTGCTAGTCATTCATATTATTTAAGTTTTTTTGTGTTCATTAACAATTAACAAGGGTTTTCACAATTGCATGGTATCGTGGTATTGTGGTTTTTTTGACATAGTGGAAAACAACAATTATGAGCAACCTTTAAAATAGAATTTGTGGTTGGAAACCTGCCACTATAGCTTTTTTTTACTATGCAAATATACTAACTATCCAATTTAATATATTTTATTAATATCCCAGCAAAATTTTTGTTACAAATATGACATGCATTCTTAAAGACACTGCTGCGAGAAGACATTCTATAGATCCAATTGTGCTTCTTCTAAGCTTTATCACGAAGTGATTTCAAGAATAAACCACTTCTCAAAGACATTCAAATATCATTCAATTTCAATTATTTTTTTGATGTATATTTTCATTTTCCGTGGGATTTTTCAAACCTCCAACAAAACGCAACCACTTCCTACTTCAAACACCAATATGCCGTGAAAATCGGGAAAAGGGATATTTTACCTGGATTTCTTCAAACCCCCAACAAAACCCAAACACTTCTCATTTCCAACACTAAAATCGCGAGAAAATCTGGAAAAAGGATATATTCATTCCATTTTCTTATCCCACAAAAACCATTTTATTCCATGGAATGCCTTCTTAAAGTTCTCCTCAAAAACACCTACTAGAATCCTTTCAGTTAAGGGTTCAAAGAAATCTTCCATTGAAAAAATTCTGGAAGCATTTCTAGAGAAGACTAAGGAAAACATTCCTTCCAATAACACGCATATGTTAAAAGAATGCTTTCTGGGTATGAAAGTGGAAGGGATGGAATTAAAGACTTTCTTTTGGAAGCACTTTTTTTGCTGGAATATGGCATAAAAAGTTTAACTTGCATTTTGAGCTTCTTCCATTTTTGCAATTAGAAAATAACTGGCAACCGATCAGTAGTTTAAGGAACTTTCAAAACCACGTTCGTTAAACATATCATTGGGCTACTTAAAACTACCACACTTTTGCTTTTAAGAGATTTCATGTAAAACAACAAAAAATAAAAAACCGCTCGGTAAAGTGTAGTATCAATACCACGGGGTTTTGTAACTATACTGAAAACAACGCAATTGTGAATACCCTTAATGTGTTTTATTTTATTTTGTTGCTTTATAAATGAATTAATTTACATATTTTAATTTGAAGTAATAAATAATAAAAAATTGTATTAAAACCGTTTTGAATTATTTACTTCTTAAAGTTTTTAATCCCGAACTAATCCCTTGATCCCGGGATTGAGAACAGCTTCCGGGTTTGGACTCCCCAGTAGACATATCGACCCTTTTGCGCGAAAATTTGTGCCAAAAAAAAATTTGACAGGATCGATTTACACTAAAACAATTAGAAGATATCGCTTGTAAGAGTTTATAGTTTTGATAGCATTCCTTTCCTTTCATCAGTCATATAATGGAAATGCTCATTGAAACCATAAATCAAATCCGAAATAAGACTACGTGTCTATTAGGGATGTCAGTCCCGGAATCCCGATCTTTTTTAAGACCCGAATATCCCGGGATTATTCGATTCGAATCCCGGGATTGCTGAAAATAAATTTTTTAATAGGTAATACAATTTTTCAAACTACCATCACAAATATCCCCCTTTCAACGATCAACGATCGAACCAACAAGCGTTGAGGCGGAGCGGTGCTTCTACTCTGCAGGTCTTATATGCAATAAATGAAGATCTAAGTTAGGGGATAAAACCATTAATACTTTAATTTCTTAAAGATAGTATTTCGATCAAAAGAAGGAATAATTTTGCTGAGCTCATGAATTTTGAGTCATTATCTTTTAAGCAAAATGGTTAAAAAAATGTGTTCCCTCAAATTTTGTCTGTTATGACATATCCAAATTTCATTTTCGTCTGATTATTATTTGGTGGTCTGTGGCTCACTTTTTAGAGTTACCTATATAAATGAATACTTTTACTTAGAATTATTTATTTAAAAATTAATATCTCTTAGGGCGCTTATATAGTGGCGACTTGTTGCTTTGCTTAGCCGAACCGAGAGGGAAAGCTGAAAAACGCTGCACATGCAATCTTATAAAATAAGCTCAAAGTGCGTATAGTGCTAGCCGAACAAGCAGCTTAAAGCTACTTGTGCGCTGGTATTCAGAGTGCTGAATGTTGCTTTCTCGCTTGCTCGCACGGTTAGCATGTATTTAGTTTTATTTTACAAGATGCTTAATTATTATTTTCATAAAGTAACATAAAAAAAGTAGATCAACAAGAAAAACTCCATTAAGGTATAATATACGCGTAAAAAGAGAAAAACAGTAGCTTGTTTTTAAACATTTTTTTTGAGACACAAGGAGTAGTTATATTTTTTAGAAATTTATACGGGTTATTGTACATAAAAACTACTTTAATAAATTTTTTTTGCCATTTTCTGGATTTTTATAGAGATCCCTAAAAATGAAATTAAAAAAGAAAAACATCCAAAACTGTTCGATGGATATGGCCTTTCCCATGTATCTGACAAAAACAAATCAAATGTCATTTTAAAGTATAGGTCCATAATTGAGCATCCCAACTACGAACGACCCCGGGGGGTTTTTTTGAAATTATGGTGAAAGTTTGAGTTAAAAGTTTTTTAAAAAATAGATTTTTGCGCGTTTTTTGTCATTAAAAAAAAAATAAAAAAAATAGGTACTTGAATTTAAATGGGATGCTTAAAGGACAAAATTAGGAAAAAATGCAGTAAGATTCATTGAAATTGAAACAATAAATTTTGAGTTATCTATCCAGTATAAATTTCAACAAATATAACAACTCCTTGTACCTCAAAAGAATGTTTGAAAACAAGCTGCTGTTTCTCCATTTTTACACGTATATTATACCTTAAAATTCATGCAAATATTTTTTTTTTGCTTTTGCTGTTGTGTCTTTTCTTCGTTTTTTCTTGGGATCAATAGCAAGTGGGTGAAATATTCAAATTAGCGATCAGTATCTTTTGTTTTCATCTAAATTTTCTCATTTGTTGTGCAAAAGTCAATCATTTGACATCAATCTGTTATATGTGTATGCAAAATATAACAATAATTAGATGTTGGTCAACGAAGTCATAAACGAGACTGTGTAATGTATACAAACAACTATTTAGTGACATGATAAATGACTGATTTCCAATTATTGACCGTGTAAGGTTCGCATTCGGGTAAATGTTTAGGAAGCCTTTCGATGATTCTCTAATTCGGCCGATTGACTTTTTTTCCCACTATTTCTTATGGTGTTATTTTTCCTGTTCTATTTAAAAAAAAAACAATTCGAAATAACAACACAGCAACAAGGCACCAAAATCAACACAAAACAATTGCAAAAAAGTCAAAACAAGCTGGAACAGCAAGTGACATAAAGCGACTTACAGTAGCTTAAAGTGCGTTTCAGCATAGTTTTTGGGTTTTTCGTCGCTTTACTTGTTGTCCGCTGGTTTGACGAAAGCAAAATCACACACAAAATCACGTGACTTGTTTGATGCTCCGATTGCAAAAAAAAACAACAACAAAAAAAAAAAGTAATATACAAAAAAACTGAAAATATTAAAAAACCAGCTGTAACAAGTCAGCGACTTAAAGTGACTTAAAGTGGCTTATAATGCGTTTTCAGCATCGTTTTTTCGCATTTTCTTCTTCTCACTTGTTTTCCGCTGGTTTGAAGAAAGCTAAAGCACACACGAAATCACGAAACCTATTTTACTGCTTCGATTGTAAAAAAAAAAAAAAGGAATATATACAAAAAGAAAAAGTAAAAACCTGCTGCAACAAGTCAGCGGCATTAAGCGCGCACTATACGCGCTATAAACGCGCCCTTAGAGAACTCCATTTTAATTAGTGTTATTTGTCTTAAATTTTAGATAATGATAGTTGGAATGCACAATGAAGAAACAATTCATAGGGTTGTTATATGTTTTTGGATTAAAAGTTACAACAAGTAGTTTATTTGCATTTATATTCTTATTTTTAATCGTTTGGCAACCACCAAATAATAATCTGATGAAATGAATTTACTCTGGCGCTCCAGTTTTTAAGCGCTGTAGAATCTGTATTATAAGCGGAATTAATTTATTGTAGGATAATTGAACAATAATCAATCTATAAAAAAAATTAAATTTTCAAAAAAAAATGTTGTTAAAAAAGTGATTTAAAATAATTTTATGCAGACAGTTACTGATAAACCAAATGTATGTATTTGTACATGTGTTACAAAAACTATGTTAAAAATTGCTGAGGATATATGATTGTCAAATTTATGTTTCTTTTTGTTGTTGAATTGGTACAAATTTTACTTCTTTGTTATATCAATTTGATACAGAATATGTACTATAATAGAGTAGAAGTGAATATGTTGCACTTGTTGGAAAAAAAAACAATAATGAAATAAAAATTTCTTGAATTTTGGGACGATCCCGGGATCCAGGGATTGTATTTTCAGATCCCGAAAATCCCGGGATCGAAAAAACTCAAAAAATTGACATCCCTACACGGTTGCCACCTCAAATTCCCACGAAAAACCGTTTTCCCACAATTGCAAAAATTAATAACCACGAAAATTTTCATGGTATAAAATTGAAAAAAAATCCCATCGCAATTTTAAAAAACCACAAATGAAACGGACATTAAAAATAACCACGAAAATCCTACGCAAATAAAAAAAACCACGAAAAATCTCATTTGTATTTAAAAAACCACGATAAATCCCATTTGTATTTAAAAAACCACAGAAAATCTCTTTTCTATTAAAAACTACCACAGTAAATAATACAGACATAACAAATTGTCAAAATTTACACAAAAAATTTAAAAAATTAAAAAATAACTGGTATATTTCGTCGTCTGTGTTTTAATTAGTCTTTTAGTAATAATATTCAATAAAAAAATATTTGTTCAATCCACCTTAAGACCTGTGAAAAGCTTACAAAAAGAGTTCCAACTTAATTTTTAGTCTTTAAAAACCAAAACACAATCACAAAATTCTTATATTTTTAACAATTAATGCTCAGCACGCATCGCATCAAAAGCAAAGATCTTTTCGACTGAAAATTTTATGAGCAATGAACGTATCGACAGTTCGATAATCGTTGTTCGATAACCAGCGAAGATTACGTCGAAAGCAACTCGTTATAAGGGCCAATCACAAATCAATTTTAAGATATGCCCATTTTGTATATTGATAAAAAAGAAAAAAAAAATCACCAAAACCCACCAAACCACAGTACCGGAAAGCTTAACGAATTCGTTGCGAAAATCATATAGGTTGAGATGATTTTGACAATGCACAAAATATAAAAAATATACACTTTTATGTATATATTTATGCATATTTCAACTGCAAAATAAAAATAGATCCCACGTGAATTTAAAAAACCACACTCAATCTAAAATCCCGTGGGAATTCCCATTTGCCACGGCAATTAAAAATAACCACAAATGGGATTTTTCCCACAAAGGTGGCAACCGTGCATCCCTATAAGGAAGCCATACATCGAGTTTCTTTTTGTAGCCAGCCTTACGATCTGAAAGTTAAAACGCTAAACTTATGAAAAATTCGTCAAAACAGCTTATAACACCTTTTGTTATATATTTAACAGCTGTTGTTTTTTGCGACTGTTTCCAATCATTTGTGTTATGTCAACATTCACATCTGTTTGAAAGGCTTTAACAATAATGTCAATACTTTATAACAATTGAACAATTTGCAATTTCAGACCATTTATACCGTATAAGATTTAAGAATATGCTATTATTATTTAATTGATTTTATTATTATTAAGTACTATACAACATTTATTTTACTAATTATGCTATGCTACTTACATAATGTAAGCTAAATCAGAGCTTATACAATTTCTTGCTAAAGCTTAGTATGCTGTAGGAACGAAAAAAAATTTCCATAAGAAATACATTGAGATTTTTGACAACGAACAGGCAGCGAAATCTTTTTTCGCCAGCTAGTACGCTGTAGAAGCGAAAACTATTGGCTAGTTTTCATTCGTGAGTGGAGAGTTGAAATATCGAAATTTCGGTGTCGATTATATGCCCGTACATTTAATTGGAGCGGAAATTTGCCATAAAACAATAAAAAATAAGCAGTAAGTATGTTTAAGTGTTGAATTTGTTATTTAACAAATTTATTGTTGCATTTATATAGTTTATTAATGTGTAGTCTTGCCTTTTATAGGATATAAAAATGCAGCAATAAAAATATGAAACTGTCAACCAGAACAGCAAGTGCTTTTTTCCACACAAAAATTTTGACTCTACACCAAAATTTCGCGTGTAGTTATATGGCCAAAAATTTTCGTTCCTACAGCATACTAAGCTTAAAAATAAAAACTCAAAAACTTTGACATAAACTAGTTACAATTAAAAGAAGAACCATCTACTTTTTCTCTCCACTTTTTTCACAGTCCATTGCTTGGGGTCCATTAGGTATTTTCTGTAAAATAAAATAGCAATATCTATAAAAAGGCAGACATTTTTTTAGAAATCTTATATAAATCTACCGCTTTTCATTAACAATTTGCATCCATTTCATTTTTAAGTCTGACATTTTGCCTGCTTTGCCGCCATATTCTTCTGGCAGCATATCACGTGGAATGTGCTCATAAAGACTTTCCAAGCCGTTTGAGTGGAAATGCATCTGTAATGAAAGTGAAAGATTATTCGAAAATGTTTAAATTTTTATTAAAACTTTTAACCCATTTTCCAACATTTTATTATTTTTAGCTTTTAAATACACTACTGTCACCAACAATTGTCCATACACAAGGAGTCTAAACAGTAATTTTACTGTATAAAGAATAATATTTAATTAAATAAAACGAATTGCTTAAGTTTATTTTGAAACATTTAAAATTTACTTCTCTTAAGAGTCATTCCAAATCAATAGGTAAAAATAACGTATGTTGGTCGTAGAACTTAAAAAATTAAAGAAATTATTTTAAGATGAAATTGGCAGAAGTATTACAGCAACAAAATAAACTGTAGTGTAAAAGAGGCGGCAGGGGCGTGGTCAAAACTAAGTATGTAAACATTTAATCTAGGAGTCGCAAAATATGCATACCGAATTTGAGCGTGATTCGTCGAGCCGTTTAGATTTGTATTTAATTATTATTTGTGGGTGTGGCATAGGTCTGGCCCCTCCCATTTTTTCTTATTTTTTATTTTTATACATTGCTCCTTTACTTAAACCGAATTTCATAATTTTTGACATCGGCTCACATTTTTAAAAAAGTGGGCCTATCTAAAGTGCGACCACGCCCATTTTTGATACATAGTAGTAATCATACGAAATATATTTGCAAATTAAAGTTTAATACGACCAAAACCGCCTGAAATGTAGCTTTTTTTATTTGTGGGCAGTAAAAGGGGTGTGGCAACATTTACTTTTTCTAAATCTTTCCTGAATTGAGGCAAATAAAAAAAAACTTCAAATCGGTCGAGCCATTTTCGAGCCTTAGCAAGGCCATGATTTAATTACTACACCCAAAAAAAAGCTTCGTACTATGTACAAAACAATTATTATATTATACAAAGCTGTTTGTTCTTTTCAGCCTACGAACGACTTTGTAAATAATACAAATGACCGTTTGTACATTGTACAAAGAAATATTTGTATATTTTACAAACGCATTCGTTTCATCTACAAAGATACGAACAAATATACGAACGCTGCTGCCACCGCTTTGTATATTATCAAACAATGTTCGTTCAGTTCACAAATTCATACATTATAGATTTTTACAAACTAGCGTTTGTAGAATGTACAAAGTTACGAATACAAAAATTTTTTTTATGCGGTCAACACTACAAACGTTTGTACTATGTACAAAACATTTGTACATTCTACGAATAGCCTCTGTTTGCATTTCTACAAAAATTTTATTCGTAATTTTATCCTAAATATTTTTTGGGTGTATAGGTTGTCCATTCGTTTGACGTTTTCTCACAAGAAGAAAGATATACACCCGTAAAACTGAAGAGGAGAGCAAAAGAGTAATTTTTTAATGAGCAAATATAGCTCAGTTGCCTAAATAACATACTTTTTCATAGTACTAAATACCCAAAGACACATTTCACTACTGCTTTTTCTACTACGTTTTCCACTACTTGTTTGTTTTGATTGAAAAATATGTTACGTTTTTAAAAAGATAATGGCAATGTTTTGTTGTGTAAATCAATATTAAAATAATAGAAGAAATGTATACAGCACACATAACACAAAAAAATTTAAAATTTTATGAATTTTGTATAATGTTTTAGCTGTGAAGTTACAATTAGTAAAAGAAGTGTCAGTTTAGAGATAAATATCATTAAAAACATGTTTTTAAATATAGTATGAATGTTTTCGTAGCATTTTGCTTATAAAAGTTAGTATATGGGGTAATTCCGCCAAAAGTGCCCTTTTTTCTTTTGCAAAATGGATAGATGTAAAGATAAAACTGAAGCTACAATAAGTAGCCTAAAACCTGAAGGCTTTTTAGTGACGCCAACATTTATATAAGTATGCATGGCTGAAAAAGCTCTTAGCTCGAGAGCTAATTTTGAGCACAGCTGCCCTAAAGTTAATAAAAATCTCTTGAGGTCACACGGTATTACGTCATGAAATGGATTTTCATGCATTTCGTGTTTTTTTTGGTGGTTACAGGAATGACAAAATCGTCTTTATTTGGAGATCCCAGGTATCAGAGATAACAAAAATATTTTTCCGCACGCTTTTATCATATATTTGATAACTACTTTAATGTGTTATACTAAAGTTCGTTATAGTCTATCACTAACTTAATACATAATTGGTTACAGAAATGACAACGTTATCTTGGTTAACACTCGTCAAGACTTGACAGTCAAGTTTTGAATATTCCTCTTTAAACTTGACTCTTCAATTTACACAGCGTCAAAAAACATCTGTTTTCTTCGTCATAACTCCCAAACCATACATCCTACAAGGACAATTTTTGCACCAAAATGTGTGTAATACGTAAGCCCACAAGACTGCATTCTTATAAAATGCATTATTTTTTTTTAAGAATCTCAGTTTTATACGTCATTTTTGGTGACTTTCTACTTTTTTGAAATTTTAAGCTAATCAGCTTCTATTTTATTAAATTAAATTGTTGATCATCGCAGCAAATACAATAAACTTAGAGTCAATTTGAAAAACGAATATGGATTTCTATATATTAAATGAAAGGTAAAACTGTAGGCTTTAAATATTAAATATATTTTTGACACCTTAATGCAGCAAATTTTTGAGAAAATAACGGTTTTATCACTTAATTAAAAGCATAAGTAATATAAAACTGCTCACAAAATTAAAATTATTGCTTAAATTGATTTTAATTGTATTTATTCTAATAGATAATTTAATTATATTTCAAATGGCATATCAATATTTTATATCTATTAAATAATGGTAAAAAAATTTTAAAAATCGATATCTAGTTCAGTTATCGATTTCTTGTTCGACCAAACATATTTTTTTTGTTCTGAACAAAAACCCATTTTCAAATCGTTGCTTTTTTCTGATAACAGCAATATATAGAATAACTACTTTTTTTTTTTAAATACACAACGAAACACTGAAAGAATTTTTTCAGAGAAGACCACAAAACCCTGATTGTCATTTATATTTGAGTGAGAATATATTTTTGTTTACATATTTACGGGTGTTGTCAAACGACTGGACAACTTATAATAATTAAATCATGAGCAAGACTAACGCACAGCAATTTTTTTTTATATATATTGATCAGAGCTGTAAAAGAATGCATTCAATTTGTTTTTATTCACAAAAAAGTGAATCAGTGAATAAGGAAATAAAAATACATTCAATGAATGATAAATTGATTTATAAATAAAATTTTTAATTCACATTCATTTTTAAAAAAATGACAAATTATTCATTTCAATTATTAATTTTCGTTATTTAGAATAAAGAATAATTTTTTTTGGCCATTTGAATGCTATTCACAAAGAATGCAATTCACAAAGTATTTCAGAATTTTCAATTATTCTTTCTTTATTCCTTTTTAATTTTTTGTTCGTTATTAATTTTTTATTTATTATTCTTTTGTTATTAATTTTTAATTTTTTATTGATTACTAATTTTTTATTCATATGTTATTCATTATTATTTTTTTATTCATTATTAATTTTTTTTTCATTATTAATTTTTTATTCATTATTAATTTTTTATTCATTATTCACTTTTTATTCATTATTAATTTTTTATTTATGGCTTAGGACTAGAATGAATAAACAATTTTCAGTTATTCTTTTTTTATTCATTATTAACTTTTTATTCGTTATTAATTTTTTATTCATTATTCTTTTTTAATTCATTATTCATTTATTATTCATTTTTTATTCATTATTTATTTTTTATTCATTATTCATTTTTTATTCATTATTCATTTTTTATTCATTATTCATTTGTTATTCATTATTATTTTTTTATTCATTATTCTTTTTTAATTCATTATTCATTTTTTATTCATTATTCATTTTTTATTCATTATTCATTTTTTATTCATTATTTATTTTTTATTCATTATTAATTTTTTATTCATTATTAATTTTTTATTTATTATTCTTTTGTTATTCATTATTATTTTTTTATTCATTATTCTTTTTTAATTCATTATTCATTTTTTATTCATTATTCATTTTTTATTCATTATTTATTTTTATTCATTATTAATTTTTTATTCATTATTCTTTTTTTTTATTCATTATTAATTTTTTATTCGTTATTAATTTTTTATTTATTTTTCTTTTTTTTATTCATTATTAATTTTTTATTCGTTATTAATTTTTTATTTATTATTATTTTTTTTATTCATTTTTAATTTTTTATACGTTATTAATTTTTTATTCATTATTCTTTTGTTATTCATTATTCATTTTTTTTTCATTATTGATTTTTTATTCATTATTCGTTATTCATTTTTTATTCATTATTAATTTTTTATTCATTATTAATTTTTTATTCATTATTTACTTTTTATTCATTATTCATTTTTTATTTATGGCTTAGGACTAGAATGAATAAACAATTTTCAGTTATTCTTTTTTTATTCATTATTCATGTTTTCTTCGTTATTAATTTTTATTCATTATTCTTTTTTAATAAATTATGCATTTTTTATTCATTAATCATTTTTTTCATTATTTATTTTTTATTAATTATTCATTTTTTATTTATTATTAATTTTTTATTCATTATTCAATTGTTTTTCATTATTATTTTTTTATTCATTATTAATTTTTTGTTCATTATTCTTGTTTTTATTCATTATTAATTTTTTATTCGTTATTAATTTTTTATTTGTTATTCTTTTTTTTATTCATTTTTAATTTTTTATACGTTATTAATTTTTTATTTATTATTCTTTTGTTATTCATTATTCATGTTTTTCATTATTGATTTTTTATTCATTATTCATTATTAATTTTTTATTCATTATTTATTTTTTGTTCATTATTAATTTTTTATTCATTATTCTTTTTTTTATTCATTTTTGATTTTTTATACGTTATTAATTTTTTATTTATTATTCTTTTGTTATTCATTATTAATTTTTTATTGATTATTAATTTTTTCCTCATATGTTATGCATTATTATTTTTTTATTCATTATTAATTTTTTATGCATTTTTCATTTGTTATTCATTATTAATTTTTTATTCATTATTAACGTTTTATTCATTAATTATTTTTTATTCATTAATAATTTTTTATTCATTATTCTTTTTTCTATTCATTATTAATTTTTTATTAGTTATTATTTTTTTATTTATTATTCTTTTGTTATTCATTATTAATTTTTTATTGATTGTTAATTTTTTCTTCATATGTTATTCATTAGTATTTTTTTATGCATTAATTTTTTATTCATTATTCATTTTTTATTCATTATAAACGTTTTATTCATTAATAATTTGTTATTCATTATAAATTTTTTGTTCATTATTCTTTTTTTTTGTTCATTATTAATTTTTTATTCGTTATTAATTTTTTATTTATTATTCTTTTTTTATTCATTTTTCATTTTTTATTGAATATTAATTTTTTCTTCATATGTTATACATTTTTTTTTCATTTTTAATTTTTTATGCATTATTCATTTGTTATTCATAATTCATTTTTTATTCATTATTAACGTTTTATTCATTATTAATTTGTTATTAATTATTAATTTTTTATTCATTATTCTATTTTTTATTCATTATTAATTTTTTATTCGTTATTATTTTTTTATTTATTATTCTTTTGTTATTCATTATTAATTTTTTATAGATTATTGATTTTTATTCATATGTTATTCATTTTTATTTTTTTATTCATTATTAATTTTTTATTCATTATAAATTTTTTATTCATTGTTAATTATTTATTCATTATTAATTTTTTATTCATTATTCACTTTTTATTCATTATTCATTTTTTATTTTTTATTTATAGAATGAATAAACAATTTTCAGTTATTCTTTTTTTATTCATCATTAATTTTTTATTCGTTATTAATTTTTTATTCATTATTCTTTTTTAAATCATCATTCATTTTTTATTCATTATTCATTACTAATTTTTTATTCATTATTTATTTTTTATTCATTATTCATTTTTTATTCATTACCATTTTTTTATTCATTATTATTTTTTTATTTATTATTCTTTTGTTATTCATTTTTTAGTGATTATTAATTTTTTCTTCATATGTTATTCATTATTATTTTTAATCATTATTAATTTTTTATGCATTATTCATTTGTTGTTCATTAGTCATTTTTTATTCATTATTAACGTTTTATTCATTATTAATTTGTTATTCATTATTAATTTTTTATTCATTATTCATTTATTATTACTTTTTCATTTATGGCTTAGGACTAGAATGAATAAACAATTTTCAGTTATTCTTTTTTTATTCATTATATATTTGTTATTCGTTATTAATTTTTTATTTATTCTTTTGTTATTCATTATTAATTTTTATTGATTATTCAGTTGTTATTCATTATTATTTTTTTATTCATTATTAATTTTTTATGCATTATTCATTTGTTATTCATTATTCATTTTTTATTCATTATTAACGTTTTATTCATTATTAATTTGATATTCATTATTAATTTTTTATTCATTATTCTTTTTTTTATTCATTATTATTTTTTTATACATTATTAATTTTTTTTAATTATTCTTTTGTTATTCATTATTCATTTTTTATTGATTATTAGTTTTTTATTCATATGTTATTCATTATTATTTTTTTATTCATTATTAATTTTTTTTCATTATTAATTTTTTATTCATTATTCACTTTTTATTCATTATTCATTTTTTATTTATGGCTTAGGACTAGAATGAATATACAATTTTCAGTTATTCTTTTTTTATTCATTATTCATTTTTTATTCGTTATTAATTTTTTATTAATTTTTCTTTTTTAATTCAATATTCATTTTTTATTCATTATTCATTTTTTATTCATTATTTATTTTTTATTAATTATTCATTTTTTATTCATTATTCATTTTTTATTCATTATTCATTTGTTATTCATTATTAATTTTTTTATTCATTATTCTTTTTTTATTCATTATTAATTGTTTATTCATTATTCATTTTTATTCATTATTTATTTTTTATTCATTATTCATTTGTTATTCATTATTATTTTTTTATTCACTATTAATTTTTTATTTATTATTCTTTTGTTATTCATTATTAATTTTTTAGTGATTATTAATTTTTTCTTCATATGTTATTCATTATTATGTTTTTATTCATTATTAATTTTTTATGCATTACTCATTTGTTATTATTCATTATTCATTTTTTATTCATTATTAACGTTTTATTCATTATTAATTTGTTTTTCATTATTTATTTGTTATTCATTATCCATTTATTATTAATTTTTCATTTATGGCTTAGGACTAGAATGAATAAACAATTTTCAGTTATTCTTTTTTTATTCGTTATATATTTGTTATTCGTTATTAATTTTTTATTTATTCTTTTGTTATTCATTATTCATTTTTATTGATTATTCATTTGTTATGCATTATTCTTTTTTATTCTTTATTCATTTTTTATTCATTATTCATTTGTTATTAATTTTTTATTTATGGCTTAGGACTAAAATGAATAAAAATTGAATGAAGAATAACAAATGAATAATAAATAAAAAATGAATTATGAATAAAAAATGAATAATGAAAAAAATTAATAATAATAAAATGAATAATGAATAAAAAATGAGTAATGAATATAAAATGAATAATGAATAAAAAATGAATAAAGAATAAAAAAAGAATAATGAATAACAAATGAATAAGGAATAAAAATTAATAATGAATAAAGAAGGAATAATGAATAACAAAATAATAATGAATACAAAATTAATAACGAATTAAAAAATGAATAATGAACAAAAACAAAATTGAAAATAATGAAATTCTTTGTGTATTGCATTCACATGAATAAATAAATGATTTGTTATTCTGAAGAACGAAAATGAATAATTAAAATGAATAATTATTCATTTTATTAAAAATTAATGTGAATTAAAAATTTTACTTATAAATCAATTTTGCATTCATTGAATGCATTCTTATGTAGTTATTCAGTTATACTTAAAATTCTGAATATGAATGCCGATTTTACAGATAGATTTTATTTTCAAAATTATTTGTAGTTATTATATGCAATATTATTTATGGAAATGTAAAATTTCTGCTCAGATCCCATTTTTTTGCTTTTAACGGACGCTTTTTTGAGACATTTTACATATACCTTCCTTCGATTTATTTTTTTTTATAGTTGCAAACTTACCATTTTGTAGACTTCTTCATTTACAAAGGGCTTAAGAAATGCCAGCATCTTATCGAGAAAAGCGGGACAGTTTATAATATGCATAGCTTTCAACCGCACTGGATATGCTTCCTGTAGATATCGCATATATGCGCGAAATGTTAAAATCGATATGCGGTATAAATGACTCATTGTATAGCCAGCAATATCTACTATTTGCACATCCCCTTCAGCCATACCTGCCTCAAGGTCCTGGGTCATATTCTCCGGCTCAACATCGGTCATAGTAAAGCGACAGTCAGCAATCATGAAAAATATCTTGCTTTCCTCAACGCTGTTTAGCTGTAGTAAAGATATAACTCTTATTAACTTTAAATAATCGTCTATAAATGGCGCTACGAACATTTCTGGAATCATAATCGATCAAGCGAAATAGAAGCAATTTATAGCGTTCCGGCGTCAGACCTGGGAGCAGTACTAAATCGCTGCATTTTCGAAAATACATTTTTAGAAAAAAAAGGTTGCAAAATTAAAAGGAATTTTTTTATTGTTTTACCTTGCTGCTTGTGTCCTCTTTGTGATTTCATCTTCCGGATCACGATTAATAAAAATATTTGCATGATTATTTCTCATTTCGTAGTTTAGTTCAATAAGTTTTTTGGTCTCTTCAACATCGTCGGCCGTGCACTTCATGAAACGTATTAACAAGCGACGATCTGTAACGTATTGAAAACAAATCACATGAGCACCCAGTATTCACAGTTGTTTTATTTTGTTGCTATTCGAAATTTAGTTGACAAGCTAATCTATTTGTCAGATAATAATCAATTTTTAAACATATTATGGGCTGTAAACATACGGCTTTATTTAAATTCCGATAAGCGTTTTTTTTTTATTAATCCTATTGATGACTGATAACATTTATACCAAGTTTTTTTTTCGTAGTGTATGAGTTTCGATGTTGAACTCTCTAATATTGAAAATGAAGCGTTTTCAAATATTAACACTAGTGTCCGATCGAATGTGAATTTTGTGCCAAAGCCAAATGTTCGGCAAAATAGAAATAATCGGCCAAAGCCGATTTTATTGATTACTAATCATAATAAAAGATCAGTAGTTTCATTTCAATAGCTTTATATTAGAGGTATTCACGGCGTGGTGTATTTGTGATAAAGTTTTACAATATTTACAACTTATTGTGAACGAACCTTCCACAAATTTTTTTTTTTTTAAAAATTAGCTAATTTTTGTGCGTACTTTTGTTTGGAAATATAAATTGAAATCAGCATTTAACTGTGAGAAATCATATACAAATTTAAGCCCAACACTAAATTATATTATTTTTTACTAAATAAACTCACAGTGCGCAGCCGGTAGCATCCTCTATGTTGAGTAGAAATGCTTTTGCGATCAGCTGATCAAATACAAAACGAAATTTACTAAGAGTACAATAGAGTTTCGTCGTTCTACTTTTGCTACAGTGTTGTATTTTGAACACTGTGCATTTTGGTTTTGTAATTTTTCAAAATTTACTACAAATATAAAATTTAGCAAAAATACACAATACAAGGGTAAATACACCACATTGTGAATACCCCTATTGTAAGCTAAAAAGATGAACTTATCAGCATTACAAAGCAAAAACGTTTGGCAAAAATATTCGGCTATTTTTGGCTGAAGCCGAAGGTTACAAAATCGGCCGATTATGCCGAATATTCGGTCGCACTCTAAATAACACTATTCCGTTCAACACCTTTTCAACAATTATTTCTTAAGTTAATGCTCATTACTCACCAATTTCTTCTGGTAATTTTGGATTCAGCTTAAACCACTCCTCTAATTTATCCAATTCAGAGTTGAGTTCTAGTGTTTTTAACATAATAAATGAATGAATTTAATATTGTTTGTGTTCTATGAAATACAAAAAGCAAATAAAATTTTATTCTTCTTTCCAATGAGTTTGAGATAAACTGATTTGGTCAACAGTCCAAGCGTTATTGTTTAATAGTAAGCTGTTTTCACTGTGACTGAGTTCCTAAATTCATTTATGCAAATGCATCAGTGTGTTTTATTCTCAATTGCTTTGAATCTAATTAACCAAAACGGCGTAACTATACTATATTTAGGAATATCAACAGAGTATCACAGTTTTCGTATTTAAACTTAGCGTCTATTTAAAATAAAACACACTGATTAATTGCACGAATGCACTTAGTAACTCAGCATATTTCTTTCTCTATTCTTGCTTATCGTTATTTTCTAGTAAATTGCAATCTATTACTATTCTACTATTTCGCTCATAAAAAAACTGGCACACGGAGAAAACTGTTTGCTAAATTTGTATTGTGGTTAAGCAAAACTTGCGCTTGATTCTCAGCCACTTAAATATTATGCTTGACTTCATCAAAAACTAATCAAAATTTGCTATTCCAGTTTATAATAACTTAGCAGAATGTTGAATAAATTCAAGCAGCATTTTGCTAAGTTATTATAAATTGCAAAAGCAAATTTCTACTTAATTCAAGCAAATATTTGCTAAATTATTATAAATAGAAATAGCAAATTTTGATTAGTTTTTGCTGAAATCTTGCATATTTTTGAAGTGAAATAAGTATTAACATTCAATAACATTGAAAAATTACCATTATCCGGAGATTTGAACCTCGGCCGCGTGAGTGTAAGTGCATGGGCTTTTCCATTCGACCATCGCAGTTGTTAACTAATCGTCCTCTAATTTTCTTCACTAAGAATAAACGTGTGTTTGAAAGAAATTTGCTTGAATTTAGTAAAAATTTGCTATTTGAGTTAATAAAAACTTAGCAAATTTTTGCTTGAGTTTAGTAAAAATGTGCTATTTGAGTTTATAATAACTTAGCAAATATTTGCTTGAGTTTAGTAAAAATTTGCTATTTGAGTTTATAACAACTTAGCAAATATTTGCTTGAATTTGGTAAAAATGTGCTTTTTGAGTGTGTTATAACTAAGGAAATATTTGTTTAAATTTAATATAATTCTGCTTTTTCCTAAATACATGAGAAATGATTTTAATTTAGCAATGTTTTTCTAAAATGACACCGTGATTGAGCAAAGTTTCGCAGATTTCCTTTTTAAACAAAAAATTTGCTTGATTCAAGTAAAATAATTATCTGCGTGTACTATCTGATAAAGTCAGAGCTGTAAAAGAATGCATTCAATTTGATTTTATCCACAAGTCAATAACGAAATCAGTCAATAACGAAATAAGAATGCATTCAATAAATGCAAAATTGATTTCTAAATAAAATTTTTAATTCACATCCATTTTTAAAAAAATAATTAATTATTCATTTAAATTATTCAGTTTTCGTTATTCAGAATAATGAATCAATTTTTAATTCATTATTCATTTTTTATTCATTATTCTTGTATTATTTATTATTAATTCTTAATTCATTATTACTTTTTTACTCATTATTCATTTTTAATTTTTTATTCATTATTCATTTTTTATTCATTACTAGTTTTTTGTTCATTATTAATTTGTTATTCATTATTCATTTTTTATTAATTATTCTTTTGTTATTCATTACTGATTTTTAATTCATTATTCATTTTTTATTTATTAGTCATTTGTTATTCATTATTCTTTTGTTATTCATTATTAATTCATTATTAATTTGTTATTCAGTTTTCGTTTGTTATTCATTACAAATTTTTTATTCAATATTCTGTTTTTATTCATTATTACTTTTTTACTCATTACTCAATTGTTGTTCATTATTCTTTTGTTATCCTTTATTCATTTTTTATTCATTATCCTTTTTTGTTCATCATTCATTATTAGTTTTTGATTCATTATTCAATTGTTGTTCATTCTTCTTTTGTTATTCATAATTAATTTTTAATTCATTATTAATTTTTTATTCAGTATTAATTTGTTATTCATTACTCGTTTTTATTCATTATTAATTTTTAATTCATTATTCATTTTTTATTCATTATTAATTTGTTATTCATTTTTGTTTTATTCATTATTAATTTTTAATTCATTATTTATTTTTTATTAGGTTTTTATTCATTGTTCATTTATTATTTATTATTATTTTTTCATTCATTATTCATTTTTTATTCACTATTAATTTTTATTCATTACTAATTTGTTATTAATTTTCTTTTGTTATTCATTATGCATTTTTAGTTCATTATAATTTTATATTCATTATTCATTATTCTTTTGTAATTCATTATTAATTTTTAATTCATTATTAATTTTTTATTTATTATTCATTTATTTTTCATTATTCTTTTTTTATTCATTATTCATTTTTTATTCACTATTCTGTTTTTATTCATTATTCATTATTAGTTTTTTATTCATTATTCAATTGTTTTTCATTCTGTTTGTATTCATTATTCATAATTAGTTTTTTTTATTCATTATTCAATTATTGTTCATTATTCCTGTGTTATTAATTTTTTATTCATTATTTTGTTTGTATTCATTATTAGTTTTTTATTCTGTTTTTATTCATTATTAGTTTTTTATTCATTATTCAATTATTGTTCATTATTCTTGTGTTATTAATTTTTTTTTCACTATTCTGTTTTTAGTCATTATTCATTATTAGTTTTTTATTCATTATTCAATTGTTGTTCATTATTCTTTTGTTATTCATTATTTATTTTTAATTCATTATTAATTTTTTATTTATTACTCACTTGTTATTCATTATTATATTTTATCTAATATTAATCTTAATTCATTCTTCATTTTTTATTCATTAATAACTTGTTTTTCATTATTTTTCTATTCATTATTAATTTTTAATTCATAATTTATTTTCCATTCATTTTTTATTCATTATTCATTTGTTATTCATAATTTTTTTATTTATTATTAATTTTTTTCATTACTTATTTTTAATTCATTATTAATGTGTCATTATTATCCTTTTGTTATTCATTATAATTTTTTAATTGATTAATAATTTTTATTCATTATTATTTTCTAATTCGATATTTATTTTTTATTAATTTTTTATTCTTCGTTCATTTGTTAATCATTTTTCTTTTTTCATTCATTATTCATTTTTTATTCATTATTTATTTTTTATTAATTAATAATTTGTAATTCATTATTATTTTGTTATTCATTATTAATTTTTAATTCATTATTAATTTTACATTCATTATTCATTTCTTACTCATTATTCTTTTGTTATTCATTATTTATTTTTAATTGATTATTAAGTTTTTATTCAGTATTCATTTGTTATTCATTATTAATTTTTTATTCACTATTCTGTTTTTGTTCATTATTCTATAGTAGTTCATTATTCTTGTGTTATTCATTAATAATTTTTCATTCATTATTTATTATTCTGTTTTTATTCATTATTAGTTTTTTATTCATTATTAAATTGTTGTTCATTATAAAAGTGTATCACTATAGCACTATACTTGTGTTATTCATTATTAATTTTTTTATTCGTTATTCTGTTTTTATTCATTATTAAATTTTTGTTCATTATTCTTGTGCTAACCTTTATTAATTTTTTATTCATTCTTCTGTTGTTATTCATTATTCAGTATTAGTTTTTTATTCATTATTCAATTGTTTTTCATTATTTTTTTGTTATTTATTATTTATTTTTAAGTCATTATTAATTTTTTATTCATTATTCATTTGTTATTAATTTTTCTTTTGTTATTCATTATTAATTTTTATTCATTATTCATTACTCTGTGTTTATTCCTTATTAGTTTTTTTATTCATTATTAAATTTTTGTTCATTATTCTTTTTTTTATTCATTATTAATTTTTTTTATTATTCCTTTGCTATTCATAATTCTTTTATTATTCATTGCTAATTTTTAATTCATTATTAATTTTTATTCATTATTCAATTGCTATTCAATATTTTTTTATTCATTATTAATTTTCAACTCGCTATTTGTTTTTATTCATTGTTCATTTCTTATTCATTATTTTTCTTATTCATTATTAATTTTTTATTCATTATTCATTTTTAATTCATTATTAATTTTTTATTCATTATTCTTGTGTTATTCATTATTAATTCTTAATTCATTATTGCTTTTTTAATCATTATTCATTATTCTTTTTTATTCATTATTAATTTTTTATTCATTTTGTTCATTATGCATTTGTAGTTCATTATTATTTTTTATTCTTTGGTCATTTTTTATTCATTGCTAATTTTTTATTCATTATTCATTTGTTATTCATTATGGATTTCTAGTTCATTATTCAATTTTTATTCATTAGTCATTTGTTATTCATTATTCTTTTGTTATTCGTTATTAATATTTAATTAATTATTTATTTGTTATTAATTATTCTTTTGTTATTCATTATTCATTTTTTATTCAGTATTCAATTGTTATTCATTACTCGCTTTTTATTCATTATTAATTGTTAGTTCATTATTAATTTCTTATTCATTATTTATTTGTTTTTCATTTTTTTTATTCATTATTTATTTTTTATTTATTATTTAGTTTTTATTAATTTTTTATTCATTGTTCATTTGTTATTCATTATTATTTTTTCATTCATTATTTAGTTTTTATTCGTTATTAATTTTTTATTCATTATTAATTAGTTATTCAATATTATTTTGTTGTTCATTATTTCTTTTTAATTGATTATTCATTAAATATTCATTTTTAATTTTTAATTCATTATTAATTTTTTATTCATTTGTTATTCATTATTTTTTTTTATTTATATTCACTTACTATTCATTTTATATTCACTATACTGTTTTTATTCATTGTTAGTTTTTTTTTTCATTATTCAATTGTTGTTCATTATTTTTTTGTTATTCATTATTAATATTTAAGTCATTATTAATTTTTATTCATTATTCATTTGTTACTCATTTTTTTTTGTTAGTCGTTATTCATTTTTATTCATTAACCGTTTGTTATTAATTATTTTTTTATTCATTATTAATTTATTCATTATTAATTTTTAACTCATTATTTATTTTTTATTCATTGTTTTATTCATTGTTCATTTGTTAGTGATTATTTATTTTTATTCATTATTAATTTTTTATTCATTATTAGTTTGTTATTCATTATTCTTTTGTTATTCATTATTAATTTTTAATTCACAATTAATTTGTTATTCATTATTCATTTGTTATTCATAATTAATTTTTTATTCATTATTCATTATTAAATTTTTGTTAATTTTTAATTTTGTTATTCATTATTCATTTGTTATTCTTTTGTTATTCATTATTAATTTTTTATTCATTATTCATTATTCATTTGTTATGCTTTATTCATTTGTTATTTTTTTTTTATTTCTGTCTTAGGACTAAAAGGAATAAAAAATGAAAAAAGAATAAGAAATGGATAATGAATAAAAAATTAATAATGAAAAAAATGAATACATAATAAAAAAAGAATAATGAAAAACAAATGAATAATTATATATATAATTATAAATAATAATAAAAAATGAATAATGAACAAAAAATTAATAATGAAAAACAAAAGAATAATGAATAAAAAAGGAATAATGCATAAAAAATGAATAATGAATATAAACAGATATACTGAATTTTCTGAAATTCTTAGTAAATTGCATTATTTGTGAATAGCATGCAAATGAATAAAAAAATTGATTTATTATTCTGAATAACGAAAATGAATAGTTGAAATGAGTAATTAATAATTTTTTTAAATAAATGTAAATTAAAAATGTTTTTTATAAAATTGCATTCTTATGTCGTTATTTGTACTTAAAACTCTGAATATAAATGCCGATCTTACAGCTCTGGATAAAGTCAAGCCGCTTTGTAAGCCCTAGAAACTTTTCAAATAACATCTGAAAAAGTGCTCAACTGCCGCAAATCTGTCGAAGTATCCTTTGTACGATGGTTACAACAAAACTGTGATTCAAACATGTGGGAATTTTATATTTTTGCCAGCAAAACCGCTCATTTGACTTATGTGCATTGATATAAATAATTATAAGCAAATTAATGTAAAACTTAGTAAATTAAGTTTGCACTTCAAGACACCAATAAAAACATGTGAAAACTTCAAAACAATCGCAGTTTATTTTCTTGTTTAAAAATTCATGAAAAAGTCAAAATTTCGGCCTTAACTTACTTTTAATTTGTAATGTAAAAAAGTGCCCAATCCAATAGAAATGCAATTTTCTCGAAAACGTGAGCCAATCTGAAAAAGCTGAGTACACAGTTGAGTTTTCCACCCTTCAATTATATAGAAATGCCTTCTATATCCCGGTACAGCAAAATCAGTGTTTAGCTGTGTAATTCTTTGAAGAAATAATATTTGCCTTACTTGTTGTAGCTTGTTACATTGTTTTTATTTATTTATTGGTTGTACATTAAAGGATTTAAACATTTAGTTATATTTTTTAACGATTTGTTTTTTTAAAATTAACGTTTAATTAATTTTCAATTAAGTGCGATATGTGTCAATTAATGGACCATAACAACTTGTTTTACTTTTTGAATTAATGTTTTTGCTTAAATGTTTTTAAATACTGCATTTATTTTGGTTTTTATAAGTTTTATTTATTTGAACCAGCAAAGCTTTGGCCTTTTTTAAATTTTTTCTTATTGATGGCTTCACTTGTACAAAAAGTTACTTTCAACTATAATATTGTTGATATTGTTTACTTAATAAATATATCTGTATATGTTTTTTTTAGCTACAAAACAAATTTTCTTGTAAAATTGTTAACATTTTCGTATTTATTTTTCAATTAATTTTGCATATGCTTACAATTAGGTATAACATTAATTAACAATGTTAATACTGCATTATAAGAAGGTGCCCACAACACAGCCCGTTAATGCGTGAGTGCTTTAACTGAAAGCGGGCATGAATTTTGATTGGGTTAAGTCTAATTCTACGACTATTGAAGTTTTTTTTTTTTTTTTTTTTTTTGTAAGCGAAAATAGTATTTTGGGAAGCTTGTTATTAGAGTTGTTGAAAGTGAAATTAAGACTAATAACACGATAATTGTTAATAGAGAAATTCTTAACACTTTTCTTACGAATAAATTTTAATTTTCAGTCTAGACGCATTAATAATCGTGAAGTGATGTTAAGAGTTGCTATTAGCTTTCACTAAGAAGGAAAGGTCTCCACGTGCCACTCTCCGATTTTAATGAGCTTTGGATATGTGATAGAAGACAAAATTCTAAGGTTGACGTATTTTTTTTTATCTGCTAAGTTTGAGGTTAAGGCTTTCAAAATGGCGTTCGAAAATTTGCAAAAATTACGTTTTTTCGCAATAACTTTAATTTTACATATCGAAACATACACAAACTAGGCACCAAATGAAAGGTATTGAAATTTCACGTCGTTTGGTATATATTATAAAACATTTTTTGTTGTTGTTTTTTGTTGTTTTTGATTTTTACAAATTTTTACTCATTTTGCATTCAATACGTAATCATTACGTACTCGTTTCTTTACCATACTTGTGTATGTAAATCCTTATATAGTTAAGTTAGTTACCTTTTCTTTTTTTTAAGTTTTAAAGTTAAAGTTTTTTTAATTAAAAATTAATTTTAAAAAATGCACAGTTGTGTAAATATTGATTATTAAAATGTAATTATTATTTTAAATAAAGTATACAATATGGGTATCAAAAATTATTTTTTTTTATAATAAACTTTTTGTTTAAAAATTTAAGGGTAAATGTTAATATTTTATAGGGCTGCCATATAAAAGTGGTTTTATATGTAAATTTTATTCCCACAGAAAACCTTAAATTTTTTTAAAATCTTCACATTAACTATTGTAAATACATTTTATGATAAACAATATCGTTTAATTACATTTTCTGAACTTTTTTTTCAAAACTTATAAATTTAATTTTGATAGAAAAAAGATATAGATAAGCAAATGTATGAAAAAATACACTTTTAGTTATAACTTTCGATTGGTAAGAAGAGATATTTGAATAATTTTTTCGTTTAAATTATTTTAAAAGCACGCTTATATTCTAAAAAATACAAAAACAACATTTTTGTAAAACTTAATTTTGCCGAAATAATCAAAGTGTTTTTTGATGACAAAAATAGTTAATTATTTTATGCAAAAAAAAGGAAATTTTTGTTCATGAATGAAGCGACAATAGATAGATAGGTGGCAAAAATGTGATTTTGAGTTTATATTATTTTTACAACAAAAACAACTTTTGGTAAATTTTTTAAGTAAAAACTAAATATTTTGGACTTTTTTAAAAAAAAATTAAAAATATAAATGCTAAGCCAACAGTACTATTGAAATAGTTTTTGTCAAGTCATTTTATTAAGCTTTTAGGGAAAAAATAAATCTATGAAATATATTTAAAAAAACGGAGTTAAAATTTTCAATTTCGGATTGTTTTTTTTTATTCTAAGGTAATGAAATTATGTCAAAAAATGCATTGTACTAAGAATTTCCATAGTTTTATAAATATACGAATGTTTTTGGTGCCAAAAGAACACATTTTTTTTTCATTATTTACACAAAAAACCATTTTTAAATTACCTTGAAAGGTCATTTTGTTTTCATGTGAAACGATTTTTTATTAAACATTTGTTGCATGAAGAACTGCCATACTTATCAAGATATGTGCATAATGTTAATGTCAAAAGAAAGGACATATTTTTTTTCATTATATGCCTACAAAAAAAAATCTTAAATTAGCTTGGAATGCAGTTTTTTTGTTTGAAATGAATATTGTAGTATTTAAATTTTTTTTTTTGCAGAATTTATTAACTTTGGCACAAAGTTTCTAATGGCACATTTAACAACGCTATAATCGTAAGTTTTGTATTAAAAAAAATTTTTATTTAGTACTGGTTAACGAGGAAATTTAATAATTTATAAGCTTATTTAAGAAAGAAAAATATATATACGTAGAGTTATAGAAAAAATAAGAAGACATATTCTCAATCTAAATTAAATAAAGTATTGTTTAAAATTTAAATAGAGCAAATCCATTAGATATTGAAAGAGCTATTCACTTACAAACTTATCATTTTGATTTTAGGGAAGATTTTTCAGTTTTTTCGCAAAAAAAAAATAATCAAATTTATAAATTTTTAAAAAAAGTTCAGGAAATGTATTTAAATGATATTGTTTATTAAAAAATATATGTACAATAGTTAATATGAAGATTTAAAAAAAATTTAAGGTGTTTTTTGGGAATAAAATGTACATATAAAACCACTTTTATATGGCAGCCCTATAAAATATTAACAATTACCGTTAAATTTGAATACAAAAAGTTTATTTAAAAAAAACAAAATTTTTGATGCTCATATTGTATGCTTTATTTAAAATAATAATTACAGTTTAATAATCAATATTTACACAACTGTGCATTTTTTTAAAAATTAATTTTTCATTAAAAAACTTTAACTTTAAAACTTAAAAAAGAAAAGGTAACTAACTAAACTATATAAGGATTTACATGCACAAGTATGGTACAGAAACGGGTACGTAATGATTACGTATTGAATACAATATGAGTAAAAATTTGTAAAAACCAAAAACAACAAAAAACAACAACAAATAATGTTTTATAATATATACCAAACGACGTGAAATTTCAGTACCTTTCATTTGGTGCCTAGTTTGTGTATGTTTCGATATGTAAAATTAAAGTTTTTGCGAAAAAACGTAATTTCTAAAAATTTTCGAACGCCATTTCGAAAGCCTTAACCTTGAACTTAGCAGATATAAAAAAATACGTCAACCTTAGAATTTTGTCTTCTATCACATATCCAAAGCTCATTAAAATCGGAGAGTGACATGTGAAGACCTTTCCTGGTAAGTAGGCATGATTATAAAAACTTTAAGGCAATACTATTAATGCATGATATTGAGCTTGCTATAAAGCTTTAGCAGCATTCTATATAAGTTAGTCAAACATTGAAGTCATGAGCCATGAAATTCCAAAATATTGTGCAGATGGCAAAATAAAAACCATACAAATGACTGACGGTAATTATATTTTATATCATGTTCATCGTTTTGATCAGCGGCTAAAAATTTTTTCAGTAAAAAATTATTTTGAGCAAAAATTAGATCAGTTTCAGCTCCTTAGTTATCAAAAAAGTGTGTTTGTGCTTAGTAATTGTAAATATCTGGTTGCGAAATGAACTGAGGGCACCTTCAAAAATATCCACTCATACCACTAAATACAAATATTTATGTATGACACTAAGAATACTTTAAATATGTGTGTATATTGGAGGTGTCTTTTTTTTTTGTAAGGAAAATTAAAAATTTTATCTCTTAAATTTTTATCAGGATTTCTATTCGTTTCATGTCTCTAGTAATTAGATATACCTTTGAAGCCAATCGGGTAAAATTTAATAGACCCGATCTCGACTAAAAGTTCAAAATGTGATTTAGACCGCAAATAACGATTATTGGTATCAATCAATCATTTTGTAACGTACACTAAAACATACAATAAAAGTACACATGACGTATCCAATTATTTCTTAAATACAATGTAGCTGCGGGCCTCCGAAGTTTGTTTACAATTCTCAACTAAATTTGTTCGGACATGGCCGCTAAAACACTGATGACATTTACCTTACACAGTAAGCGACAGTGGGAGTAGGTATGCACAAGATAGGAGAGAACACAAGTAAATTGAATGAAAATCCTCTCTAGGCCGAACTCAACGAAAACGAAAGAGAACTTACCGAAAAGAAGCAAACAAATGCAAATGACGCCACAAAATATTTCCACAATAATTTTTACAATTTAATGAATGAATTTACTACCTTTTATCTAGCACTTCAAAGTTAATGTTTAATAATACTTTGCTATTTTATACATAAACTTTTGTTCTGGTTTAAACATGCAAAACTTCCTGTTTGAAAACACGTTGTTACTACACAGACGAATAAAGTCAAAATTGTTGTTTGATCAATGAAAATAAAATAATGTGAGCACAAGCAAGAAGTGAGCACAAACAAGATTTTGTTTCTGCTTACAGCTCTGGATTACAATGTCATCACTGACAAATTTTTCAAGCGGGATTTTGGTCGATAATTTTTCGATCAGAAATAAAAATTATTTTTTATACGATTTTTTTTCGATCAGAAATAAAAATTATTATTTTTTCGATAAGATATGAAAAGTATTTTTGATTGGTAGAGTCAGACCAAATATGAAAAACTTTAGTTAATTTTATTTTTTTAATATAAGCTTAGCTTTGTAGCGGAAGCAAAAAATTCGATTCTTAATTCTATGACAGGAGTTCATAAGAAAGAGCAGGAGGAGGAGGAGGAGCGCAAAAGGCCGCCCATGTGCGGAGAGCTTTCACGCGCATTTGTTGACATGAAAATAAAATAGCTTTCAGTAGCTCTCCAGAACTTAAACACGCAGGTTGCGGTCTCTTGCTGCTCAAAATGTACTTGTTTTTACGCAGTGTTGCCAGGTGTCTTTCACCATTTACCCCTAGATTGGATTTCAAATCCCCCAAAATTCTCCTAAATTTTTTTTTTAAAAGCAATGGAAGCCTATGTATTTAAAGTGCTGAGCTGTTAGACGTCTTTTTAACAAAGGCAGAAAGTTGCTTCATAGTTCTGAATTGTCCAATGTAAAATTAACCTAAAAATTAAGTCTTACTTTTGAAAGGAGGCTCCGTCTCCCACTTTTTGATATATTTTTGGGCATATCTTTTTTGTCTATAGTTTTTCCTTTTCACACGAATCAATCAGTTGCAAGTAAAGCGCGAAGCAAGTTTTAAGTGAAAATGATTAGTAATTTATTTGAAGTGCTGCCAATTCAGCTGTTTTTGTAAAGTGTTGCTGAAATGCCCAAGAAGCCAAATATCTTCTTTTCTGTAATTTTTAGCATAATTTTAACGAAAGTTAGAAAACTTTATTTCCAAAAGTCAATTTTTCAATTACCCCTAAAAAGCCCCTAAAAAACATTAATGCCCTTATTCGAGCTGCGTTCGATCTTCGACTGTAGTCGAAGGCCTGATCGATAAAGAATAGCGTTATTGTGAATTTTGTTCATTTGGCTTGCTCACGATAGTACATATATTTCTATCAGCTGATCGTCATATTATTTCAACTTAATATAATTTGTTGTAAAGTTAATTGTAAAAAAATAAGAGGAAAGAAGTTATGAATACGACGGAATTACTGGTGGTCCTAAACAATTTAATTCCAGTGTGAATTATTACCATTTCTTTGTCGCCTGATCTTTGGAACAATTACCCTATGCAATTGGAGGATTTGCCTCAATCAATGAGACCAGTTTTTGTACCTGCGATTTGTTAGTCACCACCTTAGACTTGCATACAATTTTCAAAAACAGTTCAAAATTAGTTTTTAGTCGTTAAAAAGCAAAAAACACAATCACAAAATATTTTCATTTTTAACAATTATTGCAAAATGCTATTTGACTGAAAATTTGATGAACAACGAATATTTCGATAAGGTCATAATAGGAATTTGACGTTCGATACTTGACGTTCGATACTTGCTGTTCGATAACCAGCAGAGATCTGCAACGAATTACATTTTTGAATCAATGAGACACTTACTCAAAAATGAGTATGAATAAGTATGAGTAGTTTCCAAGTATTACTCATATGTGATTGATTCGAAAAAAAGTGAACCAAGTAAGTATAGAATGAATTATATATAAATATTAGGGCGGGTCGACTTAAAAATCGCCCATTGCTCATTGAAAAGCGTATTCTAGGGATCAAAATAAGAAACTTTGCCCGAGGAACTATACCTCTAAAACGAATTCTAATGCCCCAACTTTTGACTTTTGTCCCGTAGGATCAAATTTTGAAAAATCCCTCTTTGACCCATTTCGAGTGCCCCAATCGAGTCCAAATGTGTGACCGACCCCCACTAACTTTGGAGGACCGATCCACCCATGCCAGTGGCGACCCCATTTCGCTGATTTTTTCATGTAAAGTGCCAAAAATGGTGATTTTTTAAAATGTTTGTATGGGGAACCGCCCAGGGGGTTCCAGGGGGTGTGCCACTGGCATGGCTGGATCGGTCCTCCAAAGTTAATGAGGGTCGGTCACACATTTGAACTCGATTGGGGCACTCTAAATGGGTCAAAGGGGGGTTTTCAATATTTGACCCTACGGGACAAAAATCAAAAGTTGGGGCATTAGAATTCGTTTTAGAGGTAACGTTCCTCGGGCAAAGTTTCTATTTTGATCCCTAGAATACGATTTTCACTGAGCTATGGGGGATTTTTTTGCCTCCCCACAAATCGACCCGGCCTAATAAATATTCATATAATTTAGAGTTGTTTTAGGTCAAGCTCATAAATATTAATAAAATAATTTGGTACTTAGAGTATTCGATTCACATTTTCGAATTTTAAAAAGGTTTTGATATTGAGGGTGGACCAAATAAATGTTACTTTTTACTATAAATCCTTTTTTTTTTAGTATAAGTAAATTTTTTTATAAATAAGGGAGGGATTTCAAGTCTGATGTGGAAATATAAAAAAAAATTTGTGCGAAGCTAGGGTGGACCCTAATTTTTTTTTGTTTTCCAGTACTTTTACATGTTTCGCAGTATATGGGGTCGCTGATTTCGAATCTTATACCAAAATTTTATATTTTTTTGACGCTAGGGTGGACCCTAAAATGTTTTTTCTGTTTTTTAGTATGAGGACATGTTTTGACAGTATAAAAAGGTCGCTGATTTCAAGTCTGACGCGAAAATATAAAAAATTTGTTTGACACTAGGGCGGACCCTAAAAATATATTTTTTTCGTTTTTCAGTAGTTTTGCATGTTTTGATAGAATAGGGTGGCTGCAGATTGCGATTCTTGTGTGAAAATTTAAAAACAACTTGTTTTAAGTTAGGGTGGACCTTAAAAATGATTGTTTTGTTTTTAGTATTAGTACATGTTTTGACAGTATAAAGGGGTCGCTGATTTCGAGTCTGATGCCAATATATAAAAATATTTGTTTGACGCTAGGGTAGACCCTAAAATTAGTTTTTTGTTTTTCAGTAGTTGTACATGTTTTGGAAGTATAAGGTGATCGCATATTTTTTGTATGTCAAATAAATTTGTTTATAATTTCGCATCAGACTCGCAATCAGCAATACTAAAAAACAAAACAAACATTTTTAGGGTCCACCCCAGCGTCAAACCATATTTTTTTAAATTTTGGCATAAGAATCTAAATCTGCGACCACCTTATACTACCAAAACATGTAAAACTACTGAAAAAATAACATTTTTAGGGTCCACCCTAGCGTCAAACAAATTTTTTATGTGAATTAAATTGTGAGCTTTAGATCAAGTAAGTTTTTAAAGAAGGCAACAACAACAACAACAACTCAAATTTTTTATATTTTTATATTTTCGCGTCAGACTCGAAAACAGCGACCCCTTTATACTGTCAAAACATGTCCTCATATTAAAAACAAAAAAGATATTTTTACGGTCCACCCTAGCTTCAAAAAAAATTTTTTTAAATTTTGTTATAAGATTCGAACTCAGTGACCCCTTATACTGCCAAACATGTAAAAGTACTGGAAAACAAAATAAAAATTTAGGGTTCACCCTAGCGTCAGACAATTTTTTTTTTAATTTTAATATCAAACTCGAAATCCCCCTTTATACTGTCACAAAATTTACCTTTGCTAAAAACATGTACTTATAGTAAAAAGTAACATTTATTGGGTCCACCCTCAATCACAAAATATCAAAATGAAAATATCAAAAATTTTAATATTCAAAAATGTGAATCGAATACTCGAAGTATTCTTTTGACCTAAAACAACTCTAAATCATATGAATATTTATATTTAATTCATTCTATACTTATTTGGTTAACTTTTTTCGAATCAATCACATATGAGTACTACTTTGGAAACTACTTATACTTATTCATACTCATACTCATGATTCAAAAATGTAATTCACGTTTTTTCGAATCATCAACATATGACTACTACTTTGGAAACTACTTATACTTATTCATACTCATTTTAGAGTAAGTGGCTCATGATTTAAAAATATGATTCACTTTTTGTCGAATCATTAACATGTAAGCACTACCTTGGAAACAACTTCTACTTATTCATACTAATTTTTAAGTAAGTGGCTCATGATTCAAAAATGTGATTAACTTTTTTTCGCATCTTTAACATATGAGTACTACTTTGGAAGCTACTTATACTTATTCATACTAATTTTTGAGTAAGTGGCTCATGATTCAAAAATGTGATTCACTTTTTTTCGATTCATTAACATATGAGTACTACTTTGGAAAATACTTATACTTATTTATACTCATTTTTGAGTAAGTGGCTCATGAGCACTTGATTCAAAGCAAATCTCTGATCCGAATCACTGAGTTGTAAACGAATAGTACTCGAATACTACTTACTTTTATGTATTCGTTGCAGATTTTTGACAACCAGCGAAAATCGAACGTTGAAAACAACTCCTAATAAGGGTCTAAATTTCCCTTAAAAAACCCCTAAAAATGCATTAACCCCAAAATCTCTCAACACAGTTTAAAAACCCCTATATCTAGGGGAAATCCCCTAACCTGGCGAAACTGAGGTTGTAGAAAATTTTTATCGAAAAATCGATTTCTCTCGGATTTAGAAAGTAAAGGTAACCTAAAGAACGTTTTTTCCGTATAAAAATGAAGCTATTGATTTATGTCGAAATCATGTCCTTTCAAATGTTATTCGACCAGCTTCAAATTTTAGTTTTGTCTACTTACTTTAAGCATAAAGAAATAGAAATCCAGATAAGGATTTAAAAAAACTGTTTTTCTTTTTTAATAAGGGAACCTCCAGTGTGTATATATACTATATGTTAAATATTTCACTTAATTGCTAATTTGATATTTTGCTATAATGTTTTACATAATAGTACATATTATTTTTCTAGGTGATATTTTCCAATAAATCGATCTCTTGCCAATTCATATAATTTTTTTCTACAGTCTAAGATACACTTTAAGCCTAATGTTAACATTTTTTTGTTGTTGTAATAACTATTTATTATCTAACTTACAAACAAACAAAATAAATACACATACGAATAAGTCAACTTAGAGTAAAAATTTGCTATCATAAAAATACTGCATTGTTACATTTGATCGAGGCATTAAAATTAACTTAAGTGCCTTTTGGTTTTATTTTTTTTTTTTTACTAATCTTTATGCTTTGAATATTGTGTGGCCTTTTGTCTTTTACATTGTGTGCGTACGCATCATAATGCCACGCCTCCGGGACTAACTAAAAATGCTACGTCACAAGCTGATAAGTTGTGCCTTCCGTTGACCCTCCAAGCGAATCTCTAGCATTGCATAAGGCGGCACACTCAGCACTAAAATTATGACCAATATTAGAATTTTTGGTGTTTCACAGAGAAAACCATGTGCTGCAAATGTTACGCCCATCCCCAAGAAACGTAGGCCTTGCAAAGGTGCTGCCACCTCGACGACATGATTAGTGTGATTGAGAGTGATGAGTGCTAACAGTAGCGTCTCCCACATGGCATTACAGGCGCCCCATGATGCGGCCAAAACATAGAAGAGGGCGCTGTCGTCGCTTGATGGCTTCCAGCGTGAAATAGCAAGCAGCAGGCAGGAGTGAAAGAAGAAACCAGCCACTGTAATTTAAGATAAATTTGAAAGATTAGTGCAGGTCAATAATAGCACAGGCAAAAAAAAAAAAAAAAATTTCAAACCCAAGAGACCCATATTTTATTTTTTTTTTTTTTTATTTTAATTTAATTTAATTTATTTATTTATTTATAAGCGCTTGTAAGAAATAAACTTATAGTTAAGCACCGATAACATGTGTGGATATAAATCAACAAATTTTTAATATTAAACACTTAAACATAACTTGAACAGAAATTAATTAATTTAATACATTGAGATCAAAAACAGTTTTTTAAAAAAACGACTATAAGAATTTAAAACTGAAAATTAAAAAAAAAAAATAAAATAACTTTAAATTAAGAGAGAAAAATATCATTACAAAGAAATGAATTAGGTAAGAAATCGAATGAAAAGAGATAAATGAAGAAAAATAATAGAATAGCGAATCAAGTAAAAATAGATAAAAGTTTTGGTTAGAAGGAAGACAAATAATCTGATAATTTAGATTTAAATATGGCTGCATTGCAAATACGCTGTAGATACGGTGGAAGTGAGTTCCAAAGACGTATGGAATTAACAAAGAACTGACGTTCGGACGCTAAGCAGGCATGTTTTGGTTGGACTAGGTTGTTTCCGCGCTGAGATCTTAAAAATTTTAGTTTATTATATAGGTAAACTGGCTCTTTGGTAAAAATAATTTTGTGCAGAAAAACTAACGCCCTCAAGTTCAAAACACTGTCAAAAGTCAAATTGAATATTTTTTTTGCATACTGGGATATACGGTCGGTTCGTTTAAGTCCGAAGACATAACGAGCGATGTTGTTATAGGAAACGTTCAACTTGCGCTTACTAGCAGCATCACAGTATGCAAAAATTTCGGATCCGTACAATAAGGTGGGGACAAGATACGTTTTAGCTAATAACATTCTTATGTGAAAGGGGGTGAAAAACTGTGTGGCCCATAGGCTACGGAGCATACCATAAACTTTTCCTACAGTGATGTTGACATGATTCGTCCAATCTAAAGTGCTGCTGAAGGTAATACCCAAATTTTTTGCCGTTTTTACAACTTCAATACATGACCCATTTATCGTAACGTCCGGAAAGGGCAAAGAAGAGTTATGTTTTCTCGTTATAATTAAACATTTTGACTTATTTGGGTTTATGCTTAAGCCATTAGCGGAAGCCCAATCGTAAATTTTACACAAATTAGCATTCAGACTATCAACACACGTGGTAATATCACATTTGCGACAGCTAGTATACAGTTGTACATCATCAGCGTACATTTGTATACCACAATTTTGCAGCACAGTTGGTAAGTCGTTTATATAAACCGAAAATAAAAGAGGGCCCATTACAGAGCCTTGAGGAACGCCACGGTTTACAGGTAAGAAATTGGAAGTAACGCTGCCTATATTAACGGCTTGTGATCTGTTTGTGAGATAAGAGGTCATTAGTCGAGTTGCAGTGGCGGAAAAATTAAACACATTTAATAATTTCAAACATAAAATTTGGTGATCAACCGTGTCGAAAGCTTTCGAATGATCTAGCAAAACCAAGAAACTGATTTCATTGCGATCGAGGTTATTTCGAATTTCATCGCTGACGTCAAGTAGAGCAGTCACGCAACTACGCTTAGGTCGGAATCCTGACTGTCTGTCAGTTAGCAGTTTATTGTCCAAAAGAAATTTTTTTATTTGGTAGTACATCAGCGTTTCAAAAACTTTTGATAGATATGGTAAAATTGCTATGGGGCGGAATTCATTACCAGTTTTAGGGATGGGAATAATTTTAGCTTTTTTCCAAATAGCAGGGAATTCTGATTTCGTTATGATGGTATTGAAAATGTTAATAATGAAAGGGGTTAGAGCAGGAAGAAGTAACTTAAAAAACCTGGGATGTATTTCATCGAAACCGACGGCATTAGATTTAATCTCTAAGCAACTTTGCAGTACTTCTGTATATTCAACGCATTGAAAATTAAAAGCTGAGTACGAGTTGATAGATCTCTGAAAGATGCGACAACAGTTGACACTGGGCGCTGACATAGGTATATCTATAAATTTGTTATTTAGAGCCTCGACGTCTACGCTAGTGTCTGTAAGCGAAATATTTCTACCAACTCCAATTTGCCGAATAATATTCCACTTCGTTTTGCTGCCTATGGCAGAGCTAAATTTAGATTCATAATATGCTAACTTGGCAATTTTCACCGCCCTGACCACATTGTTTCTGCATATGCGGAAAATATTATAACGCTCGGGTGTTTTGAGACGTTTCCATTTATTATACGCTGCGTCACGTTTTTTCATTAAACTTTTAAGGGTACTGGAAAACCAGGGCCTTAGAGAGTGCTTTACAACTTTAGTTTTAAGAGGAACATGTTTTTCAAATAATGAATTGACGTTACGTTGTAGGAAATCTAACTTATCATTTACTGATAGCATGTGATAAATTTCTGTCCAGTCGACGTGATTTAGCTCTGTCTGAAGAGAGCTAAAATCTATATTTGTAAAATCTCGGTATGTTATTTTTTGCTCTGGTATTAGCAGCTGAAAATTATAGCAAAGAAAAATCAGGTCATGCTTGGAAAAAACAGGAGCAGATAACTGGTCATAAAGTAAGACTTTATCATTATCACCGACAAAAAAGAGGTCTAGCAGCGAATTTCTATTTTTGGAAAAGTGTGTGGGTGTGGTGCAGTTTGGCGACGTAAGACCAAGTGCACACATATCATCAGATAAATGAGTTTCAACCAATAAATCACAATTAAAATCGCCACAAATTATGATGTCAGCATAGGAGCTTACCACCGATTCAATTTTCAACATTAAGTTTTCTGTATGGACATAACGATTTGGCCTATAAACTGTGCCGACAAGTAGTTTTTTGGATTCATAGATTATGTCAACAAATAGGAATTCAATATTATCTTCAGAGTTTGATTTACTGATTAAGTTGCATGTAATACCATCTTTAACAAAAATTGCAACCCCACCGGCATGAGACTCTCGATCCGCACGAAATGATCTATAACCCTTTACACTAAAGACACTATTTTGAACAGAAGGCTGAAACCATGTTTCAGATACACAAATTATATCCATGTTTGAGTTTTCAAAAATGTACCGAAACTCATCAATTTTATTATTTAAACTTTGCGCATTAATATGACATACCTGTAGTCCCGTCGCTTGCCTGCTTAATATTCGAATTAAAGCATAGAGATTGTCTCTAGAACAACAACGACCGTAATTATTCGAACTCACAACGGATATGGTTTGAGATAAAAAGACGCGTATTTGCAGCACAGTTAACATTATTATTAACTTTTAATATAAGAAATAAAGAATTAAAAGAAATAAAAATAAGAAAAGAAGTAAGTGTACATATTACGCAAAGAAATGGAATGAAGGAAGCAAATAGAAATAAAAAGAAGATAGATAGGTTAAAGAAAGACAAATTAAATAACGCAAAAACATAAAACTTAAACTTAGGCAGGAACAACTTCATCTTCCGGGCATCTTTCACAAATTCCTTCGGCGGCAAGAACATGGCTGTGCAGCTCGCTTTCATTTTTGATGCGAATACTTTGGGAGCCTTTGTGTAGCCGAATGTGTAAACACCCTCGGACGGTGAAAGCATTGTAAATACTTTTTCGTTTCTTGTAGGTAATAGCAGCATGTAATAGCTTTCTAGTATCAGCGCTGAGGCACTCGTGGATGTAGATATTGTAGATATTGTAGATATTGTAATTTTGGTGGGTTTTGTTGTCAAAAGTACGATTTTCCGTAGTTAAAATCCATGACCCATTAGGAATTTTAAAGTAAAAAAATTGTTTTTGGTGCAATAGGCCAAAAATAAGTTATTTTTCAAAACTTATTGCCAAATATGCCCTTTCCGATGGATTTTGTTACGCTTTATACGACGCTGTAGTCAAAACCCATGATTTCACGGGCTATCATTTTTTTTTTGGCAACCAACGCACAGTGTGGGATTTGATCAATCGAGGAGGGCGAAAGTAAAAAGAAGCTTGCAAAAAAACTTTTTTAATAAAAAAAATTTCAAAAATAATTGCTTTATATACTATTTTTATATAAAGTATATATTTATATATATTTATATATATTTTTTATATAGTATATATTTATATACTATTGTAAATATTGCTTTATATTAATTGTTCTGATATACTTAAAACAGCTGTAGTAAAACGGTGCTTTTTGTGTTTTTTAAAAATATTTCAAACTCAAGATAGCAGTTTTTTTATTAAGTGCGCTGATTAAAGTTGTAAATTTTCAAATTTTTTGTATGGAAAACCTTTGTCAAGTTATAAAGAATAATTTACAATAAAATTAGTTGCTTCATAAAACTGGGTTTGATTTAAATTAGTGATGGAAAGTATATCATAAATAAAAAAATAAAAAACTGAGCTAACACTTAGACGGACTGCCAAAAATGTTGTTCGCATAAATTTGTTGTAAAGTTTCAATCTCATAGTTGGTTCATACAAAAATGTAGCCGCTAGTTTTTGCATGTTTTCAAAATATTTGCATTTTAGCTAGAGGTCTTAGTATCTACAGAACTTTTGTATTTTTATAGTTTTTTTGATAAAAAAAAAATTTTTTTCTTTGAAAACCAAAAAAGCCTGCAAGTTCTTCTAAATATCTATTAATTGTAATAGCAGAGAAGAAAGTTACAAAATTTTCTGTTGTTCCAAATACAATTTAAGTGTTTCGAAGTCCGTACAAGTTTGCACCCTGCGCACTACGCTAATACCCTTCCACACCACTGTGCATTCAACTCAACCCACACACACAAAAACACACACACGCAGCCAGCACATTCAACGTAGCCAACAGCCAAGCCTACGTTAACCACACGCAACAGACAGACATGATATTATTCCCAGAAGGTTTCTAGCAACATATGAGTAAGGAAGGCGCATTGTGACAGACTTCGGCAAAGCTTGAGAGCGTAGTGCTTTGTCCCGTCGCATACTTGTTGGAAACGAAAACAAGTCCGTTGATTCAAAACGAGCTATCGCAAGGTGGCTCGTGTTAATTCATTTAGCTTTTAAGTTTTATAAGCAGTAGTTAGTTAGTGGGACCATCACGTCGGCTTCGGTCGGTCGGGAGTCTCGATTTTTTTTTAATTATTAATTTGCTAGTGGTACCATTACGTCGGCTTCGGTCGGCCGAGCGTCTACAATAAAACTATTTTCTTTTGGCAATCACGTCGTCTTCGGTCGGTCGGTAACCCACAGTAGTTAGTCAGTGGTACCATCACGTCGGTTTCGGTCGGTCGGGCGTCCACAACAACATTCGCTTTGGGACCATCACGTCGGCTTCCGTTGGTCGGGAGTACACAACAACATTCGCTTTGGGACCATCACGTCGGCTTTGGTCGGTCGGGAGTCTCAATTATTTTTTTATTTTTTTTATAATTTTTTTTTAATTAGCTAGTGGTACCATCACGTCGGCTTCGGTCGGCTTCGGTCGGCCGGCCGTCCACAACAAAATTCTCTTTTGGGCCATCACGTCAGCTTCGGTTGGTCGGTCGGGAGTCTCGCTTATTTTTTATTTTTTTTTAATTTTTTTTATTTTTTTTTTAATTAGCCAGCTAGGTCGGCCGGCCGTCCACAACAAAATTCTCTTTTGGGCCATCACGTCGGCTTCGGTCGGTCGGGCGTCCACAATAAACATTCTCCTTCGGCAATCACGTTGGCTTCTGTCAGACGGTAGCCCGACGTACAGAAATTCTCTATGTATTTAACGTTGACCCCTGCCGCGAGGTCTTAATTCAACGGTGCTCTAAAGCTTAGGACCAATATAAGCGTCGGCCAACGCCCCTTCGAAATTCAAAAGATCCACCAGAAAGGTTCCCCTAATTTCATACCACAGACCAACAATAAACTGTCAGATTGACTCTATTCATGACCGTGAGACATTTAAATTTAAGAGAGAAATTAAAGAGACTTAAGTTTATGCATGACTTCGTTATTTAAATAACCCTGGGTTACATCAGTATCAATATCAATAATATAACCCTTACTTTTTTTGGCCGCAACCTCGTCATCATGACCAAATGATGCGCTTTGACATAAAAACAGGAAGCGCGCATACAAAGGGTGTCACTTATGTCATCAGGTTGCCTGCCGCAACAACAACCTATCCTGCCTTCTCAAAATTTTCTACATAAAGAGATTACTTTAGAAACTATTTATAAAGAAATTATTGCAATTAGATTAGATAATGCAAATTTGCTCTCTTAAGTGAACTCTTTGCAAAATAATAAGAATATACTTATTCAGAAAGTTAATTCTCTTAATAACGATATTCGGCGTTTAGAAGGTATAGAGAGAAATAAATGTGTCGAGATTGTAGGAATTCCCTCTTTAACTAACAATAATAGCTTAGATTGTGCGCGTAAAGTTTTTTCATCTGGCTTAGGAATAAATAATTGCGAAGCAGGCATTGATAACTGCTACGTTAAATATTCTAAAAACCAAAATATGGATAATTCTAGTGATCTTAATAAAAATATTTTAGTAGTTAAATTTACTTCGCTATTAAAAAAGAAAGAAATAATGAAGGAAAAGGTTAATAATAAAAGTAGACTAACTTCTAAACTTTTTAATAGTAATAATAATATTAAGATTTATATAAATGATAGCTTAGATAATAATTCGCGTTCTTTGTTTAATATGTCTCTGAGAGCAAAACGAATAAAAATTACAAATATGTGTGGGTAAGAAATGGAAAAGTTTTCATGCGCAAAAGAGATGGTGATAAGTGTGTTGTTATCAACTCGATAGTTGATATTGACACACTTTGTTAATTTCTGTTAAACTTGATTTTAATTAAATGTTAAATTTTTTACAAGATCCGCTGGATGATTCCAGCATTATCTCTTTTGCAAATGATAAATGTGTTAATTTCTGCGAATGATGTGTTTTTAACGGAAATTGAAAACCTTTTCCTGAATAATGTTAACATGAATTCAAACTTAGTACTCCTTGGTGATATTAATATTAACTTGTTGTTTGATAATTTAATGACAGACAGATACTTGTTTCTTCTTTCATCTTTTGGGCTTGAGTCTTGCATTAATCAGCCAACTCGCATTGTGTCTTCCTCTGGTTCGTGTATTGACCATATATTTTTGCGTCTTCAAAGTGCTGAATGCTTTGATTTTTTAATTTCTGTTATGGATTTTCAGATAACAGATAATTGTATGACAGCTTTAAGTCTTGTTAATTTGAAACCACATTGCACTAATTCTCTCCCACCGGTAAATTCTATCTTAAAAACTGATTTTGTTGAGTTGAAAAATTCCCTCTGTTTTGAACTTTGGGATAATGTTTATTCGGAAAGTAATCCTTCTATTGCATATGAACAATTCTTAAAAACTTTAAATAGTCATATCAATAGCTGCTCTAGACCTGTGAGCAAAAATGCAAAACCTAAAAGATTAAAGCCTTGGATGTCTAACTTTCTACTTGATAAAATAAAAATGAAAAAAAAATTCTTCAAGAAAAAAAAAAGAAATTCCCTAATAATGAATCTTTTGCGCAAAGTTATAAAAATTTATGTAAAGAGATTTCAAGTGATGTACTGGCTTGTAAAAATGATTACTATCTACGTGAGTTTTATAAAGTAAGAGGTGATATTAAAGGTGAGTGGAAATTAGTAAATAATATTTTAAATAAGAATTGTAATAAAGATCAGATATCTAGCATCTCAATTGACAATAGTACTATTTCTAATGCTCAGGATATTGCTAATGGATTTAATAGTTGTTTTTTTTCCAGAATAGGTAAAGAAGTAGTTGCTGAAAGCTGTGTAAATGGTCAACAGTGTAACTGTTTATTAAATGAAGCTTCAAATCAAGCTACTTTTGTTTTTAAACCTATCAGGTCTTTTGAAGTTTTCAAAACCATTTTATCATTAAAATCTTCAGATTCTACTACTTGTAGTTGTGTATCTAATAATTTTTTAAAAAAGATAGTTTACTTCATTAGTGACATTTTAAGCTTTATTTACAACTTAAGCGTTACCTGTGGTATATTTCCAGATGGTTTAAAAGTAGCAGAGGTTTTACCTTTGTTTAAAAAAGGAGATAGGTCCATGGTTATAAACTACAGATCCATTTCACTTCTTCCGGTATTTTCTAAAATATTTGAAAAATAAATGAAAGCTCGAATTGTGCTCTTTTTGGAGAAATATAATTGTTTCAGTAAACTCCAGTTTGGTTTCAGATCTGGCCTATCAACAGAAGACGCATTATTGAATTTCTGTACAAACATTTACTCCAGCCTTAATAATAAACGGTTAACAGCAGTTCTTTTTGTTGATATCACTAAAGCATTTGACACAGTGGACCATACAATTTTGCTTGATAAAATTTATAAGACTGTTCTTTAGGGGATTTATCTTTAAATGGTTTCAGTCCTATTTAAAAAACAGAAAGCAGCGAGTAAAAATACTTAATTGTTATAATTCATTAGAATTGTTGACATTAGGGGTTCCTCAGGGCTCAGTGCTGGGTCCTATATTGTTTTTAATCTTTATAAATTCACTTTTTTCAATAAAGTTCCGCAGTTCCATCAATGCTTTTGCTGATGATATGGCCTGTGCCTTTTCTTGTGTCTCGCCCTTGCAATTGTCTGTTGACATTAACCATGATCTCGCTGTTTTAAGGCACTGGTTTATGATTCATAAGCTGGTACTTAGTGATAAAACTAGAATAATGCTTTTTAATGTGAATGCTAAAAATGTAAACTTCGATTCATTTTTTTTTCATGGTGGTAAATGTGAAAGATTTGGTTTAGGTAATGACATATGTTCCTCGTCGGATTGCATTCATACGTTCTGTGATCATAAGTCTTGTTCTTTAAACTGCTTCGCTATTGAAAAGGTTAATTATTTTAGATATCTAGGTATTTGGCTTGATAGTGGTATGGATTGGACAATTCATACACGTGAACTTAAAAAGTATCTTTTGGCTGCCACCAGGCATTTGTATTTGTTGAAATCATATTGTAGTCCTATTCTTCTCAAGTGTATTTACTATGGTATATTTCACTCTAAACTTGAGTATGGTTTAGCTTGTTGGGGAGGTACTTATAAGAATAAAATATGCCCTCTTCTCGTTTCGCAAAAGCATGCTATTCGTTTAATTTGTCATAAGAACAGATTTTGTAGTAGCCTGTTACTTTTCAGGAAACTTAGTGTCCTTCCTTTGAAACATTTATATTTCTATAAAGTATTGAAAATTTTTTTTATTAAATCTGGATATCTTCTGAGACGACGTTCAGATACCTATCATTTGAGAGTTAATGAATACAATGTAGCACTGGTTCCAACGCACACATTAAGAATATTTCTTAACTTTTTTACTTCTGTTGCTCCTCGACTTTTCAATAGTCTTCCATCGGAAATAAGAAATATTCATGTTCAATCCATTTTTCTCAAAAGGGTAAAGTTTTGGCTTTTAGACCTCAATTACAGTGATATTGACACATTTTTAGCTGTTATAGTCTGACTCCACAATACTTTTATTAAGTTTTTGCTCTCAATAAGTCCTTTACAAAAAAAAAAAAAAAAAAAAATTCTTTTAAAAAACAAAAAAAAATAAGTTAATATTAAATTTTTCGATTTATTTTCTTTATTTGAGTATTGTAGTTAATGCATCATTTATTAATTATTATTCCTTTAAGTATTATATATAATTTTAACAAGCTGTATTCGCCTCTAGCTCCTATGAACTATAGAAGCAGCTTAACATTCATTGCAGTTATTTGTATAACATAATTCTTCTTATAGATACATACATTGTTATTATTAAGAATGTAATGAATTGTTGAATAAAAATACTACTACTACTACTACTAAGGTTCCTCAATCATTTGTGGACACAACTCAGACTATTTAGGTTTCCCCGTCGCCTGTTCTCAAATTCCAAAGGTTACAGTATATTGATCCGGTAGTTGCTTACCTTCCTTACATTTACTGTTTGAAATAACGAGATTTTAATCTATCATCATTCTCTTAGTAATTTAAGGGAGTTACCAACCCAAATTCAACTCAATTAAGTGTAACTCACACCGACCTTCCTGGTCTAACCACTGCCAGAGCGTATTAAACCCCGAAGAACCATGACCAATGACAGTCAATATCTGGGCTCAAGGTTCCACCAGACAAGGCTCTTCAACATCCCGTCTTACAGACCAAAAGATCTTAGAACAACTATATTTGACTGTGACACCTTCAGCCACTAGAATTGTACATGACTAGGTTAAAAATAACCATTGGTTTCCCAGTAAAATGCCGAGAGACCACAATTCTACTTATGCTACTCCGTTAGCTTAATTAAGGCTTAATTAAAAGCCTCTTTCGGAAAACTAGGAAGCGTGAGCCGTAGTATACCAATTGGTTCATACTCGGTCGAAGGATTCAAGGCTTCTTACATAGAACCCTCATTCTAAAACAAGCTCTGCGGAACAACGATAGATCAGGTCTCCTCATCATTGATGGATGATTGCCCCCGCTCTTCAAGTTATGTTGGATTGATCGTCCATCGAAAGCATATAAAAATAACAATGTTAAGATAGCTTGATATCAAAACCATGCTTTCTCCAAGATTTGGCGCCAACAACCAAGGCTCAAGGTAAACCATTTTATTTTACAGAAATCAGGTGAACATTCAAGAGCCGTGCCTCAAGAATGAACTCATTTTGAGATCGATTCATGGGCCGTGCCCCATGAATTGTCCACCTAAGAAAAAACCATCGCCTCTTGATCTTGGCTTTGGACAAGCAAATACACGTAAGGGCATTTGGCGGGTGTAATTAGCCCGACGTACAAAAAATCCAAAGTGTTTTACGTAGACACCTGCCGTGTAGGCTTAATTCTACGTTGCTCCATAGCCTGGGACTGAAATATTACGTCGGCCAACGCCCCTTTAAGGGTTCAAAGGTACCAAATTAGCTAAATGTTGTGATGACATGTCGCAACCCTTGGTAGGGGTGGAGGCCTATCTAAATCCTCTTCCGTACTCGGAATGGTTTGAGAATGCAAACCTACACCGAGCTGAGTAGCTCTACCCGCGATATAGGTGATAAACACACAGTCACCACGAATCTCCCCGAAGGGCCGACCCAATCAGTCAACCTGGCTCATGCCAAGGGGCTACCGACTGCTCGTGGTACCAGCTTTCAAGTCTTTGGTCGGACCTCGTAGCATACTAAAAGCATACTACTACCAGTTTTAGTTCATCACAGCTCCGGACTAGTAACCAATCAAACAAAAAGGGACAAATCAACAAGAAGTGAACAGCCATATTCACACACCATTCAATTTGGACCAACACATTCACACAAAGCAGAACATAAAACGAATACCACAAACTCAAAAACGCCTAGCGTGCCGCCTCTCAAACACCTGACATGCATACTGATCCAATCTAGAAACGTGTTCGCTAGAAGCTAGCACGTTTTCTTGGTCGAAATCCCAATTTACACTCAACACACCCATTGCACGCAAAAGTCCTCACGAACTGCCCACATTCGCACTCCGCATTCACACTCAAGTTTCTTTCATACAAGAAAGCATTGAAAGAACCATGCCCAGTCAAAAGGAAACCCGGACTTAAGCTAAAGCGAAAGTCAGGGTGACCATCCACAAACATAACATCACGTATAAAATTATACATGACCCTTCCATTCACACATTTATTCCATCTAGATTGCCATCTAGACCTCACACACTCACACAGCAAAGGCTTCCATTCACCTTCATTCATACACCTTACATCCGAGTGCGTAACCCATTCAAACAATAAGGAGGGAACATCTTTCTTGATCCCATAAGCAACACAATTTTGCATTACTACAAGATCAAGAGGAGGTACCCCCAACAACACTTGTAAAGCATTCGTAGATACCGTGCGACACATAGGGATACACCCAATCATAATGGCTCTCTGACAAGAGAGTATCTTTCGATATCCCACAGCAGACCTGACCACGTGACCCCATATAGGAGCACCAAAAGTTGCGCAAGCAACAAATAGGCCCCATACATAAGCCGCACAGCCCGCCTACTGAGGCCTCATTCACACCTAAGCAGACGACGCACACACCCTACGACCGACAGTAATCGGCTCTTGAGTGCCACTAAATGGGCAACAAAATTCATTTTTTCACACATGGTCATCCCCAAATACTTGACTTCAGTCGCATATTTAAGGCTAACCCCATTCACTCTTACACATGGAGGTCGATCCAACGATAACTTGCCTTTCAGCAGCATCATCACGGTCTTGTCCATGGCCACACTCACACCAACACCCATCCCCCATTCACACACTATGCTCATGGCCTCACTTGCCCTAGCCTCCAGCTCAGCACGAGACCGGCCTTCAACCAAGATAAGGAGGTCATCAGCATACGCACAACATTCATACAGCTGACGAAGCCGCCTTAACAATGGATCCATCATGAGGTTCCAAATGAATGGACCACAGATACCCCTGCGGACAGCCCCGAACAACATCCATCCACACACATTGGTTTTTACCAATAACACATGCACGCCTGCCAGAAAAATAACTCCTCCAGAGCTTAATTTCCTGGCACCCAATCACACTCAACCTATCTAAAACCCTCTCCCAGCATAGATAGTCGAAAGCCCCTTTGAAGTCAATAAATAACCCCAAGACATACTTGGAGCTACTTACCGCAACAACATTCTTAACATACATTCACGCATCAATCACACTTTTGCCCTTATGAAAACCAAATTGATTTTCGCAAAGGCTCGCATTCACACAATCAAGAAGCCGTTCCACCATAACCCTTTCCAGCACTTTTCCAAGCACTGGAAGTAAGCTAAAACCCCGATAGGAGCGAGGATTGCTCCTCAACCTATCAGGCGACTTCAAGAGCAAGCCCGACGTACAGATGTATGCTTACGAATTCTATTGTATTTTATTTTATTATTATTAATATTACTCTAACGTTAAAATAAATACCAAGGCGCTTCACGCCATACACAAATATTTGTAAAGATAATCAAGAGAGTTTATGAATTTTTCTACTAGAAAAATCGAGTCGGAGCAAAAGCTCACTTTTTATGCATTCCAGCCATTATCTCGGAGACCAATTGACGTCACATCGGCGTGAGATAATCTTCTCTTCGAATTTCGTTTGCATCAAGTGCATTGTGGCGTTGGCACCGTCCCGTTGAAACCACATGTCGTCTATAGTAGATTCGTATCAGCAATTTCAGGCCAAAAGAAGTGGGTCAGTATGTCGCGAAATAGGGCCAATGCGAGTTGACGACGTTGGACTTCTTCGTTTGGAGGTTTCCTCAAAGAAAAGGGTCCCATATTCGATGACCATATTTGATTTGCATGGAGCATCACTGACGAAAATTTAAAAATTAATTTGGAAGAAAAAAGTTTTTACGAAAATTCGCATCTTAAACAGTTCTTAATCAAACAATAAGTTTGAACTTTAATTAAAAAATTACTTTGTAAAATTTTGAAGGTTTGGGGTTCCATCCCTTGTCCTAAGGTAATTCATTTCGAAGTAGGGGTTAAAATAGCACCATTTCAAATAAAGCTGGCAAAATTTCCTTTTCAACAATATAAAAATTATGGAGGAAATCAATGGGTTCATGAGATATGGACATCTAAACAAATATCGTCATGCCAGAGAAACTTTGCTTAAAAATAGTAAAATCCAAAGAACACTTCAAAATTATGAATCCATTCATAATAACATACTTATGTAATTGAGAACTTATGTTATTGAGTGAGTACATGTTAAAGAGTCTTTCGTCTGTTACAGCGAACGCTTTTGTTTCCGCACGATCTTCTTAAAGGCAATTAATTTGAATTTTCTCTAAAATTAGTCGTGAAATCACAAGTTTTGACTAAAGAATCATTTTCAGCGCAATGAAATCCTTCGCAAATAATACATGGGTCTCTTGGTTTTGACATTTTTTTTGGGCCTGTGTTATTAAACCAATAAACAAGAAGCTTTTGAAAAAGTGAGCGATCTGCGAATGTACTAAGCTTTGTATTTAAATGTTATTACCTACTTAGCTGAACAAAAAGGTTTGTTTTTGCGACGCATTTCTGCTCGATCTTATAAAAAAATGTTTTTAGCGAGAGAAGATTCGTAAATGGATTCGAAAAGGGGAGTTTTGGTTTGTTGGGTGTGTGTTTTTTGACGCTTTGCGTAAACTTACGTATGATAACGATTCGCTTTGTGTGCCGCAATAGCATGCTCAGCGTGCAAGCCACAATCGATTGCATTATGCCCATGCCAATGAGTGCACCTGCCACCATGCTGATGCCCAGTGAACAAGAAACAAATGCCTGCAATGTAAAAGATACAAAATTGAATACTCCACACTTTAACACTTCGGGTCTTACTTACGCGCAGAAAGTCGCCCAGCATGTAGGCCTGCTCAGTGCCGATGAAATACGCCATTGGACCTGCAAATAGCAGTGTATCCGTAATGCCTTTGATGTGTTCATTGCGGAACGAAGCCTCAATTTTGCCTGGCGCCAGTGTCAGAATCAGCGCGGCCAGCGAGAATGTGAGATAGATGCCAACTAGAGTAATACCACCTGCACGGCCCTTTCCATTAATGAAGTGGGCATAAAAGGTGACGTTTGACAAGGGTGCCTCTGGCAGCTGATCATGACGCCACACCGGACACATGTCAGCACCACAGATACGTACGCCGTGCTCATTGTGATTGTAGAAGTCATCAAAGTAGCCGGAAACATGTGGCCAAAAGTTGGGCATGGAGTAGCTGTAGAAACTGTTAAATGCCACAGGTGTGGGCAAAGCGGGCAACGTCATATTCACTTCAGCTGCAAGAGGTTTGGTAGTTGCATGTGTAGTGCCAGTTGTTGATCCACCTGGTTGCGAGTTAAAATCAAAACAGTTCCAATCGCTCGATGTACACGCCAACACAACAGAGGCTACCACAGCGCCTACGATGAGACCCAAGTCTTGTGCAGCCTGAAACCAACGCGCTAGACGTCGTACCTTCTGGTCACGATTGCAAAACATTTTGTGTTCGTCCACCAGTGCATCGATGGCATGTGTTGTGGTCAGTGAACATTCGTGCTGCGAACAGCTCAACTTGCTGCTGAAGTGCACGACTAAAGCGATCTTGCTGATCCATGCCGGACTCAAAGTAATGCCGAGCAGCATATAGGCCGGCAGTAGCGTGTAGATTGAGGGATAGAAGTGAAAGAGCAGGAAGAGACATAAGCCTGCATAGCTTGTTGCAATCAGCAGTGTGTAGCCAAAAGAGCGTATCAGACGCTTTGCCAGCAGACTCGTACCCGCTGATAGTAGAAAGGTGGTGCTGAGCAGTAGTGAGCCGATGTTGGGACCCACGTGTACCCAGTGCTCGCGATGATGCCAAATCGAGTTGGAGCCCTGCAGGCCCATCAACGGTAGCAGAACGGCACACATGAGTCCGTGCGCCACGGTGAGGCAGGTGAAGTGCTTGCAAACCTTTTGACGCACGTGTGTTGGTATCTTGTGTCGGCAATTGCGACTGTTAAGTGTCAACAAGCGGCGTATTGAGGTAGCACCAATAGAGCTATTAATTGATTCACGTCTTCGTGATGCAGCCAAGGCGGCTTGAACTTGATAGGGTGTCACCGGGTTGATGCGATGTGAGCGTGTTGAGATGGGTGAATAGGCGGCCAGGTGCTGCAGATGAGAGATATGAAATTGTTAATGGAATAGTTCGTAAAATAGAGCTGAAAATAGAGTTTGAATGAGAGAGAGACAAAACATGTTTGAAAATATTATAAAATTTTATTAACATAAAAATTTACCCAATCCTTGCACAATCCTAACAATCAAAAAAGCAGGGCTTTCCTTCAAAAGCCCTGGATGTTAGCAGGATGTTGTTAAAACAAACGGAGTTATGTGCCTTCATTGACATTCAAGGGACCTGACCTTTGACAACACGTCATATAATGCGATTAAAGTGGCTGTGCAAAAAAAAACATTCCTTCTTTAATCATAACTGGATTCTAATCATGCTCAAAAGCAGAATCATAACGTTTGAGCTTATTGGAGTTCGTAACACCATCACTACCACCAGGGGATGCACTCAAAAAGGGATACTTTCATCTCTTTTGTGGATCCTAGTCCCCTGTACTAACATCTCGCAAGTTTCAATATCCAGGGCCTTGACACCAGAGGATATGCGGATGAGCTGGTTATCTCAAATCTGGTCTGCCATGAACTGGCAACATCGGTTAAAAAGCAGAGTGCCCTTCGTATAACTTCCAATTGGTTTAAGGAAAAAGGGTTAAGCATAAACCTGAACAAAAGAATTCTGATACCCTTTTCTAGGAAAAGAAACCTAAATCTGACTACCCTAGATGGGAAAATCATTGAATTTTTTATTAAGGTCAAGTACTTAGGGGTTACTTTTGACAAGTAACTCCGTTGGAACACCCACTTAAATTCAATTTTTCGGCCTTTGCAGTCTAGTGGGGAGTGCGCTAGACTATCAACCCAGAGGTCCCTGGTTCGAATCCGGTTTCGAGCATGGTTCTTTTCACTTTCTTTGTTCTTACCTACATTTAAGAATAATGGAAAACAAAAAATCCACAACAAAATGGTGGAAGATATAGAATTAAAGGACAGGAACAACTAAGGACTGGAAATGCTTGCCGAGGTTAAGGCATAACACTAGCCTTAGTTAAAAGCAATTCAAATTGTCTTTCGCGGGTGTTTTGCCTAATTAATAAATCAAGTATGGTCCCAATCAATTCCTCTAAATAATCTATTCCTTTCCTTTCAGGTCAAAGACCAAACCTTTTTTGTATAAGGCGCATGCCTTGGTTCTTTGTTTTTTACATAAGAAAAAGTAACAGGCAGGGCAAAACGTGCCATTTATGAATTATTAGACCTACGGTCAGTGGCGGATTAAGGCATTCTGTCGCCCTAGAGCCAACATTCTAACATATTAAATTTTTTTCCGCCTCTAACATATGAAATTTTTTTCTTACAATAGAACAAAATTTTTGACCAAGAAATTACTAGGAAAAGTAATTTAAACTTTTTTCTTACTTTGTAATGATTTTGAAGTTGGCTTCTTTTTTTGTTAAAAAGCTTTTAAGTTACCACTTGATCTCACTACCTTTATAAATTTCATACTACGTGCTATATATCAAATTGATTCTGAAGGAGTAAACTCCAAAGAAAATGGAATAACCCTGCTTACCTCCATCATTTGCTCATCCCAAATATTTTGCGCTGTACCGGAGCTACGTGTGCGTAAGACACGATGACGTGTAGTCAGCGAGTGACGATGATGCTGATGATGCTTCGGTAGTGGGCCCGTTGTTCCGAAACTAAGTAGTGCAGCACCACCGCTAACAGCCAATCCACTCAGTGCATTAGTCGTTGGAGCAGCAGCACTGCCAGTTGTACCAGCAAGTGCAGTCATTCCAAGAGTTCCGCCACCCATGCCAAGACCGGCCATGAGATATGTATTGTAGGAGGCTTGCTAATAAGAAATAACAAAAGAAAAGAGAGGAATGAAATATATTTTAGAGGCTGTAAAGACAAAATATTTTGCAAAAATTTGGTGCCATTTGTTTTGCTATATATAATAAAGTAATTTTTTTGGAAAACTACCCATTTTTGTTGAACGGCGTGTAGTCTGATAATAACAAAAGTGCTATTCACAGTTTAAACGTGCATTTAACAAATCGTATTTATAGTATTTGTTACTGTTGAAACTGTGAGCACCCTACCATGTGACTGTCGTATTCAAAAATTATGCAACCCTGTGATGTATGTAATATGGCGGCCGTAGACAGAGCATAAAAATGCGAGGTACAAAAAACACGTCCAAGGGCTACATGCAAAACAACAACAAAGCAAAATACGCTTACGTAAATTGGCGTACAAATAACAAATCGCACAAATAGCAGACCAGCGTTTTCAAATTGTGAATAGCCTTAATATTAAGGTTAATATAATACAGTGTTCTCCATTTCGTGCTTAGGAAAGTGCAGCCCTGGCATTTGGCAGCTGTCAAATGTTCATTATCATCCAAACTGGTTTCTATTTAGTAAAAGGTGTGCGATTTATAGCCTGAAAACATTGACGACGACAAGCGAAGAGTGACGAGCGACATGTCTCCATTCTGTCGTTGTAGAGATATGTTGAGCGACTTGATTTTGATAAACGCGACAGCAGCAAACTTCAGTATCAATTGTTTTTGATATTTGGTAATTAGGGAAGGTTAAGGTTAAGGTTAAGGTTAAGGTTAAGGTTAAGGTTAAGGTTAAGGTTAAGGTTAAGGTTAAGGTTAAGGTTAAGGTTAAGGTTAAGGTTAAGGTTAAGGTTAAGGTTAAGGTTAAGGTTAAGGTTAAGGTTAAGGTTAAGGTTAAGGTTAAGGTTAAGGTTAAGGTTAAGGTTAAGGTTAAGGTTAAGGTTAAGGTTAAGGTTAAGGTTAAGGTTAAGGTTAAGGTTAAGGTTAAGGTTAAGGTCAAGGTTAAGGTCAAGGGCAAGGTCAAGGTCAAGGTCAAGGTCAAGGTCAAGGTCAAGGTCAAGGTTAAGGTTAAGGTCAAGGTCAAGGTTAATGTTAGGAGAAGGTATACTGTTTTCCTTAAGATTTGCGATCCCAATCTGAGAATTATGAATACCAATGCAAGGTATCTCGGGGCTCGCCATGATGCTTACATATGGAGCACCTGCTCTGCTCGGCAGGTTATGCAGCGAGCATATGATCGTGGTGACTGACGAACGTTTTTAATTGTTGCGTCCTTAAAATTTAAATTTTGCCGATTTTATTTATAATTTTTTGCTTGCAGGTGACTCTGGTTATTCACTAGAACCAGCCAGAAGGTACTCCGAAATATCGGTACAAAGAGGCTTTATGCAAAGGTCGAAATTGTCTAGAGAGGTTGTTCGATGTGTTGAAGAGTAGGTGGCGGTGGCTTTCTAGGCAAAGACTGCTAATGTATGAGCCTGGTTTTGCTACCAGAATTGTGAACGCTTGTGCAGTTCTGCACAGCTTAAGACTCTCGTATAGAAGTGCAACCGAATTGGCGGTGGACCTGTTGCCCAGTGTAGATTCGGTGACTGCAGAAATTGAAAAGGAGGCAAATGGTGTTCGTTCATCAATTGCGAAACGCTGTCGAGACCGTTTGAAAAATTTACTTGATTAATAAATCTTAATATCCAAATAAATTATATTCCAATAAAGTGGATACCTCTATCCAATTTAAAAAAAAATCTTTACAAAATCATGGTTTTCAGATTCTTTTGTACAAATTTTTTTTTGTTTTTTGCCATCGCAATGCCTCATGAAAATAACTCCTTTTCAGTCACTCTTACCAATTCGTGAAGAGCACTCTTTGTAGACGTACCTGCTCTATACGCATGTTAGCATCTACTCAGAGGATTTTGCATCAGGGAGGTGCTCTCAAGACAGTCAGCCATTACTCTTTCCATTGTTTTTAAGAGGAAAAATGTTAGGCTGATCGGTCTGAATGACTTCGCCTCCGCAAAAGCCTTTTTTCCGGGCTTCGGAAGAAAGACAACTTTCGCCTCTCTCCAGACTCGGAACGTACCCAGTCGCTAGGCAAGTAACGAATATACCCCACAGCCTAGGTGCAATGAGATCTTCTCCCCATTCCATCATAGCCGGAAATCTTCCAGTCTGTCAACCCTGTGCATTTCTTTCTTCAAGGGTGTCCACGGGTCATCAGACTTAAAGCTTCCAGGAAAATGCACCTCCATCAGAAAATTTCCATCGACTCCTCTAGGTTCTCTGCTATGGTTCCATCCATTTTTCGGATCAGTCCCACTTTGGAGAATGAATCTTTTGAAACCATTTTCTGAAGCCCACATGCTTCTGATATAGTTTCCATTCCAGAACAGAAGTCTCTCCACGACTGTCTTTTACGTTGTCGTATGAGGTTCCTCAGTTCCCTTTTCCGTGCTTTGTAGTTTGCCCATGTTTCTGGGGTTCCCCCTCTCATGTGCAGATTGAAGGCCTTCCTAACCTTCTTCTTCAGAGATTCGATTTTCGTGCACCACCATGGCGTCGGATCACCCTCGTCTACTGAAAGTATAGGACTTGCCACCTCGTAAGCTTCGACCATGGCCGAGCTAAGATGTTTGTCATGGCTTTCTACTTCTGCCGTATTCCCTGGTACTTTTATCGCTTTTTGGGTCAGTGTTTCCCTCAACTTCGCCTTATTGTACACAGGATCTGTATTCTTGGGAATCCTGACCTTCCTGCCATTCCGCTGGCGTCGAATTCCGTACTTGGATTCAAACTGTATGGATTTGTGGTCAGACATGGTTAGCCTATCCACGACCCTCCAATTTCCTATTCTGTTCAGAATATTTCTGCAAATGAGAGTTACATCAATGACTTCCGCTCGCCTCGCATCAACGAAAGTCGGTTGTGTTCTTCTATTTGCTCAAATTTGCATTAAAAATCTTTAAAATAATCTTACGCTTTATCTTAAAAATGAAAACTCCCTTTTTCAATTCCGCGTGAAAAATTATTCCCGATAGGTCTGTGTGTGAAAGACGTTCTCGAATGAGGGAGTGGCAATAGTGTAATCGATATGGCCAGAAGCTGCTCCTGCAATTGATACTTACTATCAGTTATTTTTGTGGATTTGTGCTCATTTAATATATGTTCGCAATTTCATAAATATAATTTGTAACATTTGTAGAACGAACAATGACAAATGTAAACAATGGAAGAAATTTCTCTTTGTCGCGTGTCAAATTAGAACTAAATTGAAGCCGGCAACGACAACGACATTCGATGTCGCGCGACAATGTCGTCTCAAAAGTCTCCAAGAATTCTTCCCATAAGAATTATAAGAATACATGTAAATTAAAAGTGACATTTGGCGCTTGTCGCTTGTCGTCATCAATGTGTTCAGGCTATTAACAATATGGAATGTCTTATCACCGAACAAGGCGTTAATATTGTTATACAAAAATGGTGATTCCGCCGTGGCCACGTATCGTGCTTTACGAGAAGATAAAGGAAGTCATGATCGTCCTACTGAGCGAACGATTTCCAAAATAGTGTAGGAGTTTGAAGAAGGTGTATTGATTTCACAGATATTAAGGGTATTCACAAATGCGTTGTTTGCAGTGTGGTTAAAAAACCCCGTGGTATTAATACCAAAATATTAATAATATTTGTTGTTGTGTTACATGAAAGCTCTTAAAACCAAATGATATGTTTCACGAACGTGGTTTTTAAAGTTCCATAAACAGCTGTTGATCGGCTGCCAGTTATTTTCTAATTGCAAAAATGTAAGAAGCTCCAAATGTAAATTAAACTTCTTTCAGCCACATATCAATAAAATATATCAAATTGGATAGTTAATTTATTTGCATATTAAAAAAAAGTAAAAACGCGGGAGGTTTCCAACCACAAATTTAATTTTAAAGTGTGCTCATAATTGTGGTTTTTACCTATTGCCCTGTTTACACTCATCAAATCGTTTGTCAAATCCAATAGAACAACGTGGGAATTCCATTCATGGAAATTTCACGTCGTTCTATTATATTTGACAAACGATTTGATGAGCGGTTTGAAATGTGAATACCCCTTATGGTAAAAAACACAATACCACAATACCATACAATTGTGAATACCCTTATTGTAAATGAAAAACTTTAGTTAATTTAATGAAATTATCGCTGCTGTTAGACCCTGAAGACGACCCAAATTTGCTAATTCTAACTCGGCAATTGGGGTTGTATTACGGCTTGTTATGGCGTATTCTACAATTAGATTTGCATCTGCATCCATTCAAAGTTCAACTCACTCCAGAAATGAAGACTGCCGACCATGGACAGTGTTGAATACACTCGAATTAGGTAAACGGTTAGAAATATAGGACTAAGTTTTAGTCCTACTAAAATATTACTACATTTTTTTTGAAACCTTATGGCTTAAAATTTAAACTTAGCAAATACTATTTCATAATTCCGGTCATTACAGTATCGTAGTCTAATCATTAATTGACTTTTTTTAATCTATTAACCGCGGATTCAAAAGGCTTTGTACGATTTTTTTTAAATTTCATGTGCTTTCTTATATTGATCACGGGAACTACCACATAAAATTTCAACTTTGTATCATTCACCTTAATCGAGATATAAGGTGGGCGTAAAAATACCCAACCATCGTTAATGTGTTCTAAATGGGCAAAAATTCCTTCTGCAACGACAACATAGTTTAATATCAAGAATTTTCTATCAATAGCAGGTATAGTTGGTTAATTTTCTAGAGAGCTTTTACATTTTTTTTTTAAATATAAAATTTTTTACATATGATAAAAACATAAATTTTCTGATTTTTAAACATAATCCCTTTTGACTTGGAAAATGTAGCAATGAAGTACAAAATTCTTGACACACTCTATAAACAATCTATAGCTCTATGTTTTCTTAAAGCAACAAAAATAAAAAAATTAAACACTTATCTGTTACCAATCCTGAGATATGATCAATTCTGCCGAAGCATTTTCATGGGTAAAAAAATACCCAACCGCAGTTAATGGGTTAAAAATGCTATATTTTTATATAACCAAAACAATAAACGAAAAGCCAAAAGACAAAAGCTCCATAAAACTAATCATTAAAAAGGAGTTAAGTAGTTAAATAAATAAAAGTATTAATAATATTAATAGTATCTGTAGCAATAAAACTCATTTTCTGTTTGTTTGTTTGTTTGTTTGACCTTTATACAAATCTAAACGGCTCAACGGATTTCGCTCAAACTAAGTATGCACACTAAATACATCCTAGATTAAAATCTTACACACTTAGTTTTTGCCACGCTCCCTCCGAAATTTTTCAACTAACGGTAATTTTGTTATTATAACACTTTTTAGTATCGGAGTTTTTTGTGTATTTAATTTTTAAAAATTTCAGTTATTTTGGCATCAAAACCACTCACATATATTCAAAATTGTATAAATTTTCAGTACAACGACTTTTTCATAAAACATCGTTACCAAAGAATGAGAAAAAACGACATGAAAATCAAAGTTTGGTCTTTCGATGCAAATATCTCCGCTCTCCATTAATATATTTCATTCAAATTTTTTTTGTTCAAAAGTTCAATAAAAGCACTTTACAAAAATAGGATTATCTGTACCGTTGAGTCAGTGTGTATATGTTTTATGATTATGTCAAAAAATGTCCAAAATATTGACTTTTTACTCAAAAAATGACTCAAAAATTGTTGTTGTTGTAAAAATCAAATCAATTAAAAATTGCACATCTGACTACCTTTTATATGACATAGCATTTAGTTGCAAAAATTCTTCCAGCTAAGCGCAAAAATTATTTTACTGTTTTTGTCATCAAAACAAACCTTTGATTTTTTTCGCGAAATTTATTTTTTCCAAAATGTTGTTTTTATATTTTTTACAAAAAACTCAAGTCTCAAAAATAATTTATGTGAAAAAATTACCCCAATATCTCTTTCCAATCAAAAGTTATGGCTGAAAATCTATTTTTTCATACCATTGACAATATATTAATAAAAGTGATTTTTGTATTAAAATTTTCTATACTTTGAGCTCCTCTTCCCATTTAGCTAATTTTTCTCTAAGGATGCAGTTGTGTGGCTGGAGTAATTTTACAATTTTGGTTTATAAAACTCTCATAATTGTATTCAGTGATCGAAAGCGTTAATTTTATAAAAGTCTGATTATCAGTGCTCGAATTTTGATGACCTAAAAAACTGCATAAAAAATGACAAAAGTTACCTAAACCCTGACAAAAACCCATACCAAACCAAACCAAAAACCCTAAACCCATAAAAAATAAACGAAAAATCAAGTTTTAAAAATAATATATTACTAGACTTAAAATTTATTTTATATTATTATTTTTTTATATATATTGTTTTTAATTATATTTTTTATTTTTATACATAGCGTTACAGTATATTACAAGGTATATTTTTAAGTAATTTTACTTGAAGGAACGTCGATTGTTTGGCAAAATGTTTTTGGAAACAGAAAAACTTCTTTCTAAAATCTAAAACTTTCTCATTAGAAAAACTTTTGCACTGACGAGAGGAACATATATAAAAGACGATATGTCATCGGATGTAAGTTCCTCTTCTAATTTCATAGCATTAAAATTTTAATCCCCTAATATTTCAGCAATAGAGCATCAAAACAGAGTTAATAAAAACTAGCACATCCTGAGTTTTTATCTAACACTTGTTTCATCTTTGTACAAAATTTTCGTCAGTTTCACCACGCGCAGAGCTTTTTTTTCATCGAGGTCTATAAACAAAGCTACTCCTTTTTTCGAGAGGAATGTGTTAAAGGAATATGTTTAAAAATTTTGCATTTTTACATTTTTTGTACAAAAAAAAAACAAACGGAAAAAATATTTTAAAATTATACTAAAATGACATAAAAAACCGAAAAATGCACTAAAAATTAAAAATGTCCAAAAATGACAATAAAATAACTTAAAATCGCTAAAAATGACCTAAAATGCGAAAAATAACAAAAAATGACCTAAAAACCTTACATATTTGGAATTTAGGAAACATACGAGGGCATTTTGAGAAGTGAGTGAATTTTTTAATTTCCCGCATAGTAACTTTATGCAACACTGATCCTCTCAACTACTATCTGTTAATAAACTACTGTCAAAATTTTATAAATTTTATATTTACGATAATAAAAAAAAATCATAAAAAAATTAAATACATAAAAAGAATTCATATATAATAATAAAAGCAAGGAATTATCTTCGACTGGGTCGAAGTTTAGATACCCCCACAGCATATTCTTAGTTATGCATGTTTTTAAAGCTTCATGACGTCACTTGCTGTTGTTGATGACGTATAGATTACTGTTGTGGTGTTCATCCAATTTTGCGAAAACTCAAATGCAGAACACGTTTAAGATATGGAAGATTATGTGTTAAATATGCTGTTAATATACACATTTTTGTGGAATTTATAAAAGTTATGCTGCTTTAATGACGTCACTTTGTATGGGAGATTGGTCGAGCTTTTATCAATTTTGCCTAATTTCAAACTCAAAGAGAATTTTAATATTCTTAGCATAAGTTCCTAATTTTAATTTGTTAAATTATTTTTTGCGGAATTTTTAGAGACTTGAACGTTTGCATATAGTTACTTTGTTTAGGTAGGTAGGCGTGGTTTTCGTACAATTTTGACAAATTTGAAATATATGGTGCATATTTGAGACCAAAGCTTATGTGCAAGACTTCAAGTCATTACATCAGTTTTTCTGGTTTTTCCAGAGATTTTACCATTTTGTTAAAGTCACTTTGTATGGGAGGTTGTTGCGTTGTTTTTTTTTTTTGATTTTAAAAATTTTAATTATATTTTTAATTTTTGCTGCCAAAGTTTATGGGTAAATTTCAATCATGACAGTTTTTTGTGTCATTTTTAGATATTTTAAAGATTTGCTAAAGCAACTTTGTATGGGAGGTAGGCGTTGTTTTTATCCGGTTTTAACAGATTTGAAATGTATGGTGAATATTTTACTTCAAAGTTTATGTGCACTGTAACAAGTAACTGCAAAAATTTTTGTGGCATTTTTAGAAATTTTATTGTTTTATGAAGAACTTTATCTTTGTTTTTAACCGACTTCAAACAGGAGGAGGTTCTTAAGTTGGTTGGTTTTTATTTTCGATTTTGCTCGTTCTCGAACTTTATCTTTGTTTTTAACCGACTTCAAACAGGAGGAGGTTCTTAAGTTAATTGGTTTTTTTTAAATGTATGTACATCGAAAACTACTAAAGTACTTGCCCGATCGCCGCAATTTTAAGTCAGCAGATAGAGACATTGAGCGCGGAGATGGCCGTCTAAAAAGTGGGCGGTATTCGATGAAGGGGGGGAAATATTAGTAAAACTCTGTAAATCGAATAAAATTGACACTAGGATACTGAAATTTTGTACATGGGTAGAAACAATTATTTCAAATTATTGTCAAAAAGTGGGCGTAATTTCATAAAGGGCGTGGCAATATTATAAAAACGCTGTAGCTCGAATAATATTGACACAAGGATACTGAAATTAGATACAGGGGTAGGCATAATTATGAAAATTTACTGTGAATAAAGTGGGCATTCCGTAACAAAAGGGCGTGGCAATAAAAGAAAAATTCTGTATTTCAGTTAGTATTGACACTAGGGTACTAGAAATTGGTACAGGGTTAGGAACAATTATTAAAAACTATGGTCAGAAAGTGGGCGTTATTCGATTAAGGGCGTGGCAATATAATCAAAACGCTGTAACTCGAGTAATATTGACACTAGGATACTGAATTAGGTACAGGGGTAGGCATAATTATAAAAATTTACAAGAATGTGGAATTTTTTGGACAAAAGGGCGTGGCAATATAGGAAAAATACTGTATCTTAGTTAATATTGACACAAGGGTACTGGAATTTGTTACAGGAGTAGGAACAATTATTAGAAATTACGGTCAAAAAAATGGGCGTTATTGGACAAAAGGGCGTAGAAATATTAGAAAAACACTCTATCTCGAATGAATCTCTCTTAAATCACTCTATCTCAAAGAATGTGTAGTGTTATTACAAAACACTATGAAGAAAGTGGGCGGTAATAGAAAAGGGCGTGTCACTTTTAGAAAAACACTGAATCTCTGTTAATATTGACACTAGCGTACTGAAATTTAGTACAGGGGTAGGCACAATTATTACAAATTATGATAAAAAGAGTGGGCATTATTCGACAAAGGGCGTGAAAATCTTAGAAAAACACTATAACTCGAATAATATTGACACTGGGGTACGGAAATTTGGTACAAGAATAGGTAGCAGTATAACAAAACACGATCAAGAAAGTTGGCGGAATTTTTCAAAGGGAGTGTCATTATAAGACACTATAAGACACAATAAAACACTGTACCTCGAATATTGCCACTAGAGTACCAAAATTCGTTACAAGAATGGGCAAAAGCGTGGAGTAAATAAAATTTGTGGCGGCCGTAGCCTAGTGGGTAGAGTGCGTGGCCCCTCAGCTAAAGAACTGCGGTAGCCCGGGTTCAATTCCAGCTCAGACAGAAAGTTTTTTCAATTGAATTAATTTTTCTGTTCGGTCGTCACCTCTCTGCAGACAATGCCAAACCTCAGAGAGTAAAAATTGCCATGTAAAGCTTCTTGAGAACATAAGCCGTTCGGAGTCGGCATAAAACACGTAGGTCCAGTTCTCGGTCATTTGTGATCAAACATTTAATAACACGCACAACACAATTGATCAATAGAAGCTAGGTCAAAGTCCTTCTTCCAAGGGCTTAAATGGCCAGTTTATTTTTTTTTTTAAATAAAATTTATTTCAATTTTTTTTTTATTTAGTAGATTTTTTCTAAATTTGTGTTCTTTTCACTTTCTTTGTTCTTTCCTACTATAAGAATTATGGGAAACTAAAAATCAACAGCTAAATTCTGGAAAATGTTGAATTAAAGGACAGGAATAACTAAGGGCTGAAAATGCTTGCCGAGGTTAAGGCATAACACAAGCCTCGGTTAAAAGCAATTCAAATTGTCTTTCACGGTTGTTTCGCCTAATCAATAATTCACGTATGGTTCCAATCAATTCCTCTAAATAATCTATCCCTTTCCTTTCAGGTCAAAGACCAAACCTTGTTTGTATAAGACGCATGCCTTGATCCTTTGATCTTTAAAAAAAAAATAAAAAATAAAAAAAATCATTTAGTAAGCCTGAGCTGAGCACGAAGAGAAAGAGAAAAATAGAGTGCAACATGGAGTTTATTGAAACTCTCGCAACACAAACGCGTCAAAAGACAACAAATAAGCCATCCACGGCAGCTGAGATGATTTCTTAAAAACCTAATACCTTAATTAAATATACTTATTATAAATTGAGAAAAATATCTTAAAATAAATCTGCAGCACATATATGATATTTTAAATTTTTTTTCAAAAAAACCGGACCAGTACTTTTGGAGTAAAGTCGTAACCTTAAATTTTTACTTCAATTTTTGTATAATAGTATATATATAGATATATAAATAAATGATCAAATTCGACCACGAAACTAATAGGAAAAAAAAATTTAAAATTATTTTTTACTCTGTAGTGATTTCGAAGTTGGTTTTTTTGTTTGTTAAAAAGTTTTTTTAAAACTGTGACGATGGCTGAAAAATCTTTTTTCAAATCTGGCATCATTTTGAAAAATTAAAATCTTACCTTGCGATGCGCAAACATAGCTAATCGCTCACGCTCACGCTCACGACTAGTATCCTTCGCACGTTGTTCTCGCAATTTCTCGCGTTGCTCACGCTCTTGCTGTTTCTCGCGTCGGCGCTCCACTTGTTCCAGTTCATGCAAATTTGGTAGGCTGCCCATGTTTATTATTTTTTTCTTTTATGTTTTTGTTGCCGTCAGTAGCTTATATCAGATGTTGTTGTAGTGTTGTTTTTTGTTGTTACTCGTGTGATGAAAATTGGGTCCTCTTCACTCGCTCCATTCACAATTAACAGACATTCAGCAGCAGGCGATATCCTGTTGCGATAAAAAAAACTCTACCAAAGAGCGTTGGTTGGTAGGGTGAGTTTGTATATGTGATGGTTTAAAATTTTTTTTTTTTATCATCAAATCTTATCTAGTCGTAGTTGTCAAACATTGGCTTGACGTGATATTCATTTGAACTGTAGTAGTTAGTAGCTGGTGTTGTTGTTAATATGCCCATATTGTTGTTTTAATTTAAAGGACATTTTAATACAACTCTGTTGCACTAATACTGAATGAAGCTTAGTGTATGTGAGGGAGTGTGTGCTCGATATATCTGTCAGTCTGCATGTCTTAACGCATGTCCAAGCATTTGCCTTACGTCGCACATCAATTCAATTACGAGCTCGATGTAATATCTGGTTTTTGTTGTGATGTTGCGTACACGTGTGTGTGTGTGTCTGTGTGTTGGGCGTTGTTGTTGTTGTTGTTATAATTGCTGTCACTTGTTTGGCATGGCTGTGCCTTGCTTGGCTGCTCTTAATTCGACTGTCGCGTTAACTCCATTAGCAGCCATCCGATTTTATTATGGGTTAAACATTACTTTTTTTTGTTGTTTTGCTATATTTTTTCCTTCTTCACTCTTTATTCTTGTTCACTTTTTGTCGTGGGTCTGGTGTATTTTACATATCTTTTGCATTTTGATAATTAATTTCGACACTTGCAACAGCGCCTGAAAGCATACAATAAAAAAAAGTTGTTGGGTTAATTAATTATTTCAAAAGTTTTCAGATTTAAGCAGTCTTAAGCAGGGTGGCACTCTTTTGTGGCTTGACTATTAAACTCCTAACAAGCTAGAGACAAGTTATTTTCTTACAGTTACTTCAAAACAATATAACCATAGTTAGTAGGTGGAAAAAAATATGCATAAAACATTTCTAAGAAATACATGCCGCTTTTAAGCGCAAGTTTCTTTAGTTCCACTGCTCAAAGCTATCTTTTCGTCCAGCTGCACTCTAATTCACTCAGTTCTTAACAGTAAAATCTACTTATCTATGCCATTGCATATGAATGAGTTTATAATGTGTCGAACCACAGCATCTAAAGGCGTTCGGAAATAGCTGCCCACGCTGTCTCCACGCTTAAGCATGTTAAGAAACTTGCCCTTAAACATGCACATCTTGGCATACAAATTAATATGACCATGAACTGAAATGTCCTTGCTATTCAATTTTGCTTAGTACGAGTTATTCTCAGGAAAGCAAGCGTTGTTTTTTTAGCCTACGTTATAGTTTAAATACTTGTAGAATTGCCAAGGACCATACGGTAAATGCGATTAAGATTAAGTATTAAACTATCATGCTTTAAGATTGCTGTGTCTGCTGACAGAAAAGAAAGATCGTTTAATGCACTGAACAAATAGTCGGTAGGTTTGATAAAAAATATTCTAAATCTAAAACAATTTTATCAAAAACTAGTAAGGATCTATATTTGACTGGACCAATGTTTAAATAATACCCCACAGACGTATTTTGGTATATTTGAAGTTTTTAATGTACTACTTTTCAATATACTACATTGATTGTCAATTTCATTGGTCGTGGTTTTTATCCAAATATTTTAAATTTGCAAACTGGAATTACATATTTAATATCAAAGCTTTTGTGTAAGATATCAATTTTAAACCATTTATTTTTCCAAATTAATAATAGAACGTAGGTGGAGTTTTCAGTTTTATTTACCAAATTCCAAACATCGAGTTTATAATGAGTATTAAAACTTATTTGCAAAATTTAAAGTCATTCTGTGATATTAATTTTTGTGAAATTTAAAGAATAGACCAGATCAAAATTTAGACTCCGCCGTTTGGGGTCTCAAAAGTTAGAAGAACTCATTAAAATGATTACTGCATACTTTTTTTTCAAATCGAAGAAAATCCGCCGAAGCAATTTTGATTCTCCTGAAGGTCCTTTTTGGTAAAAAAAAACATGTTTTTTGCTTGTAATTTTGTTATTTTTCACATACCAACATTTTGACATAAAAAAGTTTTTAAATTTTGTTTCACTATAACTCTTATTGACCACCAAAAATTGCATTTTTTGCTATTTTTAAAAAAACATTTTCTTAAAATCGCTGTAAAAGACAAATTTTTCTTTAGATTTGCGTGGAATTGTTATTGTTGGAAAGCTATAAAGTTCTTCTTTCTTTCTGTATATCACTTTAATCAAAGCTGAAAGCAGAACGTTAGAAATTGACTTTAGAAATCTGATAAAATGATACATTTTTTACTCATACCAGTATATAATTATAATAAATTTTGACGTGATTCCAACTTTGTGTACGTTTCACGAGATTGTAAAGAACACAGCTTTGATAAAAACGATATACAGAAAAAAAGAAGAACTTATACCATTCCAACAATAACAATTCCACGTAAATCTAATGAAAAATGTGTCTTTTACAGCGGTTTTAAAAAAAATGTGTTTTTAAAAATAGCAAAAAATTCAACTTCTGGTGGTGAATTAGAGCTATAATGAAACATAATTAAAAACTTTTTTATGCCAAAATGCTAATATGAGTAAGAAACTTGGCATTTTAGCAGTTGTGGTTATGCGTTCTGTGAAAAACAAGTTACATGCAAAAAACTCTTTTTTACCAAAAAGGACCTTAAGGAGAATCAAAATGCTTCAGCGGTTTTTCTCTAATTTGAAAAAATAGTATGCAGAAATCATTTTAAAGAGTTCCTCTAACTTTTGAGACCCCGAACGGCTGAAAGTTTTTTCTCCATACAAGAATGATCCGGCCTATTAAAGAGATTTAAAAGTTTTCATTAAGTAACTTTGTATAGGAGGTGGGCGCAGTTTCTATACGATTTTTTTTAATTTCATTTAAAAACACTACAATAAACACTATTTAAATTTGTTTACCGTTCACCAGAGATGCAGCCCGAAACACTTTGGCTTCAGCCCAAAAATGATGTTTTAACCCGAAACACCCTGTCGTTGTGTCTTGAAACCCAATCACTTAAAATGTGCTTATTTTAGTTTAAACCATTTTATATTTGCGTTAACAGGTCATTCTGAAAATTTAAAAAAAAATTTTCTCAGGGTGATTCGGGTTAAGGTCTTACGGTTATCCTTATATCCTTACTTCTGAGATAGGTGTTGGCTTAACGTAAGTAAATTTCAACAAATAATTAGCTGTTCTTTCTAACAATATGAAATTTAGTTGGCCAAATTTTATAGAAGTTTTATTAAAATTACTCGAAGTTTTGCAAAAAACTGGTGCAACGGGGCGTATGAGTAATCTAATATATAAAAATCTCGTGTCACGGTGTTTGCTGCAAAACTCCTCCGAAACAGCTCTACCGATTTTCATGAAATTTTGTATGTGCATTTGATAAATATGAGAATAGATTGTAAAGTATATTTCACCCTCCTACAGCTAGTGGTCGTGGCACCTCCCATACATCCGAAATTTGCGATATCGAATAGCTTTGTAGTTATAGGCCGCACAGCCTTGGAATTCGGTATTCGACCATAATTTGCACGTGCCGCTTCGCTGATAGCATATTATGGAAGTTCTACAAGGGGGCGTGGCACCTCCCATACAACCAAAATTTGCGATATCGAATAGCTTTGGAGTTATAGGCTGCACAGCCTTGGAATTCAGTATTCGAACTCAATTTACATATGCAGTTTTACTGATAACTTTGTATGGCGTTGGTCAAGGGGGCGTGGCTCCTCCCATACTACCTAAATTTGATAAATTCAACAGCTTTTGAGTTATAGGTCGCACAGCCATGGAATTCAGCATTCGTCCACAATTTACATATACAGTTTCACTGACAACATTTTATTCGTGTTTGGCAGTGGAGCCGCGGCAGCAACGTGCCGGGTTTAAGCTAGTATTATATAGCATTTCGTAAACTATATTTTAGGTTAGGTTAGGTCAAAGTGGCTGCCTCAATTGAGACACACTTAGGCCAATGAGGCCCATTGTGGTACCACAGGGTTTATTCCCATTCTCTATTTAAACCAGCTTGAGCTATTCACAAAGCTTAGGATTCGGTATACCGATATATCCGAGAGTTCTTCGAGGTCTTTGAAAAGTCAGTTGTTTAAGTGAAGAAAACGTTTTTGAGCCAGCGCTGGGGAAGTGCAGAGAAAGTGTTCTGTGGATTTCTCCTCCTCCTCATCTCTACAGTTCTGCAAAAGTCGTTGTGGGGTATGTTTAATCTTTGAGCGTGCCTTCCAATGGGGCAGTGCCCAGTCAGGATCCCTATCATGGTGCTAAAGTGGTCTCTACTGAGATAAATGAGTTCTTTTGAACTCTTAAGATTGAGTTTAGGCCAGATTTGCCGTGTTATATTACACGAGTTACTTGCTGACCATCTTTTGTTGGTTTTGATGCAGGATAACTCATGTGTAAGGAGTTTATATGTAGTGAGAGGAATACCAAGGTTTGTCATATCTAAAGACAGCTGCCTGGTAGTACCTTTACGAGCGAGTTCATCTGCTTTACAGTTACCTAGAAAATCCTTATATCCAGGAATCCAGCAAAGAAGGATTTTGAGCTGCTCTGCCATCTTGTTTAGAGATCTGCGGCAGTTGAGAACTGTTTCAGATGTTATTTCAACAGTGCCTAGGGCTTTCAAAGCAGCTTGACTGTCAGATAGTATGCAAATAGCCATAGAAGATATTTCATTTACATGAAGCCAAGTTAACGCTTCATGTATAGCAGCGATTTCAGCTTGAAATACACTGCAATGGTCAGGAAGCCTGAAGGCTAAATTAATGCTTAATGCTTCTGAGAAGACTCCTCCACCTACTTTGCCATCTAGTTTTGATCCATCAGTAAAGATCTCAATGACATTTTGAGGTGAACGGTTTTCTAGTTCCCACTCTTCTCGAGAGGGAATGGATACATCGAAATTCCTTCTAAAGGATAGTTTTTGTGTGATGTAGTCAATGGACCTAGGTAAGGGAGGGAGAAATTTTCTAATGCAAGAATGTCCTAGTGTACCTTTTTTCCACTGGGAGGTGACTTCTAGGCGGATGTCTGTATTAGCGGCCATCTGTTTAGCTAGGATATCAAGTGGTGTAAGATGAAGCATTGTGTCTAATGCGTCTGTCGGAGTGGTTCTTAGTGGTTCATTTTAGTAACGCACAGTTCTGCTGATCTTTGAACTTTACGGAGAAAATTTAGGTGAGTCTGTTTTTCTAGTGCATGCCAGCAGACAATAGCACCATATAGCACCATTGGCCTTACAACTGCTGTATATAGCCAGTGAGTAACACTTGGTTGTAAACCTCGTTTGCTACTCACCGCCTTTTTGCAGGAGTATATGGCAATATTCGCCTTTTTGGCTCTCTCGAGCAGATTGGGCTTCCAGTTGAGTTTCCTATCCAGTATAAGGTATTTTGCTTGATCTAAGAAGCTAAGTCTTGTGTTTCTTAGTTTAGGAGGACTAATTAGAGGTAAATTGTGTTTTCTGGTGAAAACCACTAATTCGGTTTTGTTTGGGTTAACGCTAAACCCACAGCTGATAGCATAGTTGACTAGAGTATTTAGGCAATTTTGCATAATATCTCGAAGGGTAGATATGTATTTTCCAGAGGTAACAACAGCAACGTCATCGGCATAAGCTATCACCCTGCGCCCCTCTAGTTCCAGTCTTACTAACAGTTAATTTACTGTTAAATTCCAGAGTAGAGGCGGAAGAACCCCTCCCTGAGGGGTACAGATCTTAACGTAGATGTCGCACCAAATTTTGCACTTATAATCCTGCCAACTAGCATTCGATTCATCAGTGCTATCAGCGCGGCATCCACCTCAAGCTCCGTTAGCGCATTAGTGATAGCTTTTGCTTCGACGTTATTAAAGGTCCCTTCTATATCAATAAAAGCTATTACAGTATATTCCTTATGATGGTGAGATTTTTTCAATAATAGAAACTATGAAGTGGAGAGCTGTTTCTACGGATTTGCCTTTGGTGTAAGCATGTTGTGCTACTGAAAGTGGCTTTTTTTCTATTTTAAATCTCAAGTGAATGTCAATTAATCTCTCGAGGATTTTTAGAAGAAAAGATGAGGGACTAATTGGTCGAAGGTCTTTTGCCTGCCTTAGGTATAAAGATTACTTTCACATTACGACATCGCTTGGGAATGTGGCTTAGGTTAAGGCAGCTTTGGTAGATCAACAAAAGCCGCTCCTTAATGATGCCATACGACTTTTGAATTTCTATGGGAGCTATACCATCTGGTCCTGGTGACTTAAATGGTTTGAAGCTACTGATTGCTCATTCGAGCTTTGTGTGTGAGAGCATTTTTAGAGATCTGTTCACAGATGGTAACTGATATTCCTGAATTGGAGTGTTACATATCTCTGAACATCCCGGAAAGTGGATTTCTACTAAAACATTCAGAGATTCCTCACTGCTGGTGGTCCAAGTACCATCTTCATTTTTTATGTAGCTTGAATTGGAGGGAACCTTAGCTAGAATTTTCCTAAGCCTTAACGCCTCAGAGGTCTGTAAGATATTTTCACAGAAGGTCCTCCAGGACTGTCTTTGTGCTTTTCGTAATTAATTCTTATATATTTTAAGAGTTGTTTTATAATTTGACCACGTATCTGTGGATCTTGTGGTCTTTGCCCCATTGAAAAGTTTTCTGGTCTTTTTCCGGAGATTTTCTAGTCCCTTATTCCACCAAGAAGGCTTTTGCTTCCCCCTCAATGTTTTAAGCTGCCAAGCGGTATCTAGAGCTTTATTTAGATACCGTGAGACTATTAACTATATTTTAGGTAACCATTTTTTTAAATTCAGAACACAAGGGCTTTAAATAAGACAATATGTTTCAGATGAGTTTATTAACACATCTTAAATCATATGGAACCTAAACAGTGGGTTGGTCGCAGCTGAATCACTCAAGACTACTGAAGAGGAAATGTAGGTATTTCCGCAACAGGCTGTCTAGTCTGCTGTGTGATTGACTTTATATAGAGTTGTTGTTGTTGGTGTTGCTTTCTTTCATTAAATTACTTGACCTAAAGCTCATAAAATCATAACCTTAATAAACAATAAATTTTTGTCTTCTTTTTGTTCTCATAAGAAGCAATAAACCAGTGGTGCTCATTCTGCAACATAGACATTTTTGTGTCTGTGCTAGAGAGCTTTAGGCTTCTTCACTCAGAGAAAACAGTTGTGTAAACTTTCTGTTGCACAGTTTTTCGATGTTTAATTATCTTATTAAATAATGAAACTTTTAAATGGCTTGGCCTTGAATTGATCAAAACACATTTTTAAGCTAACTGTTATTTGGGCTCCTGATTTTATTTATGATCTGCTATTTTTTGACTACTTATGATGTGCTAGTTTGTGTATTTTGAAAACTGTCTTATTTTTTCAAAAAAATCTTTTTTTGGAACTATGGAACAATTTTATTGTCTCTTCACCGCAATAGGAATCATACTCTTGCTGTACGCCATGATCTTTACTATGTATAGTAAAACGTATTAATTTGTTGGAAACGAAATTTTGATCCATTGAATTATAATTTTTTATTTTACCCGTTAAATTCTAAGAAAAAAACCTCTTTAAAAGCCTATGGGTACGGTACATTTATTTTCCCCAAAATTTCATTTAAAGAATTTGATTTGATATAGAAGTGCACTGTGGCGTATGAGTGACTTTTAATTCAACAAACAATGTACAAAAAGGGTAAGAATTTGGGCTTTCAATTTTGGGACTCAAAAGCAATTACGGGATTGATAATTAAGATTTGGCATTTGTCCCGGGATTTGAAAAACAGATAAAAAGTAATTAAAAATAAAAAAAGAATTCGTGTGCAAGTTATGAAATTAGGATATTTTCTTAATAAAAAATTGTCCAAAGGAATTAAAAAAACAGTTTACTTAAAGTTTTTATAAAAACTTATATATATATATATATATGTCTATATATGTATATATATATGTCTATTAGGGAGTCCAATCCCGGAAACTTTTCTCGATTCCGGGATTTTCGGGATTGAAAATTTTAAGAAGTAAATAATTTAAAACGTTTTTAATACAATTTATTGTTATGTATTACTTGAAACTAAAAAATGTAAATTAATTCATAATAAAAACAAAATACATTAAGGGTATCCACAATTGTGTTGTTTTCAGTGCAGTCAAAAAACCCCGTGGTATTGTACCACACTTTACCGAGCGGTTTTTATATTTTTTGCTGTTTTACATGAAATCTCTAAAAACCATAAGTATGGTTATTTTAAGTAGCCCAATGATATGTTTAATGAACGTGGTTTTTAAGGTTCCATAAACATCTGATCGGTTGCCAGTTATTTTCTAATTGCAAAAATGGAAGAAGCTCAAAATGCAAGTTAAATTTTTTCTGACATATATTAATAAAATTTATCAAATTGGATAGTTTATTTATTTGCATAGTAACAAGAAGCTATAGTGGGAGGTTCCCAACCACAAATTCTATTTTAAAGGGTGCTCATAATTGTGGTTTTCAACTATGGCAAAAAAACACAACGCAACTATACCACACAATTGTGAATACCCTTATTGCTAATAAGCACACGAAACGTAAATTATATTAATGACTAGCAAATTGAACAAATATATTGGACACATCAGAAAGTCATTTTTATATGTATTTATGTATTTTGCAAAGCTTTTGTTTAAAGCAAATTGTTTGGTTCTATGAAAAAAAGATGAACCAACATGATAAAAATAAATTTAGAGATATATTTGACATAAAAATCAGTTGGATTTTCGATTTTGTGCCGAAGAAAAAAAATTTCGGCCTATTTTTTAAGAAAAAATTAACCAGACAAAATTAAAATTTATCTTTTTTATCTTTTTTGGCTCTAATGATAAGAATATTAAGAAACAAAGGTTTAAAGGGTTGAAAAACCTTTAAGGGATTCTAAAAAGACTTTGCGCCGAAAAGGAGCAAAATAATTCTTTCTTTGTACAAGCTTGCAAAACGTAAGTAGCGCAGGTTAAAATCAAAGGTATGTTTTTTCCATCTTTTAAGGACCTAAATGATAGGAATATAACCTCTAAAAAATTATTTTGTTCTAAGTTTAGCCTAGCCATTGAAAGGGTTAAAGAACAAAAAATATAAAAAAAAAATAAAATACAAAACAGTTCACTTCACTTCACTTCATCTTTCACTTCAGAAACTAAATCCGAGACAACTGATATTAGTTTAGAATATGAATTAACACAGTTTCCGCAATTAAGTGCAATGTTTGGATTTGTTTTAATTAAATCAAATATTTTTTCATCAACTATATCGATACAAGACTTATGAAAGTCATTTTTGCATACTGTGCAGTTAATCGCACAGTCTTTAGTTATAGATTTAGAGCAAAAACCACAGCGAGATCTTAGAGACATGGTCAACCGTTCCGAAAGACAATCAGGCGACAACTGAACAACAACAGTTGTTGTTGTTGTTGTTGTTGCCTTCTTAAAAAACTTACTTGATCTAAAGCTCACAATTTAATTCACGTTATTTGCTAGAGACTTAAATTTAGTCTTCTTTTTTTTTGCAAATTCTTCCAGAACGTCCTGCTCTGTTTCTATGCGATCATTGTGTATGCTAAGGGTGCACATCCGCTCAAACGGTTCTCGCCCATTGAATTACGGATGTATGTTTTAAGAAATTTTAGAGATAAGAACTATATTTTATTTCTCTCAAATATATTAATTTTACACAAACTTCTTAAATCATAAAACCAAAAAATAATTACTTCAACGATCGAGTTAAAACTTTTGGTCAGAATTCTGAAAAATCAACTTTGAAAAATCAAAATTGTGAGATCTACTTTGAAAAATTCATTAATAACTTAACACATTCCTTAAAAATTAAACCAGGTTTAGACTCACACCTTTAATTCGAAAGTTAATGGTTAAATGGTTAAATGAAGCTGAAAATTTTATTTTATAAACATTTTTTGTTGTGCCGAAAATTACGAAGAAGCTGTGATGCAATGGCTCCATAAGCAGAGTTAAAGAAAACGCAGAACTTACGAGATAGGATCCATTTGCATATTTGGAGTAAGCCAACAAACTCCAGCGACAAAACCATGGGTGCTGAAATTTAAATTTTCGAGAACCGCTCGAAGGAAAATTAAAATCATTTCGTGGCTGAAGTATACTTTAAAAACTTTCGAATAAGAAAGGTTCTTTTCAGTCATTCTAGTTGGCTTTACTGTTACTGTCTGACCAGAATCATGTCGTTGTCGTGTCGGCAGGCAGAGCGCTGGCAGAGACAATGCAAACCTTATGGGAGAAAATTGCGGCAGAATACGACAATGAAAACGCCAAGATAGAAATGTTTCTATTTCTATTTTGGCTTTGTCATTTATTTGAAAGCTCTCTCAGCTTCTCTCTAAAAATGTTGCCATATTTTAACAAAATTTGAAGAATCTGTCAACCAATGTAGCGAGTAAACAGTGTTCCTACTTGCTCTTATAATGATAGGAGTAGCCTTCAGTTGAAAATGCAGTAAATTTATATGAAGAGTATTGCAAAAAGTAGTGTAATAAATGGAAGTGGAGTAATTATTAGTTCAATCGGAGTACGATGAGAACACTGAAGCAAGTTCAAGAAAATCAACAATGGCAGATTGAATAAAAGCAAAACGACAAAGCCAACGCTACAATTCTGGGCCAACTCTTAGCGATTCTCTCTCACCGACACGACAACGACATGATTCTGGTCAGACAGTTACCATCACTACCATCATCTACAACTACCGATGCTAAGGGTAGTGATGACAATTGTAAATGTATCACGTTTGATCCGATAAATAACGATACATTGGTTTTCACTATTGTTGTTTAGACGATTCAACTCATAAAACAGACTTTAACACGTAAACTCAACTTCAGTATATGACTTGTTAAGTTTTTTAGAACATATTAAAGTTAATTTTAATTTTTATAAATATGTCGGACCTTTGGGGGGTTTGAACCCACAAAACCCCCCTTGACTACGGCCCTGTTAGTGCTTGAATTAGAGCTAGTATTCTTCAGTTGGTATCAGTTCATAATAGAAGTGCACGGTTGAAAATCTTGGTATTAATTTTTAACTTTTTTTTATTACATATAGGACACACAAAAAAAAATACTTTTTAATTCAAGGAAAATTTAAAATTTTTTAATCCAAAAGGATTACTTTTTTATAAAAAAACAGTTTCGAATTTAAAATAAAAGACTGACAGACAGTCAATGTTTTTAAAAATTACATTTGTGGAATCTACTTCCTTCGAAATGTTCAGTGCAAAAAGAATTTTGAAAAAATATTCAGTGTAAAGATTTTGTTTTTTACAGGTTTATTATATGTATAGATTATTTAACTTATAATTTAAAATATATTTTTCGAACCTAAACTTTGAACAATCTTGTAGGAATTTCTAGTCAAGTTAAGAGTGCGCTAGACTATCAACTCAGAGGTCCTTGGTTTGAATCCGGGTTTTGGGCATGGTTCATTTCGCTTTTTTTGTTCTTTAGTACATTTAAGAATTATTGAAACAAAAAATTCTCAACTAACTTGTGGAAAATGTGGAATTAAAGGGCAGAAAGAACTGAGGGCTGGAAATGCTTGCCGAGGTTAAGGCATAAAACTAGCCTCGGTTATAAGCAATTCAAATTGTCTTTAACGTTTGTTCCGCCTTATCAATAATTCACGTATGGTTTCAATCAATTCTTCCTCTAATAATCTATCCCTTTCCGTTCAGCTCAAAGACCAACCGTTGTTTGTATAAGGCGCATACCTAGGTTCTTTGATTTTTTTAATAAAAAAACCCCTATAACTCAGCAACCCGTGCTTTTTAATTCCCCTCCCTTTGCACTTTTTTTGTACTCGGATAGTACAACGATAATACCAAGTTTTATTGAAATAGAAGCGATAAAGTTTTTCAGTGGCACACTTGATGTGGAATGCCCCATATAAAAAAAAATATCAATGGTTTGCGAGAAGTAAAAACGTTAAATTTTGGTAAATATGAGCATTTTTGGTGACTTTTCGAAGTTTTTTATTCTCTTTGGGTGACTTAAAAACATAGCTGTTAAATAATGATTACTAATCGTAATCATGAGTAATTCGACTATTTTTTTAAAAAGGTGAAATAATTGATTAAGTACGATTCTTTTCTGTTTGTAATCTTAATCTTATAATTACGATTACAAATAATCAAACAATAATTACAATTACTTCAGATTACGAAAATAATCAAAAATAATCAAAAGTAATCAAGTAATCAAAAATAAAGCGACTAATTTTAGAAATTATTTTTGATTCTTTTTGATTATTTAAATAATTTCTTAACGTAGTCGGATTCTTTTTTCGTGATTACTTTCGACTATTTTCGTTATTTCAAGTAATCGTAATTATTTTTTAATTATTTGTAATCGTAATCAATTGCTAATCATAAACTTCCTCCACAATGATTATATAATGTTTACAATTATTTTTAAAATATAATATAATTGATTACTAATCGTAATCGCAATTTAACAGCTATGGTTTAAAGTAAAGCATTTCTGCTGCGCTTCTTGTAGATTATTAGATCTAAATTTAAATTTTTCTTAAAGCATTTTTCATTCTTAAACTTGTTATTACTATTTTGTGACTTAACATTAAACGATTTTTACTTTTCTAACCTTTTATATTAAGAACATCATTCCTTTTACCGCTGTAGGTGCATTCCACTGTTACGTACAGACAAGTTCAACTAATTTTATGGTTTATATTACATATAGCACTTAATTGTTTTATCAGATATATACTTTTTTCTCTAATTTAATAGATTATATACTAGTCTTTAATAGTGCGCAGAAACATTTAAAAAAAGTCATGAAATACTGAAGAAAAATGCAAACAACCCACGTCACGTATGGGACACATCAAGTCAACCAACATTCGAAATCGTTATAGTTTTATTCAGATTTCAGCGAATATATTACAGGTGCGTAAAAAGTGTCTTCGAAGGAAATTATAACTAAGAATCATGCTTGCTACTAGCGAAAAAAAATATTAATTAAAACACCTATTTATAATTCAAAAACATTTTTTTATATTTGTCACGTACAGACAAGTCGTCACGTTCAAATTAAATCTATAATATATGTAAAAATCAATAGGTAAATACAGTTTTGTCTTGGGAAAGGCAATGTTTTCTGCACTGCACAACTTTCTCCTCAGTTTTAATAAAATGGAAGTTGGAAATTCCAGATATCGCTTTGGCATTGTCCCACGGCGATGCACTTTTAATCCTTTCATAAATTTCAGAGGATGGCACATAAATCACACGGTTTTTTGTGACTAATTGAGAAGCTAAATCAGAAAAGTCCTTGGCTGATTGGACAACAACATGTTCATTTTGGCTCATCATTTTCTCTCTTACCAGTCTTTTGATATTTCCGCCAACTCCATCTATCACACCTTTTCCATGCGATGTAGCAAAATATTTCCAATAAAAGGTCCTTTTGTACTTTTCACTCAACATTGATGTTAGTTTAACCATATAACGGTTCTTAAATTCCGATGAAGGGCCGTCACTCCAAATAATTTCCGCTGAAGGTAAGTCTTCATTTTCTTTATGCATCAAGTCAAACAACTTATTGATGAAAACAAAAACTGTATCCTTGTCTTTCGAATTTGCATCTGAGCATATAAGATATGTTTGGCAATTGCCTTTGTAAAAACTTGCAGCAGTAAATAAAAGAACACTTGTTCGTGACCAGAGTGCGCTTTGTACTTCATTCTGGTATTCACAGCCAAAAGACATCGCAAAATCAACTTGAAGGATTCGCACATTTTCATTGCGTTGGTCTTTTTGAAATTCACCGGCGTGAACTCGTTTTAAATTAACATGCTTCATCATAACATGGATAGAATCAATCAATTTTTCTTTAAGTTCACCTGAACTTGTTTCGTAGTTTACTAAACGTAGTTTATTTTCTGAGTTTTTTTCCCATTCTTTCCATACACAGATTGTACTTAAATCCATAGAAATTAATATTTTTTTGCCATCAGAACAAGTATCACATTCATTTTTCCAGCACTTCGAATCCAAAGAAGGATCACATAAAATCATAGTCCACCAGTCGTTACAATAATTTTGTTTCAAACCTTTCAATTTGAACATAAAATTTTCATGAGTTAAACATTTGCACTGGTCTGAAGGTGTGTCTTTCATTAGCAAAACATTTTTCGGTCTTAGACTACAAAATTTTGAAAATCCAATTTCGATATTAGGAAAAAATTCTTTAAAAATGCAAAAGGCTTCTCGTAGGTACAAAGTCAAATAATGCTTTTGACACTTCTTCTTAATGCCGTTTTCCCAAACAACGATGAAATCATTTGCACCTGGGCAGGTATACACAATATCCGGACGATAGTAAAATGCTTTCATATCGTCATAACGTGTATCGTCACCTGATGTGCTAATGTTTGGGGTTTCTGCTAGAGCAATGTTCATTTTACGCGCTAGTTCTGTAACAACCGCTTTTTTCTTTCTTGGTGATTGAGGCAGTGCTTTTAGAGCCTTTTGAACAGCTTTAGATAAAGTCTGTTTCGACTTGTACGGAGATTCAGTACTTACAGGAGAATCAGTAGGATTTTTAAGTTCCACCCGCTTTTTTGCCCTTTGCAATCTCTTCTTATCCCTTTCCTTAAGTGAAATTGCTTTTAACTCACCTTCAGAAAGATTTTCTGCTTTTCGTTTACGAAGCTCACGCAATCTTTTAGCCTCATAAGCGGTAAAATTAGGATCTTCCTCTTTTTTCTTTTCTCGAAATTTTCGCATGCGGCTAGCACTGGTTGATGGTTGCTGGTCGCTCATTTTTGCGTTATAGAGATTTGCAGTACAAAAATGGGCTTTGTTTATTACAAACGCCAGTAAAAGTTGAAGATGTCAGATAACTTATTCTTCGGCGTCACGTACAGACACTTTATTATCACCAAGAATAAATTGTAAGCAAAGCGATTTCAAACAAAATTGTTTCACCAGTTTTTAGACCGCTAAAAGTTAGCTGTTAACAGAAAAATTCAATTTGTATAGTCGACTTGTTTTACAATTATTAATAGAAAAAGGAATTAAACGTCACGTATGGGACATCGAAACTTACCTTTCCGTTATGATTAATTTCTTATCAAAAAACACTTAACCAAAAAAATGAGTATGCAGTTAAATACAGCGGACCATACACTATAACTTAGAACAGAAATCTAGTTTCTATCTGATAAACAATAGCGGCAGCGACCTCGCAAAAAATTGTGTAAAGACTAATAAAAAAATCCAACTTGTTGTTACTCTCAATAAATAACGGTATTTACAAAAAATGAGACATACTCACTACAACTTTTGTAAATTATTTTAGAAGAGAACATAATCTCACTATGTACGTGCAATAATATACAAAAAATGCATATTTGTAAAACAGTTCAGAGTTCCCCTTTTTCATGGAATGCTCCTGTACTATACACTTTTTGTAGCACAATTTCTAAGTATGAAGATTACGCCAGTAAAATTTCTCAGTTTTTTATTTTCCTCGGGTGACTCAAAAACATAGCTGTTAAATAATGATTACTAATCGTTCTCATGAGTAATTCGACTATTTTTTTAAAAGGTGAAATAATTGATTAAGTACGATTCTTTTCTGTTTGTAATCTTAATCTTATAATTGCGATTACAAATAATCAAACAATAATTACAATTACTTCAGATTACGAAAATAATCAAAAATAATCAAAAGTAATCAAGTAATCAAAAATAAAGCGACTACTTTTAGAAATTATTTTTGATTCTTTTTGATTATTTAAATACTTTATTAAAGTAGTTGGATTCTGTTTTCTTGATTACTTTTGATTCTTTTCGACTATTTTCGTAATTTCAAGTAATCGTCATTATTTTTTAATTATTTGTAATCGTAATCAATTGCTAATCATAAACTTCCTCCACAATGATTATATAATGTTTACAATTATTTTTAAAATATAATATAATTGATTACTAATCGCAATCGCAATTTAACAGCTATGGTTTAAAGTAAAGCATTTCTGCTGGGCTTCTTGTAGATTATTAGATCTAAATTTAAATTTTTCTTAAAGCATTTTTCATTCTTAAACTTGTTATTACTATTTTGTGACTTAACATGAACGATTTTTACTTTTCTAACCTTTTATATTAAGAACATCATTCCTTTTACCGCTGTACTATACATTTTTTGTAGCACAATTTCTAAGTATGAAGATTACGCCAGTAAAATTTCTCAGTTTTTTATTTTCCTCGGGTGACTCAAAAACATAGCTGTTAAATAATGATTACTAATCGTTATCATGAGTAATTCGACTATCTTTTCTGTTTGTAATCTTAATCTTATAATTACGATTACAAATAATCAAACAATAATAACGATTACTTCAGATTACGAAAATAATCAAAAATAATCAAAAGTAATCAAGTAATCAAAAAACAAAGCGACTACTTTTAGAAATTATTTTTGATTATTTTTGATTATTTAAATACTTTCTTAAAGTAGTCGGGTTCTGTTTTCTTGATTACTTTTGATTCTTTTCGACTATTTTCGTAATTTCAAGTAATCGTAATTATTTTTTAATTATTTGTAATCGTAATCAATTGCTAATCATAAACTTCCTCCACAATGATTATATAATGTTTACAATTATTTTTAAAATATAATATAATTGATTACTAATCGTAATCGCAATTTAACAGCTATGGTTTAAAGTAAAGCATTTCTGCTGCGCTTCTTGTAGATTATTAGATCTAAATTTAAATTTTTTTGAAAGCATTTTTCATTCTTAACCCATTAACGGCGGTTGGGTATTTTTTGACCCATGAAAATGCTTCTGCAGAATTGATCATATCTCAGAATTGGTAGCAGCTAAGTGCTTAATTTTTTGTTTGTTGCTTTAAGAAAACATAGAGCTATGAATTGTGTTTATAGTGTATCAAAACATTTTAACGTTCACTACTACATTTTTAAAGTCAAAAATGATTAAGTTTAAAAATCAGAAAATTTGTGTTATCATTTGTAAAATATTTTATATCTTAAAAAAATGTAAAAGCTCTCTTAGCCAATTTACCAACTATACCTGCTTTTGGTAGAAAATTTCTGATATTAAACTGTGCTGTCGTTGCAGAATGAATTTGTGCCCATTTAGAGCACATTAACGACGGTTGTGTATTTTTATACTCAACTCATATCTCGACAACGGTGAAAGATACAAAGTTGAAATTTAATGTGGTAGTTCCCGTGATCAATATAAGAAAGCACATGAAATTTAAAATAAATTTGTAAGAAGTTTTTGGGAGCCGCGGTTAATGGGTTAAACTCGTTTTTATTATATTGTGACTTAACATTAAACGATTTTACTTTTCCAACCTTTTTTATTAATAACATTATTCCTCTTACTGCTATACTATACTCTTTTTTGTAGCACAATTTTTAAATTTAAAGATTACGCCAGTAAAATTTGCAAAAAACAACCTTACAACTGTAGTTTTAATTTCAAAAGCTTACCTTTAGATGTAAAATATAAAATTAAGAGAAGCCATAAATGTGTTGAACTTTGAAATTAGTGCTTAGGTTTAGTTTAAAAACCATGAACATGCTAAACATGAGGCACGTTTTTAATGTTTCAACACACGCACACACACTTAAGCACATATACACACTCACCCACGTATTCATTCAAAAAAGCAAAAACGCCGTTTTTCTTTTCTTACCACAAGCACACCTTGACTTTGGTTACAGTGTTTTTTGTGACTTTAGCTTTTTAGAGGAAACATAAAATTGACCGAATTTATAATTAAATTTAAGAGCATGTTTATGTTAAAAAATTTATTTATTACAAATTTAAAAATGGAATTTAAATTGACAAATTACTTTGTTTCGGTTGAATTTGATGCTGTTATTTTTAAGCTTTTATCCTGTATATTTTTATGGAGTTGTTTTAAAAAAGAACATTAATATGTGAAGCTTTTGAATTTTCGGTTTTTTTGTTTAAAAATAGTGCTGTTTTGTGAAGTGCTTATTTGCGTAAACGTAGCTCAAATTTTGTAGAATTAAAGCATTTCATTTATAAGCTCTTCAAAGCTTAAAATATTTTTGTACATATCCATATCTAATGCTACTATTGTTGTTTAAGAACAACAATGATGCCCTAATGACTACAAATATAATCATGATGACGATGATAATGAAGATGATGGCAACAAGCGTCATCATTATCTGTTTGAGGGCAAAAGAATGTTGTGTGTTAAAGAGATTTATTTTGTATACGTAGCACGTAGTGCCAGAAACATCGGCAACAAAAATAGCAATAAACAACAACAACAACACAAAATAAAAAGCTATAATTTACGCATTTAGCATTCATATTTGAGGCGGTTCCTTGGTAACTCTAAGCGCAAAATTTTCCTCTCTACTTAATTCAGTTTAATGTTTAACTTGGCATTTTTGCGTTGTTATCAAAAATGTCTATATTTGTAAATAGAATAAAGAAAATGAACGGTAATGTGATATATTTTTTTTCTTATTAACCCTTAAATGGTACACTTCACCTGAGATGCTGTAAATCATCTTTGTCGGCCTTTGTAGGCAAGTAAAGAGTGCGCTAGACTATAAACTCAGAGGTCTCCGGTTTGAATCCGGGTTCGGGCATGGTTCTTTTCGCTTTCTTTGTTCTTTACTACATTTAAGATTTATTGAAACAAAAAAAAATCCACAATTAGTTGTGGAAAAAATGTGGAATTATAGCCTCGGTTATAAGCAATTCAAATTGACTTTCACTTTTGTTTCGCCGAACCGGTAATTCACGTATGGTTCCAATCAATTCTTCCTCTAGTAATGTATCCTTTTTCTTTCAGGTGCGAATTCGCACCAAAGCTTTTTGATTGCTCATAACTCACAAGGAAAGGTATCCACGTGTCACTCTCAGATCAATGAACTTTGAATATGTGATAGAAAACAACATTCTAAGGTTGACGTATTTTTTTATGTATGCTAAGTTTGAGGTTTAGGCTTTCAAAATGGCGTTCAAAAATTTGCAAAAATTACGTTTTTCGCAATAACTTTAATTTTACATATTGAAACATACACAAATTAGGCACCAAATGAAAGGTACTGAAATTTCACGTCGTTTGGTGTACATTATAAAACATTTTTTATTGTTTTTTGTTGTTCATGTAAACAAATTTTTACACATATTATATTCAATACGTAATCATTACGTAAAAACAACAAAAAGTGTTTTATAATATATACCAAACGACGTGAAATTTCAGTACCTTTCATTTGGTGCTTAATTTGTGTATGTTTCAATATGTAAAATTAAAGTTTTTGCGAAAAATCGTAATTTTTGCACATTTTCGAAAGCCATTTTGATAGTCTTAACCTTGAAATTAGCAGATATAAAAAATACGTCAACCTTAGAATTGTGTCTTCTTTAACATATCCAAATCTCATTAAAATGGGAGAGTGACACGTGAAGACCTTTCCTTAACAGTTACGCTAAAATGAAAATTCAAACTATGACATTTTCCTGGGAATCTATTGGTGAATTATGTTTTTTTTTTTAAAATAAGAAAGTAATGTGCTTTCTAAAAATTCTTAAATTTCTTAAAAGAGAAAGTAATTTGCTTTTTAAAAATTCGCGTTACACAAGAGGCCTTTTTAAAAACAATTTGTTTTAAGTTTGCATAAAAAATTAATATTGGGTTGGGGAAAAAGTATTCGGCGTTTTTTTAGTAAAAATAAACAAAATTTTATTTAAAAAAAAAATGATTTTGTTAATCCAAATATTGTCCTTGCTTTTCAACTACCTTCTGCCATTTTTGGGTTAAGACCATGATTTCTATATTGTAAAATTCCGGGCTTTTATCGTTGAAAAACTGACGTAGGTGGTTTTCGCAGTCATCTTTTGAGATTATTTTTTTCCCAGCAAGGGATTGTTGAAGAGATCGGAACAAATGATAATCTGACGGTGCAATGTCAGGACTGTACGGTGGATGCATCAAAACTTCCCAGTCAAATTCTTTAAGTTTTTGTCGGGTCAATAATTGCAGATAGAAATTCGGTCCATTACATTTTTTGCACAAACTTCATGAGGCACCCAAACATCGAGCTTTGTTTTAAAACCAACTTTCTTCAAATGACTTAAAACTGTTTTGAGGTCGATCTTCAGTTTCTTAGCGATGTCGTGGCTGCTCACATGACGGTTTTCTTGAACCTTATCCATTATTTTATCGACTTTTTTGCACAGTAAAAAATTTGAGGGTAAATTTTATCTTTTTTATAACATTTGTGTGGTTAAATTTTTTTTATTCCAAATAATTTGTAAATGTTATACCACTCAATATTATAAAAATAATAAAACAAATATAAATTAAAAATTTCATATGGATGTCATGAGTTAATCAAAACATATTCTGGTTCGAAAGAAAAAAATTCACCGAAATCGGGAAGTTTAAAAATACAGTGGTTTTGATTGGTCTGACGAGAAAAATGGTATTTTATAAGATTTATAAGATTTGATGGTATAACTTTTAAAACATTTTTGGTGTGGATTTATATGTATACAAAATAGTATAAAATTTATGCTCATATTTTTTACTGTGTGGTGATGGGCCGACCAGAGCGAGGAGCATCTTTGACTTCAAAATTTCCAGAACGAAATCGAGCGAACCATTTCCAGGCAGTTGATTGGGATAGAGTACCTTCACCATAAACCTCACAAATCTTTTCACATGCCTGTGACTCATTTTTCCCTTTATCGTAGTAAAATTGTAAAATATGACGTATTTCATCTGAAATTTCACTCATCTTTGCTTTGCAATAATTTTTAACACGATGCACCAATATCAGCAAAATGATCACAAATAATCAGCTGATTTTTCTTCTGTTCAGAAAAAAAAAGAGTTGCCAGATGCAGCTTACCGCTTTAATGTTATGACACTTTGAAATCAAGCCAACTCGAAAATGCCGAATACTTTTCCCCAACCCAATACATAAATTTTATCGTTAAAATATGTTAGTGTACGGTCAAAAATTATTGTTTGTTCTATCACATAGTGCCAAATATTCCAACGGTTTACTAACATGGCGATGCCCTTTGAATAGTAAGATTTCTCAAGATCTCTGAAATACGCTTCAGTTTCCAATTCCACCTGTTCATTCGTCGAAAATTTCCTTCCCTGGAGCCAACTTTTGAAGTTTTGGATACTTACAGATTATAGTCACTGGGAGCCAAAAAATATTCATCTCGAGAATATAGGGGAATGAGAAATCAGTTCGAAGCGTAACTCATGCAATTTGGCCATGGTTTCGATCGATTTGTGAGCTGGAGCATTGTTTTGCAAAAGGTGATTTTTTTCTTCGATTAATCTGATTTCGTTCTTCAATCGGTCCAGTTATTTGCAGTAATAGTTGCTGTTGATTGTTTTTCCTTGTCTCAAATAGTGGATGAACAAAATGCCACTTGAATCCCAAAAAAACAGATGCCAACACCTTTCCAGCCGTTTGTTGAGTCTTCGCTCGCTTTGGTGCACTTCCACTGGGACCTACCCACTCTTTTGCTGATTCCTTGGATTCTGGTGTATAGTGGTGAATCTATTTTTTTATCCATGGTCACTATTTTACACAAAAAATCAGTCCGTTTTTGTTTAAACATGTCCAAACATTGTTGGGAAGTGCGAGCAAGTCCAAGTTTTCGATTGATTTTTAACGAACGCGGCACCCATCTTGCAGTCAGCTTCCTCATACCAAAATGTTCATGTAAAATTGAAAGCACCGACCGACTTTATATGCCTACAGCTATAGCTATCTCACGCACTTTCACTTTCGGATTGTCCAATATAAAATCGTGTATTTTTCCAATACATTTTGGAGTTGTCGCTGTTTTTGGTGCTCCTTCGGCGTGTTCATCTTTTGTACTGATTCGATCTCTTTTGAACTCTGCAATCCAATATTTTACAGTTGAATACGACGGAGCAGATTCCCTTTAATATTTATCGAGCATTTTTTTTTTGTTTCTTTCGCACTTTTTTTTTTTTTTTTTAAAAGATCATAGAACCAAGGCATGCGCCTTATACAAACAAGGTTTGGTCTTTGACCTGAAAGGAAAGGGATAGATTATTTAGAGGAATTGATTGGAACCATACGTGAATTATTGATTAGGCGAAACAACCGTGAAAGACAATTTGAATTGCTTTTAACCGAGGCTAGTGTTATGCCTTAACCTCGGCAAGCATTTTCAGCCCTTAGTTATTCCTGTCCTTTAATTCCACATTTTTCACAACTTAGTTGTGCATTTTTAGTTTTCCATAATTCTTAAATATATGAAAGAACAAAGAAAGTGAAAAGAACCATGCTCGAACCCGGATGCGAACCAGGGACCTTTGGGTTGATAGTCTAGCGCACTCTCCACTAGACTACAAAGACCGTCAAAAAGTAATGCTTAATCACGGCACGAAATTATTCTTTATCATTTTTTATAACAATACCAAAAGTTGTTTAATTTACAACACTGTAACGTCACTATCAATGACAGATCGATCTGACATGTATGGTGTGCTCATGTTAAAGTTGCCACCCGTTAAAAATGTCATGCATTTAGATTTATACGAAAAAATTAATACAATTTTTGTGGGCTTGATTTTTTGGCTGATTTTTTTTGATTAATAAATTTTAACGTTCCTCTAAAACCCTACGGCACTTTGACGTGTTTTATTTAGGAATATGCAGAACCAACTATGCCATAAACTCACCTATGTTTAGAGCTATGCTTGAGTTTAACAATTGTATGCAATATTGCGATATAGATTTTGCGAATTCGAAAGAGTCGCTAAAGTATTATCTAAATAATTATTATTGAAATTATTATTTTATAAATATCTTTAAATTAATTTTCTTTTGAATGTTATAAACTATTATCTGGTGTATAATCCATTATAGTGATTGTATTATTTTTTATAGTCTGTAATGCTTGGTTTTCACTATGTCATTTTCAGTGGTCAGTTGTTGTCAATCAAATTGTAAATGACAACAACATGTTGACATTTTTTCTACATTTGGCAATCTTGGAAAATAAAAAAACAAATAAATTATTAAATGGAGCTATGCAGAAAATATTATAGAGTTTTACTAAGGTGATATTTGAGGTGATAAAATTTTGTGTCATCATAAAAATGACATAGTGAAAACCAAGCATAAGAACCTATGTTCATAGACTAAAGAATAAAAAAAATATAAAAGTAAAAAAAATAAAATGTAAAACTCCACTCTTTCGAACAGCGGCTAAACACGGTTCGAATAGTAGATTTTGTTTATCAAATTTGTTGACGAACATTAAATGAGCCGATGTGATTCGATTGTGAAATGGAAAAAATTGAGTATCGAGCTGTCATCAAAAATTTGATTTTGAAGGGCAATACGCCTACGCAAATTAAAGATGAGTTAAACGCCGCGTATGGGAATTCTGCACTACCACAATTTACCACCGTAAAATTTTGAACAGCTGTATTTAAAAGTGATCGTCCCAGCTTGGAAGACGATGAATCTTCGGGGTGTCCAAAAAGTACAACCACTGAAAAAAAACATTGCTACAGTTTGCTTAAATACAGTGCTAAGCGACCCATTTTTGATCGATTAAGCGGCCAAAATTATTTTATTGAATAAACAGTTTCTAATCATGTATGTTCTTAGATTTTTGATACCCTTAACCCTGTACGACCATTGGGTGATTTATGACTCAACTCAACTTTTTTTTAGGTGAACATTAAAATTATTTTGTTTAGAAAATAGTATTCAAAGATGTATGTTTACTGATTTTTGTTTATCCTTAACCCTGTGTGATCAATGGGACGTATATGACCCACCTCTCATTTTTCTCAAAAAAAAAAAACTTGAACTGATTTTGTTGGAAAAATAGTATTAAGGATTTTTACAAGTTTCGTACTTAAAGTAAACATTAATTGTTAAAACTTATGTGAAAATTTAAAGTCATTAAAGTTATTTTTGCGGAATTGAAAGAGATTTTACCGTTTTGGTAAACTCATTTTGTATGGGAGGTAGACGAGATTTTTATTGGATTTTTGCAAATTTCATACTTTTAAAATTTGAAGTCTCTAGATTAATTGTTGTGAGATTTTAGAGGCAGCCATGGTTTTCATTCGATTGTTCCAAATTTCATACTAAAAGTACATATTAAATGTAAAAGCTTATTTCAAAATTTGAAGTCATTAGATAAATTTTTGCGGAATTAAAAGAGAGTTTACCATTTTGGAAAAATCGAATGAAAACCATGGCTATATGGGAGGTAGACGTGATTTTTATTCGACTTTTACAAACTTCATATTCAAAGTGCATCTTAAAGGTTAAAGCTTATGTGCAAAATTTGAAGTCATTAGATTAATTTGTGTGTAATTTAAAGAGATTTTACCGTTTTGATTAAGTCACTTTGTATGGGAGTTAGACGTAATTTCCATCTGATTTTTACAAATTTCATACTAAAAGTTGATATTAATTGTTAAATCTAATGTGCAATATTTGAAGTCATTTGAATAGTTTTTGTAGAATTTAAAGAGATTTACCGTTTTGGTTAAGATACTTTGTATGGGAGGTAGGCGTGGTTTTCATCCGATTTTTCTCATTCTCGAACTTGACCTCCATTTTTAAATGAAAAGCTTATACATTAAATTTCTTTACGATAGCTATAAAATTACCGCTGTTGTCGTGATCGCAGACAGACTGACGGACAAACGGACATGGCTAAATCTACTCAGGAGGTGATGCTGGTCAAGAATATATACACTTTTCTATACCGGCCACACTTCCTTATCGGCCTTACAAACGGAGTGACAAAATTAATATATCCTTATTACGTTTTTTAAATATGGGGGTTTAAAAATGGTCGCGATCCACGTTTTTTTTATTCTATCTCCCATACATACATTCATAAAACTAACGAATTTTACAGATTTCTTTGATATGGCTCGATATAATTGAATGAATCTTGGCACAGGTTATAAATTTGCCAATATAATTTTTTATTAAAAAATGGAAGTGATCCACGTTCTTTTTATTCTACCTCCCATACAAATTTTCATAAAAAGAATGAATTTTGCCAGATTTCTTTTATGTGGCTCGATATAATTGAATGAAGCTTAGCACAGGTTATAAATTTGCCAATATAATTTTTTATTAAAAAATGGAAGTGATCCACGTTCTTTTTATTCTACCTCCCATACAAATTTTCATAAAAAGAACCAATTTTGCCAGATTTCTTTGATATGGCTCGATATAATTGAATGAAGCTTAGCACAGGTTATTAATTTGCCAATATAATTTTTGATTAAAAAATGGGAGTGATCAACGTTCTTTTTATTCTACCTCCCATACAAATTTTTATAAAAAAGAACGAATTTTGCCAGATTTCTTTGATATGGCTCGATATAATTGAATGAAGCTTAGCACAGGTTATTAATTTGCCAATATAATTTTTGATTAAAAAATGGTAGTGATCAACGTTCTTTTTATTCTACCTCCCATACAAATTTTTATAAAAAAGAACGAATTTTGCCAGATTTCTTTGATATGGCTCGATATAATTGAATGAAGCTTAGCACAGGTTATTAATTTGCCAATATAATTTTTGATTAAAAAATGGGAGGGATCAACGTTCTTTTTATTTTATCTCCCATACAAATTTTCATAAAAAGAACGAATTTTGCCAGATTTCTTTGAAATGGCTTGACATAATTTGATAAAGTTAAGCACAGGACATTAATTCGCTAACATCATTTTGCTATTAAAAAACTTACGTAATCCGCCTTCTTTTTAATCTACCTCCCATATACCATATATACTAGAATTATTGAATATGGTTACAATTTGCCTCCGCATTTTTTTCAAAAGTTACGCAAAATTTTTTTCTACTTGGCCAAACTTAATAATTCTATGAATGTTATTGCGACAAGTACTCTTATTATTATACACTTTGACTTTTTATTTCAAATAAATTGGGAACAAAATATTTAGACCTAAATATTTTGTCTAAATATAAAAACGACTAATTTTGATGCATTTAAAAAATAAAAAAAAAATATTTTGAGATATTGATTTTTTGTATTTTTTGCTTAAAAAATATATAAATTCTCTACATATAAATTATTAAGTCTTTTCACAACAAACGTTTTAAATTGAGTTCATTTTTCCAAACGTGCAATATTATATTGCTTTTAATACGAGCAGAATACGATTCAAAAATTTCCAAAAAATTTTTTTAAGTCAAAAACAAAAAAGTAGCTTTACAAGGCTTAGCAAATACTTTCAACATGTTACTACAAAAATGTGCTTGAAACTTTAGTCATATCTTTTAAGTTTCTATGGGAAAATAGTGCATGGCAAATATTTGTTTTAAGTTTTGAAATTTCCTTAACTGTCGTGTGTCTAAAAGAATGAAATTCCTGTCATGTTTACGGAGGAAATCATTAAATTCGTTTGCCATAAACATACAAATATACAAAGAATTTTATACAATTGTTTCTACGAATGTGCACAACTTTGCATTGCTTATATTTGGTTGTAGTTGTGGTTGGTGGATTTTTGAAGCACCTGTTATACTGCAGTTATTCACAAAACTCATATGAATGTATAGAAATTTAACCTAAATATGGTTAAATACAAACAAAAGGTTTCTGTTGTATGCATGTCTGAAAAGATGTAAAATATTGATATAATGACAGCAGGAAGGTGGTGTAAATGCAATAGCTTTTTTGTGGAGAGGGTGGTTTTGTGTGAGGATGTAGTGAAAAAAAGTTGTAAATGTATGTGATGGTAAGAAAGCATCATGTTTCTCTGGTTTTTTGAGCATTTATTTTTTCACTATTCTTTTTAAGATTCAATCATATCTTATGATCGTGTAGAATATTTTGCTGTGAAATTTATTGTTATTAAAGATATTTTTGAACAAAAAGCTGATATATACAAATTGAATGAAAAGTTATGTATTCAATACACATATAAGCTTGTAAATATTTTTCAATATATAACACACAAAATATCTAAATTTAATTAATGATATAATAAGAAAAAAATTGAATTAACAAAAACTAGGTGAAAACCATTTAATAAATGCGTTTTCTCATTATGAATTGAATTCAAATTTGGTGATATCGTCGGCCTGATTCTACACAGAAAAAAAAAATTTAATGAACAGCATACGTAAAATTAATTCATTGATTTTAATGAAACAATCATTGAATTTAAATGAACTGCTCATAGTTTTTAACGTACTGTTCATTGAAATCAATGAAGTTATATTCATTAAAAATGTCTAAATAAATATCAATGATTTGTTTTCATTATTTTAATGGACTTTTCATTGATATCAATGAAAAGTACATTGATTCCAGTTGTAAATCAAATTTTAACGAACCATACATTGATTTTTAATGAACAGTTCATTGAATTCAATGTTTAGGTCATTAAATGCAATGTATAGTTCATTAAATTCAATGTATAGGTCATTGAATTCAATGTATAGTTCATTGAATTTAATGTATAGTTCATTGAATTTAATGTGTAGTTCATTGAATTCAATGTATTGTTCATTGATTTCAATGTATAGTTCATTGAATTCAATGTATAGTTCATTAAATTCAATGCATAGTTCATTAAATTCATTGTATAGTTCATTGAATTCAATGTGTAGTTCATTAAATTCAATGCATAGTTCATTAAATTCAATGTATTCAGTTCATTAAAAATATTATAATGCATTGAATTCAATGAACTATGCATTGAATTCAATGTAAGGTTCATTAAACTATACATTAAATTCAATGAAAAAATCATTAAGTTTGGCATTTTTTTAATGAACGTGTTCATTGAATTCAATGAAGTGTACATTGATATTCAAGGAACCATTCATTGAAGATCATTAAGTTTAATGTACTATTCATTAAAGTATGAACAAAATTCATTGAAATCAATGACCACAGTTCATTGGACCAAAATCAATGAATAATTCATTGAAATTAATGCACCTTTTTATTAATATAATTTACCATTTTGGTTCAGTGTAATACGACGTAAATAAAAATTATCTATTGTTCAGGAGGCAAAGAAACCTGTTTATTATTTGTATGAAGTTCACACGATAATGTATTATTTCAAACGTTCTACCTCCCTTTTTTTCATACAAACAATAAAAACTAAAAAAGGACATAGATGTAGTTTTGATCAATCTACCTAAACCGCTAATAAACGTTACTTTGCCCAATTTTGACTTACATCCTATTCGAAATAGGGCGACGATATGTAATTCTTATAAATAACAAATATAAAAAAAAAATTAATATATTTAGATCTTCAGTTCCATTTTAAATTTTATTGAACATTTACTTATTCAATACTAGTTTTGAGTCAAATATATAGATAAAACACACTACACAAAACAATGCTTTAATAATGTGGAAAAAAATCTCACACGAGGTAAAAACTACCACGCTGAATTAAAAAATATCATGGGAATCCCTTTTCCCACAGCAATTAAAAAATACCATAAAAAGGATTTTTCCCACAAAGTTGGCAACGTTGCTCAGAGTACATTTTGAAACTGTCAGCATTTTGTTAGAAATTTAAGCCTTTTTCATATAGTCATTTTGTATTGGAGGTAAGCGTAGTTTTTCTCCAATATAGACAAATATTCATTGGGAATTGTATCCTAAAGCTTATCAACAAAATTTCATATCTTTATATTAATTTACAACATATCTAATTAAGAGGAAATTTGGGGGGAATACAAATGTAGGCTCAAACTTTTTAAAACAAACGTACGCAGAGCAAAAAGACACTCGTGGAAGAACTTCTGCTCAAACATAGAAAAAACTGCGGACACAGCAAGGCTCAGGAAGCTACTCTCAAAGCAGCCCTCCATTCAGAGCCAGCTACGCAAAGACAATGGCCAGTGGACGGAAAGCAGTCAGGAATCCTTCGAGGTGCTTTTAAAGGCGTATTTTCCTGGCTGTACCGTATAGCTCCAAACACTGCTACAATACGAGGGCACAGGACAACCCCGCTACAGGTTCCACACGACTTAATAACGTCGGACGGAATCGTATGGGCTATAAACTCGTTCTCGGGATACAAATCTCCGGGACCAGACGGTATAATTCCTGCCATGTTGCAAACGGCTGAATTGCGAGTCGTCCCATGGCTGAACGGATGCATCAGGCTAAACTATGTACCTGTGGCTTGGAGGACAGCGAGGGTTGTATTCTTACAGAAGGCAGGTAAGAGCAGCCATCTCTATCCGAGAGACTACAGGCCAATAAGTCTGACCTTCTTTGTACTCAAAACACTCGAGAAACTGATTGACTTGCACCTAAGAAACAATTCAATCCAGTTATCAACCAACCAGCACGAATATACGAAAGGGAAATCGGTTGAAACGGCACAACATTCCCTAGAAGTAACCCTAGAAAAAGCCCTCCACCACAAGGAATACGCACTCGGAGCGTTTCTAGACATCTCAGGTGCATTCAACAATGTATCAACCACCGCATTCCTTAGTGGATTACGTGCAATAGAGGCACCACCAGCAATAAACCTATGGTTAGACACGTTGCTAAGCTGCAGAAAGGTGCGGGCTGAGTGGGGCAATAAATCCATGGTAAGGGAAGCTCTTAGTGGTACACCCCATGGAGGGGTCCTCTCGCCACTACTATGGAATCTTGTACGTAATGAACTGCTCGAAAAGTTCGCAGGTAGAGCCCCAAGGATAACTGCCCATGCAGACGACATAAGCATAATTAAAGTAGGGAAATGTCTATCAACAGTAAGCTCCATAATGGAGAGCACACTCAAAGATGTACTTAGATGGTCAAATTCAGTCGGTCTTAGTATTAACGCAGAGAAAACGGATCTGGTTCTGTTTACGAAAAGGTACAAGATACCACAGTGGATACCACCGAAATTGAACGATATACGTCTCATACCGCAAACTCACACAAAATATCTAGGAGTCGTCCTGGACAGCAAGCTGTCATGGAAAACCAACGTAGAAGAAAGGGTGAAGAAATCCACCATTGCGCTATACATATCCAAGAATTTGCTAGGCAGTACCTGGGATCTCTCACCCTTTCTGATACACTGGATGTATGTAACGGTAGTGCGTCCTATTCTACTCTATGGGATTATTGTGTGGTGGCCGGCTGTGAACAAATCAACATTCCTCAGGCACTTGGAGAAAACTCAGCGGCAGGCAGCGCTATGCATCACGGGGGCACTGAAGTCAACTCCAACTAAAGCGCTTGAAACCATTCTAAGTATGGACTCCCTGGACATACACGCAAAACTAATAGTCGGAAAAACGGCACAACGCCTTACGGCGGCAGGCAACATGCACATTCAAAATTTTGGACATTGTACAATCGGAAAGGATCCACTTAGTAGCACGGACTACATGGTGCCTCGCACGATAGTCAATTCCAAAGCACGAACTCTTCTGAGACCAAATGACTGGTGCAAAGGTATAGAACAAGCACAGCAGGCGGTCAACATATTTACAGACGGCTCCAAAATGCTGCGTGGGTGCGGCGGTGTATTGCGCAGAGCCTTATATAAGGCAGCCATATAAACTGCCGAACCACTGCAGTATCTTCCAGCCGGAAATATTTGCCATAAGGAAGGCTGCTGAGATAGCCCTCAGCATCGATACACAACACTCTTACATCAACATTTTCGTTGACAGTCAAGCGGCTATCAAATCCATGCGCTCCACTAGCATCAAGTCCAAAAGTGCTTCGAAAAGAGTGCGCATCTACTGGGTCCCTAGCCACCAGGGCATTGAGGGAAACGAGATGGCAGAAGATGGTTTAGCAAAGGAAGGCGCCGGGCTGGAATCAGAACTCGTAGAACATGTACTTACTCCGCTACAAGAGTTGTACAGGAACCTCGAAAGAAGAGCCATACACAGAAAAAACAAATTTAATGAACAGCATACGTTAAAATTAATTCATTGATTTTAATGAAACAATCATTGAATTTTAATGAACTGCTCATAGTTTTTAACGTACTGTGCATTGAAATCAATGAAGTTATATTCATTAAAAATGTCTAAATAAATATCAATGATTTGTTTTCATTATTTTAATGGACTTTTTATTGATATCAATGAAAAGTACATTGATTCCAGTTGTAAATCAAATTTTAACGAACCATACATTGATTTTTAATGAACAGTTCATTGAATTCAATGTTTAGGTCATTAAATGCAATGTATAGTTCATTAAATTCAATGTATAGGTCATTGAATTCAATGTATAGTTCATAGAATTTAATGAATAGTTCATTGAATTTAATATGTAGTTCATTGAATTCAATGTATTGTTCATTGATTTCAATGTATAGTTCATTGAATTCAATGTATAGTTCATTAAATTCAATGTATAGTTCATTAAATTCAATGTATAGTTCATTGAATTCAATGTGTAGTTCATTAAATTCAATGCATAGTTCATTAAATTCAATGTATTCAGTTCATTAAAAATATTATAATACATTAAATTCAATGAACTATACATTGAATTTAATGAACTAATGAAATATTCGTTAGGAATAATACATTGAATTCAATGAACTATACATTGAATTCAATGTAAGGTTCATTGAACTATACATTAAATTCAATGAACTATACATTGAATTCAATGAACCTTACATTGAACTCAATGAACTTTACATTGAATTCAATGAACTTTTCATTAAATTCAATGAAAAAATCATTAATTTTGGCATTTTTTAATGAACGTGTTCATTAAATTCAATGAAATGTACATTGATATTCAAGGAACCATTCATTGAAGATCACTAAGTTTAATGTACTATTCATTAAAGTATGAACAAAATTAATTGAAATCAATGACCACAGTTCATTGGACCAAAATCAATTCATTGAAATTAATGCACCTTTTCATTAATATAATTTACCTTTTTGGTACTAGCAGCGAATCGTAGATGGAGAGATACGACATCGTGCAAAATCTCGAAAATCATGTGCAATGCACAATGCGAAAAATGAACTCTGGTACGCCCGCGCAAAGATTGCAGGACACTAGTGGGTATGCTCACTGGTCACTGCATGACGGCAGCCCACGCGAGTAAGCTTGGCATCACCACGGATGACAACTGCAGGAAGTGCAAGGAACCGGGCACAGTGGAGACCCTGGAGCACCTACTATGCACATGCCCCGCCCTACTTAGATCGAGACTAAAATACCTAGGCTCATCGACATTCCCGTCGCTTAAAGATGTAGCCAGGGTGTCTCTAGAATCCCTCCTAAGGTTTGCGAATTCAACGCAAATCTTTAAAGACTTTTAAACAAACACAAAGTTTCCTTTTGTTCGCTACCGGTACCACTAAGGACCTGAATTGGTCTATGTGAGCCTTCACGAAGGCATCCGGTTTAACCTAACCTAACCTATATTAAGTTTTGCTGCACTTAAAGAGATTTACCGTCTTGATATAGTGCCTTTATATGGGAGGTAGACGTGGTATTCCTCCAATTTAGACAAACATAAAGTGGGAAATTTACCCTTAAGCTTATGTGCGAAATTCCAAGTTATTATATTTGTTATTGTGGCACTTAAAGATATTTTTTTGCCTCTTTGATAAAGTCACTTTGTATGGGAGGTAGGTGTGGCTTTTTTTATCCAATTTACGCAGTACGCATAAAGGTTTGAAAATTATCAACTCAAAAATGTACAGCGTATTGTGATAAAAATTTTTTTAAATATTTTTTGCATACATTTTTTAAAAATATTAACAAAATTGAAGAAAGTTCAGATTTCAACAGATTTTTTTAATGATCTATAGGAATTTTTTGTATAGAATTCGGATAAGAATTTGCTTGATAGAAACAAAAGTATAAGTACACGTTATTTTTTTTTTTGTTCCTGTTGTTGTTGTTATCGTTATGTTCTTTTTTCTATTTCATTTCAGTTTTGTTACACATAATATTAAAACAACAAAAAAAAAAAGTTAAATAAATTCCTTAATCTTTTATTATCAGTTCTTGGCTTACTGAATTTATTCTTAAAAAGGGTGTGATAAAAAGTTATTACAAACTTACCAATTTCTCCACCAACGCCACTTTTTCTATACAAATTTCTCAGCAATTCAATGTGTAGTGTTGCTTGAAGAAAGAAAAAGAAAAAGTAGGATTCTAACGGCCCTGCCCTAACATTTAGTTAGGATTCTTCCTTCACAGTCCATAGCACAGTTTTTCAGCTATAACTAAAAGGGTAACGTTTTGGTTACTTCTTGTCTGCTTAGACATATGTATGTGTGTAATATATACAAACAGATAAGCATGAAAAAAACGCAGGCAGAGCAATATACATATGCGCTTTTCTTTTGTATACGAAATTGACAAAAATCACTTTCACTTTTTCAGCAAAAATTGGGTCACAAGCAAGAGCAGCTTTCAGTTATTACAATTTTATTATCTTTTCTATACACAACACATTCCTATTCGAATCGTCAGAGCTAATAGTTTAGTTACAAAAAGTTTTTGCCTTAAAAAAAAAATCACAAAAAACTTTGCACAATTTGTTGTTTAATTCACTGATTTCCGCATCAGCTCTTGAAGCAAAAGCCTTATTTTAATATTTTTTTATATACTTAGAAATCAGTGGCAACCCAGATGAAAGCCTAACAGCATCCGTTCAAACGTTGTGCAAACATTTGCTGCAGAAATGAGACTGAATGAAATGAGCCTTGCTCAAAATTTGTTTCACACAAAATCTGGCACTCCATTTGTTTTGTGCAAAAAGGATTCGTAACGATGTGTTGTAGTCTGTCAAAAGTGACAGCTAGTGATTTGGGGCGCATGCGTCTAACGGAGACCTTTTGCTCTAATCATTGCGAGTAGAAGAAGCAACGATTGATTACGCTCTGCAATAATTTAATGGAAAAAAAGAAAAGCTGCCACCTTTGTTTTTGCTATTGGCTTTATATTTTGTTGAGAAATATCTCCAGTTGGGCCTTAAATATAGTAACTGTATATGAAAATGTTGTTTTAATTCTACGAAAAGATATTTTACCCAGAATTTCCGAATTTGTCTGAATTCCGATAAGTTCGTAACTATTTCGAGAATTCTTAACGAATTCGTAACTATTTCGCAACATTAATTTCGGAACATTTCTGAATAATTCGAAAGAGTTCCGAAATCAAATTTAAATTCTGAGGTGTTTTAAATATTTCGAGTTGAAAAAAATTGGAAGGCCATGAGCCTAGCGGCATTTTAAATAATTTTCCATTTGTAAAATAATTTAATTTTAAACAACTTTTTCTTTAAAACAGATGATACTAGAGATGGTTCTAATTTTAATTTTTAAAGATGCAAATACAAACGACATGTCGTTTGTATTTGTGAAACGACAGATTCACACTTACATATGTTCCATAATAGTTGTTGCAAAGGATCTGTATTTTTTGGCATGTCATTTGTACGAAACATATAGTCTGGGGCATCTTAAGTCCTAACTAAACTTTGATTGGAAATTGTTATTTATTTTTTTATTACATACGGTACAAAAATCATTAAGAGATCGATGCAAATGTGATGCTTCGTTTCGTTACGAATTCGGTGCTACAATTCGTTAAGAAATTGTAAAGAATTCGTTACGAAAACGATAATTCAATTGTTTACGAATTTGTTACGAATTCGTTACTAAAATTCCTTCCGAATTCGTTACGACAATTCGTTACGAATTCGTGTCAACCCCTCCATACGATTGTGGTTACGAAATCGGAACGAATTCAGATGCCGAACTCGGAATAATTTCGAAAAATTCGTAACAAATTCGTTACACCCCTAAAATGTGTTTTTTGTTTTATACTCTTGCGTTAGTTCAGTTTTCAATCCAACTTTGCAATCAGTTCAAGCCCCATACGAGAAATATGATGAATATTCAATGCTCAACGCCTTGTTTCGTTATGAAACAAACATCGCTGGCAACGGTAACTGCCTATTTTCATCTCTCATAAAAATTTTACTGCCTAATTTTCAATAAATAAACCTTTTTTCCCTAAGTTATTATATCAAACTGTTTAATTTAATTGTTAATTTACATTAATTGCCTTGAGAGATTATATTAAATAAAAATAATTAAAAAATAATACTATAATACTAATACGGAGTTAAAGAAAAAACGGGGGTCCCCTTACCACACCCTTTTTTCTACCTGCCACGCCTCTTTACCAGCGTTACAAACGTAATGACAAATTTAATATACCCCGTTCTCAGTATGCGTGGGGGCATATAAATCAAGCCTATGCGACCAAAAACGTGAGATGACGTCTCTTTATATGGCGGTTAGGTGCGGTGTTCATTAAATTTTGCCAAATTTTAAAACCAAAATACGTTTAAGATATCGAAGATAATGTTTAAACATCTAGTCAATACACACACTTTTGTGGAATTTGTATTTTATGGTTTATGTTTATGTTTATGTTTATATTTATGTTTATGTTTATGTTTATGTTTATGTTTATGTTTATGTTTATGTTTATGTTTATGTTTATGTTTATGTTTATGTTTATGTTTATGTTTATGTTTATGTTTATGTTTATGTTTATGTTTATGTTTATGTTTATGTTTATGTTTATGTTTATGTTTATGTTTATGTTTATGTTTATGTTTATATTTATGTTTATGTTTATGATTTATGTGAGTTTATGTTTATGTTTATGCTTATGTTTATGTTTATGTTTATGTTTATATTTATGTTTATGTTTATGTTTATGTTTATGTTTATGTTTATGTTTATGTTTATGTTTATGTTTATGTTTATGTTTATGTTTATGATTTATGTGAGTTTATGTTTATGCTTATGTTTATGTTTATGTTTATATTTATGTTTATGTTTATGATTTATGTGAGTTTATGTTTATGCTTATGTTTATGTTTATGTTTATGTTTATGTTTATGTTTATGTTTATGTTTATGTTTATATTTATGTTTATGTTTATGTTTATGATTTATGTGAGTTTATGTTTACGTTTATGTTTATGCTTATGCTTATGTCTATGTTTATGTTTATGCTTATGTTTATGTTTATGTTTATGTTTATGTTTATGTTTATGATTTATGTGAGTTTATGGTTTATAATTTATGGTGGAATTTATAAAGTTTATGGATGACGTTACTTTGTATGCGAGGTAGGCAAAGTTTTCATACGATGCTGTCAAATTTCAAACTCTCAGGGTCAATTTTTCAGTGCGAGCTTATACTCTAGTCAAATAAAAATAAGGTTAACTCACCAAAATTGGACGTTTAAACTCGGTTTAACTATTAATTTTAGCATTCGTTGAAGCTAAATTCGCTTAAATGATCATGTTACGTGTTCATTTTTTCCTAAACCGAGTTTAAACGTTCAATTTTGGTGAGTTAAACTCAGTTTAATTTGACTAGAGTTTAAGCTTGCACTGAAAAATTGGCCCTCAGAGTCATAGTTGCCAACCAAAATTACCACACAAATTCCCTTTTTCCCACATTTGAATTTTAAAATTCACACAAGAATTCCCATGCGAAAAAATACCATAAAAATATCACAGTAATTAAAAAACACCAAAAAAATTCCACAGTTAATAAAAGATAACCCACAACAAATATCCACAACTCTTGCCAAACACTGCAAAAAGTCGAAAAAGTTCAAAAGTACTACAACGATCTCACTAACAGTAAACAACCCAACAAACCAAAGTTTCCGAATTTGTCTGAATTCCGATTAGTTCGTAACTATTCTTAACGAATTCGTAACTATTTCGCAACAGTAATTTCGGGAATATATATTTTTTTAAATTTTGTAAAAAGTTCAAGTTATTAAAATGTGTGGTTAAAATTAAAACATGGTTAAAATCTTATAGAAATTAGTTTTTTATTTTAATGTAGTATTTTTAATGAAAGTAACACTAATGAGATAATCAAAATTATGTAAGAACACAAATTATTTTATTATAAAATTATTTATCTTAAATTTCATTAAATGAGTTTAAAATTTTTATATAAAATTTACATTTAATTTAAGAAACACTTACATTTCTATACAAACTTTAAAAAATTTCAAGATATATTTACTCATAGTGTTAGAAGAAAAAAAAACCTTTCCACATTGTTATGGCAAAAATGAAATATTTTCTCTTTTTTAACCCTTTGACTATGCACAGATGAATAACAACCCATTTACATTTTTAGGTCGTGTGAACACAATTTTCGAGATTTTTTCACAGGAGAAAACCAACTTCCACCACATAATCTCGGGAAGCACCAAAGTTAACACCAGAGGTGAGTACCTTTCAAAATTTCTTCTAACTTAGTAGTAGAGTAGTGTTGGAATATTTCCTAATTTTTTAAATTAAAAATCCGATGTTGACGATAGACAAATTTTCCAACCATGAAAAATTATATTTTATTTTTTTTTCAACAACCATTTCAGTTTCAATTTTTTGATTAAAAAATATTTGTTTTTAATAATATTTAAAGTAATTTTAAAAACAAGTAACATGCATACAATTATTTAAAAAACGGCACCACATATACCCCCTTTCTAGTGAAAACGAACGCTTTTCAAAGGTTGTAAAAAACAGGTTTCAATCGATCCACAGATATTGTATCTTCTTTCCCGTTCACTTCAACATTAAAGTATTTAGCACTTCGAGAAATTACTGGATGAGGACCATGATATTTGGGTTGGAAAGATTTGAGTTTGTTTACAACTCTAATCCAAACATGAGAACATCTGTCTAATCCAAATGGAACGAAATAATTCTTTTGTTCAGGTGGTGAAAAATGTGGTGAAGTTAAAAATAATTGTTATCTTAAGCAACTAACAAAACTAAGAGGTTCAAAAGTAGTGGAAGTAGGTACAATAAAATCAACGGGAAGGTGAAGTTGTTCACCATATACGAGTTCAGCAGCTGTGGTTTTTAAATCTTCCTTGATAGTAGTTCGTAAACCGAGCAGTACTGTTCCAAGATATTTTGTCCATTGTTGATCTTGATGACAAAGAAGTGATGTTTTTAAGGTTCTGTGAAATCTTTCCACAATACCATTAGACTGAGGGTGGTAAGCAGTCGTATGTTTAAGATTTGCACCAAGCAATGAAGCTACTTCTTCAAATATCTGAGATATGAATTGTTTTCCTCTATCTGTAACAATAAAATTTGGACATCCAAAACGTGAAATCCAGCCTGTCGTGAAATCCAGCCTGGTATACCTGTCAATGCAGGTTAACATGTATGTAAATCCCTCAGATGACGGAAATGGACCAACGATGTCTAAATGGATTTCTGTAAATCGATGAGATGGCATTGTAAAGCTGGAGTTTGGTACGCTTACATGCCTATGGATTTTGGAAATTTGGCATGACTTACAATTCTGAACCCAAACTGCACAATCCTTTCTAGCAGCTGGCCAAACAAAACGACTTAAAAGTATTTTTTGCATTGCTTTGACTCCAGGATGTGATAAATTTTGTACTTGATCAAAAATTTGTTTCCGTAGACAAAGGGGTACGTAAGGTCGCAGAGTGTTTTGCGATACATCACAGAATATTTTCTGTTGTGAGCCTGAAATATCAACTAATTTTAGTTTAAGATTAGTTGCGGATGAATTAGTAAGATAAGCAAGCTCCTCGTCAGATTCTTGAGCGTCAGCAATTTGATTAAATGGTATAGCAGAAATTTCTTCAATGCGAGATAGTGCATCAGCAACGACATTTTCTTTTCCTGAAATATGTTTGATATCAGTGGTGAATTGGCCGATAAAATCCAATTGGCGAATCGCCAGCTTCTTGGCTTGCTTTGTCGAAGCGTTGATTAAATGCATAAACCAGTGGTTTATGGTCTGTGAAGAGAGTAAACGTACTGCCTTCAAGTAAGTGTCTAAAATGTTTTATAGCTACATAAGCGGCGAGTAGTTCTCTATCATAAGCGCTGTAACGTGTTTCGGCATGAAGAACTTGCGCGAGAAAAACGCGAGAGGTTTCCAAGAAAGTCCTAATTGTTGTTCAACTGCTGCACCAATTGCAAAGTCCGAAGCATCTACTTTAAGGAAAAGCTTTGAATTGGGAACTGGGAATGATAAAGTCGTTGTATTTTTAAGCTCTTCTTTACATGAATCAAAGGCTTTTTGTAGTTCGGTATTCTATTTAATTTTCCTTCGGTCATTTTTAACACACCCTTTTGTTTGATCATTTAATATGGCTTGATTTCTTGCTGCGTTCGGCAAGAATCGTACGGTAAAAATTAATCATGGCTAAATAACGACGAAGATCTTGAACTGTCACAGGACGAGGGTAGGAAACTATTGAATCTATTTTTTTTGGTAGAGGTTTTATGCCGTCTTTGCTTATGTGGAATCCAAGAAAGTCTAGTTCTTCTCTACCGAAAATGGATTTATCACTATTCAAAACAATGCCATAATTTTGTAATCACTGAAAAACTTCCTTTAGGTGTTGCAAATGCTCTTTCTCAGATTTTGATGCAATTAATATATCATAAATGTAGACGAAAATATAGCTAAGGCCCCTTAGTACTTCATCCATTAATCTTTGAAATGATTGTGCGGCATTTCAAAGGCCAAAAGGCATTTGGAGGAATTCGTAAAGACCAAATGGAGTTATTATAGCAGTTTTCGGAATATCTGCTGGATTTACGGGGATTTAGTGGAATGCTCTGACCAAATCTAACTTCGAAAACAAACAACAATCCGCTAATATTGTGTTAAAATCTGTTATAAATGGTATTGGACAACGATCCGGAGTTGTGATTTTGTTCAAATAACGGTAGTCTCCACAAGGCCTCCAACTACCATTTGTCTTAGGAGCCATGTGAAGTGGGTTTGACCAATTTGATTTCGATGGTCGAATTATATTGTTTTCAAGCATGTATTCGAATTCTTGCTTTGCTAGCGCTAATTTAGTTGTATCAAGTTTTCTCATTTTAGCTGTTACTGGTCGACCTTGAGTTTCAATGTGGTGAAACGTAGAGTGTTTTAACTTTGGTACGTTAGGAGCCAGACTATACAATGCAGGAAATTTTCTTAAAAGCTCGTGGTATTTAGATTTTTCTGCGCTTATTAGCTTTATTGATTGATATGAGTCTTTGCGAAAAATCCCGTTGATGTTCAGTTTTGTTGTTCTGTCAACTAAACTTTTGTTTTTAAGGTCCGGAAGTAAATGAAAATGCTGCATAAAGTCCGAACCAATTCTAGGACGAGTGACGTTTGCAACAACAAATCGCCAAAAAAATGTTCTACGTAGGCCAATGTCAATTTTTAGAATTTTTAAACCGTAAACTTTAATTTTGGATCCATTAGCTGCGTAGAGAGCTAAATCTGGTAATTTTTTAAAAATTACTTGCAAGAAATTTTGAATATGGAACAACTGATACACCAGCACCAGTATCTATGAGAAAATCCATTTGAGATTCTAGGTCTCTAATAAAAAGCCGACCGCTGGTTACTCCGATTTCTTTAGCGGCAGAGTCCGAAATCGCGTTTAGTTTTTTGAAGAAAAAGAGCATGGTTGAATGCATCTTGTTGCTTGATTACCAAAGCGATTATGGTACCAGCACCACTGTTTATTTCGATTTCTACTATTACTTCTACTAAAGAATTGAGAACGCCTACCTTGATATCTGGAACTTCCTCGATCGTGATTATCACCTGAATTCATTTTGTCAACGGTTAGTAATTCCATTTTATCTTCCAGTGTTGAGATTTTTGAAACGAGGCTATCGAGTTTTTCTGATAGTATTGATTGATGATCTGTTGTTCTTTGTTGTATAGTAAATGAAGTTGTTATAGCTGATACATGATGTGATTTTGACACTTCAAGGATTTTATCTGCCTGTGTGGCGAGTTCGGTCAGATCTTTGGTAGAATTGATTGAAAGTATCACGCGTAAATTTTCTGGAACTTGTTCTAGGAATAGCATTTTTAAAACATTATCCCCAACTTTCCTTCCAGATAAGTTTCTAAGACGTTGCATGAATTGTGTTGGTTTCATGTCTCCCATTGATGTACGTGAAAGTAGCTTTTCGTAGACGCATTTCATCGCTATCGCTATAAAAATTGCACAAGCGTTCCTTAAGAACTGTGTATCTGTCCCTTTCCGGTGGGCTTAGAATCAATTCACTGATTGATTGTATGGTTTCTCCATCTAAATTTGCGACGACATATTGATATTTTTTCTCTTCTCGCGTGATACCACTTATAGCAAATATAGATTCAATCTGTGTGAACCATAGAAGAGGGTTTTGTCTTCAAAATATTGGAAGCTTCCGTAGTAAAACAGCTGAAATTTCTGCAAACGGCTGTGTAGATTGTGATATTGATAGTGGCGATTGTAAAGGCTCTTGCAGTGGTGGTGCTGGCGGTGGTAGTTGTGATGATGAAATTCCGGAAGAGCATGGTTGTTCAGAAAAATCTATAAGATGACGTGGTGGCGATTTATGAACTGGCATCTTTCTTGAATTATCACGTCGGGGTCACCAATGTTGGAATATTTCCTAATTTTTTAAATTAAAAATCCGATGTTGACGATAGACAAATTTTCCAACCATGAAAAATTATATATTATTTTTTTTTCAACAACCATTTCAGTTTCAATTTTTATGTAAATTGTATCGTAAAAAATTCCTAAAGAAAAAAATTCACAAAATTCAAGGTATATTTAACGTTGGTTCCTACGTATTTTTGACCATCACGGCTAAACCACTGAAGCTATCCACCTTATATTCACAACATGTGTTCGTGTGATCCTCCAAAATTTTTTCTATTTTTAGATCTCCCTAGGTGGCGCTGTGGTCGACTTTTAAAAAAAATTATATTTATAAACCGATAAAAATCGATCACAGCGCCACCTAGAGGATCTAAAAAAACAAAAAAAAATTTCAGAGGACAACAAGGCAAGAACAAAACATACTCCTTGGTGAAGCGCCGCACAGTGGCCCCAAATGGACTTTTGCGTCTCAAAATTCTGTAACTTTTTTGTCTCTTGGTATAATTGAGCCAAACTTGGAATATATTATCTGTGATATTCAATAAATCGTTTGGACTATTTTTTCAAAATCCATGTTGTTTTTTATTACTAAAATTTTATTTAAAGTTAAGAAATATACGATTATGGCTTGACTTGTATGTTTCAAAATGCTATAACTTTCGTGTCTCTTGCAATAATGAAGCCAAATTTAAAATATGTTTTCTATAATATTCCATTAATCATTTAAACTACTTTTTTCAAAATCCATTTTAGTTTTTAGTACCAAAATTTTGTTTTAAATTTAAAAAAAAAATCGATTGAAGCCTTTAAAAATCTGTAGCTTTTTTGTTTCTTGAAATATTTAAACCCAATTTGGAATGTAATTTCTTTGATATTCAGGTAATCATTTGAACTACTTTTTTCCAAAATCTATTTTAGTTTTTAGTACTAATTTATTTTTCAATTTTAAATAATACGATTTGCATTTCAAAATGCTCTAACTTTCGTGTCTCTTGCAATGATTAAGCCAAATTTAAAATAAATTTTCCATGATATTCAATAAATCATTTAAACTAATTTTTTTTCAAAATCAGTCTTAGCTTTTAGTACCAAAATTTTGTTTTAAATTTTAAAAAAATACGATTTAGGACTTTAAAAATCTGTAGCTTTTTTGTTTCTTGAAATATTTAAACCCAATTTGGAATGTAATTTCTTTGATATTCGGTTAATCACTTAACTCCTTTTTTCTTGAAATATTTCAGCCCAATTTAGAATGAAATTTCTTTGATATTCAATAAATCACTTGAACTACTTTTTTCCAAAATCTATTTGAGTTTTTAGTACTAATTTATTTTTCAATTTCAAAAAATTCGATTTTGCTTTTCAAAATGGTGTTACTTTTTTGTCTCTTGCAATAATGAAGCCAAATTTAAAATATATTTCCTATGATATTCAATACATCATTCAAACTACTTTTTTCAAAATCCATTACTTTTATTATTATAAGCTTGTTAAGATTATTCTTAAAACCTGATAGAAATGTGTATAATGTTTGAAATCTTAAAAATAAAGTCTTAAATCTAAAATTTAAATTTAGAGTAAAGAAGTTTGTTTAAAGTGTTTTGTTGTGTGTGGTAAAAGTGGGGAACCACATGCGTGAGATTATGGGGCAGACTCCATACTCCACATATATAACCTTGATCACGGAAAACTACACATCAACACAAAAATCCTATTTGTTGAAGAATTTTGATATTAACCAGAAAACATATTTTATAGAATAATACAATGCAGGACAAAGGCATGGGATTCATAAAAAAATTAAAGAAATAGCTGAATTGTGCAAAGTTACCATAAAAACCCCAAAAACGCAGGTTCATTATATGTGATGAGTTAGAAAGGGCACCAAGGCCCCCTTTTGCATTCCTACGCCACTGATTTCTTCTAGACAGGTATTTGAGAAACATGCAGATTTTAACTGAACTATCAATTGCGACTGCATCAATAGATTTTAATAGAAGAAAAAAAATATGAAGTTTATGGGATATTTTTTTGCCATGCACCTATGTTATGAAAATTTAAATTTCTCAAAAAGGGCAAAATTGGAGCAACTTATTTTTTTTAGTCTAGTTACCGATACACCAAGAAATCAAATGCACTATGAAAGAAAACAGCGCAAGACAGCGTAACTATTTAAACTTTAATCAAAGATGAAAAAGAAAATAAAAAACAGGTTGATAAGAAATATTAAATTTATAAAATAAAACTATTTTTTGTTTTCCTTTTTATATTTTTTTCAAAAAGCCTAAACATAAAGCTTTCCAACGGTATATAATAATTGTATGATCAATTTAAAAAGACTTGAAAAAAATTCGATTAAAAACGTTCTTCATTTCGCTACTGTGTCTTGAGAACAATTTAGCAAGCCATATAACTGAATCGTTTAAATTTTTTTATAAAATTTACATTATACAATAGTACAAAATTTGACCTTTTCTTAGATTATTTTCATAATGATACAGGCTGCAAGAGTAATTTTTAAAAAATCATGTATGAGACGCAAACGTCCATTTGGGCCCACTGTACGCCGACGTGACTAGACTCCGGTAAAATGTGCGATGCAGCTTAAATGCCACATAGCGCAACGGAGAATGGCATAACTACACGGCAGCTCTAACGGAATATAATAAGGAAATCAGAAACGCCAAAAGACAAAGCTTTAGAACCTTCTGCTAAGACATTTCTTCCACGCAGAGCTGGGTAGTAATGAGTCTTTTTTCATTTAATTCCACCTCAATTCCAATTACTTGGAATTAGGATTTGGTTATTGTACATTTCTATTCCTCAGGAATTTAATAGGAAAAACTTCTCAATTACATTTGTAATTGTACTTGGAATTGTAATTGCTAATTGGACATCTCAATTCCTCAGGAATGGAATTGCTAATTGGACATCTCAATTCCTCAGGAATGGAATTGGAAAAAATTGTCAATTCCATTACAGGAATTGTAATAGTTAATTGAACACCTGAATTCTTCGACATGGAATTGGAAAAAGTTGTCAATTCCATTACAGGAATTGTAATAGGTAATTGAACACCTCAATTCCTCAGGAATGGAATTGGAAAAAATTGTAAATTCCATTACGGGAATTGTAATAGGTAATCGAACACCTCAATTCCTCGGAATGGAGTTGGAAAAAATTGTCAATTCCATTACAGGAATTTTTTTATTGGTAATTGGAGATCTCAATTCCTCAGAAATGGAATTGAAAAAAATTGTAAATTCCATTACGGGAATTGTAATAGGTAATTGAACACCTCAATTCCTCGAAATGGAGTTGGAAAAAATTGTCAATTCCATTACAGGAATTGTAATAGGTCCTTGAACACCTCAATTCTTCGACATGGAATTTGAAAAAATTGTCAATTCCATTACAGGAATTGTAATAGGTAATTGAACACCTCAATTCTTCGACATGGAATTGGAAAAAATTGTCAATTCCACTACAGGAATTGTTATTGGTAATCGGACATCTCAATTCCTCAGGAGTGGAATTGGAAAAATTGTAAATTCCATTACGGGAATTGTAATAGGTAATTAACACCTCAATTCCTCGGAATGGAGTTGGAAAAAATTGTCAATTCCATTACAGGAATTGTAATAGGTAATTGAACACCTCAATTCTTCGACATGGAATCGGAAAAAATTGTCAATACCATTACAGGAATTGTAATAGGTAATTGAACACCTCAATTCCTCGACATGGAATTGGAAAAAATTGTCAATTCCATTACAGGAATTGTAATAGTTAATTGAACACCTCAATTCTTCGACATGGAATTGGAAAAACTCCTCAATTACATTACAGGAATTGTTATTGGTAATTGTACATCTCTATTCCTCAGGAATATAATTGGAAAAAAATTGTCAATTCCATTACGAGAATTGTAATAGGTAATTAATTGAACACCTCAATTCCTCGGAATGGAGTTGGAAAAAATTGTCAATTCCATTGCAGGAATTTTTTAATTGGTAATTGGACATCTCAATTCCTCAGGAATGGAATTGAAAAAATTTGTAAATTTCATTAGAGGAATTGTACTTGGTAATTGAACGCCTCAATTCCTTAGGAATAGAATTGGAAAACATCGCTTTGTTAGTAGATTAATGAAATTTCTTACAGGGGTGGGAAAGTTGTGTAGCAAGCAAGTTGCAAAAAATCAGCGGGATTGAACCAGGTAGCGTAGCAGCTATATATTTTGTACTAACTGAAATTGTGGTATTAAATTAAAAAATGGGTATCTTCGATAATACATTTATTTGTAAATATTTCATTAACCGACTGACAGTGGGTGTCAACTAAAGTTTTCTAATACATAATGAAGTAGTTTTGAGTTAATGAAAAAGTAATTGAAATTTTAGCTTCAAATTACAATTCCTATAATAGAATTGACAATTTTTTCCAATTCCATTCATGAGGAGTTGTAGTGTTCATTTACCAATTACAATTCCTGTAATGGCATTGACCATTTTTTCAATTCCATTTCATTCCAATTGAGATATTACATTCCTGAGGAATTGAGAGGACCAATTACCAATTCCAAATTCCAAGGAATTGTAATGAGTACTTTTTGACCCAGCTCTGCTTCTACGCCAGCTGTGGCCAGGATTCACAAAGCAATGTCTAAAAGCAGAGTGGAGACATGCATGCCACTTCTATTGCCTGACGGAAGCTATACGCTTAGAGAAGAGCAACGTGTCAGTCACCTTCTAGAAACTCATTTCCCAGGCAGCACACCAGTAACTGACTATGAGACGGCAGACAGGCAGATTGCTCCAAATCGAGAAGAATGGGAACTTGCCACGAGCATTTGTACTAACGCTCGTCTATTGGGCAATAAGAACCTTTCAACCATTCAAATCAGCAGTACAACTGTTCCAGTTTATAATAACTTAGCAAAATTTTGGTTGAATTCAATATTTTGCTATGTTATTATAAACTGAAAAAGCAAATTTCTACTTAATTTAAGCAAATATTTGCTAAGTTATTATAAATTGAAATAGCAAATTTTGATTAGCTTTTGCTGAAATCTAGCATATTTTTAAAGTGAAATAATTATTAACATTAAATTAAATCGAAAAATAACCATTATCCGGAGACTTGATCCTCAGCCGCGTGAAAATTTGCTATTTGAGTTTATAATAATTTAGCAAATATTTGCTTGAGTTAATTAAAAATTTGCTATTTGTGCTTATAATAACTTAGCAAATATTTCCTTGAGTTTATTAAAAATTTGCTATTTGAGCTTATAATGACTTAGCAAATATTTGCTTGAGCTAATTAAAAATTTTCTATTTGTGTATATAATAACTTAGCAAATATTTGCTTGAGCTTATTAAAAATTTGCTATTTGAGCTTATAATAACTAAGCAAATATTTGCTTGAGTTTAGTAAAATTTGCTATTTGAGCTTCTAGTAACTTAGTAAATATTTGCTTGAGCTTATTAAAAATGTGCGGTTTGAGTTTATAATAACTTAGCAAATATTTGCTTGAATTAAGTGAAATTTGCTATTTGAGCTTATAATAACTTAGCAAATATTTGCTTGAGTTTAGTAAAACTATGCTATTTTAGTTTATAATAACTTAGCAAATATTTGCTTGATTTTAGTAAAAATCTGCTATTTGAGCTTATAACCAATAAGCAAATATTTGTTTGAGTTTAGTAAAACTATGCTATTTTAGTTTATAATAACTTAGAAAATATTTGCTTGAATTTAGTAAAATTTGCTATTTGTGCTTATAATAACTTAGCAAATATTTGCTTGAGTTAATTAAAAATTTGCTATTTGAGTTTATAATAACTTAGCAAATATTTGCTTGAGTTTATTAAAAATTTGCTATTTGAGTTTATAATAACTTAGCAAATATTTACTTGAGCTTATTAAAAATTTGTTATTTGAGCTTATAATAACTTAGCAAATATTTGCTTGAGTTTATTAAAAATTTGCTATTTAAGTTTATAATAACTTAGCAAATACTTGCTTGAGCTTATTAAAAATTTGCTATTTGAGTTTATAATAACGTAGCAAATATTTGCTTGAGTTTAATAAAATTATAATAACTTAACATATATATGCTTGAGTTTAGTAAAGCTTTGCTATTTGAGTTTATAATAACTTAGCAAATATTTGTTTGAGTTTAGTAAAAATATGCTATTTTAGTTTATAATAACTTAGCAAATATATGCTTGAGTTTCGTAAAACTTTGCTATTTGAGCTTATAATAACTTAGCAAGTATTTGTTTGAGTTTAGTAAAATATGCTATTTTAGTTTATAATAACTTAGCAAATATTTGCTTGAGTTTAGTAAAAATTTGCTACTTGAGTTTATAATAACTTAGCAAATATTTGCTTGAGTTTAGTAAAAATTTGCTACTTGAGTTTATAATAACTTAGCAAATATTTGCTTGAGTTTAGTAAAAATTATAATCACTTAGCAAATATTTGTTTGAGTTTAGTAAAACTATGCTATTTTAGTTTATAATAACTTAGCAAATATTTGCTTGATTTTAGTAAAAATGTGTTATTTGAGCTTATAATCACTTAGCAAATTTTTGCTTGAATTTACTAAAATTTGCTATTTGAGTTTATAATAACTTGCAAATATTTGCTTGAATTTAATATAATTTTTTACTTTTTCCTAAAAACATGAGTAGTAAATTTAATTTAGCAATCTTTTTCTAAAATCACACCGTGATTGAGCAAAGTTTTGCTGATTTGCTTTTACGCAAAACATTTGCTTGATTCAAGCAAAATAATTATCTCCGTGTAACTTTTCACAGCTTGATTCAATTTATCATATATATTTTTAAAGGTTAAAGCTACATACTTAGAAAAAGTTATAAGTAATTATCTTTGTTGTTTGGTCTGAAGAGGAAAAATAATTGTTGCAATCAAAAGCAGTGTTGCCCTGTTACTTCAAATATTGCTATGACAATGTGTGTGAGCTACTGTTTAATAAGGGATTTGCTCTCGAATTATTTTTTATTCTAAGAGCACATTATAAGTATGTATGTTTGTTTCCTTGGGAACAACAAACCAAGTGACTTCGAAAGCATGTATGTGAGGGAAAATTTATTCCATTTTGTAATGTATGTATGTACGAATATGTTAGGGTGGGTCGATATGATGAAATTAAGTTTTTACATGGATTTTTTAGTTGGAGTTTTTTATTTTATTATTTCAATATTTTTCACTGAAGCAACGCTCATAATATTTTGTTTATATTAGCATACGAGCAAGCAATGCTCGTTTTTTGAAAACTGATGGCATAAACTGATGCTTCGACTAAAAAAACCCTTCCATGCAAATTTTGAATAAAATCGATAGGTCGAAAAAGAAGTTACAGCACATTAAAATTTAAAAAATGGCATTTTCAATATTGGCAATTTTGTAGTGTGCTCTCATTATACACACTGCCGACCCTAAGTTTCGTTGTTATAAACAGCAACATATTGAGTGACTAATAAGTTAGCACTGCATTATCGGCGTGTGCTGCACTCAGTGCATGCGAATATTTTCATTACTCACTCAATATTGTTGACTGTTGACCGTGCCAAATTATCATTCGTCAAACCAAAAATATGTAATTTGAATCCTTTCGATGATTCAAATTCAATATGCAAGAACGAAACGCAACATAGGTTATAAGTATATTAACTAACTAAAGAAGTATGACCATAGATTAAGACTACTAAGTAAGTTTTGTAAAAATGTTATAAAAGAGCCGAGATGGCCAACAATAAATCAGACTTTAATTAACTACACAAGCTGGCAAATCTCTGCCTTGTTCAGTTTATTTTAAACGTCTCTGTTTGCCTTGGACATAGTTCAAGTCGGCAAACACTGCAGTCTATAGCGAAGGCAAACTCTGCCGCTATAACAAAATAAAACGATCCTTAAATAAATTATAACACTAGGGACTCAGTAGATGCGCACTCTCTTCGAAGCGCATAGTGCATCTAGTGCATCTCTGCCAGCCAAGACACTTTTGGACTTGATGCTAGCGGAGCGCATGGATTTGATCGCCGCTTGACTGTCAACGAAAATGTTGATGTAAGAGTGTTATGTGTCCATGCTGAGAGCTATCTCAGCAGCCTTCCTTATGGCAAATATTTCCGGCTGGAAGATACTGCAGTGGTTCGGCAGTTTATATGGCTGCCTTATATAAGGCTCTGCGCAATACACCGCCGCACCTACGCAGCATTTTGGAGCCGTCTGTAAATATGTTGACCGCCTGCTGTGCTTGTTCTATACCTTTGCACCAGTCATTTGGTCTCAGAAGAGTTCGTGCTTTGGAATTGACTATCGTGCGAGGCACCATGTAGTCCGTGCTACTAAATAGATCCTTTCCGATTGTACAATGCCCAAAATTTTGAATGTGCATGTTGCCTGCCGCCGTAAGGCGTTGTGCCGTTTTTCCGGCTATTAGTTTTGCGTGTATGTCCAGGGGCTCGATACTTAGAATGGTTTCGAGCGCTTTAGTTGGAGTTGACTTCAGTGTCCCCGTGATGCATAGCGCTGCCTGCCGCTGAGTTTTCTCCAAGTGCCTGAGGTTTGTTGATTTGTTCACAGCCGGCCACCACACTATAATTCCATAGAGTAGAATAGGACGCACTACCGTTACATAGATCCAGTGTATCAGAAAGGGTGAGAGACCCCAGGTACTGCCTAGCATCTTCTTGGATGTGTATAGCGCAATGGTGGATTTCTTCACCCTTTCTTCCACGTTGGTTTTCCATGACAGCTTGCTGTCCAGGACGACTCCTAGATATTTTGTGTGAGTTTTCGGTATGAGACGTATATCGTTCAATTTCGGTGGTATCCACTGTGGTATCTTGTACCTTTTCGTAAACAGAACCAGATCCGTTTTCTCTACGTTAATACTAAGACCGACTGAATTTGACCATCTAAGTACATCTTTGAGTGTGCTCTCCATTATGGAGCTTACTGTTGATAGACATTTCCCTACTATAATTATGCTTATGTCGTCTGCATAGGCAGTTATCCTCGGGGCTCTACCTGCGAACTTTTCGAGTAGTTCATTACGTACAAGATTCCATAGTAGTGGCGAGAGGACCCCTCCATGGGGTGTCCCACTAAGAGCTTCCCTTACCATGGATTTAGTGCCCCACTCAGCCCGCACCTTTATGCAGCTTAGCAACTTATCTAACCATAGGTTTATTGCTGGTCGTGCCTCTATTGCACGTAATCCACTACGGATTGCGGTGGTTGATACATTGTTGAATGCACCTGAGATGTCTAGAAACGCCCCGAGTGCGTATTCCCACATCTTTATATAAATAGGCGTAGGAAAAACAGTTCGGTACCATTTTCTCCCATGTTTTTCAACCAATTTGGATAATTTTTCTTACAAACGTATAAGAATAGAGTAATGTAAAGGGCACAAAATACTTTTTGTGACCTTTGACTTGAAATATGAGCGTTCAAAAAAGAATTACTTAAATAAAAGCTAAGCTATACGAGATGAAAGAGCACGGTGCACATTGGTTGAGGTTCATAGAACGAGCGGCTAAAAATAGAAGAAGTTGTCGAAGGACAATGAAACTTGGCACATAGGCATTTTTTGTTTGAATCAAGAAAAAAATGGAAAAATCAAAATGATCCGCCCACTTTTACGCCCACCTCCCATACAACTTGTATTGAAAAAGTGGCATAACTCCCTTGATTTTTAATGCATCAACTCAATTTTCACAAAAAAAAATATTGTAATTGTAGAATGGGCTCCTGAAAATATATACCTTATCCGACCACTTTTACGCCCACCTCCCATAAAAAAAACAAATAGAAAAAACATGAATAAGTAATTTAAGCATAGTCTTTTAATAATTTTTTAACATCATTATTGCACTTCAAAAAAGAAATATATAACAATTACCACTATTGACTACTATGCATATTACATTATGTAATAATTTTAAACAGTAAAGAATTAGGGCAACAACAACAAACATGAACGAAAATTCATGATTTGTTACTTTATCACTTTATAGTTTTAACTGTTGTTTTTTTTTTTGGAAAGGAGCAGGTACGAGCAGCTGAATTTTTTTTTAACTTTTAGCTGAGACTTCAAGCTGTAGTTTGACATCTTTCGTTTAACAGCGCTCCACAGCGCTTAAAAGATGCAGTCCACTGAAGTTGATGAACATTGAAATTTTGATGTTGTTTATATTTTGTTCTACGAAATTTTTTATATGGCACTTTTTCCCAACTTTTTTAATGCAAATCTCATCTATGACAATTGTCATTTACGAAAATATACAACAAAGCCAAATGATAAGTTTATTGTGATTGTACCAAAAGATTGAATATACAGTAAATTTGCATGCCATTTTAAACAAGCGAACATATATGAACTTCGAGCGTGTCTGCCCAAACAAATAATAAATATATCAGCCTAATATTACGGAATCATAATATTCAGATATCTAACAACAAAATACCAAAAAATTATCCAAATCGGCGAACATGAAAAAAATGAATTTCCGACACACTTCAACCTATGTGCGGTGTAAGAGGAAATTTGAGACATTGCTGAGATGTACAAAAAATATGGCAGACATTTCTCGTTATCTCTTACGGATACCCTACAATAAGCATTTTTTATACAACATGTGCGAATATATATTGGGATTGTAAAATTTCTTACAAATAGAACATTTTGAAAAATTTTCGTTATTTTGACATCAAAATTATGACAATATCTCGAAAACTCTAACTTTTCTCAGTACAACGTATTTTTGTATAAAAAGTCATTGGTTGAGAAACATAATGGTATACGAAAGCTTTTTTTGGTAATATTTTTCACAGATAGTATATTAAAAAATTTCCCGTTATTATGACATAAAAATTGTTGCGTTATCTCGAAAACTGGAGCTTTTCTCAGTACAACGATTTTTTTTATGAATAGTCGTTGGTTAGCACTGAGCGGCAAACTGAAAATAGAAATAGATTCGTTTTTTAACCCTTTTCTACGCTCATCTAAACGAAAGCGCTTTCATATCACTGTGTTGGTCGAAGGTCATAGTGAAATGGTCGAATTTTGACCACTGGCGATTTCTAGTATTTAAAAATAAATAAAAAAGTAAGGTGAAGTAGGGAGCTGTAACTTCGTTTTCGACCGATCGATATCATTCAAAATTTACATGTTTTTTAAAACTGCATTTTGATATTAGTTAAAAAAAATCGAAAAGAGGTACTGCAGTTTGGAAGGGTCAACATTTTGAAAAAATCCCAAAAAAAAAAAATCAAAATGGTGGAATTCAGGGATCAACAGAAACAAATACCTGCACAGAATTCTGTATTTGTTCTCAAATAAAAATAAATTCCATTTAAAAATTAATTTCATCAAATCGACCCACCCTAATGTATGTATGTATTATATACATTTGTACTTGAAAGCTGCTGTGTTTGTGATGAAATATGCAAAAATAAATTTTCTATCATTTATTCTATGGCTGGAGGATTAAATCTAATTTTATTTTATTTCCTATCGCTCTAGTGTAGCCTCTGCTGCCTCTCGTGCGTTTGTTTTTATTTATTTTATTTTTTTTATGTTACATTAGTGCACTTATGTTTGAAAAAAAAAATAAATAAAAATAGTACAAATTAGGAAATATACGAGTTAAGAAGTACAAATTAGGAAATCTACGAGTTAAGAAGCATTGCATGGTGAGGAAATAAAAAGTAGTAAAAAAAAAATTAAATTACCGCGCCATGCCACGCCACTGTTGAGTACCCATGGTAACACTTTTATGGTTAAAATAATTTACATGAGCTTATGTTGCACACAATTTATCAGTAATTGCATTATATTTGTGGCAAGTTTTGAATGTATATGTATTAAAGCGCCTCACGAGAAAAATTTGTTCGAGTCGGTTCCTCAAAATAATCCTTGGCCTATGTTATGATGATTCTAAAAATATTTAATTCCTGATTTCTTAACGCAGGTCCTTCGACTGTCAGGATAGAAGTTCTTGCATGGATGGTAGATTCAAGTTTGCAGACATCTATTGTGTTCAGTGCAGTAAGTTCTACATGGATTTCAGAATTCTTAAATTTTAAAGTTATCGACGAGTTTTTGTTGAAATTTTCCATATCTATGCTTCCCTATCTATGATGAATTATTGAGAAATTATTTGTGGGTAATTAAAAATTTTAATATGCTAGAGAGCAAATGCTTTCCTAAGCAAAGTATTCTGAACTCTTTAAGCTTAGTATGCTGTAGAAGCGAAACGAAATCTTCCGTAAGAAATGCATTGCGTTTTTGACAGCGAAAAGGTAGCGTAATTTTTTTTCGTTGGTTAGTACGCTGTTGAGCCAAAAATTTTGTTCAATGCAGCCAAGTTCACAACCATGATTGGAGAGTTAAAATGTCAAAATTTTGCTTTCAACAATAATGTTCAACTAAAGGCCCAATCAAAATAGACGTTTTGCTCCGTAACGAGTAAAAAGTAAGTGTTCGGTTAGATGCATTTTAATGCTGTTACCCAAAATGAGCAAACGTAACTGAACGAAACTAAACGAAACAGTTTGACAAGACGTATTATTCCGTAAAAACCGAACTGCTAGCGTAGCAACTCGTCAACAACAGCTGTGCAGAGTGCGTTTTTATTTTATTGTCATCAATTTGTTTCAATTTCGCCATTATTTCACTCATTTTTCACAAAGCTTTATTAAAAATTACAAAATGCACAATATAAATAAATAAATAATACTCTATTGCCTACTGATCAGATGTGTCAGACGAGTTGAGCAAATCGTTTCATTTTGGGTTTAATCCGTAAACATCCGTAACGAGTGCAGACTTTCGTCAAAATGCTATCGTCTCGTTTCGTCTATTTTGGTTGGGCCTTAACACATTTAACAAATACGTTATGGTAGGTGTGTGTTAGTGTTGAGTCTGCACCAAAATTTCGAGTGTAGAATTAAATGCCTTAAAATTTTCGTTCCTACAGCATACTAAGCTTTAACCATGTATCGCTCACCTGTTGCTGAGTTACGGCATAACTAACTCTGGCTGTTTTCCATCCACATAATAAACAATCAGCTATAAGAATATAATTGATTAAAGCTAAGAAAAATGTTGGTTTTAAGTAAATTCAAGATTATTTTTACCATTTTAAATTTTTTTTTTATTAAAAGAATTGATTTGTTACATATGATTTTTTGTTCGTCACACATGTATTGCGAAAATGCGAATTTTCAAAAATTCAGCACTGAAGGTGACAAAAGAATTTGTTCAAGAAACCGAAATATTTCTATAAATATTAAAAATGAAACAAAAACCCGGAAAAAAGCCATTGACATCGCTGAGGCTCGAACTCTCAACCTTACGACTATAAAGCAAGCGCCCGCCCTTGTGCTCTGAGCTACAGAACTCACAAAGAAATATATTCTAAATAGCAATAAATCAAACTACTTGCTTATAAAATAAAGTAAAATAAAATGGAGAACGGATTTCTGCAATATAAAAACATTTCATTTTAGAGCAGAAAACACAAAATCAATTTTTGTTTAACACTCTGTAAATCAAGAGTTTATAGAAGTAAATATGTATGCTAAAAAAAAGGAAGACTGGCATATAGTCCACTAAATAGACTGAGCAAAAAGTACACAGAATGCGTGAAAATAGCGGCGAAAAAAATCCAAAACGTGAAATTTTTATTACCCAATATTCCACTAATATACCATTCTTTTTATAATACTCGTATATTCAAATCAATAATAATTAAAAACGAAGAAAATTCTTCATATTTTTTTCGGGGATTTTTCGGGAATTTTTTCTAGGTATTCTTTTTGTTTGGCCGGAGACCAGTTCGAATTGGTATGAATCATCGAAATCGGTCCAGAAGTTCTTGAGTTATAAGCGTAGTAACTAACGCCACTCTCTTTCATATATGGAGATGTTTTATGTTTTAAATTTTTATTTTTGATTTCCGCCATTTTTTGATATCTTTGATATCATCGAAAAACCCTCCCTCCTAAATTTTGGGATTTTTTTGATCATCCGTTCCAAAGATTTTCACAAAAGCCGCTCTTTTTGTGGTTTTTTGCCTGCAACTTTTTTAAAACTCATTTAAATGAAAATTATCATTTAACATAAAAGTTAAGTTTTTCAATTTAATTTTCTAAAAGAAATTCTAAAATTTTTTTTTAATTGTATTAATATGTAATTTTCGATTTTTAAAATTTAGATTGCATTTTCCAAAGTGATTGCATATTTTGAGTTTCTTCAGCAAACTACTACTAATTCCACAATTTTTAAGACCGGTCTGGTCGTGGGCCTTCGATAACTACTATTTTTTTTTTTTTTGAAAAGTAAAAAAACATTTTTCCGATTTGGCGTGTAATGCCCCATATATAGATTAGTATGTATTGTTTCGTTTTTGCTCTAATTTTTTTTTTTTTTTTTTAAATCAATCTTATGCAAAAACATGATAAGCCACATTTTTTTTTTTAAATTACTAGTTTCTACTATCTTTTCTTCGTTAATTTTTGAACATGTTTTAGAAGGCTTCCATAACCAAAAATTACAAGTATTAAAAGTACGATTATATGGAAAGTCTATTTTATACATTATTTTAAAAATTCAAAATTTCAAAATTTTTATTTTTATTTTTTATTATTAATAATAATATAGATATAAAAATTTCCCAAATAAGAAATGTGCGCCCCTTTCTTAGCTTTCGAATGATGTTCACTAAACCTTAGTCATATTAGGGGTATTCAGAATTCTGTTCACTTGCCACTGCAGTTGAGGACATGAGGACTTGTGCGTTTAGGTTTTCGTGAACACACCACCATCACTATTGCTAAAGCTGTCAAATTTTTCAATGCACACAGGTGCACAACTGCTCAAGCCCTCAAGTTTAAGGCAATAGTAGAAAAGCACTTGTGCAGGTTTTTGACGTACGTGTATTTTGTTTTTGTAAAGTGCACAAGTTCTCAACTGCACTGGCAAGTGCACTAAATCGTGAATTCCCCTATTTTTTTTGATTGCGAAAAAAAAGACTTCCAATAGATTACATTTATTTATAATTTGGATTTATATGTAATCTGAATCTATTTTGTTTATTTTTTTGTTCATAAAAAAGCGAAAAAAAATTTCTTTATACTGGCAGAATATGAGAGTGGAGAGTTGAATACTTACGGAGGAATGAATTTTTCACGTCGAATAGATTGCAACAGCGGTTTTTGAATTCAGAACACTTTGTTTTTGACAACAAAATAGACAATGAAATATACAATGAACTGACAAATTTAGACAAGTAAATAAGTTTAGTCAAGCTCGCTGCGGTACGCTTCACACGTGTAAGTTGCGAGTGAAAATTCATTGCTCCGTAAGTAATCATTTCTGTACTCTCAAATTATACCAAATTACTCTCAAATTAAAAAAATAAAATAAATAAAAAAAATAAAAAAAACAATTCAAAAAAATAAAAAAAAATAAAAAAAGAAAAAAATAAAAAAAAATAAAAAAATAAAAAAATAAAAAAAAATAAAAAAAATAAAAAAAAAATTAAAAAAAATAAACAAAAATTAAACAAAAATAAAAAAAATAAAAAAAAATAAAAAAATAAAAAAAAAAATTTAAAAAAATAAAAAACTAAAAAAATAAAAAAATAAAAAAATATATTCAAAATAAAAAAAGAAACCAACCAACTTGAGAACCTCCTCCTTTTTGAAGTCAGTTAAAAATAATTAGGTCCAAATAAAAAAAAATCAATTTTGTTGGAAATCTCTATTTTTCGCAATAAAAAAGTAATATAATTAAGTTCTAGTGAATATCATGCATATTTCTTGTTTGGGAAAAATGTTTCTATCTTCGTCTGTTATTGCAAAAAATTTTTCGAAAATTCCTTGTTTTATATTGAAATAAAAAAAATACGTATTATATCTTTTTGACTAATGAACCATAAAAATAGTTTTGGGGAAAAAAATTTGGTGGCAAATATTGTATCCCTGTACAAGTATTCCCTGATATACTTACATAACTATTTATTCAAAATCTGAAAGTTTTCAAAAAAAAATTGGCTTGCACAAAAAAATTTACCAAAACAATAATTTACCATTTTACCAAGTCAAAAAGTTTCCACCAAAAACGGCAATAATTTACCAAACTGGCAACCGTGGATGAGGCTCGAGCAAGGCGAAATGTGAGACACATACAGTGGCTCACAGCTTATTTTATGCAGTGCATACTTTCAACTTTAGGGCTTTATAGCAACAAAACTAACAGGAATACAAAAGATAATAAGGCATCAGTTAAAAGAGCGCGAATTCTAGTTTAATAAAGGATCTTAATTTATTGTGAAAATATATATATTTAGTGATTTAAGAAATAAGAGAACAGAAAATACTGCTTATTTTCATCTCGCAGCTTATTCTATGCAGTCACTTCTCTCTGTTACGGTATTCTAATACTGCGCTGTCTAACGGTACTTTTGTTAGCTTAGCCTTCGTTCTATTTCTATAATAGCTTTGTGTTAGCTTTTCAGTCTGATTTTTTTTGCCTTAAGTGTTTTCTATGATTTTTTTTTTAAATGAGGGCGCGCACCACGCTAGAACAACGAACATTTGTTATACACCATTTTCTACAGTGCAAAAGATCATCGAGCGCTTCGTCCATGAGAATTGATTACACAATAAGGGCAAAACAGCACTAAATAAAATTTTTAATGCAACCGTAGAGCGACATATTGTACGGAAGATAAGGGCTAACCCGATACACTCAGCTCCGAAACTGGCTTCTGAAGTAGACATGGGTGACGCTGCGTTGCGTTGCGCTATTGAGTTGAAGCACTTAAATGCGTTACTGCGCTGATTCACTTGTTTTTCACTATGCAACGCAATAGCACAGTAATACAAATGGCAGACTTAAAGACGAATTAGAAAATATTTTGCCAATATGTTTCACAATATGCTAAACGTGTTTGATTTGAAATGTTCAAGCAAAAATCTTGCTGCTTTATGTAAAGCAGCTCTGCTGTTTGTTTCTGCGTTAAAGCTGAATATTGTGTTGATTGTTAAAAAATAATGCACTTACGCTAAACTGCAAAACCTAGAATGGAATACAGTTTGATTGCATGCTTGTAGTATAAAATTTGTTCATATTTGGTGAATGCTAAAAATATGGTATTTGTTTAGTAACATTTCATTTTAATTCATAACTTATTGTACTAGTAATTTTAAATACATTTATGAGCAATATGAGTTCTGTTAATCAGAAACATTTTCTCAGAATTTTTTACTCCATTCCATTTATTTTTCCTAAGGGCCATTTTGTTCACTAAGGGCATAAATATGATTTAATTCGAAGATAACTATCTCTAGGTTAATTTTATACCAAGCGTATAAATCGGGAGATAAAAAAGTGGTTTTGTTCACATTTTATCCCGGCTTTATGCTTAGAGCATAAACTCGCTCTTAGTTTATATCGATTTCCATTGGAATGTTAGAGTGTTGCTCATTAATTAAAAAATGTGTGGGGATTTTTGGTTTATTTTTGCGAATTTAAGGGGTGGAGTGAACACTAGGTAAAAATGGATCGCTGATTTTGCATCTGATGTCAGAATTTCAAAATTCTAAAATTTTTCTACACAGAGCTGCCAACTAAACATTTTTTTAAGAATTTTAAACATGAAGAAACAGTATTAGAGGTTACTTCTTTCGAATCTGGTGTCAAAATTCAAGATGGCGGATAGAGTTGCCACCTAATTTCTTGTTTATTTATGCGAATTCAACGCTGGGAGAAACACTAGGTAAAATTGGGTCGCTGATTCCGAATCCGTTGTCAGAATTTCAAAACTCGAAAATTTTTCTATACATATGGTTGAATCCGAATCCGTTGTCAAAAATTTTAAATTCAAGATGGTGGATAGAGTTGCCACCTTAATTTTTTAAATTTTTACGAATTCGGGGCTGCCAAAAAAAATGGTATACCAAAAATGGTTCGCTGAATACGAATCCATGGTCAGAATTTTAAAATTATAAAGTTTTGAAATAATAGGGCTGCCACCTAATAATATGTATTTTTAAGAATTTTAAACATTATTTAACAGTGTTAGGGAGTCACTGATTTCGGATCTGAAGTCAGAATTTTAAAATTAAAAATTGTGGATAGGGTTGTCACCTTAATTTTTTGTATTTTTATGAATTCGGGGCTGGCAAAAAAATAGTATGCCAAAAATGGGTCGCTGAATTCGAATCCGTGGTAAAATTTTAAAATTATAAAATTTTGAAGTAATAGGGTTGCTTTTACTTTTGAAAATACATATTATTAGGTGGCAACCCTATTATTATAAAATTTTATCATTTTCAAATTCTGACCACGGATTCGGATTCAGCGACCTATTTTAAACCTTAAGTTCGCACCAGCCCCGAATTCGTAAAAATAAAAAATTAAGGTGGCAACCCTATCCACCATCTCAAATTTTAAAATTCTGACTTCAGATTCGAAATCAGTGACTCCCTAACACTGTAAAATGATGTTTAAAATTCTTAAAAATACATATTATTAAGTGGCCGCCCTATTATTTCAAAACTTTATCATTTTGAAATTCTGGCCATGGATTCGATTCAGCGACCCATTTTTGGTATACCTTTTTTTGGCAGCCCCGAATTCGTAAAAATTTAAAAAATTAAGGTGGCAACCCTATCCACCATCTTGAATTTAAAATTTTTGACAACGGATTCGGATTCAGCGACCCATTTTTACCCTTTAGTTCGCGCCAGGACCGAATTCGTAAAAATAAAAAATTAAGGTGGCAACCTTATCCAACATCTTGAATTTTAAAATTCTGACACCAGATTCGAAATCAGTAACCCCCAATACTGTTTCCCCATGTTTAAAATTCTGAAAATAAAACATTTTTAGGTGGCAACCCTAGGTGTAGAAATTTTTTTTACCGTGTATGTCGCAAAGATGGTTTAATGAATTGCAGCACGCGTGCGACCGCGGCCTTCGTCAATCAAAAACGATAGACGAAGTTATTCTCGTCCCACTTGTCCAATCCAATGCGTTCCTGCATTTTATATTGCCTGCGTTCGGCCCACAAAGTCACTTCCACTTCATCATCATCGTCGCTCCAGTTCTCCCAAAAGTGCACCAAAAGATCCATTTTGTTATACTTTATTTTTTTTAAAAACTTTTTGTCAAACCTCTTCTTTCAGAATTTAATTAAAAATTAAAAGTCTGTTTACATATTTTGACACCAAGTAAATAAATTATATTAAAATGAGAGAGATGAGAGCGAATTAAAAATCTTAACTCACCAATTTTCACGAGTTAAATATTTCTGGGGCTAAGCTATCTCGCCACCATTTTTATCTCCAGCTTAAAGAGTTAAATGCTTAACTCACTGTGAACAAATGAAAAACTGGAAAAATCATGGAATTAACTCGGGGATAAATTTATCTCTCTGTGAACAAAATGGCCCTAAGTGAAGTTAACTTGCGCTTGACATAACTTGCTACTTCACCACAAAACTTACCGCATTCAGCAAATTGACCACGTAAAGGAACGTGCTATTCTATTCAAAACAGCCTGCGCTGATCAGCAACATGTACATTAGACCGTATCGCAAAAAAAAAGTTCGCCGTACACCTTCTATTCTGAAGCATTTATGCAAGTTAATTTCGAAAAATTTTTTTTTTTTTTTTTGACCGAACGTAGGGGTCGCGCATTTACATTTTTGTTTATAACTTCGTCATTTAACATCAGATTTTAAAGTATGTTATATCAAAGTTTTTGTCTCGAGGAGACCAATATTATTGTTTCAAAGGTCATTGACCTCAGACCCCCCGTTCTAGTACTTACTCACCAGATCTCAGTTCCTACCATGCTAACATGCCACCCTGATTTCAGAAAAAAAAAGCTCGCAAAAAATGTGTAAACTTTTGTGAAGGAAGTATATCGATTGTTTCAGTGCAAATATTTTTAAAAATTTTTTTAATTTTCTTTAACGAAATTAGGTTATTTTTACACTAGAGTATATCTTAAAGGGCTTAGAGCTACCTTGAATTGCAATTTAAAAACACTCCTAGCCACAACATCTCTGAAATAGATCAACTGGTGCTACCAAAATCACAAAATACAGTGATGCCATTCTTTATGTTATAATCCATTGCAAAATCCAATGGTAAATTTCTACTTTCTTTGTACAGCTTATCCATGCCATTCTCAAAACACCGAGCGTTTTGTCCATGTAGTACATGAATCTGCTATGGCCGTCACCGATGAACAACGTATGGGCCACATTTTAGCTAAACTCGAGAGCCGTCAGAAATACAGCCAACTTGAATCACGTCGAAATTTGATGGATTGAAATTTTATGGATTAAATGGATCCAATGGTTTCTGAATTCAATAAAGTTTTATTTCATTTGTTAATTTTTGATTATGAATAGCCTTTTGTCTTAAAATTGCAATTCAAGGTAGCTCTAAGCCCTTTATGATATACTCTAGTGTAAAAATAACCTAATTTCGTCAAAGAAAATTAAAAAAATTTTTAAAAATATTTGCACTGAAACAATCGATATACTTCCTTCACAAAAGTTTACACATTTTTTGCGAGCTTTTTTTTTCTGAAATCAGGGTGGCATGTTAGCATGGTAGGAACTGAGATCTGGTGAGTAAGTACTAGAACGGGGGGTCTGAGGTCAATGACCTTTGAAACAATAATATTGGTCTCCTCGAGACAAAAACTTTGATATAACATACTTTAAAATCTGACGTCAAATGACGAAGTTATAAACAAAAATGTAAATGCGCGACCCCTACGTTCGGTCAAAAAAAAAAAAATTTTTTTTTTCGAAAACAACAGACAAAAATGCTTCATATTCGAAGGTTTACGGCGAACTTTTTTTTTCCCCCCTATAACGTGATACGCTCTAATGTACATATAGATATTATATTATTTTAAACTACGTCATGGCGCAATAGGGTTAACGCATTACGCTGATACAGCAAACTGCGCTTGGGTTGATGTATCAGCGAAGCATTTTTTGCTGCGTTACCCATGTCTATTCTGAAGTACAGGGTTGCCCATATTCGACGGACCCATCTGGCAACGCCATAACTTTTGACAGAGATGTCAGATCGCTTAATGACATACCGCGTTTGAAGCGTCAGTCCAAGCAGATTTTTACCATGGATTAATACACGCCACGCGAGCGCTCTGAAAGAGTCTTCGAAATGGCCGAAGATGACGAGGAATTTTGGAACAAAATTATCATGTCCGATGAAGCCCATTTCACATTGAATGGGACCGTAAATAAGCAAAATTGCCGTATTTACGCCACTGAAAATCCTCAGGATATTCAAGAAGTGCCTTTTCATGACGAAAAAGTCACAGTTTGGTGCGGCGTTAGTGCGAAAACGGTCATTGGGCCGTTTTTCTTCCAAAATGAAAATGGCCATGCTGTTACCATCAACCAGGAGCGTTATCGCGACATGATGACCAATTTTGTGATGCCAATTATTCGTCGAAAGCGTATGAGGCAGTTCTGGTTTCAACAAGACGGCGCTCCACTGCACACAAGTCGCATAACAATCGATTTTCTGAAGAATTTGTTTCCGGGCCGTTTGATGTCGAAAAGTGGTGATTTGGACTGGCCGCCGCGTTTGCCCGATTTGACGCCGCCTGACTTCTTCTTGTGGGGATATTTGAAGTCAAAGGTTTACGTTAATAAGCCAAGGACCGTAGAAGAGCTCAAGGACAATATTCGTGAAGAAATAGCCGCTATTCCGGCCGAAATGTTGGCGAAAACGATGGAAAATGCTGCAAAAAGGCACAATACGCCATCAACGCCAGAGGCGGCCATTTGAGAGATATCATATTCAAAAATTGATGTAAACAAATCTACTTGGAACAAATTAAATTATTAAGATTGCCAACCGCCAAATTTTTATTTTTTTCTTTGATTTTTTTAAAAAAAAACATGGGTCCGTCGAATATGGGCAACCCTGTACAAGCTGACCTGAGCAAACAGTGTAGTGTGGAAACTATTCGCCTTGTTTTGTGCAAACAGAACTTTCATGGCCGAGCAGCACGAAACAAGCCGTTTATCAGCCCCAAAAGCAGATTATGTAGACTCAACTACGCCAAAGAACATGTGTCCAAGGCCCCAGAGTACTGGAACTCGGTTATTTTTGCAGAAGAATCGAAATCCAATTTATTCGGTTCGGATGGTATGTGCTTTGTGTGGCGAAAACCGAATACCGAGCTCAACAAAGAAAAATTAAAGCCAATAGTGAAACATGGCGGTGGCAGTGTCATAGTTTGGGACTGTATGTCGGCTGCTGGTACTGAGAAGTTGGCGTTTTTTAAAACGACAATGGAGAAATTTAAGTACCTACAGATCCTGAAGAACAATTTGTTGCAGAGTGCAGAGGCTTTGAGTATAAAATCAAATTTCCGATTTACCAGGATAAGGATCCAAAGCACAAAGCGGGTTTCGTGCAAACCTGGCTAATATACAACTGCCCCCATTTGATGACGCCGCCAGCACAGTCGTGAGACCTTAATGTTATTGAAAATTTGTGGTCTATATTGGAAAATAACAGCAAGAAACATAAAATTTTAAACAAAAACGACTTGAAAGAGACATTGAAAATGGAGTGGGCGTATATTTCGCCTACTGTCACTCAAAAACTGGTCGCATCAATGCCAAACCACCTTAAATATGTTGTGGACAAAGAGAGCTATCATACCAAATATTAAAAGCATCAAATATCATTAATTAAGGGGAGGTTCTAGTATTAGAAACCTAACGTCATTTCAGGATTTTTTTTTTGAGCGAATGTAGTACATTTTTTTTTAAAAAAAAATTTTGTAACATTTATTAGTGTATATTTCAAGAACATTATGCAATTTTTTTTTATGAAAAATAATTCAAAATGGCGGCTGAAGAGACCTTCTCACTGATCATGTGCGCTGTACACTCTACAGCCCTGCCAAGTGGTCTGAAACGAAAAAACTAAAAAAACTATTAACCTGGATGAAATTCGGGGGGCATTGTAGATTTCCGATTTTAATAAAACCCTTTTTTAAAAAAAATGACAGCCCTTTAAAAAAACCCCGTTTTTCCTCCTTTTTCTTTTGCTTTAACGTTAAAAAAATAATGATAATACATTTTTTTTGAAAAAAACTGAAGGCCCCTAAATTGAATGAGCTTTAATTTGAGCCATCAAACATCGAAATCGTTCAAGTCGTTGAAACGGAATCGTATACAGAGCGGAAAAAAAGGTGTGTCGAATAAAACACTTATACCTGTTTTTCGGCCGTCGCACTCTCTCGTCTAATACGCTTTGAATCATTAAATAAATTATTTAGGGAAATATCCTTTTGACTACATATTTTCAAGATCCTAAGGCAGAAAATAAAGCAAAAAACAAAAACAAACATTTTCCGTTGACTTCTACTAGAAACTCCCCTTAATAAGAAAAATTTAAAAATAACAAGTGACTGCATAAAATAAGCTGCGAGATGTGAAGACTGCATAAAATAAGCTGCGAGATGTGAAATTAAGCATTATTTTCTGTTTTCTTAATTTTAAGCCAACTAACTATTAATTTTAACAATAAATTAAGTTTATTCAATAAATTAATTATAAATAATTAATTAATTAGTTAAATAAACTAAACTTTTTGTTCTGTTCAATTATACCATATTCTTTTTTCTTTTCCTGTTAGTTTCATTGTTATAAAACCCTAAAGTTGAAAGTGTATGCACTGTATAAAATAAGCTGTGAGCCACTGTATAAATGCAGAGCGGCTCTTTAAAGCAGCGATGCCCAGCGCCTAACTCTTTCCACTCTTTTATTAGAACAACTTCAATCTTTTCATGATTGTTGTAATTCGCCGAATTCGGTTTGCAATTTCAGCTTCGCTTCTTAACCCATTAATGACAATGGGTATGATATATCATACGCGATAAAAGCATTTTTTAAAAATTCCTCAAAAATCCTCAGCCACCTGCAAAGCTTTTGTTTGCAACAGTAAGAGAAGGCCAAAAGTATGGTTTTTCCAAAAAAACTTATAAAATTGACATTAAAAGCTTTTTTGTGTACTTTTTTGCGCCAATTCGTGTAGTATTTAAAAAAGGTGAGCCACTCAGGTGAGTTATTTTGTAACCTCAAGAAAAAAGAAAATATAATTAAAAAAGTGAATTAGGTTATATATTATTATTATTATAATTTTTTTTTTAATTTTTTTTAGATTTTTTTTTTTATTTCTCTACTTACACACCCAAATCCTTTAGATTCTTTATTAACACTTCCGAGTTTTCCATCTAATATTAATACAAGCTTTTGCTGTAAATTACAAAAGCTAAACTCAACGGGTTCTGGTAGTGAGCATTAATGGGTTAATGGCCCAAAATACACTGTAGTGCTCAGTCTGCGTGAAAGCGGGTTTCTTAGGCAAGGGAGGTGAGGCAGCTGACGTGAGGTGTGCGAAATTTCATTCACAGAAAAAGTTGTAGTGACGACCCTACGGGGAAAGCAGAGTCAACTGCCCTTAAAAGACTGGTCCCGTGACAGCTCAAATGGACAGTTATCACAAGATAGGTCTGATATAATTCGTCACGAAACAGGTTTTTGTGCCTGTTACGGGACAGACTTCATTTTATTCAGCACGGGACCAATTTTGAATGATAAAAGCGGGGGCAGATCTATTAAAACTCGAAGCTGTATTCGTATTGTGTAAAATTCAAAGTTGAAAAAAAAATTTGCATATGCCACAGAATAATTATTTAACAAAGTTTTGGGCAAAATCGACCGATTGTTTAATTTTTTTGATTTCATTACTTTTTCTCCTCCTTTAGTATTTGAATGTCATACAAATTTTAATAAATTTTATTCAGTCCCAGAAAAGTGAGTTTTAGAGTTAAAGATAAAGTTCAAGGAAATTTTGGAAATTCTCAATGCAAGTTTGCTCATCCACAGTGAATATTCATGAGGATAAAAAACAATTTTATGCCATTATCTGCTATCTGAAAAATGTAAAAACAACAGAAAGTAGAAAATAAACCACATGCAGAAGATACAAATATCCTATAAAACTTCCAGCAACAAAGCGCAGTCGTAACCACCTCCTACACGCAGAGGCAATGTAATGCTTCTGTTCATTTAAACAAAAAATTTGATGTCCCCAGCAAAAAAGTGCTTCCAAAAGAAGGTAAACTGGAAGGGAAAGTCTTGAATTCCATCCCTTCCACTTTCATACTCAGAAGGCATTCTTTTAACATATGCATGTCATGGGGAGGAATGCTTTCCTTAGTCTTCTCTAGAAGTGCTTTCAGAATTTTTTCAATGGAAGATTTCTTTGAGCCCTTAACTGAAAGGATTCTAGTAGGTGTTTTGAGGAGAACTTTAAGAAGGCATTCCATGCAATGAAATGGTTTTTGTGGGATATGAAAATGGAATGAAAATATCCTTTTTCCCGATTTTCTCGCGATTTTAGTGTTGGAAATCAGAAGTGCTTGGGTTTTGTTAGGGTTTAAAAAAATCCGCGTAAAACATCCCTTTTCCCGGCTTTCACGGCATGTTGGTGTTTGAAGTAGGAAGTGGTTGCGTTTTGTTGGAGGTTTGAAAAATCCCACGGAAAATGAAAAAATACATAAAAAAATAATTAAAATTAAATGCTATTTGAATGTCTTTGAAAAGTGGTTTATGAGAATGCTTATTGAAAGCACTTCTTGGTAAGGCTTAGAAGAAGCACAATGGGATCTAAAGAATGTCTTCTGGACATTCTTATAGAATGTCTTCTATAAGAATGCATGTCATATTTGTAACAAAAATTTTGCTGGGTCGTTGAACACAAGTTGTTAATTTTTAAGTTTATTAAAATATTCATTATATTTCATTGTTTTAAAAATATTTTTTTATATTTGAAGTCGTTGAACATAAGTTGCACTTACACATATATTAAATTAAAATTATATTTTACTAAAATGTAAGCTTTGTGTAATTTCATAAAAATATGGAAAGTTGTGGGTGGGATCTCAATAGGATAGGTCACAAATCTGTTTTTCTAGGCTGGCCACTGTGCAGGTCTAAGGTGATGCAGGAGTTGGAAATTGTCCCAACAATTGTAAAAGTGACCGGTCGGTTTCATATGTTGGTGGCAGAATTGGAACAGGTCCATATTCCTTGGGAACCTACTACATGGTAGGTTCTGAACCGGTTGCTTTTTCGTCAAAACAGGTCACCAATATACTCTTTTGGACCAGTTACTGGACCGGTTCAAGGTGATGCAACAGGTGGCAACTGACCCCTGTCAATGACAGCGCCATGTTAAAGTGACCGGTCGGTTTCATATGTTGGTGGCGGAATTGGGACCGGTGCCTATCCCTTGGAGACCTATCACGTGATAGGTTTAGAACCAGTTTTTTTCCCCGTAGGGCAGGAACTGACACGCATACATGCCTACACCAATACAATCAAACACAGTTCATGTACACAAAACAAAACTGGTTTCACGCAGACTAAGCAGTACAGTGTGTTTTTGAATAACTGCCCAGTTGGCAATGGCACGAGTTCGAAGTAGTACTAGCAGGCTTTCATATGGATTTCGAAGTGCTTCCACACTCATATCCAAGTAAACTTTCTTTTTTCTAAGCAACGAGAAAATTTTTTGGCCTTCCGCTCTTGCGACTCTAAAGAGGCCAGCTAGAAGCCATGTTTAAGAATGCACGTTAGTAAGAAAAGCTATATAAATATAATTTGAAATGAAAAACGACCAACAATTTCCAGATTTGAACCAACGTCCTGTCATGTGGCAGTCCGACTTCTTATCCACTCGCCCACCGCAGTTCTTAATCAAATTAAGCTTATTTTGTATCATTACAAATGAAAGTAAGCTTTCGGGAGCGCGGGTTCAAGACTCAGCTCGGACAAAAAAAAAATTATTGTATTTTTTTTAAATCTACATTTTTTACAAATTTTTCTGTTCATTTAAAATATATTTTGAATTTTTTTTAAAAATTTCTTTACACAAAAATATAAGAAAAGATTATGAATTTTTCCATATAATTGTGATATTTGAATTGTAATGTGTTAGATTTCGGAGACCTGGGTTCGAGACCCAACTTGGACAAAACAAATTTTTTTTGTTTTTTTTTATTTTTTTTATTTTTTTTTATATTGTTCTGATCATTTATATTTTTTTTTCTAGATTTTTTTCATATAAAATAGTATGAAGAGACTCAGAACCTTCAAAAGGTAGGCCTTACAGAAGCACTCATGCAGTGATCATGGAAGGTGTATTGACGCCAATAACAGTAGTGCTAGCATGCCTTCTTTTGCGGAGTACTTGCTTAATTGCCTGCTGGACAGTTCTTAATAAAATTAAGCTTATTTTGCATCATTACAAATGAAAGTAAGCTTTCGGGAGCGCGAGTTCAAGACTCAGCTCGGATAAACAAACATTTTTTTTATTTTTTTTAAATCTACCATTTTTTACAAATTTTTCTGCTCATTAAAAATTTTTTTTAATTTTTTTGTAAAATTTCTTCATACAAAAAAAATAAGAAAAGACTTGGAATTTTTACATATAATTATTTAAATGTAATAAGATATGTAATGTGTCAGATTTCGGTAACCTGGGTTCGAACCCAAATCGAACAAAAAAAAATTTTTGTTGTAATTTTTTTTTTAAATTGTTCTGATCATTTATAATCTTTTCTAAATTTTTTTCTAAATTTTTTCATATAAAATAATATGAAGATACTCAGAACCTTCAAAAGGTAAGCCTTACAGAAGCACTCATCAATGCAGTGATCATGGAAGGTGTATTGACGCCAATAATAGTAGTGCTAGCATGCCTTCTTTTGCGGAGCACTCGCTCATTGCCTGCTGGACAGTTCTTAATAAAATTAAGCTGATTTTGCGTCATTACAAATCAAAGCGCGGGACATTACAAATCAAATTAACCCGGGAGCGCGGGTTCAAGACTCAGCTCGGTCAAAAATAAATTTTATTTTTTTTTAAATCTACCAATTTTTTACAAATTTTCTGTTCATTTAAAATTTTTTTTAATTTTTTTGTAAAATTTCTTCATACAAAAATATAAGAAAAGACTTGGAATTTTTCCATATAATTATTTTAATGTAATATGATATGTAATGTGTTAGATTTCGGAGACCTGGGTTCGAACTCAACTCGGACAAAAAAAAATTTTTTAATTTTGTTTTGTTTTAAATTGTTCTGATCATTTATAAAATTTTCTATATTTTTGTTATTAAGTTTTTCATATAAAATAATATGACAAGACTCAGAACCCTTAAAAGGTATGCCTTACAGAAGCATACATCAATGCACTGATCATGGAAGGTGTGTTGACGCTAATAATAGCAGTGTTAGCAGGCCTTCTTTTGCGGAGCACTCGCTTAATTGCCTGCTGGGTGGCTGCTCACGCAGACTGAGCTCTGCAGTGTATTTTTGGCCAATGTTATTGTATTTGTTCTTTCGGTCGATAGCTGTTCTGCGTTTGCATGTTGTTGTTTTTGTTTTTTGGCACCATCAATCTCGGCTGTTTTGCACTGTTTCTGGCTAGACATTAACAGCATGCATCGTATTTTCTATATTTTTCGTTGTGCGAATACACATTGAGAAAAGTTATTGAATATTTGCAGGTGGGTACTTTTTTATATTGCATCAAAATAAATTATTTTTATAGGGCTTATTATACCCTTGAAAAATGGCAAGAAAAGAATTTGCGAAAAACTTTTAATTTGTTCATAGATAATAAAAGATTAAAAAGATTTTATTCTTACTTATATAACAGTTGAGTTAAGGTATAAAATACGTGTAAAAATAGAAAAACAGCAGCTTGTTTTCAAACATTTTTTTGAGGTACAAGGAATTGTTATATTTTTTTTAAATTTATACAAGTTATTGTTCATAAAAAATACTTTATATAAATATATATTTTTTTTAGCAATTTTCTGGCTTTCTATAGAGGTCGCTAAAAATTAAATTGAAAAAAAAAACATCCAAAATGGTTCGATAGATAACTCAAAATTTATTGCTTCAATTTCAATGAATCTTATTACATTTTTTTCCTAATTTTGTCCCTTAAGCATCCCACCTAAATTCAAGTACCTATTTCCTTTTATTTTTTTTACTTGACAAAAAAGGGCGCAAAAATCTATTTTTTTTAAAACTTTCTACTCAAACTTTCACCATAATTTAAAAAAACCCCCCGGGGGTCGTTTGTAGGCGGATGCTTAATTATTGACCTATACTTTAAAATGAAATTTGATTTGTTTGTGTCAGATACATGGGAAAGGCCATATTCATCGAACAGTTTTGGGTGTTTTTTTTTTCAATTTCATTTTTAGCGACCTCTATAAAAAGCCAGAAATTTGCTTAAAAAAAATTGATTAAAGTAGTTTTTATGTACAATAACTCGTATAAATTTCAAAAAAATATAACAACTCCTTGTTACTCAAAAAAATGTTTGAAAAAAGCTACGGTTTTGCTCTTTTTACACGTATATTATACCTTAATAATAAAACAGTATGATAATAAAAAATATAAAAAATTGAAGTAAATAAAAATAAGCAAATAAAAATTATTATAAGATTAAAAATAAAAAAATGTATAATAATAAAAAATTAAACAAAAAAAAACAAAAACATAAAAAAGAAAATAAAAAAAAAATTAAAAACAAAAAAATTAAAAACTATAAAACAAAAAATAAAAAAGGATAGCTTAAAACCTCCACGCGGTTAAAGCTGGGTAAATGAGAATGTATTCTGACCAGAGACCGTACCGGTTATGGTTTTTATCAAAAAAGTCAGATATAAACAGTTTTTGTTTAACTTTTATTTTTTCCGACAAAAATACTAGTTATTTAATGGATTTTATTTTTTCGGGCAAAAATAACTGTTACTTTTGACTTTTATTTTTTTGGTCAAAAATAACAGTTATTTTGTGCCTTTTATTTTTTCGGTCAGCAATATCAGGCAATTTGAATTTTTTTAAAGGCCACTTGAACGCCAAAAAAAGTTTTATGCATTTTTATTGTCTCATCAGCGCGCACATTTTGAGCTACAAAACTTTTTAGTTTTTAAAGATTTTTATTCTGCCTTTGAAAAAATACAAATTGCCTGATATTTTTGACCGAAAAAATAAAAGGCACAAAATAACTGTTATTTTTGACCTAAAAAATAAAAGTCAAAAGTAACAGTTATTTTTGCCCGAAAAAATAAAAGGCAAAAAATAACAGTTAATTTTAATTTTTATAGTAACAGCCAAAAATTAAAAAGGCGTTTAATATTCGCGAAGCTGCTGCCATTACGATAATAATGGTATATTTAATAAAGTCCTCCTGCAACTTTTTCGTTATGCCTTTTTCATCTAAAAATTGTAAAATAACAGCTATTTTCGGTCCCTGATTCTGACTAGCAAAAAAATTAAACATTTGGAATTACTTGATTCATTATTTTTACAGTGTACATATAAGTTCGCTGTCGCGGACTCTGCCAGCACTCGTGTTATTGGTAATTTCTCATTGCATCCAGATTTAAAAATTTTTTAATGTTGTCGATTTTTGTTGTTATTCTTGTTGTTGTTGTTTTTGCACTCTTCAAAATATTTTCGTGAGCATCGCTGCTTTAAAACAAAACAAAACAAAACAAAACAAAACAAAACAAAACAAAACAAAACAAAACAAAACAAAACAAAACAAAACAAAACAAAACAAAACAAAACAAAACAAAACAAAACAAAACAAAACAAAACAAAACAAAACAAAACAAAACAAAACAAAACAAAACAAAACAAAACAAAACAAAACAAAACAAAACAAAACAAAACAAAACAAAACAAAACAAAACAAAACAAAACAAAACAAAACAAAACAAAACAAAACAAAACAAAACAAAACAAAACAAAACAAAACAAAACAAAACAAAACAAAACAAAACAAAACAAAACAAAACAAAACAAAACAAAACAAAACAAAACAAAACAAAACAAAACAAAACAAAACAAAACAAAACAAAACAAAACAAAACAAAACAAAACAAAACAAAACAAAACAAAACAAAACAAAACAAAACAAAACAAAACAAAACAAAACAAAACAAAACAAAACAAAACAAAACAAAACAAAACAAAACAAAACAAAACAAAACAAAACAAAACAAAACAAAACAAAACAAAACAAAACAAAACAAAACAAAACAAAACAAAACAAAACAAAACAAAACAAAACAAAACAAAACAAAACAAAACAAAACAAAACAAAACAAAACAAAACAAAACAAAACAAAACAAAACAAAACAAAACAAAACAAAACAAAACAAAACAAAACAAAACAAAACAAAACAAAACAAAACAAAACAAAACAAAACAAAACAAAACAAAACAAAACAAAACAAAACAAAACAAAACAAAACAAAACAAAACAAAACAAAACAAAACAAAACAAAACAAAACAAAACAAAACAAAACAAAACAAAACAAAACAAAACAAAACAAAACAAAACAAAACAAAACAAAACAAAACAAAACAAAACAAAACAAAACAAAACAAAACAAAACAAAACAAAACAAAACAAAACAAAACAAAACAAAACAAAACAAAACAAAACAAAACAAAACAAAACAAAACAAAACAAAACAAAACAAAACAAAACAAAACAAAACAAAACAAAACAAAACAAAACAAAACAAAACAAAACAAAACAAAACAAAACAAAACAAAACAAAACAAAACAAAACAAAACAAAACAAAACAAAACAAAACAAAACAAAACAAAACAAAACAAAACAAAACAAAACAAAACAAAACAAAACAAAACAAAACAAAACAAAACAAAACAAAACAAAACAAAACAAAACAAAACAAAACAAAACAAAACAAAACAAAACAAAACAAAACAAAACAAAACAAAACAAAACAAAACAAAACAAAACAAAACAAAACAAAACAAAACAAAACAAAACAAAACAAAACAAAACAAAACAAAACAAAACAAAACAAAACAAAACAAAACAAAACAAAACAAAACAAAACAAAACAAAACAAAACAAAACAAAACAAAACAAAACAAAACAAAACAAAACAAAACAAAACAAAACAAAACAAAACAAAACAAAACAAAACAAAACAAAACAAAACAAAACAAAACAAAACGAAGGGAAAGAAGACAATTTTTTTATTTTTTTTACATGTATTGTCTTAAGAAGACTGATAAAAAAACTTCCGTGGCGTCCCAGTGTAGATATGTATAAATGTGAACAACTTATATATATAAAGTAAGAAACAGAACAGTATTTATTTTTATTTAATGTAATTTATTTGTAATTTTTTGTAATTAACATTCTTCTATTTGATTTAAAATGTTTCAAGGCTATATATATATATATATATATTTATATATATATATGTATATATAAATGTTAAGCCGAAGCCAAAGTCTCTTGCACACAATCCATAACCATCGATTTTTTTATTTAACATTTACTACATCCACCTTGAATTATAAATTGTTAATATTTAATATTAATTATTTATGTTGGTAAGTATGTATGTATTTCAATCATTATCATATGTTATTTAGTTTAATATTCATTTAATATAATTGAATTTTTTACTTTAATGCTTTTCTCATAACATTAACATTTATTAGATTGTATTTGAATAACGCTTAATTATCGATAACTTTTTATAAGACGACGATTTGTTGCACATGTATCTTTAATGATAATAAAAACTAGTTGATAATTGAAAATATTATAATTTAAAGAAAATTAATTAATACTAAAAAGCTTGTCTGTTTAAATATAACTATGATATAATTATTAAATATTTTTGAACAATAAATTGTTTTAAAGCTTTATGAATATTTCATGTTGTTTTTTTTTTTTAAAGGGCGGGGGAGTTGTAAACAAGTAGATTTTATCACATTTAATTGAAAATTTAAAGATAAACTTAAATAATTAAAGCAAGGACGGTACAGAAAAATTGTTCAAGATTTTATATAATGATATTTAGGATATAGTATATATTTTATACGATTTTACTTTTTTTATTTAGAAATAATTTTCTAATTATATTAATATCACAACATAATTTTTATGTTTTTAAACTGATTTATATTGAAAAATATGATATCATAGCAATATATGCAACTAAGTTTAAAGCTGAGAAAATATAGGGGTATTCACGGGTTATTGCGAATTGCAAGAGTATAAAAATGCAAGATATTTTGTGCACTAACGCGTGAACATCAATATTGCAACTTAATTATGCAATAAAATTAAATGTCGAATGAACAGTAAATATATTGCCACTTTACTTCAAAATCATAAAAAGTTATTAAAATCTACGTACAAACTTAACCCTTTTAAAGTTTTACCAACCAAAACATGAATCATCTGTTAAGCATCACTGCTTGTGCATTCTCGCAATTGGTTTGAGCAGTACGTAATTCAAGAAGAGTTGTAAAATTGCTTCCAATGTGTTTGTTGTTGGAATGATGCGAAAATTCGCAATCATGCATTTTCGCATCGTCGCAACTGCGTTTCGCATCATCCCGTGAATACCCCTTATATTTTTTAAAACTATATCTGCCAAGTCAATACGAAATTTGTTAAGCATCGAACCACATCGAAGCACCTAGAACCATTACAAAAGATAAAGCATGAACCTACATTTCAAAATGACAAAATATAAATGCATAGTATTAAAGCAAGTTTTTTTCAAGAATTGAAAAGCCAAATTTTTGTGTTGAGACCAATAGGTTAAAACCTAAGAATAAAAATATTCTTTTTGGCAAAAAACTTCGAAAACAATTTTCATGTCGCGACTATGCGACACGTTCAAAGTGATAAAAAATATTAAGAAAAAAAATTTAAAAAAGGCTATAATTGAAAAAAGTTTATAATTCATAAGTTAAAATAAGTTTTAAGGCCTATGTTTTATTGATTTTTTTCAAAAGATCAACAGATGCTTTATTTTATTTGTTTTTTTTTGACAATTTGACACAAAGCCAACGCTTTACATTTAATAAAGCGTACTTGTTCAAAGCTTAAACTGTAAAACATATAATTAACACAATAATGTTCCTTTAACCCATTAACCGCGGCTACCAAACGCTTTTAAACGCTTTCCTAAATTGATCACAGGAGCTACCACATCAAATTTCAACTCTTTATCTTTCACCATAGTCGAGATATAAGTTGGGTATAAAAATACCCAACCGTCGTTAATGTGTTCAAAAATGGGCACAAATTCTGCTGCAACGACAGCACAGTTTTACATAAGGAATTTTCTATTAATAGCAGTTAGAGTTGCTTATTAGCAGGTATTTGCTAAAAGAACTTTTAAAGTTTTTCAAAATATAAAATTTTTTACAAATGATGACACAAATTTTCTGGTTTTTTAACTTATGCTTGGTTTTCACTATGTCATTTTCAGTGGTCAGTTGTTGTCAATCAAATTGAAAATTTTGACATGTTGACATTTTTTCTAACTTTGGCAATCTTGGAAATTTAAAAACAAATTATTAAATGGCTCTATGCAGAAAATGTTCTAGAGTTTTATTAAGGTGATATTTCACGTGATAAACTTTTGTGTCGTCATAAAAATGGCACAGTGAAAACCAAGCATTAATCGCTTAGGGCCATTTTGTTCACAAAGGGAATATATATGATTTAATTCGGGGATAACTATCTCTAGGTTAATTTTATACCAAGCGTATAAATCGGGAGATAAAAAAGTGGTTTTGTTCACACTTTATCCCAGCTTTATGCTTAGAGCATAAATTCGCTCTCAGTTTATATCGATTTCCATTGGAATGTTAGAGTGTTGCTCATTAATTAAAAAATGTGTGGGGATTTTTGGTTTATTTTTGCGATTTTGAGGGTTAGGTAAAAATGAATAGCTGATTTTGCATCTGATGTCAGAATTTCAAAATTCTAAAATTTTTCTACACAGGGCTGCCAACTAAACATTTTTTTAAGAATTTTAAACATGAAGAAACAGTATTGGGGGTTACTTCTTTCGAATCTGGTGTCAGAATTTTAAAATTAAAAAAAGCGGATAGAGTTGCCACCTAATTTCTTGTTTTTTTATGCGAATTCAACTCTGGGAGAAACACTAGGTAAAATTGGGTCGCTGATTCCGAATCCGTTGTCACAATTTCAAAACTCGAAAATTTTTCTACACATAGGGTTGCCACCTAAAATGTTTTATTTTAAGAATTTTAAACATGTGGAAAGAGTATTGGGGGTCGCTGATTTCAAATCTGAAGTCAGAATTTTAAAATTCAAGATGGTTTTAAGGGTTGCCATCTTAATTTTTTGTATTTTTATGAATTCGTGGCTGGTAAAAAAATGCTATGCCAAAAATGGGCCGCTGAATACGAATCCATGGTCAGAATTTCAAAATTAAAAAGTTTTGAAATAATAGGGTTGCCACCTAATAATATGTATTTTTAAGAATTTTAAACATAATTTAACAGTGTTAAGGAAACACTGATTTCGAATCTGAAGTCAGAATTATAAAATTCAAAATTGAGGATAGGGTTGCCACCTTAATTTTTTTTATTTTTATGAATTCAGGCCTGGCAAGAAAATAGTATGCCAAAAATGGGTCGCTGAATCCGAATCCGTGGTCAGAATTTCAAAATGATAACATTTTGAAATAATAGGGTTGCTTTTACTTTTGAAAATACATATTATTAGGTGGCAGCCCTATTATTATTATAAAATTTTATCATTTTGAAATTCTGAACACGGATTCGGATTCAGCGACCCATTTTTACCTTTTAGTTCGCACCAGCCCCGAATTCGTAAAAATTAAAAAATAAGGTGGCAACCCTATTCACCACCTTGAATTTTAAAATTCTGACTTCAGTTTCGAAATCAGTGACTCCCTAACACTGTTAAATGATGTTTACAATTCTAAAAAAATACGTATTATTAGGTGGCAACCCTATTATTTCAAAACTTTATCATTTTGAAATTCAAGCCACGGATTCGGATTCAGCGACCCATTTTTGGTATACCATTTTTTTTGGCAGCCCCGAATTCGTAAAAATTTAAAAAATTAAGGTGGCAGCCCTATCCACCATCTTGAATTTAAAAATTTGGAGTTCAGATTCGAAATCAGTGACCCCCAATACTGTTCCCTCATGTTTAAAATTCTTAAAATAAAACATTTTTAGGTGGCAGCCCTATGTGTAGAAAAATTTTCGAATTTTGAAATTCTGACAACGCATTTGGATTCAGCGACCCATTTTTACCCTTTAGTTCGCGCCAGCCCCGAATTCGTAAAAATAAAAAATTAAGGTGGCAACCTTATCCAAGATCTTGAATTTTAAAATTCTAACACCAGATTCGAAATCAGTAACCCCCAATACCGTTTGCCTATGTTTAAAAATCTGTATTTTCAATATTTTGACACCAAGTAAGTAAAAAAAATTAAAATTAAATTTGGATCTTAACTCACCAATTTTTACGAGTTAAATATTTCTGGGGTTAAGCTATCTCGCCACCATTTTTATCTCCAGCTTAAAGAGTTAAATGCTTAACTCACTGTGAACAAATGAAAAACTGGAAAAATCCTGGAATTAACTCGGGGATAAATTTATCTCTCTGTGAACAAAATGGCCCTTAGAGACTTTGAAAATGTAGTGGTTAAAGTAAAAATCTGTTAACACACTCGAAAAACAATTTATAGCTCTATGTTTTCTTAAAGCAAAAAACATAAAATTAAACATTTAGCTATTACCAATTCTGAGATATGATCGATTTTGCAGAACTCTTTTCATGGGTAAAAAAATAACCACCCGCGATTAATGGGTTAATGCTTAATTTGTTTTCTTGACTGGCAAAAAATCAACTTTTTAAGCTCATTTATATAATCCATGTAATCATAATGCTATCATTACATCTGTAATATTATCTAAAAGAAACGACGATTTGGTCGTTAAGTTAGACAATTCATTGATAAATTATTATATATATTTATATTTTTTTTAATTCATAGCTAGTTACAATAGTGTTATTTTTCCTTAACTTGTTCCTATTTTTTTTTTCAAAAAAATCCTTCGATATTTTAAAAGTTTTTTTTAATAATAATTTTTTAAAGATTTATATTATTTAAAATTGCATCAATGTTCATAGATTTTTTTAAACATGCAGTTTATTTTTTATTTAAAGTTTGATTAAGTAAAATTTTCTGCTCTCATCTAAATTTTGATTAGATTTATTGTTTATTTTTTTAATTAATAGGTTTAGTTTGTAGTTTTAAATTTTAAGACTTACAAAATTCATTCTATGAGTTTTACTTTGGTCTTAAATTTTTAACATATGTATGGAAATTTTCTAGTACCTTACCCGAGTGTAGGTTTCTATAATTATTATTTTAACTTTCGAGAGCAAAATTCAATAAATATGTATTTCCTTATTAAAACTGAATTTATAAAAGTTTTTACTCTATAAAAGGGTATTCATATGGGTGTAAATTCAATGGTTTCCATATTATTTAGGGAAGGCAAGATTTAGCTGCTTCTTCAGTCTAACCAGTTAATTTAAGAGTTAATTTGGGAGTTTTTTTTTTTGTTACTAAAGTCCGAATAAAGAAACCATAGAGTTTTAAGTTGCTTGACATCTATATCGAATTGGTTTTAATTTAAACACTCATGTAATCTTGTCGCTTTGTGCGCTTTAACATAAAGGAGGGACTTTGAGATTCTGGGAAATAAGTGTGGGTGTCTTTGTTAAAAATCTTTACAAGAAATTACATAAAAGTTTTTTTTTTAATAGTTAAATTGTTTTCATCAAAATTTCGGTACGATAGTTTTTTGATTAAAACTCAGAGTTTTAAAAAATATTTGAAAACCTTTTCATCATAGGTTTAAGCAAGTTGAGTAAAAATATATAAGATTTTCACAAAGATATCCAATATTTTTCATAAGTTTCCTTGCTAAATAACATTGTGTTGTTTAACCGCACGGATAGACAGCCTGAATGAAAGCAGAATTCATTGGGAAGAATTAAGTGTTTTAAAATCTCAGTTATGAGTACTACACTAACATCATTCGCGAACAAACATAAGCAAGACAGTTGGTTGATGTTGAAGAAATCTGTGTTCGGTTGTCCTAGTTTTCTATTTCTATCGGGCGAACGCCCGAGTAAAAATATAATCCCCGAATAGCGGTCGAACAAGGGTCGAACATGGCAATAAAATAATAAAACTATCCAATTGTCCAAAAAGTGGCCGAACAGTGGCCGAATAGTGGCCGAACATGCTTTATGATCAAATTTTGTCACGAGCTTATGCCAAAATAAATAGATGTGCTCACGAAAACAACACAAAAGCCACTCGATGTCTATAACAACCGTATGCGCAATAACAAAAATCAAATTCAATTTGCTGAAGAGTTTATGCGCGAATAAAAAATTCATTGTAAGTTTTTGACGTTGATGATACCGTTACTTGTGTTTGCTTGTTAAAGAATTGTTTTTGCGCACGTACATTTGGATAAGCCGATTTTTTTTTTAGACTGAACCAACGCTCAGGGGATCCCCCCTATAAATGTATAGCATTGTGTTGATTTCGAAGATGGGCTATGCTTAGTTGGAAGGTGGATACATGAAAGAGAGGTTTGTTTGAAAAAAAAAACAGCTGATTCCTTACGGAACATTCGATTTGAATCGCTTTAGCTGCAGCCAGATTAAGTTAACGAAACTTGACGAAAAAGCTGGCTTGAGCAATTATGGGTTGTACGCATCATTTATATGTATTCGTATAAAATTTGACATTAGCTGCAGCCAGTGCTTAATTTGGTGCTTAATACACTTATCCATACACACTCTTACAAAAATTCACGAGAATTAACTACAATAATTGCTGGCAAGATTGCCTACATTTACTGTCGTTAAGTCCCATAGAGCAAAATTCAAGCAAAATCTCACCTACAATTATTTCTTTCGCTCTCTTGTTAAAACTCTCTTCTAAAATTATTTCTTCCAATCTTGTCTGCGCTTATAAAAAAAAAGCTAAAAATGCGTGAAGTCTCTCAAGTAAGTTTTGAACATGGCAACAACAATAACTCTGTATAGAGTCAATAACTCAGCAGAAGGCGCTTCTCTTTCCTACTTCAGCAGGCGTGAGTAATTAAGCTGTGACCAATCTACTGTTTAAGTTGTATATAATTGGGCACTTGTTCGAATAAACTCTTTGAAATCATATGACGTTAAAGCAGATTGGTTTATTTAAGGGCAAGAGTAAACTACCGCTGCTGGAGCGTTTTTAGGAGTATCTGAGCGGGAACACGCTGAAATAGCGTGAAAAGTAGAGAATATATATATTTTAGGGCTCTCTGAGCGAAAACACGCTGGAATAGTGTCATGGGCACCTGCACATAGGGAATAACACATTTTATGAATACCCATGTTATTTCCACTAGCGCCCTCTAGTGTGTCAGTGCACACAATTTTTTTGCATTTAGATGTGGCACCTCGGTGATGTTCGAGAACGTTCGGGCAAACAAAATGGCCATACACGGGCTTGAAAGGGAAAAATACCAACAAAAATGGTACCATTAGTTTCAGCGAGCATAAACCGTTCGGTAAAATGGCGTGATCCGACACGCGCTTGAATCGGTAGCCAATCGGAATTCCGAAACAAGCGTCGGTTAACGGAATCTTGCCGACGTGTCATCCGCAAGTCCAACCCAACCATTACCTACTCCCTTCGGTTATGGTCGATTCCACCGAAAAGGTAGTAAAGTTGGACAAACACCGCTAGTTTGCACGTCTAAATGACATCAAGATGCATGCGAACGCACCCTTTCCAAGTACAGGTGGCAACACTGTCAAAGTACCAAAAAGCACCGAACTGAAGAAAAAATACAACACTGGGTAGACGATGATGCAGCTAAGTTCGGCCATTCGGTGGTGAAAAAGACGACAAAGAACAGCGAACGAAGAAGATACTGACAAACATTATTCACAAAGGATTGAGTTACAGGCACAACTTTGTTCATCTGGAGGTGGTGTTTTGGCAAAGGCTGCATCTTCACAGGTAGAAGGATGAGTATACGAACAAGAGCGCTCGTTTTCCCCACATTCTTTTTGGAAGCCGCCTTGCAGTAGGTTTGCCCCTAGTTAGCCTAACGACAAATCACGGGGTTCGCTCCAACCTACGTCGCGGGAACTCCACGGACTCCAAAGGCGAAGTCAACTAGGGGTTGTCCTACGGCAACCACCACAACAGGTAGCGCTCGCCACCACCAGCTAACGTAAAGCTACAGCGACAACAAGGACAACAGCGGCCAGGTAAGCAGGTGTTCTTTGGCACCGTATATTAAATAGAGAAAAAAAAGGTATATGACTAACCTTCCCGCCTCCAAGCCAGTCCGCCGGTTCTAACAACACCACGAGAGTGCCCCAACAACAACAACAACGACATCACCACCACCGCCGAATCTCCACCAACGCTGACGGTTCGCCGTAGTACGGCAGCGCTAGCAGCGAGCACTAAGCAGGCGCTCAACAGCACCAGCTAGCGGGTGGCCAACGGCATCACCAGCACCACCAGTAGCGACACCACCACTGCCTCACCAACCGCATCAACACCCTGCAGACCACCCCACCAACAACAACTACGACGTCACCACCACCACCCACGAAAGTGAAAAAAAAAAAAAAAAAAAAAAAAACCTAAAGAAAAGAAGTGAAAACCAAGACATTCTTAAAGAAAATAACAACAAACTTAAGAAAAATAAGGAAATAAGTCAAAGTGAAAGAAAGAAACAAAAAAAATAAAAGTGAAAGAAAAACAAAAAGAGAAATCAAAATACAAAAATTTAGAACTAACAAAAAACAAAAGTGGAAAAAAGAAACGAAGAAATCAGAAAACTTAAAAGGTATATGGAAAAAAAAACTAAATAAGAAAAGTGAAACAAGCTATCAAGCTATCGTAAAAGAAAAAGTAAAAATATCGAAATTAGAAATAGCAAAAAGACCAAGAATAAAAGTGAAAGAAAACTAAAATAGAAAGCAAAAATATAGAAATTAAAAATAGTCAAAAAAAAAAAAAAAGAATAAAAGTGAAAGATAGAAACTAAATAAGAAAAGTGAAACAGACTAAAAGAAAAGCAAAAAGATAGAAATTAAAAATAGAAAAAAAAAAGAAAACAAACGAGAGAAGTGTAATTGAAAGAAAAAAAAAATGATCCAAACTAAAAGACAAATCGAAAATATAAAAATTTAAAGGGGTATTTGGGAAAAAAAAAAGTGAAAATCGAAAAATTAAAAAGCAAAAGTCACTGAAAAAAAAAAAAAAAAAAATCGAATCAACCTCAGAAAGAAAATAAGAAAATAAATCTATTAAAACTAATGTGAAAAGAAAACAGTGACACCGGAGAAAAAGATAAAAAGCAAGAGTGAAAAAACTAAAGAGAAAAAATGAGACAAATAAGGAAAATTCAAAAGGCGAGAAGAGAGTGTCAATAAACAGAAAAATCTTAAGAAAAAGAAAACGGAAAAATCGTAAGTTTTTAAAAGTGAGTTCTAAGAAAACTGGTAAAGTGTAAAATAAGAAAATAAAACTGAAAAACATATGTTTAAAAAAAAAAAAACGGTATAATTGAAAAGTTAAGAATTTTAGTAACTGAGAAAACAAAGAAAAACAATTTTTTAATACACGATACAAAGCAATAAAAGAAAAACATAAGATTCGAAGTACAAATAATAATAAAAAAAAAAAAAAATAAAAAAAAACAGTATTCCAAAACAACGACATCACCTACTTCAGCACCAGCATCTTCATCATCAGCGACACCATAACCAGCAATAACACGCACCCACTACATCATCTTCATAGCTTTCAGATCCAGCAGCGACTACAGCGTCTACAGCAGCACCAGCTTTTTCATCGTCAACGAATCATCGCCAGGTTTGAGACATGTTTACCTGGGCTTGGTAAGCGTGTCAAAAATTTTATTTATATAATTTTCGTCGTTTTGTGCCAACTAGACACATCGACGATGAGATTTTAAAAAAAAAAAAAATTTTTTTTATAAAGCCAAAAGGCAAATTAAACCAGTAGCCGAGGATATAGCAGAAGACACTGCTGAACTACAACAACAACATATTAATTAAGTAGAAAAAGAATTACTACCCTGTGCCTATTAATTATTCTAATTTGTAACAAGAGAAATATCTTCAAACTTTTACTTGCTACCTTAAGCCCTAAATACGCGATAGCTGTCAAACAAAAACAGCTTGTTTTTTTTTGCACTTTGCAAAGTTTAACAAAACTTAAAACCAAAACGAGCAAATACGCAACACTTTACGGTTGATGAAGGGCGTTAATTTCTTCCTGGGCGTTTTGCATTTTATTTTTGGTGCAATTTTCGTTAAGCTTGGTAGTTGAGCTTTTGATTTTTTTCTTATGGCATATTCAATCAACATTTTTCCTTAGTTTCTTGAGATTGTAGTACCTACATTTGGTTAACAAGAGGTGATTTTAATCTAAACCTTATTGGCTAAACGGGTTGCAATTAATTTTTTCGTATTCTCCATACTTGGCACGCCACAAATGTTTTACGTGTGTGGGTGTGTTGGATTTGTTGATGCAAGGTTTTTGCAAAACAGGCAGTGCGTATTTTGGTTTAATTTGTCGGCAAGGTGTTTGAAAAGGTGTTGAAATCCAAAAAAAAAAAAACAAAAAAAAAAAAAAATAAAAAAAAGAGGAAGAAAAGGGAAGAAGAAGACAAGTATGAGTGAGAGAGAAAAAAAAAAGGACAAAACTATAGTGAGACATACTTTCTATTAATTGATTTCATTATACAAGTAGAACAAATTAAAATTACATACATAAAAATACGGTAAAGAAAAAAACAAAGAATACCTTGATTAGTTGAAGCTTAACAACAAAACAAAAGAACAAGATTTATGCAGCAACAAAATTGTGCACACATTATAAAAAAAAAAAAAAAAAAAAAAACATTTCTTTCCAGGTTCTCTCATCTTTAGTCGCTGGGCCCATCGATGGAACAAATGAGAAAACCAAGTAAGTGCAATCCAAATCATGGAAGAAACCTTTTTGTTAATATTTTTTTGTTTAAGCAACACCTTTATAAAAAGGCAATTATGCCATTCGTAAAGTAAGCAAGGGGTAAAAGGGTAAACCCTTTAAAGCAAACGCTTTAAACACGTTAAAACCACATTTAACTGGGCTTAAACAACGACCACTATTTCTCGTTGTTGTTGTTTCGGCGGCATAATTGCAGTTTGACGTTCGAATCTTGTTGTTGTTGTGATTTTTGGTTATGACTCTCTTGTGGAGTTTTTTTTTTTTTTTATCATTTAAAGTTCATTTATTTGGTTTTTTACTTTATCAAATAACTATCTCTTTAACTGTACTCTTACATTCAAATCCAAGACGTTCCTACTAAAGAAGTTTCAATTCTTACTCCAATTGTGTTTTTTTTCCTTCTTCTCTCTCGCCGCAATGGAATATTAATTCCTGTATCATTAATAATTTACGGGGTATTCTCTTGCGTTAGATCATAATAATTGGCACTCAAATGGTCTCTTCTAAATGTACATTTTTTTTAAACCACTCAATTCATTGCCTGAATATAATTATTGCGTGTACTCACTTTAATGTTCTCTTTTAAAAAAAAAAAAAAAAAAAAAAAAAAAAAAAAAAAAAAACCATGTTGTCAACTTTAATATACCATATCTTTTTATTTTCCTACTACTAAACATTAAACGAGCTAGTTGTATAGAATCTTATAATTATTGAAGTATAGTGCAGTTTTAAAAAAAAAAAAAAAAAAATAATAGATTATGAATCTAACACAAAAAGAAAAACTATCTTGGCGTTATACGTAAAAAAAAAAAAAAATACATTCAAATAACGATAAGAACATATTGTAAAAATAATTATATGGATATATGCATATGTGTATGCTAAATAAATTTAGGTTAATTTACGTTAAAATCATTATCTTATTTAATTATGTCTTAGTATAAAGCTTAATAATAATAATAAACCTAGAATGAGTTTGTGAACTGAAACATAAGAACAATATGAGTTATTAGTGGTTTAAAGGAACAGGTGGCGTAGACGAGAAGGGGCGGGCGGAGGTATACAAGTTTTTGGGGTGACCTAGACCTCGGCGCAGGGTCACCATGGTTGGTCTTTTGGGGCCAGAAGGGGAGGGTTAGCCAAGGGCGATCGACCAACAGCTGAGATCGACCCACGAGACGTGCCAGCGTGGCAACAGCGAGCAACCGGCTCAGTTTCCTTACGGGTTTTCAGCACTACATTCTTCGTTTTCAGCACGTTCGCGCAATATAATCGGGTTTTTTTTTTTATCGTTTTACGAGATTTTTTCGTTAGTTATGGTTATGGTTTTTCCGGGTTTTTTTTTTACCAGGCGGTAATTTTCTTTTCAGCTGGTACGATTTGTATTCATGTGTAGTTTCCTGCTGTCGGACCGGACTGGCAAGAACACCACCCCATCCGGCGAGCCTTAGCCGCGCAATACGCCAGCGTACCAGTGCTGCCAGAGGGACGACAGAGATGCGTATCAAGGGCTACCTTGCCACATGACGCATCGACCGCAACCAAGGTAGGTCGGAGGGAAACATGACAGAATTGGCGCCCAACGTGGGGCCCGAAAAATTTTAGGTCTTTTTGTTTTTGGTTTGGTCTCCTGACGTCTGGCCACGTAAGTCCTGCAGCGTTTGGGTCTTTGAACCTTGACTGCAGTTGCGACGTGGTCTAAGGCAAAAGGAGCCAATCAAGAAAACAATGAAGTATCTCGTTTCGGGCGTAGTGTAAGTTTTTAGGTATAGTTTTTGTTAGACCCCAAGCAGGTCCGAATACGTAAGACCACGTAAGTCCTGCAGCGTTTAGGCCACAGCGCCTCGACTGCAGTTGCGACGTGGTTCTTAACAGTAGGATTTTTACTGCTAGGGCTAATAGTTTAGAAATAATTTGAGTTTTTTTTGGAGAAAAATCGCATCGAGTTTGCAGTGTTCCGTAAGTCCTGAAGCGTAAAGGTCTTTGAACCGCGACCTCAGTTGCGACGGTTGGCTGTAGACTGATGAACGATAGTAAAATTTTTTTTTGTTTTTATAACTTTTTTTTTTTATTTTTGATATTCACACCCGCAGGGGCATCTTGCGTGGAATATGTAGGATGACGGGAGTAGTGCACCCGCGTACCCCAGCGAGCCCAACACGCGTCTGTTCCCAGATTGGGCGGCGTGTTGGCCAGCGTCTGTTCCCAGATTGGGCGGCGTGTTGGCCAGCGTCTGTTCCCAGATTGGGCGGCTGTTTTTTTACACCGTAAGGTGAACAACCCGAACATGCCGGGGTTTGTCGGCATGTAAACCAATTGAAAATCATATAAATCTCGTTTTGTAAAATACTCCAGACCGAGAAGAGCAGCCTGACCAGAGGGGTCATAAACAGGACAGGCTAGCTGAGAGCAAAAATACCTCGACTCGGAGGGTGCACCTAGTGTACAAAAAGGGGGGTAGCGGCACTCTTAGGCAGCGCACGCAGTGAAGCATATGGGCTGGACTGTGAGCAAGGCGTTTTGCTTATGAGTGCAACCGCGAACATCGAGTGCATCTCGTTTCTTCGCAAGCGTTTAATTTGCAGTTTTGGTTTTTGTGCACAGTGCGGCTCATATGCTTCACTGCGTGCGGGCTCAGAGGAAGGTTAAATTAAAATTAAATTGTTTTGTTTGTTTGAAAATCGCTCCTTATCGGGAAGAGCAGCCAGGGGCCTTGCTCTGTAGTGCGATTCGGGGTGCGGGTGCGTTTCGAGAGCAGGATCGCGCTATGTCTCTACATGAGGTGATTTTGTTTTCGAATCGCATTTGCTTGTCGAGTCGTGTTGCAGAGTCGGACCTCAGGTCAGTGGGGTCATCAATGTGACAGGCTAGCTAAATTAAAAAAAAAAATACCTCGATTTGGAGTTAGGCGCTGCTGAATTAAGGGGGGTATAGAGTTGCAAAGCACTCTTGAGTAGGGACAAATATGAATAAAAATTTTTTTCGTTTTGAATAAATACTCCAACTCGGGATGAACTACCACAACACCATTAGGTGAAGCGAATATGCCTGAGCGACCTCAGCATAGGAAAATATTGTGGAAAGTTTCGGTTAAGAACCTCGATTTGGAGGGTGCAATTATTGCACAAAGAAGAAGGTTGCTTTCGCTGGTCTCGTCGAAGTTAGTTTTTTTTACGCCACTCTTGTTTGTTTTACGCCACCATCCAAACTTAATGCCTATATATTTTTAAATTTTTTTTGAGTTATTATTATCAGCTATTTTAGTATTTTGCTTATTGGATTTCGGAATTATAATTTTCTTTTTTTTGTTTAGACTATTCAACTTCACCGAAGTTAGTCTCCTTTTATTTTACGTATACATTTTTCTGAAACGATAGCCAAGTTCGTCTGGTTATCCAAATTATTCCCTCTTTATATATATATGATCTATATAAACCAAATACCTTAGAAAAAAATATATCTATATATATATTTTTATCTTCGGGTTGAAAAAAATATATCTAAGTTTACTTCCAGCTACGAGCTTTAATAAGCCAATTTTTCTATATATATATATTCGGTCTTTATATATCTATATATACATATTCAAATAAAAATAAACCTAAACTTTTAATTTTTTTTGATAAGTTACGAAATTTTAGACTACTCTAAAATAGTTACAAATTTTTTTGATATCACGTACCTACATTTCTATATTACTACATACTACGACAAAATTTCTTTGACCTCTAAGGAGCTCATTTATTATTATGCTTACCATTAATTAATATACTTACATCTTATCAACTTTTTGAATATTATATTATTTTCCTTTACATATCATTAATATATATATTATTATCATTTCTAACACTACTATTAATATTATTATTTAACATTTTTTTTTGCTAAGTTTTGCAACCACCATCCCTAAAGGACAGTCATTTTGATCTTAATTTTTTTATAATTTTTTTCTTTCGTTTTGGCATTTGGCGAGCAACAGTTAAATAAACTGTGGCGCATTGAAACCATCGGTTCGAACAAAGTAATTAAATTTTCTCGTTTTTAAATAAATTGGTTCTCAGGTCCTAACGGACGCTTCTTTTGGGTCAGCGAATTCTCGTTTGTCGATTTGGACAACCTAGGTGTTTGAAGCATTTGCAATTGTCTTGATATTTTTTTTGATTCTTTTGAATAACGATTCCTTGGGGCATGGTTCACACTAGGCAACAAAGCAGAATGGATAATAGTGAAACCAATCCGAATGCAGCCGAAAGTGGAGGCCTAGTACCCACAACAACCATTAGTACAGGGGCAATTTCAAAAACAAGATCGATGAGTACCACCACACCGATTTTTACAACAGCGACGACGACTATTACAACACCTATGGCGATGCAGAGTGCACAACCAACAGCACCTAGACGTACCTCGGAAGAGCTTAACTTCTCTAATAGCAGCATCACGTCTCCAGAGTTTAGCAGCCTAACCGCTCTAAACGTGCGAAAGCAATTCCAGCAACATGCGCAGATGGGAAGCGTAAGAGACAGGTCGTCAGGAAGAGCACCAGCGTCCCAAGGTGTGGTCAACTCGAGCATCAATATAAGGGATTACGTCAAGTCAGCAGTGGGCTTAGCCCAAGTGGATCTGATGTCGGGAATGGAGGAGCGTTTGCGGGTATTAGTCCCACAATTAATAGCCGAAAGCTTAGGGTCCATGACGCCTCAGTATTCAGAGAGCCGACCAGCGGTTACGAAGTTAGTGACTTTACAACCACCACCTCCACCACCCCCGTCTATCAATTCACAGGCATGGCCAGATCGAAATATAGAGCAGCAACAACAAATTGGATCTCAGGATATCAGGAGCACCTCGCAAACTTTCCCAGATTTTTCACAACCACCACCGCATAGGCCGCAACCGACGATTGTACCGCAGCCGCAAGTTTTTTCTCAGTCGCAGACGTATCAAGTAGAGACCAGAAATCGACACCAAGAGCAACGAGCTGGACCCTCGATACGTCAGCCGAGTGCATTTGCATATACAGGGCCGGTACAAGCGCCTTTTGCGCCTTACCAGCAAACCGAACAACCGCGGCGTGTAGAAATGGACAAATGGGGATTTAAGTTCGATGGTACAAATAAATCGATAAGCGTAGACGAATTCGTGTTTCGGGTAGAAACCTTATGCAATGACTACCGGTACCCTTGGCCTGAAGTAATTAGAAATTTTCATAGTTTGCTAACTGGAAACGCAGCTCAATGGTTCTGGGGATTTCGACGGTTAAACCGAATACCTAGTTGGTACGCACTTCGAGAAGCGCTTGTAACTCAGTTCAAGCGACACGAAAGCGACTTCGAAATCCAAAGACAAATTATGGATCGAAGACAACAACGGGATGAAGCGTTCGACGACTTTTATCAATCTGTTTTGACACTGAGGAACCAACAACGTAATCCACTGGCGGAACAGGATTTAGTCGAAATAATGAGGAGCAACCTGAGGAAAGAGATGTCACAGCTACTATTTGCCATGCGCATAGAGGGTTTGACTGAGTTTTGCAAAGCCTGTAAAAAGGCTGAAACTCATATAAACTACCAACGACAGGCGTATCAACCGCCTCCGCGTCAATATGTACCTCGCAATGCGCAAGTGCATGAGTTAAATGTAGAGCGGGACTTTTCGACTCAAGCTTTCGATTTAGACGCCATAAATTCCTCTCGAGTATTTCCATGTTGGAACTGCAAACAGCCAGGGCACAATTTTGTCGAATGTACTGCGGCCGTAAGGCGGATTTTTTGTTACAGATGCGGAACGGAGGGCGTAGTTACCCCAAAGTGTCCGAAATGCCAGGGAACCGTTAGGCCAAGTAGAAATGTGCAGGTGGAGTCTAGATCAGCTCAAACGCAGACGCAAACTCAAACTCAAGAAACGACAGAATGACTAACGTCAGCCACCCAGACCGATATAGAAAAGAAAGTTGTAGTTTTAACATCTAGTAACCATAGTGACCAAAGTAGTTGCGATCAAGCCGTAAACACCGTTGAGGTAAAATTAAAAGAAATCAAGCCATTTCATGTGAGACTCAAAAACTATGAGGAAGTTCGAAAAAGAATATTTGCAGAGCAGCCAACAAAAATCGAAAAGACAAGAATTAGATATCGTTTAAGGAAAAATAATTATAAAGAAATTTCAGCATCAGAACTTTATGAGGGCGAAGACAGTAGATTTTATACGAACATCGAAATCAATGGACAGCGAATTGAGGGATTATTAGACAGTGGAGCAACAGTGTCGTGTTTAGGGAATAACTGCTTAAGTTTTGTGGAAAAATGCAAGTTGCCAATTTTTAAGTTTAAATCTTTCGTCAAAACTGCCGATGGGCGAATGCATTCAATCATAGGTCGCGTTAAAGCTAAAATTAAATTCGACAACCAAGAGCAGGAGATTGTTTTTTATTTAACACCTTCTCTAAAACGAGAATTATTTCTTGGTGTAGATTTCATTAAAAAATTCAATCTCATGCAGCTCAAAGTTGATAGCATAACGACCAACAACATTGCTTTGGAGGAAGAAGTCCAAGGCCATGCAACACCGAAAATGAAAGTTTTGACAGCCCAGCAACAACACAGGCTTAACGCAGTTATAGAAAAATTTCCCTGCTTCACGAAGAAAGGTCTCGGCAAGACGTCTTTAGAAGAGCACTACATTGATACCGGCGACGCAGTGCCCGTGAAAGATAAGCACTACCCAGTCTCACCGGCTGTTCAGGATCTCATGTTTGCGGAGCTGGATAGGATGCTTTCACTGGGAGTCATTGAGCCGAGCGAGAGTCCATGGAACAATCGAGTGGCCTTCGTGCGAAAAGGCGAAAAATGTCGACTGTGCCTCGACGCTCGCAAGCTCAATGCACTCACGGTGAAGGACGCCTACCCACTTCCACACATAGAGGGGTTGCTCAGTCGTCTTGGCGACACACACTTTATCTCAAGTGTGGATCTTAAGGATGCCTTCTGGCAAATTCCGCTTGCCGTCAGTAGTAGGGAGAAGACCGCGTTTACAGTGCCAGGTCGTCCGCTTTGTCAATTTACCGTCATGCCGTTTGGGCTATGTAATGCAGCCCAAAGGTTATGTCGGTTAATGGACAAAGTCGTGCCAGCTAGTCTTCGTGAAAGCGTTTTCATTTATTTGGATGATCTCCTTGTTGTTTCCTCAGATTTCGACAGTCACCTCAAAAAGTTAGAGCAGGTAGCGCAGTTGTTGAGTTCGGCCAACCTAACCATTAACGTGGCCAAATCAAAGTTTTGTTGTAGTGAACTAAGGTACCTAGGTTATATCGTAGGCGAAGGTAAATTAAGACCAGACCCAGACAAGGTCCATGCCATTGACCGATATACGTACCCAAAAACTCCAAAACAAGTTCGAAGTTTTATGGGAGCCACGGGATGGTACCGTCGCTTTATTCGCGATTACGCTACTATAGCAGCACCCATTTTTGATACGCTGAAAAAAGCGAAAACTTTTGAGTTCGGTGATGAGGCTAAGAGCGCCTTCGATAAATTAAAAACAGCTCTTATTTCTAGTCCAGTCCTGGTACATCCAGATTTTTCGAAACATTTTTATGTACAAACAGATGCATCTAACATTGGAATTGGCGGCGTGTTGTTTCAAAAAGATGATGAGGGTGGCGAACATCCTATCGCCTACTATTCAAAGAAGCTCACGCCTGCGCAGAAGAATTATTCAGTAACTGAGCGCGAATGTCTAGCGGTGGTAATGGGGATAACGAAGTTTAGAGCCTACATCGAGCTAATGCCTTTTACAGTGATAACGGATCACTCCAGCCTAAAATGGCTAATGTCGCATAAAGACTTAACCAGTCGATTGGCGAGGTGGAGTTTGTATCTGCAAAGCTTTAGCTTCGAGATAGCTCACCGTAAAGGGGCTCAGAACATCGTTCCCGACACGTTATCACGCTACGACATGGACGAAGTAAGTTGCGAGGTAAAGGCATTGATTGACCTCGAGTCACCAGAGTTTCAAAGCGAAGAGTATAGGGAATTGTTAAATACCATAACCGAGAATCACTCCCAGTTACCTGACCTCAAGGTTATAGATGGTTTTGCTTACAAGCGTACGGTTCCATATGATGGCACACCCGATGGTGAAGATTTCGCATGGAAACTCTGGGTTCCAGCGCCTTTGACGCATTCAATTATTGCTAACGCACACCAACCTCCTCAAGTCGCTCATGGTGGTTTCACCAAAACTCTTAAGCGCATAAAAGAATATTTATACTGGCCAAATATGAACCAGCAGGTCCTAAATTTCGTTAATGATTGTCAAGTCTGCAAAGAATGCAAACCAGCTCAAATGGTTTTAAGACCGCCTATGGGACAAGAGTCGCAAATAGTGAGGCCGTTTCAAAAAATCTATGTGGATTTCCTCGGTCCATACGTTCGTTCGAATAAGAAAAACACCTACATTTTCATAGTCTTAGACTACTTTACCAAATTCACCTTGCTAAAGGCCATGTCGAAAGCCACCGCGCGCAACGTAATCCAGTTTCTAATTACAGAAGTTTTTCATAAATTCGGCACACCCGAAATACTCATGTCCGACAACGGCGTACAGTTCGTAGGCAAAGAATTCGCGGAAATGGTCAAAAATTTTGGTATTAAACATACTCGTACGGCAAATTACGCTCCGCAAGCCAACGCTTCAGAGAGGGTAAATCAGTCAATTCTAGCCGCTATTCGCTCCTATCTTGACCAAGATCAAACCAACTGGGACCAGCATTTGTCAGACATTGAATGTGCCTTGCGTTCTTCGGTGCACTCCTCCATAGGAATGACACCTTATTTTGCTCTCTTCGGTCACAACATGATCACGCATGCAAGCGCCTATAAAATAGCAAAGAAACTAGGGACGCTTAGCGATCCGGAGACGTTGGTGATACCGAAGCCGGTTCGGCAAGACCTGATTCGCAACAAAATTCGCGAACAGCTCCATAGGAGTCACGAACATAATGTTAAGAGGTACGACTTGAAAAGTCGAAAAATTAAATTTCAGCCTGGACAGGAGGTCTACCGACGAAACTTTCAGCTTAGTGATTTTTCCAAGCAAATCAGCGCGAAACTTTCAAAGCGTTTTCTAAAGTGTCGAATAGTGAGGGCAGTAGGTAATAGCCTGTATGAACTGGAAGATTTAAGGGGTAAGACGTTAGGAATTTTTCACGCGAAAGATTTAAAACAATAAATCGAGTTCGACTGTAGGTTGAGAGAGCGAATGGTGCCATCTTTTCCCATTTATCTCTTAAGCTGAGAAGCTTGTCGAGAGTCCCTGGGTTTGTCATGGGCACCTGCACATAGGGAATAACACATTTTATGAATACCCATGTTATTTCCACTAGCGCCCTCTAGTGTGTCAGTGCACACAATTTTTTTGCATTTAGATGTGGCACCTCGGTGATGTTCGAGAACGTTCGGGCAAACAAAATGGCCATACACGGGCTTGAAAGGGAAAAATACCAACAAAAATGGTACCATTAGTTTCAGCGAGCATAAACCGTTCGGTAAAATGGCGTGATCCGACACGCGCTTGAATCGGTAGCCAATCGGAATTCCGAAACAAGCGTCGGTTAACGGAATCTTGCCGACGTGTCATCCGCAAGTCCAACCCAACCATTACCTACTCCCTTCGGTTATGGTCGATTCCACCGAAAAGGTAGTAAAGTTGGACAAACACCGCTAGTTTGCACGTCTAAATGACATCAAGATGCATGCGAACGCACCCTTTCCAAGTACAGGTGGCAACACTGTCAAAGTACCAAAAAGCACCGAACTGAAGAAAAAATACAACACTGGGTAGACGATGATGCAGCTAAGTTCGGCCATTCGGTGGTGAAAAAGACGACAAAGAACAGCGAACGAAGAAGATACTGACAAACATTATTCACAAAGGATTGAGTTACAGGCACAACTTTGTTCATCTGGAGGTGGTGTTTTGGCAAAGGCTGCATCTTCACAGGTAGAAGGATGAGTATACGAACAAGAGCGCTCGTTTTCCCCACATTCTTTTTGGAAGCCGCCTTGCAGTAGGTTTGCCCCTAGTTAGCCTAACGACAAATCACGGGGTTCGCTCCAACCTACGTCGCGGGAACTCCACGGACTCCAAAGGCGAAGTCAACTAGGGGTTGTCCTACGGCAACCACCACAACAGGTAGCGCTCGCCACCACCAGCTAACGTAAAGCTACAGCGACAACAAGGACAACAGCGGCCAGGTAAGCAGGTGTTCTTTGGCACCGTATATTAAATAGAGAAAAAAAAGGTATATGACTAACCTTCCCGCCTCCAAGCCAGTCCGCCGGTTCTAACAACACCACGAGAGTGCCCCAACAACAACAACAACGACATCACCACCACCGCCGAATCTCCACCAACGCTGACGGTTCGCCGTAGTACGGCAGCGCTAGCAGCGAGCACTAAGCAGGCGCTCAACAGCACCAGCTAGCGGGTGGCCAACGGCATCACCAGCACCACCAGTAGCGACACCACCACTGCCTCACCAACCGCATCAACACCCTGCAGACCACCCCACCAACAACAACTACGACGTCACCACCACCACCCACGAAAGTGAAAAAAAAAAAAAAAAAAAAAAAAACCTAAAGAAAAGAAGTGAAAACCAAGACATTCTTAAAGAAAATAACAACAAACTTAAGAAAAATAAGGAAATAAGTCAAAGTGAAAGAAAGAAACAAAAAAAATAAAAGTGAAAGAAAAACAAAAAGAGAAATCAAAATACAAAAATTTAGAACTAACAAAAAACAAAAGTGGAAAAAAGAAACGAAGAAATCAGAAAACTTAAAAGGTATATGGAAAAAAAAACTAAATAAGAAAAGTGAAACAAGCTATCAAGCTATCGTAAAAGAAAAAGTAAAAATATCGAAATTAGAAATAGCAAAAAGACCAAGAATAAAAGTGAAAGAAAACTAAAATAGAAAGCAAAAATATAGAAATTAAAAATAGTCAAAAAAAAAAAAAAAGAATAAAAGTGAAAGATAGAAACTAAATAAGAAAAGTGAAACAGACTAAAAGAAAAGCAAAAAGATAGAAATTAAAAATAGAAAAAAAAAAGAAAACAAACGAGAGAAGTGTAATTGAAAGAAAAAAAAAATGATCCAAACTAAAAGACAAATCGAAAATATAAAAATTTAAAGGGGTATTTGGGGAAAAAAAAAGTGAAAATCGAAAAATTAAAAAGCAAAAGTCACTGAAAAAAAAAAAAAAAAAAATCGAATCAACCTCAGAAAGAAAATAAGAAAATAAATCTATTAAAACTAATGTGAAAAGAAAACAGTGACACCGGAGAAAAAGATAAAAAGCAAGAGTGAAAAAACTAAAGAGAAAAAATGAGACAAATAAGGAAAATTCAAAAGGCGAGAAGAGAGTGTCAATAAACAGAAAAATCTTAAGAAAAAGAAAACGGAAAAATCGTAAGTTTTTAAAAGTGAGTTCTAAGAAAACTGGTAAAGTGTAAAATAAGAAAATAAAACTGAAAAACATATGTTTAAAAAAAAAAAAACGGTATAATTGAAAAGTTAAGAATTTTAGTAACTGAGAAAACAAAGAAAAACAATTTTTTAATACACGATACAAAGCAATAAAAGAAAAACATAAGATTCGAAGTACAAATAATAATAAAAAAAAAAAAAAATAAAAAAAAACAGTATTCCAAAACAACGACATCACCTACTTCAGCACCAGCATCTTCATCATCAGCGACACCATAACCAGCAATAACACGCACCCACTACATCATCTTCATAGCTTTCAGATCCAGCAGCGACTACAGCGTCTACAGCAGCACCAGCTTTTTCATCGTCAACGAATCATCGCCAGGTTTGAGACATGTTTACCTGGGCTTGGTAAGCGTGTCAAAAATTTTATTTATATAATTTTCGTCGTTTTGTGCCAACTAGACACATCGACGATGAGATTTTAAAAAAAAAAAAAATTTTTTTTATAAAGCCAAAAGGCAAATTAAACCAGTAGCCGAGGATATAGCAGAAGACACTGCTGAACTACAACAACAACATATTAATTAAGTAGAAAAAGAATTACTACCCTGTGCCTATTAATTATTCTAATTTGTAACAAGAGAAATATCTTCAAACTTTTACTTGCTACCTTAAGCCCTAAATACGCGATAGCTGTCAAACAAAAACAGCTTGTTTTTTTTTGCACTTTGCAAAGTTTAACAAAACTTAAAACCAAAACGAGCAAATACGCAACACTTTACGGTTGATGAAGGGCGTTAATTTCTTCCTGGGCGTTTTGCATTTTATTTTTGGTGCAATTTTCGTTAAGCTTGGTAGTTGAGCTTTTGATTTTTTTCTTATGGCATATTCAATCAACATTTTTCCTTAGTTTCTTGAGATTGTAGTACCTACATTTGGTTAACAAGAGGTGATTTTAATCTAAACCTTATTGGCTAAACGGGTTGCAATTAATTTTTTCGTATTCTCCATACTTGGCACGCCACAAATGTTTTACGTGTGTGGGTGTGTTGGATTTGTTGATGCAAGGTTTTTGCAAAACAGGCAGTGCGTATTTTGGTTTAATTTGTCGGCAAGGTGTTTGAAAAGGTGTTGAAATCCAAAAAAAAAAAAACAAAAAAAAAAAAAATAAAAAAAAGAGGAAGAAAAGGGAAGAAGAAGACAAGTATGAGTGAGAGAGAAAAAAAAAAGGACAAAACTATAGTGAGACATACTTTCTATTAATTGATTTCATTATACAAGTAGAACAAATTAAAATTACATACATAAAAATACGGTAAAGAAAAAAACAAAGAATACCTTGATTAGTTGAAGCTTAACAACAAAACAAAAGAACAAGATTTATGCAGCAACAAAATTGTGCACACATTATAAAAAAAAAAAAAAAAAAAAAACATTTCTTTCCAGGTTCTCTCATCTTTAGTCGCTGGGCCCATCGATGGAACAAATGAGAAAACCAAGTAAGTGCAATCCAAATCATGGAAGAAACCTTTTTGTTAATATTTTTTTGTTTAAGCAACACCTTTATAAAAAGGCAATTATGCCATTCGTAAAGTAAGCAAGGGGTAAAAGGGTAAACCCTTTAAAGCAAACGCTTTAAACACGTTAAAACCACATTTAACTGGGCTTAAACAACGACCACTATTTCTCGTTGTTGTTGTTTCGGCGGCATAATTGCAGTTTGACGTTCGAATCTTGTTGTTGTTGTGATTTTTGGTTATGACTCTCTTGTGGAGTTTTTTTTTTTTTTTATCATTTAAAGTTCATTTATTTGGTTTTTTACTTTATCAAATAACTATCTCTTTAACTGTACTCTTACATTCAAATCCAAGACGTTCCTACTAAAGAAGTTTCAATTCTTACTCCAATTGTGTTTTTTTTCCTTCTTCTCTCTCGCCGCAATGGAATATTAATTCCTGTATCATTAATAATTTACGGGGTATTCTCTTGCGTTAGATCATAATAATTGGCACTCAAATGGTCTCTTCTAAATGTACATTTTTTTTAAACCACTCAATTCATTGCCTGAATATAATTATTGCGTGTACTCACTTTAATGTTCTCTTTTAAAAAAAAAAAAAAAAAAAAAAAAAAAAAAAAAAAAAAACCATGTTGTCAACTTTAATATACCATATCTTTTTATTTTCCTACTACTAAACATTAAACGAGCTAGTTGTATAGAATCTTATAATTATTGAAGTATAGTGCAGTTTTAAAAAAAAAAAAAAAAAAATAATAGATTATGAATCTAACACAAAAAGAAAAACTATCTTGGCGTTATACGTAAAAAAAAAAAAAAATACATTCAAATAACGATAAGAACATATTGTAAAAATAATTATATGGATATATGCATATGTGTATGCTAAATAAATTTAGGTTAATTTACGTTAAAATCATTATCTTATTTAATTATGTCTTAGTATAAAGCTTAATAATAATAATAAACCTAGAATGAGTTTGTGAACTGAAACATAAGAACAATATGAGTTATTAGTGGTTTAAAGGAACAGGTGGCGTAGACGAGAAGGGGCGGGCGGAGGTATACAAGTTTTTGGGGTGACCTAGACCTCGGCGCAGGGTCACCATGGTTGGTCTTTTGGGGCCAGAAGGGGAGGGTTAGCCAAGGGCGATCGACCAACAGCTGAGATCGACCCACGAGACGTGCCAGCGTGGCAACAGCGAGCAACCGGCTCAGTTTCCTTACGGGTTTTCAGCACTACATTCTTCGTTTTCAGCACGTTCGCGCAATATAATCGGGTTTTTTTTTTTATCGTTTTACGAGATTTTTTCGTTAGTTATGGTTATGGTTTTTCCGGGTTTTTTTTTTACCAGGCGGTAATTTTCTTTTCAGCTGGTACGATTTTTATTCTTGTGTAGTTTCCTGCTGTCGGACCGGACTGGCAAGAACACCACTCCATCCGGCGAGCCTTAGCCGCGCAATACGCCAGCGTACCAGTGCTGCCAGAGGGACGACAGAGATGCGTATCAAGGGCTACCTTGCCACATGACGCATCGACCGCAACCAAGGTAGGTCGGGGGAGACATGACAATAGCGTGAAAAGTAGAAAAAATATATATATATTTTAGGGCTCTCTGAGCGTGAAAAAAGAGATACATACTTATTTTAAGACTCTCTGAGCGAAAACACGCTCAAATAGCGTTAATAGTAGAGTAAATATACATATTTTGGAAAAAGACGCTGATTTTCAGACAAAATTGATAAAACTCACTGCATAGCATGGTTTTTTTATAAAGTTGCCAATAAGTGTTGTGAAATTTCACGAGAAGATTTTTTTTCACGAGTCGAGATTTTTCAATCAGTTTTTAGAGTGCACCTTACCATGCTAATTTTAAATGAAAAGAAGTTACAGTGCGTAAAAAGTAAAAAATAGGGATATTCTCTATGTCTAGCATAGAGTACGGATTGTAGCAATCCTAAACTAAAGTATCTCATGGATAGAGAGCGTCCTATTGAACAAGCGTAGCATAGTAACATGAACAGCTCAAAGAACTCTATAATGAGCTGCACTTCACGCTTATTCCACATTCTGTTTGGTTGCTCTCTCTCTCGCTCTCTCTTCTCTCTCATTACAATCACAGGGTTGCATTTCATAAACTATTCTTCATAGCAACGCCGTATACATGGGTTTCAGTACAGCATACATGCAAAATATTGCAGGAAACATGTTGTTGTTGCGGCCATGCCCATTTGTGTATTTTCTATTCTTGCACCGTGCAACTGGCATATCCTTGACATTGAGAATACTCCTATTGTATTTTTTCTATTGGAAATTTAGATTTTCACTAAAAGAAAAAGTACGACCACTAATTAATATGTTGCTGAGTTGTGTTCACAAGTGTTGTGTTGTGTTGTTTTGTGTTCACAGTTTTATATGAAATTTAATAAGAAATATTTTTTGAAGCTATTTTAAGAGGGTATTTATTTATATGTATACCCTAGTTCGGCCGCTATTCGGCCAAGAAATTTTGCAAACGTCCGTTGTATAGCCGCTTTTTGACCCTAGTTTTTCTGAGCATGCTTTGAAATGACCTCTGTTTGACCCTTGTTCGACTGATGTATGTCCGCTGTTCAACCGCAGTTAAAACTTTTTATGTTTACTCATGCATCCTTCACGATAAATACGAAATGAACACTGTTTGTTTAAGCTAAGTGTTTACACAAAGAGGAATTGAATTTTTTTCAAAGAATACCCAGAAAATTCGCTCGTATTCATTGCCCAATTCTATTCATTTTTGTTTCATAAAATTTATTTAATAAGTTGATCCCATTTGTGTAAAAACCATTATAAAACTGCACTTAACCATTTACTAAAAATAATGATCTTTTTGATAGAAACATTTTTAAAAATCGAAAATCTGTCTAGATAAATTTTTTATAAAGTTGAAAGAGCTGAAGCGAAGGTTCAAAAATTGAATTTGAAAATTTTGGATTTTGGTAAAAAATATACATTTTTGGGCAAATCAATAATTCGTCTAGAAAGCTGGATAAGTAACTCTAAAAGGAATATTAAGGGTATTCAGAGGTAGTCAGAGTTAGATTGTTGAAATTTTGATGTGCATGTAAACACACTCATAAAATTATTTTGCTACACCTACACTTCCGTCACAATTCGATAGAAACTGACAGCAAAAATATTCAACACCGTAAATGGAAAAGAAAAAAAAAACATGCATTCTGTGCTTGAATCAAGCAAATAGGCTATAAGTTTACACTCAAGCATAAATTTCTCAATTCAAGCATTATTTTGCTACTACTGAGCAAATTTAAAACACATGATATTAAGAAAAAATACTCAATTCAAGCCACATTTACTTAAAACTCAAGAATATTTTTTCTACATTCGAGTCTAATATTTACTTGAAACGAGAAAAATTTGCTTGATTCAAGTAAACAATTGGCTGAAAACTAGAATAATTTGCTGGATTTCAGAAATTTATTTTTCTTGAATTGAGAACAATTTGCTTGATTCAAGTAAACAATTTGCTGAAAACTGGAATAGTTTGCTTGATTTGAGAAATTTATTTGCCTTGAATTGAGAATAATTTGCTTGATTCAAGTAAACAATATACTGAAAACTAAAATAATTTACTTCATTTGAGAAGTTTATTTTCCTTGAATTGAGAACAATTTGCTTGATTCAAGTAAACAATTGGCTGAAAACTAGAATAATTTGCTAGATTTGAGAAATTTATTTTCCTTGAATTGAGAACAATTTGCTTGATTTAAGTAAACAATTTGCTGAAAACTAGAATAATTTGCTTGATTTGAGAAATTTATTTTCCTTGAATTGAGAACAATTTGCTTGATTCAAGTAAACAATTTACTGAAAACTAGAATAATTTACCTAATTTGAGAAATTTATTTTCCTTGAATTCAGAACAATTTGCTTGATTCAAGTAAATAATTTACTGTAAACTAGAATAATTTGCTCGACTTGCACAAAGCAACAACATGCTTTGTGAGCACACATTGGCGACAGTGATCTTGAAAGTAGATTTTGTTGTCTAGCGACTCTTTTACAACAACTTCAAGATTTTCATGATTGTTGCGATTCGCTGAATTGTTCAAAGGTGACAACTTTGCATTTGCTTAAATTAAAAAAATATTTCCTTGATTCAAGTCTTGTCCCAGGTTCTTGATTCAAGTATTTTGTGCTTGTTTCAAGCTGTTGTTTATTTTGCTCAATTTTGGCAATAAATGCTCATTACAATTACTTTTTTCTTCATTTTAGTTATTAATGCTTGATTTAAGCAAATGAGAGTTAATTTTAAATTTTCCTATATCTAGCAAAATATTTGCTTATAAGAATATAATTTCTCTCCGTGTAGCAACACTCATAACAATAGGATCAAGGTATTGTTAGAGTGTTGAGTTGTTGAAAAGTGACAATACGTATATTTTGTTGTTGTTTTGTTGAAATAACCAACACTTTAGCCATCTAGCATCGTAACAAGACTACCTCTGAATACCCTTATTGAAAAAAAAAGTTTTCCTAACTTGTATTCTACAACCAAACATTTGGGAGGAACAGTAGAACTTCGTCCCACTGTGCGTTGGGCACCAAACATATTTGATGATTACATGAGTGTTACATAAGTAAACATTACGTGCGTATTACATGGGCTATGATTAAGTAAAATTAAAAATTATAGTGTTTCGGTCAAAACTGTTAATTTGCTTAGCTTTAGTTTATGAATTTTGCTGTGCTTTTTTTTTTATATATATAAGGGTATTCACGATATGGTGTACAATTAGGTTGTGATGATAAAATGAATATTTCTAGTAAGTTGCTTAGACCAATTATGATACATTAGCTGCATTCTATTCGCTTTCAAATAATCCAGATAATTTTTTTTTAACATGCAAAGCAAAAACAAAAATAATAATCGTATAAAAAATAGAATTATTTTTGCTATCCGTATAAAATTGTGATATAGCCTTGAAAAAAATTGAAACACAATTGCCGCACCTGTATATTTTTATGAGCTGTCATTTCATTTTTGGAATTATTTGTTTGTTTGATACAATGGCTATTAGGTAGCCATGACAGCTACCTATTTTTCTCATGCGTCCATCGAATGTTAAATAAAAGAAAACAAAACAAGCCGCGTGTGTCAACACATTGGACGTATTCAGCGGAGCCAACAATTGCACTTAAATTATTTATATAATTGCATAGTATTAATAATTAAATTAAATAATTTCCAATTTTTCTGACGTTCAGAGTAAAACACATTCAGAGAAAAACATCGTTCACTAAGGTATCGCTACCATAAAAGTTCACAACAATTTTGAACCACGCGCGTTCTCATGGCACCTAATAGTTATTGTATCATGATTGCTTGTTCGAATTTAATTTTGACTGCAACGGTAGTGCCCTCTACGAGTCGTTTTTCTTGCCGTTCCTTTGAGAAAATTTGTTATCGCGATTAAATTAAGGCGAAAGGAACGCAGCTATTGGTTGATTTTGAAAATATAGAACTTTTTAAAATATAAAGAAACAAAATCCTCTTGTTTTTAAGAATTTAGTTATGAAATAAACAAACGTCATCACAAAAAACAAAAACACCCAGGCCTCTTAGCTAAAGTCAGAAAGAACTCAGGCCTGAGTTTCTAATAATAATAGTGGTATTCACTCTTTTGTGTATGAGGTGTACTGATTGTAATTCTAACTATAAATACAAGGAAAAGAGTGAATGTCAAAACATTACACTTAAAAAAATACAACAAAGCTACAATCATCTTTTGATCTTGTAAAGGTGCACATAAAGTGCAACTTCTGCAGCTATGTTTTTTGTTGTTGTGTGTGTACTTATTGTACTGTTTTGACAGAAGTACACTGGTGTATGCATAAATACACAAAAGAGCGAATACCACTAATGATAGCACCATTTTTTAGTATGGCCGGAAATTGTAATATAGCCTTCGACTATACTTAACTCAATTCTTACAAAGAATGAAACAATACATCAGGCCTTTCTTCAAACTAAAGAACTAAAATTTCAGAACTAAAATCCTGATATTTATGCCTTTCATTAATTTTAGACGAATTTTTTGTAGAAGTAATGCCCTGAAAACATTCACGACTACACGAAATTACGACTCGACATGAAGAAAGAGTCAACAATCAAGAAAAATCATATAATTGTTTCATTCACGCATACACGAACCCTAATATTTGCGCTGTTGTTGCTCGTCGAATTTGAAACAATTCTATCAACAGTGTCATATCACTGCGACATTTTCACCAAAGTCACCTCCATAAGAAAAGCATGTAAAAATCATTTGACAGTTGTCGTAACGTTGCCGTCGTGAATGTGTTAAGTGTATAATATCCAATTTTAGGTTTAAGAGACGAACACTTGTATACAAAATTTAGAACTCTGAATTTTTAGTCAGTCAGTTAGTCAGAACTCGCTGGTCATGCCTTTAAGGCTTACATTTTAACCTGAGTAGTCACTATATTTTCTGTTGGGACATATCAAAAATATAACATTTCACAACAGGTTCATTCAATATACAATATTCATGTTTTAGATTGTTTTTGTTAAAATCTTTCACAAATACACCACATCGTGAACAACCCTATTGTTAAGATTTGTTCGAAAACTGCTAAGGTAACTTCTTCATGTCGTTATTACAATACATATACAAACTAAACAACAGCTCGAGCTGTGATGGCCGCGATCTTAAGCCTTATTTATATTTATATTTTTGTTTTGTATACTATTTCTTTGGTATTTTTCTAAGATACATGTTAGTTGAGTTTGTAATTAATTAATTAATTAAGTCATATTTTCTTATTAAAAATTCAAGTTTTAATGCAAATTTTTATCTTCTCCCTCTACCTTGGTTCACTACGTTTAACTAACATTCTGTTTGTTTCTGTTTGGCACCATGACACAATCTCAATGTTTACCTTATTAAATAGTGGAAATTACACCATGGGTCAGTGTAGCTTTAGATCCCATACTGATCACTTGGTACGCCAGCAGCAAAAAGCATTGCAGGTTGCTAATTAAAGATTTGCCTGCGTTCCAGTAGCTGCGCCGCCAACACTACCACCCACTCCGGCAATGCCAATGGTGGTTGGAGTAATGCCACCTACACCAACACCAACAGCGTTTATGGTGAGTCCCTGTGGTTGATTGCCTGTGGTGGTTATGCCCGTGAGTATATCGTGCTCGTTCTTGGCCTGTCGCAGCCAGTTGCGTAGGTCTCGTGTGCGCTCAACCAAGCTGGTTGTATAGTTGACAGCACGTGGACTCTGCGAAACGATGGTGTTAGCCGCTAAGAGAGCGCCACCCATAGAAGTTTGCATGCGTCCAGTGGCTAGTTGGCGATAGGTTTCCAGGCGATCGGCCAATGTTGGTATGGATTGTGGTGTGTGCATGTGTGCTGTGTTGGTGGTGGATAATGCGTGTGCTGGTTGATGATGTGAAGTTGCCATGCCGGATGTAGTAGTAGTCAGCATATGCGACCAGTTGAGATCAGATGGCGAAATCATGGGCACGGAAATGCCTAAAAGTGTAAGAAAATAATGAAGGAGGCTTTGGAATAAAGGTTTTTACTGAGACGTTCAAGATGCTGCCGGTCTCCAAGTCGGTGCACCACCACTCTTCAAATGCATGACACTTTTGACGGGTGGCAACTTTAACATGAACACACCATAAATGTCAAATCAATCTGTCAATGAATAGTGACGTAACAGTGTTGTAAGTAAAAGAACTTTTGGTATTGTTATAAAAATGGATAAGGAATTTCGTGCCTTGATTTAGCATCACTTTTTGCGTAACAAAAGGGCGAACGAAACAAAAGAAAAGCTCGATGAATCTGCTCCGTCGTATTCAACCGTAAAATATTGGATTGCAGAGTTCAAAAGTGGTCGACTCAGCAGAAAAGATGAACATGCCGGGGAAGCACCAAAAACAGTGACCACTCCAGAATGTATTGGAAAATTCCACGATTTTGTATTGGACATTCCGAAAGTGAAAGTGCTTGAGATAGCTACAGCCATAGACATATCAAGTGGGTCGGTGGTTTAAATTTTACATGAACATTTGGGTATGAGAAAGCTGATTGTAAGATGCGTGCAGCGTTCGTTAACAATCAATCAAAAACAAGAACTTGTTCGTACTTCCCAACAATGTTTGGACCAGTTTAAACAAAATCCAACTACTTTTTTGCGTAAAATAGTGACCACGGATAACACTTGGTTTCACTACTATACACCAGAATCTAGGTTAGGTTAGGTTAGGTCAAAGTGCCTGCCTCAATTGAGACACACTTAGGCCAATGAGGCGTATTGTGGTACCACAGGGTTGATTCCCATTCTCTATTTAAACCAGCTTGAGCTGTTCACAAAGCTTAGGATTCGGTATACCGATATTTCCGAGAGTTCTTCGAGGTCTTTAAAAAACCAGTTGTTTATGTGAAGAAAACGTTTTTGAGCCAGCGCTGGGCAAATGCAAAGAAAGTGTTCTGTAGATTCCTCCTCCTCCTCATCTCTACAACTTCTGCAAAAGTCGTTGTGGGGTATGTTTAATCTGTAAGCGTGCCTGAAAATGAGGCAGTGCCCAGTCAGGCTCCCTATCATCGTGCTAATGTGGTCTCTACTGAGAGAAATAAGTTCTTTTGAACGCTTAATATTGAGTTTATGCTAGATTTGCCGTGTTATATTACACGTTTTACCTGCTGACCATCTATTGTTGGTTCACCAGAATCTAAGAAATCAGTAAAAGAGTGAGTAGGCAGCACTGGAAGTGCACCAAAACGAGCGAAGACTCAAAAAACGGGCGGAAAGGTGTTGGCATCTCTTTTTTTGGGGTTCAAGTGGCATTTTGTTCATCGACTATTTGAGAAAAGGAAAAACAATCAACAGCAACTATCACTACAAATTATCGATTGAAGAACGAAATCGCAAAAAACGGATCCATTTATCGAAGAAAAAAATCATCTTTTTTCAAGACAATGCTCCAGCTCACAAATCGATTGAAACCAAAATTGCACGAATTACGCTTCGAACTGCTTTCTCATTCCCCATATTTTCCAGATGAATATTTTTTAGCTCCCAGTAACTATTATCTGTTTCAAAACTTAAAAAGGTTGTTCCAGGAAAGGAGATTTGCGACGAATGAAGAGGTCGAATTGCACGAGTTACGCTTCGAACTGCTTTCTCATCCCCATATTCCCCAGATGAATATATTTTGGCTACCAGTGACTATCATCTGTTCTAAAACCGAAAAAGGTGGCTCCAGGGAAGGAGGTTTGCGATGAATGAACCGGTCGAATTGAAAACTGAAGCGTATTTCGGAGAGCTTAAGAAATCTTGCTACTCAAAGGGCATCGCAATATCAGAAAATCGTTGGAATAAGTGCATCGAGCTGAAAGGAGACTATGTGGAAGAATAAACAAAACTTTTGGCAAAAATCTTGTATTTTCTTTGTTAGGTCGGCAGCATCTTAAACGCCCTATATGGCTCACACCCAGGTTACGTAATCGTCCATGCATTTATACATGCATTCCTTGCATGTATATCTCGACAATTTCGTTGTCTGGTCAAAACTTACCACCATGATGCTGGTTCTTGCCTAGTATATCGAGTATTTCACGTATTTCTGCATTGAGAATCTCTAAGTTTTGTATGCATTCCGAAGACTCCTGGTGATAAATGTCCTTGCGTCTATTAATATTCTGCGTATCAGCGCCACTAGCAAAGTCGGTGCTGCTAAAGCCCGAGCTGGAGTGCGATGATAGATCACTCAATGTCGCATCATCCTTTTGCTCGATGCCCAAGAGATCCATGGAAGGCTTCTCTTTTTCGTAGATGCACGAAAGGCTTTGTTCCAAGTGACGCAAGCGTATAACTTTCTCGCCTAGCAGCGCACGCGTACGATGTAAATTTACCTCCATTTCAGTGAGCTCTTTTTCCTCCTGTATGAGTTGGTCGAGTGTGTGACGCGGTGTCGCCGATGACTTGTGACGCAGCTTGATCTCACGTTGACGTGCGCGAAAGTTAGTGCGTTGTGTACGCAGCGACTCCTTGGCACGACGCACTGAGTCGCGTTCTAGGTGTATGCGATGTTTAAAGAATTCAAGTTCAGAACTGGTGCCAGCATGGTCATTTGATATATCGGAGAAGGGATAGCGAAGATGATATGTCGTATCCAATGTGTTGTCGGGAAACTGATCTTCAAGATCCTCCAATTTTTGCAACTGATGGCGCAGATTCTCAACGGGCGTGCATGGACGATCTCCACCCTTGTAGTTGTCCGAGTTTAGACGTGAAGTTGAGGCAGACTTCATGCGCGAGAAGAGCTTCTTGCGTTGTGTGTTCGTGCGCGAATTGTTATTGTTCTCCTGATTGTAGTGGAACGCTTCGGAGTCAGAATTACCATTATCGCTCATCAATGGGACGATGGGAAGATAATGACCTTTCGTATAGTTGTTCGAGATGGTTGTGTCCGATTGGCTTATCGATGTTGTATCATCCTGTATCTGCAAATGTTTGATGTACTTCGAAGTGATGCCCGGCTTGCGTCCGGCGTTTTGACCGCGTTCGGAGGAACGTTCGCGCACCTGATCCTTGATCCGTTTCTGATCCTTACCCACTGCAGCGATAGCAGCAAGATGAGTTTTGGGTGGCACTGGTGGCTTGATACCTTTGCCTTTTATCACAACTGTACCGCCAGCGCTAATTGCAGCTCCGTCATGCTGATACGAGGTGGATAGAGACAGGGAGCGATTTTCACTATTGCCAATCGAGGGCTTGTTCGAAATGGAACGTTCGGTTTCGGAACCGGTTGTAGTTGTAGTGTGTAAGCTCTGTTGATTTAAGGCCTGTGCTTCGCGGCGTCGATTGCGACGTTCGAGTGATAGCTTGACATCAGTCTTGAGGCGCACATACTTTTCTTTCAAACAGCGATACTTGTCCTCCAGCAGGCGTTTCTCACAGCGCACCTTTTCGTACAAGCGATCTTCACCTGTTTCGCGCATACGTTGTCGCTCCATATCCAGTTCGTCGGTCATTTTGTCACGCATGGCAGCTAGTTTTGTGGCCTGTTCCTTCTTAAGAATCTCAACTTCACTCTTGAGATCACGTTCAAGATCCTGCAGTATCTCCGTGTGATTCTGTTGCAAGGTATTCATGCGCGCTTTGTGCTCATCGACAATCGCTTTGCGCTTAGCGCTCAGTTCATCCTCCAGCTGCACGCGATAATCTTCAAGTTGTAGTTCGAAATTTTCGTCCAGTTCATGTTGATGTGATGTCAGTCGCAGATCGTACTCATGCCGTATATTCTTGATTTTCTTCTCATGTTCGCGTTTGATTTCATTGATTTCATGTTGTAGGTATTCCTCCAGACATTCACGTTCCCGCTTAACAAGATCCTGCTTCTCTTTGTCCAGCTTTAGTCTGACTGCTTCGATTTCTTTGTCATTTTCTTTCTCGATTTGTGTACGCATAGTTATGTCACGTTCAGGTGCGATCGTGTCTTTTTTCAAAAAGCCTACTAATTTCGAGGCCACTTTTAAAGTACGTAGTCCAGCCTTTTCGGTATTGGACGTTTGTAGCTTGGTCTCCAGCTGCTCCACTTCTTGCGTATGCTTGCGATCGAGTTCATCCAAGTCGAAGGGATTATTGGAGGGCGTAACGTTTGGTGTTGTTTCCTGATCAGATTTGTTTATGATAAAGCTACGCACTGAGCTGCCCTTCGACTCCGAGTCGGTGTCTTCGTACAAGGGCTTTACTAGCGTATTATCTTTAAGCTTATCTAAGTAGTTTGCAGCAGTTCCAGCACCACCCACATCAACACTTTGTGAGCGCGCTACCTCGGACAGCTTAGCTTTCTCACGATCTGGCAAGTCCATAGAGAAGCTTTGGGCCTTTAACATCTGTATTGTCTGAGCCTTGGGCACTGGTATGACTTTGATTTCTTTAATATGCTTTTCATCATTGACCAGAAATGGATTAAGACTAATCTGAAAACTGCCATCTGAGCATAGACCACGCATATTTGCAGAAGCATCATCTTCATCGTCCCAGGGATCGTCTTCGTCATCGTTGTCTTCATCGGAAATTGCAGAAATTTCTGGACTTTGTGTTAGTCGTCGCGAGCTACTCTGATCATCCTCGGGTGAGCTCCTTAACTTGTTGTCCTCCAAGTTAAACCGCACGCTTTTCTTGTCCTCAGTTGTGTTGCCGCTATCATTGTCGTCCTTATCTAGTCGACGCCGCATGTCGGTGAGACTGGAATCGCGCAGTATGCCCTTAACACTGGGTGGTGTAGTGATACTGCTATCCATAAACACATTATTACCCGCACCAATGACCATAGCTGCTGCCTGATTGAGACCAGCTTCCATTTGCTTGCGTGACTTCAGAAACATGGCGCCAGTGCCGGATAGTATAAAACCGCGTTTCTCAACCGCGGCATCGACTTCAGTTTTACTCGCAACCACCACTTGCTTTGCTGCCTCCCTGTTTGCGTTTGGCATACTTGTTTCACTGGGAAATTTCATGGCTAAACCTATCTGTGGATTAGTCTTGGTCACCTCGAAGCGCGAGTTCTTAATTGAGTTGAAGGTTGCGCCGCCAGCCATGCCAAAATTCTTGCTTCTAGACTCGAGAAAACGGCTAACACCACCGCTGAAACCACTTGTGCTCGTGCTGCTGGAATTGATAGCAGAAGAGTTGCTGCCGGAACCACTGCCCGTGCCAGAAGTAGCTATAAATTTAGCATGCACGTTGGCATTGGCATTATTGACTGGCGAAGACATCTCGTTGGTGTTGTTTGTGTTATCACAATCGTCGTTACCCTGTAGACTACGAATACCGGAGTCTATTTGGGAAACATCATCGGAATTGTCGATTATGGGTGTGACAACGGTGGCATACTTTTGGCGTGCCTGTTCGACAAACTCACGGTAGACAGCATCGAGTGGATGGTCCCATTGGGATACTTTTGATTTGGTATTGTAGTAATAATGACCACACTTTTCCTCCGAGTAACTGGGGAACAAGAAAAATGATGTTTTTCATTTAGCAATTTATTTCAAAGATTTTTAAAAGAAAGCTATACAAACCATATTTTCCATTCTGGAGGCAGTGCTTGCATCAAACCCTCTTTTGCTAGGTAAAGCAAATGCGTTTCCTTGACAGGATCAATACCAAGTAGGAGTGCATAATCGCTGATTTCTGGAGAGGAAGAGGAAGGAAAAAATGTTAAAAGAATTAAAAGATTTCTAACAAAACAAATTTGGTTGGGACCAAATAGTTAATGAATATAATCCTCACATTCACTTTTATGTATTTTTGTAATCATAAGGAAACTATAAATTGCATATTTCAGGAGCAATGTAAACACCATAATATATACAAAAACCATCAACACCAACAAAAAAAGCTAGTGAGATGCGTCCTGACGGCTGCAACGCTGAGCTGCGGTGAAAGGAACACTCGCCAAAAGCTCCATATTGCCAGCACAAAGTTTTAAGGTTGTTTTAAAAATAAATTTATTGTTTTATTACTTTTAAATTGTCTTTTTCTTTATATTTTTCATTTCTATTATAATGCGTTCACCATTATTTTCGGCGAGAGCAGAGTTGTTGCTCTGGATATTTCAAAAGCGTTCGACCGAGTGTGGCATAAAGCGCTCGTGTCGAAACTAGTTGCATATGGTTTTGGTGGGAGCTTTGCTCGATGGATCACGTGTTTCCTCAGTAGGAAACATGGAATACGTAGTTGACGATATTTCGTCTGAGGAGCACGTCATCAACGCGGGAGTACCGCAGGGTTCAGTTCTATCACCAACCTTGTTCCTGGTTTTTATCAACGACCTTCTGTCGTTGACGCATAACGCAATACATTCGTTTGCGGACGACAGCAGCATTTGCCATTCATATTCATTCAAAAAACGCCCAAACTCTATGGAGATTGAGAGAAAAAGGCAAAACATGAATGACACACTCCTTAATGATCTACAAAAAATCTCCGAGTGGGGTCATGCTAATAGAGTAGAGCTCAACGCAAGTAAGACCCAGTGCTGTCTGTTAACCCACAAGCGGGTGGATTGTCCCTTAGCTCCCCTCAATATGAATGGTGTGGATATTGTGGAATCAGCCGCTCATGACGTTTTGGGCTTATCGATCCAATCTGATCTTCGTTGGAATGATCATATTTTCGATGTGTCGAAAGAAGTGGGCAAGTGCCTAGGTTTTTTAAAACGGTGCAAAAAATATTTCACTTCAGCTGATCTTCGCATGATTTACACCTCATATGTTAGGCAGAAAATGGAGTACAATTCGCACATTTGGACAGGGGCTTCAAAATCTTATTTGGAGCTTCTGGATCGAATTCAACGTCGTGCGATATATTTGATAAGAGACGACAATATTTTATTCTCTCTCGACTCTCTTGGGCACCGACGTAATGTTGGTTGCGTAAGCCTTCTGTAAAGGTATTACCATGGGAAGTGTTCAAGGGAGATACATGGCCTGACGCCACCAGCTCGTGTTTTTCCCAGGTCCACTCAGGCAGCTGTCCAAGGCCACCCCTTTACCATTGCATTGATGACCAATAGAACCTCGCATTACCGTGATAATTCGTTCTTTAGTCGCACGGTTAAGTTGTGGAATAGTCTCCCTGCGAGCGTGTTTACCGGCAGTTTTGAGCTGTGCAAATTCAAAACAAATCTTCACCGACACTACTCCATCTATCCACCCTCCAGCTAACTATCACCCATCATCCGAATCAACACAATGCTTATACATTTATAGGGGGCATCCCCTGAGCGTTGGTTCAATCAAAAAAAAAAAAATATTTTGCACTTCAACAGATTCACTCGTTACTTAATTTTGTTTTGACAGCTAAACAGCTGTTTTTCGGAGTTCTGAGTGCGGATCGGTTTTGCAGTTCCCTCGCACGGATTCAACAATGGTGTTTTTGCTTTCAAGCGAAGGGAGTGCGGATCTGATCAACTCCCGCCGCAATTGATCCGCCGGATTCTACAATCAGCATGATTAATAATACATATTTTAGATTTTTTTCGTGGGATTTTAGAAACCCCAACAAAACCCAACCACTTCCAACACCAAAATACCGTGAAAATCAGGAAAAGGAATATTTTACGTGACATTTTTAACCCCCCCCCCCCTCCCCCACTAACCACAAAAACCATTCCATTCCATGGAATGCCTTAAGGTTCTCCTGAAAAAATCTGCTAAAATTGTTTCATTGAAGGGCTCAAGGAAATCTGCCATGGAAAATATTCCGGAGGGACTTCTAAAGAAGACTAAGGAAAGCACTCCTCCCAATGAACGTGCATATGTCAAAAGAATGCCTTCTGGGTATGAAAGTGGAAAGGATGGAATTCAAGACTTTTCCTTTCACAATAGCTTCTTTTGGAAGCACTTTTTTTTGTTGGGAAGCTGCACTATTCTGTTCAGCCAGTCAATCGCACAATAAAATTGTAGAACTATCTTTCTGCGAGCGTGTTTCCCGGCCATTTCGAGTTCCGTACATTTGTAAAAATATCTTCCAAAACTACTCCATTTGTTCACTCACCAAATTTTTCTGTGGTCACAAGGAATAACGACTAAACTCAAAGTATCGTAAAAAACGATATTTTAATTGCTCGAACTACAACCCATTTTTTTGAAACATATGAACCGTTACACACAAAATAAGTACAGACACACATGATGATCAATTCTGGGCAAAAAATGCATATCTGCATACTTCCAAAAATTGGAAATAAAGTGAATTCCATATCGCTTTTTTACGATATTTTGAGTTAGTCATTATTCCTTGTGACCACAGACTTATCACCCGTTGAAGCATACATCCCCTGAGCGTAGGCTCAAACAAGCCTCTTAATAATTAAAATGTGTCGATTTAATTCGCACTTTCGTCATCTGGGTCAAAATATATATTATAGTTAAAACTCAGGTTTCTGTGTGAGTTTATGTTCAAAAAACATGCAAAAATTCTTCATCACCCCATTGTTATTGTCATCTTTTGGCCTTACAAGCAATTGGATTGCTTTTTTACCCCCAAGCATTTCGCCAGCCGCCTTGCGTACACTAGCGGCATTTTTCATAACCAGCGTTGCAAATTAATTAATTTAATTCTGACACCATCTACAGTTGCTCTAGTGTGCGTCAGAATTTACACTTCAAAAGCCAATTAAATTACAATTTAATTAGTTGAACTCGTTGACAGCAGCAATTTGTGATACGATAGAAGGATAGTTTTTGCAAAATTTTAAAAAACTGGGCCATATGGTACATGAAGAACAAACATTCAACTGTCATGAACCGAATTGATACTAATTAAAATAAATTTTAATTAAATATATAGCCAAAAAATATAAAATTGTTGATTTGTTTTTAGCTATTAAAAAAACATTCTTGCATACTTTTGTCAATAATTACCAGATGGTCGGGCATGGTATCGCATGTTTAAAAATAATTAAAATATTTATTCATAACTGTACTTATAAATGTATAATTTAAAAATAAAAACTATTCATAACTGTGCATATATGTGTATAATTAAAAATAAAAACTAACAGCTGTTCGTTCTCAGTTATCAGTCTAACGAACGAACACACAGCTGATACTACATATTTTAATTTGCGCTGAACACACCCAAACACACGCTGGTTGACAAAACGAGAGTTCATTTAACATTATAGTAAGCAAGTAGCAGCACTACTTTTATTTTTTTTTACTACTTTCCATACAATTTTTTGACATATTGTTTGTGGTTTGAGTCAATCTGATGATGCTTTTATTATGATGATTCTGTTTTTTTTATATTCATTATAACAGTTTTATGCGGAGAAAACGCCAACACCCACATCTAAGGGTGTGTGCCAAATGGTTTTTTGCCTTTGTTGATTTTGTAGTTGTTGCTGTTGTGTATGCCTGTTATAGAGTCAACATGAAAGTGTGTTATTCGAGACTTTTGCTTATGATGGCTGACAACGTGAGGATGTCGCAATTCACATTTAAATGAGCTGACAAAGTGTAGACAAAAGAACCACTTATGTGGTACTCCACATACATAGTCTTGCTTTTATTAAGTCTTGTTTAAAGCTGTGCTAGTTATATGCTTCTATGTTTTAACTTGAAAAAGTTTTTCTAGTGTTTTCTGCAATAGTTAAATATAAAGAAATATGGGGGAAAATGACATTTTATTCTTTATAACAAACAAAAATGTCAAACAATGAACTTTTTGTTAAAACGCAAACAATGAACAACTATGTATATTAACAACTTAACGATTGAAACGTGTGCCGAAAGTGTTCGATTGTGGCGCGATTGAAAATCAGAGTTGTAGATGCTGCAACTGTAAACATATGACAACAGCGTCAAGGCTTGATTACCCAAGCGTAAGATAAGGTTGCCAACTGTCAAGCTTACATCTGTTTAATGATAAATGTGTACAAGCCGCTACCAAAATCGTAACGTGGCGTGTCGCAGCGTAAAAGTCTGAAGAAAATAGATTTCTACGCAACGTTAGGATTTTTGACAGTTCGACAGCTGTGGGACAAGCGAAAAATTTTGTTAAACTTCACAAAATTGTAAATTTTTATACTATATAAGAAAGGATGCAGTCTTTTATTGAAGAGGAGAAGTTAATAAGCCTACTAAAATAAAACAAGTGCCCTGCACTACGGCGCCTGCACTACGTTGGACTACGATTTCGGTAATCGCTTAACCTCGATTCAACGTCGCACTACGCTACATCCCGCTGCGCCACCTCAGGTTACGCTTGGGTAATCAAGCCTTCAGCGTATTTCGTACGCGATAAGGCCCAACCAAAATAGACGAGACTTTAGCAACTTGATGTACGTCTGCACTCGTTTCGGATGTTGACGGATTTAACTCAAAATAAAACGAGTTGCTGATCAGCTGCTCAATTGATAATTGGCAATCGAGTGTTAAGGTCCAGTTATAATAGACGTAACGTAATGTTGTCAACTGTCATTGCGACGGGACGCAATGTAAGAAAACGTTGTAGCAATTATAACTCAAATAAAACTCAAATAAATCATTCATAGCTGTGGATATATAGAAATATCACATTAATAACGAAAACTCAACAAAAAACGTGATTTAACAATACAAATATCACACTAATCGAATCTAACTTCAATGTTCAGCTGCTTTTTGACAAGACGTAATGTAAAGTAACGTAGAAATCCAAAATCCGTCACGTTACGTTAGGTTTATTATAACCACTTGTATAAGAAAGCATTGTTTCAAACAATAAGTGACAGAACGCACTGCTCAACTGACATTAGATCTTACTGTCATTAGACTGACATTAGATCTGACATTAAGTTACTTCTATTATAATTGGACCTTAATCGTATTTAAGGGTTCTTTTAAGGGTTCTGTGGACTCCGTGTTAGGCAGTTTTAGGGGGTAGGTGATTTCGGAATTGATATCAAATTTTAAAATTCAAGATCGCGGATAGAGTTGCCACCTAGATTTTTTTGTATTTTGGCGAATTCTTGTAATTTTGAAATTCTGATAACGGATTTGAATTCGAATCTAATGTAACAGCTTTAATATTTAAGATGGAAGTTAGGGCTGCCACAACAGTATTGCCACCTAGTAAAATGTATTTTTAAAAGTTTAAAGCGACGTTAAACAGTGTTAGGGGGTCACTGATTTCAAATCTGAATTAAAGTTGCCACCTAATTTTTTTTATTTTTACACCAGCGAACTATTTTTACCTAGTGTTCGCACCCGCATCGAATTCGTAAAAATAAAAAAAATTAGGTGGCAGCCCTATATGCTATATGGAATTTTAAAATTCTGACTTCAGACTCGATGTCAGCAACCTCCTAACACTGTTAAATGATGTGTGACCCATTTTTACCTAGTGTTGGCGCCAGCACCGAATTCGTTCTCTGATATAAATCATCTATTGCCAGTGAACAAGTTGCATTGACTACAGTGAGTTCTCTGAGAGTACAAAGTACATGAAAATATATCCAGCCGCCAAAAATGAAATCGCCGAAGAAATGCGTGACGGGAAAACGCCAGAATAGAATCATTCTAATTTTTCTCTGACGGCTGGCGGATCTCTCTCTGAGTGACTTAAATGTTGCCATATTTTTGCTAAAGATTGGATACGTTCAGTGTTATTTTCTTAGTTTTTACTATGATCTGACATTCTGTTTTTGTGCCTGTGTTGTATCCATGTGAATTCAAAGCATAATAGGGCAGCTCACGATCTTGTTGCATCGTTGCAAATGCAAAATAAACAGCTTTTACAAAAACAAAAAGCATATATAGCAAAAGCTTTTCAATGCTTTTTGTTTTTGTAAAAGCTGTTTATTTTGCATTTGCAACGATGCAACAAGATCGTGAACTGCCCTAATATAAAATAATTTGTATCATTCCCAATATGAAATGCAACCGTGATCCGACAACCGACAACTGCTCCTATTCTGGACGTGTTCTCAGCGGATTTCTCCGAGAGCTGGCCACCATCCGACATCCGCTTTGGTTCTGTTCGGGCTCTGACAATGATATCTAAGATCAAGAATCTCTATGATCTGTTTTGATTGCGCTATTATGTTTTGTTTGTGTTCGCTGCAATCACACACATGATTTCTTTGAAGCCGGTACGTATAAGTAGCGTTGCCACAGCCAAAAAAAAATTTTTACCAAACTTCCAAAAAAAAATTCACATTTAAGAAAAAAATATCACATCCAAAACAAAAGAATATCAAATATAATAAATCAAACAATTAATTATTTAAAATAAGTTTATATGAATATTCAATTAATGTATTATTTTATTGTACTTCAATGGTTGCATGAGATCAATGTTGTATCAATTTTTTTTTGTACAAAAATAAACAAAAATCTCAAAAGTAACATATGTATTTAGTTACATTTAAAAAAAAAAAAATAGTAAATAATTCTTAAAGCGTAAAACTTTCAGTGTTAAAGCTAAGAAACATATACAGTGGGTGGGTAAATTGAATTTTTAACTAGCTTTCTTATAGCATGGATGGCATTTATTAACAAAAATTGTTCCAGTTCCAAGTTGTTCCAACTGCCACGCGTTATTTTTTGACGAAGCTTATTTTCTTCAAAATGTTTTTATACTTTTTGCAGAATGGTCAAGCTTTAAGCATAATTTATGTGAAAAATGTATACCATAATCTCATTCCGATTAAAAGCTATCGCTAAAAATCTATCAGAGGCAGTTTTCGCTTTAAAATATATAAGTCTAACAATAATTTTAATTAAATGTACTAATGCGATATTGTGAATTTTAAACTTTTATTATTTTTGCAACAAAACTAACTTTTGTGTTAACTAACTTAAAATTTAAAAACAAAATAATTTTTTCTACTTAGATATTTTAAATTTTTTTCTCTATCATTGCTGTAACATCTTTCACTAAAAATAAAGTTGATTATATTTTAAGCTTTCCGATGGCTTCTTGCCCGCAATACTTTCGAAAACATTTTTAATTTACTTTAATTTTATTTTTATTTCAATTTCACGACACCACTGAGAAGGAATTCATTATTTGTTCCTATGCATTTTTTTCCAACAATTGTTGTTCTTTCTACTTAAAGAAGCGTCTATTAAGATTGCTGACCCTTTTGCCGTTTTAAATTTACAATTAATCGTCATATAATGCAAAGAATTTGTTGGCCTTTGTAGTCTATTGAAGAGTGCGCTAGACTATCAACTTAGAGGTCCCCGGTTCGAATCCGGGCTTTCTTTGTTCTTTACTACATTTGAGAATTATTGAAACAAAAAATCACAGCTAAATTGTGGAAAATGTGGGATTATAGGACAGGAACAACTAAGGGCTGGAAATGCTTGCCGAGGTAGAGGCATAACACCGGCCTCGTTTATAAGCCATTAAAATTGTCTTAAACGTTTGTTCTGCCGTATCGATAATTCAGGTATGGTTCCAATTAATTCTTTCTTTAATAATCTATCCCTTTCTTTTCCTTTCCGGTCAAAGACCAAACGTTGTTTGTATAAGGCAAAGGTTCCATTATAAAGTCTTTGTTTTTTTATCTTTTTTTAAAAAATAATCGCAAAATAATCGCGCTCATCAAACAATCGCGACAATGTTGGCAGAGATAATTGTATATTTGGCTTAATAAATAAACCGTTTTTTTTTCCAAAATTTAAAAAAAAAATTTATTAAAAAACTAAGCTTATTATAAGGAAGCTGGTTCTCCGATTGGAGAACATTCAGTGAAAAGTGAGCTAAATGTCAAGGAACTTCTGTTTAGCGCAGGGACCGAAAATAACAGTTATTTTTCAAAATTTCTGTTCAAAAAGTCAAATGGAAAGAGTAAGTCTATTCGATATTTGAATATAGCAATGTGATGTTTGTTAGCTAAGGAATAATTATCTTTGATGATATTAATTTTTGTGATTTTTTTAAAAAAATCAATAAATAAACGTTATTTTTTGACCAATTTTATTTCGATCAAAAATAAAAGTTAAAATTTGACTTTAATTTTTTTGATGAAATATAAAAGTAAATATTTGACTTTTATTTTTTCGATCAAAAGTAAAATTCTTATATTATCTGCTTGTAGCCACTGTCTCAGTCGTTTGTGAAATAATTGCAAACACAATGTGCAATGAAAAGCAAATAAGTGATGTCATTTAAATAACGATGCACGGTGGGGCGAGCTCATACAAAAGGTTGGACATCGCATATTGCTTTAAATAATTGATTGTAACTCTGGAACCACTGAATGTATTTTAACCAAATTTTAAACATGTCTTTTTAAAAAATTTCTCATAAAATACTTTAACCTTTATAAGCCTACCGGGTCTAGTAGACCCAAAAAACTCATGGTAAAAAAAATTGTTTTTGTGTTTAGCGATATTTCGTACCTGTATTTTATTACAAAATGTATTTTTAAATAAGAGTTTATTAGCTTATTACAATTAAAAGATGTTTAAAGACAGCATACCACTCTATTTAAATGAAATTATATGTAATATTAAGAGCAAACAGTGATTTATTTATACCACACATAATTATAAAATCTGCTTAATTTTACACATTATCTGTGAAAGTTATGTTTTCACTTTCCTCATCAAAAAGCTCTTTTGCTACAGTTAGATAGCTTTATATTTTATGTACTGTAACAGGCATGTAAAACCAATCATAAAGTTCAACATATAATTTTGCTGTTTCTAAACAATAATTTTTGAATTCTGTGATATTAATTTTAGGACAAGATGCATTGATCTGATATATATTATAATTTTTAAGCATTAATTTAACACAAAATAATTCATTCATGTATATATTAAAAATTTTTACCAGCAATATAACATAAAATCGTTTAATTAAATTTTCGTCTACTCCAGTGATTTCTGAACTTTTCTTGTAATTAGTAAAAAATCTGCGAGCAGTGTTACCGTCATGACTTTTACAAGAGCCTTGCAATATCACGTCTATTAACAAACCTTAAAAAATTTTAATTTCGTCGTCAGCAAAATTGTATATTGGTGTTGAACCAAATGCTTTTATCATAATCTTTACATTTTGGTTATTATACACGCATAAAAAAATTATTACTGGAAACATAATATGAAATGATATTAATGTATGCATTTAAAAACTTTTTTGTAGCAAACAATTTTATTTTTACAAGAATATATATTATGTCTGCCATAAATATGTTATGTTCACTGCAAACGAGCTTATTTATTGCAATGAATATATTATGTACACTGCATTATCATATAAGTAATATATTCGCCGCAAACATTTTATGGTTGTCACAAACATAATTATGCTCACAGCTTTTAAAATATATTTTATATAAATTATTGACGGTTAAAGATACAACAACTGTGTTTATTGGCAGATCACTTTTAAGTGGATTTCATACCCTTTGTCTGCTCTGTACCAGTTTATGCATTTTTTTTACTGGAATTCTTGAAAATATTTGATTCGTGTCTAAAATATATCTCAAGAACCAGACGTCTCAGATTAATAAACAATTTACTAAAATATTTTCATTAAAATTGTCTACACTTATTTTGCACAATAAATTTACGTCACTTTACTAGTGCCGCAATCAAAGCAAAAGATCTATTTTTCCGTTTACAAAAGGTCAAGGAGCCGGGCCGGAATGGGTTAAAATAATATATGTTTCCCAAACTTATTTTTTATCTATTCGCAAGTTTTCATCGCTAATCAAATTTAATCAGTTCCTATAGTTATGCTCTAAAAGGCAAATTTTGTGAGAAATGCTATAAAAAACCCGAGGAATACAATTTTGATAGTGAAATTCTCAGAAGGCGCTGGCTGGCGCGCGCTATTTTTTTTTTAAATATTTACTATCATTATTTGCAATGTAAAGTACATTGATCCTGGCCAACCCTGGCAATTTTTTTATTTTTCAAATTTAATAATTTTTTTAATTTTTAATTTTTATTCCTTATCGCAATAACGGGATAGCAAAAAACTTATCTGGTTGAAAAGTTTAGAGTATAAAAAAAAATAAACTGGCCATTTAGAGTATACCCTTTCATAAAATATAAAGACTTGTTCAATCAAGCAGTTTAACAAAATTTTATAGGACTTTAAAAAAAGACTATATTTTTTTTAAATTACAAAATATCAACTTTGAGGCTTTACAAAAACAAAAGTACGCACTTAAAAATAAAAAAACTGCCGAAAAATAGACCAAATATATTTCTATCGAAATGTATCAAAATATTATAATAATTTGCAAGTTGCACTTTTTTCTGGATGTCCAACCCTTTGTGTGGGATCGCCCCACTGTGCGATGTGCAACGATATGAAGATCGATAGTAAAGTTTTTCACTTTGCAAAAATGTTACGAATAGGTGTAAAAGAATAATAGTTATTAAATTATATGCTAAATTGAATTATATACATAATTATAATTAATTAATAATTAATTAAATAATAATTAAATTTTTATTGGTAAAGATCAAAAATAAAAAATATTTCTTATTTCAATAAAAGAGTCATTAATATGGATTTTTTATCGAAAAAATAAAAGTACTTTTATTATTAATCGAAAATTAAAAGTAAAATTTTAACAGTGATAAAAGTCACATTTTAATTTTTATTTTTGATCGAAAAAATAAAAGTCAAATTTTAACTTTTATATATGATCACAGTCAAATTTTAACTTTTATTTTTGATCGAAATAAAATTGGCCAAAAATAACGATTATTTGTTGACTTTTTGGAAAAAAATCATAACCGCAACTGTCCCTGGCGTATCGTGAGTTTTTTAACTTTAACGTTTAGCACTCAATTTCAGCTTGTCAGAAATGCTTTCCTTGTTCCAACTGGTTCTGCAAAGCGCACACTTTTTGACATTTCTTACACAAAATTCATTTAGTTTTCACAATATTAACAATAATAGTTGCAACAATAACAAAACTCGCGTGTAAATTGTGTAAATTTTTAAAATATTTAACGATGATTCCGCGATCATTTTTTCGCGACTAGTTCATACCCTAATGCCGGGATCCCGGTATCGACATCCCTAGTGCCTACCTTGTAATTGTATCAGGGTTTTGTAGTAATCATAATAAATTTCATTTTTAAAAATGCAAAATTTGTTAAATCTAATAAATTTCAAGTTATATTCACTTTGTTTCTCCTTCTGGCTACAGCAGCTTACGAAGCATAATTAACATAATTTCAAGCAATAACTTTAGATTTTGTTAGTTTTTTAGGTATTTCTTTTACAGAACTCTATTTCGTATATTTGTGAAAACAAAAATAACAAAAAACGCGTTTCGCACCTTAATGCATTACCGCTCAAGTCTTTATGTCCGCAATACTAACTGCGTCTAGTGACAAGTGTCCATTAAAAAAACCATTTATATCGATCCACATGAAAATGGACAAAAACCGTCAAAACGATGACACAGCGGCAACAACAACAATGCAATGAAGTCATGGGCAACGTAAACCAATACATTAGCAACAAAAGAAACTCGGTTAGAATAAAATAAAAAAAAAAAAACGAAACATAAAAAACTTGGCAACAAAAGTGGTGGTTTATACCTTCTCTTATAAGGATCCAATGCAACATTCATATGTTAATTCAGAAAAAAAAAAAACACTTTGTTGATTGGTTACTTGGTTGGTCGAAATTACCATTCAAAGCCACTTTGTCACAAATGAGTAAATAAGGCAAAATAAAAAAATTATGTATTTGAGCATAATTTTTTTTATAAACTTTTTATATGTTTGTTTTTTTTTAGTTTATATTGAATGCTGGAGTTAATTTCATTTATATTTCCCTGTGGTCACAAGGAATAATGATTTAACTCAAAATATCGTAAAAAAGCGATATGGAATTTACTTTAGTGCCAATTTTTGGAAGTATGCAGATATCCATTTTTTGCCCAGAATTGATCATCATTTATGTCTGCAAATATTTTGTTTGTAACGGTTCATATATTTCAAAAAAATATGTCGTAGTTCGTGAAATTAAAATATCGTTTTTACGATACTTTGAGTTTAGTCGTTATTCCTTGTGACCACAGATATATTAAAAAGACAATTTTTGAAAATAAAATTTTAATTTTTTTATTTTTTATTTTTTATGCTGAAATATTCGACGCATACCCACCGGGAAAATGAGAATTAATTCGTAAAAAAATCAGGAATTGAATGGATTCTTGTGATGCATTTTAGAATGTATTCTAAAGAATATATAAATTTAAAGCAAAACCTATGAATTGGAATCAATATACAAAAAATTTATTGATTCGTTTTTATTGCTGCAGGAATCGATTATGAAGTATATAACAATTTATAACAAAGTAAATGTTGTTAGATTCCTTGCTTGCTTTTATGGTAAGTGAAAAACGAATTGATTCTTAAACAAATTCTGCTATAAGCGAAAAAAAGAATCAATCTGTTAAGATTTGTATTTTCTGTTTGTTGTTGATGTTTTTGTTTTTGTCAGATATTTTGGAAAAACGATTGTTCTGTTGTTTTCCTTTCACGCGTTTCTTAAAAATTTTACTTTCTGTTTGATTTGTCAGCGTTGAAGGAACAAACTGCTTTGGAAGGCTCGAAAATTTTAATAATGTATTGTTTGGTAAGTTATGAAAAACCATTGCTCTTTACTTGTTTAAATCATTTCTTAATGTTTTTTAAATGCAGAGTGCATTTGCAAGGAAGTATACGACCAGGAACAGTCCCAAAAAGATATGAAGGAAGCTATACGCAAGTCAAAATGTAAATACTATAAGGATACATTCAAAGCAAAACGGAAGGAACAACCTACATCATAAAAATCAATATTTTTGCAATAAATGTGGTATTATTATAATCTTAATCTCGTCTGTCTAAATATTATTTATTCTTTCAAATTACCTAATAATTATCTCTATTAATTTGAATTATTATAATATAATTTTTTATTAATTATTTAAAAAAGAATAAAAGATTTTCAATTCTGCCATACAAACCTATGCATTATGGAATTCATTCATGTATGTCTATTCGAAAAGGGCTTCTTAGCGATTCATTCTTTTCTCATATTCAAAAAATTCATACTTTTTTCATTTAAAAGAATCCATTTTATAAGCGAATAAAAGAATCGATTTCAGCAGTGATTCAAGTGGAAGGCAGAAAAGAATGTACTACTTTTTGTAAAACATTACAATGTTAAAAATAATCAATTCTAGAATCAATAAATGGAAAAGTGAATTGATTCTTTTTTCATACACAATTGATTCTTTTTTCTCGGTGGGTAGTTTCTTTTTCAGTGACAGAAACAGTATCTATGTGTAGAAAAATAGTTCCGAATTGTAACTTTGAACGGTATTTTTTTTTTTTTTGTAATATTTTTCAGATTGCCATAGATTTAGGGAAAAGAGATTATTTAAACAAAAACCATACTACTTGTTTTTCCTCAATAAATGGGGAGAAATATTTTTTTTTTTTGTATCGAGGTTAAAAATTTTTAAGAAACCGTTAATATCTTTTTATTTAAATTGATAATTTTAAAATCAAAATAAAACTTAATTTTTATAAAAAAAATACTTAAAATAATTTGTATTTCACATTTTTTCAAAAAACATCCCAGCAAACCAAATGATATCGTTTCGGTATCGAAATTATATGGTAAAGATGATAATTTCTATCTATAACCAATATAGAGACGGTATAGTCTTGATATCGTGAAATTACTGTTTTCGGTCGTAACAAATTCGAGGTTGAATGAAATGTTCACTTCGCGACAGTCTCGAGTTTAAGTTGAAATAATACACTGAGCGAGAAAAATTCCATCCCATGGCTCATTCGTAGCTCGTCGACACGGTTTTTATTGGAAAGTTACTTATGGTGTTTTATTTTCTTGAAAAAATTTTGCATTTTTTCAGCTCTTTTTGAGATTTCTGAATTTTTTTCGTTCTTTTCTCGAAAAAAATTCTAACCTCTAAAATTTAATCGTGTTATTTTTTCGAAAATGTTGACCTCAAAAGTAGAAATAAAGCTGAATTTTTTCTGTCTCAAGATCGACGGTTTTAAAATTCAGTTTGCATGGTTACTGTTGACAACGGAACTAAAAATGGGCATTGGAAATTAAGAATTAGGAATTGTTTGCCAACTTAATTAAAAAAAATTTCTGCTTTTTTTGACACCAAAAACATGTACATATCTTCAAAATTGTAGAAGTTTTTAGTACAACAACTTTTTCAAAAAACATCATTACCTAAGAATGAGAAAAAAGTCAAGTTTTGATGCAAATATCCCCGCTGTTTTTAAATATATTTGATTCAAAATCTTCTTTTTTTCAAAAGTTCAATACAAGCTCTTTAGAAAAATTGTTTTAACTGTACCCTCTAGTCAGTGTATATTTTTTTTATCTTTTTAAAAAAAAGTCCAAAATATTGCCTTTTTACTCCAACAGTTCTTCAAAAGTTGTTTTTGATGTAAAAAAATCAAGTTTTTGATGACTCCAAAAAATGACTCAAAAATTGTTTTTGTTGTAAAAATAAAATTAAGTTAAAATTGCACATTTGGCTACTTTTCATATGACATAGCATTTATTTGCAAAAATTCTTCCAGCTAAGCGCAAAAATTATTTTACTGTTTTTGTCATCAAAACAAACCTTTGATTTTTTTCGCGAAATTTATTTTTTCCAAAATGTTGTTTTTATATTTTTTGCAAAAAAGTCAAGTCTCCAAAATGCCTTATGTGAAAAAATTACCCCAATATCTCTTTCCAATCAAAAGTTATGGCTAAAAATCTATTTTTTCATACAATTGACTACTCAAAAAAAACTGACAGTTAAATTAAATGAAAATGCTATTGATTTTAAAACACTATTAAAAAGGAATAGGTTTTTGATTTGAACGAAATGTTACAAATTCAAAGGGTTTTGTTTTTGGTTTAAGGAAAAGCACTCTTGAATCAAAAACAAAAGCAACGTTTTGTATTTCATTAGGGGGTTTCAGACGAACGTACATGTACGCTGACTCAGATATGCTCGATGACATGTACGACCATTCGAAAGCAAATGAGACAGTCGGACATGTGAACGCAAGTTGGTTCGACTTTCGATGCATTTTTTCATATCATTAAAAGCGTCAGCGAGTGAAGAGCAACGAAACGGCAAAAGATTGGAATAAACATTGAATTTTGGATATAATTAATTAAAATGTATAAAAGATTTTTTAAAATATGGAAAATTACTGCTCAAGTATAAGGTCATCTAAAAATTGTTAAGCCATTACTCCGATGCGTTCTATTTGAGAGCCCGCAATGAAATGAAGTCGTCGTACATACACGATTGTTTGAAAGCTCAGCAAAATCTTCCCGTTAGTTTGTCATAGTACATTTCAGCTAACACGGGGGTTACACGAGACAGTACTGTTAAGAAAGTCGCAACACATCCACAAATTTTTACTCACACACACTCACTTTTGCAGCTGACTGCTACTGTCTGCTCTACTGTCTTAACTTTTTTGTAGACAGTTGGCGAGACAGTATCTAGGACAGTAGAATGATATTTAGCATATTAAATGACAGAAGATGATAAAATTTAATAGAATTAATTGGAAATTTACAATACTTTGGCGTGCTAGTAGTTTTAACAAAAATTTCATCATAAAATATAAATTTTTTACTATTTTCTCTATTGTCTTGCCAATTGTTTTACCAACTGTCTGGACTCTTATTCACAGACACAAAGTTTGACAGCTATTACGTATTTTTCATTGTCTTAACAGTACTGTCTCGTGTAACCCCCGTGTAACATATTCGGATGCCCAACTTATCCTACATGTAGGATGGATTTGACAGATCGAATGGACATGTAGGATGTGCGAAAGCAAATACTGCGGCCCTTCCTACATGTAGGATGGAAATCAAAAACTTTTGATTTTTTGTGCCGGTCCTTCCTACATATAGTGTGTGCGAACGCAAGCTCATCCGACTTCATACATTTTCTCATTCTAAAAAAACCTCGTGGAGTGAACATATAAAGAAAAACCTAAACAAAGTGCAAAGTTGAAAATATGAATATGGCAGGTGGTTCGCGTACTGTATTTTGGAAAGAGTTCATTAAACTTACATGTCCATCTTACATATACGATAGTCCGAAACCCCCTTATCTCATTATCATTGTCAGTCAAAGTCATATTCAGCTCCTTCTTAGCAGGGCTCCCAACTTAGAAAAAAAGATAAATGGGACTTTTTTAGAAGTTTTATATTTTTGCGCTATTTTTAGTCCTTTTGATAAGCTTAGGCATTGGCTAGTTTAATGTCCTACGTATTTACTTCGAATTTTTTTAATGTCATCCAATTTTGTTTTGCATTTACTTTATATTTTTTTTCATAATTAAATTATGTCTAAAGATACAAAAAACTAGTAAGCAATTATCTTCGAATGGACCGAAGTTAAAATACCAACACAGCCGTCTTATAGTATAGTCGCGATTTTGAACGTTGTGTTATTTTGATGATGTCACTTTTATATAAATAAGATAATAAATTGGCCATTTCAGCCTTAGAAAGGACTTTAACTAAGCTTCAATTGATCAATTGTGCTGTGTGTGTGTTCTTAAATGTTTGAACAGAAATGATCGAGAACTGGACCTACGAAATGTATGTTGACTTTGAATGGCTTATGTTCTCAAGAAGCTTTACATGACAGTTTTTACTCTTTGAGGTTTGCCATTGTCTGCAAGGAGGTGAAGGTCGAACAGAACAATTAATTCAATTGGAAATCATTTTGTCTGAACTGGCAATTGAAACCGGGCTGCTGAGATAATGCTGATCAAGAATGTATATACTTTAGACGAAAACTTAGCACAACTTTGTAATTAAGATTGCTAGAAAATGTAAATTTATTTCTTTTGTTTAGGGGGTATTTGGAAGTAACGGTAACGATTTTAGAGATTTTTTGACTTCAGGTGTAAATATTTTTGGAAGTTGGTAACCCTGACTCTTCGATGCATCGTGAAATATGAGTATTCAGTAAAAGTCTTGTCTGTCAAGTGTCGCTATTCAGTCTGAGAAATTGAGTGCGCGAAGAATTAAAGTGTTATTTTAAATAAAAAATAAAATGGAACATCAAGAAAGTGAAGAAAGTGACGACAAAAAACTACAGAATTTACTGGAATGCTTTGAGTTAAAAATTATCTATAAAGAAAGTAAATGTGAGTTGTGCATATTGAAAGTGTATAAAATAAATTAATGGTATTCAGAAAAATTTGTTAAGTCCTGCTAAACTGCTAAATTGTTAAAGTTAGCAGCTGTTGATGTGAACGCACCTGCTAAGACATTTTACAATAAGCTGATATGTCAAAACCAGCTGACAGACTTCTACAGCTAAAAATCTGTTGTTTTAATTACTCGTGTAACCAGAACTCAGTAACGAAAAATGTATTTTAATTTTTATATTACAGTGCGTTACCACTTTCGATACAGTTGCTATTCAGAAACTTTGAAATGTTATAAGTCTCTACCAACCCCATTACAAAATTTTTTTTTTTTTATAAATAAAAGGCAGTTTTTTTTACTTTGAAGCTGCAAATCAAAAATAATTTGGTACTTGTTAGAACTCATTCCCAAAACAATTCATCACTACACTCAATAAGTTTGACGTTTCGAACTTAACAAATGGTATCTGCTAAACAAAAACACGGTGCGGAGCTTGTTAACTTGCTAACAAGCTGCTAAGTCTTTTCCCATACAAATTTTTGACAGGACTTAACAAATTTGTTAAGTTTAGCAAGTTAGCAGGGCTTAACAAATGTAGTGAATACCATTATTGTACTTTTGTTTGTTTCAAATTGTTTCAAATTGAAAACTCAAAATGGCTTCCCACCTGTTTTCAGAAAAAATGTTTTCATTTTAATAAACCTAAGTGAAAAAGATTATTTTAATCTAATCGAAAAGAGAATAGTGTTGGATTATTCTTCAATTAAAGCTTCCTTGTCCTTGGAATATAAGGGCAAAGTATAAAAGAAAAATATTATTTGGCACTATCCACTGAAAATAATTTCGAACTGTATAAAATAAAATTATTATTACTTATTAGCGAAAATAATAGCTTTCTGTGTTTTCCAATACAAATTCAAAAATTTGATAAGCATTTTCAATTTTTGGAAGTGGGTGTTGCAGAAAATATTCTAAGAATAATTAAATTTTAAAAGTTTAATACCAAACCTTTTCATATTTATCAAATAAACAATGGTAAAAGTTATGTCAGAAATTTATGTTTTCAGTGTACCTAATAATCTTGAAATAAAATACATACTTAGAAAACACCTTTAATATATGAGCTGTTCAGAGCGTAAGTCCATTTTTTAGGGAAATTGAGTTAAGTACGTATGTAGAAGTGAAGAGAAAAATGTACCCTATTTATGAGTATGGGCTAGAAACTCCTAGCTTACGTAATCTCTGAATAAAATGCAACACTTTGTTATTGCTCTGACAAATACCATTATTTTTTCAGAGCACAAGTGGCGTAAGTCCATTTTTGGTAGTTTTGGGAAAATCGAACATTTAGAAAAATTCTTAAGATAAATTCCAAGTATGAAGAACTCAGTTTTGCTTATAAGCTTGGTCAAGAGCATAATTGGAGCTATCCATATCGTAAAATATAAACTAAATAATACACCAGAATAATGCAGAATATTGCATATTAGTAAAAACATTTGGATTTGCGCCACTGAAAATTATTTTAAATTTCTCGTTTCCGCTGTTGGAATCTAAAAGGAGATTTTTCAAGAATTTTTTTATGAGGCATGGCAGCATTTTTGCCTAGAAGTTGAACAAAACTACCCTTAGCGATTATCTTCATTATTAAGGGGGATATAAAATGAATAAAATGAAATCGACGGAAGGCACGCTTCTAGCGTTCTGGATGTGCGTACATTTCGGGGAGTGAACATCGACTCCGACCACTTTCTTGTTGCAGCCAAGATCCGCATGCGGTTATGCAATGCAAAGAACATACGCACAGGAATGCAACGAAAGCTAGACGTCGCTAAGCTGCAATCACAAAGGACAGCTGAGGCCTACTCCGCTCAACTCTCGGTTAAGCTCAACCAACCAACCTCACAACACGATGATGCCGATGGACTTTGGGCGCACATCTCCCACTCCATGCGCGCTGCCGCTGAAGAAGTGATTGGTTTCCGGCGCCCGCAACCTCGGAACCAATGGTATGACCAGGAGTGTCGCGACGCGACGGCAGCAAAAAACGCCGCATACAGAAAGACGCTGCAGTCAGCTGCAACGCGAACCGTGCGAGAAAAATATCGTGAAAAGAGGAAGGAAGAGAGACGCCTTTTCAGACGCAAAAAAAGGGAGCAAGAAAAGCGTGAGCGTGAAGAAATTGAGGTGTACAAAGGCAAGAAGGATGCACGAAAATTTTACCAACAGGTTAAGCGTCTAACCCAAGGTTTCAAGCCCGGAGCATCCACTTGTAGAGATGGGAATGGAAATCTGGTTACAGATACGCAGTGCGCACTGAGATTGTGGAGACAGCATTTTTCCAATCTGCTTACGGGCGATGATCCCACCAACTCCGCCCATGGAGAATGCAGTTCGCCACAACAAATCGACGATGACGAAGTAGAAGTTCTACCACCTAGCCATGACGAGGTTCGAGTTGCTATCCAGCGGCTCAAAAACAACAAAGCAGCGGGTGCTGACGGCCTGCCAGCTGAACTGTTTAAAGCCGGCGGCGATGAATTGATAGGGTGCATGCATCAACTCATCAGCAAAATATGGCTAGCGGAATTCATGCCCGACGATTGGAATCTCAGCGTGCTTTGTCCCTTACTTAAGAAAGGAGACCCGACAATTTGCGCCAACTACCGAGGTATCAGTCTTATTTCCATCGCATATAAGGTCCTCTCGAGCGTACTATGTGAAAGACTTAAGCCGTATACAAAAACACTGATTGGACCTTATCAGTGTGGCTTTCGACCTGGTTAATCCACCATAGACCAGATTTTTACACTGCGCCAAATCCTGGAGAAAACCAACGAAAAGCAAATCGACACGCATCATCTCTTTGTCGATTATAAAGCTGCGTTCGATAGCCCGAGGCGGGATTGCCTATACGCAACAATGTCTGAGTTCGGTATACCTGCAAAGTTGATAAGACTCTGCAGGATGACGTTGAGCAATACTTGCAGCTCCGTCAAGGTAGGAAATGACCTCTCCGAAACCTTCCATACTGAACGAGGTTTCAGACAAGGCGACCCGCTATCTTGCGATCTCTTCAACATCATCATGGAGGGGATCCTACGAAAGGCCGGTGTGCATCGCAATGGCACCATTTTTTACAAAGGTGTTCAGCTCCTTGCGTATGCTGATGATATTGATATCATCGGTAGAACCAAGAGAGATGTCACTGCTGCTTTCACCGCTATCGAAAAAGAATCAGCCAAGGTGGGTTTGACGGTAAACGAGGGTAAAACGAAGTATACGCTGCCTGCTGGCAGGGGAGCGGGGCGGCTAGGCTCTCACGTTTCAACAGGCAACTATAACTTTGAAGTGGTCAAGGAATTTACCTACCTTGGCACCGCCATTAACAGCAATAATGATGTCAGCCTGGAGATAAAGCGAAGAATAACAATTGCTAATAGGTGCTACTACGGGCTTAGTAAGCAATTACGTTGCAGAGCCCTCTCTCGATCGACAAAACTGACACTCTACAAGACGCTCATTATACCTGTGCTTCTTTATGGCGCTGAGGCATGGGTTGTCTCGCAAGCAGACGCAGCCGCTCTTGGGGTGTTTGAGAGAAAAGTTCTTCGCAAAATCTTCGGCCCTATTCGAGTTGGCGACGACTATCGCATACGAATGAACCACGAGCTGTATGAGCTATACGACGACATTGAAGTAGTTCAGCGTATCGCAATCCAGCGATTACGCTGGCTAGGTCATGTCCATCGTATGAATGACGATGCTCCAGCGAAAAAGGTGTTCGAGGCGAAGGCCGAAGGCCGACGACGAAGAGGGAGACCATGCCTCCGATGGATTGACCAGGTCGAGGAAGCCCTAACCGCGCTTGGTGAAACCAATTGGAGAAGGCGCGCGCGAAGCAGAGGCGCCTGGCGAGAGCTGATGAGATCGGCCGAAACCCGACGACGGGTTGCTATGGCCACCTAAGTAAGTAAGTATAAAATGAATGGACTTACGCCACTTATCCTCTGAAAATTTTGTAAAATTTCTCCTTTCCGCTGTAAGCATGCAATGGAAAATATTTTTAAGAATTTTTTCATGAGGAATGACAGCATTTTTACAGAGAAATTGGACAAAATTCCTCCTTTCCGCTGTAAAAATGAAATGGACAATATTTTAAAGAATTTTTTGATGAGGAATGACATAATTTTTGCATAGAAATTGGACAAAACTACCCATTAGCGATTATCTTTATTATTAAGGGAGATATAAAATAAATGGACTTACACCACTTGTCCTCTGAAAATTTCTTAAAATTCCTCCTTTCTGCTGTAAAAATGTAATGGACACTATTTTTAAGAATTTTTTGATGAGGAATAACAGCATTTTTACATATAAGTTGGACAAAACTACCCATTAGCGATTATCTTCATTATTAAGGGAGATATAAAATGAATGGACTTACGCCACTTGTCCTCTGAAAATTCTTTAAAATTTCTCCTTTCCTTTTCGCTAATGTAAAAATGTAATAGATAATATTTTTAAGAATTTTTTGGCAAGGATTGACTAAATTTAGTTTCGGAAGTGCGATTTTAGCATCCGTTTGTGATTTTTTGAATAATTGAGGAGGCCAGAATGCATTTATTCTTATAAAAGTTTCACAGTTGAAATTAAACACAGTTGTTTCTATTTAGTAGGGATGTAATAATATGTAATATTTATTAATATATTCAAAAATGTAATAAAAAATCTTTGCAAATATAAGTTATCATCGTTATCGTTATCTTTTTTTTATCGGTGTCGTTATTTGGAGCAATGGTAAATTTTCGAAAAGGTATATATCAAAACTCCCTTTATAATGAAAACAATCGCTAAGGGATGGTTTTGTCCCACTTCTATGTAAAAATACTGTCATTCCTTGTCCAAAAAATTCTTAAAAATATTTTCCATTACATTTTTACAGCGGAAAGGAAGAATTTTAAAGAATTTTCAGAGGACAAGTGGCGTAAGTCCATTCATTTTATATATCCCTTAATAATGAAGATAATCGTAAATGGGTAGTTTTGTCCAATTTCTATGTAAAAATTATGTCATTCCTTATCAAAAAATTCTTAAAAATATTTTCCATTACATTTTTACAGCGGAAAGAAGAAATTTTTAAAAAATTTTAAAGGACAAGTGGCGTAATTCCATTCATTTTATATCTCCCTTAATAATGAAGATAATCGCTAATGGGTAGTTTTGTCCAACTTCTATGTAAAACTGCTGTTATTCCTCATCAAAAAATTCTTAAAAATATTTCCCATTACATTCTTACAGCAGAAAGGAGGAATTTTAAGAAATTTTCAGAGGACAAGTGGTGTAAGTCCATTCATTTTATATCTCCCTTAATAATGGAGATAATCGCTAAGGGGTGGTTTTGTCCGACTTGTAGGTAAAAATGCTGCCACTTCACATCAAAAAATTCTTAAAAATATTGTCCATTACATTTTTACAGCGGAAAGGAGGAATTTTAAAAAATTTTCAGAGGACAAGTGGCGTAAGTCCATTCATTTTATATCTCCCTTAATAATGGAGATAATCGCTAAGGGGTGGTTTTGTCTAACTTCTAGGTAAAAATACGGCCATTTCTTATCAAAAAATTCTTGAAAAATATCTTCTATTAGATTTCTACAGCGGAAACGAGAAATTTAAAAAAATTTTCAGTGGCGCAAGTCCACATGTTTGTACTAACATGCAATATTTTGCATCATTTTTGTGTACTATTTAGTTTATTTTGTACGATATGGATAGCTACATTTATGCTCTTGACCTAGCTTATAAGCAAAACTGAGTTCTTTATACTTGGAATTTATTATAAGAATTTTTCTAAATGTTAAATTTTCTCAAAACTACCAAAAATGGACTTACGCCACTTGTGCTCTGAACAGCTCATATATGCATTTTTTTATAACATTTTATGATCTGCATGAATTTGTGAATTTATGATTTTATGAAATCTACAGAAATCAAAAAGCTATTTAGGAAAACTTTCATTCCAAAAAAAAAAACAACCTTGTTTTCAATGAAAAACAACCTGTTTTTTAATTTAAAGCAATTGTTATTGAATCAACAGCTATTATTTTAAATTCAAATATATATTATTTTTAATTGAAAAAACATTTTTTTTTTTTGGAAATAATGACTTTTCGTTTAAAACATTAACTTTTAATCTTAAAGCCTCTTCTTTTGATTTAAGGGTACTTTTTTTTGGTGCCGTTTTATGTCCAAAATTTTTTGATTTGAATGCGTTTTCATTTGATTCCATAGTATTTTTTTTTTCAGTGTGCAGATGCTGGAATTTCCTGCGATATCAATGTCGATTATTCGTTCCAGCACCGGTTACAATATTTCAATATCACAAGCTTTTTGACTACCAAAAGCATATATTTTAAAAATGTGTGGGTTACTGCTGTTTGTAAAAATTTTTATTTAAATACTTTGTGGGTTACGACCTTTAGGTATTTGCAGTTTCTGCTTATCTATGACAAGTATGACCACAACACTTTGAGTTATGTGTTATAGTGGTGTTAACTCAATTTTAAGAAAAGTGTGGGTTACAACAGTTTGTCACAAGAGCGACGATATATAACCCACATGTACCAAGGCCAGAACTATTTAATTTAACTAATCGATTTCTTGCACCATTCGTTAAAACATTAAGGGTTCTCATCTAAGCATGTAACTGACCCGTAAACATTGTAAACCTTGTGAACTTACATGCGCGTAAACTATCTGTCAAAATTTGTATGGGCGTGAGTTTACATCATTTCCGAGCCTATTTTGTTGTGTAAACTAGCATGTAAATCTACGTGTGTGAATGAGGGTTACCTTTGGCGCTAATCATCACATATTTAAAGTAGTTGAAGTAAATATGAACATGTTTTTTTTATTTTTCTATGTTAATGAAGGTTTTTAAAAGGTTTAAAATTTAAAAAATTCGTAATGTTGTCACAGCCGCAGCCGCCATTTTGTCGACATTTACGCTATTTACACTTTATCGCTCATCAAAAGTTTAAATGCTATACATGTTTACATGTTGACATGCTTAGATGAGAACCCTCATTGATTTTATGAAAAGTCGCAAAATGTAAAAATCACAAAAAATTTTGAACTTACCATCCGCTGAGGGCTGACACGTCTCATCGAAAACTTCTTCGCAGATCACGGATGCTGATGGTGAGGCACTGCCTTTACGGCCAGAAAAACTTGATGCGGCAGACATTTCAAAAAATCCAGTTATACTTTTTCAGCTGATTCTTTGTTTAGTGATTGTTGATTTTGAAAAAAAAAACACCTTTCATCAGCAATGTTTCTACATTAAATACCGTTGTGCTGCTTCTCATTGAAGCATTTCATAATTCAATTGATTTTCCAATTTATTCCTGCTGCGAGCATCTCAACACGAATGATTTTGCAGACCGATGAAAAATCATGCACCGTTGACCTAAAAACTGAGAAGTTCGGTTTTTCGGGAAAACGATGGGAATCAGCTCGTTGTGACACTAGGATACACAGGATACAGATTTTTCTTCAGTTGCACCTAGTTTAGCAGCTGTAAGATTGATTATTAATTTTCATTGAAAACACTTTTGATTTGAGATATAATCTATTGATTTTCCCAAACAGAGAAATCGACAATTATATTGTTTGCAGTGAAATCTTAAAAATTTTTTATACATTAAGCTTTATCAATATTACAGTTCTCAACAGTTAATTTGTGTTGGCGTTTTGCCTTATTTACAGTTAAGCAAACAAATTATGTTTATTTCAATGTTAATTTCTTCAGCACCCACGGTTAAAAATTTGATTGATTTTTCTTTGTTGGTTTTGTTCTTTTACTTTTCTCTTTTTTTTTTTTCTTTACAACCTTAACTTTCTTGCAACTGTCTGCCACGATACTTTCAGCCGAACTGATTTTTCCCCATTGTGTGAGGCTAGGATAAAAAAAATTCATGCTGCTTAATAAACGGACACAAAAATATCCTCCAATAAATCTTTCTACCCTTGTTTAAGGAAATTGGCAAGAAAAGCTTTGTACGCATATGTTTAGCAGCTTTGAGGGGTTGTTTTATTTTTGTTTATGTTTTCATTTCCTTTCGATTTCTTCGAATTCAAGCTCTGTGAATACAGTCTCTGAGCAACGAGTTGTTTTAATTTCGAATGTGGGCATTTCCAAACTGGCCTTACGTAGGATTTGTACGAAAAAAATATTAAAAAAAGAATGAAAAAAAAACTAATTTTTAAAAAGGTGTTTTATATATGAGTAGTTATTAAGTAGGAACCGCCTCTAAGGATTTAAAGATATAGGCTAAAATATGTTTTGGCGTTGGGATACAAAAAACAGAAGTGATTTTTGACTTGAATCACAAAATTTGCAAAACTCTTTAAATTGGGAAAGACTTTTTGTGTACAACTATTTTAAGAAGAATTTGAAATAATAAGGGTATTCACGATTCAGTAGGAGTATTCACGATTCAGTGCACTTGACTTGCCAGTGCAGTTGAGGACTTATGCAGTTAGGTTCTTCTGAGCACGCCATTATCACTTTTCAAAACTGCCAAAATTTTCAGTGCACAGGCAAATGCACTGAATCGTGAATACCCCTAGTGTAGTTGAGAACTTGAGCACTTTACAAAAACAAAATACACGTACGTCAAAAATCTCTACAGGTGCTTTTCTACTATTGCCTAAAACTTAAAGACTTTAGCAGTTGTGCACTTGTGTGCATTGAAAATTTTGACAGCTTTGAAAAAAGTGACAGAGCGCCCATTCCACGCATAAAACATAACTTTTTTTAAAAAAATGACCTCAAGCCTTTTGATTTGTTTTAGTTTGACTTTAGGTTTCTTTTAAACTTCTATGGAGACCAGTTCGTTTATTTTTTTATCACCATTCGTTGCAAAGTTATGGACCTTTTCTTTCTGGCCATCATCTGAAAACGTCAGAATTGGGTAATTTTCAATAAATTGTATCTACGTTACTTTTTATCCGATTTTTATAAATGAGGTACCGTTGGAAAGTCATTTTCGATGAAGCTACATCGCAATATATGAATAGAAAGCATCCACATCGCATGGAAAGGGGCTTTGTGATGGAATCGGTGGATCTGTCAAACGAAATGTCATGAGGGTCAGTCTACAAAGACTATTTGAAAACCAAATAACAAACGCGGGAAAGCTTTACGAATGGGTTATAACAAAAGAATCAACAATATCTTATCGGTTTTGCTCAAAAGAGTCTTTTGAAAATGTAGAAGCTTAAAGCGCATTCTTTTCTGACAAAAAATTCTGACCTCACCGAATGCAGAATTTTTTAGATTCTGACCTGAATTTACAGAATGTTGACTTCTTTTGAGCTGAGAAAAGAACGGAAAAAATGCAACAGTTTTTTTATCATTTGATATTGGCTGCACTGTTCTTTTGAATTCCGATGTATTTACGATTGAGGTTATGTATAGTGCGGTACTGCATGGAATTTTTATGAAATACTCATCGAGCTGTAAAATTTTATAAAAAGTAACCACTTTAATCAAAATTGTTTTGGATTAAATTTAAAAAAAATTTCAAAATTGGAACATTTTGCTTCTCACAATTGTCATAGCATATAATATTACTGTCAAAATTATTTTTTTTTTGTTTTTATGTTGGTATTACTAGAGAGCAGAATGCAGAACCGCCGAATTTTGCAGGTCAGTAAATTCTGCATTTGTTATACTTTCACGGTCAAAATTTTCGAGAAAATAACACGATTTATTTTGAGGTCAACATTTTCTTTTTTTTAGAAAAGAACGGAAAAAATGCAAAAATTTTGAAGAAGTCAGAAGAAATGCAGAATTTTTTTCCAGAATAGAATGCGCTATACGTTGATGTCGAAATTTAAAAATGTGCAAGCTATAACTGGCACACAAAAATTGCACAGTTTTATTCCTATCAATAATATGGAGATAAAAGCTCGACGATATTCAGCCTTAGAGGATTTTTGTAATATTTCAACTGATCAAAAATAGTAATCAAATTGAATGTTCTACTACAACGAATTTACTTTAATTGTCAAGAAAAATTGCCGTATTCATTGTAACTTTTTTGTTTGAAGAGCGTCGTTACTGTTTGTTTTAAAACCGATTATACAGTTTTTTGCAACAAAATTAGTTAGAATTTAATGATCTTTAATATGGTAGTCAAAATTTTGTTTACCTTCATACAAATAAAAGTAAAAAAATAAAAAAATATTTTTTTTTTGTTTTTTTACCAGTTTTCTTTACCAAGGTCACATGTAAGGTCTTAAAAATGTATAGATAAAATATAAGTAAAAAAAAAGCAATTTTGTTTGAAAAAAAATTTTTTAAATATCTTTAACGGTGTGAAAGTTATAGGCGATAAAGTGCCTCATAATGATCAGGTATGTGCACAAAAATTGGAATTGCGAAAATACCACAATAATGTTTTTTTAAATGAAAGCTAGCATTCTTCTTCAAATATAAAATTAAAAAAAAAAGAAAAAAATACTTTTTGAGAAATACGCAAATACATTTTTTTAATATGTTGGCAACCCTGTCATCCAAAATTCAATAAGGCTATTCACAGTTTGAATACGCTGGTCTACTATTTGTACGATTTGCTATTTGAACGCCAATTTACGAAAGCGTATTTTGCTTAGTTGTTGTTTTGCATACAAACGCAAATACGCAGGCACGCTTAAATAAAAGTAGCCCTTGGGCGTGTTTTTTGTCCTCGTATTTTTATGCTCTGTCTGCAGCCGCATAATCACATACATCACAGGGTTGCATAATTTTTTAATACGACAGTCACATGGCGAGGTGCTCACAGTTTGAACAATAACAAATGCTATATATACGATTTGTTGAAAGTACGCTTAAACTGTGAATAGCCTTATTATATTTTTGTTATTTTATATATACAGTAGAGACTCACAAAAGTTAAGACTCGCAAAAGTTAAATATACGGAAAATTAGCTAGGCTTCTGACACCACAGGCATGTCTAAAAAGTTAACTTTTGGGTTAACTTTTGGGTTAACTTTTTTGAGTTCTTTTTTTCACCCAATTGTTTTTTGTGTCAACTGTCACTCTTTGGTATAGCATTTTGATAAACGCTTGAGTCAAAAAAAGGTTGCAGATTATTTCACTAGTACAAAAACTAGTTAAGTGCCATCCGAATGCATTTGATATAATTATTTCTGGTATCTAATAAGCCATTGCAGGAAAAACGTATGAAAAAAGTCTGAAGTATCAATAAAACACGCATATGTTATATAATAGGGTAGTTCACGATCTTGTTGCATCATTGCAAATGCAAAATAAACAGCTTTTACAAAAATAAAAAGCATATGTTGCAAAAGCTTTTCAATGGTTTTTGTTTTTGTAAAAGCTGTTTATTTTGCATTTGCAACGATGCAACAAGATCGTGAACTGCCCTAATATGTTTGTAAATACAATGCTTTCTTTAATTTCATGTAAATTTATGCATATAAATATAGTACTTTTTAAATGAAACTATTGTCCTTAAAAAGTTAATAATTCACAAAAGTTTACAGGCTCAAAAACAAACGGGTTAACTTTTATGAGTCTCTGCTGTATTATATTTTTTCCAGAAACTACTTTCCAATAACTTTCCAACGGTACCTCATATAAAAAAATAGGATAAAAAATTACGTAGATACAATTTTTTGAAAATTACCCAATTCTAACATTTTCAGATGAATTGAAAGGTCCATAACTTTTCAACGAATGGTGATAAAAAAAAAATAAAAGAACTGATGTTCTTAGAAGTTCAATAGAAACCTATAGCCAAAAAAGTTTTTAACAAAAAAAAAACAACTTCAAAACCATTACAAAGTAAAAAAATAATTTGCAATTATTTTTCACATTAATTCTTCGTCAAATTTGATAATTTATTTACATAAAGTATTAAATTGGAAATCTTATTGTTATAATTTTTTTTCTATTTTGTATTATTATCATAAATATATTAATTTCTCCATGAATAAGAAACTTTAACGTTTATTTTATAAAAGTGTAATTATACAGCTGTGTGCAAAATAATAGTAGTGGGATAAGCTTAATGTTTCAAATATCGATAAAAAATTTTTGCGCCGCCGTGCTTAACAGTTCTAAGAACATATTTGGGGTTATATTCTGCGTTTTTCGGTCTTCGAACATACTGTCTGGACCCGGGCGTGCCAAAAAGTACAACTTTGGACTCATCTGTCCACAAAATATTATGCCATTTTGACACTGGCCACTCCAAATGAGAACGCGCAAATTTTAATCTGTTTTGGACGTGTCTTGAAGTCAACAAAGGCACCTTTCTAGGACATCTGCCAAACAGATTTTGCTTTTTAAGACTTCTGCGGATAGTTGAAGTATGAACTTCCAATTCTAAATCCTGCTTAAGCTTGGAAGATGTCAGAAATGGATCATTCCGTACCATTCGCTTCATGCTCATTACCTCAAAACGCTGTATTTTAGTCTTTCGACCGCGTGTTTCTGGCTTTTCTTCCCACTTTTTGCAATTGGCAATCACTGTTGGGGAGCACCCTACAGTATCTTGAATAAATTTGTAAGTTTTACCTTCTGATAATAATTTTTTTATAAGTTTTCTCATTTCAGGAGTACAATGTTTTCCGCGGCCCATTTTGACTTAAATATATTTTTTAAGTTATTGAAATTAATTTTATTTGATCAAAAGTAATAACTTACCAATTCAACAGAAATATCTTAGCTAAAATATTGAAAGAAATATGATTTAAAAAAAAAACACGTGGCACTACTATTATTTTGCACAGATTTAAAACTATACAATTCCGAAAAACTAACGGGAATTGGATAAAGCCATTAGAAAGGGACAACAATACAATTACAATTGTTGAATCACAGTAACAGTGTTGCCATATCAGCATTTTTTTTTTTATAAAATCAGTAACGGCTATTTTTTAATAGAATTTTAAAAAACTTTGACGCACTACTATTATTTTGCACACAGCTGTATAAACGCCAAATTTAAAGGTTTCTTATTCATGGAGAAATTAATATATTTATGATGATAATACAAAATAGAAAAAAAAAATATTGTAACAAGATTTCCAATTTAATACTTTATATAAATATATTATCAAATTTAACCAAGAATTAACGTGAAAAGTAATTTAAAATTATTTTTTACTTTGTAGTGGTTTTGAAGTTTTTTTTTGTTAAAAAGTTTTTATTTCTTTTTTTAGGGATAATTTCAGTATCCTAGTGTCAATATTATTCGAATTACGGCTTATTTTAATATTACCACGCCTTTGTCGAACAACGCCCACTTTTTTGACCGTAATTTGTAATAATTGTTCCAACCCCTGTGCCAATTTCCAGTACCCTAATGTCGATATTAACTTAGATACAGTATTTTTCGTATATTGAAACGCCCTTTTGTCCAATAATGCCCACTTTATTGACCGTACATTTTCATAGTTATGCCTACCCCTGTACCTAATTCCAGTAACCTATTGTCAATACTATTCGAGTTACAGCATTTTTCTAATACTGCCACGCCCTTTGTCAAATAACGCCCACTTTCTTGACCGTAACTTGTAATAATTGTTCAAACCCCTGTACCAATTTCCCTAGTGTCAATATTAACTGAGATACAGTATTTTTCTTATATTGCCACGCCCTTTTGTCCAATAACGCCCACTTTATTGACCGTACATTTTCATAGTTATGCCTACCCCTGTACCTAATTTCAGAATCCTACTGTCAATACTATTCGAGTTACAGCGTTTTTCTAATATTGCCACGCCTTTGTCGAACAACGCCCACTTTTTTGATCGTTATTTGTAATAATTGTTCCAACCCCTGTACCAATTTCCAGTACCCTAATGTCAATATTAACTCACATACAGTATTTACTCACATACAGGATATACAATATTTCTTATATTGCCACGCCCTTTTGTCCAACAACGCCCACTTTCTTCACAGTAAATTTTCATAATTATGCCTACTCTTGTACCTAATTTCAGTACCCTAGTGTCAATATTATTCGAGTTACAGCTTTTTTCTAATACTGCCACGCCCTTTATCGAATAACGAGCACTTTTTGAACATAATTTTTAATAATTGTGTCTACCCCTGTACTAAATTTCAGTACTCTAGTGTAAATATTATTCGATACACAAAGTTTTTGTTATATTGCCACGCCTCTGTGTCGAATACCGCCCACTTTTTAGACGAACACCTTCGCGTCTGATATCTCTATCTGTTGGCAAAAAATTGTGGCAATGGGGCAAGCAATTTGGGAGTTATCGATGTACATACATTTAAAAAAAAACCAACCAACTTGAGAACCTCCTCCTTTTTGAAGTCGGTTAAAAAATAATACAAATCAAAAGTCATAAATCGGACCCGTTTTGCTTTTTCCTTGGAATTGGCGAGTGGTGTGTTCACGAAAACCCAAGTGCACTGAATCGTGAGTACCCCTAATATAAGTATCAGATCAGAATATAAGTGATCAAATGTAAAAATCTTCTCTTGGTTTTTTTATTAGGCTTTTTGATCTGTCGTGACGTTACTGACGTTACGTTACTTAAATTTCCATTAATTAATTAGTAATTAGGTAGTTAAGTAATTATGTACTTTCCTTGCCTCGACGATTTTTTCATTATCTTTAGCCAATGCCTTCCATTTTTACCAAAACAAAAAAGTTTACGAATCATTTGCTAAACTATACTAAACATTTACGAAAGAGAAAAACTGCATTTGTGAAACAATGCTTAATGAATTTATGCATAAATTGCTTTAAATAATTCATCATGGTTAATGAATTTATGCATAAATTGCTTTAACTAATAACATTAAAATGTTTCTCTCGGATAATATCATAAAATAATAAGTTTTATTTTTTTGGTCACAGTAGACTTTTCTGTAGAAATGCTTATATATACATTCTGTTAACTACTCTGGCTGTGCAAATAATCGCCCAAGTTACAATCGCCTAAACCCAAAAATGAACAATCACCCAAAAAAATTGGGCGTTTGTTTATAATGTGTAATCGCCCAAAAAAGTGATGAACAATGTCCCAAAACTGCAAACATTCGCCAAAATCGTGAAATGAATAATCGCCAAAAAAAATTTGGGCGTTTGTTCATAATGTACAATCGCCCAAAAAATATTTTTGGGCGTTTATTCATTGTTCGAAATTTGGGCGTTTGTTCATTCTGAACGCATACGAAAAAAAATCAATCGCTCAAACCTACAATGAACAATCGCCCAAAAATTTTAGCCGTTTTTTTGGGCGCGATTGTTCATTTTCGTACTTTTGGGCGATTGTAACTAGGGCGATTATTCGCATAGCCAACTACTCTGTGTGTCTTCGCGTTTCATATTTTAAAAAAAGGTGCTAGAAATATTATCATTTGCGTTAAATATTTAAAAAATTTAATTTGAGGAACTGTTGAAGATTGTTTGTTACAAAATTTTTTTTCAAATTCAAAATCAAATATCAGATTTTCTTTAAAATCTTGTTTGTTTCCAAAAAGTTAAAAAAATTATGGACAGTTAAAATAAACCCAATGGGAAAATATCAAAAAACAAAAAAAAATAAAAATCACCCTAAATTTCGCCAAACAAAATCGCGCGATTTTTTATAAAAAAATGTCACAAAAAATTTGTGTGATTTGCCATTTATTTAGAAATCTTCTTCATTTATTTTTGGCTGTTGTTTTTGTTTCTACTGTTTCTGAGTGAAATTTTTTTTTTAGTCCATTTTTGTTTTTTGTAGTCCATTTTGTGAAATTTCGTTTTATCGTCGGGTAATTTTTCATTAATTTTTAGGGTCATTTTCCAATTTTATCTTTGAAGTATTTTACATTGAGCGATATTTCCTACATCCAAAATTCTTTTTTTTTTTAAGATACTCTACAGATTTGAAAGAAAATACATGAGGATCTTGATTTTCTAAAAGTGCGCACAGCAGGATATACAGAAAGTAGCAGGGATTGAAAAAAAGTAATTTCAATTGAAGCATAATCGCGAATAACGTTGTAAACGACATTTTTTTAGTGTTTTTTCTTGCGAATACCTGTTAGAATCACTCTCTTATATTATATACAAACAAAACTGAGTAAGCAGTTGAGCAGTTTGGGGTATTTTTATCGCATACCCAAAAAAAAAAATTAATAAAAATGAATAAAAGTGAACAATTACAATTTTGTCGTTTACAACGTTATTCGCGAGAACGCTTGAATTGTTCCTTTTTGTTGAAAATGTTTGTGTTCAAGCACAGAACCAAAACAAATTCGAAAAATATATTGTTCTAATTTTAAAAAAATATTTTCGGAAAAACTATATAATCTGTTCATTGACTTTGATTTAGTGTTCATTGAGTGATTTAAAAAAATTAAAAAAAAATAAATAACCGATTTATATTATAATAGTTAACATTTAAATTTTTTTATTTTGGCCCGTTTTGATTTCATCCCCTGGAAAAGAGGTATGTTCGCTTTCGCACTTAAAGCAATTTGAAAGAGTGCCTTCAAGCTCAAGAGATTAAAAGAAAAATATTTTCTTCTGATTTTGAACAAAATTTGTTTATTTTTTTTTTTATATTTTTATGAACAAAATTTATTTTGTTTAAATTTTAAACAAACTCATGTGAGCAATATATTTTGCTCAGAAAGGTTTTTATGTTCTTTAAAAGAAAGTTATTTAGTTATTTATTTAGTTATTTATAAAAAAAAATTCCGAAATGAAATTAGTTTTTTTAAACAAATTAACAAATTTTTTTAACATATTAAGGGCTGTTCATACAACCTGCTGATAAAAATAACGAATTACTCAAATTATAAGATTGCCACTTTACATGAATACCCTTAATATCTTTTGATATTTTGTATAAATTTATTAGCATATTTTGTAATAACATTTTAAGTGCGTCTTGACGTGTTTTGATAAAGATCTGCTCAGTTGGCATGTTTATTGAAGTTGAGTGTGCAAAAATTTTAATTTTTATATTGTAATTACGCATATTATTTTGCTTTTGGAGAAATAATCTAGATCTTATATCTTAAGGCTTGATTACCCAAGCGTAACGTGAGGTGGCGCAGCGGGATGTAGCGTAGTGTGACGTTGCCTCGAGGATAAGCGATTACCGAAATCGTAATCCAACGTAGTGCAGGCGCCGTAGTAACGTTGCGTAGAAATCTATTTTCTACAGACTTCTACGCTGCGTCACGCCAAGTTACGATTTCGGTAACGACTTGTATGCATTTATCATTAAACAGATTTTAGCTTGACAATTGGCAACGTCGCGCTACGTTACCTTACGCTTAGGTAATCCAGCCTTTAGACTGAATAGCTCCATTCATGACAAGCAACATATTTTTCTGTACTGAAATTTTAAGTGAGACTACCCCTTATACCTGATTCCCAATACTGCGTTCGTGCGTTGACAGCTTGAGTAGAAACAACGAGTTCTTATGGTGCAATTCGTCGTTCGATCTCAACCGTGGATCGTGCTTTATTCGTTAATTATCAACGAAAGGGTAAAATACGATCAAAGTTCAACCTAACGAATAGAGTAGAAAAATGTTAAACTCGGTCGTGCGTTTGACGTTCTTTGGTATGGTAGAGTTGCATTTTCATTAAGCTAGCTTTGGTGGGTATTTTTTAGTTTTAATAGTAAACATGAGTTTTCATGGGATTTGCTGTATTATTAGAACTGTTTATACTTAATGTGATTTAACTTTATGGAAATTATGGTATAGAAGTTTCGATTAACAGCCCTATTACAACAAATTAACAAATTGTTAACCAGATATTTGGAATATTTCTATGTGTTTGTTGTTTTCAAAACAAAATTTAAAGCTCAAAAATCAAAATTTTTTAATGAAATTGTCAATAGCTAAAAAGCAGTTGACAATTTTTATCAAAATTTTTTATTTTCGAGCTTCAAATTTTGTTTTCAAATCAAAAAATTACAATAAACTCATAGAAATATTCAAAATACTGGTTAACAATTTGTTAATTTGCCAGAATAGGGCTGTAAGTGTACACTATTTATAATTGAAATATTTGCACAAAATTATTTGTAATAAATAAAAATAAAAAAATTGAGATTGTTAGCACATATATTGTTAGTATTGGTATTTTACGGGATTTTTTTATTTTATCAGCGCAGGTTATATTGAATTTGATTTAAATTAAGATTTAGCATTTCCCAACTCACAAAATGCAAGTTTTGATGAATTCAACATTATTTAATACAATTTAAATATTTGTGTCGCATAAATATTTAAATCAACATAATATTTGTGCCAATAATTTGTATTAGGTATATCAATAAAATGCAGTAAGTTCTGGTAGAGAAATCATAAAAAATTTTTGGCTGAAAACATCAATTAATCAGGTAGTTATCGAGTTATGGATTTTAAAAATTTTGTTTCTTGCTAAGAGATCTGTTCAAAAAAACATCTATTTCATTGCCATTATCCAATAGATCTAAAAAATTAGCATGTCATTTGAAAGAAAATTCAGTGACCTTTTCAACGATATGCAATACAAATATCACTGCAAAAATATTTTACATTTTATAAGCAACTTTTCATTATATCTGAATTTTTTATGAAAATAACCGTTATTTTCTACAAAACTTGCGTTATAAAGGCACTAAAAATGTATGTTAATTTAAAAGCCTAAAGTTTTACCTTTCATTGGATGTATGAAACTATTTACATTTTACGCAGAATAAAAAATTTTTATAAGAAAGCAAAACAATTCAGGTAAATATGCTTCAAACAACAATTTTCAACATCTTACTTTCCATAATCCATAGTGAAATGGCGGCTTAATGTAAGCTAATATTTTACATTTATTATTTCTTTTTATTTATTTATTATAAATAAATTGGCGCGAATATATAATAATTATTAAATTATTTTTAATTCATCAAAACATGCATTTTTTTAAGTTGCAAATTGATAAATATTAGTTTGAATGACATTCAATATGGGTATTTAGGATTCAGTGCAGTTGCCACTGCATTTGAGGTCTTGTGAGCTTTACAAAAACAAAATACACGTACGTGAAAAATCTTCATAAGTGCTTTTCCATTGTAGCCTTTTCCACTTTCCTTGAGCAGTTGTGCACTTTAGCACATTGAAAATTTTGACGGCTTTGAAAAAAGTGATGGTAGTGTGTTCACGAACACGTAACTGCTCAACTGCACAGGCAAGTGCACTGAATCGTGAATACCCCTAGCATAAACTGTGCTGATAAAATAAATCACATTGGCATCACCACAGTTGATCAAAGTGACACATGCACGACCTTGAACGCAACGGGGCGTGTCACACTAGCGCGGACACGGCCAAATTTGTTGTTGTTTTCGCGGGTAAAATAAGAAACTAGAAATTGAGAGAGCTTCTTTTAACCGTGAAAACAACAAATTTGGCCGTGTCCGCGCTAGTGTAACATGCCCCGTTGGGTTCAAGGTCGTGCATGTGTCACTTTGATCAACTGTGGTGATGCCAATGTGATTTATTTTATCAGCACAGTTTATGCTAGGGGTATTCACGATTCAGTGCACTTGCCTGTGCAGTTGAGCAGTTACGTGTTCGTGAACACACTACTATCACTTTTTTCAAAGCCGTCAAAATTTTCAATGTGCAAAAGTGCTCAACTGCTCAAGGAAAGTGGAAAAGGCTACAATGGAAAAGCACTTATGAAGATTTTTCACGTACGTGTATTTTGTTTTTGTAAAGCTCACAAGACCTCAAATGCAGTGGCAACTGCACTGAATCGTAAACGTCCGCTACGTGTGACATGCCCCAACATTGCAGAGATAAAATTTTTAGGTCGTGCGTTCTGACAGTTCATTCCGTAAAGTTAATGCAAAGCCAATCAAAGGCCGACCGACCGAACGCAGTATTGCGAATCAGCCTTTCAGCGTTTAAATAAAAACACACCGGCACAATTTATTATTTGAAAAACCACACAAGTGGCAGCACTTGCATCAGCTGTTGCTAATCAGATGTGCTTTTTTGGCGCAATTAGCCGCCAGATTATGAAAACAAGTAAATTATAAGCACTTTAGCACTTGAACTAAAATCAAACACAATGAACAATCACAGCTATTTTCCAAACTACTACTCGGTAGAGGATATCTTTGTAACACAGGAAAAAGTCGAATGCAACGTTAATACAAAACTATTGAAAATGGGTTAGTAGGCGTTGTAATCTCGTCTCCACAACTGAGTGCTGAGCAAAAGTCAATGTTTGCTTTATACAAAATAATTATTTTCTTGGTTGCAGGTTTTTTGGATGCTGGAGCTGAAACGGGTGATCTGAATGCTGGAAAGTCTGTGAATTTGCCAATGTGGTATATCAAGGAGCTTAAGGTTAATAATCCGTACTTTACGTGAGTTCCTTTGCTGCGTCTACTTTTTCTAGACATTTATTTAACTGTTGCCGTCATTTTATGTTCGTCCACACTTAGCGTTGCAGTTCCTGACATATATAAACATGTGCATAAAGCAGTCTGTGAAGCCGAAACTACACACATAGAGCTAGGCAGACTACATCCCTATTTTTACGAGTACGGCCGCTATTTGACGCCCTACGATCGCAATCATATTGTGGGCAAAATTGTTTTCGAAACAATGCGTCATCGTGTGCGGTACCTCTTGGATATATCAAAGAATACCAATGAAGAGGGCAAACCGGAGCTGCGTCTAGATGATATAGAAAATAAATTGTTCGAAGCGGGTGTGAAAACCAATACGCTGGTAAGCCATATCTTCATGCATAACATGATAATAATTGCACTTTAACTCCATATTTCTTGTATCGCAGTTTACAAATTGGCTGCAATTTAAATACACCAATATTGCCGTCTCGGAGCTGGTACATGAGCATAGCAAAAAGCGAAAACGTGCTAAACAAAGCGACGATGAAGACTCACCGCAGCAATCAAGCAAACGTACAACCATTTAAACAGCAAAACATTATTAAAAGAAAACAAAAATCCTTAAACAGGTATTTATTTTAATTTGTTTAATATTAGCACTGAATTTTTTAAATTTACTTGTATTTCGCAATGTTTGCACCTTACAAGTAGCGTGTGGCAATAGCTAACAGCTTGGTATAATCGGCTCCTTTGGCGATTGTCTTTTCCTTAAGTATGGTGCGTAACTTGGTGGGCACAGGTACATGAATGCGTGTGCCTAGCGGTGTACCATTGTCATCGATAAGAACAATGTTATTTGTATCGAATTTCGGCACCTTGGGCTTTTGTTTCTGCTTCAGACCTACCAGAATTCCCTTCTTCATCTGACCTTTAATTGCGACTAGCACCTTATCTCCAATGAGACCAATGCCACGCTTGTTGTATACGTGAATGCATCGTGGTGGACGCCCTTCTTGCATGGCGCGCTTACCAATATCACTGTTGTCCACAACACGTAAACGTGCCAATTTTCTTATTTCATTGCATGGTGTTGTTGTGTGAATCTGCTGTTGTTGGCTGCTGCCATGTGTATAGACCAAGCCGCTGTTGGGTATCGTGCTGACAGTTAGTCGCAGCGTTTTGAAACTTTGCACCAGCAATGTTGATATTTTTTGTGCTGCAAGCTGTATTAAAATATTAATTTAAAAGTTATTTTAACACTTTTTTTTTGTTTTTGTTACCATTTCTACTTAATCCTGAATAAAGTTACGGCACAGAAGCAAGCACTCATTTCTGTTCTGAAGAACATCTGATTTTGACAGCAGTTGCTTCAAAAACAACTGTATGCTTTAAAATGACATGTAGAGGGCGTCGCACATTGAAACATTTTTTACAAACGGTGGACAAAAATAAATTAAGGTTTTTTCATTTGAATAAAATTTGGTTCTTGTTTAACAAATTGACTTTCGCAAATTATCTATGACACAATAATGTAATACAGAAATTGTAAATTTCTAAAGCCTATTTAAAGGACAGGTGGCTGTGATTGAAAGTATAATCGTAACTGTTAGATAACGTGTTATTTGTATAAAGCTCTATATAAAAAATCCATACAAAACTTATTACATTTGTTCTAGCAGTAGGTAAAAGTAGAACAAGGTTTGCATCCCTGATTCTCATCCATGAGATCTGCCATTTCTGTCTGCCACACTTACTTTAGCCATAAGAAAAAAGTATATCTGAACTACTCACACCATTAACAAATTCAGCTGTTCCCACATCTCCCCCATGCTGTTGTATCATGCTCCTCCTAGCCCAGAGATTGGAAATCTGACATGCTATTTTGAAATAACAAAGGCAATCTGTGAATAAATTTAATTTATTTTCTTCAACGCTTAAATTACCTTCAGTTTACGGCTTAAAAATTATAGCTTTAATAATTTAAACAAAAACAGCAATAGAGCCAGCAACAGTAGCAGTTGTTTTAAATGTTTTAAGTTGCAATTGTTGGTAATCCAGACAGTCGCAAATGTTTTTCAGGAATTTATTTAGTATTCTGAAAAGAAAAAATGTTGAATTGTTTTATTTGATTTAAATTATTTGTATACTTCCTTTCGATTGTTCTGTTTGTGGATCTGTGGACCATATAAAAATATTCAGTTTATTAGTAGCTGCGTTCCTTTCGCCTTAATATAATAGGTCTGTTTTTGTACTCACACTGTGTGACTTGTGAGTCACTTTTTTCTGTTTCCGTACTTTTTGTGTAAGAAATGGGAGAAAAAGAACAAGCATACAATCGCTCTCTCGAGCACAGAATGTGCACAGAGCGTGCTAGAACTCAAGACTTCGAGTAAATTAAGAACAAGCATCAATAAGAAGAAGCATCAAGAAGAACAAGCAAATGACGAATGTTTGTTTAGGTTTTATACAAATATTCTCAAATTGTGCTGCTAAATATAAATTTACAAATTGCTGTTTCTTTTAACCTTCCATTTTTAACTATAAATAAATTATTTAAAGTAATTTTATAACTTAAATAAAGCTTAAAAGATTTCATATTGTAGCTTAAAAAAATTTACTTCACAAACAAAATTACGTCTGCTGTCAGAATCAGCTGTTTTGTGCTCGAAACTTGCTAGAAGCTGTTTCCGTACTTTTGCTAATATTCCCAAATTTAATTTTTACTCTCTCAGTTCGAGCTTACCAGAAGTTACACAAATCTTACACAGTGTAGAGTACGGAAACACACCTAATATCATCGCTATAACGAAAAACGACTCGTAGAGGGCACCACCGTTGCAGTCAAAATTAAATTCAAACAAGCAATCATGATACAATAACTATTAGGTGTCATGATAACGTGTGTCGTTCAAAACTGTTGTGAACGATGCCTTAGTGAACGATGTTTTTTTCTGAATGTGTTTTACTTTAAACATCAGAAAAATTGTAAATTATTTAATTTAATTATTAATATTATGCAATTAAATAAATAATTGCAGTGCCATTGTTGGCTCCGCTGAATGCGTCCAATGTGTGTGTCACACGCGGTTTGTTTTGTTTTCTTTTGTTTAACATTCGATGGTCGCAGCTCGTGAGAAAATAAGTAGCTGTCATGGCTACCTAATAGTCATTGTATCAAACAAACAAATAAGTCAAAAAATTAAATGACGGCTCATAAAAATATACAGATGCGGCGCCTGTGTTTCAAATTTTTTAAAGGCTATATCACAATTTTATATAAACAGCAAAAATAATCCTATTTGTTATAGGATTATTATTTTTTTTTTGCTTTGCATGTAAAAAAAAATAATCTGGATTATTTTGAAGCGAATGGAACGCAGTTAGTATTCTAGTAAATTCTGCTGAAGCAATAGTACCTGTTATTAGGTGCTATTTTCTGAAAGAAACGGCACCAATTCAAACAAACAATCATGATAGAATAACTCTTAGGTAGGAGTGACAGTTCTAGCCGCGACCATCGAATGTCAAGCAAAATAAAACAAGATAGAGAACGTGTATCACACACATTGGCCGTATTCAGGAGAGTCAACTGTTGTGAACTGTTATGGCAGCGATACCTAACTGAACGATGTTTTATCTGACTGTGTTTTTACTCTAAATGTCAGACAAGTTGCAAATTATTTAATTTAATTATTACTATGTAATGATATAAATAATTTAATTGCAATTACAACTATTTACTTCGCTGAATGCAGCCAATGTCTGTGGCACACGCTCTCTATTCTGTTTTCTTTCGCTCATGCGAAAATAGGTGCCTTTCGAGGCTGCCTAATAATGATTGTATCATGCAAACAATTTATTCAAAAAATTAACTGACAGCAGCTGTTGTAACCAAAATAAGCTCATACAATTATACAGGTGCGGCACTTGTGTTTAAAATTTTTTTGAAGTCCATATCACATTTTCCATATCATTTATACAGATAGCAAAAATAATTCTATTCCCAGGACAGCTCTAAAAGTGCCTCTACACTTTATGCTTCATACGTATGACACGTCAGAAATTACAAATGGGTTTTAACTACAGATAGTGTGGAACATTTGAAACCGTGGATTTGAAATGTCGTTTGTATTTGCATTTGTGAATTTTTGAATCAGAACCGTCTCTAATTTCATATGTTTTCCAATCTGTAAAAAATGTCGTTTTAAAAATTTTTTTTTAATTTTATTTTTGTGAAAATAGAAGAAAAGGTAAATTTAAAGATATTTATTCAATAAATTGATTTATAATTAATTGAGATTTATGGTTTACATTTATAAATTTTTATTTTTATATATTATGGATTTATAAATTATGGCTTACAAAAATTTCAAAAGCTGTTTTTATTTTCAAATGAAGTGTCAGATAGTGTGAAGACAAAAGATAAAAGCTGTCTGACAAAAACTTAATTTTGACACAGATGAAATTCGGTGTGTAATTTTTTTGACATCATCTGTATGATTCAATTGTTTCAATTGTTTGCATGATACAATCACTATTAGGTAGCCTTGACAGCTACCTATTTTCTAACGGGCTGCGACCATCGCATGTTAAAGAAAAGAAACAGCGTGTGTAATACACATTGGCCGCATTCAGCGGAGCCAACAATTGCATTTCAATTACTTACATAATTGCATAATATTTAAACAAGGTAAGTTATACATGTTCATATATCTTGCTCTATTGCAGCCAAATAATGAACCATGATATAACAATTTATTAGGTAGCTTTGACAACTATTTTCTCACGAGCAGTGGTCAGCGAGTGTCAAACAAAAGAAAACTAGCACAAACAAATTTTTGATATCTCCATTTAGCATCAGCTGCCATAGCACCATAGTATAATACAAGCAGTAGCGACAGTTCTAGCTGCGGTCAACTAATGTCAAACAAATGAAAATCAAAACGAGAACGTGCTAAAAATAAACAAACCAGACAAAATGAGCAGAGCAACCGAAAGAAAGTATTTAAATAAAATAAATTAAAAATAGATAAAATTTTTCTTTTCAGAAAAAATCTAAAGAAAGATTCCTGAAAAACATCACCAGTCTGGATTGCCAAGAATTTGATCGGAAACATTTAAAATAACTGCTGCTGTCGCTGGAGCCATTGCTGTTGCATTGCATGAAGAAAACATGGATTTTAATAAGAATTGTGTGTGTATATGTTTTCATTTTTAAAGCCGTAATCTAAAGGAAATTTATATATTGAAGAAATAAAATAAATTTATTTATACATCGTCTTTTGTTATTTAGAAAAAAATTTCAGACTTTTAATGTCTTGGGTGGGGGGGGTTGTGTGGTTATGATATAATGGCATGGGGGAGAAGAGTGCACAGCTGACTTTGTTTTTTTGGAAAGTTTTTTGGAAAGTTGAAGTTGATGTAGAATCATAATTGTTGCAATGTTAATTCGGGGACTTGGCCGCCATTTTTATTCATGGTAACATGGAGGATTTTTAAAGGTAACGTCCGATAAATCTAAATTTTACCATTTAAACTAACCAATTTGTATGTACAATGTAATAACTGTTGAAACTTAACAGTCTAAGCTAACTTTTTGTAGGACATTTTAACTGTCAAATCTGACTTCTAAGTGTCAAAAATTATAAAACTTTTAAAAATGAGAAAAAGTGACATCTTACGGAAATATTTAAGATAACATGTTCATTAGGGCGTATCGAAAAATTTAGATCGCATTCGAAGAGGTCTCAAAAGTTACCTGGGGCTGTCATGATTACCAAAAACAAATTTTAGGAAAAAAGGATATCTTTTTGCAATCTACGATGACAAAATAATTGTGTCCTGACGACAGTGGTCCCAATAAATCTATGGCCAAATGTTGCCGTGACTCTGAAGTTAATTTCTTGCGTTTTATTGGCTCTGGTGCCGATACCATCGTACACCCATAACTTTCTTTTACGCATTCCTCAGCGTCTGTATCTATTTCCACCACCAAAGTTTTGATCAAAGCCTTCTGTTCATAATTGTCATGCCAGGATGACCTTCATGTGCTAGTTCAAGTACACCTTTTTCAAATTATATGGTAATTATACGATTTCTCCGTAAAAGTACCTCACTAACCACTCATAATTAATTTTTAAACAACTTGTAAGGCATCGTTATCTCTTCCCATAAATCTTTGTAAATACCTTTCTATATTATACAGCCTATATTTCATTATCTTCAATCTATTGTTGGTAAATTTTGTATATCTTTCTTGAGACAACCTAATTAACATAAGGTTCAGCGTCTTCATCAAAAGTAGTGAATGCAAGAGTCTTGAGCAAGCCTTGAAAACGGACCTGCAGCGTTGGATATCCCAGGTTTGTAAACGACTCCAAATTGGCAAGACTGCAGAAGTAGTACCCATCGTCCAATTTGAGAACATGGGTTGTTCCTTTTTAGGTTGAGCAAATCTTTTTTCCACATCCGACAAACTCTTACTTGCATATGAAATTTTTCGAGGGCCATGATTGTTACTTTGGATTAATACTGCCCCTACTAATCCCACTGTACTAGCATCCGCTATAAGGTGTGTTTTATCTCGGTCATAGAAATATCCAAATTATAAATTGTTTGTCATGACATTTTTCAATTTCTCGAACGATTTGTCTTTCATTGATCCCCATTCATATGGTATTTGTTATCTTGTGAATTGACTCAAAGGTTCCGAATAGGTTCCTTAATGAGAAATAAATTGTCCAATATAGTTGATCAAACCTAAGAAGCTTCGAACCTCTTTAGCTGTTTTTTGAAATGACTTTATTGCGCAAACTTTTCCCATATCCCGTTTAATACCACCTACAGACAAAATGTGACCATGAAAGGCTCCTTTGCAAAGTCCATAACACATTTTTCCTTATTAAGAACATAATTTTCTTTTAATACTACCAGAGCAGCTTTGAATCTTTCGTCATGCTCTTCTCTTGTCGATCCGTATATAATGATATCCTCAATAAAATTAAAGCATCCTTCGCAACCGCATAAAATTCGTTCCATTACTTTTAGAAAATATTTCTGGTGCACACGATATTCCAAATATTAATCTTCTGTATCTAAAAAGAGCCTTTCGTGTTATAAATGTTGTAATTTATCTTAAGCCTTCGGAAATTTCTATCTGATAAAAAGCATTATTTGATTCCAGCTTTGAAAACCATGTTCTTTCTCGTGGAATATAAAAATATATAAATATTTTCTTGGGCCGATAGCCTTTGTCGCTAGTGCCTCTTCTCATGTAATATTATTATTTATAACAGTAAAACTTCTTAACTTTATCTTGCGTACATCAAATTTGCATTTTGTAGATTATTTATTTATTTATTTATTTATTTATTTATTTATTTCATGTGTATAATCGAAGCCAATTAAGGCCAATATGATTACAAGTAAATAATTGTACAAGTAAGTCTAAGTTTATATTTTACATTAAAGATGTTTATAAATTTCTATTATAGTTTAAAGTTCAATATGATATAGTATATTTATTTTTCAATTTCAATACAAATAATAAATTGTGGAAACCCTAAATCTAAAATCCCTAATTATTTAATTTTTCACAAGACAACCCCTATATCAGACGAAATAAGACCTGCTGTTACGATTAAGCCAATTCACTAACGTGTTGCAAATATTTACGTTTGAAAGTATTTAATGAGTCTGAAAATTGCTTAAAGCTACTAGGTAAAAGGTTCCATACACGTGCAACCTTGATAAGAAATGACCGCTCAAAAATAGATTTGTAGATACGAGGAATTAATATTTGTGTGTTTCTTCGAGACCTAGTAAAACTAAATAAATTCCAAAGATAAATTGGAGTTTTAGTTTTAATAACTTTGTAAAATAGCAAAATTTGTCTCATTTCAATATAGTTAATAAAATTGCAATGAAGAAACATACGAACATGTTCCGAAACATGATCACGAACTTGGATGTTGAAAGCAAACCGAATAATCCTATTAAAGATGCGACGCAGTTGGTTAATGTTGCACAGATTAGTACAAGAATAAATCTCTAACCCATATATGATATGGGGCATAAGTAGTGCTTGTGCAACACTAAGTTTAACTGGAGTTGGCATGTAGGTATCCATGCTATATAATTTATGTAACATAAAATTGATCTTATTACTTAACTTGTTTATATGAGCCTTATAGTTGAGGTTGGAGTCAATTATAATGCCTAAACATCTTAAGTGTTCTACGAATTCAATTTCAATGTTATTTATAGAAATTGAAATAGGTATTTCATCATTATTATAAGGCATATTAAATATAATAGCTTTTGTTTTGCTATAGTTGATAACTAATTTATTCACATCCATCCAATATAATATCTGATCAGTTGTGTAATTAATGCAAGCTTGTAGCGAGTCAACAAAGTCAAAGTTGGAAGAGAAGAGCAGGTATATGTCATCAGCATACAGATAGATATTAGAGCTATCTATACCTATTTGATCTACAAGACTGTTAATATAAATCATAAATAATAGGGGTCCCAATACAGAGCCCTGAGGGACTCCACTCAGCACATCTAAAGTATTTGACAACCGATTGCCACAAGAGACAAATTGTCTTCGACCAGTTAGAAAGGACTTAATAAGGGAGCATGCAGAGCTGGAAAAAAGAAAATCTTGTGCAAGCTTATGGATTAAGATATTATGGTCAACTAAGTCAAATGCCTTAGACAGGTCAAGAGAAAGTAGTACACTGAGCTTGTTCTGATTGGAGTTGTGACGTATCTTTTCAGTTAGTCCTAGTACCATAGAAGTTGTGTTATATCCATTGCGGAATCCAGATTGACATTGACTGAGTTTACTTAAATCGCTCAGATTATCATATATTTGGGCATTGAGAATACTCTCCACAATTTTTGAGAGTGATGGAAGAATGCTTATTGATTAATTAAGATTAATGGCTTAAGGTCACTTAGCTGGCAACTGTAGTTGGTTTCTACAAATCATTCTAGAAGTACTCGAATGAAAGTGAAGTCAGTGATTTTCAAACGGTCGAAGTTGTTCGGTGGAGTGTTTATGTTTCTGCAATTAAAAAAACTCACCCTGCGAGAAAATCATTTATTTAACTTTTATCTTAATAAAGCAGGAAATTATTTTACCTCAATCCTTGATTTAAAAGTTGCTAAATCCAATTGAAATGTCTAGAAACAATAAGTTCTTCATTTAAGTTTTTTTAAATTCAGCGCTCAAACTCATTTGCCAAAAACCAAGTGAGAATGAACTCGATTAACGGCAGATTCTCGGTTCACCACACCTGCAACAACAAAACAGTCGAGAATGACGTCGTCATGACATCAGTTCGAGAAAAGCATACGACAAAATCATTTGAGAAGAGTTATAGAAGCGAGCTACAGAGGTCACTTTCAAATAAATCAAATAATAAGACTTTAAGGGTCAACTTGATCACCTCTGGATATATTTAAGAGCAGTAGATTTTTGATAGTTATAGATAGACAGATAGTTTTGATAGCTAGAAATATCCACAGATGAACAATATGGCCCTAAATTGATGTTCTATTAAATATCTTCCTTATTTTTACTGTTAAAGAGAGAAACATTAAAATAGCCTTGATCTTAAAACTTATTTTAATTGCTACTGGTTGCATTAAGTTTACGTCCTGACGTATCTACTACTACTACTGTAGGAAGCATTAAATGTTCAAGAAATGTATTTCTTTTTCAAGCACTGCCGGTGGTTCCAACGAAGCATTGTTACAGACCTCGTCCAAATTTGTCAGCGTGGCGTCGAATGCTGGGTCTGATGAAAAATTCACAGTTTTTCTGCAAAAACAAAAAACCAAACACAGAAAAATTTTAGCATGCGAATAACATTACAGTACAACAATAATATTGCTCATGCCTTTAAAAGTTTAATAAGTAAAACTATAATTTAATTTTTAAGCAAGTAATAATTTTACGTTGATTTGAAATGAACCAGTAGCAGATTTGCCGACAAATATGGATTGAACCCTTGAATTTTAATTATCTAGCTACTTACGCTAGTTCACGTTGTAGATTTTGTTTGATTTGTTGCTCTTGCTCCTCGGGCGAGGTATATTTCTCCACACGCTGTGTGGGCGGATTCTCTTTGACACCATGTTCGGTTAGCTTGTGCTGACGCATTTGATAGCCCTGCAAAAACGGAGCACTGCAAATTTCACAACGAAAACGTTCGCCTGTGTGACGTCGTATGTGTGATTTCAAATCATTGCTTTGTGTGAAGGCGTGCGGACAATGTGGACATTTGTATGGCTTCTCGCCAGTGTGTACACGCATATGTATGGTAAGATTGTATTTGCGCTGGAATCCTTTGCCGCAGGTTTCGCAAAAGTGAGACTTTTCACCAGTATGATATCTAAAGTGTATTGTATTTATGGAGGAAGTTAACATTTTCTTGAAATTGAAGTTACTTACTTTTCATGTATGCGCAAATCGTCCATGCGCGGAAAGCCTTTGCTGCAGAATTTGCACTTAAACGGTTTCTCACCCTTGTGCCGACGCATGTGCACCATGAGTATGTTGTTTGTCTTACAACGTAGTCCACACTCGGGACACAGTAGTGGCTTATCGTGACTTTCGGCTTTTATGTGTGCATTCAATTCCTCCTTGGTCAAAAATCGCTCGGAACATTCCTTGCAGACAAAACGTTTCTTATTGTGTGATATCATGTGTCGCTGCATGTAGAGCTTTGTGGTGAAGCTTTTCTGACATAATTCGCAGGTGTGATTCTTAGTGCTATGCTTTGTTTCTTTGTGTCGCTTAAGCTGCGTTATGTGCGTAAATTCTATGTCACAATCATCACATTTCAAACACCTCGCAGCATCATGCGTGCTTTTCATGTGGTTCTTCAGAAAATTAGGGCGTGTAAAACTTTTGGCACACACTTTACATGAAAAAGTTTTTTCCTGCGTGTGTTTTGTCATGTGACATTCTAGCGTTTCCTGAAGTTGAAATACTTTATCGCATGTCGGGCATTTGTGTTCTTTTTCCTCATCTGCTGAAGATGCGCAGTTAGTTTTAAGGGAGGGTGCAGGACTTTTGCATGGCTGCAACACATCTAATGCATCAATATTTAAAGCTTGTGTGGGAGATGCGGTCAATTCACTTTTGATGTTGTTGAAAGTTATTGTTGTAATCGGGTCATCACTTTTTACCTCATTAATTAAAACTAAAAGAAAAAAGTTAGTAATCTTTGTTAATGTGATCCTTTGTTTTGTTTAACACACCTTCTACGAAACTCTTACGCGGTAGTCCTATGAAGTTAGATATTGGTTTCTCATCTTCATCGTCAGTTAGTGCTGGTTTCTCATCGTTGACAGCATCTATTCTCTCATCGTCGTCCTCGGATTGACTTGAGTAGTTGAAACGAGTCTCACTATTGGTCGTTGCAGCTGCCGGCAAGTTGTTTTCTAGCGTATATTCCTGCTCAAATATACTGTCACAATGATTTTCTTTTACTTTTGACTCTTCTAATAGCTCCATTGGTTCACTGCAAAATTTTTTTAATTACATGACATAAGTGTTGCTGTGATCATTGTAGTCTATAACCTCTTTGAGGTCCCATCCTCAGCTAACAACTCAGGAACATCAATAATTTCTACTATTTTATGTATTACTGCTAGATGGCGACGCATGTGTTCTCTTCTTGTGAATTGTCGCTGGCAAATGTTGCACTGGTTATGCGACGTATAGCCAGTCTCAGGATGAAATACCGCAATATGCGTCTTCAAGTAGCCCACACGATTGAAGGTCTTTAAGCAGAAGCGACATTCGATAGCACTACCTTTGTGTTCATTTTCTCGATGAACCTATAATTATCAATTGTATCAACTTGTAATGCGTTTGCTTAATATATTGTATTCTTTCTTACTCTCAACGCATCAAATGTAAAAAATTTCTCTTCACAACGTTCACATGGATACAATGTACTGTCCTCCGTCTGTGTGCTTTTAACGGCCAGTAACGTATCTGCCTCCAACTTTATATTGCTAGGCGCCTTACTTCGATTATCTCCGCTACTTCCTTCCAACATGCTAATCAGTAATCGATATGACTTTTCACAGTTGCGTTTGAAGTTAAAGGCGCTCTTGGCCAGTTCCGTACAGCTAGAGCAGATTTGATGCGGCAACCCATCAAAGCGATTGACCTGTTAAAAATAATCCTTTGTAAAAATTTACCAACATTCAGTAAACACTTTGGCACCTTGTACATTGTACACTCTGTGAGTATTCCAGCTAAGCTAGTTCTCTGCACAGCGTACTTTTCATCAAATATCAGATATAGCTCCACTTCGCTTTTCATGCATACGCGACATATTTTGTCCATATCCAGCGCTACAGGAAGAACACTCATTTCAGCACACATTTGTTTTTCGAGATGAAATTGATTTCAATAGCCGGATTTTGTTACATTTGTAACGTTTACAACAAAAGTTCACAACTTTTTCTTTAGTAAACAAAAATTTTTCACTTTGAGATTGAGCATATGTTCAGCGAAAGTCTTTAAAAAGATGAAAAAATAAATGTCAACAGGTATGTTCACCGCGAACACAAATAAACTAAAGCCTGAAGTACAATGGAGCGAGAGTGCGTTGCGAGACAACGTAAAAATCTCGCACGAGCTTTCAGAGGATTATCATAAGCAGAGTTTTTATGTAGCAATCTACAATAGGGGTATTCACGATTCAGTGCACTTGCCTGTGCAGTTGAGGACTTGAGGACTTGTGCACTTTACAAAAACAAATTGTACGTACGTCAAAAATCTGCACAAGTGCTTTTCTACTATTACCTTTAACTTGAGGACTTGAGGACTTGAGCAGTTGTGCACTTGTGTGTATTGAAAAATGTTGACAGCTTTGAAATGGAGATGGATGTGGTGTGTTCACGAAAACCTAACTGCACAAGTCCTCAAGTCCTCAACTGCACAGGCAAGTGCACTGAATCGTGAATACCCCTAATGCTTTGCGATGAGCTTGTGCGGTGCGATGCATTTTTAAAATTTTATTATAGACGCATGCGATGACCAACTGTCATAAAAATTCTATTGAAATATAATTTTCGAAGCTTTCTTATAGCGCATTCTTTTCTAAAAAAAATTTTCACCTCACAGAGTGCAGAATTTTTAGATTCTGACCTGAATTCAGAGAATGTTGACCTCTTTTGAGCTGAGAAAAGAACGGAACAAATGAAACATTTTTTTTTTTATTTGATATTGGCTGCGCTGCTTTTTTGAATTCCGATGTATTTACGATTGAGGTTTTGTAAAGTGGCGACTGCATCGAATTTTTAACAAATATTCATCGAGCTGTTCAGTTTTATTAAAACTTAATACTTAAATCAAAATTGTTTTTGATTCAATTTCAAAATTTGTCTCCAAAATTGCAATTTTTTGCTTCTCACAACTGTCACAGCACATAATATTAATAGCTGCGTTCCATTCGCTTCAAAATAATCCAGATTATTTTATTTTGCATGCAAAGCAAAAACAAAAATAATAATCCTATAACAAATAGGATTATTTTTGCTATCCATATAAAGTTGTTATATGGACCTTAAAAAAATTTTGAACACAGGTGCCGCACCTATATATTTTTATGAGCTGTCATTCAATTTTTTGAACAGTTCGGTACCATTTTCTCCCGTGTTTTTCAACCGATTTGTATACTTTTTCTATCAAATGAATAAGAGTAGGGAGAAGGAGTGCACAAAATACTTTTTGTGATCTTTGACCTGAAATATGAGCTTTCAAAATAGAAATTATTAAATAAAAGCAAAGCTATAAGAGATGGAAGGACACGGTGTAAGATGAAGTTTTAGACATGCTGAGATGTACAAAAAATATGCTAAGATGTACTTTTCTCGCTATCTCTATCGGATACTCTACAATAAGAATTTTTTATGCTTAATTTGCGAATATACAGGGAGTTACGTCTTAAAAGGACAATCCTGCGGAGGTTGACTCCTTGAGTCAAGAAAAAGAAACAATTGTATGTCAGGGGGGTCCATCTCATCCCTGTTCAGAGTTATAAGGGAAAGTTTACTTAAAATCACTTTAAAAAAATGTAAACAGCTCCACGCCTATAACTTTACAATTAGTGGATCTAGAAAAAAAATAAAGGACCGTTTTGGAAACTAAGATTTGTTGCACTTTGTAAATTTTATTTTGTCAAAACACTTAAAATAATTTTTTTTTATAAAAAATTGATATTACAATTTTTTTTCTTTCAAATTCCATTTGCACGATAATTCGTCTTAAGATTTTTTTTTTAAGAATTTTTAATTTTTTGATAGCCTTAATAAAGAAAAATCTTTAAAAAACTTGTTAAGCTAAGTTATTTAAGGTAGGCAATGAACAAAAAAAGGGGGAGATGGCAGGGGGGCCATACATATTTTTCTTTTTCTTGACCCAAGGAATCAACTGCCGCAGGATTGTCATTTTAATACGGAACACACTGTATATTGGGACTGTGAAATTTCTTACAAACAGAAAATTTTGAAAAATTCCCGTTATTTTGACATCAAAATTACGACAATATCTTGAAAACTATAGCTTTTCTCAGTACAACGTATTTTTGTATGAAAAGTAATTGGTTGAGAAAAATAACGGTATACAAAAGCATTTTTTGGTAAACCTTTTCAAGGATAATATAGTATTAAAAAATTTCCCGTTATTATGACATCAAAATTATTGCGATATCAAAAAAACTAGATTTTTCTCAGTAGAATACATTCACACTTAAAAATTTGTATAGAATTTCTGCACCGATCGGTGTTTCAGGGAGTCCTACACCGTTTTTTGAAATTTTTTAGTGTGTTTTCTTGAAGCAGGGTCATATTCTCAGAATGAAAAAAAAAACTATTGAAATTTCAAGTTTTGAGTTTGCAAGCAAATATCACGGTGTTTTTTAACACCGATCGGTGTTTCAGGGAGTCCTACACCGTTCGGTGTTAAAAAACACCGTGTCAAAGTGTTAGAATTTAATATCCGAAAGAGAATATTTTTTTAACACTGAACGGTGTAAAAAAGTAAATATCAGATAGGATGTTTGTTTTGTAATCTTTTAGGTGTTTATTTATAATACGCAAAATGATTATTTTTTTTTAACACCGAACGGTGTAACTTTAAACTATTTGAAAGGATGTATTTAACAGTTTTATTAAATTGTCATTAAATTTATTAATTGTCAAATGAAATAAGCCCCAAATATAATTTGATTGGAGCTTATTTTATTGGGCTTTATTTCATAGTGAAATAAGACCCAAACAAAAAAATTAAATATTTCCCAAAGTTTATGAGAGTCTCCGAAAAATGGGAGTTATTTCATATGAAGTAACACCCAAAAATGTATGGACATTTTTGGGACTTATTTCATTTTTTTAGGGTTAATTTCGTGGTGCTGAAAATTAAATTTAAATCTTTAAACAAGATTTAAAAAATTAAATTGAACAATAAAAATTGAAAAATTTAAATTCCGGTGTAAATTAACACCGTTCGGTGTAAAAAATTTAAATATCCGCTCACCGGTGTGAATTTTTTTTTTGAAATTTTTTAGTGTGTTTTCTTGAAGCAAGGTCATATTCTCAGAATGAAAAAAAAAAACTATTGAAATTTCAAGTTTTGAGTTTGCAAGCAAATATCTCAGCCATTTTCCAATCAATTTTCATCAAATCTTTTTTGCCTAAAAGTTAAATTAAATGACTCTGAAGAAATAAGAAAATATTTGCCGCTACCTCACTGATTCAATGTTTTATATTGTTTTCAAACAATCTCTAAAATATTTAATTTTTGCTGTAAAAGTAAAGCCAAAAGTTGTTTTTATTATAAATTTTTTTAATTTTCTTTTCCCCCACACTTTTATATGACATATCATTTATCTGCAGGAGTAGCTTCATTTTTACACATAATTCAATAAACAGTTTCTATCATCGAAAATCATGAGCATATTTATACTCATACTGACTCATTCTCATACTCACTCATACTCACTCATACTCATACTCACTCATACTCACTCATAATCACTCATACTCATACTCACTCATACTCATACTCACTCATACTCATACTCACTCGTACTCACTCATACTCATACTTACTCATACTCACTCATACTCATACTCACTCATACTCATACTCACTCATACTCATATTCACTCATGCTCACTCATACTCCCCAGTAGTTCCAGTCTTGAAGAAATTTCAAATGAATCATGTACGATTTTTCTTGATCCTTGACGAAACATGCTGATTTGACCATACATTTCATTGACGAAAATTTCATATAAATGTTCCAAATTCGTGCAAGACGCAATGCAGAAACGTCGGGACTTATCATGCACAAACCCAATATCGAAAAATTGAGGAAGTTTCGTTACCAAAAGTAGACAGGAATATAAAGAAAATACGTCAAGGAATTAAAATCGAGCCGTGTTTCTGGACCGAATTCAACGTCGTGCGATATATTTGATAGGGGATAAAAATATTTCATCCTCTCTCAACTCTACTGGAAATCGACGTAATGTTGGTTTCGTAATGGCCTGACGCCACCACACCGTATGTTTTCCAGGTCCACTCGGGCAGCTGTCCAAGCCCACTCCTTTATCATTGCCTTGCTGCCACACAGAACCTCACGTTGTAGTGATAATTCGTTCTTTACTCGTACGGTAAAGTTCTGGAATAGTCTCCCTGCGAGCGTGTTTCCCATCAGTTTTGAGCTGTGCAAATTTAAAACAAATCTTCACCGAAACTACTTCATCTTTTCAACCTCTTACTAACTATCACCCATCTTCAACACAATGCTTATACATTTATAAGAAACATCACCTGAGCTTTCACTCTACAAAACAGAAAAAAATTATACCAAATTGTCAAAATCAAACGAATTCGACAGCAATGGCAATGACAATGACACCTAAACAGTGGTGTCAATGAATATTTAAATACTATCAAAAACATCGTCAGTCCAAACTATCCAAAACAGTGTGAAATTATCGATAGTATCGATAGTGTCATCGGTAGTTTGCGAACTCTACAGTTTAGCCTCTGAACGATTCGGCGAATTACAACAATCATGGATATCTTGATGGAAAAAGTTAGGCGCAGACAACCGCTACTTTGCATTATATTTTGTATGAATTTTTTTTAAGTCCAGCAGCTCATGCAGAAACTTCCTTTAAGAAATCATCACGAAAAATTCGTCAATGATGCCGCGAACTACTGGGTCACTCATATTCACTCATACTCATACTTACTGGTCCTCATACTCACTCATAAACCTTAGAGAGTACAAGACTGCCATGTACAGATTCTTGAAAACATAAGCCGTCAGGAGTCGGCATAAAACTCGTAGGTCCTGTGCTCTATCATTTGTGTTCAAATACTATATAAAGGGTGTCCCAACAAGAGCGCAATTTTTAAATTTTAAATAAAACACAGATATTTAAAAAAAAAAATCGTGAAACTTTATTATATCGTTAAGTAGACAGAATGAGGTTATGTATGGAACAATGTATCGTGCAGATGGCCGCCGCGGCTTTGCTGGCATACACGCGATCTTTTAATGAAATTTTCAATGACCGTTTTGCATAAATGCTGCGGTATTTCATTAATGCAGCGTCCAATTTTCTCTTTAAGGCTTGAGTCGTCGTCGGCTTATTCGCGTAAACCATCGACTTCAAAAAACCCAAAAGAAAAAAATCTAATGGTGTTAAATCGCACGATCTAGGCGGCTAATTCTGATCTCCAAAACGCGAAATAACACGACCGGGAAATGACTGATGCAGCAATTGAATTGTTTCTCTGGCTGTATGACATGAGGCGACGTCTTGTTGGAACCACTACCCTCCACATTAATTTCTTCAATTCTAGGCAAGAAAAAACTGGTTATCATTTCACGATACCGAACACCATTGACTGTTTGCGCTTGACCTGCCTCATTTTCATAAAAAAAGGTCCAATGATTCCTCCAGCCCAAAAACCACACCACACAGTGACACGTTGAGGCTGTATTTGCTTCTCGTGAATCACTCGAGGATTTTCCTCACCCCAAATGCGACAATTCTGCCTATTGACGAAGCCATCAAGATGGAAATGGGCCTCGTCACTGAAGATGATTTTAGCGACAAAATCAGCATTTTCATGTTGTCTCTCCAATACCCAATTAACGAACTCCCTGCGCTGACGAAACTGGCTTCAGCTGGCTTCAGTTCCTGAGTCAATTGAACTTTGTATGCATGAAGATGCAAATCTTTCGTCAAAATTCGCTGCTTGGGATTTGGAGACACCAATTTGCTGAGCTCGGTGTCGAATTGAGTTGGATGGAGTTTGAGCGACATCATCACGTACAGCTGCGACATTTTCGGTCGATCGACCTGGTCGAAGGCGCGTTGTTGTCTTTACATCACTAACAGACCCAGTTTCGGCAAATTTATCCATTAATCTCTTTACAGTTGACTCTTTTGGAGGATTATTGTGACCCCAAATTGATCGCAATTTGCGAACTGTAGCCGCAAAACTTTCACCATTTTGGTAAAACAATTTCACAATGAGAATGCGTTGTTCATTCGTGTAGCGCTCCATTTTTACTAAAGGCCCCTATAGACGAGCAACTAATCGCACAACTGGTTTATAAAATGGTTGCTGGTTGATGAAAATAAGCAGTGTGTAGGTGGGTTTTTGGGTTTTTTCAGTTTTTCAACCAGTTTACCAACCAGTTGCTGAAAATCAAAAAGTTTTGATTTTTTCGGCTGAAGCTCATCGAGTTGATCAAGTAGTTGTCGTGTTTTTAGCAAACTTAGCAACTAAACGGAAAACTGAATTTTTTTCTTCGGTTTTGGTTGAAGTTCTACTATGGGCATTTTATAAATAAAATGTTTTGAACTGAATTTTAACATCTGCTATCAATTGAAAGTTGTGTCTGTAGGAAAAACACAAACCAGTTGATCAATCAGTTGTTCGATTAGTTGCTCGTCTATAGGGGCCTTAACCTCGTACCTTCTACTAGCAAACAATAACAATTGTTCAAATGTCAAACAATGACACTTCGAATGGCGCCAAATTTAAAAATTGTGTTCTTGTTGGGACACCCTTTATATATAAAAAGCAAAACACTGTCTATCTGTCTGTCTGTGTGAAGCCTATAGACTCCAAAACTACTGGACCGATTGATCTGAAATTTGGACAGTCGATTAGTTTCAAATAGGAGATGGTTTAAGAAGAAAAAATGTTTTGCCGCACCCCTTTTACCATCCCCAAATAAATTAAAATGCTATATTTCACACGGTATGGGTCGTATAAGGCTAAAATTTATTAATTTAGTTTGTATGGTAACTGTCGTCAACTGTACTAAAAATGGATTTCCACGCCCCTTTTTACCGCCTACAAATCAATAAAAATGCTATATTCCATACGTATTTTATCGTATTAGGCTTAAATTTGCTAATTGAGTTTGTATGGTTACTGTCGGTAATTGTACTAAAATGTGTGTCCACGCCCCCTTTTACCTCCCACAAACCAATGAAAATGCTTTATTTAATACGGTTTTGGTCGTATAAAACTTGAATTTGGTTTGTAAGGTTACTGTCACCAACTATACGAACAATTTGTTTCCACGCCCCCTTTTTACGCCCACAAATCAGTGAAAATGTTATATTTCAAGCAGTTTTGGCCGTATAAGACTTACCTTTGGTACTTAAGTTTGTATGATTACTTTCGGCAACTGTACTAAAATGGGCGTTACCGCTATATAGCCACACCCAGTTTTTGAGAAATCATTAAAATTGACTGCTGGGTCGATTGAGCTAAAATTTTGGCTTAGTTTGTATGGTTACTGTCAGCAACTGTACTAAAAATTGGTTTCCTCGCCCCCCTTTTACCACCCACAAACCAATGAATATGTTTTATTTCAACGGTTTGGGTCGTATTAAACAAAAATTTTGTAATTTAGTTCATATGGTTACTCTCGGCAAGTGCACTAAAAATGGGCCTGTCCCACTTTAGTTAAACTCACTTTTCGGGGGGTTAGCGTGGAGTGAAGCAAGTGCGCCAAGCTTAAGCTAAATTAAGCTGAAATTTTGGCAGTGGATTTGTTTCGAGTACGAGTACTAAAGCTGGTTTACGAGTACGAGCTGGTTTAAGGGAAATAATTTTGCCGCACCCCTTTTTACCGCTTACAAAACAACAAAAATGCTATATTTCGCACGGTTTTGATCGTATTAGACTAAAATTTGATAATTTAGTTCATTTGGTTACTTTTGGCAGCTATACTGAAAATGGTGAATATATTTGGCATTTCTTGACATTTGGGTATATGGCAGTAAGGCGGTCTGTGGCAAAAAAACGTCTGCCGGGGAATACTGGTCTTATATATATTACGCAAACGCACATTTTGTACGGCCTAAGGCTTTTTAATTACAAGACAATCTTAATAAATTTAGTATGGTTTGGTAGGTTTGGACCTGTAGATGTGCAAACTGGATTTTTTATTTCTTAAAAATTTATATTTTTTAAGTTATAGCGAGTTAAAGTTTGCATATAATTGTTGTTGCTATGTTGCTTTTTCTCTTCTTAATTTCAGCATATGCCTAAAAATATGTGAAGTATTTAGCGCCACCTATCGGCTAATAGCTATAAAACTGTTATACTGACGAATAATCTTTTATAATTTCACAGCTAAAACTATGAATTTATATATTCAATATCAAAGTGATACTGGAATGATTTCTTACAGTTGAAAAAAGATTTCTAAACTGTTGGTCGGAAAATTTTTGAATTTTTAAAAATTTTTACAAAAATTTAATTAGAAATTGGAAATTGGCAATGAAACATTTTTGTTCAAGCATTTTTCAACTGGAAATCAAGAAATATGCTTACTCCTGTATATTTAAAATAAATTTGGGTATGAAATTAATCATGCTAACATATCGTCGTTGCGCGTGCATACCGCGTATATTGCAAAAAGGCGAAAATTAATTTTATTTAAATTTTGATCAGTTGAAAATCTATTCAATAGCTTAAAATAAAATCTAGGTATGTTTGATTTCGGCGTTTTAACGCCACACGGGCTTACTAGTATTTAGTAACACGCACAGCACAATTGATCAATTGAAGCTCGGTCAAAGTCCTTTCAAGGAATGAAATGGCCATTATATATATTTTTTTTATAAAAAAACAGTTTGCTCACTTTACTGCTTCAACATTTACATGAAGGACTTAGACATTATTGGACATCAATTGTATTAAAGAGTTTTTAAAGCAATAGTCAGGTGTTTTCCATATTTGTTCCTAGGAAAAAAAAATATAATGTTAAAATATATAATTAGACTTATTTCCTAAAAAATAAAATAAAAAAATAAAAAAATTTTATTTGCTATATATATTATTTTTATAGCTTATTTTTATAACTTTAATCCCACTTTAAGTAAGTAAAATCAAAAAAATTATGAATAACAATATCAAAGAGAAAAATAATTTTTATCAAAATTTATATGCGATTGCTGCCATTAAAACTGCCCATACTTTCTTTCTTCTTCTTGCTTGTCTCGGTGTCTGTATTTCGTCCGGTAGACTTGCGTTTACTTGATTTATTCGACTTGCCCTGTGGACGCGTCTCTGGTACAGTTATGCCACGTAAACTCTGTAGCGGTATGGGTTGTACGACAGGCAGCAAAGGGCCTACACGTTCAGCAATGTCCTGACGTTCCGTTTTGATAGTACGCTGAAGCAATCCATCAGGCGCTATCATCAACAAATTATTACTACGTTGAACAACCCCGTCCCCGTTAATGATAGGTAGAGTGCGTTCACATCTTACATGAAACTCTCTGCAGCTGGCCAAGTTGGTACCGTCTTCGGTCACCGTTTGCCTGATATTGACAGAAGTAGCATGTCCGTTCGTCAGGCGTTTGTCATTGTTGTTGGGCTCGTTCTCTTCGGCCTCTACAAAGCGATGTGCTTCCTGCTGTTTTTGCCATTCGAGTACGTTGGTCAGCAGTCTAATATACTTGATGGCCATGCGTAAGATTTCATTTTTGGAAAGTTTCTTGTCCGGCGGATGAGTTGGAACTAGTTTTCTAAGTTCGGCAAATGCTCCGGATACATTTTGTTGTCGCCAACGTTCACGTGTATTGGTGAAGACCTTGCGTACCCCACCCACACCCACTATTTGTCCATTCTTAAAGATGCTACTGTTAGGTGAAGAATTGCTTTGCAGTGGTGGTTGCAGTATATTGCTATTTCGTGGAGAATCATTTTGTGAACGTGAAGATGAAGCTTGGTAGAAAAAAAATTACATAGTTGTTAGTAAATACTCGTAGCTTAGGGATGGATATTCATTAGTCCAAAACACATAGAAAGCATGCATGCCTCAAGCATGCATCATGTCTGTGAAGCATGCTTCATTAAAACACATAGCAAGCATACATCGAATATGTAAAAAATGGCAAAAGTGTTGAAGCTAAACAAAAATGTTTGAAAAAAAATCGAGGAAATACTTTGAAGTAAATTTAAAATAATTCAAGCAATCAATAAATGCAATTGGATGTGTTAATATAGCTTTTTCATCAAAGCTAACTGAGGCTTATGTCTGCCAAAGCTTTGATGCCTGCAAAAAGTTAAAAGTTGAGCAACTTCAGGCATGTCTCAAGCATCATGCATGCTTTTGATGTAGGCTACTTCATAAGAATATGTTTATGCAATCTCAAATGTCAGATGCTTAAAGCATTCATGCCTCCTATGTGTTTTGGCCTATTCAGTATACAGAAATGAAAAAAATTAAAGGTTTTTTGTATGAAAAGAACAGCTTTGTATCTTTTGAGTATTTTTTGCACCATAAGATGTTTTTTTAGTAATAGCTTAAATAAAGATTTTTTTTAAACATGATCTCAGTCTGTAAAGCAAAATGGACTTAAGATACAGGTTGGTAGAAAAGTATTGAAAGTGACATCTATTAACCATTAGAAGAATCTAAATTTATACGCCATTTTAATGTTTCATTTGAACACACAAAAAATTTCATTTCGATTTGTCAATTGATTCTTTTTTTACAAGCCATTTGAAGTTGACGTGTTAATGTTGTTTTTTTTTTGCAATAGAAAAACCGAATAGAACGGCAGTGATAAAATTCTTATTTTGGAAAGCTTATCAGCAAATATGAAAAGTTTTTAGAACATTTTTTCGTAATTTTTCATCGTTTTTAGTTTTCAGGACAATGTCAGGTGAGGAGTCTCTTAACCTCCTACTAGATACGCACTTCCCTGGTAGTAGTGCGCCTCCTGGTGCACAACTGCCTAGTACTAGTCGTTCTACGCAGGACACCGAAGGCATAGACTCCGACAGGAAACTAAAATGGGCGATAAACAGCTTCAAGCCCTATAAATCACCAGGGCCTGATGGTGTTTACCCTGTAGAAATAAAAGAAGCTTCGAAATATATTTTGCCTTGGCTTCGTATTATCTTCAATGGCTGCATAAGCCTCACTTATATTCCCAATGCTTGCAATAAGGCCAGAGTGGTCTTCATACCCAAAGCAGGGAAGACATCACATACACCCCCAAAGATTTCAGACCTATAAGTCTAACGTCATTTCTGTTGAAGACGTTAGAACGGCTACTAGATCTATATTTACGGAGCAGTATCGACCCTGCTCTCTTATCGGCATCACAGCATGCATATAGCAAGGGAAGGTCCGTGGAAACGGCTTTACACTCATTGGTCGGTACCATTGAAAGATCCTTCCTGCATAATGAATTCACTTTAGTTGCTTTCGTAGACATAGAGGGAGCATTTAATAATGTCACGCCACAATCTATACGACTAGAGTTGCGTAGGCTAGGTGTGAACAAAAGCATTACTGATCTTATAGATGAGCTGCTCAACTGTCGAGTAATCTTATCAGACCTAGGTGCGTACAGCGCTGTAAGATCGGTGACAAGAGGTACGCCACAGGGTGGTGTGCTATCTCCACTCCTCTGGAATCTGGTAGTGAACAATGTACTGCTGTCTCTAGAGAGGGAGGGCTGTGTTGTGGCAGCATACGCCGATGACCTAGCAATCGCAGTCAGAGGCAAATTTCCCACTACCATACGCGACGTCATGCAAAGAGCTCTTTGCAAACTCGAGCAATGGGCCAAATCCTGTGGTCTTGGAGTAAATCCGGCCAAAACAGAACTGGTCCTTTTCACAAGGAAACATAGAATTCCGTCTCTCACACCAATCATGCTTAATGGGTCTGCATTGTCCTTATCGGAAAATGCAAAATATCTAGGACTCATTCTTGATAGGAAACTTAGCTGGAAACTTAATATTCTTGAGCGTACGAAGAAAGCGACAGTTGCGCTGTACACTTGTAAAAAAGCTATAGGGAAAAGATGGGGGTTTTCCCCAAATATCGTTCACTGGCTGTATAAAGGGGTAATTAGACCTATACTTCTATATGGAGCATCGATATGGTGGCCTGCCTTGGACAAGGTCACATATTTCAACCAGCTCCAAAAAGTCCAAAGAATGGCATCTATTTGCATCAGTGGTGCTCTGAGAACAACACCGACTGCGGCTTTAGAGACCTTATTACACCTTCTACCGCTTGACTTGGTTGCTAGGCAACAGGCAGCTTGTTCGGCGGTCAGACTTAGGGAAACTGGAGTATGGAAAAGCCTGGGTTCAGGACACGCATCTATACTCTACAAATTCAACTTCATTCCACCAAGGACTGATTATTGTAAACCACTGCTTTCCTTTGATGGAAACTACGGTACGCTTATTCCACCTAGAACATACTGGAATAAAGGTGCGCCGTGGAAACCGGGGTGTCTTTATTTCTATACAGATGGGTCAAAATTAAATGGCAAGGTCGGGTATGGGGTCTACTCAAAAGAATTAGGGGTATCCTTAGTTCGTAGGCTGCCGGATCACTGTAGTGTTTACCAAGCCGAAATGATGGCGATTAAAGAAGTTGCAACCTGGCTCTCAGAGAACGTCATCTCTAAACGAGAAATACATATTTTCTCGGACAGCCAAGCAGCGATCAAATCGATTGAGCAAGTATCCATCAACTCTAAAGTAGCCAGAGAATGCCGTGCTGCATTAGGCGAAATGTCAAAGTTCTTTGACATCAGCTTAATCTGGGTACCTGGGCATAAGGGCATACGTGGAAATGAAAAAGCAGACGAGCTTGCTAGGAAAGGTACATCGGTGACTCTAATGGGTCGAAACTCGCCGAGCATCCCGATGGCAACTGTCAAAATGCTACTTAATGAGTACACCACATCTAAAGCCAACTCAAGATGGGCTGAACTCTCAACATGCAGAACAACAAGGCTTATCTGGCCGACTCTAAACCCAAAGCGATCGAGAGTCCTTCTCTCGTTGGGAAGATCAGAGGTGACTACGTTAGTGGCTGTTACCACAGGGCACTGCCTAATAGGCAGACATGCCTCCAGATTGGGAGTCATCACTAATGACTTCTGCAGAAGCTGCAGGGACGAGGAGGAGGAGGAAACTATCTCCCACCTTCTATGTTCCTGTCCCGCGCTTGCGAGAAGAAGGCATAAACATTTGGGGTCATTCTTCTTTTCGGAGCTTGACGACCTGTCGGGGACAAGCGTCAAACGTCTAACAAGCTTTATTAAGAGCTCAATGTGGTTCCACTCGGACTGAAGGCCAAGTGTGCAGCGGTATCACAACGGACTTCACTGGTCTAAGTGAGCTGTGGTACGTGCGTTTTGGTTTTAAGCACATACAGCGGCTGCCGCCTCAACCTAACCTAACCTAGTTTTCAGGTAATTTTTACTAGATTAGGGTATTTTTTGGTCATTTTTAGAGATTTTATTTTAGAGATTTTTTATTGTACAATAATTTTTTAATTTTTAGAGCATTTTTCGGTTTTTTAAGTCATTTAAGCAGGGACCGTACCGGTTATGGTTTTTATCAAAAAAGTCAGATATTAACAGTTATCATTTAACTTTTATTTTTTCCGACAAAAATACTAGTTATTTAATGCCTTTTATTTTTTCGGGCAAAAATAACTGTTACTTTTGACTTTTATTTTTTTGGTCAAAAATAACAGTTATTTTGTGCCGTTTATTTTTTCGGTCAAAAATATCAGGCAATTTGAATTTTTTAAAGGCCACTTGAACGGCAAAAAAGTTTTATGCAATTTTTATCGTCTCATCGGCGTGCACATTTCGAGCTAAAAAACTTTTTAGTTCTTAAAGTTTTTTATTCGGCCTTTGAAAAAATACAAATTGCCTGATATTTTTGACCAAAAAAATAAAAGACACAAAATAACTGTTATTTTGTACCTAAAAACTAAAAGTCAAAAGTAACAGTTATTTTTGCCCGAAAAAATAAAAGGCAAAAAATAACAGTTAATTTACATTTTTATAGTAACAGCCAAAAATTTAAAAGGCATTTAATATTCGCGAAGCTGCTGCCATTACGATAATAATGGTATATTTAAAAAAGTCCTCCGGCCACTTTTTCGTTATGCCTTTTTCATCTGAAAATTATAAAATAACAGTTATTTTTGGTCCCTGGTTTTAAGTGTAATTTTTAAATTATTATTTTTTTCGTTCTAAAAATGTCAAAATGCAAATTTTTAAACATATTCCCTTAACACTAGAGTCCCTTCAATCAAAAATATTACCTCTCGACAAAGGAGTAGCTTTGTTCATAGACTTCGATGAAAAAAAGAGCTCTGCGCGTGGTGAAACTGACGAAAGGGTATGTAGAAGTTTTTAGGTCATTTTCAGTTGCAGTTTTTTAGTTCATCAAAATCCGACCCCTGCTTAACAGCAACAAAAATTCATACAAAAAGGGTAAAATTGTAAAAGAAATCTGCTACCTCATTTCCAACTGTGCATCTATGAGTTTAAGCAGGCGCGTACCCAGAAAAAAATTTCGGGGGTTTTTAATTTTATTTTTTTTTTTTTGTTTAGACTTATTCCATTTTTTTTATATTAATAATATATTTATAATAATAATACAGTGATGTGCAAAGAAATAGGGACACCTGTATTTTTATTTTTAAAGCTGCATGCATTATATGCAAGGTGCCCCAGATATAGCATTACCTCACTCGGTTGGTGATTCCCCATGATAATTTGAGTAAAAAATGCAAGGATGATGGTCATCCCCTCCCCGCTTTGGGATAGCTCCCTCTAGCGAGAGGAAAAACTGGAAAATATGTGTCATTACATTTTACTCCATATTTAATGCATCTTTTATTCCATTTCCAACGTCTATTAACTTATTGATAAGTTAATCAAATTAACGTTAAGTTGTTTAAAAAACATTTTGCATAAAGTCACATTTAAGGAAGTTATGAGCAACTGAACTCTAAAAAAATTTGAATTCAACTTTGATAATAAATATCTCGGAATATTTTTATGATGTAATTTTTTTTAATGATAAAGTTTTCTATTGACTTGATTTTTTATCTTGCCATAGTACTTGAGTACTCAATGCAAAGAAATGAAATGAAAGTGTGTTCTTTGAGGGTTCAGAAGTTATGGCGTAAAAACTTTTTCAACGAATTCAACTAGAGTTAATATTCATTGTGAAAAGACTACAAAACATCGTCGTTGTTCAAAAGTGAACTTGCGAATCTGAAAAATTAAATTGGAATTTCATTTCTAATGAAAATACTATGGAAAATTAAAAATGAAATGAAATCATTTGTAATGAAAATTCTATGGAAAATAAAAATGAAATTTTTCAGATTCGCAAGTTCACTTTTGTAACGACGATATACACGCAGAGAAAAAACATAGTTGCAACAACCATGTTTTAAGAGGATCATAGTATTGTATGATTCGGATTATGATTGTTGCTAACATGTTCTTAAACATATAATGTTTTCTTTGATCATGATAAAATGATTACAACAACTATGTTTAGAAAAGGAACTTTTTTGTAGGAACCAAAATATTATTGAAACAATCATTATTCTCTTATTGGGTCAAAAATAGAATGATTGCAACAACTATATATTATGAATTTATTTTTAGGATTCAGATTATTGAAAAAATAATTTTATTTGTTTTTTATTTTCATGCTCTCCAAATCTCCACAGCTATTAATGAAGATATCTCGAAAGGTTAGGTTTGCCATTGACTAGGCTGAACAGAAATATTAATTCAATTGAAAAATCTTTTTGATAAAATTTTCTGCCCGAGCTGGGGTTTGAACCGCGGCTTTTTCGCTTACGAGCCACGCACACTACCAGTAAGCCACAGCCGCTACTACCACTCGCCTGACTAATGCCATTCATAAACATGGTACATTAAATGCATTGTCGCAAAAATACCAATATTTGTGATAAACAAAATATGGTCAGAATTGCGAAATATGTTTACAGTAAATAGAAACATCTTTGTTACAATTAAAGTCGAAAATGTCACTTTTCTGCGTGCGGATTTTAGGATAAGGCGATTTAAAACAGAACACAATAATTGAACAATTGACAAACGAAACGGCACATAGCCAGGAATCGATCAAATTTATTGTGTGAATGAAGTGAAAGGTTTTCCTACAAACTGTTCAGACACAATAAATTCTTTCGATTTTTGGTTATGTTCTGCTTCGTTTGCCAACAAGCAAAGAATATTTTATTTTTATTTTATTTTTATTTTTCAGACAAACATTCAAAATTTTAATATGTTTGTCTCTATAATAATATTCACATTTATCATGATTGACAGAACTACAACATTTTTGTTTGAACTAATAGTTGAGGCAATCATAGTATGTTGACGATTTCAATGATGTTATGATTTCAACTATAATGTTATTTTTGGTACCATCATTAGTAAATAATGACTTTATTAGGGCAAAAATTTGTGTTTGCAGAAATAATACAATAATTTTATTAAAAAAATTATTATTGCAGTAATCATGTCTCAACCATGTCTTTTCTCTGCGTGTAGAGACTTAAAAATTTGTTTACTTAAATAATATAAATTACAAAGTAAATTTTTTGTTTGTTTTTAAACGCATCTTCTCCTTACTAGGTGGCATAAAAAAAGTAGTCCTTTTCAGCCGGTGTCAAGATATTTTAGTCTCAATTTATCGGGGAAAAAAAAATCAAAATGCATATTAATAAAATTACGACAACCTTGACTACTATTAAAAGGTTCGGTTACAATCTTCCCCCGCTACGGGGATCAAAAGCATTTTTTAAAAAGTCGCTCTTACTTTTTCCTATTGGGTCGTTAATACCCTTATTTAAATACACTGTAATTTTTTTTGTTTCCGACAAATTGGGTCCAAAATAGCTTGAAAATGACTACTTTTTTATGCCACCTATCGAGAAGAAGATATTTGGAATATTTTATATATTATTTACACTGAAAATAAAAATGTTAATGTTTTTGCGTTTCTACAAAACAAAATTTAAAATAAGCGTATTGAATTTTCAATTGTAAACTCATTTATTTTTTTTATAATTTTCTCTTATTTCTTTGCAATAACAAAAAATGCGTCGCTATCTGAGAATGAATTGAAATATTAAGTGCAATAGAATCTTTAATAATAATTGCCAGACAATTGCGATCAAGCTAAGAAAAAAACCCCGATTTTACATTTGATTGTTTGAAAGTATTTTTTAAATTGGTTTTACAAATAATGAACATTAGATGAAATAAAAACAAGTTTCTTACTTTAATATTTTATTTTTTTTTATTTATTTCATTTAATTTATAATCTAAAGCCAATTAAGGCCAAAATTGATTATATAGACTCACAGCAAGTAAAAAAAAATAATATTTTATATTTCATTTTACATAAGTTATTTACATTAAACTAATTCTTTATTTTAAATTTTTAAACATTTCATATTTAATTTTATTTTAAATACCTTAAACTTACTACCATCCCAATTTGCAAAACATTCCCGAATTATAATACCATTTTAAATACAAAAGGAAATAAACTTGAAAGCCTAATTTCAGCGATTTAAAATAGGAAAACATTATTGATTAGATCCCGGACTAGAACGTATATATTGGAGGTAATTCTTTTTAAAAACAGCTAAAGAGTGACGAAATACTTTAAGTTCATTGGGTAGATTGTTCCATATCCTCGCAGTTTTAATAAAAAATGATCGCTCAAAAGTAGAGTTATGAATTCTAGGTATAACAACCATAGAATTTCTCCGAGACCTACACATAGTAAATAGTCCAGAACCATTATTAGGAGCAGCACATCTCATAATTCTGTAGAATAGAGATATTAATCTAAACTTAATGTAATCATAGAAAGTATAATTAATAAATTTCACAGTAAATTCAGTGACATGGTCACGTATGTGAAGATTATAGACGTATCTTATGACTCTATTAAATGTAAGACGTAAATTATTAAGATTGGATAAAGTGGTACCAGAGTATACCTCCAGTCCATAAACAATATGAGACATTAATAGAGCATGAGCAGTTTTATATTTAATTGAAGCAGGCAAGTATATGCCCAAACTATATAACTTTCTCAAAGTGTAATTAATCCTCAAGCTAACAAAATTAATATGGGGCTTAAAAGAAAGATCAGAATCAACTATAATCCCTAGACACTTCATTCTATCTACATTCTCGATAAGATTACCATCAAAAGAAACACGTAAGGATTGGGCACCTCTACAGGCACTATTAAAAATCATTACTTTAGATTTGCTACTATTTATATGAAGCCTATTCATAACCATCCAGTTTTTAATTCTATTATTTGAGTAATCAATGACAGCTTGGAGAGAATCAATAAAATCAAAAGTTGATGAGTAAAGTATATATATATCATCAGCAAACATAAAAACATTCGAGCAATCTATTCCTAAGTAATCAACAAAGTCGTTAACATACATCAAAAATAGTAAAGGACCAAGTACTGAGCCCTGCGGGACCCCACTGTAACAGCCAAGAACATTAGAAGATCTCTGACCATTCGAAGCAAACTGTTTGCGAACATTTAAAAAAGAAGCGACCATTTTACATCCACTACTAGCAAAATTGAACTAATCTTTGAGCTTGGTTATCAAAATGTTATGATTAACCAAGTCAAAAGCTTTAGAAAGATCTAGGGAAAGTAGAACATTCACCTTGCTCAAGTTAATATTATTACGTATCTTCTCAGTTAATCCAATAAGAAGAGAGGTTGTACTATGCCCCTTACGGAACCCAGACTGACATTGGCTCAGCATGTTATTATTAACATCAATATGTTCCATTATCTGTGATTTAAAAATATTTTCAACAATTTTAGATAGAGCCGAATGAATACTTATCGGTCTGAAGTTATCAAGTGCGCATGAATTGCCGTGCTTCTTAATTGGTACAATTCTCACAAATTTCCATGCAGAAGGAAATGTGGTCGTAGTATAATAGTATTAACAAAGTATAGTAAAACATCTTCAATTAAGTAATACAATAGATAAGTTTAACAAATTTAATCGGAATGCCATCATTCCCACTTTGACTGGATTTTAAAAGTTGCTGAGTAGAGTTCTTCCAATGTTATATTCCGGAGCATAAACCCACTATCAAAATCAAACTCAAGACCCTCCAAACCATTATTGGAATTAACTTGTGAAGAAATAAAGTGTGAATTCAAGGCACATGGGTCAATACAGTCACTCAATCTATACGCTTATATCCATATCTAGTCTTCATTCTACGTATTATAGATTTGGCAATATGTCTTCCAGCTTAGATCATTGCGGTGTTCTTTAAATGCCTTAAACGCAAGATCACGTAAGCTAATTGCATATACAACACTTTTATCTTTCATATATGGATCAACTCCCTTGGTATTAATAATTTTTTTCCTTATGGCTACTTCTGAATAACTATCTAATAAAATACTGTTTAAAGCTTCAAGCTGTATATCTACATCAGCAGTGGCATAAATGGGACTAAAATCAGAATTTCTTAGGCGTATTTCAAGATTAGAGTAGTTTATAAAATTATAATCCCTATATTCAATGTATTTTACTGTCTTGTCAACTGTGAAATCAAGACTTACATAAATAAATGCATGGTTCGATACAGCGGGACATAGAAATTGATTCTTGTACTTGAGTTTCGCAATATCACTAAGCATAAAATAATCAATGAGAGAGGTTGAGTTGTATCGATGATGAAAATGCGTGGGCATAGAGTTGTGTACATATGAAAGACTTACACTGTCACATGAACTACGCATAGCGTCAGCTTTTGCTACATTAAGCAGGTTACAATTGAAATCACCCATCAATACAACATTCTCATATCTGCAGCAAATATCACCCAAAGTAGCCTGCAATCTAGAAATGTCCCCATGGGTAAGATATATGCAACCAACTAAAATAGATGTATTATGAACCTCAATTAAAGCAAAAACTGCTTCACAAATTCCAAATTCGCATACTTCTAATACCAAACTTGATTTTATTTTATCTGACACATAAATGCACGTACCCCCACCTCTCATTCCTAAGCGATCATTCCTGTATAAATGATATTCAGGTATCATGACTGCATTACTTGAGACACATGGATTAAGCCAAGTTTCAGATACTCCAAAAATGTCTAAAGAAGAATTATTTAAAATAGATTTTATTTCATCAAACTTTGATGAATTAAGTGAAGGTTTCAGACTCTGCGCATTAACATGACCACAATTTAGGAAATGTTTGAGAGATTCGAGTTTAATTCAAAGGAGTCACTGACAATAGGCCCCAAATTTGGGTTACTTGACATTAAAAATCCACAATTCGGGAATGTTTAGCAAATTAAAAGTAGATAGCAGTAAATAAATGTACATAATAACTAATAATTTAATAAAAAAATAATATACCTTCACTTTTCATAAGTTTTATACGTTATTGACGATAACTATTATGTAATATAAAATCAATACTGATCGGCTAATTCAGTCAAAAAATCCCTTAATTCAATGAGATCCTTCAAATAGTAAAAATACCAAAACATTCATAAGTTATGTAGAAACAGCTTAATTTGAAGACTCCATAAACACTCCAGGATCTACGTTACTGCTAGCTGCATCAAAGTGTGCTATGCACTCTTTCATTGAAAACATTTTTTCAGTACCCTCGAGTAGTTTGATCTTAACTTTGACAACATCTGAATTAATTAAGCGATACCCCTTAATTCTGTTTAGCTTCTTAAGATTTCTGCAGAAGTAATCTAGCTTTCTCATTGCAGCCGTCAAATGGTCATTAAGGTACACTCTTGATTGGATATCGCAGTCAGCAATGTCGGACAGCAATATATTTCTTGTAGACAAGTATTTCCTCATCACCTCGTCTCGTTTATTAATAGAGTTGAACTTTAACAAGACCGATTTATTTTTCAAAATGTAACAGCATTGGTTCAAGTCAGTGCCATTAATGGTTACTCCCAGCTTTTCAAAAATTTTCATAACTATAACCAAAAGGTCACTATGACCAACAGGTACTCCGTTTACAATGATATCCGCTCGATTAAGGCGCCTATGTAGGCTATTGTTTTCATGTTGAAGTTCAGAAATTTTCGCTGACAGCGCCTCATCCACAGCTTTCACCTTACTGTCTAGGTTATGTACCTCAATTCGAAGATCTTTCAATTGCGGGGATAATTCAGTTCTGACTTCAGTGACAATGCTGTCAAATTTAGCTTGAATATCAGCCATGTAGCTACGCAGCTCAGCGCGAAGATCCTTGTCAGTATTTGAAGGGTTATTTGCACATTCATCACAAGTAAATCCAAACGATTTGCATTTCATTAGGAGATCGAATTGTTCAGAGGAATTTCCAGCACAGTTATGATGGTACCACCTCCCACATACAATACACCCAACACTTCCAGTAGTCCGAGTTATATTCTTCTTGCAACTAGGCAGTGCACAGGCATCAAACTGAGGCATAGCGGCAATTAATTTTCAGCAAAAAGTAAGAAAATGGAGAGTCCCAAGTATGCAAGGACAGCAGTAGATCACAAAACAGAAGAAAGCGTACCCCAGTAACCAAAACAGCAGCAACACAACAGTAACGAAACTCAAAAGTAGCAGCAATCAAATCAAGCAAGCAACACCCAGCCAAGGCAGTACGTGCAACAAGAAGTGAGGTTATGTCACTCACAGCACAAGTTCAGCAAGAAATTTATAGTAATTAATACCACCAATGCAATTAATTTGAATAATTTGCAGAGTGTATACTTTTATTGAATGGTTTAAATTAAATTTTTGCAATACTGGTAATTTAAGGTAATATTTGTGACACACAATCAGCCGACCAGAAACCACACGTTTACTCTTTCATAGCGTTGCCAGATAAAAAACACAAACTTCATCGAATGAAGCTAAAATCTGGTATTCGAGGGGTTCCAGGGGTAGCTAATTATGAATATAACGTTTAAAACTCGAAAAAATTAAAAAATGCCATTGAAAAAATGGCGGTTAAATTTTATTGTTTTTAATTTAAGAACAATATTTTAAAATTATGTTTTAAAATATTTATTTTCAATACTTAAGTTTTTGTTTTAAATTTTTTTTTTAAACAAATGTTTTTGTTTTAAATTTTTTTTTTAAACAAATGTTTTTAAACTGTAATAATTTAATTTTAAAGGCTGCGTAACTTTAAACCAGCTTTAAGCAACACATCGTTATTCATAAATATTTTTCGGGCTTGTGTAAAATTTGCGTACTTAAACGCCAAAAATTTGCGTACTTAAACGCCAAAAATTTGCGTTTAGAGTCTGCGTAAATTTAACCTGAACTTTTTTGTCGTCTTTTCGATTAAGGTTGATGCATATGATATTTATATCATAGACATGCTCCATATGCGACCTTTTTAGACTTTTTTTATTAACAGATTTGCTCGAATAATTCTTCGTTTTTGTAAAAGATTTTCGATTGCTTAGACACAAACCTTACAAAATTAAGTAATGAATAAAAGAATGGAATAGAGATCGGATAGTTATGCACGAAAAACTGGCAAAATATGCATGCATTATGCATGAAAAAACACTGAAATATGCTCAAAAACATGCAAATAAAAAGGTCAGTTTATGCATATTTTTTTTAAAAAAAGTGTAATATATGCAAAAAATTTTTTTTTTTCAATCTTTCGGCATTTTGTGTGTCGTTAAATTTTCAAAACTACGTTTATTTCGAAAACCAATTAACAAGTGATTGAATATGGTGTGCTTGTTTTATAAGCTCTGTTCACATTTTCAAATTTTTCATCGAAGTGTTGGTCAAACACATTAGCACAACGTGGGAATTCCATGGAATGTTCATCAGGACTTGAAAGTTTTACCATGTGAACAGAGCTATATGGGTCACTGGTGGAATTTAAATGGATAATTAAAGACATGAGTGGATGAAGGTGATATGGCGCAATTATCTAGTTTTGAGAAAATTGAGTTCAAACTTTCACAATTGTACTGAAATTAATCTCTTTCGTGCAAACAATGCTTTACTATTGGTCAACGCTCTAAAGAATATAATGGAAATATGCATACAAATTTAAAAACATGCGTTTTAAATCAAAATATGCTTGATGGCTAGATAAATGCAAAATATGCATGCAACATGCACGTCCATAACTATCCGAGGCCTCGTTAAGGCCCCTATAGACGAGCAACTAATCGAACAACTGGTTGATCAACTGGTTTGTGTTTTCTTCCTACAGACACAACTTTTAATTGATGGCAGATGTTAAAATTCAGTTCAAAACATTTTATTTATAAAATGCCCATAGTAGAACTTCAACAAAAACCGAAGAAAAAATTCAGTTTTCCGTTTAGTTGCTAAGTTTGCTAAAAACACGACAACTAGTTGATCAACTCGATGAGCTTCAGCCGAAAAAATCAAAACTTTTTAATTTTCAGCAACTGGTTGGAAAACTGGTTGAAAAACTGAAAAAACCAAAAACCCACCTACACACTGCTTATTTTCATCAACTAGCAACCATTTTATCAACCAGCTGTGCGATTAGTTGCTCGTCTATAGGGGCTTTTATGAATAACAATTTAGCAAGGTTGCGTAGAGGATGCGAAAAGCCTTGAACAGTGCGTAACTAAACAAGCGTTAAACGTTTGTTTAAGAATATCTATTGCATAAGGCTGTAAATGTATACAATAACAGCCTTATTAATAATCTCATTTTAAAGGCTGCGTAACTTTAAACCAGCTTTAAACAGCACATCGTTATTCATAAATGTTTTTCCGGCTTGTGTAGGATCTGCGTAACTTAAACGCCGAAATTTGCGTTTAAAGGCTGCGTAAATGTAACCTTAACTTTTTTGTCGTCTTTTCGATTACGGTTGATGTATATGATATTTACATCATAGACATGCTCCATATGCGACCTTTTTAGACTTTTTTCAGTAATAGATTCGCAAATGTATAAGAATTCTTCGTTTGTGTAAAAGAGTTTCGATTGTTTAGACACAAACCTTACAAAATTAAGCAATGAATAAAAAAGTGGTTATGAATAACAATTTCAGCAAGGTTGCGTAGAGGATGCTTAAAGCCTTGAATAGTGCGTAACTGAACAAGTGTTGAACGTTTGTTTAAGAAAATCTATTGTATAAGGCTGTAAAAGTATATTTAAAAACATTGTTTTGAAAAAAAAAACTTTTGTTTAAAATTGAACTGTACAAACATTTGAGTTTAACTTAAATGAAATTATTTCAAGCTCAATTTCAAAAACAAACTCATTTAGTATGAACACAGTTTAATTAAATTTTAACACATATTCCCTCAGTGTACTTAAAAAAAATCTATATATTATAGTCTTTTCTCAAAAATGTTTTGAATTGAGTCTTTTTATTATTTCTTGCAATGTGTAATGTCATCTAAAGATCACACAACGGCTGCCATGTTGAGCTGAGTGTTTCTCTCAAAGCTCGTTAAAATTCGTTCAAATCGGGAGAGGGGGGAGTTAACCCCGCAAAAACCCTTGCTTACGCGCCGGGATGTAGCTATAGCAGCCGTGGAACAGTATTTTGCAGAGGTTCCCGAAAATCATAACAGAGATGGTATTAAATTACTAGAATTCGCTAGTGGTCGAAATTCGACCTTTTCACTGTGACCTTCGACCTACACTGTGATATGAAATCGCTTTCGTTCTCAGATGAGCGTAAAAAAAGTTAAAAAACAAATCTATTTCTATATTTTCAGTTTGCCGCACAGTGCTTTCCAACGACTTTACATGCAAAAATACGTTGTACTGAAAAAATCTACAGTTTTTGAGATATCGCAATAATTTTGGTGTCGTAATAACGGCTAATTTTTTAATATACTATCGTTAAAAAATTTTGCCAAAAACAAAGCTTTCGTCTACCGTTAGTTTGCTCAACCAATGACTTTTCATACAAAAATACGTTGCACTGAGAAAAGCTACAGTTTTCGAGATATCGTCATAATTTTGATGTCAAAATAACGGGAATTTTTCAAAATTTACTGTTTGTTAGAAATTTCAGAATCCCAATTTATATTCGCACATGTTACATAAAAAAATGCTTATTGTAGGGTATCCGTAAGAGATAGCGAGAAATGTCTGACATATTTATTGTACATCTCAGCAATGCCTAAATTTCCTCTTACACCGTGTTCTTCCATCTCTTTAGCTTAGCTTTTATTTAAGAAATTCTGTATTGAACGCTCATATTTCAAACGTAGTCAAAAACGTATTTTGTTCACTACTTCTCTCTACTGTTATTTATTTGACCAAACTGTTTTTCCTACGCCTATTTATATATAGATTGGAGGTTCATTGAAATAAGTGTTTCAAAGTTGAGGGAGAATGTATTGGTTAAAAAAATTATTTAATTTAAAAATTCCAATTCCTAAATTTTTACTTTCAATACTTTTTAACCAACCTACAAACTAGTGCAGAAATTTAAATTTGATACAACAGGACATTGACACACATGATATTTGTAACTATAAACTATCAATGATAGTTTAGAACATTTACTAGTATAACGACGACGTCATAGTTCGAATTTTTTAATCTAATATCTGCACGGTGCAAACCTTCAACTCAAATATATTCTTCTCTAAACTTACTTACCATGACTTCCATTGCTAAGGATGCAATTGCGAAATTCTTCCTCATCCTCTTCAGTGTCGTTTAGTGAGAAATCTGATAGTTCACCATCAGATATGGACTCAGTTTTATGTTGTAGCTGAAATTGCAGCAACGGTGCCTTTGCTAGTCCACCAATTGTCTCACCGATTCCGTTGGTCATTGCCGTCGGCACTATATTCAAACCAGTTGCCGACTCTTCACTTGGCAAACGTCTGTTACTATTTTTTATAATATTATTGGAATCACTATTTTTCTTCTTGTTGTTGTTGTTGTTGTGCTCAACATTGTTGCTGTTACTGCAAATGGATGACGAAGAACTTCTATCATCACAATCACCATTGGAACTGACACCAGCAGCAGGTGTTGTAGTTGTAGGCCAATCCATTTTCGTATTGGAATAAAAGCGTTTTGTTTTTTAATTTTTTAAATTAAGCCATTTATATAGCAGTAGTAAATGATATTTTTCTTTTGAAATAACGATAAATTTTCAGCATTGCTGTTTTGTTAGAACTATTTTATTTTAATTTTATCTTAACGAATTTCTGACATCCTTATTCGTTCGTTGTAAATCAAAATCTGAATGAGCAGACATTTTTGAAATTTATATTTTAAGCCCCCGCACAAGTCACACCCTTAGAAGAGGCGGAGCAACTATGTAAGGTTGAGGTTGCAAAGCAAAATAAAAAGAAAACATTTGGTATAAATCAACCCTTAACGTACAGTGTTGTGCAAAACAATAACAACAAAATCGGTACGCTGCTACAAAATTGTGCATCTTTTTAAATATTAGGGACACACAAAAACGATTATAGGAACCAAAGCATATATTCATACATCATATTAAAAACAAATCATATTCCAATTTGGTTTTGTTTTTTTTATTAAATTTAAAATTAATATGACTGCATTCAGTTTGTCTGAGAGCAAAACAAAAGCAACATAATTAATATTTGGTGCAAGATCCATTATTCTTGATAAACGCTGCACATCTGAGCGGCATCGACTCTATTAAAGTAGATATGCTAGTATTTTATTTTATTTTTTTTTATTTATTGAAATTAATGTTTACATGTAAGACATAGTCTTTTAAATGCAATATAAAATAACAAATTTTCAAGAAGTTATAGGATAGTCAACCGAAAAATTACATATTTTTTAAAGCTAATAATTAAGTTATTTAAAAGAAACAAGCTGAGAAAGCACTTAACTATAACAACAAGCAAATCTGGACTTAAAATTAATTAAATATATGTTGATAGAAAGACGAAGAGACAGTATTAAGAAAAGTATAGAAAAATTTCATGCTTAAAGGTGTGCTTATTAGGTATACTTTTAATTCTAACAGGCAACGAATTTTACGAATATTAGTTTACGAATATTAGTATACATATGTTCCCAATTAAGTTTCAGCGCTTCATACAGTGCAGTCTTATTGGAAAACCTTTGACCAGAAACTTTTACCTTCAAAATAACAAAAAGATTTTCAATGGAATTCAAGTCATTGTGACTGTGCCGGCTAATCAACGACTTGAATCCCATTGCCTCTAGTGTAATCTTTGATGAGCTTTGAAATAAGCTTCGGGTCGTGATCGGGCTGAAGCGTTCACTGAAGCGTTCACTGAAGCGACATATTCCACTCTGAATGTGGTCGCATCTTGCTTTCTAAAATGTCATTATATACAAATCGATCCATAATTCCATCGATTTTTGAAATGGTTCAACTTCATTATAGGAAAAGCAAGTCCAGACCATAATGCCATCGCCTCCGTGCTTAAAATTTATTTTGCAGTTTCGGGCTTCAAGTCGTGTACCTGGGTGGCGCCGTACCGTGCACATCCCATCTGAATTAATCAAGTTGAACTTTGATTCATCGCTAAAAAAACGGTTTTGGATTTTTGAACGGTCCAATTTAGGTGCTCTTTTTCAAGACTGAGTCTAAAAAACAATAAATTGCAACAAGTTGTCACAATTTCAGACAGAATTGTTTAAATTGTAACACCTCGCCTTGTTTTTTATGCTTAGCTGTAAGCAAAGGTTTCTCTGCCGGTCTGTAACTTCTTTAATCGTTCTCAACGGCTCGTCTTCAAACAGTGCTGTGGTGGATATCTAAATCAAGTGTCTGAACAACCTCTTTGGATGTGACAAATGCATTTCGTTTGAACACACCACAAATGTTCCTGCCATCACGCAGCGATGTCTTCCGCGGTCGCCCTCTTTAATGTACCGTTGTTACATCTTTTGTGAAGGTATATTTCTTTATTAATCTGCAAACTATTGACCGATTAATATTAAATTGTTTCACGTTAGATATTTGCGAATTTTCGTTTTTATATTCGGAAATAATTTTTAATTTAAGAGCTTCACAGTATTTAAAACGTGCCATTATTAATGGAACAGTCAATGTCACAACTAGCACAAAAAAAACTAAGATTAAATGTTTATGACTTACAAACAACACGTGCTTTACAATTACACAAGCGCGTCGGAAGCGAATTTCACCTGGGGGGCAGTACAAATGGTGGGGCAGTACAAATGGGGGGGCAGTACAAATGGGGGGCAGTACAAATGGTGGTGCAAAAAAAGTTCAGAAAAATTTTTTCAAAGAAACATGAATGTGAATACACAAATTTTTTACTTTAGTTTAAAATATAAAATATATATAATTTCATTTAAGATATATAAAATATATAAAAATGTATAAAAAATATTAAAATTTCATTATTTTTAAAAGTTCTTCCAATTTCAATATTAGAGATCATTCTTTAAAGGATCTTTCATATGGTAATATGAAAATATAAGAAATAATGGTTGCTTTTATAAAGCAAGACTAGGTATATCTTTACATGGTTTAAATGCAATAAGGTACAAAAAGTTATATCAATTTAAATTATTCCAAAATGTTTCTTTCTGTCCTTGCGAAAAACAAACTATTTCACCACCTCCATCGAATTCAATTCTTCGGTTTTATCTTTGTGAATGTGCATAAGTGCCGCATGAAGATCATCTGCATAAAGATTTAGTTTTGTTTTTAGATTTTGTTCAGAAGGCACTTTTCCGTTGAAGGCTTCGATTACAATATTACAGTATTGAGCTACATACTTAAGGGTGCTTTTAAACTGAAGTGGTTTGCAGTAGAAAGTCTACATTTTGTTCTATCTTTTTGCAAACACAGAGAAAGAAAATGGTTATCCGCAAGCATGCTTATGAAGAAGAGAGAAAGAAGAGGAAAATATCTAATACAAAATTATTATCGTTGTAAAAAAAACTGACATTTTTAATAACTTTTGAAGTTTTCTTTTTAAATTGTTTATCTAGCTAAAAAAGTGGGGGCAATGGCCCCCTTTCCCCCCGCTTCCGACGCCAATGCAATAACAGAACTTTTACCAATAATTCTTCGAACTTCTGTTCTCTTTTTACATTTTTCAAGTTTTGTTGCTATTGTTTTGCTCACAGACAAATTGAATGTAGTCACATTAATTTTAAATTTAATAAAAAAAAACAAAACCAAGTTTGAATTCGATTTGTTTTATATATGATGTATGAATATATGCTTTGATTCCTATAATCATTTTTGTGTGTCCCAAATATTAAAAAACATACACAATTTTGTTGCAGCGCACTTATTTTGTTGCTATTTTTTTGCGCAACACTGTATGTGGTCACACACACAGTAGCGGTGCTATATTTTGTGCACCCGCCCGCATGTTTCTAAAAGCGCCTCTATTTACTTTTAAAGTAAAACTGTGTTATTACAAGGTAACTAGAAGCGTAGGAGAAAACAAGAGAACTCTTGACAAAAAAAAAGAGAACAAGAAGAGACTTATCTTATAAAAATAAACTTATTTTGTACATAAATTTATATTTTATTTTAATAGAATTTGCTAAAAACAGGGACCGCCAACAACGATTATTGCTATCAATCAATAATTTAAAAAAAAGTTATTTTTTATCGATATTTTTCGATCATAAATAAAAGTTATTTCTTAGTCGTTATTTTTTTCAATCAGAAATAAATATTATATTTTTGTCATTATTTTTTTCAATTTGAAACAAAAGTTGTTTCGTGGTCGTTATTTTTTTCAATAAGAAATAAAAGTTATTTCGTGGTCGTTATTTTTTTCAGTCAGAAATAAAAGTTATTTCTTTGTCATTATTTTTTCGATCAGAAATAACAGTTATTTTGTACCGTTATTTTTTCAATCAGAAATAAAAGTTATTTCTTGGTCGTTATTTTTTCGATCAGAAATAAAAGTTATTTTTTGACCGTTATTTTTTCGATCAGAAATAACAGTTATTTTTTGTCGAATTTTTTCGAACAGAAGAAAAAAAGTATTTTTTGACTGCAATAATTTCTATCAAAAAACTAACATATTCATTAGAGAAAATTTGTTTAAAATTTATATTGTGAAACTCCTGAGAGCTAATCTTAATTTGAATATAAAAAAAAGTGGCAACAAAAATGATGAATGGCAACTAAAGTTAGAAAATGGTGACAAAAGTTGAAAAATTTGAAAGAAAGTTCAATAATTTTAAAATACAAAATTCAATTCTATGTTTTTTGTTTTCTGTTTCTTCGGTCGTAAATTATAGTTTACATTTTTTCTAGTTCAATAATATAAAAAAACTTATAAAAAGTTGTACTTTTTTGAAGAAAAAAAATCTATAACATAACGTTTGTTTACAAAAAACTAAAAGAATTTTCAACAAAACAATTACGAATATGCAACAGTATTCCAGATTAAATAAGTTTTAAAAAAAATCATATATCGTGGGAGTTGGCTTTATCCCTGTAAGGAAAAAGCAGCTTGGCTTTTTCCTTGTTTGTATTTCGTGTGTTTCCCAATAAAACAATCAGATTAATTTGCTTTGTTTCGTTGAAACTGCTTCATTGTAATTTTGCTAATAAAGGGTATGTTATAAGAAGAGTTGAATTGAGAAAAGAAGAGAAAAGTCATGAGTCTAATCGAAAAATTGATCAAAAAATAACTTTCATTTCTGATCGAAAAAAATAACGGTCAAAAAAGAACTTTTATTTCTAAGCGAAAAAATAACGGTAAAAAATAACTGTTATTTCTGATTATGACCAAGAAATAACTTTTATTACTGATTGAAAAAAATAACGACCATGCACTTACTGTTATTTCTGATTGAAGAAAATAACGACCACGCACTAACTGTTATTTCTGATTGATGAAAATAACGACCACGAAATAACTTTTATTTCAGATTGAAAAAAATAACAACCACGCACGAACTGTTATTTCTGATTGAAGAAAATAACGACCACGAAATAACTTTTATTTCAGATTGAAAAAATAACGACCACGCACTAACTGTTATTTCTGATTGAAGAAAATAACGACCACGAAATAACTTTTATTTCAGATTGAAAAAATAACGACCACGCACTAACTGTTATTTCTGATTGAAGAAAATAACGACCACGAAATAACTTTTATTTCAGATTGAAAAAAATAACGACCACGCAATAACTGTTATTTCTGACAGAAGAAAATAACGACCACGAAATAACTTTTATTTCAGATTAAAAAAAATAACGACCAAGAAATAACCTTATATCTGATCGAAAAAATATCGATAAAAAAATAATAGGTTTGAGGTGATTTTTATCCTTAAAATCATGAAAAAAAGTCATGTAAAAAATGGAATCTCTAGCTCCCTAGAGTCACATTGCTATATTTAAAAGAAGTTTACAACAACTTTTTATGCATCATCTTTTGATCGAAAATTTTAAAAATAATCGTTATTTTCAGTCTCTACTTAAAAAAAAACAATAACGTAAAAAATACTTTTTATAATATTAAATATAATAAAATTTATAATAAATATTATAAGATTTTATCACAAAGTAGGTAAAAATAAAATATCACATATTAAATATTTCAAAAAGCTAAACAAAATTAAAGTTTGAATAAATGGGACCAATAATTTTCTTACTGGTGAGTAGTAGGGCTTTCAATCCCGAGATCCCAATCCAATTTCTAGTTCCGTAATCCCGGGATTCCAAACCCTAAATACCGGCATTTTATTTTCAAGAAAATTTAAAAATTTTCAGCAACAATAAATGCAACTGCAATTTAAACGACGATTTTTTATCGGAATCACCTTGTTATTTTTTTATGTCTCTATATACTTTGAAAGATTATTTTTTTTAGTTTGTTTTGGTTGTGATCTTAAAATACTGTTTACTAGGCTGTTCAACTTTCATGGAATATTGAATGTAGCAATAATTTTTTTAGTATAGTTACTGTAGTTTTTTTAGTATGAAAAGAATATTTTATTAACATCAGACTTTTTACAAACCGCTTACCAATTTATTTGAATAAAAAGTTTTGTTTTACTTAAATTTTTTTTAAAAGATCAATTTAGAATGTTTGTTTTGGTTTAACTATTTATGTTTACATTTTTATATTTAAAATAAAGTGAAATATTATTTGATATTTTTAAATATTTTTTGTTTTCATTCTGAAAAAAATGTTGAACTTTTCTGAAATATATCGTTTAACGTCATAACGTTTTTTTATTAACTTATTATATAATTTAAATATGCAAAAATTAAGCATATATCTTTAATTAAGGACCGTAAATGTAATGATTTTTATTAAAAAAATCATCATACCATAAGCGTTATTTTCTAATATTATTTTTCCGGTCTGATTTAATCAGGTGATGCTAATTTTTTCAATCATAAATTTATAAGAGCTGCCACTAAAAATACAAAATACAAAACTCGACTTTTTCTTCCAACTATTGTTGAATTTTTTCCTTATATTCTTCTTTGTACATTACAACTGTTTTGTAACCCTTGTATGCATTAGTAGTTATGGGTTCGTCTTGGTGTTGCCTTATAAACTTTTGAGTGTTTGAATATTTTAAGTATATACAACGATAGCGTTTCGATTTCTATTTTAAAAATCAAGAAAAAAAACAATATGCAACTCTTTTTGCCAAAACGCAGAAATTTTTTAAAATCATTATTATAATAAACCATTTCTTGAAAATTTTGCCATTTCGGGTTCCCAAAGAATCCCGGGATCACGAATTAAAATTCCCAAAATGCCGGGATTTGCCAACCCTTCTGAATTGAAAGTAATAGTGAGTAGTGATGGGTAGTCGAATATTGTATCGAATTTTGTATCGAGTATACCTCGATACTCGATTTTGTTTACTAGATACTTTTATACTCGATACTTCTCTAAGAACCAACGTAATTTCGCAAGCGATTCGAAAAATTAAATTTTTTTCAGCTATGTACGAACAAAAAATATTTTCTTAAGCTATAATATGGGATTTAATTCGTTTGATCAATAGAGCATTGAACTAGACAAACAATTGGCTAAGGCCATTGAGCCTGAGTTAACAAATCAGGATACAGTATCATCTGATGATGCATTTACTAACGCTTTCAAAAAAAGGTAAAAAAAAAGTCTTTCTTCCAAAAAATGGTCCAAAATTGTTTTTGTTGTAAAAATAATAAAAACTGAAAATTGCAATTTTTGTACTCTTTCATATGACGTATCACTTTTATGCAAAAACTATTCTCTCACATAAAATGGGTTTTTCTATTTTTTTAAGAAAAATACAAGGGTACCTCTTTTGATTTTTGTGACGAAATCAATTTTTTTGTAGCATAAAATTTATTTTTTCATACCAGCTAAATTAATAAAACTGATTTTTGTATTAAAAATTCTCTATCCTAAATATCTTCCTAATATTAGTACGCGATGGAAATAAATATTTAAGTATAACTTAATTTTTTTGGAAACAAACGTCGCACAGTGTAACGTCCCCATTCTTGGAAAAACATTGAAGTAGTGATCGTAGAGCAATGAAAATTGGCACGAATGTCTTTCTTGACAAAATTAAAGGTCCAATTATAATAGATGTAATGTAAAGTAACGAAATGTTGTCAGCTGTCATCGGGACGGGACGTAATGTAAGAAAACGTTGTAGCAATTATAATAGGCAGTAACCAAGCAGTTGTTTGTTGTAAATAATTGCACTTTCCCGTACAAGTTCAATTAAAACTTCGTCATCCATAGCTGTGGATATATAGAACTATCACATTAATAACGTAAACTCAACAAAAAGCGTAGTTCAACAATATACTATAGCGCAATAATCGAATCTAACCTCAATGTTTAGTTGCTCTTTGAACAGACGTAATGTAAAGTAACGTAGAAATCGAAATTCAACTGATCTTTACGTCCCGTTACATTACGTTACGTTTATTATAATCACTTGTATAAGAAAGTATTGTTTGAAACAATAAGTGAAAGAACGCACTGCTCAATTGACATTAGACCACATTACGTTACGTCTATTATAACTGGGCCTTAAGAAATGTTGAAAAAGTTATACAAATCCGCTCTCTGCCACACCCACCTCCTCATATTGGAATGAAACCCATTTTTGTCTGAAACTTCATTAAGTCTTGTCTCAAAAGAACGAAACTGGCTGCATCATTTCTTTTGTGATTAAAAATAAATGGAAAATTTCATGGGCGAATGCCACGTCTATTAATTATATTTTAGTAACTCAGCCTTGGAAAATACTGCCAACACAAATTAACAATATTTTTTGTTTATATTTGAAGGGCTTATTGCACATCATGTGGCTTATCATGTTCTTGCCATAAGCCCGTCATTTGTAAGATTTTTTGATTAGAGCAAGGAAATTTTAAAAATTCAGTTGTTTTGTGTTTGTAAATAAGTCGAAATTTAAAAAAATAACCAATCAGCTGCCATACATCAAATACATCTCACATTTTCACTAAACAGGTCACCATAAAAAATTTATATCTTCCGAATTAGCAAGAAATTTTTTGGATTTGGTGTAACGTAGTTCTAATGATGTTTTCGTGGAAAACTTTTAGTCAATCTTTCTCAAAATAGTTTTTTAAACACTTTTAAAAATTGATTATTTAAAAATTTTCAACTCGCTTTTAGTGTTTACTTTTATGATAAGCTTAACCCTATATCGCGCAAAAACGTCAATTTCAATTTTTAAATTAAAAACTGTCTTAAAAATAAAGAAAAACTACTTTGGGTTAAAAATTAATACTTTATACAAATATTTGCAAAAAAAAAATTTACAGTTTAAAAGATTAACATATTTCAGGGAATATAACATTGCTTTTAATATAGTAATTCATGATTAGTGTAGTTTAGTAATACACCAAAAAGCTCTTAAACTTTTATTTTAATTTTTAACACTTTTTATAACAGTTTTAGTCATTTACAAATATCACGCTGTTTCAACTAAAAATAAAAAATAACTGTTGATTGATTTACTCTCTAATTGAAAAGCTAGAGTTGTTTAGAATGTTTATGAGTCATTTATAAGAATTCCGACTTAATTTTTTCTATTTGAGTTATTTTTCTAGAGCAATTCCTAAATGTTGCAGATCTGCAACACGGCACGATATAGGGTTTAAACCATATGTTCAAAATGTAAAGACAAACAGTAATGTTGCCAGACATAAGACATTTAAAACTTTATTTTGATATATAAAACATAATGGTCGGAGCAGAATTAAGAATATTACCGTATCCAAAAAAAAAAAAAAAAATTAAATAAAATGTAAATAACAAGAAAAATATTCTTTTTAAAAAATGCAAGTTTGACGGCAACGAACGGTTGCTACTATTAAAAAAATTTATTTTGATTTTTTCACCCAAGATATTTTTTATTTAAAGCTACACACTAAAAAATTTCAAAAATAAATTCATACCGGTGCACAGTGCGCTTTTTTAGATTTTAGGATGACATTTGATTTTTTTTTTTTTTGTTAAATTTTATAAAAAAATATTTTTATTCGTCAGATTATAAAACATGTATTATGAATGTGTTATTAAAAACCTGATGTATTGTATGGTTTTTTTTTATAAAATTCGTTAAAGTTTAAACTTTTTTAACAAAAAAAAAAACTCAATAAGACCCAAAAAAAAAAAATAAAGTGAATTTAAAACAATAATAATTTCGAGCACAAAGTATATTTCAAGGTTTTGTTTTTTGGACTTTTTATGTTTCAATCGCCATTGAATTTAATATAAAATAAAAAAAAAAAATGTTAATAAATAAAAATAGAAAAATCGTGGAAATATGACTGTACATTTTTCAAGGAATACAAATTTAAGTAAAATTTAGTAGAAAATATCTAGCTAATTAAGCATTATTAAAGTCGAAGGCTATAACTATCATAAAATATCGTAATTTTACCTTCTGTTTCTGTAAAAACCAGCTGCAATCTAGCTGCTATTAAGAAAAACCACTTAATTTGAAAAAAGTCTTAAAAATCAAATTTTGCCCTAAAATGCACTGATTTCCAAGACAATTTGTAAGTACTCTTAAATTTAAAGATAAATAAAATAGAATTCATAATTTAAAACAATTTGTGACCTTATTAGCAACCATTTCTTAAAAAGAAAATTTTAGAAATGACGAACTTATCCGATCGGTGTGAAATAAGAAAGGCAAAGAAGAAGAGCAATAATGAAATCACATTCTCATTGATAAACAAATTAAACATTTAAATTTCTCAATTTTATTTGTTCAATTTATTTTTGTAAATCTTTTTAAAAGATTTAAATGTAATTTTTGGCACCACGAAATGGACTTTAAAATGTCCATACATTTTTGGGTGTTAATTCATATGAAATAACTCCCAATTTTCGGAGACTATCTCATAAATTTTGGGAAATTTTTAATTTTTTTGTTTGGGTCTTATTTCAGTATGAAATAAAGCCCAATGAAATAAGCCCCAATCCAATTTTATTTGGAGCTTATTTTATTTGACAATTAATAAATTTAATGGCAATTTAATAAAAATTGTAAAAAAAAACATCCTTTCGAATAGATAAAAATTACACTGTTCGGTGTTAAAAAAATTATCATTTTGCGTATTATAAACATCTAACAGGGTAAAAAACAAACATTCTATCTGATATTTACTTTTTTACACCGTTCGGTATAAAAATATATGCTCTTTCGAACATTAAATTCTAGCACTTTGACACGGTGTTTTTTAACACCGAACGGTGTAGGACGCCCTGAAACACCAATCGGTGTAAAAGTTCTATACAAATTTTTAAGAGTGTATAAAAATTTTGGAAAATTTTAACATCGATATATTAGATTTTTGACCGCTTATTTCACACTGTGCGTCGTTCTCCACTTCATTTATCATTTTCATCAAGCGACTTGAGGGCGCCCCTGGCTTAGTTACGCCCGCCCGCAACACGGGCTCTGCGGTCCTGCTTCTTACGACACTGGTTACACATATTTTTGTCAGGTTGCATTCTGAACAGTCAAACCAACTGATACTTTAGTAAAATCAGTATTAAAAAAGTATAGTCTGTAAAGATATTATATTCCATTAGACTCAATAAATGAATTGAAATGAAAATATTTTATATTTTTTAATAAAAAAGTTAGTTCGTCCTTTGTTTTTTTTTGTGTCGTGTTACAACTAGTGTCCGACCGAAGCCGGAATTTTGGCCGAAACCGAATATCCGGCCATTTTATAATATTCGGCCGAAACCGAAACCAAAACTGGTTATTAATATGAAAATTGCAGTTTTTACAAATAATTTTTTTTTTATTAAAAGGAAACAAAAGTCTTTCATATACATAAGAAAAAATTTAATATAAAAAAAGTATTCTTTAAATATTAAAGTTTATAATACTTAATTGAAGTTTACTATAAAAATAAATAAGATAATTTTTTATTTTTTTTTATTACAAAAGCATTGCATACTTTATATCTTCAGTACACACTCAAAATAGTATGCAAATACAATATACATTTTTATTTTTTGAATTTTTGTTTTATTTTTTAAAAGATTTAGTATTATAAAAAAAGAAATATTTCGTTTTCTTTTCCTTTTTTCCACTCGCACATAATTCGTTCGGAAGGTTAATTATCATTTTTTGGTTTTATTACCTACAAAACTTTAATATTAATTGCAATAGAGATGATAGAATCGAAAATGATAGTATCGAACGCATAAAATTAACCAAAATGTTTTGCGTTAACATGAGAAATTAAATTATAGACGAACTAATAATTTTTGTTTTGTGCAATGCGTTGCAAATATTTTTATATTTGAATTAAATGACTGATGCAAGAGATTTTTACCAAAAGTTTCGGCCTCAATATAGCCGAATAACCGAAACTGAAAAATGGGCCGTAACCGAATATTCGGTCGGACACTACACACTAGTGCTAATTTAAACTAACGGTTTTTAATTGCAAAAATAAAAGTTCTCTTCGTGTAGCTTTCTTCGTGTTGTGGTTTTTTATTTTATTTTATTTTTTGCCTAATGCCCAAAAAACATTCATGACTACACGACATTACGACTCGTCATGCAGAAAGAGCCAAAAATCTTGAAAAATCATACAATTATTTCATTCACGCATACACAAACCCTTATATTTGTGCTGTTGTCGCTCGTTATATTAAGGGGACAAATACATGTTAATGCTCGAAAACCAGTTATTTTTCGTAAATTATTTTGAGGGTGATAAAATAATTAAATCATTTTACACTTTTGACATAATTTAATGACATGGGTCTGGTAGTTTTTGCCGAAGTCGTAAAACGGCTGCCATCGCCCAGCTTTTTCTATTAGTCTGAAATAAAAAAAACAAAAATATTTCGATTACTGATGAGTTTAGGCATAGAGTATACATTTAACATTGAGAAAAAGTACGAAATAAAAAAATTGGTACACTTTTAAATAAAACATTCGTATATTCGCCTATTTTTCCGACAGTTATTGCCCCCTTAAAATTGTTTATTTATGCAAAATGTGTAATGTTTTAGGACAATTCTATGGGTAATTATGTTGACTAAGACCCCTTAAAAATTCAGCCCGATCGTTTCATTACTTTTTGAGCTGCAGTGGCAACCGTTTTTGAAAACGTAGTTTCGAGAAAATCGCGTTTAAAGTTTTAGGACGATAAAACTATTAGTTTTTGTTTTTGCGACTTACCGATCAATCAGCAATTCCAGGCGCATACAATAGCCTTTCAACTTCCTCGAAAAGGTGATTATTTTCCAGTTGTTGCTGTTTTGATATGCTATGATTTTTTGAAGATTTACATGTATTTCTCCCCTTAAAAATAATTCTAAACCAACGACAGCAACATTGTCTTGTCGCTGCGACATTTTCACCAAATTCATCTGCATAAAAAAAGCATGTAAAATAAATTTGACAGTTGTCGTGAATGAAACAATCGTATGATTTCTTCATATGAATGACTCCGTCTTCATGTCAAGTCTTAATGTTTACAGTGGATAACGGGGATATATTTGCATTTCCAAACCAGCGTTATGGACGAATTGTACGAAGAAATATTGAACAAAAATAACGAAAAACTCTAATTTTTAAAAAGGCTTTCTTACATTTATTTTGTTATTTTTATCTTTATACTAGCTGATATACCCGGTGTTAATCGAGAAGTTATTTATCTTTACCAGAATATTTTGACCTTTTTTGTCATCGCCAAACAAACTAAGGTCATCAGATTGATCCAACACCTTAAATGTTTAAGACAAATAATCTATTATGCAAGAATTTTCAAAGCTATATTATTGCATACCTTTGTGTTAAGTAACATTCTTGGTTTAGATGTCTTTTATTAGAAAAATTTCGTTTTCCTGCATGAAAATTTCCAAGAAATTGACACCACAAAAACTTTCGTACCTGAAACCAGAGCTGTAAATTTCACTTATAAGTACAAATACAATTCCAAATACCATGTATTTAAAAAACAATTATTGTATTTAAATACTACGTATTTGTATTTGTACTTAAATTGCTCAAATACAAATACTTTCAATTACCAATTCTTTTCTCAAATGCTGTAAATACTTTCAAATACTGTAAATACTTAAAATACTGTAAATATTTTTAATTACTACTGATACTTGGAACAAGTGTTTTAGAGTAAACAAACCAATAAAACAGAATAGAGAAGAAAATCTTTACACCTACCTCTAAAAGAAATTCAAAACCTTTTCTTACATTTCATTACATTGTATTTTGTTATAACAACAGAAAATATAATAAGGGTTCTCATGTAAGCATGTAACTGACCCGTAAACATTGTAAACCTTGTGAACTTACATGCGCGTAAACTATCTGTCAAAATTTGTAGCCTATTTTGTAGTGTAAATCTACGTGTGTGAATGAGGGTTGCTTTTGACGCTAATCATTACATATTTAAAGTAGTTGGAGTAAATATGAACAAGTTTTATTTATTTTTCTATGTTAAAAAATTTAAAAAAGGTCATAATGTTGTCGTAGCCGCAGCCGCCATTTTGTCGACATTTACGCTATTTACAATTTATCATTCATCAAAAGTTTAAATGCTATACATGTTTGCATGCTTAGATGAGAACCCTTAATATTTTTGGCTGCATGTGCCATTGCATCATCTTAAGACTGTTTTTATTTCTCACATGTTTGGTAAAAACTCCTTAGAAATTTTTTAAAGTAATATTTGAAACACAGCATATAAAGTATTTTCAAAATTTGAAAGTACTTACAGTATTTGAAAGTATTTACAGTATTTGAATGTATTTACAGTATTTGAAAGTATTTACAGTATTTGAGAAAAGAATTGGTAATTGAAAGTATTTGTATATGAGCAATTTAAGTACAAATACAAATACGTAGTATTTGAAGTATTTACAGTATTTACAGTATTTGAGAAAAGAATTGGTAATGGAAAGTATTTGCATTTGAGCAATTTAAGTACAAATACCTAGTATTGGTACTTATTTTTTAAATACTTTATATTTGTAGTAAACAGATATTTAAATACTGAAAATAGTAAATACTTTACAGCTTTGCCTGAAACACACAAAAAGTTTTTAGTACTAATTTTATTTTTTGGTGAAATAGAAAAAAAAAATCAATCAAAAATTAAAGTGCTGGCTTTGAAAGTGAATAACTCGGTCATGTTACAAAGGATTGCATTCATTTTTTTTTTTCTTTGAAATTCTGATTAATTGTCCGTCCAATCGTGTTTCAATCTTTTTCATTTTCGTTTTCCTTCTAATTTTTATAATTTTCCAAAAAAACACCTTAACGGATTTCTCCATTTCACAAAAAACTTTGGTAAAAATATTTATTGTAGAAAAAAATATTCAAAACCAAAAATGGCTTTTTTAATGTTGTTTTATACGGTATGCATAAATGTAGGATTGATTTAAAGTTTCTATCGTAAAAATTTATTATTTATTAATAATATTATTATATAATTATTATTTATTATTAAAAAAGTTTTATACGATCGAAGCATCAAGCCTTACTATCATTCAAATTTAAAATTTTAGATTTATTTTTTGTTTATATTCATTGATTTTGTATTTTTGTAATTATGTTTGCATACAAAGTAATGGTGTAGTGAAAGAGTCATGACAATTTCTCAATTCGTTTCTGAGTTATACCTTAAATACCCATTTAAACACTGCCACAGCAACAACAGCGTCATCTACCGAGTCAAACTTTAAAACAAAACCATCTACAGATGCGCATACACACCAAATTTCATCAAAATCGGTGCAGCCGTTTAGGAGGAGTTCAGTGACAAAGCCATGTACAGAAGAATTTTATGCATTGGCGTCGGAAGCGGGGGGGCAAGGTGGGCAGTTGCCCCCCACTTTTTTAGATAGATAAACAATTTAAAAGGAAAAGTTATTCAAAATATCAGTTTTTTTGCAACGATAATATTTTTGTATTATATATTTTCCTCTTCTTTCTCTCTTCATGTTTCATGTGAAGAAATTTTGGTGAACTTTTTTTGCACCAATATTTGTACTGCCCCCCCATTTGTACTGCCCACCCAGATGAAATTCGCTTCCGACGCGCTTGATTTTATGTATAAATATATCGCCATTAAGGATTTAAAGATATAAGCAAAAATATGTGCTGGCGTTACGTTACAAAAAACGGAAGTGACTTTTGAATTGGATTACAAAAATTGCAAAACTTATGAATTGGGTAAGACTTTTTGTATATAACTTTTTTAGAAGGGCTTAAAATATCATAAGTTTATTTTACAAGTGCTCAAATTTAAAAATCTTCTCTGTTTTTTTTTATTAGGCTTTTTGATCTGGCGTTACGCTACTGGCGTTACGTTACTTAAATTTCCATTGTAGTTTAATTGAGTAATTAGGTAGTTAGGTTGGGTAAAGGTAGCTGAGCCAATAGACGACTCGTACACTTAGGCCAGTGCAGGCCCGTTGTGATACCACATAATCTCTTTAAAACCTAGTAGAGATTTCCCTCCTCAAACCAGTTCGAGCGGATAATGAATTTAAGGATATGCTTGATTTCCACTTGCGTCCATTTAAAAAGGGATGGCCCAGAGTTGCCATTCTCCTTTTAGCTAGAGCCGGACATTCGCAGAGGAAGTGCTGAACATTTTCTACCTCCTCCTCACATCTGCAGCTTCTGCAGAAATCGTTTGATGCAAGTCCCAACCGAAGAGCATGCGCTCCGATTAGACAGTGACCCATTAGGATTCCTACTATTTTGACAGGTTTACCCTGCTTAACTCAAGCAGTGTAAAGCAGTCTTTTTGGAATTCCACTACTTAATGATGAGAATCTGACAATGAGTTTTCTTCGCCTCTGTAACACTATTGAGTGTAAGCCCCCTGCTCTTAAATCCATTTTTCGTCTCCGTCTTCGCAATAACTCTACTGATACGCCAATAATTTTAAAATTCAAAACACCTCAGGATAGGAATCTGATTCTAAAATCAATTGGAATCTTTCGTAAAAACCAACACAGGCAACTCTGTCTCCGCGATGTTGGATTGGATTCAGACAAATACATCTACTTGAATGAGAGTCTGACTCAAGGAAACCGTTCCATCTTTCAACAAGCTGTTCGAATGAAACACCGGCAGCAGCTCTTCTCTGTTTTTACAAGAGGCGGCTCTGTTTTGGTCACCACACACAAGAACGGAAATCCGATTAAAATTCTTAATCAGAATATGCTGCATAACATTGCTTATAACGAAAGCACTCCTGGGATTCCTGGGATTCCTAATTCATTTCGCAACAACGATATTGTGGGTGATATATAATAACATTAAATTAGTATATAATGCTTTTTCAAATCAATATTTAGTCATATCTTTTATTTGTAAACACTCTTCCCTCGCTTTTTTCTCTTCTTCACATCTTAAATATCTTCTTTATCTCTTTAACACAACTATCTCTGCGCCTAAGTACGTCGTAAAAGTGTTTGTGCCTCTTGTTTCTTATGTATTTGTTAATTGCTCGTCCTATGGATAATATAACTCAACCATGGGGAAGCTCCATTGATTTGTCGCATACCCTACTAAATGTTTTATGTAAATACAGTAATGGTTTAAATATTTGTCATTTAAATGCTCAGAGTCTAAAAAACAAAATTGACGATCTGCGCCTGCTTGTTAATAACAGTACCGTTGATATTGTTTGCTTGTCTGAAACCTGGTTAAAGTCGGAAATGTGTAATACTCTATTTAAGTTAAATAATTATAAGTTGTTCCGAGCTGATAGACATGACAAAACCGGTGGTGGGGTTTGCATTTATATAAGAAATAGCTTAAAGTGTCATGTCATAAAAAAGTCGAGTGTTAATGATTTAACTGAACACATTTTCCTTGAAGTTTTGCACAATTCGGGAAAACTGTTAATTGGATGCATATATATGGCCCCCTGCATTGCCAACTCAGTATTAATAAGAGACCTGCTTGAAGAGTTAGCCCCTCTTTACTCGGATGCTGTTATCTGTGGGGATCTAAACGTTAATATTTTAAATAACAGGAATTTACATTTCATGGAAATGATTGATCTTTTTAACTTTAAACTTGCCAACAACTCTTTTCCAACGCACTTTAAACCTAACTGTATACCATCTCTGCTAGACATTTTCTTGGTTTCTAATTCGAAATTAGTTTAGCATTACGACCAAATTTCAGCACCTGCTTTTTCGAATCATGAATTAATTTTTCTCTCTCTGGATATACACCATACCCCATGTCAGGAAACTTTAATATACACACCGGATTTTACACAAGTCGACCTCAACGAATTGTTCGCGGACTGTCAAAGTTTAGATTGGGCTCCAATTTATACCACAAATGACACTACCATACAAATTCAAATTCTAAATAATAATATTAATACCTTGTATTCCACACATGTCCCAGTGAGAAGCAAGCGAATAAAACCAAACAAATACCCCTGGCTTACTGAAGAAGTCAAGGCTCTAATTTTAAAGAGAGAAAATGTTTATGACAGATGGAAAAGATACAAGTGCACAGCCATACATTTAGAGTTTAAACGTGTCCGAAATGCAGTCACTGCTCTTATTCGCAGAAACAAAAGACGCTTTTATGAAAGTAGATTTGGTTTGTGTAAGTCGAGCCATTCATTTTGGAAAAACATTCGGCAAGTTGGAATATCCAAAGAAAGCCTGCCTGTTCCAGATAACATAAACCTGGATGAACTTAATAATAAGTTTATTCAACCAACAGAACCCCGCACGATTACAGATAATGTGTTCAACTCAACTATTAGTTTACAGCAGCATAACGGTTTTGCCCTCTCAGGAACTGACTATATTAGTGTTGGTGAAGCAATTTTTAAAATTAAATCAAACGCGATTGGAGCAGATAACATTAATCCTGCGTTTATTAAAACTCTTCTCCCAGTTATTCTTTCCCATATAACTCACATCTTTAATACCATAATCACTACTTCTATGTTTCCTTCAGGTTGGAAAGTTGCTAAAATACTGCCTTTGCCTAAATCGTCTTTGCAAACAAATTTAGAATTTCGCCCAATTTCGATACTACCATTTTTAAGCAAAGCTTTTGAATTGATTGTAAGCAATCAAATAAAAACATATTTAAATAATAACAACCTCATAACAAGGCATCAATCCGGGTTTCGAGCAAATCACAGTTGCACAACTGCACTACTGAAAGTCTGCGAAGACATAAGATCGGGCTTAGACAATGAAAATATGGCCTTAATGGTTTTTCTTGACAAAAGCATTTGACAGTATAAATCACAGCATCTTGATACAAAAACTTGGTATGCAATTTTCATTCCAATTTTCTCTTTGTAAACTCATCAAATCTTACCTTGATGATCGTTCACAATATGTTCACCTGCACAACAAATGCTCGTCCAGACTTAAAGTGTTGTCTGGTGTCCCGCAGGGCTCGGTATTAGGCCCTCTGTTATTTACAACATTTATAAATGACATTATCGGCTGTTTCTCTACCTGTCAGCACCATATATACGCCGATGATATACAAATTTATAAGCTTTTCTCTAAACCGGACTTAAATATCGCTGCAAACGAAGTCAACGCCGAATTGAACAAAGTCTTCGAATGGTTAGTAAATAATGAACTTAGCCTTAATCCTATAAAAACCAAAGCAATGCTAATTGACAGACGCAAAAACAACGATAAACCCTCACTTTTTCTTAATAATTCTCCAATTGAATATGTAGAGTGCTTTAAAAATCTCGGATTATACATGAGCAGTAACTTTATATGGAACATTCATATCAACCGAATTGTCTCTAAGATATATGGTGCCCTGCGTGGACTTAATCCAACCTCTAATTTTTTATCAAACGAAGTAAAGCTTAAACTTGTCCGATCGTTTATTTTACCCATCATAACCTATAGCTGTGAAGTCTTTTCCAACCTGGATCAAGAGTCTTACAGAAAACTGAATGTAGCCTACAATAGTTGCGCCCGATTTATATTTAGAATAAATAGACATACCCACATTTCCGCCCTCTCTAATCAAATAGCTGGCGTTTCCTTAAAAAACTTACTACACTACCGTACAATAGTATCTTTACACAAAATAATACAAACAAAGAAACCGGATTATCTCTTTGATATTTTAAGATTCGCAAGGACTCAGCGAACAATGCAACTGATTTTGCCACGGTATAAATATCTCACTACCTCACGACATTTCTTTGTGTACGCGATTAATCTTTGGAATGCGCTCCCAACCGTTATAAAACACTCATCAAGCACAAACGCTTTTAAACGCAATCTATTTCAATATTTTATTGAAACTTAATAAAATATTCTTACTTTCGTTTTCTCTTCTCACTTCGATTTCTGTGCTATTCACTTTATCTTATTTCTTCCTTAAATCTAGTTTGTATTAAAATTTATTTTATAGTTTTTATATTTTTAGTTTTTATATAAAATAACGTTCAATATATTGTTTTGTTTTTTTTTTTTTACATTTTATCTGATATATTATATAATCACTATTAAGTTATGTTTGTACATCTTTAAAAGATTCACTTATTTGTACAATGAATTATATTAAATAAATAAATTACAAATTACAAATTACAGTGAGTTGGTGCGTTTTAGGTCGTAGGTAGGCCATGTTAGCTTAGTTATCCTACATGTATCAAGGTGTTCCCAGCGTTCTTGTGCAAGACCTAGGGATCTGTTCTTGCACTGGAGTTTATAGGAGGAAATGGGTATACCAATAAAGTCCTCATTTAAGAGGGTGTTAGAGGTCGTACCCTTCCTTGTCAATTCGTCGGCCAAATTGTTGCCCTCGATATCCCTGTATCTGAGTACCCATATGAGGTCAATCCTGAGTAGCCTTGCCATCTCGTTTAGAGATCTGCGGCACTCAGTGAGAGTTTTAGAGCTGTCAATATTTGAGTTGAGTGCTTTCAGTGCAGCTTGGCTATCTGAAAAGATGGAAATACTCTTTCCTTCAAGGTCTTTTTGACCTAGAATCTTAGTGGTTTCGTGAATAGCCATTATTTCCGCTTGGTAGACACTACAATAGTTAGGAAGCCTAAAGGACGCTTCGATTTCGAGATCCTGGGAGTAAATACCTCCCCCTACTTGTTCTCGAAATTTGAATCCATCTGTGAAGATTTTTATGCCGGAGGTTTTAAGGGGGATTTTGTTTGCCCAGTCTAGCCGTGAAGGGATGAGAACTACGTAGTTCTTTTTAGGATTTAAGCACGGCACACAGTAGTCTGTTTTTCGGGTGCAGACTAGTTCAGAATAATTGTTTGGCCGCAGTTGTTACCTATCCAATTACCAAATTCTCTCAGTCTGAGGGCTGCTGTGTTGGCACACTCCCTGGCAAAGATATCGAGAAGAAGAATGTGAAGCATGACATTGAGGGCGCTAGTTGGTGTTGAGGACAGTGCCCCAGTAATATATAGGCCTGCGCTTTTTTGCACCTTTGCAAACTTCTGAAGTGCAGTTGTCTATCAAGGGCTCTCCACCATACCAGTGAGCCATATATAAGTATGGGGCGGACAATTACTGTATAAATCCAGCGTACTATTTTGGGGGAAAACCCCATTTTTTATGTTTGCCTTTTTAACACGTTCCTTAATGTTAACATTCCAGATAAGCTTCTTATCCAGAATAACTCCTAGGTATTTCATGCTGTCGCTAAAGAGCAACCTCGCGCCGTTCAGACGCGGAGGTTCTAAGTTGGGGGTTTTATATTTCCTAGTGAAAAGGATGAGATCTGTTTTTTCGGGGCTTACACTTAAGTCACACGAGGATGCTCATCTCGAGAGAATTAAGAGTGCTCTCTCCATGAGTTGGCAGAGAGTCTGGGGAAACTTACCACTAAAAGTGATTGCAATATCGTCTGCAGCAACAACCTTGTAGCCTTCCCCCTCCAGGATACGCAACAGCTAGTCAACCGTCACGGACCACAGAAGTGGAGACAAAACTCCTCCCTGCGGAGTGCCTCTGCTTACAAACCTGCGAGTGGAGGATCCCCCCAGTTCTGAGTTCACCACCCTGCCCAAGAGCATCTGGTGTATGAAACTCACGAGAAAATCCTCCACCCCAGTTCCGACAAGGCCGAGGTGACTGGAAGGACGTTATTGAATGCCCCTGCTATATCTAGAAAAGCAGCAAGCGCGTATTCTTTGTACTCAAGTGATTTTTCAATGGTAGACACAAGAGAGTGCAGAGCTGTTTCTGTAGATTTGCCTTTAATGCAGGCATGTTGGGATTTTAGAAGCTTGTCAAGTTTCGGCTTAAGAAGAAGCCCAATAAGTCTCTCTAGAATTTTAACCAGGAAGGAAGAGAAGCTTAAAGGTCTGAATTCGTTCGATTTAGTGTGAGAGGACTTACCCGCTTTTGGTATAAAGATAACTTTTGTCTCTCTCCAAGCTGTTGGAATATAGGTAAGGCGTACGCAACCACAGTAGATTGTCTGAAGCCAGGGTACTATAGCATTGAAGCTATAGTAGAGATGGGCTGGTATAATGTCATCGGGACCCGGAGATCTGTAAGGTTGGAATGAATAGATCGCCCATCTTAACTTCTCCTTGCTGGTCAGTTGCTCAATCTGTTGCGGCGTAAGGTTGCAGGGGGTGTTTGAAAGCTGGAAATGTCAGAGTGAACATTACCAGGAAAATGCGCATCCATGAGTATGTCTAGGGTTTCGATGCATGAATCTGTCCAGGTGCCATCTTCCTTTTGAAGAAAGCTTGGTACTGTCGGGGATTTCGATAGTATTTTTCCTGAGCTTTGAAACCTCGGAAGTACCCTCTATTTCTGTGCAGAAGGAGGACCAAGTGGCCCTCTTTGCTTTAAATTAGGTAGTTAGTTATTATGTAAATTAATAATTTAAAAACCAATCGTAGGTATATATTGTCCTTGCCTTGCCTTAAATTTTTTTCATTTTCTTTAGCCAATGCCTTCCATTTTTACTAAAAAAAAAACGAAACATTTACTAAACATTTACGAAAAAGAAAAACTACATTTGTGAAACAGTGCAAACGATTTAATCATCATGGCAAATGAGTTTATGTATAAATTGCTTAAATCAATAAAATTAAAATGTTTCTCTTAGATAATATTATCAAATAATAAGTTTTTAATAAGTTTTCATTTTTTTATCACGGTAGACTTTTCTATGGAAATGTCCATAGATGTGAAGAAATGCTTGCAAAAGCGATTACTTCCGTTTCTACACCAGCCCGACCTCGCTTCATATCTGTACGATAAAGCGGCCTTAGAGTGATTCCAAGGGAAAGAAGTAGTTTTAGTTAAAAGGGAGATGAAGGTAACAAAAAAAGTTGCCAAAGACCGTCAAGACTTTAAAAGAAAGCGGTCTTAAGCAGCAGTTAGGGTATCGGATACTACCATAAAAAATTAATGGAACGGTGTCCTGAAAAACTAAAATTTATTAAAAAATAATAATTCCAGAGTTATTCTTTCTTTAGGTTAATGTAAAAATAATTAAAAAAAAACACTTTAGTTTATAACAATCGGATTTCTGGTTCAAAATATTTTATTATTTTTGTAGCGGTCAATTTTATTCGACGCAGCCCTTACTAAGGCCTTCTTTAGAATTCTTAGCTCAGTGATGCGAGTTTACGGAAACATTTTTATAAATGTCTTACTAATAAAACTACTCACTAAAACTTGAGTACCAAACTCTTCCCAAAAAACCACATACACCCTCTGCTTAATAACTGTTTAAAAATTCATATGTATCAACATAATTCGCCACCCTCTTGAAACACTTCAATCTTCATACATAATCAAAACTACCCTTCCATCATTAGCCTGGGAAACCTGCGCTAATCCTTATCACATTACTATGAGTGCGTCCCACTTTTGTTTAGACTATCGCACCCGTTTGACTTTGGCCTCATAACCGTGCCACTAATAGGATTATAGTGATATGTATGTAAAAATCAAATTTGTCTACAGATATTCCTGTTTGTTTTTTGTGTATCATAAGGAAGGTGTGGTCACGTGGCACGCGTTGCTTTGTCAGTAGCAACACGTGGCAATGACCAAAAATTGATTTTTAACATTGTCAGATTGACGACTAAAATCAAGAGCAATTTATATACACATTCTATAAAAAAGTGTTGTTGAAGAAAATAAGTAATAAAATTGTTATTTTCTTATCAGCTTTGTTGCAGACATACTATACTCGATACTCGCCATAGGATTTTCAGATATTCGTTACTTTTTAGTACACAGTTATTCGTTTTTTAACCTTTGTCGACCTTTGTAGTCTAGTGGAGAGTGCGCTAGACTATCAACTCAGAGGTCCCTGGTTCGAATCCGGGCTCGGACATGGTTCTTTTCACTTTCTTTGTTCTTTCCTACATTTAAGAATGATGGAAAAACTAAAATCCACAGCTAAATTGTGGAAAATGTGTAAAGGACAGGAGCAACACTAAGGGCTGGAAATGCTTGCCGAGGTTAAGGCATAACACTAGCCTCGGTTAAAAGCAATTCAAATTATCTTTCACGGTTGTTTCGCATAATCAATAATAATTCACATATGGTTCTATCAATTCCTCTAAACAAATATATCCCTTTCCTTTCATGTCAATGACCAAACCTTGTTTGTATAAGGCGCACGCCTTGGAAATCAAAAAAAAAATTTGAAAAATATTTACTATTCGAATAGTGACTTAATATGCGCTTAACCAGGCATAATTGATTTCTTTTAAAGCACCATAAAACAATTAATTAAAAAATTTGTTTTTTTAGTTTTTAAGTATTTATTTTTATTTTAAATATAATAAATTAATAATAATCAAAAACAAAAACAAAATCAGGTACCGTGATTGTGTACATGTTCATTTAAATTAAATTTTTTAATTTAATTAAATTTCAGTGTTGCCGGATATTTTGAGCAACGCTCGAATTTAAAAAAGACACAGTTTCTATTGTATCTTAATAGAAAAAATTGCTGGTTTTTCGTATATATTTTTCAAAATTATTTAAAACTAGTAAGGAATTATCTTTGAATGGACCGAAGTTAAAATATCCCCACGCACAGTGCGATTTTTTCGATTTTAAGATGGCATTTGCATTATCTCAGAAACTATAAAAGCTAGGGCCATGCAATTTTGTACAAATGAGTTTTAGCCTAAATTAAGCAACAGCAAATTAGAATTCTAGGTCAACTGCATCGCTTACCTCTCATACAAACCATATTTTTTTAATAAAATTGCTTACTTGTGTTTTTAAGGAGTAAATTTAGTTTTTTTTTAATTTCACTTAAACGTCATGCTAAAAATATTTCAAATCACATAACTTTTAGATATATCTCCTCTAAAACAATATTACCAAATTAACAAAATTTAAAAAAAATTTTAAAAAATGGTTGCTAATACAAAATAAGGTCACAACTTGTGTTATATTATGAATTCTATTTTTTTTTTTTTAAATTTAAAAGTACCTACAAATTGTCTTGGAAATCAGTGCATTTTAGGGCAAAATTTGATTTTTAAGACTTTTTTCAAATTAAGTGGTTTTTCTTAATAGCAGCTGGATGCAGCAGGTTTTTATAGAAACAGAAGTTAGAAGTACGATATTTTATGATAGTTATAACCTTCGACTTTAATAATGCAAACTTAGCTAGATATTTTCTACTAAATTTTACTTAAATTTTCATTCCTTGAAAAATTTACAGTCATATTTCAACGATTTTCTATTTTTATTTATTAACATTTTTTATTGTATTTTATATTAAATTCATTGGCGATTAAGACATAAAAAAGAACAAAAAACAAAACCTTGAAATATACTTTGTGCTCGAAGTTATTATTGTTTAAACTTGACTTTATTTTTGGGTTTTATATAAGCTCATATTTGTAAAAAAAGTTTCAACTTTGACGAATTTTATAAAAAAAAACCATACAATACGTCAAGTTTTGAATACCACATTCATAATACATGTTTTATAATCTGCGAATACAAATATTTTTTTATAAAATTTAACAAAAAAAAAATAAAACCTAAATGTCATCCTAAAAGCGCACTGTGTCACGGCCGCATTTGAGTTTAATAGAAGTCTTGAATGTTTTTATTGGAGTGACGTCACTTTTATAGGGCGTGGTTTTTATCCAAATATTCCATATTTGAACCTTAGAGTATTTTTTATTTATTAAAGCTTATAAGCTGTATATCAAGTTGAAACATTATTTTTTTTAATTTTTAAAGGTTTTACTGTTATGATGACGTCACTTTGTAAGCGAAGTTTTCAGTTTTTTTTTAATTTTAAACATCGAGTGCATAGCTAAGATTTAAACTAATTTGCAAAATTTTAAGCCATTGTACTAAATTTTTGTGAAATTTAAGACGTTAAAAAAAAATATCAGGTCCCCCGGGTCATTTTTTTACGGGTTTTTTATTTATTTTTGGAATCAGAAAATTAATAAAAAGAAAAAAAAAGGACTAATAAAAAGAAAAATGATGCGCTAAAGATAGGTTTGGGTATGTCAGGATATGCGGAATTTTACTACGTTTACAGATTTGCATTTCGAGGTACTAATCTTAGACCATGTACTATAATGTGTAATCAAATACTGAGGCACATACGCTGTGCCTCAGAACCTACGTGAACATTTTATTGAGGCACATCGTATGTGCCTCATGGCAGTTAACGTGTTAACGAGATTTTACTGATTTCATAAAGTCACTTGGGAGGTAGCTGTGGTTTTCATTCCATTTTTACAAATTTCATGCTCAAACTGCATATTATGGATTAAAGCTTATATGCAAATTTGACGTAATTAAATTAGTTTTTGTGGAATTTAAAGAGATTTTACCATTTTGGTAACCTCACTTTGTATGGGAGGTAGCCATGATTTTCATTCGATTTTTCCAAATTTCATATTTAAAGTACATATTAATTGGTAAAGCTTATGTGCAAAATTTGAAGTAATTAGATTAATTTTTGCGGAATTGAAAGAGATTCTACCGTTTTGGTAAAGCCATGTTGTGTGGGAGATAGACGTGATTTTTGTTTGACTTTTACAAATTTTATACGTGCAAAATTTGAAGTCAATAAATTAATTTTTGTGTGATTTAAAGAGATTTACCGTTTTGGTAACCTCACTTTGTATGGGAGGTAGCCGTGGTTTTGATTTGATTTTTACAAATTTGTAAACCTCCCATACAAAATAAGTTTACAAAAACGGTAGAATCTCTTTCCACAAAAATTAATCTAATGACTTCAAATTTTGCACATAAGCTTTAACAATTAATATGTTCTTTAAGTACGAAATTTGTAAAAATCGAATCAAAACCACGGCTATCTCTCCTATACAAAGTGAGGTTACCAAAACGGTAAAATCTCTTTAAATCTCACAAAAAGTAATCTAGAGACTTCAAATTTTGAACGTATGAAATTTGCAAAAATTGAATAAAAACCACGTCTACCTCCCATACAAAATGAGTTTACCAAAACGGTTAAGTACTTTAAGTACATATTAATTGTTGAAGCTTATGTGCAAGATTTGAAATCATTAGATTAATTTTTGCGGAAAGAGATTCTACCGTTTTGGTAAACTCATTTTGTATGGGAGGTAGACGTGGTTTTTATTCGATTTTTGCAAATTTCATACATTCAAAATTTGAAGTCTTTAGATTACTTTTTGTGAGGTTTAAAGAGATTTTACCGTTTTGGTAACCTCACTTTGTATAGGAGAGATAGCCGTGGTTTTGATTCGATTTTTACAAATTTCGTACTTAAAGTACATATTAATTGTTAAAGCTTATGTGCAAAATTTGAAGTCATTAGATTAATTTTTGCGAAATTAAAAGAGATTCTACTGTTTTGGTAAAGTCATGTTATATGGGAGGTAGACGTGATTTTTATTTGACTTTTACAAATTTTATACGTGCAAAATTTGAAGTCAATAAATTAATTTTTGTGATATTTAAAGAAATTTTACCGTTTTGGTAACCTCACTTTGTATGGGAGGTAGCCGTGGTTTTGATTCGATTTTTACAAATTTCTTACTTAAAGTACATATTAATTGTTGAAGCTTATGTGCAAAATTTGAAATCATTAGATCAATTTTTGCGGAAAGAGATTCTACCGTTTTGGTAAACTCATTTTGTATGGGAGGTAGACGTGGTTTTTATTCGATTTTTGCAAATTTCATACATTCAAAATTTGAAGTCTTTAGATTACTTTTTGTGAGGTTTAAAGAGATTTTACCGTTTTGGTAACCTCACTTTGTATAGGAGAGATAGCCGTGGTTTTGATTCGATTTTTACAAATTTCGTACTTAAAGTACATATTAATTGTTAAAGCTTATGTGCAAAATTTGAAGTCATTAGATTAATTTTTGCGAAATTAAAAGAGATTCTACTGTTTTGGTAAAGTCATGTTATATGGGAGGTAGACGTGATTTTTATTTGACTTTTACAAATTTTATACGTGCAAAATTTGAAGTCAATAAATTAATTTTTGTGATATTTAAAGAAATTTTACCGTTTTGGTAACCTCACTTTGTATGGGAGGTAGCCGTGGTTTTGATTCGATTTTTACAAATTTCTTACTTAAAGTACATATTAATTGTTGAAACTTATGTGCAAAATTTGAAATCATTAGATCAATTTTTGCGGAAAGAGATTCTACCGTTTTGGTAAACTAATTTTGTATGGGAGGTAAACGTGATTTTTATTCGTTTTTTTGCTCATACGATTCAATGTTCTAAGTTTGAAGTATCTAGATTATTTTTTTGTGAGATTTAAAAAGATTTTACCGTTTTGGTAAACTCATTTGGTATGGGTGGTAGACGTAATTTCATCTAATTTTTACAAATTTCATACTCAAAGTTGATATTAATTGCTAAAGCTAATGTGCAAGATTTGAAGACATTTTGGTTAAGTCATTTAACCATTTTGGTTAAGACACTTTGTATGGGAGGTAGGCGTCCGATTTGGCTCAAAAGACGGACATGGCTGAATAGACTCAGGAGGTGATGCTGATCAAGAAAATATAAGTATACCAGGCGCGTACCCAGAAAAAAATTTCGGGGCGTTTTAAATTTTTTTTTTTTAGACTTTACAGCCCTATTCTGGCAAAATAACAATTGTTAACCAGTATTTTTAATATTTCTATGTGTTCGTTGTAATTTTTCAAAAATAATAAATTTTTATAAAAATTGTCAACTGCTTTTCAGATATTGACAATTTCATTAAAAAATTTAGTTTTTTGAGTTTCAAATTTTGTTTGAAACATAGAAGTTAATAATTCTAGTAAAGGTTGTCGCTACAAGTACCTTCATTAAAATGCACTTTGGTTTTTTGTTTCCGATAAATTGAGATCAAAATATCTTGACACCGGCTGAAAAGGACTGGTTTTTTATGCCATCTATCGAGAAGAAGATGCATTTAAAAACAATTCTCGTGACATTCTCCTGTCACGGTGTTTGTTACAGAACTCCTCCGAAACGGCTCGACCGATTTTCATGAAATTTTGTATGTATTTTTGGTAGGTATGAGAATAGGGCGTAAAGTATATTCCACCCTCCTACCTCCCAGTGGGAGTGGCACCTCCCATATAACCCAAATTTGCGATATCGACTATCTTTGGAATTATAAGCCGCTTAGCCTCGAAATTCGGTATTCGACCACAATTTACACGTACCGCTGTTGGGAAAGGGGACTTGGCACCTCCCATACAACCGAAATTTGCGATATTGAATAGCTTTTGCGTTATAGGCCGCACGGCCTCGGAATTCAGTATTCGAACTCAATTTACACATGAAGTTTTACTGATAACTTTGAGCGCTGGGTTTAAGCAAGTTTCAAAATAGAAATTTAACGCTTTTGCGTTTCTACAAAACAAAATTTTGAATAAGCGTATTTAATTTTCAACTATAAACCCATTTATTTTTTTTATAATTTTCTCTTATTTCTTTGCAATAACAAAAAATGCGTCGCTATCTGAGATTCAATTAAAAAATTAAGTTATTATTTATTTATTATTATTATTTATTTGAACATAAATTAGTACAGTAAGATACAAAAAGATCTTTAATTAGTACAACGCATAAGAATATATAATCAACTAAAGTGCAGTAGAATCTTTAATTTTACATTTGATTGTGAGAAAATATTTTTTAAATTGGTTTTACAAATAATGAACATTAGATGAAATAAAAACTAATTTATTATATTTTAAATATTTTAAATATTTAAAATATTTTAAGCCGCAATAAAACGCAAACTTCATCGAATGGAGTTAAAATCTGGTATTCGAGGCGTTCCAGGGGTCGCTAGTAGGAAGTCCAATCCCGGAAGCTTTTCTCGATCCCGGCACTATCGGGATTGAAAGTCTCAATCCCAGGATCCCGGGATTAGTTCGGGATTAAAAATTCTAAGAAGTAAATAATTCAAAAAGTTTTTAATACGATTTGTTGTTATTTATTACTTGAAACTAAAAAATGTAAATTAAGTCATTTATAATATAACAATAACAAAACACATTAAGGGTATTCACAATTGCGTTGTTTTCAGTGTAGTTTAAAAAACATTTATTTATTTTAAAAAAGTTTTGAAGAAATTATGTCTTAAAATATTTGTTTTCAATACTTACGTTTTTTTTAAAAAGTTTTTTATAAACAAATTTTTTAAAGTGTAAATGTTTACTATGAAAGTATATTTTAAAACATTATTTGATAAAAAACTTTTTCTAAAATTGAACTGTACAAACATTTGAGTTTAACTTTAATGAAATTGTTTCAAGCTCTATTTCAAAAATAAATTCATTTAATCTATTCATTACACAGTTTCATAAAATTTTTTACACATACACAGTAAAAAATTTGAGGGTAAATTTTATCTTTTTTATAACATTTGTATGGTATAAACTTTTTTATTCCAAATAATTTATAAATTTTTATAAAAATACCACTCTATATTATAAAAATAATAAAACAAATATAATTTAAAAATTTTATATGGATATTATGTGTAAATCAAAATGTATTCTGGTTCGAAAGAAAAAATTCACCGAAATCGGGAAATTTAAAAATATAGTGGTTTCGATTGATCTGACGAGAAAAAAGGTCTGAAAAAATTTATAAGATTTGATGGTATAACTTTTAAAACATTTTTGGTTGGGATTAGTACATATACAAATAGTATAAAATTTATGCTCATATTTTTTACTGTGTACGTATTCCCTCAGTGTACTTAAAAAAAATAAGTCTATATTATAGTCTTTTCACAATAAATGTCTTAAATTGGGTCGTTTTATTTTTTCCAATGTGCAATGTCATCTAAAGATCACACAACGGCTGCCATGTTGTCCTGAGTTTTTCTCTGGAGGCTCGTTAAAATTAATTAATTTCGGGGGGAGGGGTTAACCCCTAAAAACCCCTGCATACGCGCCTGATATATACTTTTCTATATCGGCGTTACAAACGGAGTGGCAAAGTTAAAATAACCCATACGTATTTTTTATACGAAGGGGCATAAAAATTTCATCATCTAAATACAAATTATTTAAAAACAAATTTACTTATTTTTTATCATAATTTTTGGTGATGAATTTGTTGTTCTTTGTCATTTTTATGCTGGAAACAACTAAATATAATTCAATGTTATGTTTAATACAAGCAAAAATATTTCGAAATATTATTAGTTAATTATTTTTTTCTGTAGCAAAGATGTAAATTAGGGTGTCCCAAAAGAATATTTTTTTTCGAAATTCATAGTTGCTCAACCTTTGTGCGAAGGCTTAGGAGATCAAGTATTTTTGAGATTTTTTTTTCAGATTTTTTGGAAGAGGTTTAGAGGTGGCGCTAATCGGTTTTTCCCTAAAAAACCGGGTTTTCAGAGATTTTTCGAATTCGTAGCAAAAATTGGTCAATAACAGACATTTTCTAAGTCTTTGAGTCGTCATTTCGAAAGACAATTGTTCAAACTTCACTTTAATGTACATAAATCAGAAGTTTTGTCAAATTTTTTCGTCATTTGGGTGTCATATATTTAATTTTTTTGTGAAATTATCGTAAATTTTTGAAAAAAACGCTTCATAACTTTTAAAAATTCCATCAAAATGAAAAAATCTAATGATGCAGTTTAAATAATGCTAAAATTCTAAAGCCTGGTTTTCACTAGGTCAGTTTTCAATGACAAATGTTGTCAATCTAATGGAAACGTATTGTCATTTACATTTGTTGTCATATATGACCACTGATTGTCATATAAAATCACAAACAAGTGAAAACAGATAGAATTTTGCTAGTCAATCAAAATATCGTTGTATGACAAGAAAAATTGAAATGCCAACATGTTGGCATTTTGTGTCAGTTGTTGCCTACAAAAAAAAATTTTTTTTCATTTTTTTTTTTTCACTGCTGGCAAAGTTTTTTAAGGGCCGCTTACTCAATGTCCGGTTTAGCACTAATCAGAACTTTAACCAGCACTTAGAAAAAAGCCCTTTCTCAATGTTCGGTTAAGGTTGAACTGTCAGTTAAGTGCTGATTAAGTTAACGGCAAGTAGTGGTTTCGGTTAGCGCCATTTTAGGGTAACCTCCATCTTAAATTTTAAAACTGTGACATTATATTCGCAATCAAATCCGTTGTCAGAATTTCAAAATTACAAGAATTCGCAAAAATAAAAAAATCTAGGTGGCAACTCTATCCGTCATCTTAAATTTTAAAGTTTGACAGCATCTTCGAAATCATTTACCCTAAAATGGCGCTAACCGAAACCACAACTTGCCGTTAACTTAATCAGCACTTAACTGACAGTTCAACCTAAAGGCTGGATTAGCCAAGCGTAAGGTAACGTAGCGCGACGTTGCCAATTGTCAAGCTAAAATCTGTTTAATGATTAATGTGTACAAGTCGTTACCGAAATCGTAACGTGGCGTGACGCAGCGTAGAAGTCTGTAGAAAATAGATTTCTACGCAACGTTACGATTTTTGGTAGTTCGACAGCTGTGTTACAAGCGAAAAAATTTGTTTAACTTCACATTTTTGTAAATTTTAATACTATATAAGAAAGAATGCAATCTTTTATTGACGAGGAGAAGTAAATAAGCCTTCTAGAATAAAATGAGTGCCCTGCACTACGCCGCCTGCACTACGTTGGATTACGATTTCGGTAATCGCTTATCCTCGAGGCAACGTCGCACTACGCTACATCCCGCTGCGCCACCTCACGTTACGCTTGGGTAATCAAGCCTTTAACCGAACATTGAGAAATGGCTTTTTTTCTAAGTGCTGGTTAAAGTTCTGATTAGTGCTTAACCGGACATTGAGAAAGCGGCCCTTAATCTAATAAAATTAACAGTATTTTATAAATTTCACCAAAAAGAAACATTTTCTAACAATCTCAAATATAAAACATCAGCTGTTGATGAAAAAAGCACAACTGAACAAACCGATGGCATTTCACAAATAGCATCGAAAGTGAAAACAGTATGGCAATCAATTGACACATAAATTCAACGTCAGTCTTTGACATTCGATTTTATGTCAGTTTTTGGGTTTCAATGAAAACGCATTTGACGTCATATGGTCAAGATGAATACTGACATCAGTGATTGTTGTCATTGAAATTGACTTAGTGAAAACCAGGCTTAAGCAATTTAAAACAAAATATTTTTTATGTTACTCTTGCCGTTTTGAAGTTAAAGCCTTTAAAGCTTTTTCGTTGCCTGAAAACTTTTTGAATTTTAACAAGGCATTGTATTTCATTCAACAAGATATTCGATTGCATTTTTTCATTTTGATGGAATTTTTAAAATTTATGAAGCGTTTTTTAAAAAATTTACGATAATTTCAAGGAAAAATTAAATATATGACACATAAATGACAAAAAAATTTGACAAAACTTCTGATTTATGTAAATTAAAGTAAAGTTTAGACATTTGTCTTTCGAAATGACTACTCAAAGACTTCGAAAATGTCTGTTATTGACCAGCTTGGAGTTCGAAAAATCTCCGAAAAACCTTATTTTTAGGGAAAACCCGATTAGCGCCATCACTAAACCTCTTCCAAAAAACCTGAAAAAATCTGAAAAAATCTCAAAAATACATTCAATTTTTTTTTGGGACACCCTAATGTAAATGTAATTTAAATTTTAGTAGTATCCGGATATGATGTGCTCATATGGACGCAAACCGATCTTCTTCCTAAATGTTCTCTGATAGCATTTCTAGATAACATTCTGGAAAGCCTTTCGATAAGTACTCGCAATTTAAAGAATAATTAAAAATTAAATGTACTCGTAGTATAAAATCTTCTTGCAGTTAATAATGTCTGATCTAACCTCTTGTTAATTTGCGTTCTTCAACCCTTGTTGCAGGCGCACGCCTACTTCCTCTATGCCAAATTATCAAGTTTTATGAGCTGCTCATTCATGCGTTATCCTGCAAATTAATAAGTTTTAAGAAGAAAATATTTCCTGATTGTTATCAGCACGTGTTGACGAAGAGCTGCCGTAAAGGCGTAAAGTAGGTGGATTTATCAAAGTTAGCCTTTTCTTGTTTTGGTTTTTTTTTAGATTGCGTCTGCTGAAATGTGGCAATTTGTGGAATTATGTTTTATTTTATCCTTTTATGCTGGTCGTTCTTTGGGACTTTTTTTTGAGAGATAAAAAGTTTTATGCAAAAAAGGGATTGATTGTTTTTGTTCAGTTTTAACCATATCATGTTGAGTTTAAAAGCGTTAAATATCTAAAACTGAAAAGAAAATACTCTTAATGCAGCTTATCTCTATTTTATACTATAAACTGTTTAAAAAATTTTTGGTGAAAGTTATAAAAAATATTTATAATTGTAGGTGTCAAAGTGCGATAAGACTATTTTTAGTAAGACCGCGCGTTAAGGAAAAAATTTTTAGACAGAAATTTAATAATGAATAATTCAAGTGTGATAAGATAAACATACACACTTTTCTTCCCATGTAATCACTACTTTTTCTAACATCAAGGCTTAACTAATTTATAAAGTTAAACATAAAAAAAGACTATGTAAAAAATCGTTTAGTTTTGAGTAGTGTCCGCTCGTATATTCGGTATTCGGCATATTCGGCCGATTTTTTAACCTTCGGTTTCGGCTTCGGCCAAAAATAGGCGAATATTTTTGCTTTTTTGTAACGCAAAAAATTTTTTGTATATTTTTTTTTTTGCGTTTTTAGCAAATAGCTTACCTTGTAAAATATCATTAAAAAAGGTTAAATAGAAATTCAATGTTTAACGAATCTTTATGTTATTTTTATCGAAATTTAAGTTATTAAATTACATGGTGTTACAGTGAAAAAAAAACTCGAGTCGAGACATAGTGGAGGTTGTAGGTCTGGTTGAACACAAGATAACTGCATACTTAGTTTTTTAAATATACCCTCAAAATCGGGATTTGTGGTAGAAAAACCGATTTTTGGTAGATGCATGTATAGTTTGTTATGTAACTCCGTTTTGTCTAGCTCAATTTTAAAAATTTAAAAGTTGAAAGAAAGCATAAAAATAAACCTTTAAAACAGTATATAGACCGTTTTTTCACCGAACGAATTGACAAAATTGCAGGTAAAATCATTAGAAAATTTCTCGTTTTTTTGAATTTTTTAAATTTTAACAACGTTTTGTTGAAAAATTTTGTTCTGTGGCACCATTAATTTTGGCTAGATTTTAAAAGTCTAGAAAATTCGATAGCTCATTTGTATTTTAGCCGATTGAAGTAAATGATAGCTTATGGAACGCATAATTAAACAGGCTTTTAGAATCCTGCCAAAATTAATAGTGCCACAAAACAACATATCGTTACCAAAATGCACAAAGGCCTTACACGACATTTTTGAAATTTTACAGGAGAAGCAAAAAACTCTGTGAAATCTAAAAAAAAAAACAATTTCGTTAATTTATTTGATGCAGTTTAGGCATAAATATAGTCCAATGTGATCCTTGAGAAAAAATTGAATATTCTGATTTGTCTCAAAATTATGGCATTTAGAGCTTTTGTGCAATCAAAATCGTGAAAAAATGGTTGTTAGGGCTTTTGGTTATAGTATGAAAAACGGGGTTTATTTCATTTGAAATTCATCTTAACATAGAAAAAGAAACAAAATTAACCGAAATTACATTTAAAAAGAAGCAAGAATACAAATTTATTATAAAAATAGCAAAAGTCATTTCTTGGTGCATGGTACAAATGGTAAATTTTTGTAAAAACTTTGACAATCATAAGGTAATAAATTTTTGAGTTCTTGGAGATGGTCGTACTTCTTCTGGGATATAGGAAGTTGTTTCGCATGCAAAGTCTTGGGTTCAACTGCTTCAAAACGCTTTCTGGATTTTTGAGGAAGAGGTTCATATTCGGAAGTTATAAGTGTTTTATAAAATATTAGTCCTGATGCGTCGTACGCTAAGGCACGAAGCATGTTTACCGTCGGATCTCCGGCACATCTACCTGAAATAATGTTATTTTTTAAGTTTGTATTGACTTTTAGAATTTAATATTTTTCGCATACCTGGTCGAATCGAATCATACCGTTGCGGGATGCTTTCATAATCCAGAAAGTAATCAAATTGTAAATTATGAGCTAGGAGTGGGCCGGGAGTCTTATGTGCTTCACGAATAAGCTCTTGAAATTGCGATGGTAGATGTATTTCTCTGTTTTTAATTGTTCGTTCTATTAGAGAGTGCGTGGAGTCACATTCCATTTGTGTATGTCCTTTGATTAAATATTTTTGTTCGATCGATATTTTACTCGCAACACAGAAGGAAAGCAAAGCGCTGGATAAAGTAGCATTGCGGTTTTGGTAGTTGCAGCCATCTGAATAAATGATAATATGATGAATTTCTGGTGATTTTGTGATGATATTTTTGAGGTGCTTAATAATTATCGTAGCAAAATTTGATGCTACAAGAGTTCCATTTGTTTCATCCCAAACATAGTTATCTGATTTATGGGTAGCTACATTATATACTGTGAAATTATGCAGTTGTAGCTTCGATTTGTAATAGGTTGCGTTAGCGTTCAGTTGAGGGAGTAGTTTAACTGCTTGCATATCGACACAAAGTACCACACATAAACCAGAAAGAGCATTTGCGATATCATTGCGTTTCTCATCTCGCATAAACTCGATTTCTTCTCGATGTTTTTGATATGATTCTTGAGGTACATTCTTCGTTCTATAAGATACACAAAAATCTTATTCATCTTTTTTTGGACGAAAAATAGAATAGTTGAGGTTTTTGAAAAGTTTTACAAAAACCGGATATGATAGCGCAATATTGGCGTTTTCATTATCTGATTCGCATTCATCCACATAGAACTTGTAAAGCTCATTATAGGACCTAAAGTTACCTTCAATGTATAATTTTTTGGTTTTTTTTTTCTGCAGTAATGGAATTCCATCATTGGGAGATTTTTTAACCAATTTTCTAAGTGAAAACGCTTTGCTTGATTCCTTTGTCCAGGAAGTGATAATCGCTTCAGTTCAACTTGCACATTATTTCTTAATTCACTACTGAATTCAGTGCCATGTTGTCCAGTGTTATCTATCCAATTTCTTATCATTTTCTCTTTTACACCCAAAGTAGATAGAAACATTTGGCGACAGACTTGGAATCGAGTTTTATCATTTTGCAAGAAAAATTCCAAAGTTTTTGAGCGTTGAGAGTTTTCGGATCTACGTCGCTTTATTTCAATATAATTGATCAGACCACTTACGTACATTTTTTTCTGTTCCCAGGACATTTCCCAAAAGCAATCGAAAATTTCCTTGCGAATGCTTTCATTGAAGCTTGACAATTCCGTTTAGTACTTATTTTACAAAAATTCGAATTACACGAAGGTCCTAGAGATCTGGCTGGTTTTTGGCAGTAACCTTCTCCGTTTTTTGATCTTCCAATGTACTGTTCGCCACGCATGCGTTTCTTCAGACATGTTTTACGTTCGTATTTACCTTCCATTACCTCAACTTTAGAATCTTCGAGGTGTTAAACACTGTACATTTAAAGCAAATATTGATGAAAATTTAACTTCACCCGAACCGTTCCAAAACTTAAATTATTTAATATTCAAACACGACTACAATCACAAGAAAACTTAAAAACGTAAAGTCAAGAACACAAAATCGTTGCCAACTAAAAATTTTACTGATCATCAAATGAAACAAGTGTTGCTAATGCATGAGCAAAGAAATTTGTGTTAGTTAGGGCTTTTGTGCATGCAACTCGTTGTTTTTTTTTGCGCAATGCTATGTTTTTGGAGAAAGGGCTTTTGTGTATTTGCTATAACAACGTTGTTTTTCACACCAGGGCCAAAAAAATTGTGTGGATGTGTATTTGAGTATTGGCTATCAGAATTTGCAAAAACCCATTTTAAAAAAAATTGTCGTTTAGGGCCTTTGTGCATTTTAGTAACGATATGCCAACAAAATGTTATTAACATTAAAAAAAAATAAAAAAAGAACAAGACACTTTCAAATGATTTTACCTGTAACTTTGTCAATTCGTTCGATGAAAGCACGTTCTTTTTCATCGGCTTTTTGACCACAAATCCCGATTTTGGGGGTATATTAAAAAAACCAAGTATGCCGTTATCTTATGTTCTATCAGGTCTATAACATCCACTATGTCTTATGCCAAGTTTTTAGATTTTTTCTCATTTTGTTGCACTGTGTTATCAATGGATCATTGATAAATTTCATATTGGAATTCTTATCAACAAAAAAGTAACAAACATTTTCAGTAAAAATTACAATAATTATACCATAGTCACATTCATACTTAACGGGAAAATATTTTGATTTTTGTTTCAGGTGAATTTTGCGACCTCAGATGAATTTTGAGGAAGGTCGCCATCTCAGTTCGTGTTTTAAGCACTGGTACACGTCGCACAATGTTTTGATTTCATACATTCTTGTGCCAAAAATAATAAACATTGACGGATTTTGATAAAATTTGGTACAGAGTTGTTTTTAATCATATTAAGAAAATACCAAAAAATGGTACATATCAGAAAAATACAACCCGTTCCTCCCGTACAAACCCAAACTGGGAAACAGCAAATGTCGATATCTATAGCAATAAAACTCATTTTCTGTTTGTTTGTTTGTTTGTTTGTTTGTTTGTTTGTTTGGCCTTTATACATATCTAAACGGCTCAACGGATTTCGCTCAAACTAGGTACACATATTAAGTTTATCCCAATTTAAAATGTTACATACTTAGTTGTTGCCACGCCCCCTCTGAAATTTTTCAACTAACAGTAATTTTGTTATTATAAAACTTTTTACTATAGGAGATTTTTGTGTATTTAATTTTAAAAATTTTTTGTTATTTTGACATCAAAAACACTCACATATCTTCAAAATTGGAGAAATTTTCAGTACAACGACTTTTTCATAAAACATCGTTACCTAAGAATGAGAAAAAAATGACATGAAAATCAAAATTTGGTCTTTCGATGTAAATATCTCCGCTGTCCATTAATATGTTTCATTCAAATTTTTTTTGTACAAAAGTTCAATAAAATCAATTCACAAAAATAGGTTGAACTGTACCTTTAAGTCAGTGTATAGATGTTTTATGATTATGTCAAAAAAGGTCAAAAATATTGACTTTTTACCCAAAAAATGACTCACAAATTGTTTTTGTTGTAAAAATGAAATTAATTAAAAATTGCACATCTTGCTACCTTTCATATGACATAGCATTTTTTTGCAAAAATTCTTCCAGCTAAGCGCAAAAATTATTTACTGTTTTTGTCATCAAAACAACAAGGGTACCCCTTTGATTTTTGGGCGAAATTTATTTTTTCCAAAGTGTTGTTTTTATATTTTTTACAAAAAAGCCATGTCTGAAAAATAATTTATATGAAAAAATTACCCCAATATCTCTTTCCAATCAAAAGTTATGGCTAAAAATCTAAAAAAAAATTTCATACCGACTATTAAAACTGAGTTGTGTTTTAAAATTCTCTATATAAGTTGAATGTCCATCATTTATCTCTTAGAATGCAGTTGTGTGTCTAGAGTAATTACAAACATTTTGGTTTATATAAAATCTTCCTTCTAGTAATCTACTTAGTTTTTTGCTTCCCCAATCCCTGCCCCCTCCTGTTAAATTTGTTTTGTTGTGTCACAATTATTTCATTGGTTCTGATCTGTGTTTTAAATTCACAGATAGATGGCGCCGCATTAGTAAGTACTGTAGGTACAAACTATACACCTTGCGGTGAATAGCCGAATGATGTCTACCACAAGTTTCTTCAAATTTAACCTCACACGTTTGGCTGGCTCAATAGCTGCGTTTTTTTCTTGGGAGATCAGGGGTCGAATTACAGCATCCGTGATCGAGCAAAATTGTACAAGATTGATAGGCACTTGTCTCCCACCGCCCCCTCCGGTTAAATTTGTTTTGTGATGATGGCTCTATTTTTTCTCTCTATTGTGTCACCGTTGTCACTCAGTTCTTTATCAATGGTACTTTAAATGTTGTATTTATATCACCATTTCATCGAAAAGATAACCGTGAATAGAATGCTGTACAAGTTAATATTTTCATGTAATTAGTTTCAGCTATATGGCGATATAATAAAACATATGCGCATCTGGTTAGCACAATTATTTCATGATTTTTGATCTGTGTTTTAAATTCACAGATAGATGGCACCGCATTTCTAAGTACTGTGGGTGCAAACTATACACCTTGCGGTGAATAGCCGAATGATGTCTACCACAAGTTTCTTCAAATTTAACCTCACACGTTTGGCTGGCTCAATAGCTGCGTTTTTTTCTTGGGAGGTCAGGGGTCGAATTACAGCATCCGTGATCGAGCAAAATTGTACAAGATTGATAGGCACTTGTCTCGTCGTGCCTCTCGTAATTTTGCTCGATCAGGGATGCTATAGTTCGGCCCCAGATCATTTGTGAAAAAAACGCTTCAGATCAATTTTTGCTATGTTTTCTACTTACAGACAGATGGCGCTATTTTCTGTTTACAGATAAACATCTGATATTTTTATGTAGCTGGTAGATAAGTTTTTGCGAAAATGCGAAATTTTTTTAGCGAAAATGCTATTGCTACCAAACTTTTCAAATGTCAAATAATGCAGTACTGCCTGTTTTTACAGGCGCAGCGTCACACAGTGGGTTGCAATCCCAAAAAATGGAGATTAATTCATCTAGAAGTCGGAGGGAATTTTTGACTTTTGTTTTAGTTAGATTGGGTACAAATAAGAAAAAATTCTGTCCGTCCGTCTGTCCGTCTTTCGATATGATTAAAGTCGTACTTTTGAAGCTATCGTCAAGAAATTTGATATTTAGGCTTGTATCTAAAATATAAAGATTAGGTTAAAAAATGCGCCAAATCGGATGAAAACATCGCCTACCTCCCATACTGAGTGACTTTATTTTAAACGTAAATTTTCTTCAAAATCTACAAAAATTAAAAAAATGCCATGCAATTTTGCACGTACGTTTTCCTCTTCAATATAAATTCTAACTATGAAATTTGACGATGGCCACCGTAGCCTAGTGGGTAGAGTGCGTGGTCCCTACGCTCAAGAACCGAGGTAGCCCGGGTTCAATTACAGCTCAGACAGAAAGTTTTTTCAATTGAATTAATTTTTCTGTTCGGTCTGCAGACAATGGCAAACCTCAGAGAGTAAAAATTGCCATGTAAAGCTTCTTGAGAACATAAGCCGTTCGGTGTCGGCATAAAAGACGTCCAGTTCTCGGTCATTTGTGATCAAACATTTAACAACACGCACAACACAATTGATCAATAGGAGCTAGGTCAAAGTCCTATCAAGGGCTGAAATGGCCAGTTTATTTTTTTTTATGAAATTTGACAAAATCAGATGAAAACCGCGTCTACTTCCCATACATAATGACGTCATCTAAATAGAAAAACCTTCATAAATTTCTCAAAAATTAATTCATTGCATAATATAAATAATTTTGATAATTAAAATGCATTCTGAATTTGAAATTTGGAAAAGTTGGAAAAACCACGTCTATCGTTCATACAAAGTGACGTCATCAATAAAATAAAAAGTTCAAAACAAATGACAAAACAAATTAAAGACAAGAGCTTTGTTTTTGCAAGAGTGACTATTATCACGATTTATAAAATAAAAAAGATTCGGGTAAAAACGAGCAAATTTTTTTCTTATTGCTGAATATGGAAGCTTAGATATTGAAGTTTCATACAAAATTTTCATTTCTACTTGATGATACGGTATTCCTATTTAAAACTCCACATATTAGGCCGGGTCGATTTGTGGGGAGGCAAAAAAATCGCCCATTGCTCAGTGAAAATCGTATTCTAGGAATCAAAATAAGAAACTTTGCCCGAGCAACTATACCTCTAAAACGAATTCTAATGCCCCAACTTTTGGCTTTTGTCCCGTAGGGTCAAATTTTGAAAAAACCCTCTTTGACCCATTTAGAGTGCCCCAATCGAGTCTAAATGTATGACCGACCCTCACTAACTTTTGAGGGCCGATCCACCCATGCCAGTGGCGACCCCATTTCGCTGATTTTTTCATGTAAAGTGCCAAAAATGGTGATTTTTTTAAATGTTTGTATGGGGAACCAGGACGGTTCCAGAGGGTGTACCACTGGCATGGGTGGATCGACCCTCCAAAGTTAGTGGGGGTCGGTCATACATTTGGACTCGATTGGGGCACTCTAAATGGGTCAAAGAGGGATTTTTCAAAATTTGACCCTACGGGACAAGAGTCAAAAGTTGGGGCATTAGAATTCGTTTTAGAGGTATAGTTGCTCGGGCAAAGTTTATTATTTTGATTCCTAGAATACGATTTTCACTGAGCAATGGGCGATTTTTTGCCTCCCCACAAATCGACCCGGCCTAATATGTGGAGTTTTTAATAGGAATACCGTATCACCAAGACTCGATTGGGGCACTCTAAATGGGTCAAAAAGGTATTTTTCAAAATATCACCCTACGGAAAAGTTGGGGCATTAGAATTCGTTTTAGAGGCATAGTTCCTCGGGCAAAGTTTCTTATTTTGATCCCTAGAATACGATTTTCACTGAGCAATGGGCGATTTTTAAATCGACGAAAATAGCGCAAATTTCGACATATTGAAAACGATTTTTTTTTCTTATTTCTCCACAATTATTTTTAATCACGCTTAAATACCTGAAGTTAAAGGTTTCATTATAAAAATATAACTTTTGATGCAGGGTTGCCAACTTATACCATTTGGCCCGGAGACTCCGGTTCTGAAGGGTCAATCTCCGGACTGCGGGCCTCGCAGTTTTTCTCCGGCTTTCGCAGATTAAGATTTTTTTTTATAAAAAAATTACATTTATATTAAAATTTAATATAAAATTAATTTCTTTAAAAAATTTTTTTGGAGCTGAAGTTCGTATGCACTACAACACTTTGAAGCATGCCAACAAAATATTATTCTTAATGACGTGGCCGAAGTTTATAAAAGACCTTAGTGCATTTAGAAAAATTTTACAATTTTGAGGACTGTCCTATGAAAATTCTAGATTGTTTATATATTGCGAACCCAAAGCACGATCCTAAACTCGATCGTGTATTAGAAGTGTAGAGAATTATTAATGTTAGATGTTGAAGAACTTTTTGATGAAGGAAACTTTATAAATTTTTTTTTTGTTATAAGGACTGCGCACGAAAAAATTGTCCATCATAAAAAATTAAGATATCTGCCGAACCATTACTCCGATTTAGATAAAAAAGCATTATTTAAACAGGTATTTTAATACAATTTTTGACTGTTTATTTAAGAACATTTTATTGCGCTCATTGAAGTTTTTGTGGTAATATCGATTTTATTGAAGTTTGTGATATCTTACGACTTTTTTTTTAAATCTTCGACATCACTGGCTACTTTTTTGTAGTCTTGATCTCCCATTTGCATAAAGACCAATACCTCGCAATTGGCCTGAGCTCCGGGAAATTGGGTGCATTTGCCTTGCGAGGCACCAAATGCCGACTGTTCTTTTTAAACCACTCTAAGACCAATTTGCTGTAATGGCAGGAGGCTAAGTCTGATTAAAAGAACGTGGAGATTCAGGCATGGCTTCGGTCTCTTCTGCAAGCATTCTTTTAAGCACAAATCGGTGTTAATTATAGACTGAGTAACAAAAGACTGGCTCCTTTTCCCACAACTGCAAATAGCTTACCAAACAATAAATTTTCTTGGAAATTTTGACTGCTTCTTGAACTTAAATTTATTGTCTACATTTTCTTGAGTATTTGCAGTGTAGAACTTCTAACCTGGGAGTTACGAAAAGTCGGCTAGCACTTAAGTTTCGTCATCCATGACGTAGCAGGAAAATTATTCGAATTTCGGCACGTTGCTTAACCTCCTTGTTATTCTTGGCATTTCTGTCTGGAACTTTTCAACCCAGATTTCAGTTTTGACTTTGCGTACATAATTCTCGGAGCAATTTACTTTTTGGCCACTTTTCTTGTTGAAATATATGGTTTCTTTTCCAACAAAGAACTGATTTGTTTTGCTGTTTCCTGATTGCCAAACACTTTTTTCTGAAAGAACCTATCGTACGAGTTAAGTTCAAGACTTTTTCAAATTTTTTAGTAATTCTAGAAACAGTTTTTGGTGAACTTTTCAGCTCCCGGGTCCACGTTTTTTATAAGTCCAATTAGGATTGTCTTGAAAAACTTTAACATTTTTTTTTCGCACTTCCATCTCGCTTGCCATTATTAAAATTAATAGAAAATGCATTTAATGACAAAAAAAAATAAACTTAAACTGCGTTTAAATTTTTGAATTTGAATTATTTTTGAAAGTGTTACCGAGATATAGTGAAAAATTTATTCGTTCGCAGTCCTTAACTAAAATTAATACATGAATTTTTTATGTTCCTAAAATTTACATTGTTCCTAATAAAAATAAAAAAGGTTTAACTCTGAAACATACATAAAAATAAAACAATTTTTGTTTGAGAATATTAAAAAAAAAAAATTATATTAAAAAAGCTCCGGGCATGGAGGCTCCAAAAGTTGGCAACCCTGTTTTGATGTGCAAAAAAATATTAATTTTTAAACTATATCAAATTTAATTTTGTTTAACTGTTTGCGAAAAAACTAAAAATTTCTCAACTTTAAAGCTATGCAGCAGAAAAAGTATAAAAATATAACATTGAAATTTTCAGTAGTGATGTACAATTTTTTGCTCTTTAATCGAGTAGTAAAAATTTAAAAAAAAAAACAAATTTTCATTTTTCAATTAATCTCCACTTTTTTCAATTTCAACCCTCTGTGCGTCATCTAGCGCCCTCAACGCGCCCTCAACACGTAAGAACATAGAATTGGATCAATTTAAATGTCCAGCTCTCTTGCTGGATTTTTTGTTGTTTTTGCTTTGCTTGCAAATGCGATGATATGATTCTGATCTCCCATGAAAAAAACGCATCTAATATATATTTTAGTACAATCATTTTTAGTACAACAAATTTTTCATAAAACATTGGTAGCTAAGAATGAGAAAAAAATTATATGAAAATCAAAGTTTTGACTTTCGATGCAAATAACTCCGCTGTGTTTTAATATATTGGGGGTTGGAATTAGTTTTAAAGGTTTTCTAAGAGATGGCGTAACTATCAATAGATCGCATCGGGCACACCTGTGACTATATTCATTTCAAAGCACATTGTCTAAGCTTCATTTTTCAGTATGTGTCATTCCACTGAAGTGTAAATAACATATATTTTTTTTTCTGTGAACATGTTGACTTTCGTTCCAACAAAACGCAATTTGCGGGAAGGTTTACTTTTGTGCTTCCATTTGAAGAAAAAAGCGGTTGAAGCACAACGGACGCTTACTGAGGCTTACGGGGACTATGCTCCATCGATTTCTACTTGTGAGTACTGGTTCCGTCGGTTTAAAAGTGGTGATTTTGATACGGAAGACAAAGAGCGTCCGGGCCAGCCGAAAAAGTTTGAAGATGAGGAATTGGAGGCTTTGCTCGATGAAGACCCGTGTCAAACCCTTCAAGAATTGTTAGAATCATTGGGAGTCGACTTATCAACGGTCGGCAAACGCTTGAAGGCCATGGGAATGATTCAAAAGCAAGGAAATTGGGTGCCGTACCAGTTGAAGCCGAGAGACGTTGAACGGCAATTTTGCATGTGCGAACAACTGCTTCAACGGCATAAAAGGAAGAGTTTTTTGCATCGTATTGTCACTGGCGATGAAAAGTGGATCCATTACGATAATCCTAAGCGAAAAAAATCGTGGGGACCACCCGGCCATGCATCAACATCGAGGGCCAAGCCGAATATTCATGGCGCCAAGCTTATGCTGTGTATTTGGTGGGATCAGAAGGGTGTCGTGTACTATGAGCTGCTAAAACCTAACGAAACCATCACTGGGGAACGCTACCAACAACAATTGATGCAATTGAGCCGAGCATTAAAGGTTAAACGGCCGGAATATGCCAAAAGACACGACAAAGTGGTTTTTCAACATGACAACGCACGGCCACATGTTGCAAGAATCGTCAAGGAAACGTTGGAGGCGCTGAATTGGGATGTGCTACCCCACCCGCCTTATAGCCCAGACATAGCCCCTTCCGACTACCACCTATTCAGATCGATGACGCATGGTTTGGCTGAGCAGCGCTTCACTTCTTACGAGGATACCAAAAAATGGGTCGATTCGTGGATTGCCTCAAAAGACGAATCGTTCTTCCGGGGCGGAATCCATATGCTGCCAGAAAGATGGGAAAATGTTGTAGCTAACGATGGACAATACTTTGAATAATATACATTGTACCGTTGTTTCTAAATAAATGCTCAAAAACCGAAAAAAACCTTTAAAATTAATTCCAACCCCCAATATTTCATTAAAATTTTTTTTTTAAAAAGTTCAATATATTTTTTAATATAAATTTTTGTGTAGGTGTTAAAATGTCCATATCTCAAGAACGCATTGAGTCCCACCATAATTTCTATATGGTTGAAAATGTAATTTTGCTAGCTTAAAGATTAAGTAAATATTTAAATTATTATGAATTTTTAAAATGCGTTTTTGGTACCCATTCTTTGAATTCAATTGGCACACCGCAAAGGATGGAGCCCCTAACCACCAAAATTTCCCAAATCTAATTTTGGAGTAAAGTCCGTTAAATTACCTTTCTAGCGGTAGCTCAAATTTAAAATTCACCATGTTTTTTATTATTCCAGAATTTACAAAAACATTTAATCGAGAAGTGTATATTAAAATGTTTATATAAATGGCTCTCGAGCAACACCGGGTATATCGGCTAGTTCTAAAATATAATTCAAAAAAGTGTACGACAACATTTGATGCTTGCGTATGAATATATCAGATTTCAAGTACAATAGGGGTATTCTCTATGTCTAGCATAATTGCATGAGAGCACGGATTGTAGCAATCCTTTACTTAAATATCCAATGGATCGAGAGCGCCCTATTGTACAAGCGTAGCATATGCCTATGTTATGGTGGCGGTCATGGGCACGTCATGGCCATGAATTGTTGTTGTTTCAATGTAATTGGGAAATTTGAGAGAGTGAGCGTGGGAACAAATTTTGACCACCATGGTCACCAAATGATTCGACTGTCTATACCAAATCACGGGATCAAAGCAGTGTTGCGTTGTGATATTATTCAATATATTTTTGTTTTAGTATTAAAATAGTACACTTTTAGTACGAAATGTATGAAAACTTTAGTTATAATATATTTTTAAAATATCTTTAAAATATAGCATAAAACTACAAATGATGGTCATTATTAACTCACGCTTAAATAAACAGCTGTTTTATAATTAAATCTTTAATACAAATACATAAGATACATGACATTAATATCTGGTATTTATAAAATAAATCATGCAGAGTAATTAAAAACAGAACGAACAGTCACGGTACACATATTACACTTCCATCCATTGCAGCTTTCCTTCCTCGTTAAAGAAAGTAATAAATTCGTTGCGAATTTGGTCAAAAGCTGACCGATTTGTTGTTTCACATCTGGTATCAGCAGTCATATTTTCAGTATTTGAAGCAAGTGAGTACTGAGACGTGTTGTCCATTAAGAAGTTATGTAAAACACAACACGCACGTGTTATATCTTCTATGTTGGAAACACTTCTAACATTAATCGGCTTTTGAAATATTCGAAATCGTGCTGACAGAATTCCAATGCGAGTGCCTTTTGCATTTTGCGCTATTACAAATATTTTCAAACATTTATTAATGATGTTCCTGTGTTTATCTTGCCAAAACTTAACGTTTTTAGCATAGGCGATGCCAAGTTTTATCGCCTGCATTCCGTAATCAATATTTTCCATTTGGATTTCTATAATTCTATAAAACGTGTTCAACTATACAATACGCGCGAAAAAGTTGTTTATCAAAAATTTTTTATTAACATCAGCGATGATACTTCTTTGAATAATGTACTAAAGGTAGTAAAAAGTGTACTAGTGTTCTGGGATCATATGACCGTAAGCATAACATACATTGGTCACTGAGCCAGGGACCGTACCGGTTATGGTTTTTATCAAAAAAGTCAGATATTAACAGTTATTATTTAACTTTTATTTTTCCCGACAAAAATACTAGTTATTTAATGCCTTTTTTTCGGGCAAAAATAACTGTTACTCTTGACTTTTATTTTTTTGGTCAAAAATAACAGTTATTTTGTGAATTTTATTTTTTTGGTCAGAAATATCAGGCAATTTGAATTTTTTTAAAGGGCACTTGAACGGCAAAAAAGTTGTATGCAATTTTTATCGTCTCATCAACGCGCACATTTTGAGCTATAAAACTTTTTAGTTTTTAAAGTTTTTTATTCGTCCTTTGAAAAAATACAAATTGCCTGATATTTTTGACCGAAAAAATAAAAGGCACAAAATAACTGTTATTTTTTACCTAAAAAATAAAAGGCAAAAATAACAGTTATTTTTGCCCGAAAAAATAAAAGGCAAAAATAACAGTTAATTTTAATTTTTATATTAACAGGCAAACACTTAAAAGGCATTTAATATTCGCAAAGCTGCTGCCATTACGATAATAATGGTATATTTAAAAAAGTCTTCCGGCCACTTTTTCGTTATGTCTTTTTCATCTGAAAATTGTAAAATAACAGTTATTTTCGGTCCCTGCACTGAGCTCATCAAACGAAAAAAGAGCGTAAAAACGGACGTGACCGGGGATCATATGACCGCCACCATAACACCGCCAATAGTAACATCAACGGCTCCAATAACTCTATAATTAGCTGCACTTCACGCTCATTTCACCTACTGTTTGGCTGCTCTCTCATTACAAACACAGGGTTGCATGTCATAAACTATGCTTCATAGCATCGCCGTGTACATGGGTATCAGTGTAGCACACATAGGAAATATTCTGCGGTTTTTTTACTTGTATTTTGTTGTTGCGGCGGTGCACGTTTTGTATATTTCCTATTCTTGCACCGCGCAACGGTCATATCCTAGACATAGAGAATACCCCTAATATTTTACGAGGTGATGCAGTATAACAAATTTGCAGCATAAAGTCAATTTCGAAAAAATGGCACATACGATAATTGCGCGCAAAGGGCTCGTTATCTTTTCTAATTGATTTTACTGAATTTTGGAAATGATGTAGAATGCGTACTCTCTCTCGAAAATCTAAAATGTCTCCCAACAGTATCGTAAACAGTCACGTAATACTCACATCTGGACATGTGATGTGAGGCTTTGTGGGTTTTTATGCGTATATTTTTATTGCCTCTGTACAACCAAGATAGGTAATTCCAAACGTCCGTCCATATCTTATCATAATCGTTTATTTCAATTTCGGTTAAAGTTCTGCCTCACTTTTATTTCTATTCTAAGGGTATGTATCTTTTGAATAATTGCCAATTGGCACGCCTTTTTTTTGGTCATACTGATCTTTGTAAATTGATTTATTTACCCTCTTAAGAGTAAAGCGTTGCATTTGGCTTTGTATTAGACAGGCCTGAAGTCATGATTGCCTTTCGCTTACCTCGATAGCTATCAAAAATGTCCAAATCTTATCTATAAAAAGTGACAGAAATATTGTGGTAGACAATCTTATCGATCTGGCGAAAAAACCAATAGCCAAAGTACATTATTTATGTTTAGCTGGTTGCTGATTTGGACATTCACGCAAGTTAGACCAAAGCTAGAAGTCAATACTCAAGCTAGACAAAAAAAGAATCACTCGTATTTTTATTATTATCGGAATAGGCGAATGCATATTTAGGTCAAACTTAAAGTGGCATTGATTTGAGTGGAATTCAGAGTTGAATAATCATGTTTGTGATAGTATCTTTCGTCTGTGCTCTTGGTGTCATCCTGTCGCTACTGTTGTTGCGCCATAAACCGGAATTGATATTCGATAAATATCCACAAAAGGGCATTTTTTATCATATTAAATATGGCATTGCGCTGCTGTTTCTAAAACGATTGCGACACAAAATCTACACAAAGCATGAGCAAAAGTTAAATGCCCAAGAGTATTTGGCAGAGTTGGACAAACCGCAAGAGCTATCGGATAATCCAACGAGTTACGATGTGGTCTCGTTTATGGCGGCCAATACGGAGGGCTATAAGTTCATGATCAACCTAGAGCGTCGACGACGTGGTGTGCTGAAATCCTTTCTCTATTTATGGCTGCCGGATCAGGGTCTGCTGTGCTCGCCTAATCTTCCGGACATGCTGTACTTCACAACGGACGGTGAGCAAGAGAATGCGGAATTCAAAGGTAATGGTTGTCACATCTTTCCCGAGGAACGCATGCGTTCTTGGCGCATCCGCTATGATGGTCCATTGCGTATTGTTGAGCGCAATCAGTTGGTTACGGTGAAGCTAGACCTAAAGTTTACATCAACACTGGCACATTTTGACTACAACAGAGATCTGAGCGCATCGGTTATTGCCGATTCAGTAGCGCGTGAAGCATGGAACGATCGATTTTACGGCATGCTGAAGAATGTCGACTTGATACTCGACAAACGCACACACTATGAGCAGAATGGTGTGCTCGAGGGTGAGCTGAGTATTGACCAGCAGATCCGTTGCATGCAGATGCGAGGTTTTCGTGATCACAGCTTTGGCACCGAACGCTGTCTCTCGACCATTCATCGTTATGTTTACTTCTCGCTTTTCCTGAACGATGGCACAAGCATGGTGATCGGCAATCTAAGTCAACCTACATTTTTTCTCTCCTCACTGAAGGTAGGCTACATTTGTACGCCGCAAGGCCACTATCAGCCAATCACCAAATGCAACTTCGAGCTGTACTCTTATGGCGAGAAGGGCACAACGCCCAAACACAATAATTTCATTGTGCACACTGCAACTCAGAAATACTTTGTACAGATAAGAGTTGAGGAGGAGGCGTTGCGTTACAACGGCGGCGACTGGGAGTCCAAGATTTTTAATCAGTTTGTATCGTGTACTGTGAATGGCATAAAAGGTCACGGCTTAACAGAATACTTGTATCGCAATACAAGTGGGCGACCTGAAGACGTAAACGCCAAAGATCCCGAATGGTATCAGCGCACGCGCGAGTTCCAGCGCAGTCTAAGCAAAAGAGAGTCATCAAAGGACTTGGCGGAATCTGATTTTTTCTGAGGAGAAAGCGATTGTGTGCTTATCTTAAGGTTGTAGGTTAAGACTATTTTTTATAATACACTTAGAAATTCCGATAGAAGAATGGATAATTTGTATGTTTTTCCAAAGAATCTTTAACATAGTTATTGAAATAAATGATTCAAAAAATTTAAATACGTGTGATTTCTGAAAGCTTTCATTGCACTCAAATAAGGATCGGGTTGTATTGGCCCGAAAATATGATATGGTATTTCAGCTGGTTTTCACACATATTTATACTAGTATCGCCTGCGATCGAAATTCGACCAAATGTCTGTCACTAAAAATGAACTAAAATGAACCCTAACTTTGCGTATGTTAAGGCACTGTAGCGTGGATTTGAGGAAACATAACATTAAATGTAGATAGCGTAGATGACAGTACTCGTTTGCAATTTTTGTAACGTTGCAGTTTGTGTACTTAAAAGCAAACACAAACATAAACCCTTTACTATCTTTTTTACTCTATACTATTATATAAAAGGCTTCTCACGTATCTGCGACGACGATAAACTTAAAAACTACTAGACCGATTTTAGTAATTCTTTCACTTATATAAAGCTACATGTTTAACTTAAAATCATGCATTCCTTTTTTTTTAAAAACAACTCTTAAAAATTATTAAAATTTAAATTAATAAAGTAGCAAAAAAAACCAAATATAAAAATCATTGCTTCATTAAATTTTAAAGCATAAAGCTTTATCTCTCTTTTCCTCTGCTATAGTGTTTTTCATAGTTTCTATTGCGGTGCCAGGTCATGGTAGAAGAATACAGGTAGATGCACCAGATGAGAGCATACTGCCGGAAATGTCAAACCGAAGCAAAACTTATTTCTTTTCTTTTATTTCCATTCGCCACTCAACTGAATTTAACAGACATGGCAGTATGGAAAGAGAGCACAGTCAGCGCTGCAGCTACCTCTATCCTTATACCATGTGTCAGGTAGCTTTGCACAATTATACTCTCCCATATTGAGTATGTATTAGTTAAGAAAATTATAAATCTTTCAAAAACTTTTTATTCGTGTTAAATAAAACAAAATTACAAGTTTGCTTTTTTAAATGAAACGAAAATAGATTCAGTTATAAGCATAAGTGATGGTATAATTATATGACAAGGTAGTAGCGTAGACTGGCTTTTTTCTCACGAGCAGCGATGGGTCAAAATTAGCTTTTCATGCAATTAATCAAAGAAATGTGAAAAAATAAGCAACGACTTAAACATAGCTAGTCAATTGCGACAAACTAAAAACATTCCAATAAACTTTGCGAACAAATTTAATGAATCAAAAAAAAGTTAAAAATAAGCACATAGCTAGTCAACAACAGCAAACTACAACTCCTTTAGCTGTTTTTGACAACTACCAATCGCCAAAAATCTGTCACGGCTACCTTGTCAAATAATTATACCATGGCATCAATTATAGGTGTATTCACCAAGAATTATATATTCAAGATTTCACCTTGCGCATGTCCGCTCTCTTTGTGAGCACGTGCATGTGACGTCAGAAGTGCAAGAGAAAAGAAAGCCAAACTGACTGAAAAAAACGTAGTAAAAAATTTTTAATAGGGGTATTCGATTAAAAAATCTCCTCATTTTCTTATAAAATCTTGGTTTTTTAAAAGAAATAAGTTTAAATAAAAAAACAACGCTAGTACAGAAAAATTTTGAATATTTTTCATTACTATCTTTGATAAAAATATTATAACTTGTTGGGGTGTTAACTTCCGTGTTGACCCCTTCACAAAAAAGTAGCTATGTTGTTCGATTTATTTTGAGAGCAGTTTGAATGTTTCTTTGTGTGTATTTCGTTTGTTTTCCAATTAGCCAATCAGATTCATTTGCTTAGTTTCGTTTGTTGCTATGTGATATTTTTGTTTGGATGTATTTTCACTTATGACGTAGACCCAAGAACAATATAAAGAAGATCACGCCTTAAGTGCGCAGAAATGGCAATCTACTACGCAGGTGTACGTCATAAGTGAAAATACATTCAAACAAAAAAATCACATAAACAACAAACGAAACTAAGCAAATTAATCTGATTGGCTAATTGGGAAACAAACGAAATACACACAAAGAAACAGTCAAACTGGTCTCAAAATAAATCGAACAACATAGCTATTGTTTTGTGAAGGGGTCAACACGGAAGTTAACATCCCAATAAGATATAATATTTTTATCAAAGATAGTAATGAAAAATATTAAAATATTCTCTGTGCAAGCGTTGTTTTTGATTTAAAATTATTTCTTTTAAAAAACCAAGATTTAAAAAAAAATGAGGAGATTTTTAAATCGATAACCTCTATTAAAAATTTTTTACTACGTTTTTCAGTCAGTTTGGCTTTCTTTTCTCTTGCACTTCTGACGTCACATGCACGTGCTCACAAAGAGAGCGGACATGCGCAAGGCGGAATCTTGAATATATAATTCTTGACGTAGACCTGCGCAGTAAAATGCCATTTCTGCGCACTTAAGGCGTGATCTTTATATTGTTCTTAGGTATTCACTATGTCTAGCATAATTGCATGAGAGCACGGATTGTAACAATCCTGTACAAAAATATCCAATGGATCGAGAGCGCCCAATTGTACAAGTGTAGCATAACAAAATTAACAGCTCAAAAAACTCTATAATTAGTTGCACTTCACTCTCATTTCACCTACTGTTTGGCTGCTCTCTCATTACAAACACAGGGTTGCGTTTCATAAACTATGCTTCTTAGCATCGCCGTTTACATGGGTATCAGTGTACCATACATAGGAAATATTCTATGGTTTTTTTAATTGTATTTTGTTGTTGCGGCGGTGCACGTATTGTATATTTCCTATTTTTACACCGTGCAACGGTCATATCCTAGACATAGAGAATACCCCTTATGTTTTGTAGCCTTGGCAGCTAACTTTTCCCGACTTGAGATTGTGTTGGTCTATCTATCTATACTATCTATCTATCTATACCATCTATCTATCTATACTATCTATCTATCTATACTTTCTATCTATTTGTACTATTAAAAGCGTTGTGACACTGCACGGATGTTGGACAATCACGCGAGAACCACTGAACAACATTTAGACAATTAGGTACCATACGATTTGTTATTTCAACGAAATTGTGATAGGCTATTAATATTTTTCAACTCTTATTTTTCACGTCTACTATGTGCTAAAAATGCTATATTTCAGATGGTTTTGGTCGTACAAGACTAAAATTTAGTAATTTAATTTGTATGGTTACTTTCGACAGCTGTACTAAATATAAATTGCCACGCCCTTTTAACCGCTCAAAAATCATTGAAAATGCTATATTTCAAGCGGATTTGGACGTATAATACTACGTTTAAATTGGGCCAAATGACTCATTTGGAATTAGTCATTCAAAAGTGCTTACATTGGTTTTTTTTGCGAAAGTATCTCGTTTCTTTTGACAGCGGCTGCTTTGTTTTGTTTTTACTGGTTGATATTGATGATGATACACGTGTATAAAATGATTTGTTGTTTGACGATTTCCTTTGTTTTTAGTATATTCGGTGTTTTTTTTATACACTCCCCATTGAATGGCTTCTAAATAGTTTGTAATAAGTTTTAAGAACATATCCAATCTCATTCATTTGTTTCCAATGAGTTGAATATCCACTGAGAATTTGAATGGGAAATGAGATGAATTCGTTTCTCATTTAGCTGAATGGGCTGAAATGAGTCATTTAACCCAATGTTAAAGTAGTATAAGACTAAAATTTGGTAATGTAGTTTGTAATATTTGAAAATTTTAATTTACAGAAATTATTTTTTAAGCTGTAGAACATTAAGGCTATTCACAGTTTAAGCGTACTTTCAACAAACCGTATTTATAGCATTTGTTTTTGTTCAAACTGTGAGCACCTCGCCATGTGACTGTGGTATTAAAAAATAATGCAACCCTGTGATGTATATGATTATGCGGCTTCAGACAAAGCATAAAAATACGAGGTACAAAAAACACGTCCAAGGGCTACTTTTATTTACGCGTGCCTCGGTTTTCTGTGAGAATGCTGACAAGGTGGAAGCATTTCGGCAGCATTACGAGCATGTTTTCTCTGAAAATGTTCCATGCAGACCAGATTTGCTGGAAATTAGAAACTCTGTTGCAAATAGTATTTCGGGCTTACCTTCGTCAGTCTTCTATTTTAGTGATGATTTCAATGCTCTATGCAATGAAGATGGGTTCCATTTTGTTAATTCCGGTTTAGTAAAGTCAATTATCAAGAATATCAACAGTAAAAAGTCTTCAGGTTTAGACAAAATTTCAAATTTTTTATTAAAAAGACTCCCGCCACTCGCTGTTGATTTTCTAACCATAATTTTCAATAATTGTTTAAATAATGGTTATTTTCCGAGTAACTGGAAAATAGCAAACATCATTCCAATTAAAAAGAAATCGGATAGCATGGATGTAAATGATTTTCGCCCAATATCTATGTTGTCAAATCTGGGCAAAATTTTCGAACGCATTTTAAAATCGAAAATGGAGCTTGATTTAGGTGATGATTACATTTCGTCCTTTCAGTTCGGTTTTAAGAAAGGACATTCGACCGTTCACGCGCTTTTAAAATTTCATGACGATGTTGTTCAAAACTTGCGAAAAAAAACTTGCACTGTGGCAATTTCTTTAGACATAGAGAAGGCATTCGATAATGCTTTTCAGGTGGGCATTCTGTATAAGCTCATAAATCTAGGCTTTGATCCCTTTCTTTTAAAATTATTTTATAGTTTTTTTCATGATAGGTACTTTTGTATTCAGATTGCTAACGAGAGGTCTGTTTGTGGCGCGGTCAGGAGTGGGGTCCCTCAGGGCTCTGTTTTGGCGCCGCACTTCTTCAACATCTTTCTCCATGATTTTCCGCACGAGTTGCCTGGCTCGAGGGGTATCTTGTATGCTGACGATTGCCTGGTTTTTGCGCATCATGAGTCCCCCGCTTTGGCTTTATTACAAGCGAAAAGACACCTTAATGTTATTAATGATTTTTATATCAACTGGGGCATACGAATCAACGTTTCCAAATCTGAGGCAATCTGCATTAGGAATGCGTCGGGAAAGTGTGGCAGAGCGGTGGTCCCTGAAAGCAAAAGGCTGAAACTTAGGTTCAACGGTTCTGAAATTGTTTTTAAAAACAGCATCAAATATCTTGGTGTTTTCTTTAATAAAATGCTAAGATTCAATAAGCATGTAAGATTAAATATTAGCAAGGCTAAAAAACTAATTGGAATGTTTTCTAAATTGTTGAACAATAAATATCTAAGTCAAGAATCGAAGCTTTTGATATATAAAGTCAGTATCCGCTCTGCCTTGCTTTATGCATTCCCTATATGGTTTTCTATGTCACCCTCTGTGGCTAAAGAACTAGAGATCTTGGAGCGTAGTGTCTTGAGGCGTTGCGTGGATAGAAGTTTTGAAACCTTTGTCAAACGCTATTCTAATTTGTTTATTTATAAAAAGGCAGAGGTCAATCCTATTTGTCGTTATGCCTTATCTTTGCAAAAAAAATTTGTTAGCAGAGTCTCTGCTCATGAAAATGATCTTATAAGGGATATTTTTGAATACCAGCGGTTCTTTGGCTGGTCATCCGTTCAATACCTCTCTCCTATAGGTATTATCAACGAAGTTATAGAGACTGACTTGGACTTTGAAACCCCTCTACTACCTGATTTTTATGTCAAAGCTTTGCCTGGTATACATAGAGGCTAATTTTAATAATTTTAATGTATTAATAATTTTAATGTTTTACTTCTGTTCAATTTGTGTTGTTCCCATCTGGAACATTGACTAATTCATTTAATGTACCGACTCTTCACCATTTCGATGGTGTTTGTTTTAGTGTAAGTTTAGTTTAAGTGTTGTGTTGTTTACTTGTTTGTCTTTTTGTTTTTAGAGACAAAACGTCTCTTTGCTATTGACTGTGCCGGGAGCAAGCACTATATCTCAATTTACCTGTTTCATTTATATGTATTCATCTTTGTCATACATAAGCAAGTAGCTTTTTTCTAGTTATATCATTAGAGCAACACAACAATAGCTTTAAGTTTTTTCCTCTGTATCGAGTTTTCTTAATGTAAGAATGAAATGTAAATAAGTTCTATATAATGAAAAAGTCTCAATAAATTTACTTTACTTTACTTTACGCGTGCCTGCGTATTTTCGTTTGTATGCAAAACAATAACAAAGCAAAATACGCTTTCGTAAATTGGCGTACAAATAGCAAATCGTACAAATAGCAGACCAGCGTATTCAAACTGTGAATAGCCTTATTGTAAAAATATAATAACATTTTGAAAAAATAAAATTTTATACAAAAAGTAATATCGGGTGGTAGCCCATGATTTTGAATGATAAAAACTGTTTATTGAATTTTTTGTGAAATTTTTAGAGATAAATAATATGTACTATGAAAGAGTGGGGAAAATAGGAATTGAAAAAAAAAATTCAAAAAAAATAACTTTTGGCCTATTTTGTGCTGTGATTTTGTTTTCGAATCGCATTACAGAGTAAGTCCTCTGATTATTTTAGAGGTTTTTTAAAACCATATAAAACATTGAATTGGTGAGATAACTATACATCTTTTCTTATTTCTCCAAAGTCAATTAATAGATCTTTCAGGCGAAAATTTGATGAAAATCGATTGAAAAAAGGCTGAGATATTTGCTTGCAAAATCAAAACTATAAATTTTAATTTTTTTTTTCTCATTCTGAGGCGATGACCTTTCTTCAAGGATATACGTTGTACTGAGAATATCTACATTCTTTGAGATATCTCAATAATTTTGATGTCATTATAACGGGAATTTTTTTTAAATATACTATCCATGAAAATTATTACCAAAAAAACTTTCGTATACCGTTATATTTCTGAACCAATGACGTTTCATACAAAAATACGTTGTACTGAAAACATCTACAGTTTTCGAGATATCACAATAATTTTTATCACAAAATAACGGAAATTTTTCATAATTTGTTTCAATGTGTAAGAAATTTCACTATCACAATATATATTCACACTTGTAACAAAAAAAAAAATACTTATTGTAGGGTATCCGTAAGAGATGGCGAAAAATGTCTGAAGTTTTTTTCCACATCTTGTCAATGTCTTGACATTGAATTCCCTTTCACATCATGTTTTTCTATCTCTTGCAGTTAAGCTTTTATTTAATAAATCGTAGCTTGAGATAATAAATGTTTGTGAAAATTTTTACTTTTGAGATTATTGAAAAAAGGAGCTTTAATTCTATATGCTATAAATCTAGCAGAGCAATATTCAGCAATAATTTCAGGCCTATTTGCAGACACATTTCACAATAGATAACGAAATTTTTGTGGTCTTACCGCTATTTTTTTGAATTTATAGCCCCTTTTTCTCAATAATCTGAAAAGTGAAAATTTTCACATACATTTATTTTCTCAGGCGACGAAATGCTCTTTATACGCTCATATTTCAGGTCGATGGTCACTAATCCAAATTGCAATCATACTGTTCAACCAAACTTTTCATCTGATAGCTCGTTCATTATTCTACCTCTTCCTAGCTCTGAGATTCCTTACTAAAATTAATATAAAATTTCAATGTTAATATTTCGGGTCAGAGGTCATTAATTTAAAATCTTACATAATTCGGCACATCTGCATTACCTTTCGAATGATATACGTTTCATTTCTCTTGTTCTCAAAATAAATATCAAATAAGTGTGCGTCAACATTTATTGTTTGCGTATTAATATATAAGATAAAAAACTTCAATACTTTTTAATTATAAGAAAAACTATTTTTAATTTCTTACTTTAAAACAAAAAAAAAATATTTTTTAAAGTTTGCCCTGCCCTTTTCACGCCCATGGTTTTCTGATAAATCATTGATTAACACAAATAACTATTTATAGGTGTGTAATCCAAAGGTTTTCTTCAAAAGCATTTTTTTTTCTTACAATTGTTTTGTTTTTGTTAACTTAAGAAACGAGTTAAATAATATTGTTATCAATTGATTAACTAAGGTTTCTTTAAAATTGTTTTCGTTTTCTCATTGTTTTGTTGTTAAACTTTGAGCAAATCCAACTTTACAACTAGAATCAATGATTTTATTACTGATAAGATTAAATAAAATATACTTACAAACTACATACAGCAATATAAGTAATAGATATATATAATATTTATATGCATGAATTAATAAAAGCGGCTTTATTTGCAGATTTAAAAGTTAGAAATAATGTTTCGATGAATAATAATATCTTTACTCAACTGTATTTGCATTTATAATTTATACAACATAAAAAATAAAAATTCTGTTTTCCTTAAATTTGTAATTGTTGCACACCATATAAATCCAAAGTGAAGTGCTATTTTGTTTTCATTGTGTGCCAATTAAGTAGTAAAAAAAATCCTAGCATACAGCTGGTAAGCAATAGAAATATGCACATTATTTTGAGATAACTAGTAATTTGATATTGACAATTTTTTAAATGGCCAATTAAAATAAGTTGAATAATTAATTTTTTCATACATTCAAAAGAATACTATAAATATGTTTTGTAATGTTCATTAGAGAATATATATCATTAAGATATATCTTCAGTATAAGTAAAATTAACGCAAAATAAACAGAAGCGCTACTTTTTTCGAAACTTGCTTTTAAATAACAAACTATGTTTCTAAAACAAACCTATCAACTAGGCAAATTTGATATCTTCAAGTTAAATAATTTCAAAATTATATTCAGCACAAAAATCAAGATTCAAGTAATTCTCTTTAAGCAAACAATTAAAATTTCACACCGCTACTTGCTCGGAACAAAATAATATATATATATATATTAGGGCGGGTCAAATTCTGGCTCAGCGAAATTCGTAAAATACATGTAATTTCAAGACTTTTTCTCCACTACAGCATATACAAATTCTGAAAAAAAGCTGTGCGGACTTTCGTAAATAGATTCATACACATACATTCATACATTCATATTTTATAATTGAGAACAAAATCTATTTACGAAAGTCCGCACAGCTTTTTTTCAGAATTTGTATATGCTGTAGTGGAGAAAAAGTCTTGAAATTACATGTATTTTACGAATTTCGCTGAGCCAGACCTCCAAAAAATTCGTCCATACAAATTGACCCGCCCTAATATATATATATGAAGTTGGTATAAAATTTAAATGAAACAAAAATATAAGCAGTAAGTTGAAAATAAATTAAATATTTTAACGAGTTAAATTAACTTCATTAACATTTATAATAAAACAAAAATTATAGGCTATTCTTTACAGAACAAACTTTTCATGGGCCATTTTTTTTCTGTATTTTTTTTATCAATTTTAGTTTTGCCTTAAAGTTATTGTTAAAAGTGCCTTTAGTAGTGCTCAAGCTTTGATAAGTTGAAAATTTCATGTATATTTAAAGCAAGTGCACATTATTGTTGTTACTTCAAGTATAAAAAGTGTTTGCTAGACTTTATTGTTATGTTACTACAATTTCTTGTTCCTGTTCGACCACCAGCTCTGTGTCATAATCTTCAAAAGTATTATAATTAGTAGCATTTGTTCGTGGATACTGATGTGACCGTTGATCATTCAAAGTAATCTCATTCGATGTAACACTGCCAACAAATTGCACAACAACCTTGTCTTGACTTGATGCAGCTTTACTATTTCCGACATCCAAATCGATTTCCGACTTGTGCACGAGACGCATATGAACTGCAAGCGATAAACATTTAAGAAGTTCACCAAAAATTAAGATAGATTGCAAACTTACTCTTTAAACGATGACGCGTAAATGTTTCATTGCAATACTCGCAAGGCAAAAGACGATGTGTTTGGCGTATGTGATCGTTTAAGACCTTCTCATTTTTGCATATAAAACCACAGTCAGGCTCAGCGCAGGGTATATTACGCTCTAGAAAATGTCAAATAATAGATAATCAGTCTTTATTTAATAGAATAATGTACAAACCTTCATGACTCAGCATATGATCGCGCATGTCCTTTTTATATGCGAATTTTTTTCCACATTTTTCACAAGAAAATGATTTCATTAGTAAATGTGCGATTTCGTGATGTTGTCTTAGCTCGCCTGGCGTTCGGAAAAGGACAAAACATATCTCACATTTGTGCGGACGTCTAGAGATGTCGTGTGTTAGTACATGTTTTTCAAGCTCAGCGTGCAATCTGAATCGCTTTACACAGTGAGAGCATTGAAAAAATCCTAAACGATTTGTTCTAGATTTCGTTGATGCTGCATCGATGCATTGCCCATTTTCATCTCGTGGTTTTTGCTGATGATTGCGCAGCTTAAGAATCGATGTGAATTCCATTTCGCAGTTTTTGCATTTCGTAGGCATTTCATCGGTTGAATCATCGAGCTTTTCTGGATGAAGCAGCTGCATGTGACGATTCAAAAAGGCATAGGTGACGAAGCCTGTGTGAACGAAAAAAACATTAAAACAAAATAATCCTCCCTCACTTCTCAATGCGTACGAAGTTTAGATATAAAATAGCTTTGCTTACCTTTTTTGCAATGCTGACAATGCACAGGCATCTCACCGTTATGCATTTTGTATTTATGTTTCTTCAACTCATATGAATCAGCAAACGCTATAAATATATACTTTAGACTTTTCCCAATACATTTTCCAATGTTTCTTTAAACTCACCCTCCTTGCATTCATTACACCATAACACCGTATTTCTCTTGTGTAGCGCTAAATGATTTTCCCAGAGCGTACGTTGTGTAAACACACGATTGCAATCTTTGCATATAAGTTGTTTTTTCTGTGAGGAATGTTCACGCTGTACGTGCGACCTGAAGACAAAGTGTGTCACTTGATGGAACTTTAAGCCACATTCTTTACACTGCCAATCACCTATATATTGGCATGTTTCGATGTGTTCTTCACGTGTCGTAGCGTACAACTTCTTTCCGCAGTACTGACACACACGTTCTTTTTGCGCCTGATAATATTTGCGCTGATGTTTGTGCTTAACATGAAGTATGCGCGATTTTGAATTGTTAAATTTCTGTGGGCATTCGGGACAAGTGTAAGGATAAGTGGGATCGTGGGCATCGAAAAAATGTTGTGATAAAGCCTCATCGCTGGTAAAAACTATGAGCTGCTTCTGTGTGGAGAAGCAATATTGACACACAAGTGTATTTTGTGCGTCTTCGGATTCAAGTGATTCGTATTCTTCAATGGATGAGTTTGCATCTGTAGGAGCAACAGTTAGCAAAAATATTATATTATATCAATTTTGTTAGACACCTCTGGAAATAACCACTTACCGTTGTAGTATTCTATATCATCAGTTTCCTCTTCAGATTTAGTTTTGATTTTCTTTGGAATGTAGTTTTCCTGCAGAACTTCCTCTAAATCTTGCTCAACTACTGTTTGCATTTCCTGTGATAACGTATTACTTGTCGTTACTTGCTTTGCGGCATCTTTGGGAGCAGTATTCTCTGGTAAAATCAGTTGTGGTGCAACAGCAGCTGGCGTCTCCACAGCAATTGTTTCAGCTAGCTGCATCATCTCAATGGATTCTTTTGCGTTTTCATATTGAACAGGCTTCTCGTCTACAAAACCCCCCACAAGCATACTTTCCAAACTCATAATTTCTTCGTCTTCCGCCTTAGCACTTGATGGCAGTAGGCCATTTAGTGTTGTATCTTGCGCTGTTACAATCTCTTCAGCACAATCACCTTCAACAAAAGCTTGCAGCAGTTTTTGTTGTGCTTCTATGCATTCTTCTCGAAAAGCATAAATGCTGCAAAACTTTGTGAAGCAATTGCCACAAATTCGCTGTGGCAGCCCATCATTGCAGGTTATCTTTAATTTTGAGGAATTTAATAAATTTACTACGCATCAATACTTTTACTAAGACTTACATTCAACTGCCACGCCCTGAGCTCCGACTCAATAAAAACCATTTCATTTTGCAATGGCTCTGTGGATTCAAAAAGGTTCAGAAAGACCACTTCGCTGGTAGTTACATAAAGGTTGGCACAAATGCGACAAGCTTCCAGGCTAGGTACGTTGTCCATGTTTAGCGAATTTCCTGCATTTGCAGCACTTAAAATTTATTTTTAAAACCAATTGTTTTTGCACAAATGTTAAACAATGAAGATTTTACTATTTATAGTTTATTTTATTAGAAAAAAATCAGCTGATATTTGACAACACTCAGCTGGTTGTGTTCAATGCGTATTTAAGAAGCTGCTACCTGCAAACAACACTTTCAGACGATGCGATGAATATCAAGCACTTCAAGCCAAGGTATTCACTTAGGGCCAGTTTTTCAGTGCTAGTTTAACTCTGTTTGAAGTTTAAACCATGAATCTAGTTTTTCAGTGAACTTTAATCGAAGTTTAAACTACCGATGTTGGTGAGTTAAGCTCTAGTTAACTTTCTGTTTGATATATGATTGATGTGACATATGAACGATGATATACTTCTGAACGATAAACCAAACTGCGAATTAAATATTTTTTCGATCTCCTTCCAGGCCTTGTTTTTTTCTTCACTGCTGGTTCTATCCGTCTGCTTGCATTCAATTATATGTTTAAAATCTGCAGCCAGCGCCAGCAAGTATTCTACTTCTTCTGTATTAAAGTTACTTCTTTTATTATTTTGTACGCTTATTTTTCATAGAAATACTTTTTCTTATTTAAGCTTTTTTCTATTTTGCTTCCTATTTGATGGCAAATTTCATTTTCAGCTGTTCTCAGTAACTATTTGACGTTTGCAAGTGTTGCCATATTATTTATACCTAATCTGCATGTTATTAAACCAGCACTGAAAAACTGATTGCTTAGTTAAGCTCAGATCAATTTTAATCTACGATTAACTAATCTCAAGTTTAACAAAGTCTAAACCAGCACTTAAAAACTGGCCCTTAATTTTTTAATTTGTTTAACTGTTAGGCCTTTTCCACACTTGGCCAACGCAACTCCAACTCAAGTTGCAAGCCTGTGTATTTATACCGGAACCATCAGATTCAGCAACTTGCACGCAATAAGTTCTCGACACGTTCTCAACCTGTTCAACGCAACGCGGCTTTCCGCAATTTTCATCGGCGACTTGTTGCATCAGTTTGTTTGTTTTGTGAATTGTTTGTAGTGCAGTACGCTATATATTAATCAAGGTTTGCTAACACATGCACACGCATTAAATAATTATATAATCTTACATTTGCCTCCTTTTATGGTCCATTCTTAATGAAACTCGTAAATAAACATCAATTTTTCTGACCAAAAGGGTTTACTTTCTAAAAATTTGTAATGGTAAAAGACAGAAAATGTATCTGTTATTCTGTTGTCTTTCATAACAGATTTCTTTGCAGATTTTGTCATGCAGAATACCAAATAAAAGATTTTGTAAAAGATTTTTTGACAGTTCGAAAATCTTGAATCTTGGTTTTTGTGCTGAATATAACTTTGAAATTATTTAACTTGAAGATATCAAATTTGCCTAGTTTATAGCTCTGTTTTAGAAACATAGTTTGTTATTTAAAAGCAAGTTTCGAAAAAAGTAGCAGAATACCAAATAAAAGATTTTGTAAAAGATTTTTTGACAGTTCGAAAAATCTGCTGATTTATGACAGATTTCATAAAAGATTGGCCGCATTCAGCGTAGACAACTGTTGTGAACTGTAATGGTAGCGCTACCTAAGTTCACGATGTTTTTTTCTGAATGTTTTGCTACTCTACACGTCAGAAGTTAGTTTCAATTTAATTATATTTAATTTTTATGTAAATTTAATTCAATTACATAGGTTTCTCTCTTAAATTTGCTGCGTTCTTTCTGTGTTTTTTAATTTAACAGCGTCAGTAGCAGCATCTGTTAGTTAACCAAACAGTTGTGTTCATGTAGCATAGAATTTGTTCGCTCGATTAAATGACATCCGCTGAAAACCTGATCAGTTTTAGTTAGCGCTCCCAAAATTCGACCATTCAGCGAATTTTCACACCAGAGTTGCCAAATGTTGTCTGCACTGAATGCGGCCGTTGTCGTGCAGAATACTAATTTTGGTCTCGTAACAGATTTTATGACAGCTCAAAAATTTGTATAGGAAATCATAACAGAATTTTTTATAACAGATTGTACAGAGTAGGCCCAAATAATCCTAAAACAAATAGGATTATTTTTGGTTCCCATATAAAATTGTGATATGGACTTTAAAATATTTTAAAGATAGGTGCCGCACCTGAATATTTTTATGAGCTGTCATTTAATTTTTTTAATTAATTGTTTGCATGATAAAATTACTATTAGGTAGCCATGACAGCTATTTTCTCACGAGCTGCGACCGTCGAATGTTAAACAAAATAAAAAGCGTGTGTTGCACACATTGTCCGCATTCAGCGGAGTCAACAATTGCACTTAAATTCTTTATATAATTGCATAATAATTATAATTAAATAAAATAATTTACAACTTTTCTGACGTTTAGAGTAGAACCCAGTCAGAGAAAAACATTGTTCACTAAGGTATCGCTACCATAACAGTCCACAACAGTTGTGAACGAAACACGTTCTCATGACACCTAATAGTTATTGTATCATGATAGTTTGTTTGAACTGAATTTTGGCTGCAACTGTAGCGCCCTCTACGAGTCGTTTTTGCCGTTCCTTTGAGAAAATTTGTTATCGCTATTATATTAAGTCGAAAGGAACGCAGCTATTGGTCTACCAAATTTGTACCATTCAGCGAATTTTTTCACAACAGTTGCCAACTGTTGTCTGCGCTGAATGCGGCCATTGATAACAGCAAACTTTGACAACTTTCTAAAGGGAGCGGGTCAGTTTTCTGCTTGTCAAAAGTCTGTATTGTCAAAATGCTGCAATTTTTTAAGTGAAAACTTCTTTGGGCGCGTTGAACGATTTTGGTAGAGGGTAAATCTTTGGTTTGCGTCATAGCAGCGAGCAGATTCAGTCGTCAAGACAGCGAGTAGCTCTCGTCAACAATACAGACAGCGAGTAGCATTTTAAATGACGCTCTTGTATATTGACCAGGCATGCCAAATGGTGGAGAATTCCCCGATTTGTGGGTAATTTCATGTCGATCGGGGTTAAATATGCGGGGAATTTAATAATTCATCTAATTTTAAATGGGAACTAAACATTTTATCTAATATTTGCGGGGAATTTGATTTTATATTAACATTATATAACATTAAATTTTATTAATGTTCTTCCTACATTAGAAAAATTTAATTAACATTAGCAAAAAAAGCCCTTGTTGCCAAACTAATTTTTTAATAATACATTTTTGTTTAATTTTTAATGCATTTTCTTTTATAACCTTGGAAGGTATTGCGCAATTAAAAAATTTTGGACATTTCAATTTGCATTTTAATACCATCATAAATGTGCGAAGTTGACTTAAGAGAGGTTTTAGGCCAAAGCGACGGAAAATAAACAGCACTTGGCTTGCTATTTTTTCTGTTTGCCTGCTAGAGTAGAGCTATTAAAAGAGGCTTCACGACAGACAGTCAAAATACGAAAATACAAAATACGAATATGAAAAATTGCAAATTTATTTATTTATTTTGTTTGACTGGTAGTGAGTCTCTTTTAATGCCTCCCTCCACTTGAGATCTTGCTAGCAGGCAAAAAGAAAAAAAAAACAAGCAAAGTGCTGTTTATTTTCCGCCGCCAATTCTGTTCATCCCCTCTAACGCTGCGCAGACGCTGGGATCTTGTAATTAGGGGTGTTCACACTTCAAACCGTTCCTCAAATCGTTTGTCAAATACAATAGAACAACGTGAAATTTCCATGGAATTCCCACGTTGTTCTATTGGATTTGACAAACGATTTGATGAGTGTGAACAGGACAATTGTTGACAGTTAGCTTTGATTTTTTGTAGATGTTTATTTGTAGCTACAGTCAGCATATGGCATCGAATTATTTTAGAAAATAGTTTATGAATTAAAGTTTATATAAATATTGTTAAACTATTTGTTTTTAGTAAGTGTTACCGTATCGGAAATACATACATATATAATTAATATATATGAACATTGAGCTCATTGAAGAAATTTAAAGCTTATTTATGTGTATTTATATAATAAAACTTACACAATAAACCTGCAAAATAAATTAATAATTTCAGTAGTAATTTGATAACTACAGTCTGCTTACCTCAGCATTCAAATTTTTTAAACTTCAATTCATTATATATATTATTTATATTCTATAGCGATTTTTTAATTTTATAATGTTAATTTTTTAATACACTGAATAATATAGATATATTGTGCATGTATATAGTGTTAGGGCCAGTTTTTCAGTACGAGTTTAAACTTAAGTTAAATTAAACCTAACTTAACTCACCAAAATTGGACGTTTAAACTCGGTTTAACTAGATATTTTCGCATTCGTTGAAGTTAAATTGACTTAAATTATAATATAATGTGTTTCTTTTTTGCTTGAACCGAGTTTAAACGTCCAATTTTGGTGAGTTAACCTCAGTTTAATTTGACTAGAGTTTAAGCCCGCACTCAAAAATTGGCCCTTAGTGTTATTACCTAAATAGATATAAATAAGCTTTAAATTTCTAAATTAATTCAATAATGAAATAATTTCAATAAATTAATTTAAATATATGTATTTTCGATATGGTAACACTTTTACTTAAAAGAAATAGTTTCAGTAATTTATAAAACATTTCATAAATTGCTATAAGCTCTTAACAAAAATAATTGTAGTTTCATATGCCGACTGTAGCTACACGTTTAGAATTCACGTCTACAAAAAATTTACATGTAACTGCGCCAACAACAATTACCAAGGAAATCAAAATAATCCTCATTTTGATTGCTCTGTTTTCTGTTTGCCTGGTAGAAAGGTGTTAAATGAAGGCATTAAAAGAGCGTAGCTGAAATAAATTTTCAATTTATCATATATGTATTTTGATGACTGGTCGTAAAGTCTCTTTTAATGCCTCCATTCAAAATTTTTCTACTAGGCAAACAGAAAACATAGCAAGCAACAAAGTGCGGTTTATTTTCTGCTGCCGATTCGGTTTATCCCCTCTAACGTCATTCTCTCTCTCTCTCTCTCTCTCTGCGTTGTTGTTGTAGTTAGTTCTTGAACACCGAAGTTAGCACATCGCGATGACGGAAAATTTGTAGTAACACTTGTTAATAAAATCGTATTGGAAGAAAAAATTATTTCATAAATTATTTGCCAGTTAGGCGCACTTGCCTGTGCACTTAGGTTCTCGTCAACACGCCACTATCACTGACAGTTCGACCGAGCTCGCTCTCTCAAGCATGGTGAAAAAAAACAAGGTGACAGAGAATTTTAATTTTTGTTGTAAAAATTCAACACTTGAGTTGTCAAACCATACAAAATCAACTTTTCTGTCTCTTTCACTCAATCACAAGTTTGACAGCTTTAGCGAACGATTTCGACGTCATGGATTTCTTACACCATAGCTCTCAAGTGTCAGAACCTTATAAATGAACCTTGGTGACGTGTAAATATTTATCTAAAGCTGTCAAACTTGTGAATGAGTGAAAGAGACAGAAAAGTTGATTTTGTATGGTTTGACAAAATCAGTGTAAGATTCTTACAGCACAAATTAAAATTCGCTAACACCTTGATTTCTTACACAATGACCGTAGCGCCTCAAACTTCAGGACTTGAGCAAGGCAATAATTACAAAATCGTGATTTTCTTGGTTTAGCAAACCATATTTTTATTTTAAACATTTTTTTTAATGAAGTAATTTTAATTTATGCACTTGTATAACTCATTTTCATAAATTAAATAATTACAAATTTTATTAAGTTTTAGTGAGAAAAAAAAAATAAAAACTGCAAGAATTTGTTTGATTATTTCCACTCCTCTACTTAACCCACAACAATTTATCAACATTTTTCAAATCAATTCAAATTCACTACAAAATGGACAAATCAAAAAGTAAACTACAGTTATAAAAATTGTATGCATGTATATGAAACTATAATAATATATATTTAGTTGCGATTAAAATAACTAAAACTAATATTTATATCTAAAGTAGAATACAATCAATATACGAATTTGTTTCTTGTCAAATATTTTATATTTTTTATCTTTGCATTTGCATGCAGTGCATTTTTAAATTTTTTTTTATATTTTCTGGCTGCATTTTGCTGCGCTTGCTCCCTCTAAAACAGCTGAAATGTTATTTTGTTTATGTTTTCCTTAAATTTGCCCACACAATTTTCATTTTAGATTAGTTCAGTTTATAAATGCTTAGTTTTTGCCATAAACATTCTCATCAGAGTAGGCAATATACAGGAAATAGTCTTCCTCATGATGTTCCTTTTGGAATAGAGCCAATATTATTAGTTCAAAATATTGCATATTAAATGGATGTAAAACCAAAATTACCTGATAAAGTGAACCCATTGTAGCAGAAGTTGGTGGAATTACATTGTTAACGAAGAAAAAGAGTGCATCTTCGGGACGCAAGTGGATGCGTTTGCGAATTAAGAAATAAAATTGGCCAACAGTTAAATCTGATGGTACGAGATATTTCTTTTTGTCCAAATCACCGATGCGTGCCTTTGGTGCCTTCTCTACAATAACCTGTGAAGAGAGAAAATTGTATTGATTGCTTGTACTTTAAATAACATTTGTAGCATTCTTTACGTTTAATTAGATCAATGCTTAAACTGATTTATTGAAACTTTTTAAACGCTTTAAGAAATTATTATTTGAAAGACTCTAGAGAATAACGCCTCAACTGAATTTAAGCTTAACAATTTTTGTGTTTAACAATAGAAATATAATCATTTGTATTTTTGACCGCAGAATAGAGCTCTGATAGCGTAATGGTGACAAGGATTTGATGCATAAAAAATCCGCTTAAATGCTACATCGAATAAGCAAACACTTATTTCATCGGAAAGCGTAAAATGACAGAAGACAAAAATAAATAAAAGAACCAAATATAAAAATGTTCAAAAACCTGCATATATATACATATTTATTTAGATGCATACAAATGTGTTTATTTAATTGCTTGAAGTTAAACATTACAGTATGTGATGTGTTCTCAAATACATTTACATTTTATACGTAAGCTGTAGGTATTAAATATAACTAACAAAATAATTGCAAACAAAGGAAAACAATAATCTGTGTTACTCAAGTTTATCACAAGTACTTAAACATTTTTTAATCACCATAAATTAAGGTGGAACACAACGAAATTGTGTAAAAATCTTCAAGTTAATTTTTAATGCAGATAAGTCGAAAATATGGAGATGATAAATTATGCGATGGGTCAAAAATATGAAGGTGATGAAATTAAGCAAATCAATTGCGTAAGTTTAAACGAAAAAACAAAAATTTGTCATTTCAGCTCTTGAAAGGACTTAGATCGCTCTTCTACTGATCAATTGTAAACGCAAATAAGCACTTTTTAATTACCATTGTATAAGCAAAAACATAAATATTATAAAAAAATGAATTATTGATGTGATTTTATGACATCCACCACATAAATTGCGTAAGATATTTTCAGTAGAAAGGTTTCCCAAACTCTATTTTGTTTATTGCCCAACTGCAAAAAAATTTACCATAAAAATATTCGAAAATGATCTTCAAAGTGCTATTTTTCTTTGTCAAAGGCAATAGTTCTTCGTTGTATTACAAAATAAATCTTAATTGTTTTATCAGGACTTCTAGCTTCCTATCTTTATAACATAAATTTGTTTGTCCAAACCATGCAAATACAAAAATCTAATTTAAAATAAATAAGAGGCATTGAATTATGTCCTCGGGGCAAGTCTATGTTTACTTGCGGATATATGTTTAAAGATAAGGTTGTTAGTTAAAGAAAAAAAAATGTTCGGTTATAAAAATCTCTTTAATCTCTACTCTATTCTAACATAAGTTTAATTTTTTATTCAAAAAGAATTTCATAAAAATTTCTTTGTTGTTTTTGCATTTTAAATTGTTCTTTAGAGTTTATCACACTTCGCCAAAAGCTTCCAAAAAACAAGGTTATAAAACCAAAACTAATCTACCCAAAGCATTTAATTTTAATCAGTTTAAGCAATGCTTTTAAACAAAGATTTCTGTATAAAGATCTTTGTTTTTGCAAATACAATTTATTAATGCATACACATAGCCCATTAAGTCTGCGTTCACCTGATTAATTTGTTTAAGTGAATAAAACCACAATGTAAATATATAATTCATCTAAATTTTTTATTCATGTATTTCTTCTTAACATTCTTTAGTTTAAAAAGTAAAAACAAAAATATAGATTTTTTGGGATTTAACGGGAACAATAGGCAAATATGACAACCAAAAAGTCTGCGTTCAGTTTAAAAATGTGTTATTAATGCACTAGAAACAGTAAGGACAAATAAATTTTTAGAACTTTGTTGTGTAGCCACGTTGTCTTAATCCGAATTTGATTCCAGATTTGGCCATCTCGTCTGGTTATTGAGATATTAACTAAAAAGTGCAAAAAATGCTGTTTTTGGCTATACGTAAGGGCATATTTAAGCGGGGGTTCGAACTTTTCGAAATAACTCGATGAAAAATCTAAAAGAAACATTTATTGCCTTCAAAACCCATTTTGATTCGTCTCAAAATCTTTTTTAACTTTGAGATGTCGCTTGTAAAAATGACGGTTTCAATGAGCACTTGCATTGTATGGCTGATGAAAAGAAAGGAAAGTCAGAAAAGTATAAATTCTTACAAGCGATATCTCAAAGTTAAAAAAAGATTTTGAGACGAATCAAAATAGGTTTTGAAGGCAATAAATGCTACTTTTAGATTATTCATCGAGGCATTTCGAAAAGTTTGATCCCTCGCTTAAATATGCCCTAACGCATAACCAAAAACACCCTTTTTGCACTTTTTAGTTAACAATGTCTCAATAACCAGACGAGATGCCAAATCTGAAATCAAATTAGGATTAAGACAACGTGGCTACACAACAAAGTTCCAAATTTTATTTGTCCTTACTGTTTCTAGTGCATTAATAACACGTTTTTAAACTGAACGCAGACTTTTTGGTTGCTATATTTACCTATTGTTCCCGTTATCTCATAAATGAAGAGAAAAAACTATATTTTTGTTTTTGATTTTTAAACTTAAGAATGTTAAGACGAAATACATGAATAAAAAATTTAGATGAATTATATATTTACATTGTGTTTTATTCACTTAAACAAATTAATCAGGTGAACGCAGACTTTATGGGCTATGTGTATGTCTGAGCTGTAAAAAATATTATGAAGTTTGTGAATAAAACTCGTAAAGATATAAGGGTTTCATTTCACAAATGCTATCATCTTCTCTAGCAGTTAGAAAATGAATTCGAAAATTGAGCGAATTTCATGAAAATCTTTCAAAATATGTTGTGCCACAAAATATTGATGCTGTGCGCGAACAGCATGCTTGATCGTCATGTGACATATTGTAAGATTGAAGCATCTCTGTGAGATTACTTCCACCATCTTACAGTTGTGTTCATAAAAATAGCAGCATACTATGTTACAGGGGTGGGCACGAGTGAGGTCATTAGGAGCCGCATTGAGATTTTCAAAACCTTCCAAAGAGCACACCGTACTTAATTTAAGGAAAAAACCAACAAAAATTTTCAATTAATTAATTTCAAAATAAATATTATTGATGTACATACAGTTGTGTTCATAAAATAATAGCACTATTATTTTCAGACATGTTTGGATAAATATAACTAGCCTACAAATTTCGGATGCGGTAAACCCATTACTATTCCTATATGCACTTTCAACGCCGGTTCCAAACATCTACCAAACACGTAAAACACCCTGTATCTTGAAAATTGTACAATGTAGGAGGAAACTGAGTACAGATTTGGAACCGGCGTTGAAAGTACATATAGGAATAGTAATGGGCTTACCGCAACCGAACTTTGTAGGCTAGTTATATTTATCCAAACATGTCTGAAAATAATAGCGCTATTTTTATGAACACAGCTGCACATAACATATGTATTTGCACACCAATAAAAAAATAGTAATTTCAAGTTTTTAGACAAAACGAAAACGAGATTTAAAACAAATCTTTGGCCAATATTTTAAAATTTTGTTCTGTATTGGTTAAAGCCGTTCGCAACAAGAATTAGGAACATTACAATTCAAACAGCTGACTTCGACATCTAGCTCAACTTTTGTCAGGACTTCTCTCTAATCTGAGCTTATCTTGTAGTAACTGTATCATGGAGAACGTCCAGGAAAAAAAAACTTTTAAACAAAAAAAAAACCAACTACAAAGTAAAAACAAATTTTTAATTACTTTTCACATTAATTCTTGGTCAAATTTGATAATTTATTTATATATAGCATTAAATTGGAAACGTCATTATTATAATATTTTTTCTATTTTGTATTATCATTAATATATTAATTTCTCCATGAATAAAAAACCTTTAAAGCCGGAGCGTTTATTTTATAAAAGTCTGATTATATAAGCGCCGACTTTAAAGGTTTTTATTCATGGAGAAATTAATATATTTATGATAATAATACAAAATAGAAAAAAATTATAATAATAAGGTTTTTTCAATTTAATACTATATATAAATAAATTATCAAATTTGACCAAGAATTAATGTGAAAAGAAATTTAAAAGTTTTTATTTCTTCCTTTTTAGAGATTATGATAAAAATTTTTCCATTCTTGCAACGAATTTTCGTACCCTAGTGTCAACATTAACTGAGGAACAATATTTTTCTTATATTGCCACGCCCTTTTGTTCAATAATCCACTTTCTTGACCGTAAATTTTCATAATTATGCCTACCCTGTACCTAATTTTAGTATCCTAGTGTCAGTATTATTCGAGCTACGCCGTTTTTCTAATATTGCCACGCCTTTGTCGAACAACGCCCACTTTTTTGACCGTAATTTGTAATAATTGTTCCAACCCCTGTACCAATTTCCAGTACCCTAGTGTCAATATTAACTGAGATACAGTATTTTTCTTATATTGCCACGCCGTTTTGTCCATCAACGCCCACTTTATTCAGTACCCTAGTGTCAATAGTATTCGAGTTACAGCGTTTTCCTAATATTTCCACACCCTTTATCGAATAACGCCCACTTTTTTAACATAACTTTTAATAATTGTGCCTACCCCTGTACTAAATTTCAGTACTCTCTAGTGTTAATATTATTCGATATACTAAGTTTTTCTTAAATTGCCTCGCCCCTGTATCGAATACCGCCCATTAAGAATACGGGCACCTCCTCGTCGAATATCTCTATCTGTTGGCAAAAATTGTGGACATCGGGCAAATACTTTAGGAGTTATCTATGTACATACATTTAAAAAAAAAATACCAACCAACTTAAGAACCTTCTCCTTTTTGAAGTCGGTTAAAAATGAGTACACATTATCAAATTTTTCCTCAAATCGTTGGTCAAACAACATTGGTTGGTCGAACAACATGGAATTCTATGGAATTTGAATTTAAAGAGCAAAGCAGTAGCTCGTTCTGTCAAATAGTATTTGACACATCACAGTATTTCATTCCAAACTAATCACTTTTGCGAAAACTAGTGTTTCTGTAACTGATTAAATAGTAGTCAGTGCTGAAAAAGATATACAAGCGAGAGGGAATACATGAACGTACAAGTTGTGCACTTTGTGTACAATTATAATTATATCTGTGCTGCTTTCAGAAATTAATAAACTAAAAATCTCAACAATAATACATTAAGGGTAATTACGATGTGGTGTATTTGTGATAAATTTTTAAAAAATTTACATTACTTACAACTTATTAAGAACGAACCTTTACTAAAGCATTGTATTTTTTTAAAATCAGCTGCTCTTTTATGTCCTTTTGTTTGGAAACATTAATTTAAATCATCATTTAACTAAAGAAAATCATACAAAAATTGAAACGAAACACTAAATTCGTAGCTTCCTCCATGCTGAGTAGAAATACTATTGCTATCAGCTGACGCACAACACGCATACACAACGAAATTTACAAAGAATACCATAGGGTTTCATTGCTGTATTTTTGCCACAGAGCTGTATTTTGAATACTGTACATTTCGTTTTTGTAATTTTACAAAATTTACTACACGTATCAAATTTATCAAAAATACACAATACAAGGGTAAATACACCACATAGTGAACACCCCTATTGTGCTTTTTTTGTAATGACTTTATTTTAATTTGGCTTTAAGCCGTGCGTGGTTCTCCGCATAGTTCACCAAATATCTTTTATTATTCGAAATAATTTTGTGGTGAAATATGTCCTATACAAAACCGAGGTTTAGAACAAAATATTGTAAAGCAAAATTATATTATTGTGAAAAACTTATATTTTTGGTTAGATATTAACCCAAATCCTTCTGCTTTAGATTTTTCAGCTACTAAAATTTCAGGTTCTCCAGTAAAAAAAACTCACAACAAGCAAATATTTTTCTCACCAAGTAAAAACATAGTGATAACTTCACTCGATTCGAGTCAAATATTTTAGATTACAGAAACATTTGAATAAAAGTCACCAATTTATCTCATTTTATTACACAAACAGTGCAAATGAGAATGACGTCAAAGTGAAAAAATCTGGCGAGAACTAAACGAAAACAATTTATATTTCTATAAGAAACAGTTTTTATAAAGAAAACTAGCTGAAACCAGGCGCGTTGCTGCCAGCTCCCTTGAATGTGTTAGTTCTCAATTGAGGTCGAATACTTAATTCCGATGCTTTACGGCCTATAAATCAAAGCTGCTCGATAGCACAAATTTGGGTTGTATGCCGCCCCTTGTCCAACGTCCAATTAAACTGCATTTGTAAATTTTGTCCGAATACTCAATTCCGACGCTGTGCGACCTATAACTCCAAAGCTATTCGATAGTAAAAATTTGGGTTATATGGGGGACGTGTCACGTCCCCTTTTTCAACGCCCTTCAAATGTAATCAATAAAGCGCATGTGTTCATTGAGGTCGAATACTGAATTCCAAAACTTAGCGATCAATAATTCCAAAGCTATTCAATATCGAAAACTTTGGTTATGGTTATATGGGAGGTGCCACGCGACCTTTAACTCCAAAGCTAATCGATATCGCTCCTTTTCCAATGCCCATAAAATATATTCAGTAAAACTGCATGTCTAAATTGCGGTTGAATACTGAATTCCCATGTTTTGCGATCTATAACTTCAAAGCTATTCGATATCGTACATTAGGGTTATATGGGAGGTGCTATTCCCCCTTGTCCAACGCCCAAAAAATGTTATTGTAAGACTGTATGTGTAAATTGAGGTCGAATACTGAATTCCAAGGCTATGCAACCTTTTTTTTTTGTGTATATTTAGGTGGAATACTGAATTTGGACGCTGTGCGAAAAATAACTCAATAGCTATTCGATATCGCAAATTTTGGTTGTATGGCAGGTGCCACTCTCCCGTGTCCAACGCCCAAAAATGTTACCATGTGTAAATTTGGATCGAATACGGAATTCCGACACTGTGTGACCTATAATTCCAAAGCTATTTGATAGCACAAATCTGGGTTGTATGGGAGGTGCCACTCCCACTTTTCCAACGCCATAAAATGTTATCAGTAAAACTGCATTTGTAGATTGAGGTCGAATACTGAATATAGCTATTCGATATCGCAAAATTGAGTTGTATCGTAGCTGCTACTCCCTCTTGTCCAACGCCCATAAAATGTTACCAATTAAATGCATGCATAAAATAAGGTCGAATACTGAATTTCGATGCTGTGCGGCCTATAACTTCAAAGCTATTCTATAGCTCAAATTTGGTTTGTATGGGAGGTGCCACTACCCTTTTTCCAACGCCCATAAAATGTTAATCAATGAAACTGCATGCATAAATTGATGTCGTATACTGAATTCCGATGCTGTGCGACCTGTAACTCCAAAACTATCCGATATGGCAAGTTTTGTATCGGAGGTGCCATTCCTCCTTGTTTTTTACTCCCAAAGGGGGTGTGGCAGTTATTACTTAAACCATCTCGTGCTCGAAAAAAATCCACTATCAAAATTTGAGCTCAATCGGGCCATTAGTCCCGAAGTCTTTTTATCTTTTCTTAAAAATAGGCGTAGATATATTGGGACCACGCCCATTTTTCGTATAGTTACCGACAGATATTATACAAACTTAATTACCAAATTTTAGTTTAATACGACAAAAACCGTCTTAAATATAGCATTTTTATTGATTTTTGGGCGGTAAAAGGGGGTGTGGCAATAATCATATTCAATTTTCAAAACTAATACGACTTAGCAGGATAACACAGAGCAATACCAGCAGCGCATGTAAAAGCGGGAAGGACCTCCCCCCACCATTTGTTACCAAACAAGGTTTCAGACAAGGTGATTCCTACCTAATGATGGAGAAGATCATCCGAGCTGTTGATCTGAAGCGTAGAGGCACAATATTCTACAAGAGTGTTATGTTAAGTCAGTGCAGCATTCTCCAGATTAGAAAGAGTCAAGCCGAGTGGGTCTGGAAGTGAATGCAGATAAGACGAAATACTGGGTGTCAACAAACAAATATTCCCAGCGTCTTGGAACCCATGTTACAATTGACAATACCTCCTTTGAGGATGTGAAGGACTTTGTCTATCTGGGATCCAGCATAAACTCAACCAACGACATCAGCATTGAGATCAAACAAAGAATAACTCTTGCCAACAGGTGTTACTTTGGGCTCAGTAGGCAATTGAGAAGCAGAGCCCTCTCTCGACGAACGAAAATTACGCTCTATACATCGCTCATCATGCCCGTCCTACTTTATGCATCACAAACCTGGACGCTGAGCAATTCAGATGAAAAGACTTGACAAGCATTCGAGAGAAATATTCTTCGTAAAATCTACGGACCAATCTGCGTCAATGGCGAGTACCGAATACGGTGGAATGATGAACTGTATGAGCTGTACGCTAACATCGACATAGCCATGCGCATTAAAATCAAGCGGCTTTGATGGTTAGGTAATGTTCAGCGCATGAAAGACGATGCTCCAGTGAAGAAAATATTCGATTCGGTATCCAGCGGCGGTCAACGCAGAAGAGGACGACCGCATCTTCGTTGGAAAGACCAAGTAGAGGACAACCTGACGAAGCTTGGAATTTCCAACTGGCGCCAGCAAGCGAGGCCAGAATGGCTGACGCACATTCTGAGATGAAGCCAAGACCGACATACGGTTGTAGCGCCAACTAAGTAAGTTCTTGAAACTTGACTTTTTTTCAAAAATCCTTAAGTGCCTTTTCTTGCAATTCGAATACCAAAAAAATCATCAAATATCCAAAAATATATATTTCTCATTTTGAATGACTTCAAAATTCTAAAAAATATTTGTGAGTTTAAGATAATCAGCTCTATCGCCAATTCCGTCGTAGTACGGTCATTATAGAAACTACAAAAAAGGCATCACTGAGTTCATTCGTAGATCACATTACGACCAATGTCGCCGGAGCAAATTTTGTTTGTAACCAGAACAAAATAAAAACAGTGATGCCTTTTTTGTAGTTTCTTTAATGATCGTACTACGACGGAATTGGTGATAGAGGGCTCATTATCTTAAACTCAAAAATATTTTTCAGAATTTTGAAGTCATTCAAAATGAGAAATATATATTTTTGGATATTTGATGATTTTTTTGGTATTCGAATTGCAAGAAAAGGCACTTAAGGATTTTTGAAAAAAAGTCAAGTTTCAAGAACTTACTTAGTTGGCGCTACAACCGTATGTCGGTCTTGGCTTCATCTCAGAATGTGCGTCAGCCATTCTGGCCTCGCTTGCTGGCGCCAGTTGGAAATTCCAAGCTTCGTCAGGTTGTCCTCTACTTGGTCTTTCCAACGAAGATGCGGTCGTCCTCTTCTGCGTTGACCGCCGCTGGATACCGAATCGAATATTTTCTTCACTGGAGCATCGTCTTTCATGCGCTGAACATTACCTAACCATCAAAGCCGCTTGATTTTAATGCGCATGGCTATGTCGATGTTAGCGTACAGCTCATACAGTTCATCATTCCACCGTATTCGGTACTCGCCATTGACGCAGATTGGTCCGTAGATTTTACGAAGAATATTTCTCTCGAATGCTCTTCAAGTCTTTTCATCTGAATTTCTCAGCGTCCAGGTTTGTGATGCATAAAGTAGGACGGGCATGATGAGCGATGTATAGAGCGTAATTTTCGTTCGTCGAGAGAGGGCTCTGCTTCTCAATTGCCTACTGAGCCCAAAGTAACACCTGTTGGCAAGAGTTATTCTTTGTTTGATCTCAATGCTGATGTCGTTGGTTGAGTTTATGCTGGATCCCAGATAGACAAAGTCCTTCACATCCTCAAAGGAGGTATTGTCAATTGTAACATGGGTTCCAAGACGCTGGGAATATTTGTTTGTTGACACCCAGTATTTCGTCTTATCTGCATTCACTTCCAGACCCACTCGGCTTGACTCTTTCTAATCTGGAGAATGCTGCACTGACTTAACATAACACTCTTGTAGAATATTGTGCCTCTACGCTTCAGATCAACAGCTCGGATGATCTTCTCCATCATTAGGTAGGAATCACCTTGTCTGAAACCTTGTTTGGTAACAAATGGTGGGGGGAGGTCCTTCCCGCTTTTACATGCGCTGCTGGTATTGCTCTGTGTTATCCTGCTAAGTCGTATTAGTTTTGAAAATTGAATATGATTATTGCCACACCCCCTTTTACCGCCCAAAAATCAATAAAAATGCTATATTTAAGACGGTTTTTGTCGTATTAAACTAAAATTTGGTAATTAAGTTTGTATAATATCTGTCGGTAACTATACGAAAAATGGGCGTGGTCCCAATATATCTACGCCTATTTTTAAGAAAAGATAAAAAGACTTCGGGACTAATGGCCCGATTGAGCTCAAATTTTGATAGTGGATTTTTTTCGAGCACGAGATGGTTTAAGTAATAACTGCCACACCCCCTTTGGGAGTAAAAAACAAGGAGGAATGGCACCTCCGATACAAAACTTGCCATATCGGATAGTTTTGGAGTTACAGGTCGCACAGCATCGGAATTCAGTATACGACATCAATTTATGCATGCAGTTTCATTGATTAACATTTTATGGGCGTTGGAAAAAGGGTAGTGGCACCTCCCATACAAACCAAATTTGAGCTATAGAATAGCTTTGAAGTTATAGGCCGCACAGCATCGAAATTCAGTATTCGACCTTATTTTATGCATGCATTTAATTGGTAACATTTTATGGGCGTTGGACAAGAGGGAGTAGCAGCTACGATACAACTCAATTTTGCGATATCGAATAGCTATATTCAGTATTCGACCTCAATCTACAAATGCAGTTTTACTGATAACATTTTATGGCGTTGGAAAAGTGGGAGTGGCACCTCCCATACAACCCAGATTTGTGCTATCAAATAGCTTTGGAATTATAGGTCACACAGTGTCGGAATTCCGTATTCGATCCAAATTTACACATGGTAACATTTTTGGGCGTTGGACACGGGAGAGTGGCACCTGCCATACAACCAAAATTTGCGATATCGAATAGCTATTGAGTTATTTTTCGCACAGCGTCCAAATTCAGTATTCCACCTAAATATACACAAAAAAAAAAGGTTGCATAGCCTTGGAATTCAGTATTCGACCTCAATTTACACATACAGTCTTACAATAACATTTTTTGGGCGTTGGACAAGGGGGAATAGCACCTCCCATATAACCCTAATGTACGATATCGAATAGCTTTGAAGTTATAGATCGCAAAACATGGGAATTCAGTATTCAACCGCAATTTAGACATGCAGTTTTACTGAATATATTTTATGGGCATTGGAAAAGGAGCGATATCGATTAGCTTTGGAGTTAAAGGTCGCGTGGCACCTCCCATATAACCATAACCAAAGTTTTCGATATTGAATAGCTTTGGAATTATTGATCGCTAAGTTTTGGAATTCAGTATTCGACCTCAATGAACACATGCGCTTTATTGATTACATTTGAAGGGCGTTGAAAAAGGGGACGTGACACGTCCCCCATATAACCCAAATTTTTACTATCGAATAGCTTTGGAGTTATAGGTCGCACAGCGTCGGAATTGAGTATTCGGACAAAATTTACAAATGCAGTTTAATTGGACGTTGGACAAGGGGCGGCATACAACCCAAATTTGTGCTATCGAGCAGCTTTGATTTATAGGCCGTAAAGCATCGGAATTAAGTATTCGACCTCAATTGAGAACTAACACATTCAAGGGAGCTGGCAGCAACGCGCCTGGTTTCAGCTAGTTTTCTTTATAAAAACTGTTTCTTATAGAAATATAAATTGTTTTCGTTTAGTTCTCGCCAGATTTTTTCACTTTGACGTCATTCTCATTTGCACTGTTTGTGTAATAAAATGAGATAAATTGGTGACTTTTATTCAAATGTTTCTGTAATCTAAAATATTTGACTCGAATCGAGTGAAGTTATCACTATGTTTTTACTTGGTGAGAAAAATATTTGCTTGTTGTGAGTTTTTTTTACTGGAGAACCTGAAATTTTAGTAGCTGAAAAATCTAAAGCAGAAGGATTTGGGTTAATATCTAACCAAAAATATAAGTTTTTCACAATAATATAATTTTGCTTTACAATATTTTGTTCTAAACCTCGGTTTTGTATAGGACATATTTCACCACAAAATTATTTCGAATAATAAAAGATATTTGGTGAACTATGCGGAGAACCACGCACGGCTTAAAGCCAAATTAAAATAAAGTCATTACAAAAAAAGCACAATAGGGGTGTTCACTATGTGGTGTATTTACCCTTGTATTGTGTATTTTTGATAAATTTGATACGTGTAGTAAATTTTGTAAAATTACAAAAACGAAATGTACAGTATTCAAAATACAGCTCTGTGGCAAAAATACAGCAATGAAACCCTATGGTATTCTTTGTAAATTTCGTTGTGTATGCGTGTTGTGCGTCAGCTGATAGCAATAGTATTTCTACTCAGCATGGAGGAAGCTACGAATTTAGTGTTTCGTTTCAATTTTTGTATGATTTTCTTTAGTTAAATGATGATTTAAATTAATGTTTCCAAACAAAAGGACATAAAAGAGCAGCTGATTTTAAAAAAATACAATGCTTTAGTAAAGGTTCGTTCTTAATAAGTTGTAAGTAATGTAAATTTTTTAAAAATTTATCACAAATACACCACATCGTAATTACCCTTAATGTATTATTGTTGAGATTTTTAGTTTATTAATTTCTGAAAGCAGCACAGATATAATTATAATTGTACACAAAGTGCACAACTTGTACGTTCATGTATTCCCTCTCGCTTGTATATCTTTTTCAGCACTGACTACTATTTAATCAGTTACAGAAACACTAGTTTTCGCAAAAGTGATTAGTTTGGAATGAAATACTGTGATGTGTCAAATACTATTTGACAGAACGAGCTACTGCTTTGCTCTTTAAATTCAAATTCCATAGAATTCCATGTTGTTCGACCAACCAATGTTGTTTGACCAACGATTTGAGGAAAAATTTGATAATGTGTACTCATTTTTAACCGACTTCAAAAAGGAGAAGGTTCTTAAGTTGGTTGGTATTTTTTTTTTAAATGTATGTACATAGATAACTCCTAAAGTATTTGCCCGATGTCCACAATTTTTGCCAACAGATAGAGATATTCGACGAGGAGGTGCCCGTATTCTTAATGGGCGGTATTCGATACAGGGGCGAGGCAATTTAAGAAAAACTTAGTATATCGAATAATATTAACACTAGAGAGTACTGAAATTTAGTACAGGGGTAGGCACAATTATTAAAAGTTATGTTAAAAAAGTGGGCGTTATTCGATAAAGGGTGTGGAAATATTAGGAAAACGCTGTAACTCGAATACTATTGACACTAGGGTACTGAATAAAGTGGGCGTTGATGGACAAAACGGCGTGGCAATATAAGAAAAATACTGTATCTCAGTTAATATTGACACTAGGGTACTGGAAATTGGTACAGGGGTTGGAACAATTATTACAAATTACGGTCAAAAAAGTGGGCGTTGTTCGACAAAGGCGTGGCAATATTAGAAAAACGGCGTAGCTCGAATAATACTGACACTAGGATACTAAAATTAGGTACAGGGTAGGCATAATTATGAAAATTTACGGTCAAGAAAGTGGATTATTGAACAAAAGGGCGTGGCAATATAAGAAAAATATTGTTCCTCAGTTAATGTTGACACTAGGGTACGAAAATTCGTTGCAAGAATGGAAAAATTTTTATCATAATCTCTAAAAAGGAAGAAATAAAAACTTTTAAATTTCTTTTCACATTAATTCTTGGTCAAATTTGATAATTTATTTATATATAGTATTAAATTGAAAAAACCTTATTATTATAATTTTTTTCTATTTTGTATTATTATCATAAATATATTAATTTCTCCATGAATAAAAACCTTTAAAGTCGGCGCTTATATAATCAGACTTTTATAAAATAAACGCTCCGGCTTTAAAGGTTTTTTATTCATGGAGAAATTAATATATTAATGATAATACAAAATAGAAAAAATATTATAATAATGACGTTTCCAATTTAATGCTATATATAAATAAATTATCAAATTTGACCAAGAATTAATGTGAAAAGTAATTAAAAATTTGTTTTTACTTTGTAGTTGGTTTTTTTTTTGTTTAAAAGTTTTTTTTTCCTGGACGTTCTCCATGATACAGTTACTACAAGATAAGCTCAGATTAGAGAGAAGTCCTGACAAAAGTTGAGCTAGATGTCGAAGTCAGCTGTTTGAATTGTAATGTTCCTAATTCTTGTTGCGAACGGCTTTAACCAATACAGAACAAAATTTTAAAATATTGGCCAAAGATTTGTTTTAAATCTCGTTTTCGTTTTGTCTAAAAACTTGAAATTACTATTTTTTTATTGGTGTGCAAATACATATGTTATGTGCAGCTGTGTTCATAAAAATAGCGCTATTATTTTCAGACATGTTTGGATAAATATAACTAGCCTACAAAGTTCGGTTGCGGTAAGCCCATTACTATTCCTATATGTACTTTCAACGCCGGTTCCAAATCTGTACTCAGTTTCCTCCTACATTGTACAATTTTCAAGATACAGGGTGTTTTACGTGTTTGGTAGATGTTTGGAACCGGCGTTGAAAGTGCATATAGGAATAGTAATGGGTTTACCGCATCCGAAATTTGTAGGCTAGTTATATTTATCCAAACATGTCTGAAAATAATAGTGCTATTATTTTATGAACACAACTGTATGTACATCAATAATATTTATTTTGAAATTAATTAATTGAAAATTTTTGTTGGTTTTTTCCTTAAATTAAGTACGGTGTGCTCTTTGGAAGGTTTTGAAAATCTCAATGCGGCTCCTAATGACCTCACTCGTGCCCACCCCTGTAACATAGTATGCTGCTATTTTTATGAACACAACTGTAAGATGGTGGAAGTAATCTCACAGAGATGCTTCAATCTTACAATATGTCACATGACGATCAAGCATGCTGTTCGCGCACAGCATCAATATTTTGTGGCACAACATATTTTGAAAGATTTTCATGAAATTCGCTCAATTTTCGAATTCATTTTCTAACTGCTAGAGAAGATGATAGCATTTGTGAAATGAAACCCTTATATCTTTACGATAGGGTTTTATTCACAAACTTCATAATATTTTTTACAGCTCAGACATACACATAGCCCATAAAGTCTGCGTTCACCTGATTAATTTGTTTAAGTGAATAAAACACAATGTAAATATATAATTCATCTAAATTTTTTATTCATGTATTTCGTCTTAACATTCTTAAGTTTAAAAATCAAAAACAAAAATATAGTTTTTTATCTTCATTTATGAGATAACGGGAACAATAGGTAAATATAGCAACCAAAAAGTCTGCGTTCAGTTTAAAAATGTGTTATTAATGCACTAGAAACAGTAAGGACAAATAAAATTTGGAACTTTGTTGTGTAGCCACGTTGTCTTAATCCTAATTTGATTTCAGATTTGGCCTCTCGTCTGGTTATTGAGACATTGTTAACTAAAAAGTGCAAAAAGGGTGTTTTTGGTTATGCGTTAGGGCATATTTAAGCGAGGGATCAAACTTTTCGAAATGCCTCGATGAAGAATCTAAAAGTAGCATTTATTGCCTTCAAAACCTATTTTGATTCGTCTCAAAATCTTTTTTTAACTTTGAGATATCGCTTGTAAGAATTTATAGTTTTCTGACTTTCCTTTCTTTTCATCAGCCATACAATGTAAATGCTCATTGAAACCGTCATTTTTACAAGCGACATCTCAAAGTTAAAAAAGATTTTGAGACGAATCAAAATGGGTTTTGAAGGCAACAAATGTTACTTTTAGATTTTTCATCGAGTTATTTCGAAAAGTTCGAATCCCGCTTAAATATGCCCTAACGTATAGCCAAAAACAGCATTTTTTGCACTTTTTAGTTAATATCTCAATAACCAGACGAGATAGGCCAAATCTGGAATCAAATTTGTATTAAGACAACGTGGCTACACAACAAAGTTCTAAATTTTATTTGTCCTTACTGTTTCTATAGCATTAATAACACATTTTTAAACTGAACACAGACTTTTTGGTTACTATATTTACCTATTGTTCCCGTTATCTCATAAATGAAGAGAAAAATCTATATTTTTGTTTTTGCTTTTTAAACTTAAGAAGAAATACATGAATTAAAATTTCGATGAATTATATATTTACATTGTGTTTTTATTCACTTAAACAAATTAATCAGGTGAACGCAGACTTAATGGGCTATGTGTATGCATTAATAAATTGTATTTGCAAAAACAAAGACCTTTATACAGAAATCTTTGTTTAAAAGTATTGCTTAAACTGATTAAAATTAAATGCTTTTGAAGATTAGTTTTGGTTTTATAACCTTGTATTTTGGAAGCTTTTGGCGAAGTGTGATAAACTCTGAAGAGCAATTTAAATGCAAAAACAACAAAGAAATTTTTATGAAATTCTTTTTGAATAGAAGATTAAACTCATGTTAAAATAAAGGGATTAAAAAATTTTTAGGATAACCGAAATTTTTTTTTGCTTTTACTAACAATCTTATCTTTAAACATAAATCCGCAAGTAAACATAGACTTTCCCCGAGGACATAATTCAATTCATAATTCAGCCTCTAATTTAGTTTAAATTAGATTTTTGTATTTGCATGGTGTGAACAAACAAATTTTTGTTATCAAGATAGGTAGCTAGAAGTCCTGATAAAACAATTAAGATTTATTTTGTAATACAACGAAGAACTATTACCTTTGACAATGAAAAATCACTTTGAAGATCATTTTCGAATATTTTTATGATAAATTTTTTTGCAGTTGGGCAATAAACAAAATAGAGTTAGGGAAACCTTTCTACTGAAAATATCTTACGCAATTTATGTGGTGGATGTCATAAAATCATATCAATAATTCATTTTTTTTATAATATTTATGTTTTTGCTTATACAACGGTACTTAAAAAGTGCTTATTTGCGTTTACAATTGATCAGTAGAAGAGCGATCTAAGTCCTTTCAAGAGCTGAAATGACAAATTTTTGTTTTTTCGTTTAAACTTACGCAATTAATTTGCTTAATTTAGGGCCGTTTTATTCACTTTTTATAATTCGAGCTAACTTGAGCAGTTTGAATAACTTTTGTTAACTTGACTTTTTGTACAACTTGCGAAGTTAAATATTTTAATTTCTCAAGTTAAAATTTAATTGCATTCAGTTCAAGTTGAAATTTTATATATTTTAGTTAAGTCAAGTTATAAATACTTAAGTTATAAAACATCCCAGGGAATTTTTTGATATTTGATGGGAAATGAGAAAAGAAATGACTTTTATAACTTATGAAATGGAAATTTGTTGATGTTGAAGGCAACACAATGTCAAAAAAATAATTTGTTATTAAAATATATGTGTGCAGAATAAAAACAAAGTGATTTACAAATTATGGGGGTTTTCAATTGACGGTGTTTCGAATTTAGATATGTTTTAATTCACTTCGTTAAATAACGAAGCATGCTTTACATGTAATTTAATAAAAATATTTTTAAAAGACATGCGCTTTTATTAACATTTTAAATTAGCCTGTGTTACTATGGCGTGTTTGATATTTTTAGTTCTTATTTAAAACATTATATAGTTCTTTGACAGCAGAAAAAATTGTGTTTAGAATTTTGTCTTTGTATTTTGATAACAGAAGTGGATAAATTCGATTGGTCGGCAAGACCAATTTTTAATTAGTTTTGTTTTATTTCGTTTAACATGCAAGCCATATATTCTATTTTTTTAAGAAATCGACTTTGGCGTCTTCTAGCATATAAACACAAAACCAATATTACAAAAATAGTTTCTTTATGTTGACTTATAACTAAATTATGTTAAAATAAACCCGACTGTGATATATAATAAAATAGCTAGAAAATAAATAGTTAAAAATTTAAATTTTTTCCGCTTGAGGATCTAGAAACCTACTTTAAGCGCAATCTTTAAACTCATTTTATTGGAACGTTTGCTCTTTGCAATTTGACATAGCTCTTTTTTAAGAAAACTGTTTTTAACCGTTTTTTTTATTTATAAAAGAATAAGTTGATTTTTTTTAAAATTGGTCTAAAATGCATTGTGTTATTTTACGTTTCTCTTCGTCAAACTAATATTTACTAAATCGAACGAAAAAAGTTCAATTTTTGACTTAAGAAGAGGTTTGTGGCTTGCAGGCTGCACGAGTATTTGCACCTGCTCTGTTGAAATCCTTTCAATGATGCAAATTCAGTTAAACATAAAAAGGCATATACAAAAATTTAGTAACTGAAATTAAAAAGATTCATCAGAAATGGTGTCTTATTTTGGAATACCTTAATTTACTCTCTATGCACTACTTCTTGAAAAGCGAATGACCACCAAACTGAAATTGGCAAGCTTCATATTCCCTTCAACAAATGGCTCCAGCTGTACGTAGAAGTTCCACGTTGTGAACTAATGTACCGACTACTCATAATTGTGCTCATAATAACAGCACTTTCATATTACTACACATCGAAGTTTCTTTTGGCCAACTAATGATTGTAATCTTTGAAGCTGACATCGATCAGCGGAAATTAAATTACGGATATAAAGTGCAATTCAAGCCCTTGCAAGGACTTTGATCGATCCTATTTTGATTGTGTTCTGCGTGTTATTAAATGTTTGAACAAAAAGAATCAAGAACTAGATCAACAAGTAATGCCGACTCCGAATAGCTCGTGTTCTTAAGAAGCTTTACTTTGCAGTTATTACTCTCTGAGGTTTATTTTATAATAATTATTAATTGAAAACAATAAACATTCTGTCTCAGCAGCGAATTAAACCCCTGCCACCACGGTTCTTAGCATACAGCATTTTTAACATTTAGCGGAACATAAATCTTTAATATTGTCCATAAGAAAGTTGTGAAATGTATCAAATGATTTAATAATAAACATTTTTTTTGTCACAGCACAAACGTGTGAAAACTTGTGAATGAAGCAAAAATCACAAGTTACATCAAATAGCACAAGTTAGAATTTATAACTGGTCATATATTTGAAAGTTAGATAAATCACAAGTTGACAAAAGTTATCAAACGAAAGTTATATCAAATCTTCAATATGTCAAAATATTTTTGAGAAATTCAAGTGAATGAAATGGAATAACTTTTGAAATCGAATAAATCCCAAAGTTATTCCAACTTCTCAAGTTAAAAAAGTGAATAAAACGGCCCTTAATCACTTCATTGATATTTATTCACCTTAATTTATTCATCTCCATATTTTTCGACTTATCCGCATTAAAAATTAACTTGAAGATTTTTACACAATTTCGTTGTGTTCCACCTTAATTTATGGTGATTAAAAAATGTTTAAGTACTTGTGAAAAACTTAAGTAATACAGATTATTGTTTTCCTTTTTTTAAAACTTAATGTGAATTAAAAATTTTATTTATAAATACATTTTGCATTCATTGAATGCATTCTTGTGTCGTTATTCAGTTGAACTTAAAATTCTGAATTCTGAATGCCGTTAATATTATTTTCTATTTTACAGGCTGTATAAAATCAAACAAAACCATCGTGGAAGCATTAAAGGCAGGTGTTAACTGTGAAGAAGGCGGAGCTACTGATTGGATGTTTCATTGCTAAGCACAATTTTGGATTTAATATTGCCTCAGATTTATGCGGTTTGCTTAAGCGGGTATCATTATAATAAGACTATGCTAAAGACTTTAAGATATATATATGTTACAATCCTATTTAAATTATATTTTTTAATACGTTGAATAATTTTTTGTGATTGTTTTTGTTACTTAACTTTTTAACTTTATTGAAATATTTTTATAAGTATAAATAAAGCTTTTTTTATGATCTATTAGTATTTTAGTAAATGAAAAAAATAACTAACATCCGCTGCTCATTTTTTAAAAAAATAAGTGTGACGCGAGAATTCCGTGAAAATTTAAGAAACGGCAAAATGAACATCGAAACAATATGAGAAGGAAACATAAACAATAATCAGCGCAATCGATACATGAAAATTGGTTTTACATTCTGATTCTGATAGCAGCGAGTACAGAATACGTAAAATGAGTTGTGGATATGTATTAGCCAAAAGAATTTATCAATGCAATGTTTTTTAACTATGATACACGTTTTTCAATAAAAATTTAAAAAAGCAAAAGGCAAATAGCTTTTGATATGGTCGAACTTCGACCACAGGCGATACTAGTACAATATCATTTGTTCAAATGCACTCAGTACATGCTTGCAAAACTAACAAAAAACGACAAAAAGAAATATGATCCGTTAAGCGGACAAACACTGCTATGAAAGTGCGAAGAAAAAATTATCAAATTCTTGTATAAAATCGCATGAAAAAATTATTATATTCTTGTATGAAATCGCATGAAAAGAAATACAATATGTTTAAAGTACAATTCAGATTGACAATTATTCGCAAAAATATGCGTGCAGAACAAAAAATTATCAAATTCTTGTATAAAATCGCATGAAAAGAAATACAATTAGGCCTATTACGGTTTACAGCACAACAGTAATTTCTGTTTTTATTGTGTACATTGCCAATACTTAAAAAAAGACACAGCAGTGTATTGTTGTGAACCGTAATAGGCCTAAATATGTTTTATGCACAATTTACATAAGCAATTATTCGCAAAATATGCGACTAAAACAGAAAAACTATTATTTTTTTAAAAAACCTTTTTTGAACAAAAAATCGAATACTTTTAATTATTAGCAAACAATTTAAATAATAATAATAAAATTGGGGAGTATACAAAAAATCTATAAATCAGACAAAAGAAAACTACCAATCATTGATAGCTCAGATAAATAAAATATGAAAGCAGACCGTATGGTTAACGAAAATAGTAGATGCTTGCATCAGGGTTCGACTCCTCGCCAAATACCAAGCTGGATTATTATATTTATCATTTGATTCTAACATACGTATGATAACGTAAAAATGTTGATATACACACCTGATCAAATTAATATTAAGATTTCACGTTTATTCATCGTAAATTCACATTTAAGTAAGTTTTTGTATACAGCGGTTATTTTAATTTAAAAAATGCAAACTGGTAACGCCTTTGATCGAAGAATTTAGAGTGTGCATCCCTGGTTTTTTTTATCTTCCTAAGCTTTTGTGTAAAGTGCGAAAATTTGCTTGATCAAAATAATAGATACAACAAAAGTATAATTGGTATTTTGAGCTGGTATTACAAGTTTTGTTAAACTTTTTTAAGGAAACGGTAAGTGTTCTCAATAAAGAATTTAAATTTCATAAAATATCGAAAAACATTTAATGTAGATGGGTCGAAATAAGCATTACACCGCTAAAGAGAAGATCTTGGCATCGAGTCTTAAAAAAGATGGAAAATCTCTGCGAGACATTGGCAGATTATTAAATCGATCATTGCATTTCGTACAAAACATTTTTAAAAACAAGCCATCCAAAGAAACGCGTGGTAAACCGTTAAAAACAAGCCTGGCAGATGATCGCCACATAGTAATGCTCTCAAAAAAGGACCCATTCAAGTCTTCAAAAAATATTGCACCCGAAATGGGCAACATAATAAGCGCTCCAACGGTTAGACGTCGTCTACAACAAGCAAAACTGCCAGGACGAATTGCTAGAAAGGTACCTTTGCTGCGAAAAAAAAATGTGGGCATGAGGTTAAATTTTGCAAAAGATCACGCCAGCTGGGTAGGACCCGACGGTAGGAAGAAGTGGCAAAATATACTATGGAGTGATAAAACCAAAATTAATTTTTTTGGAAATGATGCACAAAGGAATGTAATACGACCTAAAGGCAAGGAATTTCACGTCCGTTTTACTAAGAAAACTGTTAAACATGGTGGCGGAAATATTATGGTGTGGGGATGCTTTTACTGGCATGGTGTAGGTCCGATTTACCAAACGTCGCATAAAAAGACAGCAGCAGAATATAAGAGCATCTTGGAAGACGTTATGCTTCCATATGCCGAGGAGAACATGCCTCTTCGTTGGGTCTTCCAGGATGATAACGACCCAAAGCACACCTCAAAGCTGGTAAAAAAGTTCATTGCGGATAGCAAAATAAATGTGCTCACCTGGCCAAGTCAGTCCCGGATCTAAATCCGATTGAAAACTTATGGAGTGACTTAAAGAAAAAATTGGCAGCAAAAACTTTCGCTAATAAGAAGCAACTGTGGGAATTTGTCCAAAAAACTTGGTACGAAATTCCAATAAAGACCTGTCAGGACCTTATTAACAGCATGCCCAATAGAATGGCAAAAACAATTCAAAACAGAGGTGGATACACAGGATATTAATTAAATAATGAAATTATTATAAAAAAAGTATAACTTCTTTAAGTTTTTTTTTTAAGTTTTATACAGCGTCGTAAAGTGTATCTATTATTTTGAGCAGTAGAAATTTGAGCAAAAGTTTTGTAATTGTTCTTATATCTACTCATTTAAACATTGTCATTGAAATTCTTTGTTTTTTGATTTACCTTCTATAATAGAATAAATGTGTTTGTAAGTTTTTTTAATTACTTCAATAAAAACGCATTTCTGTTTTGTTTCATAAAAACTCTTAAGTGTATCTATTAATTTGGTCAGGTGTGTATATCATATGTTTATACAAAAAATATAAAAAGGGGGAAATGCTAATATATTCAATTTATTAATACTATTTAATAAGACATGCCTGGAGTGACGACTCTGCTTATTTAATTACAGGCTCCTGCTGACGTTGTTTTCTGCATTAGCTCATGGCATAAGTATAATGAAGTACCAAACTCCTGTGGTAACTATACGCGAGGATAACAGCTGGATTACCAGTGGATCGTTCAGCCTAGTGCATCAGATCAACTTACAGCACTACGAAGATTTGATTCGTCAAACGGAGGGTTTGGTGAACTACGCTGTTAAGACCGAGGAAATGCGCCTGCTGCTGACTTTCCACTTAAAACAAACATGGGAAAGAGTCAACGAATTGAAAAATCATAAGATGATAAGGAAGAGAACCATTGACTGGCTAGGCACTGCATGGAAATGGCTTGCTGGTTCGCCTGACGCTACCGACTGGAATAAGATCCTGAACAGTCAAGAAGGCATAATCGAGAATAGTGAACAACAGTACAAAATCAACCAAGAACTTTTCAAGGCGTCTCATGAGGAGTCCGAAAAATTAATCAGATTGAATTAATTAATCAGAGTCATTCATCAAGTGCTGCTATCTAAGGTACTCATCCTCAAAGAACAAGTCACTGAAGTCATAAGAGCGTGTTAAATGGCAAAAAGTGGCATCGTAAACACCAACTTGCCCGACGCCGGGGAAGTCAACAACATCATTAACGAATTAGAAACCCTTCCCTATGAGAACATCATCGAGGAGTATGGTCGGCCATCAGTATATAGTAACCAAACTCTACTGCTATATGTGTTGTCAATGCCGAAGGTTAAACCAGAAGTTTATCACATAGTGACAGTGAGGGCAGCAGTACACAATACAGCTTGATCACAGGAAACTGCTCTCAATCAACTCGAGACGTATAGTTTGATTGGCAGTTGTCTAAAAATCGGAAATACGTCCGTGTGCGAATCCAAAACATTAACAAAACTGCCAGAGGACTCTTGTGTGCCCCGGATCCTGAAAGGTGGACATGCCGAATGCCACTTCGTTACCAGAAGTAGCGAAATCCTTGAGTTTATCGGAGGGTACACAATATTTGTTTCAAATATCAACGGCAGCATCGAAAAAGTCACCTCATCGATCAAATTAGAGAGAACCTAAATGCTACAGCTTCATAATGAAACGGTACAAATTGTAGAAAAGACATTTTCCAGTAAAATTACTAGTAAGTTCCAGGCATTACCTGCAGTTCTCACAAAGGTTACAAGGAGAGCAGTGAGACCTGACGTCAATTACGTCCATAATCTCAGCGTGGACAACATCCAGCACATTAAGTTGATTAAAAATAGGAAAAACTTCACAATTTTCATCGAGTCGGCTATCACTCTTGCCATGTTTGGAGCCTTATATGCCTTTGCCACGAAAATCTACAAGAAGGCGCACATACCAGAAGTTAACATCCACACCAGGATGCCGGCGCCGCGTCATAAAGCCTCTGTAAAAGCCGATATGCGGGACGCAGACACTTAAGAGGGAAGGAGTTAACACAGTCAAAGGTTCGAGTCAGCCAATTCAGACAAGTTCAGGCAGCCGGAATCCAATTGCATTCCACGCGCCGTGCATCGAATGCAGCGTCAGCGTGCGACCTTATTTTTAATTATAGAATAAGAAATATTCTTAGCTTAAGCTTATTAAAATTATTGTAACTTTATATTTTTGATTGATTTGTTCACTTTGTATTTGGGTGCCACAACGATAAGTTGTGGTCAATAAAATATTTTTTTAATTAAAATAAGAGGATAAACTTTAACAACAACAACAATACAAGTTTTATGTTAAATCTAAATAATTTGTTTTAAAACACAAATTACATGCATTTTTATTTTTTAAGGAGTACGTTAGATAAAACTAATTTTTACGTTTTATCTAACGGTTAACGACTGATGGTTAATAACTGAGTTTTCGATTATATCTTTCTGTAGCGACATGTTGTAACTTCACTATCGAATCGAACATCAAAGCGAAGTTTTCGATCTGGCAGTATGTTGTAATATTTTCATTCGACAGGCGATTTGGTTTGTTTCGAAGTTATGTTCGAATATTTAAAAGCTGCATACAAGCTTTTTTCTGATACTTGGCATCCTAAATAACGTAAATCAATATTTTTAAAAAATTGTTTTATTAATAAAAAATGTCATTTAAACTAAAAATTAGTTATTTTCAACATATAACATTGTTTAGAAAAAATAAAGTCAACTTAATTTGAACAAGCAGTTCTAAGATAACCATATATATACTTTAATTAAAGTCACTACTTTTATCATTTCACTAACTTAAAATCATTATTTAACACTTCTATGTTATATAAATAATATATAATAAACAAAACCATGCTTAAATGGATAAATATTTCCATTTATATTTACTTCGCTTCTCGATCACTGCCACCAAAATAAAGTGACATTTTATCGCAAATATCGCCTGTCGAAAGTGTTACAACATACCGACTTTCGATAATTTCGACAACTTCGAAACTTTCCCGTTTATTCGCTGACGCAATTTACGCAAGAAAATTATGGCAGAGTACAATAATTGCGTTTTGAGTTCAGAGTAAGTAGGGCTACAAAATTATTCAATATTTTCTGCTGTTCAAATGTAATTTTTAATGTGTTAACGGTGAAATATACCAAAATTTTTGATTTATAATAACAAAAACTTTTAAAAATTAGCATAAAAAGTTATCGCTACATAGCCACCTTTCAGTTAGAACACTAGCTTCTTTCTGGCGAAGCAAAAAAACTCGTTTCATTTCTATGGTGCATTTCGACAAACTGTTGAACACCAATGAATATTGAAATAAATGAAGAAGAAACTAGAACAGATGACAACCCTGGTAGAGTTGATGGCGGTGATTTATAAATAGCCTACTGCTTTAAAATGTCATATGATTAGTAGCCATATAATTCAAATGAATGAATTCCTAAATGTGTGAAGTCATATACAAATGTAAATAGTGAGTTTATTTAAGAGGAAAATGTAGCGATTTCCGAAACTGACTGTCTCGTCAGGTAAGTGATTGACTCTATACAGAGTTGTTCTTGTTGTGGCCTTCTTAAAAAACTTACTTGTTCTAAAGCTCGAAATTTAATTCATGTAATAATTTAACAGATCATAATATTAATAAACTAATAACAAAGTTATTTTAGCTAAATATCAAATAAAAAGTCATCAAAATCTTTAAACATTTAAATATTTTATTTTGAAGCGGTATCCCTAATTTTTTCTCGCTATTCGTTATAAGTTATAAGTAACGAGCTGTCAAAAAACGCAATTTACGCAATCGAAATTTTTCAACTTTGCTTGTTTAAATTGCGTTTTTCCAACGTCACAAACGCAGGCATAGAACTCTCTCTCATAAGCTTACACACAATCTATTTCATTGCGAGACGGACGCATATGCAAACGCAGTTAATGAACTTCCGCATTTAATGAACTCAGTGAAGAAATTTACATGGCGAAATTAGACAAAGTAGTGCTAGGGCGGAGAGCCGGTGACCGAAACTGTCAAATTTCATACAAAATCTGCAACCAAAAGGTATGTATCGTGGAGTGGAAAAGAAATGTACCGTGAGACAAGAGTTTCAAAAACTTTAAAATGTTTTGTTTTGCTTTGTTTCTTTTATGCGCTAAAAGCTGCTGAATTTGAAGTGCTATATGGCGCATGTCACCCTTAGTGGGTAAAATAAACAACTGGAAATTGAGAGCTTCTTTTAATCGTGAAAACAACAACAATTTTCTCCGTGTTCGCTAAGTGAGACATGCAGCTACGAAGCACACACTCAAGCTAACACAAATTTTTTACTGCCGTTTTATTATAAAAACAGCACAAAAGCGAATATAGACTCAAAGAGAGGCAAGTTATGTGTGTGAACATTTAACTTATTTTTCATGGCAAACTGAGTCGGTTGAGTGAGGCCAGTGTAGACAGGCTCATGGGAATGCAATGACGCATGTCACACTTAGCGGACACGGACAAATTTGTTGTTGTTTTCGTTGGTGAAATAAAAAACTGGAAATTGAGAGAGCTTCTTTTACCCGTGAAAACAACAACCAATTTGTCCGTGTCTGCTAAGTGTGACATGCACCATATAGCACTTCAAATTCAGCAGCTATTAGCGCATAAAAGAAAAAAGCACTCAAAATGACAAATCAAAGTGAGTCTCGAAAGAAGCTCTCTCAATTTCGACCTTTTTTATGGAATACAGAGGCGAATCAATGGAATCGTGAAATCCATCGCTACCGACTCGCAATTTATCCTCTGCACAGGTATCGGAGCTTGCATCGCAAGCCCTACCTGTAGCAGCCAATTGTTTACTAAATCGAAACGCAACAAAAATTATCAACAAAGACCCAACTTCCATCTACTCCCACAATGTAAGTAGTTTATGTTTAAAAACTTCATCAGCATCAGCTGTAAACAATAACACCGTCGCTGCATCTTAGAGTACCTTAGAGTCTCCTTTTCTTTCATGCTCGCCCCCGCCCTCGCTGTTTGCACAGTGCACTCTCTCAACGCCACCACAGACTGTAGCTATTCAAGAACCTGATGCAGTAATAACAACGACACTAAGCTACTCTTCAGTATCGCACGCTGAGAATGCACAATCTCACATGATCCGCCGTTGCCGCTCTCTGTACTTTCACAATGTGGGTGGCCTTCGCACAAAAACTTGCCAGCTTTTTAATGCATCTACCTCGCATGACTACGATATAATTGCTCTTGCTGAAACGTGGATGACGGCACATTTCAACCATGATTCAATTATATATAAGGTTGAGTAAGCTGAGAGCACATATATCTCGGCGAGTGTCAGAAACAGCTGTTTGGTGTTGTTATCTTTTACTTTGACATTCGCCGATCCAAATTCCATCCATCCAGCGTTTTCGTTTAAAAATGTCACTGGGCACTTTAAAAAGGGAAACGTTTTCCGTGTTCCAATAGTTTTGGCGAATCGCGTACTTTTTCGGCATTTTGAGGTAGTAACAAAAACTCAAACTCCAAGAAAATTGTTTAAAAATTATTTGAAACACAAATTTAATATTAAAATCCAATAGTTTGACTTCTAGTCAGAAATTTTAATTTGATTGTTTACTTTTCTTTTTTTGTTTTACTTTGACATTTTGCAATTCAAGTTTTGTTGTTGTATGAGAACAATTTCATGGTTACTTAACCTTATATATAATTGAATCATGATTTCAACTCCAACGAAATCTTCGACTCTCAGTATGTTGTATACCGTAGAGATAGAGTGCTAGAACCAGGTGTGTCGAGGGGTGGAGGTATTTTAGTAGCAGTATCTTCACTTCTCTCCAGCAGACAGATTCAGCTTCCACGTAATGCGGCAATCATTGAACAATTATGTGTTGCAGTATCTTTTGGAAATTTACTTCAGTGTAACAAAAATGAAATTATTCTAATCTTGAGCTATATTCCTCCATCTATGTAGTTGCTTGTATATATATAACGATCACTTATTCAATATTGACTACATTGTTAATTCCTTAAATTCAAATCAAACCCCGTGCGTTCTTGGTGATTTTAACCTTGGATCCATTAGTTGGAGGTACTGCTCTGAAGAGAAGATTTTATTACCGTTTAATGTAAAGAGTTCCATTGAATCCACACTGTGCGACACAATTTATTCCTTAAATCTTTTTCAAGTAAATGATATTTGTTACGATATCTTCAGAATTTTAGACCTTATTTTTATTAATAATGACTTAAAATATAAAATTTTTAAATGTGATATGCCACTCACTAATGACTCTATTCACCATAAGGCGCTTATTTTAAATTTTAGCTTTTATGCTCTCGAGAACCAACAGCAAGCACAACTGAGTTTATCTTACGACTTCAGAAAAGCTAATTACAATGCCCAGAACAATTTTTTCGATTAGGTTAATTGGGATTTAGTATTTGGGTCGAAAGATCATCATAATATATGTACCTCACATTTTAAAAAGTTGTTAATAAAGGTCTCTATTTATATGTACACATTAACAGCCCTATTCTGGCAGCTTAACTAAGCTCACCACATTAACAAAATAGTTAATATTAACAATTTGTTAAGGTTTCGTATTCTGCTGCAAATTTAAAAGCTCTTTTCCTTACAATTTTGTTAATAACAAAAAGAGTCTTAACAACGAATGAAATGTATGTGCTTAGATAGAAAATTGTTGTGAAAATAATAAAAAAATACAAATTATAATATAATATTGAATTTAAATACATTAAACTGAAAAATGGAAGAATTTTTTACTTATTTTAAGTGTTGATAATGAAATCTTTCAGTAGCCTTGGCAAATTTTTCAAGCGCTTGCAAAGTCACAAGCTGCACTCGAAGCATCTGTTTATATAGCGCATCTCTTCTCTCAATAGGCATATCGATTTTCACCATGCATGGTGAACTTTAAAAGCTTTTTAAGCTTTTATGTTGTTAATGATTTTTAAGAATACCAACATTTGCATAACATAACAAGCAGCTTAACAAGAGCTCCTTAACTATTTCTTGTTAAGCTAACAACCAGAATAGGGCTGTAAGTCTAGGAAAATTAGTTACAAACATCCATGGTATAATCGAACACTTATCAACTTAAAGAATCTTAGAAATAAAGCCCATATAAAATTTAAAAAGACAGGTCTCCCGGTAGATAAAGAACTCTTTAATCTTCGAAGGCGCGAGTTCGAATTTCTTTCCACCTTTTTATATAAAAAAATACATCTCTTCTATTGAAAGTGATATTAAATCCAACCCAAAATCATTTTGGCTGTTTTTTAATTCTAAAAGAAAGACAAATGGCTTAACTAAATCTTTGGAGTTAAAGGGGGTCGTCGCCAATAATCCGCTTGAAATAAGCGAATTGTTTGCCGACTTTTTCGGGTCAGCTTTCACATATAACAATTCACAGTCATCTCCAGACAATTTTTCTAATATAAGCCAGTTGCTTAATATTGGCGTCTTTAGAATATCTGATGAAGAGGTATACGAATCTCTCATTGCCCTAGATTGCAATAAAGGCACTGGCTATGATTTGCTTCCACCAATATTTTTGAAAAAGTGTGCTCTCCCTTTGCATACTGCTTTGAGCAAGATTTTCAATAAATAGCTTTTGGATGGCAATTTTCTTCAAGAATGGAAAACTGCTTACATTTCACCGATTTTCAAATCTGGGCAGAGACATCTAATCAATAATTACAGACCCATAATTAAACTGTCAGTTATACCTAAGCTCTTTGATAAAATCGTGAATAAAAAGTTATTTACTTTAGCACGAAACAGTATTTCAATCCATCAACATGGGTTTTTTGCGGGGCGTTCAATAAATACTAACCTATCAGTATTTTAAAATTTTTCTGCTAACACTATTGAATCTGGTACACAATTTGACGTTTTGTATACCGACCTTTCTTAAGCCTTTGAAAGTCTTCAGAATGATATATTGCTAACAAAGCTCCAAAAACTGGGGGCCATTCGCAATTATTGAAGTGGATCGGATCTTATTTAGTAGACAGAGTACTTTTTGTAAAGGTCAACGATAGTTTCTCGAAACCTATATCTGCTAAATCTGGAGTACCCCAGGGGAGTCATCTGGGTCCTCTTCTATTAATTTTATTCATAAATGATTTGCCGCAAATTTTTCAGTATTGCAAGAGCCTACTGTACGCAGATGATTTGAAAATATTTCACAGCATAAACACTTTTGATGACTGTCTCCATTTGCAAGAGGATATAAATAAACTTTTAAATTGGCGCAAATTAAACAGATTAGAACTGATTTTTCCCAAATGTATTACTCTAACGATCTCCCGTAAATATTTCCCAATCAAATACGATTTTAGTTATGATAGCAGTAAAACTTTTTTAAGAGGAAACCAACTTAAAGATCTTGGAGTATACTTTGACTCTAAGTTTAGCTTTGAAACACAGCTAGAGTACGTCACATCAAAAGCAAACTATCAATTCGGTTTTTTAAAACGAAACTGTATGTAATTTTCGGATCCATTTAAAAACGCTTTACAAGGTTCGCTTTAAGGCGAACTTACTCATGGGAAGATATGCCCAGTTACGCGGTACGCTGTCGATTACTTGGCATGCAAAGTCTGGCCCAAAGGCGAGTAATGGCCAACATTCTGTTCATAAAAGACATCATTGATGGCAGAATTAACACTCCAGAACTGTTGGCCCTTATTCCCTTTCACGTTCCAGCTCGTTCTCTCAGAGGAAATCAATTATTCCACATTGACCACCACAGGACAAACTATGGTCTTAATGAACCGATTACCAGGTGTCTATCACAAAGCAACGCAATCACTAATCAGGTTGATTTTTCTGTAAACAGATATGTATTCATGAAACAGCTGGAGGATATTCTAATTATGAAATCTATGAATTAATTTTAAAATTTTAAACTACTCCTTCCTAGTAAAATATTTACGCTGTCTATAGTATTTTATCATGGCAAAACTAGACAAGGTAGTGTTAGGGCTGAACGTGCTCTCTTTCATGGTGACATAACTGTCAAACTCAGCCATTTTGCTATTTTTGCCTATTTTAGCTTTCTCATTGCATTATCATTGGTTGCAGATTTTGTATGAGCTGTCAACTTCTTTTTGACAGTTTCGGTCACCGGCTCTCCGCCCTAAGACCGGTCACCTTGTCTTTGTTTACTTTTGCCATGTATTTTATCACTTGTATTGTATAGTCCCGGCTTATACTCGTCACGAATTGAAGTCAATTCTTGGTCATTCCCTTTTGAATTTCTTCCTCTCACACGTTGATGTCCGCGTCTTTCATCCACAAATGCAAAACTTGACCGTCAAGTCTTGACGAGTATAAACCAAGACATATTAAGGCCCTTATTATGAGTTGCTTTCGACGTTCGACCTTCGTTAAATTCTTATTATGAGCAGTGCAACCCTATCGAAATGTTCGTTGCTCATCGAAATTTCAGTCGAATAGAATTTTGCTTTCGATGCGATGCGTGCTGAGCAAAAATTGTTAAAAATTCAAGTATTTTGTGATTGTATTTTCCTTTTTAAAGACTAAAAACTAATATTGAACTGTTTTTGTAAATTTTATGCAGATCTAAGCAACAAATCGCAGTTAGAAAAACTGGTCTCATTGATGGAGGCAAACCTTGATTGCAAAGGATATTTGTTCCAAAGTTCAGGCGAAAAAGAAATGGGAAGAGCTCATGCCAGAATTAAATTGCTTAGGACCACCAGTTAGAACAACAGCAAAGTGGCTTAAGATTAGCTAAAAAAAAGCATTGCTCAACAGTTTTCTACTTCTAGCCAGTTCCGTCAAGCTTTCATCCTCTCCTGACGAAGCGTCGAATCGTATGGAAATTATTTTCGTCATAGTCATAACTTTTTTGTCTTATTTTTTGCAATCAACTTTCAAACCAATCGTATTTAGTTGAAATAACACAACGATGACCTGATAGAAATATACTACCATGAACAAACAATATGAACAAAATTCACAATAGCACTACTCTTTGTCGAAAGCACGTTATAATACCAAATGCAAATTCGTTCGATCAGGCCATTCGACTACAGTCGAAGATCGAACGCAGCTCATAATAAGGGCCTAAGACACATCATTAAATTCAAAAATCCAAAATTTTCAAAAAGATAAAACTTGCCGCGGTTTTCATATTTAGGCTTAAGAGGCCCAAGTACATTTAATAAAAATAAGAAAAAAGGTATTCGTGTCCGGGCCCTAAAGTAAATTATGCCTAAATTTCTATGTATATCGATAAAAGCTTGAACTTTCAATGTATTCAATAAAACTAAGGACAAAAAAGCATGAAGTAGCATTACCCCAGGGTTCGGACTTAAAAATGCGTAAATCGCAGTAAATTTTGAAAAAAATCGCAGTAAAACGAATTTTTTCCAGTAGTTTTTTGTTTTTTTTTTTACAATCATGTACGTACATTTACTACTAATGTATATACATTTTAAACTAATAACATAATAAACAGACAAATATATAAATAATAAAAAAAAACTGGCCATTTCAGCCCTTGGAAGAACTTTGTCCTAGCTTCTATTGATTAATTGTGTTGTGCGTGATATTAAATGTTTGATCACAAATGACCGAGAACTGGACCTACGCGTGTTTTATGCCGATTCCGAACGGCTTATGTTCTCAAGAAGCTTTACATGGCAATTTTTACTCTCTGAGGTTTGCCATTGTCTGCAGAGAGGTGACGACCGAACAGAAAAATTAATTCAATTGAAAAAACTTTCTGTCTGAGCTGGAATTGAACCCGGGCCACCGGCGGTTCTTTAGCTTAGGGGCTACGCACTCTACCCACTAGGCTACGGCCGCCACTAAATATTTATATATACATAACTATATATTTGCATGTTGCAAAAACATATTCCTTAACGTGCCTCTACACTATATGTTTCATATTCTCTACACATATGACACTTAAAAAATTACAAATGGTTTTTAGTTACAGATAGTGTGAAACATATAAAACTGTGGTTTTGAAATGTCGTTTGTATTTGCGTGTGTACATTTTTGAATTATAACTGTCTCTAATTTCGTATGTTTTTATATCTGAACAAAATGTCAGTTTGATAAATTTTTTAAAAGTTTTTTTTTGTGAAAATGGAAGAAAAGGTAAATTTTACCATATTTATTCAATAAATTGCTTTTTAATTAATTCATTTTTAGTTTGAATGGCCAAAGGAGGTTACTTTACACTTTACAAATATTCCAAATGCTGGTATTTATTTTCAAATGACATATCATCTGTATAAAACATATAGTCTGGGGGCACCTTTACTGATTCAAAATGCAATAGACAAATTCAATTACGGTTTTTAACCCTTTCAGCCCTGAATTATTTTTCGTAAAAAAACAAATTTTTCTTCCTATTGTTGTTTTTTCATTGTTGCACTTGCGACACGAATAAAGTGGCGGGTGCAAATCAAAGTTCGGAAGAAAAAAACCGTCTGAAGCTACCTCTAAAGTGAGTAGTAGAAATATACTGTTACGCCGATAATGCAAACTTTTGAAGTTGATGGTGGTTGGGTTAAAAGCAAATCAATTCTTAATTTGGTCACAAAAACTTATGTAAAACTTTAAAATAACTTTTTTTATTGCAATGACAGCTTTATCTGACAGATTACTTTATTCTGTTTCAACACTAGACCAAAGTATACAGGTGTAATGGTCCCCTGAAACTACATTTTTATAATTAACATTAATGCTTACATATTCCAAAATTATCACAAAAAACCATAAGGTTTGTTGCGAATAAATTGCTGTGAATATGGAAAAAACGCAGTGACGCAGTAGAACATTAAATTTTGCCAAACAGCGCAGTGGATCTACTGCAATTGCAGTAAAGTCTGAACACTGATTACCACCCGCCTTATTTTCGGGAAAATAACTTGAAAAAAATAACTAAAACGTGTTATGTAAACAGTTAAACATTTAATTAGAGAGTAAAAACCTTAAGCAAGGTAATGATAAATATATTTATTTGCTTAACATATAAATTATGTACAATTATGCAAATATTTTGTTGCCAAAAATGCTTATTCAAATACATAGAACGGGTTTTAGTTTTTTTCAGGTATAAGGAAAGCTATATACAACAATGAAATTCAAAATGTTTGTTTTTGTACTAAAACACAGCAAAAAGTAATTCTTAAACTTAAATACGATTGCAAACATATATAATTGTTTGGCACGCAAAAATTCAACAACTTTGTGAAATAGCTGTATGACTAACAAAACGATAAACAACACTAAACACAAAGAGAATAACAAATAACTAATACACACAACAAGACAATAAATAATTAATATATAGAAAAGGTGCAAAACAAAATCGACGCAGTGGCTAGCAGCTGGTTTTAACTCAAGGGGAAGAGGTGGCAGGTTGGGAGACTGCGAAGCGTTTCATGAGACGACGCGAGTTATGCTCGATTGGCAAAATTAAACTTTAAACTGCGTTTGTTTCAAACAAAATAATTTCTTTAAATAAATAAAAAACAAACGATTAGTCAAATTTAAAAATTTATGCATTATACTCATCACCATATTTACTGAGCATTTCCATACAGAGCTGCTTATGTATGCGTACTAAAAAAACAAAAACACTGCAAGTGCCACCATTAAATAAACATGACAAAAATATTTTTGTTTATTTTCAAAATCAATGACGCAGTTATTAATTATTTTTTACTAAAAAAATTATTTAAATTTGTAGCAAAATTCACATTTTTACACTTGAACTGCTAAAAATTAAGTTATTTATTTAGCAAAACATTGTACAACAAGAACCAAGTTCTTTAACAGTACGAAAAGAAAATTTTAATCAAATTGCTAATATTATTAAATCAACAAAATCTTTGTAACCATTACATACGTTCCTGTTCCCCCGTCCTGACGTAACAAATCAAAATTTATTTTCAATTCGCCATCATGAAATTTTTATTTTATGCAAAAAATATATTCTACTCACAGGTACTCGATCTGGATATTTTCTGCGAATTTTATCGCCTTCAGCGCGTCTCTTTTCAAAAGGATGTTCCTCCTTGTACTGGAATTTCATTTTCCTTATTTATTGGTTCAATTCGATATTAAATTTTATTAAAATTTGCTTTTTTTCTTTTTCAGCTGCCTGAAATTTTTGTATGACTTGCTCTTTGCTCACTACGTTTTAAATAAAATTTTCTTCACAACTCGTTGTTTTCGTCTTCGGGTTTCATCGATTAATTTCGTATCTTTTTGCAGGGGTGCTCATCACAGTGTTGCAGTTCTAACTGTGGGCTTAGACCGCCTGAACGAACAAAAATTTATCGCGAACAATTTATTGCAATAAATTCTTCGTTCGGAGTACTGTTTAGACCGCACGAACATCAATCGCGAACAAACATTGGCCGCCATCTTGTACGTTCAGGCGGTGTAAACAGCAATTTGTGCATTTGGCCGAACATCAATAAATACAGGGTTGATTACTCCTTTTTTTTATATTAGTACTAAAACTTATACTCCGTTTCTCAACAACAAATGGTTGGTCACTCCATAACAATATATTACTCGTATTAGTTATTAAAAAAGACATATGTTTAACTTAAGGGCCCATTTAAGTTTTTCAACGAACAAAAATTTTTCGTATGTCAATAAATTTCGTAAATTTTAAGTCAATTAAATACAAATTGCTACCAAATTGTATGCACTTGTTAAGCAAATACAATTGGTACTTTTAGTCGTTCGATTTTTATTTTAGAGAAATACTTTTTATGTTATAACTTTAAGGAATTGCTTTAAGTCACAAATCGATTTTTCAACTATCATTTTAGTTAATATCCACATTTTTCTAAAATCTTCGTTAAAAATTAAAAAAGTTTCAGTTTAAAATATTTTTTTTTTATTTTATTTGAACAAGCTCTTTTGCGGATTCCTGCTATATTAAATAAGATTTGCTGTCCATAAACTTAAAAATTTGCATTAAAAGTTACTGTTAAAAAAAAATTACCTCAAAAAAACAGTCGCTTTAAAATGAAACCTTAAATATAGGCTTTCTTGGCTTAAAAAACTTTGATTGGCCCTTATGTGTATTTAATTGGACACAACATAATCGATTGCAGCGAAAGTTAACAGAACACTTAAAAAAACATAAAACATATATTACTACATATTTTAGTACTTTTCATAAATTGTTCTCTTAAGCTACTCCTCTTTGCTACTTTTCTGTTTTTAAACACAGCGCAACACCGGATTCGCCCAAAAAGATCGAAGCTTGTTCGATCAGAGCGAACGAAGGAATCTTCGTTCGTTCCATAGAAGTAAAATATAAGGAAGCGGTGTAGTTGAAGTGGAATGAAGTATTTTACAAACACAATGAAGTTGACACAGACACAAAAACATTCAAACAGGGCCGCATTCAATTATGTAGTAAATAAAGGCGTAAATTATTTTTTATTTTTTATATGTATGCTTACTATGCAATTTTTATATACCACCGTTATATAATATGTTGCGTTATCAATTTTTTTACAGAGAAAAGCATTGCTAAAATAATGTAAAAGACATGAACTCAGAATGAGACTGAAACGACAAAAGTTACTTTAAATGATTTTTTAAGAATTCATTTCCAAAAACTATTTTTTATAAACTATTTAATTGATATTAAAATAACACAAAAACTAAACAATTAAATACATACCAAATTAAACTCTTTTAAAATAAATAGTTTTGTGTAGTTTTTTTCGAACTGTGGGCTTTTAATTAGTTTTTTTATATAAAAATACGTAGTTATAGCTTGTAACCTTAGGTTGCTAATCCCCTTTAATTTCATGTCAAGTTTTCAAAGAAATTGTAAACAAATAAATAACTATTAAAGCTTATCCCAATATGAAAAAAAAATTAAGGCCCTTGCCACCCTAAATAATGAATGCGCTCATGAAGCAGAACTTGTGTTTTGACAGATGTTCTTCCTCTCAAAAAGACTTTTTTTTTTGCTCGGGAAGAGTTTATGTCAAATAACGACGCTCTATCTCTCTTCCTCAGCGACGAAAATTCCTTCTACACACGTATAGTGTGTGTGAGTATAACACCACTTCCTTATCTTTTATTACTATGGTTCGTTCGCCCTAATTTACTGTTTACACCGGGCAAACATCGTTCGCGATAAATTTATAGCGAACACTGTTCGTTCGGGCAAAGTGTTTAAACCGAGCGAACGAACGAGGTTTCTTTCGTTCGTTCAGGCGGTCTAAACGCACAGTAATACGAAAGTTTTTAAGGTACATACAAGCTAGGTCTGGTCTTGTACACAACTATTTTGGCCCATTTCAAGTATTGGCGTTTTTACATTTACAGACACGACACCGGCACAACAACAACAACGATGTCGGTGGAAGCGTAATCTTACATACATATCGATATCGTGTCGTTACCATCGACGACGTGTTGGGTAAAGCGCTGGTTATAATAGACAGAAGGGAAAGCAGTCAATTGTCATCGTGTCAGACGAAACGTTTCCAAACGTAGTGGCGATTATAAAAGCAACGGAAGAGGAGCTACGTTTTTCTAAATTATATTTTAGTACAAAAGAAGTTCCACTAAATCTTCTTTTCTTATCATTTTAAAAAATGATCTGCGTTCCATTCGCTTCAAAATAATCCAGATTATTTTTTTACATGTAAAGCAAAAACAAAAATAAAAATCCTATAACAAATAGGATTATTTTTGCTATCCATATGAAATTGTGATATAGCATTTAAAAATTTGAAGCACAGGTGCCGCACCTGTATATTTTTATGAACTGTCATTTAATTTTTTCAATTATTTGTTTGGTACAATGACTATTAGGTAGCCATGACAGCTACCTATTTCCTCACGAGCAGCGACCATTGGATGTTTAACAAAAGAAAACAAAACAAACCACGTGTCTCACACATATTGGACGCATTCAGCGGAGCCAATAATTGCACTTTAATTATTTATATAATTGCATAATATTTATAATTAAATGCAATAATTTACAATTTTTCTGAAGTTTAGAGTAAAACACATTCAGAGTAAAACATCGTTTACTAAGGTATCGCTTCCATAACAGTTCACAACAGTTTTGAACGACACACGTTTTCAGGACACCTAATAGTTATTGTGTCATGATAGCTTGTTTGAATTTAATTTTGACTGCAACGGTAGTGCCCTCTACAAGTCGTTTTTCTTGCCGTTCTTTTGAGAAAAGTTGTTATCGCGATTTTATTAATGCGAAAGGAACGCAGATATTATTACATGAATTTAATTGCGAACTTTAGATCAAGTAAGTTTTTAGTCAGCTATGTGATTGACTCTATACAGAGTTGTTGTTGTTGTTGTCGTTGCCTTCTTAAAACTAACTTGATCTAAAGCTCGCAATAAAATTCATGTATTTTTGTTATTTTAATAAAAAAGCTAAAAAACTATTTATTTGTATAGATATATAATAAAAATTTCTTATAAACTATAACCTTAATATATTCACTATTATTCACTTTATTATTAACTTTATTTATTTGTTCACACTTAAGCCAGGCTGTAGCTGTAAATTTTTCACATTTTTTATTTTCTGTACTGCTTCATTTTCTAACAAATCTTTTGTGTTGTGTTCTTCGTTATAAGCACTTGATACCAATTTATAACTAATGGCCCATTATCATAAAAAATAAAAGTTGACTTTAAATTTAGTGCCAGCTTTTTGACAACATATGATATTAAAAAACTGTCAAGAATGCTTATACTGAATTTTAGAGTCGACTCTTATATTTTTTTATGATAATGGGCCAATGCTTATAAATTGTAAACGCTTTTAAGAGCAATTCGTTTATAATACATCGAATTTCTTTGATCATAAAAATTATGCAAATGAAAAATTTATCATAATATATGATCATTGTATGCATGTTTTACACAGAATTATAGCAAGAATTGTGAGTTTAGTCCATAATATACGATCAAAACTTATATATAGTTAAAAAAACATATTTTGTATTTTATGATCAGCTTAATCATGACTTGTGCGTAAAGAATTTTCTCCGTGCAGTTAGTTTACATTATGGAAAAATTTATTTGGAAACGAAAAAAGAACTGGTGGTCTCGAAGAACATGATAAATATTTTCATCGAGGTGCTGTAGCACATTACTAAGGACAAATATAAGTTTTGATCTTTATTATTATCAAATAAGTTTAATTACAAAAAATGTCGTAGCTGGTCTCTAAATTAAAAACTGTAGAAGTTGGTGAGAAAATTTCGCAAATATCTGGAGGTACAAATGTCGGAACAAAAACTCTGATAAAAAGACCACCAACCAAAAAAACAGCAACCCGTGTTAAGCAAAATAAAGCTAAAAAATGTTCAGCTGGAATAAAAAAAAAATTGCAATTACGACCAAAACAATAGCTTTAAAACAAAATTAGCATAAAATTAAACTTGCAAACTACGAAAATAATGATTGCTTATATGAAAAAGCGCTACGTTTATAAACTATAAAATGTAAGCAAATACTTATAAAAAAACTAAGCATTGCTTCCTCATATTATTATTTTGGATATACGATAACTACGTAATTATAATTATATAATTACATAATTATGTATTTCTTTATTCATTCCAGACGTACGGAATGACTGTTTTTGTTTCTTTATTCAGTTTTGATTATCCGGAATATTCTTTTTGTATTTATTTATTCTTACGGAATATTTCAAACGCGTTCTTTTTATACTATCAGCTAAGGTAGAATAAAAAGAATATTCCTTGTATGTGAGGTTATATTCAATTGTTTGAAGTAAAATGTCGCTAAATGGAAATGGAAATTTTTTAGTTTAAATGTTTTAGATTGTTTGTTGCATTTTTATTTTTTAAATTTTATCTGGTGTATTTGTTGTCTTTAATTATATACGAAAAATATGTGTCTGGTTTTAACAAAAAAAAAATTATTTCTTTTCCAATACTGTTTCTTTATTCATTGTACGAGCAAAATTGTACAAGAATTATAGGCACTTGTCTCGTCGTGCCCTTCGCAATTTTGCTCGGTCACGAATGATGTAATTCGGCCCCTGTTCTGGATAAACAACAATCTATTCTATTCGTTCTCTTCTTTATCCGGAATGAATAAAGAAATACACCCTATATTTAAGTTAAGCAAACACGACGCCAAAATTTATGTACATGGCTGCAAAAGCTCTTAACTCGAGAGCTAATTTGGAGCATCACTGATTTAAAACATGAAAAAATACTGGCGGAAAATAAGCAATAAGGGTATTCACAAATCAGTGCACTTGTTTGTGCAGTTGAAGACTTGAGGACTTGTTCACTTTACAGAAACAAAATACACAAACGTCAAAAATCTGCATAAGTACACAACTACTATTGCCATAAACTTGAGGACTTGAGCAGTTGTGCACTTGTGTGCTTTGCAAAATTTGACAGCTCTAGCAATGGTGGTGTGTTCACGAAAACCTCACTGCAAAAGTCCTCAACTTAATTGTAGGACGTTGAGTGTGGACACTCATCAAATCATTTGTCAAATCGTTTGATGAAAATAAAAATTCTTAGTTTTTCAGCTTAATCCATTCGGGACGCAATTCAGGTGGTGAACTTATAGAAATTTTACTTTCTGGAATTAGTGAACAGTTAGTAAAAAAATTTTATGGGATTTTGGGGATGTTAGAACTTTTGATGGTTAACATGTGTACCGTACGTCCCGAAACGGTTAACCAACGATTTGACCAATATATACTAATGTATACTCGTCAACTTGTGTAGAACGATTTGGTCAGTTGAAAAAGTTTTCACTCTGAACACATCGCTACAAAATGGAAGCGGAAGAATATTTTCGGATTGTCTGTATAAATCTCTGTAATTATCTGTAGTTTATAACTTTTAAAATTAATTTATTTTTCTTTCAACACGATGTTAATAACAAGTCCTACTAGAAATTTTTTCGTCATTGCTATGTGCTAACTTCGATATTCAAGACAAGTATGAATTTGACGAACAATTTGATGAACGTGAACAGCTGTATTGTCAAACGATTTGACGAAAATTTGAAACAAATAAACGCTTTGAACACAGCCACTAATGGAAATGTTCCCGCTTTTTTAAATATCGAATTGTAAATTTTGCAGATTTCCAGTTTTCACCAAACAGAAAATTTTTACTAGACTTTAAAATATAACAAAACGAATAAATGCAAATTAAAAATGCCACAAAATATAAACTAAATTAAATAAATGTATGTGATGAAACGAAAATCCAAAAGAATATAAAAAATGCAACAAAATGATATGAAATTGTAAAGAAGACAGAAAAAAAGTAAACTGAAGAGATCTAAAATTACAATAACAATAGAACGAAGCAAGCAAAGCGTGTTTTAAATGCCTATTTAAGTAGTAACCAAATTGAGACTCAAGTGACATGTTTATTCAGGATCTGAAGCAAGAATTTTATAATCGACTTATTGGCAAGCGAATACTCATCATTGTCAACTATGACATTGATGCTATATGCGCTAGCAAAATATTACAAGCACTCTTTATGTATGACCATGTGCTGTATTCGGTAGTGCCGATTATGGGATTAGCGGGACTGCAGCGGGCCTACACAGAGAATCAGGGTGATGTCAAGTATGTGGTGCTGGTCAATTGCGGTGGTTGTGTAGATATTGTAGAGTTGCTGCAGCCGGAGGAGGATGTAACTTTCTTTATATGTGATTCACATCGACCGCTAGATGTTTGCAACATTTACAGTGACAAGCAGGTGAGTGAGGGAGAATGGGGAAAGGAGTGTAAAACTGGACTCTTAGAGAAAACACTGCTTTAACGGGTCTTTTTTTTCTAGGTCTGCATACTTGGAGATCCGGCATTGGAAGAAAATATACCTGCGTTTGAAAACATATTTTGCGAGTCTGACGCCGAGGACGACGATGATGATAATGACGATGATATTGACAACGAAGATGTAAACGATAGCGGCGCTGGTGACTCTGATGTGGAAAACGATAACGGCAACGTACGTCCTCCAAAGCTGAGTCGCTTGGAAAAACATGAACACCGTATACTAAAACAGCGCCAGCGACGAACTTGGGAAAACGAACGTGATCGCATCATGTTCGAATACACACAATATAGTTTCTATGGACGCTCATCTGCACTGACTATTTTTGAGTTGGCCTGGAAGATGTCTAAAGACACGATGGATCTACTATGGTGGGCTATTGTGGGCATTACGGAACAGCTAATTTTGGGTAAAATTGAAAGCACCGCTTATACGCTAGAAATTGAACACATTCAAAGCCATGTCTCGCGTCTCACCAACAAAACCACTGATCAGTCAAATATGAGTGCCTCCAAAATAAATTTCGAAAACGATCTGCATTTGGTGCTCTACAGACACTGGAGTGTCTTGGAATCCATGAGGTGAGAGATAGTGTTACTTTTCCAGTTTAAAAACATAATAATTTTTCTCACATTTTGACTAGATTTACAATGTACTCGGCTTGCAAGCTGAAGCTATGGACACTGCGTGGCGAGAAAAAACTGCATGAACTGCTCGTGGAAATGGGTCTGCCTCTCATGCATGCCAAACAGACGTTTAGCGCCATGGATCTAGTGCTGCGTCAGGAATTCTTTTCAATGGTCGAGAAATTGTCAGAAAAATATGGCATTCCTGATATAGTTTACGGCTCCTTTACGCTCAATTATGGCTATCGCAATCGCTATTCAGGCGCCGATTACGTGCATGCTATGCTGGCTATTCTGGAATCTGTAAGAAAGGATAAAACTCCGGAAGATTGTTTTCTCGAGGCTTTGGATAGCTTGTCGCGACAAAATAAAGAAATTCTCACCGCTGGCATTGATAACTCGAAGCTACTGCTCTCGTCAATCTTCAAACAAGTACAAAGCAGCTTGGAGTCGCATCAAGTGCACTCCACTGGCTCATTTTTTTATTATATTTTAAATGAGGAAAACAGTTTCTTCTCCTACCCATATGGACTGACGCTCTTGGCGAAATTTATACTAAATGGTCATGTTGCTATGTCGCGTAGCCGTCAGGCACCCGAGCTGCCTTTAATCGCCAGCTGTCCCGTGGATGCAGATCGTGGTCTGTGCTTACTAGTCGGCATACCGCCGGTGCGCGAAGATTCGCCCAAGAATTTCTTTGGCAAGGCTTTTGAACAGGCAGCTAGCAAAAGTAATGCAGCAATATTGCAGGATTTTTTTGAGACTTCGCTGATACAAATAAAACAAAGTGATTTGACTAGATTTTTAGATGCGTTGACCGTACTCTTGGCTTAGGGCACTAAAAGCAACTAATTTGCTATTCTGTAATGACTAGATTTAATTTAATGTTAATTGTTTAGTTGTGGTAACAAATTTTCAAATAAGCGCTTCGATGAGTTTAGAGACGCACTCATAACAAAGCCTTCTGTCGACAAATATTTATGTTATATGTTATTGAAGATTTCCAAACTAGGCAAATAAGTTTAATAACAATATTATTTAATTTAGTGTTATAAAAAAAAATTAGGACTACGAGCAAGTTATTATATTTTTAATACATATAAAAACAAACACCAAGATTTACCATAAAGAAAGAATATTTTTCTAACTAATTAAATGACTTTGAACACCTAAACAAGACATTTTTTTAATCAAATTAAAATTTTAAAAAAGCAGACATGTTATAAAATGTGATAGAAACAGCGCCTGGCCATTGCGAACAGAGCAGTTATGTTAAACAACTTAAGAACTTTTTCCTCTTGATCATGCCTGTAATGATTCCGTGTCCGTTCAGCTCTTGAAGAGTAATGCATTTAAATAGTTTGATAAATCATGCCCAAAACCCATTGACATTTTTCAATAACAACTTTTATTTTGAGCTTTATACAAAAATTAGTTTAAGAATAAACTAACTGAATGGTTGCCAGAGCTGTAAAATCGGCATTCATATTTAGAATTTTAAGTTCAGCTGAATAACTACATAAGAATGCATTCAATGAATGCAAAATGATTTATAAATAAAATAGTTAATTCACATTCATTTTTAAAAAAATGATTAATTATTCATTTTAATTATTAATTTTCATTATTCAGAATAATAAATCGGGCCGAATTACAGCATCCGTGATCGAGCAAAATTGTACAAGATTGATAGGCACTTGTCTCGTCGTGTCCTTCGTAGTTATATATATATAGACAAAATAATGAATAATAAATAAATAATGAATAACAAATGAATAATGAACAAAAAAAAAAATAAAAATGATTAAAAAATTAATAATGAATAAAAAATGAATAATGAGTACAAAATTAATAATGAATAAAAAATGAATAATGAATAAAAAATTAATAAGGAATAAAAAATTAATAAGGAATAACAAAAGAATAAAGAATAAAAAAATTAATAATGAATAAAAAATTAATAATGAATAAGAAAAGAATAAGTGAAAATTCTGAAATTCTTTGTTAATAGCATTCAAATGAATAAAAAAATTATTCATTATTCTGAATAACGAAAATTAATAATTAAAATGAATAATTAATAATTTTTTTAAAAAATTAATTTGAATTAAAAATTTTATTTATAAATCAATTTTGCATTCATTGAATGCATTTTTATTACGTTATTCACTGATTCACTTGTTGTGAATAAAATCAAATTTGCTGGTTGCCACAACAACAAACTTCTGTCCAAAGGAAAACACCAGCAATCTATACAGCTGTATAGTTTGGCGCTACATCAAGCCATCAGTGTCGAGTGTATGCTTGGGTAGTTCACGAACGAACTATTCGCACTAATGAACTAGTTCTTTGATTCTCGTTCTTTTAGTTCAATAGATTTTGCAACGAGTCTGATCGAAATTAACGAGAAAAAAATTATTCAAAAATGGTTTGAGCCCGTGCTGATAAAGCACCATAAATGAACGGTAAAAAAACTTTGTTGAAAAATTTTTTGTGCCAAATATTGTGAGAAATAACCCATATGTAGTATTTTTATGTGAATTTCCACAGTTAATGATTGATTCGTTTATGTTGTACCTTTCATTTTATAGACCTGATCACGAACGAGTAAGCAAAACGAACTACAAGACCTATTGAACTAAACGATATAACGAGCTAATATACCTAACGATCTAAGTCCCGGTTTATACTCGTCAAGACTTGACGGTCAAGTTTTGCATATTCCCTTTTAAACTTGACGATTCAATTTACATTCGTCAAGAGTTGATGGTCAATTATTTCTTGCACTCCTCCCTTTCCTTCTCAAGTTTGTGCTGATGACGCCGAATTAAAATTGAAAATAGCGGGACAACGAACGAACACAAAACGAATTGCCCAAGAATTGACGGTACGGTCAATTTTTTTCTTTCCCTTTTGTTACGATTCCCGCTCCAACGAACGCAAGACTTGACCGTCAAGTCTTGACGAGTATAAACCGGGACTAAAACACCAAACGAACTATAAGACCAAACGAACTAACAACGTGAACGAGTGCACGCACCGAACTAAAAGAGCGAACGAAATAAATGAACTAAAATAACTATATGAACGAACTAGTTCATTAAACTCAATTGAACTAAAAAGAGCGATCTACTTAGTGAACTAAAATGCCCAAACCTAGTCGAGTGGCTTATGCAGTCCACTCACTATGAAAAGCTTATTAGCTGAAACGCCATATCAACTTATATTTGCTATAAGTGCCTGCCACAAATCCAGCCTATAACAGTTATTAGGCTAAAGGTTGTCTCATCAACTGCAAACTAGATCACATTTATAAGGTCTAGGGGCCAGAAAATTATTCCTATGTGGTTAACTCAATTGGACTAAAAAGAGCGATATTTTTAGTGAACTAAAATGCCCAAGCCTAGTCGAGTGGCTTATGCAGTCCACTCACTATGAAAAGCTTATTAGCTGAAACGCCATATCATCTTATATTTGCTATAAATGCCTACCACAAATCCAGCCTATAACAGTTATTAGGCTAAATGTTGTTTCATCAACTGCAAACAAGATCACATTTATAAGGTCTAGGGGCCAGAACATTATCCCTATGTGGTTACTTATATGCAGAAAATTCAAGTATTTTAATGTAGACGCGTGACTTGTGTGCTTTATTCTGCGGCGGTCCAACCAAGTGACTGAAAAATTGCCTCGGACGGCAAACCTTTACACAGTATAAAATTAAATCGTCTTAAATTAAAAGGTTTGAATATAAAATTGTACTAATGTCAGCTTATTTTGCGATGCAACAAATTTTCGTCCTGGTATTCCAAGTTATTCGTTAGTACAATGCGCGCGGAGCCCAAACATTCTGTTGCGCTGTAAAAGACCGCATATTGACCCGGTGTCAATGCACGCATTGGTTTGTCCAAAATTATAATCATAGCGTTATTCTGCTCAGTGCAGCGTTGTATGGAGCAGTCGACCAACGGCTTTGTGTGTTGAAACCGAAAGCGACAACGCAGCTCTTGGCCATGATGGAAAGGTTCTGGTGAAAGCCAATTGATGTCAACCGCTTCCATTCGATCACCATATAGCGTAGGATGATCGTGTCCAGCAGCAACATATATAGTATTAGTTGCAGCCTCTCTGCTCGCCACATAATAAGGCTGAATAAAAGAATGCAAGCGACAACGTTGACCCACAGTCCATTGATGTATGCCCTCGTGTGAGCCCACAATTTTACCGCTATCAATATCCACAAAATGACCCGGCTTGGAGTGCACATACTACAATCAAATGAAACATTATTAATATTGTGTTCAAATCGGTCTTGAACACAAAAAGATCACCTCTTTCATAAAGTGTTTAAAATCACGGTGTCCAACAAAGCAAATGCCGGTGCTTTCCTTTTTTTCGGCCAAGCGTGCAAGGCCGCATTTGCGCGCGATCTCTTTTACCTCGGTTTTGTAAAAATCAGCCAAGGGAAACATTGTTTTTTGTAGAGCTGCTCGTTGCACGCCGGATAGGAAGAAAGTTTGATCTTTTAAGCTGTCTTTTGCCAGCAGTAGACGCGCATCTATAAAAATAACGAGGCAAACTTATAGGCTGCTATTGACACTAACACACACACACACTCACACACCTTTGTCGGGTTGAAAGCACTCCAAATAGCTACCGTAAGATGAACGAGCATAGTGCCCTGTAGCTAAAGCATCGTACTTGAGTTGTTCCATTACATATTTATAGAATAAATCGAATTTAATATATTTATTGCAAAGTATATCCGGATTGGGTGTCAAACCATTTTGATAATCTTCCAAAAAGTTGCTGTAATGCCGCAATAAAAATTGTAACATTTTAAATAACCATCACAACATGCAACCTACGAAAATACTGAGTTCCAATAATCCTTCACATAATTGACTTGCCGCAATTCTATATTCAATCTTTGACAAGCATATTCAGCATCGCGTAGATCGTGGTCTCCTGTGCAGTGACCGGCTTCATCAAACTCATCCCAGTTGCGCATAAAAACACCCAACACATTGAAGCCTATTTTAGGGAATACAAACATTTACTTCCGCATTATTTCTCGATGTTTAAATATCGAACCTTTTTCCTTTAGAAGATATGCTGCCACCGCACTATCAACGCCACCTGACATCCCCACAACAACGTTGCGAAACATTTTCTTGTCTGTTTTTGTTTTAATTAATATTTTGGAATCTTCACATTATGCTCAAAAAAGATATTTCACTTCTTTGATTATGCTAAACAGCTGATTTTAAATAAGCCATTTGTAAGTGGGACGTTCAATGGTTATGCTTTAAGAAAATACTTGAAAAGTGCTGCCAGGTTCGAAGTACTTCACTTGTGGTGTTCTTCTACGCGTCGACTAAGAGACACCGCACACTACAGACTTTTAGTCGCCCGACAGTTTAATGCTCCAATAGTCGCAGCCGACAAACCAACTATTTAGTTAGTGGTAGGAGCGCACACTGTCCCAGGATAATTTGTGGAATCAACATATAATTTTATTATTTACAGCCCTATTCTGTTAGCTTAACTAAGCTCACCACATTAACAAAATAGTTAATATTAACAATTTGTTAAGGTTTCGTATTCTGCTGCAAATTTAAAAGCTCTTTTCCTAACAATTTTGTTAATGACAGAAAAAGTCTAAACAACGAATGAAATTTATGTGCTTATCAGAGCTGTAAAAGAATGCAATCATTTGTGATTTTAAATTATGTGATTTATATTCAAAATGAATGCAATCATTTTTCCAAATCATTGAATGTGATTTGAAATTTCAAATCGCAATCAATGATTTAAAAAAATGATTGCATTCATTTTTTCAAATCATTGATTGTGATTTGAAATTTCAAGTCCCAATCAATGATTTGAAAAAGTGATTGCATTTATTTTTTCAAATCATTGATTGTGATTTAAAATTTCAAGTCCCAATCAATGATTTGAAAAAAATGAATGCAATCATTTTTTCAAATCCTTGGTTGAAAATTATTGACTGCATTCAAGATATTTCATTCATTTATTTAAATCATTGAAAACAGTCACTGTAATCTCAATAAAATAATGTTTTAAAATATCAGTGTGAAGTAAGTAAGATATTTTTTATTAAACAGTGTGTTTGGATCAATGCTTCAATCCGGCTTCGATTGAGTCCTTGGGACAAGATGAGAAAACACATTTTATAAAGGGGGTCCATGTTTTTCTGTAACATATCTTATTATCAAAAGAATTGATATCTCTGTTGAACAAGTATTGGAAATGCATAGACTAATATTATTTGTTTAACAGTTTATCTTTGTTACTTGCAAGCAAAAATAATTTTTTAAGAGCTTTTTAATTTTATTTTGTTATTTATTGTTCGGTTCGCTCTCGTTCTCTTTCACATGTTTCGCTCTTTTAATATTTCAATTCCTTATACACGGTTAAAAATCTTGGAATAAATTTTCGTACAGCTCAAAGTATGCTACATATTTTTTAACCTTACGGTTTAAAATTTAAACTTTCACAAATACTAACCCATAACTAAAATTTTTCTGTACTAAAATTTAAACCAAAGAAATATTGCAATGCTGAAACTCAATATTAGGCTATTCGGTTCATATGCATGTTTATTTCTTTTGTTTCGTATATTGCGCAATAGCCCAGTGGTTAACGTAGTAATAAACAGGCAGTACAATTAAATTGTTGTGAAAAAATGTTGCTCAGAAACATGTTGCGATAATTTCACGCAGCGGAACAGAGTACTGCTCTGACGAAAATAATGTGAAAATTTGCAGGCCTTAAAAATTTGAATTTTGTCATTTCTAACAAAATATTTTAAATTAAATAAAAAAATAAAAAAATTATTTAAATGAATGAATGCATTCATTTATGATTTTAAATCATTTAATTCCCAATCAATGATTTAAAAAATTGATTGCATTCATTTTTCAAATCATTGATTGTGATTTAAAATTTAAAATCTCAATCAATGATTTGAAAAAATGATTGCATTCTTTTTTCAAATCATTGATTGGGACTTGAAATTTCAAATCACAATCAATGATTTGAAAAAAAGAATGCAATCATTTTTTCAAATCATTGATTGAGATTTTAAATTTTAAATCACAATCAATGATTTGAAAAAATGAGTGCAATCAATTTTTTAAATCATTGATTGGGAATTAAATGATTTAAATCACAAATGAATGCATTCTTTTACAGCTCTGGTGCTTATATACAAAATTGGGTATATTTAACTTTTAGCTAAAATGATTTTTTTCACTTTTTTTCGTGGAATATATGTATAAAGGCCTTCTTATTCCAAATCTGAAAAATTAATGGTCGCTCTCATCTGGTTTAGAAGTTATATGGGTCCAAAGTTGAAAATTGGGCTAAAAAAACTTGCTATATCTTTGCTATATATAAACAAAACTGAGCAAAATGCGTATTAAAAGAAAGGCTATTCTATTACCTATTCAATAAGCTATTATGCATAAAATTCCATTAATTACTTTCTAACTAAGATATAACTCTTTTTATGTACCAAATATTTTGCATAAAAATTTAAGATGCATTTCAGATTCAAATAAAAACGACGAAGAAAAGAAAAATTGTAATTAAAAATCGCCACGATTTCGCCTGCTGCGCTTTATTTATCCACCGTATATTTAACAGTTCCTAAATATTTAAAAAATTCTTACAAAATTAATAATATTTGATATCTTTTAACTGTATAGCTTAAACTGTAAATGTTTTAAAATTTTCTCGCGTGTGGCCCTTTCTTCCTCAATCGTTCATGTAACTATTTAACTTACTTCGTAAATATTCCTCCATCATATATGTTACATCGTATATGTAGCTAGTTATACCTTAGTTACTTAAATTGCAATAATTCATTTTTTTTTATATAATTTGGACGTCCAGCTTAATAGTGTTTTGCCCTTGTACGGAATATTGTTTTTAACACTACAAAACAAACATATTTAAGTATAAAAGAAGTTATATCTTAAAAAGTTATGCATGGATTTTAATGTTTGATACCTCGTTGAATAGGTGCTCGTATTACCTTTCTTTTGAATGCTTACTTTCCTAGGAAAATTGAAAAAATTACAGCATGTTTTTAGGGCCATTTTTCCTAACTTTGGACCCCTATAACTTTTAAACGTCTTGAGAGCAATCTCTAATTTTTTCACTATTCGCTTTTTTAGCTCCAAATACACATTTTGAAAAAAAAAAAATTAAAAAAGTCCACTTTAGCTAAGGGTAAAATGCTCCGAAAACTGTTTTGTAAACAATAAAAAATAATATAGATTATAATATAATATTGGCCCATTATTTATTTTTATTTATTTATTTGATATTCAATATAAGTATTTTAAGAACATGTTCTTTTGAAATACAAAGATAAAAGCTTAATAATAATAATATTATATTGTATATTAATATTGTAATTTAGTTTAAATAATGGACTTATTATAAAACTTATTATAAAACTTATTATAAAACTTATTATAAAACTTATTATAAAACTTATTATAGACTAATTATTATCATAGTCAAAATAAAGTCGACGTTATATTTAGTGCAAGCTTTTTGACAACATATTATATTAAAAAACTGTCAAAAATGCTTATACTAAATTTAGAGTCGAGTTTTATTTTGACTATGATAATGGGCCATTGAGTTTAAAAACATTAAACTGAGAAATAGAAGAATTTTTACTTATTTTAAGTGTAAATAATCAAACCTTTCAGTACCCATGGCAAATTTTTCAAGCGCTTGTTAAGTCACAAGCTGCACTCGAAGCATAAAAATTATTAACCATGATGATCAAATCGTCTGCACTATTTCACAAATGTAGTTTTTCTTTTCGTAAATGTTTAGTAAATGTTTCGTAAACATTTTTCTTTTAATAAAAGTGGAAGGCATTGGCTAAAGATAATGAAAAAATGGTTGATGCAAGGAAAGGAAAATATATTGAATTTGTTTTTAATTACTAAATTACATAACTAATTATTTAATTACCCAACTAAATGGAAAAATATGTCGCGTGCTAGATGTCGCATGCTAGATTATACTCAAGCTTAAAAAACAACTGTGTAACCATTTCAACATGACAGCTATCACTAGAAGGATACATTAATCCATTTAAGTTTAAAGTGAATTGCTTTGAAACTTGATGTTACGCTTCGCAGATTTCCGAATTTTTCTAGATGCAGTTGAAAACGAGTTTCATTTTTTGTCGACTGCTAGATCGCATGTTTATTGCTTATATATTGAAAACATAAAATCTTCGGAACCTACATTTTTAACTTGCTGCACGATTTGTATGGGCAACTTCGCAAGTTTTGTCGGCGATTGGGAATTTTCTTTTATGAATCCTCCATGAATCCTTAAGGAAACAGCCAACTGGAAACCTAACTAAGTGTTGCCTAATGGATCTTCAAGTAAGGATTCGTACGGATCAATAGGAGATATCCACCTTCGAAACTTTTTGGATTCCACGATACTATTATATTGGATGTCCTTGACAACATATCTATCGTTTGATAAATTTTTTTATGTACAGTATAAGGTCTTTTATATTTCGGAAAAAACTTTTTGTTACTTCCCGCTGTGGTATCTATGTTTTTTATTACACCAAAATTTCCAACCTCGTATTCTCTAGCAGGCACACTATGCCTTAAAAATTATTCTAGGAGATATGCCTTAAAAAAGATTATAATTTTGTGATTTTTCAAAGTTCGTTACCCAAGTAATATTGTTGGAGCTACTAGGTGCGAGTGAGCTCTAAAAGTATTCTATAGGTGTATAATATGTAATTAAAGCTTTACCGCAGCTTTGTTTGATGCTAGTTGCTTTTAATTTTAAAGAAAATGGTATATATATATATGATTTTTTACCATTTTGAGCTTTAATACTTCATACAACTCTGTAAGCGATTTTACAAAATCTTAAAAAGAGCAGAACTCGAAAATTTACTACTTGCTCTCTAAAGGCTCTTTTAAAGTAATAAAAATAACTTTAGAGCTGTTTTGAAACCCGTAGATTCAGTATATTTGCTTTAAAGTGTAATTTTTATTGCATTTTTAAAGCTCTTAGATAAATAAATAAATACTGTAAATTAATACAATAATTTTTTTTTGGAATAACAAGTGATTAAAAAAATCTGATAAAGAGATTCTTTGGAAAAAATGGCAAACTTATTATTTTTTATTTTATTTATTTTTTTTGATTTTAACACAATTTGTATAATTAGAACATTTCTATTAAAAATAAAAAATCTTGGGAGTTGAAGAAAGCTAAATATTTTAGTACAAAATATTATTCTAAACAAAATTAATGTTTTGTATGATATTTATATTTAAGAATAAAGTATTTAAATAATTTTTAGTTGATTTTAAAGAACGTTAAAAATTTTCTAACTATTTTTATATAATAAACACTTCTTAATTTTAATTATTTGTTAAGCCCGTTGTAATTTTTCGAAGTGCGAATATGCGAGCATATTTTTATTCTGATATAATAATAATTTTATAATTTCTTTAATTTATTTGTCTTCTAATCATCGCAAACACTCATCAAATTTTATATATTTTTTGAGTTTATATTTAACACATACACACTTAAGTGAATAAGAAAAAAAGAGCTTTGCAAGAGCTCTTATTAGCTCTTTAGCAGAGACTCTTTTAAAGGCTGACAGCTTCTTCTACTCTTCATATGAAGCAAAAATATTGTTTTTAAACTCAAGAAAGTAGCCTTATATATTCTCTGCAAGAGCTTTAGTAGCGCGACTAATGCTATAGTTGAAGCTTGCTGCTATATAAGATAGAACTATAAGCTCTGCAAGAATTAATATATGGCTAAAATTGTTACTTGGGTAATGCTTCAGATCGGATCACTTCTAAGTCGAAGGTTTCTTTATTAATTTTTTTGCAAATGCTCAGGTAACTCATCTAATAAATGACCATTTTGTTCGACACCAAATAAAAGTTGACAAGGAGTCATGCGTGTAGTTGAATGAATTGAATTGTTAATCGCCTATTCTACATTTAAAAGTTTATTTGTCCAATCAGAATAGTTTATTGGTTCAGATGCTGTAGCTAACATTGCCTTTATAACCCGATTGACACGGTCCACTTGTCCATTAGCTTGAGGGGAGGCCACAGCAACTTTTATATGGATTATATTGTTTCTCGTTATAAAAGTTGAGAATTTACTTGAAGTAAAACAAGTTTCCCTGTCACTAACTATGCGTTTTTGGCGACTGTAATATTAAAAATGTTTGCACAATAATATACAGACTTCTTTGGTGCTTGTGATTTTAGCTGCATATAGTTTGACATGCTTAGTTAACGTGCTTATAGTTTGAATGCATCAATCACTACTAAAATCACTACAGCGGACCAACATAGTCAATGTGGAGTGTGTCAAAAGAAACTGCATTTTTTGGTATGCTGAAAAGATTATGCTCATTTTTAAGTACCTTCCAAACCAAAAAAAAAAATGCAAAAGAATTAAACAAGTGAAAAAACATAAAATGGAATGACGAATGGAAGAAATTATAAATTTAATAAACTTTAACAAACAATTCCAAAATGAAATATCATGAGATGAAGTGCACACCTAAATATTATAGCATGAAATCTGGATATCATGAAATTCTTAAATAAAGAACAAGGCGTCGCTAAATTGGTAATTTTTCCAAGCAAAACATCCTATGGTTGAAATGAATAAGTGATCAGGTTAAAAATTTTTGTAAAGGATAATGGTATTAATTTCCTTGACATATAGAACCCAGCTTAATCTTATGAGTTCCATGAATTATCCATGAATTTTTTAGGAATTAAAGAATTTTAACAATAATTGTCATGCAGAATAAATTTCGAAAATATTTGTTCTATCTTTAAAAGATATTTAAATTTTCTTTCGAATGGTACCCGAATCATTCAGATCGGTCAAATATTAGCAAAGATATTTCAAGTGGCAAGACGCTCCAATTTAGTTTTCGAGCTTACAACTCTTGGCCAGAAAAGATCGCATGGATTTTGCTCAAATCCTGTCCAAAAACTTATTTCTATCACTTTAATACTAACATATTTCAAAAAAGATTAAAAATTCATATATAATTTCAGCTATCGTATAAGAATATTTAGCCGCTTGCAAGCGTATGAAATTGAACAGCTAATCCGATACGTATCGTTTCGTAATACCATTTGTTTGCGATAAACGATAAACGCTATCTGTCGGATTTAATATGACAAATGTAAGTTCGTAATACCGCATAACAGGATCCCTTTTACATTGATCAAGACTTGAAGTCAAGTTTTTTTGACGTTCTCTTTTGAACTTGACGAAAGCTTTCACATTGGTCAAGACTTGAATTCAAGTTCTTGTCTTCTCTCCTTGTTTTCTAAAAATAAAACGAGATAGGTAGCAAGCAAATGAATTATAGTTTATAGAAATTTGCAAACTGAATTTTATTTATTTTACCACGATGGAAGTTAAGAAAACGTTTTTGCTTAAAAATTTAATGCAAAATTAAATTATATTAAATGCAAAAAAATTTTAATGCAACCGAAGTCTAACAAACTCACATTGATATGCGAAAAATAAAATAAAAAGCACTGTCAACAACGCGAAAATAACAAAAGGAATACGAAAAATTACAGCTTCAAGTTTCTTTTTCCCTTCCGTCGCTTCCGATGTGCGGCGAATTGCCTACAAACTCTGAAACTTGACTTCAAGTCTTGATCAATATAAAAGGGGTCCAGAATGCAAGCGTTTATCGTGTATCGTATGGATTCGTAATAGGGGCCATAGTTGAATTTTAACAAAGCCTTCGTAAAGTAAAATATTTTTAACATCGACAACTCGATAACTAATCGAGTTTCAATAATTCCTTTGCTGAATCTTATTTTCCCAATGAGTACTACAAAACTGAATTTTTAAATATTGGTTCCTCGGAAATTGTAATCGTGCTCAATTTATCAATAGGGGTATTCACGATTCAGTGCACTTGCCTATGCAGTTGAGGACTTGAGGTCTTGTGCAGTTAGGTTTTCGTGAACACACCACCATCACCATTTCAAAGCTGTCAACATTTTTCAATGCACACAAGTGCACAACTGCTCAACTGCTCAAGTCCTCAAGTCCTCAAGTTGAAGGTTATAGTAGAAAAGTACTTGTGCAGATTTTTGACGTACGTACATTTTGTTTTTGTAAAGTGCACAAGTCATCAACTGCACAGGCAAGTGCACTGAATCGTGGATTCCTTTCAACGGCTAAAATGGCCAGTTCTCTATTATTTGGGACGAGAGGTTAAAAGAATATCAGCGGTTTTTTCGATAGCCGTAGCTATAATTTCTACACTTTTCAGTGTATGATTTTTTAAAATTTGGCAGCACTTTGCTGCAGTTCTTAATAAATTTTGGCATTTGTGTATCAAATTTGTTTATTTTAGAGAATTTAAAAAGTTTTAAAAAGTTTTAAAAAAAGAACATCAAAGAAATGAGCTGCCATTTATGTCTCAGCGATACGGAAATATTAATACCTATCTTCGATGAGCAGGGTAAAGATTCCAAGGGAATCGCCAAGGTTGTGGACAAATATCTGGGAGTTGAGGTGATGATCTTAACATACAAATAAGTAAACAAAACCAAGTGTTCTCATATTGCTCCATTTTGCACAGCTGACTGGTAAGGATATGGAATGCATAAAAATCTGCATCTGTTGCTGGTCCAATCTGGACAATTTTCAAAAGTTTTGTCGACTCATTGAAGAAAAGCAAAGCCAGCTAAAGATGTTGCCGACGAAAACTGAAGACACGGATAATCATGTAGCAGAGAAGGAACAAAGTGTAGTGGAAGAAGATCATGAAACGAAAATAGATATAGAAATGGAGGAGCAGAAGCTTCTTTGCAATGATCAAAGTAAGGATGTGCCTGTGTCTGAGCAAGATATGTGTGAAGAAGAATGGCACGCTAAAGTGACGGATACAGAGGAATGTAACGAAGATGGGTGCAAGGAGAGCACACAACGAAAAAAAGCAAAAAGCAAAGTATGCAGCTTAAAAAAGCAATCTGATTATGGCTTGAACAAAAGAAAAGTAGGACGTCCCGGCAAAAAGGGTTTGCAAAAATAAACTTTAAAATTGTTAACTTTCATGAATACACATACTTTTAGATATAAATTCCTATCAGGATGAAGATCGTTTGATTGCCAATCATATGATGCTCATCTGTGATCTATGCCAGGAGCAACAAAAGAACTTTTATGATCTTAAACAGCATTACAAGCAAACACATAAACGCGAGGGCTACGCTGTATGTTGCAATAAAAGACTTTATAAGAAAGGTCTGCTTGTGGAACATATACATGTGCATAATAATCCGGACTATTTCAAGTAATTTAATTTTAATTAAAACTTCGATTAACTTGAAACTCAAGCTACGCTTGCTATTTTTTTTTGTTCCTACTTAAGATGTGAGGAATGCGCTCACGTGTTCGCCGATAGAGTGTGTCTACGTAATCATACTCTTCTCAAGCACAACCAAGATGACGATCTTCCATTTCCCTGCAAAAGTTGTCCTAGAAAGTTTGCCAAAATCTATTTTCTACAAAGGCATGCGCTCCGGCATGCAACTGGTGATGAGAAACCCTTTCAGTGCACGCACTGCAAAAAGGGGTGAGTTCCAAAAAATCATAAAATATCATTAATAGCAGCTGCTAATCTTGGGAAACTTTTTTAGCTATCCATCGTTGTCCCGTCTCAAAGGACATTTACGCAATGTGCATGGTGAAGGTGGTCTCAATGTTTGCAGTCATTGTGGCGCCTTAATACGTGGCAACTCCGCCTTTCAAAAACACATACGCCAACATGAGGGCATTGTTGATCGTGGTGTTCAGTGTGAGGTTTGTGGCCAATGGCTATCCGACAAATATGTGCTGCGTCTACATATGGAGCGTCATGATGAACCGAAAATTTACACCTGTGATGTCTGTGGAAAAGAAGCGCCCTCACGCACAGCCATTAAATCGCACTATCGCTATCATCACACCAATTCTGAGCCAACGCACAAATGTGGCGTCTGCAGCAAAGCCTTTAAAACGCCACGCGGCTTGAGAGTAGGTTAACACAAAGATAATACATATTTCATTGTAGTTTATGATTTCCCATACTTTCTTTTGTATTTTTGCTTTTTAAGGAGCACATTGCCACGCACACCGGTCAAACTTTATATACCTGCACTTACTGTCCGAAGACTTTTAAGTGCTCTTCAAATTTACATTCGCACCGCAAGTGGCAACATCCAGTGGAATGGGCAAGCGAAAAACAGAATCCTAAAAAGTGCGCTGAAAGCTAAAATAATAAAGCTGCAGCATGTTTATATTATGTGTTAAGTTGTTGATTAAAGGTACATATAGTTATTTATTATTGATTATTTTGCAATAATCAAAAATTGGTGCGATACTGCCAAAGTAGAAATAATTGTAGAAATATCTTTTACGATTAGAAAGAGTTACCATGTTTAATTAAAAATAAAATGCTTATCAATTTCACTCACTACAATGTTTTTACGTACAATTCATGGTAGAAGAGGTAGTCGTACGGCTGAGAGCGAACTACCATAACTATCAAAAGGCAACTGACAGCTCACACAAAATCTGCAACCGATGAGAATGCGATGAGAAAGGAAAAATTAAAATGAATTTGTCATGGCTGAAATTATTTTGCTTTTTTAACATTTTATTGATCAATCAATTAAAATAGGATTTTGTGCAGCTGTTGAAGTAATTTTTATGAGGTTCCACAAAATCGTTTTCGTGGAAGTGTCTATAGCAAAAACGAGCATCTTTTTTTTAATTTGGCACATGCCATGTTTCATCGTTGTCTTCTAGGCTCGTCAGCTGGAACATGAAAACTCGGCCCATTTTCCTTGCCCAAATGTTTTTGGCACAACACACACTTAATTTTAATTAAAAAAAGAAGTAATTTACTTTTATTCTAGTTTTTAAACTCAACACAAAAATATCCAATTGGAGTAATTTAATTTATCTCTATTATCTTTAAAAAAAAAAACTGATTTTGACAATTCTCGTAGTATTGTCAAAGAGATCATGATTAGCCACGAGACTACCTGTATTATTCTACCATGGTACAATTATTTTTGTTTTCTTTTTATTCTAGCGCGAGTGCAAGCAATAAGTTGACAAAGTTTAAATAGTAAGTTCGTATCGAGTTTCCGATACGTGTGACGACTTTTAGTTCGAAAGTGATACCGAAAATGTTGGCTGAAGAAAAAGTGACACGCCCCCTTTTATATACCTGTTACGACGCCCAAAAAATGTTACCAGTGAAACTGCATGAGTAAATTGAGGTCGAATACTAAAATTTTTATTATGGAAAGTACAAATGATGATCTTCTCTTAACTGCTAACAATTTTTTAAAAAGCTGAAAACAGATCGTTTCTCATCATTACAAAATTAAATTTTTGTAAAAACACTGCAAAGGAGGACATATTGGCTTTGAGGAAAAGAAAAATTCAGTATGAATTCCGCAACTAATTTGAATTTGACTTCACTAACCGATAGCAGGATATGGAAATTTCGGAAATACAGCGAGGACATTTAACGATAGAAATTAATTGACGCTCAGCGTACAAATAATTTTGTTGTTGCTTCCAATGCGAAACTGTCAAACATTTTTAAGATTAGAATAACAATCATTTTGTACGCCGAGCGAACGGACATCGTCTTATATGGGCATTAGATAACAGGAGTTGATGGAGAGACCATCAAAAGGTTGAAAGTCATCCTCAACGTCTTGAACTGCAGGGAAAAAGTAAACGTCGAAAAGTACGGCATATATGGGGCCTTTCAAGAAATACGTCAGTACTACAGAGGGTCTTTGCTTTGCTTATTTTTGATCACATGTGGGATGGGGGGTCTGGATGGTGATTACGTCAGCAGTATTTAATTTTTACTTATTCGAATTTTCTACAAAATTTAGTCGATTTTGGTTTGAGCACATATGGCAACTCTACTTGCCTATGCTTGCAGACGAAACGCATTTTCAGGGATTCCCGATGCATGTACCAATGTTTACGTAAGCATGTGAGGGGGGTAAGAGCTTTGCTTACTCTTGCTGACGAGGAGGAGGGAGCTTAATTATTGCAAAAAGTCACCTGACGTAGTACTTGAATTGTTTGTCTTATTAATTTCTCCTATGTTTTCTCTGTTTCTTGCATTGATATTATGAATCTGTTCGCCGATTTTGATAAGTCAGTTTTCTTTTAGTCTAGAAATCTTATTTTGTATGTGTTGTACTAGAATAAGAGTTTATTCAGTAATAGCAGCAGGATGATTTTCGAACTTTGCTTTAGGTAGCGGACAGAGTGAACGCCGATTCCGACAGGCAGGCAGACAGTCGCAGGCAAACTAAGACAATTTCATATGAAGTAAGCCTTGTGATTATTCTTTTGGGTCTAGTTACTTTAGTTGAAATTTTTCATATGATTGAATTTGGTAAAATACAAAAGTACATTTGGTTTATTTTTTTTAATTCCTCTAGCATTTCTCTGCTTAAAATTTCTCTAGCTAAAACAAATCGAACACCTTTTGATTTTGCTGAATCAGATTTACTTTTGGTGTAATTTTTTTGAGGTGTACCAGTTAAGGGTTAAGTCGAACTAATGCTACCTACGTTCACACTGAGAGCTAAATGCGCATTTAGAGCATTTACTATATATATTTGTCCCTGTTACTCCTACGACGAGTAAAGGGCCGTTCGTAAATGTGGATGTCTTAAATGCGCATTTAGCTCTCAGTGTGAACATAGCATTAAGTCGCAAAATTTGTCGAGTTAACTTAAACATAAGCATGGCTAAAAACTTAAGTTTTGATTATGAAACTGGCTCTAAGAAACAAAATTGACCCCAAATTCGTGTTGATTAACCATGAATTAGATATACTTCAAGTTTATCATAATTTTTTTTCACAAAGAAAAACTTCGTTTGTGCAGTTTTTTACACCCTTCAGAAAGCCTATCTTCAAAAATTAATTCCTCAGCCTCCTGTCAGTCTGTTCAAATCAAATTTTGCAAAAAAGGAGCTGCATCATCCACAGCAAATCATCGAGATTTCTCAAAACATTCAGATGTTATAATTTTTGTAACTAGAAATGACAGATTGAGCCACTATGCAACGTTTTGACCGCTGTTAGTGGAGGAGTGTTGGAAAATTGGCTCCAAAGAATCAAAGGCTGCAAACGTGCTCACGGAGATCATACAAGAACGATATTGAATTCCATTATTGAATGTAACATGTGTACCAGAGAACTGCGCAAGCCTACTTGAAGTCTATTTCAAGTACTTGCTTAAAATACAAGTTCAAGCTTGCTTGAGCTTGATAATTTTCAATTAAGTATAACTTGAATTTAAATAAGCCCACACAGTAAAAAATTTGAGGGTAATCAATATTTATCAAATTTAATCAAAATATATTCTGGTTCGAAAGAAAAAAATTCACCGAAATCGGGAAATTTAAAAATATAGTGGTTTCGATTGGTCTGACGCGAAAAATGGTCTGGAAAAATTTATATGATTTGATGGTATAAATTTTATAACATTTTTGGTTTGGATTTATATGTATACAAAATAGTATAAAATTTATGCTCCCATTTTTTACTAAGCACGACAGTTTGCGACGGCACAAAGTCCCATGTAAAGCTTAGTATGCTGTAGGAACGAAAATTTTTCGGCATATAACTCTACACGCAAAATCTTGGTGTAGAGTCAAAATTTTTGTGTGGAGAAAAAGCACTTGCTGTTGTGGTTGACAGATTCATATTTTTATTGCTGCAATTTTATATCCTATAAAAAGCAAGACTACACATTAGTAAACTATATAAATGCAACAATAAATTTGTTAAATAACAAATTCAACACTTAAACATACTTACTGCTTATTTTTTATTGTTGAATGGCAAATTTCCGTTCCAATTAAATGTACAGCGAAATTTTGATATTTGAACTCTCCACTCACGAATGGAATTCGGCAACATAGAAATAATTTTCGCTTCTACAGCGTACTAGCCGGCGAAATAATTTTCGCTTCTACAGCGTACCAGCTGGCGAAAAAATTTCGCTGCCTGTTCGTTGTCAAAAATCTCAATGTATTTCTTATGGAAATTTTTTTGTTCCTACAGCATACTAAGCTTAAAGGAAAACTTGATGCCTTCGACAAAAAGCTTGAAATTGAAGGCAAGTATCCAATTAAAGCAAGTATCCAAAAACTTCTATGAGCTTGTGTAGGAAAAACTTAAGCGTATTGGGACTTTTAAGGGGTCGTCCATAAACTACGTTACCAATTTAGGGGTGGGGAGGGGTTTTGAAATGCACTACGATAAGTAACGGTAGGGGGGGGAGGTGTTTAGATATTGTAACGTTACTAAAAATTAAAAAAATCGACGAAAAACCTCTAATTAATAACACAATCATTTCAAAAATTTTTAACCTTACATGTTTATGTTTGATCGTCTAAATTGATGGTTAACTTTTGTTTCAATGATTTCTTCCACCACCTTTTCCCTCGACAAAGGAACCTTTTGGTATTCCTTCACCATCTCAGCACACGTCTGAAAAAATTGGGTCTTTGCTTTTGCGACAGGCTTTGACGTTAAGGCCTGAATGTTCTTCATCAAAGGAGATACCGTATGACATGTACTGTCCTTCTCAGAAAGAAGAAATCGGTTCAAGGTCGTGTCCTACCTGCGTCTTGTATTTGTATGTCAACGACCAGGTGAATTTCTTTGCGTTAGAAATGAGGATTCACCTGAATGGGTCGACATAGAATCCGATGAAAAATTATATTTTGAAGAATCCTCAACAAAGCTACCAGCTTCTTCTATCCCAGTGATTAAGAGCATCGAATCTTGGATCGCAGATGGAATAGCTTTTACAGATGATATTAATTATTGATTTTTTTCCAATTGTTCCTTTAATGTATCTAGTCATACTAGTCACTAATACTAGTGAAAATTGTCACAGCTAGTCAAAATATATAATCATTCGAATGAATTAATTTCATATGTCACGTTACTTTATGGGGGGGGGAGGGGTTTTGAAAAGCACTACGAAAAGTAACGCAGGGGAAGGGGGGGTAAAAAAACCCGGAAAATCAGTAACGTAGTTTATGGACGACCCCTAAGGGTTCTGGTGACTCCGTGGTTGGCAGTTTTGGGGGGTAGCGAATTTCGGAATTGATTTCAAAATTTAAAATTCAAAATGGCGGATGGAGTTGCCACGTACATTTTTTTATTTTTGCGAATTCTTGTAATTTTGAAATTCTGACAACGGATTTGATTTCGAATTTAAAATCAAAAATTCAAAATTTAAGATGGAGGTTAGAGTTGCCACCTAAATTTTTATCACAGTACTGCCATCTAGTAAAATGTATTTTTAAGAGTTTCAAACATCATTTAACAGTGTTAGGGGGTCGCTGATTTCGATTCTGAATTCAGAATTTTAAAATTCAATATGGTGGATAGGGCTGCCACCTTTTTTTAATTTTACGAATGCGGTGCTGGCGCGAACACTACGCAAAAGTGGGTCGCTGAATCCGAATCCGTTGTCAGAATTTCAAAAGTATGTAATTTTTGTATAATAGGGTTGCCACCTAATAATATGTACTTTTAAGAGTTTTAAACATCATTTAACAGTGTTAAGGGGTTGGCGATTTCGAATCTGAATTTAGAATTTTAAAATTCAATATAGTTGATAGGGTTGCCACCTAATTTTTTTTTATTTTTACGAATTAGCTGATGGCATGAACACTAGGTAAAGGTGGATCGCTGAATCCGAATCCGTTGTCAGAATTTCAAAATGATGTAATTTTTGTATAATAGGGTTGCCACCTAATAATATGTATTTTTAAGAGTTTTACACATAATTTAACAGTGTTGGGCTGCCGATTTCGAATCTGAATTCAGAATTTTAAAATTTAATGTGGTGGATAGGGTGGCCACCTCTGTTTTAATTTTACGAATTCGGTGCTGACGCTAACACTAGGTAAAAATGGGTCGCTGAATCCGAATCTGTTGTCAGAATTTAAAAATTATGTCATTTTTGTATACTAGGGTTGCCACCTAATAATATGTATTTTTAAGATTTTTAAACATCATTTAACAGTTTTAGGGGGTCGCTGATTTCGAATCTGAATTCAAAATTTTAAAATTCAATATAGTTGATAGGGTTGCCACCAGATTTTTTTATTTTTACGAATTAACTGATGGCGCAAACACTAGGTAATAGTGGGTCGCTTAACCCGAATCCGTTGTCAGGAATTAAAAATTAGGTCATTTTTGTGTAATAGGGTTGCCACCTAATAATATGCATTTTTAAGAGTTTCAAACATCATTTAATAGTGTTAGGGGGTCGCTGATTTCGAATCTGAATTTAGAATTTTAAAATTATTCAATATGGTTAATAGGGTTGCCACCCTATTTTTTATATTTTTACCGATTTGGTCGCTTTCTCTACACAAGCTCGTTGAATTTTTTGTATACCTGCTCTAAATTCAATTAATTTGATACTTGCGAGCTTATAAGCTTTTGCCGATAGTTTCAAACTTTTCAACTTTCTGCCCGACAAAGTAACTCTCAACCAGCCAAGCCCACGAGAAAGCTTGGATATGACTTGTATCTGTTTGGTAATTTTGCAAGCTGGCTAAAGCTTGCTTCTTCGAGTTTGGATGCATACTTGAATTCAAGTACTTGAAAAGGCTTGAACTTCAAGTAGGCTTGTGCAGTTCTCTGATGTGCACGCAATATGGAATAAATTTCAGCATGATATCGTAATTATTCTGTGTTTTATTGAAATACAAAACTGTAATGCCATTATTAAAAAACCATTATGTATGTTCTATACGAGTAATCAAGTATATTCATTGTCTTCTACTTAATAGAATTATTTTTACACAATGAAATATTTGTATGATTACAAAAATTGTATACTTCAACTACGGTTACGATTTAAGCACACACAAGCTAGTTTCGTTCTTGTTTAAAACATTCACAACGCGTACGATGCACGTTCTGTGTTTGCTGCTTGTTGGCTCTAAATGCCGAGGTCCTTAATGAAGTCCTTTGGTCATTAGTTTTCAACTGAGAACACTAATTAAGCAAGACTAAACTTAATACACACAACATTCAAATGTTTTAGAATTTCATGCTTGCTGCTTTTCAATCTCAATGGAGCGAACAAAAAAAAAGCAAAAAACCTATGTTTCAACTGCTGCGCATTTAAGCCAAAAGCACCCACACACAGCGAACACAAGTTCGTTTCAAGCATCTCATCATCCTGGCTGCATGTTGCGCCTCAGCACAGGTTGAAGCTGATGTTGATGCTTTGGGCCAGCATCAGTTTGTTGCCAGCATTCGTTACGTTCAGTTCAAATGTTCTACGAGTGTTAAACAGAAACAAGCAAAAAGCATAAATTGAACAACAGGATATTCCTTGATTCTAATACAAATGCATTGCCATTTCCGGTGTGTGGAATTTGAATTTTGAACGCTCTAACAAGTTTAGGCATAAATCTTTAACGCATAACTGACCGAATTGGCGGTTATTTACATAATTGTGCTTTGTGTTGGAGTGTGAGTGTGGATGTGTGTGTGAGGAGTGTATTTTTAAGATTTGCCTAATTGCACAAAAAAGCAGATATAAAAATAAAAATCAAATAAAAACGCGCAGTGAAGTGAAGTATGCGGCAGGAATAAATATAGTACATATACATGTATATAGTATACAAAAACCGTTAAAAAGTGGCCCATTTTATGCTTCATAAATTTCAAAGCCTCCAAGTTAATTAACAACAAGATTTTATTGTGGTGAGCAGAGGGTTCAAGTTAACTTGCTGGTTTAATTAAAAATCTTGTGAGTTGCTTATTTTGAGGAGTCATAAAATTTGGCTAAAATTTTCTGCAGAAGTTTGGCAAAGATTTCAAAAAATTCCAAAGATTGCAAGTGGATAGCGGTAAGTGTAATTTATGAAATGTTTAAGGAATTTCGATTTATGAGCGAAAAGTTGAAGTGGCACATTTTTTGTTTTGAGTTTGACACATTTTAATGAGATTTTAAATTATAACAAAAAAAAAAAAATCTTAGATATTTGTTTAAAAAAAAAATATTCTGAAATTTTTTACAGTGCTTCTTATTTGGGAAATAAAAGTGTCAAGTGCTCTTTTAAAATTTTTAAGAGTTTCTACTTAACATGGGATATACCTTTTGATATTGATATTAACTAAGGGTAGATGAATTCAAATGCTATTGTTTCAAAACTATAGAAAAAATAATTTTTTGCTTAAGAGTTTTCACGTTTTTTACGTATTTGGCTTAGGCAATATTGTATATATAATCTGAAAACAAGCAATTTTTCTTGGAATTTGAATAAATTAGTTTTGAAAATGTAATATCGAAAAATTGAATAATGGGGAAACTGAAAATCTATTTGCTGAATTTTTTTACATTGAATTTTGAACCTAATTTGCTTTGTTCAAATGGCAATATAAAAGCTGCATCTAAGTGCATTGATTTTGAGTCACTACGTTTATCCGAAAAGGATGTTATCTTATATATACTACGCAAATGCAAACTTTGTCCGGCGTAAGGCTTTTGAAGTACAAATCCAATCTTAACAAATTTAGTATGGTTTGATGGATTTAGACCTGTAGATGTGCAAACTGGACTTTTTATTTCTTAAAAATTTATATTTTTGAAGTTATAGCGAGTTAAAGTTTGCATATAATTGTTGTTATGTTGCTTTTTCTCTTCTTTATTTCAGCATATGCCTAAAAATATGTGAGGTATTTAGCGCCACCTATCGGCTAATAGCAATGAAACTGTTATACTGACGAATAACCTTTTATAATTTCACAGCTAAAACTATTAATTGATATATTCAATATCAAAGTGATACTGGAATGATTTCTTACAGTTGAAAACAGATTTCTAAACTATTGGACGGGAAATTTTGTAATTTTTAATAATTTACACAAAAATTGTATAAGAAATATCGCGTGTATTGCAAAAAGGCGAAAATTAATTTCAATTAAATTTTGATCAGTTGAAAATTTATTCAATAGCTTAAAATAAGATATTGGTATGTTTGATTTTGGCGTTGTAACGACACAAGGGTTTACTAGTTAATGGTCGAACGTGTTAACGAGTGTGGCCCGTCATGTGCCAAAATTATTTTGAAAGTACCCGAATTTGGCATACAAATCATTTCAAACCTTTGTAGTTCACTTTGTAGTCTAATGGAGAGTGTGCTAGACTATCAACCCAGAGATCTCTGGTTCGAATCCGGGGTCGGGCATAGTTCTTTTCACTTTCTTTTTTCTTTCCTACATTTGAGAATTGTGGAAAACTAAACATCCACAACTAAATTGTGGAATATGTGAAATTAAAGGCCAGGAAAAACTAAGGGCTCAAAATGCTTGCCGAGGTTAAGGCATAACACTAGCCTCGGTTAAAAGCAATTCACATTGTTTTTCACGGGTTTTTCGCCTAATCAATAATTCACGTATGGTTCCAATCAATTCCTCTAAATAATCTATCCCTTTCCTTTCAGGTCAAAGACCAAACCTTGTATGTATAAGGCGCATGCCTTGGTTCTTTTATCTTTAAAAAAAAAATAAAAAATAAAAACATAAAAAAAAATAAAAAAATATAATTGAAATTAAAAATACTGAAGAGTGAGTTAGAGATACGTTTGAATAAGCTATAAAAAAGTTCTGGGTTATTAAAATGGCTTCAAACACCACCTGGACTGTTTTCGTTTATCTCCAATGAGTACCCTACAATAAGCATTTTTTATCCAATATATGTTAATGTATACTAACTTTTTCCACTTTCTTAAGTATGTATAATTATATACAAAAATTTTCGTTTGTTTGACACCAATAAGAAACTCATAGCTTGAAAACTATAGAAAATCTTAGTACAATAAATTTTGGTACTGTCATTCCATGTCAAATCGGACGCTTTTCGAAACTCACATTTCTGTAAAAATTTGGTACTTTGCTCGTGTATAGTACTTTAAAAAAGAAAAATATTTGCATATTTTTTTTTATAATTTTCAATTTTTTTTTGCAGTTATACGCATTGAAAAAATATGAAGAAAAACAAAAATTGTCATTTGGACATGTACTCAAACAACTAAATCTTCTAAACCGTTAGTCCTACAAGAAAAAAATTCAGGACATATTTTAAAGATCTTGAATTGCTCTTTATTGTGGTGTCCTTTTTTACAAACACTTTCGAGAAAAATTTTAAATTTTTGACCACTGAAAATTTCATTCCCATTTTTCAAGGTCAGCACCACTATTTTTTTGGCACTTTGAAAATATTATCGTATTGAGGCATTCATTCTTAATGCATTCTCAAAATTTGATGTTGGAGAATCAATGTTTACTATATTTAACGAAATTTTCAAAAGCTGACAACACAATTTTTAAGTACAAAATTCTTTAATTTTTAATTAAAAATGGTATTTTTAGTATTTTTTTACTAAACTAGGTACATATGTCCTTTTTCTTGTAGGACTAACGGTTTAGAAGATATAGTTGTTTGAGTACATGTCCAAATGACAATTTTTGTTTTTTTTATGATTTTTCACTGTGTATAACTGCAAAAAAAAAAAAAAAATAAAAAATTATAAAAAAGTATGCAAATATTTTTTTGTTTTTAAAGTTCTATCAACGTGCAAAATTTTAAAAATATCGGAAGCGTCAAAATCAGTTTTTGGACAAAAGCGTTCGATTTGACATGGAATGGCCGATATACCATCGTTACCTATTTCATTCAATCTTCTTTTGTCTAAAAGTTCAATTAAATTACTTGCAAAAAATAACTGCAACAGCTGCGTTAGCTAAGGATTTATATTTTTAATCTTTTTTTTAAATAAACGTCAAAAAAATTTATTTTCCTTCCAAAAAAAGACGCAAAAGTGGTTTTAGTTGTAAAAATAATAAAAACCGAAAATTCCAATTTGTATACTGTTTCATATGACACATCATTTTTGTGCAAAAATATTTTAGTTTGACACAAAATTTGTTTTTCTATTTCTTTTAAGGAAAATTTGCATTTTGTACCCTTTTGATTTTTGTGAAAAGTTCCATTTTTTTAAATGTTGTTTTTATAACTTTTAAAAAATGCTTTGCCCTTAAAAGTAATTTCTTGGGCCCGAATACAATAACACAATAAAATGAAAAACCAAATACGAGATCTCGGATAAATACAAAATTATAAGAAAAGACTTACAATTTTTTCAGTTTTAGTGTTAAAAAACAATGAATCGAATTTAAACAATATAATTGTAATAAATTGAAGTCTTAAACATAAAAAAAAAATATATCTGTGGTCACAAGGAATAATGACTAAACTTAAAATATCGTAAAAAAGCGATATGGAATTTACTTGATTGCCAATTTTTGGAAGTATGCAGATATCCATTTTTTGCCCAGAATTGATCATCACTTATGTCTGCACATATTTTGTTTGTAACGGTTCATATATTTAAAAAAATTGGGTCGCAGTTCGTGCGATTAAAATATCGTTTTTTACGATACTTTGAGTTTAGTCGTTATTCCTTGTGACCACAGATATATAGCAACATACCCTTAAAAAAGAAACAGTTAACTTTTCAATAAAGTACAGATAATCGATAGTAAAAAGTACCCATATCATAAACATAAGTATGGGTTTTGAAATAAAATTGAGTAAGCAAGAGTATGTATAAAACCACATAAATCAATGCTGTCTAAGGTTCCAAACAGAGTGAACGCCGAAGCAGGCAGGCAAACAGACAGGCACAGGAAAACTATGTGAACAAACGAGATAAAAGTTAGCTTGGCTTTATTTCTATCTCGTTTCTTCGCAGGCTACTGCCTGCGCCTGTCTGTCTACCTGCCTGCCTGCTTCGGCGTTTACTCTGCGGGCAGCCTAGAACAAAAATGCACACACACACAAAACGCAGCATTCAGGCACACAATCACCAATACAAGTATTGGCTGGGCCAGTGTTGCCAGGTGCCTTTCACCATTTACCCCTAGATTGTATTTTAAATACCTCTAAAATTACCCTAATTTTCTTTTTTGAAAAACATACAAAAATTTCTTGCGGAGCTACTGAAAAGTAGTGCAACTGCAATGCAAGCCTATGTATTTAAAGGACTGAGCTGTTAGACGTCTTTAACAAGGGCAGAAAGTTGCTTCATAGTTCTCAATTGTCTTATCTCTAATGGATATTAAAATTAAGTCTTACTTTTGAAAGGAGGCTCCGTCTCCTACTTTTTGAAATATTCTTGGGCATATCTTTTTTTTCCATACTTTTTTCTTCTAAAAGATCAAAGAACCAAGGCATGCGCCTTATACAAACAAAGTTTGGCATTTGACCTGAGGGGAAAGGGATAGAATATTAGAGGAAGAACTGATTGGAACCATACGTGAATTATCGATTAGGCGGAACAAACTTGAAAGACAATTTGAATTGCTTACAACAGAGGCTAGTGTTATGCCTTAACCTCGGCAAGTATTTCCAGCCTTCAGTTGCTCCTGTCCTTTAATTCGAACCGGGGACCTCTAAGTTGATAGTCTAGCGCACTCTTTACTAGACTACAAAGGCCGACTTGCTTTGTTTTTAGTTTTTACACGGAATTAAACAATTGCAAGTTTGAAGTGAAGTTTGGAGATTGGTAATTAATTTTAAGTGCTGCCAATTCATCTGTTTTTATAAATTGTTGCTGAAATATCCAAGAAGTCAAATTTCTTCTTTTCTTAAATTTTTACATTATTTTAAGGAAAAGTAAGAAAACTTTATTTCCTAAGGTCAATTTTTCAAATACCTCTAAAAAACCCCTAAAACACATTAAATCTCCCTAAGAAAACCCCTAAAGATTCATTGCCCCTAAAATCCCTCAACACAGTTAAAAAACCTCTAAATCGAGGGGGAAATCGCCTAACCTGGCAACACTGGGCTGGGCTTCCGAAGCTTTGATAGCAGGCGCTCATTTTGACAGCGCTCATATCCAAGTTCTTAAATTTTTTTCATATGAAATGTGAACATTTTGCTGGCCGTTTTTTTTTTATTTCATCACATTTTTATATTTCTTTGATTTTATTTTATTAAATTTGGCATGTTTTTGTTAGGTTAAATTATTTGCAATCATATATCTCTGATAAGACAGTCACGCAAACCATTATTATATATCGTATTTTTAAAATGATATACAGTTTAACTTTAAACAAAAAAATGATCCTTAAATAAAATGCTTTTGGAATTTAAATGGCAAATAATTAGGTTACTGAAAGTCATTTACAATTAAAAATTCAAGCGTTTCCTAAAATAAAACACTCACCTTGACTTACTTCAAACTAGGTCAAAGAGCCAAACCAAGTCTTTGTTTAGGTTTAAAATAAATTTTCCTGAGTTTGCAAAACAAAGCAAAGATAACGAGTTTTGTTTTTTTTTATCTCTGAGTTGTCAAAAACATTGTGATATTTTATATTAAAAGCTGCTTGCCTAAGCGATATGTGCTAAAATGAGTTTCTCTTCACTTTCAGGATGCTTAGCGAACTCGTTTCAACACATCAAGTTTTGACGGGTTCAACTTTGCAGTTTGTTACACATACATGCATGCGTGTGTGTATATTTGAACTAATTTTAAGCGTGTGTGTGTGGCTGCGTTGGTGTTTTGAGTGCGTTTGCACAAATTTTAACAATTTAGCATAAGTTTCGTTGAAACACATTTCCGCACATTAATGTTTTAACTATGAGAATTTAAGCATATGCTTCAGCAGCAAGTTAAGCAAAAACTGTTGATTGGTTTTGAAGAAATTTCTTGTTTTTCTTGGTTTAGGATTTAGCATAATGAGCACAAATTTATGTATGTACACCATTGTTGTTATTGTTGTTGTAACTGTATTACTCATCACGAAACTGACTTACAAGGAAAGGTGTCTACGCGTCACTCTCCGATTTTAATGAGCTTTGGATATGTGATAGAAGACAAAATTCTAAGGTTGACTTACTTTGTTTTATATCTGCTGAGTTCAAGGTTAAGGCTTTCAAAATGGCGTTTGAAACTTGGCGAAAATTACGTTTTTTCGCAATAACTTTAATTTTGCATATTGAAACATACACAAATTAGGCACCAAATGAAAGGTACTGAAATTTCACGTCATTTGGTGCATATTATAAAATATTTTTGTTGTTGTTTTTGTTGTTATTCTTGATTTTAACAAATTTTTTCTTATATTTTACTGATTACGTAACCGTTTCTTTACCATGCTTGTGTATGTGAATGCTTATATAATTTAGTTGGTTACTTTTTTTGTAATTTAAAGTTTTTTAATTAAAAATTTATTTAAAAAATACATAATTGTGTAAATATTGATTATTAAAATGTAATTATTATTTTAAATAAAGAATAATACATTTTGTTTTTTTAGAATAAACATTTTGTATTCAAATTTAACGGTAATTGTAAATATTTTATAGGGCTGCCATATAAAAGTGACTTTATAAGTAAATTTTATTCCTACAAAAAACAATTTTTTTAAAAATCTTCTTATTAACTATTGTAAATATATTTGATGATAAACAATATCATTTTAATACATTTTCTGAACCTTTTTTCAAAACTTATAAATTAAATTCTTTCTTTTTTTTTGCGAAATATCTGAAAAATCTGAAAAATCTACCCTAAAATCAAAATTATAAGCTTGTAAATGAAAAGCTCTTTCAATATCTAATGGATTTGATCTATTAAAATTTAAAATAATACTTTATTTAATTTAGATGGAGAATATGCCTTCTAATTTGGTTTTCACTAACTCTACGTATTATATTGTTCTTTCTCAAATAAGCTTGTAAATTATTAAATTTTCCATAACACCAGTACTAAATCAAATTAATTATAATTTATTTTTGCAGTACAAAACTTACGATTATAGCATTCTTAAATGTGCCATTAGAAATTTTGTGCTAAAGTACATAAATTTTGCACAACAAATTAAAAATACTACAATATTTCTATTCAAACAAGGGTTTTTCTCTAAAAAAAACGACATTTCAAGCTAATTTTAGATTTTTTTGTAGGTCTGAAAATATTTCCTTTTTATTGACATCCAAATTCTGCACATTCTTGAAAAGTATGCAAGTTCTTCATACAACAAATGTTTAATACAAAATCGTTTCATATGAAAACAAAGTGACCTTTCAAGGTAATTAAAAATTTTTTTATGTAAAGAATGTAAAAAAATTTGCTCTTTTGATACCAAAAACATTCGCATGTTCATAAAACTATGAAAATTCTTAGTACAATGCATTTTTTGACATAATTTCATTGACTTAAAATAATCTTTTTTTTTTACTTTAAATGTAAATATCTCCATTTTTTTTAATATATTCCATTGAATTTTTTTTTTGTTTTTTTGTCCTAATTGCTTTTATTATTGTTCTAATAAAAAGACAAAAACTTGTCCCTAAAAGCATAATAAAATGAGTTGACAAAAACTATTTCAGTAGAACCGTTAGCTTAGCATTTATATTTTTAATTTTTTTTTTTCAAAAAAGGTCCAAAATATTTAGTTTTTACTTAAAAAATAGACCAAAAATTGTTTTGTTGTAAAATTAATATAAACCCAAAATCGCATTTTTGACCTATCTTTTGTCAATTCATTCATTAACAAAAATTTCCTCTTTTTTACGTTTTAGTTTTAAAAAATGTTTTTTTTTTATATTTTTTAGAATATAAGCCTGCCTTCAAAATAATTAAAGAAAACGAATTATCCAAATATCTCTTACCAGTAAAAAGTTATAACTGAAAATTTATTTTTTCATACTTATCATTTTGATCTTAGGGTAGATTTTTCACAAAAAAAAAAAAAAAAAAATCAAATTTATAAGTTTTGAAAAAAAGTTCAGAAAATGTATTTAAGTGATATTTTTTAGCATAAAATATATTTATAATAGTTAATATGAAGATTCTAAGGAAATTTAAGGTGTTTTGTGGGCATAAAATGTACATATAAAACCATTTTTATAAGCAGCCCTATAAAATATTAACATTTATCGTTAAATTTGAATAAAAAAGTTTACTCTAAGAAAACTAAATTTCTGATACATTGTATGCTTTATTTAAAATAATACAATAACTACATTTTAATAATATATATTTACACAGTTATGTATTTTTTTAAAATTAATTTTTAATTAAAAAACTTTAAATAACAAAAAAAAAGGTAACTAACTAAATTATATAAGCATTCACATACACAAGTATGGTAATGAAATGGTTACGTTATCAATACAATATGAGTAAAAATATGTTAAAATCAACAACAACAGAAAAACAACAACAAAAATGTTTTATAATATATACCAAACAACGTGAAATTTTAGTACCTTTCATTTGGTGCCTAATTTGTGTATGTTTTAATATGTAAAATTAAAGTTATTGCGAGAAAACATAATTTTTGCAAATTTTCGAATGCCATTTTGAAAGCCTTAACCTTGAACTCAGCAGATATAACATTTTATTATAATAATATTAATATTAATATTCATATTCATATTGATATTAATATTCATATTCATATTCATATTCACATTCATATTCATATTCATATTCATATTCATATTCATATTCATATTCATATTCATATTCATATTCATATTCATATTCATATACATATTCATATTCATATTCATATTCATATTCATATTCGTATTCATATTCATATTCATATTCATATTCATATTCATATTCATATTCATATTCATATTCATATTCATATTCATATTGATATTCGTATTCGTATTCGTATTCGCATTCGTATTCGTATTCATATTCATATTCATATTCATATTCATATTCATATTCATATTCATATTCATATTCATATTCATACTCATACTCATACTCATACTCATACTCATACTCAAACTCATACTCATACTCATACTCATACTCATACTCATACTCATATTTATATTCATATTCATATTCTTACTCATACTCATATTCATATTCATATTCGTATTTATATTCATATTCATATTTATATTCATATTAATATTCCTATTCATATTCATATAAATTTTTATATTTATATTCATACTCATACTCATATTCATATTCATATTCATATTGATATTCGTATTCGTATTCGTATTCGCATTCGTATTCGTATTCATATTCTTATTCATATTCATATTCGTATTCTTATTCTTATTCTTATTCTTATTCTTATTCTTATTCTTATTCTTATTCTTATTCTTATTCTTATTCATATTCATATTCATATTCATATTCATATTCATATTCATATTCATATTCATATTCATATTCATATTCATATTCATATTCATATTCATATTCATATTCATATTCATATTCATATTCATATTCATATTCATATTCATATTCATATTCATATTCATATTCATATTCATATTCATATTCATATTCATATTCATATTCATATTCATATTCATATTCATATTCATATTCATATTCATATTCATATTCATATTCATATTCATATTCATATTCATATTCATATTCATATTCATATTCATATTCATATTCATATTCATATTCATATTCATATTCATATTCATATTCATATTCATATTCATATTCATATTCATATTCATATATATATTCATATTCATATTCATATTCATATTCATATTCATATTCATATTCATATTCATATTCATATTCATATTCATAATTATATTCATATTCATAATTATATTCATATTCATTTCGTATTCGTATTCATATTAATATTCGTATTCATATTCATATTCATATTCATATTTATATTCATATTGATATTTATATTCCTATTTATATTTATATTCATATTAATATTCATATTTATATTCGTATTCGTATTCGTATTCATATTTATATTTATATTCATATTCATATTCATATTCATATTCATATTCATATTCATATTCATATTCATATTCATATTCGTATTCATATTCATATTCATATTCATATTCGTATTCGTATTCGTATTCATATTCATATTCATATTCATATTCATATTCATATTCATATTCATATTCATATTCATATTCATATTCATATTCATATTCATATTCATATTCATATTCATATTCATATTCATATTCATATTCATATTCATATTCATATTCATATTCATATTCATATTCATATTCATATTCATATTCATATTCATATTCATATTCATATTCATATTCATATTCATATTCATATTTATATTCATATTCATATTCATACTCATACTCATATTAATATTCTTATTCATATTAATATTAATATTTCTATTCATATTCATATTCATATTCATAATTATATTCGTATTCGTATTCATATTCGTATTCATATTCATATTCATATTCAAACTCATTTTCATATTTATATTTATATTCATATTCATACTCATTTTAACTTTCATTTTCATATTCATATTCATACTCATATTCATATTCATATTCATATTCATATTCATATTCATATTCATATTAATATTAATATTAATATTAATATTAATATTAATATTAATATTAATATTAATATTAATATTAATATTAATATTAATATTAATATTAATATTAATATTAATATTCTTATTCTTATTCTTATTCTTATTCTTATTCTTATTCATATTCATATTCATATTCATATTCATATTCATATTCATATTCATATTCATATTCATATTCATATTCATATTCATATTCATATTCATATTCATATTCATATTCATATTCATATTCATATTCATATTCATATTCATATTCATATTCATATTCATATTCATATTCATATTCATATTCATATTCATATTCATATTCATATTCATATTCATATTCATATTCATATTCATATTCATATTCATATTCATATTCATATTCATATTCATATTCATATTCATATTCATATTCATATTCATATTCATATTCATATTCATATTCATATTCATATTCATATTCATATTCATATTCATATTCATATTCATATTCACATTCATATTCATATTCATATTCATAATTATATTCATATTCATAATTATATTCATATTCATTTCGTATTCGTATTCATATTAATATTCGTATTCATATTCATATTCATATTTATATTCATATTGATATTTATATTCCTATTTATATTTATATTCATATTAATATTCATATTTATATTCGTATTCGTATTCGTATTCATATTTATATTTATATTCATATTCATATTCATATTCATATTCATATTCATATTCATACTTATTCATATTCATATTCTTATTTTGATTTTTATTCATATTCATATTCGTATTCATATTCATATTCATATTCGTATTCGTATTCGTATTCATATTCATATTCATATTCATATTCATATTCATATTCATATTCATATTCATATTCATATTCATATTCATATTCATATTCATATTCATATTCATATTCATATTCATACTCATACTCATATTAATATTCTTATTCATATTAATATTAATATTTCTATTCATATTCATATTCATATTCATATTCATAATTATATTCGTATTCGTATTCATATTCGTATTCATATTCATATTCATATTCAAACTCATTTTCATATTTATATTTATATTCATATTCATACTCATTTTAACTTTCATTTTCATATTCATATTCATACTCATATTCATATTCATATTAATATTAATTTTAATATTAATATTAATATTAATATTAATATTAATATTAATATTAATATTAATATTAATATTATTAATATTATTAATATTAATAATTAATAATTAATAATTAATATTAATAATTATTAATAATTATTAATATTAATATTAATATAATTATTAATATTAATATTCTTATTCTTATTCTTATTCTTATTCTTATTCTTATTCTTATTCTTATTCTTATTCATATTCATATTCATATTCATATTCATATTCATATTCATATTCATATTCATATTCATATTCATATTCATATTCATATTCATATTCATATTCATATTCATATTCATATTCATATTCATATTCGTATTCATATTCATATTCATATTCATATTCATATTCATATTCATATTAATATTCATATTCATATTAATATTAATATTCATATTCATATTCATATTCATATTCATATTCATATTCATATTCATATTAATATTAATATTAATATTAATATTCATATTCACATTCATATTCATATTCATATTCATATTCATATTCATATTCATATTCATATTCATATTCATATTCATATTCATATTCATATTTATATTCATATTCATATTCATATTTATATTTATATTCATACTCATACATATATTCATATTCTTATTCTTATTCATATTCATATTCGTATTCTTATTCATATTCATATTCATATTCGTATTCGTATTCATATTCATATTCATATTCATATTCATATTCATACTCATATTCATATTCAAATTCATATTCTTATTAATATTCTCATTCTTATTCTTATTCATATTCATATTAGTATTCATATTCATATTCATATTCATATTCATATTCATATTCATATTCATATTCATATTCATATTCATATTCATATTCATATTCATACTCATACTCATATTAATATTCTTATACATATTAATATTAATATTTATATTCATATTCATATTCATAATAATATTCGTATTCGTATTCATATTCGTATCCATATTCATATTCATACTCATTTTCATGTTTATATTTATATTCGTATTCATATTCATACTCATTTTAATTTTAATTTTCATATTCATATTCATATTCATATACTCATACTCATATTCATATTCTTAATCATATTGATATTCGTATTCATATTCATGTTCGTATTCATACTCAAATTCGTACTCACATTCATATTCATATTCATATTCATATTCATATTCATATTCATATTTATATTCATATTCATATTCATATTCATATTCATATTTATATTTATATTCATACTCATACATATATTCATATTCTTATTCTTATTCATATTCATATTCGTATTCTTATTCATATTCATATTCATATTCGTATTCGTATTCATATTCATATTCATATTCATATTCATATTCATATTCATATTCATACTCATATTCATATTCACATTCATATTCTTATTAATATTCTCATTCTTATTCTTATTCATATTCATATTAGTATTCATATTCATATTCATATTCATATTCATATTCATACTCATACTCATATTAATATTCTTATACATATTAATATTAATATTTATATTCATATTCATATTCATAATAATATTCGTATTCGTATTCATATTCGTATCCATATTCATATTCATACTCATTTTCATGTTTATATTTATATTCGTATTCATATGCATACTCATTTTAATTTTAATTTTCATATTCATATTCATATTCATATACTCATACTCATATTCATATTCTTAATCATATTGATATTCGTATTCATATTCATGTTCGTATTCATACTCAAATTCGTACTCACATTCATATTCATATTCATACTCATATTAATATTCTTATTCGTATTAATATATATATATTTATATTCATATTCATAATTATATTCATATTCATTTCGTATTCGTATTCGTATTCATATTCATATTTAAATTTATATTCATATTAATATTTATATTCATATTCATATTCATACTCATATTCATATTTATATTCATATTCATATTCATATTCGTATTCATATTCATATTCATATTCATATTCATATTCATATTCATATTCATATTTATATTCATATTCATATTCATATTTATATTCATATTCATATTCATATTCATATTCATATTCATATTCATATTCATTTCGTATTCGTATTCGTATTCATATTCATATTTAAATTTATATTCATATTAATATTTATATTCATATTCATATTCATACTCATATTCATATTCATATTCATATTCATACTCATATTCATATTAATATTCATATTCATATTCATATACTCATACTCATACTCATATTCATATTCTTAATCATATTCGTATTCATATTCATATTCATGTTCATATTCATATTCATATTCATATTCATATTCATATTCATATTCATATTCATATTCATATTCATATTCATATTCATATTCATATTCATATTCATATTCATATTCATATTCATATTCATATTCATATTCATATTCATATTCATATTCATATTCATATTCATATTCATATTCATATTCATATTCATATTCATATTCATATTCATATTCATATTCATATTCATATTCATATTCATATTCATATTCATATTCATATTCATATTCATATTCATATTCATATTCATATTCATATTCATATTCATATTCATATTCATATTCATATTCATATTCATATTCATATTCATACTCATACTCATACTCATACTCATTTTCATACTCATACTCATACTCATACTCATTTTCATATTCATATTCATATTCATATTCATATTCATATTCATATTCGTATTCATATTCATATTCATATTCATATTCATATTCATATTCATATTCATATTCATATTCATATTCATATTCATATTCATATTCATATTCATATTCATATTCATATTCATATTCATATTCATATTCATATTCATATTCATATTCATATTCATATTCATATTCATATTCATATTCATATTCATATTCATATTCATATTCATATTCATATTCATATTCATATTCATATTCATATTCATATTCATATTCATATTCATATTCAAATTCATATTCGTATTCATATTCAAATTCAAATTCACACTCATTTAAAAGCTTCTATTGCTCACTCCAACGTATTTTTCGCTGCATTTTTTAATTGACATTTTTTATGTTATATGACGTGATGAATGAATGTAAATTAATTTGTTAGTTTTCTTAATAGCCTTAAGATTTGATAAGAAACTATTTCCCCAAACACTCACAGACAGCTTCAGCTTGATTTGGTCGTCTTTTAGCTCTTCCACTCACTCACTCATCCAACTTACTTGAAGAATCATCTTCGCAGGATAGTAGTCGGTTTTTGGTTTTATCAAGGAATCGCCTTAAACCCCATTTTATTTTATTTACGTTCTTTTATTTTATTTAAACAGAACATTGTTCTCTTAAAAAAGCTCTCTGCTTCAATTTAATTTTATTATTCCTGGCTGTTTACTTGTTAATTTTGTTTTTTCTTTTTCCTGTAGCTCGTTTTCACCGAATGTGACTTGTTTCTGACAAGTTGTGGCTTAGTTTCTGTTGGTTTTTTATGCGTTTCTTCTTCTTCGCTAGTATTTTTTCTCTATTGTTTTGTTTGAGGCTATTACCTTGTTTTTTGTTATTTTATAATTAGCTTTTTTTGTGGCGCTTCTGTTGTACAGGATTTGTTTTGGTGGGTAACTTGAATGATCATTGTACTTTAAATTAAGAATGACGTTAGGAAAATAAATGCCTAAGATAAGTAAAAAAATGACACAGGAGTTAAAATGTTTCTTTGGTTAAGAAGCTGAAGTGAGTTGTTTGCGAATTGTTAGTGAATTGTTTTTAAGCCTAATTAATTTGGGACATTTTTTTGTTATTCTTTAAAAAAAATTTGTTACGAACATGAAAGAATTCTCAAACAAGTTCTTTGTAATTAATTTGAAAAAAGATGTTTTCTGACTTTTGATAATATGCCAGATAATGTTGAGTAAAGGAATGTTTTTAGATTATGTTTAGATTGTGTGAGGATGTAAAATCGCCTGCTCATACTGTTTGACAACTCGCCCAGTGCGTTTGCAGCGATGTCTATGTTTTCATTTGACTTTTATAAATATGCACAAAAGTAGACTCTAAATTTGTCCGACACTTCAACATTTACTACAACGTTTAAAATGTCTTTGAAATTGGTTTGTGTACATGCTAAGCTCTGGTTTATTTTTTAAATGTCATTTCTCGTTTCATTGGGTTTCAAATCACAACTGTGCTAAAGAACTTTCACTTTAAAAAAGTGGCTGACACGCACGGTAGAAGTGAAACCTTCGTAAAACTGTAGACATTTTTAGTAAAACGACTTTTTTATAAAACAATTAAGAATGAGAAAAAATCGACTTGAAAATCAATATTTTTGACCTTCGATGCAAATATGTCCAATTTTTAAAAATATATTTGACTTAAATTTTTAAAGATCTGCTTAAAGTAAGCTTTACTTTTCAAAGAAATAACAATGTTTGGAAAACTATTCCATAATCTAATGGCATTAATGAAAAACAATCAAGAGAGTTTAAATAATACCATGTTGGTATTAAAAATATTATCCTTCTTACCGAGTGACAATAATGGAGTTTTCCAAGCAGTGTTGCCTTTTCAAAATTTTTGAGAGAAGTGAAATTATAACAACGTTGACTTCGGTCGGTCGATCATTCAAGAACTTTCTATAGTACCTAGAAGTGTTTGTCGGATTACAAGGTCCGCTTCATCATGGTCCGCTTCATCCGCGTCAATCATTGACGTATACTTGTTCTTCCTTATCTTATCTTATCAGATTACAACGTCGGCTTCGGCCAATCAATCTTCCATACTAGTTGCTGACTAAAAATTGATATTAGGGAAAATAATGCCATAGTGTAAATATTTACGTATTGATTTATTAAATTACTATATAAAAGCACCGCAGTCGAGTCTTGCCTAAGCACAGTCGTTCTTACAGAACCTTACCTAAATATTCATTGTCCTTTAAATAACTTTATTATACAAGGTACTCGGACATTCCTAAGGTTTTTAAGATTCTTGATTAAGGATAAATAATTAACTAAAGTAAATATCTTGTTAAGCTCTTACCCTTCCTGCATGACCTGAGTAAAGCTTTTGTGAGCTTTGATCTTTTATTTTCTTGATGAACTCTAAAAATACAATAAGACATAATTAAGCATTAATCATGACAGGTCGTTCAAACGCAAAGAGAAAAAAAAACAACAACAGCATTATGACAGCTGAGCGTAAATTTGGCAAAAGTTTTGCTAGACACAAAACTGTCCAGTAATGTTCAGTTTATAAGAGAATTGATGAAAAACCATAACAAAAAAAAAAAAAAAATTAAGTGAATATTAGTATCTTAAAAAAAATTTCGTATTAAAGCAATAAAAGAAATGAAACAAGAAGAGCTATAATGGAATTCTTAAGTACATGACCAGCAGCATCCTGCTAAGCATTATCTTTGTTCACTTTTTTGTTTGTTTGTTTCTTTGCTTGTTTGTTTGCCCCGCCATGGAAATGGAAGATTAACAATTTCCTGACTGTATTGAAGAAAATCTAACTTTTTTTTTTTTTTTGTTATGGCAACATCATTTTGCCATAATGTCTTCGGCTCAACGAGAAAGGGGAGTGTGTAAATAATTTTTAATGTACCGTCCAGTGATTCAGCTGCAGCTAAAATGTAGTGAACAGAAATTAATTTTAAAAATGTCAAATTTTTTGAACTTCTGACACATTAAATTGCTTTTTCGCTGCAGACAAAAGCAGTTTGTAGTTGGTGTTTCTGAGTTCTGACATTGCTATAATCTAGGGAGCATTTAAGAGAGGAAAAATGTCGCACTTGCAATGAAAAAAAAACAGAAATAATTTTCAGTTTATTTAAAACTTTTATATAAAACATTTCTTTAAAATACCTCTTTAACCTTCATCGGTCCCTCATTTCTAGAAACGAAAAGGTTTCTTGTGTGTAAATTTTACACACTTTTTCCAGGAGCAATATTTTCATCGATGAATGAAATGCATGCAATTTTATCGTTAAAAGTAATTAATTATTCATTGTTTTATTCAATTAAAAAAAAATCGATAAATCAAGTAAAAAAATCTATATGTATGTAAGTGAATGTATGTATGTATGTGGTAATTTGTAATTTTGTTATTTTTAGAAAAAAGTAAAATATGACAACTTTTTGCTTTCATTAAGCGTTCTTTTTTAACTTTTTACTAAGAAATAGCAAAAAACAACAAGTGCTTCTGAAGAAAAGTTCAATTAAAAAAAAAATTTATTACATATAACAAATGTATTGTCATTAAATTTGGATCACTCCATGTTCATTAAGTCTTCAAGAACGACTGACATTATTTGAAGAGCCTGTTTTTATTTAAAACACTTTGCAATAAAAAGCATTCCTTAGCTTTGCAAAGGAACGTAAAGGAAAAAAGTGCTAAACTAAACAAATGTAAGATAAACATTCTTAATGCATGTACACAATAAACTCATCCTTAAGAGTTTTTGCATTTGTATGCAAATTAATAAAAAACAACAGCAACAACAACAATAACAACTCAAACAACCACTCAGTTAGCTCAACAATGTCAATGTGTCGTTAACAGCGTCCTTCAATTTTGCTTTTTTTTTGTTATGTTATTCCGTGCTTTTTCTCCTTCTCCTTTTCCTTTTTCTTTTTCCTTTTTTTTTTTTGTACTTTTTATTATTTGTTATGTTAACATTATGCTACAATTTTTCATGCAAAGTGTAGCAGCTACATAAGAAAAGGGAGCAAAAAACAAAAACTCTCCACAAAATTGTACACAGATTCTTGAGCTTCTTTACGTCAGAAAGACTGCACGGTTCGAAACTCAAATTGAAATCAGAAGCTTTAAACAAAATATAACAACAAGTAAAAGAAACATAATAAGTTTTTGAAAATAAATTGTAATTGGAGTAATACAATATAAAATTTTTAGAAGTGTTAATTATTTCGAATATAGTTTCCCTAACAATTTTATTCAATAACTAGCTGATATACCCGGTGTTACTCGAGAGTAATTTATATAAACATTTTAATATACACTTCTCGATTAAATGTTTTTTAAATTCTGGAATAATGACGAAAGTGTTGAATTTTAAGTTTGAGGTACCGTAAGAAAGGTAATTGAACTGACTTTAACCAAAAAAGTTTTGGGAAATTTTGGTGTTTGGGGGCTCCATCCCTTGCGGCCAGCTAATTGAACTCGAAGAAAGGGTACCAAAAACGCATTTAAAAATTATCTTATTTAATCTTAAAGCTAGCAAAATTATCTTTTCAACAATATAAAAATTATGGTGGGACTCAATGGGTTCTTGAGATATGGACAATTTAACATCTTAAAAAAATTTGTATTAAAAAAAAAATATTGAACTTTTTAGCAAAAAAAATTTTAATGAAATATATTTAAAAACAGCAGAGATATTTGCCTCGAAAGTAAAAACTTTGATTTTCATATAATTTTTTTCTCATTCTTAGCTTATAGCTGAAACTGATTACATGAAAATATTAACTTTTACAGCATTCTATTCACGGTCATCTTTTCGATGAAATGTTGATATATATACAAAATTTTAAGTACCACTGATAAGGAACTGAGTGACAACGTTGACACAATAGTAAGAAGAAATAGAGCCATCACAACAAAACAAATTTAACAGGAGGGGGCAGGAGGTGGGAAGGCAAAAAACAAAGTAGATTACTATAAAAAAGATTTTATATAAGCCAAAATCTTTGTAATAACTCTAAACCAGCGCTGGGCGCCCCATAGCTCACTGGGCGCTCTCTGAGCGTAACTTATAACATGTACACAAAACTCAGAACAGAAGAGAATAAAATTCAGTCGTTCGCTGACGGTGTTGCTGTGAAAACCTCTATCGGAAACTTTATGTACACTCTTAAAAAACCAACTTTTTAGTTTATTCTTTTTATTTCGTAAAATTTTATATTATTCGTATATATTAAGGTTAAATATAATTCATGCATATTGCCTATTAAGATTCTTTGCATTATTTTCTTTTTAGATTTTTCGTATTCAATAATATTCTGATACTTCATTTTATGAGGTTTTGATTATAATTTTAATGATTTGTATATATTAGGATTTAATAAATAAAAAAAAACACCTAAAAAACAATGTTTGAATCTAAATCGGAATGTGATTTCTGTTCTGCAGAGAACCTTTCTTGGGAAGCAGAATGTGCGATTTGCCACTGCAAGCAAACTAATATAATTTATTTACTTAAAAGGAAATGCTGGGGTAATAATGACAAAGAGTAAATAGTGAACAATACCGATTACTAAAAATGAAAAATAAACACATATTACAGTATGTGTGGGGGTATAAACAAACAAATCTAGATAATTGCAACAACTATTTCGCTCAGTGTGTGCTATTCGAGAGCGCACCAATACTAACAAGACAAAATAAAATATGACTGTGTTAGAATACCCAGCCCTGCTCTAGACACTCACCTGCATTCTTAGAGATAAATGGAGGCGGGCGCGTTCAAAGGATACAGATAATTTTAAAACAAAACTCAGTTCTATTAATAGTCTTACTTATTAATAGTCGTATGAAGAAATAGATTTTAAGCCACAACTTTTGAGTGAAAAGAGATATTGGGGCAATTTTTTCTCATAAATTTTTTTGAGACTTGACTTTTTTGTAAAATATATTAAAACAACATTTTGGAAGAAAAACAACATTAAAAAGACAATAATTTGGACATTTTTTGACATAATAATAAAACACATACACACTGACTTAACAGTTAAACCTATTTTTGTAAAGTGGTTTTAATGAACTTTTGAACAAAAAAAATTTGAATGAAATATATTATTGTACAGCGGAGATATAAGCATCGAAAGACCAAACTTTGATTTTCATGTCGTTTTTTTCTCTTTCTTAGGTAATGATGTTTTATGAAAAATTCGTTGTACTGAAAATTTCTACAATTTTGAATATATGTGAGTGTTTTTGATGTCAAAATAACAAAAATTTTTAAAAATTAAATACACAAAAAACTGCGATGGTAATAAGTATTACAATAACAAAATTACCGTTAGTTGAAAAATTTCGGAGGAGGCCTGGCAAAAACTAAGTATGTGACATTTTAATCTAGGATGCACTTAATATGTATACCTAGTTTGAGCGAAATCCGTTGAGTCGTTTAGATTTGTATAAAGGCCAAACAAACAAACAAACAAACAGAAAATGAGTTTTATTACTGTAGATAGTCAATTGTATGAAAAAATAGATTTTTAGCCATAACTTTTGATTGGAAACAGATATTGGGCTAATTTTTTCGCATAAATTATTTTTGAGACTTGACTTTTTTGTAAAAAATATAAAACAACATTTTGGAAAAAATAAGTTTCACGAAAAAAATCAAAGGGGGTACCCTTGTTTTTTTGATGACAAAAACAGTAAAATAATTTTTGGGCTTAGCTGGAAGAATTTTTGCAAATAAATGCAATGTCATATGAAAGGTAGCCAGATGTGAATTTTATAATTGATTTCTTTTTTACAACAAAAGCAATTTTTGAGTCATTTTTTGAGAAAACAGTCAATATTTTGAACCTTTTTTGACATAATCATAAAACATATATACACTGACTTAACGGAACAGTTAAACCTATTTTTATAAAGTGATTTTAATGAACTTTTGAACAAAAAAATTTGAATGAAATATATTAATGGACAGCGGAGATATTAGCATCGAAAGACCAAACTTTGATTTTCATGTCGTTTTTTTCTCCTTCTTAGGTAATGATATTTTATGAAAAATTCGTTGTACTGAAAATTTCTACAATTTTAAATATTTGTGAGTATTTTTGATGTCAAAATAACAGAAATTTTTAAAAATTAAATACATAAATAACTCCAACACTAAAAAGTATTACAATAACAAAATTACCGTTAGTTGAAAAATTTCGGAGGGGGCGTGGCAAAAACTAAGTATGTAACATTTTAAGTTGAGATAGATTTAATATGTGTACCTAGTTTGAGCGAAATCCGTTCAGCCGTTTAGATTTGTATAAAGACCAAGCAAACAAAAACAAACAAACAAACAGAAAATGAGTTTTATTACTGTAGATAGTCAATTGTATGAAAAAATAGATTTTTAGCCATAACTTTTGATTGGAAACAGATATTGGGCTAATTTTTTCGCATAAATTATTTTTGAGACTTGACTTTTTTGTAAAAAATATAAAACAACATTTTGGAAAAAATAAATTTCGCGAAAAAAATCAAAGGGGGGTACCCTTGTTGTTTTGATGACAAAAACAGTAAAATAATTTTTGCGCTTAGCTGGAAGAATTTTTGCAAATAAATGCTATGTCATATGAAAGGTAGCCAGATGTGCAATTTTTAATTGATTTCGTTTTTACAACAACAACAATTTTTGAGTCATTTTTTGAGAAAAAAGTCAATATTTTGAACCTTTTTTGACATAATCATAAAATATATTTACACTGACTTAACGGAACAGTTAAACCTATTTTTATAAAGTGATTTTAATGAACTTTTGAACAAAAAAATTTGAATGAAATATATTAATGGACAGCGGAGATATTAGCATCGAAAGACCAAACTTTGATTTTCATGTCGTTTTTTTCTCCTTCTTAGGTAATGATATTTTATGAAAAATTCGTTGTACTGAAAATTTCTACAATTTTAAATATTTGTGAGTATTTTTGATGTCAAAATAACAGAAATTTTTAAAAATTAAATACATAAATAACTCCAACACTAAAAAGTATTACAATAACAAAATTACCGTTAGTTGAAAAATTTCGGAGGGGGCGTGGCAAAAACTAAGTATGTAACATTTTAAGTTGAGATAGATTTAATATGTGTACCTAGTTTGAGCGAAATCCGTTCAGCCGTTTAGATTTGTATAAAGACCAAGCAAACAAAAACAAACAAACAAACAGAAAATGAGTTTTATTACTGTAGATAGTCAATTGTATGAAAAAATAGATTTTTAGCCATAACTTTTGATTGGAAACAGATATTGGGCTAATTTTTTCGCATAAATTATTTTTGAGACTTGACTTTTTTGTAAAAAATATAAAACAACATTTTGGAAAAAATAAATTTCGCGAAAAAAATCAAAGGGGGGTACCCTTGTTGTTTTGATGACAAAAACAGTAAAATAATTTTTGCGCTTAGCTGGAAGAATTTTTGCAAATAAATGCTATGTCATATGAAAGGTAGCCAGATGTGCAATTTTTAATTGATTTCGTTTTTACAACAACAACAATTTTTGAGTCATTTTTTGAGAAAAAAGTCAATATTTTGAACCTTTTTTGACATAATCATAAAATATATTTACACTGACTTAACGGAACAGTTAAACCTATTTTTATAAAGTGATTTTAATGAACTTTTGAACAAAAAAATTTGAATGAAATATATTAATGGACAGCGGAGATATTAGCATCGAAAGACCAAACTTTGATTTTCATGTCGTTTTTTTCTCCTTCTTAGGTAATGATATTTTATGAAAAATTCGTTGTACTGAAAATTTCTACAATTTTAAATATTTGTGAGTATTTTTGATGTCAAAATAACAGAAATTTTTAAAAATTAAATACATAAATAACTCCAACACTAAAAAGTATTACAATAACAAAATTACCGTTAGTTGAAAAATTTCGGAGGGGGCGTGGCAAAAACTAAGTATGTAACATTTTAAGTTGAGATAGATTTAATATGTGTACCTAGTTTGAGCGAAATCCGTTCAGCCGTTTAGATTTGTATAAAGACCAAGCAAACAAAAACAAACAAACAAACAGAAAATGAGTTTTATTACTGTAGATAGTCAATTGTATGAAAAAATAGATTTTTAGCCATAACTTTTGATTGGAAACAGATATTGGGCTAATTTTTTCGCATAAATTATTTTTGAGACTTGACTTTTTTGTAAAAAATATAAAACAACATTTTGGAAAAAATAAATTTCGCGAAAAAAATCAAAGGGGGGTACCCTTGTTGTTTTGATGACAAAAACAGTAAAATAATTTTTGCGCTTAGCTGGAAGAATTTTTGCAAATAAATGCTATGTCATATGAAAGGTAGCCAGATGTGCAATTTTTAATTGATTTCGTTTTTACAACAACAACAATTTTTGAGTCATTTTTTGAGAAAAAAGTCAATATTTTGAACCTTTTTTGACATAATCATAAAATATATTTACACTGACTTAACGGTACAGTTCAACCTATTTTTGTAAAGTGATTTTAATGAACTTTTGAACAAAAAACTTTGAATGAAATATATTAATGGGCACCGGAGATATTTGCATCGAAAGACCAAACTTTGATTTTCATGTCGTTTTTTTCTCATTCTTAGGTAACGATGTTTTATGAAAAAGTCGTTGTACTGAAAATTTCTCCGATTTTGAATATATGTGAGTGTTTTGATGTCAAAATAATAAAAATTTTTTAAAATTAAATACACAAAAAATGATAAAAAGTATTATAATAATAAAATTACTGTTAATTGAAAAATTTCAGAGGAAGCGTGGCAAAAACTAAGTATGTAACATTTTAAGTTGGGGCTGACTTAATATGTGTACCTAGTTTGAGGGAAATCTGTTGAGCCGTTTAGATTTTTATAAAGGCCAAACAAACAAACAGAAAATGAGTTTTATTACTATAGAAGGTGGAACTCTGAAGATGTTGATAAATAGTCATCAAAACGTTGGTACGCACAAAAATGAATTAAAATTGTTTTTAGTTGGATTTAAAATTATAATCAAAAAGGTCATAAAAAAACACAAAAATCTTACCAAGAAATTGATATCTCATAACATTTTTATTGAAAGGTTCACACATAAATTTTTTAAGGGTCCAGTCTAATTAGTCAGGCAGAAAAATGGGCAATTTTCATGATTTTTTTTTTGGAAAAAGTAAAAAATATATGTACTGAAAATTGTTCAGATTTATTACTAGTACTTAGAAGAAAATTGTGTAAAAGTTTCAGATTACTAAATCTATATCCTGAAACAGGATAAGGGGCGACGCACAGTGGTTGAAATAAATACAAAAATTTAAGAGCTCATTTGATGAATTTTTTTCTTTACATTGTTTAAGTCTAATTAGCAGGGTTGCAAAATATTTTGGAGAAATATTCATAGGTTATTCATCAAATTTCGTTTATTTCTGATCATGCCCATATTTTTTGCCACTGAAACTTAATTTCTGTATCGTGACTACAGGTAGATTAATTACACATCTTTGTATCACAATTTGACGCGAATATATTGACCAGACTGTTGGTTTTTAGGCTCAGTGGACGAAAAGTTAAAGATTTTTATAGAAAAAATTACAAATTTGTTTGATAACACAGGGGAACAAAAAAGGAATTTTTCTCTGCGGCATAAGTTTTTGGAGCCAATTAAGATACATGGGATAATGAAGTTTTAATCCTATAATTCACATTGTTTGAATTGACTCTGGTTCTCGCGATAAACCGCTATTTTAAAAATTAAGGAGGTTTCATCACAGATTTTAGCATAACTTCAGAACAATTAGTCTGATTTGGTAAAATAAAAAATCCAAATATCCGCAGCAAAATTGCCTCCAAGTTACGTCTACAATGTTTTTTGATTAGTTGAATAGTTTCGAAAATATTCAGAAAGTTCTTCTGAAGAAAACATATTTTTATGCAAAATTTAAACTTTTTCGTTATTTCATAATTCATAAAAAATGAAAAACGTCAAAATAGCTCTTTTTTGATATTTACTTATAAACGCACATATGTTACGAAGAAAATAAGCCATATTTCATTAAAATCCATCGTTTCCTATGGGATTTTCTTTGGTATTTTGGTTGCGCTTATTAATTTTAAATCCATTTAAAATATAAATCCACAAATTTAAAAACATTTTTGAAACTATTTCAGAATACTCTGCAGCTTTATGATTCTCCAAAAAGTTTTCAACTACTGATAAACAACTTATCCTTGCTTCTGATTCGACCTTAGTAATGTGCGTTTTTCGAAATCATTGTTGTTTATAAGAGTTCGGATTTGTGGCCCATCAAAGATGTCTGCTTTTAATTTTTCCGTGATTTTGCCAGGAAATGCTTGGCAAATATATTTGAAGCACTCGCCAGTCTTATGCAAAGCTTTAACATACTGTTTTTTTAGTTCAAGCTTTATATGAAGTGGTGGCACAATTATTTTTTTCTCGACATATTAATGGATCATGAACGATTTTATTTATGCCTACAGTCATATTTGTTCTGGATAGCCAAACTTTCCTAGTGTAGTGCTTATTTTACGCACGGGACAGTCGTAGACAAGAAATACACAAAGGAAACATGGATATTTAGTGCAGCTACCTTGCTGACCCAGTAAAAAGTTAAGCATTTTCAAATCAACGCACACTGACCACTGGTGTTGAACATATGCAATTTTCTTATTTGATATTTTGATATTATACTTTAAGTTTTGTTGAATGTGCTATCGGAATTGAAGCTTATATGTTGCCATTATGCAGTAACACACATTTTAAACTTATTTTCTAGTTATCTATGAAGACCCATTGCATTTAAAAGTCCAGGAATATTCTCACAGTTCACCATTTTCTCCTCATTTGCAAAGTATTGAATAATATCTCGTTCTATGGTCCGGTAAATTTTAACTGATACGCCAGGCTGACGACAACGTTTTTCTTTAAGTCTTAATGCTAGAAGCTCATCTGATTTTTTGGATAGATTTAGATCTCGAATTTTCCCTTCTGTATTTATTTAGAAGTTTTTTATCAAAATGAGATAACATCATTAAATTTGAATTAAGGCAAAACATGCAAATGGATTTTAATGAAATATGGCTTATTTTCTTTGTAACATATGTGTGTTTATAACTTTATATAAAAAAAGAGCTATTTTGACGTTTTTGAATTTTTATGAATTATGAAATAATAAAAAGTTTAAATTTTGCATAAAAAAATGTTTTTTTCAGAAGAACTTTCATAATATTTCCAAAACTACTCAGCTAATAAAAACAGTGTAGATGTAACTTGGAGGCAATTTAGCTGCAAATTTTTGGATTTTTTATTTTACCAAATCAGACTTACTGTTCTGGAGTAATGTTAAAATTTGTAATGAAACCTACTTAATTTTTAAAATAGCGGTTTATCGCGAGAACCGGAGTCAATTTAAATAATCTAAATAATAGGCTAAGATCTTCATTAATGTATATACTAAAATTGACTACCAAATCCCATGCCGCAGAATCAGTGTTACCCTGTGTAATCATTTTCCTTTGCGTACTCGTCACGTAGCCAATAATTCTTGCCCTTCGTTTACAATTCCGTATAATCGCTTCGGTTTTGGCATAGCTACTTGGATGGCAGGTCTCAAAGAGTTAGGGTAGGGAAAAATTTCTCGCTTTACAAAAAAAACACGAGTGGAGTCCCACAAGGCTCTGTTTTTGGCCCACTTCTTTTCACCATGTTTATAAATGATATCTTCAGTTAATCATGCAACCATGTAACCATGCATGCGTATGCTGACGACTTACATCTGTATTTGTCCAAGCCACTTGGACTAGTTGAAGATTAAATTCAAAAAGTTAATGAAGATTTAAATATAGTGGTAGAATGGGCGAGTCTTTATATACTGATGCTAAGCCCTCTCAAATCGTATGTCCTGCCGGTTTCAAAGATTGCATTTGAAAACTGAATTTGAAATCAATTTAAAATATTTACATTTAATATCTTAAAATATATTTATAATTAATATTTTTCTTGTTCAAAAACAAATGTATGTTAATATTATTTTAATTTAATATTACTATTTGTTTAAATAATTTGTATTTTTAATAAATCTATATTTTTTCTTTCTAATGTAAAATTAATTCATAAAATATTTTAATCATATAAGTTGTTATGTATGCTATAAATGCGGCATGTAATAGACTAATGGCGTTTTCTTTTCTCGAACAAAATGTTGCATTTTTTCTGCCCTCTTTCTGCCATCTTTGAGAAATCTGAATTTTTTCTTCCTTTGAGGTCAACATTTTCGCGAAAAGAACACGATTCAATTGCAGTGGTCGCTATTTTTACTCTCAAGAGGTCAGAATTTCCAAAAAGGGCAGAAAAATTGTTGAATTTTTTCGAGAAAAGAAAACGCCATAAGTCTTAAATGTCAACATATTGTAACTAAATAAATACAAAATACAAAAGTAAGATTTGAAGAAGACAAAAACAATAACAACTCTGTATAGCGTCAACAGATACAGCAGGCTAGACAGACTGTTTCGGAAGGAACTACCGCCGTTCCATCTTCAGTGTTCTTGAGTGATTCAGCTGTGACCAACCAATTGGTTAAGTTTTATATGATTTGACACTTGTTCGAATAAACTCGTCTGAAATATATGACGTTAAAGCAAAGGCATTTTTATTTCTAGGTCAAGCCTGAAACTCTACCCTTAGAAAAATCGAAGGATTTTGTCCCTACCTACACCTCCCTAACTTGAATACAGTTCTTACTCTATGGATATTAATTTATGCTCATAATTCATCATTTTCTATTCAGGTGATGAGGTCAATTATTTAGATTAGATGAAGAGGTGGAAAACATCTCTTAAGCCCACTTTATTGGAAATATTTTCACTAATAATTTCCCTCACTCCAGCATCTAAGACGTTAAAGTGAGTTTTAAACAAGCACTCAAATGTTAAGCGGAAACAAAGAAAAACTGTTTATCTACATCTCTTGTCTTCAACGCTCAATCACTTTCGTTTCACGTACAAAATAAATAAATTTACCTCATCTTTCATCGTTCTGTAAACGAGTGGATTAAATTGAAATGTCTCACCGGAAGTAAGTGAGTCGTTTTTGGATTCCTGCAAAATAACCGGAACTTTAGAAGACGTACGATTTTTTTTATTTTATATTTTTTCTATTTCAAGCACTCAACAACATAGTAAAAAGTAGAAAAAAAAGCTAAAAAAGGAGAAAGGGACAAAAATAGTTGAAGCTGTGCATGACAAAGCAGAGGAAACAAACTAGAGAGTTGAATTTCCGTTCGCTTGTTATTGCAAAATCATGTTGTTTTTTACTGTTGAACAAAACGGAAATAAAAAAATAACGAAAAAACAAACAAAAAATACCAACAGCAATCAAAGAATTTTTCCGTACTTGTTCTAGCATACATAAATATTTGTTTCAACTTTAAGGTAAACATAAGGTAAGCGTGTACAATAAGCGTGTATGTCACTTACCCTGTGGGAAATTTTAAGATGCTTTATTGAAAAACAAGTAAAAAAGTCTTCACTCTGCCTTTGAATAGTGCTTTTTAGAAGTGCTTTGCTATGGCTACAAATTGAGCTTAAACAAAGCTGATTGCTTTTGAGATGCTTCGTTCTTTTTGTTTATCTACTCAGCTGACAACTCGTAATCACTAACATCACATGTATTTTTTTACCATTCTCATCACTAGTATACGCAAAAAGTTTAATTCGTGAAAAAGTGTTGCAGCAAAATAGTGATAAACTGTTAAAATGTAATGGATAATCAAAACGTAAATGTAAAAGAATAGTTCATGCAAAAATATAAGCCATCAAAAATTTAGTAGCGCATGCAGGTACGTACTAAGAAGGCGCTCTTTCCGAAGGGAGAGCTAAGTGCTTTTTTAAATCACTGTTCGAAACGAGAGCAAAGCACTTTTTTGAATCACTTTTAATAACGAGAATAAAGGTCTTCTATTCAATGACATAACAATATTACAAAAAGCGCTATTTAAAGCGAGAACAAAGCGCTATTGTGGTTTTGTAAAGTGCTTTGAAAGTGGTTTCCAAGCAATTTGTTTCCTAAAGGGTAATGTCTGTTATGCGTAAGTGTGTGTATTAAAAAAGGCATGCACACTGGGTTATGTCCATCACACATGCACACACGCACACACGCTTAAGAATTGAGCTTTAGACAAGCAAATATGCTCATTTATGTCGCTTTCATCTGCCACTTGTAATGGCAAAAACACACGTTATCCATTCTTGTAGGAATCATTTTTGTGTGTCAGTGATTTTTATCTGCACAAACCTGCATAACTATCTTTTATGAGACTTTGCTTATTTCACTTCATATTTCCATCCCAGCTGACACATGTTGTGCGTCGTCAATGTGTGTGCATCGAGTAAAAAAAGTAAAAATATTGAAAGGCATAGAATTTAGAAAAAAAAGAACAGGTAAGAAAAAAAAGTGAGACTGTGGTGTATTTACGATCTGTGCAAGAGTGTATGGCTGAAGTTGTACTTGAAATTCAAGGGGCAGAAAAAAAAGTACCAAGATGAAATAACAGCAGATAAATTAAATGTAGTTTTAGTATATTTTACAAAATAACGTTTCTTTGTTAAAATTTGTTAAATTGTTAAAAAAAACAAATAAAATTGAAAATGTAGCTGAGTTACGTAAATAATAACACATAAAATATAAGCGCTACATTAATATAGGTAGATAACAGTTATGGAACGGTGTTGCATGAAATTATGATTTTACTCGGGGAATATATACGCTATGTCAAATACTATGAAAGGAAAATTAAACACGGCAACGTGCCCTCTCAACTTAAGATTTGTCGATCTTAATGCAAAAAAGGCAAAGGTAAAGGTAAAGGTAAAGGTAAAGGTAAAGGTAAAGGTAAAGGTAAAGGTAATGGTAAAGGTAAAGGTAAAGGTAAAGGTAAAGGTAAAGGTAAAGGTAAAGGTAAAGGTAAAGGTAAAGGTAAAGGTAAAGGTAAAGGTAAAGGTAAAGGTAAAGGTAAAGGTAAAGGTAAAGGTAAAGGTAAAGGTAAAGGTAAAGGCAAAGGTAAAGGTAAAGGTAAAGGTAAAGGTAAAGGTAAAGGTAAAGGTAAAGGTAAAGGTAACGGTAAAGGTAAAGGTAAAGGTAAAGGTAAAGGTAAAGGTAAAGGTAAAGGTAAAGGTAAAGGTAAAGGTAAAGGTAAAGGTAAAGGTAAAGGTAAAGGTAAAGGTAAAAGTAAAGGTAAAGGTAAAGGTAAAGGTAAAGGTAAAGGTAAAGGTAAATGTAAAGGTAAAGGTAAAGGTAAAGGTAAAGGTAAAGGTAAAGGTAAAGGTATAGGTATAGGTATAGGTAAAGGTATAGGTAAAGGTATAGGTAAAGGTAAAGGTAAAGATAAAGGTAAAGGTAAAGGTAAAGGTATAGGTAAAGGTAAAGGTAAAGGTAAAGGTAAAGGTAAAGGTAAAGGTAAAGGTAAAGGTAAAGGTAAAGGTAAAGGTAAAGGTAAAGGTAAAGGTAAAGGTAAAGGTAAAGGTAAAGGTAAAGGTAAAGGTAAAGGTAGAGGTACAGGTAAAGGTAAAGGTAAAGGTAGAGGTAAAGGTAAAGGTAATGGTAGAGGTAAAGGTAGAGGTAAAGGTAGAGGTAAAGGCAAAGGCAAAGGCAAAGGCAAAGGCAAAGGCAAAGGCAAAGGCAAAGGCAAAGGCAAAGGCAAAGGCAAAGGCAAAGGCAAAGGCAAAGGCAAAGGCAAAGGCAAAGGCAAAGGCAAAGGCAAAGGCAAAGGCAAAGGCAAAGGCAAAGGCAAAGGCAAAGGCAAAGGCAAAGGCAAAGGCAAAGGCAAAGGCAAAGGCAAAGGCAAAGGCAAAGGCAAAGGCAAAGGCAAAGGCAAAGGCAAAGGCAAAGGCAAAGGCAAAGGCAAAGGCAAAGGCAAAGGCAAAGGCAAAGGCAAAGGCAAAGGCAAAGGCAAAGGCAAAGGCAAAGGCAAAGGCAAAGGCAAAGGCAAAGGCAAAGGCAAAGGCAAAGGCAAAGGCAAAGGCAAAGGCAAAGGCAAAGGCAAAGGCAAAGGCAAAGGCAAAGGCAAAGGCAAAGGCAAAGGCAAAGGCAAAGGCAAAGGCAAAGGCAAAGGCAAAGGCAAAGGCAAAGGCAAAGGCAAAGGCAAAGGCAAAGGCAAAGGCAAAGGCAAAGGCAAAGGCAAAGGCAAAGGCAAAGGCAAAGGCAAAGGCAAAGGCAAAGGCAAAGGCAAAGGCAAAGGCAAAGGCAAAGGCAAAGGCAAAGGCAAAGGCAAAGGCAAAGGCAAAGGCAAAGGCAAAGGCAAAGGCAAAGGCAAAGGCAAAGGCAAAGGCAAAGGCAAAGGCAAAGGCAAAGGCAAAGGCAAAGGCAAAGGCAAAGGCAAAGGCAAAGGCAAAGGCAAAGGCAAAGGCAAAGGCAAAGGCAAAGGCAAAGGCAGAGGCAAAGGCAAAGGCAAAGGCAAAGGCAAAGGCAAAGGCAAAGGCAAAGGCAAAGGCAAAGGCAAAGGCAAAGGCACAATGGCAAAGGAAAAGGCACAAAAGCAAAGGCGCAATGGCAAAAGCACAAAGTCAAAGGAAATTGTACAAAGGTAGAGGCAGAGGCAAAGGCAAAGGCAAAGTTAAAGGCAAAGGCAAATGCAAAGGTAAAGGCAAAGGCAAAGGAACGGCAAAAACAACAACTGATAGCCTGAGTTAACACATTTACTTAAAAATTCTATAAAAATTCGAAAAGATTTCCTTAAATAACAGAGAGACTCGCTTAATGGAATTTATTTTGGAAAGTTCAAAGAATGGTTGGCAAAATAAAAGTAAACATCAAACATAGCATTTTCTTACAAATTTATTTGATTTAATTTATATCTTAGACAACTTTTGCTTATGTTTTTTATTCCTAGAATGTTTTGCAAAGCTGTAATTTTTTTTATTTTTATATTTTTGGATGAAATATAAAAAAAAACTATTAAAAAATTTATTATTTAATAGAGCAATATTAAATTCAATTTAATGAAAAATAACTTCAAAGTGCGAAAATGATTTAATGGCAACAATTGATGGGAAATTTATTAAAATTGCTAGAAAATCAAAAGAAAATATTAGGTTTCAATATTTGCACGTCTCAGCAAAAATTCAAGACAATAAATATATTTATTGCATTCCTACTAAAAGTCTCAAAAACATATTTATAAAAGATAATTTGAATTCAATTGAATCAAATAGTTTGAATGGAATTGAATTTATATTGATAAATTGCTTAAATTTCGTTTTTGTATAAATAAATGCTTTGTAAATATTATGAAATCAAATAGGAATAAATAAAAAGAAGCAAAAAATTATGAGTTTGGGCTTTTAAATTTATGTTTACGCTTGTGGCGCGCTCCTTTAACATATTGCCATATTTATCAGCACTTGTATGCAATATGGTAGTCACTTCCGCTTCCTGTTTGTGGCATCATGCGACACATGGCTGCAGGCATAAAAAATAAACGAAAATAAGCTATGTTTCTAACGTGTTATATAAAAAATATTACACAACATTGTAAAATGTAGAAAAACGCGTTGCTGTCTAGTCAAACAGTAAACCCGCATGAAATATTTACAAAAGTTAACTGTGTGGGCATGCACGTGTGGAAGTGTGTGTTGAATAGATTGTTTTGCATTTATTCTAAGATTTTTTTTTTAAATTATTTCTACTATTAATATAGAAAATGTTTTAAATTTTGTTATTTTTTTTTAATTTAGGCATTAGTTTTTTTATTAATAATATTTTTATTTATTTCCGTATTAATATTTTGCTTTAAAATATAAAACTTTTTTTTAAGACTTGAAGAATAAACTCACAATCTGTCGACTTCTGGAGTCGCCTTGCATTGTGTGCATCATGGCGTATGAGTAACATTTAATTGAACCCAGTTTCTTGTTTATGGTGCATTAGCTTTAAAAGCTTCAGCTATTGCGTAACTGCTATCAAAGTATAAGTTAAAATCCATAACTTATGCTCTGTTTTAAGCTTGATCATTTGTTATAATTACTTTTTCCATTATTTCATGATAAGATAAATAATTGCATTATACAGAAATACTTTAAGCACCAGCAAACTCAAACGTAAAAAGAAGAAAACTAAGATGAAATCAAAAGCACACACGCGTGCATATTCAGCTGAAATTTCATTTAAGAATTTTATGGGAAAAGCAAATGTCACAGCAGAGCCTCAACACACACAGACGCCTGCAAGAACACACGTGCAAGTGATAAATTGTAATCAATTAAAACAAGCCAAGTGTATTAATTGCTCTCTGACATGAAATATCAATCAACATATGGCCTATGGATATACCTGTAAAAAAGTTTATACTCAGACGAACACACAAACTCGCATGAAGTTATTGTGTGGCTTAATTTTGTTCATCTGTTGCTTTAATGTTGTTGAAGTTGTTAACTTTTACACACACACACACAGCATCAGTTGAGCATATACGCAAAAAGCTCTTGTAATTGACCATAAGCTTGTAAGTTTCAATGATTTTCGATATACCAAAAGCTCTTGTGGTGCAAAAACTTTTGATACAATTTGAAACTTATAGCTGAGCAATTGCAATAAACAAAATTAGGCAACACTTAGATTAGAATGTGCTGTCTTTGATAATTTTGTTTTGGAATTTGAAGAGATTTTATTGCTTTAATGAAGTCACTTTATATGCAAGAAGGAAGTAGTTTTAATCCTATTAGGCCAATTTTCAAATAAGTATGATTTTTAGTAATTACAAGTTGCTACATCGACAGAATGTTAGACGAATTTGGGTAAAACGGCACAGATTGTGTCGCTGCAACGCCTCCTTATGGGTATAAGTCAAATCGAATTATATCTTGCTTATTAAATATACAAAAATAACATTCAATAGCAATAAAAGTCAAGATAAACTTGAAACTCTCGGTAAATCTGAAAAACCAATATTCCAGTAAGACTCAGCACTGTGAATGTGAACCATTTTCCACATCCAGATGGACTTATAAAAACTCAGATCTAAGCATAAGTACTTTTACTGAAATAAAACCTTCTATAAATAGTACTATGAAATAAGGGCTTGCTAGAAAATGCACCTATTGATAATTATTATACTTAGAAATATATTTGTGCTTAATGCCAAAAAAGGTAATAAAGCAACAGGTTGAAACAACATCAACAAGTTCTTTGCAGAACAAATCACCAAGCAGATTAGATATTTTGTGGTTTTAGTTTAAATCACAGAGTGAATTTTTGCAAAGAAATCAAAGATGTGGCTGTGAAAGATGATGATCACAAGATATAAATAAAGTCTGAATGATGCACAGTGCTTTGAGTTCAAGTAAAGCGAGTATAGAAATAAAGAGCTTTTTGTCGCTGTGCGTTCAAAAATGGTTATGTGCAAAATTTAAATTTTTTTTTATTTTACCTATGTGATTTGCAAATTTTTTTTTTACCTTTGGTTCAGAAGATAGCAAAACTAGCTACGTGAAAACAGTATTGAGATTGTTATTTCTAAAATGGTTATGTGTTGGAAAGCACATAGCATATGTTTGTAGCAGGCCTGCGTGTTCAAACTGTGAATAGCCTTATAAATTTATCAAGGGTTAAAACTATTGATTTTATTCAAAAAGAAACAAAAAAAAAAAGCAACACTGAATTTGAGTCATATAAAATATCTCAATTAAACACATTTGCAATTGCTTACGCATCATCCATAAAACTTTTTTATCTTCACTTCAAGTATTGCTAAGATTTACCCATGGTAAGACTAGACAAGGTAGTGTTAGGGCGGATAGCCAGTGACCGCAACCCAGCAAAATTGTTGTTACAAATATGACATGCATTCTTAGGGACACTGCTTTCAGAAGACATTCTATAGATCCAATTGTGCTTCTTCTAAGCCTTATCAAGAAGTGCTTTAAAGAAGCATTCTCATAAACCACTTCTCAAAGACATTCAAATAGCATTTAATTTCAATTATTTTTTTGATGTATTTTTTAATTTTCTGTGGGATTTTTCAAACATCCAACAAAACGCAACCACTTCCTGCTACAAACGGGAAAAGGGATATTTTACGTGAATTTTTTTAAACCCCTAACAAAACCCAAACACTTCTTAATTTCAACACTCAAATCGCGAGAAAATCGGGAGAAAGGACATTTTTCGTGGAATTTTTTAAGCTCCCCTAACCACAAAAACCATTTCATTCCATGGAATGCCTTCTTAAAGTTCTTCTGGTAAACACCAAATATAATCCTTTCATTGAAGGCCTCAAAGAAATCTTCCATTGAAAAAGTTCTGGAAGCACTTCTAGAGAAGACAAAGTAAAGCATTCCTCCCAATGACACGCATATGTTAAAAGAATGCCTTCTGGGTATGAAAGTGGAAGGGATGGAATGCAAGACTTTCCCTTCCACTTTACCTTCTTTTGAAAGCACTTTTTTTGCTGAGAACTGTCAAAACGAAGTTGACAGCTCATACAAAATCTGCAAACGATGAGAATGCAATGAGATAGCGAAAATTCACAAAAATTGCAAAACAGCTGAGTTTGACAGTTAAAGCCTGAATACGACTGCAACATGCTTTGACGACAATCCGGCAACTTGTCGTCACAGAGAAATGTTGCAATGCTCTCGATTATTTAATAATACACTCTGCGGCACGAAAATCTGTATTTAATAATTTCAACATTTTTTACTTAATTTTAATAAGAGGAATCTAGTGGTAACATCCGTTTTGCCAGTTTACCGAAGACTTTAGGGCAACATTTTTTTTTAATTACTCCAGATATGCACTCATTTGCATGTTGATAACTCTTGAACCAATAAGATTTTCATTTTGTTTTTTTCAGCAAAGTTATTCCTATTATTCTGCCCAACAACTTGGCTGAACAAATATATATAAAAAAATCGTTTCAAATTGTCTTAAAACCTTTAATAAGCCACATATGTCTTGCCCGCTTTCAACTCTTCAAGGCAAATAATGTTACTCATACGCGATGGAGTTCGAATTTTTTCGTTTGACTTTAAGCAAGACTTTTTGTAAGACTGACTCGATAAGAACCACTGGAAGCGATATTTTAATACTTATTTGTTCAGAAAAGTTGTTGACCAAAATAATAGAAAGAACTTATCCCAAGAAAACAAATTAAACACCTTAATGGGTCAGGAGAAAATGAGTGCATATCTTGAGTAATTTTCGATATATAAATAAATAAAATAAACTGGCCATTTCAGCAGTCCTTGGAAGGACTTTGACCTAGCTTCTATTGATCAATTGTGCTGTGCGTGTTATTAAATGTTTGATCACAAATGACCGAGAACTGGACCTACGTGTTTTATGCCGACTCCGAACGGCTTATGTTCTCAAGAAGCTTTAAATGGCAATTTTTACTCTCTGAGGTTTGTCATTGTCTGTAGAGAGGTGACGACCGAACAGAAAAATTAATTCAGTTGAAAAAACTTTCTGTCTGAGCTGGAATTGAACCCTGGCTACCGAGGTTCTATAGGATTTCGATATATCTTAAAAAAAATATGTTCTAAAATGTTCGGTTAAGTGGCAAAACAAGTGCCACCACAAGATTCCTCATAAAAAAGTTAAGTGAAAAACGTTTAAATTATCAAATACAGATAAAAAAGGGTACAAAAAAGCGCATAGTGTTATGAATGCAACAGTGACAATCTGTATTTCATATAAATCATAAACAAACTCTGCTATGTTCGCTTTTGTCGTCTGTCAAATTAGAAATAGATCTAAGTCTGCGACAGCAACAATTGTCGAGAGGATGTGCTCTCTTTGTTGTGATGATATCATAAAATTCATCTACATATGGTCACACGCTTTCTATATTTCAACGTTTTTCTATAATTGGCGTTTGTCGCATGTTGCAGTCATTGTGTTCAGGCTATTATGGTCACTAAGAAAGAGAGCACATTCAGTCGTGATCACTACCTTGTCTAGTTATATCATGGATTTACCAAACAAGGGAGAAAATAAAAATTGACTGACTAAACGTCAAAGTTCATAACGAAGTGAGAAGCAGAAGTTAGCAAAATAACAACAACACCATTTTAGGTGAACAAAAATGAAAATTCACAACGATCAAAATTAAACTTCAAATAGCTGAGAAGACTTTCTGTATAAAATGTTAGCGTTAAGAGAATGCATCCTGTTATGTTAACAGTGAGAAATTCTGCAAGCACAAGACTTTCTGTTAAGTTCTGCTAAACAATGCTATATTCTGCTTTTGAGTATGATTAATTTAACATACCCACAATAAAAAAAAAATAGTATTAATTTATTCGCGCAGAAATTTAAAAAATTTAGAAATTAAATAAAGTAATTAAACAAACTTACCAACACTATTGAAGCTCGATGAAAGACCTTACAGCGATGTCTCGTAGTGCTGAAAAAGAAGTTGACAATTGGTTAAATCTTCAAAACTGACTTAAAAGATAGAGTAGATTAAAGTTTCTAATCTTACAATATTTGATAGCATAATTGTATGCTATTCCCAAAAGTTTAATGCTAAAATTGTGCGAGTCTAGGGTTTTCTATATGACCTTGTTATTTAATTAGGGTATTCACAAGGTGTGCTATTATGTCATAATGTCATATTGTCCCAAGACTTTACACTAGTTTAAACATTTTATTGTTGCCTTCCATATGAAAAAGTAGTAATATATTACAGCTCTGAAAACTTTGTTTATTGAAGTGTCGTAATCAAACATCTGTTTCTTATTTGCATTTATTTATCTTGTAAATTTTAATTGTAAAATTTTAGGACATATGACAATATGACATGATAGCACACCTTGTGAGTACTCTAATTATGTTGATTTACTATGATTTAAATACAAATTCTAAATGTTTGATAGTTTAAATCATTCTTGATTTTAACTACAAATTCCAGTTGTTTGATAGCTTAAAATCGTTTATTGAGCTTTAGGTCTAGATTTTATGAAAACACATACAAAATGCTAATTTTTACTTATACAAAAAAAAAAATTAAAAGTTGCCTGTTTGTTTGTTTGTCCGTCTTTCAGGTTTCAACTGAGTTTAATGAAATTGCTTACCTCTTGAAAAATCATGGATTAAACAAAGTTAATTAAATTTTAACGTTGGTGGTATTTTTGAAAAGACAATAAAAATTAATTTTTAAAAAATTATTAAAAATTTTTTAATAAAGTCGAATATAAGTCAAATATCAAAAATCTGAATAGCTCGAGATTTTAAACTGATTTGTAAGAACTGAGTATGCTACTAAATTCTACGACCGAAAATTAAGTTAACGTGTGTCGGTGTTTTTTTGTGTCTTTTCAAAAGTTAAAAATTTACCTACAGTGATATTAAACTATTCTATTTTTTTTAAATAATTTTATGAACCTTCTGAATGATATAGTTTTATTAACTTTTTTTTTAAAGAATTGATCTTTGTTTTTTCAAAACTAAACAATAAGTAATATCCAAACGTTTAATCGAAACTGTGTTTTTTAGTTTTTATAATCTTCTGCAATGTTTTGAATTGTAAAACAGGGCTTCATAACTACTTTGAAACTTCATATTACGTCTTCTAAAAAATTCTTTTTCTAAGGTTTGTCAAACCCGGAACTAGTCCCGGGATCACGGGATTGCGTTTTTCAAGGCTTCGCCAAATACTCCTAATGAAATAAGTCCTAACGAAATAGCTCCTAATGAAAGAACTTCTAACAGTAAATGAAATAGTCCTAACGTTGAAAGATGAAATAATTCCTAACTCCTGGTGAAATAAGATCTAAAGGAAATATGAAATAAAACCTAACCATTTAGGAGAATGTTCATTATGAAATAAAACCTAAACGAAAGTGATGAATTAAGTCCTAATTTTCAGAATATTAAAAAAAAAACAATTGTGGTTCTTCTGGCCGTGAACATAAAGTGAGCAGGGAAGGCTCTAGACCTCTGGAAAAATGCACACAAAAGCAAAAATTAAATAAGGGCCCAAATTTGAGATCTTTTTTAATATGAAATATTGCCCCGTAGTAAACTAATTTCGATAAGGTAAGTTCGGCGCGACCCTCCGCAATCCGTCGGAATTATATTTAGCCAATACAATGGTTTTCTTTTGCACGAAATTTTAAAACCGCATTTCGTTTATCAGGTCAAATCATAATATCATAAATAAAAAAACCATTTGGGCTTTATACGGACATGCCCTTTTTCGTTTTATGGCCATATTTCATAGAGCCATAGAAGTTAAATAACTCCAAACAATTCTAAATGAAATAACTCCTAATTATGACTTATTTCATCAGAAACTTTTTAGGAGTTATTACATAATGAACAGACACCTAACAGCCAAAGATGAAATAATTCCTAACTTTGTACGGGAAATTTTAGGAGTTATTTTTTTTTTTGTTATTTCGTGGAGCCGCCACTTACACAAAAATGAGTATGAATATGTATAAGTTGTTTCTTAAGTAGTACTCATATGTGAATCAAACAAGTATAGAATCAATTAAATAATTAGGGTTGCCACCTAATAATATGTACCTTTAAGGTACTACTACAGTGTGTAAAAAATTAAAAAATCTATTTTTGTTTTTCGTTGGAATATGGTTCTGTAAGGTCTTAAGAATACGTATACAAAATTTTAGAAAAAAATAGCATATAGAAAAAAAAGTTATTATAAGTTCTTTAATCGCGTTTTTCTCGAAACAAGGTTTTTCGAATCGGCTTCTAAGATATCTGGAGTTCTACTTGATCGATTCGCTGAATCTTGATTCGTTGTGAACCTTATAGACTCTATTAAGCACTTGACCTATAAAAAGCCAAAAAAAACTTTTATATTTTTTTGTATGGCTGAAAGTTTCGGCAAAAAATAGGGTTTTTTGTACATTTTTTTTTTCAACGCATGCCATTTTTTTATTTTTTATTTATTTTTTTATTTGCGTAGGTTGAGTGGTCAACTACAACCCTTAACTCAAGGATGCACTTTGATTTTTTACTTTCAGACGCTTTGTAAAAGCTGGAGACGAGAAGCCATTTGCAACAATTTTTTAAACACGCTTACTTCAACGCCCTGTAGAAAATTAACAACAACTACAAGGACAAACAATTTTTTATTTCCTCATGAATAATGCTTCATTATGTAATTGAATCATTAAAATTAATAATACTAGGTAAAAAAAATATTAATAAAAAAGGTGTTTTTTTATAGCTACATTTTATCGCTGATTTTGAATCTAAAGTCAGAATTTTAAAATTCCCTATGGTTAATAAGGTTGCCACGTAATTTCTTTATTTTTAAGAATTTGGTGCTGGCACGAACAATAGGTAAAAATGGGTCGGTGAATCTAAATCCGTCGTCAGAATTTAAAAAATGACAAGAGTTCTGACAACGGATTTGGATTTAGTGACCCATTTTTATCTAGCGTTCACGCCAGTATCAAATTCATTAATGGTTTAATCTTCTTTGGCTCATTTCGGCGATCGTTGGAAGATGGATCGCTTTTCGATCGCCCAAGCGATGAATGTGCGACTCAAGAAAAATCTTCAAAATCTTCCTTCACTAATTTTGGCAATCGTTGGATGATGGATCGCTTTTCGACCGCCTAAGCGATGAATGCGCAATTCAAAAAATCTTCAAAATCTTCCTTCGCTCATTCCAGCGCCAGTTAGAAGATGGCTTTTTGCAAATTTTAAAAATCGATCGTTGGAATATGAAGCAGGCTATATACTTCTCCCCTAAAAATAATCATCGACTATATCATCATCAATAATCATAATAAATAATTTTTTGTATGGAAACTAAAAGTATTTATGTCAACATGATTTTCAGTGGTCGATTTTTTTGTTAACGGATTTGACAAGGAATGTCGCCTATAAAACAACTTGTAAAGTTCAACAAAGACGCTTCGCTACAAGTCGCTAAGGAACCCTAAAAGCAATTTTTTGTCCATTTTTGTCGTCGAATCGCTAAGGATTTCTCTTGGCAATCCGTTTAAGACTCTTTCCAGCGAATCGCTTAAGACGCCTTTCAGCAATTCGTAAGCGACTCTTCTTATCGAATCGCTAAGGAACTTTTTAAGCGATTCGTTCGCAAATCTTCCCGGCGAATCGCTTAAGACCCCTATCGGCAATTTGTTAGCGACTCTTCCCAGCGAATCGTTTACGAACGTTTTAGGATCGCGAATATTCCTGGTGAATCACTTTTATGGCCTCAGCTGCTTACATTCGGCGATACCCGGATGACTCCCAAATGAGCTTGCCGGCGATTGTCTCATCTTCCAAGCGATTTGCTGGCGATTTTGAGGCGACTGAAAATGTTTGTAAGGTGCTCACTGTATATGGAATTTTTTTGGTTTCTATTTTGTACTTGAAATTTTAGTGTATTTAATAACTGTTCACGGGTTAATGTTGGTAGGCATTTGCTTAGCTATGAACATAGCTACCAGGTTTGCTGGCCTGCGCACAAAGCAAAGAGTACAACTGCAGTTTCTCCATGATTCTTCAGGTGCTCCAGCAACTTTGACACAACCAAGCTTTTTAGAATTCATGTTTTGGACATTTTTATATCCATTATTTATTGATAAATATGATTTTTAAAATTTGAGTGATGATCCTGATTGGAAAATCAGGAATTTCCCATGGAAAAAATAGTTTAATTCAAACGTAAGGAATTTAGCAGACAATATTTAAAGAGACATTAATATATTTTTTAAATTAAAATATGATTTAAAATTGCAAAACTTTACCTTAGAATCAGAATTTTTTCACAAATGTTTAATTAATAAAATTAAGAACTTTCTTCGATGTCGACTAAAATCCAAAAGAAAGATGCAAATGTCTGCTTTCAGAACACTACCTCGTTGTTTCCGTTTTCTGAAAAATGTTCAGAGGATTTTAGGTTGGTATTTCTGAGATTTCGTTTTTTTTTTTTGGATTCGCCCGGAGGTATGAAATCTTCCCAAGATCGTATACCCGTCCTATACGCATGCACGATTCACATTCTAAAATCTGCCCGAATGAGCCGGGACAGACAGAATGCACCTACGTACTAAAACATACCCCCTATTGGCAATTAGGATTTTCCACTAAGCACATTAATTGGCTTTTCAGCGGAATTTAAAAATTGAATATATATAAACGCGTATTTAAGTATACTTGATTCTATATAAATAAGCAACATCGAATTAAATAATAGTAATTATCAATTTAAGGTGCCCGAAAAACAATCAAAAACACTAAAAACACGCTGTCTTTTGGGCAGCGTTTTGAGAGTGCAAAGAGTGTTATGCTTTAATTAAGGCTACCAGATAAAAATAATGGTCACGGTGTCTAGGGTATATATTTGGTAAACACAAAAATGTAGATTTGAAATACAGCTGATATTGGAAAAAGATCACACTATGAAGAAAATCTGTAGATAGCGTGCACTCTTATGTACCTAGAATACCTGTTCAAGCCTCCAATATATAAATTAAACATTGTATCACAAAAATTAGTATGCAACATAAATAATAGTCGAATAAGTTAATTAACTGAAAGAATAATACACAATTTGTTGTTTGTTTTTGTACAAATACAATAAAATATAAATTCTCATTCCAAAATTTGAGAGACACGATGACGAGCAACAGTCTCGTTATCTTGTCTGATGTCATTTGTTATGAAGCAGCAAAAATCATATCACAAAATTATGTATGTAGTTCACTTATTTATGAAGATGAGTAGTGTTAAAGTAATAAGTGCTTTATGGTATTTTCAATAAAATCATTTACGATTGTTAAATAAAATTTTGCGTATACATTTTCTTTGATTTTTGTCATGATTCCGCGACGATTTCGAGGAAATGAAATTTTGTAGGACATGAAGGACTTAATAATAAAATTGTACAAAGCTGACAAAATGCAACGTCAAGTCGCAAAAGAAGTAGAAAATAGCAAAGCCACTGTTTAAAAAAATTATAGAAAAAATTAACACCAAAAATAAACAAAGAAGTGAACGGCCGCAAAAATTCACGGATCAAGAAAGAAGAACAATTATACGCAAAGTACGGGAAAATCCCAAAACAAGTGCCCCAAAAATTCAATCCGAAATTGAAAACATTACTGGCAAGACATGTAGCCCCCAAACCATTCGTCGTGTTTTGTATACTGCTGGCTTCTATGGTCGGAACATCTGTAAAGATCAGGGACCGAAAATAATTGTTATTTTACAATTTTCGGATGAAAAAGGCATAACGAAAAAGTTGCCAATGCACTTTTTTAAATAAACCATTCTGATCGTAATGGCAGCTTCGCGAATATAAAACGACTTTTAAATTTTTGACTGTTACTATTACTGCCTTTTATTTGTTCGAGCAAAAATAACTGTTACTCTTATTTTTTAGGTCAAAAATAACTGTTACTTTTATTTTTTAGGTCAAAAATAACAACTATTTTGTGCCTTTTATTTGTTCGGTCAAAAATATCACGCAATTCGTATTTTTTCTAAAGCCGCTTAGCCGAATAAGAAACTTTTAAAACTACAAAAGGTTTTATAGCTCAAAATGTGCACACTGATGTTTTTTGTTGGTCAAGCGGCCTTTAAAAAATTCAAATTGCCTGATATTTTTAACCGAAAAATAAATGGCACGAAATAACTGTTACTTTTGATTTGTAGAATAAAAGTCAAAAGTAACCGTTATTTTTGGCAGAAAAAAGGAATAAAATAACTAGTATTTTTGTTGGGAATAATAAAAATTAAATGGTAACTGTTAATATCTGACTTTTTTGATAAAAACCATAACCGGTACGGTATCATTAACAGAAAAAAAAATATATGACTTTGTAACGTGACGTTACAAATACTAAAACTACCAATACAATTTATTATTATTACTCTGTAAACGTATTTAAATAATTTTTGTAACTATATCTATATAATTATCATTAAACATTTATTATTATAACTATATAAATAGTTTAAACAGTAGATTGATAATCATAAAATAATCATTAGATGATAATCATTAAATAGTAGATTGCAGCAATTGAACATACCGGCACACACATTACTTACTTATGACAAAATAACAGCGACAACAAATACCCGACTACTGCACCAGTCACTAAACCATATATACAGACACACGCTACATACCTATTCATGACACCATAAAACAAATCGACAACACACAACCGCTTTTGACCACTGGGTAAACAATATACACAAACACACACTTACTTATGACAAAATAACACAAAAGAGTAGCGACAACAAATACACTACAGTAGTACACACAGCAAGTAACAAACGTATAATTCCTAGCTGGTTTTCACGCCACATAATATAAAAGGGCGACACAAACCCAACCAAGTCAGCATTCTTCTTAGGTAAGCTCACGGAGTTGGACTCCGGTTCTGTGCGCAGAACTCTAAAGCGAATCACTCTGGCTTGCATCTATCAGAGGCGGCATACGTTTAATTTTTGCGTGCCTTCTTTCCTCTGGAGCAAACCAGTTCTGGTTCGCATCCACCAGAAGCGGCACACTTTTAATTTTTGCGTGCCTTCTCTCCCCTGGAGCAAACCAATTCTGGTTCACATCAGTTTTGCCAGGTGCCTTTTACCTTTTACCCTAGATTGGATTTCAAATCCCCTTAAAATTCCCCAAAATTTTTTTTTTGCACTACTGCATAAGCCACTACCTAGTGGGCATTTTAGCTAGTGATACGCAAAAGAATTCATTCATTGGTGCTCTTATTGGCGTCAATATACCTTCCATGATCGCTGCGTTGATGAGTGCTTCTGTAAGTCCTACCTTTTGAAGGTCTGGAGTCTTTTCCTGTTATTTTATAAGAAAAAAATTTTTAACAAAATTTTGAAAAAATTATAAATGATCAGATCAATTAAAAAAAAATATCAAATCTTAAAGAACAAATAAAAAAAATTATTTTTTTTTTGTGAGAGTTGGGACGCGAACCCAGGTCTCCGAAATCTAACACATTGCATATCACATTATATGAAAACTTTTATATGGAAAAATTCTAAGTCTTTTCTATTATTTTTGTATGAAGAAATTTACAAAAAAATTCCAAAAATTTTTTAAATGAACAGAAAAATTTGTATCAAAATGTAGATTTAAAAAAAAAATACAAAAAAAAAATTTTTTGTGGTCCGAGCTGTGTCGCGAATCCGCGCTCCCGAAAGCTTACTTTCGTTTGTAATGATGCAAAATAAGCTGAAGTTTGTTAACAACTGAGGTGGACGAGTGGGTAAGATGTCAGATTGCCAGATGAGAGGACGCTGGTTCAAATCTGGAAATTGTCAAAAGTTTTTTTATTTCAAGTTGATATTTATATTGCTTTTCTTTCTAATGTACATTCTAAGGGCTTCTAGCAGGCTTCTTTAGAGTCGCGAGAGAGGAAGGCCTAGAAAATTTTCTCGTTTCATATGAAAAAGTTTATGGGATTGGAAACGAGCACGGAAGGGCTACGAAATCCATATGATGGCCTGCTAGAAGCGCTTCAAAGACCTGCTTTTGCCCACTGGGTAAACAATATATACAAACACACACTTACTTATGACAAAATAACACAAAAGAGTAGCGACAACAAATACACTACAGTAATGCACACAGCAAGTAACAAACGTATAATTCCTAACTGGTTTTCACGCCACATAATATAAAAGGGCGACACAAACTTAACCAAGTCAGCATTCTTCTTAGGTAAGCTCACGGATTTGGACTCGGGTTCTGTGCGCAGAACTCTAAAGCGAATCACTCTGGCTTGCATCTATCAGAGGCGGCATACGTTTAATTTTTGCGTGCCTTCTTTCCCGTGGAGCAAACCAGTTCTGGTTCGCATCCACCAGAGAAGCGGCATACGTTTAATTTTTGCGTGCCTTCTTTCCCGTGGAGCAAACCAGTTCTGGTCCGCATCCACCAGAAGCGGCACACTTTTAATTTTTGCGTGCCTTCTCTCCCCTGGAGCAAACCAATTCTGGTTCACATCAGTTTTGCCAGGTGCCTTTTACCTTTTACCCCTAGATTGGATTTCAAATCCCCCTAAAATTCCCCAAAATTTTTTTTTCGAAAAACATACAAAAATTTCATACGGGGAAACTGAAAAGTAGTGCAACTGCAATGCAAGTCTATGTATTGAAAGGGCTAAGCTGTTGGACGTCTATAACAAGGGCAGAAAGTTGCTTCATAGTTCTCAATTGTCCAATCTGATATTGACCTTAAAATGAAGTCCTACTTTTGCAAAGAGGCTCCGTCTCCCACTTTTTGATATGTTTTTGTGCATATCGTTTTTGCCTATAGTGTTTCCCATACCTTTTTTTCTAAAAGATCAAAAAACTAAGGCATGCGCCTTATACAAAAAACGTTTGGTCTTTGAGCTAAAAGGAAAGGGATAGATAATTAGAAGAAGAATTGATTGGAACCATACGTAAATTATCGATTAGGTGGAAAAAACTTGAAAGACAATTTTAATTGCTTACAACTGAGGCTAGTGTTATGCCTTAACCTCGGCAAGTATTTCTAGCCCTCAGTTGCTCCTGTTCTTTAATTTAAAATTTTCCACAATTTAGTTGCAGATTTTTTGTTTCAATAATTCTTAAATGTAGTAAAGAATAAAGAAAGCGAAATGAACCATGCCTGAACCCGGACTCGAACCGAGGACCTCTGAGTTGATAGTCTAGAGCACTCTTCACTAAACTACAAAGGCCAACTTGCTTTGTTTTTAGTTTTAACATGGAATAAATCAATTGCAACTAAAGCGCTAAGCAAGTTTGAAGTGAAGTGGGAAATGATTGGTAATTTATTTGAAGTGCTGTCAATCCAGCTATTTTTATAAAGTATTGTTGTAATACCCAAGAAGCCAAATATCTTTTTTTCTTAAATTTTTAGCATAATTTTAAGGAAAAATATGAAAAATATTTTCCAAAAGTCAATTTTCAAAATACCATAAAAACATTAAATCTCCCTAAAAAACCCTAAAGATTCATTGCCCCTAAAATTCCTCCACACAGTTAAAAAACCCCTAAATCTAGGGGGAATCCCCTAACCTGGCAACAATGGATCACATCCACCAGAGGCGGCGCACTTTTAATTTTTGCGTGCCTTCTTTCCTCTTTAGCAAACCAATTCTGGTTCGCATCCACCAGAGGTGGCACACTTTTAATTACTCTCTTGGTTTTGTTGTTTTAATCATGTTAAAGCAGCATTCCTTTTAGCGTTATTTTCAGCCTTCCTGTTGACGTATGGAACCGATTACCGACAGCGATTACCGATTACTGTTCACCGATACCGATTTTCATTCACTAAAACCCTCTCTCTCAGCTACCGAAATACAGCAGTAGTCTTCGACCGTCATCAACAAACACTCACTCTGACTCACACGCAGTGATGTTACATAAAATTTGCCTAAATACTGTACCATACAGTAAATTTTAATGTTTTTACCGTAAAATTACTGTACTTTAAATTAAAAAAAAACAAAAATGCAATTAATCATAAAAAAAGCTTTATTTATACTTACAAAAACAAAAACGTTTCAATAAAGTTAAAAAATTTAGTAAAGAAACAATAACAAAATATAAATCAACGTATTAAAACAAATTATAATTTAAAAAGTTACATATTAGGTTTGTAACATGGTGTAACATGGTGTAACAAGGTGCAAGTAACGTCGACGTCGTTTGCTAAAACTGTCAAACTTGTGAATGAGTGACAGAGACAGAAAAGTTGATTTTGCATGGTTTGACAACTTAAATGTTGGATTTTTACAACAAAAATTAAAATTCGCTGTCATCTTGTGTTCTCACACAATGGGCTTGTATCATACATAAGTCTTAAAGTCTTTAACATAGTCTCATTATTTCAATCAAATGTAGTTTCATTTTTGAGTTTTTATATTTATGAAAATATTCCTTACATTTATAAAAAAATTGAATTTAAGGATTTGTTGGTGTTAAAATAATTTGCATTTTCTGGTGTTGTTTGATAACATTTTTTATAAGTTGGCACAAAAAAAGCCCTGCGTTTTTAAGGGAATTTCGCAATGTTGCTATTTTAAAGGAATATTACTATAACCCTTTCCGACCGTATACGCACAATTGTGGGGCTAACTTCTGTTTCACTAATGTTAAACAAATTTACATGTATGGATTGAGCTGATTATTGCTTATGTTTGCCTTTCATAATGTTTCCCTGATCGTTTTGACGTTTCTTTAATTTTCACTGAATTCTCGCGTCACATTTATTTTTTTTTCAATGAGCCGCGGAAGTTAAATGTTTTTTCATTTACTAAAAATATTAATAACGAAACTTTAGTGAAGTGAACACATTAAAGTTAAAAAATAATATATTTTAAAATCTTAAATGATTTGAGGTTATTTGGTCAAAAAAAATTGGTTTGATTACAAACCTTCGGTTCTCAAAAATCCTTGAAGGATATGAAAATATTAAAATTTATGCATTTAATTTCTTTTCATATCATATAAAGACCATTTACTCCAAAAATCACAACAAAATTTTCAGTAGCTTAGCATTAGGTCGGAAAGGGATAAAAAGTTAAAGAAGGTAGATGGTAAAAGTGTTTTTTCGCTAAAATTGTTTTTGTATATTTTAATAAAATTACTGTACAAAACGTTAATTTTAGGGTAAAAATTCATAATACTTGTATTTTATTCTCTAATTACTGTACGCGTGTACAGGGCTCAAAATTACTGTAAAATGCAGTAATTATTGTACGTGTAACATCAGTGCTCACACGACACTGCACTGCAATAAGTATCATAAGTTTATAATAAGGCGAGGTTATAAATAAAGAACCTAAATTTAATTGGAAAACTGCATTGTTTTTAATTGTGAAGTTTGTGGTCCTTTCATTTGACCCTGGCACGGCTGAGCTGACATCAGCCATTAGATAAAACCACCGTCACAACTCCGTAAAACTACACGAAAGCAGAGACATAAACTTTTGGAATTCTGGTATTTTCTCTGTTGAGAGCAAATTTAATATATTTGGCTCAGACGTACGTGAAAAAGTGTGAAGAAAAGTCAATTTTGAAGTTGATCCCCAAAATATGTTTGGTTCAGTAAAACATGGTGGTGGATCGATAGTGGTGTGGGGGTGTATGGCGGCATCTAGTGTAGAAAACACTGGTGTGATTGAAGGCACGATAGATAAAACTCATGGATTTTATCCAAAGTGCATTAAAATTAGGGCTTTCGGGATCATTTGCCTTTCAACAAGATAATGATCCCAAGCATACAGCACACATTGTAAGAGAATGGCTACTGTAAATACTCCCAAAAAACTCAAAGCACCACCACAATCCCCAGATCTCAGCGTAATTGAACATTCATAGGAACACCATCTTGATGGACAAATAAGAAAACATGAGATAATGAAAAAATATGATTTAAAAACGGCACTACTTGAGGAATGGGGAAAGATTTGATCTTCAATGACTCAAAACCTGGTGACCTCTATGCCACCAAGTTTAAAAACTATAAAAAAGCCAAGGGCTACCCAACAAATTATTGAATATTGATATAACATCCATACAAACTGTACAAAAAGTACATGAAATATCTTCTTGTTTATTTGTATCTATGTTTGATTGCATACTGTAGGGTAATATTTTGGTGTAATTTCTGCTTTAGTAATAAGTACTTGTTAATTTTCATTTTCAAATTATATTTTAAAATAATATCAAAAATATTTATATATACCAAAAAATTTTCATCATTCTGATTATTGTTATTCAAGCGTTTTCTTAATTCAGTTTATAAAATAAATTGTTAAATATTATTATACAAATATATGTGTTTCAAAATAAATTGTATGGCAAAATAAAAATACAAATATTAACCACCACACATACTTGCTTTTGTGATGTAGTTTTTAGACCTTTTTTAGATAAAGTCCAATGGCTAAAACATGAATTAATGTTATAATTGTTTTTTATTGTTATCATTAAGCTTAACTTTTAAAGAAATAAAAAAAAATAGTTCCATTTTATTTTTGTTACGCTTAGATTTTGTTTTTTACTGACTAAAATGAAAGCATCGCTGCATACTTATTTTTGTGATACACTGTATCTTGCAATATTTATATAACAAAAAAAAAAAAATACAATAAAAAACAGCACTTTAATTTATTTTGGTCACAATGCGACATTTTTTAAAAAATTGTATCTAAAAACATAAAACTTGTAATTAAAATAGTTTTGGAGAAATAAATAAAGTTACTCATACGCCCTGTTGAAGCCGGCAACATGGTTTCAATTATGGCCATGTAGGAGGTTACTGTAAATACTATAAGTTAAGTTTATTAAAAACTAGTTAGCAAAAGTGGGTTTTAACACATAACAAAACAAAAACGCACACACACACACACACACACACACCAGTACATGACATGCATACACAGCCAATGAAAGCAAAAAGTAAAGCATTTAGTTTTACAAAATACTTTTGCTATCAACAAAAAAAAAAAAAAAAAAACAAAACAGAGCTTAGCACTTGACGCAGTCAGGGCTGAAAGTTCTGTTGCTTTGTTTTTGTTGTTGTTTGTGGCAAATGTTTTTTGTTTATTTTCTTCACACAGTACGTGTGCATTTCATTAAAAAACCAAAAAAAAAAAGAAAAAACTAAAAACAAAACATCGTTGCTGCTGCAAGCATTTAGCTTGCTCCTTGCTAAATACTACATCTACGAGTATGAGCAGCAGTTTGTGTGCATGTCTGTATGCATATTTTTTTATCTTATCCTGTGATTTACTATATCTCAGTTGCTGTGAGCTTTACACAATAGCGTCTCTTTTTGGTGCACATGATATGTCAAACTTTTTGTTGAGCTATTTTGATATTTGTTCTTGTTTTTCATCCATTTTTTGTTAGTTTCATCTTCAAAGTGCTGTCAAAGTTTTGCTTAATTAAAATCTGTTAGAATTTATGAGATTTTTGGTGTATGTAGCTAGAGTGACACGTGACTGAATAAGTTTTCAAAGCTTATTAAGCTTGCTTACGATATTTGCCGAGATGTGAAGTTTGAAAATAGTTTTTAAGGTTTAATGGTTGAAAAGTTGAAAATGATACCAAGTTATATGATGCAATGCATATAAATAGATATACGCAACTGTTTGAAAAAAAAGTTATAATTGCATTGTTCATGTGCAAACATCAAACAAAGCAGCGTCATTCGAGGACGCTGAATTAATTGGCATTAACTAAAAAAACTAAAATTTTTAATAAAAGTTTTTATTTTCAGGGGTAAAATTTGAATTTACGGACGATATAACTGACAACTTTTAACTGAAGTGTAAACAATTCAGTAAGACTTATCAAAGTTCTGTGATAAATCTATACACCTTTCTACTAAAAATAAAATGTATTTATTTTTGTAATAAATTGAAAAATGTGAAGTTAAAAATATATATTTTATTTTACTTAAAAATATAAAATAAAATATATTTAACTTGAAATAAAATGATAGTTAATAACACTGTGAGTGGCACGAAAATCTGTATTTAATGATTTCAACGTTTTTGACTTAATTTTCATATTAAAAATCTCGCGGTCACATTCGTTTTGCCGCTTTACCGAAGACCTTAGAGCAAACATTTTTTTTTAAATTACACAAGATATATATTTATTATCATGTCTTTAACTCGTGAATCATTAAGAATTTCATGTTTGTTTTTCCAGCAAAGTTATTCCTATTATTCTGGCCAACAACTTTGCTGAGCAAATGTATATGAAAAAATCGTTTTAAATTTTATTTAAACCTTTGACAAGCCCGCTTTTAATGCGGCCCATACACACTGCAACCAAAATATTAGTGGAACTGTAACCAGATTACGTCTTTTTTTATACATTTGACACACACGCTGCGATGGTTGCAGCAATCCATTTTGCCAAACACGCTGAAACGCAGCAACAGCGCAGCAAAAAAGCAGCAACTGCGACCAAAATATTAAACAATTTTAATTTTGCTGCAACCTGAGTTGCAACCGTCAATGAGTTGCGTAACTTCGACACACACGCTGCGACTTCATCGTGATAACTGTCAAAAACTTCCAAGTTACACTTCCAGCTTTGCTTGGATTGCAGCGTGTATGGGGCGCATAAAGCCTTTTCCACACTTGGTCAACGCAACTACAACTCAAGTTGCTAGTCTGTGTATTTATACCGGAACCTTCAGATTAAGCAACTTGCACGCAACAAGTTCTCGACACGTTCTCAACCTGTTCAACGCAACGCGGCTTTCCGCAATTTTCATCGGCGACTTGTTGCATCAGTTTGTTTATTTTGTGAATTCAAGTATTTGTAGTGCAGTAGGCTATATATTAATCAAGATGAATAAGCTAATTAATTAGTTCCTAATAGAATCTAAAAGAAGAAGAAATAGTTTGCAGGATGAATGAGCAAGTGTTTAATATTAAATTAGTGCAAGAAGTCGAAAAACATCAGTTATTATATAATAACAATTATATGTTGCATGACTTTAGAAGCAAGTCTGAAAGCATTCGTTTTATAATTGCATTGCTGTTCAACTTTTTCGCTGTTGCGTTGAAGTTGTGTTGGAATTGCGTTGACCAAGTGTGGAAAAGGCCTAAGGCTTCAAAGCAATTAATGTTACTCATACGCGATGTTGATCTAATTTGTTCATTGCAAACTATGCTGACTTTAAGCTAGACTTTTTGTAAAAATCACTAGATAAGACCCACTGGAAGCGATTTTTTTTCATAACAATTTGTTCAGTAAAGTTTTTGACTGGAATAATAAGAATATTTTCGAAGAAACTAAAATGATAATCTTAATGGTTCAAGAATAGTGCTTGTCTCGAGTAATTTTTGATTCTGTTTTATATACTTAAAAAAAACTTTCTTCCAAAATATTCAGTAAAGTGGTAAAACAAATGTCATCACGAGATTTATCATACCAAAATCAAGTTTAAAACATTGAAATTATTAAATACAGAGAAAAAGGGCACAACAAAGCGCACAGTGTAATGAAATTGTTATAAATCCGCCTGTATTGTTTGCACTTCAGTTAACAATTGCCATTTATATAATTTGAAAATTCAACTTTCACCCTTATAAATAAAAACTTTCATCAAACTTGTTGTTACGCTTCAATCTCTATTATCTATAAACACCATCCGCATTTAACGTTTTCCTGCCCATAATATTGCTTCACGCTTCATATTCCTTGATTGTATTTTCATGTTCTTATCTCCCCCATTTTAGCTATCATTGTTCTATTTTCTTTTTGTTCTACTTACTTACAAATTTTGTGGCTTTCTTTAGTGTGCCACAATGTCAAATCGACGAGCTGCTCGAGTGAATTGTTTAATTTATCAAATAACTTGCTAATGAAGCAAGAACAAAAAGGCAGCAGCACCAGCAAAAACAACAGCTACAAACACTAACTAGATAACAAAAGCTTCAGCAATCTTATGTTTTTGTATTCCTTAAGCTATTACCTTGAAAAGTTTTTGTTGTTGTTGTTGCTTTTCCTTAGGCTGTACCGGCAGAAAAGAACTTCAATTGCTTGTAACTGCCTTCAGTTTGAGCTCAAAAGTTAGTGTGTTTGCTCGATGTGTGGTTTATATGAATGTTAAATTATATGGTTTTATGTATAGTAGAGATTTAATGTTGACTTGTATTTTCTACCAGCAGATTTTAAAACTGCTTTTAAACTTTTGATTTTATTTCACTTTGAGTTAAGTGTTTGAAAAAGTTGTAATTAGTTCACACTGATTGATGTCGTTTATTGATGGCATCGAGAAAGGAAATTTTCTAAACATTTCTGTGACAATGAGATTTTGCTTTAGGTGAATGTATGTAGGTATGTATGTATAATAGATTGCCTCGACTTTCATAGAATACAAAAATTTGACATTGCCACTAACTAAAAATAAACCTAGACCTGTTTTTAACGATTCCAGAAATTTTTCAACTGTAATGATGCATCGCCAATTATTGTTGTTTTTCATTTTTTTTAAATAATGCATTATAAAACCATATTATTCGCTTACATAAAATTCAAAAGGTTTTCTAAAATATCTTTAAATGCGAGGTTTTTTAATACTTCCACTGAACTATAAGCGAAGGTTTTGCGTAAGGTGAGAGTTTTGCGAACGTTTTTGAAGAGAATTTTTTTTCATTTCTCTTTTGTTTTTTTTTATTTTTTTTTATTTTTTTTTATTTTTTTGTATTTTTTTATTTTTTTCATATTTTTTATTTTTTATTTTTTTTTATTTTTTTATTTTTTTTATTTTTTTTACGTTTTTGGATAGAATTTTTATTTTTCTTTTATTTTGTCGCTTAAAAGTGCTTGCTATAGAAGATTAAATTCGTGAAAACTTTTCCCATATTAAAAAACTATACTTCTTTTGCAAAATTCATAAAAAACTTATTTTAAGTCGAAAAAGAATTATTTTAGAAGATAAAAATTCCTCGTAAATGAACCAGTTTTGTTCATTTCTATGAGTTTCTATGGTTCATTTTTTAGCTCATTTCCAAAGAAAAAAAAGGGTCGTTTCTGAGAAGCATTTTCATACGGCGATTGATTCTAAAAGGGTTCATTTCCCAGTGCCGAAAAATAACTTTTCATTTTTTAACCCATTTCTGAACAAAAAAAGCACAATTTATGGTTCTTTTTTAACTCATTTCCGAACAAAATAAGGTTAATTTTTGAGAGGCATTTAAGTTCGGCGAATGATAAAAAAAGGTTCATTTACGAACGTTTTTACCCGAAAAGGTAAAAAATGAAAAAAAAAATGAAAGGGAATTCATTTATGAGAATTCGAAAACGGTAGTTTTGGTTCACTGGGTCCTTTTTATTTGAGGAAAATCAAGTCATTTAAAACTTACCCAGTGAACCAAAACTACCGTTTTTGAATTCATTTATGAACCTTTTCGGGTAAAAACGAACATTTTCGGCACCCATAAATGAACCCTTCCTGTATCATTCGTCGGACTAAAATGCCTCTCAAAAATGAACCTTATTTTGTTCGGAAATGAGTTAAAAAAGAACCAAAAATTGTGCTTTTGAAAGCATAAATTCATTTGCTCATAAATGAATTAAAAAAAAGAACAATAGAAAAGTTATTTTTTGGCACTCAGAAATGAACCCTTTTAGAATCTATCGCCGGACGAAAATGCCTCTCAGAAACGAACCTTATTTTCTTCGAAAATGAGTTAAAAAATGAACCATAGAGAAGTTATTTTTCGGCACTCGGAAATGAACCCTTTATGAATCAATTGCCGTACGAAAATACTTCTCAGAAACGAAATTTTTTTCTTCGGAAAAGAGTTCAGAAATGAACCAAAGAAACTCATAGAAACAAACAAAACTGGTTTATTTACGAGGAATTTTTATCTTCTTAAATGATTCTTTTTCGACTTCAAATAAGTCTTTTATGAATTTTGCAAAAGAAGTACAGTTTTAAAAAAAAAAAAATAAAAAAATAAATAAATAAATAAAAAAGCCGAGTTTTTTTATATGGAAATATTTAATTTTCATAACAACTATTTATCATTGTTAGCTACCAAAAATAAGACAATTAATATAAAAAAATTTCCAAGTCTTTTCATATAATTTTCAAAATATTTTATTTGAATAAAAATTTTGTTTTAATTTTTATCTGCAAAAAATACGTTAATACAAATAAAAAAAAATTTTTCAAAATTGTATGGATGCGAGATCTCGTGTGCATTTTGAGCTCGTTTACAAGTCCGACTTTTTTATATGAAAATATTTAATTTTAATAAAAACTAATTTTTCGTTGTAAGCTGTTAAAAATATGTCAACTAAAACAAAAAAAAATTTCACAATTTTTATATGAAAAAATTCCAAGTCTTTTCACATAATTGTGTATGGATCCGAGATATCGTGTTCGTTTCGAGAATGTTTACGAGTCCGAGATCTCGTGTTTGCTTCGAATTCATTACAAAGCCAAATTTTTGACATGAAAATATTTTATTTTAATAAAAAACTATTTTTTTAATTGTTATCTTCTAAAAAATTTGTATAATTTTTTTACGAAATTTTATAGTGTTTTCATTTAATTTTGAATGGATCCGAGAACTCGTATTCGTTATTTCATTTCCTTGTAAAAAATTTTTAAAATAAAAAATTTTTTTTTAAAAAATAAATCAAAGAACCAAGGCATGCGCCTTATACAAACAAGGTTTGGTCTTTGATCTGAAAGGAAAGGGATAGATTATTTAGACGAATTGATTGGAACCATACGTGAGTTATTGATTAGGCGAAACAACTGTGAAAGACAATTTGAATTGCTTTTAACCGAGGCTAGTGTTATACCTTAAACTCGGCAAGCATTTCCAGCCCTAAGTTGTTCCATTCCTTTAATTCCACATTTTTCCACAATTCAGCTGTGGATTTTTAGTTGTCCATAATTCTTAAATGTAGGAAAGAATAAAGCAAGTGAAAAGAACCATGCCCGAACCTGGATTCGAACTAGGGACCTCTGAGTTGATAGTCTAGCGCACTCCTCACTAGACTTTTATTTTTAGTTCGCTGTTATTATTACATGTTTTGAGCAAAACAATTTTTTTAACTATAAAATAAAAAAGTTTATAAAAAAATTTATAAGATATAACATTTCGGGGACTTTCGTAAAAATTTCGTATAAAAAAACCTATATTTTAAATTAGCACAGCAAAAACAAAAAAAACTGTTTGTCCCTGTTGGGGTTTGAGCCCACGACCATAGGCTAGCTCTCATTCTTAATGAAGCAAACTTAGCAACGACTACTTAACAACTGCGATGGTCGAATGGATAATCTCATGGACTTACAATCACGCGGCCGAGGTTCAAGTCTCCAGATGGTGGTAATTAACCGTCTTCAAAAAGGAGGAGGTTCTCAAGTTGGTTGTTTTTTTTTTTAAATGTATGTACATCGATAACTCCTAAAGTACTAGCCCGATTGAACCAATTTTTTGTCAACAGATAGGGACATTGAACGCTGAGGTACCCGTCTAAAAAAAGTGGGCGTGGCAATAATAGAAAAACTTTGTAACTGAAATAAAATTGACACTAGGACACTGAAATTAGGTACAGGGGTAGAGTATTGTGAAAATTTACGGTCAAGAAAATGGGCGTTATTGGACAGAAGGGCGTGGCAATATAAGAAAAATACTATAATTCAGTTAATATTGACCTAGAGTACTGGAATTTGGTACAGGCGTAGGAACAATTATTACAAATTACGGTCAAGAAAATGGGCGTTATTCGACGAAGGCGTGGCAACATTAGAAAAACGCTGCAACTCGTTTGTATAATATTGATACTAGGACACTGAAATTAGGTACAGGGGTAGAAATAATTATGAAAATGTATGATCAAAAAAGTGGGCGGTATTGAAAAAAGGGCGTGGCAATAGTAAAAACTGTATCTCTATTAATATTGACACTAGGGTACTGGAATTTGGTACAGGGTAGAAACATTATTACAAATTAGGGTCAAGAAAGTGAGCGTTATTGAACAAAAGGGCGTGGCAATATTAGAAAGACACTCTATCTCGAATAATATGGACACTAGGGTAATACAATTCGTTACAAGAATGTGTAGAATTATTACAAAACACTATGAAGAAAGTGGGCGGTAATAGACAAAGGGCGTGTCACTTTTAGGAAAACACTGTATCTCAGTTAATATTAACACTAGGGTACTGAAATTTAGTACAGGGGTGGACACAATTATGACAAATTAGGGTCAAAAAAGTGGGCGTTATTCGACATCGGGCGTGAAAATCTTAGAAAATTACTGTAAATCGATCAATATTGACACTAGGGTACGAAAATTCGGTAAAAAATAGGTAGAATTATAACAAAAAAAAAAATCATGAGAGTTGGCGGAATTTTTCAAAGGGCGTGTCACTATAAGGAAAATACTATATCTTGAATATTGACACTAGGGCACCGAAATTTGTTATAAGAATGAGCAAAATTGGTGTCATAATCTATAAAGAGAAAGAAATAAAAACTTTAACAAAAAAAAAAAAATAAAACCAACTTCAAAACCACTACAAAGTAAAAAATAATTTTAAATTACTTTTCACATTGATAAAATATTATATATATTATTAAAAAAAAAAAATTTAAAATCATATTATTATTATTTTTTTTATTTTGTATTATAATCATAAATATATTAATTTCTATAATAAAACCTTTAAAGTCGGCGGTAATATAATCAGACTTTTATTAAACAAACGCTCCGGCTTAAAAGGGTTTTATATTCATGGAGAAATTAATATATATATGATAATAATACAAAATAGAAAAAATTTACAATAGGAAGATTTCCAATTTAATAACATATATAAATAAATAATCAAATTTGACCAAGAATTATTAGAAAAAGTAATTTAAAATTATTTTTTACTTTGTAGTGGTTTTGAAGTTTTTTTTTTATGTTAAAAAGATTTTTTTTTATTTTTAGCTTCTAAAAATATGTTAATTTAAATCAAAAAGTTTTCATATTTTTTATATGAAAATTTTTTAAGTGTTTTCATATAATTTTGTATGGATCCGAGATCTCGTGTTCGTTTCGAGCTCGTTTATGATCCCGAGATCTAGTATTGGTTATTTAATTTCCTTGTAAATTTTTTTTAAAAAAGTAAGAAAAATTTTTTGTAAATTATTTTGCGTGTAAATTTTTTTAAAAGACTTTTAATAAATCATTTATTCGCTGTTTTTATTATAAGTTTCAAGCAAAACAATTTTTATAACAATAAAATAAAAAGTTTATAAAAAAAAAATTATTAAAAATAATATTTCAGATTTTGTAAAAAAATATATTGTATAAAAAAAAACTATATTTTAAAACAGCACAACAAAATAAAAATTTTTTATTTTGTCCCGGTTGGGGTGTGAACCCACGACCATAGGCTAGCTCTCATAATTAATGAAGCAAATTTAGCGACGACTACTTAACAACTGCGATGGTCGAATGGATAATCTCATGGATTTACAATCTCGCGGTTCAAATCTCCAGGTGGTGGTAATTTTTAAATTTAATTTAAAATTATTAATAATAATGTTTGCAGTTTTTTGCCAGCACACGGTTAAAAATCTTGGAATAAAATTGAAACTTTTCTGTATTTTATGTAGACGACACCAGCTTTGGTTTCAAATTTAGTACTTGCAAAAAACTACAAAATCGTTTTAATACAGCTTTGGTTTAAAATTTAGTACAAACTTGGATGGATATATAAAAAAAAATAACAACACAGTGAGATTCGAACCAGGGACTTCCAGTTTTTAAGCTCACTACGTTAACCACTGGGCTATTGCGCCATACGAAATAAAAGCAATAAACAAGCATATGAACCTAATAGCATAATATTGAGTTTCAGCGATGCAATATTCCTTTGGTTTAAATTTTAGTACAGAAAAGTTTTAATTATGGTTTAGTATTTGCGAAAGTTTAAATTTTAAACCTTAAGGTTAAAAAATATGCATTAGCATTTTAGCTGGACTAAAATTTATTCCAAGATTTTTAACCGTGTATAAAAATCATTGCTCTCATAAGATGCTGTTTAAAATCTTAAAAAATGGGTTTTTTTTGCAAAAAAAAAGTTGTTGACAAATAAATATCTTATGTTTTAGGCAGTTCGAGAAGGATTCGATATTTTTAATTAACGAATCGTTCTCGAATCGTTTTCTCGGACTCGTTAAAGAATTGCATTCTCGGACTCGTTACGAATCGTATTCTTGGACTCGTCAACGAATCATTTTCTCGGACTCGTTAACGAATCGTACCCTCGGTCTCGCTAATGAATCGTTTTCTCGGACTCGTTAACGAATAATTTTCTCGGACTCGTTAACGAATCGTTTTCTCGGACTCGTTAACGAATTGCATTCTCGGACTCGCTAATGAATCGTTTTCTCGGACTCGTTAACGAATCGTTTTCTTGGACTCGTTAATGAATCGTTTTCTCGGTCTCGTTAACGAATCGTATTCTCGGACTCGTTAAGGAATCATATTCTCGGACTCGTTAACGAATCATAGTCTCGGACTCGTTAACGAATCATATTCTCGGACACGTTAACGAATCGTTTTCTCGGCCTCGTTAACGAATTGCATTCTCGGACTCGTTAACGAATCGTATTCTCGAACTCGTTAACGAATCATTTTCTCGGAGTCGTTAACTAATCATATTCTCGGACTCGTCAACGAATCATTTTCTCGGACTCGTTAACGAATCGTATGCTCGGTCTCGCTAATGAATCGTTTTCTTGGACTCGTTAACGAATCGTATTCTCGAACTCGTTAACAAATCATTTTATCGGACTCGTTAACGAATCATATTCTCGGACTCGTTAACGAATCGTATGCTCGGTCTCGCTAATGAATCGTTTACTCAGAATCGTTAGCGAATCGTTTTCTCGGACTCGTTCACGACACATTTTCTTAGACTCGTTACCGAATCGTTTCTCGGACTCGTTAAATCGTTTTTCGGACTCGTTAACGAATCGTTTTCTCGGACTCGTTAGCGAATTGCTTTCGCGGACTCGTTAACGAATCGTATTCTCGAACTCGTTAACGAATCATTTTATCGGAATCGTTAACGAATCATATTCTCGGACTCGTTAACGAATCGTTTGCTCGGTCTCGCTAATGAATCGTTTTCTCGGACTCGTTAACGAATCGTATGCTCGGTCTCGCTAATGAATAGTTTTCTTGGACTCGTTAATGAATCATATTCACGGACACGTTAACGAATCGTTTTCTCGACCTCGTTAACGAATTGCATTCGCGGACTCGTTAACGAATCATTTTCTCGGACTCGTATAACGAATCATATTCTCGGACTCGTTAACGAATCGTATTCTCGGTCTCGCTAATAAATTGTTTACTCAGACTCGTTAGCGAATCGTTTTCTCGGACTCGTTAACGAATAATTTTCTCGGACTCGTTAACGAATAATTTTCTCGGACTCGTTAATGAATCGTTTTCTCGGACTCGTTAACGAATCATTTTATCGGACTCGTTAACGAATCGTATGCTCGGTCTCGCTAATGAATCGTGTTCTCGGACTCGTTAACGAATCGTATTCTCGGTCTCGCTAATGAATAGTTTTCTTGGACTCGTCATGAATCATATTCTCGGACACGTTAACGAATCGTTTTCTCGGACTCGTTAACGAATCATTTTCTTGAACTCGTTAACGAATCATATTCTTGGACTCTTTAAATCGTTTATCGGACTCGTTAACGAATCCTTTTCTCGGACTCGTTAACGAATCGTATGCTTGGTCTCGCTAATGAATCGTTTTCTCGGACTCGTTAACGAATCGTATTCTCGGTCTCGCTAATGAATAGTTTTCTTGGACTCGTTAATGAATTATATTCTCGGACACGTTAACGAATCGTTTTCTCGGCCTGGTTAACGAATTGCATTCGCGGACTCGTTAACGAATCGTATTCTCGAACTCGTTAACGAATCATTTTCTCGGACTCGTATAACGAATCATATTCTCGGACTCGTTAACGAATCGTATTCTCGGTCTCGCTAATAAATCGTTTACTCAGACTCGTTAGCGAATCATTTTCTCGGACTCGTTAGCGAATCATTTTCTCGGACTCGTTAACGAATCGTTTTATCGGACTCGTTAACGAATCATTTTCTCGGACTCTTTAAAGAATCGTTTTCTCGGACTCGTTAATGAATCGTTTTCTCGGACTCGTAAACGAATTGCATTCTCGGACTCGTTAAAGAATCGTATTCTCGAACTCATTAACGAATCGTATTCTCGGTCTCAATAATGAATCGTTTTCTCGGCCTCGTTAACGAATCGTATTCTCGAACTCGTTAACGAACCGTTTTCTCGGACTCGCTAATGAATCGTTGTGTAGGACTCGTTAACGAATCGTTTTCTTGGACTCGTTAACGAGTGATGATTTTCTCCCGTTCGCGTATTCAAAAACTATTCGAAAACGATAATCGTTAACGATTAAAATGTTCGAGTATTCGGATACGTTTCGAATTATTGGGCTTCGTAGTCTCTCCACTCTTATTGCATACACACACAAAAAGGACATGCACAACAAATGAAACAATTTGTACAATTTGTACTTCAGCGCTATTTGGTGTTAAAGATAGATCAAAATAGATAGCACCAAAACACTTATCGTGCCTGAACATCTCTTTACACAAAATCTCATGATAATCATAAAAGCCGTCTGTGATGGTTTTGTAAAAAAGTTGTACTACAGCGTTTTCTGGTGTTAAATTTCGATAAAACAGTTAGCTCTTAAACACTCATCGTACCTGAAAAGCTCTTTATACAAAATTTCATGATAATCGTATCAAAAGCTTAAGACTTTATGGTATTTTACGTGATTGAAGCGACACATCTCGTGTTCAATTGTAAATTTAAACCATTCAAGGACTCACTCAAACACACTCAAACAAATTCTTAAAAATTGGTCTAGTCGTTTAAGAGGAATACAGTTACATTTACACGCATTGTATAATTATATACGAATATATAAAGAAGACATCTTGTAAATAACTTTTTCTATAACATATAAAACAGCTAATAAAACACAATTGAAAAGAAAATTAGTGAAATAAAAGTAGAATTTATTTCTTTACCGGCAACAATGATGAGCGCAAAGTTTTTGTCATTTTAAATGTTATTAAAACTTTTTCGCAAAAACCAATTTTAACACTCAGGGAGTCAAAAAGTTGGCATACTATAAAGCAAAGTTTTTGAATTGAAAAAGTAATATATGTTGTAGGAAAAGCATGCATACAGGGTAAGAAGTTAGAAAAATGTATGAACATTTTTTGAGTTAAAGCGCAAACTGGAAAAGAAAACTTTAAACATATATAAATTAAGACTTTCCAAGTCATATTTTCATGAAAAGCTTGCATAAAAGTCTTGTTTTTGTATGTGTTATTTTTTGAAGTTCAACCAAAACATTTTGCAATTTTATTGCTAAACGGAGAGATACGCGAATCTGTGAAACGTTTTATGCAAAAACCGCCTTCAACGCCTCTTTCATCACATAAAATTTGTTCTACTTTCTTTTGAACTGAATAACAATTGCTAAATCGTAGCAGCAGCTGTAAGCATCAGCACCCTGCTTGCGTCAGTTTGTGAAGCACATACATAGATATACACAACCACAGACACTAACACACACACACACACACAAGCCAGCATAAATTTAACAATTTTATCTTATGTATTCTTCCAACTTTTTTCTCCAATTTTATTTGAAATTTCCCAATTCTCCAAAAGTGGCTGCTGGAAAAAAATTACTAGAGAAAAATAAATAGAAAAAAAAAGTTTAAATTGCAAATACAAGTATCATTGTAAATGTACGTACAGCAGGAATGTAACAATTTTAAAAAAAAGTTGTGAAGTGATTTTAAATTCCAACGCAATTGAGTAGTTAATTTTACAAAGCATTGCATAGCATCAGGCGTGTAACCACTTGTAAGCGGTTAGCTCACTTCCTGGGCTACTGTTCCTTGCTGGCATTGAAAACTGGCTGCCAAGAAATAAATAAATTTTCGCACAATTTTGTTGTTGCTGCTCTTTTCTTTTCTTATTTGTTATTGGCTTTTTTATTGCCCATGTTGTTACTTAACCTACCCTTTTGTGTGCCATCAATTTGTTTTTACCTTTTTATTCTTTCTATTTTTGAGGTTTTGCTGGCATAACTTTTTCGATACCCTTTTTTTATTTTTTTTATTTTGTAATTTTCTTACTGTTTTTCATTATAAAATGTAGCAAAGTTGAAAATTACAAATTGATTTGCTTGAAGTTTTCTTTTTTTCCCTTTTGGTGTTTTTTTCCTTTGGCTCTAAATTACTTGCCAAGAAATTTTATTGATTTAACTTTTTTTTTTTTTTTTTTCTTTATATTATTCAATATTACACAACTTTTCCACTGCAACTTCAAACTTTTGTTTAGCATTAAAAAAAGGTTAATTCAAAAGCAAGAGATTTATTGAGATTTTTATTAGGTATATTAAATTTTTTAAACATTACAAGCTTAGCGTTTAATAAAAGTAAATATCTGAAGGCAGTGAGCCGCTTTAAGTTTTTGCCTTAAGGCAGTATTCTAGTGTAGAAAATTAAAAAAAAATTTTTTTAATTTTTCGATAGAATATATACAAAAATATCTCTTTAACCCATTAACCACGGCTCCCAAACGCCTCGTACAATTTTTTTTTAAATTTCATGTGCTTTTTTATATTGATCACACGAACCACATGAAATTTCAACTTTGTATCTTTCATCGTAGTTGAGATATAAGTTGGGTATAAAAATACCCAACCTTCGTTAATGTGTTCTAAAAGGGCACAAATTCCTTCTGCAACGACAGCAAAATTTTATATCAGGAATTTTTTGTCAATAGCAGGTATAGTTGTTAAATTGGCTAAGAGAGCTTTTACATTTTTTTACTATATAATATTTTTTACAAATGCTAATTACACAACATTTTCTGATTTTTAATGTTAATCACTTTTGACTTTGAAAGTGTAGATGTTAACGTAAGAATTTCTTTACACTCTAAAAACAATTTATAGCTCTATGTTTTCTTAAAGCAACACACAAAAAATTAAATACTTAGCTGCTACCAATCCTGAGATATGATCAATTCTGCAGAAACATTTTCATGGGTAAAAAAATATCCAACCGCGGTTAATGGGTTAAGGGCAGGTTCTTATTTAGAACTCCGAAAACACGGTGATATTCATGATTTTTATTTTTCATTGAAGGAAGAAAATGAGCAGCTTGAGTTTTTTTAACAGTTTTTTATTGATTCTTAAAGTGTAGGAAAATATTTTTTGCGTTGCATAAAAGTCTAATGTGAAGTGTCAATATGCCGTCAAACGTCACTTTGAAAAAAGGTACCCAAACGGTCTCCATTCTACAGCACATTCATGTCCTCTGATATAAAAAAAACAAATTTTCTAACTTATATTATATTTATTGGAGCGTGAACCTTTAATATCAATACATAGTTGAAAATTACAAAAATGGCGAACATTTGATTTTTAACCCATTAACCGCGGTTGGGTATTTTTTTACCCATGAAAATGCTTCTGCCGAAGTAAACATATCTCAGAATTGGTAACAGCTAAGTTTTTAATTTTTTGTTTTTTGCTTTAAGAAAAAATAGAGCTTGTAGCGCGGCACTTCCTAAATTCTATTACTGTTAATTATGTACTTTACATTTATTTACTTGCTTTTAGCATAATTCTAAAATTGAGTAGTCTTTGTTTTATTATATTTATGAGTATTCAAATACGATTCAATAAAATTCATTACGAGCAAACCTAGCTCCAACGGCTGGCGCCCAACGTAAAAAAAAAAAAAAAACAATTTTTTTTTGAAAATCTAAAAAACACAAAGAAAAAAAATTTATATGTATAAGGAAAACTGAAAATTTTTTCCTTAAAGAAAACTTATTTTCCATCGCGCCTTGCTTCAGCATTATCTGACGGGAACAACATCATGCCAAGAACACGACGATCAACATCACCATTACCGCGCACGGAAACACCATTGGAGGCTCCATCATCCAGGGTTCAGCCTGCGCAGGTTCCTTCAATGGTGTTGTCTGATGCCCAGTTTAAAGTGCTGCTAGACTCAAGAAATTCTTCATTGGAAACATTGAGCAGTTTTCCGGAAAGATTTTATGGAGAAAAAGATCGCGATACTGTTGATTCGTTTATAATGAACCTCAACATATTTAAAGATGTGAAAAGCATATCAGATGAAATTGCTCTCAAGGAGTTACCCCTCTTACTTCGTGGATATGCAGCGCTATGGTTCACTGGAGTGCGCTTCGAAATCGATAGCTGGGCTTCCGCTATTGAGAGACTCCGTGACCACTTTGCTTCTAAAAAGCAACCATATGAAATATAAAATTGCATTTTTCAGGAAAAGCAAAAGTTAAATAAGTCCACAGACATGTTTGTAGGTCGTAAAAGGGCTTTGTTCGCTGAACTTCCACCTCCACGTTTCCCTACAGTTGTCCAAATGGACATGATATATGGCTTGCTTAGGCTAGACATTCAAGAAAACGTTAAACTTATAGATGTGGAGACCTTTTCTGACCTTTCGTTCAAGACACGTATCTATGAATCCCATTTAAAAACTAAATTAGATTCAAACCTTGAACATGATGAAATGGTCAAAGGCTCGGTCGAAAGAAACGAATCTGATGACAAATCCAACCGCTGCAAATTCTGTCGTGCAAGAAATCATACCATTGAAACTTGCCGAAAGCGCTTAGCAATTCTGAGCCAGGAAAATCCTCATCGTATAAATACAAATAACTCCGAACCTGTCAAGTGTCACAAATGCGGTACATTAGGCTATTATAGATCAAATTGCCCTCATTGCTCTCAATATAGACCCAATATCGCATCTGCAACCAATTCATGCAATTTCATAAATATATCCTCTGACAATGGATTACCAAAAGGAATGATAACTTTTAGAGATTTCCATAAAATGGCTTGTATAGATACAGCTTCCAGAACCAGTCTTGCAAGTTATACATTTTATAAATATCTGAAAAGCAACGACCAAGTTTTCAATTGGGTTCAAGCCGAAGTAACTCTCGCAGATGGTGTTCTACGGGTACAAGATGTTCTTACCACAGTTGTCAACATAAAATTCGGAAACAAAGAAATAAAAACTTTTTTTATGATTCTCCCAAATGCAAAATCGAATAATACCTTGTTGGGTATTGATTTTTTGGAAAAAGCAAAAATAATCATCGATGCTGCGCAAATGGAATGGTATTATGTTGATACGCCAAACGCAAAACATGAATACTTTTATAATTCCGACAATAATAAAGCATTATTCAACTTGAACTCAACAAAGAATCTGTGTTCTATGAATTCCAAAAAGCGATGCCTAAATGAAAGTCAGCCATGCGATGTAAATGAGCTTTATGATTTGTGTCGTCATTCTCTTCCTCTGCATGTGGTTAGTCCACATAAACATAGCACAGCAAACGTATTTTTGAAACAAGTTCGAGGACATACTTTACAAAAGGACGACCAACTATTTGCACCTCCGTATCGAAAGCTTCACTTCAACATGATAAATGTAAAATTACGCCTTGATGAAGCTATTGAACTAAACAATTTGCAAAGAGAAAAACTGGATCATATTTTCGATGAGTATCAGCATCTCTTTGACGATGTAAGCACATCACAGACCAGAATTTTCCATTCTATAAATACAACAACGAATGAGCCAATAGTTACAAGAGCGTATCGCCTTTGACCAAAAAAGAAGATGGAACTTAAAAGCGAAATTTTCAAAATGAAACAAAAAGGAGTTATAGTTGAAAGCGATTCACCATGGGTATCACCAGTAATTATGGTACCAAAAAAAGATGGGAAAATTCGTGTGTGTGTTGATTATCGTCAACTTAATGCAATAACAATCCCCGATCGTTATCCTTTACCACGCATCGACGATCTTTTACACGCCGCAAAATGCACGCCGTATATGTCAACTTTGGATTTGCAAAGTGGTTATTGGCAAATAAACATAAAAGAAGAAGATGTTAATAAAACTGGTTTTATTACACCGTTCGGTACGTACTGTTTTGAACGTATGCCATTTGGATTACGCAACGCTCCCGCTACGTTTCAACGAACTATGGATAGATTTCGCAATGGCTTACCTAACATTCTTATCTTGGTTTATCTAGACGATATAATTATATGCTCCGAAACATTTAACCAACACATCATGGACCTAAAAGATGTATTCCAGCGCTTTTCTAATTTTGGATTTCGTGTCAACCGAGACAAATGCAAATTTATTTGCCCTGAAGTTAAGTATCTGGGACACGCTTTAACAAAAAATGGCATTAAAGTTGATGAGATGAAAACACAAGCAATTTTAAAAATGCCTGAGCCAAAAGATATAAAACAACTTCTTTCGTTTTTACAGACTTGCTCTTGGTATCGTCGATTTATTCCAAACTTCGCAAATGTGAGTAAACCGCTAAGTCAACTAACAAAAAAGAACATTCAGTGGAAATGGAACGAAAATCAACAACAAGCTTTTGATACGCTTAAATACCTTCTTTCCACACCTCCAGTTTTAAAACAAGCTGACGAAAAGGAAACCTTTTTATTGAAGACTGATGCTAGCAGTTATGCACTCGGTGCAGTTCTTGTCCAGGGGGAGGGTGAAAATGAACATCTTGTAGAATACGCAAGTCGATTGTTAACGGAAGCTGAAAAGAACTACTCAACAATAGAGCGAGAGGCACTTGCAATAGTTTGGGCAGTTAATAAATTTCGGGGTTATTTTGAAGGGTCTAAACTTGTCTTATTAACGGATCATCAACCTCTTAAATGGTTAATGAACTTAAAATCACCTACTGGTCGTTTAGCAAGATGGGCCTTGCAATTGCAATCGTTCGACATTGAAATAAAATACATTAAAGGAAGACTAAATAATGTTGCCGACCATTTATCAAGACCTCCTATTCAAGACCATCACAGCTGTTTGTGTTCGAAGTTGATATGCCAACAAAATCAGCGAAAGAATTAAGATCAGAACAACTCAAGGACACCGAGCTTGCTAAAATCATTAACAATCCTGAATCTATAAACCCCGAAAATGCAATACTGGCCAAGAAGTTTGTTTCTGTTGGTTATTTAATGAATAATGGAGTTCTTTATCGTTATGCTAACACCGAAAAAGAGATTGCACAACTAGTGGTACCCACTCACAAACGAAAGGACATCATTGAAGAATTTCATTGTGCTGATTTTTCCGGACACTATGGTATTGAAAAAACTAAATTAAAAATAATGGAACACTTTTCATGGCCACGAATGACAAAGGACATTGAAAAATTCGTTAAGACCTGTGAAAAATGTCAACGTTACAAACCTTCAAATGTTAAGCCTTTTACAAACAAGTCCCATAAATCAGCGTTTTGAAGTTTTAGCCATTGATCTCTTTGGACCACTGCCACCAAGCGATGAGTTTAAATACATATTTATAATTGAAGATACAGCAACTCGCTGGATAGAGATTTTTCCTTTGAAGGAAGCCACTGCAATTATTTGTGCAACAACTTTATTAAACGAAGTATTTTTACGTTATGGATTACCAAGGAAAGTCATAAGCGATAATGGACCGCAATTTATATCTGAAGTTATGCAATATTTAATTAAATCGTTAGGAATTAACCAACAATTGATTCCATTGTATCATCCTCAAGCAAATATGGTAGAACGTAAAAATTTGGATTTAAAAATACGATTATCAATATTAGTGGAAGATAAGCACAATTCTTGGAATAAATATCTACCTGCGATTCGCTTTGCAATGAACACCGTAGTCTGTAGAAATACTGGTCACACAGCAGCTTTTCTTAATTTTGGCAGAGAACTTAGAACTCCAGTAGATATTTCACACGATTTATCATCTGTTATAAACAATGGAAATTTTGTTGAAGAAATTACTCCACAACTGAAAATCTTTTCTAACATATTGGAAGAATCAAAATGTCACCAACTGAAAGAAGCCGAAAGAAATAATTATCATGCAAACAAAAAACGAAGATCGGTAATGAGTTATAAAGTTGGTGAAGCTGTTTGGATCACTACACATGTACTTAGCAACGCTTCAAAAGATATTTCAGCAAAATTTGTTCCAAGACGCGATGGACCATATTTTGTTTTAAAGCAACTTGGAGATAATACCTATGAAGTAGGTAGCACGCAAGATCCTAAATCCTTGGTAGGCGTTTTCCATACCTCAGCCTTAACACGGAGCAATGTTAACGATCTGCAATCAAGTAAGCCCATATATCCTATTTGTAAAAGAGGAAGGTCACGAAAGCTCAACAGAGCATAAAGTACATCTAACGTTTTATACTTTATGAGGGGGAGTATGTAGCGCGGCACTTCCTAAATTCTATTACTGTTAATTATGTACTTTACATTTATTTACTTGCTTTTAGCATAATTCTAAAATTGAGTAGTCTTTGTTTTATTATATTTATGAGTATTCAAATACGATTCAATAAAATTCATTACGAGCAAACCTAGCTCCAACGACTAGCTATAAATTGTTTTTGGAGTGTGTTAAGAAATTTTTACGTTTACTACTACATTTTCTAAGTCAAAAATGATCATGTTTTAAAATCAGAAAATTTGTGTTATTATCATATGTAAAATATTTTTTATTTTAAAAGAAACGTAAAAGGTCTCTTACACAATTTACTGACTATACCTGCTATTGATAGAAAATTCCTGATATAAAACTGTGCTGTCGTTGCAGAAGGAATGGTGCCCATTTAAAACATATTCACGACGGTTGGGTATTTTTATACCCACCATATATCTCAACTACGGTGAAAGATGCAAAGTTGAAATTTGATGTGGTAGTTCCTGTGACTAATATAAAAAAGCATATGCAATTTAAAAAAATTGTGCAAAGCGTTTGGGAGCCGCGGTTAATGGGTTAAGTAGCTTTTCTTTCACATTTTTGGCTCTTTAAACTGCTTTAAAAAAAAGTGGCCAATATTATCTAATTTAAGGATTGGGATTCAAAAAAATTTATCTATCTAAAGTAATAAAACTAATTTTCTGTTAGTTTGTTTGTTTGTTTGTTTGGCCTTTATACAAATCTAAACGGCTCAACGGATTTCGCTCAAACTAAATACACATATTAAGTTTATCCCAACTTAAAATGTTACATACTTAGTTTTTGCCACGCCCCCTCTAAAATTTTTCAACTAACGGTAATTTTGTTATTATAAAACTTTAGGAGATTTTTGTGTATTTAATTTTAAAAATTTTTTGTTATTTTGACATCAAAAACACTCAAATATCTTGAAAATTGGAGCAGCGGCGGATCTGGACAAAATATTGGGGGGGGGGGGGTAAATTACCAAAGTCACACATTTTCGATTTGAGAAAATGTTGTCATTTTACAAATAAAAAAATTGTACTTTTTTTAATTGAAATTATCGAATTGTGTAAGAAGCAATTTTCCCAGACACATACACGCACATTTCCGTATTTATTTATATTTCGCTTTTTCTGGAATATCTTAGCGAAAAGTAAATAAAAACTCTAAATTTGACAAATTTTGGAATTAAGGTTGATTTATTAAAATTATTCACATTTATTCCATTATAAAACATTGCACAATTATATTTTCAAATATGTGCAATGAAAAAACATAGTACTTTTCAATAAAAAAAATAAAGGAATTTGAAACTTATTGTTCTGACGTTACGACTATGATATGGTACACTTTGAAAAATAAATGAACAATACAAAATGTGTACTGATTATTAGATAGTCATTAGATAGAAACAAAATTATATGACAAAATCATCGCAGCGCTTCTTTTTTGCGGCAAAGTTATCAATAACTTCGTTAATATTTATTTTAATGTCTCTATGAATATGCAATAATGCGAGTCCATTCAATCGTTCTTGTTGCATAGTTGAACGTAACCATGTTTTTAATCGTCGCAGTGTAGAAAAACTTCGCTCAACTGTTGCTACACTGATAGGAAGCGTGGCAAAGATAGCAAACGTTTTAGAAATTAGTGGAAAAATGTCATTGTCACAAAGAGTAAAAACGGTGTTGATATCATTAACCTTAGTTTCGCTCTCCCATTTACACTGCCAAATTTGAAGTTCATGAAATAATTGAATTGGAATTAGTTCCTTATTACCGTCACAAAATGGAATTATTATCTTAGAAATGTTAACACTCAAATTGTTTAGCTTTTCATTGTTGTGTTTATCAATTATGTTTGGCAGGATTTCGTTTACATATAGTTTTTGGAAAATTTTTTTCGCTGAAACGAGCTGCCATATCAGCAATGATATCATCTAGTAATGGTATAAATATGGGAAATTCGAAAGTAGTCTTCTGGTGTTGAAACGCTGACATTACAACGATGACCCTGTCTTCCAGCAATACGAGGTATATTAATTGATATACCTAAACTCATGTATACATATTTTTTTCAGGTGATTACAGATCATGTTATTTTGCAAGCTAAATGGTCCTACTCTTCTCGCATCGCTTCATAAAAACGCCACGTACACACAAATGACGTCACAAAACAAAAAAAAAACAAATTTTTTTAAAGTACTATAATAATTGAAGCGCTCTCGCGAATAACGTTGTAAACGACAAAATTGTAATTGTTCACTTGTATTTATTTTACAAGCACTTTTATTCATTTTTATTAACTTTTTTAGTATGCGATAAAAATACCCCAAACTGCTCAACTGCTTACTCAGTTCTGTTTATATATAATATAAGAGAGTGATTCTCACAGTTATTCGCAAAAAAAAAAAAATGTCGTCTACAACGTTATTCGCGATTATGCTTCAATTGTTGAAATCAATAAAAAAACTTCATATCAATACCTCTGACCATTTTTTTTTTGTAGTATTCTTTCAAAAAACGCCTTTAGAATCGCTTATGTATACATAAAAGTACTCTTAAGTTGTGGGTACAATTATTTACTTCAAATAAAATATTAAAAAGTAAAGTATTTAAAAGTTCTTGGGGGGGTAATTACCCCCTTTACCCCCCTTGTATCCGCACCTGAATTGGAGAAATTTTCAGTACAACGACTTTTTCATAAAACATCGTTACCTAAGAATGAGAAAAAAACGACATGAAAATCAAAGTTTGGTCTTTCGATGCAAATATCTCCGCTGTCCATTAATATATTTCATTCAATTTTTTTTTGTTCAAAAATTCAATAAAATCACTTCACAAAAATAGGTTTAACTGTACCGTTAAGTCAGTGTATATATCTTTTATGATTATGTCAAAAAAGGTCCAAAATATTGACTTTTTACTCAAAATTGTTGTAAAAATGAAATCAATAAAAATTGCACATCTGGCTACCTTTCATATGACATTGCATTTATTTGCAAAAATTCTTCTAGTTAAGAATTATAAACATTTTGGTTTATATAAAATCTTCCTTATCTACTTACTTTTTGCCTCCTCACCCCCCTCCTGTTAAATTTGTTTTGTTGTGATTTGTCATTTTTTTCGCTATTGTTTCACCGTTGTCACTCAGTTCTTTATCAATGGTACTTTAAATGTTCTATATATATCACTATAACATCGAAAAGATGACTGTGAATAAGAATGCTGTAAAAGTTAATTTTTTCATGTTTAATATGTTATTTGAACAATATTGTTATAAGTCAAATTTCCACGCCAATTTAATGTACCGACATATAAAAGAGCGAAATTTTGACATTTTAACACTCCAATCATGGTTGTAAGCTTGGCTGCATTGAACAAATTTTTCGGTTCAATTGCGTACTAACCGAAAGTATGCTGGAAAATATTATGAATTAGAAATAAGTACTGCATTACCGACACGATTCCAATATTTTAGAAAAGTGGGTAACTGTTACTCAATATAGTTCTTTTCGCACACAGTGTAAACTTGCAGCAAATAACATAATGGCACTTCTTGCACTGTTCTTGCAGATTTTTCAGCTGGATTTATGTCGATCAACTGTTAACGTCGATAATATTGCTACAGGTTGCTGTATATACTATAATAAAAAAAAGCGACTGCTTTCTTAACTTACACCTTTTTGCATTACAATTTACATTAAAAACGACTGTACAATTTTTCGTATAAAATAGGAATTCAGAAGATTTAAGAAATTGCATCAACTATCAGACTCAATTTATATTAATTTTTAATTTAGAGACAATCCAATTGTTATTTTCCAACTGTAAAAACTACTAAAAAATTTTAGGAAGATTTTTATAAATATGATTTTCATTAGCGAAGTGCAAGTAACATGCTTACCAGTAACCAGTAAATTCAGTTTAGAACTAAAAAACAGTTTTTGATTGTGAAAAAACAGTGATAAAATTATTTCTTCGTTAAAAAAGCTTGGTAAATTTTTTAACTAATAGTTTTATAGTGGTCTCAAACTTAAATTCAACACGTTTTTACAAAATTCCAAAATTTACAAAAACATTTAATCGAAAAGTGTATATTAGAATGTTTATATAAATGACTCTCGAGTAACACCGGGTATATCAGCTAGTTTAAAAAAAAAAAAAAAAAAATCCAAGTCAATCCATAGAGTAGTTCTTGAGATATCGTGTTTGTAAAACATGATTTTTCATAAACGCGTTTTAAGATTAAATTAATGATTGTTTCGAGTGCGTTAATGAAAATCTGGGTTGCTTTCGTAGGCGATAGCTTTTTAATGCAATTGTTATCGGCGAAATCATTTTGAAAACATATGCTATACATCATAAGCTATAGAAAATAAAAAAAAAAAAAAAATGAAAATTGAATTTTCTGGTTGAGCTTCACGAGAACCTACCCTTAAAAAGATTTTTCGAAATTCAAATTATCTAAAAAGTTAAAGCCATTTTAGTGTCGTTCGTTAAACTGCCTGAATCTTAACCTAAAAACTTTAAACGCTTTTTTCTCGAAACTACTTTTTCCAACACGGTGGGCATGATATCTCAGTTCAAATGGACCCATTAACTTAAAATTTGGTGTGGACCTTTCAATATAACCCTCTATAGCCCGAACTAGGATTAAGTAAAAATTTTGTTTTTCAATATTTTTAAAAAATTCATAACTTTGAAAAAAAAGTCCTAACAAATTACTGTATTTTCCACACAGTCGCCACACGATTAAAAATTTTGGACTACTTTTAATCCAAACGTTGGTTTAAAGAAATTTTTAATCCAAAAAGTATGTACTAGTTTTTAATCCCTACTTTAGTTTAATTAAGCTGTGTCTCGAACCCAAGTTTCTGAAAGGAACTTACTTGCATTCATGATGATGCAAAATAAGTAACACTTTGTCACTCTCCGATTTTAATGAGCTTTGGATATGTGATAGAAGACAACATTCAAAGGTTGACGTATTTTTTTATATCTGCTAAGTTCAAGGGAGTCTGGGGGCGATCCCTTACAATGTAACATGTCTGACTGTCTCAACTTGGCGAGGCCAGCATAATCTTTGTGAAATCGCCTCAAGTCGACTCAAACCTCTACGTGGTGTTTCCTGGGCAACGTCAAAACTGACAACAGTTAGTTTGGCGGCTAATCTGAGCGGCGGGCCCCCCTAGGCTTAAAATTGGTTGTGCATCGGGTTTGAAGCCTACCCGTAAAAACCCATTTCAATGAAAACAATTAAGAAAATAAGAAAGATGATCCCCAAATCTGATGACGACTTCCGCAAACGAAAAACTGATAATGATTTACGGATATGCACCTGGAATGTCTGAACCCTTAATTGGGAAGGTGCCTATATCCTCTACAAAGCTGATATCACTGCTATCCAAGAAATGCGATGGAAGGGACAGGGTTGTGATATCTACTACAGCGGCCATGCGGAGAAGCACGAGTTTGGATGCGGATTTGTAGTTGGCAAGAGACTACGGCCCCACGTCCTGCGATTCACACCTGTGAGCGAACGACTTGCCATAATCCGCATCAAGGTTAAATTTTTTAATATAAGCCTAATATGTGCGTACGCTCCGACAGAAGACAAGGACGATGAGATCAAGGAAATTTTCTACGAGCGCCTTGAAAATGCTTACGAGCGCTGCCCCCGTCACGACGTAAAAATCGTGCTTGGTGGGCTTCAACGCTAAGGTGGGCAAGGAAAATATATTTGGTCCAACAGTCGGAAAGTTCAGCCTCCACGACAACACCTCCGATAACGGAATGAGGCTGATTGACTTCGCCGCAGCACGAAACATGATCGTAAGTAGCACTAGATTCAAGCAACTCAATATTCATAAAGCCACCTGGATGTCTCCTGATCAAAAAACCAAGAATCAAATTGATCACGTTTTGATCGACGGAAGGCACTCTTCCAGTGTATTGGATGTACGCACGATCCGTGGTGCAAACATTGACTCGGATCACTATCGTGTCGCAGCCAAGATCCGTACACGTCTGTGCGCAGCTAAGAATACACGCAACCCTACACTGAGAAAGCTAGACGTCGACAAGCTGCAATCGAAACAGACAGCCGATGCTTTCGCCACTCGACTCTCACTACTGCTTCAAAGCACTCCTCCAATCGATGATATATGCGCGCAGTGGACACATATTTCCAACTCCATGCGTGCGGCTGCTGAAGAGGTGATTGGCTACCAACGCCCTCGCCGAAACCAGTGGTACGACCAGGAGTGTCGCGACGCCACTGCAGAGAAAGACGCCGCCTACAAAGCCACCCTGCAGTCGGTTGTAACGCGCGCTGCTAAGGAGCGATACAAAGAAAAGAGGAGGGAAGAGAGACATATTTTCAGGCGGAAAAAAAGAGAGGCAGAAAAGCGCGAGCAAGAGAAGATTGAGACGTTTGGTGACAGGAATGAGGCCCGAAAATTTTTTGAAAAAATAAGACGCCTTGCCGATGGTTTTAAAACCGGGGCCTCTTCCTGCAAGGATGAAAACGGGAATCTAGTGACAGATGTCCAGAGTACACTGACGTTATGGAGGGAACACTTCTCTAAGCTTCTAAATGGCGACGCTGACAACAATCCCGTCAATAGAGATGATATTCCGGAAACCCCAATTTTGGATGACAGCGTTGAGGTTCCGCTGCCCGACTATGATGAAGTTCTGACAGCTACAGCTCGGCTTAAAAATAACAAAGCCGCGGAAGCTGATGGCTTACCTGCTGATCTGTTTAAGAACGGAGGCGGAGCTCTACTTAAATGCATTCACGAGCTTCTATGCAGAATATGGTCGGAAGAATGCATTCCGAACGATTGGAATCTCAGTGTGCTCTGCCCAATCCACAAGAAAGGCGATCCCACTATCTGTGCCAATTACCGTGGGATAAGCCTTCTTAATATCGCATATAAGGTCCTGTCCAGCGTTTTATGTGAAAGATTGAAACCCATAAACGAACTGATCGGACCTTATCAGTGTGGCTTCAGACCTGGAAAGTCCACCATCAACCAGATTTTCACGCTACGACAAATCTTGGAGAAGACTCAAGAAAAGCAAGTCAACACCCACCATCTTTTTGTCGACTACAAAGCCGCCTTCGACAGCCCAATAAGGAAGCACCTGTACTCCACCATGTCTGAATTTGGTATTCCTGCAAAACTAATACGACTTTGCAGGATGACACTGAGCAACACTAGCAGCGCAGTTAAAATCGGGAAGGACCTCTCCTCACCATTTATTACCAAACGAGGTTTCAGGCAAGGTGATTCCTTATCGTGCGACTTTTTCAACTTAATGATGGAAAAAATCATCCGAGCTGCTGATCTGAGACGTAGTGGCACAATATTCTACAAGAGTGTTATGCTGCTTGCGTATGCTGATGACATCGATATCATTGGCCATAACACGCGCGAAGTCAGTGCAGCATTTTCCAGATTAGAAAGAGAGTCCAGTCGAATGGGTCTGGCAGTGAATGCAGATAAGACGAAATACTTGGTGTCAACAAACAAACAGTCCCAGCGTCTTGGAACCCACGTTACCGTTGTCAATACCTCCTTGGAGGTTGTGAAGAACTTCGTTTATCTGGGATCCAGCATAAACTCAACCAACGACATCAGCATTGAGATCAAACGAAGAATAACTCTTGCCAACAGGTGTTACTTTGGGCTCAGTAGGCAATTGAGAAGCAGAGCCCTCTCTCGACGAACGAAAATCACGCTCTATAAATCATTCATCATGCCCGTCCTACTTTATGCATCACAAACCTGGACGCTGAGCAGTTTAGATGAAAAGACTTTAGGAGTATTCGAGAGAAAGATTCTTCGTAAGATCTACGGACCAATCTGCGTCAATGGCGAGTACCGAATACGGTGGAATGATGAACTGTATGAGCTGTACGCTGACATCGACATAGTCAAGCGCATTAAAATCGAGCGGCTTCGCTGGCTTGGTCATGTTCAGCGCATGAAAGACGATACTTCAGTGAAGAAAACATTCGATTCGGTACCCAGCGGCGGTCAACGCAGAAGAGGACGACCGCATCTTCGTTGGAAAGACCAAGTAGAGGACAACCTGACGAAGCTTGGAATTTGCAACTGGCGCCAGCAAGTGAAAGACAGAAATGGCTGGCGCAAATTCTTAGATGAGGCCAAGACCGACATACGGTTGTAGCGCCAAATAAGTAAGTAAGTAATTAAGTAAGCAGATCCTTTATTTTGATCCTGGGTCGGCTGAACTACTTCAGCCTTTGACAAAACCACGTCACAGTATTATAGTTTTTTTCACATTGCAAAATTTTTGATGCAAATGTGACATGCATTCTTAGGGACACTGCTTTTCGAAGACATTTTATAGATCTACGCTTCTTCTTAGACTTATAAAGAAGTTCCTTCAAGAGGCATTCTTATAAACTATGTAACGAACCCTTTTGCTCGTTACTGATTTTTGCTGAGGTAGGCTCAGTGAGTAAACCAGGGGTTCTTACAAAATAATTTATTTACCAATGATTCCGTTGTTTTAAATAAGAAAGCCAGAGTTTTAGTTTTAAACTGTAGAGCGAGTCTTTATTATTTTCATTTGTTTTATTTATTACTTAACGAGTACGTTACTTAATTATTATTAATTATTAAGCATTATATACATAAATTAAATTGATATAATTAATCCTTGCTTATTCATATTTATTCCGTTACTTGCTATGATCCCTCTCGCTGTGAGTGACTATGATAGAACTCAGATTAAACTATGTACGCAGGGTGGAGGTACCTTCGCTTAAGACAAATACGTTTTGATCTTAGAGTAAACAATGTTGAAGGGTGAGGACATCTTCGCCTAAGATAACTACGCCTGAGCTTAGAGTAAACTATGTTCGAAGGGTGAGTACACCTTCGCTTCAGATAACTACGTTTTGAACTTATAGTAAACAAAGTTCGAAGGGTGAGTACACCTTCGCTTACGATAACTACGCCTGACTTAGAGTAAACAACGTTCGAAGGGTGAGGACACCTTCGCTTAAGATAACTACGTTTTGAACTTAGAGTAAGCAACGTTCGAAGGGTGAGTACACCTTCGCTTAAGATAACTACGCCTGACTTAGAGTAAACAACGTTCGAAGGATGAGGACACCTTCGCTTAAGATAACTACGTTTTGAACTTAGAGTAAGCCGCCTGACTTAGAGTAAACAACGTTCGAAGGGTGAGGACACCTTCGCTTAAGATAACTATGTTTTGAACTTAGAGTAAGCAACGTTCGAAGGGTGAGTACACCTTCGCTTAAGATAACTACGCCTGACTTAGAGTAAACAACGTTCGAAGGGTGAGTACACCTTCGCTTAAGATGACTACGCCTGACTTAGAGTAAACAACGTTCGAAGGGTGAGGACACCTTCGCTTAAGATAACTACGCTTGAACTAACCTTCGCTTAAGATAACTACGTTTTGAACTTAGAGTAAACAACGTTCGAAGGGTGAGGACACCTTCGCTTAAGATAACTACGTTTTGAACTTAGAGTAAGCAACGTTCGAAGGGTGAGTACACCTTCGCTTAAGATAACTACGCCTGACTTAGAGCAAACAACGTTCAAAGGGTGAGGACACCTTCGCTTAAGATAACTACGTTTTATACTTAGCGTAAGCAACGTTCGAAGGGTGAGTACACCTTCGCTTAAGATAACTACGCCTGACTTAGAGTAAACAACGTTCGAAGGGTGAGGACACCTTCGCTTAAGATAACTACGTTTTGAACTTAGAGTAAACAACGTTCGAAGGGTGAGGACACCTTCTCTTAAGATAACTACGTTTTGAACTTAGAGTAAGCAACGTTCGAAGGGTGAGTACACCTTCGCTTAAGATAACTACGTTTTGAACTTAGAGTAAGCAACGTTCGAAGGGTGAGTACACCTTCGCTTAAGATAACTACGTTTTGAACTTATAGTAAACAAAGTTCGAAGGGTGAGTACACCTTCGCTTATGATAACTACGCCTGACTTAGAGTAAGCAACGTTCGAAGGGTGAGGACACCTTCGCTTAAGATAACTACGTTTTGAACTTAGAGTAAGCAACGTTCGAAGGGTGAGTACACCTTCGCTTAAGATAACTACGCCTGACTTAGAGTAAACAACGTTCGAAGGGTGAGGACACCTTCACTTAAGATAACTACGTTTTGAACTTAGAGTAAATAACGTTCGAAGGGTGAGGACACCTTCGCTTAAGATAACTACGCTTGAACTAACTACTCAGTCTCGAAGCATGTGCATGCTACTGCGCCTGCGACAAGACTGCCTGTCCTAAGCAAACGCGACTGCTTTATATTCTCCCGTTGCCTTTCTGTTCCATGTTCACTTGTTTTGTTTTCCCTGCCTGTGTATATGTGACTGTGTACATGGCTTTGCATGTTCGTATGTGTGTATTTATTATTTGTTTACTTATTTGTTATTCAATGCCTTATTATTTCTTCAATAGAATATTTATAACTTAATATTATATATTTTACCTAATAAGATATAATATAATATAATATAATATAATATAATATAATATAATATAATATAATATAATATAATATAATATAATATAATATAATATAATATAATATAATATAATATAATATAATATAATATAATATAATATAATATAATATAATATAATATAATATAATATAATATAATATAATATAATATAATATAATATAATATAATATAATATAATATAATATAATATAATATAATATAATATAATATAATATAATATAATATAATATAATATAATATAATATAATATAATATAATATAATATAATATAATATAATATAATATAATATAATATAATATAATATAATATAATATAATATAATATAATATAATATAATATAATATAATATAATATAATATAATATAATATAATATAATATAATATAATATAATATAATATAATATAATATAATATAATATAATATAATATAATATAATATAATATAATATAATATAATATAATATAATATAATATAATATAATATAATATAATATAATATAATATAATATAATATAATATAATATAATATAATATAATATAATATAATATAATATAATATAATATAATATAATATAATATAATATAATATAATATAATATAATATAATATAATATAATATAATATAATATAATATAATATAATATAATATAATATAATATAATATAATATAATATAATATAATATAATATAATATAATATAATATAATATAATATAATATAATATAATATAATATAATATAATATAATATAATATAATATAATATAATATAATATAATATAATATAATATAATATAATATAATATAATATAATATAATATAATATAATATAATATAATATAATATAATATAATATAATATAATATAATATAATATAATATAATATAATATAATATAATATAATATAATATAATATAATATAATATAATATAATATAATATAATATAATATAATATAATATAATATAATATAATATAATATAATATAATATAATATAATATAATATAATATAATATAATATAATATAATATAATATAATATAATATAATATAATATAATATAATATAATATAATATAATATAATATAATATAATATAATATAATATAATATAATATAATATAATATAATATAATATAATATAATATAATATAATATAATATAATATAATATAATATAATATAATATAATATAATATAATATAATATAATATAATATAATATAATATAATATAATATAATATAATATAATATAATATAATATAATATAATATAATATAATATAATATAATATAATATAATATAATATAATATAATATAATATAATATAATATAATATAATATAATATAATATAATATAATATAATATAATATAATATAATATAATATAATATAATATAATATAATATAATATAATATAATATAATATAATATAATATAATATAATATAATATAATATAATATAATATAATATAATATAATATAATATAATATAATATAATATAATATAATATAATATAATATAATATAATATAATATAATATAATATAATATAATATAATATAATATAATATAATATAATATAATATAATATAATATAATATAATATAATATAATATAATATAATATAATATAATATAATATAATATAATATAATATAATATAATATAATATAATATAATATAATATAATATAATATAATATAATATAATATAATATAATATAATATAATATAATATAATATAATATAATATAATATAATATAATATAATATAATATAATATAATATAATATAATATAATATAATATAATATAATATAATATAATATAATATAATATAATATAATATAATATAATATAATATAATATAATATAATATAATATAATATAATATAATATAATATAATATAATATAATATAATATAATATAATATAATATAATATAATATAATATAATATAATATAATATAATATAATATAATATAATATAATATAATATAATATAATATAATATAATATAATATAATATAATATAATATAATATAATATAATATAATATAATATAATATAATATAATATAATATAATATAATATAATATAATATAATATAATATAATATAATATAATATAATATAATATAATATAATATAATATAATATAATATAATATAATATAATATAATATAATATAATATAATATAATATAATATAATATAATATAATATAATATAATATAATATAATATAATATAATATAATATAATATAATATAATATAATATAATATAATATAATATAATATAATATAATATAATATAATATAATATAATATAATATAATATAATATAATATAATATAATATAATATAATATAATATAATATAATATAATATAATATAATATAATATAATATAATATAATATAATATAATATAATATAATATAATATAATATAATATAATATAATATAATATAATATAATATAATATAATATAATATAATATAATATAATATAATATAATATAATATAATATAATATAATATAATATAATATAATATAATATAATATAATATAATATAATATAATATAATATAATATAATATAATATAATATAATATAATATAATATAATATAATATAATATAATATAATATAATATAATATAATATAATATAATATAATATAATATAATATAATATAATATAATATAATATAATATAATATAATATAATATAATATAATATAATATAATATAATATAATATAATATAATATAATATAATATAATATAATATAATATAATATAATATAATATAATATAATATAATATAATATAATATAATATAATATAATATAATATAATATAATATAATATAATATAATATAATATAATATAATATAATATAATATAATATAATATAATATAATATAATATAATATAATATAATATAATATAATATAATATAATATAATATAATATAATATAATATAATATAATATAATATAATATAATATAATATAATATAATATAATATAATATAATATAATATAATATAATATAATATAATATAATATAATATAATATAATATAATATAATATAATATAATATAATATAATATAATATAATATAATATAATATAATATAATATAATATAATATAATATAATATAATATAATATAATATAATATAATATAATATAATATAATATAATATAATATAATATAATATAATATAATATAATATAATATAATATAATATAATATAATATAATATAATATAATATAATATAATATAATATAATATAATATAATATAATATAATATAATATAATATAATATAATATAATATAATATAATATAATATAATATAATATAATATAATATAATATAATATAATATAATATAATATAATATAATATAATATAATATAATATAATATAATATAATATAATATAATATAATATAATATAATATAATATAATATAATATAATATAATATAATATAATATAATATAATATAATATAATATAATATAATATAATATAATATAATATAATATAATATAATATAATATAATATAATATAATATAATATAATATAATATAATATAATATAATATAATATAATATAATATAATATAATATAATATAATATAATATAATATAATATAATATAATATAATATAATATAATATAATATAATATAATATAATATAATATAATATAATATAATATAATATAATATAATATAATATAATATAATATAATATAATATAATATAATATAATATAATATAATATAATATAATATAATATAATATAATATAATATAATATAATATAATATAATATAATATAATATAATATAATATAATATAATATAATATAATATAATATAATATAATATAATATAATATAATATAATATAATATAATATAATATAATATAATATAATATAATATAATATAATATAATATAATATAATATAATATAATATAATATAATATAATATAATATAATATAATATAATATAATATAATATAATATAATATAATATAATATAATATAATATAATATAATATAATATAATATAATATAATATAATATAATATAATATAATATAATATAATATAATATAATATAATATAATATAATATAATATAATATAATATAATATAATATAATATAATATAATATAATATAATATAATATAATATAATATAATATAATATAATATAATATAATATAATATAATATAATATAATATAATATAATATAATATAATATAATATAATATAATATAATATAATATAATATAATATAATATAATATAATATAATATAATATAATATAATATAATATAATATAATATAATATAATATAATATAATATAATAATTTCCATACATTTTATTCATAATATATAATAAATCTTTAAATTTAATTGAGATAGTTTTATTTACATTTCATAATTTGGTTGTTTACATTTTCCCTATTCCATAAATTCAGTTAACAATTCATTTATATAATTTGTGAGACACAAATTGTGTAAAAATTTGAGTCCTCACAACTACTTCTGGAAGACATTCAAATGGCATTTAATTCAATTAAAGTAAAAAAATTAAATATAATTATAATATATGTTTTAGATATTTTCGTGAGATTTTTTAAACCACCAATTAAACCCAACCACTTACTACTTCCAACACCAAAATGCATTGAAAATCGAAAAAAAGGATATTTTGCTTGGAATTTTTTAAACCCCCAACAAAACCTAAACACTTCTCATTTCCAACACCAAAATCGCTAGAATGCCGGGAAAAGGGATATTTCCCCAGGGATTTTTTCACCCTCAAACCCCAAAAACCATTTCATTCCATGGAATGCCTTCTTAAAATTCGCCTGGAACACACCTACTAGAATCCTTTCATTGAAGGGCTTAAAGAAATACTCCATTGAAAAAGTTCTGGAAGCACTTCTAGAGTAGACTAAGGAAGGGATGGAGTTCAAGACTTTCCCTTCCTCTTTAGCTTCTTTTGGAAGCACTTTTTTTGCTAGGAAATGTTTTAAATTGAGTCCATTTTTTTTCAAAGTGCAATGTCACATTAAGTATTTACATCTGTTTGTTCCATTTATTTAAATTGGAATCCTAAATCTTTCAAAGTTCAAGCAATTCAAAAATTTTTGAAAAGTCTCTAAGCTCTTAAAGTTTGCCGCAAAAGCTTACAAAACTTTTTCTAATATTTAATTTTACTTATTCAAATATTTGTCAAGCATTTCTAAAAATTTTATGTTAAGAGTTTGCTACTTTAATTTTTCAAAAGATATTTAAGGGTTTTTTGTTATTAATGTGCTCCTTTAAGGATTTCCTAAGAATAAAGGCTATTAATAAAAGTTAAATTAAGCAATAGATAATAAAAAGGTTTTGCTATTAAAGATTTCTTAAGCGTTTCTCCAAGCTTTTTTATAGTTCTTTATGTTTACTGTTTGCTTTCTTTACCGATCAGTTTATATAATTAAAAACCAAATAAAGTTTACAAATTGAAATTTTATTTAATTTAATTTTATTTTACGATATTTTTATTAAAGTATAAAATGTTGGAATATGTAACTTTACGAGCATTCTTAATAAATTTTAAGAAATAATAATAAATTGCAAATACATGCAACCTAAAATTGACAAAAGCACACACATTTTTTGATATTGAACTTTTGCTACAAAAGCAGAGCGGTTTATGGCTTCATTTGCTGATACCATCTACGTCATCATGAAAATATATAATTTACTGTCAGACAAAATGGAGTTTTTAACGAAAATTCAAACATTTATGTTAATATATTTATGCCTTTAAGCAGCTTAAATCATAAAAGCTTGAACAGTTTCATTTAAAAATTTTCAAAAATGTATTCATGTCCTCAACATTGAATATTGTGATAATTTGATGGATTAAATATTTGATGCCTTTCATCATAAACTACAATGTGTTTCTTAGATTTCACATTCCGAACACAAAAGCTGAAGCCATAGGTCATTGTTCTACTACAACTTTTGCTAACTACTACCAATTAGTGACATGCTGCTAACAAATTTTACATGACAAAGTATCTCATCGATATTATCATGCAACTCGATTTCAAAATATGTATACTGATTTCATTGTTGTTTTTGTTGTACTTTCCTCTAGCATTTTGTTCTGTTGTGCTTTTCCTAGAGTTGTTATATTGCCACATTGTTGTGGCAATGTTGTAAAATTGGCAGCAACATCCACACAGCTCGTCCTTAGCATGTTTGCAGAGGTTATTTTCAAGTTATGACACTCTTCATCATCAACATCAACATCGACATGATTATCATCATCAATATCATCAACACAAACTTCGTCATCAGCACTATATTCATCATCGTCAGCATCTTCAACAGCTTTTCAATAGCTATTATCTAACTTTCAATTGGAACAAACCGACTTAGCTACTCGTATGTTACTACTTTTACTCTCAATATTTGTGCTTTTCTGAGTATGTCTGTCTGTTTAAAGGACTACGAAGTATCTAGCTGATCTTTGAACTGACTTAACTCTGGTTGATTGCAGTAATAAAGCACAAGCATGAACTTCATTGATGTGCATGTGTGGGAAGAAGCTACCAAAGTTATGATAAGCTAAACAAGGTGGCTTCTTTAGAGGGTCACTGGTTTGGCAGGACTACTGTTTTTTGCAATAAGCAAATGTCAGAGAAAAGACGAGAAATGTGAGTGAAGAATTTCAATGATAACACGGTGCTATAGTGAAAATGTACTTTTGAACTTACATAGCACAAGTTGTAGATCTGGTCGAGTATAACATGACACCACACTTGAAATTGTTAGCACACCGCCAAAATTTAATTTTACCTTTAAAAACCCGATTTTTAGGTACTTGACGCATTAAGCAATCATTAACTCGGCATTTTTTTAAACCGATTTTCGATTTTAAAGCAGTTTAAGAAAAATAAAAGATTAAGCTTTAAAAATGTGTACATATCTTTACAACTTTAACAAGAGTTCTTTACAACTTTTTGAGTTATAAGCGGCCAAATCTAAAAATGTTATCTTTTTTAACATTTTTTAAACTTTGAGTATTTGTATTTATTTGTATTTGTATTTGTATTTATTGAGTATGCCAAAGTTTTGGAAACAGCTATTACAAACTTATTATTTTTTTTTAAAATACTGTATCTATAGTAATAAAACTCATTTTCTGTTTGTTTGTTTGTTTGTTTGGCCTTTATACAAATCTAAACGGCTCAACGGATTTTGCTCAAACTAGGTACACATATTCAGTTTATTCCAACTTAAAATGTTAAATACTTAGTTTTTGCCACGCCCCTTCTGAAATTTTTCAACTAACGGTAATTTTGCTATTATAAAACTTTTTACTATCGGAGATTTTTGTATATTTAATTTTAAAATTTTTTTGTTATTTTGACATCAAAAACACTCACATATCTTCAAAATTTGAGAAATTTTCAGTACATCGACTTTTTCATAAAATATCGTTATATATTTCGTTATAAAATATCGTTATAATAATATATTTCATTCAAATTTTTTTTGTTCAAAAGTTCAATAAAATCACTTCACAAAAATAGGTTGAACTGTACCGTTAAGTCAGTGTATATATGTTTTATGATTATGTCAAAAAAGGTCCAAAATATTGACTTTTTACTCAAAAAATGACTCAAAAATTGTTGTTGTTGTAAAAACGAAATCAATTAAAAATTGCACATCTGGCTACCTTTCATATGACATAGCATTTATTTGCAAAAATTCTTCCAGCTAAGCGCAAAAATTATTTTACTGTTTTTGTCATCAAAACTACAAGGGTACCCCCCCCTTTAATTTTTTTCGCGAAATTTATTTTTTCCAAAATGTTGTTTTTATATTTTTTACAAGTCTCAAAAATAATTTATGTGAAAAAATTACCCCAATATCTCTTTCCAATCAAAAGTTATGGCTAAAAATCTATTTTTTCATACCAGACTATTAATAGAACTTAGTTTTGTGTTAAAATTCTTTATATAGTAGTTTGAACGTCCCCATTTATCTCTAAGAATGCAGTTGTTTGTCTAGAGTAATCATGATAAACATGTTAGAGTAAACATTTTGGATTATATTAAATCTTCCTTATAGTAATCTACTTAGTTTTTTGAAGTCAAGAAAGTAGCCGTCGTTGGACAAAAGGGAATTCGGAACAGGGGTAGGAACATTATTACAAATTACGGTCAAGAAAGTGAGCGTTATTGGGCAAAAGGGCGTGGCAATATTAGAAAAACACTCTATCTGGAATAATATGGACACTAGGGTAATACAATTTGTTACAAGAATGTGTAGAATTATTAAAAAACACTATGAAGAAAGTGGGCGGTAATACACAAAGGGCGTGTCATTTTTAGGAAAACACTGTATCTCAGTTAATATTGACACTAGGGTACTGAAATTTAGTACAGGGGTAGGCACAATTATTACAAATTATGGTCAAAAAAATGGGCGTTATTCGACAAAGGGCGTGGAGATCTTAGAAAAACACTGTAACTCGAATAATATTGACACTAGGGTACGGAAATTCGGTACAAGAGTAGGTAGAATTATGACAAAACACAATCAAGACAGTAGGCGGAATTCTTCGAAGGGCGTGTCACTATAAGAAAAACACTGTATCTCAAATATTGACACTGGGGTACCAAAATTCGTTACAAGAATGAGCAAGATTGTTGTCATAATCTCTAAAAAAAAGATAAAAAACTTTTAACAAAAAAAAAAACCCAACTTCAAAACCACTACAAAGTAAAAAATAATTTTAAATTACTTTTCACATTAATTCTTGGTCAAATTTGATAATTTATTTATATATATTATTAAAAATGTAACGGTGATTCGTTACAAAGTTGCACCCCGCTCCCTACGCCACTACTCTACTACACCACTGTACGTAAACAACACGCAACGGCCATACATGATATAATTCCCAGAAGGTTTCTAGCAACATATGAATAAGTAATGCGCATTGCGACAGACTTCGGCACAGCTCGAGAGCGTAGTGCTTTGTTCCGTCGCATACTTGTTGGAAACGATAACAAGTCCGTTGGTTCAAAATGAGCTATCGCAAGGTGGCTCGTGCTAATACATTTAGCTTTTAAGTATTTAAGCAGTAGTTAGTTAGTGGGACCATCACGTCGGCCTCGGTCGGTCGGGAGTCTCGATTTTTTTTTATTATTATTAATTTGCTAGTGGTACCACCACGTCGGTTTCGGTCGGTTGGGCGTCCACAATAAAATCCATTCGCTTTGGGACCATCATGTCGGCTTCGGTCGGTCGGGAGTCTCGATTATTGCTTTTATTTTATTTTAATTACCTAGTGGTACCAACACGTCGGCTTCGGCTTATTTGTATATTACACTATAAAATTATATATAACAATATAAAATATTAGACAACGCAGCGTAGTCGGGTCTTGCCGAAGTCGTTGTCTCACCAAACATCACCGAACTTCACCGAACACCGAATAGCACCGAAGAAAGACTTACTCAAAAGATTACACTAAGAGAAACATATACATATCTACTTGAATATTGTATACACTGCTAAAATTTAAACTTTAACAATAAAGCAGAAAAATATAATCCGAGCATTAAAAATCAACAAGTCTTCTTATTTATTTTGGATAAAAGTTTGAGGGTCTTTTGTTTCACCCTGGAGCCGCTCAGAATACCTCAGCCTTTAACTAAAACCCCCTTACAAAAAAAAAAAAAAAAAAAAAATAGAAAATCAAATTATTATAATTTTTTTTATTTTGTATTATTATCATAAATATATTATGTAATAATGAATATAAAACTTTTAAAGTCGGCGCTAATATAATCAGATTGTTATAAAATTAACGCTCCGGCTTTAAAGGTTTTATACTCATTGAGAAATTAATATAATTATGATAATACAAAATAGAAAAAAATTATAATGATAAGATTTCCAATTTAATTATGTATATAAATAAATTATCAAATTTGACCAAGAATTAATGTGAAAAGTAATTTAAAACTATTTTTTACTTTGTAGTGGTTTTGAAGTTGGTTTTTTTTTGTTAAACTTTTTTTCATTAGTTTACTGTAAGAGGTATGGCAATATTTGGAATAATACCCTGGCGAACAACTGTTTGCGAGCTATTATACGTGCTTAAACATGTAAATGCAGCAAAATATTTTAAAATCAGGCCCTAAGAAATTAAAAAGGCCATACCGAAAATAGTTTTAAAATTTTAATTTCTAAAATTTTAACTGATAAAATTGTTTTCTTACAAGTAAGCGGCTAAGTATTGCAGCTGTTCTTTGCCAAGCACTTAAAATCACTTGGCTCAAAAATGCTGCAAAAGCTATCAAATAAGCAAAACTCAAGTTAAGCTCAAGCAATGAGCACTAATTCTGAGTGGGTGGGCGCTTTAAACAGCTTATAAATTAAGAGCTAAAAATGCAATTTGAAGTGTTAATGGCAACACCGTTTGTATTCACACTTTAATGCGGTCATAAATTCAAGCACTTTATTAAAATAGCATCCTTGCATAAACTATAGTACAACAAAGACGAAGGAGTGCTTAACTCAATGTAATAAAACTTATTTATCGACATCGTAGACCATAACTGCAATAAATTCTAACTTATATTCTTATGCAAAGTAATAATTTTAAGCACATCCATTCACTTGCTCACTCTTGCACACTGGCTCTATTATTGTCTTTTTCGCTTGCTCTCAACTCAACACTAGTGTTGCTACTATTTGCTTATTCTATGCATTGTGTAAATAAGTTAGTGAGTGACGGAGTGAGTAAGTGAGTGAGTGAGTGAGTGTGAATGCAACCGTAACAATACCCTCGAGTTCATGCTGCAATAAACTACTTTTATGACCTCAGATGTGACATGAATGCGCTTTAAACGGATTTGGTAAGAGCAAAAGTTTTGTAATCAAGGAGCTATTTTTTTTTATTATAGCAAACACTCACAAAACTGTCAGATTTTTTGTGCTGCATTTTTATAGTAGCTACATTTTGCACAAACATCTGTTAATGCAGTTGTTGTCAACTTTTTGGGTTTTTTGTTGTTATTTTGAAAGAGAAAGTTTTGTGGTATTAATCTTAGGGAAGCTGAACTTTTAGTATTTTATAGATCACGATTAAGATGATGCACATGGTGGGCATCATACAGAAAATATTGGATCGTATGTAGAAGTGTTGTTTCAAATTTATGAATGGTCTATTTTGTAAAATGAATGTTCGTATTTTGTAAAACGAACGCAGTCACTTTTGTTAAATTTTTTCATATTGTTGATTTTTCTATGATTTAAATACAAATTCTAAATACAAAGAAATGTTATCTGTCAATATATTTTTAAGGAAAATTTCAGTGAGAGAGAGAGAGATAGAGAGAGAGAGAGAGAGATTTTGTTCTAATTTATATGGAAATGGAATTGCCAGGCAAGAAAACTGTAAGTGAGATGATTGCGTGCGTTGTACAAAATAAGGCCAAAAGATTAAGTAATTCTGCTTGCAAAGCTAAAATTTTTAAACTTTAAGTTTACATTTTCTTACATGTTTACATGTTCTTGTAACATTTTTAATGTGCAGTTCAATGTAATTTAATATTAATTACAATGTCTCTCAAAAAATTATCCCACTCATTTCTTAGAATAATTAATCAAACGCACCATCACCAAGTAACTCGTGCTTTATTAATGTACGTCACTGCAAATGGTGCTACAACAAAAAAAAAAAAAATCATGGTATGATTTCTATGTTGCTGTTCTGAGTTTAAAAGATACTAACAAATGCGACTGGGTTAGGGTATTGGCAAGAACAACCTAATTATAATTATATGAATTAAGATTGTGAGCTTTAGATCAAGTGAGTTTTCAAGAAGGAATATTGAAATAAATGAAAAAGCAACTAGAACAGATGGCAACCCTTGATAGAGTTGATGGCGGTGATCTATAAATAGCCTACTGCTTTGAAATGTCATATGATTAGCAGCCATACAATTCATAAGAATGAATTCCAGAATCTGCACATTCATATGCTAGTTTAAAACAGTGAGTAGATCACAGCTTAATCACTCAAAGACTACTGAAGAGGAATATGTAGCGATTTCCGAAACAGACTGTCTAGTCAGCTAAGTGATTGACTCTATACAGAGTTGTTGTTGTTGTTGTTGCCTTCTTGAAAACTTACTTGATCTAAAGCTCACAATCTTAATTCATGTAATTATTCAATAGATCATAAAAACTAATTAATTATAATTAATTTACTCTTTCCAGTCATATCTCGATACGTTTTACAAAAATATATTAATTATTGTTGAAAGAAGAATATATTTAAAAATTTATGCAAACAACATAAATAAACAACAGAAAAACTAAAAAAAGGGGTTGCATACCATACCTTATGTGACCTTAGAGCTAGAGGCCCTACAAACTGTCTTCACGAGACTCTAAAAGGATTTGCAAATAATTTTGTCTCTTAAGAAATTGTGAAAAGTAATAACAAATTTCATTTAAGATTCTTTCATTTCAAAAAACAGTGAGTAGAGTGATATAGGGTCTGATCAAATATAAGATTTGTTTTTTTTTTTTTTTTTTTTTTTTTTGAGAAAACTTTCATTGTAACCAACTCTAGACTGGCAATCAATACAACTTCAGATACAAAAAATAAAAAAGTATTCGAAACTCAGTAGTTTTGTGTCGTATTTGCATCGCAAAAATACGCTTTAAACCTATTTTTTTGCAACATTTTAAAAATTCACTCTCTTGAAAATATATATTCTTTGAAGAATGGATTTGAAAAATTTTGTTAATTATTTTTAATATGGCAACACTTAGTCGCATGCATGATACAAAACTCGCACAAAGTGTTTCTTATTTTGTAGTATGAATTTTTAATGTATGTTTATATGCATGACTGAGCATAAAAAGAATTAATTAGATTATACTCAAATGTTTGCAGAAACCACAAAAATAAACATTAAAAATTATTACAATAAGAGGAGTAACAAATGAAATGTCTACACTGAAAGAATTCATTCGAAATGATACAGTGATGAGGACAGGAGTGTTGAGAAGAGGAAATGAGATGACATGAGAGATGAGATGAGCTGAGATAAGATCATTCTTTAGCAGAAAATTGTATAGGCTTTTAATTTTTCTTCACAATGTTTATAATTCACGACAACTTTTTCGATAAAATGAACATATAAAAGCAAAAACCAAGGACTCCAAGTATTTCTTAAGACTGAATAAAAACTTGCAATAGTTGAAGGAACACACGGATATAATGAAATTAATGTAACGGAGGGGGGAGGTTGAGTGCTCAAAGAAACGATAATTTTTATACAAAAATGAGTTTAATTACTAGATAGTCATACTTTTAAATAGAATGGTATTATAAAACATACTTTTAAATAAAATATATTTAAAAACAGCGAAGATATTTTTCTTAAAAGAAAAATAACAACAAATTTTGTATCAAACTGAAACAGTTTTTTCATAAGAATGAAACGCCATATGAAAGAGTATAAAAAATGTAAATTTCAGTTTTTATTATTTTTACAACAAAAAAAAAAGTTTTGCGCCGTTTTTTAAATAAAAATAAATTTGTTTGCTTTTTAACAAAAAAAAAAAAAAAATATATATATATGGGCATTTCCAAACTGGCGTTACGGACGATTTGTACGAAGAAGTATTAATAAAAACGAATGAAAACGTCTGATTTTTAAAAAGGCTTTTCTTAAATTTGCATAGAAATTAAGTAGCACTATATTAAGTCAAAACAATGACAACAATCGATCCTAAGGATTTTAAAATATAGGCAAAAATATGTGTGCTGGCGTTACGTTACAAAAAACAGAAGTGATTTTTGACTTGGCTACAAAATTTGCAAAACTCTCTGAATTGGGCAAGACTTTTTGTATACAACTATTTTTAGCAGAGTTAAGAATAACATAATTCTATTTTCCAAGTGATCAAATTTAAAAATCTTTTCTGATTTCTTTTTTATTAGGCTTTTGATCTGGCGTTACGTTACTTAAATTTCCATTGTAATTCAATTGGGCAATTAAGTAATTAGGAAGTTAAGTAATTATGTAATTAAGTAATTAAAAAACAAATTTAATATATTGCCCTTTCCTTGCATCAACCATTTTTTCATTATCTTAAGTCAATGCCTTCCATTTTTACTAAAATAAAAAAGTTTACGAAACATTTACTAAATATTTACTTAAAGGAGAAACTACATTTGTGAAACAGTGCAGACGATTTGATCATCATAGTTAATGAATTTATGTAGAAATTGCTTAAGTTAATTAAAATAAATGTTTTTCTTAGATGCTATCATTAAATAATAAGTTTTAATTTTTTGGTCACGTTAGACTTTTCTGTGCAAATGCCCATATATGACTGCTTAGCTAACCCTTCTTTGCGTCGAAAGTCGAAACTTTAAATTTGGAATAGTTTATTTTTGCTCAAGATAACGATGTTGTATTCAAAATTCATTGTACTAAGATTTTCAATAGCTTTCAAGATATAAGCATTTTTTTAAAGCCAAGCTTTTTAGGCGACGCTTTTATATTGAGGGTAAAAATTCGAGTCTCGTCACGAAAAATATTTCGAGTCTCGTCACGGAAACTGTTTCAAGCCTCGTCACTAAAGATATATCTAGTCTCCTCACGAAAATGTTTCAAGTCTCGTCACGAAAAATATTTCGAGTCTCGTCACGATTTTGTGTACACGAGCAATGATATTTTGTATTTCTTGTGTTTTTTTTGTATGGGGATAAAGTGTAGGTGTGTTAACAAGAAATGTTAAAGGGAAAAAAATTAATAGGACCAGCTCATACATTCGCCCCCCTACAGGTCATAGATTTTTTTGATAGGAACTATAATACAATTTTTTTTCTATATTTTGTGTTTCATGTATAAAGATAAATCCACACAATATATGCAATTTTTTCACGTTGAAAACAGTAAATAACGGACATATATCTCATATTTAACTGATAACAAACCATTAAAATCAGTATTACCAATTGAAGTACCAAACAATGTCAGTGTAAATATTAAGTAAGCAGAGTACTTCTTACACGATTTTAATTATAAGATGTGTGGTGAAAAAAAGGACCCTTTATAACGTTCAGAGACGCATGCCAAGTTTGAAGAAAATCCATACAGCAGTTTTCATGTGATGCAAGTAAAGACAGACAGACATATAGGGTATTCACAAGGTGTGCTATCATGTCATATTATCATATTGTCCTAAAATTGTACAACTAATATTTACAAGATAAATAAATGCAAATAAGAAACATCTGTTTGATTACGACACTTCAATAAACATAGCTTTCAGAGTTGTAATATATAAGTACTTTTTTATATGGAAGACAACAATAAAATGTTTAAATTAGTGTAAAATCTTAGGACATGATAGCACACCTTGTGAATACCCTAAATATTTTTAAAATTACATTTTTGGAATTCACATCCTTCATAATGTGGAGCGTAAAACAAATTTCGAAAAATTTTTAATGTGCAGATTTTTTTGGCAAGAAGTTCTTTTACGCGGTTTGCGGGTGGTGTGATTTGCTAAAAATCGTCACGTAACAGTGAGATTGCTGTATGTGTATGCGTGCGAGTAGACGACAAACTACCCAGTGGGCAATAGCAGGGCTTCGAAGCGCTTCTAGCAGGACATCATAAGGATTTTGTAGCCCATCCGCACTCATATCCAAGACCATTAACTTTTTTATATGAAACGAAAAAATTTTCTAGGCCTTCCTCTCTCGCTACTCTAAAGAGGCCTGCCTGCTAGAAACCTTTTTTGAGAATGCACGTTAGAAAGAAAAGTAATATAAATATAAACTTGAAATAAAAAAACGATTGACAATTTCCAGATTTCAACCAACGGCCTCTCATGTGGCGGTTCGACACCTTATCCACTCGTCTAGTGCAGTGACAAAATTTAACTTATTTTGCATCATTACAAATGAAAGTAGGCTTTCGAAAGCGCGGGTTCGAGACCCAGCTCGAACAAAAAAACTTTTTTCTTTTTATTTTTTTTTAAAGTCTAAGGCCCATAATCATAGTCAAAATAAAAGTCGACTCTAAATTTAGTGTTAGCTTTTTGACAACATATTATATGAAAAAACTGTCAAAAATGCTTATACTAAATTTAGAATCGACTATTTTGACTATGGTTATGGGCCTAAATATTTTACAAATTTTTCTGTTCATTAAAATTTTTTTTTATAAATTTTTTTGTAAAATTTCTTCATACAAAAATATAAGAAAAGTCTTAGCATTTGTACATATAAAAGTTTTCACATATTAATATGATATGTAATGTGTTAGAATACAAAGACCTGTAGTGGCATTCTCAAAAATTTAACGATAATAATCGTTATCGTTATCTGCCTTTTTGCGTGCCACGTTCATAGAGAATGACAGTTTTCGCTAACTAACAATGTCGGAAAACGTCGTTAAATCGTTTGGGAATTTCACGACTGGGTTCGAGACCAAGCTCACAATAAATTTTGTTTTATTTTTCTTTAAATTTAGGTTTTTTTTTAAATGTTCAGATCATTTATAACTTTTCCTAAATTTGTTTTAAATTTTATCATATAAAATAACCCAGCAAAAATTTTTGATACAAACGTGATACCCATTCTAAAGGACACTGCTTCTAAAATACATTTTTAGATCCAATTGTGCTTCTTTTTAGTCTAAAGCTTAGTATGCTGTAGGAACGAAAATTTTTGGGCATATAAATACACACGCGAAATTTTGGTGAAGAGTCAAAATTTTTGTGTGGAGAAAAATCACTTGATGTTCTGGTTGACAGATTCATATTTTTATTGCTGCAATTTTGTATCCTATAAAAGGCAAGACTACACATTAATAAACTATATAAATGCAACAATAAATTTGTTAAATAACAAATTCAACACTTAAACATACTTACTGCTTATTTTTTATCATTGAATGGCAAATTTCCGCGCTAATTAAATGTACGGGCATATAATCGACAGCGAAATTTCGATATTTCAACTCTCCACTCACGAATGGAAATTTGGCAACATAGCAATAATTTCCGCTTCTACAGCATACTAGCTGCCGAAAAAAAATTTCGCTGCCTGTTCGTTGTCAAAAATCTCAATGTATTTCTTATGAAAATTTTTTTTCGTTCCTACAGCATACTAAGCTTTATTGAGAAGAGCTTTCAAAAGGCGTTCTCATTAAGAACTTCTGGAAGATATTACAACAGCATTTTAATTCAATTAAAGTGAAAAAAAGTTATAAATAATAATAATATATATTTTGGAAATTATCCGTGGGATTTTAAAAACCCCCAAAAAAACCCAACCACTTCCTACTTCCAACAACAAAATGCCGTGAAAATCAGGAAAAGGGATATTTTACGCGAGATTTTTTAAATCCCCCCCACCCATAACCCCAAAAACCGAATGCCTTCTTAAAATTCTCCTGAAAAACACCTGCAAAAATCCTTTCATTAAAGGGCTCAAAGAAATCTTCCATTGAAAAAATTCTGGAAGGACTTCTTCAATAAAGACTAAGGAAAGCATTTCTCCCAATGACATGCATATGTTAAAAGAATGCCTTCTGGGTATGAAAGTGGAAGGGATGTAATTCAAGACTTTCCCTTCCACTTTACCTTCTTTTGGAAGCACTTTTTTTGCTGGGAAAATGAAAAGACTAAGTAAGAACCTTCAAAAGGTAGGCCTTATAGAAGAACTCATCAATACAGCGATCATGGAAGGTATTTTGACGCCAATAAAAGCACTACTAGCGTACCAAGGGATACAAATTACCGAATTTTTAGGTTCAGTACCGTACCCTTTTTTATTTTTTTTTAATGGCACCTGTAATATTATACTGTTGAATATCTACTACCATAACAATAAATTGATTGAATCCTTTAAATAAAATTTGTTTTAAAGTTAGGTAAATAGAAGAGAATAGATAGTTAGGTAAATAGAAGAGTGAATTTATAGTTCCAAAACTAAGTTGGCATCACCCTCACCCAGTGTAACCCGCTGGTTTGGGTCATCGATTTTGGGTATTTTTCAAAACACTCAGTTCTGCTGTAATAAAATGCACACGGCTTTGGTTGAGCTCATTTTGCAAGGTCTGAGCCACTGCTTGATTTCTGGAATATTTTGCCATAAGATCCTGAAGTTTTAGCAACTGTGCTTCCTTATTGCTTTTGCATCTCTTGTTTTTGCATCACAGAAGACGATGATCTTTCTGAGTCATTTGCTGACGTGTCCAATTTTAAATTGAATAAGAAAACCAGTAAATAATGATTTAAAAACCAGCTGATTATTCAGTATCTATCTTTTTTTTTGATCGCTTTTATTTGTCAGAAAAACCGTTAAGTGTGTGCTGCTAAGATATGTTTCAGGGATACCAAGTAATCAGAAGGGAAAATTTCACTGAAATTAAAATTCCTTTGTAAAAGTTAAAAATTCTAAATTACCGTACGTTTAATAGGATTGTACAAATCAGGATCGTACAACGTACAGAGGGGTAAATTACCGTACGTCCCCACAATTTCCGTACCAGTTGGCATCACTGAGGCGAATGTGCAACCGAGGTCCCAACTCTCTCCTTCTTTTTCTCTCTTTCTCTCTCTGTGTGTCTCTGCTTCTCACACGTAAAAATTTCGTTAAAACGCATTTGTTATTTTTGTTTGTATGTTTGTTTTAAATCGTGCGTGAGAATTAAATCATAATTATTGCAATTAAGTTTTAAGAAATTAAAACTGCAGCCACTAGGGTGGATCCTAATATGTGTTTCTTTGTTTGTTTTATACACTTTGTTGATGCGCTGATCGCTGATTTTGAATCCTATGTTAGAATTTCAAAAAAAGATTTTTACACTAGGGTGGACTTTAAAAATGGGTTTTGTTTTTGTTTTATTCTCTTTGTATATGTGCTAGCAGTATAAGGGGTCGCTGATTTCGAACCTGATGTTAAAATTTCAAAAAGTTTTTTGACACTAGGGTGGACCCTGAAAATGGGTTTTTTTTGTTGTATACTTTTAATACATGTGCGTGAAGTCTTAAGGGGTCGTTGATTTCAACCCTGATGTAAGAATTTCAAAAAGTTTTTCGACACTAGGGTGGACCCTAAAATGTGTTTTTTGGCTTTATACTCTTTGTAGATGCTCTGGTCACTAGTTTTGAATCTCATCTAAGAATTTCAAAAATTTTTTCGACACTATGGTGGACTCAAAAAATTGGTTTTTGTTTTTGCTTTATACTTTTTGTGTATGTGCTAGAAGTATTAAGGGATCGCTGATTACGAATCTTATGTTAGAATTTAAAAAAAATTTTTAACACTAGGGTGAACCATACAAATTTTATTTTATACCCTTTGTAGATGCGCTGGTCGCTGATTTCGAAACTTATGTTAAAATTTAAAAAGTTGTTTGCACTAGGGTTGACCCAAATAATGTGTTTTCTTATGCTCTTAGTGTATGTGCTAGCAGTATAAGGGAACGATAATTTCAAACCAGATGATAAAATTTAAAGAAGTTTTCTAACACTAGGGTGGACCCTGAAAACTGTTTTTTTTGTTTTTTTTTTTTCTCTTCGTATATATGCTAGCAGTATAAGGGGTTGCTGATTTCTATCCTGATGTTAAAATTTCAAAGTTTTTTGACACTAAGGTAAGCCCTGAATGTGTGTTTTTTTTTTGTTTTATACTCTTTATATAAGTGCTGGAAGTATTAAGAGAGGTCGCTGATTTCGAACCTGATGCAAGAATTTCAAAAAGTTTTTGACACCAATGTGGACTTTAAAATGTGTTTTTTTTCTTTATACCCTTTGTAGACGCGCTGGTATTTCGAATCTGATGATTGAATTTCAAAAGTTTTTCGACTCTAGGGAAAACCCTAATAATGTGTGTTTTTGCTTTATACTCTTTGTGGATGTGCTAGAAACATTAAGAGATCGCTGATTTCGCATCTTATGTTAGAATTAAAAAAAATGTTTGATACTAGGGTGGACCTTAAAAACTTAATTTTTTATACCCTTTGTGGTCGCTGATTTCAAACCTGATGTTAAAATTTCCAAAAATTTTTCCAAATTTCCAAAACTAGGGTTGACCCTGAAATTGTGTTTTTTGTTTTATACTCTTTATATATGTGCTGAAAGTATTAAGGGTCGCTGATTTCAAACCTGATGAAAGAATTTCAAAAAAATTTTTACCTAGGGTAGACCATAAAATTTTTTTTCTTTATACTCTTTGTAGATGCGCTGATTTCGAATTTAATGTAAGAATTTCAAAAAGTTTTTGACACTAGGTTGGACCCTAAAATGTGTTATTTGGCTTTATACTCTTTGCAGATGCTCTGGTCACTGATTTCGAATCTGATGTAAGAATTTCAAAAAGTTTTTTCGACACTAGGGTGGACCCTAAAAATTGGTGTTTTTTTGTTTTATACTCTTTGTGTATGTGCTAGAAGTATTAAAGGATCGCTGATTTCGAACCTTATGTTAAAATTCATGATTTCGAAACTTATGTTACTAGGGTTGACCCTTATAATGTGTTTTCTTATGCTCTTTGCGTATGTGCTAGCAGTATAAGGGATCGGTTATTTCAAACTAAATGATAATATTTAAAAAAGTTTTCTTACACTAGGGTGGACCCTGAAAACTGTTTTTTTTTTGTTTTTTTTTGTTTTTTTTATTTCTCTTTGTATATATGCTAGCAGTATAAGGGGTTGCTGATTTCTAACCTGATGTTAAAATTTCAAAAAGTTTTTTGACACTAGGGTGGACTCGGAATGTGTGTTTTTTGCTTTTTACCCTTTGTAGACTGCTGGTCACTAGTTTGGAATCTTATGTTTGAATTTAAGAAAGTTTTTCGACACTAGGGTAAACCCTAAAAATGTGTTTTTTGCTTAATACTCTTTATGGATGTGCTAGAAGTATTAAGAGATCGCTGATTTCGCATCTTATGTTAAAATTAAAAAAATGTACACTAGGGTGGACATTAAAAATTGTATTTTATTTTATACCCTTTGTTGATGCCGCTGGTCGCTGATTTTAAATCTGATGTTAAAATTTCGAAAAGTTTTTTGACACTATGGTGGACCCTGAATGTGTGTGTGTTTTTGTACACTTATATATTTGTTATTATTATATATTTGGTGGAAGTATTAAGAAGTCGCTGATTTCGAACCTGATGTAAGAATTTCAAAAAGTTTTTTGACACCAAGGTGGACTTTAAAATGTGTTTTGTGTTGTATACCCTTTGTAGACAGCTGGTCACTAGTTGGGAATCTTATGTCTGAATTTCAAAAAGTTTTTCGACACTAGGGTGGGCCCTAAAAATGTGTTTTGTTTCGCTTTATACTCTTTGTGTATGTGATAGAAGTATTAAGGATCTCTGATTTTGCATCTTATGTTAGAATTAAAAAAATTTTTTGACACTAGGGTGGACTCTAAAAATGTGTTTTTTTACTTTGTACTCTTTATGGATGTGCTAGAAGTATAAATAGATCGCTGATTTCGCATCTTATATTAGAATTACAAAAAAATTTTTTGACACTAGGGTGGACCTTAAAAATTTTATTTTATTTTATACCCTTTGTAGATGCGCTGGTCGCTGATTTCGATCCTGATGTTAAAATTTCAAAAAATTTTTTGACACTAGGGCGGACCTTAAAAATTTTATTTTATTTTATACCCTTTGTAGATGCGCTGGTCACTGATTTCGAACCTGATAATAAAATTTCCAAAAAATTTTCCAATTTTCCAAAACTAGGGTTGACCCTGAATTTGTGTTGTTTTGTTTAATACTCTTTATATATGTGCTGCAAGTATTTAGGTGTCGCTGATTTTGAACCTGATGTAAGAATTTCAAAAAGTTTTGTACACTAGGGTGGACCCTAAAATGTGTTTTTTTGCTTTATACTCTTTGTAGATGCACTGGTCACTGATTTCGAATTTGATGTAAGAAATTCAAAAAGTTTTTTCTACACTAGGGTGGATCCTGAAAATATGTTTCTTTGTTTTATGCTCTTTGCATATGAGCTGGCAGTATTAAGAGGTCACTGATTTCAAGTCTTATGGTAGAATTATAAAAAATTTTTACACTAGGTTGGACCCTTAAAATAAGTAAAGATGCGCTGGTCGCTGATTGCGCATCTGATGTAAGAATAACATCTGAATTTAAAAAAGTTTTTTGACACTAGGGTGTTTTTAATTCGACTTTTCAATAAATTTAAGTTCCATACGAGGAACATAATGAATGTTGAATGCTCAACGCCTTGCTTCGTCATGAAACAAAAATCACTGGTAACGGTAACTGCCTATTTTAATCTCTCATAAGAAATTTACATCTAAATTTGTATCAAATAAATCATTTTTTCTTAAAATATTAAATTCAATTTTTTGATTTGATTGTTAATTTACATTATTTGCCTTGAAAAAAATTTAAAATTAAAAAAAAATAAATTAAAATATACAGATTTTATTTTGAATTACATTCGCAGTTGAAAAAAAAAAGCGTAAGGAACTTCGTTCCTGACGGGGGTCCCCTGACCGCTCTACATTTTTTTACAACCTTATTATATGTATTAAAGTTCAAAATGCGGCGTTAATTAATTAAACTAGACAAATGTGCAGCCTTCATAAATAAATCACATATCTTTAGACTACATGCATACATAAATAATAGCAATAACTAGAAAAATATAAATTAAAGCTATGAAAAGTAAAATTATGCAGAAAGCATAAAAAATGCATGCTGCTGAGTACATAAAAACATAATGGCAACAAAAGTTTTTGGCTCGTTTGTAATTGTATAAAAGGCAAAGTAAATGAAATGCAGCTAGCTGTTGTTTTATATTTTTAATTTTATATCCACTACCAGCTCAGAGCGTGTAGTTAACACTTGTACAAAATTTTATACAAAAAGCACTACAGATGCACATTGTTTTCGTGTATTTTATCTGTTTTAATATAAACAAGCAAATACTTAAGGCTTAATTGAAAGCACTAAAATTAAAGCTTAGCTTTTTGGCTAAAGTGGAAAAGTTTTTCTCTCTCTGTGCCTATTAAAAGCTTTGCTAGATGTATGTTTGCTTTATATGTCAATAAATCAGATTTTATTGTTTTGCTTTTACAAGTTGTGATTTTTAATATTGTTTGTTTATTTGTTTTTTTCTTCTTTTTTTTTGATTTGTTTTTGTGTATTTTTTACTATCATCGATTCTCTGGTGGACAAGCTCGTTACCAATACCACCCATAGCTATAAAATGCTGTCACAATGCGATGTTTTGCCCTGTGATTGCTGCAAGTTATAAATTTATTCACACTCAGTTTTTGTATGTTTGCATGTGTGTATGTGTGTATGTTGTTAGGAGTTTGTGTAAAGCCATGTGTGCTTGCGTTCTAGTGTGAATTCAGTTGTGGCGTTTTTTTTGTATCCTGCATATCCTGCGCAACAGCAATCTACATAGTATATCTGGTATTTTAAGGTTTTGTTCTTTTGTCTTTATTTGTATGTGTGCCGGCTGCAGATGTATTTGCAACTCTTTATATGTTGCTGCTTTTGTGCTATGCTTTTGTTGTTAGTGTTGTTGTTGTTGTTCTTTGTCTCCAGCTGTGCGGTTTGGTCAATATTTGTAGTTCTCCTCTCACTGTGCCTTTCTACCAGCGCTTTCTACTTGTGTTCTGTGCTCCACACACAGTGGTTGGCCACAAAATATGAATTTCTTCTAGTCTTTATTTTTTCGCTGTTTTTTTTTGGGCTTTGCAAGCTTTTGGCAGTCTAACAATGTCATGGCATGTTTGTAAATCCCAGTGCTGCCCATTCACGGGATTTTCTGCTTATTATGGCATTGAAGTCAAGGATTAGCTTTTCAACTTTTGCCCAGCTTTCAGAACTCTCTCTGCGACTGTAGTGCAAAAGTTCAGTTAATTTGCTTTTTGACTTTTGGGTGTTTATTTTTAGAAAAAAAAAAGTATAATCTTGAATAAACGTACTAACATGATCTTTTTTATTTTTATTACATGTTTTGAATTACTATGAAAATAACACTTTCCAAAAAATGAAAATAACACCATCCACAAAGAATGAAGTTTTACTTTTTTAATGATACCAATATTTCCATATTCTCTATAAAAGCATTTTTTGATTTTGGCCAAGGGAACGAATCACTGTTAATGCTCAAAATAAATAATAAAAAACTATGATCAAAACACCTCTCAGCAAACCACAAGTCGCACACAAAAAAAAAATTTTAAAGAATGGTCTAAAAATGCGTCACTCTAATACACAAATATAGCTTTACCATTATCGTATCTAAAAAGAGGACATGCTCTGCTTTTTTGTCGATATTTTTTTTTAATTTTTTTTTTAAATGAAAATTTCTATTTTTAAGTGACAAAAAATTTGCATATAAATAAAAAAAAAAAAAATACTTAAATTTTTCAAAAATAAGTTCGCATAAAAAGTATCAAACCTTTTTTATAAATGAATACACAGAGCCAAAAATACCCTGCAAACTAGAATATAGTCAAAATCTCTTTCTATTTTTTTACCCAAGAAAGTCTTATTCTTTTAAACAGATATAATAATAATATAAAAAAATTCATTTCAAATCTAAAAATAAAAAAAATATTTTCTTCTTAATAAAACCCATTAAAATCTATGGAAATAAGAGGAAACTCTTTTTAATAAAAACCAGATAAAATTTTGGATTGAAATTTATTTGAAATAAATAAAATTAATAAAATTCACTAGAAATCTAAATATAAGAAAAATATTTTTTTCTTAGTAAAACCCATTAAAATCTTAGGAAATAAAAAAAAGATTTTTCTAATAACAACAAGATGAAGTTTTGGATTAATTATTGCTATTTTTATTTTATTGTATTATTAAGAATAAGAGAAAAAGTTTTTGATAAATCATGAGTAATTTTTTTTTTTAAAATATGAAAGCTTAAAAAAAGATCAAGAAGAAACCATTTCCAAAGAAGAAGCGGAAAATGCAATAAAATCAGAAAGAAATCTTTTAAAAATAAAAAGGATACCTCTTAAAAGCATCGTGAAGAAATCTTTGCAAAATAAGAATGAAAACTCCGTAATATATAATATATAATTAAGAAGAAAACAAATTTTAAATTTAAAGGGAATCTTTTAAAAACTAAGTAAAATTCTGTTAAAAGTAAGAGGAATAGTTGTTGCGCACGAGAGGCTTCAAATAAACTCGAATCCGTTTATGATAAAAGTAGGTTTATTCTCTGTTAAATATGTAATAATAAATTTATAAATGAATTACAATAGTTAATAATAAGAAAATTTACTTAATGTTGCCTCATAAGTAATATACATATGCGTAACAATAATATAAAATTTCGAAACAAAACTAATTTTCACAAACTGAAAATTATTTCAAATAACAAAAGTTTATATTTTAAAAATTTAATTGAAAACAAGCAAGTATTAAACGACACAATAGTTATTTTTCAAACCATAAAGATATCATTTAAAAGTAATATGAATTTTTAAAAAAAAAAAAAATCAAGAAGAAATACATATTTACAAAAATTAGGAGGAAACCACCTTGAAATTCTTACATCAGATTCGAAATCAGTGATCAGAGAATCTAAAAAAATACCTTTTAAGGGTCCACCCTAGTGCAAAAAAATTTTAAATTCTAACATAAGATTCGAAATCATCGATCCCTCAATACACAAAGAGTATAAAGAAAAACAAAAAACATATTTTTAGGGTCCACCCCAATCAAAAAACTTTTTGCAATTCTATCGGATTGGAAATCAGTGACCAGCGTATCTCCTAAGAGTATAAAGCAAAAAAACACATTTTTAGGGTGAAATTAGGAACTAGTGTCAAAAAATTTTTTGTAATTCTTACATCGAATTCAAAATCAGTGACCCCTTAAAACTAGCAGTACTATAAAAAGCACATGTATAAAAAGTATAAGAAAACACATTTTCAGGGTCCACTCTAGTGTCAAAAAACTTTTTGAAAGTTTAACATCAGGATCGTAATCAGAGACCCCTTATGCTGCAACATATACAAAGAGTATAAAAAACACATTTTTAGGGTCCACCCTAATGTCAAAAAACTTTATGAAATTTTAACATCAGGTTCAAAATGAATCAGCGACCAGCGCATCTACAAAGAGTATAAAAGAAAATCAAATTCTTAAGGTCCACCCTAGTGTCAAAAATTTTTTCAATTCTAATATAAGATTCGAAATCAGCGATTCCTTAATACTTCTAGCACATACACATACAGAGTATAAAGCAAAAAACACATTTTTAGGGCCCACCATAATGTCGAAGAAACTTTTTGAAATTCTAACATCAGATTCGAAAGCAGTGACCAGCGCATCTACAAAGAGTATAAAGCAAAAAAACACATTTTGAAGTCCACCACCCTGGTGTCAAAAACTTTTTGAAATTCTTACACCAGGTTCGAATTCAGCGACCCGTAATACAAGCAGTACTATAAAAAGCACATATTAAAAAGTATAAGAAAACACATTTTCAGGGTTCACCCTAGTGTCAAAAAACTTTTTGAAATTTTAACATCAGGCTGCAACATATACAAAGTGTATAAAAAAACACATTTTAAGGGTCCACCCTAATGTCAAAAAACTTATTAAAATTTTAAAATCAGGTTCAAAATCAATCAGCGACCAGCGCATCTACAAAGGGTATAAAATAAAATCAAATTCTTAAGTTCCACCCTAGTGTCAAAAAATTTTTTAAATTCTAACAACGGATTCGAAATCAGCGATCCCTTAATACTTCTAGCACATACACAAAGAGTATAAAGCAAAAAACACATTTTTAGGGCCCACCCTAGTGTCGAAGAAAATTTTTAAAATTTTAACATCAGATTCGAGGGCAGTGACCAACGCATCTGCAAAGGGTATAAAATAAAATAAAATTTTTAAGGTCCACCCCAAAGCGCGTCTACAAAGAGTATAAGGAAAATACATTTTGAAGTTTACCCTGGTGTCAAAAACCTTTTCAAAATTCTTACATCAGGTTCGAAATCAGCGACCCCTTAATACAAGCAGTTCTATAAAGAGCACATAATAAAAATTATAAGAAACCACATTTTCAGGGTTCACCCTAGTGTCAAAAACTTTTTGAAATTTTACCATTAGGATCGTAATCACAGACCCCTTATATTGCAACATATACAAGGAGTATAAAAAAACACATTTTAAGGGTCCACCCTAGTGTCAAAAACTTTTTGAAATTTTAATATGAGGTTCGAAATCAGCGACCCCTTTTATACTTCCAGCACATGCATAAAGAATATAAAACAAAAAACACACGTTCAAAGTCCACCCTAGTGTCAAAAAACTTTTTGAAATTTTAATACTTAATAATTCCAGCACATATATTAATAGTATAAAAAAACACACACTCAGGGTCCACCCTAGTGACAAAACACTTTTTGAAATTTTAATATGAGGTTCGAAATCAGCGACCAACGCATCTACAAAGGCTATAAAATAAAATAAAATTTTTAAGGTCCCACCCTAGTGTCGGAAAATTTTCTGAAATTCTTACATCAGGTTCGAAATCAGCGACCCCTTCATACTTCCAGCACATATATAAAGAGTATAAACAAAAAAAAAAAAACACACATTCCGGGACAAACGTAGTGTCAAAAAACTTTTTGAAGATTTTGCATTTTGAAATTTTAATATGAGGTTCGAAATCAGCGACCAACGCATCTACAAAGGCTATAAAATAAAATAAAATTTTTAAGGTCCCACCCTAGTGTCAGAAAAATTTCTGAAATTCTTACATCAGGTTCGAAATCAGCGACCCCTTCATACTTCCAGCACATATATAAAGAGTATAAACAAAAAACACACATTCAGGGTCTAACCTAGTGTCAAAAAACTTTTTGAAGATTTTACATCAGGCTCGAAATCAACGACCCCTTATACTGCTATCATACATATAAAGAGAATAAAACAAAAAACCCATTTTTAGAGTCCACCCTAGTGTAAAAATCATTTTTGAAATTCTAACATAGGATTCAAAATCATCGATCAGCGTATCTATAAAGTGTATAAAACAAAAAAATAAACACATAGTAAGGGTCCACCCTAGTGACAAACATTTTTTTTTAAATCTCACATCAGATTACACTGTATTACACACAATTGCTGCAGTTTTCATTTCTTAAAACTTAATTGCAAACACGCAAATAAAAATAACAAATGCGTTTTAAAAAAATGTCTACGTGTCAGAAGCAGAGACACAGAGAGAGAGAGAGACAGAGAGAGAGAGAAAGAAAGAGAGAGTTGGGCACTCGGAGTCACATTCGCATACTCGTTTGTTAATCTGCTCGAATCTCAATACTCGTACGCAAACACACAGCGCACTCGCCTGTTAGTTTGTAGTCTGTTCGATACTCGCACGCATTCACACACAGCAATCTCACTGTTACGTGACGATTTTTACCAAATCATACCATCCGCAAGCCGCTTAAAGGAGCTTCGTTCCAAAAAAAAATATTCTTAATAAAATGAAAAAAGCCAAGTAAGGAATTATCTTTAACTAGACTGAAGTTGAAATACCCCACGGGCGTGTTTAAGTCCATTCGAAGTCTTGAATGTTGTATTATTTGGATGACGTCACTTTTATAAGACGTGGTTTTATGCAAATTCTTTACATTTGAAGCTCAGAGTAATTTTTATTTATTTATTGAAGCTTATGTGCACAACATCAAGTTTAGAGCAGGGACCGAAAATAACAGTTATTTTCGAAATTCCTATCGAAAAAGTCAAATGGAAAGAGTAAGTCTATTCGATATTTGAATATAGCAAAGTAATGATTGTTCGCTAAGGAATAATAATTTTTAATGATTTTAATTTATCTGATTTTTTTTTAAAAAGTCAATAAATAATCGTTTTTTTTTTTGATCAACCTTATTTCTATCAAAAATAAGAGTTAAAATTTGACTTCTATTTTTTTGTTCATATATAAAAGTTGAAATTTGACTTTTATTATTTTTGATCAATAATAAAAGTTAAAACTTGACTTTATTTTTCGATCAAAAATAACAGTTAAATGATGACTTTTATTTTTTCGATTAAAAATAAAAATTAAAATTTGACTTTTATTTTCGAACAAAAATAGGAGTTAAAATTTTACTTTTATTTCTTCGATCAAAAATAAAACTTAGAATTTTACTTTTATTTTTGATCCTAAAATAAAAGTAAAACTTAAACTGTTATTTTCGATCTAAAAGTCAAATTTTAACTTTTATTTATCAAGTTAAAATTTGATTTTTATTTCTTCGATCAAAATTAAAAGTTAAAATTTTACTTATTTTTTCGATTAAAAATAACAGTTTAAATGTGACTTTTATTTTTCGATAAAAAATAACAGTTAAAGTTTGACTTTTATTTTTCGATAAAAAATAACAGTTAAAATTGGACTTTTTTTCTTCGATCAAAAATAAAATTTGACTTTTATTTTTTCGATCAAAAATAAAATGTAAAATTTTACTTCTATTTCTTCGATAAAAAATAAAAATTAAAATTTTACTTTTATTTCTTCGATCAAAAATAAAAGTTAAAATTTTACTTTTATTTTTTCGCTCAAAAATAAAAGTTAAAATTTGATTTGTTTTCTTCGATCAAAAATAAAAGTTAAAATTTGACTTTTATTTTTTGATCAGAAATAACAGTTTAAATATATTGACTTTTATTTCTTCGATCAAAAATAATAGTCAATTTTTAACTGTTATTTTTGATCGAAAAAATAAGTCAAGTTTTAACTTTTATTTTTGATCTTAAAATAAAAGAAAAATTTTAACTGTTATTTTTGATCAAAAAGTCAAATTTTAACTTTTATTTTTCGATCAAAAGTAAAAGTTAAAATTTGACTTAATTTTTTTTTGATCAAATATAAAAATTAAACTTAGACTTTTATTTTTTCGATCAAAAATAACAGTTAAGTCTTGACTTTTATTTTTTCGATCAAAAGTAAAAGTCATATTTTAATTCCTATATCATCTGCTTGCAGTCGCTGTTCCAGTCATTTGCGAAATAAATGAAAACAGAATGTGCAATGATAAGAAACTAAGCGATGCAAAGCAACGATATGAATATCGATAGCAATGTTCTGATCTCTGTGCAAAAATGTTACAAACATAGGTGTAAAAGAATACAAAATGCACTCTATTAATTGTTTTGCAAATTTTAACTATTATAGTAGTTAATAACGAATAGATCTGTTAAATTTTTTATCCCTATTTTTGATCGAAAAATTACAGTCAAATTCCAACTATTATTTTAGATCAAAAAAATAAAAGTGTATTTTAGCTTTGTTAGTTATTTTTGATCGAAAGTTAAAACTCAAATTTCAACTTTTAGTTTTGATGACAAAAATTAAAATGAAATTTTAACTTATTTTTTTGATTGAAAAAAAAGTCATATTTTAACTTTTATTTTTGATCGAAAATCAAAACTCAAATTTCAACTTTTATTTTTGATCAAAAAAATTAAAATCAAATTTTAACATATTTTTTGATTGAAAAAAATAAAAGTCATATTTTATCTTTTATTTTTGATAAAAAATCAAAACTCAAATTTCAACTTTTATTTTTGATCAAAAAAATTATAATCAAATTTTAACTTATTTTTTTGATTGAAAAAATAAAAGTCAAATTTTAACTTATACTTTTGATCGAAAAACTAAAAGTAAAATTTAAAATTTTATTTTTGATTGAAATGACATTAGTCTAAAAAATAACGATTATTTGTTGACTTTTAAAAAAAAATCATAACCGTTACGGTCCCTGGTTTAAACATTAAGTTTTCTTTGAATTTATAAATGTTTTACTATTATGATGACGTCACTTTGTATGGGAGGTCGCAAAATTTTCAGTTTTTTTTTACCAATTTTGTAGCATCGAGTGCATCATAGTAAAGATACAAACTTATTTGCAAAATTTTAAGCCATTGAACTATGTTTTGTGGAATTTAAGAAGATTTTACAGTTTTCACAAAGCCACTTTGTATTGGAGATAGACGTGAATTTTATTCGATTTTTACAAATTCCATACTAAAAGTGTATATTAAGGGTTAAAGCTTAAGTGCAAAATTTGAAGTCATTAGGTTAATTTTGGTAGATTTTAAACTATTTTGTACAGGATAAAGAGACAGACATGGTTAAATCGATTCAGGAGGTTTTGCTGATCAAGAATATATGTAAGGTTGGGTCGATTCTGATGCCAGAAATAAAATCCTCGTACCCAATTCTACCTAAAACCAGTCTCACATTTATATATTTTTATACAAAAATTTATCGTAAAAAATTCCTATAAAAAAAAAATCACAAAATTCAAGGTATAGTATTTTTTGAATTCGTGTCATTCATTAATGTTTTTTTTAAAATAAAAAAATTTCGGAGGACCTCACGAACACACGTTGTAAATATAAGGTAGATATAAGTAAACAAAATATTTTTTGATCAGAAAATAAGCGCTTTTTTAAATGTTTTAATTACGGAAGAGAGAGAGAGAGAGCTAGATGGCTAAGTATCTGTATGGCCTTGACAAGCAACACAAACTTGCACCTGTGACATTGAGTCCAAAACTTTTCCTGCAATTATTATTATTATGTTTTATTTAAAAAAAATTTTAAAAGTTTGACAGTGAAACCGGCTCCTCACTATCTTTCAAATTTATTCAACCGTACCGTTTTCTTCACACATAGCCAGCAGTTTTGTAGTAATGCTGAAATCTGCATTTATGTATATGCATTATTTTTAGCGCTGCAAAAAAGCGTTGCATTGTTTGCTTGCTTGCGCACAAATTGTATAAAAAAATATAAAAAAAAAATGCACATATATTTTAAATACTGATACACATACTGTTAAATATTTTGCTGACATGCTTTGTAGCTGTTTGCCTTTGAAACAACGTTTCTTTGTAGTGCAAAGTGCCACCCTTTCCTCTGAAAACTGCACTTTTTGTTAATAAAAAGGCAAAACTGTGATAAATTAAGTACTTTTTTAAACTTTTATTTCAAAAAGCCATTAAATTTGTCCAATATCGAGTTAACATTTATAAAAGTTACTAAAGAGCCTTTACTCTCAGTGTGCTGGCGTGTGCCAGTAACTAAATTGCACTGGAATGTCTTTAGATGCAGTAAAAAGCACTGTTTTTATGAGTATATAAAATTTAATCAAATACAAGGTTGGGCGAAAAATATATATAAACAAAAAGCAAAAATAACGTTAAGAATAGAGCCAACATAGCGTGAGCTCAAAACAAACTTTTGTTGCTGTTTTGCGAATTTCGTTATGATGATATGCATGCAAAACTAAGGGCAGGGCAAAAAAGTTTACAAAAATATTAAGTTATAAGTTTTGATGAAATTTTTGTAAGAATAAAGATTTAATGAACTTTGACTAGTTAACTTTACAAAATGCTTGCCAAAATTGCATGTATAGATACAGTTTTAACTGAAGTTAGACTAGAATTGTATAGTAAAAAATTTACAAGAATTTTTCAAAGAAGTTAAGGCAACGGTTTTTTTTTTTGGAAGCAAATATTTTTTTTGTAGCTCTTGCACTTGGAAGTAAATGTTTGAAAAGTGTTACCTTCATGGCATTACTTCACATAACGAACTCACAAGGAAAGGTCTCCACGTGTCACTCTTCGATTTTAATGAGCTTTGGATATGGGCATTTCCATAGTCACGCACGTAACGTTCGTACGCCTTTTTTGTTGTTAAAAATTAAAAAAAGCAAAGAAATATTAAAAATTTTTTGTCTTGTTTAAATTTTTGAATAGCATTCTAGTAGTACTATATTAAGTGTAAAAGGTGTAAACGATCGAAAGTATTGTCCAAAGATATAAGCAATCAAAAGAGGACGCGTTACGATACAAAAAATGGAAGTGGTTTTCTCTGCTTTAATATAATCAAAAAATCTGGAAAGTGTGCACGAGATTTTTTATTAAAAATATTTTAATGTTTTCTGGAATGATATTGCTATATATTCATAATTGTTTCGTTGAAAATTCTTGAAATACAAGCAATAACATAATACGTTACAATACGATACGTTACGATACAAATTTTTCCCTTCAAAGAAGTAAACATTTTTCCTAGTTTTATTTATTTAATTGAACTTAAAAATCATATAAAGTGTAATTCAGGTTCGTAAAAATAAAAAAAACTGAAAAAAATTGAATTAAACTTTGTATTATACGAGTATTTACTATACCTATAAAATTCCTACTTTTGTAAAAATTTTTCAACTTTTATCACCATTTTTCTACTTTTAATGCCATTCATCATGTTTGTTGCCATTTTTTCAAAAATCAAATTGAGATCAGCTCTCAGTACTCTCTATAAATTAAAATTTTTTTTTTCTGTTATGAAGGTTTAAAAAATTTTCAGTAACATTTTATTTTTCAGTCGCGGCAGACCTTTTTTGGTGGAAATGCCCATTTGTGATAGAAGAGAAAATTCTAAGGTTGACGTATTTTTTTATATCGGCTAAGTTTAAGGTTAAGGCTTTCAAAATGGCGTTTGAAAATTTGCAAAAATTACGTTTTTTGCATTAACTTTCATTTTACATATTTAAACATGCACAAATTAGGCATCAAATGAAAGGTACTGAAACTCCACGTCGTTTGGTGCATATTATAAAACATTTTTTGTTGTTTTTTTTTTGTTGTTGTTGATTTTAACAAATTTTTACTCATATTGTATTGGTTACGAAACCGTTTCTTTACCATACTTGTGTATGTGAATGCTTATATAATTTAGCTGCTTACCTTTTAATATTTGTAATTTAAAAATTTTTAATTAAAAATTCATTTTTAAAAAAATGCACAATTGTGTAAATATTGATTATTAAAATTTAATTATTATCTATATATATAAAATGGAATGTGTGTTTGTTTATTTGTTTATTTGTACCTTATAGGAGACCAAACCTCTGGACCGATCTTCCTGAAATTTTCACAGAATTTAACTGGGACTCTGGCATGGTTAATAGGGTTTTTTCGACCACGCCCACTTTTACGCCCACTTTTTTAAAATTATGTAATTGCTCCCATATAGTTTTTAACAGATTTACTTCATATTGTATACACATTATACTCCAGGCGAGGTAGAAATAAACATTTCATACGCCACGCCCCTTTCCACGCCCCTTTCCACGCCCCTTTTCACGCCAAATTTAAGTTTTAAACTTTTTGTTCTCTGTACAAATTTGTTCCTTCCAACGGATTATTTTTTATTTGGTAGTATATTGCTCTTAATACTGTTAACGTCGCCATATTACTATGAACCACGCCCACTTCACCGCCCCCGTTTTTAATTTAGATACTTACTTATACCACTAACAATGTTTGCTATACAAAATACTTTTTTTGTAATATGTATTTACCTAAAGTTTTATATACTTTTTATCTACAGGTAGGGTAGCCATAGATTTTTTTATTACCAAATCCCCCTTTTTCGCCCCATTTTACTTTAATTATAATTAATCTGCTTTCAATCTATATATATAAAAATTAATGTCTGTCTGTCTGTTTGTTTGTTTGTTTGTGCTTTATAGGAGGCTAAACCCTTGGACCGATCTTCCTGAAACTTTCACAGCATTTTACTATGACTCTGGAAAGAATAATAGGCTATATGAAGTTTTTATTGGACAAAGGGGCGTGGCACTGCCCATATAACCCAAAAATTTAAATCGCCATATTTTGGGCATTTTTTGACCTACGTTGATGCTATTTGGTACATATGGTATTGGCATAATTAGGAATACGTACCAGGAGAAAAGTGGGTGGGACCACGCCCCTTTTTAGGAAAATTAAAAATCGCAATATAGTCTTAACTACTGGACCGATCGTCATTAAATTTTCACAATAGGATATTCTTACGAAATAATAAATTCTTGACGATATAAAGTTGTGAGTGGACAATGGGGCGTGGCCTCTCCCCTATAACCCAAAATATAAAATCGTCATATTTTGGGCATTTTTTGACCAACGGCGGCAGTATTTGCTATATGTACCAAAGTATTGGCATGAATAGAAATACGTACCAAAAGAAAAGTGGGCGGAGCACGCCCCTTTGATTGTGATATATTGGAGGCTGGACCTGATAACCGATCTTAAATTTTCACAGCGTTCAGCTTTGACTCAGGAATACTTATTACATGATAATATTTTTCGACCATGCACATTTCTGCACCTACTTTTTTAATTCGTATATTAACGGCTTTACCACAAATTTAAAAAACATATTAATTAAAATAGTGGGGTAGCCCCATTCTCTTTCTTCCACCACTGTCTTCAAAACAGCTGATTTTATAATACGTGTTAATTAAAATAGAGAGTGGGGTAACCCCATTCTCATTCTCCCACAGCTGACTGCGAAACAGCTAATTGTGTAATTGCTGTTTTTTGATTGGTCTAAAAATAAAAAGGGGGAGCATAAAGCAAATTACATGCGATTCAGTGCTGAATTCTAATTGGTTTACAACAAAATAAGAGGCGAAGCATTGCAATAATTAAATTAAATAAATAAATTTTTGTAAATATATAAATACTTTTAATTTTATTTTATACGAGGGGGGTAGCGAAGCACACCGGGTTCAGCTAGTTTTAAATAAAGTATACAATATGGGCATCAAAAATTTTGTTTTTTTTTAGAATAAACTTTTTGTATTCACATTTAACTTAAAATTTTAATATATTATATGGCTGCTATATAAAAGTGGTTTTATATGTATATTTTCTTTCCGCAAAACTCCTTAAATTTTTTAAAATCTTCATATGTTTATATGAATTTATTGTAAATATATTTTATGCTAAAAAATATCATTTAAGTACATTTTCTTAACTTTTGTCAAAACTTATATTTTTTTTTTTTGCGAAAAATCTGAAAAATTTACTCTAAAATCGAAATGATAAGTATGAAAAAATACATTTTCAGTTATAACTTTTGATTGGTAGCAGATATTTGGAAAATTTTTTCTTAAATTATTTTAAAAGCATGCTTATATTCTAAAAAATATAAAAACAACATTTTTTAAAAACTTAGTTTTGCCGAAATAATCAAAACAGTTATTTTTTTTTATGTAAAAAAGAGGACATTTTTGTTAATGATTGTAGTGATAAAAGATAGGTGGCCAAAAATGCGATTTTGAGTTTATATTATTTTAACAACAAAAACCACTTTTGGTTCGAAAAAATAGTTTTTTAAGTAAAAACTGAAAATTTTGAATTTTTTTGAAAAAAAAATTAAAAATATAAATGCTTAGCTAATCGTACTATTGAAATAGTTTTTGTCAAGTCATTTTATTAAGCTTTTAGGGAAAAAAGAAATCAATGAAATATATTGAAAAACAACGGAATATTTACAGCAAAATTCAAAACTTTCAATTTCGGATTGTTTCGAAAAAGACCAGAATTTTTTTTTTCATTATTTACACAAAAAAAAAATTTAATTACATTGCAGGGTCATTTCGTTTTCCTATGAAACGAATTTGTTTTAAACATTTGTTGGATGAAGAACTTCCATACTTTTATATGTGCACAATTTTGATGTTAAAAAAAGAAAATATTTTTTTTTCATTACACGTCGCCAAAAAAATCTAAAATTAGTTTGAAATGTCGTTTTTTCGCAAAATAAAGTACGATGTTCAAAAAGTAGCTACATAAAAACGAGTTAAGAGTATGAAAAGGTGCGAAGTATAAAAATTCGCATGGTAAAAAATAGCAAAGTATAAAAAGTAACAAGGCACATAAATCGTAAAATACATTAGACAGATATAAATAGGTACAAGGCAAGGAAAGGCAAGGAAGCCAAGGAAAGGCAAGCAGAGGCAAGGCAAGGCAAGGTTAAGTACATTAAGGTAAAGTACAGTAAGGTAAGGAAAGATAAGGTAAGGCAATGAGAAATCACAAGGTAAAAAGTCATAAGATCGCATAATGAAAAACTATTAAAGTACACTATATAAATAAGGTGAATGTCGTAGGGTACAAAAATCTCTGGGCTTAAAAATTCTCAAAACACAAAAAGTCGCCACTTAAAAAAGTAAAGTCAGTACAAAAAGTTGCAAAATACAAAAACGATCAAGGTACAAGAAATAGCAGAGTACAAAAAGTTCCAAAGTAAAAAAAGATGCAAAATACAAGGTACGAAATAGTCGCAAAGGAAAAAACAGCAAGGTGCCAAAAGCTGAAAGCTAAACTTTTTTGAAAGCTAAATACTTTAAAGTAACTTTTGGTTACAGTAAGGTAAGGTAAGGTAAGGTAAGGTAAGGTAAGGTAAGGTAAGGTAAGGTAAGGTAAGGTAAGGTAAGGTAAGGTAAGGTAAGGTAAGGTAAGGTAAGGTAAGGTAAGGTAAGGTAAGGTAAGGTAAGGTAAGGTAAGGTAAGGTAAGGTAAGGTAAGGTAAGGTAAGGTAAGGTAAGGTAAGGTAAGGTAAGGTAAGGTAAGGTAAGGTAAGGTAAGGTAAGGTAAGGTAAGGTAAGGTAAGGTAAGGTAAGGTAAGGTAAGGTAAGGTAAGGTAAGGTAAGGTAAGGTAAGGTAAGGTAAGGTAAGGTAAGGTAAGGTAAGGTAAGGTAAGGTAAGGTAAGGTAAGGTAAGGTAAGGTAAGGTAAGGTAAGGTAAGGTAAGGTAAGGTAAGGTAATTTAAGGTAATTTAAGGTAAGGTAAGGTAACAATAAATCACAAGGTAAAAAAGTCATAAAATCGCATAGTGAAAAACTACTTGAGTACAAAATATAAATAAGGTGAATGTCGTAGGGTACAAAAATCTCTGGGCTTAAAAAATCTCAAAACACAAAAAGGCGCCACTTAAAAAAATAAAGTCAGTACAAAAAGTTGCAAATACAAAAAGGGTACAAGAAATAGCAGAGTACAAAAAATTTCAAGGTATAAAACGATATAAAATAAAAAACTTGCAAGGTACGAAATAGTCGCAAAAGAAAAAACAGCAAGGTGCCAAAAGCTGATAGCTAAACCTTTTTAATACCTTAAAGTAACTTTCGGTTACATTAAAATAAGGTAAGGTAATTAAAGGTAAGGTAAGGTAAGGTAAGGTAAGGTAAGGTAAGGTAAGATAAGGTAAGGTAAGGTAAGGTAAGGTAAGATAAGGTAAGGTAAGGTAAGGTAAGGTAAGGTAAGGTAAGGTAAGGTAAGGTAAGGTAAGGTAAGGTAAGGTAAGGTAACAATAAATCACAAGGTAAAAAAGTCATAAAATCGCATAGTGAAAAACTACTTGAGTACAAAATATAAATAAGGTGAATGTCGTAGGGTACAAAAATCTCTGGGCTTAAAAAATCTCAAAACACAAAAAGGCGCCACTTAAAAAAATAAAGTCAGTACAAAAAGTTGCAAATACAAAAAGGGTACAAGAAATAGCAGAGTACAAAAAATTCCAAGGTATAAAAAGATACAAAATGCAAAACTTGCAAGGTACGAAATAGTCGCAAAAGAAAAAACAGCAAGGTGCCAAAAGCTGATAGCTAAACCTTTTTAATACTTTAAAGTAACTTTCGGTTACATTAAAATAAGGTAAGGTAATTAAAGGTAAGGTATGGCAAGGTAAGGTAAGGCAAGGTAAGGTAAGGTAAGGTAAGGTAAGGTAAGGCAAGGTAAGGTAAGGTAAGGTAAGGTAAGGTAAGGTAAGGTAAGGTAAGGTAAGGTAAGGTAAGGTAAGGTAAGGTAAGGTAAGGTAAGGTAAGGTAACAATATATAACAAGGTAAAAAAGTCATCGCATAGTGTAAAACTACAAAAGTAAAAATTTAACTTTTCAAAACACAAAAAATCGCCACCCAAAAAGTTAAGTCAGTACAAAAAGTTACATAATAAAAAAAGATGCAAGGTACAAGAAATAGCAGAGTACAAAAAGTTGCAAGGTATAAAAGATATATGATACAAAACTTGCAAATTGCAAATATTCGGCAAGTAAAAAACAATAAGGTGCAAAAAGCTGAAATCTATAAGTTTTTATTACTTTAAATTAACTTTCGGTTTCTTTTCAACGCTTCAGTTTAAAACCACGATGATTCCACAATTAAAATTCCTATTAAAGGTAAAATTTAAAAATGTCTGGATTTTTTATCTCTAAGTCCGAAGTCATAAAAGCTTTCGTTGAAATTTTCAGACTATTGCATTTAATATTATGGGCCAAAAAAAGATATGATGTTATTGGCAGAAATACATATTACAAATTTATAAAGAATACAAAGCATTTATGTAGCTTACTAAATACATGTATAACTTTAAATAATACTAACTAAACCCTATAGGAACAAACTAACTTGTTTTTAAAAACATCTAATTAAAAAACCAATTCAAAATAAACTGGTTTATGAACAACTTTGAATTATATTAAGGCGGAATCCACTTCAATTTTGAATAGTTTTTATTGCATTATTTATGAAGTAATTGAGAAACTACTTAAAAAAATTGGTTTAAAAACTACTTTGAATTATATATTAAGGCGGCAACTACTCTGATTTTGACATGTTTTTATAGCAAATTTTTATTAGATAACAAGTTTATATATATTTTACCATGCTATTTCATTAAATATTATCTCTTTGATGCATAGAAATTTAAAATTTTAATGCTTTTAAATTCATCTTCAGTAAGTGGAATATAAACTAGTTTTCAATTGATTTATTTTAAAGTAATTAAAAAAGGAGTTTAAATTTAACTTATTTAACAAGTGGTGTAAAATATATGCGGTTTTCAATTGATTTATTTTAAAGTAGTTAAGAAAATAATTTAAATTCAACTAATTTAACAAGTACTTGAAAACATATGCAGACGAAAGTCAATTGACTTATTTAGCACACTCACCATACAAAATATGTAAGTTCGTTCCATGGAAAAAAGTCCGAATTTAAACTAGTTGTGGTTGACAAAAAACTACTTTTTCAACTACTTTTAAATTAGTTTAGTTTTCCTACAGGAAGTTAATATATAAAAGGCAAGCGCGCTGCTCCATGTCCAATATCTCTCAAACTGTTCAGCCTGAAAGTATGCACATAAAAGGCAAGCATGCTGCTCCGTGCCCACTATCTCTCAAACTGTTCAGCCTGAAAGTATGCATATCTTAATAGATAAAAGGCAAACATGCTGCTCTGCTAATTATTTTTTGACAGTAAAGTAATTTTACAAGACACACTGTTCTCAAAAATGTTCCGCCTGAAAGTATGCACATAAAATATATTTGATACTTATAAGTGACAATATTGGGTTTTTAAAAATGTACGTTCTTGATCTAACTACCTGTTTTTTCATCCTTTTATAAAAAAGTTATGACGAATTTAATGAAATTATTTTGAGTAGATTGTACCAAAAAATTTAATTGTCTTAACCGCAAAATGACACCTGAGTTGCTACGTATATGAAGGTTGCAAGGCCAGTTTGTAAAGTTGTGTATGAAACTAACTACCAAACTCGACTTTTTGCACTTTTACACTTGAACTAATTTTTAAACACTACTTCAATACGTAAAGTGTTATTTAAAGTGGTGCATTTGTATTTTACAAAAATTTAGTGCATAAAAAATCAAGCTTTAAAAAGAGAAAAAAGTGCTTTCGGCAAAAAGCTCCAAAAAGGAAGTGTGCGGAGGACCTGTCGTAGGACAGGCTTAAATAAAGTATTATATAAATATATTAAGGTATAACTTACTTTATACATAAGAGATAAATTTCATTATCTAACTGCTTACTTCAAAGTCAACAAAACTGGCCTTTTCTTAACCCATTAATGCTCACTACTTGAGTTTAGCTTTTGAAATTTTCAGCATAGATTTGTATTAGTATTACACGGAAAACTCTAAAGTTTAAAAAAAAAATGCAAAGGATTTGGATGTGGCGAAGTGTATGATCATATATGCATAAGGAGTCTGTAAGTAGAGAAAAAAAAAACTTAAAAAAACTTTGGAAAAATGATAAATTGCAAAATTTTCATTTCGGAGCGTAGGCTTTCAACTTTTTTAATTATATATTAATTTTTCTTGAGGTTTATAAAACAAAATAACTCACCTGAGTAGCATTTTTCATTTTTTTTTAAATACTGCACGAACTGGCGCGAAAAAGCAAACAAAAAGGCTTTAACTGCTTTATTTTGTATAACGAAAATGAACACCAACGACAAGCAAGACACGAGAAGCAATTGAATTTCGCATAGAAAAAAGTATTGCTTCTCGTGTCTTGCCTGTCGTTGGTGTGCATTTTCGTTATACAAAATAAAGCGGTAAATGTCAATTTTATAACTTTTCTTGAAAAAAGCACACTTTTAGCTTTTTCACACTATTGACAGTGACTGCGGATTTTTGAGGAATTTTTGAAAAATGCTTTTATCGCGTATGATATGTACATATATCATACGTTGTCATCAATGGGTTAATCAGACTTCGGTTTTCCTCAAAGATCAATGGATTCTATGGTTATGATAAAGAATTGAAATTCAAGTGATGAGCTCATTAGTTTTTTTAGTACTAAAAAATAAAATTTAAATTGACGTTTTCGACCCAAACCCAAACATAAAGCTTGCATGTTGCAATAACGTAAAAAAAACGCAAAAAATGTTTTAAGGCAAATAATGAGAAAATATAATTTCTTCGTATGGCAGACTTTCATGACATGTCATAAATGCAATAATTTTCAAAGTAGTATTTTTCGATGCTGCCAATCCGCAGCTTTTTTTTAACGTTTTGGCATGCGTGGACGTGCTTTGTGTTAACAACTGTGTGTATGTGTGTTTGTTTGTTTGTTTACAAAGTATCTTTTAGTAGTTCTTAACGTATGTGTTAACATTGTTTACCACTCAATGCAAATACGTAGACAGGAGTATAAATGAAACATCAACACGAAGTACTTGCGAAATGGCATTAAGATAAAGAAAACAAATGGTTTTGAAATGGAAACACGTTCTGTAAACGCATAACAAAATCGAAACACGTGACTGCAAAAAAATTTCCAAACTTTCCTTCTTCCTAAACTTTGTTAACGTGAGTTATGGTGAAAAACGTGCAAAAAACTCGAAAGCTTTGCGCTGCCACATACTCGTAACAATTTTTTCATGGATTAAGTTATTTCCGCCGCTTAATTTTTTTGATA